>OZ010797.1:105751629-108740285 GCA_963932465.1 Maratus speciosus
AAATCGTGAATTTTTTATCTGATTTTTTCGTTATATTTAAAAAACTATATAGACAGATATTCTTCTATCAAAAATGTAGTTAAATGGAGAGGAAAACTTACATAGCCAATCTGAATTACCGAAGAAAATAAACACACAAGAGCTGCCATTCTTGGATTATTGCCGCTTTCGTGAGTAACCGCGAAATAGAGAGGAAAATCTTAGATAGCAAACCTGTATTACCAATGAAACCAAACACACAAGGGTTGCCATTATTGGACTATTACCGTTTTACCGAGTAATCGTTAGAAAACTCCCTGGGTTTGAGGCTGCATTTTGACACCGCCAAATGTCGTTATACAGATTTTAGATTTTACATAACACACGGTGTGTATGAATGAGTGTGGAATAACGCTTTTCTGAGTAACTTCGGAAAAAGTGGTGCAATGCATAGAAAAATGCCTCAGGAACGTCATGGTATGCTTAAACAAATCGAGTAACCGGCAAAAGTTACTCGAATTGAAATTGGTTACTCCTTACGTTGGTGTTTAAACCACTTTAGGTACTCAAAAGGGAGGGTAGGAGAGTGCACACACACACACACACACACACACACACACACAAAACAAAACGATTAAGTGGGGATTTTCTTTTCCAACAATTTCTCAATTTTCAATGAAAATAATTATCTTGGCCTTAAATACCAAATATATTTGAAATACTACTTGTTTAGTTGCTTAGTAAAAGTGTATTGTTCTTTTCTTTTTTTTTTTTAATGTAATTTTTAAAAAATTCTTGTAAGATTTATCTATTCCGTATTACCTCACCAGTGAAGTAAGACTGAATAACTTTATAAATTATTACTTATTTTCTAATGAGCGAGACAAAATTGGGCTACCAATTCTTTTGATTGCATTCTTTACCATATCCTACTGTGAATGATCAATTTACTAAAACCATTACAAAACAATTGTCCAACTGACACTGCAAGTCCCATTAAAATCTGTCTAGTAGAACTAGAAAACAGGAATTCTGTTTTTTCAGAATTTAGTGTTGCCCCGATGGAAAATATAAATAAATATATATATATATATATATATATATATATATATATATATATATATATATATATATATATATATATATATGTATGCATGTATATAAGTATAGATAATAGAAAACATTTCAGTTTTAAAACTTATAACACATGCTTTTATTTTATATAAAATGACATCATTTGCATCCTCTGAACAATTCCTCATTTATAATCGTCTTAACATCTATAGTAAAATATTTATAGGACATCATTATCGCTGAATAATACACACAAAAAAACAGATGTAACTGAAGAAACTCGACACCCCCCCCCCCCAAAAAAAAAAAAAATTCTATCAAATGATTCATATGCCTTCATTTGTTTGTAATATATATAATTAAATTAAATATAGTTTAATAGTTTATATCAGAAATCATTCACTTATATATTTTTTCAAAATAGCCCTTATTTTAATTACTTTTCTTTCAGTTATTATGGAAAAATGGCAACAAAAAGATATAATTACTATTTTCTAACTATTTTTTTTCTTTAATTTCTACAGAAATGGAGTACTTGCATTGCCAAAATTAAACAAATGACACTAAAAACTACAAAAAAATTAACATTTCAAAAATAAATTGAGATGCAGTTTACAAACAAATTACATTTAAAAGTACTTTTTCCCCTAATATGACTGTATAACAAGTGGGTAAGTGTGATCGCAGATCGCACAGAGGGTTTCGTTTAATATTCCTTTCAAAACACTTTATCCTTTTGAAAAATCTGTTAGTTGCACATTTCACAACCAGGGGGCACACTTGATTCTGAACAAATCTGCATCCGAACGAAAATCCGTTTTACATACTATCTGTAGATATATTAGTCGAGGGGATTGGGCCCATCGAACCCAAGATATGAAGGCGCACCTGGCGGAAAAAATGGAACTAAAATATGTAAGGCTATGGTGCATAATATGAAAGAATTGTCAAAGGGGTGTCGGCAAAAGTTGGAAAATTTCTCCCCGGGTTAAAAGGGCGGAGGTTAAAAAAATTGCTTAAAATACACAAGTTAGAGCCCAGAGGAGTAAATAAAAGACTTTTTGAAAATTTTATGATTTGTCGTGTGGTCTGAGGCATTCAGCTATACGTATGCAAAATTTCATGTCCAACTTAATTAGGGACTCTCTTAGAAAGAATTGCTTAAAAGACATATGTGGTAGCTCAAAGGGTTAAACGTAAGGCTTTTTCAAGATTTTATTATTTGTCGCCTGGCCTCAGGTGTTCTGCAATAAGCATGCAAAATTTCAAATCTCCAATTTAATTAGGGGCTAAGTTAGAAAGAATGGTTTAAAATACACAAGCTGGAGTTGAAAGGGTTAAACATAAAATTTTCAAAATTTATTATTTGACGTGAGATCTGAGATGTTGAGCTATAAGTATGCAAAATTTCATGCCTCCAACCTAAAAAGGGGCTCACTTAGAAAGAATTGTTTAAAATGCACATGTGGGAGCACAAAGGGTTAAATGTACGACTTTTTCAAAATTTTATGATTTGTTGTTTGATGCGAGGTGTTCAGCTATAAGTATGCAAAATTTCACGCCCATAAGCTAATTAATGGCTCACTTAGAAAGAATTGTTTAAAATACACATGTGGGACCCCAAAGAGTTAAACGTACAATATTTTCAAAATTTTATGATTTGTCGTTTGATGTGAGGTGTTCAGCTATAAGTACCCAAAATTTCATGTCTCCAACATAATTAGGAGCTCACTTAGAAAGAATTGTTTAAAATATACATGTGGCAGCCCAAAGGGTTAAATGTATGACTTTTTCAAAATTTTATGATTTGTCGTATGATGTGAGGTGTTCAGCTATAAGTACCCAAAATTTCATGTCTCCAACATGTATAGTTTCTGAGAACGGGCTCTGTGACGGACAGACAGACAGACAGAGGAATGAGACGAATAGGGTTTCGTGAGATGAATGAAACCCTAAAAATTGAAAACGTGCGATGCTTAGAAGTTTAAAGAATTACAATAGTGCATTTAACTGTACAATAATACAGCTGCTTTGTTTTACGGATGGCTTATACAACGAAATGCTTTTTTTTAGAGAACACTTTAAAGATGGAAGAAATAGCGTACTGAAGGCTAAAAGGGCTAATATTTCATGAGCAGTAGGACCCGTGGGAGGATTCCCCACCCCCCTCATACTATTACCCTCGATAATTTACTATTCATTTAGATTAACTGCAAGTTTCGAATTGTTTTAATGAAATTTGAGAGAACTGTCAAAATACTGTTAAAAACTTATAAAATATACATGTAATTCAGGGATTAAAATAACAGCCAAACTGAAAAAAAAAAATAAAAAATTTTTCAGTCCCCTCCCCGACGGGCAGAAAGGATGGAGGAAAAATTTCAAAGAAGATGAAGATTTCAGATGAGCAATACTTGTATGAGATTATGTAGATGACAAATACAATGTGTGGTTTCATGTTTGTATTAGCCATAAATTAGCTAAGGAATATGAATTTGGGACTACCACACACATAAGACAGAAATAAACCGTTGAACACCAATTACGTTCAAAATAAAACAAGATTAAAAAATAAAATACACATTACCATATTGAAAGCATTGCTGACTAGAACAGGAGAGCTGAGGTAGGATTAAATACAAATAAAGGAGATTATATATACAGGGTGTCTCAAAAGGTCATTTACAAACTTAACAGGCTGGTATGTCATATCATGAAAAACAAGATTTACATAGGAACTTGTGTTCAAAAATGCAAACTGTGACCGCTAGAGGGCTATGAGCGTAGGCTTACGGGAGAGTGGGAAGCATAATCATTTCTTTTCAAGCGTAATTGTTACAGGAAAAGGATGAATCTGTTTAGTAACGCAGAACTGACCAACATGCATTACGTACATGGCGCCGCGGATGGAAATGCACGAGCCGCAGTACGGATGTACCTTGAGCGCTTCCCAAGCAGACGTCAGCCAAGTCATGTTTTGTTTGGACAATTGCACCACAGATTGCGTGAAGCAGGAGCTTTCCAAGTACATAGCCACATCGGTCGAGAAAGCACTACACGCATGCCTGTCGTAGGGGAAACCGTGCTACGGGAATTTAACAGGAACCCGCAAACAAGTCTCCGAGCAAGCGAACGCGTCTTGGGTGTACATCGTTCCAGCATTATACGCATACTGCATGAGGACACACAACACTCCTATTACTTACATAGAGTACAGGCATTGTGCGTTGACGATCATCCCCAACCGGTCGCACAACCGGATTTTCCATCAAGGATTTTGTTTTTGGATGAATCCCGTTTTACACAGGACGGTGTCCTAAACCTGCATAACATGCACATATGGACGCATGAAAACCCAAGGTCTACACATGGCCATGCATGTCAACTACGTTTCGCCGTAAACGTTTGGGCTGGTATTATCGGTGACATATTAATCGGCCCTTACCTACTACCTAAGCGCCTCGACGGGAATACCTATCACATTTTCTTAGAAAGAGTCTTGCTGGATCTGATTGGGTGACGTTCCAGCCACTACACGCCGAAATATCCGGCTTCATCATGATGGAACGAATGCTCATTTTAGCTACACCGTGCAAGAATACTTCGATGTGACATATCCTAATCACTGGATTTGCAGAGGCGGACCAGTCACATGGCTGCTGCATGTCCCCCGACCTGACACCCCTCGATTTCTATATGTGGGGACACATGAAGTCTATGGTGTACGAGACGCCCGTAACACCGGACATCGATTTCGTCGCCAGGAGCATTAAAGCGGTGGCACGTGTCCGTGACACACCTGCCCATTTTGAACGGGTCCGTGAATCCATGCAACAACGTTGTGAAGCATGCATTACGGTGAATGGAAGGAATTTTGAACACCTTCTGTAAATTAAGCCATGTTCTTTAATAAAAGTCATATTAATAACTCTTTTGATATCCTTTCTTTCTTTACCTCCACACATGTGCTCATCATCCTCTAGCAGTCGCAGTTTGCATTTTCGAACACAAGTTCCTATCTAAATCTTGTTCCTCATGATGACAGACCTGCATGTTAAGTTTGTAAATGACCTTTTGAGACACCCTGTATATATAAAGAAAAATTTTGGCACCCCCTCAATTTCTATACCCAAGGCGAGCACCCACTTCATACGGGCCTAGATGTATGTTCTGATTTTCATGAGCTCAAAGACCTGCCCCACATAACTAATGCACAGGACACCAGATGACCTCATTTTTCTTGATGCACGAATTGTTTTAGTAAAATGTTATTTTTTAATCTGCATCAAGTGCAACTTAATGCAGTAAAACCTGTGAAAACAAAAACTCTCTATAACGGAAAATTTTTATAGTTCCCTTTCAATGGAATATCTCAAAATCTACCTTCATAGATAGAAACTTGTCTGTAATGGAATTTATTGCAGTTCCTAGGGATTTTGTTTTCATACGTTTTACTCTGTACATTGTTCAGGACAAACTTGTGCAAACTAGAATTGTTTATAACGGAAATCTGATTTAAATGTAACAAAAAAGAAAAAAAATTATCCGTCAAACGCAGACTTGAAACGTGAAACACTTTTCAACACATTCAGAATAATGTAATAAAACATCACAGTTTAATAAGTGGAAATAGGATGTTTAATGGAAACATTTGAAAACACATAACACATTTGGAAACTCAATTTTAGCAATTCCCATCTACAGTTGTAAAATTATTCGAATTCTTTGAGCATCCCTGTAACTGATATATAGATTCGTATCTATAAACTACACATGCATGCAAAAATTTAGTTCAGTGAGAAAGCATTGCACAGTTGAAAATTTGCCTTCAGAATTTCTGATAAGGAAAATGGTACTTGAATTCTTGTGTGGAGCCCTGTACACGATGTATATACACCAAGTAAGGGCCAAAAAACTAGTTAAATTTAAAAACGCATACCAAATTGAAAATACATGTCCAGCAATTATTGCTCAAAGACAGTACGGTAATCTATTTTGTGTATCCCTGTAAACGGACGATAAATTCTATGAATGCCCTATTCTATAGTAATCATCTTGCAGTGAAATTCAGTGGTTTATATCAATTTCAATACTTTTTAAATAGTGTAATGTCATTAAAACAAACTGCAAACGGTTTTTTACCCTAATGTAACAGCATTCTTTAAGTTCCCCTGTAAATGAACTATTTATGCTACACACTTCATAGTCAATAAAGAACATGCCATGGAAGACATTCTTAACATATATCAATTGCCTGAAAATTTTAGTATATTTATGCGAGTTACAGCCTGGACAGTTAGACAAACCAAAGTCACACTTTTCAACAACATTAAAAAAGTTTTAAATGTATTGCCGCTACGATAGGTGTTTATGAAGACTTATTATCTACACTAGGGATATAGGCCTGGGGGAGAGATGCCTTCTGGGGGGTCTTTCTAAAAGAACCCAATCCATATTTAGGCAAGGTTCAAAGAACACCACAAGAAACTCCGAATGATTAAGCTGATGGGTGTGATTGGGTTCGAAACCAGCACTTCTCGCCTACCAACTTTGAGAGGTGAACCTCTCAGCCACTGTTGGGGCGGGTTGATTTTTGAGGGATCGATAATCTACACGAGAAATATAGGCCTGAGGGGGAAGTGCCCTTCAGCTTTCTAAGGGAACCTAACCTGTATTTATGCATGAAAATCGAAGGTTCGAAGAAAACCACGAAAACTCTCAACAATTATTCCAACGTGAGCGATTGGGTTCGAACCCAGCACCTTCCTTCTACCAGCTTCGAGAGCAGAACTTCTCGGCCACTGGTGGAGATCGGGGCTTTGCGGTTATGCCGGGAATACTGTACAATTGCACATGTTAAATAGGAAATTAGTTTCAGCTCCTAACGTTTTCATTTTCACAAGGTTTCCTGTGTATGATTATGTTTATTTAGTGTAATAAAACTTGCAAGGATGGAGTCGCAAGGAACTGAAAATAATTCCATTTTAAAGAGGTTTCCACCTACATAAGTAGTATCCCAAGAAGAAAGAAATTTTAATGTTTGAGATCCTTTTCCAGTTATTCTCACGTTTCAACAATCCAGTTAAAACCCTGGGGCCCCTAGGGAAGCGCAGGACCCATCCAGGACTTCTTGAAATTTGAGCGGCAAGCATTTTTACCTCCCTAATTTTCTCACCTTCTAAGTGCTTAATTTTATATCAAGTCTGCTTCTTATTCCTGGACCAACACAGTCATATTTTTATTGGGGCCCTAGGACTTCAAAATTAAGGTCTTTAATAAAGGGTCTTTAATAAGGACTTTAATAAAGGGCCCTAGGGCCCTTTTTTAAGCATTTACCTAATCTTTTGTGCATTTCTTTAAAATATTCTAACAAATAATTCATACCCTATGCTTAATTTTGACCAATTGAAGTTCTAAAGTGCTAAGTACTAAGACTTTAACATGCTTTCATGTTAGAGCCCTTTTTAAACTAGTAAACAACCCCTTTCGTGCCCCCTATTACAGCTCCCTTAAAAATAGTCCAATTCACTAGCTTTTTTTTTTCCTAACAACTTCTTAGGTCCTCCAGTTATTAAATGATCGACAAAAAAATTATCTCCGACTTCAGCTACCACCAATTTTTATTATTAATCGCCTTCTTGGGACGCTTTGCAGATTTTTTTTTTTAAATGATCCAAATTTCTTGAAATTTTCTTTAATATAGTTCTAGAGTCCTCTGATTACTTTAATAACTACTAATACTATCTTTATACCAAACTACATGCCAGTTAAGCCCCTGGCCCTTTGAAATTTTTGCACCATAAATTGTTAATAAATTGCCCCTTTGGAACCGTTTTTCCATTTAGTTATTCTCATGTCAATACATTCCAGTTAAGACTGGAGCCCCCTGTGGTCCTGTAGGGCCCTTGAACTTTTTGTGCTCCATGCATATTGCATCAACTAATTTTCTCACCTTCTCAGTGCATAATTTTAAAGTCTAGTCTTTGATTCTTATTCCTGGACCAACACCCTCGTACTGTTATTGGGGTCCTAGAGCCATTTTTTGAACATTTACCCAATCTTTCGCGCATTTCTTTAAAATATTACTCTAAACAAATAGTATTATAAATATTATTTGTTAATATTAATTACATTACATCCTATGCTTAATTTTAGCAAGTTCTAAAGCACTAAGACATTTTAACATGTTTTCACATTAGGGCCCTTTTTCAACTATGAGTTGGCCTCTTTTGGGCTCCCTATTATAGCTTTCTTAAAAATGGTCCAATTCACTAGCTTTTTTTTTTTTTTTAACAATTTCTTAGGTCCTCCAGTTACTAAATGATCGACAAAAAAAAAATTTCTCTGACTTCAGCTACCACCAGTTTTGAATATTAATCTCCTTCTTGGGGCCCTTGGTGCAGAATGTTTTTTTTAAAATGATCCGAATTTCTTGAAATTGTCTTTACTATAGTTCTAGAGTCCTCAGATTACTTTAATAACTACTAATATTATCTGTATACCCAACTACATTCCAGTTAAGACTCTGGCCCTAGGGCCTGGTCTTTTCTTTATATCTCACAAGGAGAGGGCCAACCTTGTTAATCACAGATTTTGATTATTTTAATATATGTTGTAGGGTAGACACCCCTTAGTGTCAGGTTCAACGGATTTTATCCAATGCCCCTTAGTTCTTGAAAAACCAGGGGGTCTAATATTAGTAGACAACTTAAATACTTACTTCGCAGCAAAAATGACAGGTTAGTCGTAGCTCAGTTGGCATGGCATTTGCCGGCTGATCCAAGGGCCCGGGTTCGATACCTGAATGCGCTACATTTGTTTTTCTCATTTTTTGTTTTATAAATATAGTTGTAATATAATTTAATAATTTCAATTAAAAATTTTAACACCAAACATTAATTATAATGTTAACAAACTTAAATTTATCATTTCTTATTTGTAAACTATTATTTCTCATCCATTAAAGAGGTTTAAAAAGAAATTGGATCTATTATTGAATGATAAAAATTCCAAAATCGTGACAAATTCTGTTGTGGTGCCATCTAGTTATGATAAAAAAAAAAAAAGGAATATTCAAATAAAATAAAAGCAGAAAAAAGATAAAGGGGAAAGCAAAATAATTGAAAGTGCAAGCATACTTATTACAAATTTAAAAATCTTTAATATGCAAAAAATCGGTTGTAATTTAATTCTGATGCTAATTTTTAATATGATTATGCTTGTTACTTTAAAAACAGAATAACAGTATTATCTCATTGACTTCCTTTGTTAAAGCAATGCATAAATGATGTTTCTTTAAAATCGCGAATTGACACAATTGCTCGATATCATTGCATCGATAAAGAATATATGAAATACATTTTAAAAGTGATTTTTTATAATAAAAAAAAAATAACAGTTTTATGATGTTTTATTACAACTATTCAGTTAAAAGTAAAAAATTAAATAGGTTAAAATTATAATTGATATACAATATTAAAAATTTTAATTGACAGTGAGATTATTAAGTTACACTTACAAGTAAATTTATAAAACAAAAAATGAGAAAAACAAATGTAGCGTACTCAGGTATCGAACCCGGGACCGCCAATCAGCCGGTTAACACCATACCAACTGAGCTACGACTGACCTATCATCGATGTAGCAAAGTAAGTACAGTATAGGATCTATTATCCGGCGTCCCAATATCCGGAATGCTCTAAAAACCGGAATGCTAAACGATCTGAAACCGAAACTTAGTAAAAGCTTTCATTTCATAAAAATTTGCATTTTTTTTTCATATTTTATTGAAGAGTTAACATGCTTTATAAATCGATATATTGAATATTTTAAACTTTTTCTCATACACCTCAAGGTACCGTAATGTCCCATTAATCCCCCCCCCCCACCCCCACCAAACGCGGCAAAAAATCTTAATAATTGGAGAGGCCGCTTAAAAGTGGATTAAAAGTGGCTACCGAAATCTATCGCCTGTTGAAATCCGAAAATGTTTATAAGAATAGTTCAAAGCCTGTCCTGATATTCAGATTTTTCTTTTTTTGTTAAGCGAGATAATTAAAAAACAGAACTTAAAAAGCGCGAACTTAAAAGTGCACTCTCCCTACGATCCCACTTATGACACTCCTGTGAAAGATAAGAATTGAATGTACGCAATCATTGGACATAAGTTCTCTTTTTGATCATTTTTATGACCTCGCACCGGCGTAACCTTTAGAAATAAGGGAAAACTAACTACATATTCTTAAATTTCGTATTTTTCTGTTTCAAACGCTAAAATCCATTATAAAAAATTTTAATTTTTACCTTTTGAAAAAAAAATATTTTCGAAACATCCTTTAGAATTTGAATGCGTTTTCCGCGATCGAAAATCTGTGGCAAGCTCCGACCTTTGACGTCATCTAAAGGCGCACCTACAATTCAGCCAATTAGGAGAATGAGAGAAATGTTCGTTTTACCGTTTTCAGCTGCGTCGATCGAACAGTAGAAAAGCAGAGATTCGGAATCGGATAAGACAGAAAGATCGTACGGCGCTTCATGCAATTTTTTATTTTTTTTTGAAAGGGGGGGGGGGTGCTTTTGTGGGTTTTTTTTTTAAATATAAAATTTGATTACAAAGTAGGGGAGAGTGGGTTAATGGAATATTACAGTAATTATGCATTTCTTTATCTTCGCGAATTTGCAGAAATCTGCATTTTAAGTGTTGATAATTTTGCCTCTTGTATTTTTCTGTCCGCTTTCCATGCGATAAATTCGTAAACAAAACAAAAATAAATAAAAAGTCAACTTTCAATATATTCCCCTTCCTCCCTCCCCAATTATTGGATGAAGATGCAGTTCAAGTTTGTTTCAATATAGACAATAATGCTCCACTTAGTCATCAGATGACATACAGTGAAATTTGTGAAATGATGACTAAAGATGCATCTGATGATCGTAGTGATGATGATGACCAGAATGAGGAGGTAGAAAAAATATCTAATGAACAAATGATATTTTACACTCAACAATTAATTCAAGGCATGGGACAAAGAAGTTATTTCCATGAACAACAAATAATGTCCTTATATAAAATTCAAGACCAGCTTGTAAAAGAGAAACGTTACAAGCAGCCAACTTTAAAAGGATTTTTCCAAAAAACTAATTCCCAAGCATCTGCATCTGAACCCCAAAACTAAATCTTATTTTTGATCTTGTTCATTTGTAAGTTTTATTATAATTTAAAATTATTACTTAACTTTTTTTTTTGTAAATAAAAATTAATTAAACTTTTCCTTAATTGTGTTTTATTGAATTAATTCAACAAATGTGTAATACAGTATTTTTAATATTATTTATGCTAACCAGCATTTCATATTTATGTACATTAGAAAATATTTGAGGTAGTGTTCCGAATTACAGAAAAACCCCTTATCCGGAATGCCCCAGGTCCCAAGGATTCCGGATCGTATACTGTATTTAAGTTGTGTACTAATATTAGACCCCCCACCCGGTTTCTCAAGAACTAAGGAGCATTGGATAAAATCCGTTGAACCTGACACTAAGGGACCTCTACCCTACAACATATATTAAAATAATCAAAATCTGTGATTAACAAAGTTGGCCCTCTCCTTGTCAGCTACCATCATTTTCGAACATTAATCTCCCTTTTCAGAATCAAGTCTACTCACTACTGCCGCAAATTAAAAATCACGTTCAACTTTAGATAAGGGATTTCATCCGTTTATTAAATATCGTGTAAATGTTAAAAGTAATTCAGGAAATTTACAAGGGGAGGGGGCATCTTCCACCGCTTGGGGAAGCACACTTTCCTCGGGGTTCTAAGGGCCCAATTTCAATGGGATTTGGTTCATTCAACTTTGATTACAATTCAGCTACTCTCTGTATTATGAAATTTTTCAGTTACCAACATTTTCTAACATTAATGGTGCATTTTATTTATTTTTTTTGGAGGGGGGGGGGGGAGGGGGATTCTATTGGCTTGATTACTACGAGGTTTGGCTCACTCAACTTTGTTTTTGATTGTCTCTGTGGAACTTCTGGTAAATGCTGCCATACATAGCGGGGACTCGGGTTACAGGTTCGTTCGGAAAGAAGCTTGTTGGGAACTCCAAAATTAGGTTCATTTAAAAGAAATTCAAAAGACATAAAATCATGCAAACTTGAGTTCTGTTTAAGGTTATTATTTATAACCTCCGGGCAATGCCGGGCAGGGCTGCTAGTTAATTTATAATTAAATAAAAAAAATATTAAAATTAAGATGTTAAGGAATTAATAATAATTAAATTTTGAAGTTATTTATTTAATGAGTCTACAAACTTTCTTAAAAATTAAATACACATAATTTAAGGGGAGAGGGAAGAACAAATAATAAAAATATTTAACCATGCATTTTATTCTCATTTAAGATAGTATATTTTGTATTAGAAATTAATATGATATTGTCCTGAGTAGGCTAATATATATATATATATATATATATATATATATATATATATATATATTAGACAATAGAAGTCTTGCCTGACCTTTTTTGGAAAACCAGCAATTTAAAAAAAAAAAAAAAATGGTAGGTTTCTGCAATAATTGCAAGAAAAAAGCTTGCACAGGTTATGTTTCTACAAAGTTTACAAAGAAGATTTTTCTTTAAAAAACAATGATGTTCATAAAACAGACACAATGGTTAGTCTTAAGACATGTATTTTATTTTCATTTAAAATAATATACTTTGTATTAGAAATAAACAGAATGTTTACAAAATTGCATTAATACAGAAAGCTCCCTCAAATCCTCACTGCTTGGGAAAAGAGGTTATGCAGATTTTAGAATTTTGTGGATTTATCGTCATTGTTTTGTTTATATTTTTTAAATAGTAATTTGAAAATTATAATGAATAAATCAAGATTATAATGAATGCTTGTGATAATAAAATATTAAAATAGTTAATTAAAGTAATAAACTAAAATGATAAAAAGTAAGATCCTTTTAAAAATAAATGGTGAAGTGCGAATATTACTCGTGCTCAGAGGGTTCCATACGATAAATATGAATTACTAACTGTGTTATTAAAAAATCATTACTAAAAGAAAAATAAGGTTTTGTAAAATACTATAAAATGTAGGGCTTGGTACAGCTGTATCTAGAAAAATATGAATGGGTGTATCGTAAAAGTTTAAAGAGCTATGAAGCCTAAATAATATCAAATATTGCTATTCTGTATAACTTATTTAAAACTTATCCCAATCTGTTTATGATGAACTTAATTCGGCTTACAATAAAAGTAGTGCATATTTAAACTTCATTTGGCATTTTATAAAACTAAATTCAGCGTAGTAATAATCTTTTGTTTTTACAGTGTAGCTGAAACAAAACCCTTGTTCAAAGTTTAGACTTGGCATTTTGCTAAGCGCACTTCGAAAGGAGGTCACATAGCTACATTTTTTCAGATAGGTTTTTAACTTTTAAAGATACTGGAGGCATATTGCGATATCCACACAATGCTAACTAACTAGTCGCAAATCCCATAGTATTTAATTAGTCTGTTTTTTACAATTTGAGATTTATTGCTTGTATACTGCTACTGGACAGTGTATTATACAAATGTAACATTAAAAGTTGTTATTTAGGCTTTAAAAGCTGATGACACATAGAGTACACCGCCCCTGTCATTATGAATATCCAAACCGTCTGTGTGTTTAAGGGTTAATATCTCGGCTAATTACTGACAATTTTTTTTCGAAAATCCTTATCAACAATGCTTTTAAACTTCTGCTACGGGGGATCTCCAGTACTCCTCAACATCTTTGCTGAAAGCCCGCAAATCGAAATTTGTGTATTATGGAAAAATGCTCTTTTCTCTAAATCTATGTGACCTAGGGTGATCGCTATAATTTCCCAGCAAGGTTTAAATTAACATCTACTACTTCTAATTTTTTCATAATTTTAGCTTCAGTAGATTCGGAAATAGATGGGAGAACATATTTTTGCTCTACATTTTCGATGATATCTCTGACAGGGTTCCTACGCAATTCTGATAAAAAAATTCCCTGACTTTTCCAGGTTTTCCCTGACTTTATTTAAAAATTTCCCTGACATTTCTCAGTAAAAATTCAGCCTACATATTGTTGTAAAACCGTCCACAATGGACTTTAATTTAGGTAAATGCTAAAAAAAGTATGTGCTGTATGAATTTCTGATTTTTTAATTATTTTTCATATTGTTATACAGTTTGCACAAATTTCATATAAAATTTTTTGATTGGATGAATAATTTAAAATTTCTTCATTTACGATGATAATAGAAATTCCAATGGAAGTAGTACATAGAAAATTCCCTGACTTTCCCCTGACCTTTTCAAATATTTCAAAAATTCCCTGACATTTCCCTGACTTTTTGCTTAAATTTTCAAATTCCATGACTTTTCCCTGTTTTCCCTGACCCGTAGGAACCCTGTCTGAATATCTAAAATTAAAAAGAAGTGTATTTTTGAGTTTAGCGTTACAAAAGCTTTTAGATGATATCCCACAGGTTATACTAAGAAAAGATTTTTTTTGAGTAACTTAATTAGCCCCTTTATATTTTTCCTAAAAAAATATTTGTAAATATTTAATAATCTATAAATATGTGGGTCAATGGTCTATTACTTCCCCCAAATTGAACTTTTCACGTTCCATAGTTTTCAAGTATAACAGCTGTGACAGACAGACACAGGAGTGATCTTATGATGGTTCTGTTTTTTCTTTTCAAGTACAGAACCCTAATTATTAAAAGTAAAGGTCAAGTAAATAATTGACAAAGCATATAACTAAATAAGCATAATAAAGATGAGATACATTTTCCTTGAATTATACAATGAAACTTGCCTCATAAAGGTATCCTTATTCAGAACAAAATCATAAAATAAGGAAGTTTTATTTCAGGTTTAGCCAGACTTAATAATAAAAAAAACTCAACACAAATATGTTCGATGAAAAGATTGCAATACCGAATTTTTTCAGAAATAAATTGATACTTCCATCATGAAAAAGCAAGAGTTCAGTCATATTAATGAGAATTACATTTTAAAATACATATCGAATTATGTAAAAATATAAAAAGTCTGAAATTTTGTTCTTAATTCGGAATTGAAATTTTCACTATTTACACCTGCAATGATGTGTGGATTTTAGGGTTGCAGATTTGAGGGAGTCTACTGTACTAACTTAAAAAGCATAAGGAGCCAAAATATATTAAGCATGTATGCACTTTTTTCAAATCATGTATTCAAAAAATGATGCTAACACACACATATATAAAACGAAATAAAATTAGAAAAACTATATTTATCACAAATTAATGAAAACAAATTACCTTACAGTTAATAAAACTGTTTATAGTCTGTTCGTGCTTGCGACCGTAGCACCAGATGTCCGCAATCTATAATAAATAATCCATTTTTATAAATTAGTTCTATCCAGTATAATAAAATCTGTTATATATTTTTTCCATAAGTATTACATTAAACCAAGGCCTTCACTTAGGGAAGACCTGTAAAATATACATATTGGCCAGATGTGCACAACGAAAATCAGAAAGAAAATAGCAATACATACACCGTCTGTTAGGATCAGGAGCAGGATCATCCCCATCTTCCACTTCATCATCCCCATCTTCCACTTCGTCATCCCCATCTTCCACTTCCACATCTTCCATTTCAACATCTTCCACATCTTCCATTTCAACGTCTTCCACATCTTCCATTTCAACATCCTCTTCATCAGCTGCCTCATCTTCAGCTGATTCATCTTCTTCAGCTGATTCATCTTCAGCTGCTTCCTCTTCTTCAACTGCTTCCTCCACATCTTCCATTTCAACATCCTCTTCGTCAGCTGCCTCATCTTCAGCTGATTCATCTTCAGCTGATTCATCTTCTTCAGCTGATTCATCTTCGTCAACTGCTTCCTCCACATCTTCCATTTCAACATCCTCTTCATCAGCTGATTCATCTTCAGCTGATTCATCTTCAGCTGATTCATCTTCAACATGTTCATCTTCTTCAACTGCCTCATCGTCATCCTCTTCAACTGCCTCATCTTCATCACCTTCTTTGTTTTCTTCATCACCTTCATCTTTGTCTTCATCAACTTCATCTTTGTCTTCATCAACTTCATCTTTGTCTTCATCAACTTCATCTTTGTCTTCATCAACTTCATCTTTGTCTTCATCAACTTCATCTTTGTCTTCATCAACTTCATCTTCGTTTTCTACACTTTTGTCAACTTCACCTTCAGCAATTTCTCCACCTTCGGCAACTTCTTGATCATTTGAAGAGTTGCACTTGCGATTTTCTGGAGAATCTGAAATTAAAATTTAAAATCTAAATTTTAGTAAGCTCATAGAGATGACAAATTTAATTCATATTTAATGGGAGAAAAAGTTACTTATGTATTATCTGGGCCGGGTCATACTCGCTGAGTCAACAGTGCTGCCAAAAATATTAATTACTGTAATCACCTTCCTTTATTTATTTTTTTTTTTTTTGCTTTCTACATTTTAACTGCATAGTTCATATTATATGGTTGCCATGTGAAAAGGCAATGGTCAGAGAATATTTACATATGTATAATGAGGAGTGGGGAATAGCATCCATCTACTCGCCACTGGCAAGTGGATTTTCTGACTAGACGAGTGAATTTTTTTGGCAGTCTTAAAAATGTTCACTACTTTTTAGGTAGATTTCATAAGAAATACTACCTATTGCAGTCGTTACCATGGTGCGACTTTTGAAAAATTCCTTCATAACTTTTCATTATAGGACCCCAGGAACCCAAAACCACCCCCACCTAAAAAGTTTATATATATATATGTATGTACTAAATTTTGTCCGCACGATAAAAGTCACAATTATGCACGGATCGTCTTCAAACTCGCCAACAACTTTGAGATGGCTAATATCTCGGCGGGGATTGAAAATGGGTAAAATCGGACCAAGGGAATGGAAATCGGGAGGGTTCAAAAATTTGAATACCATCTTAACATGATTCCGATAAAATCAGCTCTTACACAACAATAACAGAAAAAAAATAAATATTTTTTGTTATTGCAGTTGCCAACAATTAAAAAAAAAGCAATAAAATTCTCACCACAACAATTGCTTTTCTTTTGCGAGAATTTCACGTGAAAAATTAAATAAAATAGTTTGACGAATTGAAAACAAATTGAATATTACGTCATAAGTGTCCTAGAGATAGATTTCCGCATGAAAACTCAAAATTAAATAAATAGTTTGACGAATTAAAAAACAACAACAAAATATTGCGTCATATTGGAAATAAAATGGACCTCAGCAGGTGAATATGTAACGTCATGTGAGTTTGAAGAAACGTATTAAAACATGATAAACACCCGACTATGGAAATATTAACTTATTTATCATTTTGAGGTTCTCTGAATTTGCTTTAGCTATTTTTTAAACCTATTCCATATGCATGCGTGTATGTATTCGTGTATATTAGAATTTTCACAAAATGTTTAGCTCCCTAGAGCTAATTCTTAGTGGAGGAACTGGGTTTATCTCTAATCTTGATTTAAATTTTGTTGGTTAATTTAGTACTTAACTTCGAAATCTACCTCTGCCTGTAGGCCCGAGCCGGCAGGGATTTTTTTTTTTAAAGATACCTTAAATAGATTTGTTATTAGTGATATTTTACTCAGTAATTAATTGATTGATTGAATAATTGCAGTGATAAAACTCAATTGAGGATTTAGATACATTTCTCAAATGCATTTATCACAAATTCCTCCATCGTAAACATGGAACTAACCTCATTTCTTTCAATCCTGACATGGGAGTCGCTGCTGATTGGTCTGCCAGCAACGTCATTTCAGGGATAAGTGTCATTATTCGGATGTTAAGAAGTAGAATTTTTCTCTGACCAATGTGGCAACAAGTATTTGCTGTTGGCATGTAAGTTGAAATCTTTGCAACATCTCAGTCAGAAATTTTTCTCCAGTGTACAAATTTTGTAGTGCAATTTTGAAATAATTAGTTGTAAGCATTAGATAGCTATTTCCTTTTGCTTTAAAATGAAAAAAAAATATAAACAAAAGCATTTAAAGCGATTTTCATCAATGTATTCATGTTGAATCAAGCAATGCACATGGTTCTGTAGCTGCTCCGAATGATAATAACTCTCGTACTTCTAGAGCCGCACCAAGTAAGTCTGTTCCAGTTTGTAATATGCCTGTAGTTAAGATTTTAGCAATGATTGTCCTTGAAATTCCATTTGAAGAGAAAGCTAATGGAAAACAAAAATTTCAGGAAAAGTGGATAGATGAATTTCCTTAGACTGTTCATGAAGATGGTCTTGCAAGATGAGTTTTATATGGCTGCAAAAGACAAAACTAAAACATCAACTAAGTTTTTGGAGGGATTTAGTAACCATTCAGACATGAAACTTTTAAATTCCATGATGAACACAAGAAAAATGTTTTGTAAATTATTCAAATAGGCCAGCCTTCCACAACTCATTGGCTAAGTGTATTAAGAAAATGGATCAAAAGATGTTCAAACAATTCCAAGTATTAATTTGAGCTCTTACGAGTATATACTCGTACATAGCCAAAAACAACAAACCAAAATTTGATTAATTAAAGTTGTTTCATGATATTTGATTTAATTTATATTTTTATTGTCAATTATTTTTGTGTTTTACTATTCTTAAATTTCTTTTTATTTAAGAATTTTTAGAGATTTTCACAATTTGAATTATTTGCATAAAAGAACAAAATTTTCCTATCTTTTTTTATATTAGCTGAATGCAAAATGAAATGCGATTCATTAAAAACATTGATCCATGACATTTACTGTATGTCTGTTTTTTTTAGAAATTTTCTTTAAACTTTCTTTGTTTAGATTACATATGAAATGATAAAGTAATCCTCCGAGCAAAGTTGATCACAGGTGTCATAGATACCAAAATAGTAAAATGAAGCACAATTTTCTTTTGTCTGCTTTAAAATGCAGATTGTTTTATTTATTTAAAGAATCATTATTTTCTTTAAAACTGCAAGTAAAATATGTTGAAAAAGTATATAATCCTGTCTTGGCTATTTTATCTATGAAAAAAACAAAACGAATTTGAACATTTCATTAACCACATCGATTTTACTGTCAAATATATCCTCTCTGCAATCAGAATCTTCAGTATAACATTGTTAATTTTTTGTAATCTTTGCTTTCTTGTACATGCAGTATTTTCTAGTCAAATCTTAAAGTTAGCTATAGGGCGATTCCATGCGGAGAGTCACACACGTAACGCAGGCTTTAATTTGCATTTATTCAGTTATTTATTATATTTTAATGTTAATTCTGATTTTAGGTGGTAGGGTAAATAAGTTATTAACATATTTTTTAGTTTAAATGTGTGTAAGTAAAACTCACAGAAATATATCATTTAATTTCATTACTCAAAATGTGCTTTTTTTCTGAAGTAGAAAAAAAGCATTCATTTAATTTCATTTTGAGTAATGAAATTAAATGATATACTTCTGTGTGTTTTATTGCCACACATTTAAATTAAAAAATAGGCTAATAACTTATTTACCATTCCACCTAAAATCAGAATTAACATTAAAATATAATAAATAACTGTATAAATGCAAATTAAAGCCTGCGTTACATGGGTGACACTCTCCACGGAATCGCCCTATAACTGAACTATCGAATTTTTTTCTGCTCAATATTTTTTAACTTTATACTGCATTTTGTGTATATATATATATATATATATATATATATATATATATATATATATATATATATATATATATATATATATATATATATAGCTGTCTGGTAGGCCTGGGCCTTAAATCAATTTAAAGCTTACATCGGAAATCCAATTTAACCATTGGTCTTAAATTGATTTAAGCAAACATCGAAAATCTAGACTTAGCCATTGGCTTTAAATAGAGACTTAGCCATTGGCTTTAAATAGAGACTTAGCCATTGGCTTTAAATAGAGACTTAGCCATTGGCTTTAAATAGAGACTTAGCCATTGGCTTTAAATAGAGACTTAGCCATTGGCTTTAAATAGAGACTTAGCCATTGGCTTTAAATAGAGACTTAGCCATTGGCTTTAAATAGAGACTTAGCCATTGGCTTTAAATAGAGACTTAGCCATTGGCTTTAAATAGAGACTTAGCCATTGGCTTTAAATAGAGACTTAGCCATTGGCTTTAAATAGAGACTTAGCCATTGGCTTTAAATAGAGACTTAGCCATTGGCTTTAAATAGAGACTTAGCCATTGGCTTTAAATAGAGACTTAGCCATTGGCTTTAAATAGAGATTTAACCATTGGCTTTAAATACATTTAAAACAAAATTTTGATTCAGAGCTAACATCGGAAAACTGATTTATCTGCATTGATTTATCTACTGCATGCACGACAAGCTGGTGTTAAATCGACTTAGCAGGATCCGATTTAAGCAAATATCGCAAGCCTCAATGCTTTCCTATCTAAGAAAAACATAAGAAGCTGATGTTAAATTGATTTAGTAGAATGAGATATAAGCAAACATCGAGTTATATTAAAACGTAAAGGGAATTCTGTAAGATCACGATTAGTAAGACATATTGACACATTTGCGCATGCATCAACTTTTTCGAATCTCTTTAACTTAGAGGAATATTGAGAGAGTCTCTGATATAGTGGTCAAACGCAGCAGTTTAAAGCTCCGAATTTTTGTAAAGGATGTGGGTTTGAACCCGACGCCTGGCAAAATGATTTCTGCAATATTTTTGGAGCGGATTCTCTTCAATAATGACACGTTTTATTAGCAGGAGAAGTTGTACGATTTTTATTTTGTTATTTTTATTATTTGAATGCTTTATAATTAAGTAAAATTTAATATGCAGCAATATTTAAAAAAAAATATTTTTTTATTTAAAATATTTTGCATGTAATTATCAATTAAATAAATTGAGCTGATCTATAATTTTTGTTATATTTTCTGACCATTATCAAGAATATATATATATATATATATATATATATATATATATATATATATACCGGGTGTCCCAAAAAGGACTGACTGATTTTAAAATTCAATAACTTGCAAACGGTGACAGATATTAAAAAAATTCTTGCAGGAGGGTTGTGCATAAGGTCAAAAGTTTTATTACAGTGATTTTCAATTTTAGTTCGATTTACAAACAATAGATGGCGCTGTAAGCAATAGTCGCTAAATTCAGGTTCGATTTTTGGTACTTCGTGGCCCGGATAATACATTTCCATCTCCTTTTTCTGCATGGAACAATATAAAGGACCAAAAATCGAGCCTGTATTTAGCGACTATTGCTTACAGCGCCATCTATTGTTTGTAAATCGAACTAAAATTTAAAATCACTGTAACAAAACTTTTGACCTTATGCACAACCCTCCTGCAAGAATTTTTTAAATGTCTGTCACCGTTTGCAAGTTATTGAATTTTAAAATCAGTCAGTCCTTTTTGGGACACCCGGTATATATATGTGTGTGGCAGAAAGAAAGTTTGCCATTCTTTTCCGAAAAAAAGAAAACTGAAAGAAAGAGAAAAATATTTATATAAGAATTATAAAAGAAATTACATTGATATCCATAGTTTAATATTTTAAAAAAATAATAAAAATGTAAAAGTAGAAAAAAAAAAATTATTATAAATCATTAGCTAAATAAAGTTTCAAATTTAGGTTTTAGAGAATGAGACTGATAAAAATAAAATTCATGGCAGCTTTTAATGGTTGTGCAGTTAAAAAAAATTTTTTTCCAAAAAAAAAAAAGGAAAGAAGGAAAAAAAATACCGTAATAAGTAAAAATAAATGCTTTACCCAGTATTTTTAGGTAAATTTCTGATAAAAAGCAACAGTAATTGGTTGTAAATTATAAACTTAACATTCTTTCTCTTCATTGAATAGGTCAGACTGACAGCGCCCTCTATCGCCTTAAAGAAATAGGAATCACTAACGCAACATAGAAATTTGTCACGATTTCACTAATTAATTTAAAAGCAACTAATTAAAAACTCAAGAACTTTCCTAATTAAACATTTAAGTTATTTACCATCAAATCTTGACGGGCACTATCTAGTGCTCTCTAATTAAAAAAAAAGGTGATTTAAGAAAACTATTTAAGTAACAAGTGGGTAAGTGTGATCATAGATCGCACAAAGGGTTTCGTTTAATATTCCTTTCAAAACGTCCAGTACATTTATCGCCATGGAACATCTAAATTTTGGCAAACCCTTCCTAAACTATCGTAAAGCTTCAAACAGATTCACCTTGTTATATTTCCTAATTTTGTTTGTGCCACCCCCCCCCCCTCTAAATGCTACGATATATCACAAGACGGGTATCTGCCAAATTTAGAAAAGTGCCCCCTTTGGGGGGGGTGAAGTGGGGTAATGGTCACCATGATTTTTGACGCGGCCTGATGTTTAAAATTTTTGTTACTTTTTATAAGCTATACTAAAGTTTCAAACAGATCGTCCAGCTATATTTCCTAATTTTGTTCACGCCCCTCCCTCACCCTTCCCCCTCGAAATGCGACACGCCATTCTTCTTTATACTTCATTATAATTTAAACTTTAAATACTTTATAACAAAACAGATCGAATTGTTAGATTTCCTACTTTAAATGAAATCACGGTCTGTTAGTTCCACATTCTACCACCAGGGAGCGCACTCTATTCTTAACAAAAGCGTATCTGAACGAAACTCCTTTACACAACCTATCAGTAGATATGTTACTCGAGGGGGTGGCGGTCTTCAGCAAGAATTTAAGATAATTGTTGAAATTACCATTCGGAAATAGTGGTAATTTAACTTTTGACATATTTATATTTAACTAGCTGACCCGCCCGGCATTGCCCGGGCCTTAATAATATTCATAAATGAATCTGAAATTTTTATCGCAGGTGCATACAGAGGGGAGTGGGAGTGGAGACTGCAAATTACCAGGCCCCGACTCTTGTTCAGTTCCAAAGTTGTGTAAATTCACAGGTTAAGTTTTTTCATTTTTATATGTCTCATGCTCTTTTTATTCCAAATTAATTGATGAATTCAATTGAAATTTAATTATATTTTCAATAATTTAATTTTTTATTTAAAATCTTTAGATGAAAAAGCAATTACAAATACAGCATAAACTGAAATAATTGAAAAAGAAATAAAATTGTAAGCAAATATTACTATATAGAGTGTTTTAAAAAGTACCATCCAGCAAATTTATTTTCTAATAGAGTAAAGCCTGTTTCTAATGGAATCCTGCAATAAACAAAAAAAAAAAAAAAAGTTACAGCTTCCCTCTCTCCCCAAAAATGTTATTAACCTTTGTTCAATTTAAATAACCTGCATAAAACGGAAATTATCACAGGTCGTTTCCGTCTAAGCAGCTTTTATTGTATCTTACCTCTGGGCGGGCCCATAATATTCTTAAATGAACCTGAAATTCGAATCACAGATCCGTACAGAGGGAAGTAAACAAAATTACTTGACGTCATGACAACATTTTTAAATTTCTTGCTGCTGATTAATTTGCATTTCCAATATAGTGCTTTGCAGAAATTGCATGTTTTACTCAAAGTTCCACAGTTGTACCCCTCGGGAACGTTTTAATCAATAATTTGGTTTTCAGAAGCAATGCGTGCACTCTGCGGTTATTAAGCCTATTTTAGCGATCGCTTATGCTCTGTGTTTAACTTTATTCCCGATTCAATCTATTTCAATTTTCAGTTCTTAATTCGGCTTCTTCTTCACTTTCAAGTATTCACAGAGATCTTTTACGGGCATTTCAAATGATATTTTGAAGCTCTATAATTGCAGCAAAAGAGGGATACATCATGGAGGTCTTTCCTCTACGGCGAAATGTAAATAAACCCGATCGCCCTAAATCCTGCCAAAGGCCTTTTCACAATAACCAATGAGATGCGTTTCTCGGGCGTTGCCATTAGACAATAACAAATAATCGCGATTTCTGTGCCACGTACGTTAGCGTAATATATATATATAGATAAGTACCATGTATCTGAGGACTCCGTAAAAAAAAAATGCACCTGAAATGGTATGAAACAAAAAAATAAATATTTTGCCCCTCCCCCTCTCTCCACCTGCCCGAAATTTCATGCGCCATTATTTATAAACTTTTTCTTATATGTTATAAACTATGTTAAAGTTTCAAACAGATCACCTTGTTAGATTTCCTACTTTAAATGAAATCGCGGTCAGTTAGTTCCACATTCCACCACGAGGGAGCGCACTCTATTCTTAACAAAACTGTATCTGAACGTAACTCCGTTAAACAATCTATCAGGAGATATGCTAGTCGAGGGGGTGGGGGTCTTAACCAAGAATTTATTATATTTGCTGAAATTATTATTCGAAAATAGTGGTATCAATACTTCTGACATTTTTATCTGGCATAAGTAACATTTATGCTGTATTTTTAAAAATCGGACACCGTTCAGAAGTATACTGCAATGAAACATCACGTGACTGCCTTGTAAAATAAGTATAGAATAGAAATAAATCAATTAGTGAAATTAGCGCCCCCCCCCCCCCCTACCCAAAATTTCACACACCATTTTTATAAATTTTTTCTTGTGTTATAAACTATCTTTAAGTTTCAAACAGATCGCCTTGTTATATTTCCTAATTTTAACAAAATCGCGTTATGTCAGTTCCACATTCCACCACCAGGGAGCGCACTCTATTCTTAACAGAACTATATCGGAAGGAAACTCCGTTAAACAACCTATAAGTAGATATGTTACTCGAGGTGGTGGCGGTCTTAAGAAATTAAGATATTTGCTGAAATTATTATTCGGAAATAGTGGTAACTAAACTTTAGACAATTTTATATTAAATAAGTAACATATCTCAGGACTCCCTCAAAAAAAGCACCTAAAACGGTCAGAAACACTAACTTTTTAAACAGAAATCTAGTGCCTCCCCCCCCCCCCCCTCCCCGGAATTTCATGTGCCATTCTTTTTTACACTTTATCTTATGTGTTATAAAATATCTTAAATTTTCAAACAGATCGACTTGTTAGATTTTCTAATTTTAACAAAATTGCGTTATGTTAGTTCCACATTCCACGACCAGGGAATGCACTGTATTCTTAACAAAAGCATATCTGAACGAAACTCCTTTACACAATCTTTCCGTAGATACATGGGCCCGGATGGTGGCGGTCTGCGGTAACAAACGCTAAGATTTTAAAAATAATTCTAGCTCCCCTCCCCCTCCTCGAAATATCACACTCCATTCTTTTTTACACTTTTTCTTATCTTAAAATTTCAAACAAATTGAGTGGCGGTCTTAACCAAAAATTTAAGATATTTCCTGAAATTACTATTCGAAAATAGTGGTATGAATACTTGTAAACTTTCTGATGATGAATGAGTTATACTTATCTCATAGCGCTGTTCAAATATCCCACGCAAATTATTAGATTTTCGAAGCACGTTAGTCTTTATCATAATAATATTTGTCATGTTGACTAACTGGGATATTTAATCAAAAGTAGTTCCCCCCCCCCCCCCCCTCCCTTTTCCATTCCCACAAACCTAACAAATACAAATTATGCAGTAGCGGCCGAAGCACGTTAGTCTTTGTCATAATAATATCTGTAATGTGCACTAACTGGTATATTTAATCAAAAGTAGTTCCCTCCCTCCCCCTTTTCCATTGACACAAACCTAACAAAATAAAATTATGAGATAGCGGGCGAAGCATGCTTTTCAATTTCGCTGGAAGAATGCATCTCATCTTACATCAGCCTTGCACGGACTGAAATAATCCGATAGCGGGCAAAGCACGCTAGTCTTTGTCATAATATCTGTAATGCAAACTTTCCTAATTTTAACAAAATCGCTTTATGTTAGTTCCACGTTCCACCACCAGGGAGCGCAAACTATTCATAACAAAAGTTCATCAGAACGAAACTCTTTTGGGATATTTAATCAAAAGTATTTCCCTTCCCCCCCTTTCCATTTACCCAAACCTTACAAATACAAATGATATGATAGCGGGCGAAGCACTCTAGCCTCCCCTCGAAATATCACACTCCATTCTTTTTTACAATTTTTCTTATGCGTTATAAACTATTTTAAAGTTTCAACCAGATGGAGTGGCGATCTCAACCAATAATTTAAGATATTTGCAGAAATTACTATTCGAAAATAGTGATATGAATACTTACAAACTTTCTTATAATGAATAAGTTATACTTGTCTCATAGAGCGGCGTCGAAAAACCTCACGCAAATTGTTAGATTTCCCAATTTAAATAATTTCATGGTTAAAAAAGCACGTGCCTCCATTTTATTCTATTCATTAGATAGAAATGAAACAGATTAATTAAATAATATCTCAGCTTCTAATTGAGTTATCGCTTTGAATTGGGTATGTATGAAATCTGCGAGAGATTTCCGTCCGGATGGCAAAAAATTTTATCAAAAAATTTAATATTTAAAAAGTTAAAATTTCATATTAAAATATTCCACTACCGAAAACCGCAAGGTCGCCGTCATGTCTGAAGTTGAGCACACCTGCTTTCGCGCCGAAATGAAATCTCTTTTCACTGTCTTTTCAAATACAGAAATTAAATTTTTATCGATCGATTTTTAGTGGATTTTTTTGCATATATCAAATGCAGAAATGTGAACTTTATACCAAATGAAAGTAGATTTTTTCCGCGTCTGTCTATACCGTTTACAAATTTCTCGTACCAATATTTTCTGATATGCGATTTCGCTTTAAAATGTCCACTTCATTTTTCGGCTTAATTTCCTCCATGGTTACCGTGCACCGGCTGATTTTACTGGCAACCCTTAGGAGAAACTCCGAAGTTTAGGAGAATGTCCGTTTGAACCTGCGTTAAAAAGGTGGATTGGTTAATTTTAGAAGTTAATTAGCCCGTAATTCGGTTAATTACCGACTTTTTCAAAATTTTAGGATTTGTTGTTTGATGTGAGGTGTTCAGCTATAAGTACCCAAAATTTCAAGTCTCTAACATGTATAGTTTCTAAGAACAGGCTCTGTGACGGACAGATGGACAGACAGACAGAGGAGTGAGACGAATAGGGTTTCGTCAGATGAACGAAACCCTAAAAATCAATATTTATTTATTTTGTAAACGAGATTCAGAGTTTTTAAGATTGGAATGTGCATTTTTTAATTTAAGAATTTGTATGGTTGAAAGTTGAAATGAAAAGGTAAAGTTTAGTTCTTAAAATCCAAATTCATTGAATTTCAGTGTATATGCTAATGCAATCTTTTAATGAAAAATTAAGTTTTCACATATTTGAGTAATATTTTAATATGTATTTTTTATTTTCTATTATTCTGTTATTAATTAAAATATTTTATAGTAGAATCCTGCATTATTTCAAGATAATTTTTCCGAAATTGATTCAGTATTTATGCAATTAAAAAAAATAATAAAGTTTAATATTTAAAATCCAAATTCATCAACTTTCAATTTATATTTTTAAAACATTCTTATAATGAAAAATTCATTTTTTAAATGTTTTGTAACATATACTTTTTATTTTCTATTATTTTGTAATTAATGAAAATATTATAAATTACAGTCCTGCATTGTTTTGTGTGTTTTGATTTGACTGTGGTCCGCATGAAATAACTTACTTTTCAAATAAGATTTCTTTTCTCTGAAATTGAGTATTTATGAATGAAAAACAATAATAAAGTTTCTCATTTAAAATCCAAATTCATTGAATTTTAGTTTTTATTTTTATGCATTCTTTTAATGAAAATTTTATTTTTCATATGTTTGGATAATATTTTAATATATATTCTTTATTTTCTATTATTCTGTAATTAAAATATTTTAAAATAATCATGCATCTGGTTTGACATCCAATTTCAATGCCACCCATGGATTGAGTATCTTGCTGAAATTGATTCACTATTTATGTCTGAAAACAAAGAAAGTCTTAAGGTTAAAATCCAAATTCATCCTGTTTTAAAAATAAAAAATATATTACAATTCATCAGACATACAAGTAAAAATTTACAATTACAAAGCAAACGTTTCGATCTAAATTTTAGCCCCTCATCCGTGGAGTAAATAACATTCAAATGGCAGAAAACTATATATCATGTTTACAGTTAAAAATTATTAGCAGTTAAAATTAAATTAAGTATAAAAATACCTTATTCAATTATTTTTTTATACTTTAATTTTAACTGCTAATAATTTTTAACTGTAAACATAATAGTTTTCTGTCATTTGAATGTTATTCATTGCACTGATGAGGAATTAAAATTTAGCTTGAAACATTTGCTTTTTAATTGTATTAAATGTATTTATGTGATTTTTACTTGTATGTCTGATGAATTGTAATATATTTTTTATTTTTAAATCTTAATCAGACATTAAACAATGCTTATTTTAATCATCCTGTTTTAGTTTATATTTTTATGCATTATTTTGATGAAAAATTAATTTTCATATATTTAGATAATACTGCAATATTTTAGTTTTAATTTATTATTATTTTGTAATTGATAAAAAATACTTTAATATAGTTCTGCAATGAGTCAAGTAACTATTTTTACAGCAGAATTTGTTGTTCCAAATTGGTTGTAATTTTCTTTAACACAGATGTAGTGTCTTCCGATTTCCTTAAAAGCTACTAAAAATGTCTTTATGCCCAACTCAGACCTGCTAACCTTTGAAAATGAGAAATCGTAGCACACAAAATTTAAATTAATCTGGAGGTTCCTTGGTTTTGTGTTACACAGCCATCTTTTGACATTTGTAAAAGGAATAAGGTATCAGTCTTTCAACTCAATATAGTAATTTTTTTCCTTTGGAAAATTTTATATGATTTTTAGAGTTTCTTTTCGTTTCACAGCATTTTGTTTCTGTTTTACATTTGTAAAAGGAGCCTGGTTTCAATTTTTTAGCCCAGTGCAGTAAATTTTGACGAAATTCGGGATTTTTTTCCTGCGATCATTTCAGGATATTCACAATTTTTCTGCAATCGTAATTCACATTTTTCTATCACGATTCTTTGAAGAAATCA
The DNA here is from genome assembly GCA_963932465.1 of Maratus speciosus. Lineage (NCBI taxonomy): Eukaryota > Metazoa > Arthropoda > Arachnida > Araneae > Salticidae > Maratus > Maratus speciosus. Next base: position 105,780,753 of record OZ010797.1, read on the forward strand.
GACTTTTCACCATGAACTTTTGATGAAATTTGCATTTTTTACCATGATCCTTTGTTGAATTTTGCGTTAGGACCCAGTACAGGGCCCCTTGAAGTTTTTGCACCATAAATTGTTAATAAATTGCCCCATCTTAATACAATCTTCATTTTTGGAACCTTTTTTACATTTAGTTATTCTTACATTTCTACATTCTAATTAAGACCCTGGGGCCCCGCATGGTCCTGGTCCAATCTCTTGAACTTTTTGTGTGCCATGCATTTTTCATTCCCTAATTTTCTCACTTTCTCAGTGCATAATTTTTAAGTTGAGTCTTGGACTTTTCTTCCAGAACCAACACCCTTGTATTTTTATTGGGGCCCTAAGACCTTTTTAAAAGCATTTACCAAATTTTTTGTATATTTCTTTAAAACATTATTCTAAAGAAAAATTCATACCCTATGCTTAGTTTTGACTAATTATAGATCTAAATTGTTAAGTACTAAGACATTGTAACATGTTTCCATGTTAGGGCCCTGTTTTTACTATCAGTTTGTGCCTGTTGGGCCCCATACTATAGCTCCCTTAAAAATGGTTCAATTCCGAAGCTTTTTTTTTTCTAACAACTTCTTAGGTCTGCTAGATACTACATGAACGACCAAAAAAATGTCAAATTTCAACTACCACCAATTTTGAATATTAATTGCCTTTTTGGGGCCCTTGGTGCAGCTTCTTTAAAAATGATTGGAATTGCTTACAATTTTTTTTTTACACATTTCTAGCATACTCGACTACTTTAAAAGCTACTAAAACAGCCCAACTACATGTCTCCTAAGTCCCTGCCTTTTAGGGCCAGGTAACAGGGCCGCTTAAAACTTTTGCACCATAAATTATTAATAAATTGCCTCCTCTTAATCCGATTTTTATTTTGGAATCCTTTTTCCATTTAGTTATTCTCCCATTTCTTTATTCCAGTTAAAATCCTATGTCATCCTAGAGTTCCATAGGGCCCAATCTGGAACCCTTTGAACTTTTTGTGCGGCATGCATTTTTCACCACCGAATTTTCTCGCATTATCAATGCAAAATCCTAAAATTGAGTCTTGCCCTCTTCTCTCCAGACCAACACCCTCTTATTTTTACTGAATCCCCCTACTTTTTGTGCATTTCTTTAAAATTTTATTCTAATGATTAATTCATACTGTATGCTTAATTTTGACAAATTGAAGATCTAAAGTGCTAGAATGTAGACCTTTTCACAAGTTTTCATTTTAGGGCTCTGCTCTTTATATCAGTTGGCCCTCTTTGGGCACTTTGTTATACGTCAATTAAAAAACGGTCCAATTCACTAGCTTTTTTAAACAACTTCTTAAGTCCTCCTGCTACAACATGAATGATAAAAAAATTTCACAGACTTCAGCTACCACCAATTTCGAATATTAATCTCCTTCTTGGTCCCTTTGTTGTAGCTTCTTTAAAAACTATCCAATTCTATTACATTTTTTGTTAACATGGTTTCAGCGTCCTCCAGCTACTTTAAACTACTAAAAAATTTTCTCATACCCAACTACATTCCAGTTAAGACGTTGGACTCGAGGACCCAATCTTTCTTTATACCTCAGCTGCAAATTCTTTTGAACATTAATCTCCTTTTTCAGCATCAACTTTAGCGTACTTACTACAGCTGTAAATTAAAAATCGCGTTAATTTAAAGGTAACTTTACATAATGGACTTCATTAGTTTATTAAATATCATGTTAATGTTAAAAGTAATTCATGAAATTTATCAGGGGAGAGGCCATCTTCCACTGCTTGGGGGTGCATTCTTTCCTCCAATTCGATATCTTTGGACGAAACTTGCATCCTTTCGCAATCTTTGGACGAAACTTGCATCCTTTCGCAATCTTTGGACGAAACTTGCATCCTTTCGCAATCTTTGGACGAAACTTGCATCCTTTCGCAATCTTTGGACGAAACTTGCATCCTTTCGCAATCTTTGGACGAAACTTGCATCCTTTCGCAATCTTTGGACGAAACTTGCATCCTTTCGCAATCTTTGGACGAAACTTGCATCCTTTCGCAATCTTTGGACGAAACTTGCATCCTTTCGCAATCTTTGGACGAAACTTGCATCCTTTCGCAATCTTTGGACGAAACTTGCATCCTTTCGCAATCTTTGGACGAAACTTGCATCCTTTCGCAATCTTTGGACGAAACTTGCATCCTTTCGCAATCTTTGGACGAAACTTGCATCCTTTCGCAATCTTTGGACGAAACTTGCATCCTTTCGCAATCTTTGGACGAAACTTGCATCCTTTCGCAATCTTTGGACGAAACTTGCATCCTTTCGCAATCTTTGGACGAAACTTGCATCCTTTCGCAATCTTTGGACGAAACTTGCATCCTTTCGCAATCTTTGGACGAAACTTGCATCCTTTCGCAATCTTTGGACGAAACTTGCATCCTTTCGCAATCTTTGGACGAAACTTGCATCCTTTCGCAATCTTTGGACGAAACTTGCATCCTTTCGCAATCTTTGGACGAAACTTGCATCCTTTCGCAATCTTTGGACGAAACTTGCATCCTTTCGCAATCTTTGGACGAAACTTGCATCCTTTCGCAATCTTTGGACGAAACTTGCATCCTTTCGCAATCTTTGGACGAAACTTGCATCCTTTCGCAATCTTTGGACGAAACTTGCATCCTTTCGCAATCTTTGGACGAAACTTGCATCCTTTCGCAATCTTTGGACGAAACTTGCATCCTTTCGCAATCTTTGGACGAAACTTGCATCCTTTCGCAATCTTTGGACGAAACTTGCATCCTTTCGCAATCTTTGGACGAAACTTGCATCCTTTCGCAATCTTTGGACGAAACTTGCATCCTTTCGCAATCTTTGGACGAAACTTGCATCCTTTCGCAATCTTTGGACGAAACTTGCATCCTTTCGCAATCTTTGGACGAAACTTGCATCCTTTCGCAATCTTTGGACGAAACTTGCATCCTTTCGCAATCTTTGGACGAAACTTGCATCCTTTCGCAATCTTTGGACGAAACTTGCATCCTTTCGCAATCTTTGGACGAAACTTGCATCCTTTCGCAATCTTTGGACGAAACTTGCATCCTTTCGCAATCTTTGGACGAAACTTGCATCCTTTCGCAATCTTTGGACGAAACTTGCATCCTTTCGCAATCTTTGGACGAAACTTGCATCCTTTCGCAATCTTTGGACGAAACTTGCATCCTTTCGCAATCTTTGGACGAAACTTGCATCCTTTCGCAATCTTTGGACGAAACTTGCATCCTTTCGCAATCTTTGGACGAAACTTGCATCCTTTCGCAATCTTTGGACGAAACTTGCATCCTTTCGCAATCTTTGGACGAAACTTGCATCCTTTCGCAATCTTTGGACGAAACTTGCATCCTTTCGCAATCTTTGGACGAAACTTGCATCCTTTCGCAATCTTTGGACGAAACTTGCATCCTTTCGCAATCTTTGGACGAAACTTGCATCCTTTCGCAATCTTTGGACGAAACTTGCATCCTTTCGCAATCTTTGGACGAAACTTGCATCCTTTCGCAATCTTTGGACGAAACTTGCATCCTTTCGCAATCTTTGGACGAAACTTGCATCCTTTCGCAATCTTTGGACGAAACTTGCATCCTTTCGCAATCTTTGGACGAAACTTGCATCCTTTCGCAATCTTTGGACGAAACTTGCATCCTTTCGCAATCTTTGGACGAAACTTGCATCCTTTCGCAATCTTTGGACGAAACTTGCATCCTTTCGCAATCTTTGGACGAAACTTGCATCCTTTCGCAATCTTTGGACGAAACTTGCATCCTTTCGCAATCTTTGGACGAAACTTGCATCCTTTCGCAATCTTTGGACGAAACTTGCATCCTTTCGCAATCTTTGGACGAAACTTGCATCCTTTCGCAATCTTTGGACGAAACTTGCATCCTTTCGCAATCTTTGGACGAAACTTGCATCCTTTCGCAATCTTTGGACGAAACTTGCATCCTTTCGCAATCTTTGGACGAAACTTGCATCCTTTCGCAATCTTTGGACGAAACTTGCATCCTTTCGCAATCTTTGGACGAAACTTGCATCCTTTCGCAATCTTTGGACGAAACTTGCATCCTTTCGCAATCTTTGGACGAAACTTGCATCCTTTCGCAATCTTTGGACGAAACTTGCATCCTTTCGCAATCTTTGGACGAAACTTGCATCCTTTCGCAATCTTTGGACGAAACTTGCATCCTTTCGCAATCTTTGGACGAAACTTGCATCCTTTCGCAATCTTTGGACGAAACTTGCATCCTTTCGCAATCTTTGGACGAAACTTGCATCCTTTCGCAATCTTTGGACGAAACTTGCATCCTTTCGCAATCTTTGGACGAAACTTGCATCCTTTCGCAATCTTTGGACGAAACTTGCATCCTTTCGCAATCTTTGGACGAAACTTGCATCCTTTCGCAATCTTTGGACGAAACTTGCATCCTTTCGCAATCTTTGGACGAAACTTGCATCCTTTCGCAATCTTTGGACGAAACTTGCATCCTTTCGCAATCTTTGGACGAAACTTGCATCCTTTCGCAATCTTTGGACGAAACTTGCATCCTTTCGCAATCTTTGGACGAAACTTGCATCCTTTCGCAATCTTTGGACGAAACTTGCATCCTTTCGCAATCTTTGGACGAAACTTGCATCCTTTCGCAATCTTTGGACGAAACTTGCATCCTTTCGCAATCTTTGGACGAAACTTGCATCCTTTCGCAATCTTTGGACGAAACTTGCATCCTTTCGCAATCTTTGGACGAAACTTGCATCCTTTCGCAATCTTTGGACGAAACTTGCATCCTTTCGCAATCTTTGGACGAAACTTGCATCCTTTCGCAATCTTTGGACGAAACTTGCATCCTTTCGCAATCTTTGGACGAAACTTGCATCCTTTCGCAATCTTTGGACGAAACTTGCATCCTTTCGCAATCTTTGGACGAAACTTGCATCCTTTCGCAATCTTTGGACGAAACTTGCATCCTTTCGCAATCTTTGGACGAAACTTGCATCCTTTCGCAATCTTTGGACGAAACTTGCATCCTTTCGCAATCTTTGGACGAAACTTGCATCCTTTCGCAATCTTTGGACGAAACTTGCATCCTTTCGCAATCTTTGGACGAAACTTGCATCCTTTCGCAATCTTTGGACGAAACTTGCATCCTTTCGCAATCTTTGGACGAAACTTGCATCCTTTCGCAATCTTTGGACGAAACTTGCATCCTTTCGCAATCTTTGGACGAAACTTGCATCCTTTCGCAATCTTTGGACGAAACTTGCATCCTTTCGCAATCTTTGGACGAAACTTGCATCCTTTCGCAATCTTTGGACGAAACTTGCATCCTTTCGCAATCTTTGGACGAAACTTGCATCCTTTCGCAATCTTTGGACGAAACTTGCATCCTTTCGCAATCTTTGGACGAAACTTGCATCCTTTCGCAATCTTTGGACGAAACTTGCATCCTTTCGCAATCTTTGGACGAAACTTGCATCCTTTCGCAATCTTTGGACGAAACTTGCATCCTTTCGCAATCTTTGGACGAAACTTGCATCCTTTCGCAATCTTTGGACGAAACTTGCATCCTTTCGCAATCTTTGGACGAAACTTGCATCCTTTCGCAATCTTTGGACGAAACTTGCATCCTTTCGCAATCTTTGGACGAAACTTGCATCCTTTCGCAATCTTTGGACGAAACTTGCATCCTTTCGCAATCTTTGGACGAAACTTGCATCCTTTCGCAATCTTTGGACGAAACTTGCATCCTTTCGCAATCTTTGGACGAAACTTGCATCCTTTCGCAATCTTTGGACGAAACTTGCATCCTTTCGCAATCTTTGGACGAAACTTGCATCCTTTCGCAATCTTTGGACGAAACTTGCATCCTTTCGCAATCTTTGGACGAAACTTGCATCCTTTCGCAATCTTTGGACGAAACTTGCATCCTTTCGCAATCTTTGGACGAAACTTGCATCCTTTCGCAATCTTTGGACGAAACTTGCATCCTTTCGCAATCTTTGGACGAAACTTGCATCCTTTCGCAATCTTTGGACGAAACTTGCATCCTTTCGCAATCTTTGGACGAAACTTGCATCCTTTCGCAATCTTTGGACGAAACTTGCATCCTTTCGCAATCTTTGGACGAAACTTGCATCCTTTCGCAATCTTTGGACGAAACTTGCATCCTTTCGCAATCTTTGGACGAAACTTGCATCCTTTCGCAATCTTTGGACGAAACTTGCATCCTTTCGCAATCTTTGGACGAAACTTGCATCCTTTCGCAATCTTTGGACGAAACTTGCATCCTTTCGCAATCTTTGGACGAAACTTGCATCCTTTCGCAATCTTTGGACGAAACTTGCATCCTTTCGCAATCTTTGGACGAAACTTGCATCCTTTCGCAATCTTTGGACGAAACTTGCATCCTTTCGCAATCTTTGGACGAAACTTGCATCTTTGGGCAAAATTTGCATCTTTTTGCAATCTTTTGACAAAAATTTGCATCTTTTTGCAATCTTTTGACAAAAATTTGGATTTATTTTTGTGATCTTTTGATGCATTTTGCGTTTTTTTCATGATCTTTTGAGAGAATCAGCATTCTTTTTTCATGATTTAGATTGCTAATATTTCATTTGAGAGAACAAAAAAATAAAAATAAACTGCCTAAAATTAATAAAGTATTGGTTGGCAGTTTTATAAATCTGAACTCAAAATTTAGTCTAACAACTTCACATACTGGATAATAATGGATATATGTTGACAAGAAAATATCATTTTCTAAAGAATGTTCAATCGTAAGACATATCTATATCTAACAGGCAGTGATGTAGTCGTAAAGAAACCAGCTGGTATACACTATAGGCACAAGATATACGCTATACTCATCAATGACATGTTTAAATTTAATTTAAAAACAACTATTTTGGGGAGGGGTTGGGGAATTTTGAGGGGAAGTTAAAAATTCGGATTCAGTGACCCAAAAAACTTAAAGTAAACCTTATAGGGACAGTTCGCAAGGGAGACAGGAGGTCGAATGTAAACAATGCGAGTGGTTTAGTGGAATTATGCAACTTAGTCCACGCAGCACCACAAAACTTGCATCCTTTCGCCATCTTTGGACAAAACTTGTATCCTTTTGCAATCTTTGGATGAAACTTGCATGACGAAATTTGCATCCTTTTGCAATCTTTGGACAAAATTTGCGTCCTTTCGCAATCTTTGGACAAAATTAGTGTCTTTTTGCAATATTTTGACAAAATTTGCATTTATTTTTGCAATCTTTTAATGCATTTTGCGTTTTCTTCATGATCTTTTGACAGAATCAGCATTCTTTTTTAGAGATTATCTAGATTGCTAATATTTCATTTAAGAGAAAAAAAATAAATAAACTGCATAATATTAATAAAGTATTGGTTGACAGTTTTATAAATCTGAACTCAAAATTTAGTCTAACAACTTCACATAGTGGATAATAACGGATATGTTGACAAGAAAATATCCTCATTTTCTAAAGAATATTCAATCGTAGGACATTTATATCTAATAGGCAGTGATGTAGTCGTAAAGAAACCAGATGGTATACACTGTAAGCACAAGGTATATGCTAAACTCATGAATTTAAAAACAACTATTTTGGGGAGGGGTTTCAAGGAAGGAATTTTGGGGGGGAAGTTAAAACTTCAGATTCAGTGACCCAAAAAACATATAGTAAGCTTTTTTTCCACAGCTACCATGAATTTTGCTAGGTAGAGTCCCTATACGGTCTCTTTTGCCTGGACTATTAATATAAGTGCTATCCACAGAAAATGAGGACATATGATCATCTTAGTTTGTGTTAACTATCAAAAACCGATTCCATGTACATCTTTAAAAATATTAAGAGAGACTAATCAGCACAGAAAAAAATCTGGTATATAAAATAGACTAATCAGTCTTGTTGGGAAGACAAAAATGCAAATGTTTTTGCATATAGACAAATTTCACTGATTTTCGAGCATTCTGACAAATTCCCTGACTTTTCCAGATTGATAAGCCTTCCTGATTTTTACATGATTCCCTGATTTTGAGATTCTGTAGACATCTTGATGAATGACAAAAAATCGACACTGAACACAAAAAAGCCTTAAAAAATTGCAAAAATCTCATTAAAAATCACTGAAATCCAAAAATCTTAGTACAGAAAATTTAGAACATTAGGTTAAAAGTTTACAACAAAATCCCTTTTTCCCCAATAATAAATAGTTGCATTTTGCGATAAAACACGAAAAATCGCATTAAAAAATTTGTTAAAAATTCAAAAAATTGCTGCATGAATTCAAGATAAACTTTATTGTAAAGAGAACAAAATTTACTACACTGGGTTAAAAGAATGAAACTGTATTCCTTTCACTAATGTAAAATCGCCTCAAAACAAAAAAAAACCCTGCTAAAAATCGCATAAATTAAATTATGATTTTTTTTTAATGTAACTGAATATTTATTCACATATGTGAAGAATATGTATTAACAAATTTGTAACAAATATGTATTAACAAATTTGAAAGGAATCAAGGATCTAGGCAGACCTGCCAACCTTCGAGAATGAGAAATAGTAGCATCAAAATTCAAATTAATCTAGAAGTTGGTTGGTTGGTTGGTTGCTGCTTTTTATGCTGGAAATCGGGTTAATTTTGATTGCTTTCGGTTTGGACAGAGTTCAGATTCCTGCAGGTTAGGTTAAATTAAGTCGACTTTTCAAAAGTTAGTTTTGTATACTATTTCAGATTAAAAACTATATGTATCATATTAATAAACAGATTTTTGTCTGTGCGTGATGTTTCCTGAAGAGAGCACAGGAGTGATTCTAAGTAAAAAAAAAATCCAGAAATTCACAGAAAATTTTCTGAAATGTTATAGCAGTAAGGAGAAGGGGAGAAATCTTCACAATGCTAATTATGCATTTTTTTTCCCATGAAAATTAGTCTTTTTCCACAGTGCTTTGGTGAAATTCGAATTTTTTTCGCGGTGCTTTGGTGAAATCCGCTTTTTTTTTTTTATGATCCTTTGGCGAAATTCATGTTTTTTCCACCTTTGACCAAATTCATGTTTTCCAAGATTCTTTGAAGAAATTTGCAGGGTTTTTTTTCCACGATTCTTTGAAGAAATTTGCGTTTTTTTTTTCCACGATTCTTTGAAGAAATTTGCAGGTTTTTTTTCCACGATTGTTTGAAGAAATTTGCATTTTTTGATTCTTTGAAGAAATTTGCTTTTTTTTCCCACGATTCTTTGATGTGTTTTTTTTTCAAAATTCTTTGAAGAAATTTGTATGTTTTTTTTTCAAAATTCTTTGAAGAAATTTATATGTTTTTTTTCAAAATTCTTTGAAGAAATTTGTATGTTTTTTTTCAAAATTCTTTGAAGAAATTTGTATGTTTTTTTTCAAAATTCTTTGAAGAAATTTGTGTGTTTTTTTTCAAAATTCTTTGAAGAAATTTGTGGTTTTCTTTCAAAATTCTTTGAAGAAATTTGTGTGTTTTTTTTTCAAAATTCTTTGAAGAAATTTGTGTGTTTTTTTTTCAAAATTCTTTGAAGAAATTTGTGTGTTTTTTTTTCAAAATTCTTTGAAGAAATTTGTGTGTTTTTTTTCAAAATTTTTTGAAGAAATTTGTGTGTTTTTTTTCAAAATTCTTTGAAGAAATTTGTGTGTTTTTTTTTCAAAATTCTTTGAAGAAATTTGCATTTTATTTTCACGATTCTTTGAAGAAATTTGCATTTTATTTTCACGATTCTTTGAAGAAATTTGCATTTTATTTTCACGATTCTTTGAAGAAATTTGCATTTTATTTTCACGATTCTTTGAAGAAATTTGCATTTTATTTTCACGATTCTTTGAAGAAATTTGCGTTTTATTTTCACGATTCTTTGAAGAAATTTGCGTTTTATTTTCACGATTCTTTGAAGAAATTTGCGTTTTATTTTCACGATTCTTTGAAGAAATTTGCGTTTTATTTTCACGATTCTTTGAAGAAATTTGCGTTTTATTTTCACGATTCTTTGAAGAAATTTGCGTTTTATTTTCACGATTCTTTGAAGAAATTTGCGTTTTATTTTCACGATTCTTTGAAGAAATTTGCGTTTTATTTTCACGATTCTTTGAAGAAATTTGCGTTTTATTTTCACGATTCTTTGAAGAAATTTGCGTTTTATTTTCACGATTCTTTGAAGAAATTTGCGTTTTATTTTCACGATTCTTTGAAGAAATTTGCGTTTTATTTTCACGATTCTTTGAAGAAATTTGCGTTTTATTTTCACGATTCTTTGAAGAAATTTGCGTTTTATTTTCACGATTCTTTGAAGAAATGTGCGTTTTATTTTCACGATTCTTTGAAGAAATTTGCGTTTTATTTTCACGATTCTTTGAAGAAATTTGCGTTTTATTTTCACGATTCTTTGAAGAAATTTGCGTTTTATTTTCACGATTCTTTGAAGAAATTTGGGTTTTTTTCATGATTCTTTGTCATGATTCTAGAAATTTGCATTTATCGATTTTTTTGGAGAAGTTTTTTTTTTTTTTTGGTGATTCTTTCATGAAATTCTTGATCCTTTGGTGAATTTCGGGTGTTTATCTGCAATCTTTTGACAAAATCTGCTTTGTTTTTTTTTCTCGGACGATTAACAAAATTTAATTTGGCATGCGTTTTTAGCTCTAAATCGTAGAAACTATGATTTTTTTTGGAGCAGTTGGTAGGTCTGCTCTATGATAATTAGCAAGTAGAACTTTTTTTTTTAAAAGAAATTAAACACAAAAAAATATTTAAGTGAATATTTTAATAAGCAAACAAACCTTCTGCTCTCTCAGAACAAAGCTTTTTTCTGTCATTAGTATTCGAGTCCTCAGAATCATCTAATTCCTGTTGAATATGAAAGAAAGATTATTATTAGAGTATTATTAGTCTAGGTAGGGAAATAAAACAATCATTTAGTCCACATTAATAACAGACTTAATCCATAGATGCCAACATCTCTTAATTATTCTGGAGTTTGATCCAAAATTTGCATGTTCAAACCGGAAAATATATATAATAAAATGTGCCTTCTTTCTATGAGGTACGATTTTAATTTTATTTCGAAATTTTTTGTTAAATCAAATTTCCGGTTGAAAACGTGTTCATCTTGGATCAGACTCCGGAATAATTAAGAGATGTTGGCATCTATGTTAATCCTTAAATGCCTGATTTTTTAAAAATCATTGTAATAAGGTTTTTTGGCTTTAATTTTTAAATAAATCATAGGAAAAATAGTTGAAAAAATCATTTTTTTTAAAGTATGGTTTAGGGCTAAAAAACAGTTTGTTACTAATCGGCAATACTGGTCTTTAATTGAAAAAATAATTTTCCTTGATAAAATTCTATAAATGTTAAACACACAAGAATTTTAGGAACTATAATAAGAAATTTTACTTGCTCACTACAGAAAAAAATAGGGTATTTTACAAGCTTCCAAACAAAACAAAAAGAACATGTAGCAACAACAGAAAAAATAGATCTTTATTCTTAAACAGCACAAGTGTTCTATTTAATAATATTTTCTATTTAATAATATTTTTATATAACAGTTTCTATTTAATAATATTACAAAATCTATTTAATAATATTTTCAGAATGTATTTTATTGGCAACATTAGGCGTTATAGCTTAAATATTCCAATAGTATTTTAGAAGCTTAAATTGGGTATGTTGCCAAAAAGCAACAACCAGCATTTAAGGGTTAAAAATTGGGAGGAAGTTATAAGTCAACATGCATGTTTTTTTTTTTTTTATGTATGTTCTTAAATTACGCCAAATCCAATTCATTTGATTTTTTCTGTTAATTAAAAAAGGATATACTCTGGAATTTGTTCCATTTAAATTTCATCAAAACTGATTCAATACTTTAAAATTTAAAAAAAAAAATCAATAAAATCAATATGTTTCCTAACTCTTCTGTACGTTAGCTACTTGCAAACAGATTAGTTTTATGTGAAGTGCCCGCTGCTGCACGAGCAGCCGATGTACAACAGAACTATGAAAACACTATTTTTTTGTATATTTTAACTGCGTGACCAATTCATGTTTTTTTTTTTTTAAATGGAAAGAGCATTTTCTCGAATGAAGCACATTTAAATTTTGCCAAAATTGGCTCAGTGCCATTTAAAAAATTAAATAAACATTTAAAAAATGTTTTATTTTGAATGCTTTTCATCTAGTGACGCAGTAGAGTCCTGCGCGGGTCAGATTGTACCGAAACTGAACCGACAAAAAAAATTCTTCGACTTGTCAAAATTTTCTAATGCTCGTATTCATCAACTACTTTGACCCTGACTTATGCCGAAAACCCAAGTCGAATGATCAAATGGTATTCACTGTCTAGCTCACTGAACTGGTTCAATGTTTAAATCTAATGCCTGGTTCAGGAACCCAACTCTGGTCTAAAGGGTCTAGAGCAGGTTCAAGTCAATTTCTCAATTGAGCATGTGCAGTTAACGAAAAACAAGTGGTGAGAGGGAGATGGACATTTTACAATGGCGGCATACAGAATGAACGTGCTGTGTAAAATATAGAAATTATGCTATTAATTAAAACAGAAGAATATTATGCAAAGGTATGTAACCTCATATATATGTATTATCTTTAATATTTTTATTTGATTTGTTTATATTTATGATATATCCTCTGTACATTATATGTAGAATTGTTTGTTTACATAAATACGTGTGGTCTCAGAAAATTGATTTGCCTTAAAAATAACCAACATTACTTAAATGGCCGATAAATTGCTGTTAAAGTAACAACTGTTATATTTAAGGTAATTTATTTTTTGTAACTTTGATGTTAAGAAAAAAATATTCACAAATTTATTTTAACAGTACCAAAATAAGTGTTGTACTTACATAAGTTTAGTTAAAATGAGGGACACTAGGCTAATTTGCCTTTTTGTTTAAGTTAAGAAAGACACAGATTATCTTCAAATATCTATTGATTCTCCATAGATTTTTGATCATTACTTATAGAATGTTTGAAAATTAAATTTTGGGTCTATTGTGTGAAATATATTGTTTATGTATAAACTTAAATAAATATATATCAGATCTATAAATCAGATATTTTAACTTAAAATTTAAACAATTCATTTGAGTTTTATTGCTTTATTGAAAAAATTTTCAGAGGTTTGTTCTTTTTAAAATTATAAAACTCATATTAAACAACCTCTATCATTGATTAACATTATAGCATTGTTGTTATTTTTTGTAAGCTTCTAAGTTACGTTTCCCAATTTTTGTGAAATTTGAAATACTTATTTTAATTACATTCATTTTTCAATTGTATTTTAATATCAATATTATATACGATGCAAAATATTGCACTATTTTACACTAAAATAATAATAGTAATAATAAAATCCTTTTTGGCTATTTAAAAGTTGAAACAGGAGTCTCAGAGTATAACCCGACAGGACAGGCACCATGAAATGCAACACGAGAACGGGCATGGGGTGAGCACAGCCCAAATATATTAAACGGCATAAATACGAAAAAAAAATCCTTCACTTTTATTTTCCTTATTCGAAAAACTTAATTTTTCTTTACAATTTTTATTATAATAAAATTATACATTGTGGATAAAAATGCTGAGATTTATGAATTTTCTTAATAATTAGGGTGCATATGGATAAGAAACTTCATAGATTTTTTGCAGTTTTTACTTATAGCTTCAATTTCTATATGAATTTCTATAATTTTACAACACACACACACACACACACACAAAAAAAAGTCTGAATTCACAGTTTTCATATGCTATGCACGTAAGGTGACCTTGGAAGCAGGTACTGTTGGATCCGACCACTTCGGTTTATAGGGAGAGACAGCAGAATAATATTTTCAGGTGTGAGATGTTGAAACATACCGCGCCTGTCCTGCCGGGTTAAATAGAAATCAATCACTTTCCATGTTACCTACTGAAAATGTGAAGTTATTTTTAGAGATCACTTATTTTTGTTTCTTAATTCATGGCTAAATAAAAATAAATTAGTAAAGGGCTGAAATATGTTTATCTATAAAAAAAAAACTTTTTAAAAATAACCTCACACCAAAAACACTTATTAGCCATTTCAGTAATGACTATTTTTTAAGGCAAAGTCTTTGCGATGATGAGTATTTGCGAAAGCAAACAATTCAACATATGATATGAGATTACATACATTCTTTTTTTTGGTAATATATACTTTAAGTTTTCTTTTTATCTTGAGCAACATTTTAATTTACTTTAATTAACCAATGACATAAAAAAAAAAAAAAATGGGTAGAGTGGTGCAAATGGGGACATTCTTCTCCACTGATTCACAAACAAAAGACATCTGTTTTATTTATTAGATAATGTAAAATTATATGAAGCTATCAATAATGAATTCGAGCTGTTTCATTAGATTACTAACTATCATTACTCTGCCTATTTAGTCTAGAAATCTATCGGTAATCAATCAAAAAATCCCTTTTTTTTCTATTCTGAATAAAATTCTTATTACATCTAATTAATCAGTGGCACCAACCTTTGAAAAAGATTGGGTGGACTCAAACCCATTTTATTGTAAAATGTAAGGATCGACTAATCAAAATTACACTGAATTTCAGTAATCTTATTTTCAACTGGTAACGAAAATGTCCAAAATTTTTTAAAAAAGAAATTATACATACATAAATATACATGATTATTAATTATATGCCTATTAAATATACATAATAATTATAAGAGTGGCCCAAGTTGGCTGTCTATACCTCTGACAACTTTTTTTCCCTTCATACAAAATAAATGTAAATGATTCATCAGCGATGCAGAATGATTTTCTAATTATACAAATTGCATCTAATTAAAACATGTTTTAGATATACATGCCTCGATTTTTTTTTTTATAATGATTTTTGTAAATGAGCATCTGTTATACTACAAGTTTCTCAAAGAGTATTTTAAACACTTCTGAGGTATCACAATTTTAAAATATATATTTGCTTAAAAGACGTTATAAAAACACATTAAAAGTAAATTAAAAATCTATATTTACATGTTCTCCTTTACTGAGTCGTCAAAAGAATGCATAACAGAAAATTAGAAACTGTAGATTTTATATAGATTTTTAATTTACTTTTAATGTATTTTTATAACATCTTAAGCAAATATATATTTTAATATTGTGATATGCTTATTAGTGAACGTAATTTTGGCTTATTACTCATACTTATTTACATTTGCACTTCTGCAGTTTCAAACTAAAAATTTTCTATTCTGATAAACCTGCAGTTTTTAATGAGCAGATGATGAGTTAGAGAGTGAAAAAGTGTTCGCTGAATAGAGGTACAGTAGGACCTCTATGAAAAAAAATTCTCGGATAACCGAAATCCATTTTAAAAGCATTTTTTTTCAATATAACATTCCTTGTGTGCAAAATACATTTTGAAAGCTTTTTTTTTAGGTAGATTTCATAAGAAATACTACCTATTGCAGTCATTACCATGGTGCGACTTTTGAAAAATTCCTTCATAACTTTTCATTATAGGACACCAGGAACTCAAAACCATCCCCACCTAAAAAGTTTATATATATATGTGTGTATGTATGTACTTAATTTTGTCCGCACGATAAAAGTCGCAATTATGCACGGATTGTCCTCAAACTCGCCAACAACTTTGATATAGCTAATATCTCGGCGGGGATTGAAAATGGGCAAAATCGGCCTAAAAGGGTGGAAATGGGGAGTGTTCAAAATTTTGAATACTGTCTTAACATGATTCTGATAAAACCAGCTCTTACACAACAATGGCAGAAAAAAAATAAAAGTATTTCATTATAGCAGTTGCCAACAATTAAAAAAAAAAAATCTCACCACAACAATTACTTTTCTTTTGCAAAATTTTCACGTGTAAAATTAAATATTTTGACAAATTGAAAACAAATTGAATATCACGTAAGTTTTCTAGAGCAACATTTCAGCATGAAAACTCAAAATAAAATAAATAGTTTGACGAATTAAAAAAATATGTACATTGCGTCATATTGGAAATATAATGGACCTCAGCAGGCGAATATGTAACACCATGTAAGTTTGAAGAAACATATTAAAACATAAAAACTCGACTATAAAGTGTTAAAATATGTTAGTATTTCCAAAGTTCCCTGAATTTTTTGTAGCCATTTTTTAAACCTATTCCATATACATGTGTGCGTGTATTCGTGTATATTATAATTTTCACAAAAAAGTTTAGCTCCCTACCGCTCACTCTTTGTGAAGAAACTGAGTTTTATCTCTAATCTTGATTTAAGTTTTGTCGGAGAATTTAGTACTTAACATCGAAATCTACCTCCGCCTGTAGGCCCGAGCCAGCAGGGATTTTTTTCTAACTGTCATATTCCTCGTATGCAAGCGATCCTTTCCAAACCGCAAGTACATATAAATATTTTCAATCCCCTTTCTTAGAATTCCTTTGATTTTAACATGGGCTCCCGTAAGCTGCGAAATGGAACAAACGAAGAAAACTAACAAATTAGCGATTCTGAAGCTTTTGAATGTTTTGCAAAAGGTTTGGCTTTGGCTGGAGCAGCAGAAAGACTGATACTGGCAAGCTAATAATATTTAAAACTTCGTGATAGAGCTCCAAAGCAAAGGCAATCAAAACTGCAACAAACAAAACATTGTTTCAAACCCTTGTAAAATATGTAAAAAGGTACTTAAATTTCAAAATTAAAGCTCAGGTAATTTATTCTTGTTTCTATTTTGCTATTGATTTATTTTTATTAAGCACTTGTTTCCGTAATAAAAAATAGCGCATATATTTCTCCTTAATCTTAAAATTGAAACACTCTTGATTATCCAAAAATTTCAATTTTCTGAAAGATGGTCGGCCCCAATTACTTCGGATAATCAAGGTTCTACCGTATCTGCTTTTCGGGAGTGTCCATTATTGAGGTCTTATTGTACATAGTAAAAATTGTTTATCAATTTCAATTTGAATTTTTAAAAAAAGTAATTAGAAAACATTCTAATTGTACTTTAAATAAAAACTTTATGAATTAGCATATTTAGATATCAAATTTAAGACAATTACTGCAAATACCTCGACAGAACGTTTCGTTCCTCTAGATGATCCCTCATCTGAAGGGCTACTACTTATGCCAGTCCAGGATTCTTCTCCATTACTATCAGTCTGGGATTCTTGGGTAGTGGGAAGCTCCTCTCCAACAAATACATCATCTTCGGATATAGTAGGAGCTTCCCACACATTATTAGTTTCAGCTCTTCCATCAGCAGGAGGAGCAGGAGGTGGTGGAGGAGGACCATCTGGACGGGGAGGTCTTGATTGCTCTGGTGTAATACTCCTGCAAGAAAAATATGAATTTTTGTTTTCCATTACACACATTAAAAAAAAGATTATATATTTTACTATCGCACAGAACTAAATTTATGCATACATTGAAATACAACCATGTTAACCTGAAGTCACATGCACCAGGCATGATATTTGTCACTTGTATCAACTTACATAACTATACATATTCACTTGCATAACTATGAAAATTGATTTTCGAGTTATGTTACTGCAGAATTTGTAACAATTGTTAGTGATTAAATAAGGGAACTATAATTATTTGAAAATATTTGGGGGGGGGGAAGAAAGGAAACAGTTTATTTAATAAAATGCGCCTTGTTTTTATACAGTACTTGATTTAACTCATTAAAAAATTTTCTGGTTGAAATTGTTTATATTATTTAAAAAAGCTTGGGCTGCAGAGTCAGAGTCGGATCTATATTTAAGCAAAAGAGTCCGAATCGTTAAGAAACAAGGTGACTTCGACTCCAGATTTTAAATTGAAATTAAACTAATTATATGTAATTTTAAATCTATAAAATGAATTATTGTTATTTATGGACTATATAAGGCTACTCAAGTTAAAGATGACCGATTTACTTCAGTGTACAAAGTAGATACAAGGGTAGGTAGAGTAAGTACAGGATGTACAGAGTAGATGAACACTGTTTTAATTCATAACTGTAGTAGATATTTTGCATTTAGTATATAAGTACAGGCAAAATACTTTAATCCGCACAAGTTGGGACCAAGGGTTGTGCAGATTATGGAATATTTTGGATTATGGAGTATAATGGATTTTATGTCATTTTCTTATTTCTGGACACTATTTTAATTCCATATTCAGTATAACATGAAAAGAAAAATATAAAATATAATAATTTTCCTGGGCACTATTTTAATTCCATATTCAGTGTAAAAAGAAAAGAAAAATGTAAAATATTTTAATATGCTATCTCAACAAATGCATTTTTCAAATTCTTGTATTAAAAAATTAATTATATTCGCTTTTATATTTAAAATTTTCAGATATTTCTTTTAAAAAATCATTTATGGGTCAAGAATTAGTAAATTTTGTTTAATTGTTTACATTCATTAAGCAATGCGAATTATAGAAAATTGTGGATTATGGGTGTGCGGATTATAGATCCTTGACTGTACTTCCAGTGCTGCAGTCAGGTGGGAATGCCATTTCCAGAAATATTTGGTTTGTCATTTAAAAAATCACCAAGTTTTTTTTTTTTTTTTTTTTAAACGAAATGGTAATTGCTGCTAGTTTTAAGAAGATCCGTTTCACTTATATTCATAAGCCGCATTAATAGAGTTATTTTCTTCTTATGGACAGATGGCTTCTATTATTATGAAATAGCCATTATAAATGAAGTGTTAGGTGCAGATGAAAGAGCAGTCGTAAAAAGTTAGAACTCTGATTTTCTGGTCAGAATGGGAAGAAAAAAATATGGCCATTTTGTTTCCCATCCCATAACAATGATCCATTCCAAAGGTACAAGTTTGATTGAAAAAACTATTTAATACTTTGAGCAGAAAGAAGAGGCTACACTTGCAATTTTCATGATACTAACAGAATCGCATAGCTGCTAATTTATACAGTTTTGTTACCTCTAAAATTTAATACAAATTTTTGCCATATTTAATCTTTGACAATTGTTAGATTTCGGTGATTTGAATTAGGTAAAATTTATTGGTAAGTTTTAGTGGTAAGAAAAAAATCTTAGAAATTGGTAGCTATGCAGTAGCATAATACTGCAGCAAAATTGACATTCCACAACAAGAAACTATCAAGGGCTCTTTCAAATAAACAATTTCATCCCCTGTTTTTCTTAAAAGTACCAGAAATATACATCAAAGAAGTATTACTAGTACAATAAAAATTAATGAATAAAGTAAATTTATATTTCATATCTTTAATTGGTGATGATTTGTGTAAATCTGGTTTATCAGAGTTTTTTGCTTATCCGAGGTGAGCTTGGTCCATATAAACTCAGATAATCGGGAGTCTACTAAAGTAATTATAACTTAATTGAAAAAAGTTGGGTTTTGGCTAAATGTTTTAAATTGGATTTTGGTTTAGCAAAAACACGGTAGCATCAACATCTACTCTATGAAAAGGAGAGTTCCCACAAATATTTTTTTCCAACTACAACACTGAGTACTTCACCTCCTATCAATTTTTAGAAATCACCTATCAATTTTTTGCTGCCAAAAGCACAATTACACAAAGTTAACTTCTTTTGCCACGTCGGATTTCTTCACCCTTAAATGCAGACATTTTGTTGGGAAAACAATGGTACAATAAAACAGTTTCTTCTGCGTTAAACACATCATCTGCTTTATGGTCTTTTAAAAGAGAAGGAAGTTCTGAGAACCAATCGTCACAGGTAGCGGAATCACCCGGTGCACTTTCTTTGCAAAGTTTCCAAAAAACGATGTTGTCACTTTTTTCGGTTTCAAAAGATTTCCATTCTTATACCCTTTAAAATCTTTGTAACAACAAAGGGATAAAAGAATGTGAAGCCAGCATCCAGATCAAACTAGTTCTACAGCTGACAATAACCGAAAGTAAAAAGTCAAACTAATTTCTGTGGAAAATATTTCGACATATCAAGTGTTTTGGAAAATATATTTCGAGATAACTATGGAAAATACATAAGAATTTTGATGGAAATGCAGGGGAAATTTCTTTTTTCGAGATATCAAGGGTTTCGAGATATTAAGGTCCGACTGTACTATAAAATTTTAGTGGTGTCTAGCACAACACAGTTGGCCACCCCTGCTTTAAGGTATTAAATATCCACCTTGTGATGTCACTTCTTTATGACTGATGAAGACATTTATAAATAACTAGCAAAACCTCTTGCTTTGCTCGAGTAATAACTGAAATATGTCACGTGGTATTTGTATGCTGATTTTTATTACAACAAATTATATTGCTAGGGATAATTCAAAAATTACTAAAAAAGTCTAACTAAACTGCATTATTAGAGTGCTTTATGTGAAAATGAGACTCAAAGAGAACAACAACTTAATTATGAAAAAAAATGACAATTTAAAATGTATTTTGAAACTTACACCCATTTTCAATTTTTATTTGAAATTTTTTTAACCCTTAAATGCCTAGCGTTGCTTTTCGGCAACATACCCAATTTAGGCTCTAAAATACTAATAGAATAATATTGAAGCTATAATGCCCAATGTTGCCAATAAAATACATTCTGAAAATATTATTAAATCTATTTTCAGCATGTAGATGGCAACAATTGTGCTGTTTAAGAATAAAGATAGATTTATTTTTTCAATTGTTGCTACTTGTTCTTTTTCTTTTGCTTGGGAGCTTGCGAAATACTCTATTTTGACCTGTAGTGAGCAAATAAAATTTATTTCTTATTGTTCCTAAAATTCTTGTGTGTTTAATATTATAGAATTTTATCAAGGGAAATTATTTTTTCAATTAAAGACCAGTACTGCCGATTAGTAACAAACTGTTTTTTAGCCGTAAACTATACTTAAAACAAAATATGATTTTTTTAAGTATTTTTTCCATGATTAATTTAAAAAATGAAAGCCGAAAAACATTACAATGATTTTTGAAAAATCAGGCATTTAAGGGTTAAACTATTCTTAGCAAGCATTTACATCTTAAATGTAGCTATCATGCAATACGTCAAGCTTCTATTCTAACAGTCTACCACATCCCAATTCAAAGTTGCACCAATATAAAACATAGTCCATGTTGAAGAAGGGATTCATCAATTTGCCAACATTACTTTTGAAATCAGTTTTGCATTTCCTGAGATTCTATTTCATCCCTAAATTACAAAGTTTTTGAATTGTCTTTGCTCATTTTACCCTTTAATTTTCTAAAATTTTTAGTAATTGTTCTTAGAGATCATTCACATATTATAAGTATCTACCATGTCAAATTTCAATTTTCTATCTTTCACAATTCCATAGAAATCGGAATTTAGAACCTTTTTAGAACGCTTTTCAACCATTTCAACCTTTTAGATTTTTCAGAAACTGCTCTTAGAAAACATTTACATCTTGAAAGTAGCTACCATGCCAAAATTCAAGTTTCCAGGACTTTTAGTATCGCAAAAACTGCATGTTTAGACCATTTTTTTCTCCTGCATCCCCCTGGGGATAGTGTTATCAATATACAAAACAGCCCATGTTAGAACAAGGAGCGTTACCCTCAATTTGCCACTATTACTATTGAAATTAGTTTGGTAGTTTCAGAAATTAACCTTTAAAATAAAATGTCATTTCTTTATAATAATATATAGATTATTCCATGCAGTTTTCATGTTACAGATGTAAAAAATATACACATCTATAAACAAAAAACATGCACCAGGAATAGATTGTCAAAGACGTTCCAACATATTCAGAGATGTGCAACAAAACTTCATTGTGAAATAAGATAAAGATCTGTATTGAGAAACTGGATGACTTTATAGATCCCAAGGTGACTTTTCTTACCTAGTGGATAAAGCAAAGCATGTAATAAATAAATTTAGTTGCAATAAAACTAATTACTAATGCCGAATTCTGAGATATTGTAGAAATAGCTTTAAAAAAAATCTTTATTTCAGAAATGTATAAATTGAATTTGACATCATGAAATGGGACATGGAAAAGTGATGCCAAATTAAACTTATAAAATGCTGAAATAAAGAACATTTTAAGTTACTGGCTGCAAGCTCGCAGAATTGGACATCAGTCATTAGTTTTATTGTAACTAATTTTATATATCACACGTTTCTTCTTTATTTGCGAGGTGGCAAAAGTCACATTGGGATTGACAAAGTCATCCCATTTAACAATACATATCTTCTTTCGTCTTATATCCCAATGAAGTTCCATTGCACATTTCTGAATATGTTGGAACATCTTTTATAATCTATTCCCAGTGCATGTTTTTTTGTTACTGCTTTCATTTATCTTATATTAAAATGACTATTAATTTTTTTTAATAGAATTTACTGAAAATTTAATCAATTTATGTCTAGTGTCCCATTTTTAAGATGCTTCGAATTTTAATAAATTAGTATATTTTTTCTGCCCCTCTAACATGAAAACTGGATGAAAAATTCAATATATTAATATTATACAGAAATAACATCTGTTTGTTTCTTTATTTGTAAAGGATAATTTCTGAAACTACAGAACTTATTTCAAAAGTAATGGTGGCAAATTGAGGGAGACAATCCTTGTTCAAACAGACTTGTGGTGTGTTTTTTCTTCGCCTCCTTTCATTTTCATATAAAAAGAAAATTGATCAATATTTAAAAAAAAAAAAGTTGGGTATTATTTCATGGTTCATACACTCAAGAACAAATAAAATTCAAGCACTTTTCAAGCACTATTCCAGTACTATTCAAGGACTGTTTAGATACATGCATAAAATTGGCATAGAATAACACATAAGGAAAATAGCCACCCCATTGATTATCTATTTCAAAGAAATCTTATTGGATCTTTTAATTTTTATAAAAGACATTTTCAAGACATTATATTATTAGAGAATTTTTAAAGAATAATGTGTTTTAACTTAGTGAGGTACAATGGAAAGAAATTTCACATATAATAGAAAGATAAGAAAACAGAGCTTGATTTTTTTTTTATTTAAGTGCAAAATAAATAAAAGGTATGATATCACTACAAGAGAAGAAGGCAGGAGTAAACTAGTTAAATTTTAGGAATTTTGAAAACTCATCAGGGGTCAAATACTAGCATTTCTGAAGTTGTGCATAATTTTTTCTAAGTTATACTTTAATATTTTTAATAAATATTATTCTCTGAATTCTCAAACCTTACAGCATTTGCGCTTATATCCATACAAAAATAATTGAAATAATGTTAGATAATTTACTTTTACTTTTTAAAAACAAAAGATTTTTTAAAAAAAGAGTTTATAAAAAGGAATAATTTTATTATCAGTTACACAGCGAAAAATTTATAATTGATATAATTCTGTGAAGTTTTTCCTGATTGACACCATTTGCGATTTTTATGAATGACCGATTGAAAAAATTTTACAATGTTTTTCTGCAACCGATTAACAAATTTAATAATTTTTTTTTCAATGACCGATTGACTATATTAGGAGGGGGGGGGGGGGACATTAGGTGAAATTGGCACCAAACTGACAAAATTCGCAATTTTTTCGACAAATTGACGAAATTTGCATTTTTTATCGTGACCATTGGACGAATTTTGGGGTATTTTTTCCCGACAATTTTTCAGGGGCTATTCTGAGTAAAAAAAAAATTCTGAAATTCACATAAAATTCTTTGAAAAGTTACATCAGAGGGGGGTGGGGGGGGGGGAATCCACTCCAGGCACTAACTATGCAGTTTTTTCGCGGCCCTTTGACGAAATTCGCCGTTTTTTCGCGATCTTTCGACGAAATTTGCTGTTTTTCGCGATCTTTCGACGCAATTTGCCATTCTTTCGTGATCCTTCGAAGCAATTTGCCATTTTTGTGCCAAAATTTTCCGTTTTCTCGCGATCTTTCGACGCAATTTGCCGTTTTTTCGCGATCTTCCGTGGAAATTTGCCGTTTTTTCGCGATCTTTTGACGAAATTTGTAAGTTTTTTGCGTTTCTTGGACGAAATTGGCGGGTTTTTTTCGCGATTCTTTAACGAAATTTGCGTTTTTCCGCGATCCTTTAATGAAATTTTCGTTTTTTCGCGTTCCTTTGATGAAACACGCGTATTTACGCGATTTTTTAATGCAATTCGCGTTTTGTGCATGATCCTCTGATGAAATTTGCTCTTTATTCGAGATCGTTTGCCGAAATTTGCGTTATTTCTCTATTCTTTGACGGAATATGCGTTTTTTCCACGACCTTTTGACAAAATTTACATTTTTCAGCGATTCTTTAGCGAAATTACCGGATTTTTTTCATGCGAACGATCGTTCAAATTGATATTTTTCGGCGACCATTTGTCGAAGTTCGCAATATTTTCCAGCACTTTTCATTCCTTGAAAATGAATGCTTTTTTTTTCCAGCACTTTTCATTCATTGAAAATGAACACTTTTTTTCCAGCACTTTTTCTATTTTTTCCAAAGCGTACGAACCATGTATTTGAAATAACAGATGAAGTGGAAAATTATTGGGATTTCATATTTGAATTCAATTTCGGAGTATTTCCTTTTTACTACAAATTTTTAAAGTGTACAAATACTTTTGGGAGCCAGTGTATGTATATTTGCTTAAATGAAGACACTTTTCCTATGATAAGACTTTTCATGTTCAACCTGGCAAAATGCAAAAAATAAGTCTATTTTTTTCTATCATAGACCTAAGCTCATAACTTATATTCTTTGTAGACTACTGTAATTTTTGGCCTATAATCCATGGATTATCTGTTAAAAAAACTGAAAATTTTTAAGTGCAGATTGTCTACCGGTGCAGATTATCTGCCGATTTTTTTTTTTAAGCAGAAGTTCATGTCAGACATCCAGTTTCTACCGGCAGTCATAAAATTAAAATGTAAAGAAGTATCACACGATTGTCTGCTAATGACCGTTAGCAGAGTTGCTCGTGATTGGTTCACATATGATGTGTATGTGCTGGTGGGAGTGGCTTCTGATTTTTATGTTATTTTTTTAGCTTTTTGGCAACATGTTTCTATGAAGAGCAAAGCCTTTCTCCACTCATCTCTTTCAAAAATTGAAATCTCAATCATTTATGAAATAGCGTATAGTTATCACATTAAAGGTTATAATAATGTCTAAGAGAAAACGTGTTATTTAACACTGCAGAATTTAAACTGGACATTATTAAAAAAGCAGAAGATGATTTAGAAACAGCAATTATTAGAGAATTATCTGTATTCACCAGACATTCTACATTTCAGATATACGATTCAATAAAAAAAAAAATTTGTATTTTTTAACTTGTAATTATTTTTCTTCAATTATTTTATTACAATTATTTAAATAGAGCAACTAAATAAATAGGGAGGTGGTTTATTAGCAGCACTTTGGAAGAATAGCAAATTTGTCAAAACAAAAAGTCAAGCATAAATGGGTTAAATAACTTACGGTAACTTATCGAATAAATTAACAATCCTCTCCGTCACTTTGGCGGAGGATTTAGCTGCCTCTTTTGTACTTTCAACAGCGTCTATCCATTGAGCAGTGGCAGCGTCAAAATCTTTCTAAGAATAGAAAACAAAAACAACTAAGACAAAATTGTAAAACAGCAATATAGTTCATAGAATTCAACAGACGGCGATATAAAGTTAATTTATTATGCCAAAATTTTATCATTTGAGCAGTTTTGCATCGTTACTGCCAAAATGAACTTTGTAAATTTTATAAAATTAAAGAGGCTGGATATGTTAAAAAAAAGTTTTTTTTTACAAGCGTAACTTTATATCATATAACTTAAATTTTATATTAGGAAATTGACAGTATTTATGAGAAGTTTTAATTTTCTGTTTATAACTTTGAAAATAATAGTTTAGTCAATTTATTCTTATGTTCTAAATCTTTAAAATTACTTTTTACATGCTTAATGGGACAGTTTACCTCAAAATTTAATAAAAAAATCGATTTTTGTCTCAAAATATTAAATAAAAGCCTATTTAACAGTGAATATTTTGTCACCTGATTTTTACCCATACAGTAATTATATTGCAATATATTGTAAATTTTGTTCATACACCCAGCGCAATTCCCCACACAAAGGAAAACTTTAAATGGCTTCTTCTCCATGTTCCTATTTTCTTCACTTTCATATTTAAAAAATGCTAAGGCTTTTTTTGTATTTGAGATAGAGATTTACTTTTTTGTACAGGTTCTTTATTATTTATGTGATAAACCTACACATGAAATTAGCATTAAGTTTTTTTTTTTTTTTTTTTTTTAAATAAAAGCATATTAAGCTGTGTCAGATTCAGGGGTCTGTCCAGATTTTTCTCACAGGGTCCTGTTTTTGTGAAATTGTGAAGTTTTTCTTATTTTTGCGAAAATTCTAGTCATAATTTTTCAATTTTAAGTTATCGATGTCTTCATGTTCTATCCTTCATACATAAAAAGCTAAGTAATATGCTCTTTGGTAAGTTCAACTGCTTACTTACAGGCCAGATTTTATTTTTAAATGACTAAATATGTGAAAACGTAAATTTGAAGGTGAAAAAATTCTGTGAAAGGTCTATTTAAGAGAAATAATTGTGAAGGATCCTGTTTTGGGATAAAACGTTTTGTGAAGGGTCCTGTTTAGGGATAAAAAAATTTGTGAAGGGTCCTGTTTGGGGATAAATTATTTTGTGAAGGGTCCATTAAAGGACCTAAAATTTTCCTAAACATATCCCTGCGATTTCATCGTTTTTCACTACTAATCAGTAAAAAAGTTATATTAGATGTATCTAAAAATACATCACATTTGAAAATCTAAAAAAATAATTGGGCAAAAATATTAGTATTTAAAAAAAGTAGTATGGATTTTTAAAAAATTAAAATTTTCATAAACTTTTTTAAAATGTTAATTAAATATAACATTGGATTTTTTTCTTTTTTTGGCAAAATGTACTTTTAGTTAAACACTGAAATGCAATAAGTTCGCCGTCTGAACAGTATTTTTAAAAATAAAATTGC
Source organism: Maratus speciosus (assembly GCA_963932465.1). NCBI lineage: Eukaryota > Metazoa > Arthropoda > Arachnida > Araneae > Salticidae > Maratus > Maratus speciosus. Next base: position 105,807,793 of record OZ010797.1, read on the forward strand.
TAAAAAGGTAAACTGTTCCCTTAAAATGGAATTCATTCCAATGTTAGTCATTCTGACTCAAAGAACGATTTAAAAAATAAAATGTTAAATATATATACCATATATACTCGCGTACAGGTTGACTCACGTATAAGTCGACCCCCTAACTTTTGAATGCAAATCTGCAAAAAATCAAAAACCTGCGTATAAGTCGACCCCCTAACTTTTTACTTCAATTTTACGCAAAATCAAACCAAATATTTCACTTGCCTATGGGAAAAAGTAGTAAGTAAATAAAAATAAATCATTGAAAATTTTTTTAATGATAAATTATTATTTGTATATTTTCTGTAATATTTTATTATTCATACACATGAAAAGTCAGAATTTTGCAGTATTCAGTTTTATTTTTTATTTTTTAATTGACTTGCGTATAAGTCGACCCCCCAAATTTGCTTGCCAAAATTTCCTCAACTGATACGCAAGTATATATATACACACACATATATATAAAACCATTAAACATTACCGACCACCAACAAAAACTGTAAAATTATGAATAAAATGACTAACAAATACAGTTTCTCCCAACACACTTAACAGATTCCAAAAACATAGAAAAAAACAGCAGAAATTGAATAACATAAATGAAATGATGGAAATATGTAGAACTCAGACAGAATCATCGGGTCCCAAATGCCTTAAGTTCCACAAGTAAAATGTGTGGTTTTATCTTCATATTAGCCATAAATTAGCTAAAGGATATGAATTTGGGACTACCACACACATAAAACCGAGAAATAAACCATCGAACACCGATTAAGTTCAAAATAAAACAAGATTAAAAAGGATAGACGGAAAAAAAAAATACCAAATTAAAATCCATACTGTCATAACAAATACACTCATTATGCATTTTATTCTCATTTAAGACATTATACTATTAGAAATTAATATATTATCCTGAGTACGCTAAAATTTAAATACAAGTTAATCGTCAACTTTATTAAATATTATACTGATATATAAATAAAGAATAACTTTACAGAAAAACTTATGAAAGCAATAGCTAAATAGTTAATAAAACTATTGAATAGATATAGGACAATATCATGCAATAACAACAAGAAAATACATATAACATATAACGAGACTGGTTAAATTCATTTATTAAATCTTTGTGATGATAATGCAAAATTTAAAGGAATTTCTTATGAAGAGGTATCAGATCATATAACTAAAGAGTAGAAATCAAATTATATAAATTACCACGATGGAATTGGCACTTTCCATCATTTCAAGCATTGTTGCTTGATAGCTACTGTTCTTTACGCTGTTGGAGCTAATTCTTTCAATCAGCATGTCGCAGCTTTTTGCAAGATTATCGAAATAATCTGGATTGTCTAAAGTAAAAGAAGAAAGACGAATGTATAAAACAATTTTTATAAACATTATGCAAAATTTCTTTTAAATAATTTTCTAAAGAAGATTTTACGTTGGTCTGAGAGGGCAATGAAAGTCTATTTCAAATCAGCAACAAAGTTCCCTGACATTTCCAGATATCAAGATTTCATAATGTTATAAACAAAAACTCTTAAGAGGACTTATTTAAGAAGTTCCGAGTCAAATTTACAGCGAACACCACCTGTCTCTCAAGCATGTTATGCATCAATTGCTTATTTAATCATTCAATAAGGTTAATATATTCGATAAAGCTTTAAAGTATTTACTTTCTATTGACGCACATGCATTTTTCACCCTCTCTTGTTCTGTTTACATATCCGAAATGACCGGCAGTTTCATTCATGCGTATTAGCTCCTGAGACAAGTGCCGCTGCTGAGTAACTGTCAGTAAGAGTGATTTCAGGATCGCGTCTTTCGCCGTGAGCAGTTGACTTGCAACGTCATAGCTTGCAGCCAATGGTGTTTCAGATGTGTTTGTGTGATCTGCATTTTCGATGTGTTTTGCGTAAGTTTGTATTTACTGATTGGCAACGGTTTTTATGCAAAACAATTGCTGTTTTCAGGTGTATAAATCTCTGGACTTATTATAGATCAGTAGCTTCGAGAATTATTTTGCACGTTTGTTTCATCAATCACAATGTAGCTGCATTAACATTTTATTTTAGTTTTTCTTATGATTTAACAGTTAAGTAAAGCTGTTATGTAAAATCATCATGCCATCTTGCTTCAATAAACAAGTTTGTTTTATAACTGGTGTCCGTAAATAAGTCTTCCACATCAACCACAGCAACTCTGTTCAGCCATGTTTTCACAGGCTGTCAAAGCAGAGAAAACACAAGCCTGCGATGGTGGTATTGTTTAACTGTGCTGAATCTGAAAATGACCTTCATTTTAAACCATGTCAAGAGTTTTTGCAAATCTTAAATTTCAATGGTAAACAGTAAAAAAATAGAGAAGATCCGATATGGAAAGATACAGGAAATGGTAGCAGTTCTTAATTTTTGATAACTGATTTTTATATATTTTTTAGCAATGAATTCGAAAATGACCTTCATTTTTAACCATCAAGTCAGCATTTTTTGCAAATTTTAAATTTTAAAGTAAAAAATTAGCAAAATAGATGTGATGGTTGTGCTTTTTAAATTTTGATAACTGATTTTTATGTACTTTTTAGCATTAAATCTGAAAATAACATTTTTAACCATCACATCAGAGTTTTTTGCAAATCGTAAATTTCAAATTTGCAGAGTTGGGCAGTATCGAAAATACATGTATTTGAAATACATTTTCAAAATACATTTGTATCTTGTATTTTGTATTTTAAACCGATAAGATCAAAGTATTTTTGTAATGTATTTTCTGATGGTTTTACAATGTATTTTGCATTTTGAAAATACTCAAAATACATTTTTTCCAAATTTCAAACTGCCATGTTTAAACGACACAGAGAAAAGCTTTGATTCATTAAAAAGAAATACATGACTATCTGTTTTGATTAGTTTTCAAGTTCTGTTCTGGAAGTTAATATAAACACTTTTCGACTATTGCTGAGACAAGGAGGTTGATGAATATGATGTTTTGTTATGCATGTTATGATGTTGTATGCTGATTAGTTACAAAAATAACTTTTATATATCCTAATGTTGCTGTGGGAATTACAAGAAAAAAAAACATGCATTGTGATAGACCAGAAGGATCTTTCAGAGTTACGCAGGTGCAACGCTCCATTACCGACAGTTACCCATTGACCACAGATATAAGGAGCTCAATTTTTTTTCTGGTCTAATAGTTTCATTTAAAAATATCGAAAAAGGATTTCTTAAAAATTCGCATGTTTCATTCATTAATATAAATTTTGTTAGACAGTAACCGCAAGAAAATTGCTAAAATGAACTTTTAAAGAAATGATTTGATTATGAAAAAATGAAATTTATGGCTTTACAAATTTTACATTCGAATTAATCCTACTTTTTATGAATATTTTATGTGCTTTCTTTTTACGAATGTAAGAGCTTTCATAGTTTTTCTGCTCTATATTAAAAGTTTCAAGACTTTCATACTAAGTGCAAATTATTTCTTATTTCTTTGCACTTATATATGGTTTGATATTTTACCTGAGTGTTTTAATTTAAAAACTTCTTTATACAAAGAATTCGTAGTTTTGTTAATAATAATTCAACTTGTGTTAAAATTATCTAATTTTTTTCATTTATATTTTTGCATTCCAGCAATACATATTAAGTTTCGCATGCATTATTTCTAAAATGCACCATAACCGAAAAATTGTACCCCAAATATTTTATTAGTGGAAGGCCTAAAAAATCTTGCATAGTTGGGAGCTCTTAAACACATGCGCATTATATAAAAAGAGAAAAATACATTTAAACAATTTTAATCGGTGTCATTGTATATATAAGATTATTATAAAATATGTTTTTTTTGTAGACACATACTAAGAAAGACTGAAAAGACTGATACTAGACTAATTTATTTTTACATTCTTATACTAAATAAGAAGAAAGTATTGGAATCGAGAAAATTTTCGACTTTCGTTTTTTACTTGATTTATGTGTTTCGGGATGTCTTGAATGCGATTTAACTATTTTTGGGAAATGTGTGTATGTCTGTTAGTCTGTGTGAGACAATTTTTGTGGCCCTTCAATCTCAAGAACTAATGCATGGAGTTTAATAATAATCAAACTTCAGATTAAGATAGACCTAGGTATAACTTAGCTTTGGCTTTATATCGCCCAACCTGCTATGCTTAATGATTTTATTCCATGATAGCTATATTTTAAGTACCAATATACAGAATTTCACTTAACTGCATATAGGCCTGAACGGAAATACTTGCCAATTAACTTTTAGTATATATTGCTCAACAGGTGGTGCTGCTATACTAGGTTTTTCATGATTTCTACGATAACTATATAAAAAAAACTAATGGATAAAACTTAATCCAAGATCTTCAAATAAATTAATGCTGATAAAATTTGGGATGCATCGCTCAAGAGATGGCGTTGTTATGCTGTGTTTTTATGATTACCATAACATGTACTTAAAATTCTCTTTTTTTTGTTTGTTTGTTTTCTTCCAAGTCAAAATGATCATATTTATAAATCAAATTTAAATAAAATAAGTGCCACGTACCTTTCTAAAATAAATTTTCTGGTTCGTAGTGGTGATTTTTAAAAAATCTGAAGTTGGCAGGTATGCCATGAGGGCTATTTTTCAAGAACTACAGCACAGAATTTCATCAAACTTCATCATATTCACTTAGTATGGATGACATTTTGGTGCATATTGTCCTACAGAAGATTTTTTTTTCTGTGCTGTGTTTTTTAGGATTATTGATATTTTTATATCTTTGCACCTATTGAATAGAATTGCACCAAACTTTGTGCTTTTTCTGAAAATCAATACTCTCTCAATTTTGGCTTAAAACCCTCAGCAGCGGGCGGTGCTATCCTATGCCTCGTGAAAGAGATTCCTTATCGGAACCACAATCTAGAGGTCTGCAAGGGTCGGAATTTCCAAGACCAGGTCCAGCCTGGCCTGCACAAAAACAATCTTGGCCCAGGCCGGCTCGATGAAAAAATTAAAAGTTTGGCCCAAGCCCGGCCCATTTATATTTTCACAGTTCACATCCCGGCGCATACAAAAATCAGTGAAGAGAGCCTGGCCAGTGAAAAAATCTATTAAATGCGGTCAGACTCAATTTCTACAAAATCAGATTTTTCTAAACATACAATTAAGATTCTTTTAAAGAATACTGCATACATATTTATGGGATAATTTTACAGTATACTTTAAATTTACTATGTGTTCACAAGCAGGCTTGAAAGTGGAAAATAGGAGGAAAATTTTTTTCACCTATACAATAAGGCCAAACTCGTATAATAGACACATTTCAACAGTTATTCATACAATAAAATGAAATATAACTGCACATATGATTGTTATCTTCTTTTTGTAACTTAGAAAGTATTAAAAGAAAATAAATAAATAGATAACAATAAACATAAAAAAAATTCATTAAATCAAAAAAGAAAAGTGGAAACAGTTAGCTAAAAGTATAAATCCATCCAACTGTATCTGATGAACTTATATGAAACACAGATTGATTTTTCAAAATAAATTTATTATTTTGAATGATTTGACTGTTTAAGACTTTACTCAGAAAAAAAAATCTATGCTAAGTATATGCAAGCCAAATTGATCTTTAGTCCAGAAATACATTTCCAAAAATGCATCACTGAAATGAAATTACCCACAAGTGTTTTATAAGTAGAATGAAATACATTCCAAAAAGAACCTTATGGAAACTTCCTTTCCCTAGTCAAAGAACTTAATTTACATGACTTTCAGATGCTTATAATAAAAGCTCGCCTTTGATTTGATAATACAGCAATTCAGAAACAAACTCCAAGGATTTGAGTAGACAAAATATCTAATTATAATGTTTTCTAGACCCCCCCCCCCTTTCCCCCATATGCATCTAATATTTTCTTTGCATTTTTGCATCAATCCAGAGAATGTCAAAATTTGCTTTTAAAAAGGTGGAATTCCTCCTTTAGGAGGAACTCTTTCATGCCTGCACAAGACAGATAATACACAATAACAACATTAATGATTAATTAGCCGTTTCAACCAGGGACCCGGAGCTGGAGCCCGGAGCCAGAGCACTCCGGAGCTGTGTTTTTCCTGGAGCTGGAGCTCTAAATTTTCCCCAGCTCCAGGGCTCCTTTAGTTTAATATTCTTTTAAATCTTTTTTCAGTCTTAAATTTCTAGGCTTAAAATATTTTAATTACATCATTATTCAGTATTTTAATTATATCATTTTTTAGGTTTTTATTATTATTATTACTATTAAGGAAGGAAAACTTCTCAAAAAATGGCAACACTACTTTACTTCTACTTTCTACTTGAACTAAGTGACAACACTATTTGAAAACAAATATGGCCATCTGTTTACATGTGTAGTCGTACAATTTTGGCTGTTCGAAAAGTGTAGAAAAAATTTAAGATTTTTGTGTTTAAAATTCTATCAAACTTTCTATTTTAAAAGCAAAAGCTAAAAGATGTCATATTTTCTGAACAAGCATTTCAAGTTTGATGAGAAGAAAAATGCATTTTGTCAGATCTTTAATGAAGATAGAAAGTATTTGTGAGCAAAAAATTAAACGTGTACATTAAAATCTGCAACTTAAAAACGTGAAGTCTGAGCCAAGTTGGAGCCGGAGCTGGAGCCACGGTATTTTCTCTAGGAGCGGAGCTGGAGCATCAAAAATTGTTCGGCTCCGGGTCACTGATTTCAACATTTAAATAAAGATTCATTAAAAAAATAATGTAGTATTAAAATGAAAAAAAAAAAGCGGGTTAAAAACAGGATAATTTTTGAAGCTGTATAATAAAAAGCAGATTTGTAAAACTATTTTTTTGCCATTTAATAGGGCTTTTCTCAAATCCAAAGGAGCTACTTTCTGATACATTTCTGAATTCATTTCTTTTCGGAAACACATAAGATTGGCAGGTGTTCTTATTCAGAAGCTATGTAATCGAATAATATTATCATTTTTTGATAAAGGTATATTTTTGAGACAATACTGTCAAAGTTAAAGATTTGAATCTAATTTCCGGAAGCGATAGCAACGGAAATGAGAAACTTGCAGCCACGTGACAAAAATCTCATATTTTGACAATTTATTAAAAAAAAAAAAAAAAAGAAAAACGCTATTCGATTCCAAATCCCTTTAATAGTCAGACCTGTCAGTTTTAACCCTTAAAAGCGCGATTTTTTATTTTGCTTCGAAAAAATTATATATGATTCTCTGAAAAATTTATTACACATGAAAAACAATGAAAAAAAATCAGAGATACATTTTTCATAAAATACATCAATGTTTTCTTCTGTTGCACATCTGCAATAAGAGTAAAAATTACTGTCATGTGGCTGTTTTATGCTCAAATAATGCAAAATAATAAATATTTTAATAAGTATGTCTCCAAATACCTTATTTCATACCACTATTTATTTTTTAAAACTTAACTTTTAACCCTTTAATTCCCATGATAACATTCTAGAAATTACGTAGTTCAGAGAATCTGACTTTACACCAGAAAGTTTCAATGGTTAATTTCGCTTCATTTAAAAATGGAATGTTTGTTATTAATTAGAACAAATATTGCTATTTTAATTTTCTGGCGTGAATTAGATATATACAAATAAAAAAATCTATTAAATTCAAAACGTTGTTCGCATATATGCAAAACTGCGCATTAAAGGGTTAAGCCTTTATAGTAAAAAATGAGTCTGAAAATGAGTCAGGAAATTTCTTATTGTTCAGCAGTAAATTTGAGAACCACCTTGAGGTATATTTCCAAAGATTCCGTTAAGAGAAGTTCATTATTGCTATTAATATTTTTACAAAACATATTGCCTTCCTTACACAACACATCCTGAGAACAATAAAGTCCAGTTCTGGTGCTGCTCGACTATGTAAAAAAAAGTGCAATTCTGATCTCAACACGGCCCGAGTCAGCTGAAAAAATTAAGCCATGGCTTAGACACCATGCAACTGTCCGATGCTGATCTCTACGCTGGATATGTTACATTTCCGTATTGATGTTGTCAAACTAGCATCGATTCGTGAAGCACATTTATACTTATTACTTATTCTCGCAAAAGTCACATTCATTGAAAATGGCTCATATTTTACTGGCTTCAATTAAAGTTTTATAGCGAGCCGGTAGGCCCACTTAATTTCTTTTATCGGCCCGGCCCGTTTATTTTGTTTCTCGGCCTGGTCTGTTGAAAAAATTGTTCTAATACTACCGGCCCGTTTGAAACATCACCTTCATTCCAGCCCAGTCCGTGGTCAGGGCCGGGTATGGACCTCGGGCCAAGCCCGGGCCTGTGCAGACTGCTACCATAATGAATTCATGCAGTTATTTCTACTGAGTAACTACCTTTAAAGGATAGTTTATTCATTATTAGTTATCCTTGCAACTTTCATACACTTTTAAGCACATTGTTGCTCCAATCTTTCAGGTTTTGTTTTTGTTATCTTTCGTTGAATTAATTTTGCTTCTTTATTGGGGAAATTTATAATTTCTAAAAATTTAATCAGTTTTGCAAACCAGCTTTGCATTTGACTAGTGCAACTTAATGCACAATCGTGGTTTTTTTTTTTTTATGTATTTTGTATTTTAAATGCATTTTCAAAATACATGTATTTTGTATTTTGAAATTTGGAAAGTATTTTGTATTTTAAGTTGAAAAAACAATGTATTTTGTATCGAAAATGGTTTTTTGATATATTTTGCCCAACTCTGCAAAGTTGCATAAAAAATTTGCAAAAAATCCTGACGTGATGGTAAAAAATGAAGGCCATTTTCGGATTCAGCGCTACAAAATACATGAGAATCAATCAATCAATTATCAAAAGCAAAGCAATATCACATAACCCAAATTTTGCAGGCTTGCATAATTTATGACTTTGCAGAATCCCCTCGCACCAAGTGGGATGACCAAAAGTCAATTGACCGGAACACAGGACATTTTTGGTGGATTAGCGCTTAAATTATTCCTCATTTCATCAGTTCTCACTATAACCTAAATACTATATTTTAAATGCACAGTCACGTTGTGAATGTGCCATTTTCGTTGCATCGCGACTCTGCATTTGCACATGGCAATATCTCCTTTTTTTAAACTTAATTTTAGCCTTTTTCGTAATTTCCCTTTAATATTTAATTGTTTCAACGTTCCCATTATTCGACATTTGTTATTCCCTTTAATTTGACACATCCCTTTTACTCTTATGGAGATTCCTTCAACTTTTGATCTTCCATTCGGGAAATCGGCAATCTATTTTATTTTTCGAGTTCTTGCTGTTGATTTCGGACACCATTATCGTCTGCTACATGGGGAAAGGGTTCTTCCTTCTCCCTCGTGTGCCATTCAGAGTGTTCCACTTACTCTCGTTTATCGCCCTTTTGGCGTGCTGCACCAACATGCTCTTTGGCGTCGGGCGTGCGTGCGCAACTGATCTGTTTTGCACAAACTAATTGGCCATGGTCGCAGGTCGATTCGCCAATCGGGTGTGCGTTTGGGCTTTTTGGAATTCACCAGAGAGTTGGCAGTCAGTATTGCCCGAGACATCGAGCATATAGCATCACCAAATTCTACGAGTTTGCCCTGGCACGGGAGAATGCCACATAGGTTCCCACCGTGTGCCATGTTCAAAGCCGCTCAGCAAAAACATGCTTTAATGTTTTCAATTTAGATCTACTAATGCAAGCTCGTTCACCAGCAGTCACCAACCTTTATTAAATAAGTGCACTTTAAATAAAATTAAAGTTTCCATTTTAAACTGAACTGCCTGTCTTTCTTTTGTCTCTACACTTACAGCAGCATGCTCATGTCCTGAAGGAAGTTTCCCTGAGGTATCGACTACATCCCTTCGCCTGGTAAGATTTTTCTATGTATTTCTCCTCAGTAGAAAAATAAGAGCAAGATGATGAAGTTGAATTCTTTGGATGAGACAACAGCGAAACTGCCTGTGTTATAGGCACTTTGCAAGCACGTGGACTTTTTAGGGTTAGCCCTTGCACATGTCCAAAGTTAAAACCACTATATGCAGTTTCTTCAATAGTAATAAAACATTGTGATACACAGGAAAAGAAAAAACAGAGAAAGGCCCCACACAAATAGCCATAAGTTTTTGAAGAGTTATAAATAGACAGATCATCTAATTAATCATAGAAATTGTAATTGTATAAATTGCTTATTGTTTTTTAATTTTATTTTTGCATTTTGAAATGTGACCAATCAGCAAAATTTAGGTAAAAATTCTAGTATATTGTACTCATGTAGTTTTAAAGTCCCAATTCTTAAAATGGCAAATTAGTGGAATACTACGAGGGCCGTTTTTTTTTTCAACATCCGATTGCACAGCATCAACGTTAGGCGAGCAGCAGGAAGTCTGTATGCGCATAGAGCGACAGCGCATGTTCCCCACATCACCCTCTTTGACTGCCTTTTCATTGACGCCATTGTGAGGCGAGCTGTAGCCACGTAAACATGGCTGCCTTAATTGTTTCTCCCGCCAAGTGCGAATTGCGAAGTGTTATTCTATTCCTGCAAGCTGAAGGGAATAGTGCAGCTGAAATTCATCGAAGAATGAGCCGAGTGTATGGAGAAAGCTTTATAAGCGATGGTGTTGTGCGTGAATGGTGCCGAAAATTTAAAGATGGCCGAACCGATGTGCATGATGAAGGAGGTCAAGGACGCAAGTCTGTAGCCACAGACAACCTTGTTCAACGAGTGGACGAAGAAGTTAGAGGAAACCGAAGGTTCACTATAAATGATTTGTCCATAAAATTTCCAGAAGTCTCGAGGTCTTCTCTGTACACTATTGTGACAGAACATTTAGAGGTCTTCTCTGTACACTATTGTGACAGAACATTTAGGCTACAAAAAAATTTGTGCTCGCTGGGTCCCAAAGATGTTGACGGACAACCACAAAACACGACGAATGGGCTCAACCTTGACATTCCTCACCCATTATGACGCTGAAGGAGAAGACTTTTTGAAATCAATTGTGACAGGTGATGAGACCTGGGTTCAGTATGACACACCTGAAACAAAACGTCAATCTCAACAATGATGTATACGAACTCGCCAAACAGACCAAAAAAGTTCAAACAAACCTTCAACAACAGAAAGATTATGGCTACAATGTTCTGGGATCAAAAAGGTGTGTTGCTTGTTGAGTTCATGCAGCCAGGGACGAGGATTACTTCAGCTGTTTATTGTGAAACTTTACGACGGTTACGCAGAGCCATTCAGAACAAAAGAAGAGGCATGCTGACTTCTGGAATTGTTCTGATCCATGACAACGCCCGTCCTCACACTGCTGCTGTAACCCAATGTCTACTTCAGCATTTTCAGTGGGAAATTTTCGATCACCCGGCATACAGTCCCGACCTAGCTCCGAGTGACTACCATCTTTTCCCTGAACTTAAAAAGTGGCTAGGAGGGAAGCGTTTTCAAAGTAACGTGGAGCTTCAAGACAGCGTCAAGAATCATTTGAATTCATTGGCGGACACTTTTTATGAAGAGGGTATTGGAAAGCTTGTCCACAGGTACGACAAGTGCCTCAATTTACAAGGTGATTATGTTGAAAAATAACCATAAGTGTACATAACTTTTAGTAATAAAATGATCTTTCTATATACACTTGTCTTTTTTTTATGGCCCATCGGAGGTTGAAAAAAAAAACGGCCCTCGTATAATGAGTATTTTTTACTGCTTTTACATAAGTATTAATAAAGTTTTTATTAGGGAAAACTGTATAACGAAGTGTAAATTTGCATCAAAAATTCATACTAGCATACAAACAAATTTATGTCCTATAATGTCCTATATTAATCTGTTTAAATTTTTTAAAAACTTTATGTAGGGGGAAACCGCCAGTAACTGACACCTTAAAGATTCTCTTTCTCGTTCAAATCACTATTATAAAATTTTAAATTCATTTTATGCTTATTTTTCTGTTTGAAAGGATAGTAATAATGCATTTAAAAATTGACAAAATTATCAGAAATTATTTATTGTATTATTAAAAATTGTGATTTTTTTCATAAATATGGTCAATGACTAGGGATGTAACAAATAGTGCTTTGGCCGAATAGCTGAATATTTGGCCAAGTTTTAGGCCAAATACCAAATATTGACTTTAAAAAAAATTGTTTATTTTTTTTTTCAATTTTAAAATCAAAAATTAAATTAAGGACTAATTGAAATTCATTTTTTGTTTGAGTGTTAAAAATTCATAACAGTTGAATGTATTTTTTGTAATATTTTAAATATTTTGATGCCAATAAGATAACATATGACTTTCAAAAGTGTAAATAATAATTTAATTCACAATTTCTTATTTAATCCATAGATATTTCTAGTAATTTATATATATTTTATCTAAAATAGAAACTCATTACCTCTGAAAAACAAACTTTTTTTTTTTTTATTTTAGTAAAATCAATCAATGCTGTGCATAAATGATTTATCACGTGTTTTACAATCACGATATTTTTTTCCTCGACTGCAATATCGCTTGCGTCTGAAGCCACAATACAATTAAAGGAGTTTCTAAGGAGTGGTTTGCTTATCTAAGTAGATCTAAGTAGTACTTGGGGATGTTTTCATTTCCAAGGAGTCTAAGGAGTCTGTGCAAATCCTGGTTACTCCAATATAACATTTTTCACCCCCCTCTTTCATTTTTTAGGTTGATTCTGTATACCTGAAGTTTTCATACCTATTCAGTCTTTTGCATTTCTTATTCTCTGAAAGATATTTTTATTGGGCTTTATTGATGTTATGTTTCATAGCTTCTTTTTTAAGTATGTTAGCTGCTCCTTTATCCATAGGGTACTGCTCTTGTAAAATATTTTCTTGCATTTAGTGCGGAGGTAATGATCGATAGCTTTTTGATACTCTTCTATAGAGGTTTTGAAACCAGCTGTTTTTGCAATGGTTTTTATTGCCCTAAACTCTTCTCTTAATTCCTTATTGGAGCAAATGTCAATAGCTTGATCAATTTATAATTAAAAATGCTTTTACTCATGACTATGTCCATCTATTCCAAATTACTGTGCCAAGACTTAATTCTTTTTACAAAAATCTGGCGTCTTCTCATTTATAGCAACCCTTGAACCCTCCCCCCTCCCCAACGTGATTCCTCTTATAACCAGAGCTCAAGTAATCAATTAGGTGAGGTTGGCAATTTGACAGGTCTGTAGAGGATTTTAGGTATAGTTAATTTTTAATTCAAAATTGCAGCGTTTTGATCACAATAAATTTTAAAAGTTGCCTAATTACGTAAAGGAAAAAACAAATTTTGCTTGCGTAAGTTCCAAATTTGTATATCTTTTTTCAATCTATAGTAAAACAAATAAAGACTATAACGCTATACTTTTGGGGATTTTTCGAAACTTGAACGAATGTAAAAATACTCAAAACTGTTTTAAAAATATTTTAAGTTTGTAGTGTTGTGGTGTGGAGAGCATTCGGATTTATATGCTGAAAATTTTTTTTCTTTATAATTTTGAAATTTGAATGAACAGGAAGAATAAGTATTTTCTCCGTAGGATAATATGGAAATCGATAATGTTTCTTCCCCCTGAGATAAGTCCTCTTAAAAGTTGTGAATTTGAGGATGGAACTTTTACACCTGATTTTGAATTATTGAATTAAATCCTTGCTAAATTTACAAATTGTTGAACATTTTATATGCAAAACATATACATTTTTAGCATCAGTTTCTATACATTTTGCCCAATCAGGATGAAATTCTTATCACATCACTCGAAGTTAAATATAAATTGCTTTGACATATTTTAATACAAATAATAAATATTCAATATATTAAGCAACAAATGTTCAGTTTAAAAACAAAGATAACTAAATAGACATCTAATCAATCCTATAACATCCAGAACAAAGTTTCAGTGAAGCTAAAGTTGAAAATTTCCGAGTTACAAAGGGGGATTGAAAAGGAGTAGACAAAATTAGCCGCACGAAAAGTTGAAACACTCTTTACAGTATTTATTAAGAATAAAATTTAATTTTCCAGTTCAAAAATTTCAAATCCTTAGTTTATAATAAGAAATTTTTTTCCTAATTTTGAAACTTAAAATTTCTTTCTCAAAGTTTCAAATGTCCCTGGCTTTTTCCAGTCCCTATAAATGTCCCCAACTTTTTCCAGTCCCTATAAATGTCCCTGACTTTTTCCAGTCCCTATAAATGTCCCTGACTTTTTCCAGTCCCTATAAATGTCCCTGACTTTTCCAGGTTATCCAGATTCCCCAGGTGGCTAGACACCCTATTTAAATGTAAAGGCATAAAATTGGCATGTGTGACTACTAAAGCAATTTGGAATCTAAATGAGCTTTCAATTTTTTAATAAATAAATTACTTATTGAGTTATAAGTGATTGTGATCACATGACAACCGGTTTTTCTCCTGCCTCACGGTGTTGCATGAAGAAATTTTGTTCTATAATCCCAATTGGATGGTATTTTTTGAAAGATCTTTCGATTACATTGCTTCTGGGTAAAAACACCTGCCTATCTCATGGGTTTACAAACAATGAATTAAAAAATATATCAGAAAATAGCTTCCTTGGATTTGAAAAAAGCATTAAAGCTTGTAGTAAAAATTGAAAATAGTTTCATGAAAATACTGAAAGAATATTACATACCCAAGACATTAACAGTCATTACAGACATAATTTGGTTATCAATAGTAATAGCTAAGTGATATGTACCAGGGTTATGGAGTACATACATACCGTAGTACCCATAACCCGGTATAATTTCCATATCAACTTTTGTTAGATGACCATCCTCAGTTTGTTCTTTTATATAGCAGTTTATGAGAGGCAAATTTTCTAAATTCGGGAAAGTGATCAAGAAAGTTGAGATCCGTCCTATAGTAAAAGAAAAAAAAAAAAAACTGGTTTCAGTGAACATATTTACTAATATGAATAAAATGTGCATTAGAACCTAGTTTCTTACTACTCATATTAACATTTTTTTTAATATTTATCATACTAACTATTCATTCATAAATACAATAAAAAAAAAATGTTCAATTTAATAATTCTACATTTAAGATCTTAAGTGCTAAATCTTCAGATCAGAGGCCTCAATGTCAATTTTGCAAAAACAGCTTAATTTTCATCTCACTTCACATAATATACCTTGAAATCTGCAGTTAATAATATTAGATTTGTAAATTTTTTTAGCATATAAGTATTCTTAAAGGTTTAGAAAATTTAAGAATATCAAGTTATCCCGATTTAAATTATTTTTCTTTACCCGATATGCTATAAAATTCAGTTGCTAGGCAACTATTAAATAAAAAAAAGAGGATAAAAGAGACATTATTTGAAAATAGTAAAAATGATAAAGAAAAATATTACATATGTTTTTAAGTATATGCACAATATTCCATAAAATACAGAAATTTGCAAAAGATTGAGGAAATTATTGAAAAAATTTCAAATTTCATTAATGCCATCGTATAGCTAAAATTTTGCATTCATAATGTAATGCCCATTATTCTAATTATTCTTTTGTCCAAAGTTATCTGAACAAATCAAATTTTAGATCTGGTATGCCGCTACTCTCACATATAAGGCACCATTTTCTTTAGTGATGTTTTAAAATTCAATTTCCTTAATATTCTTACATATTAGAATTTGGAACGGCAACATTCTTCTATTTGTTTATTTTTGCTATCTTCATTTTGTGTAGGTGGGCTGAGGGTTCAACTCCCACTGGCTCCTTTGCACACTCTTTGTGGAGCTGCCGGATGTATAACTTTCTGGTGTTGTAAATTTGCTTGTGCTACCTCGTCCCTGTATATTGACGATGACTTATAAGTGGGCACCTGATGTCAAGCCAACAAGTCAGATGTATACAGAGTTGCCAAGTCCATGGCTTTTTGGATACCAGTATTTTAATCCAGAAAATGTTCTTTTATTTAATCTGAACATTTGGTGATTTAAAAGAGCAACATTTTCCCTAAAATTATGGTGGTGTGCAAAAAGCCGGAGACTTAGCAACTCTGTATGTATTCAATAAATTAAAAATTAAATAATTTATATTACAGTTGCCACATTAAAGGCAGTGCCATAAATATTTATAAAACTACAGAATAGGTATGAATATATTCATTAATACAAAATATTCATATTACATTCATTCCAATGAGCATAACAAGCCACTGGAAATAAAATAATTATTCTTAACATTGTTTATTTCTAAAATCTCAATTTAATGTTACGTATTTTATAAAATGTATAATAAAATACAATTTTGCATTATTTAAGTTTTTTTAAAACAATTTTATACATAATTTGTTATACAGTAGACTCCCTCAAATCCGCACAGCTTTGGACCAGAGGTTGTCCAGATTTCAGAATTTTGCAGATTTCTGGTCATTGCTTTGTTTACATTTTTTTTTTAAACAGTCATTTGAATGTAATAACGCAATCAAAGTTATAAGGAATATTTGTAATATAGTAAAGTGTTAAAATAAGTAAAGTAATGAACTAAAATGATAAAAAGTAAGATAATAGCAAGGTTCATAGGTCCCCAGCCACGTCCGAGTAAAAGACACTCTAGCGAAAGCAAGAATAGGAAAAAAATATAATCAAAAATTGAAACCGGACAAATTTAAAAAGGGAAATTACACAAATTAAAGACACTGAAAAGTGACAAGGGAGGGCTTAGGGCCCTGAGCCTACCAGACGACCTCTGCTTCTTCTAGCTTATTGTTAGTCTCGATCGGCAGTTGGGTCAATCATATACTATCTCCAAACAACCTTCTTGATAGATTTCTAATGCAGATAATGTGGAACCAGGCCGCAAAGTTTGTGGTTTGCATAGTAGTGTATTTTTGTGTTTTTTAGTTTGATTTTTAGCATGGTTTTCAATGCAATATTTAGCGTGATTTTCAATATTTGGATTCTAGAAAAATGTTTAACTTATTCTTTTTCCAAAGCTAATATGCATACAAAACTGATTATCAAGCAATTATGTCCATTGAAAGAAAATTTGAAGTTTTAGATACACCCAGAGATAAGCCTAGTTTAAAAAAAAAAATCCTGTGACTGAAAATAAATTAGCAAACAAAAGAACCTTTGGATAAAAATTATGGTGTGGCATTTAAAAAAAAAAAAAAAAAAAAAAAAAAAAGGAAGAGGGATTTATTTAAGGGACTAGTACTAAAATTTTAAAATCATTCTTGCAGTACAGTATCTTATTTTATCAAAAGCATGTGCTCTTGAAGTGCATGTGGTGGGGAGAAAAAACTTATACTAAGATATGAATGATAGAGTTTGTAAACAAAAATTAAGACGAAAGAAAGCTAGGTGTCAAATTAGACGACTAGGCATAAGTTTCTGGTCATGAAATCCAATAATTTAGTTGCACTTAACGACTAACGTCCGCTGATTCCTAACCCTGCTGAGTCATAGAACCTCCCACAAAAAAGTATACAATAGATAAGAGCAGCATTTAGTGCATTGAAATACTTTAGTCTTAAGGTTAATTCACAAATTTTTGTGTACAAAAATAATGAAAAATAGCAGAATTATGGCCCGGTTTCACGGATAGCTCTCAGCAAAAGTAATATATGCAGTCTGCAGAGTAACTTAGAAACTGAAACAAACAAAAACAATTGATATTAATAATATTTTAAATAAACTTGCCCTTGAATGAATGAAATTTAATTTATGGTGTTTGTAAACAATATGGCGGCTATTTGAAGGAAAAAGCTATGTTTTGGCCCTTGAATTTGATTATTCTAATGTGCATAAAAAACATTAATTTTGGTCAGAAAAGAAATTCCTTCACCAAAGGGCAAGATAAAGACTAATAGCTACAATTTCACAAAATTTCATTGAAAATTTTTAAGAACTTTGTAACCATGTCAACAGCCTTTAAAAAAATGTTAAAAAAATAAGTTTTGAAATGATAAAATGTATATAAAACAGTCATAAAAAATGATACTACGTAAGATGTAGTTCACATTCTGATCTTCCCAGCTTGTTTGCATGAGTAAAAAGAGATAGCTACTGGACGAGCGACTACTGTTGCCCCCACAATAGGATTTGCTAGGATAGGTGGAAAAACTAAGTTCTACTATCAAATAGATTTAAAATTTTGTAACAAAAAAGTTTGACTATTTTTCCGTCTGGTTACATTTGTCCAAAATTGATTTTTTCATTGCATTCTAATGTTTCAAAGAACTGTTTTCAAATACAGGGTGTCTACAAAAATTCTAAAAAAAAGTTCCCTGATTTTTCCTTGATTTCCCCGACTATCTTTATCAGACTTCCCTGATTTCCATTATTAACAATACACATATGGTACTTTTTCATGTATGCCGATTCTTTGTATACCACACTTATCCAGCTTGCTAATATTTCATTTGGGAGAAACAACAAGAGAAAAACATAAAAATTGCTTAATATGCATTAAGTATTGGTTGACAGTTTTATAAATCTGAAATCAAAATTTAGTCCAACAACCTCATATAGTGGCCAATCGATATAGGATGACCAGAAAATTTCCTCATTTTCTGAAAAATATTCTATTATAAGACTTATCTACATCTGATAGGATAGCTAATTGGATTAAGCTGGACACCTGATCATATAGGTGAAAACTGGGAAATTGAGTTAGTAGCCAGTGGCCGGTAGACTCAGTTTCATTAGTGGCCACTTTTAAAAGTTAGTGGCCACTATAATGTTTCAAACTTTCTTGGCATCTAGATAAACTATAATCGTTGTATATATACATATTTTCTATAAATCAGAGTTTTATACCAGCCAACTATTCATGATAAGAATAGGGACGCAGTTGAAATTCAAGAAAATTACTTTAAAACTACAAAATTGTTAATTGTTATCATATTAATTTTTTTAGAACATATTTTTGGATTATTTGTAAATGTTCATAAACACAATTATCAATGAGATTACTGTTATTTTCTTTACATAAAAAGTTAGTAACTAAATCTAAATTCCAACAACTAGGTCTATACAAAAAAAATCAAACAAAACACAATAAAATGCTATTTTGATCTTAGTTAATAATTAAATGTGTTAACATACCTATACATTACATACAGTTGAAATCTAAGCTGGTGAGTGTATTTCACAGGATTAAACAGTATCTCTTGCAGAAAAATAAGCTAACTGATCAAACACATTGAAGATATTGTAATGTCCTTACCCTTTAGGGTCCAATTTTTTTTTTTCAATTTTGAGAACAAAATTACTTTTATTTTAATAATCTTAATCGCTATCCAAATAGATTTAATGATATGATAATAGGTTAAGAGTTTTTGGAGATGTTTGAAAAATCTCGTATTACAAGAGGGTTTAACAGATATTGTAACTTTATAATGTTTTTTGTGTTTTACCACACGATGTTCAGAAAAGTTACCTATATTTTAAATTTAAAGAGTGAAATATATGTATAAAATAAATTACTAAATGTCCAAACATAAATGAACTCATAATAAGAAAAGCATAGCCATATACTATCATTACTATGTGTAGATAGTAACAAAAGTAATTTTTAAGACAAAATAATACTTGATGAAAAGACATGTACTATTAGTAGTAAACCAGACCCGAAAGGGTTAAAATCCACTTGCATTTGCATCCAGTAAAAAAAAAAAAAAATAAATAAATTATTTGAAATACATGTGGAATCAAAGCTGATGAATATATTTTGCATAAACTATATTTCTTGAAAAAATAATCCAACTGAAGAGCGAGCATGGCGAAAAACTGAAATATTGAAAATACAGCTAAATCGCTGCAATCTGCTTGCATCCGGTAGGAAAAAGAATTAATCAGTTTGCTAATTAGATGTAATCAAAGTAGAGATGCATATTTCCATGAAAAAAGTTGTATTTCAGTTGGTGATCGATAACAGATTTTTTATCGCTACTTGGCGAGTGGCGACTATAGTGGCGATCGATGGCCGATATTTTAATCGCCACTTTTACAACTTTAATCGCCACGTGGCGAGTGGCGACCGCTAATTTACACCTATACCTGATCAGGTTATGCTAATGTATCATTTAAAATTTTCAAAAATGGGTTAAATTGCCTTCAATATAAGCGCTATCTACAGAAAATGAGAACATATCACCTTAATTTGCGTTAAATATAAAAAACTCTTACCATGTGCATCTTTAATATATTGGGAAAGACTCATCAGCATGTGAAAAAATATGGTATATAAAATAGATGAATCAGTCTCGTTGGCAAGGTGAAAATGCAAATATTTTCGCATACAGACAAATTTCCCTGATTTTCGAGTATTTTTACAAAGTTCTCTGACATTTCCCTGATTTTTCCAGATTGATAAACCTCCCTGATTTTTCCATGATTCCCTAATTTCCAGATTCTGTAGACACCCTGAATAAAATTCTGTGTTTTCCAGAAATGTCAAACTGAATTTAATTGGAACAGTAAGTGCTTCAGAAAAGAACTTTTGTCCCTCCAGGAGTGGAATGGATTCTACATTACTGTTGTGAGCATCCAGGGTTGGCAAGTTTCTTCCAAAGTGGAAAAAACCATGGAAAAAACAGGCTGGAAGAAATGGAAGAAACTGTTATTCTTATTTATCATACAAGTTTCAACTTTGTAAGATACGATGTCTTCTTATAGCCTTACATAAATTCCATTAGATCCATACAAATTTAATAAATTATATTTGCTAAATTAATTACATCAGTTTTTTACCCCAGATCATATGCCTGCTTAAAACTTTTTCAAAGAAAAACTCCCGAAGAAAAGAAATTTCATCCAGAATGCACAAAATCAATTAAAAGTTATTCATTCCAATTTAACAGCATATCTTTGTGTTATTTAAACTTTTGAAATTATTGGTAAATAGTAAAGAACATTTACCAACTGTAGATGAAACTTTAAATAAAAGACAGTGCTTTTAATTTATATAAATTTTATTAAGCTAAAATTCCCAACTTGAAACTAATTGCTCTATTTTCCAACTGAAATGATATGTGTAATGTGTTTAATGATAACTATACTTATATGTAAAAAAAATTTCTTTCCAAGGAAAAATACTGAAACCAAAAACAAAATTATAACTATTGGTTCATTTAATAAAAGATTTTGTCTTCTATTGTGTACAAGTCATAATCATACTTCATATTAAAATAGCCTCATGATATTTTGAGATTTTTGAGAAAGGAATAAAGTTTTGGAAGAAATAGATTAGAGAACTGGTGATGGACAACAGTAGAGATATTCAGGTAAGCAATGACAAATTGAGTCTGGCAGCTTTTTGTATTTCTTTTGATAATTTAACTTGTTTTACTGTTACAGAACTCAGAAATGTAGTCAGTAAGACAATTTTTTTTTTTTTTTTTTTTTTTTTACTGTTATTTTTAAAAAAGGAAAAATGTTTCAAAAATCTGGAATTTTCCAACTCGAAGCTCAAGTTTCCGAAGTTCACATATATTGGAAGGGAAGCCCCCCCCCCCCCCCATCGCGATGCCTCTGCTCATTTTTAGAGCATTAGTTTTTTTTTTTCAATCAGCATTGAGATCCAGATCCTAACAGTTTAAAATAATGCATTTTTATATGAAAGTAATGCATTTGTGTGTGAAAAATAAAGAATTGCAAGTAGTCTTTTTTTTTTTTTTCTTTTTACATAAATGGCATAATTAATGAAAAAAAAAAACCATCCCTCTACCTCTAAAGTTATAAAATCCATCACTTGTAAATGTTTGCTGAACCTGAAGTTTGTTTTATAAAATAATTTATTTTTCAAAAAATATTTTTAATATTAATTATATTTTCCAAT
The DNA here is from genome assembly GCA_963932465.1 of Maratus speciosus. Taxonomy (NCBI): domain Eukaryota; kingdom Metazoa; phylum Arthropoda; class Arachnida; order Araneae; family Salticidae; genus Maratus; species Maratus speciosus. The sequence continues at coordinate 105,829,661 of OZ010797.1, forward strand.
CTAGATTTCATATAATTGTACTTTGAGTTTAATTGTTTTACAAAGTTAATATATTTTAATTTTGAGCATCTGTTTTGTTTTCTGGTGGTTTCTTCCATTTCTTCCAGTTTTTTCCAGTTTCTTCCACTGTTCTGGAAGAAACCCAACCCTGTGAGCATCACAAACAAGGGCGCCATTTCAGAATTTTTTTTTTTTTTTTTTTTTTTTGGGGGGGGGGGGGGGGGGTAAATATTTTTTGATGAAAATATATAGCTAAGGGTAGGATTCGGGCATCTACCCCCCCCCCCCCCCCCGAACGAAAAACGTAAACTGAATCATGCTTACAAAAAATGTAAAAACTTTGAATACATAAACTCAAGAACCAATGAAATATATTTTTTAAACAGGTTTCTGTCTTAGCAGGTACTTTCAATATATTGAATATGAAAAATTTTCTTTTTAGACAGGATTCTATTATAGGTTCCATTTTTACAGGTATCCTCAAAGACTGTGAAACCATCCACTCTATAGTATAGCTCTGAAAAGAGACGTATTACAGTAAAACTTATGAAAACGAAGTCTATCTATAACAGAATTCTTCCTCAAAGAAGAAAAAAATGAAATTTCGATGAAAAAATATCACACAATTATACTTGCTAAGATAGAGACGTGTCTAAAATGGAACTTTTTTCTAACCCCTTTCGACTTCTTTTTTTCGGGTTTTACTGCAGGGGTGCCGTTTTCAAGAGTTTCCAGGCGAAGGACAAGGAAAAATTTCTTTGAGGAACAGGGAACGTGCAGAATTGCACAAATCGTACAGAAAACGGGAAAATCCCACACAATAAAAAAAGCTCTCCGTGATTTTGTCTCCTAACTTCTTCAATGGACATGTGATTAATCTGTGAATTTTTTTTTTAATTTTTGTGAAAGTACACGATTTTTTTTCTTTTGAATTCCGCAAAATCAATTTGTCAATGGGTCACAGAAAAAAAGGGCGCATTTTGCAAAATTTTGAAGAAAAAAAAAAATCTATCCCCAAATAGTCACGGAAAAAATCACTGATTTCTCCAAACGACCATGGAAAATATTGCTAATTTCATCGAGATCGCAAAAACAAATGCAGATTTCGTCAAATGGTTGTACAAACTAAAATCTCTAATTTTGCAAAAGGATTGCGAAAAAACTCGCAAATTTCATCAAAAGATTGCACAAAAAAATCATGAAAATTTAGTCCAACAGTCAAGGGAAATTTCGTCAGATGATCATATAGATACAAAATTTCGTTAACTATCACGCAAAAAATTACAAATATTATTAGTTGATGGTAAAAAAAAAATAAATAACTGATTTCAACAAATGATCGTGAATTTTGTTAAAAGATCGCGGAACCAAATATGGAATTTTGTTAGTTGGTCGTGGAAAAATGTTGTGAATTTCGACAAATGGTTGCACGAGAAAAAAACAATTTTGATAACAGTTGCAGAAAAAAAAATCGTGAATTTCATGAAACAGTGGCGGAAAAAAATCGCAAATTTCGTCAGATGATTGCGAAAAAAGAATCATGAAATTCAATCAGTTATGCGATAATCAGCCCACGAATGTCAGTGATAGGTCACGAAATTTACAAATTTTGTGATCTATAGCGATAAGAAAAATTTCATGAGTGAATTTCTGCAAGTAAAGGTAAGGTAAAGCGTTAATTGTTTCGGATTATGTTTTCACCATTTTGAGGTGTGTTCACGTTTATACTATTTTTAAAGAAATCCTGAATATTTTTCCGTATACATAAAAGGCAGAGTTCGTAAATATCATGTTATTTTCGAAAATATCAAAAATATCCAATATTTTTGATATATATCCGATATTTTCAAAATAGTCAACTTTGCTGATAAATATTTTCAAGCATATTACATTAGAAGCTAAAATATATTGCATTTAACATGAAAACTTAAAACAATATACTAAACACATTTTTTTTTTTTTTTTTACTTAACAAAATTGAAGATGAACTAACTGAAAACTGAAACAATTTGATTTATGCACTTACATTCAAAAAAAGCTGTGGCATTCAGTATCAACTATCAAGAAATCAAATTCATAAAACAAAATTTTAAATACATAATTTTGTTTTAACTGAAAATTTAACATTTTTTTATTCCCTAACATGCTGTACAGTTTAAACAAAACTAAATACCAGAACATATTCTTTTCTAATGAAGCTGTATATATATATATATATATACCGGGTGTCCCAAAAAGGACTGACTGATTTTAAAATTCAGTAACTTGCAAACGGTGACAGATATTAAAAAAATTCTTGCAGGAGGGTTATGCATAAGGTCAAAAGTTTTATTACAGTGATTTTCAATTTTAGTTCGATTTACAAACAATAGATGGCGCTGTAAGCAATAGTCGCTAAATACAGGCTCGATTTTTGGTCCTTTATCTTGTTCCATGAATAAAAAGGAGATGGAAATGTATTATCCGGGCCACGAAGTACCAAAAATCGAGCCTGAATTTAGCGACTATTGCTTGCAGCGCCATCTATTGTTTGTAAATCGAACTAAAATTGAAAATCACTGTAATAAAACTTTTGACCTTATGCATAACCCTCCTGCAAGAATTTTTTTAATATCTGTCACCGTTTGCAAGTTATTGAATTTTAAAATCAGTCAGTCCTTTTTGGGACACCCGGTATAAACTGAGTATTTAAATTAGACAGTTTATTTTTCAGTGTCTGTTCTGACTTAATTATGTCCCTCATAATCCACAGTTAAAAGTAAAAAATTCAAACATAAAACTTGGAAAAGATATTTGTTTTCTTCTTCAGCTAAAAAAGTCACTATCAGAGACAAAAATTCATTATACTGAACAACACAGTCAACAACAGTTAAAAATTTCATTTGCATTTGTTTTGACTGAAAATATCAAAAATATCTTGCACAGTGATATTTTGAAAATAAATATTAAATATAGAAAAATATTGAAAATAACACACATCTTGATATTTTGAAAATAAATATTAAAGTACTAATATAAAAATATCGAAAATATCAAAAATCTTGATATTTTCAAAATAAATATATTGGATATATATCAACGAACCCTGAAGGTAAAGTTTATATTAAGGATATAATTGTAGACTTCTTTTACAATAACTGTATTTAAATATGGATTAATTTTCTTTCATTTCGGGTCGGGTTGCCTTTCAATAGAAATCTTCTTAGCAGTTTTCGTATTTACATGAAATTACAGTCCTGCGTCAGGATGGGTTGACGTATTTTATTCATTGCGAATGAGGTACATTTTAAGTTTTTCGGATTGTGCTTTATCCCTTTCGGTCAGAATCGAGAGGATCTGATTTTTATTATCTGCTCAACAAGCGCAAAACGTTTTGACACATTTAGAAATTCATTTTTTTACGGGAAGATATAAAATTGGAAAGCCTGACCATGGAAGCGATTTGGTATCGAACTGTGTTCAATACATCAATTACCTATTGAGTTATAAGGGATTTTGATCACGTGACAAACACGTTTTTCATCTGTTCTTGAGTGTGTTTTCTCCTTTCGCACTGAAATTTGTTTCAAAACGCCCACTTTGACACTATTTTCTGAAAGATCTATTGCGTTTGCAAAATAACGGAAAAAACAGCTCGAAGACATGTAGTTTCTGAACAACCAACACCTACTAGTTTCATGCATTTCCGAACACAAATAAATTATAACTTATGTCAGAAAGTTGCTCTTTTGAATTTGAGAACAGCCTTAAGGAAGTCCTGAATATTTTTCAAATGAAAAACTATAGATTTGACAATTAATGGTGGCCGATAGTAATAACCCATGTGTTCATTTCTGTACATAAGGGATAAAATTATAAACTGCTTTATTATAAATGTGTTAAAATATGGTGTAATTTTCTTTTACTTTGGGATTTGGTTAAAGTCTCCATTCCTAGGCATTGAATTTTGAAAGTACCATATATAATATTTAATAAAGCAAATAATTAAATAATTCGATAAAATTACAATGATTGCAGCAAATATGAGACACTAATCATCCAAAAAAGTTAAAAAGTCTGATAATTAAGAAATTTAATTATACTCACCCCTTCAACCTTCCACCCCCAACAACAAAACTATCTGAAAAAACTCTACTCCTTAATTTCTAGCCATGATGGGACTAGAGCATGGGCTAACTAGTGATGGGACTAACATTGCAATGATTGCAGCCAGGGTTCATACAGAGTTGGGAAGAAAAAATCCAAGGATTTGCCATTTTATTTTGTTGTCTGTTTTTATTTGCTGCACCGTTATGTGGTATGCACACTCCAATTTTTAATGCCCAATTTGGAGAAAAGAACAATTCAAAAACAAATTTTACTCTATTAGAATCTAATTGTTAGTGCTGAAATTGCACAGTATTCACAATATATTGCTTATTGATTTCGTAAGTTTAAATACATAATTGACAATTACTTTTTTATGCAGTGACCAATGGTCATGTCACAGGGGTGATTTTGAGTAAAAAAAAAAAATTTCTGAAATTCACAGGAAATCTGAAAAGTTACACCAGAGAGGGGGGGGGGAGGGGAATCCACTTCCGACAGTAGCTATACGTTTTCTCCATGGCTCTTTGACGAAATTTGTGGGTTTTTTACGCGCTCTTTTGACGAAACTTGTGGGGTTTTCCCGCGATCTTTTGACGAAACTTGTGGGGTTTTCCCGCGATCTTTTGACGAAACTTGTGGGGTTTTCCCGCGATCTTTTGACGAAACTTGTGGGGTTTTCCCGCGATCTTTTGACGAAACTTGTGGGGTTTTCCCGCGATCTTTTGACGAAACTTGTGGGGTTTTCCCGCGATCTTTTGACGAAATTTGCCGTTTTCCCGCGATCTTTTGACGAAATTTGCCGTTTTCCCGCGATCTTTTGACGAAATTTGCCGTTTTCCCGCGATCTTTTGACGAAATTTGCCGTTTTCCCGCGATCTTTTGACGAAATTTGCCGTTTACTCGCGATCTTTTGACGAAATTTGCCGTTTACTCGCGATCTTTTGACGAAATTTGCCGTTTACTCGCGATCTTTTGACGAAATTTGCCGTTTACTCGCGATCTTTTGACGAAATTTGCCGTTTACTCGCGATCTTTTGACGAAATTTGCCGTTTACTCGCGATCTTTTGACGAAATTTGTGGGGTTTTTTACGATCTTTTGACGAAATTTGTGGGGTTTTTTACGATCTTTTGACGAAATTTGTGGGTTTTTTTACGATCTTTTGACGAAATTTGTGGGGTTTTTTACGATCTTTTGACGAAATTTGTGGGGTTTTTTACGATCTTTTGACGAAATTTGTGGGGTTTTTTACGATCTTTTGACGAAATTTGTGGGGTTTTTTACGATCTTTTGACGAAATTTGTGGGGTTTTTTACGATCTTTTGACGAAATTTGTGGGGTTTTTTACGATCTTTTGACGAAATTTGTGGGGTTTTTTACGATCTTTTGACGAAATTTGTGGGGTTTTTTACGATCTTTTGACGAAATTTGTGGGGTTTTTTACGATCTTTTGACGAAATTTGTGGGGTTTTTTACGATCTTTTGACGAAATTTGTGGGGTTTTTTACGATCTTTTGACGAAATTTGTGGGGTTTTTTACGATCTTTTGACGAAATTTGTGGGGTTTTTTACGATCTTTTGACGAAATTTGTGGGGTTTTTTACGATCTTTTGACGAAATTTGTGGGGTTTTTTACGATCTTTTGACGAAATTTGTGGGGTTTTTTACGATCTTTTGACGAAATTTGTGGGGTTTTTTACGATCTTTTGACGAAATTTGTGGGGTTTTTTACGATCTTTTGACGAAATTTGTGGGGTTTTTTACGATCTTTTGACGAAATTTGTGGGGTTTTTTACGATCTTTTGACGAAATTTGTGGGGTTTTTTACGATCTTTTGACGAAATTTGTGGGGTTTTTTACGATCTTTTGACGAAATTTGTGGGGTTTTTTACGATCTTTTGACGAAATTTGTGGGGTTTTTTACGATCTTTTGACGAAATTTGTGGGGTTTTTTACGATCTTTTGACGAAATTTGTGGGGTTTTTTACGATCTTTTGACGAAATTTGTGGGGTTTTTTACGATCTTTTGACGAAATTTGTGGGGTTTTTTACGATCTTTTGACGAAATTTGCGGGGGTTTTCGCGATTATTTGACGAAATTTGCGTTTTTTCGCGGTTCTTCGATTCAAACGATTGACAAAATTTATTTTTTTCGCGACCATGTCAGAATTTTCGGATTGGTGACCGATTTTTTAAAGTTTTCGAAAATGAATGTCTTACATTTTCAGAAGTTTCGGAAAATTCAGACTAGAATCACCCTTAGGCTATATAAATAGAGATGTCAAACCCCAAATACTTATGTATATGACATACATGATACATCTTAAAGAAAATTTTTAAAAGGCAAAAAAAGGAATGTTAACTGCAACATACAAGAAAAAATATAACAAGTTTTGAATTTATTCTTTTAGAACAGCGGTAATCGCTTTCTTTGAAGGTGAAATTTTGACGAATTCGCATTGTTTTCGCGATCTTATAATGAAATTCGCGTTTCTTTTTCGCGATCTTCTGGGGGAAATTTGAGTTTCTTTTTCGCGATCTTTTGATGGAAACCGCGTGTTTTTCGCTATCCTTTGACGAAATTTGCGTATTTTTCGCAAGCTTTAGACGAAATTTGGGTGTTTTTGTCGATCTTCTGGGGAAATTCGGGTTTTATTTCGATCGTTTCACGAAACTAACGTTTTTTCCGCGATATTTTGAGGAAATTCGCGTTTTTTTCTCGATCTTCTGGGGAAATTCGCGTTTTATTTCGAACGTTTTTTCCGCGATCTTTTGGGGAAATTCGCGTTTTATTTCGAACGTTTTTTCCGCGATCTTTTGGGGAAATTCGCGTTTTATTTCGAACGTTTTCCCCGCGATCTTTTGAGGAAGTTCGCGTGTTTCCCCGCGATCTTTTGAGGAAGTTCGCGTGTTTCCCCGCGATCTTTTGAGGAAGTTCGCGTGTTTCCCCGCGATCTTTTGAGGAAGTTCGCGTGTTTCCCCGCGATCTTTTGAGGAAGTTCGCGTGTTTCCCCGCGATCTTTTGAGGAAATTCGAGTGTTTCCCCGCGATCTTTTGAGGAAATTCGAGTGTTTCCCCGCGATCTTTTGAGGAAATTCGAGTGTTTCCCCGCGATCTTTTGAGGAAATTCGAGTGTTTCCCCGCGATCTTTTGAGGAAATTCGAGTGTTTCCCCGCGATCTTTTGAGGAAATTCGCGTGTTTCCCCGCGATCTTTTGAGGAAATTCGCGTGTTTCCCCGCGATCTTTTGAGGAAATTCGCGTGTTTCTCGCGATCTTTTGAGGAAATTCGCGTGTTTCTCGCGATCTTTTAGGAAATTTGCGTTTTATGCGATCTTTTGAGGAAATCTGCTTTTTTTCGATCTGTAACGAAATTCGCGTTTTTTCATGATCCTTTGAGTAAATTCGTGTTTTTCGCTGTCTTTTAAGAAGTTAGTCTTTTTAAGAAATCAGAGTTTTCCCGCGATCTGTTGAAGAAATTCGCGTTTTTCACGATCTTTTGACAAAATTTACGAATTTTTTCCGCGATCGATAGACGAAATTTGACGGTATTATTATTATTTTTTTTTTTTTTTTTGAGCATATTTGCGAAAAACGCGATTTTTCCGAGATTCTAGGCTAAATGCCAAACATCGATAAAATTTAAAATAAAAGTCGGTTAACAGTGTCGAAAAACGGTCTTTACGGACCTAATAATTGAAAAACGGACCTAGTGGTAGCCCTGCTATTAAAATTACCCTACCCAATCAATGTTGTGCTTCAGATGAATGACATGCATAAAGGATTTACCGTGCGTTTTTCAATCACGATTTCTTCTCCCTCGGCAGCGTCCGAAGCCGCAATAGAATATAAGAAGCTTCTAGGTAGTGGTTTGCTTATCTAAGTAGTTCTAAGTACTACTTGGGAATGTTTTCATTTCTAAGGAGTTTCCAAGGAGTCTAAGGAATCTGTGCGAACCCTGAGCAAATGTGGTGAGACACTAATAATCCAAAAAAGTTAAAAAGTCAGATAATTAAGAAATTGAATTATACTCGCCCCTTCCACCCCCCGCCCCCCCCCCCAAAAAAACCTGAAAAAACTCTACCCCTTAATTTCTAGCCATGATGGTACTAGTTTTCCTATAATCAAGTTGTACACAGCTGAGAAGAAACTGATAAAAGAAAATGTCTCATGTATTTTTTAAATTAGCCAACATACGCTATATGTCTCACCTTAAGAAAGTTCGAACAGGAAATTTTTTTGATAATTATTAATTTCTATGCATAATGCATTTATTTAATGCATATATTTTTATTGCAATAAAATTTGAGCAATTATTTAATTTTTGAGTCTCACAATTGATGGCTGATAAATTTTCTGAAAAATCAAATTCCTTGGGGGAGGCTATTGCCCCCCACCCACCCTCAAATGGCGCCCCTATCACAAAAAATATATAAAGAAGTACAATACATATCGGACAACTTGTTTTGATCCATTTAAATTTCACAAGACAAAAATAAGAAATGCACTTTGGATAGTAGACTTCGACTTTTCAGAAAAAGTAAATAAAACTCAAATGTTTGTTAATAAGTAAATCTCTGGATAGAAAATATGTGATGCATCCTGAGAAAGGATACACAAACAATCAGAATTTGGAAACATGGATCATAATAATGCTCCAAATTGGGAATAATATTTTAGTGCAAGTAGTGATAAAATTACTGGCCATTAACAATATTTTTTTAAACAAAAACTGCAAAAAGGAACTGCACAAAAAGCAAACAAACCAAACACAGTCTTCGAATGCTACCATGCAAAAGTATAGTCTGTAGATCAGGGTTACAAAAAAGCTGGCTAAAACTAAAAAAAGCCAGGCCAATGACTTTTATTGGTTTTAACCGGCTTTTCTTGGCCATAATTGGCTTTTATACAATGAAGCATTGTGATTATAAACTACACACTTTAAAGTATTTTTATAATTAGTTTCATGATATTTAATTGATTTAGAGTTTAATAAGTAACCTAATTTCTCAATAATGAGGACATTATTACTGGAATAAAACTTAGATGGTTTTGCTAGTGATTTGTAGTCAGAATTGCAAATATGTCAGCTAAATTTTAAAAGAGCCATACCAACTGCCATTTTTTTTTCCATTTTTACTGCTTTATAAAATTAAAAAGGACAATGGTTACTTAGTTACATGTTTTATTACTTAATTAATTTTAAGAGTTATTAATATACAAGTCTTATTTTATTTCTAGTACACATTTAAAATTATACATAGTCATTAACAAAAACACCATTTCTCTTTTCACTATTAAAAACATTATGAATACCATATGCATGAACACGCTTAGCAACAAGCTTTTCAAAATTTTATTTACAGAATTTATGTTTTTTTTTTTTTTTTTTCTTGTTTAAATGCTCAATTTTTTTATACACTTATGTACCACTCTCCTCAAATATTATATCCTTTCTAATTTCTCATTAACATTTATAAACTTAATCTCTTTATGTGGACACATAAGAATGTTTCCATTTTGATGTGCTACATTTTGTCATTAATATTTTGATATGCTACATTTTGTCATTAATATTTTGATATGCTACATTTTGTCATTAATATTTTGATATGCTACATTTTGTCATTAATATTTTGATATGCTACATTTTGTCATTAATTAAATATAATCTTTAAAATGTGTAGTATACGTGGAGTTATGTAATATGTAATTTCAAAACACAAGTTTGGAGCCTAACTTATATTCTTTTCAATGTTTATATATATATATATATATATATGAAACGATAAAAGCTAAGCCCCTTTTTAAAATTCCCTTTTTGCCCCTTTTAAAATCTGAAATCCCCGTTTTAAAAAACAAACTTAAATTTAGAAATTCAAATTAAAACTTTTAAAATGCTTTAGTAATTGTGTCTCAGTTGATTGAACGCCTTTGCCCCTGGTAAGTTAGTTTTTCAGCATCGTAGCTTATAACTTTCAAAGATCGCTTTGGCACATCTTCATAAGAATACTTTTGCTGAATAAGTGCAATTTGTAAGTCTCGCTGCATTCTATCGACCGAACCGAGCCACCGCCTTTATCCTGGGCAGTCAATCATGCAGCTAACGACCAATTATAGTTTAAAGACGCCTCCTTTGACTTCAACGGCCCCTAGCAGGAATAATGCGAAATACAGCATATTATAAAGAGCTAGAGTTTTAAAAAGGTAATTTTTTTAATTGGATTGCTATTGTAATAGTAAAAAATAGAATAAGGTTTATTTTATTTTTTTTGGTTAGAAAAGAGGATTAATTTTCTGAAATTTAGACAGTATTTAAATCTTTGGAATTTTAAAATTTTATTTCCAAGTTCGTTTTTTTTTTTTTGGTCTCAATTTGAAATAAAAAAAAAAAAAAAAAACTGATATATTAAATTTGAATTTCATTTAGTTTTAAACCCATTTCTGTTACAAATATTGTGTTGCAATTTTTTTGAAAAATATTATATTTTTATTTGTTTTAATTGTGCCTTATATTTTTGTGTAATCCTGTGATATTTTGTATTACAATATGAGTACCCCTAGTGAAAAAGGTGAACGAATTTGAAAATAAGTCAGATGACTCTGGGAACGAGAAAAATCAGCTTCTGAGTAACGATGGGAGTTCAGGTCTTAAACCTGAAGAGAAAGATAGTCAGAAGTCAATGGTTGCCACACAGACACATAATGTAACAACATTAGGTGAGTAGACCCTGTCAGCTCAAGCTGGGTCTGGTCACAACTCAGTATCCGCTAGCCCGAAAATGTCCATAGAACCTGATATTATTGCGTTTTCGCCTAATTCGGGTATGGTTTGGTCAGCTTGGCTGGCCTATTTCGAGAGTGTCTGTTATAGAACAGGAAAAAGACGACTTCTGGAAAATTAGGCGCATACAGAAATACTTAAAAGACAGTGTACTTACGTTGTACATTAATAATTGTTCAAATGTGCTGCATTGGTCTGAATTTGTCACTTTGTTCAATGAACATTACGAAATTCCTGACACTTTCTTTAACTGATTTTTCCCGTATTAGATACAAAATTGGAGAGGACCTCAACGAATACTATCAGAAAAAGACTAAAATAGGGAGAACCTTAGGGTTAGACCAGAAGCTTATCTTGGAAGGACTAATGGAGGGCTTGCCATTAGAAATGCAAAAGTTAGTTATTGCGAGCAACCCCTCAACTACACATTCATGGCATGAATTAGTATTCAGAATTTGCAAACTGCAACTGGACAGAAAAGGAAATGAGAGCAAAGTTGACGCAAGCCCGCAAAACCCCGATCAATACCGACAATGGCGACCATTTTGCCCCCATATGAGACAGGACAGAATTATAACCGGCAGTGGAACTACAGGGTTTCGTATCAAAACCCCCTGATTCGACCTTTTGCTTCTAATCAAACACGAAATCCCCAAAATACAGTTAGACCGACGACAAATGTTCAACCGAGACCAAATGTACATCACCAGACCACTTTGCCACCCTCCCCATGCAAAGTTTGTCTTAATATAGGAATACCAAATGTGTATCATTGGGTGGGAGACTGCCCTTTTCGACAACAAGTCTTAGCAGTTCCAACCCCTAGTCCCAATATGAATTTTGTGAACTCCAACCCAGATCATAGAGCTAATGAGTCATCCGAAAATATATCTAGTAATCAATGACGGTTTCTTATGTCCGGACATATACAAAAAGAAAAAGCTAGCTATAAAAAATCAAATAGAAGTTGTCAAAAAATTACTGATGTAAAAAGTGAGGACTCAATACCTTGTTTGATCGATACAGGGAGTTCTATCAGTGTTATTCCTTATCATTTAGCCCACAAACTTAACCTAAAAATATGTAAAGTTCAGCAGAATATATCGGTCACACAAACAAGGAGTTCTTGCTTTGAAAGAAAAATGCCTTGTTAGTTTGAAATTAGGACGTATCTCTAAGAATGTTGAACTTTTTATTATAATTAATAATCAGTTACCTTATGCTTTGATTGGACTACCCCACTGTAAACTGTTTAAATTGAATATTGACTGTGTTAAAATGCAAATCACTCAGGAGAAAAAGAAAGTAGCTCTCATGGACAATATTTCAATAAATTCATCTCACCATACTTTACATTTATCAGAAGCATACACTAACCAGCCAGAAATGGAAAATGCAGAGATATTCGAAGAAAATTTTGAGCCGGAGTTGTTCGAGACCACTGAACATGTGCCAAATGTTCAGACTGTCAAGGAACAATTACCTGCTCTTCTAGCCAAATATGTCTATTTTTGCTAAAGATAAATATGATGTAGGCTGTGTAAACATTGAACCCCAGAGAATACAATTAACATCAGACCTCCCCGTTTCTTTAAGAGCATATCACACTTCCCCTAAGGAAGAAGAGGAAATTAAAGACCAAATTCAGAATCTATTGCAAGCCAGTATCATTAAAGAAAGTTATTCCCCTTATTCATCACCTGTAACTTTGGTGTATAAACGTGAAGAAGGGAAGAAAACCCGGTTATGTATTGATTTTCGGAAATTAAATGCCATTACAAAAACAGATGCAGAACCCTTACCTAGAATAGACACCCTGTTAGATAAATTGGCGCATGCTAAAGTTTTTTCCATTCTTGATTTGGCCAGTGGATATTGGCACATTCCTATCCACCCGCGAGACACTGAGAAACTGGCATTTGCCACCACCTTTGGATTATATGAGTGGAATCGTTTACCATTTGGATGGAAAAACGCCCCTGCTTGGTTTAACCGTACCCTCAGAAGAATCCTTAATAAATACAAAATTGACTTTGCCTGTAGTTACTTTGATGATGTTATTGTATTCTCCCAAAATGAAGAGGAACATTTGTGTCATTTAGAGACATTATTTAATATCTGTGTCCAAGAAAACCTTAAACTCAAATTGTCAAAAGGTAATTTTGTTAAATCCAAAATTAATTTTCTAGGATATGAAGTCTCGAATGGTTGTATCACACCTGACAACCCTAATATAGAGACAATTAAGAAATTAACACCACCTACGAATGTAAAGGAATTACAACGTTTTTTGGGATCTATAACTGTTTATCACAAATTTATTCCAAAATATGCTAACATTCGATACCCTCTCAACAATTTGTTGAAGAAAAATGTCCCTTATGTGTGGGACCAAAATTGTCAAAATTCTTTCGAAAAGTTAAATGCTTTAATTGAAAAACCTATATTAAAGTTGTTTGATCCCAAAACACCTTGTCATTTGTTTGTAGATGCCTCAAGTCATGGAGTGGGATGTGTTGTGAAACAAGTTGATGAAAAAGGAACATTACATCCTATAGCATATCACTCTAGAAATCTTCGCAATTATGAAAAAAATTATGCAATTACTGAGTTAGAATGTTTGGCGATTGTGGATGCTTTAGATAAATTTTATCATTATTTACATGGTCAAAAATTTGTCATACATGCAGACCATGCGGCACTTACCTGGCTCAAAAGTGTTAAAAATTTAAGAGGACGTCTTTTCCACTGGTACCTAAAACTTAGTATGTTTGACTATGAAATTAAATACCAAAAAGGCTCCACTAATGTTGAAGCTGATATGCTATCTAGACAGCCTGTTTCAGAAAATTTACCCCATATCATACATCTCCTTGACTTGAATGAAGTAAGAGACAATCAGAAAAAAGAAAATGTAACAGACTATGTAACATTGTGATGGTAAAAAGTACACTGAGATAAATGATGCTGTCGTAATTAAAAAGAAAAGTTTGTATAAGATTGTGGTCCCCATGTCTTTGCGTCTACCCTTGTTAAAAAAAACCCATACATAATTTGGCCATGTGTGGGGTTTTCCTTCAAAAAGTGTAACTACCGAAACTTATACAAACATTTTGAACCAATTATTTCAGATACAAGTACCAGATAGATTGTTATCCGACAGAAATGGAGCATTTACAGCTTCCAGATTCAAGAGATTTCTTCGTACTTATAATGTAAAACACAGACTGACAAGCAGCCATCACCCAGAAACGAATGGGAAAATTGAACGTCTAAATCAAACTATTGTCACTAGATTAAAATGTAAAGTCAATTCCACATCCAAGAAAATACCCTGGACTAAGCTTTTAGATGAAGTCTTATATGAGTATAATAATACTCCTCATTCTGTAACCCAATTCACCCCTAGTTATTTATTGTTAGGAAAATTACCATATGATCCTTTACCAAATAATAGTTATTATCCCCCTGGGGAGGAAGTTAGAAAATTGGCTAAAGAGAGAGCAATTGCTTACCATAAAAAGAATAAAGTCCGTTATGATGCTGGTTTCCTTCCTGTAAAGTTTAAAGTTGGTGACATTGTAATGTATGAAGAATTTCATTATCCTAATACCCGTAAACTGACTTCACCATATTCTGGCCCATGCACCATTTTAAAACAACTTTCTGATGTATCCTTTGAAATTGATAAACCCAGTCCACATTTTAAGAGAAATTCCGAAATTGTCCATTCCTCCAAGTTAAGATACTACCACCCTCCTCAAAATCTTAAACTCAACCATGAATAAACCCCAGCTATCTCTTTCATCTTTCAATTTTTTTATTTTTGATTTCCTGTCATCCCCCTTGCTCGTAGCATTTGGACGAGGACCCAGCTAGGCGTGTAACCCAACTCCCCAGCGGCGTAGAATGATGGTGACAGTTTAAAAGTACTGTTAGAATTTGTTTTTTTTTTTTTTATAGCTATATTATGATGATTTTGTGACATATGAAGGGTTTTTCCGCTCCATGGCCACCCATCTTGAGCCGGACTGTTTTCCCGGATTCTCTTTCCAGGTTGAACGGAGAATCTGGCAAAACTGCTTCGCTTCCCTTCTGCAGGTGAATATTGGTTTACCCACCTTCCTTTTTCGGTCATGCAAGTGGCACATTTTTTGGGATGATATTCACCTCAGAGTATTAAAATCCATGTCACACTGACCCTGGGCATGGTGAAAATTATAGCAAGTGTATATTTGTATTTTTTTTTAAGCTATAGTTTTCCTTTTAAGACAACTTAGTTTTGTTTTTGATAAAGATAACCCTTGGCTGCATCATAGAAGTAGTTAAGTCCCTACCACAACAGAATGATATATGAAGAAATGTTATGTGTTTGTTGTTATTAGTATTATAGTGTATATTACTTTTATTTTATCTCAGTGTGAAAATTTAGTATTTTTAGAAATGCAAACTTTCCATATTGCATTTTGGTAGACAATATATTTGTGTTGATAATATTAGTGCATATTTTATATTTTTGAATATTGTGTATTATTGAACATTTTATATTTTTGAATATTGTGTATTATTGAACATTTTATATTTTTGAATATTGTGTATTATTGAACATTTTATATTTTTGAATATTGTGTATTATTGAACATTTTATATTTTTGAATATTGTGTATTATTGAACATTTTATATTTTTGAATATTGTGTATTATTGAACATTTTATATTTTTGAATATTGTGTATTATTGAACATTTTATATTTTTGAATATTGTGTATTATTGAACATTTTATATTTTTGAATATTGTGTATTATTGAACATTTTATATTTTTGAATATTTTGTATTATTGAACATTTTATATTTTTGAATATTTTGTATTATTGAACATTTTATATTTTTGAATATTTTGTATTATTGAACATTTTATATTTTTGAATATTTTGTATTATTGAACATTTTATATTTTTGAATAATTTGTATTATTGAACATTTTATATTTTTGAATATTTTGTATTATTGAACATTTTATATTTTTGAATATTTTGTATCTGTGAATATTTTTTGCATTTGAATATGTTGTATAGTTATCAGTATGTTTATCTTTCAGTATTTTAGTATACTATCTATGTTAATGTTACCATTTTACACCAAAAAGAGATGTTTTCCAATGGACACTACACAGAGACATTTGCATAAACTTTATAAATGAAAACATCCAAAAGACAATTGATTTAGAAAAAGTTTGGTGTAATTATAATCCAGATATGTCTCGAGATATATATTCTTTTGCTGCAGCACCATTTAAAGAATTCCAATGTTTTAGTGTAACCAATATTTTTATGTAAACTTGATATATGAATGTAAAAATAGGTCCAATTGACTTGAGAGCTGGAGAAAATAAGAATCTAAAACCGATAAAAAAAAAACCCTGGGTTAAATTTACGAGATAAGACCCACAGGTCTTGCAGGTGAGCCCTGTGGCTCTTGTTTTAGTGGGGGAGGGGGGGGATATGAAACGATAAAAGCTAAGCCCCTTTTTAAAATTCCCTCTTTGCCCTTTTAAAATCTGAAATCCCTGTTTTAAAAAACAAATTTAAATTTAGAAATTCAAATTAAAACTTTTAAAATGCTTTAGTAATTGTGTCTCAGTTGATTGAATGCCTTTGCCCCTGGTAAGTTAGTTTTTCAGCGTCGCAGCTTATAACTTTCCAAGATCGTTTTGGCACATCTCATTGGAATACTTTTGCTGAATAAGTGCAATTTGTAAGTCTTGCTGCATTCTATCGGCCGAACCGAGCCATCGCCTTTATCCTGGGCAGTCAATCATGCAGCTAACGACCAATTATAGTTTAAAGACGTCTCCTTTGACTTCAACGGCCCCTAGCAGGAATAATGCAAAATACAGCATATTTATACTGCTGCACGGGTCACAGGACAGAGTTTTTTACCATCAAAAGAATGCACTAACTCCACGTCACTCGGCTCTCCAGGGATCGCTTTGCGATCCACCTAAGTTCCCATGTCCATAAAGAAGTAACTGAACAGCTCTCAAGCCAAAAGGGGCCTGATTTCTCCAAAGGATTAATAAATCAGGTCCCCGAAAACACTTTAAGCAGACCCTCACATAAACTTTCATTAATTCTTGGATACCACTCACGGCGACTACCTAACGATGCTAGAAGCTCAGAGAGAGCGATCAGACGTCGGCCCGATCTACACCGAAACAACGGGAGTAGCGGCTGATTCATTACATACATATAATTTTTTTTTTTTTCAGACATAATGCCCTTACAGTTGCCTTTTAGAAGTTATACAGGCTTATTTATTAGACAAAATTTAATAGAAATCTAATTTTTTTAGTAGAAAATATTTGCAAGCGTATTAAAAATTAACTGATCCAAATTTAAAACAAATTAACTGTAAACCAACTTAAAAAAATAAAAACCGGCTTTTTTTAAGAAGTTAAAACCAAAAAAAGCCGTCCAGCTTTCTTTGGCCTGGCCTAAAGCTGGCAACCCTGCTATAGATTATTTCTAAAATTTTATGTAGATTTGACAGTAAAAACTTATTTTTTCCCCAGTTGTCGAAGCAAACATTGCCCAGTGCTACATGATGATAGGAGTAGGTACGCCAGCTGCTCATGTGGCTTTTGTCTCTTTTTACTCATGCAAACAAACTGTCCTGTTTAAAATGTGAGGCATGTCTTATATAGCATTGTTTATTATGAATGTTATATAAATCTCATTTAATCTCAAAACTTTAAAGTCATTTTTCTCAAAACAATTTTTAAGTCTGTGGACATGATTACAAATAAAGTTCAAACAAAAAGTTACAAAGAAGTAATAAAACAAAGTTCAGTGAAACTTTGTGAAATTGTAGCTATTAGCATTATCTTGGCCTTTGACAGAGGAATTTAAATTCTGATCAAAATTTAATGTTTTTTATGCACTTTACAATAGACAAATTCAAGGCTAAAAATTAGTTTTCTACTTCAAATAGCTGCCAAATTGTTTACAATCACCACAAATTAATTTTCTTTGTTCATGAACAAGTTTATTTAATACTCATGAACAAGTTTATTTAATACATTATTAAAATCAATTATTATTATTATTTTTTTTTATAAGCATTTTCCGAGTTATTCTGTGAACCGCATTCTACTTTTGTTGAGAGGTGCCCTGGAACCGGGCCATAACTCTGCCATTTTTCATTATTTTTGTACACAAAAATTTGTGAATAAATTATAGGACAAGTATTTGAATGCATTAATTGTTGTTTTTAACTATTGTATACTTTCAGAGGGAAAAAAAAAGGTCAAAAGGGATCTCTGATTGAAGGTCATGACTGGAGATAACCCCTTGAGCATTAAAATACTAATATAAGCAGTCAAAATCCCATTATTTTTCTTTCATAGCCTTTTAAAGTATACTTTAAAGATCAATTAAAAAAAAAAAAGGACATGATAACTATTCTGCCTTATATAGATAATGCTTATTGAACACATGATTATTTTTGCACAAAAAAAATTAATTTTGAACTAAATGAATTTTTAATTACTCTCGGAATCAGGAAAGGTTATTAAAACTTTTTTTTCTGAAATCTCCATATTTTGATTGACAAAGGATAAAAATTTCAAAGGGATATGTGGATTAGGCACCGAGATGGAAAAAAATTTCTGATATACGTCACACTGTAAACGGAGCATTACTCGTGGCATTTTCAAGCAATTTTTGAAAAATTTGATCTTTTATATCTCAAAAACTATGAGAAACAGAGAAGAAAAATTTTACCTGGATTTGTGGTAGAATCAAGTTTACAAAGTTTCATGAAAATCAGAGTTGGTGGGTGTCATGATGAAATTTTTCTGGGTGATTTGACATGGAAATGACCCAATAGCTAATTCCTAAACGATTAGTTTCAGATGTAATGTCCCGATGGCAAAAATGTGTCGAATGTTCGTCATAGAAAAAGAGATTTACATCAGTATAGTTACAAAATAAAAAATTTCTATATAATTTCTGGGTCCTATAAGTTTTATTTAGTTTCTTTGTGTTTTAGCAATCAGAACAGTAAAAATGTATTCGTCTATGATCAAAAACTTACCAAGTTATGATTCGTAGAATTTTAAGCGTTTCAATTACCAAAATTGAAAATGTTTTTAGAGCCAAAAAAATGCTCAAAATGCATGAAATTCAAAGTATCATAACTAGGCAAATTGCTGCGCAAAAATAGAGTTAACCATCTAAAATTATTTCGATGGGGTAGATAGTCCAGGAGAAATGTACCAAAAAAGGGGCTTACCTAGCAAAAGGTCGGGTAAAAGATTTTTTTTTTTTTCTGAATTGTTTATAATGATGCCAACATGGAAAAACAAAGTTTTCTAACAAAATTTTAGTACTATTAGAGTAGTTTTGCTTGTGCAAATGAGTGTCATTTCTTCAAAATTGAGACAGAGAGAGATGTCAAATTCTGCAACAAGCATTTCAAGACTAATCAGTACTGCTTCAATCTGTTATTCGCAGAATTCTAATCTATTTTATAACTTCATAGAATAGAATTGATAGAGAAGGTGCAAGTTTAAGAACGCAAATATTAAAAATATATAAATGTATCTTATTCATCAAAAATCTAAATGTAACGTCTATGCAGATAAAAACATACATTCTATTGACCCAAACATAATCTAAACCTTTTCTTTATTCAAAAGAATGCTCCCTACTAAATCTGCAACAATTTACCTTTATATTACTTTACACCAGGGATGCAGTTGAGGGTATATGGCGTGTACCTTAGATTTTTTTTAAAAAAGAAGTTCCGTATACCCTCTGTTTTTCAAATAAAGCATTAGCGTATACCCTAGCTATGACCATTCACGATGCCAGTGTTTACCCTCTCCTATATTGTATACTCTCTGCTTTTTTACGACTACAACACTGGTTGGTTGATTTTTGACGGCCGATTATCTACACTAGGGATATAGGCCCGAGGAGGAAGTGCCCTCCGTAGGGGTCTTTCTAAGGGAATCCAACCTGTATTTATGCATGGAAAATCCATGGCTTGAAAAAACGAAAACTCTGAACGATTAGGCCAACGGGTGTGATTGGGATCGAACCCAGCACCTCCCGTCTACCAGCTTCGAGAGCCGAACCTCTCAGCCACTGGTGGGGCGACTAGAACACTGCTTTACACTTATGCACTAATTAATTACAATAGTGAGAAAGTAGCTACCCAGTGATTTCCCATCTTTTTTATGCTGTTGTTTCTATGATTGCGATAGGAAAAAATAAAAAAATGTTTTAATCATTAAAAAAATTTATGACATATGCATCAAAAGTATAAAACGTTTGATTTACCAAAGATTTCTGTTGTACACCCATTTCATTAGGAAAACTTTTTTTTTTTTTCAGCGGGGGGGGGATACACTAATACAGGATGAGACGAATCTCCCTAACAAAATTTTGAAAATAAAATAAAATAATTGAAGTCCGAAATTTTCCTGGTTTAAAAATTTATAGTTATTTACTGTCATTATAATATTTACACAAGCTGATGTAAATTAGTAATTATATTTCTAAAAATACTTACCTATGACGGACTCTCTAAGCCCCTTACCACTAATTTTGAATGGGGGTTGTGCATCGATATCAAAGATTGGTTCTTGATGTTCTAAAGAATAGAAATTTGTTTTAAGATTGAAAATATAATAATGAATAATATGTACATAGTTTTATATACATCTTTATTAATTTTTACAGAATCACTATATCCAACCATAATAAGAAAATACATATTTAAATTTGTATTAGTAAGATCTTAATATTTATAAAATTAGTTACAGTATGAATACTCCTCATTTGCTATGTTTGACGTAGTATAATTTCCAACTTGTTTTAACATAGAGAGATGCAATGTTGTCAATCAAATTTAATGCCAGTTTTAGAAAATTTTACATAGTTAAAAAAAAAAATACTAATTAAAATATAAAAATATTAAATATTTTATAAATCATGAGAAGTTGTAGAAAATTATTTTTAACTGCAAATGCACATTTTTTTTTTTTCCCCCCCATGTTTTGGAAGTGAGTTCTAATAAAAAGATCAAATGAATATTTTGATAATTTCTAAAGTTATAAGTGAGCTGAATTTAGCTTACCTCCAAAATGCCACTAGAAGATAACACATTTTCCCCACAAATTGTCAATTTCTATTAACTGACTGACAACAACTGAGTAATGGAATATCAACAAGTATATTTTAAACTGATGCTTTTATTTTGACATTTTGTTGGAATAGGCTTAGTTTTGGTGTTTCTTTTTTTCTACTAATGTGTCAATAAGAAATGAAAATTAGTAAATTCAAAATGAATATTTGTTGGAAATCCCTTATTATCAAACTGCTTTTAGAATGCAACTGAAATTCAGCTCTATTTATGTCTCTGAATTTGAGATATTTAATTGGTCTTTTTTATATAAGTTGCACTATAGATATGACTACCATATCATTAAAAAACTTGTATGATGGAGCAGCCTAGTGACTTTTTGACTGTGCATTTGGCTGAACATTACACAGTGGTGCCAAATGAGAAAAGCTAGCCAAAATATAAAAATGTCATTCAAATTACATTGAACTTCTTATATAAATGTCTTAAGATTCTGATTACAATTCTCAAGTTAAAATTTAAAAAAGCAAAATGGCAGACAAAAAATTAAAAAGCTCCGAAAGTTATTCAATTTGTATAAAACTTAAGGTACTTTTGAGGATGCTAATTGCAATTCTAAAGTCAAAAGTTCAAAAACAGTTATGTAATTTACAAATTTTATACAATTTAAGCAAAATCGAAATGAAAGGGCCTGATGACATTAAAAGTCATAAACACATTTTTCATCGTTTTGTACTACTATATTTTCTTGAGAAATCTTCTCCATCAGACTCTCCTAGATTTAAAAAGCAGCAGGATGTTACCGGTGAGAAACGGCACTTTTAGGTAGATTTCGTATGAAATACTACCTATTGGGATTGTTCCTCTGTTGGAATTTCTGAAAACTTTTTGCAGATCTACACCGATCATGGCCCCTAGAACTCAAAACCACCCTCAATAAAAAACTTTATATCTATCTATCTATCTATCTATATATATATATCACTTTCTTCTGGACATGATAACTTCCACAATTCCACACAAATCTCTTCCAAACTGATACATAAAATCAAGGGACATAAAATCTCAGTCAAGTTCATTAATGGGCAAAATCGGACCAAGGGGATAGAAATAGGGAGGGGTTGTGAAAACCAAACAAACCCCATAACTTCTTAATTTTTGTACATATCAAATCAAAGTTTTTATTACTTCTAAAAATAGGGCCAAAAATTTATGTATCACAGATTTTTGATAAAATTAAAAATGGGCTCAAAAGGTGCAAAAAATAAGGTTTTTGGGAGAAAAAAATTCCTAACTTAATTCTCAAGATATCAAATCCAATTAATTTTATTATACATCTCCTTAATATTATCTACAACTTTTATATTCACAAGTTTTTGATAAGACCAATTCGTACCGCAAAAAAAATTAAAATAAAAAAGGGGGGATTGAAGATAAATTTTCATAACTCTGTCAATTCACAAGATGTAAAATCTCCATGAATTTATCATATATCGTCTTAATATTGTCTTCAACATTTATATAGACTAGAGATGTAAATTTTCCGGAAAATTTGAAGTGGCAGAAAAAAAAAAGTTTTCCAGTTTTTCTCTGGAAAAATTGATTTCCTATAAATGTTTCTCAAAAATAAGTTATATTTTCTTAAAAAGTATACAATAATAAACTTTTTCAATATTTATGCACACTAAAAAAACTATTTCCCATTTACATGTGAATATGTTATTAAAAAAGAGACAGAAAATAAAAAGCTGGGTTTTAAAAGTTTATACTTTCAGTCTCAGAATTCTGACAGTAGCTTTTCTTGCTTAATTTAACACCAGTGTTTGTAATATATCATGTATCTGTTGAAATGATTTTTCAATAGCACTTGTTTAATTATATCAGTAGAACTAATTTTAAAAACAACAACAACAAAAAAATCTTTAGTTTCAACCAATATCACTGCTGTTTTAAAGCAGTTTTAAATTGTACTGTGCATCTCATCTACATAGTACTGGTTTTCAAATACATAAAGGATGCCAGTGTAAAATAAATGAATTATAGTGGTTGTGGCATTATTATAAATACTGTTATCATTTTCAAATCTTCAGTTGTTTAAAAATTGGTATTATTTTACTATGTTACCCCCCCCCCCGCCCCCTCCCCCTTTAGAGTTATAATTTTCATTTCCTGTATATATAGTTTTGGTACAGCTTTCCAGACTAAACCCAAACTATATTTTAGTAAGATTTAGATTAGGGGTGCACAACCTGTGGCCCGCGGGCCACCAAGAATACCACTATTTTTAAGAAAAATAATTTTCCTAATTAATTGACAGAAACTTTGCTATTAAATAATTCAAATGTCACTTAAAATTTTTGTGGTGGCAAACAATTTTCTGGCAAAAAGGTTGTGCAGCACTAATTTAGATCCTTAACACTAGAACCACCAAGACCGTCATTTTGACGGTTTTCAAATTTCATGCTTAAAAATTTTATATAATTTATGTATTGTTCTAGAATTTTATGATACGACTTTTAATGAAATATAAGAATAGTTAAATATTCCTATTCAATTTCCACTCACCCACTTTAATTTCCATAATCAGTATGACCTATACCTATTTATACCAAGACCCGTCAAAATGACGGCTTTGTCAATTTCGAAGTTGAATGATCCAAAGTGTTCAGCAGCCGTTATAACGTGATCTTATTTGCTCCGATTACGATTTAGTTTAGAACTGAACAGTCTGACTGGTAAATGTAATAAGGACGCAATCATTATCAGTTCTATTTCTAACGTGATAAAGTTCTTGGTGAAAAGTGCAATCTGTGCAAAGTGTAATCTGTAAAAAGTCCAATCTCATAAAATAGTATTGTAGGAAGGCTAATTGCTTTCATGCACAACTTGATTTCCGACAGCTGATATCACTTACTAATAGAGGTACCCTACAAACCGTCGGAATACCAGAAGGAGTGACCTGAAAGCAAGAGAGAGAAAGGAAGTAAAAATTGAAATGAAGTGAGAAACGACTAGGTACATGCTGTTTGCCCGCGAGTGTGAGATGTGATGGAATGTGTGTGTTCGAAGAATGTTGTCTTAGGACATGGCAAAATATATGAGCTTTAAAATTTATTTTTTTTAAATTCTAGGCAACAATTAAACGATTTCCAGGAAGCAAAAAATATTCTTAGAATTCAAAGAACTCACTAGTATAAATGAAGACTGTTCGGACACTAATTCAAGTAATAATAATTTGGACATATTTTGGATGGAAAATAAAACTGAATTTTCAGACTCTGAAGAAGCTAAAGAGGAAATTGAAGTACGAGATATTGAAGAAAGTGAAGATTCATGGAGTGAAGATGAAATTCCCCAAAAGAGCCACAGACACAAAAAGCGATTGCGAATATGTTCAGATACTCAATCAGATAGCCAAATAGAAACCGAAAAAAGACAGAAGAAAGACATTGCTCTCTACGATACTAAATGGGAAGAATTAGGGAATGGTTGTGTTGGTAGACTCCCATCACATACTATATTCAAGGATAGTTCAGGCCCAACTGGTTATGCGAAGCGAAACATTATGCTTGGTAATGTTAGCAGTGCATTTAGCCTTATAACTGATAATCGAATGATGAATCACATAAAAACTTGTACTGAGCTCGAGGACAGAAATGTTTTACAGAAGGACAATTGGAAAATTACTCTTGAAGAATTATATGTGTTTGTGGCTATTTTGCATGCTCGGGGAGCCGACGAAGTGAGAAATTTGAAATTATCCTATTTGTGGTCAGAAAAATGACTTCTTTCTTTACCGAAACTATGAGTAGACACTGATTTTCAGAAATTATGAGATTCATTCGTTTCGACAAAAAAAAAAAAAGCGAGAGGAGTATTCGCTTAAGAACTGGCAAATTTGGATTAGCTTTCGAAATGGGGAAGTCCTTTATTGATAACAGCCAAGCTTGTTACAAACCAGATCAGAATATAAGCGTAGATGAACAACTGTTTCCCACAAAGGTAAGATGCAGATTTCTGCAATATATGCCCAACAAACCAGACAAATTCGGAATTAAGTTTTGGTTAGCTGTAGACGTGCAAATTAAATATCCTATAAATGGGTTTCCCTATTTAGACAAAGATGAGAGATCCTATTTAGACCATCAGGAGTACCTTTGAATGAATTTTTAGTTTTCAAACTTGTAAAAAACTATGTAAATTGTGGGAGAAATATAACAACGGATAATTTTTTTTACAAGTATACAACTCGCAAAGAAGCTAATGGCCAAAAAAACAAGTCTTGTTGGAACTATGCGTGCTAATAAAAGAGAATTGCCAAAAATAGCTAAAGTTAGAAAAGATAAAATGGCTCTTTTCTCCACAAAACTCTACAAATCAAATAATATTGTTCTAACAATTTACAAACGAAAACCTGGTAAAAGAGTACTACTTCTTAGCTCAAAACATAAATCCGTAAAAATTGCTTCTAGTCGAAAAAAAAAAATTCCTGCAACTGTGCCGTTTTTACAATGAGACTAAGTTTGGAGTAGATGTAGTTCACCAAACGGCCCGCAAATATAGTGTAAAAGTAGGGTCATGTAGATGGCCTCTGTAGGTATTTTACAATATTTTAGACTTGGCAGCATTCAATGCGTGGATTTTATATAAAGAGACTTGTGTTGAAAATATAACTATAAAACAATTTTTATTTCAATTATCCTAAGAACTTTCCAGTGAATATAGGTGCTGCAGAAAAGAATCCTCCTCCCAAAAACAACAGCGGAAAGCAATGGATTGTACTACAGAAAACTAAAAAGACCTTATGAACACAAATCTTGCCAAATTCAATTGTGCAACAGAAACAGAGCGATGTATACCTGCAATGTATGCAAGAAATATGTTTGTAGCAAGTGTTCATCTAAAATAGCATGTACTTGTAAAATATGAGCATCTTAGTTATTTCATATATATAAATCTGCTATATACTATGAATGCAAATAGAAACTGCTTTTGTTTGTTTTTTTATTAAGAATTAATGAATTATTGTATTAAATGTTTTTGTTAAATTACATTATTTTCATTAACTAAGTGGCAAGTGTAGAGTTTTGTTGTCTCAGATAACATGTATTTGTAAAATATGTGTCTCTCAGTTATTTCATACACATCTAATGTACTATACTATAAATGTAAATAGAGACTTTTTGTTTGTTTTTTTATTAATTAATGAATTATTATATTAAATGTTATTTTTGTCAAATTATATTCTTTTATTTACATTAACCAAGTTAAAAGTTACAATTAAAGTGATCAAAAATCTGTCAATTTGACGGGTGCGGTAAAACTAGGTATATATAAAACATCGGTAGTTCTAGTGTTAATATTGAAAGCGGTATTTTTTTTAAAAATGAAACTTTTAAAACAGGTGGATTTTTCCATATGTTTAAAAGTTGTTTTCAATTAGATTTTTCAGAGATTTGCTTACATTTTCTTTGCAAAGTTTGTATGTATTTATATTTTTTGAAAATACATTTAGACAACTCTATGAATCTATATTTTAAGAGAAGAAAAAATATATATATATTACATAATTTCAACTACATGTTATTATCAAAAGAAATTTTTCTAACAATAGTGAAAAATTATAGCCATGCGAATAAAAATAAATGAATGTTTCAAATTTTACATTAAATTTTCTATTTTACCATTTTCATTTATTGGTATAATACTGAAATACTTTTGCACATGAATTTTCATTTTTAATAAGAGAAGTTTCATTTAATTATCTTACCAGGGATTTGCTTGGATTTTCTTTCACACGATCATGTTTTTGCGAAATTGTGAACTTTTAAAAACCGTGAATGAAATATTAAAATGTAACCGGAATTTTGTAAATTAGAAATTATCATATTTAAGTTCTTATTTAGACATTTGAGATGATCTTTTGTACATATAAAGAGCTAGATAATAGATTCATTGGTTATTGCAGCTATTATAAAACAGTTTTTTTTTTTTTTTTTTTTTTTTTTTTAATTCTAAAATCATTACATTTGTGAAGGATTTAATTTGGAGATTGTAAAAAAATTCTGAAATGTCTATTTTTAAGAGAAAGAATTTTGTTAAAGGTCATATGTTTTTTAAGGAGAAAAAACTGAAGGATCCTTTAAGAGATTCAAGTTCTTTCTAAAAAGATCCCTGTTTACAGATAAGATTTTCCATGTTAAGGTTTTCATGAAGGACACTAAACATGAAAAAAATATAAATAAAAGTATCAGAATGTAGCAATTATAAAATTTTGACTACATTATTTTATAAATAAAATTTCAATTTTTCCAATTTGGAAAAAATGAAAAATAGCCTTTCGGAAAAAAAACTGAAAAACAGTTTTTTCCCAACTTTTCCGAGCATTCCCATCTCTAATATAGATAAGTTTTTGATAGGACCAATTCTTACAGCAAAAACAAATTAAAAATACATAGCGGTTGAAGAAAAAAATCATCTTATTAAGGGTGTATTCAAATCCAAAATGCTTATTTTCTTACTCATTTTAAAATTCATTTTTGTTCTCAAGCGCATCCAATTGGTAGATTATCTTATTCAGAAACTATATAATGTACAGTAATGATCGATTTTTTGATAGAGGCAGAATATATTTCAAAAAATGATGTCAAAGTGGGCATTTTGAACAGAATTTCCCGAAGCGATTGTGTTAGAAACGAAAAATATTGCCCTACTGAGAAAATAATTGTTTATTAATCAAGTTTTAATTGGAAGAAAAATAAAAACACAGGTCGCTTATAAATCTTATCAGATCAGCAAGTTTCATATATTTTTTTCATTAAAAATGAATCTGAAAATGTACCAGAAAATTTAGAGTTGTTGAGCATGGAAAAGTATTTTTTTTTTTTTAATACCGCCTTAAAATGATTCTGATAAAACCAGCTATTACCGTAAAATCCCGATTGTAAGCCCCCCTCCCACTTTTAAGCACTTTTTATTTTATTTTACACTCCCAAATATAAGCCCCCCCCCCCCTTCCTTTCACAAAATTTTTTGTGGGAAAAACCATGATGATTCCGGATTTTCGAATTTTCTGGATTTTGGAGATCTGTTAAAAAATATTTTTCATGGCAATATGATAACATACAAAATGCATTTTTTCCGCCTAGTGCAAATAAACGACGATTAAATTGCCGAATTAAGTTAAAATTGGAATGATACATTAAAACATAACACTTATGCTGAAATTAAATATACATATTAAAACATAATAAATTAAAATATAGTGCACAATAAATAATACAGAAGTGACTTTATTCCAAATTTTTCGAAAATTTAAGTCATTCGGTTCCGAAAACTAAAGAAATATCGGCCACCAGCCCAAAAAATCATCAGAAAAAAAAATCTGGAAAAGAAAACAAACTTCTTAACATAAAATCCTCTTTAATGGATGTTAAATATGAGTGAAATCGTGTAGTTACATCACAAGTTCTTTATCTGAGAAGGTTTAGTGCCATTTCTAGAATTTCTTTGAGATAACATGTAAAATTGCGCGATTCTTCCGAGAATATATTTAGAGAATTTCTTCAAACAATCATGGGAAAATATCATGAAATTCGTCACATATTTAAGAAACAATTAAAGATTTTTTTTTCAGCTGATTTCTGTAAAGAGTTACTAATTTCAATAATCAATTAAAGGGAGAAAGAAATCAAATTTGCCTATCATTCGCTGAGAAAAATCGCGAATTTTGTCATAGGTTGCAGGGGAAAAAAAAAAAAAAAAATCACAGTTTCGATAAACAATACAAAAAAATATATCGCAAATTTCGTCAAGAGTGAGAAAAAAAATAATGTATTTTGTTAGTCTGTCACAGAAAAATATCCGAATTTCAACAAATGATCGTGCAAAAAAAAAAAACAATTTTGTCAATCAATCGCAGAAAAAATTGCCAATTTTGTCAAACGATCGCGAACTGAAAAAAAAAAAAAAAAAAAAAAAAAAAAACAAATTTTGCAAAGGATTGCGGGAAGAGAAAAAAAAAAAAAAAAAATGAGAATTTTGTCAAAAGATCGCAAAAAAAAATCTCATCTTGTTTTCTCATTTTCTTACTGCATTATAAGTTCTTTTCAAGGAAACAAAACTGAAACAAACAACACATCAAGATCGGCAAGTGTGCACGTCAAGATCATAGGGCAATGTGTACTAGGTTGATCATTCTGTTGGAGAAGGAGCAGGTGTTAATGAATGGAATGACTATCAAGTGTGCTTATCTTTCAGTTCAATCAAACGAAAATGAAATTGCATGTTTGTTCCTTTAGTTATAAATATGTACTTTAGTGATTTTATTAGAATTAAAATATATGAAGCTTCCAGTCATCAACATTTAAAGTTCAGTCTTTCTATTTTTTGCCGTTTTTTAATTTTCCCGTTTTTGTAATAATTAAAGTCTTTAATTAATGGCCAATCATTATAAAAATATACCAGAATATATCTATATTTATTTATTTAGTGTTTATAGTTGAAATAATTTAACTGCATTTGATGAGAAATACGAAAGATACAGCAGTCTTATTTTAAAAATTAATAAAACGGAAATCAGAAAAATGTCCGGATTTTAGAGATTTCCGGAATTTGGATGTCCAGATTATCAAGATTCAACTCTATTTTGTAGCAAGGTGATTGATCTAAAATCTCATCTACATAATCTCATACAAGTATCACTCATCTAAAATCTTCATCCACTTTGAAATTTTTCTCCATTCTTTCTCTCCAACTGGTTTTGGTGAGTGTGTGTGTGTGTGGGGGGGGGGGGGATTTCAAAATATGCAGAAGGAAAGCAAAAGATTTTTCTGTAGTTTGCCTGTTCTAACCCTTGAATTACATGTGTATTTTATGATTAAATAGAGCCAAAAAAGTAAAAACAATTTGTTTTTAAATATACTGCGTATGTTTGGGGGGAGGGGGGAGGCAAAAAAAGATAAAGGAAAACATTTTTTGGGAGGAGGGTATGAAATAATTTAGGTGGTTTTTTAAATATTTTATGACAAAATCACAAATCAAGCAGAAATTTAAAAAAAAAAAAACAGATTTTAAACTGCATGAGATGCAGGGAGGGGAGGGGGGGGGGGGGATGATCATGATATGAGAGTCAGGAGAGACAGAGAGAGAATAATTTATCTGATAGATTATTATAACTATAGTGTATTTGTATAGCATATTGTGTATTAAGAAATTTAAAGAGTTTTATAGGTTAAAATATGCATATTTGTACCAGAGGGGGGGAAGGGGGAAGCAATATTTTTCGAAGGGGGGTTTAGATGATTGATTAAATATTGTTGCAGTAAAATAACAAATAAAAAAGTGCATTTAAAAAAAAGTAAATTTTTAAAATTTTTGCTTAGATTTTTTTATTTGGGGGGGGGGGGGGGATTTGAATTTTTTTTTTACAAATCACACAAGCTGTCAAAATATGAAAGATTCTCAGCTCTGTATTTACCTTATTCACTTCTAAATTAATGATAAAAACAGGTTTTAAAATAATTATTTAAAAAAATCTCGATTATAAGTCCCCCTCCCAAATTTAACTGCTTTTTCTTTTGAAAAAAGGGGGGGCTTACAATCGGGATTTAACGGTATATAAAAATTAAATAAAAACTCGTCAAAAGCAGACAGATAAAACTGTTAAAGTGGATTTATATCTAATCATGATTTAGTTTTTGTTGGTGAAATTAGTATACTTAACTTCGAAATCTACCTCTGCCAGTAGGCCGGGCCGGCAGGGATTTTTTAATTCTAAAAGTGAATGTTTTGGATTTTTCAGGGCACTTATCAAATTTTTAAAGACACTTCACATTTTTAAATTGCACTTTTTAATTTTTAAAGCCTTTCAAGACAACATTGAGTCAGTTTTTATTATGCAAGCAAAATTTTTTTTATGCAAAAAGGAGAAAGGTCACTTTTTTTACTGAGAGGCAAGAAGGGTATTAATTTTTTCAATGAGGGGCAAGAAGGGTACTAATTTCTTAAAAGAGGGGCAAGAAGGGTACTAATTTCTTGAAAGAGGGGCAAGAAGGGTACTAATTTCTTGAAAGAGGGGCAAGAAGGGTACTAATTTCTTGAAAGAGGGGCAAGAAGGGTACTAATTTCTTGAAAGAGGGGCAAGAAGGGTACTAATTTCTTGAAAGAGGGGCAAGAAGGGTACTAATTTCTTGAAAGAGGGGCTAAGCATATTATGCATGAATTGCATATGCTATTCATAATGATTTTAATAATGAGAAATGGTGTTTTTATTAATATGATTATACAGTAGAAGATCTTTATAACGCAAATCTATATAACACAATTCTCCATATAACGCACAACTTCTCAGATGTAAACAATGATTTTTGCAGTTAAAAAGCACCTGCACTGTCACATTGTAAAATATTGCTACTCTCTAGAGGACTAAATTTGATACATTAGTTCAACTTTATCTTCTAATTTAAGACCTTTTTAGTGAAAAAATGCTATTATTACAATAAACATTTCTGAAAATGTCTATAAGGGATGGTTGTGTCAGTTATATTTGGATCATGTTTATAAAGTAAATTTAACAATGTCTGACCAAAAATTTATATATATATTATGCAAAAATTTATAATTTGGATAACTCTTGGTAACAAGGAATGCAGTATAAAGATATTCTAATGTATTTTGATGTGTTTCAGACATATTTGGCCATGTTTACAAGGTGAATTTAATGATGTGATCCATGTAACGCAAAATTCTATGTAACACACAACCTTGCGTTTTTAGGTTTGCGTTAAAGATCTTCTACTGTATTATAGAATTTTATCAAGGGAAAATATTTTTTCAATTAAACACTAGTATTGCCGATTAGTAACAAACTGTTTTTTAGCCGTAAACTATACTTAAAATACGATTTTTTAAAGCATTTTTTCCATGATTTATTTAAAAAATGAAAGCAGAAAAACATTACAATGATTTTTGAAAAATCAGGAATTTAAGGGTTAATTTAATAGATGTATACTTGAAAAAAAAAAAAAAACGACTCCCTCTGCCCTCACTTCTTAAAAAAACAAAAAACCCAATAAAACCCTAAAAAACCCAACCAGGTTGGGTGTTTCATAAATAACCTGTTTTTTTTTTTTTTGCAATCCTGCTTTTTGGCCAAAATTGGCTTTTATACAGTGAAGCATTTTAATCATAAACTACACATTTTTAAGTGCTTTCTAATTAGTTTTAATGACATTTAATTGATTTAGAATTTAATAAATAACCCAATTTCTAAATAATGAAGACAACACTGGAAAACACATAGATGGAGCTGCTAATGAAGTGTTTTGTAGTCAGAATTGCAAATATGTCAGCAAAATTTTAAAAGGGCCATATCAACTGCTTTACACTGACTTTTAATCCCACCCTTTTTTTCCTCCCATTTTTTACTGCTTTATAAAATTAAAGAGAGCAATGATTACTTAGTTACATGTTTTATTACTTAACTAATTTTAAGTTTCGCTATCACTATTAGAAACAGTATTATGAATAGCATATGATATAGCATGAAATGCACCCTTTTAAATAGCAATTTCAAAATTTTAATTTAAAAAATTTTATTTGGAGGAAACTTTTTCTTTGTTTTAAGAGTCCAGGCAATAGGGAATTTTACCTAGCAAAATTAATGGTAGTTCTGGAAATCGGCTTACTTTGTGTTTTTTGGGTCTCTGAATCCGAATTTGTAACTTCCCACCAAAATGTTCCCGGCAACCCCCCCCCCCCCCCCCCCAAATTTTGGTAAAAAGCTCCCCAAAAAAGGTTTTTATTAAAAAAATCAATTTTTTTATTGTTTTAGGGGAAAAGTATCTAGAAATTCAGAAAGTAGGCAAAATTTGCAACAAATTAGATATATGACATTATGACTTAGGTAAAGGGGAAGAGGGGATCTGTCTCGGAACATGCGTGCGGTGCTGCGTAGACTAAGTTGCGTAATTCCACTTAACCACTCACATGTTTACATTCACCCTCCCATCTCCCTTCCGAACTTTCCTTATAAGGTTTTCTTTAAGTTTTTTGGGTCGCTGAATCCGAATTTTTAACTTATCCCCAAAATTCCACCCCCCCCCCCCCCCCGAAATAGATGTTATTAACTTAAATTTCTTATTGTTTTAGGGGAAAAGCATTACAAAGTTCAGAAACTAGATAAAATTTGCAACAAATAGGATATATGACATTATGACGTAGGATAAATGGGGAGAGAAGGGTCTGCCTCGGAACATTCCCCGCATGCTTTTCTCAAAAACCAATTTTTTTCAAAAAATCAATTTTTTGGGGGGTTGCCAGGTGAAATTTTGATGGGAAGTTACAAATTCGGATTCAGCGACACAAAAAACATAAAGGGAGTCGAAATCCAGAACTAGTATTAATTTTTACTTGTAAAATCCCCTATTGCCTGGACTTCATAACTTGGTGCACGTAGCGCCGCAGTGCATGTTCAGAGGCAGCCCTCCCCCTCCCCGTTCATCCTATGTCATAATGTCATATATCCTATTTGTTGCAAATTCTGTCTAGTTTCTGAATTTCGTAATGCTTTTTCCTGAAACAACAATAAAAAAATTGTTAAAAACCACTATTTGGGGGGGGGGGGGGGGAATTTTGGGGGCAAGTTAAAAATTCGGATTCAGCGACCCAAAAAACTTAAAGAAAACCTTATAAGGAAAGTTCGGAGGGGAGATGGGAGGGTGAATGTAAACATGTGAGTGGTTAAGTGGAATTGCGCAACTTTGTTCACGCAGCACTGTGCGCATGTTCCGAGGCAGATCCCCCCTTCCCCTTCATCCTAAGTCATAATGTCATATATCTAATTTCTTGCAAATTTTGTCTACTTTCTGAATTTCTAGATATGTTTTCCCCAAAACAATAAAAAAATCGATTTTTTTATTAAAAACCTTTTTTAGGGGGCATTTTACCAAAATTTGGGTGGTTTGCCAGGGGAAATTTTGGTGGGAAGTTACAAATTCGGATTCAGCGACCCAAAAAACATAAAGTAAGCCTTTTTCCAGAACTGCCATGAATTTTGTTAGGTAGAGCCCCTATACGGTCTCTATTGCCTGGACTATTAATTGCTCTCGTTATTTTATACACTTGTGTACTAAACTCTTCTCAAATGTTATATCCTTAATTTCTCTTTCAACATTGTTCTTTCTATGACTTAATTGTTCCATATGGACATATAAGAACGTTTCCATTTTGATGTGTTACATTTTGTCATTGTTTAATTAAATATCTTTAAAATGTGTAGTATATGCAGAGCTATGCAATGTAGAATTTGAAAACACCACTTTGGAATATAATTAATATTCTTTTCAATATTTATAAAAAAAATTTCAGATATAATGCCTTCACAGTTGCCTTCTAGCAGTTATAAAGACTTATTTGACAAATTTAACAGAAATGTACATATTTTTTTTAGTAGAAAAGATTTATAAGTGTATTAAAAATAAATTAATCCAAGTTTAATAACAATTAGCTATAAACTAACTTTTAAAATATAAAAACAGTAATTTCAATTAAAGCCAAATTTTTACGTGGTTAAAACCAAAACAACACCGGCCGGCTTTTTTTTGGCCCGACTAAAAGCCGGCAACCCTGCCGATGATGAAAAAAAAATCTATGGATATAGATAATACAAAACATATTTCAGTTTCAAGACTTAAAACACATACTTTTATTTTAAATAAAATGACGTCATTCGCATCTGCTGAAGAATTCCTCATTTACAATCCAGTCTTAAACAACATCTACAGTAAAATATTCATGTGACGTCACTATCATTGAATAATATACAAATCAAAAAAGATATTGTCATTCAAGAAACTCAACCCCCAAAAAATCAGCTATCTAATGATTCATATGCCTTCATTTGTTTGTAATAATATAGATAATTAAAATTAAATATAGTTTATAATAGCTCCATATTTTATCAGAAAATATTCAGCTATATTTTTTCAAAATAGCCCTTATTTTAAATTACTTTTTTTCAGTTATGGGGAAATGGCAACAAAAAGATATAATTACTATTTTCCAACTATTTTTCCTTTACTTTCTACAGAGATGGAGTACTTCAATTGCCGCAATTATAGAAATTGTATTAAAAACTTAAAAAAAATTAATCGCAAAATAAATTGAGATGTAGTTTTCAAACAAATTGCATTTTTTTTTTTTTTTTTTTTTTTTTTTACAATATGACAGTATAAAAATTGAAAATGTGCGATGCTTAGAAGCTAAAAAAATTGCAGTAGAATATTTAACTGTACAATGATACATCTGCTTTGTTTTACGGCTGACTTATACAACAGAACCTTATTTTTAAAATACAACACTTTAATTGCTGGCTGAAAGAAATAGCATATCGGGGCCTAATAAAACATCAAAACTTGAGATAAGATATTAGAGATTTTAGAATGGAGATACTTTTAGATTAAAATAGAAAGTATATAAATAAAAGCAAGATAAAATGAAATTCAGATCATGTCATCATATGAGTAATGTACAGTACAATTATGGTCAAAATAGCCTTTAGTATGAGCCTGGTAAATTGTTTAAGAAAAGTGCATTTAATAATTTTTTTAAGATATATGATAATAAAAATCAGAAGAAATCGTCACACAAGAAAGATTTAATCATACAATAAAACTCAAATAAATAAAAATTAAAGAAAAAATATACAATCTGGAAGCAACGTTAGTTACCAGTTATTAAAAAGTATGAATTTTTTGTATGTAGTATTAAATCTAGCAAAATAAAAGCGCCGCTCTTGCAAACAAATGAACTTTTCCAAATAAATTTAATAAACAAAGTAGTAAGCTACTCGGATGAAAAAAGTATGTTTTTGAAAGCAAAATAAATATTCTTAAGTTGAAACACGAAGTCTCTAAAATTGAACTGTTCATAAAATTGTACTTCAAAGATGCGTTTGTAAAAGTCAGCCAATCCACTTTGTAATTCTAATTGCTATATCAGTCTATCCTGCTGTGTAAGATGACTAATTTTTAACAGTTAATTTGGGAGAAATTTAAGTCTACTGCATGCATGTTCTCTTTAATCAAATTAATTAAATGCTGTAAAATATAAAAAGGGTACTATTTAGTTATCCCGTCGACCAGTTTCGGTAAATTATATAAATCACCAAGGCACTTGCCAAATTATACAAACTGACATAATTTTTATTTTAAAAAATGAAAGAACAAATAAATTAGATAACATTAACAAAAATACAAATAAAACGTCGAAATAAAAATCACTTGTTGACGTAAACACGTGCAACTTGCTTATAGTCAAGTGAATGTGACATTTACGATCAACCATTATTGGCATTTAATCCTATAGTTTGGCGATAAGATATTTGGTCGACAGGATAACTAAGTAGTAACATAAAAAGTTACCTTTAATGTTATATAAAATTAATGTTTCTCTAGGCTTTATTTAAATTTAGTATAAAAGAATTTGTTGTAACTATAGTAAAAACAATATGAACAGAATATAGCCTGAAGTAAAATTATTACATTTAATTCATATGGTTAAAAAATAAAAGTGAATACATTACGTATCTTCACAAGATTTAATACTAGTTTAACCTCATATTTATCGAATCCTATGACAAACATATGAATCATTTTTTACTTTACTAAAGAGTAAATCTTAGCACTTTCATAAATGGTTTCATAATGCACTGAAAGCTTAAGGCATTGTTTAAGGCATATTTCAGTGTTCCACCAACTCGCATTTGTTAAAGGATATGATTTACCAATAAAATGGTAGGATTTACAAAACTTCAGGTTTTAGCAACATTCACAATAACTTAATCCTTAAAATCCAACTGTTGTTACATGTTACCATAGCAATTTTGAAATTTCTGATTTCAAAAATTCTTTAATTTTTGCATATATTATTTAATGCAATTCAGATTGCATCATTTTTAAGCTTTTACTCTATTGGATTCTTGTTACTTGTTCTTTAGTTTAGCAATTAAATACTTCGTATCAATAGAAGTTTAACAACTATTTGGAGAAATACCACAGTAAAAAGAAAATAACTAATGCAATTTTTTTTTTTTTTTTTTCATTTGACATTAAAATTCGGATGCTTCAACATATTCTTGCGAATGTGCAGAAAAAGTATTCAGAAAGTAGAGGAGACTAATTACACTTAATTTTTTCCGATTACTAGTTGATTAGCCTGATTGCTATTGGAATTTTTAATTCTGGATGGGATCTCATTTAAACAATAGTTGATGGATATGCAGTAATAGAAATACCATAATGATATTTTCATTGAGTCGTAATTTAAACTATAAAATGAATTATTGAAAAAAAAATCCCTACTATAGATATTGATTTTTTGTTTCTTGTAAAAGAGTTATATAAAGTAGTATCAGTTTTAAGAAGAAATATTATGATTCAACAATTTCTAGAAAATTTCATGTTATTTTGGCTTTTAAACGATGTACATTACTATAAAATTTAAAATAATCTCTCTAAGAAAGGTATGAAAACATAAGGAGCAACTATTCTGCTTCTTACACATTTATAAATTTTATTCCAAGTGTGACAGAATTATACAGTTATTGTATTAATGGGAAATGCAGTAAAAGTCTTGTCAGGTGCCTCACCTTTTCCAATGTTCAGTTCTTGAACAAGAGATTAGAGTCAAAATAAACAGAGGCTCTGCACAGAAATTTTGTTCTTGATTAACCAGTGTAAATCAAAGTAAAATGTGACCAAATTGATGCAGGTTTTTTTTTTTTTTTTTTTTTTTTTTTTAGTGGGTAAAATAGCAAGGAAAAGAGAATAATAATAAACAAAAAAAATTACCCCAGAAGGGATCTTTAACGACTTGTTGCCAATGCACCATCTTACACCCTAAAAAAAAAAAAACAATGAGTTAAAGACATGCATTACAATATTGACATTAAAAAAAAAAAAGCTTTTATATAGCTAAGAAAAGTGATAATTAATCTGAAGCAAAGGAAATAATCTTATTTTCTACAATAATCTACTGCAGTAACTTTAGTAAAATTTAGATTACATATTTTTTTTAAGCAATTTATTTTAGATCTTTTTCTATTAAGATTTTCTAATATAACAAATGTTACAATAAGAAATTACTTTGAACAATACAAGTAGATAAAAACCTTTATTGCGCCAAAACACTTCATCTTGTTAACCAGTTTTAGTAGCCATAGCATACCATGATCAGTACAAAATATGTTTAGAAAAGAAATTTGATCAAATATATGTGGAAGTGAATTCAAGAATAGAATTTGTTGGCCAACAGAATTACAGGAAACAGCTGATGTAAAACAAGCAGATTTAAATATATAGTTTAGTGGCCAACAGAATTTCAGGAAAGTTTAGAGAACAGCCAATAAGATATTTAAGGAATTTGAATGTTACTCACTTTAGAACATTCACTACTCAAAAAAGTAGTGTAGCATTTAGAGTTCATTTATAAGGATGCACAAAAGAATTCCTTTACATTATTTACTTTTATGTTATTCGAATTACTGTTCAAAAATTTACTATATCTGAAAATTCATATAATATACTTATTAAAATAAAAAAATTAAATTTAAAAAAATAACATGAAAATAGTTTGCTGATGCATTAAAACAGCAAAAAATATATCATAGGCTATACAGGGGCGTGCCGAAGGCTGTTTTAGTGGGGGGGGGGACGACTGAATTTTGCTGATTGCAAGATCGGGGGCGAGAAAGGCTTTGTGATAGCCCCCCCCCCCTCAGCAACAGAGTCAACTGTTATACAATACTGTGAATTTATAAAAATCACTAAAAGTCTTGAGTGTTCACCAGCATTCTCCTTAACCACAGTCGAAATTAAATGCTGTTATTCAGTATGTGTAATTTTTGAAGTGAAAACTCCTTTAGGTGCGTTGAGCTTTTTTTGAGATAGGGAAAAACCACTGATTTCGAGACACTGTAACGTAACGACATGCTAGCATTTTGACACAGACACTAGCGCGCCAAGCAGTGAATGACAGGAACTTTTCCCTCTTCAGCTCAATCTGCAAAAGAAGGAAGCTAAAACTCACTTTTTCTCCTGGCATATTGCTAAAACAAATTATTTTGTTTTTCGTCAGTTAAAATGAATTATACCGTATTCGTGACCTACCTATTTCGTGTAACTAAAAACCAATAACGCTGTATATTATCGTGTTGATGGTCTGGTCAATAACCAACAGTATTGGCGGGAATTTCGATTACGGACGATAAAATACGGAGCACAGATGTCAGATACACACTTGGGTACCTAATTGACAGCAAAATGGCGTTATTTTATTTTACAAGGTAACCTGGCTACTGTTGCTTATTTATTAATAAATTGTTCATTTACTTTTATTTTATTTTTTTAAATTGTACAATTGTTTTGTTCTATAGTTATTAATGAAATTACCGTTTATTTATTGTTGTTTACTTTTTAAAACAATAGAAAATAATTTAAAAATATATATTGTAACTGGTACTGGAAAACGGGCTTTCGCCAAATTGACGTTAAAAAATCGCGCCAAACCTGGTTCATATATTACATCTCTGCCAAATTCTCGTTTTTTTTATTTTTCGACTTTTTATCCAAATTTTCCGGATTTTTTAAATTTTCCCTTTCATTGTATCCCAAACACTACCTTCATACCAAATTTCAAGATTCTAGGGATACAGGACGTACCTCTGAGTTTTGATGATTGGTGAATCAGTGTCGAAAAGGGGAAAGTTTAAGTTCATATATCTTCTGAAATAAAAAAGATAGAAACGTGAAATTTCAGCATTTAGTTCCATTTCCACATTACTTTAGATTTACGAAGTTTCAAGTTGCTGGGAATCACCAACACAAAGATATTGGGGGTCAAAAGTACCCTGAGTTGCTTCCAGAAAAAGATGCTTACGGCCGTGCTTTCAAGACTTGGCAGGGGCACTGCCATGTCCCCAGATGCTTTCATTAGTGCTGCTACACAATTCAACACATAAAACATTTCCTGATGATTAAAAAAAACACACACGTAATTGTTGAAGTTTTCACTTCTATTGGCACTCCCGGAGTGCCACTGTTTTTTTTTTTTAAATTATTTTACTATATAAGTAGAGTTGAGAATCCTGTTATTAACTAGGATTCTGCTTACGATTTAAAAGGAAATGTGCACGGATGTACCGTACATTAACCAGTTCTCAAAAGTAACAATTTAAGAATGTTGAAGTACTTCGGAATTTGTGTTTCTATAAATAAAACCGCATGTTGTTGGGTAATGTAAGTGTATAAATTTTAAAATGCATAAAAAAGACAAATCTTGCTTGCTAAAAATAAGATATATATTAGTATAAGAGACTAAAAATTATCCTTCTACATTTTTAAATTGTCACCCGCCTATCCTTCAGAATAGCCCATTTTCCAGCTACACTGTCTAAATCCAACATGTCAGTTATGTCTGTCTCACAGGTTAATAGCATTAGTTCGTGCAGTCGCTCTTCCGACATGGTGGTACGCAAGTAA
Organism: Maratus speciosus; assembly: GCA_963932465.1. NCBI lineage: Eukaryota > Metazoa > Arthropoda > Arachnida > Araneae > Salticidae > Maratus > Maratus speciosus. The sequence continues at coordinate 105,870,220 of OZ010797.1, forward strand.
TTTTTTACTAACTTTAACCTGCTGAAACTTCTTTCATTACTTGCCACAGTTACTGGAATAATTAAGGCCAACTTGTAGGACAAAGAAAGGTTAGGATACAAATGAGCCTTCCCCGCAATTTTTTGCGCTGCTGCGCCAGTTGTATCCGATTCAGAACTAGCTATTTCTGAGGACATGAGATCAATTTCACATTCCAAGTTATCTACATCTGAGATCATCAGGGAATAATTGACATAGTTTAGAAATGTCCTCAGTAGAGCTATACTTGATCCTAGATGGAAGGAGACAGGCCAGTGGTTTAACTTTCTCAAATACCAACTTATGAATGTCTCCAAATACAGTTATAAGCTGATCTACCACCTTCAAAATTTCTGCTTTAAAATCATTCTCTCGTGTAAATAGAACTGCAGTTTCAAGATTTTCGTCGATCTTCGATGGAGGCCTCCGTCGCCTGTGCCGCAAATTGAACTCATAATCTTGATTTATTCCATGTGTCTCGCAGATGTTGTCAGCTTCCTTAAGGATGTTTTTTATTGCCGCTGTGTCATCATTCTGGAGTTTCTGAATGCTCTCGTAAGTTTTCTGCATTATGTCAGTTCCCTCTAAAATGTTCAGGTCTTCACGTTGCATTTGCTCTGTTGCTAACTTGGTCGTAAACATAATTGTTTTCTTTGCAAGTAAAGAAACAATGAAATCGTATGACATCATTTTGCTTCTTAACCCTGCCGCCTTAGCTCGAGCATCCTTGGCAACCTTCATGTCTTCAGAAATAATTTGCAGAGTATGGATGAGGGCATCATAGGACGATAAAATAGCTGTGACTGAATCTGCTCGTATAGTCCATCTTGTCTTCGACAAAGATTTCAAGGTAAGACTCTTCTGAAGAACTTCCAGTTTCTCTCTCAGTATGCCGAATCGCTTTGTACTCAGTAAAAAGAAGTTATAGAGATCCGGAATACTGTCGTAGAAAAATTTTATTATATTGCTTTCTTTGCACGCATGTTCAACACATAAATTCACTTTATGCGCAAGGCAGGGTACTTATAAAATAGATCTACCAGCTATTTCTGAAAGTTTTGATTGACAGCCTAAAATGCAGCCAGATGTAGATGACGTGGTGTCGTAAGACTGTGCACGAGCTTGGGAAAGCGATATTCCAACTGACTGTAGAATTTCAGAAATAAGCTTAGCCATTTCTTCACCTTTTTTATCCAGATAATATTTTAGTTTTAACAACCTTTCTTCTCGCTGAAACTTTGGGGTTACATATTGGATTACAATTGAGAGCTGGTCAAGATGAGAGGGATCGGGTGTGCTATCCACCATAACGCTAAAAAATCCACAATGTTTGACAATTGCAACTATTTTTTCACGGACACATGATCCAAGAACCCCAATAATGTCGTTTTATAAAGAATTAGTTATATTTTATAAGAATTATCGTTATATTATCGTTTTCTAAGATAGTTGGCATGGTATGGGCAAAGATGATTATCATCTATCCAATTTTTTAAAGTTGGAATCCACCTGGCCATTAATCTAATGAGCTGAATGTAGTTACCGCTGTCACTTTCTCGTCCCTGAAATGCAAGTGCTTGACGACTTAGATATCTGGTGCTGTCTAGAAGTATATCAATAATCTCCGTTTCTTAGACGAATTTGCTCCGCGTTAGCTGCTGCCTCTCTACGTTGACTAGATAGAAAGTTGTCAGCGTGCTTACTTTTTTGGGCCAAATCATCTAATTTATACACTGCAGCTCTATGAGCATTGCTCGTAAAATGAGCCATTAACTTGTTTTTACGGTTTTTCCCTCGGCCTTTCATATTATGCCATACACGAATACCAACACTGATCCAAGCTTGTTCTGCGTTTTTAGTCCCCGGGCCATCAGAACAAAGTGAACAAGCAAAACAAAATGCAGCATTCAATTGGTCGCTGTATTCTAAATACGGATATTCTTTATACCAGCAGGAGCTAAACTTATTCTGCTTCTTAGGATCTATGTCATGCTTCACAGGGTACGATGATCTCTGAGGTTGATAAGGTCCACGAGACAGGATGAAAAGTTTCTGGTTTTTGGTTAAATTCTTTCCAATACGATTGGCTGGATCACAACTTAGAAAAGTCGAGGTATCTTCCTTTTCAGAAACATTGACATTTTCCATAGAATTGCTAGTTAGTATTTTATCGCATTCCTCAATCAAACTTTCACGGTAGTGCCGAACCCGGTCTGCAAAAGCCTTAACATTCGCAGTAAAATTTTGTGATGAAAATGATGTTTCAGAAACATTTTTACGAAGCTCTGAACCCTCTTCTATGAGCTGCAGAATTTGTCCTAACTTCCCTGCCAAAGCAACAGAATTTTCTTTGGTATCAAAATGGTATTTGATATTTGGCTTTGACATGGATTCAGTCTGTTGTGTATCCGACAGATCCTCTTCAATGCTGACATTATCATCTGCAATTCCAGTGGGTACAGTTGCAGATGGGGAACCTAGCCTTGGGATAGCAGGTGATGCTAATGACATGCATTGTGTTGGAAAAGTCTGGAGTGCACCCACATCTTGTGATTCCTCCTGCAGCAACCTCAAATAACTATCGCCAAATCCAGAGCCAAGAGGTCACCAAATTCTATCAGTCCATAGCAGAAGGAAGCAATTAAAGAAGCTACATGGAAAAACTTACAATAGAGATTGCAACAATCCCCCCCCCCCTCCCCCTTCCTTTCACGAAAGTCTCAAATTCTCAGAAACGCGATTCTCTCCCTCTACCTATCACCTCCGGGTGTACATCAATTGCGCCTACAGTGGGAGGAGATCATAAATTGCGCCTACAGCTTCGGCCCCTTCTGTATGAACTGCGCTCGAAGGGGTGAGATAAGCAATCCATCATTTTATTGAGGGTTGCCTTAAAGAGTTCTTTTCCCCAAAAAAGTCTTCTGGATGCAAATCCGGCCATGGTAAATCTTGGCGACAATAATCACAATACTTAAGCTCTGTATTCATCTAGCATTGCATTATATCTTATGAGATATTCATTGTAATGAATACAAATAAAATATTACTAGAGGATACTTACTAATATTTGCTACGAAAGAAGGGGACTTCTCATTTAAATGGCGCGGTGCAAACTGCCGCCCCAAATTTTGTTAGCTCTTTCAAGGTATTTCAAGAAATATCTAATGTTAATTTTAAAAAAAAACACATACCATTGTTAAGAAAATTTTTATTTTGACTTGTAACATTTGGATAAAAAGTGTTTTTCCTTTTTCAATGACAAAAAATGCTGAAAATACATAAAATTCAAGTTATCATAACTCGGTAAGTTTTATTTGTACAAAAATGAAACTTTTATTATTTAATTATTAGTACACGAAGAAAGTTTTACTAAATATATAGTATTTAAATTCCGTAAAAAAATTAAATTTCTGTAACTTTAAAAAATAACATTTTATATATATATATATACAGTAGAAACCCGGTTATCCGAAAATCGGCTTAACCGAAAGCCCTTAAAATTCCTCAAAGTCCTTTTTAAATGTGAAAAATTTTATTGCCAACACTATTTTGACCGATGTCAAATGACAACTTTTAACATATTTTGATTTATGATTAATATTTTATTTGTAAGTTTTAGATCAAACAATTCCGAATCATTTCTAGTACATTGAAGAGTTGTTTTAATACTTATTATCTTTAAAAATTAAAAGGAAAATAAATAAAAATCAAAACTTTGAAAGGTGTTATTGGATGTGGGTAGAAATAGTGTTAAAAAAGCATGTTCTTTATGAAAATAATAAACAGAGTCAACTTACTTATTTTGTCAATTGCGTAATTTCGGGCACTTTATTAGATAGACACGTACGACATTTCATCTTTTTTACAAAATATGTTGCGATTTTCTTTTGTTTTTTAACTTTGCATCGTTTCAATGCTGCTTTATCAAGCCACCTTTTAAACAGGATCGAAACTAGCCTTTTTTGCACCCGGGGCAAACATGGATTTTGCCGCCCCTCCCCCCTCTCTTCCGGAAAGTATATTTACAAAGCGAATTTTACTAATTTTCTAATAGCCGACTTATTTTAAAATTTAAAATATGTAATCATATGTAATACTGAACTATGCAATCTACAATGGCACGTACAAGGGGGAGGTCACGGGGGTCATGACCCCCCTCTGAACACCAACAAAAATATTCTAAAGACCATTTTTAAAATGAAATATACAGTAGAGTCCCGATTATCCGAGTCCCGCTTAACCAAGTTTCCGCCTTAACCGAGTAATTTTCTTCTGATGGGCTGATGGCTTCCATTATTATGAAACAGCCATTATAAAGGAAGTGTTAGGTGAAGATGAAAGAGCAGCCGTAAAAAGTTAGAACTCTGATTTTCTGGTCAGAATGTGTGTGTGTGTGGGGGGGGGGGGGAATGCCAATATACATTTTTTTTTTTTTTTATTATGGCCATTTTTCTTTCCCATTCTGACCAGAAAATCAGACTTCTAACTTTTTACGACTGCTCTTTCATCTTCACCTAACACTTTATTTATAATGGCTGTTTCATAATAATGGAAGCCATCAGTCGATCAGAAGAAAATTATCCATTCCAAAGACTAACGAAAAGCACAAACATCCATTATATAAATTGAGCATTTATGTGCTTAAAGGCTTAATCTTCAGAAAAGACAGAGAAACAGCAGTAGCAGTAACATTACAACTTTGCTGCTATTGCTGCATTCTTTTTCTTTCTTTAAAAATTTTTTTCTTTTCTAATAAAGGCTCTCATTATGGAGCCACGAAACAGTTGTATGCTAAAAATTTTGGCTGTTTATACTTTTCTTTACGTTGGTTTTACATATAATGTATTTATTTAACACAATGAGTTTTGTATGCATGCTATTAGTTTATACTCTTGGGGGAATTTGACGTAGAATCCCCTCCTCCCTTACCTTATTTTGCGCTAATGATGTTTAAAACGGAATATTTTATTTATTTTAATCGAAAATCTATGGAATGGTTAAATAATAATAAAAAAAAAGATTAAAATTGTATTCATTTTTGCAAGAACTATAGGTAGTAATATAAAATAAATGTTTATTCTCTGGTGGGAAAATTTTTGGCAAAATATTGGCGTCCGAAATAAATCGCGAGATAACTTGTAACAGATAATCATAACCCTCATTTCCAAAGCTATTATGATTTTTAATATACAGTGAAAATTCTTATTTTCGAAAGATAAAAATAATGGACTTGAACTTTTCATAATTATTTTCCTCAAATAATACCAAATCTGTCAGCAGCATGTTTAAATTAACAAGATTATTGCTATAAGTTGTAGTATTACTATTATTATTACTAGTATTATTTTTTAAATGAAGCAGAATGGAGAATGGTCTAATTTAGGATTATTTTAAAAATCATTAATATGTTAAATTTTTCTATCACAGCATAATTCTCATCCATTCATGTATTTATATTCTCTTTCAGATACCAAATAACTAATTCATCAGTTCTACTTAAAAATTTGGCTTTTAAAAGTCAGCAAAAATTTAATTAAAAAATATTTTGAGGATCAAAATCATAAAGTCAACTATAATCTATTATTTAAAGTGTATTTTTCTTTTATAGGAAGTCATCTATTATTAAAAAAGGATATTTTATCTTTATAGATAAATAAAACTTTGAAATTATATTTTGAGAAGATGCGTTGATTTAATACGAAATTAGAAAATCATAATCTAATGTGTGAAATTACTATATTTGGAGAAGATGTGTTGACTTAATAAGAAATTAAAAAATCATAATCTTATGTGTATAAAGGTAATTTTTTTTTTTTTTTTAGATTTAAGGGGTCTCAGGACTCTTAAAGCTCTAAAATTTTCGAAATTTTAATTTTTTTAGATGTTAAACTTCTATGTTTTCTGAACATTTTGATGTAATTGGTATCTTGAAATTCCTATTAGAACAGAAGTTATGGTATTTAGAATGATACTCGCTCAATAGCTGAAGCCGTGTTTCCAAAACTTTGAAGTCATTTTTCTCCAAATGACGTTTTTCGGCATACCGCGCACGATATCTCAAAAACTTCTGAATATTTTTTCATAAAATTCTCAAAACATATGTTTCTTGTTAGTTTGCATAAACTGAACCTAAAATTTGCTTTTTATTCTAAAAAGAAAATAATTTTTTAGGGGTTTATATTGTTGATTTTTTCTAAATTTGGCATTAGCTAAATACAACTTTGTATTAAAAATATAAAAATGCTTTAAATACAAATTTATTTAGGTTCAGTGTAAGGATTATAATCTGAGGTATAAGTAGAAACCAAAATTTTCATTCTAGGTGCAAAATTTATTTTGTAATCGTGCGCATAAGCTGTTATGCCGATTTTCTGCTCGTGAAATGTCTGACAGTTTGGAGCCCCCTGTAAATGCTAATTTTGCATCCTGCAATTTTTCAAATATATGAAATGAAAGAACATGCTTGTATCTTTCATTCCCATTTAAAATTGTGTCTTATATAAAATATATTTCAAGACATTAAATGTTGAAAATGGTCCTTTTTTTTTTCATTTTTTCCAATTTTAAGAGTCCTGAGACCCCTTAAGGGTGTTGCAAAGAGTTTCCCTCAAAAATTTCTAACTTACAAACTTCTTTTTAAACATAAAATCATGTTACTTGCAGATATGACTATTGAATGGATTTAGAATCTATTAATCTTTCATTTTCAGATAACTGAATAACATGTTGAATTATAAGCAATTGTTTGATAAAAATTTATCGGACTGTCACTTCTGGAAATTCAGTTTAGAACGCATTGTGGAAATACAGTTCAAATGCTAAATGCTTTTAAAAGCATTTTGTAAAAGATTGCCTTTAATGAAAATTGGAAAAACCGCTCGATTTCACAGATTCTGAATAACATATAGGTCACTCTCATGTAAATACAAACAAATATGAATTCTAGAAAGTAACCAGTTTGCATTTGAAAACAGTCTTAAGGCTGCTCTCAAATTCAAAGAAGCTATTTTCTGACACATTTCTGAATGCTTGAAAACACATTAAATTAGAAGATGTTCTTATTAAGAAACTATGTAATCGAATGACTTTTCCATTTTATGGAAAAAGTAGATAATTTTACAGAAAATACTGTAAAAGTTGGCGTTTTGAACCAAATTCACGAAGCAGCAGTGCGATAAAGTATAAAAATTTCTCATCACATAACAAGAATGGGTTATAACTGTTTAAGTAATTTATTTATCTGGAAATGGAATACGCTATTCAATTAAAAAGCGCTTAGGCTTGTTAATTTTATTTCTTTAAGTATAAAAATGAATTAGACAATGTGTCACAAAATTTTGTGTTGCGAGCAGGGAATTTGTGAAGCACCTTAAGCTGTTCTTAACTGCTCTGCTCAACAAGCGCAAAACGTTTTGACACATTTACAAATTCATTTTTAACGGAAAGGTATAAAATGGGACAGCCTGGGCATGGAAGCGATTTGGAATGGAACTGTTTTTTCCATTTTTTGATCCAACCATTACTTATTGAGTTAGAAGCGAATTTGATTACGTGACAAACACGTTTTTCGCCCGCTCTTGAGGACTCTTTCCTCCTTCGCGAGGAAATTCGGTTCCAAACGTCCACTTGGACACTCTTTCCTGAAAGATCTATTGCGTTTGCAAAAAAAAAAAAAAATAGCTCAATGACATAGTTTTTGAACAACAACACCAGCTATTTTCATGCATTTTCGAACAAAAATAAATTAAAAATTATGTCAGAAAGTTGCCCTTTTGGATTTGAGAACACCCTTAAGGAATTAAGTTTCTTTACACCACTTTTGAATGCATACTTTTCAAATGATAATGCACTTCTCAGTTTTGAATTCATGATAATTTAATGCTCTTCTTATTATTAATTTATCAGCCTGTGCATAAGAGAATCGTGCGTGATTATAAGAATTATATATTCAGAAAAAATTAAACTTTATCAAGAAATACATATTTAAGTTTTACTTATAAAACATCGTGTAACCGCTTTGGAATTTTAAAATTTACTTTAGAACTTGGAAAAAATTAAGTTTTGAAAGAAAATAAAAAATGATTTTTTATATACCATAGTTCTAAATAAGTTTAATAATAATAATAATAGTAAAAACAATAATATTAAGAACAATAAAAGAAGTACAAATTAGCATTCATAGGGATATTTCAGCAGCAAGAATATTCTTCCATTTAGAATGTTGTTCTTTTTCCTCAGCATCTTTCTTTCAAAATACTACAGAGAATAATATTAAAGTGAAATTTATTTCTAGCATATTAATTGAATTATGAAATATCTGTAAATATCTGTATATAAATGTTAATAATGTTTAAGATTCTTGAAGAATCTTAGAATGAAACATCTAAAGGCAGAGTGAATGAGATATTAGTTCAAACCTTACGAAAATATTTGTTTCCATGCATAATTGGCCCATGTCAAATATTATATTATTGAACGAAAAATAATATGCTTGGAGAAAAAAATGGCATTATTAGGTAACAAGTTTTATTTCTTCATAAAATTTTCTCTTCTAAAGTAATTAAAAAAAATTCTTCAATGTTTAAATTTCTTATGTAAATATTTGAAATTGATGATGATTTGTAATGTTCTATAATGGTTATATATATGGATTTTTTTATCATCATACTTTATTTCCTTTTTTTTTCAATTTGTGCATATTATATTAACGGAATATACATTTTTATAGTGTCGATTTTTCTGTGATTTAATAGTTATTATTAACAAAAACAACAACAAAATATTATACACATATATAAAATATATGTGCATAAGTTTTTTGCGAGTTTAAGAAAAGCATTATTGATAGCCGAAATTATCGATAAAGCGCCCAATTTAGCGAATCAACGCCAACAGAAAAGTCTAACAAAAAAAGCTACCACTTCGTGCCCATAAGTATAAGAGAGGGGGTTGACAATGATATCCGGTCCAACGTGACGCAGAGCGCAGTTCATACAGGGGGAGGCAAAGAAGGGTCGGCATCGGCGCAGTTAACCGTCTCCTCACCTCTGCTCTCTGACAACCCCTCCCTCCCACACAGAATCATACACAATCTTCCGTGAGAAGTTCTTTCTTTTCCCCTTCAAAGACGGACAACAGAAAATTGAAATGATACTGACGACGGGAGAGGGGACTTTTTGCAGGGTGTGTTCTTAACTTTCCGACTATTCTAAATTTTACCAACTCTTCCAAATAAGTGGAGGGGTGTTACACCCCCAACACCCCCCCCCGCTAGGCACGCCCATGAGGCTATACCTGTTCCCAAAAACCCCAAAGCAGAATATGCTTAAAAGTGCGACGTACGTCGCAGAACAATGAGATGTGCTGCAGAACATTTCAAGACAAATATTACTTAAAACAAGTGCATATTGACGTCAAAGCAAAAAGAATCGGGGGGGGGGGGGGTACTACTTTCGAATAATGTGTTTCGGGTACTGTGTTCGAATCTATTTAGGAAGAAATAAGAATATCGCGCGGCAATCAATCTTTCTCCCTCCCTCCTATTTCACCTACTTTCTGAATAACTAGCGATTTCTTTCCGAACGGGAGTTTTCTTCTGCCCATGTGCAAAGAACGAAGCTGGGAAAGTTTTTCACTAAAGCTTAAAAGCTGGGAATCGCGAAAAAACATGAATTTCGCCCAAGGACCATGTAAAAAACTAATTACGTCAAAACATTGCGGGAAAAAAGCAAATTTCGTGAAAAAATCGCGAAAAAAAAACGAATTTCGCGTAAAGATTTCGACAAATAATCGCAAAAAAGAATCACAAAATTCTTGAAAGTATCGCGGAAAAAATGCAAATTTCGTGAAAAGATCGCGGAAAAAATGCAAATTTCGTGAAAAGATCGCGGAAAAAATGCAAATTTCGTGAAAAGATCGCGGAAAAAATGCAAATTTCGTGAAAAGATCGCGGAAAAAATGCAAATTTCGTGAAAAGATCGCGGATAAAATGCAAATTTCGTGAAAAGATCGCGGATAAAATGCAAATTTCGTGAAAAGATCGCGGATAAAACGCAAATTTCGTGAAAAGATCGCGGATAAAACGCAAATTTCGTGAAAAGATCGCGGATAAAACGCAAATTTCGTGAAAAGATCGCGGATAAAACGCAAATTTCGTGAAAAGATCGCGGATAAAACGCAAATTTCGTGAAAAGATCGCGGATAAAACGCAAATTTCGTGAAAAGATCGCGGATAAAACGCAAATTTCGTGAAAAGATCGCGGATAAAACGCAAATTTCGTGAAAAGATCGCGGATAAAACGCAAATTTCGTGAAAAGATCGCGGATAAAACGCAAATTTCGAGAAAAGATCGCGGATAAAACGCAAATTTCGAGAAAAGATCGCGGATAAAACGCAAATTTCGAGAAAAGATCGCGGATAAAACGCAAATTTCGAGAAAAGATCGCGGATAAAACGCAAATTTCGAGAAAAGATCGCGGATAAAACGCAAATTTCGAGAAAAGATCGCGGATAAAACGCAAATTTCGAGAAAAGATCGCGGATAAAACGCAAATTTCGAGAAAAGATCGCGGATAAAACGCAAATTTCGAGAAAAGATCGCGGATAAAACGCAAATTTCGAGAAAAGATCGCGGATAAAACGCAAATTTCGAGAAAAGATCGCGGATAAAACGCAAATTTCGTGAAAAGATCGCGGATAAAACGCAAATTTCGTGAAAAGATCGCAGAAAAACCCAAAATTCGTGAAAAGATCGCAGAAAAACGCAAATTTCGACAAAGAATCGCGAAAAAGAATTACCAAATTCTTCGAAGTATCGTGGAAAAACGCAAATTTCGTGAAAATATCGCGGATAAAACTCAAAATTCGGAAGAGATCTCGGAAAATATGCAAAATTCATGAAAAGATAGCAAAAAAAAACAAATTTCGAGAAAAGATCACGGAAAAAACGCAAATTTCGTCAAAAGATCGCGGAGAAAACGCAACTTTCGTGACAAAATCGCGGAAAAAAGGCAAATTTCGTCAAAAGATCGCGCAAAAACACAAATTTCGAAAAAAGATCGTGGAGAAAACGCAACTTTCGTCAAAAGATGCGAAAAAACGCAAATTTCACGAAAAGCGTGCGGAAAAAACACACATTTAATCAAAAGATCGCGAAAAAAAACCTATATAAACATCCCCCCCCCCCCTTTTTTCCTCATTGTGCTTGCAGAACATTTTTGATCATATGGAATTCCGTTGCAGAATATTGCAAAATATTCTGCTTTGGGGCCCAAAAATATGCAAAACTATATAAACATAACACATAAGCGTAAATTAAAATAAATATGCTTTGCACCCCATATTCTACAGCAGGCACGAAAGTAGGAAATATGAAAAAAAAGGTGGAAAATTTTTTCCATCTATACAATGGTGCCAAACTCTTATAATTTAGACATATCTCAACAGTTATTTATACAATAAAATTAAATATAAATACATGTATGATTGCTATTTTCTTTTTGTAACTAAGAAAGCATTAAAAACAAATTTAAACTAATAATAAATGTATAAGGTTCACTGAAACAAAAAAGAAAATTGAAGACAATTTGCTAAAAAGGTATAAACCCAAATATATAAGGATGAATCTATTTGAATCGACAGATGGCAGAGAAACTGAAATCAAACACTTTTTAACTACGTTGGAAAGTGTTAAAAACAGTACTTTTCAATGTTGCAGTTCTGAAAGTTATTCCCAAGTAGACGAATTTTTATAATTTCGAACCCAAAAGGAGGAATAGACTGTCTATAGCTTACTTATAAAAGCCCGAGAAGCAGCGAAATTTTTAACTTAACCATTTTATACAATCCGATTTTCAAAATGTGTAATAAATCTTACTTATCAATCCACAAAACAGCCATCAGCTGCTGCGACAGCGGTGGGTGAGGCACCGCAAAAGCACGGAAAAGTAAGGCCATCTAATTACCTAGATCTTCACCGTTCATATTCAATCTTCATAACAGGTTAATCTTTCTAAAACAAGACACATTACATTACGTTTTCAGAGATTTTGAAGACTGAATGGGGATTTATTGTGTGTGGTAGCCCAAATTTTGCATTGTTTAGCTTTTCATGGCTAATGCGAAGATGAAACCACATATTTTATTTGTGGTAATCAAGGTAATTGGGCTTGACGAATCTGCCTTGGTTCCAAATATTTCCATTTTTCCTATGTTTTCAAATTCATGTTGCACTTGTTATGGAGAACCATTTCATAGACTTATATATGGTGGTTACACATCATTTTTAGTTTGTATAAATAATAAAGGAATTTATTCATTCACAATTTTTGTTGGTAATTCGTAATGGTTTTATATTAGCATTCAAATTACTATGATGCATCAGTGCATGTAATTATGAATGCAAGTCCATTTCGATATATTTTTATATCTTTTCATTCTGAACGTCAAAAATTCATATTGAACTATTTTTTCTTAATGAAAGTATATATATTTTTAAATATATAACAATGGTAGCTAAATGTTTTTAACAATCATAATATATATATATATATATATATACTAGCAGGCTATGCCCGCTGCGCTGGTTAATTTTTCCAAATGAACATTGGTGAATTTGAATTTGCATTTTAAACAATATGGACCTTCAGGTGGACCTTAATCATTGCTGAAAACGATGCGAACGCCATTGTGATATAATATTACCTAAAGCGTTGGTCAAAATTTAGCTATTAAGAAGTAATTCTTTTAGTTGATTACTAACAATGCACTTTTGGTAGGGTAATGAGACCGTTAATACAACAGGAATTAATAGTTCTATAACTAATCAACATATAATGAAATGTTATATACTAACACCATTCCTGAAACGTTATGTAACAGTGCCACTTGCATCAAAATACGTTCTGTAGATTAAAAAAAAAGGCTAAACTTTCATAATCAGGTTCACTTAATTTTTTAACTTTTTTTTTTGCTCTATGACTAAGTAGCGTTGAACAATACGTATACACTAAAACCTTTCCAAAATTATTACCTAACCACTTGGGCACAGATGTCATACATGCCCCATATAGGCGCGATTTTTTTCTGACGCCAATGTCAGAAACATTGCAATACGCAACAATACTTAACTGGCGCCAAAGTGTCGTTATTTTGCTTGATATGGTAACCCGGAAGTTGTTGTTAATGCTGTTTATGTTTTAGCCAAATTGGCGTCGGTAAAAAATCACGCCAATGACATCTGTACCACCAATGACATCTGGGCACAGATGTCATATTCACCCCATATTGGCACGATTATTTTTCGGTTGCCAATTTGGCGAAAACATCAACAGCATAAACAACATAATCCGGGTTACCACATCAAGCAAAATAACGACACTTTGGTGCCAGTTAAGTACCCGTTGCGTATATGACATTGGCGTCAGAAAAATAATCGCCCCAATATGGGGCGAATATGACATCTGTGCCGACATCTGTACCACCTAATATCATATAGGCAACAGGTACTTAATTTGCGCCAAAGTGTCGTTATTTTGCTTGATGTGGTAACCCGGATTATGTTGTTTATGCTGTTGATGTTTTTGCCAAATTGGCAACCGAAAAAAAATAGCGCCAATATGAGGCGAATATGACATCTGTACCAAGTGAATATGTGGCTTTTGTGATACTTTGTTAGCCGGGCACAGGTAATAAATCAACAAAGATTGTGTTCATACCATATTCTAATATTTATTATTTTCATTTAAGATACAAACCTTTCACTCATTTCATTTGAAATGCATGCCTTACACTAATTTCATTTAAAAAACTGAAATAACAGGAAATAATTCCATAATTAAAAACAAAGAATTATTTTTAATTTACATACGCAAAATGTAACTACTGCTACTGGCAATTTTAAAAATGCTATTGGCAAGATCTGCGCACGGCTGTTATAAATGTACCCATTTTTTCTTCTTATCGAGGAGCAAATTATAAATCACCAAATATTATTCCAATACCAATTTCTTTGAAAATAATTTTTAATTCGTTACAAACATTGCTTTCATATTTAAATATTTTCGTTAGTACTACTTAGTTATCCCGTCGACCAATTTCGCCAAATTATACAAATTGACATAATTTTTATTTTAAATAACGAAAGAACAAACAAATTATTATAACATTAATAAAAATACAAATAAAACGTCGAAATAAAAATCACTTTGTGACGTAAACACATGTAACTTGCTTAAAATCAGGTGAATTTGACATTTACGATCAACCATTATTGGCATTTAATCTTATAGTTTGGCGATAGATTTTTGGTCGACGGAATATCTAAGTAGTACCCTTTCGTTCTATAACGCTAATTGCTTAGTAAAATTGTTCCTTTTATTTTGCATAAAATCACTATTTTTTTTTTTTTCTTTTGGTACTACTTAGTTATCCCGTCGACCAAAAATCTATCGTCAAATTATAAGATTAAATGCCAATAACGGTTGATTGTAAATGTCACATTCACTTGACTTCAAGGAAGTTACACGTGCTTACGTCATCAAGTTATTTTTATTTCGACGTTTTATTGGTATTTTTATTAAATGTTATACTAATTTATTTGTTCTTTCATTATTAAAATACAACTTATGTCAATTAATGTAATTTGGCGAGTGGTTTGGCGATTTATATAATTTGGCGAAATTGGTCAACGGGATAACTAAGTAGTACCATTTTTTTTTTATTAAGATGTTCGTATTTTTTTTTTTGTTTGTTTGTTTTCAAACTCATAGAGCCGTTTTTATTCTTTATCCAAAAGAGTTAATTTGAATTTTTTTCGCTGCTACAGTAACGGATGTAATGTTAGATATTTTGAGGTTTAGACGCCAAAGACACCGCCAAATTAGAAAAATATGAAAAATGTCATCAACTGTTGGACTTATAAGAATTTACTTGGCACCAATCGATTCGGCATACAAAAATACATTAAATTATGCTATCATCTGACGCATAATTATAATATCCGATTTTTAAGGAATTCCCCCCCCCCCCCTTGCAAAAACGCCGTTAGGGGTGACACTTTAGAAAATCCTTTCTTAGCGATACTATATAGATATGCCATTTGGCGGTGACTCGATGATCGAAAATTAGCCCAATATCATTTGAAATATTACATAACAGAGGAGAAATTACGAAAAAAGACGAAGAAGAAATGACGAATTACAAAATACTTGCATTTTTTTTATTTTTTATTTTTTCCAAAATGTTGAAATTTTCGATAATAACGCATGATTGTATAAATTTCCTTAAAAACTATCTTCATTTCCTAGATTTCGAAGGTGTGAATTTTCCTATAAATTATATTGGCGATATGTCTTAAGAAAAAATGAAATAAACAATAGATAATATTTGCTTAAAAAAATTGATAATAGTCATTGATCTGAGTTAGAATTTATAAATATCACATGCTTTCGGAATTACGGCGAAAAACATTTTAAAAAATATGAAATTATTTTACAATATGTATGTGTGACAAAAATTCACACTAAAATTTAAGTATTTGATTCCATTTTTAAAATATTAACTGATATCTATATAAGTTACAATTGAATATAAAAATGTACTGAAAATAAGATCTCGTTCACTTGAAAACACACCATTTATGAGAATATCCTCAAGCTAGTGTCACTCTTATGCATTTTTGACTTAAAATCACATTGTTTGGCGACCAAAAGTAAAATAAAAAATCGCAAAGAAATAATAATTACACATGTGACTCACAATTACATCTGCTTTTTTTTTTTCTATAAGTTACGTGATGGGGCAATTAGATAAAAATAAAAAGAAAAGAACAAAAAGAAAAAAAAGTCATTAAAAATTCATCTAATCAAATTTTCAGATTCATTTCTATAATCTAACGCAAGCGATAATGAGCCAAATATTGCGTATCAATTGGTAATCTTTCTCATTAAATCAATTTTTAAGCATTACAAATATTTCTTTCAGGTTTAAATTAAATTAAAAATATTTCTTTTAGGTTTAAATTAAATATATTCGTTTTTTAACATAATCCCTCATTTAAATGGATTTTTCTTTCTTTTTTTACAATTAAATATCAGTAATTATTTTTTCATTTATTTTCTAACGGATACAGCGATTTCAATTCATTTGTCGCCAAAAAATAACCTCTGGCAACCTTTTTGTTCAAAATAACAATAAAATGCGAAATTTATTACCAAAAATCTTAGTTATCCCTGTATATTTTACTCATAAACCACCACGTGAATATTCTCTATCGAATGACACTATTTGCAAAAAAATCCACTGGGTAGTTTTTGAAAACATTCGGGCGGAACTTTTAGATCTTACTGCTCTATAATATATATGATAAGTAACTAATATTTCAATTTTCATATATCCAAGCCCTTCAGTAATGCGAAAATTGCATTTTTAGAACGTTTTTTGCTCCTGAACCCCCTTTGGGGGGTATTAGCACCGACATGAAATATGGCCTATCTAGGAGCAAGGTTTGTCACCATCATTTTGACACCATTATTTTTTAAATCGGTTTAGTATTTCCAGAGATTATGTAGAAACCACCATTTAGAACGTTTTTTAGAACGCTTTTTGTGCATTTTCATCCCTTTTAGATTTCGATTTTTTTATGAACTGTTCTTAGAAATCCTTTATATCTAATAAACAACTAATATCTCAAATTTCATATTACTACACCCTTCAGTAACGTAAAAACCGTAATTTAGAACATTTTTTGCTCCTGCACCCACTTTGGGGTAGTGGCCCCGACATAAAACATAGCGTATGTTAGAGCAAGTGTTGTCACCATTATTTTTTTTAAATCGGTTTGGTATTTCCTGAGATTGTGTAGAAACCACCATTTAGAACGTTTTTTAGAATGCTTTTTGCGCATTTTCACCCCTTTTAAATTTCGAATTGTTTAAGAACTGTTCTTAGACATCATTTATATCTTATAAGTAACTAATATTCAAAATTTCATATTTCTAGGCCCTTCAGTAACGCTAAAATCGCATTTTCGAACGTTTTTTGCTCCTACACCCCGTTTGGGGTAGTGGCACCGATATAAGACGCCTATGTTCTAAGTTGGACTAACACCATCATTTTGATACCATTACTTTTGGAATCGGTTAGGTAGTTCCAGAGCTTACCTCCTACAAATAAACAATTTTTACCTCTTTATAATATGAAGTATAGATATACAAATACTCAATTTTAATCAAGACTTGAGGACTTGAAACTGTTTATTTGTATTTTCATGATTTTCGAGGATTTGTACTTCAGGGTGTCTATAGAAATTGGAAAAAAAAAATTCCCTGATTTCTTTGACTATCTTTATCAGACTTCCCTGATTTCTATTATTAACAATACACGTACGTATGGTATTTTTTCATGTATGCTGCTTCCTTGTGTAACATACTTATTGGGCTGCTAGCTAATATCTCATTTGGGAGAAAAACAAAAATTGCCTAACATTCATAAAGTATTGGTTGGCAGTTTTATAAATCCAAACTCAAATTTTGGTCCAACAACTTCACATAGTGGCCAATGGATATAGGGTGATCAGAAAGTTTCCTCATTTTCTGAAAAATGTTCAATTCTTAAGACATATCTACATCTCACGGGATAGCTAATTTTATAAAGTTGGCTATCTGGCCAGATCATGCTAATAAATCAGGGCTTGAAATTCAATCTTTCCTAGGAGGGGAGTCACCCTACCAACATTTATAAATGGAGGGGAGTCACCCTACCAACATTTATAAATGGAGGGGAGTTGAGCTATTTGGGAGGGGGGAAAAAATCTAAAACCCACTGTTAATTTACGTGCTATTTAAAGATTTACATTAATTATTTTGCCATGTCTGTATTAATATAAACATGACAAAATACCACTGAAGCAATTTAAATCAACAACACAGAATAATTATGCAAAATGTTTTTTTTATTTAAAAAAGTAAGAAAGTTAAGTTTTTATACAGTCTATTTTTCAACTTTCAATTAAATATCATGGGTCTTTAACAACGACGTTGTAAATGAATTTCTGAATTTAGATTTTATTCCATTTTGGGCCCTTAATCTTCTTTCACAAGGTAAACTTGTGACAGACAGCACAAGCACAACATTTATAACTTTGGAAGGTTTTCGGAAACGTATGGTTATGATCTCTTAAAAAATTTTCAGTAAACTTTGCAATATCTAACATGCCTTCATTTTTAACTACTTGTCCAGGACAATGTCCTTTTTTGGCGTACCCTTTTGGATATTTTCCCTTTTCCGTCACTGGAAAACAAATATCGTGAAGTATGCCAACTGGGCGTAGGGGAAAAAATTGTGAATTTCCTCGATCGGTCGAGGGAAGAATTCGCCGATTGACCGCTGTATAAAATCGTGAAATTCATTGATCAGACGCAGGATAAAACTGAATTTCGTCAGTCTGTCGCAAAAAGTAACCATAAAATTTGCGGATGTTTTTGAGTTTAAAAAAAAAATCTGAAATACACAGCAAATTTCCTGAAAGGTTTACAGCAAGGGATGGGAAGGGATTGGGAAATCCTCTCCAGGCGCTAATTATTTTTGTTGCAGGTCGAGTACTTTTTTTTTGGTTTCAGGTTATTTTTGATTTGCAGTTCTTTGACGAAATTCGCGTCTTATCAGCGATCCTCTGACGAAATTCGCGTCTTATCAGCGATCCTCTGACGAAATTCGCGTCTTATCAGCGATCCTCTGACGAAATTCGCGTCTTATCAGCGATCCTCTGACGAAATTCGCGTCTTATCAGCGATCCTCTGACGAAATTCGCGTCTTATCAGCGATCCTCTGACGAAATTCGCTTTTTCAGCGATCCTCTGACGAAATTCGCTTTTTCAGCGATCCTCTGACGAAATTCGCTTTTTCAGCGATCCTCTGACGAAATTCGCTTTTTCAGCGATCCTTTAATGAATTAGATGTTTTTTTTGCTATCCTTTGCGACGAAATTGGCGATTTTTTCCTCGAACGATTGACGAAATTGATTTTTTCAGTGATCATTTTTCGAAATTTGCGATATTTTTCTGCTGAACTGATGTCCAATTTTTCATAATTTTCGGAAACTAATGCCTTAAATTTTCGGAAAATTTGGAACAGAATCACCTTTGAATTCGCCAATCGGTCGCGGACACTTGTCAACTGATCGAGAAAAAAATAAAGAAATTTGTCTATCGGTCGCATGAAAAATTCGTGAATTTCAACGATCTTTCGCGGTAAAAAAAAAAAACGCAAAATGTGTCGCGCGAAAATATCGTGAAATTCGTATGACGTTCGCGGGTTTAGTTGATCGTAATTTCAAAATGCAAAATTTTCAGGAAAATGGTGAGATTTTTTGGATGGGAGCCTCCCGCCCATGATATTCCTTTGGGCGGGATTTCAAAATTTTGGGCGCGAATCCCGCTTTGAAATGCAAGCCCTGTA
The DNA here is from genome assembly GCA_963932465.1 of Maratus speciosus. NCBI lineage: Eukaryota > Metazoa > Arthropoda > Arachnida > Araneae > Salticidae > Maratus > Maratus speciosus. Next base: position 105,889,694 of record OZ010797.1, read on the forward strand.
AATGATTTAAAATTTTCAAACTTTTCATTTTGCCTACAATATAAGCACTATCCGCAGAAAATGACGACATTTGATAACCTTAATTTGTGTTTAATATAAAAAATTCATACCACATGCACCTTTTTTAAAAATCAGGAAAGACGAATCAGCAAGTAAAAAAATATGATATATAAAATAAACAAATCATTCTCGTTAGCAAGGTGAAAATGCAAATATTTTTGCATACAGACAAATTTCCCTGATTTTCAAGGATTTTTACAAACTTCCCTGACTTTCCCAGACTGATAAATCTCTGATTTTTCCATGATGCCCTGATTTTCAGATTCTGTAGCAGGGTTGCTGGCTTTTAGCCAGGGTTCGCAAAGCTGGGCCCAGTTCGAAAAAACCCGGTGGGTTTTTTCAGAATGGGCCCACTTGAAAAAGCCCACTGAAAAACCCATAATGTGGGTTTTTTCAATTTTCAGAAATATTTAAAATTTTAAACAACATAAACATTTAATAAATTTAAGTCATTTCAGTGAATTTTGAAAAAAAATTAATACATAAAAGCCATTACATAAACACATGAGGTAAAATAAAAATGTATTTTAGCACATTGAAATACTTTACTAACATAGAACATAGTAGGCAACATACGTAGTACATAATTATAGGTAAAGGCACATTATAAGAATGTCTTTATATAAAAAATTCAAATGAACTATATTCATGAAAATAAAAGATATGTATTTTTACTTTCTTCTATCTTTACAAGAAGAAAGTATTTAATTTGTGAAAAATTTCAACTTCCAGTTTACGACGGATTTATACGTTTTAAAAATGTCCTGAAGACGATTTGATGGTTTTTAGAAAATGTCTGTATGTGACAAAAATTTTGTGGGGCTCTATCTCAAGAACTAATGCACAGAATTTCACAAAACTTAGATTCAGTTAGACCTTGATGTAAACTGATGCTGATTAGTCTTTGGTGTATATTGCCCAACAGATGGTGCTGCTATGATGCATTTATCTCAATTTTTGCAATAGCTTTATCTCAAGAACTAATGCACGGATTTTCATCAAACTTCAGATTCAGTTACAAGTTAAGTTGTTGCTTATCAAGTTTTGGTGTATATCGCCCAACAGGTAGCGCTGTTATGCTACATTTTTTCATGATTTCAGCAATAACTCTTATATCAAGAACTAATGTACGAAATTGAATAAAAATTTAGATACAGTTAGACCTTGATATAAATTGGTGGTGATTAGTTTTTGATGGATATCACCCAACAGTGGCTCTGTTGTGCTGCATTTTGTATCATTTCTGCAATATCTCAAGAATTAATGCATGGATTTTCATCAAACTTCAGATTCAATTAGACATTGACATAAGCTGTTACTGATTAGGTTCAGGTGTAAATTGCGCAGCAGGTAGTGTTGGTATGCTGCATTTTTCACGATTTTTGCAAAATCTATATCTCAAAAACTAAACACTTAATTTAATCAAACTTATTCTGTTTCATTTTCATGCATTATTAGACTTGGATGTAAATTGAATAAGAGATGTTGATTTTATACTGTTTGGGTTGGAAATTTTGGTTTTGGACATCTAACAGGGTGGGTTCCAAAATTCAATGATTTGTTTGAAACAGTGTGATACATACATCTCCTTGTTAAATGCATCCAATTGAACGAACCTATATTTTACAATCCTCGTGATGGGCGTGGCACTGTGATAGCGAATTTTGAATTAACATGCATAAGATAGAGGAAAGTTTTTGGATAGGCACATCCGACTAGTTTAACCCTTTTTTTCTTCCTACTTATATATTTTAAATATTAATATTCTATTCATCATTTGATTTTAAAGCAAATTAACAATTTTATATCTTCTATTATATTTAAAACTAATTTGTGAGAAACACTGACACTTAATTTAAATTCATATAACTTATACAATTTATAACTTGTAAAATAGCATTACAATTATATTGTATATATAAGGGAACAATGTTTTATTTTATGTATAGTATATATAATATACAGACCTGCCAACTGCTACGAAAAAATCGTAGTTGCTACGATTTGGACCTATAAACTACGATGCTACGAAAATCGATCTTAAACTACGATTTTTTGCAAAAAACACAAACGCTTTTTTTGTTTCTAGTTGCGATTTTTATCCCGCGCAGCATATTTTTCAGAAGTGATTATGTTCCGAAATTTCCAAAGTTTCAAAGTATTCATTTCCGAAAGTTTTAAAAAACTGGTCATTAGTCCGAAAATTCGGACATTAAAAAATGCTTATGGGGGAAAAATCTAGACTGCAAAACAAACTTCTTAACATAAAACCCTCTTTATGTATATTAACCACGATTGAATTGTGTTTCTGTAAATATTTATACAGGAATTCCCTTCCTTAGAAGCAGGGATGCTATTTTACGAATTTCTGGAGGGGGGGGGGGGGGGGGGGGGAGAGGAAGGTGGTTCTTTGAGAGGCAAGGTTTGAAATAGTGTGCAAAATCTCACGATTTGCACACGGAAAAGGAAAGTCCTGCATAATGAAAAATGCTGTGCAGTATTACCCCCTGCAAATTCTTCCACAGACCTATTATTGTTTTGCGAGTATATTTTGAAATTTCTTGGAAGTCCGTGATTTTTTTTTAATGGAATTTCTCCAAATTAATTCGTGAATTGATCACGGAAAAAAATGAGAATTTCTTCAAATGATCGTGTAAAAAAATATTGGGTATTTCGTCAAAGATCTCAGAATACAAATAGTGATTATCTTCAATTGGTCGCTGAATAAAATCTCTAATTTCGTTAAGAGTTCAGAAAGAAATTGCAAATTTCGTCAAAAGGTCGCGGAAACGAGTAGTGAATTTTGTTAATTGGTCGCAAAAAGATATTGAAAATTTTGCCGATCGGTTGCGATAAACTATCGCAAATTTCGATAAATGACCGTGGAAGAAAATAAATTTCGTCAAAGGATCGTGGTAAAACCGTGAATTTTGTCAAAATATCGCACAAATAAAACGCGAATTTCGTCAAAAGATCAGTAAGAAAATGCAAATTTCATCGAAAGATCAGTAAGAAAATGCAAATTTCATCGAAGGATCAGTAAGAAAACGCAAATTTCACGGAAAGAAAACACTAATTTCGTCAAAGGATCGTGGTGAAAAACGCAAAATTCGTCAAAAGATCGCGGTAAAAAATGGAAATTTCGTCAAAAGTTCGTGGTAAAAAGTGCGGTTTTCAACAAAGAATAGTGATAAAAAAAAATGAAGTACGATTTGTAGGAAAAAAAATTGTGAATATCTTGAAATGATCGGGGGAAAAAAAATGCGAATTTTATAAAAATTTACTGCACTGGGCTAAAAAACTGGAACCAGGCTCCTTTTACAAATGTAAAAAAAAGCTTTGAAACGAGAAGAAACTCTAAAAATTGTATAAAAATTTTCTGAGGAAAAAATTTACTGTATTGAGTTCAAAGACTGAAACCTTATTCCTTTTACGAATGTCATAAGATGGCTGCGAAACACGAAAAACCAACCAACCAACCTCCAGATTAATTTTAATTTTGTGTGCTACGATTTCTCATTTTCAAAGGTTGGCAGGTCTGAATATAGTATACAATAATGTAATATCGCATACATTGTACTTTTGAAAAAACCCGATTTTCCCCGGGGAAAATTGGGTTTTTCATGAAAAAACCCGAAAAAACCCATGTGGGTTGGGTTTTTTCAAAAAAAACCCGGGTTTTTGCAAACCCTGCTTTTAGCCAGGCCAAAAAAAGCCGGCCGGCTTTTTTTGGTTTTAGCCACTTAAAAAAAGCCGGCTTTTATTGAAAAAAGCCGGCTTTAATTATTAAAGGTTGGTTTACAGTTAATTTGTGTTAAATTTGGATTCATTATTTTTTTATACACTTATAAATATTTTCTACTAAAAGAATTATAATTTTTTATTAAATTTGGTCAAATAAATCTTTAACTGCTAGAAGGCTAGTTCTAGTAAAGGCATTATATCTAATATAAATATAATACAGTGGAACCTGCTAAAGTGACAACCTTGGTAAAGTGACCACCTGGCTAAAGTGACCACCTGGCTAAAGTGACCACCTGGCTAAAGTGACCACCTGGCTAAAGTGACCACCTGGCTAAAGTGACCACCTGGCTAAAGTGACCGTTTTTGCAAAATTTTACTCGTGCTCCTTGTAAATTAATATAGGAATTGCTCGGTAATGTGACCACCTGTCTATAGTGTAAAGTGACCAGATAGCAGGGTTGCCGGCTTTTAGCCAGGCCAAAAAAGCCGGACGGCTTTTTTTTTGTTTTAACCACTTTTTAAAAGCCGGCTTTTATTTAGTTTACAGCTAATTCATATTAAATTTAGATTAATTATTTTTTTATACACTTAAATATTTTCTGCTAAAAGAATTATTTATTTGACAAAATTTTAATAGAAATTTATAAGTCTTGACCACTAGAATGCAACCAGTGAAGGCATGATATCTAAAAAAAAATTATAAATATTGAAAAGAATATAAGTTAAGCTCTAAACCGGTGTTTTAAAATTCTATATTACATAGCCCCACATATACTACACATTTTAAAGATTATATTTCATTAAATAATCACAAAATGTAGCACATCAAAATGGAAACATTCTTAATTCTTACAGTCCATATGGAGAGATTATGTTATAATTGTAAAAAGAGAAATTAGAAAAGGGTATATTTAAGCAGAGTTTGGTACATAAGTGTACAAAAATAAATCTAGCAATTACACAAATTAAATAAACATTCTATAAGTAAAATTGAAATAAAATTTTGAAAAGTTTGTTATTATTTAAAAGAGTGCATATTCATGCATATGCTGTTCATAATATTGTTTTTAATAGTGAGAAACTGTATGTTTATTGTATGATTATGTACAATTTTAAATATTAATGAGAAATAAAATAAGACTTGTGTATTAATAGCTCTTAAAATTTGTTAAGTAATAAAACATGTAACTTAGCAATCATTGTCCTCTTTAATTTTATAAAGTAGTAAAAATGAAGAAAAGGGGGGGGGGGTGTTAAAGGTCAATATAAAGCAGATGGTGTAGCTTTTTTAAAAATTAGCTGACATATTTCCAATTCTCACTTCAAATCACTAGCAGATCCATCTAAGTTTTTTTTTTTTCAGTATTTATGTCTTCATTATAGAAAAGTTGGGTTACTTATTGTATTCTAAATCAACCAAATGTCATTAAAACTAATTAAAAACACGTTAAAATGTGTAGTCTATAATTAAGATGCTTCATTGTATAAAAGCCAATTTTGGCCAAAAAAGGCCAATTTTGGCCAAAAAAAGCCGATTAAAACCAATAAAAGCCACCAGCGTGGCTTTTTTTAATTTTAGCCGGCTTTTTTGCAACCCTGTTCTGTAGACACCTTGTATATGCTGCCAAACTCTAAAACCATTCTTTTGCGAAAGTAGCAGCAGTTGCAAAAATTTTGCAGTAGAAACAGAAAACAGTCTCTGGCTCATCAAACAAACAAAATCTGAATGTTCTCTCTGTAGCTGAGATCTCTTTTATAGTTGTTTGGTGTGAACCTGCGTCTGCTGGTATCAGCAAAGAAATCAAAGTTGTACATTACAAAAGCTGGACTTGTTTTTGAAAGAAATTCTAAATCAGAAATGCATTCAGGCAATAGTGCTGGATCAAAACTCAAAACCAAACCAACAGAAAGCTCTTCATCTGTCTCTGTCTTCATCTGCAAGTTCGGTGTATTTTGTACCTCTTTCACTTTATCATCTTCGTCTTCATGTTGCTCAACACGATCAGGAATTGCATCTACAGAGCAGTCATCAGAACTTTTATTTCTCATTTTGTTTTGGCAATTTTGTGCCCCTCGATTTTCTTTACTCTGTGCCAGGGCATGGACTGATGGAGTGTTCATCTGGCTCTATACAATTTCAGATTTAAAGCTTAATCCAATATTAGTTAATATATGTATTTTAATTATTTATTAGTTTTTATTCCAACCAATGTATATTCCTAATAATAAACTCTTGTGTAATCATTTTAAATGTATCAGTTAACGACAGAGGTCAGCACTTTATTGATTCATTAGTTAATATACGGGAATTAATGTTTAAATGTACTATACATGGCAGCACCATATCTTCAATATAAATATTGTTTTTTTTTTAAATTGTACCTCCTCATTATACTCTACATTACTCCTTGGTACTACTCAATTTATAAAAAAAAAATTTGCAACACATACAAATGATTTCTTATACTTTTTCATTTAACACCAGGATGGATCTTCAATTGGTAATATGCTTTTCTTTTTTTAATCCATTTTAACCCATATTTTTTTATATCTTAAATCATATCAGGCTTCTTTTTCTTTTGGATTTATTATGTATCGTAGCCCCCCCCCCCTTTTTTTTTGCCATTCTCTAGCTTTTTATGGCTAATGCAAAGATGAAACTATACATGTTATTTATGGTAATCAAGGTAATTGAGGCCTCAAAATTCTCCCTTGGTTCCTGAAATATTTCCATTTTTTCATTGTTTACTGTATTTTCATTTTCATGTTACTCTTGTTATAAAGATCTGTTTAAAAGGATTTTTTATAATGGTTTGTACATCATTTTTAATTTGAATAAATTCCTTCATTATTTATACATTCACATTAGTTGTTGAGAATTTGTAGTCCATAATGCAGATAAAACTATATATATATTTTATTGGTGTACTAGTGTAGTTAGATTAGGTAAGCTTTCTTCATGTGAAATATTGTAGAGTGTATAGAAACACAAGGTGCAACAAAGAAAAAACCAAACGTTGAGTTTTTAAAATACAGCAAATAACAGAAAAGTTGCACAAAATATTTACAAAACTAAAATTAGTAAAATATTTTTAATTCCCTGCATTGTAAACTTTTATTCTTATTTTTGAAAATTGAATATATACTTTTTCATTTAATTTTGCATGCATCATTTTTATTTTAGACTACAACTTTAATATTTTCCCAAAAAATAGAGTCAAACGTTTGAAGAATGCAAGTTAAGAGCTCACACTAGTCAGGAGAAGAAACACAGAAACTAACGTTACCTTTTTGAAGGTTCTTTATAGGTTTCTCACTTGCTTTTTTTTTTGGGGGGGGGGGGGGGGAAGAGGGAGGCATAGGATACATGAGGTTGATATCTATTGTGCTTTTGTACTTTTTTCAGTTTTAGTATAGATGATAGCAAAGCATGTACAGTGGATTAAAAAAAAAAAATCCAAAATGCTGTTTATTAATGTTGAACCTTTATTTTTTTCAAATACAGTTTTCATAGCTCTCTTGTAGCTCTTATTGTTTAACATGGCTGACAATCACTTCCCCTGTTTAAATACACCATTTCATAGGTTATTTTTAATAAAATAAAATATGGCTATATATGGAAGATATGGCTTATCGAAATTGTAGATGTTTCCTTTCCAAATGGCATATGAATACTCCATCCTCCATTTTAAGCCAAACTGTCAGAAAGGCTGATTTTTGAAAATTGCTAAAGTTTAAATAGGTTTCAATCAATGACCTAGAGCCGAAAATTTTTTGATGCTCCAGCTCTGCTCCCAGATAAATTACTGTGGCTCCGGCAACCGCTCGAACTCTGCTACGACTTCGCACTTTTGAGTTGCAGATTTTAATTTACACAGTTCATTTTTTGCTCACAAATTCTCCCTTTACCTTCATTAAAGACCTAACAAAATGCATTTTTCTTGTCATCAAACTTGAAATGCTTTTTCAGAAAATGTGACTCTTTTAGCTTTTAGTTTTAAAAAAGAAAAAGGTGGAATTTTAAACACAAAAATCTTAAATTTCTTCTACACTTTTCAAACAATCAAAATTGTACAACTACACATGTAAACAATACGTGGCCATATTTGTTTACAAATAGTGTTGCCACTTAACTCAAGTAGAAAGTAGAAGTGAAGTAGTGTTACCATATGTTTGTGAGAAGTTTTCCATCTCATTCTTTCCATCTTTTTTTATTAATAAAAACCCTAAAAAATGATATAATTAAAATACTGAATAATGATGTAATTAAAATATTTTAAGTCTGGAAATTTAAAAGACAAGAAAAAAGTTTTAAAAAGAATATTAAAAAAACTAAAGGAGCTCTGGAGCAGGGGAAACGCTAGAGCTCCAGGGAAAACACAGCTGTTTCAATTAAGATAAAAAAATAGTTCGCGTTTTTATTAGACATATTTGGAAATAGTAAAAGCATGTATAAAAATTGTTTACAATATACTTCCCTTTATGAGATATTTTTCAAAAGCTGACCTTTCAACAAGTAATTCAGAGTATTTTAAAGTTTTTTTTTTTTTTTTTTTTTTTTTTTTTATTACAAATCCACGGCATACAAATGACATTAAAATTTGCAGATTTGAGAAATTTAGTTTTTTCTGCAATAGTTATTAATCTCAGTGTTCATCCACTTTAATTATGTATGGATCAAAAATAAGAATTTAAATTCAGTTAAATGATAATTATGGGTGAAAACATTTTTGGGTATTAGGTATAACCCCTAAGAATTTTCTGCTTCAGTCTGACACAAACTAAAATTTATCTGCAACTTAATGCCAGACTAAGCCTATTATCATAAGAAATAAACCCACAAAATAACAAAATTTGCATTTATAAAGAAAATATATAATAAAAGGATAACAAATACTAGTGGTGCAACGGATATCCGGCGAACATGCCGGATATGTGGCAGTAGCCGGATATTATAATTATCCGGCCGAACATCCGGCTTGAAATAAATGTTCCCAATGATGAAAAACGTGATTTTAATAAATGAATAACTAATAATATTTAAAAAAGGGATTTTATTATTATTTTTAAACTAAATTTAATTTTTAAGAATATTTATTTCAAAAGTCTTTTGCTTCGATAACATTTTTTAACAGTTATCAAGGGTCGATCCAGGCAAAATTTGGGTCCTATTTAGGGCCCCTTCATAGAAAGCAGCTATTTTTAAAAATTTTGTTATTACATCCTGGTAAATGCAATTTAAAAATTAAATTTGATTAATTAAGTATTCAGTTAAATCAAAAGATTTTATGCACTATGAACATTACTGAAATTACATTTTTAACAATATCAACATGAGGGTGTCCATTACTGGAAATCGACAAATTAAGCATTCCAGTTATGAACACTGCTCTTAAAACCTTAAAAATAAATGAAATTTTGTAAGTAACCAAATTAGTATATAAAATTCAATGTTTTCTATTACTTAATTACTATCAAAACAAAAACATGCAAATTTTGCAAGAAAATAATACATAAATTAATTTATTAAATGTCTCTTTGCATGTTCATTAAGATTTTTCCTGAATAACAGTGGAATTCAAAACATCTTCTGCTTGTGCTTTCTGATTGGTTTGATTAAAAGTGTGAACAATAACACAGATTATAAAACATGCAAGGGGGAGTTATGAAAAATAAATAATAAAAGCTTAATTTTAATTGATTATTTTTTTTATAAACCAAAAACATTGAAGGGTATCTATTACTGTTACATCTACCCTACATGATTTAATTTTTTTTGTTATTTTACTATTATTGTTATTTTTTACTATTTAATTAAAATAGTACTAATTAAATAACTAATAATAATGAATTTAATTATCATTATTAAAAAATTAATATTTATGTTTTCTATTAAATAGGAAATTGAAATAATAAGTTTTTAATTGTTTAACTAAAAGTAATAACTTTAAAAAAATGTTTAATCTGATTTGGGAGGAAGGGGTAGAAAAGTAAACATACTGCGGCCGGATATCCGGCTTAAATTGTAGCCGAATATCCGGCATCCGGTATCCAGCCCAATTGACATCTGTTGCATCCCTAACAAATACCACAAATCTAGAGAATTAATGTAAATTTCAGCTATTTTTTTTAAGCCCAGCATTTCTTTTTAAGCTGGTGGATTAATCTAAAGATTTAAAATAATCTGCAGCGCCCGCTGAGTGCTGCACTGTTTCTGCTACTGGGGGTATAACTAAAGGAAATAGGCTAAAAGATTCCCCATGTCTTGCATTAAAGCTAAAAATTAGAACTTTTACAAGAAAACAGCGATTAAAAGTTTTTGCTTCAAAAATTGCTACTATTTCACTAGATGAAGTGTAATTTACTATTTCAAAAATCTCTCCAAGACTGCAATCAGTCCTGAGACTGACTTGCACCCATGATGATAATCCAGTTAAAAATACCACAGCCCCATTTTGAGTCAAACTCAAAAATGTTTATTAATTTTTTTTAAGAAGGTTTTGAATTAGTAGAGATAGAGAATATTATATTACATATCAGCTTCAATTTTCATTGGACAGGTTTGTAAATAGTAATAGCTCATAAGTATTATCTACTAATTTACTTCCCTCCATGAGATATTCACAAACTGACATTTTTACAAAAAATTCAGTTTTTTAAAGTCCATAAATGTATTTTTTTAATATCAGGTGAATATTATTCCTTTAAAAAAGAAAAAAAAAATCCAAAAATTCCAAGATTTTTGGGATTAAAAATAAAGCAGGATCCTGAGATGGATACTCGCCAAATCACCCAGGGCCATGTGCCCTTACGTCTCAGATTTTGTTCATATTTTTTTTTTGTGTATAGATACCCAAGAGATATTACCACAGTTATTTAAATTTTTTATCTCAAAAATTGACTTTAGAAAAAATATTTTAAATTTGTGCATTTCGTGTGATTCTTCCCATCATTATGTTGGCATCAAATTGCATAAAATGCTGTAACTCTTATTTTTGGAATCAAATTAAAGCTAATTTATTATTCATTCTAACTGTGCTATAATATCCCCCCCAAAAATATAAAAAAATTAGGAGCCATCAAAGTAAAATTTTTGGTTTTTAAAATTGTCACAATAAATTTTCAATAATGGGTAAGTACCAACAAACACATACTTTAAATTCCAGCATTAGCTCTATCTGAACATGTGATTCCAGTTTTGAAAATATTAAAAGGGTGTTTTTTGTGGTTGTTAAATTATGCATGTTTATTGTTCTCCGATATTTAATGGTGATTATGTTTTAAAAAGTGTTGAATTTTAGAAAATCTGATATTTAAGTAACATGAAGAGACCATGTCAAATTAACAATTGTTTAATTACTTTATAAAACAAACTTAATTCATTGCACCATACACTCCAAACAAAATTACTTTGAATGTGAAACACAAAGTTTAGAAAAAAAATATCAATGTAACAGATGATGTATCATCGCATCAACATGCAAAAGAACATTTAAAATATTAAATAATTTCAATTTAACTGTTAATACCTGCTTAATGAGCACCAATTTATACAAGTCGGGAATTGTATATCAAATGAGGATATGAATATTCAGATTATGAATATTCAGATCTTGTTGCGATAGCTGTTGCACTCTTACGTAAAAATGCAAAATCTATTACGATTTTATAAATATTAAATTCAGCAATATTGAAATAGGACTCAATTTTAAATAGGAAGTAATCATAATGGCAACCTAGAATTGTTACCTATCATGGGATATCATTAAACTAATTATGTAGAAAAGGATTACTCAGAATGAAAACTTATTAATAGCCTTTTAAATTTTGTTTTGGCATTCATAAAATTTAACATGACAACAAAATTCCGCACCGACTCTGTATATTAAATGTTAAACCATTTGGTTGGGTAGTTTTTGCGATGTTATATGAGGACAGACAGATGAACGGACCAAATGAAGACTATAGGAGCTACGTATTTATATTATTTAACATTTCCCAATAAACCAAATGTAACGGAATATGTTTGATTATCTGTAAATAAACTATGAACGCTATGTACTTTATTTTCAATACCGAACATAGAATAGTAAATCTCAAAAACATTACCAATTACAGAGCAATCCAACTATATTAAGGCAAGTTAGAGGTCAGATAGACAAACCAAATTCGTAAACACTTAACTATGTTCGTCTTGAGAAAACTATTTCAAGTTTTAATTTTTGCAAACTTATTACTGTTTAGTTGAGCTACTAAAACTCAACAAATAATCAGAATGGGGGAAGCTTTGGAAACTTTAAAATTCATTTGAACTAAGAAATTAATAGTTTCTTCTTATTCCTTTGAACAGAACGTCAAAATAACATTTAATATTATTTAATAAGAGTTTGCAAATATTTTATTTATTAGTACTACATTTTTATTTTCTTTACTCTAATTCAATTGTGTACAAAAAATTCTAAAAGTTAAGCAATTTTTGTAAGCATTGAAATATGTTAATTTGATTACATATCAAATTGTATATAAAAATGTGATCGAAACTAAATCACATTTAACAAACATTTTTTTTTTTTTTTTGCTTTTAACTTAAAAAGAGATTACAAACAATGTTAGAAATTAAGAGCTCTACGTAAGGCATCAACGGACATCTTTTTTTTCTAACCCTCTAGGTGGCAAACTGTATTTCATGATTGCAATTAGGGATGCACCGAATAGTGATTTTGGCCGAATACCAAATATTCAGCCTGCTGAATATTGAATATTCGGCTTATCAAATACTTTTATATTTCAAAGTTTAAGGGCATTAAAATGTTATATTTTAAAACAATTTTACATAATTTTTAAAAAACTTTTATTCTAATAAACAAGAGCTTTTTTCAAGTAAACTTTATGCTGAAAAATATCTGCGTTGAGTTATTTAAGAAGGATAGTTATAAAACTTTTCAATTAATAAAATTTTAAATTTCATGACTTCTGTGAACAAATTAATAAAATTTTCTTAAATTCTAAAATATTTTAAAATCAAAGAGAAATTGTAAAGAAATGGAAGAAAAATTGTACAGGATCATATATTATTTGTTTGTCAGGAAGAGACTAAAGTAAAAATAAATAAATAATACAACCTATTCAAATTTTATATGATGGCAACTCAGCAAGAATAACTGTTCTACTCCCTTTAATTAAGCAAGGAAGTTTTTAAATGCATCCTAGATCAGTGTCTGGAGTGGGCAATCATTTTCAGAGATTGTAAACTTTGTTCTTAAAATCTTAGCAAGAAACAGATTAATTTACTGGACAATGTTCAGGAACTTGCATTTGTACATAATTAAATCCTATGAAAATCCTTGTGTTTGGTTAAATTTTCTTAAATAATACTTAAACAGCAAATAAATAATTTAATTTTTTTTTTTATTTACATATGATTCTGTTTCTAATTATTCTGAATATCTTTATAAATTGACTGTTAAACATAGAAGTTGTATAAGGTTTTAAAAATATGTTTTTAAAATTTTTTTTAACCCTTCAAGACCGTGAGTTTTTTTGGTAGAAATTGAAAGTTTGGATGGTTTCCCCTTATCGATAGGACCGTATTTGATTGAAAAAAATATTTTAAAAAAATACCCAATGTCAAGTTATGCCAAGGGAGGACCGGAGGACCAGCACAATTGTGCGGATTCGGCCTTAATGCAGCCGTTTTTGGGCTAAATCTACACAATTGTGTAGCTTGGGATTACGTGTGCAAATATCTAAAACTAAAAGTTTAAGCAAAAAAAGTTGTTTATTGAGATAACTTTCATCAGTCACAATGAAAATAATTGAAACAATTTTTGTTTTTGAACAGATCACTACAATTTCCTTTTCTGAGATTTGCTCAATGCTCGCACCCCTCTTACGAGCCATTGACAAATGATATACCCAGGGGTGTAAAATTTTTTTTGAAAATCTAGGAGCCAGCTCAAAAATCTAGGAGCCAGTTACTATCGATAACAAATTTGTAAAATGAAATTACAGTAGTTAATAATAATACATACAAATTACTCTTTTTAATTAAATATATCTGACACGTGACAAATTTTTCTTGTATAAAAAAGTAATGTTACATAAAATTATAAATATTGATATAAAAAAAAATTGGAAGTGCTGATGTAAAATACAAATAATAATCATTAAATACTTCTTTAAACACCTTAAATGTACAAATATGTAATTCACTTCAAGGACTATATGCCATAAATCAATACTGTTAATTTATTGTTTGTCCTCATTTGCTTTAAAATTTTTATGATGTTTATGGCTGCTCAAGTGTCTTGTTGTTTTTTATGTAAAGTACCAGCTTTCAACTGCTTTTGTAGGATCAAATGCTTCTACAGAAGGTCCATTTAAATTTATTAATAATAAATCATTTAAATTTTGTGATGTCAAAGTAGAGCGAAACTTGTTCTTGATAAAATTCATTGTGCTGAATCCTCGCTCACAGGATGCAGTTACCAGAGGTATTACAAATACAATTTGCAGTAATTTTGATAAAATTGGAAATTTAGAATCATTTTTCATTGATTTGATCAAAAGCTCACTAAATTTCATGTCTTTGCATACTACCTTAAACTCGTACCATTTGTCAAGAGCAATACTTTCAGTTGTTTCCAAATCAACATTCAATGTGACAAAATATTTCTGGAAATGATTTAATAATAATTTTAATAAGTCAAGTTCAGTGAAAGAGAACTTCATTTATTTTTTTTTTCTTCTTTGTTGTTAGTTAACTTTTCTTGTTACAAATATGAATTATTTTTCATTTCCAAAAGACATATCTAGGCGCCAGTGTCGAAAATTTAGTCGCCCGGTATTTTTACACCCCTGGATATACCCCTCACTCCATTTGGATTGTGCCTGATCCTTCAAATTTCTTTTATTTTTCCCACAGCGGTATTTTGTTAAAATGCCGATCGAAGTACATAAAACAAGGTCTGAACCAGAGTAAGGACTGCAGGCGGTCCTAAGCCTAGATCCTGATGGACCAGGTCTGTACTTTCCCACTGGTATACTACAAAATTTAAAACTATCCCAGGTGATACTGTTACAACAGAGTGTAGTTTGTTTTTTTATATACTGCTTTACCGAGGCACGTCCTAAAAAAAGGAATCGTCTGCTCATCTATGAAAATTTTCCCTGAAAAATCTCCTGGTAAATTCAAGCAGACTCTACGGAATATGTTGAGCATTTGCTGAACTTTCCATAATTTATTATTTATTCCTGGTGGTTTATTTGCTGTGTCGACAAAATAGAATGTATTTATCAAACTTAAAAATCTATCTCATGATATGAATATATCACGTCTCTCTCTCATATAAAACTTATAAATCATATGTATGACATCTATAACTCAGAGCAGAAGCGTACAGTTCATTACATGTGCATATTATATATCTAATACTATCAATTTTAAACAGAAATCATGAATAGTACAAACCTATTAATTTAAAATTAATCAGCTTTAAAAATGTAATTGCTAAAAACACAAGTTTAAAAAAAATCCCTTGAAGATAAAAATTTTATGTATTAGGAATTGTACCCATTTTGGAAGTAGTAAATGCTGGACCCGCATAATTGTGCGGGTTATTTGTTTTTCAACATTTGTTAAGCCTAATTAAATTTATCAAAGACAAAATTAATTAAAATCATGAATAAAGTATATGAAAAGAAAAATTAAATCTAATGCAAACACTAAAAATCATATTTAAAAGAAATTACGACAGTACATTACTTTTTGTCTATTGCTGTCAGATGATAGTCTTTTTAAAAGCAGAAAATCTAACCCTGTATTGTAATTGGTGTCACCTAATTGTGTCTTATCAAAACTAGGGATTGACCGAAGCAGCAATTTTGCCGAATACTTGAAACTTTTTGATACGCATTTTTGCATATTAGCTGTTTTAATAAGTTTTAATTGAAATTAAATTCTCAATAATTTAATTCAGTTACATTTTTATTCTTAAATCTAACTACACAAAAAAAATTAATGACATTTCAACTCACAAATTCGTTAACACATCACTTATTTTTTATTATTTTATCACTAGTCAATACCCAAAAATAACCTATGAAAGTAATTATACAGGGTATTATTAAGGATAAGGATTGTCAGAAAAACAAAAGTTCATTCAAATACAAAGAAACAATGTTGTCATTAAGCTGATTTACTGATTGTCTAATTATAAGCATATTGAATAGAGATGTCAAAATATTCAAGGTATATCAATTTGTACATTTAACTATTTTCTGTCAAATTATTGATAGAATATTTATATTTTGATTAATATTTTAACATTGTGATGATGAAGAAAAGAAATTTGTGCGATTTTGATATGATTATAAAAGCTATAGGATAAGCATAGGGGTATATTTATTTGATGTGTGTATTTTCTTTAATATACACCTTAGATATACAGATATAAACTCTGATATCTTATTTGATGTGTATATTAAAAGATATTACACATTAAATAAATTTAAATTAAAAAAAACTAATGTAGAGGTAAATAAAATTAAATGATAAGGAAAAGATGCGCATCTTTCTTACTTTTTTTTTTTTTTTTTGTCTGTTGTAGACAGTTGTTTCGATTTCACACCCATGTAGACTATTTTAGGAAGTTTTTTTTTTAATTAAAAATGGCCTTTGACTTGTTTTTTGTAGTGCAGCTGGACTCTGAACTCATGCACATAATATTGAAACTCATTGTTTAGCCTATTCTACTGCTAAGTAAAAGAGAATTCTTCTACTTCTAAGAAAATACTTATCTGCAATTATTCGGCCGAATACTTAAAAGTGTTCGGCCGAAGCCAAATATTCGGTTTGCATGCCGAACCACCGAATACCGAATCAACTATTCGGTATTCTGTCAATCCCTAATCAATACCAGTGGTGGAAATTGGAAAATAAAAGGTAGGTGTCAAATGACAACTACTCTAAAAATCTTAGGCGTCAAATTAAAATTTTTAGTTGCAATTTCTAAAATTCATTTTTAACATTACTGTAATACTGTATGCTATTTTTTTAGAAAAGCATAAATACTTGTATTATTTAAAATTATTGAAGTTCTTAACCTCTAAGATTACAATAATTGAATCAACTGATGTAAAGCTTTTCTAATTATTGCCCCCCTCCCCCAATCACTAATTATGCGATTTTTCTGCGATTTCCTTTGGTGAAATTGGTGTTTATTTCATGATCCTTTGAAGAAATTTGCGGGTTTTTTCAAACCTTTGAAGAAATTTCAGTTTTTTCACAATCTTTTGCAGAATTTTTTTTTTTTTTTTTTTTTTCACGATCCTTTGACGAGATTCGCATTTTTTTCAGCAATTCTTTGATGAAATGACAATTTTTTTTTTTTTTTTTTTTTTGCAATCTTTTGTAGAAATTTACATTTTTTTCGCAATCCTATGGCAAAATTCATGTTTTTCTGCAATCCTTTAAAAGAATTCACATTTTTTTTTTTTGCAATTCTTTGACGAAATTAAAATTTCTTTTCATGATCCTTTGAAGAAATTCGCGTTTTATCTGTGATCCTTTCAAGGAATTTGCGTTTTCTCCACGATTCTTTGACGAAATTCTTATTTTCTTGCAATTTTTTGAAGGAATTCGCAGTTTTTTTAGCGATCTTTGACGAAATTGGCGATTTTTCTGCGAACAATTGACGAAATTTATTTTTTTTTCGACTATTTGTCAAAATTCGTGTTATTTTTTATGTCCGAATATTCAGACTGATGGCCAATTTTTTATTTTTTTTTTTTCATAACCGAATGTCAAATATTTTTTTTTCAAATCTAGGTGTCAAATTTGATGACCGAGAATAATTTTGTAGTCGTCAAATGCAATTATTTAGTTGCATTTGACGACTAACGACCGCTAGTTTCGAACACTGATCAAAACATCTGAAGCCAATTAACTCATAAATGTGCAGATTTGGTTTTAACCCTCACAAAAACAGGAAATAGTTATTCTCTTTTACTTTAGTATCACCCGCACAATTGTGCGGGTCAGGGCTTAAAGGGATAGGCATTCGGTTGCCAAACCAAATATTCGGTAACATGACCGAATAGCGAATAGATACCGAATATTCAGTGCATCCCGGTTCTAATTTTATGTTATTTCATATTTTCTTTTTGCAATCATGTTACACCATATTTTTTTTATGCCCTAAAGACAGGAAGGGGGGGGGGGGGAGCAGTTGTACATATTAAGCAATTTATGTCTGTGTTAATAACTAAAACAAAAACTGGCTTTCTATAAAAACTGCAATACTTGGATTCTAGGAAAATGCTTAGGAACATATCACTCACCCGCAAGACATCTTGCAAAAATTCATTTTACATTTTATTCCACTAACAGGTCAGTCATAGGTGTATCTTGCTACACAAACAGTTTCATAAGGGTAGTTATACGGAAAAATCCCTTTATTATGCTATATGTCCATTTGTAACCACAGAAGAGAAGTGGATTGTGTGGGGAGGTAAAATTACCCAACCTTCCAAACCTCATCTTACGTCTTCATTCTTAAAAGGTTTTACACTTTTACACACGTTTTTATTCCTGCATACAGAGCTAAGTGCTGCAATTTCATCTTATAGTAAAATTATGCAAAATTTCTTTTGCCTCTCCTGTGAAATTTACTTTTGTCAAGATGTGACTTTTCTTGCAGGTGAGCGATATAAGGAAGGAGAAATATTGCATAATTAAAAAAATATATATATCTTGCATATTAGAACAAATGTCAACAAAAGAAATGAAATAGAATTTTATCATCCAATATTTGACAATTTTACAATTCAGTTACTTTGAAAAATTGAAACCAAGATATTTAGTTTTTTTAAATTGGGCTCTCTTGTTAAAGTGAAGTCATTGACAACTGCAGGGGGGGGGGGTCTAAGACATGTGCTGCTCGAAAAATGGTGCTCTTGAACTGCATGTGGAGGGGGAGCGAAAATTTACATTAAAGTATGAAATGAGAGTATTTGTAAAATAAAATAAAATAAAATGAGAGAAAGCTAGGTATCAAATTTGATGACTAGGCATTTTGTGTCGTGAAATGCAGTAATTTAGTTGCATTTGACAACTAACGGCCGCTAATTTCTAACCGTGATTACAAATAACAAGTTTCAGCTATTTTGGATTAGACCAAACTGAAAAAATCATTCTAAAGTTGAAGAGTGTACAATAATTCAGGTTCATTATGAAATCTACAAATTTCACACTAATGTTTAAACTTTTTCTTACTGTCCACAAAATAAAAAGTCGTGTAAAGTAGTATACATTAGTAACATTAAGAAACTGAAGATTTAAGAAATACATCTTTCCGTTTGAAATGCCATTATGCACTGCAAAAGAATTCCAACTACACTTTAGAATTATTAAAATAATTTTAATTATTAAATGTATAACATGATGAGTATCCCTTTAAATAAAATTTTATATAATTTAAACTTGCATAAATTGATTAGAGTTTTGACCCCTTTTGAGCAGTTAAAACTAGGGATTGACCGAAGCAGCAATTTTGCCAAATACCGAAGCTTCGGTCGAAGTGTATACCGAAGCTTCGGTATTCGGCAACCGAATACTTGAAATTTTTTAATACGCATTTTCGCATACTGTGCTGTCCTCTAAAAAAAACCCACTTTTTTAATTTCTCACTATATAAAATTTAATAAAAAATACAAAACAATTTGAAGTAGCTACATTTTCACAGCCTGTCCTGACTAAGATTTTAATGTATAGTATTTTTTTTTCTATCAATATATTACAAAATGGCAGCCAATTAAACAAGACTTTGAAAAAAACCCACTTTTTTCTAAAAATAACCCACATGTAAAAACACTTCTAGAAATCAAAATATTAAACAGCAAAGTTTTTCTTTCATTATTAATTAGTTTTAAAACACAATTCTGCAAGAAAAAATAATAATATTTTAATAATTGTAAATTGAAGGATTTACAAATGAAAAATTATAAATGTAATTTTTTGCTTATTTTTTAAAAAACTAAATAAACACTTAAGTGATTTTAAATGCTTTTATTATTATAAATGACATATAGAAACAGGACAAAAAGAAATTTTGACTTCTGTGATTTTTTTGATTAAGTTCTAGGGTGGGTTTTTTTTAGGATACATTTTCCTGTGGGTTTTTTTTAGAGGACAGCACTATATATTAGTTTTTTTTTTAATAAGCTTTAATTGAAATTAAATCCTCAATAATTTAATTCAGTTACATTTTTATTCTAAAATCTAATTACACAAAAAAATTAATGACTTCTTTCCACTCACAAATTCATTAACCCATCACTTATTTTTTATTATTTTATCACTAGTCAATACTCAAAAATAACCTATGAAAATATTAAACTATACAGGGTATTATTAAGGATAAGGATTATCAGAAAAACAAAAGTTCATTCAAAAAATAAGAAACATTGTCATTAAGCTGATTTACTGATTGTCTAAGTCTAATTATAAACATATTGAATAGGAATGTTTTTAAAATACAAAAGGTATTATATCAATTTGTATATTTAACTATTTTCTGTCAAATTATTGATAAAATATTAATAAAAATATTCTAACATTGAGGGGATGAAGATAAGAAATTTGAGAGATTTTGATATAATGGTTATAAAAGCTATAGGATAGGCACAGGGTATACTTATTTACACATTAAATAAATTTAAATTAAAAAAACTAATGTAGAAGTAAATAAAATTAAATGATTAGGCAAAGATGCACACCTTCCTTACTTTTTTTTTTTTTTTCTGTTGTAGACAGTTGTTTTGATTTCACACCTATGTAGACTATTTTAGGAAGAAAAAAGTTTTTTTTAAAATAAAAAATGGCCTTTGACTTGTTTTTTGTAGTGCAGCTGAATTCTGAACTCATGCACATAATATTGAAACTCATTGTTTAGCCTATTCTCCTGCTAAGTAAAAGAGAATTCTTCTACTTCTAAGAAAATACTTATCTGCAATTATTCTGCCGAATACTCAAAAGTATTCGGCCGAAGCCGAATATTCGGTTTACATGCCGAACCACCGAATACCGAATCAAGTATTCGGTCAATCCCTAGTTAAAACCAATTTTGACCAGGTTTAGACTGTTAAAACCAATTTTAATTACTTGTCTTGATTAAATTGAGTTTTGACCTAGTCAAAATTACAACCCTGTGCATTCATCTAACAAGGGAACCACTTTTGGTGCTGCTCCCACCTAGTATTGAGACCTGGTGCATTTCAAAGCCATATATTACAAAGTTTGAGAATCGATAAAATTTTTCTGTTAAAATAATGTGTACTTCTTAGTTATACCGTTGACCAAATTACTGTCGCCAAATTGTAAGAATAAATGCCAATAATGGTTGCCATTAATTAATTGTATGAGGCTCATTCTACGCCAAATCACCTGGGGCCATGTGCCCTTACATCTCAGATTTTGTTCATATTTTTTTTGTGTATAGATACCTAAGAGATACGACCACAGTAATTTTTTCAATTTTTTATCTCAAAAATTGACTTCAGGAAAAATATTTGAAATTTGCGCATTTTGTATGATTCTTCCCATCATTCTGTTGGCATCAAATTGCATAAAATGCTGTAACTGTTATTTTTAGAGCCGTACCGAGTACTCGGTAAATACTTGGTACTCGGCCTACTCAGTCAATTTGCCGAGTACTCGGCCAATACCAAGTAGTTGCAAGAATTTCATTTTTTAAGCATATGATATGAATTTAAAACTGTCTGTAAAAAATTATTCGAATATCAATGTATAACATATGCAAAAATTCATTAAAACTATTTACTTGGTATTTAGCAATATGTCTACAAAATATACAAAAAGTTAACAAAAACCCTCATAAAATAATGACAGATTAAAATTTAGTTTCACATTTATACAAAGAAATATAAGTTCTTTTTAACTATATAAGAAAACAGAAAATACTATTATTTTAGATAAAGAAACTGAAAATACAATAAATGTAATAAAAAAATTAATAATTAAATTTATTGTATTTCAAATAATGGTTCAAAAACACCAAATGTTCTACATTATCAGTAGACAGGGCATTTCTTTTACTACTATAAATTTGGCCTACCTCTGAAAATATATATTCAGAATAAACAGTGGTTGAAGGTGCACATAAGAATTTTTTTGCAAGGCTGCACATAATCGGAAAAGTCCCCCCCCCCCCCCACCATGCAAATGGAGCGTCAGTTTTACATAAGTCTTCTGTTAAGAAATCCTGTATCGCTTTTTGTACCTCTCATTGTATTTTTCTCTCTTTTACTTTTAATCAAAAGAAAATAAGGTACAGTTACAAAATAAATATGAAATGTTTGCATTATTCAATGAATTGTTACAGTAACCAATAAACATTTTTATTTTTGATAGACAGATTTCAAATATTGGGATAAATTAGAGGGTTGAAGAATGTTTTAATTTTATATTGGTTAATAATTGTACTTGTTATGTGTCAATTCTCCTTTTTTTTGCTACTGTTTTGAATTGTCAAAAATTGTCTTTAAAAGGTGCACAAATAAATTTCAAATTTAATTAGTTAATTTATATATACTATATATGTATATTATATATATGTACACACAGGTATATATATATATGTACACACATATGTACACCTAAGCTCACGTCAGCATTTTTTTTTCCTTATTACCCAACTACTCGGTACTCGGCCAAAGCACTACTCGGTACACCACTAGTTATTTTTGGAACAATATACATGATTTTGGTATCAAATTAAAGCTAATATTTTATTCTTTCTAACTGTTCTATAATGTTCCCCAAAAAATTATTAAAAAAGAAATTAGGAGCCCTCAAAGTGAAATTTTTGGTTTGTAAAAGTGTCGCAATAAATTTACAATAACGGGCAAGTACCAACAAACACATACTTTAAATTCCAGTATTAGCTCTATCTCAGCATGTGTTTTCAGTTTTGAAAATATTAAAAGGGTGTTTTTTGTGGTTGTTAAATTATGCAAGTTTATTGTTCCCCGGTATTTAACGGTGATTACGACTATTCAGCTGCTACTAGACGTTTAAAAAAATGAATTTTAGAAACAAAGTGAAACAATTTGATATTTGGGTAACATCTGAATAGACCAATAAACCTATGTCAAATTGTTAATTGTATGACTACTTTATAAAACAAACTTTTAATTCATTGCTCTGTACACTCCAAACAAAATTACTCTGAATGGGAAATACGAAGTTTAGAATAAAATATCAATGTAACAGATGATGTATCATTGCATCAACGTGCAAAAGAACATTTAAAATATTAAATAATTGCAATTTAACTGTTAATACCTGTTCAATGAGCACAATTTATACAAATCGGAAATTGTACGTCAAATGAGGTGCATTCGTACTATAATTTTATAAATATTCAGATCTTGTTGCGATAGCTGTTGCACTCTTATGCCAAAATGCAAAATCTATTACGATTCTATATTAAAATAGAAAGTTTGGGGGAATTTTAAACACAAAAATCTTAAATTTCTTCTACACTTTTCAAACAGCCAAAATTGTACAACTACACATGTAAACAACAGGCGGCCATATTTGTTTTCGAATAGTGTTGTCACTTAGTTCAAGTAGAAAGTAGAAGTAAAGTAGTGTTACCATGTTTTGAGAAGGTTTCCTTCTCTAATAATAATAATAAAAACCTAAAAAAGGATATAATTAAAATACTGAATAATGATGTACAGTAGAAGATCTTTATAACGCAAACCTAAAAACGCAAGGTTGTGCGTTATATAGAATTTTGCATTATATGGATCACATTTCACACATCATTAAATTTACCTTATAAACACGACCATATAAATCTGAAACATACCAAAATACATTAGAGTATCTTTATACTGCACTTGTCACCAGGAATTATCCAAATTATAAATTTTTGCATTATATGATCATTTTATACTGTTTATTTTATAAACATGGACCAACTATACCTGGACCCAATCATTCATTATATTACTCATTTCCAAAAATATAATATTTATTGTAATAATAGCATTTTTTTTTTCATTAAAAAGTTTTGAATTAAGGAGATAAAGTTGAATTAATGTATCTTCTAGAGAGTAGCAATTTTTACGATGTGGGATTTCAGGTGCTTCTTACCTGCAAAATTCATTGTTTACATCTGAGAAGTTGTGCGTTATATGGAGAATTGCATTATATAGAATCGCACTATAAAGATCTTCTACTGTAATTAAAATATTTTGAGCCTAGAAATTTAAAAGACTGAAAAAAAAAAAAAAAGATTTAAAAGAATATTAAAAACTGAAGGAGCCCTGGAGCTGGGGAAAATTTAGAGCTCCAGCTCCGGAGCGCTCCGGCTCCGGGCTCCAGCTCCCTGTTGGAAAGTGTTAAAAACGCATAATAGATTGAAATTTCATTTTCAGCGATTTATATGAATAGATGGAAGCATACTTTAATACTTTTGTACAGCCCAGTATTTTACTTACTATCTTTATATACTACTGTTTAGATAAAATTTACTTAAGACTAAAAACAATTAAAACTACTGAAATCATACTTCCAGAGATTATCATACATCAAAAATTATTGATTTTCATTCCAGAAAAATTTTTATGCAGTTATTTATGGAGAAAAATGGTGGGTAGGGAAAGCACAACAATGTTCTATGAATGCAAGAGATGCAAAAATTCAATTTGTGCACCCTTGCAGACCTTCCAAAACATTTATATGGCCAACACTAAATGACAGTTGTTGGATACCTTTTGAACACAAGAAGTACATGTTTTACAAGAAGTACCTGTGCCTTCATTAACTTCATTGTCAGGCAAAACATATGTTCTGGGAAAAAATATTCAACAATTGATTGTGGAATCAGAACAACTTGCGAATACGCCCGGAGTCCGCCATCTTGTTTCTTTGTTGGTCATTTATAACCACTTTATGCTTAATTTAACAACATGAACAACAACAGACATAAACAACAACAAACATAAACAACAACAAAAACAAATAAAAATAAAAAAATAAATCCGAATAAAGAAATTTAAAATCGGCAATGATCAACAAAGAAACAAGATGGCGGACTCCGGGCGTTTTCTTAAGTAGTTCCGTGGAATCAGTTAAAAACATTTTATAAATCAGCACCCAAGCAACAGGTATTAACAGTTAAAATGTAATTCTTTAGTATTTTAGATGTTCATTTGCATGTTGATCCATTGAAACAACATCCTCTGTTACATATACTTTATTCTAAACTTTGTGTTTCACATTCAAAGTAATTTTGTTTGGAGTGTACAGTAAATAAATTTTTATTTTATAAAGTAGTCAAACAATTAATTAGCTTGACATAGGTTTATTGGTCTATTCATATGTTACTCAATTATCAAATTGTTTCACCTTGTTTCTAAAATTCAACATTTTTTTAAGCATCTAGTAGCAGCTGAATAGTCATAATCACCGTTAAATATCGGAGAACAATAAACTTGCACAATTTAATAACCACAAAAAACACCCTTTTAATATTTTCAAAACTGAAAACACAACTGAGATAGAGTTAATGCTAGAATTTAAAGTGTGTGTTTGTTGGTACTTGCACGTTATTGCAACACTTTTAAAAACCAAAAATTTCACTTTGAGGGCTTCTAATTTTTCTTATAATAACTTTTTTGTAAATATTTTAGCACAGTTAGAAAGAATAAAAAATTAGCTTTAATTTGATACCAAAATCATGTATATTGTTTAAAAAATAACAGGCCTACAGCATTTCACGCAATTTGATGCCAACACAATGATGGGAAGAATCGCACGAAATGCGCAAATTTCAACTATTTTTCCTGAAGTCAATTTTTGAGATAAAAAATTGAAAAAATTACTGTGGTCGTATCTCTTAGGTATCTATACACAAAAAAAATATGAACAAAATCTGAGACATAAGGGCACATTGAATATTTTATTTTGGGTGATTTAGCATGGAATGAGCCATGATTAAATGCCAATACCATTAATTTGATGTGTTATTTGTATTTATATTAATGTTTTACTAATTTATTTGTTTGTTCGTTATTTAAAATAAAAATTATGTCAATGTGTATAATTTGGAGAGTGGTTTGGCGATTTATATAATTTGGCGAAATTGGTCGACGAGATAACTAAGAAGTACAAATAATGTTTCTTGATTTTACAGCAGCATAACTGTCTGAAAATACAATTTTCAAGACCACTTATCGGACTATTAACATTGACGATTTAAAAAAAAGCATTTACAAAAAAAAAAAAAAAAATTAGTTAATAATAAGCATAAAATACTTTAAAAATTCCTTCAAAAACCCAGAATTTGATTTTGAAAAATTGCAACATTATATTCACATTTTTGGCGTGGAAAAGGTTGGTGCTTTTTTTTTAAATGTAGAGCTTTCTGGCAAACCTAGCCAAATGTCATAGCTGTATGTCTTGTGTGAGGAGGGGAACTTCACTAGAAATTGTAATGTCCGGACAAAATTAGCCAATTTTTCTAAATTGTGTAAAAATATTAATTTAGTTTACGATTACTTTTACCAAAGGACCATTTAATACAGCAACATTTCATTTTAAGCATTCAAAACTTTATTCCATTCAATTTAAAAAGAAAATAGTTTATTTTGTTTTTCATTAAAAAATAGTTTCCAGTGATCTTGAAAAGCTTTTATAGAAATATTTACTATTTATATATTTATCATCTGCATAGAAAAAACCAAATTCTTGTTTCTTATGCTATCAATTCAACAAATCGCAATCTAATTCTAAAATACTATGTACTGAACATTCACTCCTTGGATAAAACAGGCAGAAAAAATTCATATTTGGCGATTTAACTCGTTTTTGGCGTAAAATAAACGAATAAAAATGTAAAAAAAATGCAATTTAACAAATTATAATGACCATTTGGAAAATGATTTTTTCAAAGACTAAAATTTAAGACATAAAAAATCGCACAGTTGATCATACATTACGTACGCCCAGGGTTGGGTTTTTGACGTCAAAAACTGGTTTTTGACATGACAAGCGTCAAAAACTGGTTTAAACTGTCGAAAACTGGTTTAAACTGTCGAAAACTGGTTTAAACCGTTGAAAACTGCCAAATACATGTAACACGCTAAAACATTTTAACAATAGATAAACATTAAATAAGTCAATGATTCATGTGATCTTTTATTGAAATTTAATAATTTAAAAAATATATTATTTGCAATAAAATATTTTTTTTTTGATTTTTCAGCCAGAAGAAAATAATTTTGTACAATTAAATAATCCGGATCAATTTTACCCCACAGCATGCTGCAGCACACCACGTGTTTAGCACATTTATTTACACCCAAAAGATTTTTGAGTTTAGAGTGTATGAAGCGTTAGAAAATAGTCTGTCTCTTAATTGATGCTGAGCTAGTAGGACTTGATAGCAAAAGCTTGCTAGATGAGCAAGTTTTGAAGCAGGCTCAAAAAGCTGTTGCATTTAGTGATACCTTTCCACCAAACAATGGAGTCCTCCCTATACAGGGTTGCAAAAAAGCCGGCTAAAATTAAAAAAAGCCACGCCAGTGACTTTTATTGGTTTTAACTGGCTTTTTTTGGCCAAAATTGGCCTTTTTTGGCCATAACTGGCTTTTATACAACGAAGCACTGTAATTATAAACTACATTTTTTAAAAGTGTTTTTAATTAGTTTTAAAGACATTTAATTGATTTAGAGTTTAATAAGTAACACAATTTCTCAATTATAAAGACATTAATACTGGAATAAAACTGGTTTTGCTGGTGATTTGTAGCCCAAATAGCAAATATATCAGCTAAATTTTAAAAGGGCCATACCAACTGCTTTATCTGGTTTACACTGACCTTTACCCCCCCCCCCCCCCCAATTTTTACTGCTTTATAAAATTAAAGAGGACAATGGTTATTTAGTTACATGTTTTATTACTTAATTTTAAGACCTATTAATATACAAGTCTTATTTTATTTGTAGTAAACATATAAAATTATAAGTACATAATCATTTAATAAAAACACCATTTCTCACTACTAAAAACATTATGAATAGCATATGCATGAATATGCTTAGCAACAAGCTTTTCAAAATTTTATTTAGAGAATTTATTTTTTTCTTGTTTAAATGCTCCATTTTTTATGCACTTATGTACCAAACTCTCCTTAAATATTATATCCTTTCTAATTTTTCTTTTAACATTTATAACTTTATCTCTCCATATGGACACATAAGAATGTTTCCAGAAATTCCATGGTGTGCTACATTTTGTCATTGTTTAATTAAATATAATCTTTAAAATGTGTAGTATACGTGTAGCTGTATAATATGTAATTTCAAAACACCAATTTAGAGTCTAACTCACATCCTTTTCAATATTTATAATTTTTTTTCACACATAATTGCCTTCACAGTTGCCTTCCAGAAGTTATAAAGACTTATTTATTTGACAAAAATTAATAATTTTTTTAGTAGAAAATATTTTTAATTGTATTAAAAATCAATTGATCCAAATTTAAAACGAATTAGCTGTAAACAAACTTTTAAAAATAAAAGCCGGCTTTTTTCAATAAAAGCCGGCTTTTTTTAAGCGGTTAAAACCAAAAAAAGCCGGCCGGCTTTTTTTTGGCCTGGCTAAAAGCCGGCATCCCTGGGCACGCCTAATCAAAAGCTATCCAGGTCTCGTTTATATTTTCACAGTTCACAGCCTGGCCTGTCAAGAATCATTGAAAACAGGGCTGACTGTACAAAAATCATCTTTTCTTAACATACTATTAATATTCTTTTAAAGAATACTGCATACTACATATTTATGGAAAATTTGTACAGGTTATTTTAGATGTACTATGCGTTCGCAGGACAGAAAATACACAATAACAACATTAAATGATTAGGTTCTTTGACTTTTCAACATTCAAATAAAGATTCATTAAAAAAATAATTTAGTTTAGAATAAAAGAAAATAAAGAGTTAAAAACATCATATTGAAACTGTATCAGGGCTTGAAATTCAATTTTTCTAAGGAGGGGAGTCTCCCTACCAACTAGGGTGTAAAAAAAAAAAATCATGATTTTTTTTTTTTTTTAATTAAAAAAAATCGGATTTTTATGATTTTTTTCCCCAGCGTTCAAATACTGAATAGCTACCAAGAGTTTTAGGTTTCCAAAACAATTAAACCACTAATTGTTAACATAATCTATGTTTTTATACTTTACTTAATAAAATTATAATTATTAGTTAGTAATTACAGAAATTATAAAAATCTGCAAATTAGTATATTTCATTAGGTAGTGTCATACAATAATGTTATGCATTAATATTGTAATAATTATGTAAAACTTTATAAATACCAGTGATATTTAACATTTATTAAAATTATTAACTGCATTTTATATTAAATAGTTAACACTACTTCAAATTAATAATTATTAAACAATTAGCTGTCTAATTAGGAATATATTATACATTTTTAAGGGTACTTGTTAGTTATCCCGTCGACCAATTTCGCCAAATTATATAAATCGCCATATTATACAAATTGACCTAATTTTTAGTTTAAATAATGAAACAACAAATAAATTAGTATTTACATTATTAAAAATACAAATAGAACGTCGAAATAAAAATCACTTGATGACGCAAACACGTGTTGTCAAGTGAATGTGACATTTACGATCAACCATTATTGGCATTTTATCTTACAATTTGGCGACGGGATAACTAACAAGTACCTTTTTAAGCCTTAATTATTAAAATGATAATAATGTAGTATTCATTTTAGAAAGAAAAAGGGACAGAATGTTAGTTCCAAAAAAAGGGTACTATTTCATGAAGAAATGTATAATTAGTAATGTGTTTAGTAATGATATAAGAAAAAAGAAAAGAATAATTTTTAGTATGATAAATAAAGTGCCCTTAATTTTTAATAATTTTATGAATAACAAATTGAAAAATACAATTAAATAACATATTTTAATAATATCCTGTAAAGAAATAAAGTTCTATATTTTTCCACGATCTTGACCACATGAATTTACTGTTGAATGGGGAAGTTTTTTACAAGAAATCTTTGCCGACAACTACGGTTGAATTTCAACTTTTTTTTTTTTTTTTTTTTTTTTTAAGGCACGATGCATTTTGCCAATTTTAAAACGGGCATGGTGCGGCACCATTAAAAAAAACGTCCTAAAAGAAATAGTATAAGTAATTACAGGATTAATAATAACTGCAAATAAGTTAGTAACACAAATAATAACAAAACTAACAAATATTTGCAACTCGTTTTGCATATTTGTATTTGGGAAAATTACTGTAAACCACTGAAATCTAAACTTACACACGTGTGTGTATGATAACCAAAAGCAGAGGTGTAAAAATACTGGGCAACTAAATTTTCAACACTGGCGCCTAGATATGTCTTAGGAAATGAAAAATAATTCATATTTATAACCTTGATTATTTATGGATTTTTTTTCTTTTTTTTTCCATGCACAAAGAAAAAAAAAATAAATGAAGCTCTCTTTCACTCAGTTGGACTTATTAAAATTATTATTAAATTATTTCCAGAAATATTTTGTCACATTGAATGTTGATTTGGAAACAACTGAAAGTATTGCTCTTGACGAATGGTACGAGTTTAAGGTACTATGCAGAGACATGAAATTTAGTGAGCTTTTGATCAAATCAATGAAAAATTATTCTAAATTTCCAATTTTATCAAAATTACTGCAAATTGTATCTGTAATACCTGTGGCAACTACATCCTGTGAGCGAGGATTCAGCACAATGAATTTTATCAAGAACAAGTTTCGCTCTACTTTGACATCACAAAATTTAAATGATTTATTATTAATAAATTTAAATGGACCTTCTGTAGAAGCATTTAATCCTACAAAAGCAGTTGAACACTGGTACTTTACACAAAAAACAACAGGACACATGAGCGGTCATAAACATCATAAAAATTTAAAAGCAAATGAGGACAGACAATAAGTTGACAGTATTGATTTATGGCATATAGTCCTTGAAGTGAATTACATATTTGTACTTTTGAGGTGTTTAAAGAAGTTTTTAATGATTATTATTTGTATTTTACATCAGCACTTCCAATTTTTTTATATCAATATTTATAATTTTATTTAACATTACTTTTTTATACATGAAAAATTTATGTCATGTGTCAGATATATTTAATTAAAAAGAGTAATTTGTATGTACTATTATTAACTTATACTGTAATTTCATTTTACAAATTTGTTATCGATAGTAACTGGCTCCTAGATTTTTGAACTGGCTCCTAGATTTTCAAAAAATTTTTACACCCCTGACCAAAAGTATTATGAAAATGAGTTAAACCCATTCATATCGGATAAACCTAAGTTAACCACTTATATCTGAAATCCTCAAAATATTTAAGTAACAGCATTTATTATCTCTCCGTCTGGATTATTAGCTTTCAATGGTTCAATTTTTTTTTCTTTTTAAGAAAAATTTTGCTGCCTTTTCAATCCCTAATTATTATTTTTTATTTAGTATATATGAGTTACAAAGTTAAAAACATTTATTCAACCTAAACTGAAGAAGCTCTTGCTGAGCTTAGCATTTTTATACCAATTATTCTTTTTTTTCTTTTATACATTCATTTACAATTTAGCTTTGAAAAGATTTCATTCTTTTTTAACTTAAGATTGCTATTTAATTACTATTTATTCTTTTACTTGTAGAAATGTATTACACTTGCTATGTGTAATTTTATATAAAATAATGCATAAATTAATTACCTAAAGGAATTTATGACATTGCAAATTATATTAGAGGGAGATTCTCAAAAGGTGGGATCATTAAACGTTAACTATATGTAATTTTTAAAATTTTCAAATTTAAGGCCATTTTTTTTAATAGTATAGTATTTTGTCTATAAATATAATATAAATATTTTATAATAGTATGTCTACAAAATTATACACAAACAGCAACTATTCTGGAAAATTAATGATTAAAGCACTTAATTAGCAGTTACGTATGTTACAAATTTTGGACACTCTTTCGCATGTAAGTTACAGACTTTGGACGTTGCTCTTAGTATTTAAAAAATTCTTAAGACTAAGAATGTAGTAAATGTGTCTGTATACATATATATATGCATAATTAACTTTTTGTTATCCAGTAATAATAATAATAAAATCAAATACTTTGTTACTTTCGGACATAACAAAATACAGAAAAATTCTTGGTACAGATGTCATATTCGCCCCATATTGGTGCGATTTTTTTCGGTTGCCAATTTGGCGAAAACATCAACAGCATAAACAACATAATCCGGGTTACCACATCAAGCACTTTGGCGCAAGTTAAGTACCTATTGCCTATATGATATTGGCGACAGAAAAAAATCGCGCCAATATGGGGCGAATATGACATCTGTTCCAAATTCTTTATAGAAAAGTCCTATCTCCAAAAAAGCAATAAATCCACCTGCCATCTCTTAACGAAATTATCAAAAAATCATCCGTTTCTTTTATGCATTCGTTGTTTACCATTAGAACCACCTGGAAAAAAGTTAAAACTTTTTCTTGGTGGTACATTGGAGCAGTTAATGCAATGAATGTCCGAAATTGGCCTCTTTAGCATAAAATAATAAAATTTTAAGATATTTAGAGTCACCCGGGGCAATTCCTGGTCAAAAAGCATCAACATCTAATTATTATAAAAACTATTAAAGGTATTGTTCCCAATTTTTTTGTGGAATAAGCCCCCTCTGATGGCTATATTATAAAATGCTTACTTAAATATGGGTTGTTCTCTACAATACTTGCAAATTTGGCCAAGCAGTCTGACCTGAATGATACATACGTAAATTTTCATAAAAAGTAGATAAATGGTAAGCAATTAGCCAATTATTGAAGATTTTAATAGCAGCAGAAATCGTTTTAAAAATTTGACTTAACAAAAAAATAAAATAAAAATTTTAAAAGTGAGGGAATGATGAGTGAGGGAATGATTGTTTACAAAACTAGTTAATTAACACATTATTTTTAATATGAATTGATGCAATAAAATAGTATTATAATAGTATAAAATAAAATTAAATAGATGAAAACAGATGATCTATTATCACATGGCTGAGGGGGCTCAGTCTTTCTTTTCCCATAAGATATTGTGGTAATTATGTTCATCTTTTTACTTTATTCTATCTTTACAAGAAGAAATTATTGGATTCGTGAAATTTTTCGAATTCTGGCTTTCAACGGATTTACATGTTTTAGAGGTCAGAGATCCTGAAAAAAAATAATTATTTTACAAAGTCTCTGTCTGTCTGTATGTGACAGAAATTTTGTGGGCACTCTGTCTCAAGGACTAATGGACGGAATTGAATAAGACTTTAGATTCAGTTAGTTCCCAATTGGTGCTGATTACTTTTTGGTGTAAATTGCCCAACAGGTGGCGCTGCTATCATACATTTTTCACGATTTCCACAATAGCTATATCTCTAGATTCTAGAACTAATGCTCAGATTTTCATAAAACTTCAGATTCAGTTAGTACTTAATATAATTTGGTGCTTACTTTTTGGGGTAAATCACCCAACAGGTGGCGCTTATATGCTAACATTATTCATGATTATTGCAATAACTATATCTCAAGAACTAATGCTCACATTTTTATAAAACTTAAGATTCAGTTAGTCTCTGATATAAATTGGTCCTGATTAGTTTTTGGTGTAAATCGCCCAACAGGTGGCACTGATACGCAGAATTTTTTTATGATTTCTGGAATAGCTCTATCTCAAAAACTAATGTACTACAGATTTTCATCAAACTTCAGATTAAGATAGACTTGACATAATATGTTGCTGATTAGAGTTTAATGTAAATCACCTAACCGATGATGCTGCTAAGCTGCATTTTTCAGGAAGTATTAACATGTATGAGTTTTGGGATTGCCACATCTGACTAGTTTTGGTTTGGTTAATTATAGTTTGTGTTTCCCAGATCCATTTCTTCAGCTTTAATAAACTTGTTTCACCCTCAGTAGTTTATAAAATTAAGTTGCTTTTACAATTCTCCCACTTCCTTTGAAGGCAGATTATATTATTTTTCTCACAACATAATTCTAGTAATACATCAGGTGTTTTAAAATTTATTATTCCTGTTTCACTAAGTTTTAATACAATTATTTTTATGTTGAATGAGCTTCACAAGCAGCTGTATCTCTTTCTTCAACATTAGGTTTTTTCACCTAAAGTGGTTTCGGGCGACAGAATCATGAATAACTCAAAACATAATTGACTTATTTGAGAAACTTCTTGTATAAATATTTGTGTGTCTCACATAAAAGCCTTCTTTTGTTTCTTTATTTTGCTTTTTGAGGTATAATTTTTTTTTCCTGGACAAAGTTTTTAGCAAAAACTTAATATATCCTGTTTAACTTTATTAAATAGGTAATTGCCTCTCTTACAATAAGTAAAGAGATAAGCTTCCTTGCTAGCAAAATTCTTCAAGCTTCGATATCTAAGAATATATATATATATATATATATATATATATATATATATTCATATTGTCATATGTAGCAATCTGTATTTTTTCAAAATACTTCCCTTAAAATTCTGTAGTACATTTGTCTACCTTTTTGACTCTTTCCCATATTGCTAAAAGTTAATGCCAATGCTGTGTAAAAAACGTCTCCAAATAAAAGCTTTTTCTAATTTTGGATGATACGTCTTTATTTCCAGTTATTTTTTCTTTTAGGAGTTAACTTTTAGATGTTTAAAAAAAATTTTAAGTAAGGCTTGGTAATACTTTTTGTATTTTGATTATCTCCTTTTGCAGCTTTACAGTTGAACTTTAAATGACTGATTTTCTAGAAACAGTTTTGATCTGCCACGTCTAATTCTTTTTCTCCAAGCACTCTGCCTTGAAAAAGGACGTTCAGCCTCAGAACCACTAAAACTTGCGGAATCTGTGTTACCACTATTTGATGGAGTCTGGGGAGAAAGAAATTGCTCAATCTTCTTATTTTTCTTAAAATTTTCTCTATAATTTTTTTTTTTTTTTTCCTCCACTGTTTCCTTTTTTGACATTGTTGTCTAGAACTCATCTCCTATACACTTTTAACTTGGCCTTTCTCTTTTAAATATTTCAGTTTTTCAAGCTTCAAAGGATTATTTTTCATTTTCTCTCCTAAGATTTTTTTAAACTCAGTATATTTTAATCGCATAAAAAATGTAAAATGCTAATCAACACTATTCTACATGCATAATTTTTCACTAAAGCTACTCTGGCGTATTTATAAATTTCTCTAAGAACAGTTAAATAAAATGTTTTGGTTAGTTTGAGGCACATAAATTTAAAAAATAACATGCTATTAGTATAAATTTTAAGCAGGAAAATTAAATTTATCATTTAAACAGAAAGTACATCATTCCCTCACTCATCTTGTCATGGTTTGTTCCCTTAAAGCCAAAAAGATTTTAGCCGAAACTAATTAAGAGGGGGAAATGTAAGGGGTCATACAGGAGTTGCATAGTGTCAACGCTTAGTTCTGATTCCCTCTGAATCTGAACAAAATCACGAAGAGTTACTCCATTTTAGAAAAGAACCCTGTGCAGTTTGCTTTTGCGGCTGTTGCGGTTTCGGCAGAATTTATCGTTTTATTGCTTTTTTCAACTTAGCTCAGTAGTGTTTTACTATGCATTGTATCATCTAACCAATAAAAGGGTAACCAGACAAAAAGATCTAGAAAATTCTGTCAGAATTATCTTCGCACAACTAAAAACATAATTTAACTTTAATCAATGATTCGTGAAACTATAAAAATTTTCTACTTAATGAAATCTATGTCGATTTACTAATTTGTACGAAATATTTTTTGAATTCTTAATTTTTAGGCGTAACTAATTTACAAATTCATAATTAGTGTCGACAATAAAGAGAGAATTATAAGCAACAGCAACAAAGTACGTGTGCTGTTTCTTTTATTGTTTTAAATTATTTTCATGAAGCTTTTTTTTATTATTATTATTTTTTTTCTGAATGCCATGTGGCTATTTTTGGAAAATATTTATCTGTTTTTCTGGCGTCTCTCTATGCGATACTCAAATTTTGTGGGCGCTTTAGCTCTTTTTAATAATTAAAAAATGTTTAATTTTTTTGTACTGTTTCCTTATTTACTGATTTGTTTCCTTTTGTTTTGTTTGCCAATTTTCACATGAAAATCATTTGAGTAATACTTTATTATTTTAAACGTTCTGACAATGAAATTGATTTTTGGCTGAAAAAATAAAATCTTGCTAAGGAAGGATTCCATGTAGTAATACTTTACTTGTTTAGTCTTTCAAAGTTAGTTGGAATTGATTAGGGAATAGGTGGAATAGCTGGCCAGTGAAATTGACACTATGGTTAAAGGAAAATATAGAATTTCATTCAAAAATTTAAAGTAAATTAATTAAATTCATTGAATACATTTGTTTTTCTTTTTATGTTCTGATTAAAATTCTACTGTTTTAATTTTATGAAAATATGCACAAAAGTAAATTTTTAAATATATTATATTTAAATATACAATTATTAAGAAAAATAGGCGAAAATTATGCCACTAATAACACAATCATGTTGAGAAGCTTTCTGTGTACATTAAATTTAATCTATTATTTTAATCTTATTTAAATTATTTAATCGGCATTTATTTGCATTATCTACATATACATATATTTCAATGTATGTGAAAAAATATGACTAATATTTTTGCATGTGTTTCAAATTCGGGTTTAAAAAAAGAAAAAATATATATTCTCTACTGAATATCACATCACTTTTGCATATAAAAGCATGCATTAAAGATTCCAATTTAATATGCTTTATCGAAACATTTTTATTTTTCTTATTTAAGCTATGGCAACAAAAAAGAAAATGGAAGACAATTTTAAATTAAATGTTTTATTTGAAACATTTATTCAAATAATGAAATATTGATATTTGTGAAAATTATAAAGAAATTAAAAAGGAACCTATATCCTATTGCACTATTTTGAATTATATTTTGTAATATAAATGATATATTTTTCTTCATTTACTTTTAAGGTTGGTTGTGTTTCTTACGACCAATTACTAACAGGAGGGATATGGGCCCTAAAGGGGGGGTGCCCTCCATGGGGTCTTTCTAAGGGAACCTAACCCGTATTTATGCAAGGAAATCCAAGGTTCTAAGAAAACCACGAAAACTCCAAACGGTTAGGCCGACTGGCGCGATTGGGTTCATTTACTTTTAAGAAAAAGTAATATTCTAGATTATTGTCCAAATTTCGATCCCAGAAAATATTAATACACATAAATACCAGTTTAAGCCTAGTTAGTGCCCTTTTTATGGAGCCTTGAGACAATTGATACATTAAACAATTTAGTATATATTAAAAAAAAAAACTATTTTTGCTTTTACTTTGGTTGTTTATTTTTACAAATCGATTGCTGATCATACCACAGAAGTTTTTACATTTAGTTTATACAGTTTTAATTTACACGGGAAGAGCTTTAATCCCCCCCCCCCCCTCTTCTTTCTTCGCTGTTTCAGTGTCTATATACAAAAACATTATTAATGCAGTTATTTATAAATACACTTCACAAAAGCATATATTTTTATCCTTACATGTGCATATACGTCTTTTTGTTTGAAAAAAAAAATCAAAGCACTTTTTCAAGGACTTTAATTTCTTATTTTGCAAGGAATAACCACAAGTATTTATAAATTATTTACTATTTTGTTATATTGAATTCATTTGTTAAAATGGTTCATTTTTACAAAAAGTTTGACTATATATATATATATAAGAGCAATAGAGATCCATGTCCATTGCACATATAATTCCAAAAGGTTTAACATTTATTTTTTTAATTTGCAAAAGAGAAACATTAAGAAAATTAAAAAAGAGAATAAATATGTAATTTAATAAATCAAAATAATCATAAAAAAATCTTTGAAAGTTATTCTAAAGACTTTATACGTATGCAGCCGTTTAAACATTTTATTCATGTAAGGGGAAATAAAAAATAAAATTGATAAAATTATAAATTAAGTTTAAATTTAAATTATTTTTGATTTGTCTTCTAAAGTATATTTAGACAACCAAACTATACGTTTATTTTTTCAATACACTGATAAGTATATCACTTTCCCTAAACCTACATTATGCATTGAAATGTATTTATTGAATAATGTGGTTTATCTTTTGCGCCATGCTATCCGAAACCTTAACAAAAAATTATGTAAATTATTTCATTGCGTCATATTATCCATTCGCATACATTTAACTTAATTTGGATACTAATGACGCAAAATAACCATTTACATATTAGGGTCAATCCAGTTTAAATCATCCAGGTGGTGTTGCTCGACATTTTTAATTTTCCCAATCTTTTAACAAAGATTTCTTCATAGTTTTCCGAGTTTAAAAACATGACTAAAATTTTTTTTTTTATCATATAGTTTTTTGGAGGGGCCATTTTTAACAAACTACACAGCCATTTTTGGGAGAAAACCTGTTTTACGGAAAATGCTGTAACTGCTTTATTTTTCTACCTGTCAAGAGGAATCTAAAACCAAAATGTTAAGCATAAAATTGTCGACATTTTATGTAATTATAAAATTTTCATTAGTCTTAAAATTGTCGACATTTTATGTAATTATAAAATTTTCATCAGACTTAAGGATCTAGACCAAAAACATGCTTAAAAAACGAAGAAATAAAAGGTCAAACCCCACATTACGCTGCCATTGTTTTTTATGAAGGAAATGAGACTCACCTTAAATAATTTTTTTTTAAAAAGATCTCTTATAGGACTATTCATTTTTATAAATTTCAATCCTGAAAAGTTTTTTTTTTTTTTTTTTTTTTTTGTACAGCTCATTAAATACTGTGTTAAGTCTGCTTTTGGCAATTTTCACTAATTAATATCTCAAAAAGGACTGACTAAGAAATTCTGAAAACTTAGGATAATAAACATCTTTGTACTATAAAGTTAAATTGTAAATTTTATGACTGAGACTTAACTCGTTTTTGAATAACAGTTCACTAAAAATGCACCGCCCCCTCCCCACTTTCTTTTCCTTTTTGTTTTGTTCCAGATACATAGCATTACAGGTACTTTTTGCTTAGGTACGCTCAAATTGACGATAAAAACAAATTTTACGCATTACTGCTAGTTAAATATGGCAGTGGCCTCTTTTCAAAACTTTCTTGAATGGGGGAGGGGGAGGGCGGTCTTTTGATTTTATCGTGCGCATCTGAGGAGCACCTAATACAGTTTTATTCTGACATTTTTTGAAATTAGCCTAAATACTCGCGCTAAGAATTTTATAAAATATCTCGTTTGTATATGCCACTGCCCCATGCCTTTTATGCATATTTGCCTCCCCCCCAGGGTCGAAACTAAGGGGGGCAGAGGGGCATGTACCCCGGGTGCCAGAACGAAGGGGCACCAAATGAAGGATTATACCTTTGGAATGGATCATTTTCTTCTGATTGACTGACGGCTTTTATTATTATGAAACAGCCATTATAAATGAAGTGTTAGGTGAAGATGAAAGAGCAGTCGTAAAAAGTTAGAACTCTGATTTTCTGGTCAGAATGGGAAGAAAAAGAAATGGCCATAATTTTTTTTTAAGTTAGAACTCTGATTTTCTGGTCAGAATGGGAAGAAAAAAAAATGGCCATAATTTTTTTTGTCAAAAAAAAAATTATGGCCATTTCTTTTTCTCCCCATTCTGACCAGAAAATCAGAGTTCTAACTTTTTATGACTGCTCTTTCATCTTCACCTAACACTTCATTTATAATGGCTGTTTCGTAATAATAGAAGCCATCAGTCCATCAGAAGAAAATAACTCTGTGAAAGCGGAAACTCGGTTAAGCAGGACTCGGATAATCGGGACTCTGACTGTATATTTCATTTTAAAAATGATCTTTAGAATATTTTTGTTGGTGTTCAGCGGGGGCTAATGACCCCCGTGACATCCGCCATTGTAGATTAAGTAGTTCAGTATTACATGTTTTATGCTTACATATTTTAAATTTTAAAATAAGTCGGCGATTAGAAAATTAGTAAAATTCTCTTTGTAAATATGGTTTGCGGAAGAGGGGCGGGGGGGGGTTGCCAAAATTCATGTTTGCCCGGATGCAATAAAGGCTAGTTTCGGTCCTGTCCCCCCCCCCCCCTCCCCCTCCAACACGCACACCAAAAAATACCGGTTATATGAATCAGTAATTAATCAACTTTATGCAACGTTAGCAACTTTTATGAATCAAATCTAATAATCTTCCATAAGGTAAGAGTTATTTGAAAAGAAAAAAAAACAAAAACAGTATGTGTCTTTTGCATTTCAGTAAGGAGAAAGAAATAGTGACCCTTCGTGACCTCGGAGATAAGGATTTGACTGGGATGTGGAGAAAAGTAATGAGACAGGGTTGAGAGGGAGGGTGAAAAGGAGAAGAAACTGGATTCCTTATTTCAGTTCCGTAGTTTAATTTTTAACAGTCCCCTGTAGATTTCGACTAGAATTTTTTCGGCTTTAAAGGAAGTCACGCTTGTCATTCCCTCATAATGGTAAATGTGAGGGAATGATGAAATAAGACATTTTTACTAATTGTAGGGAAAAATGCAAAATTATGAAGAAATCCAAACTGTTTCCTTGAAGAGCAACACTTAATATATAATGTATGATAAAATTAAAATTTTTGATATTTACAAAAAATTTAGTATTCTGTGTGAGGGAATGACTGCTAATAAAAACGCTTCCAGATATACCGACTGAAAAAAAATTCTGAAAAATTAACAAAATTTTACACCACCAATTTATGTTGCTGGACTGACAAGTGCTCAAAATGGCTTCTTCTCTGTGAAGGATGCTAGACTGCTACTACTCTTTAGTG
Organism: Maratus speciosus; assembly: GCA_963932465.1. Taxonomy (NCBI): domain Eukaryota; kingdom Metazoa; phylum Arthropoda; class Arachnida; order Araneae; family Salticidae; genus Maratus; species Maratus speciosus. Next base: position 105,930,478 of record OZ010797.1, read on the forward strand.
GTAGATATTTGAGATAATAGCAGTGTGTGAGGGAATGATGGTCTAACATGGGGAAACATAATTGAGTAGACTATATAATAATTGTAAAAAATAATATTTTTATTATTTTTTGTAATGTACCAAATAAGAACTTTATTTTGCTTAGGGTATTTTTAATTATTTTTATTTCTGGATGGAAAGAAATAGGCAATAATCTATGGTAGTACAGGTGGGGGAAAGGTGAGGGAATGATGTTTGCATGATACATATTACATTTTTAAATACTAAATTTATTTATTTTTACATTTTACTTTCTGTCCCTAATAAAGTATGTTTAGATCTTCTAATAAAAATAAATAAAAATGTAATGAAATTAAGAGCATTTATATGACTGGAAAGCACTTTTTGCACTATTGCAGAGAATAACCCATATATATGCACTTATAACCAGGGTTGCAAAAAAGCCGGCTAAAATTAAAAAAAGCCAGGCCGGTGGCTTTTATTGGTTTTAACCGGCTTTTTTTGGCCAAAATTGGCTTTTTTTGGCCATAATTGGCTTTTATACAATAAAGCATTGTAATTATAAACTACACATTTTAAAGTGTTTTTAATTAGTTTTAATGACATTTAATTGATTTACAGTTTAATAAGTAACCCAATTTCTCAATAATGAGGACATAATACTGGAATAAAACTTAGATGATTTTGCTAGTGATTTGTATTCAGAATTGCAAATATGTCTGCTAAATTTTAAAAGGGCCATACCAACTGCCAATTTTTTTATTTTTACTGCTTTATAAAATTAAAGAGGACAATGGTTACTTAGTTATGTTTTATTACTTAATTTTAAGAGCTATTAACATACAAGTCTTATTTTATTTCTAGCAAACATTTAAAATTATACATAGTCATATTAATAAACACCACCATTTCTCACTATTAAAAACATTATGAATAGCATATGCATGAATATGCGTAGCAACAAGCTTTTCAAAATTTTATTTTGAGAATTTTTTTTTTTTTTGGTTTAAATGCTCTATTTTTTATACACTTATGTACCATTCTCCTCAAATAAAACATCTTTTCTAATTTCTCGTTTCCATTTTGATATGTTATATTTTGTCATTAAGGCTGTTAAATCCAAAATGGCAACTTTCTGACTTAAGTTTTAATTTATTTTTGTTCAGAAATGCATGAAACTAGCAGATGTTGTTGTTCAGAAACTATGTAATTGCACTGTTTTTTTTTTTTTTTTTTTTTTTTTTCAAACGCAATAGATTTTTCAGAAAATAGTGTCAAAGTGAGCGTTTTGAACTGAATTTCCACACGAAAGAAGAAACCACTCAGAAAAGGGTGAAAAAACATGTTTGTCACGTTATCAAAATCTCTTTATAGCTCAATAGGTAATTGATGGATCAAAAAATGGAAAACACATTTCGATTCCAAATTGCTTTCATGTTTCATGGTCAGGCTTTCGAATTTTACATCTTTCCATTAAAAAATGAATTTGTAAATGTGTCAAAACATTTTGCGCTTGTTGAGCAGAGCAGTTAAGAACAGTTTTAATTAAATATAATCTTTAAAATGTGTAGTATATGTGGAGCTATATAATATAGAATTTCAAAACACCAGTTTGGAGCCTAACATATATCCTTTTCAATGTTTATATATATATATATATTTTTTTTTTTCAGAGATAATGCGTTCACAGAGTTGTCTTCTAGAAGTTATAAAGACTTATTTATTTGATAAAATTTAATAGAGGTCTATTATTTTTTTTAGTAGAAAATATTTATAAATGTATTAAAAATTGATCCAAATTTAAAACAAATTTACTGTAAGCCAACTTTAAAAAATAAAAACTTACTTCTTCCAATAAAAGCCGGCTTTTTTTAAGTGGTTAAAACCAAAAAAAGCCGGCCGGCTTTTTTTGGCCTGGCTAAAAGCCAGCAACCCTGTCCCTATAGCACTGAAATAGGAAGACTGGAAAGGGGATTCTTTAGCTTCATACACAATCAGTATCGATAAGCATCCATAAACTCTCTCCGTAGCTCAAGCGCGAGCTGAATCAACTGATACAGCAGTCAACCCTTGCCCCTGATGGTTGGGATGCAAAGTATAAGCCAAACAATGGTTTGGTTTCATGATTTGATCCCTTCTATTATGCCCTTTTTCAATATGGGCTTACAGGAATTTTCTTTTAGATGACCGAGCCAATTTTGTTCAGTTTTAAAATCGAAAACATTTTAATATATTGAAAGAAAGCATGTTTTAAAAAGATTTTGACTTTAAGCTTTTTTTTTTTTAATTACTTCTCTTATTTTGTAAATGTTTAAAATTAATAATCCAATTTCAATTTTGAATGGAATGGTTATTGCCTAGACTAGAATAACATTGATGCACATTATCTTGTTATATATACAAAAAAATCTACACTTTTCTAAGTTTTTTTTCCCCATAAAAAAAGCTAGCTAATGCTTTAAGCTCTCAAAAGTAAGAGAAATTAAAACGATTTTAAGTAAGAGAAAAAATGTACAGTTCAGGTGAGCTTAATGTCTACTTTTTAGAAAAACACAATTTTACAAAAAAAAAAAAAAAAAAATTAAATAAAAATTTTACCCTTTTAAAAAGTTGTACTTAACAATAATACTTTACTATGTACTAATTACTGATATACATTAAGAGTGAATTTAAAATATTACATGCAATGTTGTCATGTGTGACATTTAATTTGAATTTTTACAGCTCAATTTAGTATTTGAGGTTTTTGACATGACGGTTTAAATTATGATTTAAACCCGACATAAACTGACACATGTCAAAAACCTGCCAACCCTGTAATTATTACTAATACTATATACTAATTATACAATTACGGTAATAGTGAATTTTAAATATTACATCTAATGTGTGACATTTAATGTGAAATTTTACAGATCACTGTAAGTATTTGAGGTTTTTGACGAGGTTTTTGACAAGGGGTTTTTGACATGACGGTTTAAACCGCAGTTTAAACTGTCAAAAACTGACATGCGTCAAAAACCTGCCAACCCTGCGTACGCCATGGATTACATTTTTCAGTATACAGTAAATTTTTAAACTTCTACGGAACTGGTCATACATTACGTACGCCATGGATTAAACATTAATATTCCTGGACCAATTTTAAATGAAATTTCATTTTTTAACTTCTAAACATCCCACAATATTACTTTTTACAACACCGTTTAGAGAAATTGCAATTTGTTTGAAAGCTGTATCTCAATTTGTTTCAGAGTTAATTTTTTTTTGTAGTTTTTATTACTTTTTTGACATAGTGGCAACAGAAGTATCCATCTCTATTGAAAGTAAAGGGAAAATACAGATTACTGTATAGACCATCAGAAAACGAATAAAATGCAGATTGAACCAATAAAAAGCTTCAGATATTTTTTTGATTTCCTATCCTGACAAAGGACAATAACCATTTTTCCAAATGGTTAAAAATGTAATAAAAACTTAAAAGTATAAAAAAGTATATAAAATATTATTTTAACATAGAAATTTTATCGGTTCTCTAACTTATGTATAGGACTACAAAATGCACCAGGTCCCGATACTATGTGCGAGCAGCACCAAAAGTGGTTCCGTTGTAAGTATTGCAAGAAAAGAGATTTTTACACGTAAATAAAACAGGGGAGAGAGAGCACCTTTGAACATTTTTTTTTTTTTTTTTTAAATCCACATATTTCTTACTTAGAATTATATTTATTGAATTTTAAATATTTCGTGAGAGAAAGAATGTAATTCTGTATCATATGACATAAAAAATTAGTTTTTCAGGTAAATTAAATATGTTGTGAGGTTTTATAAAGTTGAAAGTTTTCTGTTCAAACCTGCCCCATGTAGAGGTACCTTTGAACAAGCTAGGGGCACCTTTAAACAAATAAAATATGAAAATATTGACAGTTTTTATTAAAAACTACATATCTTTCAAAAATATAAAATAAGAATAAAACTACACTATTACATTTAATTGAAATTACTATTTTTATATTATTTAACCAAATTTGTATCCATCAAAGCACATTATTGAGACAGAACGGAAGATCCTTCCAATTATGTTTAATTGTGGCAACATTTTTATATAATATCCTTAAAATCCACCAAATTGATTTCTGATGCCTCTGGAAAATATATCTTATGTTCTTTTTTATGAAGAAACCTGACATTAAGCAATTTAATCTGACTGATGTAATGAAGAGCTCTTTTTGCATGAAATTGAACTAAAATGAAATCATTTACATTCAAATTGTTATAGAAAATGGATAAAAACCTGTTTTATGAAATCCAGAAATAATGTTTAGCATTGTAGATGAAACAGTATAGGGTGAAACGGTGTTAAACAAATCTGCCAAATCATGAATTATTGTGTGTCCTGAATTTGCCTGTTAGTTGAAGCCCTGCATCAGTACAACTTCCATTTAACTATACTAACAATCTCTTAATTTTCATATTTAAAAAAAAATTTAAACTCAATAATAATATTTATAATACTATAACTCGTTACTTCATAGTTTTAATTGTTCAATGGTACCCCAATCACACAGAGTTTAGCATTACAACTATTTACTCAGTTGGGTTTGAGAATTTGAAGGGAAAAAAACCCTTATAAGTTAAAGTTAAGATCTTTATATATTATTATCTTTATATATAATTATAATCTTAGGGGTACAAGATTATCAACAAAAAGTTTACAACTTTATTTTGTTAAGTTTAGATTCAAGGAAACAAAATATACATATCTTGCTTAGACAGTAGTGTGCAAGCAAAATAGTAAAGTTTTGTATTTTTGTTACATTGAAGCAGTAGTACCTACTGTGCTGCCGTATATATTTAAAAAATGTAATTTAAAGAAAAATATTTACAGTGTTCAAAAGGTGCCACCAGTTCAAAAGTACCCCCTCCTCTACCTCAAGATTTATTTTTAAAAGTGCAAACAATATTTATAGAAAATATTTTTAAAAAAAAGATGCTTCTTATATAAGATTATATTTAATTAATGACAAAATGTAGCCCATCAAAATGGAAATATTCTTATGTGTCCATATGGAGAGAATAAGTTATAAATGTTAAAAGAGAAATCAGAAAGGATGTAATATTTGAGGAGAGTGGTTACATAAGTATATAAAAATAGAGCATTTAAACAAGAAAAAAAAAATCTAAATAAAAGCTTGAAAAATTTGTTGCTAAGCATATTCATGCATATGCTATTCACAATGATTTTAATAATGAGAAATTGTGTTTTTATTAATATGATTATATATAATTTTAAATGTTTACTAGAAATAAAATAAGACATATTAATAGCTCTTAAAATTAATTAACTAATAAAACATGCAACTAAGTAACCATTGTCCTCTTTCATTTTATAAAACAGTAAAAATGAAAAAATTGGCAGTTGGTATGGCCCTTTTTAAAATTTAGCTGACATATTTGCAATTCTGACTACAAATCACTAGGCAAAACCATCTAAGTTTTATTCCAGTATTAATGTCCACATTCACATTGAGAAATTGGGTTATTAAACTAAATCAATTAAATGTCATTAAAACTAATTAAAAACACTTTAAAATGTGTAGTTTATAATTACAATGCTTCATTGTATAAAAGTCAGTTATGGCCAAAAAAAAAAAAAAAAAGGGCCAAATTTGGCCAAAAAAAAGCTGGTTAAAACCAATAAAAGCCACCGGCCTGGCTGTTTTTAAATTTTAGCCGGCTTTTTTGTAACCCTGAAACTTAGTCAACAGGAAAATTCTCTAAATTGTGAACTGCCACAGGAATTCACAGAGAAAAGATATAATCATGAAACTTTTCTTATGAACAATAATGCATGCATTTTAATAAGTTTCAAAGTATAAAGCATATTGCAAACAATATTTTATATTATGAAAACTGTATAAAAAGTAAGACATTATGCTACCTAAAATTTTCCAGCTCTAAGAATTCTTTTACTTTTTTGGCATTATCAGTTGAATTTTTAGACTTCTTTTTTCTTTGTAAGTGTCAGACAACTTTTTTTGCCCCCTCCTGACCATCTTCGTTTATCATGTTTGTCAGCAATTACATGAGCTTTCTTCTGTACAATTTTATTTGCAAAGTAGCAGATCATCCTAAGTTGAATCCATGCACAGCTGATATAGAAGACAGTTCTAGTCATTTCTCTGAAACAAACACCTCTTTGGGAGATTTGCTCCAAATGCTGTGCTATGAAGGTATTCCTTAGCATTCCGAGCTTTTGTTGAAATATATTAGGAAAAGATTTGATGATAACAATCTTTGATATAAAGGAATAATTTCTGAGACGATAGGGTGTAACAAAACAGTTTTCATTGAGGAATATGTTTTGGGTGGTTCTGTTAATGATATCGCACATTGATAAAAACACCAGGATGTTGATCCTTCTGGACATTTGGAATGTTGGGGATTGTCATTAGTTGACATACAGTGATATAAAGATGCTAAAGCTGCCGTTTTCATCTTAACATATGGTGCGTTATCTTTGATTAGATTTTTTTTATAATAGTTTTGAAGCTTCACAAATGTTCTTTCAATCAAATTCTCTTTTTTTCCCCTGCCAAGTGTTATATATTTCATTTTGCACTCTAATTTTATTTCGAATTCCAGTGCCTAATTTTTCTGAAACATGATTAATACACCCTTTCATAATCGGCACATGCCCATCTACCCTTTCATTATTTAAAAACCGAAATGTTTTTGAATCCTCATCTAAGAGCATTGATGTATACCGCATTGTGGTAATTTTTAATGGAATACTTCCAAAGTGTCAAAGCAGCATGCATTTCCACAAAGATCGATACAGAAATTTTTTTTTTGGCATTGATAAATGCGAATTACGCCATGTTATACATTCAAGACGGTTGAAGATTTGGCCCGATCTATGGTAGCTTTTTATTTCTATTCAGCTGTCTTACAACGCTACTTCTCATTTTTTGTAAGACAACAACCAAATCTGTCATAATATCAATCGCCATCAAATGACAAATATTCCATCGAACCACTAAAACCACGTGCGACGTGCGAAGCATAATATAAACAAAACAAACGCCAACGGCGAACGGTACAGTTACGCAGTTGTAGTTAACGTGCTTGATTACGAAAGTATAAAAATATTAATCTCTTTAAATTAAAATATCAAATTAAAAATTTTGAAATACGTTTGTTTATATTTTCACGATAGTTACGACGAATTTTTTTTTCACAAATTTGAAATGCTTGTAACTTTGCATTTATAACTGTTGCAGTTAAGATTAAAGTACCTTTATAGACTGAAAAAATAACGATTTTTGCCACACGAGGTTCACAGTAGAGATACAAAAATAGAGATCTGCACGGGCCGGGTCCGGCCGATTTTCATTCACGGCACTCGGGCAGGGCCATACTTTTTTCTGAAGGTTCAGGCCAGGCCGGGCTTAACTTATTTTTTCTGTACAGAGCCGAGACTGGTTTCATTTATAGTTTCACGGTCCAAAATTTTCAGTCCTAATTTTGACCCAGCCCGTATGAAAATCATTGTCTCAGCGTGGCCTAGTCTAGCCATACTGAACCTGTGTCCCGGTGACCTTTTATGTGCGGCCCGAGGCACAGAATCGTTAACCCATACTTTTACAATTAATTGGGATGCGCATAAAAAATTATTTAAGATCTTTAGCGTTGTTTTAGATGTCTTCATGGGAAGATAAAAATCTGTCCTGTTATTTATAAATAATTTAAAATTATGCTAAAAGCCGTTTTCTTAGTTAAAGATTTTTTTCGCATGTAGCCCTATTTGTCCTATTGTATAGTCAGTGTTTCCTGATTGTGGACTTTTTTAATTCAGATTATTTGACTGTCACCACTTTTTTTAAATAGTATAATTTGCGTTATTTTTCAGAATTTTTATTCTATTTTTAAATTGGCTGAATATTTCTATTTCAAAATAGCGATGACAATCAATCTGGGGACAAAAATGTCTCCAACCTGGCAACACTGTATACAGTGATGTATACATTTCTTAATCTTCATTAGAAAAAAAATGCTTGGAAATTCTGTATTACATTATTACATTTTATATTTTTTAAGTAGCTAATACAGCTTTTAAGGGTTGAACTTTAGTCACGGAAAAAATTGTCACCGAACACATTCTGCTGCACTATTGCCGACCAGCGAAGTTCACGGCCTATTTCTACAGCATTTGCAGTAGAAATCTACAACGAATTTTGAAATTTGGAAAGAGCGGTATTAAATTTTTTGGTAATATTTCTTCCGCGACAAACGTTCAACAATAGTACTGGTAATATTAACTTTGCTTTTTTGCACTGTTATATTACTTGTTATTTTAATTACTGTTTCTCTTTAACCCTTTTGTAAGTGTGTTGCGGCCCGCCTAAAGTAGGAAACTTATGTTTGCGGTCCGCGAGAAAAAAAAGGGTTGAGTATGGCTGGGCTAGTCCATTCAAAGATCAGTAAAATTGAGCCTATCTCAAAAATTTTTGAAAAAAAATGCATACATTTTTAAATTGCCATTATTCTACACTTAAGCATTAAAATTTATTCTTTTTAAAGAATAATAGATTTCTATGTTTATTAAAATATAGCTAAATTAAAATATAAAGAAACGTGTGAAAAAGAACCTGCCTCTGACGGAACCCTGCTTTAAACTGAAAAACGTGTTGACCCACGCAAAATCAATATACCAATACGTAAGAAAAGAATATATAATACATTTACACTTGCTAAGAAGGGAACTTGTCTATTTACACTTGCTAAGAAGGGAACTTGTCTATAACGCATTTTTTTTTTCTTTTCTATGCAATTCCGTCTTAGAAGATTTTACTGTATAGTTTTTTCATATTTTTAATACTTTAATACATGGAATATGGATTAACAACATTAATGATAACTGAAATATTTACATACAGATACAAGAAATAGTGATTCATAAAATAAAAAAAAAATACCGCAGCCTGCGACACTTCTATAAAGATTATAACGATGGAAAAAGAAATATTTTTGGTCAGAACTCCACGTACGAGACAAATTTTTAACCAAATAGACGTAAAAAATCAGTGTTTTGTGGAAATTCACTTAGGCCGGGCCGGGTTCGGCCGATATTTTAACTTTTTTTTGGATCGGGCTGAACTTAAGTTTTCTATCGGCCCGGGCCAAGACGAATTTTTTTTCTATGAGTCGGGCCGGGCCCGGGCCTGGAAATTTCGGCTCGTGCAGACCTCTTGTTCACAGTCCCCTTAAACAGCGCCCGGACGGTGCCTTAAACGATTTACAATTTAGATTCTCCTTTTTAGCCCCCAATATGGTATTTCTTTCGAGCAGCAATTAAAATGTCTCTAAAAAATAACGTTCCGTTACAGAAGCCAGCCAATATGAATAATCTCTACTGCAATTTTGTAAACTTCTAAGCATCACACATTTTCAGTTTTAATATCGTCGTATACGGAAATCGATATACTTTTAAATGCAATTTGTTTCAAAACTGCATCAATTAATTTTTCAGATAATTTTTATTTAGTTTTTAATACCTATTTTTTTTGAGTTGGAAGCTTAAGTACTCCATTATTTCTACAGAAAGTAAAGGAAAAATAGTTCGAAAATAGTATACAGTCGGACGTCGTTATCCCGACACCCGGTTTTCACGTCACTCCGCTTATGTCAGGTTTTCAAAGTCCAGATTTTCTGTATATGATTTTAATGTAAATACACCAGGGATATTACGTCGTTGAATAATTTTCAACTCCGCATTTCCCTACGGTTAAAGAAAATTCTCCATTTTTCATAATCTATCTTATAAGCACGGAAATTAAGCGGTAAGAAGTGTTTTACATAAACTTTTCATAAAAGTTTCTGAAATACAAATTGAGATAAGTGTGAAATTTTACTTCAATCCTTTTTCTGAATAAATAAACCCACACGCTATAAATAATCCACTTAAGCTCCAGATAGATGTATCAGTCTACTCGCGGTCTTTGTTTTGGTTAGGTGGCGCTTTTTTGTGATTACACGGCGTTTTTCATCCGGCTAAAACCGAAGCATTGCATTGCGTTGAAACAATCAGAAATTATCTAACATCCATTTCTGAAACAACGAATATTGATTACAATTCATTGTATAATATTGAAAAAAGAATTATAGGAAGCACATCTAGGGATAAGCAAACCTTAATTCATCAATATTCCGAGTAACAATAATTTCGTTTTTGTGTTTATTTTGTTTAATAATGTTTTATTGCTAAAACTGCAAGAACAGTTATGAATTTAAAATTGTCTTAAATTAAAAATACAGCTCTTTATAAACATTTTTTCTCCAAATCCGGTTACCGCGACACTCCGCTTATGACGACACTTTTTGTGGTTATTAAACAATCGGGATGACGATGTTCGACTGTATTACTATCTTTGTTGCGATTTTCCCCATAACAACTGAAAAAAAAGTAATTAAAATCCGTGCTATTTTGAAAAAACAAATGAATGATTTCTGATAAAACAGAGCTATTATAAACTATATTTAATTTTAAGTACATATTAATGTTACAAATAAATTGAGGCATATGAATCATTAAACAGCCGATATTTTGTCAATTTTCTTGAATGACATCGCATTTGCTGGATTTGTGTATTATTCTGCATACGGCATCTGGTGAAGAAAAGATGCAATTTCTCGCTTCAGGATAATGCCGTACAAGTGCATTGCATTACCTGTATTTTAAATTTGTTCACAGAATGATTATTCTTTTGCACAATTTCAGATTTCCTGTGACAGTGTTCTGTCTTATATGACAAAGTAAAATTTATCCGAATTTGAATATCAAACTTTCAAATGTATTTACAATAAAGAATTATTTCAACGGCACTTTAGCATTAGTTAAAGGGAAATTAAAGGGACAATTTTTCGGTAACCGAAGGAAAACATAGGCCGAACATACTGAACCTCTATAGGTCTTTTTAATTCCCAATGCATAGTTTACACTGTTAGAAGTTTAAATAGCTGTTTAAAGACTGGATCGTAAATGTGGAATTCTTCAGCAGATGCGAATGACGTCATTTTATGTAAAATAAGTGTGTGTTTTAAGTCTTAAAACTAAAATGTTTTGTACTATATATTTACATACATGCTTTTTTTTTCATTGGGAGCAACACTAAATTCTGAAAAAACAGAATTCATGTTATCTAGTAACAGATTGTTTACGTTACAGTTTTTAACGATTAAAATACTTTTTTTGCTTTTCCCTACAACAATCCTAGAAACAAGACCACATAAAGAGAGGTGGAAACGCCGGTTAGCATACTCAAAAAAATATTTAAAAAAAATAAGGAAAGGACAGCTGACGTCACTGTTGGTCAGTAAAAAAAAACCTGTTCATTCATTATGAGTCCTACTATACACAAGTACTCTGGGAATTTGATTGGTCTTTAGCAGATTGATTTAATAGATCTATGATATGATTGGCCTACGTGGCCAAGCTGATTCCTGCAATGATCGCTATGATAAAAATGTAGTGGTAGATTGGTTGACGAAAGTGTTTGTAAACATGCCCTTTCCATGCAGCGACAGGCATTTCGCATCCAGCTAGCCCAGTGATTCGCAAGCAGATAACACACAACAAAATGAGAACTTTTTCGTTTTTTGTTGAATTTCTAAAAATGTACTGAACCAATTTTGATGAAATTTAAAAATTAGTATTAAATCGACAGCATCCTTTTTCAATTAACAAAAATACATAAATCGATCGCGTAATTTCGGAGCATCGGTGCTCAAAGAAAAAACATTCGAGTAGAACCCTTTCTAAAAATCACTGCTAAATCTTCAACATTTAAAACAAACTGACCGTCTGTACACACACACACACACGCAGGGCTGATACGGGTGACTATGTTTTAATTCTATCTCGCACCACTTTAAAAAAAATCGCACACACTTTGCCAACATGAGCAAAAGAAATATTACAAAATTTGTATTTTAAAAATAGCGGTGCAATTTAAAAATAGTCGGATAGTGCAGCCCTGCACACACACGAGTGTGGATATATAAAGTGTCAAACAAGCTAAATTTATGACAAATTCAAATTATACTAACCAAATTTTTAAATGAATTGTGTAACAGCTTTACAAATTTGTTTATGAAAAACTGAAATTGTGGAGTTTGTAAAATGGTAATGAAATTTAATTATATTATAAAAGTTATATAGAGAATGTTTTTCTTATTGTAGAGACTATGGCATTTACAATTATTTAACAGAGCGTATAAAACTTTTTGTTACTAAAGCTCATTACGTCATGTTCTCCATCGAAAATGTGTGGTGCGATATTTACAGTTCTTTTACAAGACAATACAAGTCACGTGCAGTGCAGTTTATCGCCAATTAATGTTAGAAGAGCTAATCCCCCCCCCCCCCTTCAATTCTATTTTATTGTCCGACGCCGTATTCAAGAATGTTTGACAGATTCAACAACTTTTCGCAGAACGCTTCTTGACAGAAAATATGATAATTAAGCCTAATTCAAAGTAGTTAAAAGTTTCTAACCGCTATGAAATAATACCATCTGGAAACAGTGGCTATAATTTATATGAACCTGTACATAGTCTATCAAGTAAATTTCGCTGTGAAACTTCCCTGTGATCATAAAAAGAAAGAAATGGCCACGTTGCTTTACCCGAACATTTAAAGAAACATTTTCGAGACATTGGTACATTAGTGTTACTTTTAGGTAGATTTCGTATGAAATATTACCTATTACATTCTCCCCTATGTTGGAATTTCTGAAAAATTTTTGCAGATCTACACCGATCATGACCCCTAGAACCCAAAACTACCCTCAGTAATAAACTTTATATCATTTTCTTCTGGACACGATAACTTCCATAATTCTGCACAAATCTCTTCCAAACTGATACATAAAATCAAGGGGCATAAAATCTCGGTCAAGTTCGTGAATAGGCAAAATCGGACAAAGGGGATGAAAATAGGGAGGAATTTTGTGGAAAAACAAAAAACCCCATAACTTCTTAAATTTTGTACATATCAAATCCGTTTAAAGTTTTTATTACTTCTAAAAATAGGGCCAAAAATTTATGTATAACATAATTTTGATAAAATTAAAAATGGGCTCAAAGGGCGCAAAAAATAGGGTTTTTGGGAGAAAAAAATTCATAACTCAATTCTCGAGATCTCAAATCCAATTAATTTTATTATAAATCTCCTTAATATTATCTATAACTTTTATATTCACAAGTTTTTGATAAGACCAATTCGTACAAAAAAAAAAAAAAAAATTAAAAACGAAAACAAAAAGTGGTGGTGGGGGGGGGGGGGGGGGTGTTGAAGAAGAAAAAAAATCCATAACTCCTCCAATTCAAAAGATGTAAAATACCCATAAATTTGTCATATATCTTCTTAATATTGTCTAAACATTTATATAGACAAGTTTTTGTAGGACCAATTCTTGCAGCAAAAACAAATTAAAAATGCATAGCGGTTGAAGAAAAAAATCATCTTATTAAGGGTGTATTCAAATTCAAACTGCTTATTTTCTGACTCATTTTACAATTCATTTTTGCTCTCAAACGCATCCAATTGCTAGATTCTCTTATTCAGAAACAATATAATGTACCGTAATGATCAATTTTTTGATAGAGGCAGAATATATTTCAAAAAATGATGTCAAAATGGGCATTTTGAACGGAATTTCCCGAAGCGATTGTGTTAGAAACGAAAAATATTGCCCTACTGAGAAAATAATCGTTTATTAATCAAGTTTTAATTAATTGAACGAAAAATAAAAACACAGGTGGCTTATAAATCTCTTCAAAAATCATGTCAGAAAGTTTCATATTTTTTCTTTTAAAAATGAATCTGAAAATGTGCCATAAAACTTGGAGTTGTTGAGCATGGAAAAGTATTTTTTTTTTAATACCGCCTTAACATGATTCTGATAAAACCAGCTACTATATAAAAATGAAATAAAAACTCGTCAAAAGCGGCCAAATAAAATTGTTAAATTGGGTTTATCTCTAATCATGATTTAGTTTTTGTTAATAATTAGCATACTTAACTTCGAAATCTACCTCCGCCTGTCGGCCGGGCCGGCAGGGATTTTTTTAAATATAAAACGTTTTTTTAAAATATAACACTCACCAGGCCATTTGCGTGTTTTAATAATCACGTTTTAAACGAGAATTCTGCGGTTTAAATCAAAGTTTAAAGAATGTAAATTAAAAAAAAAAAAGAAAAAAGAAAAATAACTGCTATTTAAGTATTTTAAAGTGAAAATACATAAATATCCAAAACAATTCAATTTCATATTAAGAGTAAGCAGGCATCTAACATTTGGCACAATTCAACGACCTATCAATCATTAAAGTACACCTGTTATAAATTAACGTCACTAATTTTTTTTTTATTGATAAATAAATATAAAAAACATTCCCCATCCATTGCTCGTGTATTAAATTTCTATCAATAAACCACACACTTATTTTATATGGACACACTGTTCCAAAATAGGTAAATTTACTTTATACGAAAAAAGGGGGGGCTTAAAAGGAATGTAGCAGAAAAATGTTTAATACGGAATGTATTTATCATTTTTAATTAAATTTACAAAAGACTAAGATTTTGCTTCATACGTTTCTGTAATTAGTAACCCAAATTATAATGCAAAAATATGATAGTAACATATGAACAATCGATTTCGATTTATTGTAATATATTTTTAACCGCTAAACATCATATACTTTAAAATTGTTTTTTCGAAAGGGGGGGGGGCGATATTTTTTAACTAAAACTATGTCAATTTACTGACTTTACGGTTTTTAAAATAATTCAAATAAAAATTAATGGATTGCATAAAGATAGATTACACAAAAATTAACCAGCTTAGTTAAAAATATATAAATAGTTCGGCATTTGTTTCTGGACAATATTATACAATGAAGTTAACATTTTATCAAAAAATTAAATTTTACACATACATAATTAGCAAGAACTAAATGCATGAAATAGGAAACAAAGATATTACACATATGTCTAATTTCATGTAAATTTAATAGTCTTAAATTTAATAGTAACGAGAAAGAAAACATACCTCAAGCATAAATTACGAAACACTTTCCAACACATTCAGTATAATGTAACAAAACGGCACCGTTATGAAAACATGTATAATAATCACTTATAAACAGATTAGGTTAAATAATGCTATAAAAAGTGATAGAATATCTTTATTAAGATTGATGATAGTTTCGTCGCACAAACGGCGACATTTTCAAAATCAATCACGATAGAAAATATTTTCATATAATTTAAAAACAAACATAGTAAACAATGTCACGAGACATTATGCATAATGAAAAACATTGCAAACATAAATTAAAATTAAATTAGCTATTTGCGAGCGTGGATTAATTTTCAAAAACAATAACATGGTAAACAATGCCACGAGACAACATGCATAATGAAGAGCATTGCAAAATATAAAAATATCTTGGCTATTTGCGAGCGTGGATTAATTTTTACTATTGTTACTAAAATTACACAGCATCTCTTTCCAAATTTTAGGTAATTCAAGGGATACTGAATCATTGCAAATGTTCTTGTTGCGTAAAAATATTTCTATTGATTCTCAGATTATGGATGGTAAATAAAATCTTGATGTATAAATTAACTTGCTATTTTTAAAATCGATCTGAAAAGGTAAGATAGTGTTCTTATATATGATGAAAGTATGTTCTGACCGTAACCAATCGCTTAGATATAGACGTAAATTCTAAGTCGTTGCCTTTAATTTTCTTTTGAGATTGATATTTCGTATTTGAGATTTTTATTTTTATATTGCTGTTGTTGGTGATTGGTTGTTATTTCGTTTGCCTTTTTGCGTTAGTTATGGATAAGACGGAGAAAGCGACGAAGGAGGTGTTGGATGAGGCTGGTGTTTTGGAATTTCCGGCTGCCGTTAGTAGGATAAACTCGCATATATACGAAATGCTTGAGTCCCAGAGGAATAATACGAGTGGTAAAGTTACTGCTGAAATAATGGGCATGATGAAGAAGTGTGTGGATTTTATCAACATTTGCCTTGTTAAAGCACATCGCGATTGTGTCTTGTGTGTCAAGTGAGACTAAATTAAAGACTTTGATAGCGCATAAGGCGGCATATGAGGCTCTTGCTGATAAATTTTCAAAATCAAGACCAACTGGTCAGCTGGATGTCTCGCAAAGTGCTGCTGTTTCGACACCAAAGGTGTCAAGATAGAGTGATTTTTCAGCGATAGTCACTTCTCCTGGGGAGGATTCTTTGGATACTATTAAAAGGGATATTAAGGGTATTTGTCGCTCTAAATCTGATGTGCCGGTTCCTGATGATGCCGTGGTAACCAAGGCTGGTCAGCTTATTCTGAGGGTGCATACAAGGGCAGATTCGGAGAGGTTGAAGGAGGTTTTGGTAGATTATGATAATTTATCAGACAGAATTAAGGAATTAAGAAGAAGACTCGAGAGAACTTTGATTACGAGTGTCGATCCAGAAGTTAATGAGGATTTGGTTCGGAAATCGCTGAGTAAATTGGTGAATGAGGCTAGTAGGGGTGATCCTGGTGATTTACAAAAAGATTTGGATATGGATATAATCAGACGTATTACAGCAAGGGCTAGTAAAACTAACTGGCTGATTGGGGTTAGTAAGGAGGTCTCCCAATTCGTTATTAAAAGACGCCGTATATGTATAGACTTAGAAAGGTACCGTGTGGTTGGATTTGTTCAGATCATACGGTGTTACAATTGTCAGACTTTTGGTCATCTTGCTTCTAAGTGTGAGAACCTAGTCAAGTGTGTTAAGTGTGTCGGAGACCACACAATTAAGGATTGTAATGTGCTTACTGAAATGTGTATCAATTGTATGGGTATTACTGACATTGATTTGGACGCTGATCATAGAGCGGACAGTCTAGACTGCCCACAGTTTAAGGCGTACAGTTCTGATCAACTTGCTAAACGGTTGTGATAGTTGTCGTGGGTTCTTCTCAATCTTTGTCCGAACTTAACTTTGTTCAGATCAATCTTCACCATTGTTCTGATGCAACCAACTCTTATTCACTATATGGTTAACTTTAACATCCACTTTGCTCTCTGTCAAAACCCATATATTTTTAATAGTTCTTTCGTTGGCTTGCCTCCTGAGTGGCTTTGTTTTTTGTCTTCTTGTTCTGCTGCTATTGTATATCCTTTTAAGACCTATGCATGTGTGAAGAGTCTTATTTTGGAAAACAGTGTGTTTAAAAATATTACAGTTGAGAATGGCTACTTCATTATTGGTTCGCTATATTCTGCACCTTCAGGCGATCTTGAAGCTGATTTAAGAACTTGGTGTCATTATTCTGATTGTAACAGAGTGCTTATCGGTGGTGATTTTAATGTTTTATTGCTTTCAATGGGTTATTCAAGAGAGTCCGACAGCGCGGAGGTCCTTCTGGAGTACTTGATTACTAATATGTCAATTATGAACTCTTCCGATTCAGAATATACTTATGTACAAGATAACATGAAAGGTCGTCCGGATTTGACCCTGGCGGGTTTGGACGTTCTCTCGTTACTTGATAATTGGACAATTGATAAAAACTTTTCGTACAGTGATCATCGTTATATCCGATTCACTCACTTCTACTCCGTTACAGATTAGTCATGGCAGATTTTAGACAAAAAATAATATGAAGAAATTCAATAGCCTTTTTGCAGACAAATTGTCAGTTCTCTCACATTCATTAGAAAGAATTTTAAATTCTTCATTAGATGAGATTGGAAGGAGGATTTTACTGATTTATTACAACTACTTATGATGAATTTTTTTTAGCGTGGTGTTATACAACATACTCCAACTGTAAACTGGTATGACAGTTCTCTTAGAAAAGAACGTAATAGGGTTAATGCCTTGTACAAACAGTATATGAAAAACATTGATAATTTACAGTATAAACAAAAGTATATAGCTGCCAGAAGAATGTATAAACAAAATCTGAGAAAAGCTAAGCGTTCTGCCTGGGTAGGTTTTTGTGAGAAGACGGATGATGTTTACAGAAGTCTATACAATTTCTAAAAAATCTTTATCTCAGAATGATTTAATTTTTACCACTCTTGAAAACTCACGAGTCTGATTCATATGATGATATTACGGAAAATCTTGTATCGGAACATTTTGAGGTAAATAATCCTCCTCTGAATACATTTGAATATATCGGTGATGTTAATTTTGAAGATTCTGATGATTTTGTTCCAGTTACTAAAAGAGAATTATTTTTTGATATTAGTCGACAAGGAAATAAGGCGGCTCCCGGTTATGATGAGATAGACGCGATGATTATCAAGAACCTTTGTAAAAATGTTACAGCTTTTATGATTTCTTTATTGAATACCTGTTTGAAATTTGGTCACTTCCCGAAATGCTGGAAGAAAGGCATTGTAATATTTTTTCGCAAACGTAACCGTGATCCCAAGTTACGGAAATCTTACAGACCATTTACACTTCTTCCTATCATTGCAAAGGTTTTTGAAAGAATATTTAAGACCCGAACCGTTACAATGTTGGAATCTATGTCATATTTGGATGATGGACAGCATGGTTTTAAAGAATCGCGCAGCACAATTTCAGCTCTTGCAGCTCTAAAGAAACTAATTAAGGAAACACTTTCTGAATTCAAATATTGTTCGCTCATCTCTTTTGACATAGTTAGTGCCTTTGATGTAATGGATTGGTTTATCTTGACTGAATTAATTGACGAACTTCCGATTTATGAGTATTTAAAAACTATTTTAAAGAATTATATAAGTCATCGTCTCATAGGATTAAAGTTTGTTAGAGGCATAAGATTGTTTAGAATCTTTCGGGGCTGCCCGCAAGGTTCCTATTTAGGACCCCTGCTTTGGACCATTGTTGCTGATAAGATTATCAAAACTTATAAGCGACACAGTCAAAAAAATATTTCTTATGCTGATGATTCTTATTGTTGAAGGCAGTGATAAAAGAACTGCACTTGAGAACACCGTCAATGCTAGCATTTCCCACTTTGTTGCAGCCGGTAGTGATTTAAATATGTCAATTAGTGTTCAAAAGTCTGCTTCAATGCTTTTTGGAAAATATACATCAAGAAAGCGTCGACCTATTTTTAAACTCCAGGGTAGGAGCATATCTGTTAAGGATAATTTGCTGTACTTGGGATTTTATCTTGACAGTAGATTCCATTGGTTGGAGCATCTCGATATGGCCTGCGATAAAATAAAAGATTTTAGTTGTAATATCCAAAAGATAAGAATTCGTGATAAAGGATTACCACTTGAGTTTCTAAAAATTTGGTACAATTCAGTGTTAAAGAAACAGATTACTTACGGTTACGAAGTTTGGTTTAAGGATTTACGGAGCCATGGAATTAATCGTTTATCCCCATGCCAAAGACTGTCTTCTATCTATTATTCGCGCATATCAGTCAATATCAACACAGGCACTTTGTGTACTTTCGGGAGTTCCTCCAATCGAAGTAGAATTAAAACAACTGGCTTTATGTTTTGAAGTTCAGAAAAATGATGGTTCAGATTGGATAGAAGATGTTTGTTTCAACAGATCGTTTGATGAAAAAAGTTTATACTTTGGACTATCCCTACTTTTATTATGATCATCATGTCAATTTCGTACGTGACATAACAGAGAAGGCCCTTTGTACAACCACCCAGTTTTATATACAGATGGTTCTAAGATGCCTACGGGCGTTGGAACGGCTTCTGTGGTTTTTTGAAAGAAGATATCTTTGAGAAGAGAATTAGACTTAAATTATTTAATACGGTATACCAGGCTGAACTTATCGCCTTATATTCCGCAATTGAGTGGCGTAGAGACTCCTCATACAGTGTATTCCACATTTACACAGACAGCTTGTCCTCAGTTCAAGCGCTTCAAAATCTTTTTTCCAATGGACGAAATTCTTTTTAACTAGCCACTTCGGGCGACCAGTTTGGTCTCCCTTAAATGTACGCTAAGCATTGCATCATGTTATTTTCATTCTTAAACTAATTTGCTTGCTTAATCCTTCCCCAAATCCAAAGATTCTGATAGAGAAATCCAGACTTCTTGAGATCGTGATTACATTTCATGCATTTTTTTTAATGCGTATTTCGTCTTTTTTGACAAATACTAAATTTCTGTAGCTGTAAAAATGCTGTAAAAATGAGTGAAAATTCACTGCGATTTGCTCATAAATTATTCAAATTAAATTTATTTCACTGAAATATGCTGTTACTTCAATGTTATTGTTTAGTATTAACAAATGAATTTAAATTTTGCAAACGATGCATTTATATTTTTTTTTCACTATATAATAATTAAATAATGAATATATATACTTTTGTTTTTATAAATTTGATTTCTGACTTCATAAATATGACAATAAAGTAACGTAACCAAGAGAAATAGCAAAATAAAACATAACGAAGCAAACGTTAGAGCCGACAATTTACCTACTATGATGTCATAAGAATATTATCCATTCACCGTTGGCGAACATGCTTTGCGAATGATTACCTTCATGGTTTAATATTTTAAAGTGTTCATGATGAATGAATCTCTTGTGTTTGTTTACCTTATGAAATGAGATAGTAAGATATCAGCCAAATTTCAATTGAAGTCATCTTAGAATATATATTTATTTTAATGTCAATTAGAAACTATACTTTGATATTGAAATGAAATATTTTAGTTTATGTTATTATGGTTAATTATTTATTTAGGTACTTTTCTACTACAGAGGATTTGACATTTTTTTTTTTTAAATCTTGGCGCAATTCGGGCTTCAGAAAGTGAAATACGTTGACAAAATATATAAATAGCTATGAAAACAAGTCTGGTGAATTTTATTTTTGTTTATATGTATTTATTTGCATATAAATATTTTATGGTACTACTTAGTTATCCTGTCGACCAATTTCGCTAAATTATATAAATCGCCAAACCATTCATCAAATTATACAAATTGACATAATTTTTGTTACTACTTAGTTATCCCGTCGGCCAAAAATCTATCGCCAAACTATAAGATTAAATGCCAATAACGGTTAATCGTAAATGCCACATTTACTTGACTTTAAGCAAGTAACACGTGTTTACGTCATCAAGTGATTTTTATTTCGACCTGTTATTTGTATTTTTATTAATGTTATACTAATTTATTTGTTCTTTCGTTATTTAAAAGAAAAATTATGTAAATTTGTATAATTTGGCGAAATTGGTTGACGGGATAACTAAATAGTATCTAATTTTTATTTTAAATAACGAAAAAGCAAATAAATTAGTATAATATTAATAAAAATACGGTACAGATGTCATATACTACGCCGACATTTTATGGACGCCAATTTGGCGAAAACATCAACAGCATAAACAACATCTGGGTTACCATATCAAGCAAAATAACGACACTTTGGCGCCAGTTAAGTACCCGTTGCGTATATGAAATTGGCGTCAGAAAAAATCGCGCCAATATGGGGCGTATATGACATCTGTGCCAAAAATACAAATAAAACATCGAAATAAAAATCACTTGATGGCGTAAACACGTGTAACTTGCTTCAAGTCAAGTGAATGTGACATTTACGATCAACCATTATTGGCATTTAATCTTACTTTTTGGCGATAGATTTTTTGGTCGATGGTGGGATAACTAAGTAGTACCCATTTTATTTATACATATATATATATACGATATTTATGTATATACAAATTACGGTACTACTTGGTTATCCCGTCGACCAAAAATCTATCGCCAAAAAGTAAGATTAAATGCCAATAATGGTTGATCGTAAATGTCACATTCACTTGGCTTTCAGGAAGTTACACGTGTTTACGCCATCAACTGATTTTTATTTCGACGTTTTATTTGTATTTTTATTAATGTTATACTAATTTATTTGTTCTTTCGTTATTTAAATTATTCGTTTGTATTATTTGGTGATTTATATAATTTGGCGAAATTGGTCGATGGGATAACTATGTAGTACCCAAATTACTTCTGTTTCTATATAAAAATATTATGGGCTTCTTTAGATTGAATAAAATGTATACATATGGAAAAAATTGCTTATGTATAAGAAACAGGATATGGATTGCCGGAAAATACGATATCAATTTTTGTTTCTCGCCAAAGACCTATACTGAAAAAATACCTTTATTTATTTATCTATTTATTGCATTTTAAATGAAGTGATTGAAAGATGCGTATTTTAAATGTATCCTATATATGTATTTTAAATTTATGTGTTTGAAATGAAAGTTATGTATTTTAAATGAAATGATGGCAATGGATGAATATTTGGCGATGTATCACCTGATCCCAACATAAAAGTACCGGAATGGCCGTTTGGCATCTAAAAAATAAAACGGTCAGCCCGCAATTATTGATGACAGTCACATGATTTCGGCTTTTATTATATAGATATTTATACGAATTTACGACTATTGCATAATAAAATTATTAATATAGGCTGGATTAAATCCCACGTTGGTTTCGTGAAATGCGCGCGCAGACTACCTTGCCAAATCAGTCACAGAGACTGGTTCATTTGATGTTGAAATAAACATTCCTATTCCTGTTTCGTTTGTGAAGCAGTTCTACAAAAGCAATATTAAAATTTGGCAGATCGAATTGTCTTATAGTGATAAAGGAAGAGAGACGCGTAGTATTATTAAAACAGTGAATACCTCATTTTTGTGTTTCTCGCAAGTCCATGCCTATTTTATATCTGCACATGGGGCATTTCCTAGTTATCTTTATAAAAGGGAAAAACGCAAGAGTGATAAATGCCTATGTGGAAACATCGGTGATGTCAAACATTATTTGTTTGGAAAATGTCCATTGATGCCTACTTCATTTAACTTTATTCGTAACCAGACACTTAGCTGGAACATGCGTAACATATTGTTCTCGAAATCAAATTATAACAGACTCAGACTTATTTACAACGAACTAAACGTTACAGCGAACTAACGAATTTTTCGTTTGTAAAATATAAATTTTGATTTTTGAGATATGTGCGTCTGTGACTTTTACTGTAATATTATATTTGGTAATAAGACTTTCTACTGCGGCATTTGGTGTAGATACATTATCCTTATTTCGTTTTCTGCAAAGTAGTATAAAACGTAGTCATATGTTAAAGGTGTAAATGACTAATTTTTGTAAACCTTTCCTTGTTTTTATTGTAATTTTTCAGTCACCTGTAATTAGTGTAAATGACTTTAGAATTTGCATTATTTTAACCACTTTTCAGGCACCAGGGCGCTCTTTGCGAGTTTTACTTTTATTTTTTGTCATTGTATTTCTGGGGCTAATCCCCAGCTGTGGTTTTGCTGGTCGCTGAGGGTACTTTTTTGTCAGGGGTTCATGCCTGTGCGATTTTTGGTTGGCTCCTTGGCAGAGTGATCCTGATCCTGTAAAGGTTCTTCGCTGCATAGTCTGGCCAAAGCTGTGGTTCTTCTGTTGTATTTGATGTTCTTTGATTCTAGTTTTAAGTTTTCTACTTGTCATACCTACATAAAACTGCTTTGTTCCATCTTCTTTTGTGAAAGGTATTTCGTATACTCCTGATAACTGGTTTGACTCAATTGGATCTATTTTCTTGCATACTATATTTCTTAATTTCATAGAAGGTTTTGCGTCTAGGCAGATATTGAATTTATTGAGTTTATATTTCAGATGTTCGAAGAAACCAGGAAAATATTGTAAAGTGGATAACATGGAATTTTGAGGATTCGCACGAATGGCACGTGAATTCATTTGTGCAGCTCTGTATATGAGGTATAGAATATATACAACTAGTAAAATGAAAAAAGTTAATTTAAATGCGCATGCCGAAATTAAAAACGCACTTCCAGCCATTATTACTCACAGACAGAGTGTAATCGATTTCTTTTGTGCGTCCCTGTAAATAAACGACAAATGCTATGAATACCCTATTCTACAGTGATCATCATTTAGTGAAATTCAGTGATTTACATCAGTTTCAATATATTTGAAATAGCGTAATGTCATTAAAATACTCTGTAAACGATTTTTTCCCCATCTACCATAATGCAGTGGAATTCTTTTGGGTACTGCTGTAAATGAACGATTAATCCCACATACTTCATATACAATACCAAACATGCTTAGGCGACCCTAAATAAGGTTTATCAACTGTATAAAAATCCGAGCATATTTACGGGAGTTCGAGCGTGGACAGGCGGAAAGACAAACCGAATGCATAAACACTTTTCAACTTTGTTGGTAAGTTAAAAATGGTTGTATGTGCCAGCCGGAAAAAGAAAAAGCATGGTTTTGGTAAGAGGCAATTTAATTACCCTACGTTCTTTCTTTGAATGGAATACAATAAAAAAATGAATGTTTTATTTATTTTTTTTTTATTTTATATTTCACTGTTCCTTACTACAGTTACAAAAATATTGGAAAAATTAAAAAAAATTCAGTGATAAGTTACGAATTTAACTTTGCTGAACGCAATTAGCTTAATATGCACTTAATTGTACTTCTCAATTTGGATACAGTAGAGTCCCGATTATCCGAGATTCCACTTTAACAGAGTTATTTTCTTCTGATGGACTAAAGCAGGGTTCTCGCTGCCGTTCGCCATTGCGTCAAATTGCATCATTTGGCGAGTAAATGGACAAAAAAATTCGCCAAATTGAGAGTGCTCCCTTTTTTTTTTGGTGTGTATGTGTGCGCGCGTGCGTCAGTATAAGCGGCATTTTTGTTCGGATCACTTGAGTTCTCGTTGCAGAACCAGGAATTTGGGCGAAACCATAGATTCGAAAAAACGAACTGCAGCAGTTTCATCCTACAACATGCTACACTTTTCTACAATATTCCCAAAACATTCAGTGGTCTATGAGAGAGGATTTAACATAATTAACAGGAACATATCGAAAATGAAATTGAGAAATCGAATGTATATAAGAAATGCCAATAATGCCTTTCAGTATGTGTTACGAGCCCAGTAAGCAACAGTATATAATTTTGAAATGAGGGCAATAAAAAGCCGGAGAATTCTTGGAAATTAAGCTTTTTTTAATGTGACTTGTGACATACATTTTGCTATTTATATTTTGAATTTTTCAGAATTCATTGAATGTAATATCGTAATCCTGAGTTACCTTTGCTTCGAAAATATTATTTTACAATATTTTAATGAGTTAAATTGGGTTTCTTATTTTTTCTCGATTGCGCAAGACATTTAGAATGCATTTATTTTTAATAGTTTCCGTAGCGCATAGTTTAATTTAGATGAATAACTTATATATAATCAGTTATAAAGTAAGAGATTATTTTAGAGCATAGGGGGTGGGGGAGATGCATTAAAGTGTTAAAGATCTGTTTTTAAGAGTTACACGACGAATCTATTTTGCTAACATTTCTCTCATTTGGCTAACGTTTTTGATTTCTGATTAGCCAAATTGCTAACGTTCGCTATAAGTCAGAGAACCCTAAACTAATGGCTTCCATTATTATGAAACAGCCATTATAAAGGAAGTGTTAGGTGAAGAAAAAATTATGGCTATTTTTTTTTTTTACCATTCTGACCAGAAAATCAGAGTTCTAACTTTTTACGACTCCTCTTTCATCTTCACCTAACACTCCATTTATAATTTTGGCTGTTTCATAATGGAAACCATCAGTCCATCAGAAGAAAATGATCCATTCCAAAGGTATAAGTTCGATTGACAAAAACTAATACTTTGAACAGAAAGAGGCTGTACCTGCAATTTTCATGACACTAATAGAAGCGTATAGCTGCCAATTTGTACGGTTTTGTTACTTCTAAAATTTAATACAAATTTTTGCCATTTTTAATCGCTGACAATTGTTAGATTTCGGCGATTGAATTAGGCAAAATTTACTAGAAAGTTTTAGTGGTAAGAAAAAAATCTAAAAAACTGGTAGCTGTGCATGAGCGTGATATTGCAGCAAAATTTACATTCAACAAACTATCAAGAGCTTTTTCAAATAAACAATTTCATTCCCAAAGTTTTTCTTATAAGTATCTGAAATGTACAAAGAAATGTTACTAGTACCAGAAAAATTAATGAATTAAGTTAAAATTTATATTTCCTCTCCTTAGTTGGTGACGATTTGTGTAAATCCAGTTTATCAGAGTTTGCTTATCCGAGGTGAGCTTGTCCATAAAACGGATAATCGGGACTATACAGCATTGAAGATTTTTAAAGTATACATTGTGAAATTATTCTGTTAATATTATGACACAAAAAATAATTCTATTCAAAGTGGCCACGTCTCAATTTCAAAAGCAATCCATTTTATACATATCTTTAACCAAATAATTACTATTAACAAATTTTTACCGTTATATATTTAATGTACATGGATTAAAAAAAAAAAAAAAATTAAATATTCAGCTAACTTTATTTTCCTCACAAAATAAATCTGGCCTACTTTCAAAAACAGCAACACGGATAAAAGTTTGAATTTTATTTTTTATTAGTACTAACCAAAAAGATACCTCCGAGCATAGCGTTGGTGAATTTCAACCTTTATTTAGAGATGTATATGGAGGAGATTTAATTGTGATCATCCGGTAATTTTAAAGTTAAAGTCATCATGGCTTGTAAAGTATTATGTTTGCTCTCGACAACCAGATGTTTCTTAAAATTAAATTATATTTAAAATATTTTTTTAAATTAAAATAATTTTTCGATTTCATTTTATATTTAACTAGAAAGATAGTCTGTCAAAAATGACGGAATATGACAAAAATATATACAACACATGTGCAAGAATATGAGTTTTTCTCGCTTGTTCCGCAATAACTGATTAAAATAACAGATTTTAAAAACGAAACTCATTTATGAAAAACTATAATACAGTAGAAGACTCCTCGGTTAAGTATCCGCACAGCTTGGTTCCAAGTGTTGTGCGGATTTGAGACTTTTTGCGGAATACAGGTCATGTCTGTATTATAAAGTTAGATATATGGCTTCTTTATGCTAAATAAATTGTATAAATATAAAAAAAAATGTATGTGTATATGAAATGAAACAGCGAATAGGTTGCCAGAAGATATGTTGCCAATTTTCCTTCTTCGCCAAAGCCCCTAAAGTGGAAAAGTACCGAGAGTTTAACTTTTGTATCACCCACTATATAAAGCGCGGTACTTTTCCGGTATAGGGGCCTTGTACTTTTTAAAAGTTTGTCAAAGTTCTTAGAGGGCATTTATATTTTATAAGCAGCAACCATGCCATATTTAAAGCTTCTAGCCTCCTACATATCAGTACTTCGAATCGAACTATCAGTACTTCGAATCGAACTATCAGTACTTCGAATCGAACTATCAGTACTTCGAATCGAACTATCAGTACTTCGAATCGAACTATCAGTACTTCGAATCGAACTATCAGTACTTCGAATCGAACTATCAGTACTTCGAATCGAACTATCAGTACTTCGAATCGAACTATCAGTACTTCGAATCGAACTATCAGTACTTCGAATCGAACTATCAGTACTTCGAATCGAACTATCAGTACTTCGAATCGAACTATCAGTACTTCGAATCGAACTATCAGTACTTCGAATCGAACTATCAGTACTTCGAATCGAACTATCAGTACTTCGAATCGAACTATCAGTACTTCGAATCGAACTATCAGTACTTCGAATCGAACTATCAGTACTTCAATTTTTTAGGAAATGTTCTTAGAGATCATTTATATCTTATAAGTAACTTTTATGCCTATTTTCAAGTTGCTAGCCCTTGCAGTATCACAAAAATCATAATTTAGAACTTTTTTGCCCCGGCAACCCCCAGGTGGTAGTGACACCGGCATGAAATAGAGCTTATGATACAGCAAAAGATGTCACCATAAATTTCCAATCCTTACTTTTGAAATCGGTTTGATAATTCCTGAGATTGTGTAGAAATGGTCATTTGGAACGGTTTTTAGAACTCTTTTCGCGCATTTTCACCCCTTTTAAATTTTGCATTAAAAAAAAAAATGTCCTTAGAGGTCTTTTATATCTAATTAGTCACTACCATGCCAAATTTCATGCATCTAGGCCCTTCAGTAACAGAAACATCGCAATTTAAAACGTTTTATTGCTCATAAAACACCAGGCTGTAGCGACACTGACATAAATTAAAGCCTATCTTGGAGCAAAGGCTGTCACCATCATTTTCACACCATTATTTTTAAAATCGGTTCGGTACTTCCTGAGATTGTGTAAAAATTGCAATTTAGAACGTTTTTTAGAACGCTTTTCGTGCATTTTCACTCCTTTTAAATTTCGATTTTTTTTTAGGAAATGTTCTTAGAGATCAGTTATATCTAATAAGTAAATACAACGCCAACTTTCATGCATCTAGGCCCTTCAGTGACAGAAAAATCGCAATTTAGAACGTTTTTTGCTCCTCCCCCCCCCTTTGTGGTAGTGGCACCGACATAAAATATAGCCTATCTTGGAGCAAGTGCTGTCACCATCATTTTCACACCATTATTTTTTGAACCGGTTCGGTACTTCCTGAGATTACGTAGAAATCGCACTTTAAAAATTTTTTACTCCTTCAGCCCCCAGGTGGTGGTGACACTGACGTAAAATAGACCCTAATGTTAGAGTACGGGCTGTCACCATCAATTTCCAACCATTGTTTTTGAAATCTGCTCCGTACTTCCTGAGATTGCGTAAAAATCGCCATTTAGAACAATTTTCGCGCATTTTCACCCCTTTTAAATTTCGAATTTTTAAAGAAATGTAAGAGATCATTTATATCTAATAAAAATCTACTATGCCAAATTTCATGTATCTGGGACCTTCAGTAACACAAAAATCGCAATTTAGAACTTTTTTTGCTCCTGCAATCACCAGGTTATAGTGACACAGACATAAAATAGAGACTACCTTGGAGCAAGGGCTGTCACCCTCATTTTCTCACCATTATATTTGAAATCAGTTCGGTACTTCCTGAGATTGCGCAAAAATCGCAATTTAGAGCGTTTTTTAGAACTCTTTTCGCCATTTTCACCCCTTTTTAAATTTTGATTTTTTTAGGAAATGTTCCTAGAGACCAGTTATATCTAATAGGTAACTACCATTCCAAATTTCATGTATCTAGGCCCTTCAGTACCACAAAAATCTCATTTTTAGAACATTTTTTGCTCCTGCACCCCCTTTTGGGGTAGTGTCACAGAATAAAATATAGCCTATGATTGAGCTGTCACCATCATTTGAGGCCATTATTTTTAAAATTGGTTCGATACTTCCTGGGATTGCGTAAACATCGTCATTTATAACGTTTTTTAGAACGCTTTTCTCGCATTTTCACCCCTTTTTAATTTCGAATTTTTTAAGAAATGTAATTAGAGATCATTTATATCTTATAAGTAACTACCATTACAAATTCCATGTTTTTAGCCCTTTAGTAACACAAAAATCACATTTTTAGAACTTTTTTGCTCCTGCACCCCTTTTGGGGTAGTGGCATCGACTTAAGATGTAGCCTATGTTCGAAAGTGGACTAACGCCGTCATTTTGATACCAGTATTTTTGAAATCTGTTTGGTAGTTCCAGAGATTACCTTCTACAAACAAGCAAATAATTTTTACTTCTTTATAATATTAGTGTAGATTAATGGTTTTAAATGGGAATTTCGCCAACTTAGCTAACTATCGCCAAGTTGGCTTCTTATATGACAACTTATTTTCGGTCGCCAAATTTGGCGATATTTCGTCAAATTTGGGAGATGTTTCGCCAATTTGGTCAACATTTGGCGCTACTGTGGTAACCCTGCATTAGTGATTTTCAACAATTACTCATTACAATGAAGCGGTCATACTGGAATTGTGAGGGACAGAGACTTCGATTTTATAAACAGATAGATTCCCATAATCTTACCTCAAAGTTATCTTTAGATTTAGACAGCAAAATTAAACAGGAACAACTTGAAAAAACAGGAACAACTTGAAAAAACTAAAATATCAATAAAATAAAGTACATCAAACTTAGTACGGTGCTTTGTACAAACTTTGCACATGACGCAATTCTGAAATGAATTACTCAAACCACATAAAAATTTATTTTGTTAATTATGCTATATAGTTAATATTACCATGTCAGAAATAGAATGAAAAATTTAGAAATCAAAAAAGCAATTACAACGACCATTTGTAAAATGATTTTTTTCGAAGACTAAAATTTAAGACATAAAAAATCGCACGGAGTTGATCATACATTACGTACACATGGATTAAACATTAATATTCATGGACCAATTTTAAATGAAATTTCATTTCTAAACTTCTACACATTCCATAATATTACATTTTACACTGTCGTATAGAGAAAAAAAATGTACTTTTAAATGCAATTTGTTTGAAAGCTGTATCTCAATTTGTTTCTGAGTTAATTTTTTTTGTAGTTTTTATTACATTTTTGTCATAGTGGCAACAGGAGTATCCATCTTTGTTGAAAGTAAAAGGTTAGTGTATAGACCAATCAGAAAACGAGTAAAATGCGGATTAAACCAATAAAAGTTTCAGATATGTTTTTGATTTCCTACCCCGACAGAGGACAATAACCATTTTTCCAAATGGTTAATAAAGGATTTATAACTTTTATAAAATAAATTAAAAAAGTTCCTACTATAACAGGTATGTTTACGAAAAACTGAACTCCTTGTCTAATGATAAATTTTAGAACCCAGGCATTTCTTAACGAGTTCCCGATTAAAACATTCATTGGTGTCCCCCTCCATCAAAGATATTAGACCGGGAGGTGGCAGTAAAGGCAATGCCTCATCGAGTTCACGGCTGAAATTCCAGAATTAAAACTTTATTCGCATATTAAAACGCAATCGGTTTGCCAAGTCATATCTTGGTAGAAAACCAATGAAAACCCGATTTTAGTGGTTGTCTCATAGTTTTACTATTGTGTTTTCCTGCTCCCAGTCCTCCATGTTTTCATACCTTTGGGTGCAGGAAAACAATGAAACAAACGAGTCAACCGCTAAAATCGGATTATCGGGTATTTCCCCCCCAAGATATGACTTGGCATACCGATTGCGTTTTAATATGCGAATTGGCTTTTATCAGTACCCTTAAGATTAAAATTTGCGAGAATGGCTGTCTTTATAGTTTAAAATAATGTTCTTTGTGGATACAAAACCATATCTCATGATCTGTTAATTCTTTATGTGATAAATTTTTAGGGACGTTTAATTTTAGAACATAAACATATGCAAAAAAGTATGTTTTAGGTAGCTTCCCTTATGAAAAGTAGCTACCTATAATATCATAAGACGAAACGCAATTTTTCACCTTGATTCAACATAAAATATATAATGTGAACATTAGAAAGGTCCATAAATCTTACTTAAAAGCCGACTAATGTATGCAAGTGTAAAAAGATATTAGAAGCTTAAAATATACATTTTATTTAAAACTTAGTACTTTCAACCCTTCCAGGCTCATCATCAGAGAATATCTAACTAAAAGATGTTTATTCATACAAATACGTCACTTTGTTTTCAAAATGAGAGAGCCAATAATTACTAGAGTTGATTGCATTAGATGTACTAGAGTTGGTTAAGTCTAGTAATTATTGGTTCTCTCATTTTCAAAACAAAGTGACGTATTTGTATGAATAAACATCTTTTAGTTAAAGATATTCTCTGATGATGAGCCTGGAAGGGTTGAAAGTACTAAGAAGTTTCAAATAAAATGCTTTTTTTAAACTTGTAACATCTTTTTCATTACATTAGTCGCCTTTTAAGCAAGATTGTGGACCTTTTTAATGTTCACATTATATATTTTAAGTAGGTACCTATTTCAGCCGTGTCTGAAGCAAAGAAATCCCGCAAAAAATTTAGTTATTTTTTCATCGATCAGGACTTTAGAACCAAAAACCATCTTTGGTCTAAATGTAGATTTATAGCTATTTATCTCTCATATGGGATTTATATTTATCTTATAATTTAAAATTAACTGCAATTTTTTAAAATCAAAATAACTTATTTTAACAAAATATGAGTATTATGTCAAAAGCCTGTTCAAAAAGAATTAAAATAAAACTTTGTAAAAATCATAAAATTAAAACAATGTACAAGAGCACTAGTTTCTATATATTGTTTTGATTTTATGATGATTTTTACAAAGTTTTACTATTTTAATTGCGATTTATCGCCAGTTTACGGTTCTTTTTCTCCTGTTCAAAAGACTTTCGTATAATACCACATTTATCGTTGTGAGTTTTGTATATGTACAGAAAAAACGATGTTGACATCAAAAATATATATATGATGATACTTAACCTAAAATTATACCGAAAGTTCGGTATGTGACATCAGATGTGGGCAAAAAATCCTATCCAATGACACTTCATTAATCTTTGTAAGGGATGAAAGCACTGCACCACCAATGTATGATTTTCACCACTAAATTTTAATAGTATTCTTCACCTTATAAAATCTAAAATATTTTTCCATCAAATAAAGAGAGGAATGCTATTAAAATTTAGGGGTATCAATCGGCCTTTTGTGGCGCAGCGCTTTCATCCATGCACCCATTAGTAGGTAATCCCATAAAAGGATGTTGACAACAAAAATGAGATTTTTGCAATGCAGTAATACTCGTATTTGTGTAACAAATTTGCATATGAATGAACATGTATGCAGTGTGCTCACTAAAGTCCATTGTCACCCCAATAATTTCGGCAAGAGTTAGTCATAAATGTGGGGTCTAGGTATAGTAAAGTTGCCATGCGCTACTGAATGAAATCGCCTATGGTGCCACCTGTTGCAAAACTGAGGTGTTAGCATTCCTATCTTGAAAACGGAAAGAGAAACAAAAAGTGATTTCAAAGTTGTAGATCATTGATTTAGTACTCCCCCCCCACCCCCAATCTCTTTTTGAGATTGGAATGCTAACTCCGCAGTTTTCCACCATGTGGCACCGTAAGCGGTTTCATTCAGTAGTGCAAGGCTACTTTACTATACCTAGACACCACTTCTATGAATATGGCAGCAGCCGTTCCGAAGTTAAGAGTGTGGCAAGGGACTTTAGTGCGGGCACACTGTAAAGGAATTACCAATATCTCGATCGAGTACTTTTGTCATTTATTGATTATGTTGTTCCAAAATGGCAGCCACAAGAATTTAAAAAAAGTAAGTCCTGATATTTTCCCCCGTAAAAACGGTCGGCTTCAATGCAAACATTTTTTGTTCTTCTGGTCTCTTAGAAAAGGGTCGAGATATAGTAATTTGACCTTTTTAGGTGGATATTTTAAAACTAGACAAAAAGGGTCTTGCCTCTGTTAACGAGTTTAATTTATGACTTTTAGGAAATGCGATTTTTAGCAAATTTTCTTTTATTCTTGTAACCATATAGACAGATATTTAAAAAATTCTTGCAGGAGCGTTATGCATAAGGTCAAAAGTTTTTTACAGTGATTTTCGTTTTTAGTTCGAATTACAAACAATAGATGGCGCTGCGATCAATAGACGCTAAATTCAGGCTCGTTTTTTGGTCCTTCGGGACCCACTTAATACATTTCCATCTCCCTTTTTCCGCATGGAAGAGCAGATCGACCAAAAAATCGAGCCTGTTTTTAGCGCCTATTGCTTACAGCGCCATCTATTGTTTGTAATTCGAACTAAAGTCGAAAATCACTGTAAAAAAACTTTCACCTTATGCATAACGCTCCTGCAAGAATTTTTTAAATATCTGTCACCGTTTGCAAGTTATTGAATTTTAAAATCAGTCTGGACACCCGGTATGTACTAAATTTTGTCCGCACGATAAAAGTCGCAATTATGCACGGATCGCCTTCAAGCTCGCCAACAACTTTGAGATGGCTAATATCTCGGCAGGAATTGAAAATGAACAAAATCGGTCCAAGGGAATGGAAATGGGGAGGGTACAAAATTTTGGATACCGTCTTAACACGATTCTGATAAAACCAGCTCTTTCACAACAATGACAGGAAAAAATAAATATTTTTCGTTATAGCAGTTGCAAAAAAACAAAATTCTCACCACAACAATTGCTTTTCTATTGGAAGATTTTCACATGAAAATTAAATTAAACAGTTTGACGAATTGAAAATAAATTGAATATTACGTCATAAGTTTTCTAGAACAAGATTTCCGCATGAGAAATTCAAAATGAAATAAACAGTTTGACGAATTAAAAAAAAAAGAATCAAAATATTGCGTCATATTAGAAATATAATGGACCTCCGCAGGTGAATATGCAACGTCATGTGAGTTTGAAGAAACTTATTAAAACATGATAAAAACCCGACTATGGAAATGTTAACTTATTTTAACACTTTGAGGTTCTCTGAATTTGCTTTAGCCATTTTTAAACCTATTCTATATACATGCGTTTATGTATTCATGTATATTAGAATTTTCACAAAATCTTTAGCTCCCTAGAGCTCATTCTTAATGAAGGAACTGGGTTTATCTCTAATCTTGATTTGAGTTTTGTTGGTGAATTTAGTACTTAACTTCGAAATCCATCTCCGCCTATAGACCCGAGCCGGCAGGGATTTTTTAAATTCTAAATCAAATGAAACCATCCAAAAATTGATAAGCTTATTTGGTACAAAGTTATGGCAGTTTTTAGGAATACAAAATCAAAAATTAAGACTTCAGTGCAGGTAAAATAAGTTTACAGCAACAACTGATGGCGATTTACGAAAATTTGGGAAAAAATTCGTTTTGGCACTAGAAATGAAAATCCAATCAGTCCTTTTTTTACGATCGGTTGATTTTTAAATCGGGATAAATCCATTTGTAATAGAATGATTTGTACGCGTTTAAAAATATTCGTATAAATATTTTATGAGTATGTAAAAAAAAAAATGGGTCAGATTTATTGTATACTAGCTAAAGTACCCGGCGTCGCCCGGAATTTTAAGGTGGTTTGTTTTGAAAGACCAATTTCAAAATTTAACATAAAAAAAAAACAGTCGAAGTGTTGTACATATGAATTAAATGAAAACCCAATATAAACAAGTTGGACATTGCTCGTCAAATGTGGCAAATAACATCGTCCATAACTAGTTTTATAAATATTTTTTGCATTTGTCCTTGTCATTAAACTATACATCCGATTTTCATAAAATTTGAAATAACTCGACAAAATTTTGCAAAAATTATATATTTAAAATTTCAGATCATTCGGAAGGCTGTAACATCATTAAAATGCACTTGCAATAATTGTTTCCCATTGGCCGTAATGTAACGGAAAACTTTTGACTGTCCCTGTCATTAAACTATACATCCGATTTTCATAAAATTTGAAATGACTCGACAAAATTTTGCAATAATTATATATTTAAAATTTCAGACCATTCGGTTGGGTACTTTTTGCTCTGTTATATGCGGACCGACAGACAGACGACTATATAGGTGCTACGTATTTACATAATTACGAACGCACCTAAAAAGTATAAATTCATATAAGAGACGCAAATAATACAGCTATAAATGAACTTATTTCCATTCATCATTGGAGCAATAATGTAATTATAATCTCCAATAATAAGCCAATATCTCTACATAATCGAGTTTTTATCATGCTTCAATACATTTTTTCACACTTATGACATTAGATATTCACCAAGTCCTTTATAATTCCAATATGACGTAATATTCAATTTTTTAAATTCGCCAAATTAAATAATTATAATTTTTCACATGAAAACCATAAAACAGAAAAATTATGGCGCAACATTCACTTTTGTTTTTATTTTGTCACGTCACATTTCCTGTAAAAATCGCAGGCGATTTTTTTCGCTTGCAATTTTTACGTGTAATAACACTATTAATGTTTAATTCATGGCGTACGTAATGTATGATGAACTCCGTGCGATTTTTTTTGTCTTAAATTTTAGTCTTCGAAAAAATCATTTTCCAAATGGTCGTTGTAATTTGTTAAATTGCTTTTAAAAATCACCCCAGGCCCCGATCATGACTAATTGGGGTCCTGGGCAAAGATAAATTAGGGGCCCCATTCGAATTCGGTCAACATTATTCAAATAGAAGTGATGGTCAGTCATATGTGCAAGTGTATAAACAATATTTTCACATCTTGGATTTTAAATAGAAGAAAATTCTTAGCTCCGCCAATTCTAAATTAAGTACCTCAATTAACCCATTTATGCCTGAATTTTTGTTTTCTGAAATTTATTAGTAAAATCCCTTTAAAAATGTTGCAAAATGAGCTGAAAAAATACAAAAAAATTACGCTAAAATATTTTTGTATTTATTTGATAAAATGTCAATTTACTAAATATGGTAATATTCATATCTGGAAAAATGCATAATTATATGTTTCGTCTAAATTTATATAAATTAAGCTTTTAAATTGTATATCATATACTATAATTAGTATTTTTATGAACTATTAAAAAAACATTTCTTTATAGAGACTAACAACATTATAAGTATTATTAATAATAAATTAAGAATAATCGTGTTTGAGGCTAAAAAACTATTTCAAAACCATCTTCAAAAGGACTTTACATAAATAACTGTCCCCTAAATGGCTAATGCAAATATGTATCCATTTGCGTCTAGCGCGCGATATTTTGCACATTATAAAAATGCAGAAAAAAAAGGTTTGAACATATAATTTCTCAAAAAAGTATTTCAAAGTAATCTACAAGCTTTATTATGACTTATTTATTTAGATCCTTGATACAAAAAATACAAATAAACTTACTTTTTACATTTTGCTATCTTGAAAAATTAAAAACCTTATAAACACCGAGAAAAGGCCTTCATTTAAGCAAATAAATACCAATCTTATATGCTGTCATCTCTCGGTAATAGATAAAGACATTTATAGACAATTACTTCAAACAATTTTCTGTTGTAAAGAAGAAAATTATAAAAATTTATTAAAATTCGAAACGTCCCAAAAATGGGACACTAGGCATAAATGTGTTAAAAATACCCTTTTTTTCTTAGTACAAAACAAAACTCTTATATAACTTTAGCAACTTTTTATAGTACTTTAAGATTAATTTAATAACTTCAACTCATGGAAGAGTGTCAAATACTCTAACATGTAAATATGAGTTAATAAAGATACTTTCTTTTACATCTTTTGAGTTGTACTACTACACACAACATAATATCAAATCAAATACATTCTATTTCACAAGTAGAAAGTGTTTTTTCAATAAATCTAAAAAGATGGCAATTTTGGGTTTGTTTTTCATAAAAAACTTTGAATACGGAAGAAAATTTACCTCCGGACAATTGATACTGATTACTTTCAACCACTAAAATTTAGGTGTGATTTAATTTCATTGCTAATACAATCTACTAAAATCAAAATTTTATTTATTTTTTTAATAGTGGTTCACCTTAGCTTTGCGAAAAAATTGAGCTCTGTAAGTTCAAAATGAAATTTGTTTTTCAGAAAGAATCTTAACGATGAAATTTGTATTTGTAA
Organism: Maratus speciosus; assembly: GCA_963932465.1. NCBI lineage: Eukaryota > Metazoa > Arthropoda > Arachnida > Araneae > Salticidae > Maratus > Maratus speciosus. The sequence goes on from OZ010797.1 coordinate 105,968,010, forward strand.
ATTTTCAGAGTTGGAATAGGGGAAAAACAGTAAATATTTTATAACTAAATATATGGATTTGGGAGCCCCTTGAGGTCCGGGGCCCATGGGCAAAGTCCCGATTTGCCCATGCGGTAATAAGGACCTGAATCACCCTGTATAACAGGCATGTTTACGAACAACTGAACTTGTCTAACCTTGAAACCCTCCAAAAATCGATAAGATTATTTGGTACAAAGTTAGGGCACAGTTTTCATGAATGCAAAATCAAAAGTTAAGACTTCAGTGCAGGTGAAATAAGTTTTTACAGCTGATGGCGATTCACGAAAAATTAGGGAAAACTTAGTTTTGACTCTAGATATAAAGATCAGATCAATCTTTTTTTTTTTTTTTATCTATACAATCCATTGATTTTTAAAGTGGTACAAGTCCGTTTTACTTATTGAATCATTTGCATGCGTTCAAAAATATTCGTAAAAATATTTTTATAAATATTTTAAAAAATGGATCAGATTTATTGTATATTTTTGGTGGTTTTCTCAGGGCCAAAACTAACGTGTGTGTGTGTGTGGGGGGGGGGGGAGGGCAGAGGGGGCATGTGCCACGGGCGAATGGGCGCCAAATGAAGATTTTGTGTGTCGATTTTTCTCACGTCTATGTTTAACCTTGTATTGTTAAACACATCCTGTCTGGGGTATGCCAAAGCATAGAAGAATCCAAGGATGATATGGTATAAGGATACCGTATAAAGCGGACTTTTTTTATTTTAAATTCTTCGATTTCGTTTACAAGAATTTAATGAATCAATATTTGACAAAGCAGATTACGTAGTTCAGTATTACATATTTTATGATCACATATTTAAAATTTAAAAATAATTCGGCTATTAAAAAATTAGTAAAATTCTCTTTGTAAATATATACTTTGCGGAGAAAGAGGGGGAGGGGTGCCAAAATCCATGTTTGCCCAGGGTGCAAAAAAGGCTAGTTTCGGCCCTGGCGTTTTCTTTCACTTAACATTAATGAGCATTAATGCTTATCAACGTTAAGTGGGAAAAAAAAAGTTTTAGTATACACCAAGTAATTTATGAATTTTATTTTATATTTTTAAAAAGAGATTACACAAAAGCTTACCACTAATAAAACTTCAGAGCTGTTAACTAAACAGGACTAAACAGGACAACTAAACAGGAATTCTTTTTCCAAAACGAAACTAACGAAACTAAAATAAAGGAGATAAAGATATATACAAACTTTGTACAGTGAAGCAATTCTGAATTGAATTTTAACACTAACATTAAATTAAAATGCATTTTATTAATTATACCATGTATACTGTATCAAAATAATAATACTGTATCAAAATAAAAATACTGTATCAAAATAAAAATACTGTAATACCAATAATACTGTATCAAAATAAAATAAAAAAATTAAAAATCAATAACAGTAATATTAAGAACCTTATAACTTTTATGAATAAAGATTTGCAAAAATTCTACCTATGCTAATTCTACAGCCATGTTTACGAAATTTTAGATTAATCTCGCAGTTATCCCGCAGTTATATCGCAGTATGTATAGTAATAACCGCAGCGATCTTTCAAGATCGTGCGTAACTAGATGTACAGTCGTGGGAAAAAAGTAAACACCCCTACTAACTCCTCAACAAATTATCGCAGAAGAAAGTTACAGATACCGAACGATTGGAAATAAAGTCTACTTTTAAATGATGTATATAAAAATTTCTTAGTGGGCCATCTACATATTAAAACGGATCCAAACTTCATTTTTTTTCAAATGGCAATACCCAATTTTAACAAGATATTTCAAATCTTCGGTTCAAACTATGCCCAGACTCCCATTTTCAAATCATTTGAATGATAAGTTTTTGAATTATTAACATTCAAAATTTAGTGCTTCTAATGTTAAATTACATTTTCATATTTTTATTTATATCTCCTGAAATTATTCTCCTAATGTGCTAATATTTTTTTGTAGCAATAATACTAATATACCCAAGTATAAATACGCTGAATTTGCAATTTTTATAAATTTATGATATGAATTATGAAATTAATATTCGAAAAAATTATGAATTGCAACCTACAATTTTTTTTGATGGATTTAGATTTATTAAGTCCTGTTTTATGGAAATCCGAAATTTCACATTTTTCTTGTAAGTAGTTTTCGAATTATGCTTAAAAAACTGCAAAATGACGAGGGGGGGGGGGGGGGGCTCTATGATTAAGGCGCCGTCTATGATTTAAGCGAGTAGATTTTTGAAATTTATTCTGCTGTCCTGTAATCTAACAGACTTCATTGACTCCTTGAGTGGCGCTTAAGGTGCCTTGATCAAGAAGGAGGCTCTCTCGGTTCACAATAGAGTACAGAACTTCAATTTGGATACAGCCTTTAAAATACGCTCGTTTTAAAATAATTTCTCGGAAACTTATGGTACGAATTGCATAAAAAATTGTTTTTAGGCTAATTGAAGGGTGTGGAGTTCATTTATGCTGTCAGAATTGTGCACTGCTATTGAAAAAAACAAAGTTATGGTGCGTTTTAATTTGTAGATGGCCCCTAAGGAAATTTTATATACATCATTTAAAAGTAGACTTTATTTCCAATCGTTCGGTATCAATAACTTTCTTCTGCGATAATTTGTTGAGAAGTTAGTAGGGGGTGTTTACTTTTTTTTTCCCCCGACTGTACAGTCGTGGAAAAAAAGGGAAAAAAAGTAAACACCCCTTACTAACTCTGCAAAAAATTATGATAGAAGTTACAGGTACGATACGAATTGTAATAAAGTCTGCTTTTAAATTATGTATATATAATTTGATTAGGGCACCATCTACATATTAAAATGAACTCAAGCTGTGTCTTTTTCTTTTTTAAAATCTTCAACAACAACTTGTTGAGAAAGCAATACAACGCGATCCGTAACTGGTGAGGAATTTGAAATTTAAAAGAAATCGAGACCGCAACTTTTCCTTATATGGAAATTTATAAACAAAAAGATCTGTTCTTACAAACAATCGGATATCAATAAATTTTTTTCAGCCATCAACTAGCAACTAAATTTTGTACAATATCTATATTATAAAGGACAAACATATCTGTGCGTAACGCATACGTCATTCTGCGAATTGCAACACTTTAAAATTTGAAATGAAATTTCGGTTTTGCAATTTTCACTACTGCAAATTTTTAAACTTCTAAACATCGCACAGTTTCAATTTTTAGACCGTCGTATAGGGAAAAATATGCACTTTTAAATGCAATTTGTTTGAAAGCTCTATCTCTATTTTTGAGATATTAATTTTTTTTTATAGTTTTTAGTACCAATATTGTAATTGTGGCAACTGAAGTACTCCATTTCTATTAAAAGTAAAGGGTCATAGTTTATTTTTATTGATTATATCCTTATTGATGCCATTTTCACATTACAAATAAAAATAACTTTTTTTCTAACTTTTGAACAGAAAATGACGTCAGCCATTAAATAAAAACCGCATTCTTCTTCATAAATCAAAAGATTGAAGAAGATATTTTAATAATTTTACATTACGATGATACTCAGTTTGAGACGCTAGGCAAAATGATTCAGTGAGTAACAATGACGTCATATTTAAAACAAAACGATCATTTTCTTTGATAAAACTAAATATTTTACCAATACTAAATGACCAATACTATGGCAACTAAAGGCAAATTTCTGAATGGTGAATTTTCGCGGGTACGGAGATTAGAACTTTGATTTTATGCGAATGTTCACATGAAAAGCTGTATCGGACAAACGTGGCTTTAAGTTTGGAAATACATTAATTAATTTAAGTATTGCGCGGCAGCGCAATACTTATTTATTTCCAGTGTCACTTCTCAATGTTAATTTAACATGGAAAAGCCTATGGAGCTCATAACTTTTTCATTTTTTCTTCACCTTTTTGTCCCTGATGCCACTCATTTTTTATTCTTTACTAATTCTAATGATATTATAAATTTAAAGTGTAAAAACGTTTACCTGACGTCAGGGTCAAAACGAATGGTAAAATGCTTTTGCATATGGGTGAATTATAACCCAGAGAGAAACGGGCCATTTTTTTTTTTTACATTATTCAAATATTTTTCTTAATTCAAAATTTCTCTTTTTTCATTGAGAATCAACGGACATTTTTCATAGAAAATGTAACATTTTTTTCTTCATTGTTGCAAAAATTTCAAAAGCCTTAATTTCTTTTTAGATGAAACATTTATTCCACGTGAAATATTAAATTGAACTAGTTTTTTTTTTTTTTAAGAATTAAAGAGGTGAATATGGCGTCATAGTGGAAATTAAAAGGATATTTTCAGAATAAGTTTTTGCTTTGGTCAAGTTTATGCTTTAGTAAAAAGTTTCAAATGGATAGCTATTTTTACGCAGGTAGCAAATTTAGTGAGAAACTACATAACTTAAATTTTAAAATGTATTTTCTTCCGATATGAAAACTATTTATACCCCAAGTTAAACATGGGTAATAATTTTCTGATGTGTTTACATCACCCCTTGGGAGAGAATAAGGTAACAAAATTTAAATAAAACTTATTTTTTACTGTATCACAGCTATGATATTGTTAAATATTAGCAGTAAGGATTCAACACAATTTATTTTTCCATTCATAGCGTTCCTGAGTGGGGAATGGGGCATCTAAATTTAAGTGAAGTTAATTTTTTATGTTTTGATTATAGATTTTTTACGTTCAGATTGGAAGTTTTTGTCCAAACTACAACAACCTGCATTACTACAGTGGTGAAATATTTTGAATTATACATTGGTAAACTGCTTGTGATGCAATACCGCATACATCAAAGCCTGATGATGATACCCTCTTAATTTTGAAATGAGTTCGCCTGAATGCAGTAGTTATTAAAAAACTTGACATATTAAACAAAAACATAATCTGAAGAACAAATAATAAAAAAAAAATTTCCTACATTGTTTAATCCCAAGAAGGGACAGATATTAAAATATTTCATTCAATTAGTTCTACATTTAATGTTAAATTTTTGTAACAAATTAGTTAAGCCAATTGAAGATTAAAAAATAAAAATAAAATTCATACAATATGATACTTAAAACACCCTAAAAATTAGATTCCGTTCAAATGAAATCGAAATAAATCTTAGACATTTTTTAAGTTTTGTATTTTGCATGCATCTTATCATTTTATGTAGAAATGTCATAAATAAAATACAAAATCTGCAATACAAATATTTTCAATTAAAAATGGAAGAAGTTTAAGATTTATTTCGATTTGATTTGAACGGAATCAAATTTTTTAGGGTGTTTTAAGTATCATATTGTATGAATTTTATTTTTATTTTTTAATCTTCAATTGGCTTAACTAATTTGTTACAAAAATTTAACATTAAATGTAGAACTAATTGAATGAAATATTTTAATATCTGTCCCTTCTCGGGATTAAACAATGTAGGAAATAAATTGTTTTTTTTTTAATTTGTTCTTCAAATTATGTTTTTGTTTAATAATGTATTGCGCGTTGAAATACTTTTAAATTGTGAATTTGAGTGGTGCGTATGTAAATTTTGAGAGTGAAAATAACGTACTGTTTAGATTTTATGGGGGGAAATTTTATGATGTGACAAAGCGAAATCCTTTTTACTAATTTTTCATCCCGTAAAAACAAACTTAAGAGCCTTAATTGATAACTTCAACATAATTACTCATCTTGATTACGTATTCTAATACAATTTAATTTTTCAATAATTTAAGCAGCTGAAACTTTTGGAAATAATATTTTGGTAATTTTAGGTTAAAAACATTTATTTTAAGAGTTAGATAACCAACGCAAGATGAATTTTTTATTGTAATAATTTTTGTAGGTTTATTATAAATTCGATCCAACAGTTCCATTCTAAACATTTTAACTCGTCGAATTTCGACGGGTTCCAACTCGTGTTTATAATTATTCAAATTTATTTACTCTACTTTTTAATGCTTAATAAATATATTTTTACGTTTCAATTGCTTTTTTCCATTTAAATTTCATAAAACCTAACCCCCTTTTATGCAAGTGAAGATAGTCTCAACTAGAGTCCTACATCGGGCCGGGTTACCCACTTTTATCCGAACCCGACCCGCGGTTCGGGGGTCGGGTCGGTGCTGTATTTTTCCGTTGCGGGTAGGGTCGGGTTGATTTTAAGTTTATTTGTTGCGGGTCGGGTTGGTTTTTATTGTTTCAGGTTGGCTTTTTCACTCTTGCGGGTCGGATTGACCTGATTTTTAAAAGAAAGGAATTTTTTTTTCTCACGTTATAAGCCTTTATAAACCGTAAATCAAAGTTTCACAAAAGCAAAATGTGTGCCTATCTGTCTTGTCTTTAGTCATCCTGTCACCAGTTTTCAAAATAACAAACTGCATTATATTTTTATCGTACAGTAGAACCTCGATTATCCGAAGTAATTGGGACCGACCATATTTCGGAAAATCGAAATTTTCGGATAATCGAGAATGCTTCAATTTTAAGATTAAGGAGAAATATATGCAATATTTCTTTTGATGGGAACAAGTGCTTAATAAAAGTAAAGCAATAGCAAAATAGAAACAAGAATAAATTACCTGAATTTTAATTTTGAAATTAAGTTCCTTTTACACATAGCACAAGGGTTTGACACAATGGTTTGTTTGTCGCAGTTTCGATTGTCTCTGCTTTGAAGCTCTATCACGGAGTTTTTAAATATTATTTCCCCAGTATCACAGCCTTTCTACCGTTCCAGCTATGCCAAACCTTTTGCAAAACATTCAAAAGCTTCAGAATTGCTAATTTGTTCGTTTTCTTCGCTCCACTCCGTAGCTTACGGGAGCTCAAGTTAAATTCAAAGGAACTCTTAGAAAGGGGATCGAAAATATATGTACTTGTATAATTCGGAAAGGACCGCTTGCACAGAAGGAATGACAGTTAAAAAAGCTTTCAAAATGAATTTTGCACACAAAGAATGTGATAGTTAAAAGAAAAAAAATGGATTTCGGTTAACCGAGAGTTTGTTAAAAGAGTTTCGGATAAAAGAGGTTTTACTGTATTTTAAAAATACAATATGCAGCAAAACGCTAAATGGTCCTTCCTGTCAAATGTATCAAATGAATAATTTAATTGTGATGATACACGATGCACTATGTTAGACGGGAAAATTTTCAAAATAACTGCCGATAAACTAAAGGTAGATGGTCAGTTGTGTAAAACAAGGTGTATCGTTATATGCGGAACTTGAAACCGCAACTAATTTTAAGGCATAATATTTAAAGATTAAACAGTATAAAACTAAAAATCTAGAGTCCTGCATCGGGTCGGGTTACCCGCACCCGGTTCTAGATTTTTTTGTTGCGAGTCCCAGATTTGGGCCCGGGACAGGCCCACCCGTCCCGTAAAACTTAAAAGTTCGGTCCTAGCCCGGTACGACCCGTTTTTAATTTTATCGGCTTCGTCTAAGTATTTATATGGGGCCTGTAGACTCGCTGCATTGTAGTTATTGGCTCGGCCTGGCAGAGCCATTCAATTTTTTTGCCGGCCCGACCCGTAGAAAAAACTGTCTTAATTCTTCGGCGTGGCCCGTTTGAAATTTTGACTCTCCGGTGCGGTCCACGGGCCGGGCCGGGCCGGTGCAAACCTCTATTAAAGATAGAAATGTAGATTATTTGTCATAATGGTATTAAAACATGATTTGCTTTCCTTAGATTGCGGGTTCGGGTCAGGTTGCGGGTTGACTTAAAATTGAATTTGCGGGTTCGGGTCAGTTAAAACCCAACCCGCGCAGGACTAGTCTCAACATTCGCAATTTTGACATTCACGGAGGTAGAGGTCTGCACGGGTCGACATTTCCAGGCCCGAGCCCGGCCCGACTAAAAAAAAATTCGGCCCGGCCCGATACAAAAAATTAAAAGTCCGGCCCGTAGAAAAAATACTGGCCATAGCCCGGCTCAGAAAAAAAGTTAATCTTGGCCCGAGCCCGGTCCGAATGAATTTCTACAAAACATTGATTTTTACGTCGAATCGGTTAAAAATTTGTCTCGTACGAGGAGTTCTGACCAAAAATATTTATCTTAACTTTTTTTTTCATCTTTATAATCTTCATTTTTATAGAAGTGCCGCAGGCTGCGATATTTATTTATTTAATGAATCTGCATTTCTTGTATGTAAATATTCAGTTATCATTAATATTGTTAATCCATATTCTATGTATTTGTATTAAAGTGTTAAAAATCTGAAAAATGCTGTACAGTAAAATCTTCTAAGATGGAATTGCATAGGAAAAAAAAAATAAATGCGTTACAGACAAGTTCCCGTCATAGCAAGTATAAATGTATTATATATTCTTTTCTTACTTAGTATATTAATTTTGCATGGATCAACACGTTTTTCAGTTTAAAACAGAGTTCCGTCATAGGCAGATTCCTTTTCACACATTTTACCATATTTTAATTTAGCTATATTTTATTATGCGTAGAAATTTACTATTCTTTAAAAATAATAAATTTTAATGTTTGAGTGTAGAATAATGGCGATTCAAAAATGTATGCATTTTTTGCAAAAAGTTTTGGGTCAGGCTTAATTTAACTGCCCTTTAAATGGACCGGGCCACGCTGAGAATGAGTTTCATACGGGCTGGCTCAAAATAAGGACTGAAAATTTTGGGCCATAAAGACTAGGAATGAAACCAGGCCCGGCTCTGTACAGAAAAATTAAGTTAGGCCCGGCCCTTCAGAAAAAAGTATGGCCCGAGACCGGGCTGGCCCGAACAGAGTGGAGAGCAGAAGGAAAATCGGCCAGAGCCCGGCCCGCGGGCGGAGCCGGGCTCGGGGCCACAGGCCAGCCCGTGCAGATCTCGACACGGAGGTTTCCGCGAACCTAACACTCGCGAATGTTAAGGGATTACTGTACTTCAAAGTACCGTTAGGTCATATTCACTAGGACTAAAACCGAGACTTATGGGGGGAGGGAAAAAACTATGTCCAATTTTTTCTTATGTTAATATGACTTATCGTGCATATATCTATTGTATATATGGGCGATTCTCAAAAGGTGGGCACTGGACACACGTCATAACTTTAAGCCTTTCAAAAATAACTTTAATTATCATTGATTTTATTATTATTATTTTTTTTTTTACACCGAGTTTTTAATTCTACTCAGAGACAGAAAATGACAACTTATTGTAAAAGCTTTGTATAAATATCTTAAAATTTTATTATTTTAAGCTAAAGAGGCCAATTTTGGACATTCATAACGTTAACTGCTCCAATGTACCACCAAGAAAAAGAGTTAACTTGCTTCCAGGTGGTTATAATGGTAAACAACGAATGAATAAAGGAAACGGATGATTTTTTGATAATTTCGTAAGAGATGGCAGGCTTATTACGTTTTTGAAGATAGGACTTTTCGATAAAGAATATTTCTGTATTTTGTTATGTCCAAAAGTAACGTACACCACAAAGCTATCATTTCCACGAAAAATACATCAAGTAAGTACTTTAAACTCTTTTATCTAACTTTAAAATCATTTAAAAAAAAAATTATTTGTATGTGATAAAAACATGTATAATAATAACTTATAAACAAATTAAGTTAAATAATGCTATAAAAAGTGATTATTTTAATTCTACTCAGAGACAGAAAATGACAATTTATTGTAAAAGCTTTGTATAAATATCTATTATATATTTAAATAATATATAATAGTGATAGATAAAGATATTCTATCACTTTTTATAGCATTATTTAACTTATTTGTATGTGTTTTTATAAGATTTTTTTGCAATAAATGCACTTTTCTCAAATAAGAAAGTGGAATGTCCGAATCGGGTAACGATGGAAACGCCGATTTTATTTTCGGTAAATTTATTTTTAAAGAGGATTTGGTGTCCTGAAACGTATAAAAAGATATTATAATGTTTTATCGTAAATAATTACCGTGTTTTGTATAAATAAAGTGTATTTAGTGCGTGTAATAATATAAATTGACTTTAAGCATGCTCAACTAATGCGTGTAACGATAGACACAATATGGCGACCGCTGCGATCCTTACGAAATTTCGGACATGCTTACTTAAAAGTACGATTTAAAATTAATAGTAAACCTCTTTTTTTATTTCAAAAGTAATTCTTCAGTGATCTTACGTGTTTTTATGTATTTTGCAAAGTTTTCTTTGTCGCAAATGTACCCCAAAAATTATTTACTAATGACAATGTCCAAATCGTGGAATGATCTAAACATTAATAATTTTAATTTTCTAAATATATTGTAACAGAGTCCATTGTTCTAACATACATCTTAAAAAATAAAATACATTTTTTGTTAAATTATTGTACTTGAGTTTTTTTTTTTTTTTTAATTCAAGGTTAAAGAATCTCATATCCTTAAAATTCCATTCTTCCTCTTTGCTCTCACACCAAAATGAAAGACAAAGTTTAAGCAATCCGTGCTGTAACTTTGGTTAAAAAAAAAAAAAAAAAAAAAAAAAGCAGAAATTGACAGTATTCAAAGTATAGAAGTCAGCCAGCGAAAACTGTTAAAGGTACTCAAAAGATTCACTCCGTACACACGACAAACAAATTTGGTACTATTCAAATAAGAAATAGATCTTGTTTTTACAATCTCTGTAAAAAACAATCAAGAATGCATTACCAGTGAAGCTAGTGAAAAAAATACTGTTTCTACAATTCACTCCTCACAGTTGAAAATAGATTGACATTGGTGACTAGTACATTGTATTAATTCATGACGAAAACTTATGGCCAGGTATTATTGAAAAGATCAGCATTGATAATGGTGAACAAATATTTTCTCTAAATTTTTTGACTCCTCAGAGAGGCATTGATTTTAACAGGTTTCGTTATCCATCTAAAAAAGACAGCACAAATTTAAAATATGAAGATATTTTGTTGAAATCACCAAATCCACCTCACCCGGTGACAGCAAGAGGAGACTTTTGTTTCGATAAAGAAATTATAGATATGTGCCTTAAAAAATGGCAATATAACTTTTTGTTTTCTCTAAAGAATAAATTATATGTTGGGTACTTCTAATATTATGTAAAGGTATGTTTTTTGCATAATGTGTAATTCCTATAAAATTAAGATATTACTTCTAAAAAAGTAGAAAATATTTTAATATCAGAGATTAACATTTGATTTTATTATTATTATTACTGGATAACAAAAAGTTAATTATACATATATATGTGTGTGTACACATGCAATTATAGGACACATTTACTACATTCTTAGTCTTAAGAATTTTTTAAATACTAAGCGCAACGTCCAAAATCTCTCAGCAATGTCCAAAATCTAACGTACGTGCGAAAAAAAGTTCGAAATTTGTAACGTACACAACTGCTAATTAAATGCTTTAATAATTAATTTTTCAGAATAGTTGCTGTCTTTTAATGTTTGTGTATAATTTAATTTTGTAGACTTATATAATACTATTAAAAAAAATTGGCCTCAAATTTGAAAATTTGAAAAATTACATATAGTTAACGTTTAATGATCCCACCTTTTGAGAATCTCCCTTATGCATATGATGTATAAATGACAGAATGACAATACTTTTTCCAAAGATAAAAATAACATTTTTTGCTTTGTTACTCAATGTCATAGATAAATCATGCCATAACTTCCCCCACAGTGTATCTAAATCCACCTATCTAGCACCCACACGTTACCTAATACATATACATTTTTATGCACCATATGTATTCAAACGATAAAAATCGAAGTAAAAACTTGTTCAACGTAGTCCCGACGGTACTTAAAAGTACCGCTTTGAAAAGCTCCTCTTAAAGTAAAACTATTTAAGCACACCATTATCAAGTGATCTATTTAAAACATGAAAAAAAAAAAATGATAGCCTTCAGTTGAAAAAGCACCAAAAAATTGGCGATAAATCACAATTAAAAATAATAGAACTTTGTATAAATCATAAAATCAAAGCAAATCGCAGAACAGGTTTCGCGCTGAAAAATATAACAGCCCGTCATCAGCTATTGTAAACACGTCTCCGTAAGAGGACGAGGTCACAACACAAATGAGCTTGCGACCTTGTCACTTAACGAACACGTATTTTCAATAGCTGATGACAAACTTTTCAGTTCGAAACGCGTCCTGTTATTTGCTTTGATTTTATAATTCATATAAAGTTTTATTTTAATTTTGATAGCCTTACCTTTAAAATTTAAGATGTTTCCAAGCAAACGTCATGGATACCATGTCAGACACGAAAGTGGAAGCAAAAATCGCACTCAAACGCGCCAAAATAGCTTCGTGAACAATTTTCTGCCTACCGAAACTGTTATTGCTATCTAGTGATGGTCAAGGGAAGTATTTACTATTGTTTCCTCAAAGTACAGTCGTGGGGGGAAAAAAAGTAACACCCCTTACTAACTCCTCAACAAATTACCGTAGAAGAATGTTACTGATACTGAGCAATTGGAAATAAAGTATACTTTTAAATGATATAGATAAAATTTGCTTAGGGGGCCATCTACATACTAAAACGAATCCAAACTTTGTTTTTTTTTTCAACAGCATTACACAATTCTGACAGCATAAATGAACTCTACACCCTTCAATTAGTCTAAAAACAAATTTTTATGCAATTCGTACCATAAGTTTCCGAGAAATATATTATTTTAAAACGAGCTTATTTTAAGGGCTGTATCCAAATTGAAGTTCGTTACTCGATTGTTAACCGAGAGAGCTCCCTTCTTGATCAAAGCACCCTAAGCAGTCAATTAAGTCTGTTAGATTACAGGATAGCATAAGAAATTTCAAAATATTTAGTCACTTCTATCACAGACGGCCTTTTAAACCATCATTTTGCCGTTTTTTAAGCATAATTTGAAAACTATTTGGAAGAAAAATGTGAAATCTTGGATTTCCATAAAGCAGGACTTAATAAATCTGAATCCATCAAAAAAAAAAAAAAAAAAAAAAATGTAGGTTGCAATTAATTTTTTTGAATATTAATTTCATAATTCATATCAGAAAATTATAAAAATTGCAAATTCAAGGTATTTATGTTTGGGTATATTAGTATTATTGCTACACGAAAAATTAGAACATTAGGATCATAACTGCAGAAATTATAAATAAAAGTATGAAAATGTAATTTAACATTAGAAGCACTTAATTTTGAATGTTTATAATTCAAAAACTTATTCAAATGACTTGAGATTTAGTGTCTAGGCATAGTTTGAAACAAAGATTTGAAATATCTCGTTAAAATTGGGTATTGCCATTGAAAAAAATGAAGTTTGGATTTGTTTTAATATGTAGATGGCCCCCTAAGCAAATTTTATGTACGTCATTTAAAAGTAGAATTTATTTACAAACGTTCGGTACTAGTAACTTTCGTCTACGATAATTTGTTGAGGAGTTAATAGGTGGTGTTTATTTTTTTTTTCCACGACTGTACCATTGCGAATGAATTTAATGAGTGTTTTATCTGTGTTAGAAATTGGTGGTTCTTTAAGTACCACCAGGGCATAAAGGGTTAAAATATTCAATTAATTTTTTTAAAGAATATTGCTTCCATATTTATGGAAATTTGAGATTAGTTACCATCTGTTCGGTAATTTTACAGTTTGAGATAATGAATGCTCCTACATTATAGCGACCAACAATAGAAACAGTGTCTAGAGTGAGAGGGATTTTATTGTACATAGTTCGTTTGTGTTAGTGAAAAATTTAGTTTTCATCTAGTTGCTTCTTATTTTGGAGCTTCAAATGAGTAGAGGTAAACACCTTTTATTATAACATTAAGTACTTAAGATAATATTACCCGTAATCTACATGCATTCACCGACATTCTGATGCAATTTGTTGAACAAGTTCGGTTCTTCTTTCGGCTTTGCTGGGGGATTTCTGCTATATTGCCCTCTCGGGGTAATGCCGCCACCATGGCAAAGGGTGACTTTTGCAATTTGAGTTAAATTATACGCTTAGCACATTAATAAATCTAGCTTTGGAACATTGTAATTATTCATTATTCTGCTAAATTACACTGCTTTCTAAATATTTTCAGTAGGTTGTGTTCCCTAGTATCCGTTTTATGTATTTACTATTAAAGAGTGGCGTCATTACCCGATACAGTGGTGGAATTATCCCAGTATCCTGGGTAATCCCGCCACTGTACAGAGGTTGAAAGAAATTTTTTTAATGTGTGCTTACTTTAGTGTTATGATTACGGTTAAGAGGTCTTCTACCTTTTAAAAGCGTCGAAAATTAACGAAAATCTTCACAGTTTGAATTAGTCTATCTTCAAAACCTTTTTATGTATAAACATTAAATTTTGAATATTGATTAAACAGATTGTGCTTTGTAATATACTACCAACAGAAATTTATTAACCCTTTACAGAATTTCTGTATTGTTGAAATCAAAATAGCTCTTTTTTTTTTACCGCATTAGTCATTTACCCCACACCCCTCCTTTATACTGAACTAATGAACCTCCAAATCTAATCAAGGCAGCTTCTTAACATAATAAACCGGTATATACCAAATTTGGAGCAAATCGAATAACTACAAGAAAAACCCATTTATCTAAGGGGGGGAGGTCTAGCCCCCCTTTATACTTAACCAATGGATCCCAAAACTAGTCGGGGAAGCGCCTCATCAGAATGAACCTAGAAATATTTGAAGCAAATCTGATGTTTCTATCAAGAGTTATCGCATACGTACAGTCGTGGAAAAAAAAGTAAACAACCCCTACTAACTCAACAAATTATCGTCGAAGAAAGTTACTGGTACCGAACGATTGGAAATAAAGTCTACCTTTAAATTATGTATATAAAATTTGCTTAGGGGGCCATTTACATATTAAAATGAATTATAACTTTGTTTTTTCAATAGCAGTACACAAATCTGATAGCTTAAGGGGACAAGGGACCTTTAAAACCTTAAAAATCAATTTTTTATTTTTTGTAAATTTCACTTTAAATATTATTCAAGGGTACATCATATGCATTATGGCAAACATTTATCAAGAAAAAAAAATTGATATAAAAGTGAAATTTTACGCGCCCCCTTAAAAACCTTCGAAATGTGGCTTGCGCATTCCATATCAATGAAAACCCCCAACATTTTTTATAAAAGTTTGGTTTATATGTATAAACAAAACTGTGCATCGAAATTTTATATATTTGAATATAAAGGTAAAGAAAAAAAAATCAAACGAAAATTTCAAAATTTTCCAAAAAAAAATTTTTTTTTAATTTTTATATTCAAATATATAAAATTCGATGCACAGTTTTATTTATATATATAAACCAAACTTTTATAAAAAATATTGGGGATTTTCATTGATATGGAATGCGCAGGGGCATTTCGAAGATTTCTAAGACAACGCATAAAATTCCATTTTTTTCTCAAAAAAAAAAATTTTTTTTCATTTTTCTTTTGTGATAAATGCTTGCCATAATGCATATAACGTACCCTTAAATAATATTTAAATTGAAATTTACAAAAAAAATTAAGGTTTTAAAGGTCCCTTGTCCCCATAAATGTCTACACTCTTCAATTAGCCTAAAAACAAAATTTGTTTGCAATTCGTACGATAAATTGCCGCGAAATTAATTATTTAAAAAAAAAAGAGCGTATTTTAGGGGCTGTATCCAAATTGAAGTCCGGTACTCGATTGTTGACAGAGAGAGCCTCCTTATTGATCAAGACATTTTAAGGGCTACTCAAGCAGTCATTGAAGACTGCTAGGTTACAGGATAGCAGAAGAAATTTCAAAATATCTTGTCACTTCTATCATAGATAGCCCCTTAAACCATCATTTTGCCGTTTTTAAAGCATAATTTGAAAACTACTTGGAAGAAAAATGTGAAATTTTGGATTTCCATAAAGCAGGACTTAAATCCAAATCCATCCAAAAAAATTGTAGGTTGCAATTCATAATTTTTTCGCATATTAATTTCATAATTCATATAAAATTATAAAAATTGCAAATTCAACATATTTATGTTTGAGTATATTAGTGTTATTGCTACACAAAAAATTTGTACATTAGGAGTATAATTTCAGGAGATATAAATAAAAATATGAAAATGTAATTTAACATTAGAAGCACTAAATTTTGAATGTTTATAATTCAAAATCTTATTCAAATGGACTTGAAATTTTGTGTCTAGGCATAGTTTGAACCGAAGATTCGAAATATCTTATTAAAATTGGGTATTCCCTTTGAAAAAAAATGAAGTTTTGGTTCGTTTTAATATGTAGATGACCCCCTAAGCAAATTTTACATACATCATTTAAAAGTAGACTTTATTTACAATCATTTGGTACCTGTAACTTTCTTCTACGATAATTTGTTGAGGAGTTAGTAAGGGTGTTTACTTTCTTTTCCCACGACTGTACGTTCATACAGAGGCGGGCATATTAGCTGTCAGGCTTTGGTAGCCTGCGAGTTAAAAATTAAACAAACTAGTACGCACTTTCAGTACTCATTTTTGGAAACTGGTCCTAAGTGAGGACAGAACTCGTCAACGTTATTTGTGAGTCATGTGATTCTTTTGGCCAATCCGCTATAACTTTCCACCCATGGTTCAATAACCCGAGGTCGAAAAATCTCGGCTGTGAAGTTAACCATGAATTCCAAATATTAATTGGTGGTTAGATTTGCTATCCTAAGGTTTCTCAACTGTGGGTTGAACCGCGAGTTGAAGGCAGGTGGAGAATCGCCCGGTAAGAGGTAGCATCTTGCGTATACATTCCCAATATCAAGGGAATTGTTAGAAATACGGTTAAATTTTTGTGCCCGCCTACAGTTTTTGTTACCCTAAGTGCTGCTGACTTGTACAGACTTGCAGTATTTAACCCCTTGTGACATTTGTTTTCTTACAAAAAAATTAAAAATGGGGCTGGACACCACTTTTTCCATACTAAAATATTTACCTTACTTAATCGAAAAATATCTGACAATAAAGATAAATTTACAGTTACAAATTAGTGGTATCAAAATGTTTTTAATAACGAAGCAAGCAAAGTGTTCTTGCCCGAATCCACTTCGGGCCACACTGTTAAGGGGTTAAACTTATACAGCATGAAAATGAAGCCAAAAAATTAGCTTGAAAGTAAAATAATTAACAATATTATCAGTAAAAAACTACAAAGACAAACTAATATTGATGAATTAAAAGTAAACTTACATTAAGCAAAACTTGAAAATCACAAATATGAAGAACGAACAGTGATGATAAAGATAACGAAAAAACTTCCTGAAAATGAAATATTGAGCAGTATTAGTAACAAACAATAAAGACAAAATCAAATAATATAGGAATTAAAAGTAAACTTACTTCTTGAAGCAAAATTAGGAATGAAAATTTGAAGAAAACAACACGCTTCCTGAAAGTGAAATATTAAACAGTATTAACAAACTATAAAGACAAATAATAACATAGGAATTAAAAGTAAACTTACTTCTTGAAGCAAAATAAGAAAATGCAAATTTCAAACAAGAAATGCCAAGATAAACACAGTAACACAGGTTAATAAATACAGAAATCCTGTAAAAGACAAAGAATCAGCGATGTCAAAACGAAAGTTACTCAATAAAATGTATCATTTTATTACACATTTATAAAAATACCGAAGAAAAAGAACAGTTAGAAAAGTTAATGAAACTGAAATAAATTGTCGGTAAAAAATAAAATATTGCGTTATATCAGTGATAATAGTTACATCTAAAACATTCGCATAAATAAAATTTTAAAAGGAAGCGCAAATGAGATAAAAGCCTATCACATATATAAAAAGAAAGCCAGACCATTAGGTTTCCATATTTTTAGGTTTTTTGTCTCAATTACTTGCCAGGTGGTGTTTAACCCTTCATCTACTGACAGTACTTATAAGTACCATTAAAATAACTTGTTATAAAATTCATTTAATACATCGATTAGTTTTAATACAGTTTGGAATAAGTTAGATACGTTACTTTATCTTGTTCCAAAAGCATTATTGGTTACACAAAACAAAAATATTTTTAAAAGGACGATTTCTTTTGCCTTTGCATCTTTTCAGCTTTCTTGGTGTTTGGAGGGGGGGGGGGGGGTATTTCTCAATTCGGAAATATTTCTATTGTTAGAACATTATATTTGTACATTTCCTAATTCAACAGAATACTAAAATATTAAGAAAAATAAAATATTTGAGTGGGGTTATAAATATTTCACAAAATACCTATAAATTCAAATTTAATTAATCCTAAATCCTTCAATCCTAAAATTTATTAAATGATTATCTAAATTTTCTAATGTAGTGTAAACTATTCACGAAAAATGCTTTAGAAGATCAAATTTTCATGAATTCATAATTCAGTACATAAAAGGGTTAAATCTTCCAGATTCGAACTCTGATCCTTCCTATTAACTTCACACTGAGAGGGTTAATAATTCAATGATTTAACCCTTTCTGCCTCAAATTTTGTTTCAATTACAGGAAGAAAAAAAAAATCTCTTACGCTAATGAAATTAAAAATTGGCTGTCCAAATCAAAGAAGTTGAGGTTTACAGAAATTTAATGAATAACTTATTTACTGAAAAACAATGAATGTAGTTATTTTCATATGACTAATCTCAGGAAGATTGTAAGCATTTGGGAAAATTTATTACAACAGGATTAAAACAGACAAAAACTTACAAGTATTTTTTTTTTTAATCACAAATTTAGCTGTGAAAAGTACTCCCTAGTTAACATTTAAAGGGTGAAATACATCAAAAATGTCTACTCGACGGTTTAACTACACCTCCCCCCCCCCCCACCCTGACTGCCCTACAAAAGGGCACAATTTTGATGTTTTCTCTAATTATTTTTAAATACTAAAAAGAAATTTTCCAGTATGATACATAAAGTAGCTTCCAAAGTGTTCGTACGCTTACGAATTTCAATGAAATTGTGTTCTATCCATTAATTAACCTTTAACTGATGTTACCGGTCTCACAGACCGGTGCTGTTTTCAAATTTCAGAGTTTAACTTGCAAATTTCAGTTTATCTGCAAACACTACTGAAATTTTCTTTCATTTGGAACTTAAAATCTAACACCAGAGACTTTTGAATATGTGAATTTTAATTGCAATACTCCTGTACAAAAAGTAACTCATTGGATGCTGTTTTTGCACTAATCACGGCTTTTATTCATCTTTCGATGGAGCGGTCTCACAGACCGCTTCACACTAGTTACGTGACAATTTCTGTGACATCAGTTAAAGGTTAAAATTAATACTTCAGAAAAAGTACTTAAGAACTACAACTTATTCTTAAAACTACGTAAAATATTAACAAATATATAGTAAAACGTTATTTTAACAAAATCAATCAAAAAGTAACAAAAAAGTTTCCTCACAAGTCTTCGTACTTCAAAGTTTTAAAAAATATTTACATATTAATAAATACTGTAACATTTCGTTAAATTAGTACTTAGTATGATCTCCTTTAGTATGAACAACAGTTTTTATACGTCTAGGAATAGATTTCACTAGTTTTTTTTGTAATTTCTGCATCAATGTTCATCCATTCATTGATCATTGCAGTTTTTAGTTAGCTTATCGTTTTAGTGTCGTGTCTTCGTACTCTAGCTTCCATTTCTTCCCAGATATGCTCTGTTGGGTTTAAATCAGATGATTGAGGTGGTGTTTTCAGAATTTATGTACAGTTATAGAGACACCAGAAGTGAACGTTGAGAGTCGTGTGCTTCGAATCGTTTTCTTGATAAAAAACAAAGTTGTTTCGAGTACCCAAATTTTGGGCTGATAATTTTAAATTGTATTTTAAAACATTTAACCCTTCACTGCCCGATTTTTTGTATTTTTATGAAAAAAAATATTTGAAATCTATACATCGGTCTAATAATGGGGAAAATAGCAAAATTCAAATTTTCAGCTAAAATTTGATATTTTATGGCGTGTACCCTATGTACACAATTAGGATTTAAAAATATTGTATTGCTATATTTTACAACTAAATGAGCTTAAATTAATTTTATCTTCTTAACACTCTGCAACTTTTTTTATATTAATATTTTTAAATATTCTATAAATAATGAAAGTAAATTTTACAATAATAGCTTGTTAGATGTGAATTTCCAACTGGGCGAAAAATGTCCGGGCCAGGATTCGAACCCGGGACCTCCTGGCTGAAGCCTCCAGTGCTCAGTCCCGGACATTTTTCGCCCAGTTGGAAATTCACATCTAATATGATTTGTTTACCAATTAGAATAATTGTGTTAAAATTAATCTTGTGTGAATAATAGCTTGATCGAATTTTTTGTTTCCGAAGAACAAATTCTAATTTTTTGTCAAATGCAGCCATCTGACATGTACAAAATAAGCTATTCCATTCTTTGGACTTTTCTTAACCAGGAATAGAGATCATATTGGCCAAATTCATGGCACATAATAAGAACTACGGTGTTTTTAGGTATGTGCCAGATGTGGCGCGTGGTGCAGTGAAGGGTTAAATAAAGTTAATGATTCATTAAGCCATCAATAAATACTAAATTACCTAGTCCTGATACTGCCATGCACCCCCACACAAGGACACCTCCACCGCCATGCTTAACTGTTCCAACTAAGTTTTTTGAATTAAGTTCTCCATTTTTTTTTTTTTTTTTCATACAATTGTACTCCCATCGTAATCAAAAAAGTTAAATTTACTTTCATCTGCAAATAAGACATTTTAATACGATTCAGTTTTATTTATAATTGATTTTGCGAAGGAAAGCTAAGCTTTTTGTTTTTCTCATTAGCACAAAAATTTCTACTAGCAGAACGCCTATTTAATCCAGCAGATATCAGCGCTCGTCAAATAGTTTCAGGGGAAATTGGAGTAGAACATTTTTCATTAAATTCTGTAGTAACTTTTGTAGCATTTAAACGTGGATTTTTTACAATTTTCCTAATTATAAATCTCAGATCACGTTGTGTTAACTTTGATGGATGACCTGTTCTTGTATAGTTTTCAATTCGATTTTCTTATCTTCTAAGCGTTTTATCACACGCTACACCATAGAATGGGTTAAATTAACTAATTTAACAATATTCCATACGACTATGATGCAAGATAATTTTTGAATGCCGGTAGTTGTTTCTTAAGACTACGATCCATATTTAAATAATAAATAGAATATTACGGAGAAAGCAAGCGAAAATGAAAGCCAAACGATTTCTTAAATGTCACCAGAATGCAAAAATAAAAACTAGTCTGATGTACCAATCCCAAAACTTTCTTCTATCTCATACATGTTAATACTTCAAAATTCGCTATCACACTGCCATAATTAAATGGCAATCTATGCATCTCATGAGGATTCTAACGATATGAAATTCCGTGCATTAGTTCTTGAGATATGACTATCGCTGAAATCGTCTAAATTCAGCAAAATGCTGCCTAGCAGCGCTACCTATTTGGTGATTTATACCAAATCCTAATCAGCAACAATTTATGTCAACGTCTGACTGAATCTGAAGTTTGGAGAAAATCCATACATTAGTTTTTGAAATAGAGCAATAGCGAAAATCGTGAAAATTTCTGCATAGCAGCGCCACCTATTGGGTGATTAACACCAAAACCTAATTAACAACAACTTGTGTCAACATACAACTAAATCTGAAGTTAGATGAAAATTGGTCCATTAGTTCTATTGATAGAGCTATTGAGGCAATCGTGGAAAAGGCAGCAGAGAAGCGCCACCTGTTGGGCGATTTACACCAACACCTAATCAGTAGCAAGTCATATCAAGGACTAACTTAATCTGAAGTTTGATGAAAATCCGTGCGTTAGTTCTTAAGATAGAGCTATTGGGGAAATCGTGTAAATCCTGCAAAATTCATCATAACAGCGCCACCTGTTGGGCGATTTACACCAAAACGTAATCATCATCAATTCATATCAAGGACTAACTAAATCTGAAATTTGATCAAAATCCGTGCATTAGTTCTTGAGATAGAGCTATTGCGAAAATCGTGCAAAATGCAGCATTGCAGCGCCACCTGTTGAGCGATTTACACCAAAAACTAATCAGCATCAATTTGTATTAGGCACTAACTGAATATCAATTTTTATTAAATTCCGTGCATTAGTTCTTGAGATAGAGCGCCCACAAAATTTGTGTCACATACGCACAGACAGACAGACACACAGAGTCACAGACAGACATTTTGTAAAAACATGTTTTTTGGAATCTCTGGCCCGTAAAACGTGTAAATCCGTCGAAAACCGGAATTCGAAAAATTTCATGAATCCAATACTTTCTTCTTGTAAAGATAGAAGAAAGTAATAATACCACAGTCGATAAATTATAAATTTATCCGAAAATGTTTCAGTGTACGAAGACTTTAGTGGAGTGTTCTTTCTCTGCCTCCTTCCGTTTACACTTTTATATAAAAAGAAAATCGGTCAATAATAAAAAGAAAGGTTGAGCATTATTTAGAATAACAAAGTTGATGTAGGAAAATACTGGACTTCATATTCGAATTCAATTCCAGGGAAATGACTTTTTACTATAAATTTCTAAAGAGTACGAACACTTTTGGGAGACATTGTATACGGTCCAGTGCGAGTATTACTGGCGCTCAGAGGGTTCCATACAATAAACATGAATTTTTAACTGTATTATTAAAAAAAGGCGTTGCTAAAAGAATAAGACTTTGTAAAAAACTATACAACGTAGGGTTGGGTATAGCTGTATATACTAGAAAAGTGTGAATGGGTATATCACAAAAGTTCAAAGAGATATGAATCCTAAATATTATCAAATATTGCTATTTCTGTATAAGTTTTCTTTTAAGCTTTTCTTTCAGCAATTTTTATTCGAGACAGAATTCCGTTATAGGCAGATTTCATTTTCACAGGTTTTACGGTAGTTGTATTACAAATGAGACATTTAAGGTCTCATGACAGTCAAGACAGTGTGATATGAATCACATTGTCTTAAGAAACTACACTAGTAGCATGAAGAAACTCCCAAGCTAATTTTAAAACTGAGAGCGTTCTTTTCAAATTTTTCGCTTGCATTTTAATATTTTTAAAAGATTTTTTCTGTTTGAGAAAGCTGATGTTGATCTCTAACCAAGTTCTTGTTTACTTTTTCGATTTTGGTTGTAGATTTTTTTTTTTTTTTTGTTATAAAGTTACTTTTACTTTCGAAACCTGTTCCGAAAGTTTGAAATCTGACCAATAGCCATTCTTACATTAAAGGGATAAGTTGAAAATCAACAGTAAGTCTTCTGTTTTTAAAATATATGGAAAAAATTGCAAAAGATAAGTTTTTTTGCAGCATTTGAAAATCAAAATATCGTTATAAAGAGAGAAAATAACCGTGATATTTGAAAAGAAAAATCGTTTTACAGAGGTTTATTGCTCTAGAGAATATCGCAATATTGAGGGGAGGTAGACATTAGTTTATATACAAATTCGTCGGGACTACGAAATATTGTAGTAGAGGGAGTTATTGTTGTACCGGACATCGTTGTAGCGAGGGTTTACTGTATATCAGTTCACGGCGCTGAGAAGATGAAGGAAACATTACTAAATGCTGAAACATAAATGAAGTTATAATAAATGTATAAAAATATGTTACTAAAAATAGGTACTGATATTAACAAAAATAATTGTTAAGATAAAATACTCAATGAAAGACAGGTCCTATTAACCCTTTATTGCCCCGACGGTATTAATAAATAAGCAACAATAGCCGGGTTACCATGTCAGGCAAAATAACGCCATTTTGGCGCCAATTAGGTACCCCGGTGCGTATATGACATCTCTGCCTAATAATTTTCTTTTCGTTTCGTTTAAAAAAAAGAAGTGAAAGCCATTAACCCTTTATCTACTGACGGTACTTATAAGTACCATTAAAATAACTTGTTATAAAATCTACCCTATATCTATAAAATCCTAATGAATCGAATTGAAACGAATTTATGTAACGATTCTATGAAACGACTGATTAAACAACTGATTACGTTTCACGGCTATTTCTCCTAAAATATGGAATACTTTGTGATGAAATTAACACCAAAAATCCGTATTGATCCACAGATCTCAAAACTGGTATTAGAATTTTAAAATTAGAATTAGTTTTCGAAATATTAATTTTTTTCTAATTTTAAATACTTTTTTTTTCTAATGATGGCAACTGAAATTTTAATCATGATTTTTTTTTCAAGGTTTAGAAAAGGTTATTTTAAATTAATTTGGCGACGAGTTTGGCCTCCTTTAAATGTATGCTAAGAAATGCACCATGTTACTTTTATTCAGAATTCAATTTGTATTTCATTATCATTTTATTTAATACAAAACTTTCATTTAAAATTGAAACCTTTAAAATAAATGGCTTTTACTTCATTCTTTTTTTAAACGAAACGAAAACAAAAATATTACACACAGATGTCATACGCAACGGGGTACCTAATTGGCGCCAAAATGGCGTTATTTTGCCTGACATGGTAACCCGGCTATTGTTGCTTATTTATTAATAAATGTTTATTTGAATTTATTTTCTTTTTATTTACAAAAAATGTTATCAGTTGTTTGTTCTATAGTTATTTTTTTTATTTATTGTTATTTCATTTTAAAAATAACAGAAAATTTAAAAATACATATGTAACAGGTATTTGAAAACGAGGTTTCGCCAAATTATCGTAAAAAAAAAAAATCACGCCAAACCCGGTGCTTACGTGACAATGCAACACATCATGAGATTTAATTTCCACTTCAAAGCAACGTTTTAATGTTATTACTTCTCACGTCGACCAATTTCGCCAAATTATACAAATTGACATTTTTTTATATTAAATAACAAAAAGAACAAATAAATTAGTATAACATTAATAAAAATACAAATAAAACGTCGAAATAAAAATCACTTGATGGCGTGAACATGTGTAACTTCCTTAAAGTCAAGTGAATGGGACATTTATGATCAACCATTATTGGTATTTAATCTTATAGTTTGGCGACAGATTTTTGGTCGATGGGATAACCAAGTAGCACCGTTTTAATTTACCACTCGAAAAATAAAATAATGCTAACTGACGAGTTAAAAAAAAGCTATTGGCGAGATTTTCACCCGGCTAACATAAAAGTACCAGGAATTTTTTGTGATCATGGCAACTTTTATGTAGTTTTATTCGAAAAAATAATTTTAATTCTTTAATCAAAATGGAAACCTTTCTTATGAAAAGCGAAGGAATCAGCCCGTTGTTTATGGCAGTTACATGACTTGGACTATTATAATATAATAATATAAACGAAATAATGGGGATAGAATAATATTCGGTGACTTATCACACCTGTGGCTGGCTAACATTAAAGTACCAAAATGGCCGCCTGGAATATAAAAAGCGAAGGGATCCGCCTGGAGCTGTTGATGATAGTCACATAACTTAGGCTAATATTGTAGAGATTGTTTTCAATTTTAAAAACAGCGCAAAGAATAATATTTCCTAACGATTAAAAATTTATTTTCACGTGACTATTAAAAACAGAAAAATACCCTTTAAAATTGCTATTAAATGAGCACATGTTAAAGGCAGGAAAATATTGAAAATTATGTCCTGAAAATTGTATTTACACATGAATATTAAAAGGGAAAGGAAACTTAAAAATAATAAATACATTAATATGCGTTTCACCCTTTCACGGACAAGGCACTTCTATTCGTAAAATCTTGAAATCAGTGAATGGCACCTGAATTTACAAGCAAATTTCGAAATACAAAAATGCTTTTGTTCACTTACTTAATAAAAGGGAAATTTTCATCCCAATATTCTGATGCTAATGTGGCATTTAAGAATTAAAATTAAGTGGTCCAAAAATGAACCACCGCCCTTGAAGGGGTTAAAGCAGCAAATTTTAGTAATTGTATTATGTCAATCGTTTTATAACGCTGTTAAAAATACCGAGAGACAAATACTGTTTACTTAATTCATTTTAGCTTCTTTTCAAATGTTTAACTGATCTTCTTTAACCAAACACGAAAACAACCATTGGATGTCTTAACAGCAACTAATTCTACCTTAAATTTTTGCAATCAAATGGAATCGACTGGAAACCCGTTTACAGGGAGATCGCTACAGGTTTTTTCAGTATAATTCAATCGTCTCTAATCTTTAAAACCGATCAGATTAGCGTGCTTTTAGATTCTACAGTGTCTGAACGGGGGTTGGCGAGCGTAGCTTGCAAGGGGCAGAGCCCCCTAGTTCTGTTATAAAATCATGCGTTTTTAGAATGAGTTATAGATGCATTACTTTATCTTGTTCCAAAAGCATTATTGGTTGCACTAAAAAATATTTAATTTTTTTTTTTTTTTTGCCTTTCAGTTTTCCTGATGTTGAAAGATTGGGGGTGGGGGAGCTTCATTTTATATTTGTACATTTCCCAATTCTACAAAATACTAAAAATATATTTTAAATAAAAGATGTGTAAAGTTATAAATATTGCACAAAATCCTAAAATTTATTAAATTATAGTGTAATTCTTCTGATGCAGTTTAAAAAATTCACGAAATATGCTTTAGAAGATGAAATTTCCATGAATTCATAATTTGGGACATAAAGGGTTAGTAAGACATCAGGGATGACGGAATTAACGTGCACATAGTTTAGGAGCGACAGCTAACAGCATGCGGTATTACCGTAAACTTTGAAACTACAACTAGCCAACTGTATGCTACTTCGATTAAGGCGACCGTGGACGTTCAAAATCGCAAAAAACATTAAAAAATCAATTTTTTGTTTTTTAAAAAAAAATGTTCTGGCAATCTTCTACTTTCAAATATAATAAAAATTATTCAAATCCGATAATTTTTTGCAGAGATACAGCTGTTTTTCTAACGTAAACAATCGTTAATCTACACTTAAAATAAAACTTTAAATCCAGTTTTCTCAAAATGAGAATTTTCGCCGACTGAGTAAGTTCAAAATGCTCCATGCGTCTTAATTTTATACCAATTTTCATAATACTTGGTAATATTGTTGTTGATATACTTTATTACAAAACTTGCTATTAAAATGTGTACATTATTTCATATAAAGGTCAAAAAGTAATATTTTATTATTGAATTTTATCCAAAATGATCAATATTATAGGTTTTTAATTTTTTTCTGCCAAGGAATTTAGTATAATTTTAAAATGTATAGCAACTTTTGATATAATATCATAAAGCTATCCTAAAAAAAAATTACAAGTTTCTGAAACAAAATTTAATGCGCATGGAGCATTTTTAATTTGTATCACTAATTACCATATAATTAATTACTCATTTGCATATTAATTTTTTTAATGAAATTAAGAAATTTTCTTAATTATTGCACAAATTATACGTGTATTAAATTTCAAAACAATTGAGCAAAAACTGTAGAAAATGTTTTTGAACGTCCACTGTCGCCTTAAGTGATGAGACAGTTTTGCAACACGTCCCTTCTTCTGACCACACGTGCTCTACTAATTACTAGCTTCCGTTGTGTTCCATTTAAATTGCACGAGATCTTTATATTTTGAAAGGTGGGGGGCAGAATCCAGTTCTCTTGTGCATTTAGAGTTTCTTCCCTTTATAATTTCAAATTGTAATTTAAAACTTTTAGAAGTCATTTCGTACATATGCATTTTTTTTTTTTCAAATTTCGAAATTTTTAGATATGTTCTTAGATAGCATTTACATATTTAAAGATATGCAATATTTCAAGTTTTAATCTTTAGCAGTATCACAGAAATCGCAATTTTAGAACGTTTATTCTTTTCTGTAGCGACAGTCAAATCGCAATTTTAGAACGTTTGTGCTCATTTCACCCTTTTAAATTTCGAACTTTTTACAAACCGTTCTTAGCGAACATTTGCATTTTAAAAGTAACCCTCACCCCCCACCCCCACAACACACTAAATTTCAAGTTTTTAGTCTCAGCAGTCACAGAAATTACAATGTTAAACATTTTTCTGTACTCCTTTAAATTTAGATTTTTTTTTGTTGTAGTTGTTGCAAGTATTTACATCTTACAAGGAGAGGGCCAACTTTGTTAATCACAGATTTTGATTATTTTAATATATGTTGTAGGGTAGACACCCCTTAATGTCAGGTTCTACGGATTTTATCCAATGCCCCTTAGTTCTTGAAAAACCGGGGGGTCTAATATTAGTACACAACTTAAATACTTACTTCGCAACCAAAGTTATAGGTAGTCGTAGCTCAGTTGGCATGGCGTTTGCCGGCTGATCCGAGAGCTCGGGATAGATACCTGAATGCGCTAAATTTGTTTTTTCATTTTTTGTTTTATAAATATAGTTGTAATTATAATCTAATAATTTCAATTAAAAATTTTAACATCATACATTAATTATAATGTTAAACTTAAATTTATCATTTCTTATTTGTAAACTATTATTTCTCATCCATTACAGTCTAAAAAGAAATTGGATCTATTATTGAATGATAAAAATTCGAAAATCGTGGCAAATTCTGTTGTGGTGCCATCTAGTTATGATAAAAAAGGGAATATTCAAGTAAAATAAAAATAAAAGCAGAAAGAAGATAAAGAGGAAAGCAAAATAATTGAAAGTGCAAGCATACTTATTACAAATTTAAAAATCTTTAATATGCAAAAAATCGGTTGTAATTTAATTCTGATGCTAATTTTTAATATAATTATGCTTGTTATTTTAAAAACAGAATAATAGTATTATCGCATTGACTTCCTTTGTTAAAACAATGCGTAAATGATGTTTCTTTAAAATCACGAATTGACACAATTGCTCAATATCATTGCATCGATAAAGAATATATGAAATACATTTTAAAAGTGATTTAAAAAAAAATAACCGTTTTATGATGTTTTATTACAACTATTTAGTTAAAAGTAAAAAATTAAATAGGTTAAAATTATAATTGATGTACAATATTAAAAAATTTTATTGACAATGAGATTATTAAGTTATACTTACAAGTAAATTTATGAAACAAAAATGAGAAAAACAAATGTAGCGTATTCAGGTATCGAACCCGGGCCCGCGAATCAGCCGGTAAATACCATACCATCTGAGGTACGACTAACCTATCATTGTTGTTGCAAAGTAAGTATTTAAGTTGTGTACTAATATTAGACCCCCCCCCCCCCGGTTTCTCAAGAACTAAGGAGTATTGGATAAAATCCGTTGAACCTGGCACTAAGGAGCCTCTACCCTACAACATATATTAAAATGATCAAAATCTGTGATTAATAAAGTTGGCCCTCTCCTTGTTAAATATAGCAGACAAAGTTTCTAGCACTAATAGTTCCAAATAAATCTTAATTTCGAACATTTTTCACTCATTTCTCTCTTAAACTTGGAACTTAAAACTGTTCTTGGTGAGCACTTACATCATAAAATTAATCACCATCCCCTAATTTCAAGTTTCTAATCCAAACAAATATCACAGAAATCTCAATTTTAGAGCGTTTTTTGCTCCTGCACCCCTTTGGATGGGGGGTGGGGTGTACTTTTCTTATAAAAATGAAAATGTTTTAAAAGGGGACAGAATTTATGGTACAGATTTAACTCTTTAAAGTGTAGTTGCGGATATGTTTTAAACTGGCGCGGTTTTTTAACTTTAAGTATCTTTAATGCGATTGTTGTTTTTCTCTCTGCATATTAAATAAGCTAAATCAACATTAATCTCACTTGTAGGTGATATACTATAAAATAGATAAGGAAATTCAATTGTAAGGGTTTGAATAAAAGCAACAAAAAATGGTTTAAACAGAAATACTACAATATATAACTCAGCAGGTTTTCCCCCTTTTTTTGGAAGTTGTTAAATTCCTTGAGCGTTAGAGTTTTACAATTTGAATTAAGTTGTTTAAATATAGGGAACTGTGTTTAACAATTGCAATACTTTCATCATTTCAGTGAATTAAGGCGATCAGAAGCCGATTACTTGACAGGGCCATCGTCAAGACTTTTTATTCGGAGTGGGGGGGGAACCTTAAATATTCAAGCCAAATTTCAGTATTTGCCAACTAGTTTTAAAATTTTGCCAAGTTAACGCAATTGGAAAATAATATAGTTCTTATTTGTAAAAAGTTTAATAATATTGCCAATTTGATTTGTAACTTTCGCGATGTCTATCAGAAATAGAAAGTATTTTTTATTACAGTTTTAAACAAATTTGCCAACTAAGTTTGTAAATTTTCCAAGTGTAACAGCATTCGCGAACAATTTTTTTTTCATGCTATTTTTGTATAAATTCTTGAGTGAGGGGAGGGCTATATAACAAGTGCAAAAAATAATTAACACATCAACTAATTTTGGAATAAGTTAAACTGAATAAGTTTCAATTTATAAATTTAAAATATGGCCTATGTCTGTCAACTCGTGATTCTGAAGTACTGCCGAAATTTATAATTTAATTTACTAGATTGTTCTTCCTAGCTTTCAATTTTTAACACCTTGTTATTGTAAAAATGAAACTATTTTAATTTTGAGACGTACAGCCAATATCAGCCTGAAAGTGAAATATTACAGTATTTAGTAAAAAAAATCTAAAAAGACAAATCAAATAATTGAGGATTCAAAAGTAAACTTACTTCTCAAAAATTCAGAAAAGACAACTGTATAACAAAATGATGAACTCAAGAACAAAATGATGAAAACAACCTATAAAAGACGTAAAGATTCAGCGATGTAAAACAAAAATGTGAATGGATTACAGTAATTTTTGCTAAAATTATAGCAAAATAAATCAAATGACAAATTAAGATAAATATAATAAATTTACAACATTATTATTTATATCAATTGTCATGAATTACATGTCCGATGAACACAGATTGTTGAAACACCAGTTTTTCTCTTGCAGCTCGGGCATTCCAAAATTGGCACATTTGAGTTGCCCGAACTGAGTTCGGGAGTGACAGGCAACGGGTCAAAACAATTCACGAAAAGTGCTTTAAAAGATGAAATTTTGGTGAATTCTTAATTTGGGACACGGATTTAAAAAGGGTCGTAACTTAAAAAAACTTCGTTTTTCAGGAAATGCGAAAGACTGTTTCCGGGCTGTGTATGTAACTTTCAGTTGATCTAGTGATGTCACTAAAAACTATGCATATATTATATGCAGATTAGTCTTTAGTGACATCACTAGATTAACTAACACTTAGTTCTCTTGTAGGATCATTATGTAGTAATTTTGATTGCAGTGCAAATTACTTTTCTTAAATTTATTGGAGACATTAGCTGGCAAAATAACACGATGATCCGTAATTGCTTTACCGGCGCGGCGCACGATGGCCAGAGATGGGATACGAGAACGACATAAAATGCGAGCAAAGGTATGGAAAACACGAAATTTAATGATTAAAAACAATGGATCAGACAGACTAGGAAACTCTCCAGAATTAACAGAATATTTAGATATTTTGTATACAATGAACTAGTATTTGAAAAAAAAACCTAACTCCGAAAAAATCATTTCAGCAATTGCTGCCTATATATAAAGTAATATGTGCGCATTTTTTGTTGAGCCCTGTATAGGATCTAAACAATTTATACACATTACATAAGACACTAAAAAAAAGTTCCAAAAAATGGCACAGCTGAAAATTCACTTCCAATAACGATCGATCGATCGAAGTCCTTTAACAGGATTCCTTGTAAATTAACATTAAAGTTACGCATTCCAGAAACTATAAAAAACATGTAGTGTTCTTTTAAAATTATGTTTGAAGTATCATACCATTAAATTCACCTCAAATGTACCCCTCCCTCCCCCATCAATAGTTAATACAATCAAAGCTCGATTATCCCAGGGGCACTCAGGGCACGTGCGGCCCAAATCTTCAGGGGCCTCAAAACGCAATTTCTGTACACTACGAGAACACAAATTTATGTAAATTTCCATTTGTAGTTCATAGAAAAATCAGTTTTTTTCACTAACGACAACGAATTGCAACGTAAACTTCAAAATTCAGAGAAGAACGATATTACGTCTAACATCTTTCCATTCAAACATATAGGTTTAGTAGAGTTTCACTCACTCTAAAGACCACGTAGTACAGACGATTTTACTTTTCTAAATAATTTAATGTATTTTTACATGTGTCTAATATTTTTTTTTTCGTAAAGCTATGGTTTAAATTGTAAACTTCACGTAAGTGTTTGTCAAGATTATAATACATGAATTTTTTCGTGAAAGGGACCCAATAAAATTCCGTGAAAATTCCGACCAATTCCGTAAAAGGGAAACAATAACTCTAAAAATAAAACAAATTTTTAGTGACTATTTTAAAACCAGAATTTATTTTTAAGCTGGTAAATTAATCTGAAAGGTTAAAATAATCTGCAGCGCTGCTGTCATGCTGCATAGTTTCTGCTACAGGGCTAAACACTTATTTTCAAAACTGAACAGTATAAGCTAAATTTCAACAGCATTTAAAAATTACATGACAGTCAGAGCAGGGATCTGTTTAGCAAAATTTTCGGTCCTTTAAAGTAACTTTTTTTTTAACAGGACCCTTCACAAAACGTTTCATCTCAAAACAGGACCCTTCACGAAACATTTCATCTCAAAACAGGACCCTTCACGAAACATTTCATCTCAAAACAGGACCCTTCACGAAACATTTCATCTCAAAACAGGACCCTTCACGAAACATTTCATCTCAAAACAGGACCCTTCACGAAACATTTCATCTCAAAACAGGACCCTTCACGAAACATTTCATCTCAAAACAGGACCCTTCACGAAACATTTCATCTCAAAACAGGACCCTTCACGAAACATTTCATCTCAAAACAGGACCCTTCACGAAACATTTCATCTCAAAACAGGACCCTTCACGAAACATTTCATCTCAAAACAGGACCCTTCACGAAACATTTCATCTCAAAACAGGACCCTTCACAAAACGTTTCATCTCAAAACAGGACCCTTCACGAAACATTTCATCTCAAAACAGGACCCTTCACGAAACATTTCATCTCAAAACAGGACCCTTCACGAAACATTTCATCTCAAAACAGGACCCTTCACGAAACATTTCATCTCAAAACAGGACCCTTCACGAAACATTTCATCTCAAAACAGGACCCTTCACGAAACATTTCATCTCAAAACAGGACCCTTCACGAAACATTTCATCTCAAAACAGGACCCTTCACGAAACATTTCATCTCAAAACAGGACCCTTCACGAAACATTTCAAAACAGAACTCTTCAGAAATTTTTTTGTCTGATAAATAGAACCTTTCACGAAATTTTCCCATTCTTTAAATTTAATCTTTAACAAATTTAATGATTTATTTAAAAATAAAATCCGACTTGTAGCAAAACAGCTGACTCAAATAACATATTGGGAATTAAAACAGCCTATAGAGGCGCTGCTCGCAGCCTTCGGTACAGGAAAATCGTCCCTTTAATTTCCCTTGTATAGGGGTCCCGTGAGTAATAAGAAATACATGCCCTTATTTTTCTGTTCGATCCCTCAGCAAGAAGGTGTTGACAGCGTCTTCGAGGTTACAGAATTACTCCAAACTGAGGTTAGTTTTGAGAAGTATCCGGGACGAAAGAGTCCATCACAGTGTCACAACTGTCAGGGGTTTTTTCACTCAAGCCTTGCGTGCAATCTACCTCCAGTGTGCCTTAAGTGCTCCGGAGATCACATTACGAAGGATTGTGCGAAAAGTTTCGATGAACCCTGTCGGTGTTGCCACTGCGGATCCGATCACCCTGTTAATTATCGGAACTGCCCCAAGTTTCCACCCCCCCCCCATGAAAGGCAAAAATAGCAACCAACGTCAAGTTGTAACTGTGAAATCAGATAGAACCTTCTCCAATAGGAAAGTTGAATCCTCCCAATCTTTTAGGGAAGATGCAATCGGACGCAAGGTCACCTTACCCCCCACCCCCTCCAACACTCAAAATTTTAAAACCTCGGCCCCAGTAAAGAATGTCTTTTCGGCTCCCGAATTTATCGAAAATCTTATGCAAT
This sequence comes from Maratus speciosus, assembly GCA_963932465.1. Taxonomy (NCBI): domain Eukaryota; kingdom Metazoa; phylum Arthropoda; class Arachnida; order Araneae; family Salticidae; genus Maratus; species Maratus speciosus. The sequence continues at coordinate 106,002,009 of OZ010797.1, forward strand.
TTGAAACAAATTACAATGCAGACATTGTCTGCAAAGCTTTTTCGGAATCCCTTCCGGCACTCCGCATGGCATCCACGGAGATTGATCGGATATTTATATTATACTCTAAAATTGTAACTTTGTCCAAAATTGGTTAGGTGTCGCCATCAAAAAGATGTGCGCTTCCCCATTTTTCGATCTTTTCTTTTCACCATCATGTTCCCAGCTAATAGTAATTTGGGCTCTTTCTCCGTTGGTATATTTAATGCCAATGGGCTAAAAAGACAGGAAACTGAATTTCAAGCTTGGGTTTACAGTAACAATTTAGACATCGTTTTGGTCAGCGAGACCCATTTTTCCCAGGGAATTGTCACCAAGGTTGCCAACTACGAGTTATTCAATGTAAGACAGGGCTCGTAAGGGCAATAACGGCTCCACTTGGGGCGGCACTGCTATTTATGTTAAAAATGGTTTTAATGTGACTTATCAATATTCCCCCTCTAAATTCCATCGAAGTTACTCCTGTTGTTCTGGACTTCCCCAGTATTCAAATCTTCTTATAGCAGCCATTTATGCACCTCCTTTGAGTGATAGAAACCTGCTGGAGCAAGATTTTTCCCGGCTCACTAATAATTTTCCAAATTTTATTCTTGCGGGTGATTTTGATGCTACTCATCCCTCTTGGCACCGTAGATCTTCAAATGGGTTTGGTCTCAAACTCAGGAAGTAGGTGGATCAAAATTTTGCGCAAATTATAGCGCCCCCCCCACCCACTTTTCCACTATCCAATAATTATCTTGACCTTGCAATCACCCGCAATTTCCCTTATCCTTACAGCATTCAAACGCTGAACGATTTAAATTCAGATCATTTGCCAGTAATCCTTCGGTATCGAGTTGACTCGTACAACCTAGATTTAGGTCGGCTTCTTCACACAAGGTGGGAGGATTTCACCTTCTTGCTCGAGCAGCGGGGAACTCCATCCATCGTCCCAGAGACGAAAGAAGAGGCGGAGGAAGCCATCAGTCAACTCGGTGATGTTCTCAGAGATGTGTATGAACAGTGTTCTCAACCGAGAACCAGTACTATCGACACTCTCCGCCTACCGTTGGAGATCAGACAATTGATTACTGAACGAAATCGTGCTCGCAGGATGTGGCAGGTCTATCGTACCCAATATTTTAGGACCCATTTAAATCAACTGCATAGGAGAGTCAAGGCTGCTATCTCCAAGTTTAGAAATGAACGCTGGAACACTTATTGAATCACTTTCGACTGAAGACAACACAATTTGGAAGGTTGCTTCCCGCATTCGTAGGACACGAACACACATTCCGGCTATTACTAGCCCTAATAGCCCTAATGGCATGGCATATACTAACACTCAAAAGGCTGAAGCTATCGCTGAAAGTCTTAGAAGTCAGTTTACACCTAATTCTGATATGAACAACCCACGGGTTGCCACTGTATTGGAGACTACAGTTCAAAATTTTTTAAACACAGACACACCTAACACACTACCCTCGGCCACACCTTCTGAGGTCCGGGAATACATCTCAGGCTTAAAAAAGAATAAGTCTCAGGGTGAGGACCGCATCTCTACTAATATGTTAATTAATTTACCCCATAATTTCATTCTCTATATTGTAATTCTTATTAACTGCATGATGAATCTTAAAATTTTTCCTGATTGCTGGAAAAGGGCTATTGTCGTCCCCCTATCCAAAAGTGGGGCGGAAGACAAACATGACCCTTCCAGCTTTCGACCCATATCTTTATTATCTTGCCTATCTAAAGTTTATGAATATGTTCTTGTCAACCGCCTTAAGGAGTTCTTAAATTCTAATGACGTGCTTATACCGGAGCAATTTGGTTTTCGGGCACGTCATTCAACAACTCATCAGTTGTGGAGAGTTTCTGAACTTCTTCACGATGGCATTAGATATGGCGGCGTGACGGGAGCAATCTTTCTCGATGTGCAGAAGGCCTTTGACAAGGTCTGGCACATCGCTCTTATCTTTAAACTTATTGCGCTCGGAGTATCGGGCCAATTAAAATCTATAACGACTATTTTCAACTTGGATCCTTCGTTGTTAGAGTAGGTAGTTCTTACTCTAACCCTCAACCTATTTCTAGGTCTGTGCCGTAAGGCTCCCTCAGCGGTCCCACCCTCTTCAACATTTACGTAAACGATATTCCTAAAGAGCCTGATATCGACTTAGTAAATTTTTGCCGACGATACTGCCATGCTTAAACAACATAAACACGCACAAACAGTGTTCTCTAGACTTCAAAATTATTTGGACATACTTTCGGTCTGGTTAAGAAAATGGAAAATTAAAGTGAACAGTGCCAAAAGTGCCGCCATCTTCACCAATCAACGTTTTACCCCCAGATGCTAATCTTAATTTTAAATTGAATAATGAAAATATTCCCTGGAAGACAAATACCTAGGCATTCACCTAGATTCCAAATTGTCATGGTGCAAGCACATCACAGAAACTTTGGGACATGCTGACCGCGCCGTGGGCTCCCTTAAACACCTTTTGGCTTGGAATAGCCCACTGTCAATCAAATATACTTTGTTACTGTACAAATCAATGATTAGACCAATTGTTACTTATGGTTCACCAGTGTTTGGTAGTGCTTCTAAACCCAACTTAGCAGAATTCAACTTTTTCAAAATGAACTCCTGCGTAGGTTTACTAAGGCGACCCGCTATGTTCGAAATGACGTCATCCATCGTGACCTTAAAATCAAACCTGTATTTGCAGAAATCAAAAAACTTACGTTGAAATTTCATAGGTCAACCCCAGCCGTGAGGAATCCTGCGTTAGATGCCATCCGTCGTTATGACGCCAGAGTGGGGAGGAACCGAAAACGGCCCCTCGCAATTCTCACTCGGGACGACGACTTCGTCCCATGCTCCAAAACATCCAGGAGGAACCCATCTGGTGTCACTTAAACGCAGAATTTCCCGGGAAAATTCTATCTTTTCCCTAGATTGAAAGAAATTTTCATCTAGAATTGGCTTTCCCCCATGACGTCATTCAGTAAACTGTTCATTGTCAACAGCCACGAATTTCAACTTTCCTAACTTAATTATTGTTTTCTCTTTAGTATTTTATATTTATTTAGAGCTTCCTTTACTTTAAAGTTTTTTAAGTGTTTATGGGTGCTCTTTACTTTTCAAAATTTTAGATTGTTTCAACAGTTCGGTACTTCCACCCAGGGAGAGGTTAGGTTCGCCTACCTTATTCCCGACCGGCCTTGGGGTGTTTGCTCACTGCACCCCGGCCATTTATTCCTTTCACCCCCGTTTTCGGATCTTTTGACCGGCGGTACTTTGGCACCCCGGTCATGAAAATCATGACCCAGTTTTATAGTTAATTTTGAAGTTACTTGTCTTTTTTAGCTTTTAATTTTAATCTTAACTTATCCCCATTTTCGATCTCTGTCAATGCCAAAATGCAATTTGCAATAGCAATGTTCTCTCGATGTCTAGTACCACAAAGCGTTTTTCAAGGCTTAGCGGTTTGTGCGAAAGTCGGGAGACCTGCGACCTGCAATGCGCACTAGGCCTGACATCTAAATTAGTGAGCTATGTGGCCCCCTTTTGTTTAAGGTTTAGAGATAGATAGGCTTGGCTACCTTATGCTATATCTTTCCTGTGCTCGTTGGTACCCTACTACCTTTACATTCTCCGATCTTGCCGACGCCAGTCGGTGAAGTGACATCGAAGTATAGGGCAACCAAAAAAATTCTTGGATGCCTTATGCGCCCCTTTTCTGGAGGTTATATTTAACCTCGTGCTTCCAACTCTGGAATGGCCCTAGGGTCTCCACCAGAGCTTCCAAATTATACTTTTAGGCCGTGCATTGTTTCGAAATTCATCCTTAGTTCTTCATATTTAGTTGGAGGTTACGCGCGGCGGCGTTGCACGCCGCGTCGGCACTCCTTAAGTACCGCGATGTCATGCCATTAATTTCCCTTTAACTAATGCTTAAGTGCCATAGAAATAATTCTTTATTGTAAATGCATTTGGAAGTTTTAGATATTCAAATTCGGATAATTTTTACTTTGCCATATAAGACAGAACACAAATGTCACAGGAAATCTGAAATTGTGCGAAAGAATTATCATTCTGAACACATTTAAAATACTTGTAATGCAAATGCGCTTGCACTGCACTATCTATCCTGAAGCGAAAAGTAACATCTTTTGTCCACCAGATGGCGTATTCGAGCGCTTGAATTGCCAATTACTTAGCCTTTATTTATATACATGAAGGATAGAACCTGAATATAACGATAATTTCAAAATTCGCAAAATTATAGCTACAATTTGTACGAATATAAGAAAAACTTCAAAAAACAGGACCCTGTCAGAAAATTCTGGACAGACCCCTGCAGATTATATTTTCCGGAAGTAGAAAATGACCAGTCAAACCAATTTTATCACTTTTCAACTATGTTGGGAAGCGTTTAACACTATTTTTACCGGTGTCAAATTACACATTTTTAAAGTTTTGGTTTATGTTTATTTCCCTCGTAGTTTTTGAATGTAATAAGCATAAAAAAAAAAGTCTTCAATATATTAAAAATGATATATAATTGTCTCAATTTAAAAATTACTAATGAAAAACCATAAATCGAAATCTTTTAGAAAGATGTCATTTGACGCCGACAGAAAGTGTTAAAAATAAACTTTTTCAAAATCAAAACAAGCAACCTTTTGATTTTCTGAACTCGCAATTGCAAGGAAAGTATTCATGTGGTGTATGCGCGTGAGAAAGACCAAACAATTCCGAAAGGATACTTTTGTTTGAGATTTCTATTTGGAAAACAAGCCATAGGCCATTAGCAAAAGTGTAGGGGAGAGTGGGGAGGAATGGAACACTTTACAAAAATAAGAAAATCAGTTTGAACACAAAATCAAAAATTTCCATATGTAGAATTTAAAATGAAAACACTTTTTAAGGTCCAAGAACAAACATAATTTGCAGAAATTATTTCATAAATAAAGAAATTATAAATTTCAAAACGTGTCCCATACCTCCCCTTTAACAGGGAGGTATGGGACAGCTATAAAACAATGTATGATAAGGCACAAATAGTCTAGTGTCGGCTATATAAACAGTAACACAGTTGGTTCATAATGTGTGGGTTAATGAATGGTTGTAGGTTCATAATGTCTGTGCTGCAATTTCAAATTCCAGTACCTTCATCACTGGAAGGAAAATTCAGGATTGTCAGAGATGAGATTAAAAAAATCAGTTTAATTTATTTACATTTTGAAGTAAATGAATATATGTTATAATTAATATACTACCCTCTAAAAATATTTGCATATTAGCAATTTACATTCATCTTATTAAAAAGAAGGAATTAGATATGTCCAATACCTCCCTTTGCTGATATGTCCCATTTTTCCCACTACCTTCTTCCATGTTAAACTTCTTGTATAAGAAAAATGCTACTTTTAGGCATAGTTTAAATTACGGATAATATACAGTATAATGATCCATAAATAGGGAAACTATTACATCTACGCATAAGCAAGTCATTAATATACAGAAAGCATAAGAAGTATAACTAACAAATTTACTTTTGATTCTTGGGGGGAAAAAAAGAAATGCAATTTAACAAATTACAACGACCATTTGGAACATGATTTTTCAAAGACTAAAATTTAAAACATAAAAAATCGCACGTAGTCGATCATACATTACGTACGCCATGAATTAAACATTAATAGTGTTATTACACGTAAAAATTGCAAGCGACAGAAATCGCCTGCGACTCGTACGTATTATCCACCTGAAACTTGCGTATTATACAAGCATTTCATTGGCTATTCGGGAAAAGGCTTTTCCATCGTCAGATTTCCAAGAAATCTGACGACCCATTTTAAAGGAAATTTCATTCTTAAACTTAACATCCCATAATATTACTTTTTTCACCGCCGTATAGAGAAAAATATGTACTTTTAAAAGCAATTTGTTTGAAAGCTGTATCTCAATTTGTTTCTCAGTTAATTTTTTTGTAGTTTTTATTACTTTTTTTGTCACAGTGGCAACAGGATTATCCATCTCTGTTGAAAGTAAAGGTTAGTATATAGACGAATCAGAAAAAGAATAAAATGCTGATTAAACCAATAAAACGCTTCAGATATGCGTTTGATTTCCTACCCTGACGAGGACAATAACCATTTTTCCAAATGGTTAATAATCTTTCTTTATACAATTGTAAGCTTATGCAGATCAAAAACTTTTTTCAACTGAAGTTTGGGCTACCATTGCTTCATCTAGTGTGCGATTGATGAAATGTTTAGAATGATACATAAAAAGAAAAACCTATTGTCCCATTCCTCCCCACTCCATCCCCTATAGATTTTCGTAAAACTCAGCAAACGGTTTAGATACTTTATCCATTTTTAAGTAATTATTAAACGATTCTACGATTGATTCAGAGTATATCGGTGCACATTCCTAAAATATGGAAGGAGCCACTGGCTCTTAAACCTAAAAAATCCAATGGCCACATTGCACAATAAACGCACAGAAATAATGGCGTTTATATGAGAAAGAATTTGAACAAAAAATTCAGGAAGTAAAAAATAATACACACACATGCTCAACAACACTGATTAATGACATCAAATGTGTATATTTAATTTAATCCTAAAATTCGTGAAATTTGTATTAAATATAATATAAATATTAAACTATGCACAGCCAGAAAAATATGTTGGGCAAGATGCAGTTAAAGAAATATGTATAAGCTAAGAAATCATGATACTGGAAAATATAATGAAGGTGATATTTCTTATTTTGGTTTTGTTATACAAAAGTACATATAAAAAAAATGTGACTGTGTGAGACTATTGTTTTATTAAAATCAAAACACATTTCAAACCTTTTTTTATTATTATAAGGAAAAAAATATGTCGACTTAGTAAGGAAAATTTAGTGACTACAGCAAAAAATTTATTAGTCACATGTGACTGACGATCATGAATCTGTACCTTATAGAGGAGACATATTATTGTCATCAAACAATGGCCCAAAGATAACATATTATCCAGTTTCAATAATTTAAACTAAAGAACACATAAAATAATATACTATTTAATTACCAATAGCAAAAGTTATGTAGACATATAAATGGCTTCATATACAAAATCAGATGCATGATTAAAAAACTAAATACCTAAATATAATACGGATATAAAAGTACACTTACTTGCGATGAAAAATTAAGTAAAACGGTGAAATTCAAACAATAAATATAGACTAATAATCACTAGAATGCACAATCAGTATTTTACACAATCAATACACAAGATGAAGCATAGAATGAATTTCATTCAAGATCACACGTTTAATAACTTCAGCATCCGTTATTTCCCTAAAATATAGCGACTAGAATATATAGTGTGGAAATCGGCTATCCCTGTAATACTTAAAAGAGCGCTAAAATATTGTATCCCTTAAATGTGCAACGATGCTGCTGAAATATGAAGATCGGAGCGAGACCTGCAGGATATTTTTTCTACAACTACAAGATATTGCTAGTCTATACAATGCAATACGAAAATCCCGCAGATGTCGCTGCGATCGACACTTGGGAATTTAGAAGTATCGTCGCACATTTAGGGGATACAAATTTATAGCATTGTTTGGATAGCATATTTCCACATTATGTATTCTAGACGCTGTAACTAGGGGTAATTCTAGGTGTAGAAAAGCTGAAAAATCAACCAGTAAAATACCCTCATATACCAGAGCACAAGTGCCTAGGTATTGTGGATGACTATTGTGCAGAAGGCAAAATGTGCCTCCATATGTCAGTGCACAGTAAAGTGCATTGTTATGGGTAGCGACACTGTCTTTAGATTCGGTTATCAGAATGATTTCAGATTTTGTTCAGATACATTGTTGAAAATCTAGTTTCTGCTGCATTGTCACTACACCGCTTTTATAGAAAACAATTGACTATACTATGGAGCATGCTCATTGGTCAGAATAGAGATTGTATAAAAGCGGTGGAGTGACTATGCAGCTAAACATGCAGATTTTTAAGAGTGAGGGTTTCTCGATATGAAAGCGACGACACACGGAATATAATATTCGATTGGTTAAGACGATTCTGGACAAAAGCGAATCGCCAAGCATCTTGGGGAGCCAGCTATTACCATCAAGCTTTTTTAATGGAGGATATTCCAAATCTGAGTTCGAGGCTGAAAAAAGTCACGTGATACCGGTAATTTACCGAAGGAATTTCTAACTGATAAGAAGGGAAGATACTACTGCTTTGCCTCATGAACTGTTTCATTGGCTAGCAGGGATTTATATTACACGTCTACGGAGCATTCCTTTCTTTAAGCTAGAAGTTTTTACCTTGACCACGCGATCAAAACGTAGATGGGATATCCTCCATTCCCTCACCCGTATAATGGAACTTATTCAGATGACTATCGTCAAATTATGCAATATAAAATGTCCCGGTTTGCTAGTTTGGACAAAAGCATTCGCCAAACGACAGTTTAAGTATAGCGTCTAGAATATGTAGTGTGGAAAACTGCTATCCCAGTAATATTTAAAGTGCTAAAATATGCCCTTAAATGTCAAACGATGCTGAAATCTAGTGAGTCGATCACAGCGACATCTGAAGGATATTTTCTAAAACTCAAAGAATTTGGTTTAGACGCAGTAATGACACGATATTTACTTTGAAATTTGAAAATATATCACAGATGTCGCTGCGATCGGCTCCCTGGATTTCAGCATCATTGCACATTCAAGGGATACAAATTTTAGCGCTGTTTGGATAGCAGATTTCCGCACTATATATTCTAGACGCTGTAGTTTAAGCATCGAACGTTTACTTTCAGATTGAGGCTCCCTGTAACCTATGTTATCAGTACAGCGTCTGTATAGCGCCTAGAATACCTAGTGTGGAAATATGCTATCCAAACAGTGCTAAAAATTTGTATCCCTTAAATGTGCGACTATACTGCTAAAATCTCAAGTGTCGATCGCAGCGACATCTGCGGGATTTTCGTATTACATTGTAGACTAGAAATATCTTACAAATGTAGAAAATATCCTGCAGATGTCGCTGCGATCGACTCTGGATTTCAGCATCGTTGGACATTTAAGGGATTCAGTAATTTAGCACTTTTTCAAGTATTATTGGGATAACTGATTTCCACACTATTTATTCTAGACGCTATAATTATCAGCTTTGGACTCTACATCCAATCATCACCGCTCAAATTCGATGCCGATACTCTTTTTATGGGTATGGAGGATATTCCAAATATGGGTTCGAGGCTGAAAAAAGTCACGTGATACCGATAATTTACCCAAGGAATTTCCAACTGATAAGAAGGGAAGATACTACTGCTTTGCCTCATGAACTGTCATTGGCTAGCGGGGATTTACATTACACGTCTACGGAGCCTTCCCTTCTTTAATCTAGAAGTTTTAACCTTGACCACGTGATGAAAACGAAGATGGAATATCCTCCAATAGATTGCCGCAGCATATTTATTGAAGCATGGGGCGTTTTTTGCTAACATGTTTCTTTTTGGTTTTTTCTGACTGAAGAAGAATGGAAGGACATATGGAAGCATTTTGCCGCGCTCTGATGTGTAAGGGCACTTTACTGATGGATTGTCATTCCTTATTTCTCGAGAAAAAGGGCTGTGACAGACAGACCAATTCTTAGTGGTTTCTTTTTCAGTTTCTAAGTAAAAATTATATTAAATTTCAATACATTAAAATACACTATATAGCCATTAATTACCGCACACTTTCAATTTTAGACATTTTGTCGAATATATAAAAAATATACTTGTCGGATTCTTCTGGAACTTCAGAATTATAAAGAATATGTTTGACCTTATATTTATCAAAGTCGATTTCATACGGGGGGTAATTAGGGGGCTAAGAAAAAAAAAAAAATCAAAGAATTATTTGGGATCACCCTGTCAAATAAAATGAATGAAATGATCTATTGCTACATCAAACAAATGTGGATATTGTACAGTACGCGTACTGATTTGTGTAGCACGTATATTCATAGAGATAGTGATTTTTTTTAAGTTAAAAAAATACTTGCATTTTTTTAGTTTATATATGATGCAGGGTTTTCAACCAAATTTAATGCCAGTTTAAAAAAATATTGTAGAAAATATAGTGCAATTAAAATAAATATATTAAATATTATGAAATATGAGCAGTTGTATGAAATTTTTTTATATGGAGAAAAAAAATCCTCTCAAATGTCACGAAAATTAAGAAAGATATTGGCGATAGAGTGAGCTGATTTTTAGTTGCTCTCTAAAAGCAGCTGAATGATAAGGGACTTTACATAAATTATCATTTCTTTTTCATTTTTATTGATGCCTTAATTCTTGGATAACAACCAGAAAGAGCCCATTTTCCATAAAAAAATCCATGCATTTGTTCCAAATTTACTCGTTGATATTCATTAAATACTAACTTTTTTCTGAAAGTAAGTTAAAAAATGACTTTGTAGAAAATCCCTTATCATTCAGTTACTTTTAGTAAGCAGCTAAAAATCAGGTTACTCTATCGCAGATATCTTTCTGAATTTTCACGATATTTAACTGGATTTTTTTTTTAATAAATGGCCCCATGAGTTGACTTAAATCATGAAAATAAATTCTTTGTTATCGTTGGCGCATGCGCAGATAAATATTTTGTACAACTGCTCATTATTTCATAAAATATTCAATATGTTACAATGGCACTATATTGTTTATACTACATTTTGCTAATTTCTCCGAAGCTGGCGTTAATTTAATAGAAAACCCTGCATGATAAGCTAAAAACATGCTAGAGTTTTTTTGAACTTAGAAAAAGTGTCGTCATAAGCGGAGTGTCACGGTAACCGGAGTTGGAGAAAAATGTGTTTATAAAAAGCTGTATTTAATTTAAGAAAAATTTAAATTCACAACTGTTATTGCAGTTTTAAGCAATAAAACATTAAACAAAAGAAACACAAAAACAAAATTGAAAAAATAAAAATCAGATTTATGATGGCTTTTTTTATTGTTACATGAAATATTGATGAATTAATGTTTGCTTACTCCTAGATGTGCTTCCTAGAATTCTTTTTTAATATTATACAATGAATTGTAATCAATATTCGTTGTTTCAGAAATGAATGTTGGATAATTTCTTATCGTTTCAATGTAATGCAATGCTTCGGTTTTAGTCGGATGAAAAACGCCGTGTTACACAAAGCGCCATTTGACCAGAACAAAAAGACCGCGAGTAGACTGATACGTCTATCTGGAGCTCAAGTAAGTATTTCATAGTATGTGGGTAAAGTAAAATTTCTCATTTATCTCAGTGGGTATTTTAGGCACTTTTGTGAAAAGTTTGGCTAAGACATTTCTTACCGTTTAATTTCCGTTCTTATAAGATGGATTATGAAAAACGGACAATTTCCTAAATCGTCGGGATATCCGGAGTTGAAAATCAATCAACGACGTAAAATCCGGAGTTTATTTACATTAAAATCATATACAGAAAATAAGAACTTTGAAAAACTGACGTGATAAGCGGAGTGAAGTGAAAACCGGGTGTCAGGATAACGAGGTCCGACTGTATTTCCCAACTGAAACTTTCTCCATAATCTTTTAACGTCAAAAAAGTTGAAAAAATGCAAATGCAAAAGAAATCATCCCTTTAAAAATATTTGTTTTGTGTGTAACCCATAATGCTTCTGGAACAAGATAAAGTAATGCATCTATAAACCATTCTAAACTGCATTACTACTAATTGATGTATTAATTTTATAACGAATTATTTTAATGGTACTTTAAAGTACCTTTGGGCCATAAAAGGTTAACCCTTTATCTACTGACGGTGCTTATAGTACCATTAAAATAACTTGTTATAAAATTCATTTAATACATCGATTAGTTGTAATGCAGTTTAGAATGGTTTATAGATTCATTACTTTATCTTGTTCCAGAAGCATTATGGGTTACACACAAAACAAATATTTTTAAAGGGATGATTTCTTTTTCATCTTTTCAGCTTTCTTGGCGTTGAGGCGGAGAGGGAGATTTTTCAATTCTGAAATGTTTCTAAATTTCTATTGTAAGAACATTATATTTGTACATTTCCTAACTCTACAAAATACTAAAAAGAATATTTAAAATAAAAGTTTTGAGTGGGGTTATAAATATTGCACAAAATCTCTATAAATTCAAATTTAATTAATACTTCTATATTCTTCGAAAATTTATTAAATGATTATGTAAATCTACTAATGTAGCTTAAACAAGTCACGAAAACTGCTTTAGAAGATACAATTTTCATGGATTCATAATTCAGTACATAAAGGGTTAAGATCTGACCTGCACAATCGTGTAGGTGATCCCTAAAGATAAAGGAATACATTTTCCTCTCTTTGAGAGATTTAAAGTCGAACCTGCACCTACAGAATTGCGTGGTTCCTCCGTTAGCATAGCCTGACATCGGATTTTTTTTCAATCAAATATGATGCTATTAGTTTTCATTCCTGCTAAAAATCTTCCGATTTTAAACTGATAATGAATGTCATATTATGCAAATGTATGTTAGAACAAGGGATCAATAAAATCTTTAGTGTTCCTATATTTACAAAACATTCAAATTGATTCGATTGAAAATTTTATGCGTGGATTTACGTACAGATTTCCCGATGCTATCGAATTGATTTCACGGAAGATTGTTGTAAAAACCCGTCGGTGAAAGTAGGGTAATAACGCTCAGAAGGGCAATCCTTGCTCACCCAATATCTCTAAACAGAATAGAATTGAAAACGTGCCATCGGTACCGGCACCTAGCGAACTTCATCGTAAGTTCTCAGTAAGGATATAGTGACCGTCGGAAGGAAAGTATTTTTGTGTCCTCTCGTTATTAGTTTGTAGTTTTATTATAAAATTCTACAACATCTAACTTGAAGGTAAGTGTACACTCTTATTTTCAAATATTAATTTACTCATTATGTCTACAAAATATATACATTTAGCTGTACTTTCATGCTTTTATTTATTTTTGTAGTGCGTTGTTACGCCAATTATAATGCATTAAAACTCAACATGGCGATAACGAGTAACGGAGCTCACGTGGAATTCCAGAAGAAGTGTTGCCAGTGGGCAACTTTTCTTAAATTCAAATTTATTGATTGACACCACTTTTTTGAAATGGTAAAATTCCCCTGTTTTCGCCTTAATGTGTCATTAAACAAGGAGAATTTAAAGACTTCAAAAAAGTGATAAAAATCAAAAAACCTAAGTTTTAACAAAGTCGCCCACTATGTGTAACAATATGTGTGCACAATACGTGTAAAATGGTCGCAAAAACTCTGCAGTGGTGTGAACAGCCCACACAACTACATATGTGACTTTTGTCTTACTTAAATGTTGCATTCAAACTGAGCGCAATTACCCTACCATGTCGTGCATTACCGCTCAATCGATGGTTATTTAAATAAAACAATAAAAAAAAATTCCTTAAACTTTTATGCAAATTAGTTGACTGCATACTGTTCCTTATGCTTTCCCTTAAGTGAGTGCCATTCCCCTACTTTCCCCTAATCGTACACTCGGTACCTTTCATAATCTACTTCTGAAAAACATAACACTTTATATATATAGTTTTTTTTTTTTTTTTAAATCTTTATCTCATATTGTACAAGTTGAATGGCAGTTTTGATTTACTGGAAACATACTAAAAGATCTGTACTATTAGAGTTAAAACTATGAGCCTTTTTTTCTGGCATGCTTCTATTTGATGTAATTCATTTTTCATATATTGAGTCAAATTCTATAATTTCATTGCAAAAAGGTCATTGGTTGGCACATTTTGATATCGTTAGAACATCTAATTATGTATAACAGTAATGTATATATTATTGAAATATCAGCACCAAGAGTTGGAAATTTTTAAAAATGCCGTCTTTTACATTGATATAAACATGTGTGTCAGGTTACGTAGGCAAACAGTTGCTCATCCATGAATTTTTCCGGAGTTGTGGGCATGTATTTGAAGAGTACAGGCACCGAGAATATTTAAAATTTTTCTTTTATAAAGTACGGGAAAATAAGCAAGTTTTTATTTTCTAATAAATTCGTTTATAAATTCTGGTGTCAGTCCACCATTTCCTCATTTTACAAACAAAATAACTCCGCGCCGGAAAGAGTACCGTAACATCTTCGGACCTTAGGGTGTACAAATATGGATATTTTTTTTCCTAGTAATTTATTTTATTTTTATTTTTTGGGGGTGTGGGGGGGGGGGGTAGAATATTTTTACTTGACTTCTATACAGCTGAATGTTTTTCTGCTTTGGAACAAAATCAAGTAGCACTAATGCTTATTTACTCCTAAAATATTTTATAAAATCAGATTTTGTAATATGCTTTCGGGATAGTGGGACCAAGAAAGTAACGCATTTCTTGAATTATTTAATTAAAACCTTTATGTCCCAAATTATGAATTCCTGAATATTTCATCTTCGAAAGCAGTTTTCGTGAATCTTAAATTACGTTAGAAGATTTAGACAATCATTTAATAAATTTTAGCAGGGTTTTGCCAATTAAAATTAATTAAATCTGAAATTATAGGGATTTTGTGCAATATTTAAATCCACTTCTTTTAATTAAATTTTTTTTTAAATATTTTATAGAATGAGAAAATGTACAAATATAATGCTCTTACAATAGAAATATAGAAATATTTCCGAACTGAAACTTTTCATCCACAATTTTTCAACATCAAGAAAGCTCAACAAATGAAAATTAAATTATCCCTTTAAACCATAACCGGAGTAACAAATATTGTCGCATAACTACCGTGAGCAGTTTGTCAGATCATTAATCTAAATATTAATAAAATGCTATTTTAACTCAAAATATTGTTTCTGTACTAAACACCATGTACAGGACTATTATATTTAAAATTCAGTTATTCAAAAATATAGAATGAAAGTAAAAGGACTAAAATAAAACAAAATTTAACCATTATCTTTAGTTAAACTGGATATTTGAAAATGGAAAAAATGAAGCGATGTGTTTGACAGCTAACAGCGGTTACGGGTTAAAAATATTTGTTTTGTGCAATCAATAGCTTTTGGAACAAGATAAAGTATCTAAATCATTCTAAACTGCATTATTACTAATTGATGTATTGAATGAATTAATTAACAAGTTACATTTCAATGATACTTTAACCTTTAACTGGTGTCAGAGAAATTGTCACGTAAGTAATGTGAAGTGGTCTGTGAGACCGCTGGAACGAAAGATGAATATAAGGCACGATTAACTAATAGGATGGTATTTTTGTACTACACTTTTTGCAGAGAACTGTTAATTAAAATTCACCTATTCAAAAGTATCTGGTGGTAGAACTAAAGTTTCAAACGGAAAAAAATTTCGGTAGTATTTGTAGTTTAACTGAAAATCGCAAGTTAAACTATAAAAATTGAAAAAAGCAGCTGTCTGTGAGACCGGTAACATCAGTTAAAGGACCGTCGTGGCATAAAGGCTTAAACTCTTTACCACCCCATCCCCCCACCCTCAACGAAAAAAAAAATGCAGCATTTGTATCTCATTCACATGTTTAAAGCCCTTCACAAATTATTATTGCATGAATTTAAGTTATTGATAATTAAACTGATTTTATAAGGGATATATTCGTCTTAGATCCGTATTTGTGTACATAAATCACCAGTCTCCAAAGTATCAACTTCAGATAAAGGGCTCTTCGCCATCTAGGATGTCATTTTGTTTGTTATAAAAGCAATGGATGTATTTGCTGTGTTATTTTAACTTCAGGTCTCAAGAGGCAGGGCCGAAAGTAAGGGGGGGGGGGAAGGGGAGCGTGTGCTCCGGGCGTGTTCTCACATCTACATTATTATGGCCAAAGATGACCGGTCACTTAAGATTTTAGACATTTTCTTAACCCATTTTCGGCCAAAGGTGCGTAAACGCACCATTTCAATAAATATCTTTTTATTAACACTGTGACGATTATTTTTCGCTAATTTTAGTTTTATGCTATTTTTAAGGGTTCTAGAGACACTATAAAATATCAGTAATTCAATTAAAGTAAACAGTTTCTGTTGAGAAATTTTCAAAATACGCTAGTCTTAAAATTGAAACTGTTGTTGACAAACTCGACTTTTTGAAAATGTATAATTATTCCAAATGAGATTAATCATATGTTTTTATAATGGATTAAAGTTGCAAGTTCTGTAAATAAAATAAAACATGTCATAAAAAGTTAAAAAAAATTATTAATTTTAAATTGAATAGTGCGTTAGCGCACCATTGACCGAATGCATTTTATTTCTCAAATAAAATATTTTTCATGTACGAAACTTAATGAATGTAATTTAAGCATATTTCAATGAAAATAATACCACATTTTATAAAATTTCTATGCTTGGCCTAAAATGGGTTAAATATATAGAAAAATACAAGAGGAATTATCCTGAAACTCCAGGTGTGTGAACAGAATAGTAGGGGAAAGTAGGGGAATGGCGCTCACTTAAGGGAAAACATGAATAGCTAGTCAAATTTAGACAAAAAATCAATATTTTATTAACGAAGTATAACTCCAAAGCCTAAGGAACAGTTTGCAATCAACTAATTTGCATAAAAGTTTTAGAAATTGTTTTTATCGTTTTATTTAAATCACCATCGATTGAGCGGTAATGCCCGACATGGTAGGGTAATTGCGCTCAGAGTTTGAATACAACATTTAAGTAAGACAAAAGTCACATATGTAGTTGGGTAGGCTGTTCACACCACTGCAGACATTTTGCGACCACTTTACACATATTGTGTTGCACATATAGTGGGCTACTTTTTTTAAATTTAGGTTTGATTTTCACCACTTTTGAAATCGTAAAATTCCCCTTGTTTAATGACAGGTTAATTAAGGAGAAAACAGGGGAATTTTACCATTTAAAAAAATGGTGTTAATAAATTTGAATTTTTAAAAAGTTGCCCACTGCCAACACTACTTCTGGAATTCCACTCGAGCACCATTACCCGTCATCGTCATATTGGGTTTTATTGCATTATAATTGGCGTAACAACGCAGTACAAAAATAAAGGCATGAAAGTACAGCTAAATGTATATTTTTTGTAGACATAATGAGTAAATATTTGAAAATAAGAGTACACTTACCTTCAACTTAGATATTGTAGAATTTTATAAAAAAAATTGCAAACAAATAACGTGAGGACACAAAAATACTTTCCTTCCGACAGTCACTATATCTTTACTGGGAACTTGCGATGAAGTTCGCTAGGTGCCGGTACCAATCGCACGTTTTCAATTCTATTCTGTTCTGTTTAGAGATATTGGGTGAGCGGGATTACCCTGCTGATCGTCATTACTTTACTTTCCCCTACAGGTCATATTCCCGTGAAGATTTTTCCCCCGAAACCCTATAGGGCCCGCCAACAAATCGAAAAAGAACGAATATCTTTTCGATAACCTTGTCAAAACTAATGTAGCAAAAGCGTTTAAACTGTAGATTATGATTAAGTGGCTTATTGTAATCATTTGTGTTCATTTTTATGAGGATATCATGTATACTCGAAGAGAAATTCAGATTTTCATAAAAACAGTCTCAAAATTTGCCAAGTTTTTTGCTTATAATTTGCAGAGTTCTTAATAGCATAAGTTCTATTTATGAATATGATAAACAACATTGTACACAATACCCTGCAATCAGAATAAAAATATAGTAAAAATTGTTTGAAAAATGAGCAGGTTTACTAAATGTTTCACTGCGCATGCACGAATGTAATCAAAATATAATGTGTTAGCTAAATGTATATAGCAACTTTTGTAAAAGTCTCAAAAACATAGCTTGAAAATTCTGAAAATCATCGCTGATAGTATAAGCTCAAAATCCGTTGTTCCCAAAACGAAGCAAAAAGATGAGGGACTGTATCCATATCTCCATTGATTAGTGCCAATATAACATACACAATATTTCACGTACAACTGTATTTGGATACAGCCCTCATCTTTTCGCTTCCTTTTGGTAATAACTGATTTTGAGCTTATTCTATCAAAGATAATTTTCTGACTTTTCAAACTGTGAGACTTTCACAAAAGTTTCTCTATACATTTAGCTAACATATTATACAAATTATATTTTGATTACATTCGGGAATGCGCAGTTAATCATTTAGTAAACCTGCTCATTTGTCATACAATTTATTATTTTTTAATTCTGATTGCAGGGTATTGTGTATAAAGTCATATTTTCTAAAAATAACTTTTTTTATATTAAGAACTCTACAAATTATAAGCAAAAAACTTGGCAAAATTTGGGACTCTTTATATAAAAACTTTAATTTCTCTACGAGTATACATGCTATTCTCATAAAAAAGGACACAGTTTATTACAATAAGGCAGTTAATCATAATTTAAAGTTTCAACGCTTTTGCTACATTAGTTTTTACAGGGTTATCCAAAAGATATTCGTACTTTTTCAATTTGTTGACGGTCCCCTATGGAGTTTCGGGAAAAAATCTTCACTGAAACATATGACATGTACTATTCTCTGTTTACACACCTTGAGTTTCAGGATAATTCCTCATTTATTTTTCTAGATATTTGAGAAAACGTCTAAAATCGCAAGTGACCGGTCATCTTTGGCAATACAGTGTATGTTTAGCTTTAGCGCGGTATTGTTAAAATCGTTCTTTCTGGGGAATGTCAAAACATAGAAGGATTTAAGGATGATATGGGATAAGGATCCTGTATATATCGAAATTGTTTTCGATTCCGTTTTCAAGGTTTTAATGAATCAATATTTGAGAAATCTGATTTTCAGTATTACATATTTTATGATTACATATTTTAAATTTCGAAACAAATCGGCTATTAGAAAATTAGTAAAATTCTTTTTGTAAATTTGCTTTGCGATGGACGAAGGGGAGGGCTGTGCCAAAATCCATGTTTGCCCCGGGTACAAAAAAGGTTTGTTTCGGCCCTGTCAAGAGGTTAAGGTAAAGGACAAAATTAGCACTAGCCACCGGCCATACAAAGAAGAAAAGTCCTTCCGGCCAGTGCCGGGAGGACCAGTAGCTTTCGTATTCCTTATTTTTAAAAAGCCAGATTATATTATTCGAATACACGAAGCTCAAATTAGTGGAACCCGATCATAGAAGATTCAATACTAATTTTTGTCAATACTGAATATGAATGAGAATTTCGCGAAATTAGTCAACTTTATCCAAGCTAGTTTTATTTAAAGTAACTTATATTTGGTTCCCGAATTCGGCGATATTTTTAAGTGCCTGCCATTTTAAGACAACATGATAGGTGAAGCTAACCAATGAACTTGGTCGAGACCTTAGTAATTCATGTGCACATGCTTACTCACATTGGAATCTGTTGATATATACGAGTGCTGTCTCAGGCAAAAAAAATCAGATTTTTCGAAATGTCATCCACATTAGAAATTCAAACTGCTATATATCTCAGCCATTTAAGATAAAGACAAAACAAAAAAATACTTAAGAATCCTTGTATGAAGGTCAAACACTTAAGAAAGAAACCTTTTTCAATTTGTAATATTTTTATACCTCATTTTAATATTTTTTATTTAATTCGCCATTTTTAAACAAGATGGCGAATGAAGCTGGCCATCGAATTTGGTAGAGACATTGCTATATACTACGCACATGCCTTGTCACATCAAATCGGTTATTAAATACTTGTGTTGTCGCTTGACAAAAATCAGATAGTTTCAAAATGTCAGCCATGCTAGAAATTCAAAGTGCTATAACTCAGCCATTTTTCAAGATATAGACTAAACAAAAACTCAAGGTCAGACACATAGAATTTTTAATTTCTAATGTTTTTGTACCTCATTTTAAATTTAATTTTAAAAATGGCCGCCATTTTGAAACAAGATGGCGAATGAAGTTGGCCAACAAACTCTGTTGAGACATTGGTATCTACTATGTACACACCAAGTTCCATCCAAATCGGTTCATAAATACCAGAGTTACAGTGTGACAAAGATCAGATATATATATGTCAACATTCGAACGGAGGGTGGTTTCGGGGTCTGGGGGTTCTTGATCGGTGAAACATATACCAAAATATTTCGGAATCTTTTTCCTCCGAACGGTGTAATAGGCAGCTTTTTGTAATGAATAGGCAGCTTTTTGTAATGTTGAAACCTAAAAGGTGGCTACTGAAAAATTGTCACATTACGGCCATCTTATGGCCACTTTCCCACAAGGAGAGAATACAATTTTTTTGCATTCAAAATTCTACTTTTTTTCTGTTTGAAATATGTTTATATTAATTTATTTGTCCTAGTCAATTTTAGATTGATACTAAAAGAAATTTTTAAAAAGTTTACTGTTTAGTACTAAACTGGCCACTGGCCATTAATGAATTTTCCATGTAGAAAACACCGTTAAGTAGAAAACACCAGGCTATGCGCCAAAAGCAGGTCCAAAGTGTTTCTCCAAAAAGAGTTTACAGCAGATTTTCGCGCCGTAAAACCCGTTAACTAAGTTTATTTTCTCATCATTCCCATAATTATGAAATTAATGTTTGTATAGGTTCACTGGGTCTTAAATTTAGAAAAACTTTTTCATTGCTCTAGCGAGTAAAACTGTAAATAGTTATGTATCTCCACTGCTTGGGATATTTAATTATTATTATAAATTTGTAATAAATAAAACTAGACTAAGCTTGGACCAAAAAACGTTTCTTATAAAATGTTACTGGAAGTTCGACAATGTAGTTGAAGTTAAGAGAAAATTTAAGAGTTTCAAAATAGATATCTTCTTCGTTTTTTATCATCTTAAGTTTGGTACAGATAGAAGTGGTCAAAATGATTACTATCAGTGTTCGAGAAGACAATAGACCGGTAGCCGGCAGAACAGACAATCACCCTCATCGAGTTCACGACTGAAATTCCGGAATTAGTTAAAACTTTATTCGCATATTAAAACGCAATGGGTCTGCCAAGTCCCATCTTGATAGAAAACACCGGAAAACTATTTTAGCGTCCTACTCGTACCTACGTTTACCATTGTGTTTTTCTTCTCCATGTTTTCATATCTTTTGGTGCAGGAAAACACAATGGTAAACCGAGTCAGCCGCTAAAATCGTGTTTTTGTGTGTTTACCCACCAAGGTATGGCTTGGCAGACCGATTGCGTTTTAATATGCGAATCAAGATTTAACTAATCCTAGAATTTCATCCATGAACTCGATGAGGTGATTGTGCTGCCGGCTACCGGCCTATAAGTTATTAAATAAGAGAGCTAAATAGATCAGCATTGCAATCTGCTGAGGTTTACGACTTTCCAGGTAAAATATTCATAGTATTTTAAGATAGCTACATTTCAAAATTAGTAGACGCTTTAAATGAATGATTTTGATGGTTATAATTTTTAATATACTTTTAGAACAAGCCATGCATCAGATAACATTACACCTCATCTCCCCCTCCTCCCCCCCCCCCCCGCCCATTTCTAACATATTAATGTTTAATGTATTATCAAAATGAAAAAATTAAAGCAGGTTTTAATGAGAAATACAAACGCCTATGCCGTGTGTAAAAATATTTCGTATAAAATTTATAAGGTTTTACAGTAAAAGTTAAAATTTTATATAATTAATCTAGGAGGCGGAGGTCTGGGAAGGATAAGCTAAGAAACAATAGCTTGAAAATTTAAAATTGAATTTAAAAATTGAAATAAATATTTGTAAATTACATAAATTATTGCCTTATACTAGTGATAATTATATCAGATTGTTTTCACACAGTAACATTTTAAAGGAAGTGCAAACAAGACTGGTTTTGAAATTCCTATGCTTCACAGTTAAAAGTAACTTGAAGCTAATCTATTAACGTATTTGGATTAATTTCTTCTCTAAGTTTTCGTTCAAATATTGGCCAGGGTGTGTTTAAATATCCTTGGTTCGAACCCTCTTTTCTATCAACTGCCTAGTTGAAGACTTTCCAATTCAGACATTTAAGGCGGTTTTCAAATCACTACTCAACGAATGTACATTTTCTGATTCATTTTTAAACACGAAGCCTTAAAACTAGCAGGGCTGATTATTGGAATAATTTGGAATCTAAAGACGTTTCTCATTTTTTTAATAATTAAAATAATTAACGAATTATTACCGATAGTTGTTATTTGACGACAGGTTTTTCTTTCTCTCGTTATCACTTTCAAAAACTCGGTTCAAAACACTAACTTTTGCAGTATTTTCTTAAAGATCTTGAGTTTACCAAAAAATGAAAAACGTCTTTCGATTAGGGGAGACCGAGGGCATGGAGACACCTTAAGTGAATTTTTTACAACACAAAAAAATGTTTATTTTTTAATAGTAAAAATTATAAAGCTGAATCATCTTTAGTATCTGTATAAATTTAACCGTAATCTTAACTAAAGTAAGCACGCATAAAAAAACTTTCTTTCAACCTCTGTACAGTGGCGGGATTACACAGGATAGTGGGGGGTAATTCCGCCACTGTATCGAGTAATGACGCCATTCTTTAAGACCTAGTAAATAAATAAAATGGATAGTAGGAAACACATAACCTACTGAAAAATATTTAGAAAGCAATAATTTAGCAAAATAATGAATAATTACAATGTTCCTTAAGCTAGATTTATTAACGTGCTAAGCTTACAATTTAACTCAAATTGGAAAAGTCGCCCTTTGCAATGGTGGCGGCATACCCCGAGAGGGCAATATAGCGGAAATACCCCAGCAAAGCAGAAAGCAAAACCGAACTTGCTCAACAAATTGCATCAAAATGTCGGCGAATACATGTAGATTACGGGTTATATCTTAATTACCTAATGTTACAATAAAAGGTGCTTACCTCTACTCATTTGAAGCTCCAAAATAAGAAGCAACTAGATGAAAACTAAATTTTTTACTACAACAAACGAACGCCGTACAACAAAATCATTCACTCTAGGCACTGTTTCTATTTTTGGCCGCTATAGTGCAGGCGCATTCACTATCTCAAACTACTGTTAGTTTTTAAAATAGGCGGGGTGGCGGCATAACCCCGAGTGGCGCCATTCCCCCGGTCTCCCCTACATAGTTTGTAAGTAATACCTGCCAATTTCACGAATTTTTGAACAAGGATGAATTCGAAAATATGTCGGAAAGTAGCCTCTTTGAGCACAGCTTTGATACTCATGTCATGTACATTGTGAGCGACAGCTAACATGCAGTTTTATGAGGTTATCCTTCAAAATATCACTAACCGCGTTCCATGCTATCTCTTTTGTGAATAGAAAAGAATCGAAGTTCTGATATTTCGTTTGGCTGCTGACCGCTTGTGCCCAACAATTAAAAGTAAAATATATTTGCTATACGAATGAAAATATTTTAAACTAAAGAAAATTATGGTGCAATTTTAAAAAGGCATAAGCCTTTTTATAAGCTAAAAGCCCAGCTAAAAGCCCAAGACGTATAGCTGGAGATGTAAATTGGCACTGTTTCAAATTTATACGCATTTATTAAGTACTTTTTGCAAAATTTTCTTCTCAAACAGAATATGGCTAATCAAAATATACATGTTTGTAAATGAAATGCTATAAAAAAGGGTATAAAAATATGTTTTCTATATGTTTCTAAGATTAAATCAGAAATAGAGAATTTAACCGAAAAAAAAAAAAAAAGTTTGAAGATTAATATATTACTCAGTTCCCCCTTATTGAAAGTTGTGTTACAAAACCACTTTAAGCGTCAGACTTTTCAATTTGTATTTGAAATTGTTTAAAGACTGCCTTATATGTTCAGCAACTGCAGTACACTTACCATTCCAGAGGATCAAAGCTCTCAGACGCCGATACCTGACATGTGTCAAAGCTACGTATTTATTACAAATTAAAATCTTAGTTTGCAATTCATTGAGTGAGCAAAGTTTCATACTGAAATACTCGACTTACACACATGAGGGAAAATGTGTGATAGGGGAGACCGGGGGAATGGCGACACCTTAATGGAATTTAAATTTTTTCACCTAAAAAAAAATATTTTTTAATAGTAAAAGCTGAATCATCTTAATATCTGTATAAATTTAATCGCAATCATAATTGAAGAGCTAAGTGGAAGAACATGTTAAGTAACAAAAATTACATTTGAAGAAATTTTAAGTGAAAGTTTTTGCAGTAAATTTTAATGATTTATTTTTTGTTTGATACCATGTGTTTAAAATATTAACAGGTATGCTACTAAACTCTCTCAGAAAAACTTATTTATATTTAATTTTCAAATATTAAAAATTATTAATATTACTAACATGATTAAATATTAAATATTAATGAATAATGTCTTAAATCTCCACGATTAAATAGAATATTAGTATTTTAGCTTCACCATGTGATAGGATACCTCAAAAAGCTTTCATCCAAAAGATAAAAATTCTTTTTAGAAAATGTAGCATAACATCAATAGAGTCAACACACTGTTTAAACATTAGTGTCGTAAAGGAAATTTTCACCTTGTTAATAAACTTTATAATATACTTAATAATTACTTAAAAGGTGACAAAAACATAAAAACAAAAATATTATTTAATGTAACCCGAGATCTTTCGAACACAAACGCGTTCATTTTCAAAGGGTCATTTTTGTTTTTGTTTTTAAAACTTATTTCTATTCAGTCAATCATCTTTTTCCCTTTGAAAATGAAAGCGTTTGTGTTCGAAAGATCTCTGGTTACATTAAATAATGTTTTTATATGTTTTTGTCACCTTTTAATTATAAGTATATTATAAAGTAGCATAATATGTTCATCCATTCATCTCTTCAATTGTAAAATAAGCTCAAAGAAAATTTCTTTCATCATTTGTACAGTGGCGGGATTACCCAGGATACTGGGGTAATTCCGCCACTGTACCGGGGTAATGATGCCACTGTTTAATGACCTAGTAAATAAATAAAATGGATACTAGGAAACACATAACCTACTGAAAATATTTAGAAAGCAATAATTTAGCAGAATAATGACTATTACAATGTTCCTTAAGCTAAATTTATTAATGTGCCAAGCTTACAATTTAACTCAAATTGTAAAAGTCGCCTTTTTCCATGATGGCGGCATTACCCCGAGAGGACGCTATAGCGGAAATCCCCCAGCAACGCCGAAAGAAGAACCGAACTTGTTCAAGAAATTGCATCAAAATGTCGGCGAATGCATGTAGAATACGAGTAATATCTTAAGTACCTAATGTTACAATAAAAGGTGTTTTTACCTCTACTCATTTGAAGCTAAAATAAGAAGGAACTAGATGAAAACAATTTTCTTTACTAGAACAAACGAATGACGTACAACAAAAATCACTGTCACTCTAGGCACTGTTTCTATTGTTGGCCGCTATAGTGCAGGCGCATTCACTATCTCGAACTGCTGTTAGTTTTTAAACTAGGCGGGGTGGCGGCATAACCCCGAATGGTGTCATTCCCCCGGTCTCCCCTACTCTTCTTAAAGGATGTCTTTCTTAGTTTTCAAAATATTTCTAAAATCTGTGCTGAATTCAACATTTTGTGTGTTAAAAGCGGGCGAACTGTGGGTAAGATTTTAACACTTCCTGTAAAATTAAGTCTATACTTTACAAATATTTTGAGAACTAAGAAAAAAAGATCTTTTAGGAAGTGTACAGAAAAAACAGAAGTTAAAAATATAAATTTCCCGAGGAGATATTTTAAACATACGAATGCATCCAATGCCTATAGACTTTACATTAGTGAGGGGAAATCGGAAGCTTAGGGACCAGCCCCCTTAAGGAAATTAACTTCTGTGATAAAAATTTTCGCATCGATAATGTCAGACAGTTTGATGGAAGGATGAGTAAAAGGCTCGGTTAACTCACAGGTTACTGTTTTTGTACTTTATACAGGACCGATATAAAATTAAAAAAAAACCTATTCAGAAGTCTCTAGCAATAGTAACTAGGGTTCCAAACGAAACAAAATTTATCTAGTATCTATGGTTACACTGAGAATTAAAAGTTAAACTATGAAAATTGAAGAAAGCAGTCGGACCGCTAACTGCAGTTAACCCTTTCAGGGGCAGAAGACTTCTGTTCGTAAAATTATGAAATAATTGACACCAGAATATTCAAACTAATTTCTTCGAAAATAAGAACCAGCTATTTCACTTTTATTACAAAAGCAAAGTTTTATTAAAATATTCTTGGTGCCTTTTGTCTTTTTTGGAATTAAAATTAGGTGGCTAGACCCTTTAACCACCGCTCTTGAAAGGGTTAAAACTTTTTTTATATAGAGAGTTGGTGGCGGTAAAGATACGCACGGGGCAAAGATACGCACTGCCTGATTTAATATGAAGAAACATTTCTACAATCATGGCCGCTAGGTGATAGTTTGGTCTCAAGCGTAGTAGTTGTATGTTCAAACCTTGTGAAAAAAGTAGCACTCAGTGCCAAGAAAATGAGATAAGTTTAAATTTTCGCATTTTGATCAAATATTTTTAAATTTTTACTTTATTGTTTAGCTGACAATACTTCAAATTTTTACAAAAAATTCAGCGGAGAACGGAAGATCTATAGCTTCTAAATGCCGTATAGTTTATCTCGATCGCATTTGTTTAAACTTGTCAGTAGCTGGTTAAGTAAAATACTGCAGAATGTGGTAAAAGTACGCATCCGTCTTGGAGAAAAGATACTTTGTCCTATCGTTTTAGCTAGATGCAAAGTTTTCCACAATTACGTTGTCGAAAGTTTTATTTTTTATATTGTATAAAATATAATAGCTGCTTAACTAATATAAGCTAGTTAACTACCTTTTATTTTTTTTAGTTAATTTTTTTCAATATAGAACGTAGGTATCTACCTATCTTTTAAAAATCTATATTCTCGCTTCATAAAACGATTTTAAGTCTTAGCCCTTACACTGCTATAATCAGTTTTCATAGCTTAACTTGTAATTTTCAATTTAACTATTGATGTTAGTTTAATTTTGATTCGTTTGGAAACTTAGTAATCGCTAAAGACTTCTAAATGAGGAGAATTTTTATTATAATAGGCCTTTACATAAAGTTTAGCGCAAAAACAGTATCTTAAAAATCAGTCAACCCTTTCATTCATTCTACGATTAAGGGGTCTTTGGGACCGTTCACAGTATTTATGGAAAAATTTTTGTCATAGTAGTTAGAGGTTAACTGCTATTTGCGATCTCATAGATCGCTGTTTTTTTTTTTTTCATGGTTTAACTTACAATTTTCAGTTTAACTATAAATACTAGTGAAATTTACTAATTCTTTTGCATAACTCATTTGTTTTATTGGAAATGGGGCAAAACCCCACAGTAATGGGGCAAAAATATGCACTGCGTATCTTTGCCCCACCACTGCGTACTTTTACCCCAACCGATGGGGCAAAGATACACAGAGCAATGTTTTTTTAAAAATGCAATTTCTCCCAGGATTATAATTTGATAGAATGTCGGTTGACGGTGGCATTTTCCTAAGGTTCTAATCTAATATTTTAATCACTCATTACATAAGTGTAGACCAATGTGAGAGTTAAAAATCAAAATGTATGGAAAGTGCTTATCTTTACCCCCACATACTCTATAAGAATCATTGCTAAATTCATTTCCTGGTTATGTCTCGTGATAAATTGATGCTTTATGCAGTAACAATATAAATGTAGAAAGTATTAGTTGCATTATAGTTTGATACATTGTAGTTATTGATTCAAAGGAAATGACTTTTCTCGGTTTCTGTTTAAAAATGTCATAGGTTAAAATTCATTTTTCGAAAATAAATTTCAAAATGTGTATATTTTCGTGATTAGTTTAAGAAAAAATATGCATTGTGACATTTTTTAAACAAAGAGGTTTAAACATGTTAATCTAAAATTATATTTAATTCCGTCAAGTAGGTTTTTATACTTATGCTTTAAAAACTACCCACATTCCAATCTATTTTGCAGAGGAAAGTTTATTTAACCCGGGAGAACTCGATAGTGAGAATTTCTCTCACGGTGCCCAATTGCTTTTCTTTTACTTTACATTAGCTTTTTTTTTTTTTTTTTTTTTGCTTGGCTTAGTACTTTTACTCATAAATAGGTAAAATAATTGAAATAACATTTTTAAATTTTAATTAAAATGAAAAATTGTTTAAATAAGAGTTAAAAAAAAGTACGACGGTGAGAGAAAATTTCATGCAGCGAGATATCCCGGGTTAACGTTAGGGGCTTTAATTTTAAACTGCTTAGATCCTAAATTTGACAAAATGGTTCCATACTCTTTTGGTAACAAGTTATAACTTATGGAAAATATATTCTGTTAAATTTGCATGTTTGATTAGAACTTTTAGGTTTCACGCAATCAGTAAGAAGACTGCCTACCAAGTTTATGTTTAATGAACTAAAAAGATAATTTCCAGTCAAATGGCTATATTTATTTATACCCAATATATTATCATAACCAATAGTGGACAGTTCCGTCCGATAACTTTTTTTACATCCATTTATATCTGACAGTGCCTTTTTAAAAAGTTTCCGACAGTAAGGTTAAAGGAGAAAAGGATAAAGGCAAAAAAGGATAAGTAATAACATTTCACCAAAATCTGATGAACATATTCTATTGCATTTAGTGATTGTGTTATAAATATAACATTAGCAAAAGAATGCGTTTGTAATAGAAGAATTTGGAATAAATCAATAAGTTAACGTACAATTTATTATAAGTAATCTTGCTGTCAGATTTAAATGAAAAAAAAAATCCACTTTTTTTGTACATTTCGCAGTAGGTTTACAAACCGAGGTAGTGTCATCTAGCATTTAAAATTTTTTAAATAAAAGTATGCCTTACCCTGTTAATACCTGTTGAAACGTGGGAAATTTATCAACCTTTAAAAGCATTTAAAGTTAATCATCTGTAGACTAAAATCGGAGAATTGTGTAGTATCTAAAAAATTGTGGTTTAAAAGACATTTGTACGGTTTAACCCCTATACCCGTCGCTGGTGAAGTGGTTAAACGGCTTTAAATTAAATTTTATGGCAAAAGCATTAAATGAAAATATGTCTGACCCTCTTAATATCTGATGAAATGTCGGAGTAAGGTAAAAAAGTTGTGTGGTTTAAAAGGGATATTTGTACAGTTTAAACGGCTTCAAATTAAATTTTATGTCAAACATTAAATGAAAGTAATGGAAATGGATAATTGCTCAATATGAAAGATAGGAAGTCGTCAAATTTAAATAAGATAAAATTTCTTAAGCACCTAATACATAATTACATATTTCCTAATAAAAAAAATTCCATCGATAGATCCACAATAAGAAAAATAAATGCATTTTACAAAACATACATTATGCAACACTTTCACACTGCTCTTTACTCCAAACTGGGGTTGTTTTATCATACGTTAACGATGTTTTAACTGCATATAAATTGCAGGTATATTCGCAGCTGTATAACAATATCAAGTTCAATTTAGATACAATTGATTTGACAATATCAGTTTTAATTCTTTCCCCAATTTAAACATACAGTTATAGTCGCCTGGGTTAATCCCCCCCCCCCTGTGGATTAATCTTTGTTTTAACAGAAGTTTTCGTCGATTAAATATAATTTTGATGCATCTAATATTACAAAAACTTTTTAATTGAATGAGTTTTCAGTTTGTCGTTTATCTATTGATGATTGTGAGATGAAAAATTTTATATAAAGGTAGTTTAAAAATCCGTATATGGTCATCAGGACATTTTTTAACTTAAAAGGTTACGTTGTAGAACATACGCTTTTTTATTATGCAAAATAATCCCGATTAATCAGCACCAGATTTAATTCATTAATTTAACGATGCATTTCATTGATTGGCATACATCTCATGAACATGTTTATTAAAACACGTTAAAAATGGTTCATTTCCCTTATTTTTGAAATTTCCAGAAAATGTTTGCTTACTTAAGCACATGGTAAAAAAGGTTTACTAAAAATTTTTAGTTTAAAAATTATTTTTTTTCAGTGTACTTAGTGAATTTTAATAACAGTCCTGTACAAAAAGTTTAGTACAAAAACACTATCCTATGAGTTAATCGCGCTTTTTATTCATCTTTTGATGGAGCGGTCTCTGACAACTTCACAGTAGTTATGTCACATCAGTTAAAGGTTAAGCAAACATTTTCTGGAAAATTTAAAAATAATGGAATTGTAGCATTTTTAACGTGTTATAGTTAACATGTTCTTGAGCTATATGCTAATCAATGAAATGCATTGTTAAATTAGGGAATTGAAGTTGCTGTTGTTAAATAGAGATAATAT
Organism: Maratus speciosus; assembly: GCA_963932465.1. NCBI lineage: Eukaryota > Metazoa > Arthropoda > Arachnida > Araneae > Salticidae > Maratus > Maratus speciosus. The sequence goes on from OZ010797.1 coordinate 106,032,341, forward strand.
TGTATAATAAAAAAAATATGTCCTACTTTTTAACATTTAAGTTAAAAATTCTAGTCAGAATGATCATAAAATGATTTAAAATAAATTTAAATAAAACTTTTCACCTCATGTTCAATAGATAAAAACAGTGAAAAAGCTGAAAACTCATTTGACTAGAAATCGTTTTTGAAATACGGATTCAACAAATCGTTAAATCTACGAAAACTTCCGTTAAAACAAAGATCATTCCATAGAAAAATACGATGAACCCAGGCGATTAATTGTATTGTTAAATTGGGGAAATAAATCTAGTACTGTCAAATTAATTTTATCTAAATTGAACTTGAAAATGTTATACATTTGAGAATATAGGGGAGAGGGGGGGGGGCATTAACAATTTTTACATTTTTGACTATTTCTCGAAAGTGTTATGAGCCATTGAAAGAAAAATTGATTTATATGAATATTTACACTTCGTTTGTTCTTTTGGTGAAACTTTTGGATGCATTTATGAAGAATTTATAACTTATATCATCATTCTAAAAGTCCGGGACACAAAAATCTTAAAATTTTTTATTACATTAAAAATTTGTTTTTTCTGCTTAAAATGAAGTTTAAATTATGTTTCTATCTTAATTGGAACAGAAAATATTCATTTTTAAGTTTTGGTTTGTTTTCAAAATCTAGCTTTCTAGCAATGGATGTCATGAAAACGAATTTTTGCGAAAATGAGTTTTTCTTCATGATAGTTTTTTTTCACTAGATTACGTATTTAAATTGTTATAAGTCAAGAACCGTTAAAGATAATTGGTTCAAATTTGGAACATGTCTTTCAATTGTTTTACTTTAATTTTGAATCAGCAAATTTGAAAAAAAATATTTACTTTTGAAAATGATTTTTTTTTAAATTTTTCAAATTTTTACGTTAAATATTTTTAATTTTTATTTAAATTAATATATTTTAAATACTGAATCTAAATTAAAACATTTATTTAACTGCAAGAAAATTTAAATTCTACAAGTAATATTTCGAGTTATAACGATTTTAAACTACCCCCACTTTAATAAAATTTAAATAAAAAAAATTATGAGAAGTTATATCATGTGATTTTGTTTACAAATGATATGGTGAACCATCACCAAAAATTTCGAAATTTTAACTCAAAAATTATTTGAAAATATGTCCCGGACCCCCCCCCCCCCCCCCCTCTTACGGTATGTTTTCGGAACGAATAACTAACATTTTCAAATTTAAATTTAAAATTCCTAATTATTGAAAAGGTCATAAAAACGTGACAAACATACAAATTGTTTCGTTTTCCTTTAAATGGAATAAAATTAACCGAAAATTTGCCCTATTCTTAAAACTATTTAAATGTAAACCTCTCAGGTCCATTTTTTTTCCGCCCAGTTTTGGGAACAAAATTATTTTTATGTTAATATAAATGGTAGCTATCAAAATAGATTCTGAAGTTTTAAGAATATCGCATTGTCTGAAATTTAACGAATCTAGTTATTTTGTGGACTATTCAATTCATATGTAAATGGACTAACGAACAGTTTTTGGAGACATTTCGAAAATATCGTATTACAGCAGTATATAACAAATATTACAAATTTGTAATATTTTTTACATTTACTTGCACATGATTCGTTCAGATAAATAACCTGTATTTTAAATTTAACCTTTAACTGATGTTACCGGTCTCGCAGACCGCTGCTTTTTTCAATTTTTATAGATTAACTTGTAACTTTACGTTTAACTACAAACCCTTAAGAAATTTTGTTTCGTTTGGAACTTTAGTACTATCACCAGAGACTTTTGAATAGGTAAATTTTAATTATAACAGTCCTCTACAAAAAAGTTTAGTTCAAAAACACCATCCTATGAGTTAACCGCGCCTTTTATTAATATTTCGATGAAGCGTCACAATAGTTGCGATATCTGTCACATCAGTTAAAAGGTTAAAAAAAAGTGAAATATATGTTTAAAATAAAGGAATCGCCAACGGGGCAAAGGGAATTAAGCAAACTTTTAATGTTTTTATTACTAAATGACAAAACATAAATGAAGTCATAATAAGAAAAGCATAGACATACCATCAGTACTATATGGGCAATTCCAAGCCAATGTTACCATTTTTAGTATTTTATTTTTTTACACCAAAAAGGTAATACACATGTTTTTTGGTAGTAAAGATCAATATTTATATATTTGCAATGTATTTTATAAAAGGTTGAATAGTCAAAATCAATAAAATTCATTTTAATCAGCGTTTGTTTGTCTGTTACATTGGATGTTGGTCTATTACAGGTAAGATTACATATTTTTCATAACTATATTGAGGTAAGAGTCAAATTTTGTGGAAGTAGAATGTTTCTGAACGGCCTCTGAATTAAAATACATTTTTGTTATAATAAACTATGTTATTTTACAAATATAGATAAACGTTAAGGTATCTGAAAAGCATGGTAATTCTTATTTGTCAGCTACAATACCACTTATTTAATCAGAATTAGTCACATTAATTTATTCATAATAACTATTTTATCATATACTAATTGTAGCCATCTTTTAATTACCTGATAATTATTTGTTAAATAAGGTAAAGTAATTTTTTTTCTATGATCGTTAGTCTGTTACAATGGAATTGCCCATATGTAGATAGTAACAACAGTAATTGTTAAGACAAAATAATACACGATGAAAAGACATGTACTATTAATTGTACACCAGACCCGAAAGGGTTGAAACTATTACATATAAATACATTTTATTAATTCCCTAATGAATATAATAATGTTATGCAGGAACTAGACTATTTTTATGACAATGACATGGATATTTTTTAAATTATGGGTACAAAAAGATAACGCTGAAAAAGACTGAAAAACGTTAATCATTCATAAATTAAAACAACCTCAAACTTTTCATAAAATAAGTACAAGAATAGTCCAATTCCTTTGAATATACATTAAAAACAACTTTAAAAAATTGTAAAAATAAAGCTTTAATGCTTCAGGATAAATTTGCAAAAAATGAATAAAATTACTCACTTTAATGCTTGGAACGAAGAAACTAAGAACGAAGGAACTAAGAACCGAAGAAAGAACTTTAAAAATAACAGATTCAAGATCACTTTAGATAGGCTAAACAACTATAAACACACAAAGCACCACTCTTCAAATATAGCAAAGAGGGACAGAATTATTTCAAGCTGTGGTATTTAACAACTCGGTAGCTTAAACATTTCCCCAAAACGTTTCCTTATTGGTGCATTTTTTGCTTCAATGTTTAATCCAGTGCTGCTGCTCCCATCTCTCGGACAGAGATCTAATTAGAGTTAACTTTGCAATTTAAATTTTAGAATTGACCATTATCTTAAAGTTTTATTTATTTTAATTTGACAATAAAAAAGATCTATTTTTTAAAATGTTAGTGAATAATATTATTTAACAAATTTTGGAATCATATAAAAACTTGCTAACTTTCTGAAGACTTAATGCTCTCAGGACGGGAAAGTAATTAGTGGGGTCCAATGCAATACTGGACCAATAAAATTTATTTTTTAATTCTGGATCTCATGGATATAATATAGTTAATAAATTGTAAATACCACTGATTTCACATTTAATGGACATAATTACTTATAACTTGGCAAAATCTTTAACCTTTATAATATTTAAAATATTTATTTTTTGGCATTCACGGTTACTTTTGGAATCGTCGAATCTATACATTTCCCGACAATCACATCAAAGTTGCCAGTAAGAAATTAAGTTAATACTCTTTTTTCTTTTACTTTCTTCTATCTTTACAAGAAGATAGTAATAGATTCGTGAAAATTTTTGACTTCCGGTTTTCGACGGATTTATACATTTTAGGGGTCAGAGATCCCAAAAAACATGTTTTTTTTTTTTTTTTACAAAATATCTGTCTGTGAGTCTGTGACTCTGTCTGTATGTATGTGACACAAATTTTGTGGGCGCTCTATCTCAAGAATTAATGCACGGAATTTAATAAAAATTTATATTCAGTTAGTCCCTGATATAAATTCATGCTGAGTTTTCGGTGTAAATCGCTCAACCGATGGCACTGCTATGGAGCATTTTTCACGATTTCCACAATAGCTCAATCTCCAGAACTAATGCATGGATTTTCGTCAAACTTCAGATTCAGTTAGTAGTTGATATGACTTGGTGCTGATTATGTGTTGGTGTAAATCGCCCAACAGGTGGCGCTGCTGTGCTGCATTTTTCACGATTCCCTCAATAGCTGTATCTCAAGAACTAATGCACGAATTTCCATCTAACTTCAGATTTAGTTAGACGTTGACACAAGTTGTTGCTGATTAGATTTTGGTGTTAATCGCCCAATAGGTGGAACTGCTATGCTGGAATGTTCACGATTTTTGTAATAGCTCTATCTAAAAAACTAATGCAGGGATTTTCCCCAAACTTCAGATTCAGTTAGATATTGACATAAGTTGTTGCTTGGTGGTTTTGGTGTAACATACGTTTTGATTTAAAGCACCCAATAGGTGGCGCTGCTAGGCTGAATTTTGCTGGATTTACACGATTTCAGCGGTAGTCATATCTCAAGAACTAATTCACGGAATTTCATATCCTTAAAATCCTCATGATGGGCATAGTTTGCCATTTAATTTTGTCAGTGTGATAGTGAATTTTGAAGTATTAACATGTATGAGATAGAAGAAAGTTTTGGGATTGGTACATCCGGCTAGTTTATTTTCTTTTTCCAAGCCGAACCATTTCAACACAAGTTAAGAGTAAAATTATTATTATTTTATAAACAGGAAATGTTATTTCGAACGGTATAGAGAGATTCGGAGTCCTTATCAAGACCCCGATTGGCACGGGGACCTGGACAGTCTCCCCGTTTGACAGATGGTTGCGCCGGCCCTAAAAAAATACTCTAAAAACAAAAACCGTTACAAAATATATTTTTCATATCTTCTTTTAACCCTTTTATACCCCGGCGCACAGTGGTCCCAAATCGCGATTATGTGGCCAAAAATCAGAAAATCGAAGTTTCGTATTTCGAAATGAAATCTATTCTACAGTGTTTAGAAATATCTGAAGATTTATATTCTGTTATATTTTGCTTTTATCAGCTCACATGAATTGCTTATGTGAAGTTAGGAGTTTTTAGCGTTTTCTGCTGTTGCGTGAATTTCAGGCAAATTCGCTGCATTCACCCCCTAACTAAGACCATTTCAGATAGTTTCTCGTTTTTTTCTTTGCACGCCCCTGGCCAGGTTGTCCAAAAGGCACATAAAGTACGAGCTTCCCCTCAAAAATTTTTAGATTGCTCGCAAAATGACTACAAAATAGGATCTCCAATTACCCGTCTTTTTTTTTTACATTGCTTTTATTATTTATTTAGAGAGAAAAGTTTGCCAGATATAAAATGAAAATCCACATGATTTCAGGTGGATTTCCATGCGTAAATGTGGTTTAGGTTCCCTTAGAAAGACCACCGAGGAGGGTACCTCCCCCCCCACTTTGGGCTTATATCCCTTCTGTTGATGATTGGCCGTCATTCATAAACACAATAAAACAATCTCTTTAGTTTTCTAGACGTTGAAAGATTGTGGGTAAAAAGTTGTTCGTGCACAATAGACTCGTTGGCTCGTGCTCAATAGAAGACAAAAACATTCATCAGATGAACCAATAATTATAATTTTTATGTTTTTAGTTTCGGTATTTTTCTATGGAAAGTTTTTTTTTCGTACATATAAGAATCATTATCATTAAACACACACTGCAGATATCATTTTAGTTGGAAAATAGAGCAATGTGTTTCAAGTTGGGAATTTTTTTAATTCTCCCCCCTTCCCCGAAAAAATATTTCTAGCTACGCCCCTGGCCAGGTTGTCCAAAAGGCACATAAAGCACGAGCTTCCCCTCAAAAATTTTAGATTGCCCGCAAAATGAATACAAAATAGGATCACCAATTACCTTTTTTTTTTTTTTTTTTTTTTTTTTACATTGCTTTTATTATTTATTTAGAGAGAAAAGTTTGCCAGATACAAAATGAAAATCCACACGATTTCACGTGGATTTCCATGCGCAAATATGGTTTAGGTTCCCTTAGAAAGACCCCCATGGAGGGTACCCCCCCCCCCTTTGGGTTATATCCCTCGTGTTGATAATTGGTCGCCATTCATAAACACAACCAACCAATCTCTTCAGTTTTCTAGACTTTGAAAGATTGTGGGTGAAAAGTTGTTCGTGCACAATAGACTCGTTGGCTCGTGCACAATAGAAGACAAAAACTTTCATCAGATGAACAAATAATTATAATTTTTATGTTTTTAGTTTCGGTATTTTTCTTTGGAAAGTTTTTTGTTTCGTATATATAAGAATCATTATCATTAAACACACACTGCAGATATCCTTTTAGTTGGAAAATAGAGCAATGTGTTTCAAGTTGGGGAATTTTTTAATTCTCCCCGCTTCCCCGAAAAAATATTTCTAGCTACGCCCCTGGCCAGGTTGTCCAAAAGGCACATAAAGCACGAACTTCTCCTCAAAAATTTTAGAGGGCCCGCAAAATGACTACAAAGAAAGATCTCCAATTCCTTTTTTTTTAACATTTCTTTTATTATTTATTTAGAGAGAAAAGTTTGCCAGATAAAAAATGAACATCCACACGATTTCAGGTGGATTTCCATGCGTAAATATGGGTTAGGTTCCCTTAGAAAGACCCCCACGGAGGGTACTCCCCCCCCCTTTCGGCTTATATCCCTCCTGTTGATAATTGGTCGACTTTCATAAACACAACAAAATAATCTCTTTAGTTTTCTAGACGTTGAAAGATTGTGGGTGAAAAGTTGTTCGTCCACAATAGACTAGTTGGCTCGTGCTCAATAGAAGACAAAAACATTCATCAGATGAACCAATAATTATAATTTTTATGTTTTTAGTTTCGGTATTTTTCTATGGAAAGTTTTTTTTTCGTACATATAAGAATCATTATCATTAAACACACACTGCAGATATCATTTTAGTTGGAAAATAGAGCAATGTGTTTCAAGTTGGGAATGTTTTTATTCTCCCCCCTTCCCCGAAAAAATATTTCTAGCTACGCCCCTGGCCAGGTTGTGCAAAAGGCATATAAAGCACGAGCTTCCCCTCAAAAATTTTAGATTGCCCGCAAAATGAGTACAAAATAGGATCACCAATTACCTTTTTTTTTTTTTTTTTTTTTTTTTTTTACATTGCTTTTATTATTTATTTAGAGAGAAAAGTTTGCCAGATACAAAATGAAAATCCACACGATTTCACGTGGATTTCCATGCGTAAATATGGTTTAGGTTCCCTTAGAAAGACCCCCACGGAGGGTACCCCCCCCCCCTTTGGGTTATATCCCTCGTGTTGATAATTGGTCGCCATTCATAAACACAACCAACCAATCTCTTCAGTCAATCTGTTCAGTTTTCTAGACTTTGAAAGATTGTGGGTGAAAAGTTGTTCGTGCACAATAGACTCGTTGGCTCGTGCACAATAGAAGACAAAAACTTTCATCAGATGAACCAATAATTATAATTTTTATGTTTTTAGTTTCGGTATTTTTCTTTGGAAAGTTTTTTGTTTCGTATATATAAGAATCATTATCATTAAACACACACTGCAGATATCCTTTTAGTTGGAATATAGAGCAATGTGTTTCAAGTTGGGGAATTTTTTAATTCTCCCCCCTTCCCCGAAAAAATATTTCTAGCTACGCCCCTGGCCAGGTTGTCCAAAAGGCACATAAAGCACGAGCTTCTCCTCAAAAATTTTAGAGGGCCCGCAAAATGACAACAAATTAAGATCTACAATTCCTTTTTTTTTTTTTAACATTGCTTTTATTATTTATTTAGAGAGAAAGTTTGCCAGATACAAAATGAAAATCCACACGATTTTAGGTGGATTTCCATGCGTAAATACGTGTTAGGTTCTCTTTGATAGACCCCCACATAGCGTACTCCCCCCTTTGGGCTTATATCCCTCGTGTTGATAATTGGTCGTCATTCATAAACACAACAAAACAATCTCTTTAGTTTTCTAGATGTTGAAAGATTGTGGATGAAAAGTTGTTCGTGCACAATAGACTCGTTGGCTCGTGCTCAATAAAAGACAGAAACTTTCATCAGATGAACCAATAATTATAATTTTTATGTTTTTAGTCTCGGTATTTTTCTTTGGAAAGTTTTTTTTTTTCGTACATATAAGAATCGTTATCATTAAACACACACTGCAGATATCACTTTAGTTGGAAAATAGAGCAATGTGTTTCAAGTTGGGAATTTTTTTAATTCTCCCCCCTTCCCCGAAAAAATATTTCTAGCTACGCCCCTGGCCAGGTTGTCCAAATGGCACATAAAGCACGAGCTTCCCCTCAACAATTTTAGATTGCCCGCAAAATGACTACAAAGAAAGATCTCCAATTCCTTTTTTTTTTTGACATTTCTTTTATTATTTATTTAGAGAGAAAAGTTTGCCAGATACAAAATGAAAATCCACACGATTTCAGGTGGATTTCTATGCGTAAATATGGGTTAGGTTCCATTAGAAAGACCCCCACGGAGGGTACACCCCCCCTTTGGGCTTATATCCCTCCTGTTGATAATTGGTCGACTTTCATAAACACAACAAAATAATCTCTTTAGTTTTCTAGACGTTGAAAGATTGTGGGTGAAAAGTTGTTCGTGCACAATAGACTAGTTGGCTCGTGCTCAATAGAAGACAAAAACATTCATCAGATGAACCAATAATTATAATTTTTATGTTTTTAGTTTCGGTATTTTTCTATGGAAAGTTTTTTTTTCGTACATATAAGAATCATTATCATTAAACACACACTGCAGATATCATTTTAGTTGGAAAATAGAGCAATGTGTTTCAAGTTGGGAATTTTTTTAATTCTCCCCCCTTCCCCGAAAAAATATTTCTAGCTACGCCCCTGGCCAGGTTGTCCAAAAGGCACATAAAGCACGAGCTTCCCCTCAAAAATTTTAGATTGCCCGCAAAATGACTACAAAATAGGATCACCAATTACCTTTTTTTTTTTTTTTTACATTGCTTTTATTATTTATTTAGAGAGAAAAGTTTGCCAGATACAAAATGAAAATCCACACGACTTCACGTGGATTTCCATGCGTAAATATGGTTTAGGTTCCCTTAGAAAGACCCACACGGAGGGTACCCCCCCCCCCCCCCTTTGTGTTATATCCCTCGTGTTTATAATTGGTCGCCATTCATAAACACAACCAACCAATTTCTTTAGTTTTCTAGACTTTGAAAGATTGTGGGTGAAAAGTTGTTCCTGCACAATAGACTCGTTGGCTCGTGCACAATAGAAGACAAAAACTTTCATAAGATGAACCAATAATTATAATTTTTATGTTTTTAGTTTCGGTATTTTTCTTTGGAAAGTTTTTTGTTTCGTATATATAAGAATCATTATCATTAAACACACACTGCAGATATCCTTTTAGTTGGAAAATAGAGCAATGTGTTTCAAGTTGGGGAATTTTTTAATTCTCCCCCCTTCCCCGAAAAAATATTTCTAGCTACGCCCCTGGCCAGGTTGTCCAAAAGGCACATAAAGCACGAGCTTCCCCTCAAAAATTTTAGATTGCCCGCAAAATGACTACAAAATAGGATCACCAATTACCTTTTTTTTTTTTTTTACATTGCTTTTATTATTTATTTAGAGAGAAAAGTTTGCCAGATACAAAATGAAAATCCACACGATTTCACGTGGATTTCCATGCGTAAATATGGTTTAGGTTCCCTTAGAAAGACCCACACGGAGGGTACCCCCCCCTTTGTGTTATATCCCTCGTGTTTATAATTGGTCGCCATTCATAAACACAACCAACCAATTTCTTTAGTTTTCTAGACTTTGAAAGATTGTGGGTGAAAAGTTGTTCGTGCACAATAGACCAGTTGGCTCGTGCCCAATAGAAGAAAAAAACATTCATCAGATGAACCAATAATTATAATTTTTATGTTTTTAGTTTCGGTATTTTTCTATGGAAAGTTTTTTTTCGTACATATAAGAATCATTATCATTAAACACACACTGCAGATATCATTTTAGTTGGAAAATAGAGCAATGTGTTTCAAGTTGGGAATTTTTTTAATTCTCCCCCCTTCCCCGAAAAAATATTTCTAGCTACGCCCCTGGCCAGGTTGTCCAAAAGGCACATAAAGCACGAGCTTCCCCTCAAAAATTTTAGATTGCCCGCAAAATGACTACAAAATAGGATCACCAATTACCTTTTTTTTTTTTTTTTTACATTGCTTTTATTATTTATTTAGAGAGAAAAGTTTGCCAGATACAAAATGAAAATCCACACGATTTTAGGTGGATTTCCATGCGTAAATACGTGTTAGGTTCTCTTTGAAAGACCCCCACATAGGGTACTCCCCCCTTTGGGCTTAAATCCCTCGTGTTGATAATTGGTCGTCATTCATATACACAACAAAACAATCTCTTTAGTTTTCTAGATGTTGAAAGATTGTGGATGAAAAGTTGTTCGTGCACAATAGACTCGTTGGCTCGTGCTCAATAGAAGACAAAAACATTCATCAGATGATCCAATAATTATAATTTTTATGTTTTTAGTTTCGGTATTTTTCTTTGGAAAGTTTTTTTTTTTCGTACATATAAGAATCATTATCATTAAACACACACTGCAGATATCATTTTAGTTGGAAAATAGAGCAATGTGTTTCAAGTTGGGAATTTTTTAATTCTCCCCCCTTCCCCGAAAAAACATTTCTAGCTACGCCCCTGGCCAGGTTCTCCAAAAGGCACATAAAGCACGAGCTTCCCCTCAAAAATTTTAGATTGCCCGCAAAATGACTACAAAATAGGATCACCAATTACCTTTTTTTTTTTTTTATATTGCTTTTATTATTTATTTAGAGAGAAAAGTTTGCCAGATACAAAATGAAAATCCACACGATTTCACGTGGATTTCCATCCGTAAATATGGTTTAGGTTCCCTTAGAAAGACCCAGACGAAGGGTACCCCCCCCCCCCCCCACCCTTTGGGTTATATCCCTCGTGATGATAATTGGTCGCCATTCATAAACACAACCAACCAATCTCTTCAGTTTTCTAGACTTTGAAAGATTGTGGGTGAAAAGTTGTTCGTGCACAATAGACTCGTTGGCTCGTGCACAATAGAAGACAAAAACTTTCATCAGATGAACCAATAATTATAATTTTTATGTTTCTAGTTTCGGTATTTTTCTTTGGAAAGTTTTTTGTTTCGTATATATAAGAGTCATTATCATTAAACACACACTGCAGATATCCTTTTAGTTGGAAAATAGAGCAATGTGTTTCAAGTTGGGGAATTTTTTAATTCTCCCCCCTTCCCCGAAAAAACATTTCTAGCTACGCCCCTGGCCAGGTTGTCGAAAAGGCACATAAAGCACGAGCTTCCCCTCAAAAATTTTAGAGGGCCCGCAAAATGACTACAAAGTAAGATCTCCAATTCCTTTTTTTTTTTTTTTAACATTGCTTTTATTATTTATTTAGAGAGAAAAGTTTGCCAGATACAAAATGAAAATCCACACGATTTTAGGTGGATTTCCATGCGTAAATACGTGTTAGGTTCTCTTTGAAAGACCTCCACATAGGGTACTCCCCCCTTTGGGCTTATATCCCTCGTGTTGATAATTGGTCGTCATTCATAAACACAACAAAACAATCTGTTTTGTTTTCTAGATGTTGAAAGATTGTGGATGAAAAGTTGTTCGTGCACAATAGACTCGTTGGCTCGTGCTCAATAGAAGAAAAAAACATTCATCAGATGATCCAATAATTATAATTTTTATGTTTTTAGTTTCGGTATTTCTCTTTGGAAAGTTTTTTTTTTCGTACATATAAGAATCATTATCATTAAACACACACTGCAGATATCCTTTTAGTTGGAAAATAGAGCAATGTGTTTCAAGTTGGGAATTTTTTTAATTCTCCCCCCTTCCCCGAAAAAATATTTCTAGCTACGCCCCTGGCCAGGTTGTCCAATTGGCACATAAAGGACGAGCTTCCCCTCAAAAATTTTAGAGGGCCCGGAAAATGACTACAAAATAGGATCTACAATTACCCTTCTTTTTTTTTTACATTGCTTTTATTATTTATCTAGAGAGAAAAGTTTGCCAGATACAAAATGAAAATCCACACGATTTCAGGTGGATTTCCATGCGTAAATATGGGTTAGGTTCCCTTAGAAAGACCCCCACGGAGGGTACTCCCCCCCCCCTTTGGGCTTATATCCCTCCTGTTGATAATTGGTCGACTTTCATAAACACAACCAACCAATCTCTTCAGTTTTCTAGACTTTGAAAGATTGTGGGTGAAAAGTTGTTCGTGCACAATAGACTCGTTGGCTCGTGCACAATAGAAGACAAAAACTTTCATCAGATGAACCAATAATTATAATTTTTATGTTTTTAGTTTCGGTATTTTTCTTTGGAAAGTTTTTTGTTTCGTATATATAAGAATCATTATCATTAAACACACACTGCAGATATCCTTTTAGTTGGAAAATAGAGCAATGTGTTTCAAGTTGGGAATTTTTTTAATTCTCCCCCCTTCCCCGAAAAAATATTTCTAGCTACGCCCCTGGCCAGGTTGTCCAAAAGGCACATAAGGCACGAGCTTCTCCTCAAAAATTTTAGAGGGCCCGCAAAATGACTACAAAGAAAGATCTCCAATTCCTTTTTTTTTTTTAACATTGCTTTTATTATTTATTTAGAGAGAAAAGTTTGCCAGATACAAAATGAAAATCCACACGATTTTAGGTGGATTTCCATGCGTAAATACGTGTTAGGTTCTCTTTGAAAGACCCCCACATAGGGTACTCCCCCCTTTGGGCTTATATCCCTCGTGTTGATAATTGGTCGTCATTCATAAACACAACAAAACAATCTCTTTAGTTTTCTAGATGTTGAAAGATTGTGGATGAAAAGTTGTTCGTGCACAATAGACTCGTTGGCTCGTGCTCAATAGAAGACAGAAACTTTCATCAGATGAACCAATAATTATAATTTTTATGTTTTTAGTTTCGGTATTTTTCTTTGGAAAGTTTTTTTTTTCGTACATATAAGAATCGTTATCATTAAACACACACTGCAGATATCACTTTAGTTGGAAAATAGAGCAATGTGTTTCAAGTTGGGAATTTTTTTAATTCTCCCCCCTTCCCCGAAAAAATATTTCTAGCTACGCCCCTGGCCAGGTTGTCCAAATGGCACATAAAACACGAGCTTCCCCTCAAAAATTTTAGATTGCCCGCAAAATGACTACAAAGAAAGATCTCCAATTCCTTTTTTTTTTAACATTTCTTTTATTATTTATTTAGAGAGAAAAGTTTGCCAGATACAAAATGAAAATCCACACGATTTCAGGTGGATTTCCATGCGTAAATATGGGTTAGGTTCCCTTAGAAAGACCCCCACGGAGGGTACTCCCCCCCCCCCCTTTGGGCTTATATCCCTCCTGTTGATAATTGGTCGACTTTCATAAACACAACAAAATAATCTCTTTAGTTTTCTAGACGTTGAAAGATTGTGGGTGAAAAGTTGTTCGTGCACAATAGACTAGTTGGCTCGTGCTCAATAGAAGACAAAAACATTCATCAGATGAACCAATAATTATAATTTTTATGTTTGTAGTTTCGGTATTTTTCTATGGAAAGTTTTTTTTTCGTACATATAAGAATCATTATCATTAAACACACACTGCAGATATCATTTTAGTTGGAAAATAGAGCAATGTGTTTCGAGTTGGGAATTTTTTTAATTCTCCCCCCTTCCCCGAAAAAATATTTCTAGCTACGCCCCTGGCCAGGTTGTCCAAAAGGCACATAAAGCACGAGCTTCCCCTCAAAAATTTTAGATTGCCCGCAAAATGACTACAAAATAGGATCACCAATTACCTTTTTTTTTTTTTTTTACATTGCTTTTATTATTTATTTAGAGAGAAAAGTTTGCCAGATACAAAATGAAAATCCACACGATTTCACGTGGATTTCCATGCGTAAATATGGTTTAGGTTCCCTTAGAAAGACCCCCACGGAGGGTACCCCCCTCCTTTGGGTTATATCCCTCGTGTTGATAATTGGTCGCCATTCATAAACACAACCAACCAATCTCTTTAGTTTTCTAGACTTTGAAAGATTGTGGGTGAAAGGTTGTTCGTGCACAATAGACTCGTTGGCTCGTGCACAATAGAAGACAAAAACTTTCATCAGATGAACCAATAATTATAATTTTTATGTTTTTAGTTTCAGTATTTTTCTTTGGAAAGTTTTTTGTTTCGTATATATAAGAATCATTATCATTAAACACACACTGCAGATATCCTTTTAGTTGGAAAATAGAGCAATGTGTTTCAAGTTGGGGAATTTTTTAATTCTCCCCCCTTCCCCGAAAAAATATTTCTAGCTACGCCCCTGGCCAGGTTGTCCAAAAGGAACATAAAGCACGAGCTTCCCCTCAAAAATTTTAGAGGGCCCGCAAAATGACTACAAAGTAAGATCTCCAATTCCTTTTTTTTTTTAACATTGCTTTTATTATTTATTCAGAGAGAAAAGTTTGCCAGATACAAAATGAAAATCCACACGATTTCAGGTGGATTTCCATGCGTAAATATGGGTTAGGTTCCCTTAGAAAGACCCCCACGGAGGGTACTCCCCCCCCACCTTTGGGCTTATATCCCTCCTGTTGATAATTGGTCGACTTTCATAAACACAACAAAATAATCTCTTTAGTTTTCTAGACGTTGAAAGATTGTGGGTGAAAAGTTGTTCGTGCACAATAGACTAGTTGGCTCGTGCTCAATAGAAGACAAAAACATTCATCAGATGAACCAATAATTATAATTTTTATGTTTGTAGTTTCGGTATTTTTCTATGGAAAGTTTTTTTTTCGTACATATAAGAATCATTATCATTAAACACACACTGCAGATATCATTTTAGTTGGAAAATAGAGCAATGTGTTTCGAGTTGGGAATTTTTTTAATTCTCCCCCCTTCCCCGAAAAAATATTTCTAGCTACGCACCTGGCCAGGTTGTCCAAAAGGCACATAAAGCACGAGCTTCCCCTCAAAAATTTTAGATTGCCCGCAAAATGACTACAAAATAGGATCACCAATTACCTTTTTTTTTTTTTTTTTACATTGCTTTTATTATTTATTTAGAGAGAAAAGTTTGCCAGATACAAAATGAAAATCCACACGATTTCACGTGGATTTCCATGCGTAAATATGGTTTAGGTTCCCTTAGAAAGACTCCCACGGAGGGTACCCCCCTCCTTTGGGTTATATCCCTCGTGTTGATAATTGGTCGCCATTCATAAACACAACCAACCAATCTCTTTAGTTTTCTCGACTTTGAAAGATTGTGGGTGAAAGGTTGTTCGTGCACAATAGACTCGTTGGCTCGTGCACAATAGAAGACAAAAACTTTCATCAGATGAACCAATAATTATAATTTTTATGTTTTTAGTTTCAGTATTTTTCTTTGGAAAGTTTTTTGTTTCGTATATATAAGAATCATTATCATTAAACACACACTGCAGATATCCTTTTAGTTGGAAAATAGAGCAATGTGTTTCAAGTTGGGGAATTTTTTAATTCTCCCCCCTTCCCCGAAAAAATATTTCTAGCTACGCCCCTGGCCAGGTTGTCCAAAAGGAACATAAAGCACGAGCTTCCCCTCAAAAATTTTAGAGGGCCCGCAAAATGACTACAAAGTAAGATCTCCAATTCCTTTTTTTTTTTAACATTGCTTTTATTATTTATTCAGAGAGAAAAGTTTGCCAGATACAAAATGAAAATCCACACGATTTTAGGTGGATTTCCATGCGTAAATACGTGTTAGGTTCTCTTTGAAAGACCCCCACATAGGGTACTCCCCCCTTTGGGCTTATATCCCTCGTGTTGATAATTGGTCGTCATTCATAAACACAACAAAACAATCTCTTTAGTTTTCTAGATGTTGAAAGATTGTGGATGAAAAGTTGTTCCTGCACAATAGACTCGTTGGCTCGTGCTCAATAGAAGACAAAAACATTCATCAGATGATCCAATAATTATAATTTTTATGTTTTTAGTTTCGGTATTTTTCTTTGGAAAGTTTTTTTTTTTCGTACATATAAGAATCATTATCATTAAACACACACTGCAGATATCATTTTAGTTGGAAAATAGAGCAATGTGTTTCAAGTTGGGAATTTTTTTAATTCTCCCCCCTTCCCCGAAAAAATATTTCTAGCTACGCCCCTGGCCAGGTTGTCCAAATGGCACATAAAGGACGAGGTTCCCCTCAAAAATTTTAGAGGGCCCGGAAAATGACTACAAAATAGGATCTACAATTACCCTTCTTTTTTTTTTACATTGCTTTTATTATTTATCTAGAGAGAAAAGTTTGCCAGATACAAAATGAAAATCAACACGATTTCAGGTGGATTTCCATGCGTAAATATGGGTTAGGTTCCCTTAGAAAGACCCCCACGGAGGGTACTCCCCCCCCCCTTTGGGCTTATATCCCTCCTGTTGATAATTGGTCGACTTTCATAAACACAACAAAATAATCTCTTTAGTTTTCTAGACGTTGAAAGATTGTGGGTGAAAAGTTGTTCGTGCACAATAGACTAGTTGGCTCGTGCTCAATAGAAGACAAAAACATTCATCAGATGAACCAATAATTATAATTTTTATGTTTTTAGTTTCGGTATTTTTCTATGGAAAGTTTTTTTTTCGTACATATAAGAATCATTATCATTAAACACACACTGCAGATATCATTTTAGTTGGAAAATAGAGCAATGTGTTTCAAGTTGGGAATTTTTTTAATTCTCCCCCCTTCCCCGAAAAAATATTTCTAGCTACGCCCCTGGCCAGGTTGTCCAAAAGGCACATAAAGCACGAGCTTCCCCTCAAAAATTTTAGATTGCCCGCAAAATGAATACAAAATAGGATCACCAATTACCTTTTTTTTTTTTTTTTTTTTTACATTGCTTTTATTATTTATTTAGAGAGAAAAGTTTGCCAGATACAAAATGAAAATCCACACGATTTCACGTGGATTTCCATGCGCAAATATGGTTTAGGTTCCCTTAGAAAGACCCCCATGGAGGGTACCCCCCCCTTTGGGTTATATCCCTCGTGTTGATAATTGGTCGCCATTCATAAACACAACCAACCAATCTCTTCAGTTTTCTAGACTTTGAAAGAACCAATTGTCCAATTGGCACATAAAGCACGAGCTTCCCCTCAAAAATTTTAGAGGGCCCGCAAAATGAATACAAAGTAATATCTCCAATTCCTTTTTTTTTTTTTTAACATTGCTTTTATTATTTATTTAGTGAGAAAAGTTTGCCAGATACAAAATGAAAATCCACAAGATTTCAGGTGGATTTCCATGCGTAAATATGGGTTAGGTTCCCTTAGAAAGACCCCCACGGAGGGTACTCTCCCCCCCCCCTTTGGGCTTATATCCATCCTGTTGATAATTGGTCGACTTTCATAAACACAACAAAATAATCTCTTTAGTTTTCTAGACGTTGAAAGATTGTGGGTGAAAAGTTGTTCGTGCACAATAGACTAGTTGGCTCGCGCTCAATAGAAGACAAAAACATTCATCAGATGAACCAATAATTATAATTTTTATGTTTTTAGTTTCGGTATTTTTCTATGGAAAGTTTTTTTTTCGTACATATAAGAATCATTATCATTAAACACACACTGCAGATATCCTTTTAGTTGGAAAATAGAGCAATGTGTTTCAAGTTGGGGAATTTTTTAATTCTCCCCCCTTCCCCGAAAAAATATTTCTAGCTACGCCCCTGGCCAGGTTGTCCAAAAGGAACATAAAGCACGAGCTTCCCCTCAAAAATTTTAGAGGGCCTGCAAAATGACTACAAAGTAAGATCTCCAATTCCTTTTTTTTTTTAACATTGCTTTTATTATTTATTCAGAGAGAAAAGTTTGCCAGATACAAAATGAAAATCCACACGATTTTAGGTGGATTTCCATGCGTAAATACGTGTTAGGTTCTCTTTGAAAGACCCCCACATAGGGTACTCCCCCCTTTGGGCTTATATCCCTCGTGTTGATAATTGGTCGTCATTCATAAACACAACAAAACAATCTCTTTAGTTTTCTAGATGTTGAAAGATTGTGGATGAAAAGTTGTTCCTGCACAATAGACTCGTTGGCTCGTGCTCAATAGAAGACAAAAACATTCATCAGATGATCCAATAATTATAATTTTTATGTTTTTAGTTTCGGTATTTTTCTTTGGAAAGTTTTTTTTTTTCGTACATATAAGAATCATTATCATTAAACACACACTGCAGATATCATTTTAGTTGGAAAATAGAGCAATGTGTTTCAAGTTGGGAATTTTTTTAATTCTCCCCACTTCCCCGAAAAAATATTTCTAGCTACGCCCCTGGCCAGGTTGTCCAAATGGCACATAAAGGACGAGGTTCCCCTCAAAAATTTTAGAGGGCCCGGAAAATGACTACAAAATAGGATCTACAATTACCCTTCTTTTTTTTTTACATTGCTTTTATTATTTATCTAGAGAGAAAAGTTTGCCAGATACAAAATGAAAATCAACACGATTTCAGGTGGATTTCCATGCGTAAATATGGGTTAGATTCCCTTAGAAAGACCCCCACGGAGGGTACTCCCCCCCCCTTTGGGCTTATATCCCTCCTGTTGATAATTGGTCGACTTTCATAAACACAACAAAATAATCTCTTTAGTTTTCTAGACGTTGAAAGATTGTGGGTGAAAAGTTGTTCGTGCACAATAGACTAGTTGGCTCGTGCTCAATAGAAGACAAAAACATTCATCAGATGAACCAATAATTATAATTTTTATGTTTTTAGTTTCGGTATTTTTCTATGGAAAGTTTTTTTTTCGTACATATAAGAATCATTATCATTAAACACACACTGCAGATATCATTTTAGTTGGAAAATAGAGCAATGTGTTTCAAGTTGGGAATTTTTTTAATTCTCCCCCCTTCCCCGAAAAAATATTTCTAGCTACGCCCCTGGCCAGGTTGTCCAAAAGGCACATAAAGCACGAGCTTCCCCTCAAAAATTTTAGATTGCCCGCAAAATGACTACAAAATAGGATCACCAATTACCTTTTTTTTTTTTTTTTTTTTACATTGCTTTTATTATTTATTTAGAGAGAAAAGTTTGCCAGATACAAAATGAAAATCCACACGATTTCACGTGGATTTCCATGCGTAAATATGGTTTAGGTTCCCTTAGAAAGACTCCCACGGAGGGTACCCCCCCCCCCCTTTTGGTTATATCCCTCGTGTTGATAATTGGTCGCCATTCATAAACACAACCAACCAATCTCTTCAGTTTTCTAGACTTTGAAAGATTGTGGGTGAAAAGTTGTTCGTGCACAATAGACTCGTTGGCTCGTGCACAATAGAAGACAAAAACTTTCATCAGATGAACCAATAATTATAATTTTTATGTTTTTAGTTTCGGTATTTTTCTTTGGAAAGTTTTTTGTTTCGTATATATAAGAATCATTATCATTAAACATACACTGCAGATATCCTTTTAGTTGGAAAATAGAGCAATGTGTTTCAAGTTGGGAATTTTTTTAATTCTCCCCCCTTCCCCGAAAAAATATTTCTAGCTACGCCCCTGGCCAGGTTGTCCAAATGGCACATAAAACACGAGCTTCCCCTCAAAAATTTTAGATTGCCCGCAAAATGACTACAAAGAAAGATCTCCAATTCCTTTTTTTTTTAACATTTCTTTTATTATTTATTTAGAGAGAAAAGTTTGCCAGATACAAAATGAAAATCCACACGATTTCAGGTGGATTTCCATGCGTAAATATGGGTTAGGTTCCCTTAGAAAGACCCCCACGGAGGGTACTCCCCCCCCCCTTTGGGCTTATATCCCTCCTGTTGATAATTGGTCGACTTTCATAAACACAACAAAATAATCTCTTTAGTTTTCTAGACGTTGAAAGATTGTGGGTGAAAAGTTGTTCGTGCACAATAGACTAGTTGGCTCGTGCTCAATAGAAGACAAAAACATTCATCAGATGAACCAATAATTATAATTTTTATGTTTGTAGTTTCGGTATTTTTCTATGGAAAGTTTTTTTTTCGTACATATAAGAATCATTATCATTAAACACACACTGCAGATATCATTTTAGTTGGAAAATAGAGCAATGTGTTTCGAGTTGGGAATTTTTTTAATTCTCCCCCCTTCCCCGAAAAAATATTTCTAGCTACGCCCCTGGCCAGGTTGTCCAAAAGGCACATAAAGCACGAGCTTCCCCTCAAAAATTTTAGATTGCCCGCAAAATGACTACAAAATAGGATCACCAATTACCTTTTTTTTTTTTTTTTACATTGCTTTTATTATTTATTTAGAGAGAAAAGTTTGCCAGATACAAAATGAAAATCCACACGATTTCACGTGGATTTCCATGCGTAAATATGGTTTAGGTTCCCTTAGAAAGACCCCCACGGAGGGTACCCCCCTCCTTTGGGTTATATCCCTCGTGTTGATAATTGGTCGCCATTCATAAACACAACCAACCAATCTCTTTAGTTTTCTAGACTTTGAAAGATTGTGGGTGAAAGGTTGTTCGTGCACAATAGACTCGTTGGCTCGTGCACAATAGAAGACAAAAACTTTCATCAGATGAACCAATAATTATAATTTTTATGTTTTTAGTTTCAGTATTTTTCTTTGGAAAGTTTTTTGTTTCGTATATATAAGAATCATTATCATTAAACACACACTGCAGATATCCTTTTAGTTGGAAAATAGAGCAATGTGTTTCAAGTTGGGGAATTTTTTAATTCTCCCCCCTTCTCCGAAAAAATATTTCTAGCTACGCCCCTGGCCAGGTTGTCCAAAAGGAACATAAAGCACGAGCTTCCCCTCAAAAATTTTAGAGGGCCCGCAAAATGACTACAAAGTAAGATCTCCAATTCCTTTTTTTTTTTAACATTGCTTTTATTATTTATTCAGAGAGAAAAGTTTGCCAGATACAAAATGAAAATCCACACGATTTCAGGTGGATTTCCATGCGTAAATATGGGTTAGGTTCCCTTAGAAAGACCCCCACGGAGGGTACTCCCCCCCCCCCTTTGGGCTTATATCCCTCCTGTTGATAATTGGTCGACTTTCATAAACACAACAAAATAATCTCTTTAGTTTTCTAGACGTTGAAAGATTGTGGGTGAAAAGTTGTTCGTGCACAATAGACTAGTTGGCTCGTGCTCAATAGAAGACAAAAACATTCATCAGATGAACCAATAATTATAATTTTTATGTTTGTAGTTTCGGTATTTCTCTATGGAAAGTTTTTTTTTCGTACATATAAGAATCATTATCATTAAACACACACTGCAGATATCATTTTAGTTGGAAAATAGAGCAATGTGTTTCGAGTTGGGAATTTTTTTAATTCTCCCCCCTTCCCCGAAAAAATATTTCTAGCTACGCCCCTGGCCAGGTTGTCCAAAAGGCACATAAAGCACGAGCTTCCCCTCAAAAATTTTAGATTGCCCGCAAAATGACTACAAAATAGGATCACCAATTACCATTTTTTTTTTTTTTACATTGCTTTTATTATTTATTTAGAGAGAAAAGTTTGCCAGATACAAAATGAAAATCCACACGATTTCACGTGGATTTCCATGCGTAAATATGGTTTAGGTTCCCTTAGAAAGACTCCCACGGAGGGTACCCCCCTCCTTTGGGTTATATCCCTCGTGTTGATAATTGGTCGCCATTCATAAACACAACCAACCAATCTCTTTAGTTTTCTAGACTTTGAAAGATTGTGGGTGAAAGGTTGTTCGTGCACAATAGACTCGTTGGCTCGTGCACAATAGAAGACAAAAACTTTCATCAGATGAACCAATAATTATAATTTTTATGTTTTTAGTTTCAGTATTTTTCTTTGGAAAGTTTTTTGTTTCGTATATATAAGAATCATTATCATTAAACACACACTGCAGATATCCTTTTAGTTGGAAAATAGAGCAATGTGTTTCAAGTTGGGGAATTTTTTAATTCTCCCCCCTTCCCCGAAAAAATATTTCTAGCTACGCCCCTGGCCAGGTTGTCCAAAAGGAACATAAAGCACGAGCTTCCCCTCAAAAATTTTAGAGGGCCCGCAAAATGACTACAAAGTAAGATCTCCAATTCCTTTTTTTTTTTAACATTGCTTTTATTATTTATTCAGAGAGAAAAGTTTGCCAGATACAAAATGAAAATCCACACGATTTTAGGTGGATTTCCATGCGTAAATACGTGTTAGGTTCTCTTTGAAAGACCCCCACATAGGGTACTCCCCCCTTTGGGCTTATATCCCTCGTGTTGATAATTGGTCGTCATTCATAAACACAACAAAACAATCTCTTTAGTTTTCTAGATGTTGAAAGATTGTGGATGAAAAGTTGTTCCTGCACAATAGACTCGTTGGCTCGTGCTCAATAGAAGACAAAAACATTCATCAGATGATCCAATAATTATAATTTTTATGTTTTTAGTTTCGGTATTTTTCTTTGGAAAGTTTTTTTTTTTCGTACATATAAGAATCATTATCATTAAACACACACTGCAGATATCATTTTAGTTGGAAAATAGAGCAATGTGTTTCAAGTTGGGAATTTTTTTAATTCTCCCCCCTTCCCCGAAAAAATATTTCTAGCTACGCCCCTGGCCAGGTTGTCCAAATGGCACATAAAGGACGAGGTTCCCCTCAAAAATTTTAGAGGGCCCGGAAAATGACTACAAAATAGGATCTACAATTACCCTTCTTTTTTTTTTACATTGCTTTTATTATTTATCTAGAGAGAAAAGTTTGCCAGATACAAAATGAAAATCAACACGATTTCAGGTGGATTTCCATGCGTAAATATGGGTTAGGTTCCCTTAGAAAGACCCCCACGGAGGGTACTCCCCCCCCCCTTTGGGCTTATATCCCTCCTGTTGATAATTGGTCGACTTTCATAAACACAACAAAATAATCTCTTTAGTTTTCTAGACGTTGAAAGATTGTGGGTGAAAAGTTGTTCGTGCACAATAGACTAGTTGGCTCGTGCTCAATAGAAGACAAAAACATTCATCAGATGAACCAATAATTATAATTTTTATGTTTTTAGTTTCGGTATTTTTCTATGGAAAGTTTTTTTTTCGTACATATAAGAATCATTATCATTAAACACACACTGCAGATATCATTTTAGTTGGAAAATAGAGCAATGTGTTTCAAGTTGGGAATTTTTTTAATTCTCCCCCCTTCCCCGAAAAAATATTTCTAGCTACGCCCCTGGCCAGGTTGTCCAAAAGGCACATAAAGCACGAGCTTCCCCTCAAAAATTTTAGATTGCCCGCAAAATGAATACAAAATAGGATCACCAATTACCTTTTTTTTTTTTTTTTTTTTTTACATTGCTTTTATTATTTATTTAGAGAGAAAAGTTTGCCAGATACAAAATGAAAATCCACACGATTTCACGTGGATTTCCATGCGCAAATATGGTTTAGGTTCCCTTAGAAAGACCCCCATGGAGGGTACCCCCCCCTTTGGGTTATATCCCTCGTGTTGATAATTGGTCGCCATTCATAAACACAACCAACCAATCTCTTCAGTTTTCTAGACTTTGAAAGAACCAATTGTCCAATTGGCACATAAAGCACGAGCTTCCCCTCAAAAATTTTAGAGGGCCCGCAAAATGAATACAAAGTAATATCTCCAATTCCTTTTTTTTTTTTTTAACATTGCTTTTATTATTTATTTAGTGAGAAAAGTTTGCCAGATACAAAATGAAAATCCACACGATTTCAGGTGGATTTCCATGCGTAAATATGGGTTAGGTTCCCTTAGAAAGACCCCCACGGAGGGTACTCTCCCCCACCCCCTTTGGGCTTATATCCATCCTGTTGATAATTGGTCGACTTTCATAAACACAACAAAATAATCTCTTTAGTTTTCTAGACGTTGAAAGATTGTGGGTGAAAAGTTGTTCGTGCACAATAGACTAGTTGGCTCGCGCTCAATAGAAGACAAAAACATTCATCAGATGAACCAATAATTATAATTTTTATGTTTTTAGTTTCGGTATTTTTCTATGGAAAGTTTTTTTTTCGTACATATAAGAATCATTATCATTAAACACACACTGCAGATATCCTTTTAGTTGGAAAATAGAGCAATGTGTTTCAAGTTGGGGAATTTTTTAATTCTCCCCCCTTCCCCGAAAAAATATTTCTAGCTACGCCCCTGGCCAGGTTGTCCAAAAGGAACATAAAGCACGAGCTTCCCCTCAAAAATTTTAGAGGGCCTGCAAAATGACTACAAAGTAAGATCTCCAATTCCTTTTTTTTTTTAACATTGCTTTTATTATTTATTCAGAGAGAAAAGTTTGCCAGATACAAAATGAAAATCCACACGATTTTAGGTGGATTTCCATGCGTAAATACGTGTTAGGTTCTCTTTGAAAGACCCCCACATAGGGTACTCCCCCCTTTGGGCTTATATCCCTCGTGTTGATAATTGGTCGTCATTCATAAACACAACAAAACAATCTCTTTAGTTTTCTAGATGTTGAAAGATTGTGGATGAAAAGTTGTTCCTGCACAATAGACTCGTTGGCTCGTGCTCAATAGAAGACAAAAACATTCATCAGATGATCCAATAATTATAATTTTTATGTTTTTAGTTTCGGTATTTTTCTTTGGAAAGTTTTTTTTTTTCGTACATATAAGAATCATTATCATTAAACACACACTGCAGATATCATTTTAGTTGGAAAATAGAGCAATGTGTTTCAAGTTGGGAATTTTTTTAATTCTCCCCACTTCCCCGAAAAAATATTTCTAGCTACGCCCCTGGCCAGGTTGTCCAAATGGCACATAAAGGACGAGGTTCCCCTCAAAAATTTTAGAGGGCCCGGAAAATGACTACAAAATAGGATCTACAATTACCCTTCTTTTTTTTTTACATTGCTTTTATTATTTATCTAGAGAGAAAAGTTTGCCAGATACAAAATGAAAATCAACACGATTTCAGGTGGATTTCCATGCGTAAATATGGGTTAGATTCCCTTAGAAAGACCCCCACGGAGGGTACTCCCCCCCCCTTTGGGCTTATATCCCTCCTGTTGATAATTGGTCGACTTTCATAAACACAACAAAATAATCTCTTTAGTTTTCTAGACGTTGAAAGATTGTGGGTGAAAAGTTGTTCGTGCACAATAGACTAGTTGGCTCGTGCTCAATAGAAGACAAAAACATTCATCAGATGAACCAATAATTATAATTTTTATGTTTTTAGTTTCGGTATTTTTCTATGGAAAGTTTTTTTTTCGTACATATAAGAATCATTATCATTAAACACACACTGCAGATATCATTTTAGTTGGAAAATAGAGCAATGTGTTTCAAGTTGGGAATTTTTTTAATTCTCCCCCCTTCCCCGAAAAAATATTTCTAGCTACGCCCCTGGCCAGGTTGTCCAAAAGGCACATAAAGCACGAGCTTCCCCTCAAAAATTTTAGATTGCCCGCAAAATGACTACAAAATAGGATCACCAATTACCTTTTTTTTTTTTTTTTTTTTACATTGCTTTTATTATTTATTTAGAGAGAAAAGTTTGCCAGATACAAAATGAAAATCCACACGATTTCACGTGGATTTCCATGCGTAAATATGGTTTAGGTTCCCTTAGAAAGACTCCCACGGAGGGTACCCCCCCCCCCCCTTTTGGTTATATCCCTCGTGTTGATAATTGGTCGCCATTCATAAACACAACCAACCAATCTCTTCAGTTTTCTAGACTTTGAAAGATTGTGGGTGAAAAGTTGTTCGTGCACAATAGACTCGTTGGCTCGTGCACAATAGAAGACAAAAACTTTCATCAGATGAACCAATAATTATAATTTTTATGTTTTTAGTTTCGGTATTTTTCTTTGGAAAGTTTTTTGTTTCGTATATATAAGAATCATTATCATTAAACATACACTGCAGATATCCTTTTAGTTGGAAAATAGAGCAATGTGTTTCAAGTTGGGGAATTTTTTAATTCTCCCCCCTTTCCCGAAAAAATATTTCTAGCTACGCCCCTGGCCAGGTTGTCCAAAAGGCACATAAAGCACGAGCTTCCCCTCAAAAATTTTAGAAGGCCCGCAAAATGACTACAAAGTAAGATCTCCAATTCCTTTTTTTTTTTAACATTGCTTTTATTATTTATTTAGAGAGAAAAGTTTGCCAGATACAAAATGAAAATCCACACGATTTCAGGTGGATTTCCATGCGTAAATATGGGTTAGGTTCCCTTAGAAAGACCCCCACGGAGGGTACTCCCCCCCCCCTTTGGGCTTATATCCCTCCTGTTGATAATTGGTCGACTTTCATAAACATAACAAAACAATCTCTTTAGTTTTCTAGATGTTGAAAGATTGTGGATGAAAAGTTGTTCGTGCACAATAGACTCGTTGGCTCGTGCTCAATAGAAGACAAAAACATTCATCAGATGATCCAATAATTATAATTTTTATGTTTTTAGTTTCGGTATTTTTCTATGGAAAGTTTTTTTTTCGTACATATAAGAATCATTATCATTAAACACACACTGCAGATATCCTTTTAGTTGGAAAATAGAGCAATGTGTTTCAAGTTGGGGAATTTTTTAATTCTCCCCACTTCCCCGAAAAAATATTTCTAGCTACGCCCCTGGCCAGGTTGTCCAAAAGGAACATAAAGCACGAGCTTCCCCTCAAAAATTTTAGAGGGCCTGCAAAATGACTACAAAGTAAGATTTCCAATTCCTTTTTTTTTTTAACATTGCTTTTATTATTTATTCAGAGAGAAAAGTTTGCCAGATACAAAATGAAAATCCACACGATTTTAGGTGGATTTCCATGCGTAAATACGTGTTAGGTTCTCTTTGAAAGACCCCCACATAGGGTACTCCCCCCTTTGGGCTTATATCCCTCGTGTTGATAATTGGTCGTCATTCATAAACACAACTAAACAATCTCTTTAGTTTTCTAGATGTTGAAAGATTGTGGATGAAAAGTTGTTCCTGCACAATAGACTCGTTGGCTCGTGCTCAATAGAAGACAAAAACATTCATCAGATGATCCAATAATTATAATTTTTATGTTTTTAGTTTCGGTATTTTTCTTTGGAAAGTTTTTTTTTTTTCGTACATATAAGAATCATTATCATTAAACACACACTGCAGATATCATTTTAGTTGGAAAATAGAGCAATGTGTTTCAAGTTGGGAATTTTTTTAATTCTCCCCACTTCCCCGAAAAAATATTTCTAGCTACGCCCCTGGCCAGGTTGTCCAAATGGCACATAAAGGACGAGGTTCCCCTCAAAAATTTTAGAGGGCCCGGAAAATGACTACAAAATAGGATCTACAATTACCCTTCTTTTTTTTTTACATTGCTTTTATTATTTATCTAGAGAGAAAAGTTTGCCAGATACAAAATGAAAATCAACACGATTTCAGGTGGATTTCCATGCGTAAATATGGGTTAGATTCCCTTAGAAAGACCCCCACGGAGGGTACTCCCCCCCCCTTTGGGCTTATATCCCTCCTGTTGATAATTGGTCGACTTTCATAAACACAACAAAATAATCTCTTTAGTTTTCTAGACGTTGAAAGATTGTGGGTGAAAAGTTGTTCGTGCACAATAGACTAGTTGGCTCGTGCTCAATAGAAGACAAAAACATTCATCAGATGAACCAATAATTATAATTTTTATGTTTTTAGTTTCGGTATTTTTCTATGGAAAGTTTTTTTTTCGTACATATAAGAATCATTATCATTAAACACACACTGCAGATATCATTTTAGTTGGAAAATAGAGCAATGTGTTTCAAGTTGGGAATTTTTTTAATTCTCCCCCCTTCCCCGAAAAAATATTTCTAGCTACGCCCCTGGCCAGGTTGTCCAAAAGGCACATAAAGCACGAGCTTCCCCTCAAAAATTTTAGATTGCCCGCAAAATGACTACAAAATAGGATCACCAATTACCTTTTTTTTTTTTTTTTTTTTTTACATTGCTTTTATTATTTATTTAGAGAGAAAAGTTTGCCAGATACAAAATGAAAATCCACACGATTTCACGTGGATTTCCATGCGTAAATATGGTTTAGGTTCCCTTAGAAAGACTCCCACGGAGGGTACCCCCCCCCCCCCCCCTTTTGGTTATATCCCTCGTGTTGATAATTGGTCGCCATTCATAAACACAACCAACCAATCTCTTCAGTTTTCTAGACTTTGAAAGATTGTGGGTGAAAAGTTGTTCGTGCACAATAGACTCGTTGGCTCGTGCACAATAGAAGACAAAAACTTTTATCAGATGAACCAATAATTATAATTTTTATGTTTTTAGTTTCGGTATTTTTCTTTGGAAAGTTTTTTGTTTCGTATATATAAGAATCATTATCATTAAACATACACTGCAGATATCCTTTTAGTTGGAAAATAGAGCAATGTGTTTCAAGTTGGGGAATTTTTTAATTCTCTCCCCTTCCCCGAAAAAATATTTCTAGCTACGCCCCTGGCCAGGTTGTCCAAAAGGCACATAAAGCACGAGCTTCCCCTCAAAAATTTTAGAAGGCCCGCAAAATGACTACAAAGTAAGATCTCCAATTCCTTTTTTTTTTTAACATTGCTTTTATTATTTATTTAGAGAGAAAAGTTTGCCAGATACAAAATGAAAATCCACACGATTTCAGGTGGATTTCCATGCGTAAATATGGGTTAGGTTCCCTTAGAAAGACCCCCACGGAGGGTACTCCCCCCCCCCTTTGGGCTTATATCCCTCCTGTTGATAATTGGTCGACTTTCATAAACATAACAAAACAATCTCTTTAGTTTTCTAGATGTTGAAAGATTGTGGATGAAAAGTTGTTCGTGCACAATAGACTCGTTGGCTCGTGCTCAATAGAAGACAAAAACATTCATCAGATGATCCAATAATTATAATTTTTATGTTTTTAGTTTCGGTATTTTTCTTTGGAAAGTTTTTTTTTTCGTACATATAAGAATCATTATCATTAAACACACACTGCAGATATCATTTTAGTTGGAAAATAGAGCAATGTGTTTAGAGTTGGAAATTTTTTTAATTCTCCCCCCTTCCCCGAAAAAATATTTCTAGCTACGCCCCTGGCCAGGTTGTCCAAATGGCAAATATAGGACGAGCTTCCCTCAAACATTTTAGAGGGCCCGGAAAATGACTACAAAATAGGATCTACAATTACCCTTCTTTTTTTTTTACATTGCTTTTATTATTTATTTAGAGAGAAAAGTTTGCCAGATACAAAATGAAAATCCACACGATTGCACGTGAATTTCCATGCGTAAATATGGTTTAGGTTCCCTTAGAAAGACCCCCACGGAGGGTCCCCCCCCCCCTTTGGGCTTATATCCCTCGTGTTGATAATTGGTCGTCATTCATAAACACAACAAAACAATCTCTTTAGTTTTCTAGATGTTGAAAGATTGTGGATGAAAAGTTGTTCGTGCACAATAGACTCGTTGGCTCGTGCTCAATAGAAGACAAAAACATTCATCAGATGATCCAATAATTATAATTTTTATGTTTTTAGTTTCGGTATTTTTCTTTGGAAAGTTTTTTTTTTCGTACATATAAGAATCATTATCATTAAACACACACTGCAGATATCATTTTAGTTGGAAAATAGAGCAATGTGTTTAGAGTTGGAAATTTTTTTAATTCTCCCCCCTTCCCCGAAAAAATATTTCTAGCTACGCCCCTGGCCAGGTTGTCCAAATGGCAAATATAGGACGAGCTTCCCTCAAAAATTTTAGAGGGCCCGGAAAATGACTACAAAATAGGATCTACAATTACCCTTCTTTTTTTTTTTTACATTGCTTTTATTATTTATTTAGAGAGAAAAGTTTGCCAGATACAAAATGAAAATCCACACGATTGCACGTGGATTTCCATGCGTAAATATGGTTTAGGTTCCCTTAGAAAGACCCCCACGGAGGGTCCCCCCCCCTTTGGGCTTATATCCCTCGTGTTGATAATTGGTCGTCATTCATAAACACAACAAAACAATCTCTTTAGTTTTCTAGATGTTGAAAGATTGTGGATGAAAAGTTGTTCGTGCACAATAGACTCGTTGGCTCGTGCTCAATAGAAGACAAAAACATTCATCAGATGATCCAATAATTATAATTTTTATGTTTTTAGTTTCGGTATTTTTCTTTGGAAAGTTTTTTTTTTCGTACATATAAGAATCATTATCATTAAACACACACTGCAGATATCATTTTAGTTGGAAAATAGAGCAATGTGTTTCAAGTTGGGAATTTTTTTAATTCTCCCCCCTTCCCCGAAAAAATATTTCTAGCTACGCCCCTGGCCAGGTTGTCCAAAAGGCACATAAAGCACGAGCTTCCCCGCAAAATGACTACAAAATAGGATCACCAATTACATTTTTTTTTTTTTTTACATTGCTTTTATTATTTATTTAGAGAGAAAAGTTTGCCAGATACAAAATGAAAATCCACATGATTTCACGTGGATTTCCATGCGTAAATATGGTTTAGGTTCCCTTAGAAAGACCCCCACGGAGGGTACCCCCCCCCCCCCTTTGGGTTATATCCCTCGTGTTGATAATTGGTCGCCATTCATAAACACAACCAACCAATCTCTTCAGTTTTCTAGACTTTGAAAGATTTTGGGTGAAAAGTTGTTCGTGTTCAATAGACTCGTTGGCTCGTGCACAATAGAAGACAAAAACTTTCATCAGATGAACCAAAAATTATAATTTTTATGTTTTTAGTTTCGGTATTTTTCTTTGGAAAGTTTTTTTTTTCGTACATATAAGAATCATTATCATTAAACACACACTGCAGATATCATTTTAGTTGGAAAATAGAGCAATGTGTTTCAAGTTGGGAATTTTTTTAATTCTCCCCCCTTCCCCGAAAAAATATTTCTAGCTACGCCCCTGGCCAGGTTATCCAAAAGGCACATAAAGCACGAGCTTCCCCTCAAAAATTTTTAGATTGCCCGCAAAATGACTACAAAATAGGATCTCCAATTTCCCTTCTTTTTTTTTTTACATTGATTTTATTATTTATTTAGAGAGAAAAGTTTGCCAGATACAAAATGAAAATCCACACGATTTCAGGTGGATTTCCATGCGTAAATACGGGTTAGGTTCCCTTTGAAAGACCCCCACGTAGGGTACTCCCCCCCCCCCCACTGGGCTTATATCCCTCGTGTTGATAATTGGTCGTCATAAACACAACAAACCAACCTCTTCAGTTTTCTTGACGTTGAAAGATTGTGGGTGAAATGTTGTTCCTGCATAATAGACTCGTTGGCTCGTGCACAATAGAAGACAAAAACTTTCATCAGGTGAACCAATAATTATAATTTTTATGTTTTTAATTTCGGTATTTTTCTTTTGGAAAGTTTTTTTTCGTACATATAAGAATCATCATCACTAAACACACACTGCAGATATCATTTTAGTTGGAAAATAGAGCAATGTGTTTCAAGTTGGGAAATTTTTAATTCTCCCCCTTTCCCCGAAAAAATATTTCCAGCTACGCCCCTGGCCAGGTTCTCCAAAAGGCCCATAAAGCACGAGCTTCCCCTCAAAAATTTTAGAGGGCCCGCAAAATGACTACAAAATAGGATCTCCAATTACCCTTCTCTTTTTTTTTTACATTGCTTTTATTATTTATTTAGAGAGAAAAGTTTGCCAGATACAAAATGAAAATCCACATGATTTCAGGTGGATTTCCATCTGCAAATGTGGTTTAGGTTCCCTTATAAAGAGCCCCACGGAGGGTACTCCCCCCCCCCTTTGGGCTTATATCCCTCCTGTTGATGATTGGCCGTCATTCATAAACACAATAAAACAATCTCTTTAGTTTTCTAGACGTTGAAAGATTGTGGGTGAAAAGTTGTTCGTGCACAATAGACTCGTTGGCTCGTGCTCAATAGAAGACAAAAACTATCATCAGATGAACCAATTATTATAATTTTTATGTTTTTAGTTTCGGTATTTTTCTTTGGAAAGTTTTTTTTTCGTACATATAAGAATCGTTATCATTAAACACACACTGCAGATATCACTTTAGTTGGAAAATAGAGCAATGTGTTTCAAGTTGGGAATTATTTAATTCTCCCCCCTTCCCCGAAAAAATATTTCTAGCTACGCCCCTGGCCAGGTTGTCAAAATCCCACATAAAGCACGAGCTTTCCCTCAAAAATTTTAGATTGCCCGCAAAATGACTACAAAGAAAGATCTCCAATTCCTTTTTTTTTTTTAACATTTCTTTTATTATTTATTTAGAGAGAAATGTTTGCCAGATACAAAATGAAAATCCACAGGATTTCAGGTGGAATTCCATGCGTAAATATGTGTTAGATTACCTTAGAAAGACCCCCACGGAGGGTACTCCCCCCCCCCTTTGGGCTTATATCCCTCCTGTTGATAATTGGTCGACTTTCATAAACACAACAAAATAATCTCTTTAGTTTTCTAGACGTTGAAAGATTGTGGGTGAAAAGTTGTTCGTGCACAATAGACTAGTTGGGCTCGTGCTCAATAGAAGACAAAAACATTCATCAGATGAACCAATAATTATAATTTTTATGTTTTTAGTTTCGGTATTTTTCTATGGAAAGTTTTTTTTTCGTACATATAAGAATCATTATCATTAAACACACACTGCAAATATCATTTTAGTTGGAAAATAGAGCAATGTGTTTCAAGTTGGGAATTTTTTTAATTCTCCCCCCTTCCCCGAAAAAATATTTCTAGCTACGCCCCTGGCCAGGTTGTCCAAAAGGCTCATAAAGCACGAGCTTCCCCTCAAAAATTTTAGATTGCCCGCAAAATGACTACAAAATAGGATCACCAATTACCTTTTTTTTTTTTTTTACATTGCTTTTATTATTTATTTAGAGAGAAAAGTTTGCCAGATACAAAATGAAAATCCACACGATTTCACGTGGATTTCCATGCGTAAATATGGTTTAGGTTCCCTTAGAAAGAACCCACGGAGGGTCCCCCCCCCTTTGGGTTATATCCCTCGTGTTGATAATTGGTCGCCATTCATAAACACAACCAACCAATCTCTTCAGTTTTCTAGACTTTGAAAGATTGTGGGTGAAAAGTTGTTCGTGCACAATGGACTCGTTGGCTCGTGCACAATAGAAGACAAAAACTTTCATCAGATGAACCAATAATTATAATTTTTATGTTTTTAGTTTCGGTATTTTTCTTTGGAAAGTTTTTTGTTTCGTATATATAAGAATCATTATCATTAAACACACACTGCAGATATCCTTTTAGTTGGAAAATAGAGCAATGTGTTTCAAGTTGGGGAATTTTTTAATTCTCCCCCCTTCCCCGAAAAAATATTTCTAGCTACGCCCCTGGCCAGGTGTTCCAAAAGGCACATAAAGCACGAGTTTCCCCTCAAAAATTTTAGAGGGCCCGCAAAATGACTACAAAGTAAGATCTCCAATTCCTTTTTTTTTTTAACATTGCTTTTATTATTTATTTAGAGAGAAAAGTTTGCCAGATACAAAATGAAAATCCACACGATTTTAGGTGGATTTCCATGCGTAAATACGTGTTAGGTTCTCTTTGAAAGACCCCCACATAGGGTACTCCCCCCTTTGGGCTTATATCCCTCGTGTTGATAATTGGTCGTCATTCATAAACACAACAAAACAATCTCTTTAGTTTTCTAGATGTTGAAAGATTGTGGATGAAAAGTTGTTCGTGCACAATAGACTCGTTGGCTCGTGCTCAATAGAAGACAAAAACATTCATCAGATGATCCAATAATTATAATTTTTATGTTTTTAGTTTCGGTATTTTTCTTTGGAAAGTTTTTTTTTTTCGTACATATAAGAATCATTATCATTAAACACACACTGCAGATATCATTTTAGTTGGAAAATAGAGCAATGTGTTTCAAGTTGGGAATTTTTTGAATTCTCCCCCCTTCCCCGAAAAAATATTTCTAGCTACGCCCCTGTTCAGGTTGTCCAAATGGCACATAAAGGACGAGCTTCCCCTCAAAAATTTTAGAGGTCCCGGAAAATGACTACAAAATAGGATCTACAATTACCCTTCTTTTTTTTTTACTTTGCTTTTATTATTTATCTAGAGAGAAAATTTTGCCAGATACAAAATGAAAATCCACACGATTTCAGGTGGATTTCCATGCGTAAATATGGGTTAGGTTCCCTTAGAAAGACCCCCACGGAGGGTACTCCCCCCCCCTTTGGGC
The DNA here is from genome assembly GCA_963932465.1 of Maratus speciosus. Taxonomy (NCBI): domain Eukaryota; kingdom Metazoa; phylum Arthropoda; class Arachnida; order Araneae; family Salticidae; genus Maratus; species Maratus speciosus. The sequence goes on from OZ010797.1 coordinate 106,066,697, forward strand.
TTATATCCCTCCTGTTGATAATTGGTCGACTTTCATAAACACAACAAAATAATCTCTTTAGTGTTCTAGACGTTGAAAGATTGTGGGTGAAAAGTTGTTCGTGCACAATAGACTAGTTGGCTCGTGCTCAATAGAAGACAAAAACATTCATCAGATGAACCAATAATTATAATTTTTATGTTTTTAGTTTCGGTATTTTTCTATGGAAAGTTTTTTTTTCGTACATATAAGAATCATTATCATTAAACACACACTGCAGATATCATTTTAGTTGGAAAATAGAGCAATGTGTTTCAAGTTGGGAATTTTTTTAATTCTCCCCCCTTCCCTGAAAAAATATTTCTAGCTACGCCCCTGGCCAGGTTGTCCAAAAGGCACATAAAGCCCGAGCTTCCCCTCAAAAATTTTAGATTGCCCGCAAAATGACTACAAAATAGGATCACCAATTACCTTTTTTTTTTTTTTTTTTTTTACATTGCTTTTATTATTTATTTAGAGAGAAAAGTTTGCCAGATACAAAATGAAAATCCACACGATTTCACGTGGATTTCCATGTGTAAATATGGTTTAGGTTCCCTTAGAAAGACCCCCACGGAGGGTACCCCCCCCCTTTGGGTTATATCTCTCGTGTTGATAATTGGTCGCCATTCATAAACACAACCAACCAATCTCTTCAGTTTTCTAGACTTTGAAAGATTGCGGGTGAAAAGTTGTTCGTGCACAATAGACTCGTTGGCTCGTGCACAATAGAAGACAAAAACTTTCATCAGATGAACCAATAATTATAATTTTTATGTTTTTAGTTTCGGTATTTTTCTTTGGAAAGTTTTTTTTTTCGTACGTATAAGAATCATTATCATTAAACACACACTGCAGTTATCATTTTAGTTGGAAAATAGAGCAATGTGTTTAGAGTTGGAAATTTTTTTAATTCTCCCCCCTTCCCGAAAAAATATTTCTAGCTACGCCCCTGGCCAGGTTGTCCAAATGGCACATAAAGGACGAGCTTCCCTCAAAAATTTTAGAGGGCCCGGAAAATGACTACAAAATAGGATCTACAATTACCCTTCTTTTTTTTTTTTTTACATTGCTTTTATTATTTATTTAGAGAGAAAAGTTTGCCAGATACAAAATGAAAATCCACACGATTTCAGGTGGATTTCCATGCGTAAATATGGTTTAGGTTTCGTTAGAAAGACCCCCACGGAGGGTACTCCACCCCCTTTGGGCTTATATCCCTCGTGTTGAAAATTGGTCGTCATAAACACAACAAACCAACCTCTTCAGTTTTCTTGACGTTGAAAGATTGTGGGTGAAATGTTGTTCGTGCATAATAGACTCGTTGGCTCGTGCACAATAGAAGACAAAAACATTCATCAGATGATCCAATAATTATAATTTTTATGTTTTTAGTTTCGGTATTTTTCTTTGGAAAGTTTTTTTTTCGTACATATAAGAATCATTATCATTAAACACACACTGCAGATATCATTTTAGTTGGAGAATAGAGCAATGTGTTTCAAGTTGGGAATTTTTTTAATTCTCCCCCCTTCCCCGAAAAAATATTTCTAGCTACGCCCCTGGCCAGGTTGTCAAAATGGCACATAAAGCACGAGCTTTCCCTCAAAAATTTTAAATTGCCCGCAAAATGACTACAAAGAAAGATCTCCAATTCCATTTTTTTTTTAACATTTCTTTTATTATTTATTTAGAGAGAAATGTTTGCCAGATACAAAATGAAAATCCACACGATTTGAGGTGGAATTCCATGCGTAAATATGGGTTAGGTTCCCTTAGAAAGACCCCCACGGAGGGTACTCCCCCCCCCCTTTGGGCTTATATCCCTCCTGTTGATAATTGGTCGACTTTCATAAACACAACAAAATAATCTCTTTAGTTTTCTAGACGTTGAAAGATTGTGGGTGAAAAGTTGTTCGTGCTCAATAGAAGACAAAAACTTTCATCAGATGAAAAAATAATTATAAATTTATGTTTTTAGTTTCGCTATTTTTCTTTGGAAATTTTTTTTCGTACATATAAGAATCGTTATCATTAAACACACACTGCAGATATCACTGTAGTTGGAAAATAGAGCAATGTGTTTCAAGTTGGGAAATTTTTTAATTCTCCACATTTCCCCGAAAAAATATTTCCAGCTACGCCCCTGGCCAGGTTATCCAAAAGGCAAATAAAGGACGAGCTTCCCATCAAAAATTTTAGAGGGCCCGGAAAATGACTACAAAATAGGATCTACAATTACCCTTCTTTTTTTTTTACATTGCTTTTGTTATTTATTTAGAGAGAAAAGTTTGCCAGATACAAAATGAAAATCCACACTATTTCAGGTGGATTTCCATGCGTAAATATGGTTTAGGTTCCGTTAGAAAGACCCCCACGGAGGGTACCCCCCCCCCCTTTGGGCTTATATCCCTCGTGTTGATAATTGGTCGTCATTCATAAACACAACCAACCAATCTCTTCAGTTTTCTAGACTTTGAAAGATTGTGTGTGAAAAGTTGTTCGTGCACAATAGACTCGTTGGCTCGTGCACAATAGAAGACAATCTTTCATCAGATGAACCAATAATTATAATGTTTATGTTTTTAGTTTCGGTATTTTTCTTTGGAATGTTTTTTTTTTCGCACATATAAGAATCATTATCATTAAACACACACTGCAGATATCATTTTAGTTGGAAAATAGAGCAATGTGTTTCAAGTTGGGAATTTTTTTAATTCTCCCCCCTTCCCTGAAAAAATATTTCTAGCTACGCCCCTGGCCAGGTTGTCCAAAAGGCACATAAAGCCCGAGCTTCCCCTCAAAAATTTTAGATTGCCCGCAAAATGACTACAAAATAGGATCACCAATTACCTTTTTTTTTTTTTTTTACATTGCTTTTATTATTTATTTAGAGAGAAAAGTTTGCCAGATACAAAATGAAAATCCACACGATTTCACGTGGATTTCCATGTGTAAATATGGTTTAGGTTCCCTTAGAAAGACCCCCACGGAGGGTACCCCCCCCTTTGGGTTATATCTCTCGTGTTGATAATTGGTCGCCATTCATAAACACAACCAACCAATCTCTTCAGTTTTCTAGACTTTGAAAGATTGTGGGTGAAAAGTTGTTCGTGCACAATAGACTCGTTGGCTCGTGCACAATAGAAGACAAAAACTTTCATCAGATGAACCAATAATTATAATTTTTATGTTTTTAGTTTCGGTATTTTTCTTTGGAATGTTTTTTGTTTCGTATATATAAGAATCATTATCATTAAACACACACTGCAGATATCCTTTTAGTTGGAAAATAGAGCAATGTGTTTCAAGTTGGGGAATTTTTTAATTCTCCCGCCTTCCCCGAAAAAATATTTCTAGCTACGCCCCTGGCCAGGTTGTCCAAAAGGCACATAAAGCACGAACTTCCCCTCAAAAATTTTAGAGGGCCCGCAAAATGACTACAAAGTAAGATCTCCAATTCCTTTTTTTTTTAAACATTGCTTTTATTATTTATTTAGAGAGAAAAGTTTGCCAGATACAAAATGAAAATCCACACGATTTTAGGTGGATTTCCATGCGTAAATACGTGTTAGGTTCTCTTTGAAAGACCCCCACATAGGGTACTCCCCCCTTTGGGCGTATATCCCTCCTGTTGATAATTGGTCGACTTTCATAAACACAACAAAATAATCTCTTTAGTTTTCTAGACGTTGAAAGATTGTGGGTGAAAAGTTGTTCGTGCACTATAGACTCGTTGGCTCGTGCTCAATAGAAGACAAAAACATTCATCAGATGAACCAATAATTATAATTTTTATGTTTTTAGTTTCGGTATTTTTCTTTGGAAAGTTTTTTTTTTCGTACATATAAGAATCATTATCATTAAACACACACTGCAGATATCATTTTAGTTGGAAAATAGAGCAATATGTTTCAAGTTGGGAATTTTTTTAATTCTCCCCCTTCCCCGAAAAAATATTTCTAGATACGCCCCTGGCCAGGTTGTCCAAAAGGCACATAAAGCACGATCTTCTCCTCAAAAATTTTAGACTGCCCGCAAAATGACTACAAAATAGGATCACCAATTACCTTTTTTTTTTTTTTTACATTGCTTTTATTATTTATTTAGGGAGAAAAGTTTGCCAGATACAAAAATAAAATCCACACGATTTCAGGTGGATTTCGATGCGTAAATATGGTTTAGGTTCCCTTAGAAAGTCCCCCACGGAGGGTACTCCCCCCCCCCCCCCTTTGGGCTTACATCCCTCGTGTTGATAATTGCTCGTCATTCATAAACACAACCAACAAATCTCTTCAGTTTTCTAGACTTTGAAAGATTGTGGGTGAAAAGTTGTTCGTGCACAATAGACTCGTTGGCTCGTGCACAATAGAAGACAAAAACTTTCATCAGATGAACCAATATTTATAATTTTTATGTTTTTAGTTTCGGTATTTTTCTTTGGAAAGTTTTTTTTTTTCGTACATATAAGAATCATTATCATTAAACACACACTGCAGATATCGTTTTAGTTGGAAAATAGAGCAATGTTTTTCAAGTTGGGAAATTTTTTAATTCTCCCCCCTTCCCCGAAAAAATATTTCTAGCTACGCCCCTGGCCTGGTTATCCAAAATGCACATAAAGCACGAGCTTCCCCTCAAAAATTTTAGAGGGCCCGCAAAATGACTACAAAGTAAGATGTCCAATTCCTTTATTCTTTTTTTTAACATTGCTTTTATTATTTATTTAGGGAGAAAAGTTTGCCAGATACAAAATGAAAATCCACACGATTTCAGGTGGATTTCCATGCGTAAATACGTGTTAGGTTCCCTTTGAAAGACCCCCACGGAGGGTTCTCCCTCCTTTGGGCTTATATCCCTCGTGTTGATAATTGGCCGTCATTCATAAACAAAACAAAACAATCTCTTTAATTTTCTAGACGTTGAAAGATTGTGGGTGAAAAGTCGTTCGTGCACAATAGACTCGTTGGCTCGTGCTCAATAGAAGACAAAAACTTTCATCAGATGAACCAATATTTATAATTTTTATGTTTTGAGTTTCGGTATTTTTCTTCGGAAAGTTTTTTTTTTCGTACATATAAGAATCTTTATCATTAAACACACACTGCAGATATCATTTTAGTTGGAAAATAGAGCAATGTGTTTCAAGTTGGGAATTTTTTAAATTCTCCCCCCTTCCCCGAAAAAATATTTCTAGCTACGCCCCTGGCCAGGTTGTCCAAAAGGCACATAAAGCACGAGCTTCCCCTCAAAAACTTTAGATTGCCCGCAAAATGACTACAAAATAGGATCTCCAATTAACTTTTTTTTTTTTTTTTTACATTGCTTTTATTATTTATTTAGAGAGAAAAGTTTGCCAGATACAAAACGAAAATCCACACGATTTCAGGTGGATTTCCATGCGTAAATATTGGTTAGGTTCCCTTTGAAAGACAACCACGTAGGGTACTCCCCCCCATTGGGCTTATATCCCTGGTGTTGATAATTGGTCGTCATAAACACAACCAACCAACCTCTTCAGTTTTTTTGACGTTGAAAGATTGTTGGTGAAAAGTTGTTCGTGCACAATAGACTCGTTGGCTCGTGCACAATAGAAGACAAAAACTTTCATCAGATGAACAAATAATTATAATTTTTATGTTTTTAGTTTCGGTATTTTTATTTAGAATGTTTTTTTTTCGTACATATGAGAATCATTATCATTAAACATACACTGCAGTTATCATTTTAGTTGGAAAATATTGCAATGTGTTTCAAGTTGGGATTTTTTTTAATTCTCCCCCCTTCCCCGAAAAAATATTTCTTGCTACGCCCCTGGTCAGGTTGTCCAAAAGGCACATAAAGCACGAGCTTCCCCTCAAAAATTTTAGATTGCCCGCAAAATGACTACAAAATAGGATCTCCAATTACCTTTTTTTTTTTTTACATTGCTTTTATTATTTATTTAGAGAGAAAAGTTTGCCAGATACAAAACGAAAATCCACACGATTTCAGGTGGATTTCCTTGCGTAAATATGGGTTAGGTTTCCTTAGAAAGACCCCCTCGGAGGTTACCCCCCCCCCACCTTTCGGCTAATATCCCTCCTGTTGATAATTGGTCGTCATTCATAAACACAACAAAACAATCTCTTTAGTTTTCTAGACGTTGAAAGATTGTGGGTGAAAGTTGTTCGTGCACAACAGACTCGTTGGCTCGTGCTCAATAGAAGACAAAAACTTTCATCAGATGAACCAATAATTATAATTTTTATGTTTTTATTTTCGGATTTTTTTTTTTGAAATTTTTTTTTTCGTACATATAAGAATCATTATCATTAAACACGCCCTGCATTAAACACACTTGGGTTTATATCCCTCGTGTTGATAATTGGTCGTCATAAATACAACCAACCAACCTCTTCAGTTTTCTTTACGTTGAAAGATTGTGGGTGAAAAGTTGTTCGTGCACAATAGACTCGTTGGCTCGTGCTCAATAGAAGACAAAAACATTCATCAGATGAACCAATAATTATAATTTTTATGTTTTTAGTTTCGGTATTTTTCTTACGAAAGTTTTTTTTTTTTTGTACATATAAGAATCATTATCATTAAACGCACACTGCAGATATAATTTTAGTTGGAAAATAGAACAATGTGTTTCAAGTTGGGAAATTTTTTAATTCTCCCCCCTTCCCCGAAAAAATATTTCTAGCTACGCCCCTGGCCAGCTTATCCAAAAGGCACATAAAGCACGAGCTTCCCCTCAAAAATTTTAGAGGGCCCGCAAAATGACTACAAAGTAAGATCTCCAATTCGTTTTTTTTTTTTTTTTAACATTGCTTTTATTATTTATTTAGAGAGAAAAGTTTGCCAGATACAAAATGAAAATCCACACGATTTTAGGTGGATTTCCATGCGTAAATACGTGTTAGGTTCCCTTTGAAAGACCCCCCACGGAGGGTACTCCAGACTTTGGGCTTATATCCCTCGTGTTGATAATTGGTCGTTATTCATAAACACAACAAAACAATCTCTTTAGTTTTCTAGACGTTGAAAGATTGTGGGTGGAAAGTTGTTCGTGCACAATAGAGTCGTTGGCTCGTGCTCAATAGAAGACAAAAACTTTCAGCAGATGAACCAATAATTATAATTTTTATGTTTTTAGTTTCGGTATTTTTCTTACGAAAGTTTTTTTTATCGTACATATAAGAATCATTATCATTAAACACACACTGCAGATATAATTTTAGTTGGAAAATAGAACAATGTGTTTCAAGTTGGGAAATTTTTTAATTCTCCCCCCTTCCCTGAAAAAATACTTATAGCTACGCCCCTGGCCAGGTTATCCAAAAGGCACATAAAGCACGAGCTTCCCCTCAAAAATTTTAGATCGCCCGCAAAATGACTACAAAATAAGATCTCCAATTCCCTTTTTTTTTTTTTTTTTTTTTTTTTTTTTTTTTACATTGCTTTTAATATTTATTTAGAGAGAAAAGTTTGTCAGATTCAAAATGAAAATCCACACGATTTCAGGTGGATTTCCATGCGTAAATACGGGTTAGGTTCCCTTAGAAAGACCCCCACGGAGGGTACTCCCCCCCCCCCTTTGGGCTTATATCCCTCGTGTTGATAATTGGTCGTCATAAACACAACCAACTAACCTCTTCAGTTTTCTTGACGTTGAAAGATTGTGGGTGAAAAGTTGTTCGTGCACAATAGACATGTTGGCTCGTGCACAATAGAAGACAAAAACTTTCATCAGATGAACCAATAATTATAATTTTTATGTTTTTAGTTTCTGTATTTTTCTTTAGAATGTTTTTTTTTTCGTACATATAAGAATCATTATCATTAAACACACACTGCAGATATCATTTTAGTTGGAAAATAGAGCAATGTGTTTCAAGTTGGGAAATTTTTTAATTCTCCCCCCTTCCCCGAAAAAATATTTCTAGCTACGCCCCTGGCCAGGTTATCTAAAAGGCACATAGAGCACGAGCTTCCCCTTAAAAATTTTAGAGGGCCCGCAAAATGACTACAAAATACGATCTCCAATTCCTTTTTTTTTCTTTTTTACATTGCTTTTATTATTTATTTAGAGAGAAACGTTTGCCAGATACAAAATGAAAATCCACACGATTTCAGGTGGATTTCCATGCCTAAATACGGGTTAGGTTCCCTTAGAAAGACCCCCACGGAGGGTACTCCTCCCCTTTGGGCTTATATCCCTCGTGTTGATAATTGTTCCTCATAAACACGACCAACCAACCTCTTCAGTTTTCTTGACGTTGAAATGTTGTTGGTGAAAAGTTGTTCTTGCACAATAGACTCGTTGGCTCGTGCACAATAGAAGACAAAAACTTTCATCAGATGAACCAATAATTATAATTTTTATGTTTTTAGTTTCGGTGTTTTTCTTTGGAAAGTTTTTTCTTTCGTACATATAAGAATCATTATCATTAAACACACACTGCAGATATCATTTTAGTTGGAAAATACAGCAATGTGTTTCAAGTTGGGAAATTTTTTAATTCTCCCTCCTTCCCCGAAAAAATATTTCTAGCTACGCCCCTGGCCAGGTTATCCAAAAGGCACATAAAGCACGAGCTTCCCCTCAAAAATTTTAGAGTGCCCGCAAAATAACTACAAAATAGGATCTCCAATTCCTTTTTTTTTTTTTTTTTTTTTTTTTTACGTTGCTTTTATTATTTATTTAGAGAGAAAAGTTTGCCAGATACAAAATGAAAATCCACACGATTTCAGGTGGATTTCCATGCATAAATACGGGATAGGTTCCCATAGAAAGACCCCCATGGAGGGCACTCCCCCCTTTGGCCTATATCCCTAGAGTAGATAATCGGCCGTCCAAAATCAACCAACCAACCTAATTCTATAAAATAAAAAAAAATATATATTTTAAATAAAAGCTTTGGCTGAAGTTATAAATACTGCACAAAATCCCTATAATTTCAGATTTAATTAATTTTAATTGACAAAATCCTGCTAAAATTTATTAAATGACTAGCTAAAGTACCAGGCGTTGCCCGGAATTTTAAGAACTTTTGTTTTGAAAACCAATTTCAAAATTTTATATACAACATTTAAAAAAAAACAGTCAAAGTGTCGTACACATGAATCAAATGAAATCCAATATAAAAATGTATAAATTTATATAACCGACGCAACTATAATACAGCTATAAATAAACTTATTTCCATTCATCATTTGAGCAATAATGCTAAAATACACCAATATTTCGATAAGTGAGTTTTTATCACGCTTCAATACATTTTTTCACACTTATATGACGTTATATAGCATTCACCACGCCCTTTAAAAATCCAATTTTTTTATATGTGAATTAATTAAATAATTATAATTTTATTCCGATTTCGGATTACTTTAGTTGCCTCAGCCGTGTTTTAATACACGTGTACGTAACATTTCAAAATTCTGGCTTCCAAACTGCGGATTTGTATAGCTTTACAGACAGACAAATTTTCATTTTTATTCATTAGATTGTGTAAATCTTCTAACGTAGTTTCAAAAATTCGCGAAAAATGCTTTAGACGATGAAAGTTTCATGAATTCATAATTTGGGACATAAAGGGTTAAAGAAATCCCCAGCTAAATGTATTGCAGTCTCTATAAGTGCTGCGTTTTAAATGCAATTAAAAGACTTTTGATACATTCAGCTTTTGATATGAAGTGATAATTGTACAGATTTTTTTTCTTTTACACCACCATTTTTTATTTCGTGTTACCAGTTCCAGTGTCACAAAAAGTGGTACAGGGAGACAAAAAAAAAATTCGGGACAGTGGTTTCTAAACCGGGACTTAAAAATACAGTAAATCCTATAAAAAAGGAACCTGCCCTATAACGGAATCCTGTCTCAAACGTTAAAATTTCATTCTTCTTACGGTAGGAATACAATACAATAATACTTATGTAGGCATAAAACTCTTTAAAATGGATATTTTTTGGTTCCTTGCGACTCCATCGTTGCAAGTTTTATTACACTAAGTAAACGTAATCTTACACAGTAAAACCTGTAAATATGAAAACGTTAAAGGATGAAACTAAATTCCAATTTAGCATGGGCCCCCACCAGTGGCCGAAAGGTTCTGCCCTCGAAGCTGGTAGACGGGAGGTGCCTGGTTCGATCCCAATCGCGCCCGTCGTCCTAATCGTTCGGAGTTTTCGTGGTTTTCTTCGAGCCTTGGTTTTCCATGCGTAAATACGGGTTAGATTCCCTTAGAAAGACCCCCACGGAGGGCACTTCCCCTGTTATGGCCTATATTCCTCGTGCTGATGATTGGCCGTCATAAATACAACCAACCCTCCTGTTGATAATTGACCGTCATAAATACAATCAACCAGTCCAATTTAGCATGAGCAATGGTACAGTATTCCCATCATGGCGGCAGAGCGCCACCAGTGGCTGAGAGGTTATGCTCTCAAAGCTAGGAGACAGGAAGTTCTGGGTTCGAACCCAATCGCGCTCGTCAACCTAATCGTTCGGAGTTTTCTGTGGTGTTCTTCGAAACCTGTGTAAGTAGGGATTGGGTTCCCTTAGAAAGACACCCCGGAGAGCATCCATACCTCTAGCGTAGATAAGCGGCCATCATAAACAACACCTGTTGTAATGCCAATGCATTTTTAACATTTTCCAACATCGTTGAAAAGTGTTTATGACTTCGGTTTGTTTGTCTGTCTGTCCAGGCACGCCAGTATGTCTGTTACAGTTCGCGTAAATATAATCGGATTTTCATGCAATTAACCCTTTGCACTACCCTCCGTCATTTTCAGTATGGGCTACCAGCAACTCCGCGCCATTACACAAATTTTATTCGGTCGCACAACTTTTTTTTAAAGAAGTTTTCTTCAAGTACACAATTTCAAAAATGTTCTGATTAAATAAGACAAATTTTATTTTTATTTATTACTGGTGCCAAAAATAGATTTTTCAAGAACAGATGATGTCGCCGCAGCGGCGACAACGGAGTTTTCAACTTATTTTACCATGTCGAAGCAGCGGCGACAACGTAATTTTTAACTTACCTTACAATGTTGCTGCAGCGGCGACAACGGAGTGCAAAGGGTTAATATATGTTAAGGATATTTACCATGGCATGTTCGTTATTGTATATCAAATATGTAGCATAAATAGTCCTTTACAGGGGCATACTCAAAAGAACGGCATTACGTTAAGGTCAATGGGAAAAAATCGTTTACAGTTTTTATTTAATGGTATTACGCTATTTAAAATGTACTGAAATTGATATAAACCACTGACTTTCACTACAAGTTGATTACTATAGAATAGGCCATTCATAGAATTTATCGTGCATTTACAGGGACACATACAAAAGAAATCGGTTACAGTACTGTCTTTGAGCAATAAATGCTGGGAGTGCGCTTTTCAATTCTGGTACGTGATTTTATATTTAATTAATTAATTTTCCTATTACTTCGCGTACATACATCATACCCAGGACTCCACAGAAGAATTTAAGTACTATTCTCCTTATTATCGGAAATTCTGAAGGCGAATTTTCAACTGTGCTATGCTTCCTAACTGAACTAAATTTTTGCAGGCATGTAGTTTATAGATACGAATATATGTATCATATACAGGGCTGTTCAAAGAATTCGAATAATTTTACAACTGTAGATAAGAATTGCTAAAATTGAGTTTTTAAATGTGTTATGTGTTTCCAATCGGTTCCATTAGACATCCTATTTCCACTTATTAAACTGTGATGTTTTGTTACATCAGGGGCGCGCCGACCCAGTGTGCAAAGTGTGCACCGCACACAGGCGCCAGAATAGTAAAGGCGCCAAATAGTTTAGGCGAAGCTGAAAAATTAAAAAAACTTTTATCCAATTTAAATTTATTAAGCGGTATTTAAAATCGAAAGTGTGTCATTCCTGATGACACATTTATGAGTTCCTTTTTACTTTTAAAATATATGAAATTTGCAGATGCTCGTCAGTGGCGTAGCTTTAAGTTAGGGGGGGGGGTCTCAAACCAAAAGGCGCCATGGTGTCGAAAGGTCACGGTCGTAAAGCGCCACGGAAGGCTTATGGGCGCCGTCATGCGCCTAGAATAAATTTTAAAAAAGCGCTAGAAGCATAAAAACAAGTGGGTAAGTGTATATGAACTCTGTATATGAACTATAGCATTTATACGCACTTTACAGTACGCATAAATATAGTGAACAAGTAGATAAGTGTGATCACAGATCGCACAGAGGGTTTCGTTTAATATTCCTTTCAAAAAACTTTATCGTTTTGCGAAATCTGTTAGTTCCACATTTCACAACCTGGGCGCGCACTCTATTCTACACAAACCTCTATCCGAACGAAACTTCGTTTTATAACCTATCCGTAGGTATATTAGTCGAGGGGATCGGGTCTATAGCACACGAGATAGGTAGGCGCCCCTGGCGGTAAAAAGTGGAACTGAAATATGTAAGGCTATGTGCATAATATGAAAGAGTGGTCAAAGTGGTGCCAGCGAAAGTTAGAAAAGCTCCCACCGGGTGCAATGGGGAGAGGTTAGAAAAATTGCTTAAAATACAAAAGCTAGAGCCCGGTGGGTAAATAATATACCACTTTTTGAAAATTTTATGATTTTTCGTGAGATCGCAAGTGTTCTGCTATACGTATCCAAAATTTCAAGTCTTCAACTTAAATAGGGGCTCAGTTAGAACAAAAAGATTAAGGGGTCTCAGGACTCTTAAAGCTTTAAAATTTTCGACATTTTAATTTTTTTAGATATTAAACTACTATCTTTTCTGAACATTTTGATATAAATGTTTCCTTGAAATTCCTATTAGAACAGAAGTTATGGTTTTTAGAATTATACACGCTCAATAGCGAAGCGGCGTTTCAGAAACTTTGAAGTAATTTTTCTCCAAATGTCGTTTTTGGGCATAACGCACACGATATCTCAAAAACTTCTGAATATTTTTTCATGAAATTTTCAAAACATATGTTTCATGTTAGTCTGTATAAACTGAACCTAAAATTTCCTTCTTATTGTTCAGAAATATATTCTTTATTGGTGATTATACTGTTGAAAATTTCTAAATTTTGCATTAACTAAATACAACTTTGTATTAAAAATAGAAAAATGCTTTAAATACAAATTTATTTAGGTTCAGAGTAATTATTACAATGTGATAATAGGTAGTGTGCATAGGTAGGACCCAAAATTTTCCTTCTAGTTGCAAAATTTATTTTGTAATCGTGCGCATAATCTGTTATGCCGATTTTCCGCTCGTCAAATGTCTGATAATTTGGAGCCCACTGTAAATTCTAACTCTGCATCTTGTAATTTTTCAAATGCATGAAATGAAAGAACATATTTATATCTTTCATCCCAATATAAAATTTTGTCTTAAAGTCAATTACATTTTAAGGTATCATATGTTGAAAATGGTCCTTTTTTTTCGATTTTTCCAATTTTAAGAGTCCTGAGACCCCTTAAAATACACAAGTTAGAGCCCAGAGGGTTAAATATAAGATCTTTTCAAAATTTTATGATTTGTCGTTTGATGTGAGGCGTTCAGCTATAAGTATGCAAAATTTCAAGTCTTAAACTTAATTAGAGACCCAGCTAGAAAAAAAAGCTTAAAATACACAAGTTAGAGCCCAGAGGGTTAAATATATGACTTTTTCAAAATTTTATGATCTGTTGTTTGATGTGAGATGTTCAGCTATAAGTATGCAAAATTTCAAGTCTTAAACTTAATTAGGGGCCCAGTTAGAACAAAAATATTAAAATACACAAGTTGGAGCCCAGAGGGTTAAATATAAGACTTTTTCAAAATTTTAGGATTTCATGGTTCGTACGGATACCGTTATTTCTCCAGGGATATTACCAGTATCTTTTTACAGAAAAAGAAATCTGGGTTAATCACACAAAATTGTTTCTATTTTTAAGAAGAGATTTTCTATAAGATAATACTGGATCCGAAAAAATTTCTGGTCTGCAAAATTCAAAGAGGCGTACGAACCATGGATTTGTCGTTTGATGTGAGATGTTCAGCTATAAGTATGCAAAATTTCAAGTCTTAAACTTAATTAGGGGCTCAGTTTAGAACAAAAAGATTAAAATACAGAAGTTGGAGCCCAGAGGTTAACTATAAGACTTTTTCAAAATTTTAGGATTTCATGATTCGTACGGATATTGTTATTTCTCCAGGGATACTACCAGTATCTTTTTATAGAAAAAGAAATCTGGGTTAAACGCGCAAAATTTCTTCTTCTTTTAAGAAGAGATTTTCTATAAAATAATACTGGACACGAAAAATTTTCTGGTTTGCAAAATTCAAGGAGGCGTACGAACCATGGATTTGTCGTTTGATGTGAGATGTTCAGCTATAAGTATGCAAAAGTTCAAGTCTTAAACTTAATTAGGGGCTCAGTTAGAACAAAAATATTAAAATACTCAAGTTAGAACCCAGAGGGTTAAATATAAGACTTTTTCAAAATTTTATGATTTGTCGTTTGATGTAAGATGTTCAGCTATAAGTATGCAAAATTTTAAGTCTCCAACATATATAGTTTCTGAGAACGGTCTCTGTGACGGACAGACAGACAGACAGACAGAGGAGCGAGACGAATAGGGTTTCGTCAGATGAACGAAATCCTAAAAATCGGAAGGGCGACCGTGAATGCCCCTTTTGACATCCCTGCTCTAGATCAGACCTGTCCAACTTTTCAGAAAACAGAACGCACTACAGCTGAGGGCAAACATAGGAGGCTCCATTATTCAAATAATTGAAGATATATAACACTTCTATCTTACTGTAGTATTGGTAGTGATACACATACTGACGATATAAATACGGGTAGATATTATATTGCAGAATATAAAGCAACATAATCCAGGTTATGCCGGTACCCATGTAAAAGTAAATTGCCGAAAAAAGCGCAAATCAATCACAGCAATCGGCTACTTTATAACAAAAACAATAAATAAATAAAACAGGATGGGCTCAAAATGCAATGCATTTTAAAACTAGTCGGATGTACCAATCCCAAAACTTTCTTCTATCTCATACATGTTAATACTTCAAAATTCGCTATCACACTGCCAAAATTAAATGGCAATCTATACATCTCATGAGGATTCTAACGATATGAAATTCCGTGCATTAGTTCTTGAGATATGACTATCGCTGAAATCGTCTAAATTCAGCAAAATGCTGCCTAGCAGCGCCACCTATGGGTGATTTATACCAAATCCTAATCAGCAACAATTTATGTCAACGTCTGACTGAACCTGAAGTTTGGAGAAAATCCGTACATTAGTTTTTGAGATAGAGCAATAGCGAAAATCGTGAAAATTTCTGCATAGCAGCGCCACCTATTGGGTGATTAACACCAAAACCTAATTAACAACAACTTGTGTCAACATACAACTAAATCTGAAGTTAGATGAAAATTGGTCCATTAGTTCTATTGATAGAGCTATTGAGGCAATCGTGGAAAAGGCAGCAGAGAAGCGCCACCTGTTGGGCGATTTACATCAACACCTAATCAGTAGCAAGTCATATCAAGGACTAACTTAATCTGAAGTTTGATGAAAATCCGTGCGTTAGTTCTTAAGATAGAGCTATTGGGGAAATCGTGTAAATCCTGCAAAATTCATCATAACAGCACCACCTGTTCGGCGATTTACACCGAAACGTAATCATCATCAATTCATATCAAGGACTCACTAAATCTGAAGTTTGATCAAAATCCGTGCATTAGTTCTTGAGATAGAGCTATTGCAAAAATCGTGAAAAATGCAGCATTGCAGCGTCACCTGTTGAGCGATTTACACCAAAAACTAATCAGCATCAACTTGTATTAGGCACTAACTGAATATCAATTTTTATTAAATTCCGTGCATTAGTTCTTGAGATATAGCGCCCACAAAATTTGTGTCACATACACACAGACAGACAGACAGACAGACAGACTCACAGAGTCACAGACAGACATTTTGTAAAAACAAGTTTTTTGGAATCTCTGACCCCTAAAACGTGTAAATCCGTCGAAAACCGGAATTCGAAAATTTTCATGAATCCAATACTTTCTTCTTGTAAAGATAGAAGAAAGTAAAAAGAAATGAAAAACGCCATTCGATTCCAAGACAATTTAATAGCCATGCCTAACATTGTATGCTTTTACGCATAAAAACGAGCCCATGAGCATGTAAGAAAGTTTCATGTAATTTACAGTAGGGAAACATGTTTTTGAAAACAACCTCAAAATGAATTACGTTTTATTGAAATTTTAATTCAATATTTTATAGATTTGCTTCGAACAAATTATAATAGATCAAGCGCTAGTTTCATTCGTGTACAGAGAGTTCATACAATACATTTATTAATTTCTAACTACAATCTTACAAAATATATTTGTTAAACGAATAATAAGACTTTGCAAATAACTCGGAATTATTTTATTAAATATTTTTCAATAATTGCCTTCAGTAATGGAATTCAATTGGAATGAAAAACGCTGACTATTTATCATTATGATCCGTCTTACTTAAAACAAAGGCCTTGTACAAAGTTTAATATTTCCATTGTGCCAAGTATGCTTTGAAAGGAGGTTACAAAGTTGCATGGCCACTTTGGTCTGTGCCACGTTTTTTTAAATAGGTTTTTAATTAATATCTCAGCTAATTACCGACAATTCTTTTGGAAAATCATTATCGACAGTCCTTGAATGATTTTGCGTCGATAGGTACCTCGAACTCTCCTCAACTCCCCCGCTGAGCGCCAGCAAGATAAAGTTTATGTATAAAGGAAAACTGCGATTTTCTGAAAAATTGTATGACCTAGGATAATCTCTATAGTTTTCCTGAAAGGTTTAAATAATTTCCTACCACTTCTAATTTTTTCGTAATTTTATTTTCAGTAGATTTGGAGAAAGTAGCGGAGACATAATTTTGCCATACATTTTCGACGAATTTCTGAAAATATAATTGTATCTATTATTGTTTATATTTTTGAGTTCTGTGTTACTAGGTTTTTCGAACGATCCCCCCCCCCCCCATTTTGTCTTAAATACGTACCCGTTCACTGTGTGAAAATGGGAGAAAAGCTGCTAATTGTTGAGATTTGTTATGTAAATGTTTTTCTTAATTTTTGGGATGTCCGTTATTTGTATAGCTGCCAACATTCCTTATTTTTAAAGTCAAACAACATTATTTTTAACCAGAAATTTAATTTAATAAATGAAATAAAAAAGAACCCCGTAGAAACAAGACGCATTTCATTAAATAAATTTTCTGGTTCAAGTTCTTTTATTTGGTCTCGAGGAAACCACCGGAAGGTTGGCTTGACAGCTATGCATTTATACTCATTGAAAAAAAAATTATACTATATTTTTCCTTTTTTTTTGGGGGGGGGGGGGGTGTTTAGGAATATGGGGTGCCAATTGAAGTTCTGCACACAGGCGCCGGATACTTCTGGCGCGCCCCTGTGTTACATTATTCTGAATGCGTTGGAAAGTGTTTCATAATCTGTACTTGACGGATAATTGTTTTCCTTTTTGTTACTTTTAACTTAGATTTCCGCTATAAACAAGTTTAATTTGCACAAGTTTCTCCTGAACAATGTACAGAGTAAAACGTATGGAAACAAAATGCCTAGGAACCGCAATAAATTCCGTTACAGACAAGTTTCCGTCTATGAAGGTAGATTTTAAGGTATTCCTTTGAAAGGGAACTATAAAAATTTTCCGTTATAGAGAGTTTTTGTTTTCACAGGTTTTACTGCATAAAGTTCCACTCGATGTAGATTAAAAAATCGCATGGTAGTAACAGAATTCGTGCACCAAAAAGAAAAATGAGGACATTAGCGTCCCGCGCATTAGTTATATGGGGCAGGTCTTTGTGCTCATGGAAATCGGAACATACAGCTAGGCGCGTGCGAAGTGGGTGGTCTCCCCGGGCGCGGAAATTGAGGGGGCGCCAAATTTTTACTAGGAACCTCGTTTTTTTCTTTTTCTTTATATATATATATATATATATATATATGTATATGTGTGTGTACAGTGAAACTCATCGTTTCGTTATGGAAAAAATTTGTTAAACAGAAATCAACTCAGATTCATGAAATTTGTATAATAAAATACGCATGTAGAAAATGAAATATGCACATAAAATGGAAATATTGGGAAAATGTATTTTAATTCGGGCAGTAGCTTTTTTTTATGCAATGTAGGCATATAAGAAAAAATTAATTAGAATAATGTCTAAAAAGCCCATTATAAAGAGAAGTAAACAAAAACTGAATCGTAGCGTAACTTTTCTCTTTTTTCTCAGTATTTCAAATCTTTAACTTTAAAAAAGTCTGTAATATTATTTTGAACAGGTTTCTTATGAAAAAAAAAACTACATAGTTCCTACAAATTTTCGCCTTTTTGTAAGTACCCGAACAATTTATCTGTAACATTTTCGGATAACTGGAATTCCCTTTTTACCCGACTGCAAAGAAGGGATATGTGTTTCACGCGTATCTGGGTATGTAGATTTCTTTATACCCTCGAAACATCCCAACAGACGGATGGATTTTAATGAATGTGGTCTCTATCGACTCGTCTTAAACATCCGATGGTTATAGGCTAGGTTTTTATTTTTATAAATTCAAAATGGTGACCGTAAAATACAAAATGGTGGTAGAAACGAAAAAACATTTTTACGCACCCTATTGAGTGGCACATCATTGGGTAGGTCTTTTAAGACGAAGACGATGTTTCATTGACTATTTTACAGTCAGAAGCTCCGTTTAAATATTACACAACCTGAAAGTTGCGTAGGTAGGATCTCTAGCATTACTGTAACTCTAACCTTTATAGACATCTATAGGCCTCATCAAAACACTGTTTATAGATATCCCTCCGAGCGTCTTGCAAAAGGGTAAAATTGTAAAGTTGTTTTCTCTGCATTTTGTTTTAAATGCTAAGAAAATGTGATTCTTTCAACATTATAAAAAAAAAAAACTCAATTACAAATATGAATGTAATCCTTGAGAGTATTAATCATTCTTCAATGTATTTAAAATTCATTAAATTTATTGGCTTATACTATCTTAAATATTGCTTGTATTGCAGTGAAACCTGGAGCTTATTGAACGGAATAATACGCCCCAAACACTTAGAGGGTTAAAGGAACTAACATTTAAACACAACTTAAAAGTCCTAAATACAAGTAAATAAAAAAAATAGGTAAGTAATATAAAAAATAGTTTCACATTGATGAGAAATAATTAATTAGTTCACTTTTTGCGCAGTCGGGTTTTTTGATTTTTTAAATTTAATATTTACTTGTCTGAGTCTGTACTTTTCATTCTCTACTACTCACAAAAACTTACACTCTCAAAATAGCACGGGGTTTCCTTCTGGGAACCCAAAAGGGTTGCAAACTGTTATACTTGAACTGTCAGATAATTTTTTCCATAGCATTTCCCAGATCCCCTTTCTCAAAATACAAGTGAAAATTTCTCTTATGTTATTTGGTTGTTTGGAATTTCTGAATTAAAATTAAACCTTTTAAAGGTCCAAAATATACGCGAAATATACATTCAATAAAATTTATTTCTGTATCTGCACTTTTCAATTTTGTGACATCTGTCACTAAGAAAAAGTGGTGGTGTGGGCGCCAAATTGAAACTTTGTCCCGGGCGCAGTTTTCACTTCGCACGGTGCTACATACATCACGAATCGGAACACGTTCTCTGAAGCTATGAAATAAAACATGACAAGGGAAATAGGGAATAGGGAAATGACATTTCCCTAAAAAGGTTTCCTTATCAATGCAATTTCTCCTTCAATGGTTAATTGAATGCTGCTCCTCTCTTTCGGAGAGTGATCTAATTAAATTTCACTCTACAATCTGAATTTTAAAACTCGCATCCGCCACCAGTGGCCGAGAACTTCTGCTCTCGAAGCTGATAGACGGGAGGTGCTGGGTTCGAACACAATCGCGCCCATCGGCCTGCTGGTAATTGGCCGTCATAAAAAAACTCACAACTATCTCAATTTTATTGACAATAAACAAGTTACACTAGATTAATTTTAACACAATTAATTTAGTGTAATTTCGTATCCAGCGATATCTGGAGTTCCATTACCTGAGATTTATACTGTTGAACTGAACCAGGTTTCAGACCAGATGCTATAATCATTAAGGTTAGCTGAGTGAAAACGTTCCACCATATTCGTCTGGGATAGCTCAGATGGCAGAGCACTGGCGGCTTCAGCCAGGAGATCCCTGGCTCGAATGCTGGTCCGGACATTTTTCCCCCAGTTGGAATTTTACATCTAATATACGAGTTATTCAATTATTTAAAAATATGTTTACGGATCAATATCTGAAAATTGGATAGTTTGCTTCCACTGCCAATAATATATCATCAATTATACTAAAATCAAAAACTGAAAAAAGTAATATATTGTAAAATTTGTCATAACAATTACCAATGATAAACGGACATATAATGATGTATAAATAATTAATTTTAAGTTTTAAAGAAACGAAATCATCATTTTAGACCCTCTCCACAGGTAGACGGGAGGTGCTGGGTTCAATTCCATTTGCGCACGTGGCCTAATCGTTC
Organism: Maratus speciosus; assembly: GCA_963932465.1. Classification (NCBI taxonomy): domain Eukaryota; kingdom Metazoa; phylum Arthropoda; class Arachnida; order Araneae; family Salticidae; genus Maratus; species Maratus speciosus. The sequence continues at coordinate 106,087,325 of OZ010797.1, forward strand.
GAAGTTTTCCGTGGTTTTCTTCGAACCTCGAATATCCTTGCGTAATTACGGGTTAAGTTCCCTTAGAAAGACCCCCACGGAGGGCACTCCCCTCGGGTCTATATCCCACGTATAGATAATTGGTCGTAAAAAAAACACCAATCAACACTGTCCCCAGGTGCAAATATCCAATATCAAATGTATGCTGAAAAAATTTCTATAAATACTATTAACCAAATAATCATCAGGGCTTAATATTACGGTCGAATTCCCAAGGGTCGTCGGACAGCTTCAGAGCCCTGAGCCCATAACTTTCCGGAACAACAATGGAACAATGTGAGCTGGTTTTTGGATTTCTTAGTTGCTTTGCAACTTCACATCCAGTATAGAGGTAGAGTTATTCAATGCAATGGGAGTCATAAAAGAATTTTTAAACGCGGCTGGTGGCCACAAGAAAAATTAAAGTATGAGAGTAAGAAAACTTACCATTAAAAATTAGTATAACAAAATGACAGAGAGAAAAAAAGTTCCATACGATCCTAACAAACTGACAGTCCATAAACAGGCGAAAAAGCTAGTATAGGGAAGTCCCAGCATAAAAAGAAAAGATTCTTTTCAGAGACCATACATTAGTTTAACTCAATATAAAATGCTGAACACAGTGCGAAAAAGTAGAAAAAGTTTTTAAATAATTACATATATACAAGTGAAAAATTATAATTAAGCACATGATAAAATATTAAAAAACAGTAATAAAAAGCATTAATGAGGAGAGTTCAAACTAACTGAACAGATAAACGCAATATACAAATGGGAACGTACGACAAAAAGGGGACGGCGCCCGCCCAGTCTGGTAACTCGATGAAAATAGATGAAAAAACATTAACCAAGATAAGGAAAGTTAAGAAAAGAAAAATAATAAAAGTTTAAACAGTATAAAACGTGAAATTAACAATAAAATGTAATTTAAGAGTTTTTTTTCTAACAAAACAAGACAATACATAACATAGTAAAAAAGCAAATTAGTTTAACTGGAGAAGAATTTAATCTTCATTAATGTTAAGTTGGTTAGCGAGTTTGTCGAATTCGATTATAATAACTAACAATTTTTGCATTGGGTTATCAATATTTTTGGTTTGGGTTGAAATATTTTTGATACAGCTTAAGAATTTAATTATTTGTAGAACTTCTTTGATTTCATTGAAAGTATTGAATATATCTTGTCATTGGAGTAATTTTTAGGAGTTTTGGAATTTTGAATGTTATTGGAATTTTCATTAGTAGGGGAGGAAAGGGTATTTGCGGTTTCGCTATCAGGAACTTCAGAGTTTAACATTTCAGAACTAGTTGAGGGTTCAGTGGTCCTAGATTTTTTGGTATATTTAAAGTATTTAAGGATATCTGCAAAAAGCTGAGTTTCTTTGGAGATTTTGCTGACGCTATTAATTGAAGATTTACGGTTAGTTTTATTTTCCAGTCTATAATTATTTATAAGGCAACCGCGGTAATTTGCGGGATGTCCAAATCAACAATTGGCACATTTGGGGGTTTATACGACCCTTGTGTTGACAGGCAGTGCTCAGATGTAAATCATCACATTTTACTCATTTGCCACCAAAGCCGCATACCTCTGAGGCATGCCCATAGTCTTGACATCTGTAGCATTGTTTAACTCTATTTTTGCTTGTAAAGGCTTCTATTTTAACTGAAATATAGTGTATAACATTAATTTGGTAGATTTCCTCAAATTGCTTACGCGGTAGAACGTTAATCATGTAAAGTGGCATAGGATGACCAGTTTTACTATTCTTGAGCATGGCAGCCCCAGTGACTGCCATGCTCTTTAAGACATTCTTCAAAGATTTTGATGTCAGTGTAATATGGGAGTTCTTTTATGCAGACTTTTTTTGGTCTTAACTCTCTAGGGTCAAGAGTGCTGTATTTTTTTTGTTGTTGTTTTTATCTAACCATCGTTGCGTTATTTTGAAGTCATCATCGGAGTTACATAGAATAACAAGGCGTTCACCTTTTAGAGCAATTTTAGGTTTTTCAGAGTAATCTCCGTTATTTGTTGGGCTAGCGTCGTCCAATTATTGTCTCTATATAAAAAGGGTTAGAAGTTTTTTAGAGTTACCAGCATTCTGGACGGTATTATCATTCAAATTAGTTTGTTCCATATCAATATTTTCACGAAGACTAACTTCATGAGAGATATTCTTAAATTTATTGCTTAGAGGGATAGAAGAACTCTCCTCTGATAGAGGATGTTTAACTCCTTTTTTAACAGCGTTAACAAATTCATTTTTGAGGTTAGTATTAGTAATAATTGAATGAGCTGTTTTCTTATTACTTAATTGAGCAGAAAAAAAACGAAAATGGCAGAATCTATAAAATTATCGACGGTTGGCTCCCTTAGCAAAGAAAATGCCTCAAGGCAAGTTTTTCTTACCTCCTCTTACTCAGAAAAAAGATGTAGAATAACCATCTTTAGCCTTTATATCCATCATATATTGGTCCGTGAAGGCAAAAAAAATCCCCCAGGATGTTTTTTGCATAGTCCTCAAAGTTCGGAGAAATGTTGTCAAATTGTTCTTTAAAATTACTGTTTAACGATCCACTAGAAATATTAGTCAGAATAAGCTCCATATAACCAGGATCATCCATTGATGACATATTGCTGCCTCAAACAGTGACAAAGCTATTCATACGAACCACTCATCTCCCGCTCAACACTGCGAAAATGTATCATACGAAGAAAAAGCACGTCCTCTCTCCACCAACACCAGACGTAACGTAACACAACCTTAACTTTCCGCTCTTCGATGTCTTCAATTTGTGTAATTTTGCTGGTAAATTTGCCCCATGTAGTCGGTTTGATTTTTTTCCCCTTCTTCCTAGCTCCCACTAGAGAGCAATGGCGGATCTAAGGGGGGGGGGGGCGATCCCCTTGGGCAAATAAAAGGTTTTCAAAATGGCATTATGCATCCTCACGGGAAATGACTTGGGGCGAAGCTCGAGTCCGGCGAGACCCGATCCGGGTCGCGCCATTGTAAAACCACGAGACTCGGCCTGTGTAAAGTCTTCGCTCTTTTAGAGCCGGACCGCGCCCTGATTTTAAATTTTTCTGCAAATTCGAGTCGGGCCAGACTTATTTTTCTTCCAGGTCGAGCATGGCCTGGACCAGGACTGCGGAGTCAGTGGGAAAAATGGACGACTCCTACTCCGACTCCGACTCTTTCGCTCAAAAATGGGCCTGATTCAGACTCCGACAACGCAGCCCTGCTTGTAAAATGGACGACTCCGACTCCGGGAATTTTAACAGATCCGACTCCGACTCTTTCGCTCAAAAATGGGAGTGACTCCGATTCCGACTACGCAGCCTTGGCCCGGACTTCATTCATCCTAGAAATCTGCACTGCAAAAATTTCCAGGTCGGGGCTCGATCCGGAATCAAAGCTAAACGTTCGGTCCGTTTCAAGCTGTATGATAAGCAGTATTGGTCCGACCGCCACCCGTGCACTTCTCTAAATTCTTCTTCCCGAGCTCAAGTTGGTCTGGCATTTTACTAATTTGTTATTCGTAAAAAATATAGGAACAGATGTCATAAGTTCCCCCGGCCGCCATCTTGGAATTTTTCTTGGCGTGAAAACCCCTTTTCCGCCAAGTAGTAAATGTCGCCAAGCATCGGTTTATACGCATGTTTAGCTTAACGAAAGTAAAATGTAAATAATAAACAAAATTCGCTAAAATGGCAATCAGTAATCGTTGTATGTGCGCTTTGCGCACATTAACCGAAAAAAAAACATCACTGCATTCAGCACTTCTCGAGGTGTAGCATTCTCAAAATTCAGCAGTTCTCGCTTTCTAGCAATCTCAAAATGTAAAAAACTCTTAAAGCAGCAAAATATACATGAAATTATCAACATACCTTAACAGACATAGCTTTCTTGAAAGCTCCAGCTCGGAATATCATCACCGACATTTTCCAAAATAGGCTTATGAATACGTATTCACACACTATAAACAAACCTTCTTTTCTTGTCAAAATTTCCTCATATTTCCTAATTACTTCAGCAACAGCGTTTAAACGGACTACAGAAACCATAGTCAATCAAATACATTAAATAAATTTCACATAAAAATAAAAAGGCAGGAGTATACAACACGATATCAAAATACATTCACAATATTCCAAGCTAAAATGAGCTTCTCAGGGGTTGCCAGAACGACATATCACAACACACACGTCACACGGGATTCAACATATCGAGGTTGCCATATCCATAAACATCGTCAAACGTCAACACGCCAACAAAAAATCGCCAAACAAATCAAAACAACGGCTGAGGGAATATAAAGCATCTAAGCCAAATTATATTTATGTTGTACAGTTGTTTAACGAAATCTTTAAAAATTTAATTTTATTTGATAAGTTACAGAGATGCATTTTTAAAAATCTACTTTCTGCTTTCTTTTATCTTTAGAAGAAGAAAGCATTGGATTCATGAAAATTTTCGACTTTCGGTTTTCGACGGATTTACACGTTTTAGGGGTCAGAGATTCCGAAAAACATGCTTTTACAAAATCTCTGTCTGTGAGTCTGTGCATTTGTGAGTATGTCTGTCTGTATGTGACACAAATTTTGTGGACGCTCTATCTCAAGAACTAATGCACGGAATTTAATAAAAATTTATATTCAGTTAGTCCCTGATATAAATTGGTGCTGATTAGTTTTTGGTGTAAATCGCTCAACAGGTGGCGCTGCTATGCAGCCTTTTTCACGATTTCCGCAATAGCTCAATCTCCAGAACGAATGCACGGATTTTTATCAAACTTCAGATTCAGTTAGTCCTTCACATGAATTGAAGTTTTGTACATTTTGGTGTAAATCGCTCAAGAGGTGGCGCTGCTTAACTGCATTTTTTACAATTTCCGCAATAGCTCTATCTCAACATCTAATGCTTGGATTTTCATCAAACTTCAGATTCAAGTATACTTTGATATGAATTAGTGCTGTTTGTGTTTTGGTGCAAATCGCTCAACAGGAGGCGCTGCTATGCTGCGCTTTTCAGAATTTCCATTATAGCTGTATCTCAAGAACTAATGCAATAATTTTCACCAAACTTTAGAATCAATTAATCCTTTACATGAATTGACATTTTGGTGTAAATTGCTCAACAGGTGGCGCTGCTATGCTGTATTTTTCAGAATTTCCACTATAGGTGTATCTCAAGAACTTTCGGCACGAATTTTCATCAAACTTTAGAATCAGTTAGTCCTTGGCATGAATTGACATTTTATACACTTTGGTCTAAATCGCTCAATAGGTGGCGCAGCTGTGCTGTTTTTTGTGATTTCCGCAATAGCTCTATCTCAAGAACTAATGCTTGGATTTTCAACGAACTTCAGATCCATGTATACCTGGATATCCATTATTGCTGTTTATGTATTGGTGTAAATCACTCAACAGGTGGCGCTACTATGCTACATCTTTCAGAATTTCCGCTATAGCTCTATCTCAAGAACTAAAGCACGAATTTTTATCCAACTTCAAATTCAGATACACTTTGATATGAATTGGTGCTAAAATGATGTATTTCTAGTACTATTTAAATGATTTAACTGACGTGATTTATATAGAAGAAAGTTTTGTGATGGCCACAACATACTAGTTTTCTTTGTAGAGCTTTAAACTTGTGATTTTCTTTTATCATCCGTTTCTTTCATTCTAAACTGATTTTCTTACAGGATTTTCATTTGAACGTATTTGTCTAAGTAATGATTTTTATGTAGTGTTTATGTACATAATTGCCTAAATAGTCGTTAATATTAATGTTTTTCTGTATTCATGAATTTCGAACATAATCTAAAATAAAATATGAGCATAAGTTAGTGTGCTTTATGAATAATTTTAATTGCAAAATACAGGCTAGGCTGGAGTCGATATTTTAGCTTTTATACCGGGCCGGGTAAATAATTTTTTATGTGGGTTGGACCTGGAAATTTCAGCTCGGTAAATCTCTAACTGACATATAGAAACCAGCTTTAATTATTTTTTAAATGCTTCTTTCAGCCATCATCCCATAGCTACTGAATAAACCGGGTGTCCTAAAATGGACTGACTAATTTTAAATACAATTCAATAACTTGTAAATGGCGGCAGCTACTTAAAAAAAAAAAAAATACTTGAAGGAGGGTTATGTAAGATGTCAGGAGCAGAGGTGATTCTGTTCCGAATTTTCCGAAAATTTAACCCTCTCGCTGCGAATCCCGCGATTTTCACGACCAACGTAAAAGTGGCAAAATTTGCGCAACCCGCAATTTCCGCAGCTTTTCTTTTCTTTTCTTGTTTTTTTTTTAATGATCTAATTCTATTTAAAACAGAAACTCTTTCACAAATATTTTGGACCTATTTGAACTCTAAAATATATGCAGATTTGAAATATGTAATAAACTAAATGCGCAATTTTTGAACCTATATTCATAATATATATATATATATAACCATTATATATAACAAATCGTCATACATTTCCAATTACTAAAATTAAATTTATAAATTAGCTAATATTCATAACACTGACGTTACACAGAATAAAGATGGAACATGTAACTAGCAATACAGAATCAGGCTAAATTCCACTAATTCACTAGCATATTGCGGGCGATAAATCTATATAAAACATATGTAAAAAAACACCAAATTTTGATAAAATCCTATTAAAGACAAAAGATACAAGATCCAGCTAAATAATGTTGCACCAGAAAGAGCCGTATCATAAACACACAAAAGACCAAATGAATGAATGATGCCGGAAGCTTATAAAGTATTTCACTTGTTCACGGGTACATAAAATACATTTATAAGCAAAAAACATAGTCTATTTCTGTAACGGAATTCAGCAAAAAGCAAAAATTGAATTCCCTTATGTATCTGTTCGAGATATATACGCAGCGATAGGGTTAAGGCATTCGGTTCCAAAAATTAAAAAAATTAACCAATCCGAAAGTTCGGATATAAAAATAATCACGAATTTTGAAAAATAGCCGCCATAAAAAATCTATTTCGTCAATCGTTCGCAGGAAATAACTTCAGTTTCGTCAAAGAATAGCGGGATAAACGTAAATTTGATCAAAGGGCCATGAAATTCTTCAAATGATCACGGAAAACGCGAATTTCTTCAAAGGATCGCGGAAAAAACGCGAATTTTGTTTAAAAAACCACGAATTTCTTCAAAGGATCGTGAAAAAAATCAATTTTTATCAAAGAAACGCGAATTATATCAAAGGGTCGCAAAAGAAATGCGAATTTCGTTAAAGGTTCGCGAAAAAACTCGCATTCCGTCAAAAGATCTCAGTGAAAACGCGAATTTCTTCAAATAATCGCGGAAAAAGCTAATTTCGTCAAAGGATCGCTGAAAAAACGCGGTTTTTGTCAAAGGATCTCGGAAAAAACGAGAATTTTGTCAGAGTGTCACGGGAAAAAAACGCGAATTTAATCAAAGGGTTTTGTAAACTGAATTGAAAAGAAGGAAAAAGCTTTGAAAGTTTCAAAAGTTAGAAATTTTTATAAAAAAATCTTATTACCTCAGAATCTAAATTAAGTACCCTTTCCGTATCCGACTGAATGGTATGTAGTTCAAACCTAGGTGGAGTGTCAAATAAAAAAGTGAATTTCATTTTACAAATCCTCTTACTTACAAATTAAACGACAGAAAACGTATGTATAAAAATTATTCAAGACTTTTGTGATTTGCGGTCCCAATTATTAAACTTGTATAGAAATTATTGTATTGTACAGAAATACTATATATTTTATATGTTGCTTGATTCTCAACTGTGCAAATTACGAAAACCGAAATCCTTTGTACCTTAGTAAAACCAGATTTAAGATTGGTTGGTTGGTTGTGTTTATGACGGCCAATTATCAACACGAGGGATATGGGCCCTGACGGGGGAGTGCCCTTCGTGGGGGTCTTTCTAAGGGAACCTAATCCGTATTAACGTTTGGAAATCCAAGGTTCGAAGAAAACCACGAAAACTCCGAACGATTAGGCCGACGGGCGCGATTGGGTTACCAGATTTATGAAGAAAAAAAAGCGCGATGAAATAAAGTATTTCTTTATTTATTCTTTATTTTATTATTATTATTATTATTATTATTATTATTTTGGTTGGTGGCAGTGGTGCCATATTATTTACCGTTTCAAAAAAAAAGAAAAAATAGCTTAACAGCTTAAATTGTGTTAAGATATTCATTTCATATTTGTATTCAAATTCATTAATCTGCAGCGGGTGATAAAAATAACTCTTATTTTAATATAGGGTTGACAAAATATTTAAAAGTCTAATAAATTACTATTTACTAAACTTGAAACGTAATTGTTTAAATATTTTTACCCTTCAGATTAAAATATTTGAATGAAAATTACAATTAGTGATTTTTTTTTAAAAACTTAGATGAATTACGACACCTAGGGTAATGGTTCCCAGCAATAACACTGCAAAAGTTCATGCACTTCCATGGTGTGGTGGGCCAGCGCAATTAATTAATTAAAAATTAATCAAGACGAATAATTTATTTTCAAAGAATTTTGTAAAGTAAAATCAAAAGAAGAAAAAGTCTATGACAATTTCAAAAAGTAGAAATTTTAAGTAAAGTTTGCATGACCTCTGTGGCTCAATTGTATAGAGCTTTCGGTATCCAATTGAATGGTAGGTGTTTCGAAACCAGTTGGAACTTTAAATAAACAAATCATTTTCCTTTTACTAAACCCACTTAAAATAAAATCCACAGAAAACGCATCTGGAAACGTTAAATAAGATCTATAATTTATTTTCAAAAAAAGACTTTTGTAAATTTAATTTGATTAATAAGACTTTAATTTTACCAAACACTCTTACTTACAAATTAAACGACAGAAAACGTATCTATATAAATTAATCAAGACGAATATTTTATTATCAAAGAAAGGGTTTTGTAAACTGAATTGAAAAGAAGGAAAAAGCTTTGAAAGTTTCAAAAGTTAGAAATTTTTATAAAAAAATCTTATTACCTCAGAATCTAAATTAAGTACCCTTTCCGTATCCGACTGAATGGTATGTAGTTCAAACCTAGGTGGAGTGTCAAATAAAAAAGTGAATTTCATTTTACAAATCCTCTTACTTACAAATTAAACGACAGAAAACGTATGTATAAAAATTATTCAAGACTTTTGTGATTTGCGGTCCCAATTATTAAACTTGTATAGAAATTATTGTATTGTACAGAAATACTATATATTTTATATGTTGCTTGATTCTCAACTGTGCAAATTACGAAAACCGAAATCCTTTGTACCTTAGTAAAACCAGATTTAAGATTGGTTGGTTGGTTGTGTTTATGACGGCCAATTATCAACACGAGGGATATGGGCCGTACGGGGGAGTGCCCTTCGTGGGGGTCTTTCTAAGGGAACCTAATCCGTATTAACGCTTGGAAATCCAAGGTTCGAAGAAAACCACGAAAACTCCGAACGATTAGGCCGACGGGCGCGATTGGGTTACCAGATTTATGAAGAAAAAAAAGCGCGATGAAATAAAGTATTTCTTTATTTATTCTTTATTTTATTATTATTATTATTATTATTATTATTATTATTATTATTATTATTATTTTGGTTGGTGGCAGTGGTGCCATATTATTTACCGTTTCAAAAAAAAGAAAAAATAGCTTAACAGCTTAAATTGCGTTAAGATATTCATTTCATATTTGTATTCAAATTCATTAATCTGCAGCGGGTGATAAAAATAACTCTTATTTTAATATAGGGTTGACAAAATATTTAAAAGTCTAATAAATTACTATTTACTAAACTTGAAACGTAATTGTTTAAATATTTTTACCCTTCAGATTAAAATATTTGAATGAAAATTACAATTAGTGATTTTTTTTTAAAAACTTAGATGAATTACGACACCTAGGGTAATGGTTCCCAGCAATAACACTGCAAAAGTTCATGCACTTCCATGGTGTGGTGGGCCAGCGCAATTAATTAATTAAAAATTAATCAAGACGAATAATTTATTTTCAAAGAATTTTGTAAAGTAAAATCAAAAGAAGAAAAAGTCTATGACAATTTCAAAAAGTAGAAATTTTAAGTAAAGTTTGCATGACCTCTGTGGCTCAATTGTATAGAGCTTTCGGTATCCAATTGAATGGTAGGTGTTTCGAAACCAGTTGGAACTTTAAATAAACAAATCATTTTCCTTTTACTAAACCCACTTAAAATAAAATCCACAGAAAACGCATCTGGAAACGTTAAATAAGATCTATAATTTATTTTCAAAAAAAGACTTTTGTAAATTTAATTTGATTAATAAGATTTTAATTTTACCAAACGCTTTTACTTACAAATTGAACGACAGAAAAATTATCTATAAAAATTAATCAAGACGAATAATTTTTCTTCAAAGAAACACTATTGTAACCTGAATTGAAAGGAAGGAAAAAGTTTGAAAGTTTCAAAAGTTAGAAATTTTATGAGAAAAATCTTATTAACTCAGAGGCTAAATCGGGTAGCTTGTTCCGAATCCCACTGCTTAGAAAGACCCCCACGAAGGGCACCCCCCCCCCCTTAGGGCCTATATCCCTCGTGTTGATAATTGGCCGGCATAAACACAACCAACCAACCAACCGAATCCCACTGAATGGTCTGTGGTTCGAACCTAGCAGGGGTCTGAAATTAAAACTTGGTTTTCATTTTACCAAACCTCTAACTTACCAATTAAACGACAGAAAAGTTATCTATAAAAATTAAAGAAGAGGAATTATTTGTTTTCTAAAAAAGACTGTTGTAAATTGTATTGAAAAGAAGGAAAAAGTTTTGAAAATTTCAAAAGGTAGAAATTTTATGAGGAAAAAACTTAAAACCTCAGTGGCTCAATCGGGTATCCCGTTCCGTATCCGACTGAATGGTATATGCTTCGAACGTAGCTGGGGTCTCAAATGAATACGTGATTTTCGTTTTACCAAATCTCTTACTTACGAATTAAACGACAGAAAACGTATCTATAAAAATTAATAAAGACGAATAATTTATTTTCAAAGAAAGAATTTTGAAAACTAAATTCAAAAGAAGAAAAAATTTAAATGTTTCAAAACTTACGAATTTTATGACTTCAGTGGCACAATCAGGTAGCGCGCTCTATATCCAACTGAATATTCAAATGATAGTAGTGGCTGAGAAGTTGTGCTCTCGAAGCTGGTAGACGGGAGGTGCTGGCTTCGAACCCAATCGCGCCCGTCGGCCTAATCGTTCGAAGTTTTCGTGGTTTACTTCGAGCCATGGATTTCCATGCGTAAATACGAGTTAGGTTCCTTAGAAAGACCCTCACGGAAGGCAATCCCCTCACGGGCCTATATCCCTAGAGTAGATAATCGGCCGTCAAAAATTAACCAGCCAACCAACCAACCAAATGACAGTATGTGGTTCGAACATCGCAGGGGTCTCAAATAAAAACGTGATTTTAATTTTACCAAAACTCTTACTTACAAATTAAACGACAGAAAACGTATGTCTAAAAATTATTCAAGACGAATAATTTATTTTGAAAGAAAGAGTATAGTAATCGGAACTGAAAAGAAGGGAAAACTTTGAAAGTTTCAAAAGTTAGAAATTTTATGAGGAAAAACATCTGACATCAATGGCTCTGTCGATTAGCCCATGCCGTATGCGACTGAATGGTATGTGATTTGAACCTAGCTGTGTTCTCAAATTAAAACATGATTTTCATTTTTCCAAAACTCGTACATACAAATTAAACGACAGAAAACGTATGTCTAAAAATTATTCAAGACGAATAATTTATTTTGAAAGAAAGAGTATAGTAATCGGAACTGAAAAGAAGGGAAAACTTTGAAAGTTTCAAAAGTTAGAAATTTTATGAGGAAAAACATCTGACATCAATGGCTCTATCGATTAGCCCATGCCGTATGCGACTGAATGGTATGTAATTTGAACCTAGCTGCGTTCTCAAATAAAAACATGATTTTCATTTTTTCAAAACTCTTACTTACAAATTAAACGACAGAAAACGTATGTATAAAAATTATTCAAGACGAATAATTTATTTTGAAAGAAAGAGTATAGTAATCGAAACTGAAAAGAAGGGAAAACTTTGAAAGTTTCAAAAGTTAGAAATTTTATGAGGAAAAACGTATGACATCAATGGCTCTAGCGATTAGCCCATGCCGTATGCGACTGAATGGTATGTGATTTGAACCTAGCTGCGTTCTCAAATAAAAACATGATTTTCATTTTTCCAAAACTCTTACTTACAAATTAAACGACAGAAAACGTATGTATAAAAATTATTCAAGACGAATAATTTATTTTGAAAGAAAGACTATAGTAATCGGAACTGAAAAGAAGGGAAAACTTTGAAAGTTTCAAAAGTTAGAAATTTTATGAGGAAAAACATCTGACATCAATGGCTCTATCGATTAGCCCATAGCGTATGCGACTGAATGGTATGTCATTTGAACCTAGCTGTGTTCTCAAATAAAAACATGATTTTCATTTTTCCAAAACTCTTACTTACAAATTAAACGACAGAAAACGTATGTATAAAAATTATTCAAGACGAATAATTTATTTTGAAAGAAAGAGTATAGTAATCGGAACTGAAAAGAAGGGAAAACTTTGAAAGTTTCAAAAGTTAGAAATTTTATGAGGAAAAACATCTGACATCAATGGCTCTAGCGATTAGCCCATGCCGTATGCGACTGAATGGTATGTGATTTGAACCTAGCTGTGTTCTCAAATAAAAACATGATTTTCATTTTTCCAAAACTCTTACTTACAAATTAAACGACAGAAAAGGTATCTATAAAAATTATTCAAGACGAATAATTTATTTTGAAAGAAAGAGTATAGTAATCGGAACGGAAAAGAAGGAAAAACTTTGAAAGTTTCAAAAGTTAGAAATTTTATGAGGAGAAACATATGGCATCAATGGTTCTATCGATAAGCCCATGCCGTATGCGACTGAATGGTGTGTGATTTGAACCTAGCTGTGTTCTCAAATAAAAACATGATTTTCATTTTTCCAAACGCTCTTACTTACAAATTAAACGACAGAAAATGTATGTATAAAAATTATTCAAGACGAATAATTTATTTTGAAAGAAAGAGTATAGTAATCGGAACTGAAAAGAAGAGAAAACTTTGAAAGTTTCAAAAGTTAGAAATTTTATGAGGAAAAACATATGACATCAATGGTTCTATCGATTAGCCCATGCCGTATGCTACTGAATGGTGTGTGATTTGAACCTATCTGTGTTCTCAAATAAAAACATAATTTTCATTTTTCCAAAACTCTTACTTACTAATTAAACGACAGAAAAGGTATCTATAAAAATTAATCAAGTCTGGTTTTGAGTTTTTTCTACCCGGGATCAAACCGATTCGGACTTGTTTTTCGGAACGAAAATATCTAAATAAAATCTGAGTGCAGGGGACCGTCAGAACCATGCCGGTGCGAACCACTCTGGTCTTCGAAACGACCGTAGCTAAACGCCTTGTTAGGCTTCATGAAAAACATATCCTAGCATATGACAGCTAAATGATAGTTTTTTCTCTTTGAAATCATGTCTGTTCAGCATATTTTCACATAAAACATGTGTATGATATCTATTTATAATGTATTAAGTTCTAAATTAAAATTAAGCTATTATAAACATAGAAATCGGACGTAAACAAACGATACTGCTGCCATTCAGATTCAAATTTCAGCAAATCTACAAACAAATGACTCTTTGAACGCTTCATTAAAAAAATAAATAAATAACAAAATGCTGGTCTTAAAATATTTGTAATAGTTTATTAAAACCTTTAAATATTTTAACTTTGTTTAAAACCTTCAAAAACTGTTAAGTTCTAAACAATTAAGTTCTAAATTTAAGGGTCAAATCATCATCATCATCGACAACAACATGTTCTAATTTAAAAATAACGGATAACTATCGCCATCTAGGGAGAAAAAATAGAACTTTCATTGCATTACATGTATTTTTAATTTATTCAGAATGATTATTCTTTTGCACAATTTCATATTTACTGTGACATTTGTTTTCTGTCTTATATGACAAAGTAAAAATTATCCGCATTTGAATATCTAAAACTTTCAAATCCATTTGCAATAAAGAATTATTTCAATGGCATTTCAGTATTATTTAAAGGGAAATTAAAGCTTTATGTACTCAATTATTAATTCATGAAAATTTCATCTTCTAAAGCGTTTTTCGTGAATTTTTGAACCAAAATTAGAGGATTTACATAATCATTAAATAAATTTTAGAAGGATTTTTGAAGGATTGAAGGATTTAGAAGGATTCATTAAATTTGAATTTATAAGGATTTTGTGTAATATTTATAATCCCACTCAAATCTTTTATTTTATGTATTTTTCTTTGTATTTTGTAGGAATTAGGAAATCGAAATTAGGAATTAGGAAATCGGAATTAGGAATTAGGAAATCTACAAATATAATGTTCTTACAATAGAAATATTGAAATATTTCTGATTTGAAAAATCCCCCCACCCCTACTCTAACGCCAAGAAAGCTCAAAAGATGCAAAGGCCAAAGAAATCATCCTTTAAAAAATATTTTTGTTTTGTGTAACCCATAAAGTTTTTGGAACATCATAAAGTAATGCATCTATTACTCATTCTAAATTGTATTTCTACTAATCGATGTATTAAATTAATTGTATAACAGGTTATTTTAATTGTACTTATAAGTACCGTCAGTAGATAAAGGGTTAAAGAGACAACTTTTTCTGTACCGAAGGCTGCGAGCAGCGCCTCTGTAGGCCGTGTTAATTCCCAATAAATTGGGAGCTTATGTTTCTTGCTAATTCTTTTGCCGTCAACTTTCTGTTGTAATCGTACTTTTTTTTACAATGCATTTCATCAGATTTGAAGACATTGCAAATAAAATGAATATTTCTTATCGGTGCAGCATATTTTAATTATCTTGCAGATAAAATTATGAATTTTAACATAGTTTGTAGCGAAAAAATAAAGTCCAACTAAACAACAAATTTTTAATGTAGAAGGAACCTAAACAAGCATTTTCGTCATAGAATGTGTAGCTGGAAATGGAGCGTTTAAGCGCTGGTGACTAAATTGTAGTTTACATAATTTCTTTGTTCTATTCATAAAAAATCAAAGGATAATACTTTTAGATTAACAAAATGCATGAGGTAACTTTTTTTTCTTTTTCTTTTTATGTCAGAAAAGTATTTTTTTAACTATTGTTTTGCAGATATATCATTTACTTTCCGTCATTTTTCGTCATAGAATGTGTAGCTGGAAATGGCGCGTTTTAGCGCTGGTGACTAAATTGTAGTTTACATATTTCTTTTCTCTAATCATAAAAAAATCAATGAATAATACTTTTTGATTAACAAAATGCATCAGGCATCTTTTTTTTTTTTTTTTTTTTTTTAAAGTCAGTAAAATATTTTTTTAACTATTGTTTTGAAGATTTATCATTCACTTTCCGTCATTTGTGACGGGGATAATACACTAGTTTATCAATAATTTTCGAACCGCAATTGAAAAAATATGTATAATAATTGAAATTTACCAAAAATATGAAGTAAATGTATGTTTTGTAGCATATATCTACTAAAAAACAACTTTTCAAAAGTAAAAAAAAAAAAAAAAAAGAAAAAAAAAGAAAGAAAAACGGTGACAGTTGTGGCTAAAAAATAGTGTGATATTAAATTTCCAAGCTTATATTATGGTACTTATTTGACATTTTCCATTAAAAATTTACCATATGTAAGTCGAGTACCTAGGTATGCGTTGATAGAAAGCCTTTTCTCCTTTACTAAATACATCATAACGTGTTTCTGAGAATTAAATTTTTTTAAATTATGCATGATGGGCTTGACGGCCATCTTTCCATATTTTACACAAATTTCTAAGCACACAAGTTCGTTGTTAAGATCAGAAGTTCGAAATTGTTGCTAAAGCAAACATTTTATGCTAAAAGCATGAAATGTTTATTTTATGTATATTTATGGAAATGAGTGCCTAGAAATTTTTCTCTTAAAGTAAAGCTGAAGTAACTTCAGGTTTCATCTTATGATTCTTTTTTTTTCGGAGAGAGGTTAATTAATTAGTTAAAGCAGTAAAAATCAATTTGTTTTTTCAAAATAAAAGACTTCCTTAATTTATCTGTCTGTAGCTAAAACTAGAAGTTCGAAAATCTTAATAATGCAAACATATTACGAACTTGTGTGCTTAGAAATTTGTGTAAAATTTGGAAAGATGGCCGCCAAGCTCATCATGCATAATTTTAAAAAATTTAATTTTCAGAAACACGTTATGATGAATTTAGTAAAGGAGAAGAGGCTTTCTATCAACGCATACTTAGGTACTCGACTTACATATGGTAAATTTTTAATGGAAAATGTCAAATAAGTACCCTAATATAAGCTTGGCAATTTGATATCACACTATTTTTTAGCCACAACTTTCCCCTTTTTTTTTTTTTTTTTTTTTTTTAAACTTTTGAAACGTTGTTTTTTAGTAGCTATCAGTTCTTTTTTTTAAACAGATTATATATAATTGAAATAATTCTACTCGCTAAAATTAGTCCTTGTATAGCCTTTATAAGCAGGGAGCAAACACAATAGTATACATTTTGCTTACCTATCATTCATTTTTTAGAGTAATTAATAATTAAAAGTAAGGAAAGTCAATTTCTTCTTTCAAAGTATCAGTCTTTCTCAATTTATATCTCCTTAAAATTTTCTATGAAGGATGAAAATTTAGTAAAAAACAGATAGTCGAACTAAAATATATATTTACAGTTAGTCTCTCAGTTATGTTTGTTCTAACTTTTTTTTGCTGACGGTTTTGCAAAATAAATTTACCTTTACAAATACCCACTAGTCCAGGCAATAGAGACCGTATAGGGGCTCTACCTAGCAAAATTCATGGTAGCTCTGGAAAAAGGCTTACTATACGTTATTTGGGTCACTGAATCCGAATTTTTAACTTCCCACCAAAATTTCTCCCGGCAACACCCCCAAATTTTGGTAAAATGCCCCAAAAAAGGTTTTTATTAAAAAAATCAATTTTTTTATGTTTTTAGGGAAAAGTGTCTAGAAATTCAGAAAGCAGACAAAATTTGCAACAAATAAGATGTATGACATTATGACTTAGGATGAAGGGGAAGGGGGGATCTGCCTTGGAACATGCGCGCGGTGCTGCGTGAACTAAGTTGTGCAAATCCACTTAACCACTCACACGTTTACATTCGCCCTCCCATCTCCCCTCCGAACTTTCTCTATAAGGTTTACTTTAAGTTTTTTGGGTCGCTGAATCCGAATTTTCAACTCCCCCCTCCCCCCAAATAGTTGTTTTTAACTTAAATTTATTATTGTTTTAAGGGAAAAGCATTACGAAATTCAGAAACTAGACAAAATTTGCAACAAATAGGATATATGACATTATGACGTAGGATGAACGGGGAGGTGGAGGGCTGCCTCTGAACATGCACTGCAGCGCTACGTGCACTAAGTTATGAAGTCCAGGCAATAGGGGATTTTACATGGAAAAATTAATACTAGTTCTGGATTTCGACTCACTTTATGTTTTTTGGGTCGCTGAATCCGAATTTGTAACTTCCCACCAAAATTTCACCCGGCAACCACCCAAAAAATTGATTTTTTTTTTTAATTTGGTTTTTGAGAAAAGCGCGCTGGGAATGTTCTGAGGCAGCACCCTCTCTCCCCGTTTATCCTACGTCATAATGTCATATATCCTATTTGTTACAAATTTTGTCTAGTATCTGAATTTCGTAATGCTTTCCCCCTAAAACAATAAGAAATTTAAGTTAATAACAACTATTTTGGGGGGGTTCGGGGGGGGGAAATTTTGGGGGTAAGTTAAAAATTCGGATTCAGCGACCCAAAAAACTTAAAGTAAACCTTATAAGGAAAGTTCGGAGGGGAGATGGGAGGGCGAACGTAAAAGTGTGAGTGGTTAAGTGGAATTGCGCAACTTAGTCCACGCAGCACTGCGCGCATGTTCCGAGGCAGATCCCCCCTTCCCCTTCATCCTAAGTCATAATGTCATATATCTAATTTGTTGCAAATTTTGTCTGCTTACTGAATTTCTAGATACTTTTCCCCTGAAACAATAAAAATGTTGATTTTTTTTAATAAAAACCTTTTTTGGGGGGGCTTTTTACCAAAATTTGGGGCAGTAGCCGGGGGAAATTTTCGTGGGAAGTTACGAATTCGGATTCAACGACCCCCAAAACATAAAGTAAGCCGATTTCCAGAACTACCATTAATTTTGCTAGGTAAAATTCCCTATTGCCTGGACTATACGGCTAATCCGAGAATGAAGCCTCGCAGGCACCTAAAGAATCGAAGATCTGTTTAAAAATCTGTAAATTTAGCAATTCTAGACATAATGAAGGAACATTTTTGATAAAAAAAATCTACAAATTTAAAGATATAAACTATACATATGTAGGATTTAATCTGAAAATTATTTAAAGATTCACTTGGTTTATAACTGTAAATAAATGCATCTATTAGTTCATCAATTCAATACGGCATTGATTATTCACTCGAACAAATATTATGATTGGAAGATCACAACAGTTCATCCACATCAATAATATAATAGATTTGTTTACATAAATACTGGAATTCACCTAGAATTCTTACTCAAATCTTTTATTTTTTATTTAACTAATCTTTAACCTTCATGTTGAGATAAACACTATATCGAACTTCTAAAAATATAAAACATCTCTTGAATTTACTTATTTTTCATCAAACCGTTGCCACACATTTTTAGCTTTTTTCCACGCTTCTCGTGTTGTACTTTTTATTTCATATAAGATTAAGTATCGATTCAATAAACCCTTGAGTTAATCGAGTTGCATTGTTGAGAATATTTACAATTCCACATTCGGTCATCCTGACAGTCCGGTGACCCAACGGAACGTGTTTTCAAATCATCTCATCAACATTTAAAAGGGGAGAAATATTACACTGTTTGGGTCTATTTTTAAATCTAACACATCTTCTTTTAAATTTAGCTTCATATCCACCATAAACAGAATTGTCAGTATGGCTTAATGACTGTTCATACTGCCTACAATTACTATTACTCCAGAAGTATGTATTTTTTTACACAGTTCAATCTTTTCTCTTTGAAAATTTTCCCGCATTTTTTCTTTCTGATCTTCGTATAACAATCTCCTATCGTCATGGAATGAATGTTGTTTACAATATCTATCTTTGACGTTTATTTACAAAATTGTCTCTCGGATAATATTTCCTATCTTCATTTTTGTCACTGCGATCACGCTTGTAATTTCCGCTAAATCTCTTCTTATTTACATTTACTCCTTCAGTATTACTTTCTTCTCTCGTGTTCTTTTTTTTATAATATTTTTCATCATTCTACATTTCATTTTTATTTTCATTCGCGTATGTACATAAATTGCGTTTTTCTTTTAGGTCGCTCATTCGTACTGTTCGTGATACCTCATTTCTTTCATTCGATTTTTTGCTAATTGTATTTAATTTTTTCTCACGAGACCTTTCCGTTTTTTTCATTATATCTTTTCTATTTATTTCATTGGCCACATATTTTAACTTTTCATCGGTATTCCTTACCGCCCTAATATATCTACAATACATCATGGTCTTGCCTTTGGTGTTTTCTTCCTTGCGAGATTTTTTATTTTGACACCTTCTTCTGTGACTGTTAAAATGCATCCTGATATTGCACTTACACCTAACAATATGTCCCATTCTAGACCTGATATTACATGAAAATTATCTGTCAGTTTCACGTAGTCTACTTGTATTTCGTGCTCAAAGTATCCTATTGGCTCCGTTTCTTCTCCGCTAAATCCAGTCAAAATATACAAATTTTCTTGGCATAATTCAGGTGCGCTTATTTCGGTGTAATATTCTTCATTTATTAAACTCACATCGCTTGCCGTGTCGATGATGATTTTCGTGGGTTTCTCATTTATTAGAACTACACGTATCTTTTTTGTCGATTTGGCGTTATTTTCCGCTTTTGATAAGCTCCTTATGTTTCTATTTTGTGCGCCATTCTCGTTTGCTTTCGTAATCGGGAACTATAATACTCTTGTGTGCTCATTTGATTACTATTTGTACATTTGGCAGCGATATGACCAGGCAAATTACAAGAATAGCAGATAATTCTCGAATTAATAGCTTTTTCGCCTCGTCCTATATTATTTCGTTGAGCATTTTGATCCCACTGGTTGTCTATTTCCTCCCTGTTCACGGTATTTTGCGCCTTATACAATTTGGTGGGTTTAAATCCTCTCAACGCTGTATCAAAATATCTAGTTTTTCAACTAATACATCTACTTCTTTTATGCTTGGAAATTCCTCAATAAAACGTTCTCTGGTTTCAGGCGATATTTTGATCAGTTACTAATAACTCCCTTAATCCATCAAAAGTTGTTACGTTCATTCCACGTACCTATTCATTAAAGTACGTTTTTAACTGAAAATGAAAATCGCGCCAATTATCGGTTGGCTCGTTTTTATGGGTCATGAACCTCTGTCTAAATTCTTCCGGCGACATTTTGAATCTTTTCAACAATAAATTTTTTATATATTCGTAGTTATTTACATCCGGTTCCTTTTCTCTTGTAATTATGCTAGCTATTTCTAACGGTAATAAACTTAATAGATATTGAAGAATAACTTACACTATAACACAAATTAATTAAATCGCTGGTTACTTGATATAATAATTTATTAAATTAACACAGAAGCAGCGCACCGCCGCTTTCTCTGACACTCACATCTCAACACAATACTCAAAAGCTTACTTCACTTCACTTCAGATTATAGTCACTGTAATTTTAATTATAGGTGGCGCGGCATGTCTCGCTACATGGAACATACCGGCCCCCATTGACATGTTTATAACATTCAATAACAATTTTTACCAAGTACTCAATAATTTCACAAATTAATACAAAATTCACTATATATGTTAATTTAAATATAATCCTTTGAAAAAAAATATCAATACAACACACATACATACAATTACTTTTTTTTTCTTTTAGTTTGAATTGTCATCGGCATCAGGCATGGGTAAAATACATAATTTACTTATCGACCATTTAAAGGTTCCATTTTGAGTGTTTACTTTAACTACTCGAATTTTGTTATCGTTACCGCAATACACCTCAATAATTCTGCCTAATGGCCACTTATTTGTCGGTAAATTCACTTCTACTAACACCACTAAATCTCCGATTTTTACGTTATCTTTTTCAAATCTCCATTTACCTCTTTGTTGTAATTCACTTAAATAATTATGATGCCATTTACGCCAAAAATGTTGTATAATTTTAGTTATTCGTTGCCATTTTTTGAGGCGATTTTCTCTTATATTGGTTAAATCAGGCTCAATAATGGAATTTAACGGCCTGTTTATCAGAAAATGGGCCGGAGTTAAAACTCCAAAATCATTCTCATCATCTGATAATGGACTCAAAGGCCTGGAATTTAGAATTCCCTCAATTTGTATGACTACAGTAAGAAGTTCCTCATAAGTGAGATTAGCACCTCCCACAACTCTCTTAAAGTGATACTTAAATGATTTTATAGCGGCCTCCCAAAGACCCCCGAAATTGGGTGCCCTGGGAGGGATAAATTTCCACTCAATGCCTTCCGTGGATAAATATGCTGCTAATTTCTCATCAGGTTTTTTTACTAACTCATAAAAAGCCTTAAGAATCTTATTTGCACCAATAAAATTTTTCGCATTATCCGAATACAATTTGGCACATTTACCTCTGCGTGCAATGAATCTTTTCAATGCAGCAATAAATGATTCGGAGGTTAAGTCTGAAACAATTTCTATATGTACAGCTTTAAATGCAAAACAAACAAAAATACAGATATAAATTTTTTGCAAGATAGTTCTACGTGCATACCCCACTTTGACCATAAATGGGCCACACAGATCTACTCCCGAAATATTAAAGCAGTAGTCCAATTGGACTCTATCCCTGGGCAAATCGCCCATCAATTGATTTGCAATAACTGGTTTAGCTTTAAAACATGGGATGCACTGATGAATTACCTTTCGACATGTTGCACGACCATTTATTGGCCAAAATTTTTCTCTTAAGCAAAGAAAGTAATGTTGAAGCACCAACATGAAGGTATTTTTTATGATAATAATTTATTACAATTAAAGTAAAACTATTAGATTTAGGTAAAATCGCTGGGTGCTTTCTCGCAAAATTTAAATCACTATTATCTAACCGGCCTCTAACCCTTAAAATTCCAAATTCATCTAAGTATGGGTTGAGGCTTTTTAGCTTACTACTTGGACTTACCAAACCTTTGCTCTGCAGACTACGTATGTCTGAATTGAATTCTGCCCTTTGGACAGATTTTATTAAATAAATCTCTGCGTACTCTAATTCTGAGCTTAACAAGGGTCCACCACATCTATATAATGGATTTCTTGCGTTCGTCACAAACCTGAAAATATAACTAAGAATACGTAAAATAGTTATATAATTATTACTAAGATTAATTAAGTCATTAACAAAACAGTTATCTGTAACATTACAGTTCATTACAATAACTTCATTAAAAGGTTTTGAATTTGTTTTGAGCTCTTTTTTGAACTCTTCATTAGCTTTTGGTATTATCACTGAATTTTGGTGATAGTCAGTGTTATTAAGAAAAATGGGTCCACGCCACCACAAGTCACAATCAATGAGTTTATCTGGATCCATACCTCGTGAAAGTTTATCAGCTGGATTTTGTTCAGAGCAGATATGACACCACTGTTCAGGACTGGAGTTTTCTTGAATTTTAGCCACCCTATTTTACACAAACTGTTTGAGATAAATAGGTTCCTTTTGAATCCACGCTAACACAAAAGTTGAATCAGACCACAGGAAAACATTAGTAACTATTACTTTCATGGATGATAAGACTCTTTTTACCAGTTTGGTAAGCAAAACTGCGACGCATAGTTCAAGTCTGGGAATAGTTAGACTCTTTATTGGTGTAACACGTGATTTACTGGCTATTAAATTCACCATCACATTTCCTAGAGAGTCACATGATTTGCAATAAACCGCTGCTCCATAACAACGTTCTGAGGCATCTGCAAAGCCATGTATTTCAACAATTTCTGGGTTTTCAATTATAATGCGTCGGCTTATTTGTATATTATTAACACTTTTAAGCGATATAAGAAATTGATGCCACTCGTGATATTCTGACTAAGGGAGCTCGTCATTCCAGTCAATATTAATTCTCCACAATCTCTGCATAAATATTTTGGCTTTCGCTATAACTGGATCAAGAAGTCCTAGCGGATCAAAAATTCTGGCAATTGTCGACAATACTTGTCGCTTGGTATAGGAATTGCTCAATTCTACTTTAACTCTAAATAGGAAACAGTCATCCTTTGGGTTCCACGAAACCCCCAATGTTTTAGTCTCACTGTTGTTCTCAAAATTATACCCTTCTCCAGGTGTCAGCGAATGATTTTTATCACTTGTGTACCATTTATGAAGTTGCATACCTGCCTTATGCATAATCGCTATGAGTTGCCGCTGCAACTCTTTGGCTTCCTCAAGCGTAGGTGCACCACACAAAATGTCATCAATATACATATTTTCACGATGAACTGGTGCTGTCATTGGAAAATTATTTCCTTCATCAATTGACAATTGATTGAGCGTTTTCATTGCTAAATAGGGCGCGCTGACCGTTCCATAAGTTACCGTTTGTAATTCGAAAATTTTTGGTTCTGCCTCAAAATTATCGTTCCATAAAATTCTCTGCAATGAGTGCTGACTAGGGTCAATGTTAATCATTCTATACATCATCTTTACATCTGCAGTTAAAGCATAAACATGTTCTCGGAAGCTAATCATGAGTGTAAATAAGTCGTTTTGGATGACTCTGCCATTATATTGTAATGAATTTAGGGATGTCCCATTTGTTGTCGCGGCAGAACAATTAAAAACAACTCTGAGTTTAGTTGTCGATTTTCTGGACGAAATATACCATGATGTGGAGCATAGTACGCAATATCAGGTTCTTTTGCTTCTTTCACCTGTTTCATACGCCCCAAATCTTCGTATTCCTTTAAGAATTCTTTATACAGATTAAAATATTGCTCATCCCTTGATAAGCGAGTCCACAGCGATCTGAGTTTTTTGAGAGCAAGATCCCTAGATCGGCCTAAACACGAAGGATTTTCCTTTAAAGGCATTTTCACTACGTATCTACTTTCTGCATTTCTCGAATGCGTACGAGCAAAATGTTTCTCGCATATCTCAAATTCTTTACTTTTTGGTAACTCTACCTCAATGTTTTCGACTTCCCAAAACTTTTTTAATGTTTTGTTTAAATCCTCCTCCTGAATTAGCCCACAATGAACTTTAACCTCATCTCCCTGTTCTATGCTTCCACTAGCCACGTATCCAAATACAGTATTTTGAAAAAGTAATTTCGAACTCTGAGAATATATTTGTCCTGGTCTTAATAATTCATAATATATTTCCGCACCTATCAACAGATCAATTTTATCAGGAAAATTAAATTGGTAATCTGCTAGTCAAATCTGGGACCTCAACATTTACATTAATCACTCTTTGCGGAATTAAATCTGTAATTTTCTTTACTACTAACATATTCAATTCCCTTTCAAA
This sequence comes from Maratus speciosus, assembly GCA_963932465.1. Classification (NCBI taxonomy): domain Eukaryota; kingdom Metazoa; phylum Arthropoda; class Arachnida; order Araneae; family Salticidae; genus Maratus; species Maratus speciosus. The sequence goes on from OZ010797.1 coordinate 106,112,075, forward strand.
ACTTTTATCTCTATTCGCGATTGCTGTCTTTAAGCAACCCTTTACTGTGATAGAAGAATCATCTAAACACGAAATTAAAGTGTTTGTTTTATTAATTTTAAGTTGCAGCCGATTAGCACACTGCGAAGTTATCAAACACGATTGCGAGCCGACATCCAATAAACATCTAATTTCCTGCCATTCCAAAAATTTATCCTTAATGAAAAGGCGAGCTGTACTCAATAACACAGTTTTTGTTTTATTTTTTTCGAAGCTAGTGGCGACAGTCTGGCTCGGAGGGACTGAAAAATGTTCTTCGCTTGTTGAACTTTTTATTTCTGCACCTGCTTGAAACACCTGACCTCGAAATTTATTTTGATTATTACTCGATTCATTTTCTTCCCTCGGAAAATGAATGAGTTGGTTATGGGGTAGTCCACATCGACAGTTTTTATAATTACATTTCTGTACGCAACAATTATAATTTAAACATTTGAAACATGCTTTATTTAGTTTCACAACTTCAACTCTTTCTTTTATCGAAAGTTTTTTGAATTGCGGACAAGAATGTAATGCATGATACGCAATAGTTTTACACAAAACGCATTTATTATTTTTTGTTTCCGAAAGGAAAACACTTGAGACCCCTCTTTCAGGGCGTGCATTTCGCAATTTATTTCCCGCTATTTGTTTATTTTAACTTGCAAAATTTCTGGAATACGCATTTGATTCATTTCTGTTTTTATTTTTAACCGATAAGAAAATATCGCATTCTCTGCCAAGTTGCTGTGGTTTAAAATATGATTCAGCTTGCTTAATTGCGATATGACTCATTAATTCGCGATCTAACGAATTGAAAATTCTGTCTGAAAGAATCAGATCGCATAATGATTTAAAATCATTTACTTCACGCAGACTACAGTAATATAGAAAAATTCATTTCAACCTGGATGCAAATTGAACGTAATTTTCTGACGGTAATTTTTGTGTTTTCCGGAAATTATTTAAACATTCTTGCGCTGTAGGTTGAAATTCCTTTAAGACTATAGTTTTCAATTTATCATAACTAATCAACTCCTCCTCTGACAAATAAATCATTAAATTACTCGCTTTTTCCCCGAGAATGTTTAGAAGAATTTCTGCCTTAAACTCTTCGGGTACATTTTTAGTTTTGAACTCTTTTTCAAGTGATTGAAAAAAAAGATTAAATGACTCAGCTCTCGTCGGTACACGAATAGTTAATGTTTTAACACTTTTAATAAAACTTTTTAGGTTATTATTCACTATCTCCGTTTCCGATTTTTCTGTTAAGGAAGACAAATTTTCACGGGAATCTCTACGTACTTTGGCCAATTCTAATTATTTTTCTAACTGAGCTAATTTAATTTTCTCGAATTCTAGTTTAGATTTCTCAGTTTCTTTTCGCGACTTATACTCCTCAACAACCGAATTGACTACGTCTTTCATTAATTTCTCATTTGAGTAGTGCTCACTTTTCTCTATAATATCTCTCAACTCTATAATTTTACTGCCTTCAGGAGCAGTTAAACCTAATTCCTCAACAACAAGCTTAAGCTCGTCTTTATTTAAATTATCAATAATAGACATAATTTAAATTTAACTAAATCAAAACTAGGAAAATTGCTCTTACCTCAACTCAAACCGCTGCGACAATCACGAAGGCACGAAGTAGCTATTTATGTATTAAATCCAGGGGCACATTTGAAACATTAATATCTCAACACTGAATTCTTTTTAGTCACAAACTTCTCTTATTAGGCACAATTATCACGACACTCTCACAAAAAAGGTGAACTAAACATCTTTAAGCACAAACAGAAACTAAATCACATACAGTTCGAATTTGTTCTTATTATCGAAAGCACACTAATTATTTTAATTCTACTCCTCCGTTGGGTCGACGGACCATGAAGAATAACTTACACTATAACACAAATTAATTAAAGCGCTGGTTACTTGATATAATAATTTATTAAATTAACACAGAAGCAGCGCACCGCCGCTTTCTCCGACACTCACATCTCAACACAATACTCAAAAGCTTACTTCACTTCACTTCAGATTATAGTCACTGTAATTTTAATTATAGGTGGCGCGGCATGTCTCGCTACATGGAACAGATATGATACCCATTCATCTTTGTCTATTTTCATTTGAGATACTTGTCTCTCGTATAATGTTAAAAACATACAAATATCACCATTTGCACTATCAAAACGATTAAGTAACTTCAACAAATCAAAATTTTTACCTGTTCCCGTTCTTGGTGCTAGTATTTCTACATCCTTCTGAGAGTCTATTTCGGCTTGCATTGTCAATTTCTTTAGCTCAAAATTCCCTCATTTTTTCTCTATCCTCTATTTCTAACATCAATTTCTTCTCCGCTATCTCTGTCTGCCGTCCTCTCTCTTCTCTTCTCTCTTCTGCTTCAAGTTCTAACTTTTTTCTTCCAATGCTATTCTTTTCACCTCTTTTTCTTTCTCCGCTTCTATTTTTCTTTGTTCTTTCTCTTTCTCCGATTCTATTTTTCTTTGTTCTTTCTCCTTCTCTGCTTCTATTTTTCTTTGTTCTTTCTCCTTCTCTGCTTCTATTTTTCTTTGCTCTTTCTCCTTCTCTACTGCGCTTCAAGTTCTAACTTCCTTTCTTCCAACGCTAATTTTTTCTTCTCCTTGCTAGCCGACGATATTACTTCAAGACGGTCTTTTATCAAGTCTTCATCATAACTTTCCCAAGTTTTTATTGCTTCAATTAATGACAGAATGGTTACTTTCTCTGGCATATTTATTCCGCATTCCTCGCATAGTTCAATCAAATCGCTTCGTCGCGCTTTGTTCAAAATTGACATAATGATGTGTTTTTTCCGTAATCGTTTCTTTATTCAAATCCCGGAACCGAGCCCCCAAAATTTGTAGGATTTAATCTGAAAATTATTTAAAGATTCACTTGGCTTATAACTATAAGTAAATGCATCTATTAGTTCATCAATTCAATACGGCATTTATTATTCACTCGAACAAATATTATGCTTGGAAGATCACAACAGTTCATCCACATCAATAATGTAATACATTTGTTTACATAAATACGGGAATTCACCTAGAATTCTTACTCAAATCTTTTATTTTTTATTTAACTAATTTTCAACCTTCATGTTGAGATAAACACTATCGAACTTCTAAACACATAAAACATCTTAGTCCAGTAGAAATAGCATTTTGCCTTGCAAAAATTCGGGTAATTCTGATTATCGGGTATTATGTATAGGTTGACCCTCTAATGAAAAAACCAAGTTTTCGACCTTCTAGACCTTGTGCGTTTTTTACTATATCGAAAAAACCAAAATTTTTCGGCAGTTTTTTCGATTTTTCTTAATTAACTCGGTTCCGTGCATTTTACAGAAAAAAACTATAATTATAATTTTGTAGAAGACAAAATTCTCTACAACATGCACTATTCATGTTTGCAAATTGACTAAATAGGAGGCGAGATACGAAGCCGGGAAAATGGGATACAATTTGCAAAAAGTGGGAAAAAAAAAACAAATGACGTTAGTTTTTCCTTAATAACCCATTTTATATTTTATATTTTTCCGTTTTAGGGACAAAAGTGTCGTAATAAACTTTGTAAATTATGAAATATTCTACAAGGTTCATTCATTAGAACATTAATTATCTCTAACAGACTCTAAAATCAGAACAACACGATTTATGGTTAAAACAAGAAAATACCGCCTGGCAAGTCCTTAATTAAAAAACGATCTTTAATTTTGATATTGAATAAACGAAGCAATTAATTGATTATAGTGTGTACAGTAAAAAGTAATTGGAGAATAGTGGGGGGGGGGGGAGGGGGTGAAGTTAACCAAAAAACCAAGTCGGTAGATTTATGCGCCGCCCAGAGTTTAGGCTAAGAATCGGAAGTTGAAGTAAAGTTAAGTGTTGCGAATAATATAAAAAATACTGCAAAGATAAATAAAATATAATTTAGAAATTTTAAAAAGGTAAAGGGATTCTACAGGGCCGAAACTAGAGGGGGGAGGGCATATGCTTCATTCGGCAGAATGGGAGACAAAGAGTGCGCAAAATGCACATTTGGTTTGTCGTATTTGTATTAATTTGCCTCACAATTTTTTGTTAGTTAGTCAAAGTTTACATTAATGATAAATCTATTTGACATTGAGAATATTATTCCTAACATAAAGAGGATTAACAATTATGCTTATGCATACTAAGACGGAAACCTGTATAAAGCGGAATTGTTTTCGGTTAGTTTTTTTAATGCAACTATAAATTTTAAAATAAAGCTATGGATATTACAAACATATAAAATTCTGTATGTAAATTCACTTTGCGCAGGAAAGGGAGAGTGTGTGGGTGTGTGGAGGGAGGAGGGGGGCAAAATCCATGTTTGCCCCAGAATTTAAAAAAAAGTTAGTTTCGGCCTGGAAGTATCAAATAAGAATAACTGTTAAAAATGAATTCGGAAAGCCCAAAGTGTATGATTCTAGACGTTAAAAGTAGTAGCTGAAGAAAAATTGACAATTAATCAAGTATATGAATATTATTATATGTTATTGTTATATGTGGAAACGCTTCTGATGTTATACTGGAACTTGAAAACTTTGTCGACCTAGAACAAACAATATAACGCTAACTCTGATTTCTACCAGAATTTTTTAAAAAATACATTGCGACTTATTTCTGCTTAGCATTTATTTGACTTCATTTTTTAAGAACAATTTCTGGTTTGAAACAGACTTAATATATCCGCGGCTTATACGCAAGAAATTACAGTAAAAAACATTTTCCTGAGAGGTACATCATGTCGGGAAAGAAAAATAAAGCACAGTTCTCGTCATTTTTTAAAGATAATTAATAATTTTTGTAGTTTAAATTTAATTTACTAATTACTACATTTAATTAATAGTAATATTTTACATTTTTGTAGAGGATAAAATTCTCTACGACATACACTATTTATGTTTGTAATTTGACCAAATAGGATGCCAGACACAGAGCCGGGAAAATAGGGTAAAATTTTCAAAAATTACAAAAATCCACAAATGACGGTATTTTTTGTTTTATAGCTCACTTTTAGTGCATTTCAGAATCAAAACAGTCACAATCAACTTTTTAGAGCATGAAGTAGACCATAGTTTCATTTATTAGGTAATTATTTTTGTACAAGACTTTGAAAATCACAGCAACGAGATTTTGTTTAAAAACAGGAAAATACTGTCTGGCAATTTAGTGATTAAAAAAAAAAAAAAGCTTCTATTTTTTATATTGGGAACACGAATTAATTTTATTATGTACAAGATACTAATCAACATATATATAGTAAGTATAGTCACTTTATATTTGTTTCCTTTTTCTGCTGTTTGACCCTGGTAGCCCGTCTCTTGTACTTGACTCGATTGTTTGTTCTAGGTCGTCAATATCTTCAACGTCCAGTATAACTTCAGGAGCGTTGCCACTTAGTATAATAATATTCATATACTTGATTCATTGTCAATATTTCTTCGGCTATTACTTTTAACGTATAGAATCATGCACTTTGGGCTTTTCGAATTCATTTTTAACAGTTATTTCTTATTCGATAATTCCAGGTCGAAACTAGCTTTTTTTTTTAAATTCTGGGGCAAACATGGATTTTGCCTCCCTCCTCTCTCCACACACACACACACACTCTCCCCCTCCTGCGCAAAGTGAATTTACATATAGAATTTTATATGTTTATACTATTCATTGCTTTATTTTAAAATTTATAGTTGAATTCAAAAAACCCCAAAATCAATTCCGCTTTATACAGGTTTCCGTCTTAGTATGCATAAGCATAATTGTTAGTCCTCTTTAGGTTGGGAATAATATTCTCAATGTGAGACAGATTTACCATTAATGCAAACTTTGACAGCTAACAAAAATTTGTGTGATAGAATTAATGCAAATACGACAAACCAAATCTTCATTTTGCGCCCTCTTTGCCTTCCATTCTGGCGAATGAAGCATGTGCCCTCCCCCCTATAGTTTCGGCCCTATATAATCATTTTCTCTTTTAAAATTTCCAAATTATGTTTTATTTATCTTTGCAGTATTTTTTATATTATTCCCAGCACTTAATTTTACTTCAACTTCCGATTCTTAGCCCAAACTCTGGGTGGCGCCTATATCTACCGACTTGGTTTTTTGGTTAACTTCACCCCCTCCTTCCCACTATTCTCCAATTACTTTTTACTGTACACACTATAATCAATTAATTGCTTCGTTTATTCAATATCAAAATTAAAGATCGTTTTTAAATTAAGGACTTGCCAGGCGGTATTTTCCTGTTTTAACCATAAATCGTGTTGTTCTGATTTTAGAGTCTGTTAGAGGTAATTAATGTTCTAATGAATGAAACTTGTAGAATATTTCATACTTTACAAAGTTTATTATGACACTTTTGTCCCTAAAACGGAAAAATAAAAGATAAAAATGGGTTATTAAGGAAAAACTAACGTCATTTGTTTGTTTTTTTTCACTTTTTGCAAATTCTATCCTATTTTCCAGGCTCCATATCTCGCCTCCTATTTAGTCAAATTGCAAACATAAATAGTGCATGTTGTAGAGAATTTTGTCTTCTACAAAATTATAATTATAGCTTTTTCTGTGAAATGCACCAGAACTGAGTTAATTAAGAAAAGGCGAAAAAAGTGCCGAAAACTTTTGGTTTTTTCGATATATTAAAAAACGCACAAGGTCTAGAAGGTCAAAAACTTGTTTTTTTCATTAGAGGGTCAACCTATACACAATACCCGAAAATCAGAGTTACCCGAATTTTTGCAAGGCAAGGCTCTTTTTGGGGCTATTTCTACTGGACTATCTCTTGAATTTACTTATTTTTCATCAAACCGTTGCCACACATTTTTAGCTTTTTTCCACGCTCCTCGTGTTGTACTTTTTATTTCATATAAGATTGAGTATCGATTCAATAAAACCTTGAGTTAGTCGAGTTGCATTATTGAGAATATTTACAATCCCGCACATATAACTTCATCTTCATTTAGATCGTATTATAGAGAAGAAAGAATAAATATGTAATTTTACTCAAGTCTGTTTATCCATACCTATTTGCATAAATGTGAGAATATTAATTTCATATGAAAATTCCCCTAAATTGATTATCTTTAATAGTCTATTATTAAAGCAGCATATACATTAAAATTAAATTTTTCCGGTTAAAAATTGCCTGAAATCTATAGTCTTATCGCTCGTCAAATTTGTTTTGTGTTTTTTTTTAATTCCCAGACACCTTTTCTAAACTCTGACAAAAGATCACAGACATACTGAAGTTATCCAAATACTTATAAGCCCCACCAGTGGCTGAGAGGTTCTGCTCTCGAAGCTGGTAGACGGGAAGTGCTGGGATCGATCGCAATCGCGCCCGTCGGCCTAATCCTTCGGAGTTTTCGTGGTTTTCTTCGAGCCATGGATTTCCATGCGTTAATACGGGTTAGGTTCCCTTAGAAAGACCCCCACGAAGGGCACTCCCCCTCGGGCCCATATCCCTAGTGTAGATAATCGGCCGTCACAAAATCAACCAACCAACCAAATACTTATATCTTTCTATCGTATTTCCTTTTTTAAGGGGGGGGGGGTGGAGGGGTGAGGAAGAGCGCTTAAGATCTTCGTTTTGTTCTTAGAATTCTGAATTAATCATTCAAAAGATCTACCTATATAAGTCTTATTGCAGAATTTTCATTAGCTAAGAGTTGCATAAACTTATACATAATGTGAATCTATTAAATTACTTTTGTAAAATACTAGATGGGAGCCATTGATATTTCCGGAGCATTCGCCTACATTTTAAACTTGAGTCATTTACAACTATTCATTAATTTTTTATACGAATTAAAAAAGTCGTTGTTTCCAGGGCAACTGTATCTTTCACTATTGTTTGTTTGTTTGTTTTATTGAACACATACATCAGATCACGGGGGAATTCAAACCCGCCCCCACCTACGCTCTCAAGCGATTAGCGGGGTGGTGTGTTATCCACTCAGCCGCGGTGGGACACTATTGCTTTCTCTAATACCCAGATACTCAAATTTAACCAACTGCGCTTAGAATCATGCTTATAACACAGAGCATTTATATGTAAGAGTGGTGACATATGTACAAGTCGTGTACTCATATTCCAGTTTTTGTCCAAAGTACGGTAACTCAGTTTTCAGTAATAGACGTGGAATATTTCGATTAAACTAACCAGAAAAGTTAACAAACATTGGCTTCCAGATTTGATTTTATTCAAAATCGTCTTAACCAGCCAAAGTTAATGTCTGGGATCCAGATAAATTTTTCTCTGTTAGTAAAATTAGATTGACCAATCAGTAGCCTCCATCCTTGCAGGCTTTTCGGTGTTTACTGCAAACATAAAAAAGTTCTCAAAAATGCAGGCTTTAGATTGATCAATCTCATCTCGCTAATAGCGAAAAATCTATCTTGATCCCAGCCTATTCAACGCCCTTTAAATATTCGAGAAAGCCTTGACACGCGTCAGGAAAACGTCACACAAAACAGGCAAAACAATGAAGAAAAATCATTCATTGGCTCGTTCATATCTACGAGCCAATGAATGATTTTGTTTCTTTGATTTTCCTGCTTTGTGTGATGTTTTCGTGACGCGTGTCAAGACTTTCTCAAATATCTAGGGAGCGTTGGCTTATTTCACCACCATGAAGCTATGAAAGGAGAGGAGAAGACATGTCAATCTTCCAATCTTCCCGTGTGAAAAACTAGATCCCAAAAAAACGAGTTCTTTTCCCCTCTTCTGCCCTCATCTCTCTTGATTTTGACCGATAGCAGCCCATTTAGCAGTCTCAGTGCAGAATGCCGCTATATATGGCGGACACAGGAAGGAGGCTGATAGCGCGACCAATGAAATAATAGTCCAGTTCATGACGTTTAAAAGTCACACGGAGTTGGATCATCTTTACACAATGATTAGTACAAAGCGAAGCGCCAATGGAGAATATTCCATCTGCGTTTTGATCACGTGATCAAGGCAAAAACGTCTAGCGTAAAGAAGGGAAGGCTCCGTAGACGTGTAATGTAAATCCCCGCTAGCCAATGAAACATTTCATCAGGCAAAGCAGTAGCATCTTCCCTTCTTATCAGTTAGAAGTTCCTTGGGTAAATTACCGGTATCACGTGACTTTTTTCAGCCTCGAACCCATATTTGGAATATCTTCCATTATTTTGTGTCCATTGCCGTGTACAGATAATCAACTCCGTGTGACGTGATGAACTGGCCTTGTATGTCGTTGGTCACAGTTTAGGAACAGCTTCAAATAACGTCATCTATATCTACTCCAAGGCAAACGAAAAAGACAGGCTACTACGGTGCTACAGCGCAGTGTCTAGAATATATTGTGTGGAAATCGGCTATCCCAGTAATACTTAAAAAAGTGCTAAAATATTGGATCTCTTAAATTTCAAACGATGCTGAAATCCAATGACTCGATCACAGCGATATCTGCAGGATATTTCCTAAAACTCCAAGACGATTTGGTCTAGACGCTGTAACATTTTTTTTACATTTTATTAACATACATCTGACCTGTGTACTTGGCGCCAAACCCGCTGTAATAAGACGATGTTTACTTTGAAATTTGAAAATATATCGCAGATGTCGCTGAGATCACCTTCCTGGATTTCAGCGTCAGTGCACATTTAAGGGATACAACTTTTTAGCACTTCTTGGATAGCAAATTTCCACATTATGTATTTTAGACGCTGTAGCGGTGCATTACACGTGTCTCTTTCTTCTTTAAAAAATATCCTGCAGATGTCGCTGCAAATGACTGTTTGGAATTCAACATCGTTGTACAGTTAAGAGATTCAATATTTCCGCGCTTTTTTAAGTATTGCTGGGATAGTCAATTTCTACAACATATAATCTAGACGATATAACGGAGCTATAATTTCGAGAGGATATAGTTTAAAAATCGGCTTATTAAAAAGGTGCTAAAAAATTTTATGGGATTCAATTTTTAGCACTTTTTAAAGCATTATTGGAATAGCCGGTTTCCACACCATGACCGTGATCTAGGTAGATTTTTCTCTGAGTGTGTTCGAGATGCACGCGCGCTACGCGCGCGAGCTCAGGAGACAGGAGCATGGAGTGGGTAAATATCATGGATGGAATAACACGTAGTGTGTTCAGGAACAGATCATGGATTTGATTAATTATGGTGCTAATTATAAAGATATTTTGTTGCAAAAGGAACGTGTGCTAGATGGCTGAATGGATAAGGCAGTGAACTGGAGACTAGGGATTCTGGGTTCGAATCCTTCCAGTCCCACATTGCAATCATAATTTTCTTTTTGTTTTGTTTATTGGTTGTCTTATATTTTTCATAATGAATAAGATATTTTTGATGAAGATATATTTTTTATTTTTATTATACAGAGGCACGTGTATTTTTATTATAATAATAAAATACTTATTTAAATGTGAGAAAATGAGGCATTTCGAGATGAAAGTTTTACATCTGAACGCCTTTTAAATATTCAAAGTTTCGTTTCTAAGTGATTATATACATAGTATGTATATGTATAATGATATAAACATTAAGCAAATCCAAATGAAAAAATAATATATATTGTGCGAAACTATCCTTTTGCGCGTAGGATAATTCCTTGATTTTCTTTTTTTTTTTTTTTTTTTTTTTTTTTTTTTTGAGTACTTTAGGAGTGAATTTTTATCGAGACTAGGCTGGAAATCATATTTTACTTTGAACATTATAAAAATAAAATGTAATAGTTGTAGATTATTTTAACTAAAAATATCTGTACATATATTTTTTAAAGAGATAATATATATAGGTTTGCTGTCTAGTTTTCTAGTGAATAAAGTATGATTAGAATGTTTATAAATTTTCTACTGAAAGTATAAGTAAGTATTTTGCTTATACTAACAGAATTTTGAATGCCATTTATTTCTCGTGATTTATGATGTATTTTGGTCTCTTATCCACACGGTATTAAAATATGCAATCATAAAATAAGAAATATATATATTAAAATCTTCTTTGAAAAATTGTCTAACTAACAGTGCAAATTCCATTGAAATCCATCTAGTATAGTAGATTACAAACAAATCTCATATGCTGATATCACAATCTTGGTTTACTAACAGCATTCTATTTATAACGGAAGATATAAATCAACTGATAAATTATTTTTAAATAAATAAAAAGAAAATTTTTAAAAAGTTAAAATTTTTAGATCACCAGTTGAATTCTTAAATTGTATCAATCAACCTACCAAACAACGCACAATCACGTGATCAAATCGCCCACACAATTTTTTTGAGCAGCTCACGCGAAGTTTGTGTGCGGTTGGTTAACTAATTTTAAATTCTAAATGGGCTAAAGTAGATAAAGAAGGACACGTGATGTTTTCCCGACTATTTTAGATTTTATCTGAGTGTACATAGGCATGTATTTCTGTTAGGAAAACCATGTTTTGGAAGGATAAAGAAATATAGTCGTTGGTATTACCTTTTTTGAACCATTAAAAATAATGAAATAATTGAATTATTTTAAAATTCCTTTCTTCGGTAAGACCTACTCCATGACATAAACTTCTGAGCGCGCGCGCGACGCGAAATGCACTTCTGAACACACTCTCTGTTATCGCAACGAGATTGACCAATATGAAGCCAGAATTTTTAAAAACTTTTCACTGTTTGCAAAAATGTACCCGGATCCCGGCCTATATTCCTAGACGCTATAACTGAGCTCAGGAATAGTACAGAAAGCAAACTCCGTATTTTAATACAATAAGGCCGGGATCCAATGGACTATATTCCAAATCTGGGTTCGAGGGTAAAAAAAAAGTCACGTGATACCGGTAATTTACCCAAAGAACTTCGAACTGATAAGAAGGGAGGCTAGTACCGCTTTTTGCATTCACTATTTCACTCGCTGGCGGGGATTTACATGCCGTCTACGGAGTTTTCCCTTCTTTACGCTATAAGTTTTTACCCTGATCACGTGATCATAACGTAGATGGAATATCCTCCATTGACCATTATCTTAAAGTTTTATTTATTTTAATTTCACAATAAAAAAAGATCTATTTTTTAAAATGTTAGTGAATAATATATTTAACAAATTTGGGATCATAAAAAAACTTTCCAACTTTCTGAAGACTTAAGGCTTTCAGAACCGGGAAATATCTCGCGGTGCCCTGGGAAAGCAGTTAGTGGGGTCCAATGTATACTACAATACTGGGCTAATAAAATTTATGTTTTAATTCTGCATCTCATGGATTTCATGGATATAATATAGTTAATAAATTTTAAATACCACTGATTTCATATTTAATGGACTTAATTAATTATAGCTTCGCAAAATCTTTAACCTTTATAATATTTAAAAAATTTATTTTTTTTGGCATTCACGGTTATTTTTGGAATTGTCGAATCTATACATTTCCCGACAATCACATCAAAGTTGCCTGTAAGAATTAAAGTGAATACTTTTTTTTTTTTTTTACACTCTTCTATCTCTAAAAGAAGAAAGTATTGGGTTGGTGGAAATTTTCGACTTCTGGTTTTAGACGGATTTACACGTTTTAGGGGTCAAAGATACCAAAAAACATGTTTTTTACAAAATATCTATATGTGGTCTGTGTCTCTGTCTGTTTGTCTGTATGTATGTGACACACATTTTATGGGCGTTCTAACTCAAGAACTAATGCACGGAATTTAATAAAAATTTATATTCAGTTAGTCCCTGATATAAATTATTGTTGGATATTTTTTTGTGTAAATCGCTCAGTAAGTGGCTGCCATGGAGCATTTTTCACGATTTCCCGAATAGCTCAATCTCCAGAACTAAAGCATGGATTTTCATCAAACTTCAGATTCAGTTGGTACTTGGCCCCACCAGTGGCCGAGAGGTTCTACTCTCGAAGCTGGTAGACGGGAAGTGCTGGGTTCGATCCCAATCGCGCCCGTTGGCCTAATCGTTCAGAGTTTTCGTGGTTTTCTTCGAAACTTGGTTTTCCAAGCATAAATACGGGTTAGGTTCTCTTAGAAAGACCCCCCCCCCACGTGGGGCACTCCCCCTTTGGGGCCTATATCCCACGTGCTGATAATTGGCCGTCATAAACACAACCAACCAGTTAGTACTTGATATGGCTTAGTGCTGATTACGTATTGGTACAAATCGCCCAACAGGTGGCGCTGCTGCGCTGTATTTTTCACGATTCCCGCAATAGCTCTATCTCAAGAACTAATGCACGAATTTCCATCTAACTTCAGATTTAGTTAGACGTTGACACAAGTTGTTGCTGATTAGGTTTTGGTGTTAATCGCCCAATAGATGGCGATGCTATGCTAGAATGTTCACGATGTTTGCAATAGCTCAATCTAAAAACTAATACACGGATTTACCGCAAACTTCAGATTCAGTTAGACGTTGACATAAGTTGTTGTTTGGTGGTTTTGGTGTAACATACGTTTTGATTTAAATCACCCAATAGGTGGCGCTGCTTGGCTGCATTTTGCTAGATTTACACGATTTCAGCGGTAGTCATATCTCAAGAACTAATTCACGGAATTTCATATCCTTAAAATCCTCATGATGGGCATAGATTGCCATTTAATTTTGGCAGTGTGATAGTGAATTTTGAAGTATTAACATGTATGAGATAGAAGAAAGTTTTGGGATTGGTACATCCGACTAGTTTATTTTCTTTTTCTAAGCCGAACCATTTCAACACCAGTTAAGAGTAGAATTATTATTATTTTATAAACAGGAAACGTTATTTCGAATGGTATAGAGAGATTCGGAGCCCTTAACAAGACCCCGATTGGCACGGGGACTTGGGCTGTCGTCCCTTTTTACAAATGGTTGCGCCGGCCCTAAAAAATACTCTAAAAACAAAAACCGTTACAAAATATATTTTTCATAACTTCTTCTAGCCCCACCAGTGGCCAAGAGGTTCTGCTCTCGAAGCTGGGAGGTGCCGCGTTCGAACCCAATCGCGCCCGTCGGTCTAATCGTTCGTGGTTTTCTTCGAACCATGGATTTCCATGCATAATTACGGGTGAGGTTCCCTTAGAAAGACCCCCACGGAGGGCACTCGACCCCCACCCCCGGGTCTATATCGCTCGGGAAGATAATTGGCCGTCAAAAATCAACCAACTAACTATAACTTCTTTTAACCCTTTATGCCCCGACGGTACTTTAAAGTACCATTAAAATAAATTGTTATAAAATTCATTTAATACATCGATTAGAAGCAATACAGTTTAGAATGAGTTATAGATACCTTACATTATCTTATTCAAAAAACCCTTATGGGTTGACCGAAACAAAAGTATTTTTAAAAGGATGATTTTTTTAAAATTTACATCTCTTCAGCTTTCTTGACGTTGAAAAATTGTGGGAAAAAAATTTCAGTTCGGAATTATTCCTATATTTCTATTGTAAGAGCAATATTTGTACATTTCCTAATTCTATAAAATACTAAAAGAAAATATTTTAGATAAAAGTTTTGAGTGAAGTTATAAATATTGCACAAAATTCCCATAAATTGAAATTTAATTAAATTAATTGACAAAATCCTTCTAAATTTAAAATGATTGTGTAAATCTTCTAATGTAGTTTCAGAAATTCGCGAAAAATGCTTTAGAAGATAAAAGTTTCATGAATTCGTAATTTGGGACATAAAGGGTTAAAGAAATACCCAGCTAAATGTATTGCAGTCTCTATAAGTGTTGTGTTTTAAATGCAATTAAAACATTTTTGATACATTCAGCTTTTGATATGAAGTGATTATTGTACAGATTTTTTATTTCCCACTAGTATTACCAGTTCCAGTGTCACAAACAGTGGTACAGGGAGACGAAAAAAAAAAAAAAATACGGGACAGTGGTTTCTAAACCGGGACTTAAAAATACAGTAAACCTTATAAAAAGGAAACCTGTATATAACGGAATCCTGTCTCAAACGTTAAAATTTTATTCGGAATACTATACAATAATACTTATGTAGGCGGAAACCTCTTTCATGCGATTTTATTTTTCGGTTCCTTGCGACTCCATCTTTGCAAGTTTTATTACAGTAAGTAAACATAATCTTACGCAGTAAAACCTGTGAAAATGAAAACGTTAGAGGATGAAACTAAATTCCAATTTAACATGTGCAACTGAACCCATCATAACCGCAGAGCCCCAACAGTGGCTGAGAGGTTCTCCTCTCAAATCAGGTAGGCGGGAAATGCTGGGTTTGAACCCAATTGCAACCGTCGGCTTAATCGTTCGGAGTTTTCTGTGGTGTTCTTCGAACCTTGCGTAAATGCGGATTGGGTTTCTTTTGAAAGCCTCCCCTCGGTTGGTTATGTGTATGACGGCCAATTATCAACACGAGGGAAATAGGCCCTAAGGGTGGGGGGAGTGCCCTTCGTGGGGGTCTTTCTAAGGGAACCTAACCCGTATTTACGCTTGGAAATCGAAGGTTTCGAAGAAAACCACGAAAACTCCGAAACGATTAGGCCCACGGGCGCGATTGGGTTCGAAACCAGCACCTCCCGTCTACCAGCTTCAAGAGCAGAACCTCTCTGCCACTGGTAGGAAGACTCCCCTCGGAAGGCATCTCTCCCCCGGGCCTATATCCCTTGTGTCGATAATCGGCCTTCATGAACGACAATTATTGTAGCGGCAATGCATTTTTAACATTTTTAAACATTGTTGAAAAGTGTTTATGACTTCGGTTTGTTTGTCTTTCTGTCCAGGCTATAACTCGCGTAAATATAATCGGATTTTCATGCAGTTAACCCTTTACACTACCCTCCGTCATTTTGAGTATGGGCTACCAGCAACTCCACGTCATTACACAAATTTTATTCTGTCGGCACCACTTTTTTAAAAGAAGTTTTCTTAAAGTACACAATTTCAAAAAATTCTCTGATTAAATAAAGCAAATTTTATTTTTCTTAATAATTGGTGCGAAAAACAGATTATCCAAGAAAAGATTATGTCGCCGCAGCGGCGACAACGGAGTTTCCAACTTACCTTACCATGTCGCCGCAGCGGTGACAACGGAGTGTTTAACTTGCTTTACAAAGTCGCTGCGGCAGCGACAACGGAGTGCAAAGGGTTAATATATGTTAAGGATGTTTACCATAGTATGTTCGTTATTGTATATCAAATGTGTCCTTTACAGATGCATACTCAAAAGAACACCGTTACGTTAGGGTCAATGGGAAAATATCGTTTGCAGTTTGTTTTAATGATATTACTCTATTTAAAAGTATTGAAATTGATATAAACCACTGAATTTCACTACAAGTTGATTACTATAGAATAAGGCATTCATAGAATTTATCGTGCATTTACAGGGACACATACAAAAGAAATATGTTACAGTATTGCCTTTGAGCAATAATTGCTGGGAGTGCGTTTCTAAATTTTGGTACGCAATTTTATATTTAATTAATCTTTTTCCCTATTTTTTCGTCTGTATACATCGTATACATCATATACAGGACCCCACAGAAGAATTTAAGTACTATTCTCCTTATTATCGGAAATTCTGAAGGCGAATTTTCAACTGTGCTATGCTTCCTAACTGAACTAAATTTTTTCATGAATGCAGTTTATAGATACTAATATATATATCATATACAGGGCTGCTCAAAGAATTCGAGGCTTTATCGACTGTAGATGGGAATTGCTAAAATTGAGTTTTCAAATGCGTTATGTGTTTCTGATCGGTACCATTAGACATCCTATTTGCACTTATTAAACTGTTATGTTTTGTTACATATTATTTTGAATGTGTTGGAAAGTGTTTTATAATCTGTACTTGACGGATAATTATTTTCTTTTTTGTTACTTTTAAATCAGTTTTCCGCTATAATCAAGTTTAGTTTGCACAAGTTTATCCTGAACAATGTATAGAGTAAAACGTATGAAAACAAAATCCCTAGAAACCGTAATAAATTCCGTTACAGTTCCGTCTATGAAGATAGATTTTAAGGTACTCCTTTGAAAGGGAACTATAAAAATTTTCCGTTATAGAGTGTTTTTGTTTCCACAGGTCCACTCGATGCAGATTAAAAAATAGAATTTTACTAAAAAAATTCGTGCATGAAGAAAAATGAGGACGTATGACGTCCCGCGCATTAGTTATGTGGGGCAGGTCTTTGAGCTCATGGAAATCGGAAGATACAGCTAGGCCCGTACGAAGTGGGCGGCCACCTCGGGCGCGGAAATTGAGGGGGCGCCAAATTTTACTACAAACCACGTTTTTCTTTTAAATATATATACATATATAATTTCCTTTACTTGTATTTAATCCTGCCTCAGCTCTCCTGCTCTAGTCACGCAGGAGGCTGCTCTAGTCTACTCACACGCTTTCAATATGGTCACGTGTATTTTATCTTTTAATCCTTTTTAATCATGTTTTATTTTAAACTTATTTCTTTTTCACAATTTCTTTCTCTATTTTTTGTGTGTTGATAGTCCCAAATTCATATTCTGTAGCTTTTTTATGGATAATATGAAGATGAAACCACATACAGTCAGTATCGGTTATATGGTCACCCATGCGGTCATGAAAAATATGACCTTATAAGCGGGGTGACTTTATATGCGGTGTAAACAGGAATTTTACTTTAGACAATAAAATATTATTAATAAGTTAGTTATATTAGCAAAGTAATGTATAAAGAAACAAGGAATATATAATTTATTATATATAACGTATAAACAAGAATTGCTTTAGACTTAAATTTTCGAATTGATGAGTATACTCGTAGTAGTAAAAATAATCTTTTATGTAAATTTGTTTGTTTTTTATCGTAGTTTTTAAAACTACTTTTTTTTATTCACGAACAGTTTTAAAATGTTCCTCTTTACCTTTGTGGTTGGTAAAAACATATCCGAGGATATTTAGTGCTTTGCCAGCTTCTGCTCGCTTTGTTGGTTCAGCATCGCACTCACTGTCATTATCATCGTTTCCATCAGTGTTTATATTTAAAACTTCCGAAACAATTTCCAGTATAGAAGCTTCACCATGGACGTTACCCATGTCACGGCAGCTGTGGATATCTAGAAGAAAAATACCAATAGGCATAAAGAATATTTTAATACAGCATCCAGTAAGCAGCCTTTTTCGGGGGGTACATATGCGCTAACGCGTGACTGTTGCCACTCGTGGGTAAAGTCCATTAGAAGCCGATTTCATTGTCAACAAATGCATATGTCAATTCGTCTTGTACTGAGCAAACAGCATTCCGTAGTTTTGTGCAACTTCAAATAGGGCATAACATAGAGGTCTGCACGGCCCGGGCTTGGCCCGAGGCCCGTACCCGGGCCGGCGGAGTGAAGGCGAATTTTCCAACGGTCCGGGCCGGGCCGACAGAATTAGGATAATTTTTTCAACGGGCCGGGCCGGGCCGATAAAAGAAATTAATCGGGCCTATCGGCCCGATATAAGAATTCAAGCGAAGTAGATAAAATACGAGCCATTTTCAATGAATATGATTTTCTCGAGAAGTATAAATGTGCGTCACCAGCCGATGAGAGTTTAACAACATCAATACAGATATGTAACATGTCCATCGTAGAGATCGGCATCGTACAGTTACAAGATGTCTGATTACGGGTTTAATTTTTTTTCAGCAGACTCGTGCCGGGACGCTTTTTCAAGAAGGCTTACGTTTTGAGCACTTTATCGCCAGAGTAGGGTTGGCGCGGGGATGAATTCAACGCTACGCACCCTTTTTTGTTCGTGACGTCGTACGCGTAGCGAACAGCAACCTCATTCCTTTGCTGAGAGGAAAAGATGTGCTTTTTTTCATTTGTTTTTTCCGCAAATGTAAAAAGCAAGACGAAATGTTATTTCGTCGTGGTTTGCAATTAGAACCTTGCTTAAAACAAAAATCTTTTTCGGATTAAAATAACTTTTAATTGCACAAATATATATAATTCAAACATAAGTTATTTTTTTCAGTTCTATAATATTCATTTATTTCATTAATTCGCTATATGTTCGAAGAAATAGAGAACGTATTTTAAAAAACAGACGTAAAAATTTTCTTTAATAAATATAATTGTATTGATCATGTTTTTATGACACAATTGAACATAATTTTATTAGTATTATTACTGAATTAATTTAGTTTTTTTTATTATTAAGCGGCATAATTGTGTGACGTGTTGATTGCATTAATAAAACACATTTTCACTGAAATAATTCATTAAAAATTAAATGTTTTTAATTTAATTGCGATTAGAAGTTAATAGGAAGTTGAAACTAAAATCAATTCGATTATAATTAGATTGAACGATAAAGCATAAATTATTTAGCCGTATCCTGCAATTAAATCTATGAGCTAAAATAATTGCAAGTTGATGCATGCAATTAAATCAATTACTATTACATTTTAATATTGTTAAAATTTTATCATTATTTGAGTTTTTATGAAAAAGGTCTGTCCCTAGTGCACAAAATTAAAAATCTTTAAAATTCTTCAGTTTTTTATTTAAAAATTTTTGCCATATTTTTAAATATTATTTCGCCTTAGTTGTTTTATTTATTATTTAAAAATAATAATTCGTCATATTTGAATAAATCATGTAAATTCTTCTCTCGAATGAAATCCCCCCCCCCCCCCCCCCCGCCACGCACACACTTTATATTTCGTCATTCTGCACACATATTGCTCTATTTATTAAGTTGAAGTGGCAATAAAATAATGCTCAATCGTCTGAGGCAACCTCCCATTTCGAATTTTCTATCCCCCCCCCCCCATCCTCTCCTCCATCACACTACTTTTTGCCCATTTAAAATTCATTGTTGCCTTGCAGAAAAGATTAGTTAAAATTGTGTCTGAAATGTTAACTATTCCTTCGCTTATCCATATAACAGTGCATAAAGTTTACTGCTTTGCTCTATCTGTTGATTTTTAAGTAACAAATAAGTAATTTACCATAAAAAAAGATAAGGAAACAAATAGAATGAAAGATTTAAAAAATAATAATAAGGATTAACCTTTTGTGCACACGCTTTCATTTTTTTTTAAATTCTTTACAGTTTTTTAAATTTTCTGCCCTATTTATTACTTTGAAGTAACTATAAGTAAAAGACCAATTATTCAAATTCTGCCCCCCCCCCGAAAAAAAAGAAAAGCTTGTTTCCCCACCCCCCAAAAAAGTTAAATATTCCAAGTTTTTAATTTTTTGGTTTGTTTTTTCTATTTGTTAATTCATAAATTTAACTATTTAAATCTATAGCCCCTCACTATCATATACAGTTAAAAAATTTTTCTAATGATTTTATTTGTTACTTTGAAGCAACAAAACATAGTCATTCAATCTTCCGTCTACCCCATCTCCCCTTAAGAATTTCATCTCACATTAAAAAGGCAATTTCTAAACATCCTGTTTGGGGGTGTGAAAGGCTTTTTTTTTTCCTTTCTTGGTTTGGCCTATTTTCACTCGACTTTGGGGGTTGTTTCTGCAGAATGATTTGGTATTAAATTAATTATATAAGTTCATCGCAAAAAATATAGTAATTTTCTGCCACAGGCATTTTTTAAAATCTGTGTTTATATACATCAAAATGCACTGAAACTGCATTAATTCATGATCCCCATAAATCCATCTTTACATGTAATCAAATATCTAAATATATGAAGGTAATGAGTTTTTGTTTAAGAGGTATGGAATTAATAATGCTCAATTGAATGAAAATTTAGATTTTTGAGGGGATCAAATAATCAAAATTTTAGTCTATATCACCAAAAGTAATAAAGGCCTTCGATAAAACAGAGTATAAGAATTCGTAATACAATTTCTTTCGAAGAAGATTTCTTTTCATCTAGAACACATAACTGAAAATATTTCTTTAATTTAGGTAGGACTGTTGTTCGTCTTCCGCCATTTCGGTTCAAAACAAAACACAAGACGACGATTGGCGTTAGAGCTGGCTGAACGCTCTCGCTTTCGCCAACTCGCCAAGGCTGGTGCTGAAAACGTGAGCCTTCTTGAAAAAGCTGCCGGGACGGAACTGGTCTTAATCGATCTCAGGATGTGTAGGACAGGCATTATGTTTTGTAAAAGTATTAATAGTGATAATGAACTTCTGTTAGCAGTATCTTTGGAAATATACCTTAAGGGGTTCTCATATTCACTGCTCAACAATGCGAAACTTTCAAACATATTTTCTGACTCATTTTTAACTATAAAGGCATAAAATTAACAGGCCTGACTATTGAAGGCATTTGGAAACGAATAGCTTTCGACATATTTGATAAATTACTTACAGAGATAACAGAGATTCTTGTCATGTGACTGTACATTTTTCTCCTTTCCTGTGCTATCGCTTCCGGAAATTCGATTCATAACGCTAACTTTGGCAGTATTTTCAGAGAAAGATATATTGCTTTTATCTATGAAAAAGACGGCATTTACACAGTTTCTGAATAAGAATACCTGCCAATCTTACGCGTTTCCGAAAAGAAATGAATTCTCAAATGTGTCGAAATGTAACTTCTTTCAATTTGAGAAAAGCCTTAAAAATGAGAGAAATATTTTTGCAAATCTACTTTTTATCATACAGCTTCAAAAGGTATCATGTTTTTAATCCTTTATTCTGAACTACATTAACTTTTTAATGAATCCTTATTGGAATTTCGAAATGTCTGTAGAGACGATTACTAAAACACTGTGTAATCGTTAATGTTTACTATTGTGTGCTTTCTGCTTTGTGAACACATAGTAATCTAAAATATACTGTAAAATTTTCCCATAAATATGTACGTAGTATTCATTAAAAGAATCTTAATTGTATGTCGAGAAAAAACGGATTTTTTTGTAGAAATTGAATCGGGCTGGGTGGGGCCGGGCCTGTTTTCACTAATTTTTGTACGGGCCGGGCCGGGCCGAAAACTGTAAAAATGCAAACGCGCCGGGCCGAACTTTCAATTTTTACACCGGGCCGGGCCCGGAAATTCCGGCCCGTGCAGACCTCTAGACAAAATAATCATTATCATTGCCATCGTCATCGAACGATAAAATTCTTCACCTTCTGGAAACTAAGGATGTCTAAAACAACTACCAATAGTCTTCTTTGATACCATATTCCCACTCTTGTCTACGTAACACATGGCATCTAACATAGTCACGGGAAACTTCTTTTTTTGATCAATGGCAGCAATGAAATCTTTTAGAAGCAGCTTTCGATAATTTATCTTATCTCTTGATCTAAGGGTAATGCCATACTAGTTTAGATTGGAGGCAAGAATACAAGTTCCATCGAATTTAAATTCCGACTCACGCAGTGGGAAGTACAGTTTTCTGCTATTATAGCCACTTTTCTTTTTTTGTCTCTCCAAATTCTATCGAAACGCCGAATTACTTTTTCCCAAATGCTTGTTGTCATCCAGGCCTTTCGGTTTGGATCGTAAGATAGGCAAAGATTGAC
Organism: Maratus speciosus; assembly: GCA_963932465.1. Taxonomy (NCBI): domain Eukaryota; kingdom Metazoa; phylum Arthropoda; class Arachnida; order Araneae; family Salticidae; genus Maratus; species Maratus speciosus. The sequence continues at coordinate 106,134,561 of OZ010797.1, forward strand.
AGTTTTTCAAACAACGAGAATTGAGACATTTACCAAAAAGTAATGGAGTCAATTTATATGAGCCATCTATATTGGGGCTAATAAAACGGTCTTTTTTTTTTTGTTACCTCCCCACCACTTCCTTTTTCGTTCTTAAAAGCAACAGTTTTATCTGGCAAAACATCAAAAAACAGCCCACACTCATCAAAATTAAAAACATCACAAGGTTTGTACTTATTGAGAATGTCACTTAACTAGTTATCACCCATTCCTTCTATTCTTTTTCTTGTATATTATCAAAAACACCAGAAGCTTCACCACACTTCTGTAAAAAGTGAGATTGTACTGTAAGGCGCATCCCACACTGAGACGACAAGCGACATGTTGCCGCAACATGTAGCACAAAAACCGGTCGAAACAAAGAACGAAGTTGTTTCAAACCTGTTTTAAACCAGTTTTTCCAGCGAATTCAAGCGACGTCTTATGTGTCGCCTTAGTGTGGAATGCGTCTAAGTTAACATTTGTAACCACACTTTGTTGGCAGTAAAATTCGGTTTTCCTAGTTCATTCGTAATTTTCAAAGACTTTTTACGATAACCAATGATATTGATACATTCTTCAATCTATCATATTTTGACCAAGTGAAAAGATCTTTCTCCACATTCTCAAATGTTAAAACATGTTGTCGCTTTCACTTTTGATTGATCACATCTTCTACTTAAAAAGATTTGAACCTTAAGATGTTATTCAGTATCGTTCTCACTGTTTCATGAGTCTTCGCGAAAGCTGCTTTCGACACATTCGATTTTTCAAAATTTTTATTAATTTCATTTTTTCCACAATTGTCAAATTTTTCGTTTTGCTGACATGTTATATTCACAAAAGACAATTAAATAAAAAAGAAAAGTGCCCAGCTAAACTGATGGCATTGAGCTCACAGGCTATTCACACTAATTGTATATTATACTCTTATTTTAAAGAATAATGCCCCTCAAAAAAATAAGTGAAGGGGAATTAGCCCCCGTTTCCCCCTTTATACTTAACCAGTGAACCTCCAAATCTAATCAGGGAAGCTCCTTATCATAATAAACCGGTATACCAAATCTGGAGCAAATCGAATAATCCTGCAAAAAACCATTTATCTAAATTAAGGGGGTGGACTAGCCCCCCTTTATCCTTAACCAATGAATCCCCAAAACGAATCAGGGAAGCTCCTTAACATAATAAATCGGTATACCAAATTTGGAGCAAATCGAATGATTCTGCAAGAAAAACCCATTTATCTGAATTAAGGGGTGGACTAACCCCCTTTTCCCCCTTTATCCTTAACCAATGCACACCAAAAACTAATCAGGGAAGTTCCTTAACATAATAAACCGGTATATCAAATTCGGAGCAAATCGAATGATTCTGCATGACAAACCCATTTATCTGAATTAAGGGGTTGGACTAACCCCGTTTTTCCCCCTTTATCCTTAACCAATGAACTCCCAAAACTAATCAGGGAAGCGCCTTATCACAATGAACCTAGGGAAAAATTTCGAAGCACATCGGATGTTTCTATCAAGAGTTATCGCGTTACATACATACATACATACATACATACATACGTACATACATACATACAGAACGGGCGGGCACATTAGCTCTCAGGCTTTGATAGCCTGTGAGCTAAAAATGAATGAACACTTTGCAGGCAGAGGCAAGTAATGGAAAATACAAAACAATAAAAACACGTGATTTAACTTTTCTCTACATGGAGGTCAATTCCCATTCGGTCGCAAGAGGGGATGGCATGTTTTCCAAGAATCGGTATTTAATGTGACAGTTGAGGGAGAAATCTCCAGAGCTTTGGAAACTCTTACCGACAGGGAAGACTTTATCATATCGGCTGCATCTGGTAAGAGGAGACCTCTACCTCCCCCGAGTATCGGAGGGCATCTAGTCACGTGGTATGCAATATTATCGCGATCTCTAAGGTTTCGTTTAAAAAGGAAAAGGTCTCTCTGTCATTCTAAAGCTATAAAAATGTCAACTGGTCTTTCTTTACTATATGGAAGTTTGTACTCGTGGTTTTTAACAAAAGCACGGGGGATTCAACAACGAAAAAAAAAGCAGAATGACTATAATGAAAGAAGTTCCTCCTTCAAGATGTCCATCAACTTCTTTCTAAAGCTATTAAAAATGAAAAGCACCGCATTATCAATACAAAGAGGCCGACAGCTTAAGGCTGCGTACACACTATCTAGCATCTTGCAGTCACCTTTCGGAACGTTTGTTCCTTGTTGTCGGGTTATTTGATGGCTAATGTGTTTTGTATGACAAGGATAGGGAGTTGCAGGACGGAAGTGGACGCAAAGCCACGTTGACAGTTTTACGACTGTTGTTTGGGGAGAAAATCGCATAGAAAAAGTATCACTCCCTTTGTCAATTCGATGCAGTTCCTCATTTTTTACTTTCCAATCCAATAAAAAAGTTGTAATTATTTGGCGATGTAAAATAAGCAGAAAATAGCTTCACATTTTCGCCAAGTGAAACGGGGTGTTTTTTGTTCTTACAATGAAAAAAAAGAGAGATACCGTATTTTATGGAAGAAACGCCGCGGCGTTTACGAATTTAAAAGTTAATTTTTTTCCAAGTGTGGCGTTTACGATTTTTTTTAAATACCAACTGAGTTTCCTTAATTTAAAAACTCATAAAAATATTTAAAATCGGATTCAAATATTTTAAATAAAACTTCAGACACCTTAAGATATTAAAAAGAGGTATCCTACACTACTCAGAAAACTTTGATTAAAGTTAGGTCAATATGACGCTGTCGACAAAAATAGCGTTCCGATGGATGCGGCGATTACGATATTTTAAAGCTTATTCCGGCCAATTTGAGGAGTGCGGCGTTTCTTAGATAAAATACGGTGCACAAAACACAATGAAAACAGCAAATAACAATTAGAAAGATTATTTGACTTTTCAAAACAGCACATTATTTATTTTTGATCGCATTTAGTTTTTTACTGCAAATCAAACACTATAAAATATATTTTAATTATATTATTAATTAATAATATTAATATAACTATTATTAATGTATTTTTAATTAATATTCAGTAAAATTACATCATAATTTTAGTATTATATTTATTACGGATGTGGGTTTACTTTCATATGACAGTTTACTGTTTGTAATTGCTAAGAGATTAAAATTGACAATTTTTGTTATGGGTCTAATATTTAATTTTGTAGAACAGTTTTTATCCAAAATTTCAATTATTTTTAAATATATACTTTCAAAAATTTCTTAAAATTCTTCCTAAATTCGCTTGTCAACAACGCGAAACTTTCCGAGACAGTTTAAACGTAACAATAATACATTTTAAACAGTAATACATTTTTAAACGTAAAAGTAGAAAACTGGCTTGTGAAGCGATTGAAATCGAATAGCTTTTACGTTTTTTAATAAATAAATTACGTGTAGCGTTTAAAGCGATTCTGGTCACGTGGCGACATTTTTTTTTTCTTCGTGTGTCACATCCTAAAATTCGGGCCCACTTGGACAGTATTTTCAGAAAGATCTCCTGTGTTTACGAAAAAATGGAAAACGTCTGTCGATAACATTGTTTATGAATCACAAAACCTGCCAATTTCATGCAATTCCGAACAATTTTTTTTTTTTAGATCTGTCAAAAATAGCCCCTTTTGATGACAGCCTTAATCAGTATTTTTAATAAAGGATTTTTTAAACAGTACGTTTTTATGAGCATAAATTTTAAAAAACTGTGTTCTTTTAAGAGAAAATTTATGATTAAATTTTGGTTATGAAATTAGTATGTTCAATAATTATAAATTCTTACACGTAAGTGATTGCTTTCTTTTATTTATTTATTTTTTTATTGTATATATATATATATATATATAAGCTCAAAAATGTTAAAAGTAAAACTAAAAATAAAATATAAAAATAAAAACAAAATCCATGCGATAAGCGCTACAGCTGCAAATAGCCACACAGATACATAATGTACTATATATACACAAATATATATATATATATATATATATTTGTGATTTCAAATTTATTATAAATATATACATATATACATACACACATATATATATACATATATATATATATATACACACTCAGAAATGAATACTCAGATTTCACGAAATTTTCTTTGTTTTTGACGAAACGGTTTCCTGGAATATGCTCCGAGCGAATATTTCGTCAAATTGATGAAATTACTTTCTTCACTTGTTTGACGATATAAATTTCCTCAAAAGTTTCGCCAAAAAAGTGCTGGTGGCGCCATCTATTGAACAGTTTGGAAGCTCCTCTACCAAGGGAATTAAAAAATCACTTCCCGTTTTCCTCGGCGTGATTTGAACCCGCGGACTTTGGTGTGGGAGACACTTGCTCTACCGATCAGGTTATTGGGGGCTTGTCTGAATGTGCTTTTAGAATGATGTAATGAAAGCTGCCGCGTGATTATATTTTTATAAGATAGATTATAATTTTATCGGTGCTGAAAGTTTTAGGAAGGCTAATTTATTATTATGTTTTTCTCATGGTCAATGAATAATTACAATATGGCTTGATTAAATCATTTATTAGTGAAATTTTCTTTGCTCAATGAATGGTTAGAATATGGTCTGGTTAATTTGTTGCACACAAATAACGAACTGTGAAGTGCATATTGCGTGAGATTTTATAACTTTGAATAGGTGGATAAGATTTTAACACTTTACTGTTTATAAAAGGGAGAGGGATCAATTATGTTTATTTTTAATCTGATTGAAAACAGAATATACTTCTTAAATAAATTTAAAAAAAAGATATCCCGGATCTTTGAAATTTTATTGATTAAATTTTCTTTTTGGATGTTTTTGAACACAGGAAATATATTCTTTTCGAATTAAAACATAACGAACAACAACATAAGTAATAATAATAATAATAATAAGCATTCCTAAAAATTTTAACAGCTAAAAAAATAACTTATGAAGAAACAATAACTACCTATATTTTAGTATTATCTGAAAAGCACTAAAAAGTGCTGTTTTAAAAATAAATTATTACGGGACTAATACAAACAAGCAAATATCTGCTTGCTAAAATCGCAGGATTTGAGGAGGTACAGCAACGGTTTCCTTAAAATGCATTGAGTCTGACCGTGATTGAGGAAAAACTTTCGTCAAATATCTGAGAGTTTACCTTTCCTTAAAAGTCACGTGATGGTGATAGGAAATGATCGTCAAAAACGACGAAATACAGCTTGAGGATTGCTAAATCGTCAAAAGTGAGAATTCTATTTCTGAGAGTGTACATATACATATATATATATACATATTATATATATATATATATATATATAAAGAATTTCCGTTTTATACTACATGTTTGTCGTCTTTCTTGGTATTTATTTAATATCATTTCAACAAAATCATCTCACTGCTGTTAATAAGTTATCAATTTTACAATTACAATTTGCTGCTAAATTTATTAAATTAATTATTGTAATTGGAATAGATGATGATTTGTAATTATATTATGGCTATATTTTATCTTTCAAATTTCTATGCTGCTTATGCGCAAGTCTATTAATGATCACCATTTGTTATTTTATTTTCATTTAGAATCGTAAGAATTCTTTCTGAAACGCAATTTCTTTTTAATGGTATCTTTTATATATTTTATAAATATATAATTTCTGTTAGCTAAATGTTTTGCGACGTTAGCAAACTATTTTTTAAATAATTTTTTATGCGCTGGGTTTATTGATGCATTTGCGCAAAAAATTAGCGTGTTATCATAAGATTTCTACTATTGTAATTTCTTGATATCTAATTCTAAGAATTTCCATTTTATACTACATGTTTGTCATCTTTCTTGGCATTTATTTAATATCATTTCAACAAAATCATCTCACTGCTGTTAATAAGTTATCAATTTTACAGTTACAATTTGCTGCTAAATTTATTAAATTAATTATTGTAATTGGAATAGATGATGATTTGTAATTATATTAATATATATGTGCTGGCTAATTGGTGGACTTTGCTTAATTAATATTACATGTATAGGGTTCCATCTGTATTTTGTATAATGTTACAGTTATAATTTGCTGCTAAATTTATTAAATTAATTATTGTAATAGGAATATATGATGATTTGTAATTATATTATGGCTATATATATATATATATATATATATATATATATATATATATATATATATTATACATATTGAAATTACTATTGGAATTTTTTAACTATATATATATATATATAAATATATATATATATACATATATACATACATATATACATATATATATAATTGAGAGAATATATATTTAAGTATTGCGCGGCAGTGCAATACTTATTTATTTCCAGTGTCACTTCTCAATGTTAATTTAACATGAAAAGCCTATGGAGATCATAACTTTTTCATTTTTTCTTCCCACCTTTTTGTCCCTGATGCCACTCATTTTTTATTCTTTACTAATTCTATGATATTATAAATTTAAAGTGTAAAAACGTTTGCCTGACGCCAGGGTCAAAACAAATGATAAAATGCTTTTGCATATGAGTGAATTATAACCCAGAGAGAAACATGGGCCAATATTTTTTGCATTATTCAAATATTTTTCTTAATAATTCCAATTTTCGCTTTTTTCATTGAAAATCAACGGACATTTTTCATAGAAAATGTAACATTTTTACTTCATTGTTGCAAAAATTTCAAAAGCCGTAATAATATTTTTTTTTTTTTTTTTTTTTTAGTTGAAAGATTTTCACGTGAAAAATTAAACTGAGCTAGTTTTTTTTTTTTTTTTTTTTTTTTTCAAAAATTAAAAAGGTGAATATGGCGTCATAGTGGAAATAAAAAGGGTTATTTTCAGAATAAGTTTTTTGCTTTGGTCAAGTTTATATTTTAGTAAAAAGTTTCTAATGAATAGCTATTTTTACGCAGGTAGCGAACTTAGTGGGGAATTACATAACTTAAATTTTAAAATGTATTTTTTTCCGAGATGAGAACTATTTATACCCCAAGTTAAACTTAGGTAATAATTTTCAGGTTTACATCACCCCTTGGGTGAGAATAAGGTTTAAAAATTTAAGTAAAACATTTATTTTTTTTTATTTTTTACTGAATCACAGCTATAATATCGTTATATATTAGCAGTAAGGATTCAACACAATTTGCATTTACATTCAAAGCGTTCCTGAGTGGGAAATAGGGTATCTAAATTTAAGTTAAGTTAATTTTTTATGTTTTTATTATAGATTTTTTACGTTCAGATTGGAAGTTTTTGTCCAAACTACCGCAACCTGCATTACTGCAGTGGTGAAATATTTTGAATTACACATTGGTAAACTGCATCCCACACTGTTTTGCAATACCGCATACATCAAAGCCTGATGATGATACTCTCTATTAATTTTGAAATGCGTTCGTCTGAGTGCTGTAGTTATTAAAAACTAGACATATTAAACAAAAACATAATTTAAAAAAAAAAAAAAAAAAAAAAAAAAAAAAAAAAAAAAATTCCTACATTGTTTAAGCCCGAGAAGGGACAGATATTAAGTTATTTCATTCAATTAGTTCTACATTTAATGTTAAATTTTTGTAACAAATTAGTTAAGCCAATTGAAGATTTAAAAAAAAAAATCATACAATATGATACTTAAAACGCCCTAAAAAGTGAGATTCCGTTCAAAGGAAATCGAAATAAATCTTAGACTTTTTTTTAAGTTTTGTATTTTGCATGCATCTTATCATTTTATCCAGAATTGTCATAAACATAATACAAAATCCGCAATACAAATATTTCCAATTAAAAATGGAAGAAGTTTAAGATTTATTTCGATTTCATTTGAACGGAATCTGATTTTCTAAGGTGTTTTAAGTATCATATTGTATGATTTTTTTTTTTTTTAAATCTTTAATTGGCTTAACTAATTTGTTACAAAAATTAACATTAAATGTAGAACTAATTGAATGAAACAACTTAATATCTGTCCCTTCTCGGGCTTAAGCAATGTAGGAAATATTTTTTTTTTTTAATTTGTTCTTCAAGTTATGTTTTTGTTTAATATGTATATATATATAATTGAATTGAGAATAACAGAAAATAATAAATAATAAAAAGCACCTAAAGTACATTTATTACATTGGCGATTAAACGCCAAATCTAGCAATCGGTTGTTCCTGTCATTTCTGTCGGAAGCTACTCCTTACTTCAAAGATAAAATTTATGGGTTTTTCTAGACGGTCTTTTGCAGGATAATCAAAACGCAGCTTAAGATAGTTAAATGGTACGTCTATTTGGCACTTTACACCCTAAAAAGGGGAAGGAAAAAGCATAAAACTAAGATATTTAGTCCAAAAAGGACACCAAAGGTGACCATATATCCGATAGTAGTCATTAGAATCTGACCATATATGCGGTGTATTTTAATACATAATAGCTATTCAGTCAGTCCGGACTTACGAAAAGTGACCTTATAAACGGAGTGACCTTATAAGTGGGTGACCATATATCCGGTACTGACTGTACTATATTTGTGCAACTTTAGTTATTTGGGGCCCGAAGACTCTGTCTAGGTTCTACAAATGGGTACACGACCTTTCGGTCCCGCCATTTCGGTCCCGCCGTTTCGGTCCCGAGACATTTCGGTCCCTGGCCATTTCGGTCCCGAGACATTTCGGTCCCTGGCTATTTCGGTCCGGAGACATTTCGGTCCCTGGCCATTTCGGTCCGGAGACATTTCGGTCCCTGGCCATTTCGGTCCGGAGACATTTCGGTCCCTGGCCATTTCGGTCCGGAGACATTTCGGTCCCTGGCCATTTCGGTCCCCAGCCAGATCGGTCCCTGGCCATTTCGGTCCTTAGCCATTTCGGTCCCTTGTCATGTCGGTGCTCACCACCTTATAACTCGTATTCTAATTGTCGTGGGCCGTCAAACGCTGTAATTTAAACATTATTTGGGACCTTTTAAAATTTTTTTTAACACCCCCCCACTCCCCAAATTAAAAAAAAAAAGCTGAATATAACAGTCCAATAAATTTAAACTTTTATAACTCGTGATAATGAAATCACAGCGAACTGAAAATTTGTTTGATTGAACAATGTGATATAATTTTACAGGGGACATTGTCTTTTTATTATTATTATTATTTAACAAAATGGATTTTTTAAGCTTTATTATTTGTTATTAATATTAGGTATTTTATATATACTATAAACTGCCATAGATGATTTTTTGGTTCTTTTCATACGTTTTTTAGAACCTTTAAATTATCATCATTAATTAAATAATTTAAAAAACTGTTCTTATTTTTTCTCCTTCTTACAATTAGATTAATAATAAATGTCTTCAATAATTCAATTGGACACTTATAAGCTATTGTAGGTAAATATTTCCTCAAATCATTCTTCTACATCCTCTCCTTTAATAATTCAGAAATGAGCTATATTTATTGAAGCAAAAATATTTAATTTTCCTTATTACTTTTATAATACAAAGTTATAATTTTGTTTTCATAAGTTACTTTACCATTATAAACACTAGGGGATCGAACCCGAGCTCCTCGGGTTACAGAGCATAGGTGAAAACCATTCTTTGCTTTTTAATTGTAATTATTTTTTTATATGTAATATATATTTTAGATTGTCCACTAACATCAAAAAGAATTTTTATCTGAAAAATATCAATTATGCAATCAAATAAAGTTTTAAAATTTATTAAAAGCGATACTTTCACATGCCACCGCATGGCAGGAGTTATTAGCCCAAGATTTTGCGATTTACGGCAGTCTTTCCGATCATTTCAGTGCTTTAAACGCGTGGTTCAATCACATGTCTGTTAAATTTGTTTCTTATTTACATTATTTTATTTATTTTTCTATAGAGGAAGTTTAAATTTTGTTATGGAACATTAGACGGAAACAAATGCTGAACTTTTTACATTGTTTTAAGAGCAAACGGATTAATCTTTCGTAATCGAGCTACACGTGATAGATAAATTTAAAAATAATTCATGCTTGAAAATCTATATATATTATGCTATCGTACGTGGCACAGAAATCGCGATTATTTTTTAATTGTTTAATGGCAACACCTGAATGAAACGCATCTCATTGGTTATTGTGCAATATTTTTAAAACGGGAATAACAATAAATAAAAAAAAGTTTAATTAATACATATATAACAAATCAATTTATATAATTAAAAAAATAAATAAATAAATGTAAATAAACAACAACATCCGGGTTACCATATCAAGCAAAATAACGGCACTTTGGCCCCAGTTAAGTATGTACCTCGGTGCGTATATGACATTGGCATCAGAAAAACATCACGCCAACGCGGTCGCAGACGATTAGCCGAAAACCAAATAGCCGACAAGACATTTAGCAGATAGCACTTAGACGACAGGACGTTTAGCCGACAAGTACATTTAGTCGACACGTACATTTAGCAGACAGGACATGTAGGCGACAAGTACATTTAGCCGACAGGACAAGTAACCGAAACGTACGTATAGCATACAGGACAATTAGCCGAAACGGACATTTAGCAGACAGACAATTGGACGACAGGCAATTAGCCGAACGTGACAATTAGCCGACAGGACATTTAGCCGACAGGACAATTAGCCTACAGGACAATAAGTCGACAAGACAATTAGCCGACAGGACAATTAGCCGACAAGACAATTAGCCGACAGGACAATTAGCCGACAAGACATTTAGCCGTCAAGACAATTAGCCGACAGTACATTTAGCCGACAAGACAATTAGCCGACAAGACAATTAGCCGACAAGACATTTAGCCGACAAGACAATTAGCCGACAAGACAATTAGCCGACAGGACAATTAGTCGACAGGACGATTAGCCGACAAGAAAAATTAGACGACAGGATACTTAGTTGAGAGGACGATTAGCCTAGTTAGGTTATGGATAGGATACTTTTAGGTTACGGATAGATTATAATTAGTTTACGGTTACTTTAAACTTAAGTTACAGTTACATTACGGTTAGGTTACAGTTAGATTACGGTTACGTCACAATTATGTTACTTTCAGGTAACAATTAGGTTACGTTTAAGTTACAGATAGGTTAATGTTATGTTACGGATAGGTTACAGTTAGATTACGGTTCAGTTACGGATAGGTTACAGTTAGATTACGGTTAAGTTACGAATAGGTTACAGTTAGATTACGTTTCTGCTACGATTAGGTTACGGATAGGATACAGTTACGTTACAGTTTGGTTACAAATAGGATTACGGATAGGTTACAGTTAGATTACGGTTAGGTTCCGGATAGGTTACAGTAGGTTACGGATAGATTACAAATAGGTTACGGTTTGGTTACCGCCAAGCTACAGTTAGGTTACGGTTAGGTTACATTTAGGTTACAGTTAGGTTACATTTAGGTTACAGTTAGGTTATAGTTACATCACAGTTAGGATACGGTTAGGTTATAATTAGGTTACGGTTAGCGTACCGTCATGTTACTTTTTTTACAGATAGATTACTGTTAGGTTACAGTTATGTTACAGTTAGGTTATGGTTAGGTTATAAGTAGGTTACGGTTACGTTACGGTTAGGTTACAATTAGGTTACGGTTATGTTCCATTTCCGTTACAGATAGGTTACGGTTAGATTATGGATAAGTTACAGTTAGGTTAGAGGGGGTCTATGTCATTTAGCCGAACACCAAATTGCCAACAAGAAATTTAGCAGACACCAATTAGCCGACAGTACGTTTAGGCGACAAGTACATTTAGCCCAAACGTACATTTACCCGACAGGACATTTAGCCGACAGGTCAAATAGCCGACAGGACGTTTAGCCGACAAGACATTTAGCCGACAGGACGTTTAGCCGACAAGACATTTAGTCGACTTGACAATTAGTCAACATGACAATTAGCCGACAGGACAATTAACCGACAGTTCAAATAGCCGACAGGTCAGATAACAGACAGGACATTTAGCCGACAGGTCAAATAGCCGACCTGACAATTACACGACAGGAAAATTAGCAGACAGGTCAAATAGCCGACAGGACAATTAGCAGACATGACAATTAGCCGACAGGACAACTAGCCGACAGGTCAAATAGCCGACATGATATTTATCCGAAACATACATTTTGCGAAAGAATTTAGAAGACACATTGATATGGGTCGGTGATATACCAACAATGTCAACCTCAATAACTCGTCACCATCATAATTCAACTTTTTAGCTCACAGGCAATCAAAGTCAGAGAGCTGATGTGCCCGCCGTTCTGTATGTATGTAAGTACGTACGTACGTATTCACGTAACGAGGTAACTCTTGATAGAATCATCAATTTTGCTTCAATTTTTTTTCTAGGTTCATTCTGGAAAGGTGCTTCTCTGATTAGTTTTGGGGGTTCATTGGTTAAAGATAAAGGGGGTAAAGGCGGCTAGTCCCTCCCCTTAATTTAGATAAATGGGTTTTTCATGCAGAATTATTCGATTTGCTCCAAATTTGGTATACCGGTTTAATATGTTAAGGAGCTGCCTTGATTAGATTTGGAGGCTTATTGGTTAAGTATGAAGGGGGGACGGAGGTTAATATCCCCCATTAATTTAGATAAATGGGATTTTCATGCAGAATTATTCGATTTGCTTCAAATTTGATATACCGGCTTATTCGGGTCTATGTCATTTAGTAGACAACCAAATAGCCGACAAGATATTTAGCAGACAGCAATTAGCCGACAGGACGTTTAGCCGACAAGTACATTTAGCTGACACGTACATTTAGTTGACAAGACAATTAGCCGAGAGCGACAGTTAGACGACAGAGACAATTAGCTGATAGGACAATTAGCCGACAGGACAATTAACCGACAGTATGTTCAGCCGACAAGACAATTAGACGTCAGAACACTTAGCCGACAGGATAATTTGCCGACACGACATTTACCGACACTTAGGTTAAGTTAGGTCACATATTACGTTTAGGTAACAATTAGATTACGTTTAGGTTACAATTACGTTACAATTAAGTTATGGTTATGTTACGGTTACATTTCGGATAGGTTACAGTTACGTTATAGTTAGGTTAGGGTAGGTTATAATTAGGTTACTATTACGGTTAGGTTATAATTAGGTATAACAAACAAATTTTTAAAAAAGTAACATTTTTTACAATAAATATTGTTTGAAATGGGGTTTTTTGACGGATAACTCAGAAAAATATTATTTTTTAAATATAAGAATTTAAAAGAGGGGATGCATGAATTAAGAGTGTATTCAGGTGGCGAAAAAGTGGACCCACAGGGGGCAATTTTCAAACTTTTTTCGGACCAGTTATGTGATATATCACCGGAAAGACCACTTTTTCATGTTATAATTATTTCTTCTCCCCTCCCCTCAATTTAGCTCCCCAGGGGGCACTTTTCGAACTTTTTGAATTCGTAGCGTTTTCACCATTTTAGATTAGATTTTTTTACGGGGCCCTCCTATAAATATTATTTATAAAATATAAAATTCCATAGAGTGGGGGGTTATTGCAGAGGGGCACGAGTGTTGGTGCACCGGTGGTGCTTTTCCAACTTTTGCAGGCACCCCTCATGTGATATATCATTGAAAAGCACTATAGCCACTATTTCATATTATACACCTCCCAAGTTCCACCCCCCACACTGCTTTGCCACCCCAAGGGGGAGCGCTTTTTGAACTTTTTTGAAATCGTAGCATTTTCATCATTTTAGATCGGAATTTTTTTACGTGACCCTCTGATATATAATGTTTATAATATATAAAACATTCAAAGAAAGGGAGGATCTATTCTGAAGGGCGCGCTATTATGAGGGTGTTGGTCCTGGGAGAAGTGTTCAATAGTCAGTTTTAAAATTATGCACTGAGAAGGTGAGAAAATTAGAGGGTGAAAAATGCATGGCGCTCAAAAAATTCAAGGGACCTACGGGACCCTAGGGGGGAGAATGGAGCAAGGGTCTTAACTAGGGTGTAGAAATGGGAGAGTAACTAAATGAAAAAAGGATACCAAAAATGAAGATCGGATTAAAAGGAAGCAATTTATTAACAATTTAGGGCGTAAAAACTTCAAGGGGTGCTGTACCGGGTCCCAGGCTGTCAGGGTCTTAACTGGAATGTAGAAATGAGGGAATAACTAAATGGAGAATTGGCCCCAAGAACGAAGAAGATCGGATATAAAGGGGGTAAGTTATTAACAATTTAGAGCATAAAAACTTAAAGAGGCACAGGGGCCCGGACCCTTAAAAAAAGAAAAATCTGATTGTCAGGTGCATCAGGACATGTCTTGTACTGTTCTCACCTAAATGTTCAGACTTCTACGTGCGGTAGATTTTGCTAGACATCAAACGCAGACACACAGACACTCACACACACACAGACAGAGCGAAACTTTCTTTTATTGGTATACGTTTTATTCAATTTTTCTCGCTAAAAACTGGGTTGTCGTTAAATCCGATCTCGCTGAAAACTTATTCTACAGTTAAATACAAACACACTCTTAGTAGCTGACGAGTTATTGAGGTTTTAATGCATATGTATAAAATATTCATGATGATTGAGTAAAAGCACTGATTTATGAAATTGATGAGCTATCGATATTATAGTGCCCCCATATCAGTAATAAATAAATATTACTTCTTTCAACAAAAACAAAGGTTTATAAGACTGGCGAATCACTGACCTTTTAATATATAAATTAAATAAATTCGATGCGCAAAAAGACGAATTTGTGAGAATGTCGTTATCAAGATTGGATATATATAATTCATTAATGACATTCGACTTAATAAAATCACAGATGATTAAGGATGACGACTTTTCGAGGTTTTTTAGAAATCATACAGAATTTATATCAAACTGATTGAAATATAAATTTAAAGAGATGGCAAAGTAACTAGGTTTTTGCGTTTAGAGAGATCGTTTGGGGATAATTTGTTATTTTGATTTTATTGCGGATGTAAAGAAATTAATTATATTCTATTGCATAGAAGCACTGCTTTATGAGGATATAGAGTTATCAAGGTTTTAACCACAATGACCAATGATAATTATTTAAATAAAAACATAGATTTATAAGCTTGAGGATTCATCAAGGTTTAACCGTATAACTTGTATTTGATATATAATAAAACAGATTAATGAATCTTCAAGTTATCCAGTTTTTAGAGCAAATGTATAAATAATGATATTAACTAAATACACTTATTTATGAGGATGTCGAGTTATCGAGGCTTTAACATATAAGCGTAATAACAATAACATTTTATTAAACTAGCTGGTTCGCCCTCTAGCGCGCTCATAATTACATCGGGGCCTCTAATTTATGCTAACATCGAATAAAACGAATGTCGAATTCATATGAAAATTTTCGTTAGGTGCAGTAGCGTAGCTACGTTGTTTGCCGCCCGGGATTTCATCCGTTTATTAAATAATATTGCGTTAATTTTAAAAGTAGTCCGTGAAATTTACAGATGTTGGGGGGGGGGGGGGTGCAACCTTCCACCGCTTAGGGGTGTATTCTTTCCTCGGGTTCAAGGGTCCCGATTTCAACGGGAATAGGTTCATTTAAGTTAGATTACAATTCAGCTACTTTCTGCATTATGAAAGTTTATCTTAGACTTCAGTTACCAACATTTTCGAACATTAATGACGCATTCATTTTTCGGGTTCTATGGGCTTGATTACAACGAAGTTTGGCTCACTCGACTTGGTTTTCGATTACCTGCGGCACGTGCGGAGCACTTCGGGTACATACTGCTTTAGGTAGCGGGGACCCAGATCACAGGTTCGTTCGGAAAGAGATATGTTGGGAACACACGAGAGGCTGTGGAAGGTAATGGGACTTCCGAAATTAGGTTCATTTAAAAGATTTTCAAAGGATATAAAATCATACAAACTTGAGTTTTATTTAAGTTTATTATGATGGGCCTAGACAACGCCGGGTGGGTCAGCTAGCGTGATATAAAATTACACCGTATAAAATTCGGTTGTCGCGCAGTAATCTAATTGTAACGTAACCTTAATCTAACTCTACCATAAACATTACCTAACTGTACCCTTGCTGTAATATGTTACCTAACGGTAAC
The DNA here is from genome assembly GCA_963932465.1 of Maratus speciosus. Taxonomy (NCBI): domain Eukaryota; kingdom Metazoa; phylum Arthropoda; class Arachnida; order Araneae; family Salticidae; genus Maratus; species Maratus speciosus. The sequence goes on from OZ010797.1 coordinate 106,150,672, forward strand.
CTAACGGCAACCTAACAGTAACATACCTTCAACCTAACTATAAACAAATTATCACCTAACCGTAACCTAACTGTAACCTAATTGCAACCTAACCTTAATCTAATCATAACATAACCGTAACCTAAAAGTAACGTAGCTATAAACTATCGGTAACTTAACCGTAACGTAAACTAATTTTAAGCTAAATGTAACGTGACTGTAACCTACCTGTAACCTATCGATAATCCAACCGTTAACTATCTCTAACGGAAATGGAACATAACCGTAACCGTAACCATAACCTATCTGTAACGGAAATGGAATATAACCGTAACCTAACCGTAATCTATCTGTAACGGAAATGGAACATAACCGTAACCTAACCGTAACCTAATTATAACCTAACCGTAACGTAACCGTAACCTACTTAAAACCTAACCCTCACCTAACAGTAACATAACTATAACCTAACCGTAATCTATCTGTAAAATAAACGTATCATGACGGTGCGCTAACCGTAAACTAATTATAACCTAACCGTTTCCTAACTGTGATGTAACTATAACCTAACTGTAACTTAAATGTAACCTAACTGTAGCCTGGCGGTAACCTAACCGTAACCTAATTTGAACCTATCCGTAACGTACTGTAACCTATCCGTAACCTAACCGTAATCTAACTGTAACCTATCCGTAGTCTTAATTGTAACCAAACTGTAGCGTAACTGTATACTATCTGTAACCTAATCGTAGCATAAACGTAATCTAACTGTAACCTATCTGTAACCTAACTCTAACCTATCCGTAAATTAACCTAATCTAACTGTAACCTATCCGTAACCTAACCTTAACCGATTTGTAACTTAAACGTAACCTAATTGTTACCTAAAATTAATCTAACTGTGACGTAAACGTAATCTAACTGTAACCTAACCGTAACCTAACTGTAACCTGGCGGTAACCTAACCGTAACCTAATTGGAACCTATCCGTAACCTAACCGTAATCTAACTGTAACCTATCCGTAATCTTAATTGTAACCCAACTGTAACGTAACTGTATCCTATCTGTAACCTAATTGTAGCATAAACGTAATCTAACTGTAACCTATCTGTAACTTAACCCTAATCTAACTGTAACCTATCCGTAACCTAACCTTAACCTATTTGTAACTTAAACGTAACCTAATTGTAACTTAAACGTAACCTAATTGTTACCTAAATTTAATCTAACTGTGACGTAAACGTAATCTAACTGTAACCTAACCGTAACCTAACTGTAACCTGGCGGTAACCTAACCGTAACCTAATTGGAACCTATCCATATCGTACTGTAACCTATCCGTAACCTAACTGTAATCTAACTGTAACCTATCCGTAATCTTAATTGTAACCAAACTGTAACGTAACTGTATCCTATCTGTAACCTAATCGTAGCATAAACGTAATCTAACTGTAACCTATCCGTAACCTAACTATAACCTATCCGTAACTTAACCCTAATCTAACTGTAACCTATCCGTAACCTAACCTTGACCTATTTGTAACTTAAACGTAACCTAATTGTTACCTAAATTTAATCTAACTGTGACGTAACCGTAATCTAACTGTAACCTAATCGTAACCTAACTGTAACCTAAGTTTAACGTAACCGTAAACTAATTATAACCTAACTGTAACCTATCCGAAAACTAACAGTATCAAAACCAAAACCTAACTGGGCTAATCGTCCTCTCGGCTAAATATCCTGTCGGCTAATTGTCCTGTCGGCTAATTGTCCTGTCGGCTAAATGTCCTGTCGGCTAATTGTCCTGTCGGCTAATTGTCTTGTCGGCTAATCATCCTGTCGGCTAAACGTCCTGTCGGCTAATTGTCCATGTCGACTAAATGTCCTATCGGCTAATTGGCCTGTCGGCTAATTGTCTCTGTCGGCTATCTGTCTTGTCGGCTAACTGTCGCTGTCGGCTAATTGTCCTGTCGACTAAATGTACGTGTCGACTAAATGTACTTGTCGGCTAAACGTCCTGTCGTCTAATTGCTGTCTGCTAAATGTCTTGTTGGCTATTTTGTTGTCTGCTAAATGACATAGACCCACGCCAACGTGGTGCGTATATGACATCTGTGCCGTCTTTTATTCATCTCATTTAAAATACAATAAATAAATAAATAAATAAATAAAAGGTATTTTTCCAGTATAGGTACTTGGCGAAATAGAGAAAAGGTCCTTGGCGAGAAAAGAAATTTGGCAACGTATTTTCTGGCAACCTATTTCATCAAAATATTTTTTTCAAATAAAGCTACATAAAAGTTGTTATGATCGCAAAAAGTTTGTACTTTTATGTTAGCTGGGCGCAATTCTCGCCAATAGCATTTTTTATTTTTCGAGGGGTAAATTAAAACAATGCTTTGATGTTGAAATTAAATGGTTTATGTTATTTATTCTTTTCTTTTCTTTTTTTAAAGAATTTTTTTAAAGTGAAATTCATGAATTTGAAATGTTTCAGTTTTAAAATAAAGTTATCCATTTCAAAATGAGTGAAAGGATTATATTTTAATCTAAATTAATGAACAACGGGTAAATGCAACGGGTACAGTGTTTGGCGATTTATCACCTGCGCCCGACTAACATAAAAATACAGAGTTCTTGATTTCTCTATCAGAATCTTCCGATTTGGCGAAGGATTGAGCAAGCAAATTAAATTATGCATAAAAGTAACATGATACAATGCCTAGCATACATTTAAGGGAGACTAAACTGGTCGCCACGGGCGGCTAGTTATTTTAAAAACAATAATAACTCAGCTAATTAAGATACAATTTTCAAACAAATTGCATTTGAAAGTAGATTTTTTTTCTCTATTTGACGGTGTAAAAACTGAAAATGTGCGTTATTTGAAAACTTAAAAAATCGTTGACACAGCACACATTATAATTTCATTTTTTTTTTCCAGTTTTTATGAGAAAATGGCAACAAAAGGTACAGTAATATATTATTTTCTTTCCTCCGTGGTTATTTTCCCTCTACTTTAAACCCTCAATGACTTTCAACAAAAATGAAGTACTTCAGTTGCCACAATTACAAAAAATGTATTAAAAACTACAAAAAAATTAATATCTCAAAAACAAATTGAGATACAGCTTTCAAACAAACTGCATTTAAAAGAGCATTTTTTTCCTTATACGACGGTGTAAAAATTTAAAATGTGCGATGTTTAGAAGTTTAAAATTTTGCAGTAAAGAAAATTGTAAAATCAAAATTTCATTTCAAATTTCAAAGTGTTGCCATTCGCAAAATGACATATGCGTTACGCACAGATATGTTTGTCCTTTATAATATAGATTGGGAAAACAATAGTGATTTGGTAATTAGGTGTGCCAGGAAAAATATTTTGTTGTCAGAAAACTCCACCCACCGCTTCATTTTTTAAAAAATAATTATTGGTTGCATTTTTAACAGTCTTCTCACCCATTGCAGACGATTTTTGTGAACTAATTTTATTGAAACTGGGCCTATTTCTTTGTAATAAGATGATTATTTTTTATTTTATGTAATAGTGTAAGTATTATTTTAATTAATTTTATTTTCAATTTTTAACTGACAAAACTAAGATTTTTAGGTGCGTTCGTAATTATATAAATACGTAGCACCTATAGTCGTCGTTCAGTCCGTCCGTCTGCCCGTCTGTCTGTCCGCAGATAACAGAGCAAAAACAACCCAACCGAATGATCTGAAATTTTAAATATATGATTGATGCATAATTTTGTCGAGCCATTTCAAATTTTATGGATATCGGATGCATAGTTTAATTACAGGGACTGTCAAAAGTTTTTCTTTACATTGCGGCCAATGGGAAAATTTATTGCAAGTGCATTTTAATGATGTTACAGCCTTCCGAATGGTCTGAAATTTTAAATATATAATTGTTGCAATATTTTGTCGAGCCATTTCAAATTTTATGAAAATCGGATGTATAATTTAATTACAGGGACAGTCAAAAAATTTCCGTTACATTACGGCCAATGGGAAAAAATTATTCCAAGTGCATTTTAATGATGTTACAGCCTTCCGAGTGGTCTGAAATTTTAAATATAAAATTGTTACAAAATTTTGTAGAGCCATTTGAAATTTTATGAAAATCGGTGTATAGTTTAATTACAGAGACAGTCAAAAGTTTTACGTTACATTACGGGGAATGGGAAAAAAATATTGCAAGTGCATTTTAATGATGTCACAGGAATTCATGAAGTGCAAAAAAATATATACATGCAGTACAATATGGGGCGCAAAAAATAATTATAAAACTAGTTATAGTACGAACCCACCTCATTTGCCACGTTTGACGAGCAATTTTCAACTTGTTTGTATTTGTCGTTTATTTATTGATTTTTAATATTACCGTTTTCCTCCCACTTTCCTAGAAAAAAAATTAATAATTTTTTATTTTAGTTTTATTATTAATTATATTAATAGTTTTAAATTTCGGTGACTTTAAATATAAAATAAATAAACATGTAAAAGATAAATTTCAGTTTATAACTACTATATGACAAATTGAATATAAAATGTATTATGTATTGAGTTTATTTTAAAGTAAAAAAATGTAATGTATATTAATAGTGTTATTAATTTAATAAATTAAGGATACATTAAATAAAAAATATATTTAATAAAATATTAATTTAATTTTTATACTAAAATTCCTAACTTTTTTGAGAATTAATTAATAGCAATTGTTAGTAGCAATTATTAATAGCACTTAAAGTTTTTATTCAAAAGTTTTAATTTATAATTTCCAAAAAATAATATAGGAATTTTTTGAAAAATCAGTCAAAAACATAAAGTCTAAGTAATAATTAATTAATTAATTAAACATAATAATAATAATAATAATAATAATAATAATAATGCAACATTGTACAAATACGTAAAAATACCTTTTAACAGTGTTAGGTGATATTATGCAGATTTTAATTTTTTATGTACAGTTATAATTTACAATTCGCAAAAAGTAAGAAATTATTAATTAATTATAATTAAAGAGCAAAAATAATATTATAAGCTAACTAATAAATGAATAAACAACATGTTTATCTTCAGAACCCTTATCACTTTTATACATCCTAATGAAGTTAATAACGTTATAATAACCGAAAATTTAAAAAATATATATTTGCATTTACCCTATAAAAACTATTATATAGTTCATGTAATAGTTTTTAAACAAGCAATTGATAAATTAGTTATCTAAACAATTAATAATTAAAATAATTTTGAATTGATAAATACGTTTAATAAAAACAATTTAATTTTTGAATTTTTTTTTTTTTTTTACTTAACAGTATAACTATGAGTGTTTTCAACTTGTCGTGCAAGTTAAATTCATGCTGTATCAAATTTATTGCAAACTAACGGCAAACAAGTAATCAAAAATACTGCAAACTTACTGCAAAGTAGTAATCTTTCCATATCACACTATAAGTTTAACCCCTTTGAAGGGGTCAATAGACCTGATCAGGTCTATTGATGCGAAAGCGCCGTCAGAAGGCGCATGCATAGGTTTTATCACCATAAACAAGTTTAGGTAATATTTGTACTTTTCATTTCGAGCATTTTTTGGTATTTAATAAGTATAGCGTTTAGATAAAACGGTGCCTACCGAATAAAATTTCTGCAATTTCTGCGTATGTTCTGATTCTCATTGTTATTGAGTTTCTCAACAGAGAGATTTTTTGCTTTCGTCACTTTCGTGAATTAAAGACAGTCTTGCATCAGTTTCACTACAAACTACTCATTCAAGTGGGTGATGGTATACCTTGCGGGAGATTTGCTGCGAATTTCTCAATTCAAATTTGTCACGGCAAGATAATATCAGAAAAAATCAAACTTTCTGCTAATGTTCATGCTATCTGGGTTACCTCAAAAATTTCCAGGGGGAGCGCGGCGGATCGCATGAACGGCTCATGCGATTGACACTTATGTGAAATCATTATCCAATATCTATTACAGCACAAATTCTTAATTCAATGGTAAGAAATTAATGCCGTCCCGGTTTTTTTAAGCCATTAAAGATGAAAAATGCCGTGTGGCCACAAAAAAGCGCCGGCTGACTAGAACAAAGAGAGCGCGAGTAGAATAATTCTTCTATCTGGATCTTTATTTAGCATAATTAAATGGGGGAAGCCAGGACATCTACACTTGACATATATATATACATGTATAATATTCTTTTGAATGAATAACATATAGATATCAAGAAAAGCCAAATATGTTTTCTAAATTTCCAAATTTCTTCATTGTGATATATTTATAAAATTTCTTAATTTAAAATGAAATTTTACTTAAATTCACTATACATTCACTATACATTACTATTTTGAGATTTTATGTTATTTTTTTGTATTTTCATTTTTATTTTTTATTTGTCATATTAAAACATGTAGGCTGCTTTAATTCTAAGTATATAAGTCAAATAAATAACAAAGAAATATTTGAAATACAGAATTAATTTTAAATACGAAAAGAATATTTTATGACAATAGAAATTTTAAAATTTTGATTTATGTTTATTGTGCTCGTAGTTTTTGAATGTAATAAGCATATAAAAGTCTTAAATATATTAAAAAGGATTTGTAATTGTTGCAAACCACTTCACCGTCGACAGGTATGGGGAAAAAGTGCTTTTATCCCCGAGTTATCTCGGGACAAACGGTGAAGTGGTTCAAAATTAGAAATATTTTTAAACTTGTCATTCGACACCGGTAGAAATAGCGGTAATATTATTGTTACATGTAAAAAGATTAATGCAAACTTTTAAATAGTTTTTCAAAAAATAGTAAATTAAAATAATTATTAAAATAAAATAGAAAGTTCTAGTCTGTTCCGGTGCAGAATTTAAAAAATAATGTGACTTTATCACAATTCCATGTTAAGAAACCCCTTTTTAAAAAATATGTAAAATGCAATACATTTAAAATTGATGCGCCGTTAAATAATAGGATAAAATAAAGATTTGTAAAAATATTTGCAGATTTTTTTCATTATTAATCACATAGTGTGCAAATTATATACAATTGAATATGTGCATTTTGGCATGGGCATTTGCATATGAAAATTAAAGCTCGACTTATAAATATTTTTAAATTGTCTGGACTTTATATTTATGATAGACTAAAATATGAGGAGCTTCTATAAAGAATCCACAGAACTCTCCCTTCCCCCACTCCTGAAAACGATTACTTCTACCATATAAAATTTGCATGGGGTGCTACAATTTGATTGCGAGTTATAAGTGTTTGCGGTTTTCGGGCCCTTATATTCGGTTATACTAAAATTTCAAGGGTTCAGTTAAAAAATCTTATAATGTACCTCCTTTTTTAAAGATTACGTTTACCTTACAAAATATGAGTGTGATTACGATAATTACAGAGAGAGTTATAAATGTTTTAATTTTTCAGGACCTTATACTTAAGATACACTAAAATATATAAAAAGTCAACAGAGCCCCCCCCCCCCTGCCTTATAAAACGATTATGATTATCATAGGAAATTTGTGTGGGCTGCGACAATTTTGATCTGTGTTATAAGTGTTTGCGTTTTCGAGTCCCTATATTCGAGTTATACTAAAATTTAGGGAGTTCAGTTAAAAAATTTGATAATGTCCCTCCTTTTATAAAGATTACATTTACCATACAAAATATGAGTGTTTTGCGATAATTATAGATCGAGTTATAAATGTCTTAATTTATCAGACCCTTATACTTATGATACACTAAAATATAGAAAATGTCTATCCCCCCCCCCTTGTTTTTTAAAATGATTACCATACGAAATTTGTGTGTGTTTACTAAAATTTTAAGGCCTTTATTTAAAAAACTCTACAATGTCCCCTATAAAATTGTCACCTATTTCAAGTGCACAAAATTTCAGCTTGCTGGAGAAGGGACCGAAATATCTCGGGACCGAAATGTCTTGGGACCGAAATGTCTCGGGACCGAAATGTCTTGGGACCGAAACGGCGGGACCGAAATGGCGGGACCGAAGTGTCTGGACCGAAACGTCCTGCTTCCTCTACAAATACCCATTATTCTTTTTCTGCTCATTTTATTTATGTATTTATTTTTTTATTTGTTGGTAATTTGTAATGTATATATATATATATATATATATATATATATGAAACGATTTCACTCGTATCATATAAACATGTAGATCTTAAGCACCAGCATACCCACATTATGTACCCAATGAAGAAATCATGATTTTTTGCAGTCGAATAATCGTGATGTAAGAGTGGAAGGTCGGGCAGTCGTCCATTGGAATGTTTCCCGAATCATAATAATCAAAGCCTATAGATGCATCAAAACGTTTATTAATCGACCATATAATGCACCAAATTCCACTAGTTATAGGTGATCCATGTGCGGGCAGTTGCTACGTAGTAAAATGTACCACTAGATGTTACGAATAGAACAAATGATGAAGATTTAGGAAAAAAAACACTCCAGGTGGCGTGGTTTAATTAAGCAACTCAATAATCGTCGAACTCTACCTCTCCTAGCCCATGCAACGGGTTATATACTTGCGAAAACTGCATGCGTATGAATACAATACACGATAAATGACAAACCCCGATAAGTAGCCGGAAGGACGCGATAAGAGCAGAATACGATAGGAGTAGCTCCAGGGGGAAGGGGGGAGGCACGCGTGACGACGATGCGATCTCTTTTGCTTCGGCGTCAGAATTATTGCGCAAACAATGTCTGGCAGGATTTGCAAGGAATTGTGGGAAAAAAGAACATCATCGAACAATTCTATTAAAAAACATTTGAAAGAAAAAGAATTTATTTTTAGAATAAAATGAAAAAAGTAATTTAATCGGTTTTATGAGATGAGACGAATGGATTAAGGTTTTTAGACTAATAAAAGAATACGCAGTTTTAAATGCATGAAATAAAAGACAAAAGATATTAAGATATTATTAAAGATAGGTAAAAAAGAAAAAAAAACGTTAAGAATTTGGAATAGTTTTACTAAGATTAAAGGGCGAAAATTTTTATTATTACATATATATATATATACATGTTGGGAATTTCTTTCCCAATGAAAGTACGTACGTTTTTCGTTTCAAAGTTATTGCATTGTCCCTTACTCTGCACTAATGTTGCCCGCGTAAATCAGAGCTCCAAATGCTCTGGACATCACTAGTTTCTTTCGCCATCTTTTATCACAGATATTTCTGACATCAGATAAGACGAAGAAAATTACTTTAAAGTACTGGTGCCAACAGCATTTGGAGCCCCAATTTACACGCGACACATGGCAACACTATCCCACACCCAGGATTGTCGCTGCCGCTCGCCATTGTGCCAAATAGCGACAAAATGCTTCATTTGGCGAGTAAACGAACAATCATACTCGCGAAATTACGAGTGCTCAATTTCTGCTCCTTTTTTTCGTGTATGTGTGTGCTTAGGCATTTTGTGTGTACTTAGGCAACTGTATGCTTATTGTATCTTTATTTGTGCAACTTTAGGCATTTGGGACCCGAAGATTCTGCCTAGGTTCTACCAATATCCGTTATTCTTTTTCAGCTCATTTTATTTATGTATTTAATTTTTGTAAATAAATAAATATAAAATAATATTTGCAAATATATTAATAAATAATTAATATATTAATAAATAATTAATATATTAATAAATAATTAATATATTAATAAATAATTAATATTTGCACAAATAAAAATTATTCGCCAATATAGTAGCGATTCTTATCCGCATTGTCGAATGATTGATGTTCAGAGCCTGATTATCCAAAAGGCACATAAAACGCGAGCTTCCCCGCAAAAATTTTAGAGGGCCCCGCAAAATGACTACAAAATAGGATCTTTAATTCCATTTTTTTTTTTTTACATTGTTTTTATAATTTATTTAGAGAGAAAAGTTTGCCAGATACAAAATGAAAATCCACACGATTTCAGGTAGATTTCCATGCGCAAATACGGGTTAGGTTCCCTTACAAAGACCTCTACGAAGGACACTCCCCCTCGGGCCCATATCCCTAGAGTAGATAATCGGCCGTCAAAAATCCACCAATCAACCAACCACACGATTTCAGTAAACTTATCTAACCGGATAATTCTAACAGGGTTGCTACTTTACCTGGAAAACCTGGAAAAGTCAGGGAATTCAGAAATTTGTCTAATAAGTCAGTGAAATGTCAGGGATTTTCTATATTTCATCTAAAATCCTGGAAAAGTCAGGGAATTTAATAAAATTTCATGGGGGTCGCCAAATAAGTACAACCTTTGTTCGCAAATGAGAAAAATCTTCCACGTTTTTTGCAAATTCCAATTTTTAGAAGTTTTATTTAATCACCTCTTAAAATTTCCTCTTCCCTTTTTCTTCCTCTTTTCCTTTTTCCAACTGTCATCTGCACACATACTTTAAAATTTTTAACTGTTTAATATAATTTTTTGAAATTTTACTGCAATATATTTTTTATTGACATTTAATGTAACTAATAAATCATTTCAAATCTGCTTAACCTCCACCCTGAAATGTTTGCTTCTCAACCCCCTTTGCCTAAAGTTGAACTTAAGTGAGATTGTGATAGATGGTGAAGTAAATTATCCTTCAATGCAAAAAAATATTGTATATGTATATATATTTTTTCATTTTACAGGAACTTTGAAATACTCAGAAATTATTGAGAAAAGCAATTTATATTGCAGTTCTAAGAGCATTTTTTTTGTGTGTGTGAGGGGGGGGGGTGCATATATGAAATATTAATTATGATATATAATTGAAAATGTTTATATTTCCACGTGGTACAATATTTATTTTACTGTAGTCTTGTATAGTTCGCCTTACACCACTAGACTGAAATTTTCATAAAATGCACCTGGAAAAGTCAGGGAATTTCATTCCCCTACATGAGTAGCAACTCTGTTCTAATGTGATCGATAGGCTGTTAACAAATCATATGCCATCCTGATGTACTTGTTAGAAATCTCCACTATATGGGTATACCACAAATATATTCTATCTACAGTATATACAGGGAACATTAAAATACTGTTAGATGAAATATCTAAACTCAGCTAAGTTTCACCTAAAAGTTATAATTTTTGCATTGACAAGTTTCCATTTCCATGTATGTAGAATTTAGAAAACTTTCCCAGTGTGAAAAGGGGCCTCCGAAATGACTGTGCTTCCCCTAGATTCAAAGGTTAATTGGGCCCTGTTGATGTCGCTTTAAATGTTCAATTGCACCGTGTCATTTACATTCAGAGGCGTCACGATGGGGGGGTTATGGGGGGAGGGAGCCTCCCCGCCCCAATGTATGTGAAGTTGGGAGATTTGAGCTGAGTTGGGAAATTATAGATTTTTGAAATACTTTTTTTTTTTTTTTAATAAAAAGTAAAAAAAAAAAAAAAAAAAAAAAAAAGAATTTTTTATTGACTTGCTGACTACCTTTCTGAGTTCTGTAATAGTAAAATAGTTAAACTTTCAAAAGGAATACAAAAAGCAGCCAGACTCAATTTCTCATTATGTTTGTCTGTGCTATGAAAATATCATACATCTACCAGACCTGAATTTCTCTACTGTTGTCCACCAACAGTGTCTCTAATACATTTCCTGCAAAACTTTGTTCCTTTCTCAAAAATCTAAAAATATGAGGCTATTTTCATATGAAGTACGATTATGATTCGTACACAACTGAAGCCAAAAACTTTCATTAAATGAGCCAATAATTATAATTTTTATGTTTTTAGTTTCAACATTTTTCTTTGGAAAGAATTTTTTTTTTTTTTTTTTTGCGTATAAGTATCATTATTATTAAACACATATTGAACATATTGAACATTTAGTTGGAAAATTGAGCAATTTTTTTCACGTTGGGAAATTTTTGAATTATAAGTTGGGAAAATTTTGAACTCACCCCCCCCCCCCCCGAAATTTTTTTTGTAGCTACGCTCCTGTTTACCTCAATACCAATGCAGTTTAGCATCAGCCAGCCAAAGCCGAAGAAAGGAGTATGCCATGAGTATTTCTCTGTTAATCACTATCTATGCTCCGGCGTCGCGTCGTGCCTGTAAAAACACAGACAAAATTACTCGCACCAAGCACCAAATAGAGAAAAGTTTTGCTGAAATGCTGTGTTGATATTAGCCATTTGCCATATTATTTATTAGTTGTATGCAAAGTATCATTGGCCAGACGATTTTTTCTATCGTTTAGAGCCGAAATCTTATAGCAATTTTTAGTGTAATTTTCACTATGGTAAATCAAAGACAGGTGATTTTGAAGTTTTATTTAGGCTGTTAAAAGAATGTCTGAAACATTTACACATTCAGGAGACATTTAGAATGTACTTATTTTTTATAGTTTCTGTAGCGGATAGTCGAATTTCTATTTTATAAGAAATTACAAAAAAAAAAAAAAAAAATGCAATTTAACAAATTACAACGACCATTTGGAAAATGATTTTTTCAAAGACTAAATTTTAAGACATAAAAAATCGCACGGGGTTGATCATACATTACGTACGCCATGGATTACATTTTTCGGTACTATAAATTTTTAAACTTCTGCGGAGCTGGTCATACATTACGTACGCCATGGATTAAACATAAATAATCCTGGACCAATTTTAAATGAAATTTCATTCTTAAACTTCTAAACATCATACAATATTACTTTTTACACCGTCGTATAGAGAAAAAAATGTACTTTTAGGTTTGGTTTGGTTTGTGCTTAAGACGGCCGATTATCAACACGTGGGATACAGGCCCTTGGGGGGGGGGGGGGGGGGTGCCCTTCGTGGGAGTCTTTCAAATGTACTTTTAAATGCAATTTGTTTGAAAGCTGTATCTCAATTTGTTTCTGAGTTAGTGATTTTTTTGTAGTTTTTATTACTTTTTTGTCATAGTGGCAACAGAAGTATCCATCTCTGTTGAAAGGGAAGGGAAAAAATAGATTACTGTATAGACCAATCAGAAAACGAATAAAATGTGGATTTAACGAATAAAACGTTTCAGATGTGTTTTTGATTTCCTACCTTGACCGAGGACAATAACCATTTTTCTAAATGGTTTTAAAAAAAAAATTAGCATATATTGAAAAAAAAATGCATACAATAAAAGGTTAAAGATAGATTTTTCAGTGTTACACGCAAATCTATCGCTAAAATTTATCTTGCTATTTTTATTTTTTCATTTAGCTACTGTTTTTTATTTCTTTTTCGCCAAATCACTAATGTTGGTCAAAAGCAAGCGAGAACCCTGCACAACCAGATAAAAAAATTTGAATAGGGACTTCTTTCTTTTCAAAACTTTTTAGGTCTTTGTCTTGGCTTTTTTTTATTAACCTTCTCTTTTCTCAGTCTGTACTTTTCATTCTCTGCTACTGACAAAAACTTACACTCCCAAAATAGCATGGGGTTTCCTTCCGGGAATCCAAAAGTGTTGCAAACTGTTATACTTGAACTGTTAGATATTTTTTTCCATACCATTTCCCATATCCCTTTTTCCAAAATACAAGTGAAAATTTCTCTTATGTTATTTAGTTGTTTGGAATTTCTGAATTAAAATTAAACCTTTTAAAGGTCCAAAATAAACGCGAAATATGTATTCAATAAAATTTATTTCTGTATCTGCACTTTTCAATTTTGTGACACCTGTTACAAAGAAAAAGTGGGGGTGGGGACGCGAAATTGAAACTTTGTCCGGGTGCAGTTTTTTCTTCGCACGGTGATACATACAGCACGAATCGGGACACATTCTCTAAAGCTATGAAATAAAACATAACAAGGGAAATAGTGACTAGGGAAATGACATTTCCCTAAAAAGGTTTCCTTATTAATGCAATTTTTCCTTCAATGGTTAATCGAATGCTGCTCCCCTCTTTCGGAGAGAGATCTAACTAAATTTCACTCTACAATCTGAATTTTAAAATTCACATGTGCCACCAGTGGCCGAGAGGTTCTGCTCTCGAAGCTGATAGACGGGAGGTGCTGGATTCGAACACAATCGCGCCCGTTGGCCTGTTGATAATCGGCCATCATAAAAAAAAATTACAATTATCTCAGTTTTATGGACAATATAGGAGTTATTCACTTTTTTTTAATATGTTTACCGGTCAATATCTGAAAATTGGACAGTTTGTGTCCACTGCCAAAAATATCTCATTAATTATACTAAAACCAAAAACTGAAAAATGTAATATACTGTAAAATTTGTTACAACAATTACCAATGTTAAATGGACATAAAATGATGTATAAATAATTAATTTCTAACCGACTTCAAAAAGAAGGAGGTTATCAATTCGACCTGTATGTATGTTTTGTCCATGTTCACACATAACTTTCTGAAATATGAACCGATTTTGATAATTTTTTTTGTTTGAAAGTGTAAGTCACCCATTTGGTCCCATTCCAATTTTATAAAAATCTGATGATTAGAACATTTAAAAAAAATAAAAACTTTAAAATTCAAATCCTTTTTGAAGCAGTCGCCCATTATAAGCACTCATCTTTCATACTATTAGTCTTACAGAGATACGAGATCTTTCAAAGTGCGAAAACTTAGCTGGACAAGGGCCGAGATCCAGATAGATTTTTCGCTGGTAGTGAAACGAGATTGACCAATCAGAAGCCTGCAGTTTTGCGAACTTTTCGCTGTTTGCAAAAATACAGCCTTCTGTTTGGTAGATCTCGTTTCGCTAAGAGCGAAAAATCTATCTGGATCAAGTCCATTCTGTCTTCCACCAAACCGGAAGGCCCACAAAGACACAAACCGATATCGGAAGTCGGTGTCGAAAAGTTGAAAATCAACTTTCAAAGTTTCTCATGTATCAGAGCACAAGTACAACGCCTAGAATAAATAGTGTGGAAATCTGCTATACAAACAGCACTAAACAAATATATCCCTTAAATGTGCAATGATGCTGTAATCCAATGAGCTGATCGCAGCGACATCTGCGTTATATTTTCAAATTTCAGTGTAAACATTGTATTATAACAGCGTCTAGACTAAATGGTCTTGGAGTTTTAGAAAATATCCTCAGATGCCGCTCCGATCGACTGGATTTCAGCATCATTTTACATTTAAGGGATACAATATTTTAGTACTTTCTAAGCACTACTGCTACAGTCTAGAATATACAGTGTGGAAATCGGCTATCCCAGTAATACTTTAAAAAGTGCTAAAATATTGGATCCCTTAAATGTCAAACGATGCTGAAATCCAATGAGTCGATCACAGCGACATCTTCAGGGTATTTTCCATAACTCTAAGACAATTTGGTCTAGACATTGCAATAATAGGATGATGTTTACTTTGAAATTTGAAAATATATCGCAGATGTCGCCTCTATCGGCTCCCTGGATTTCAGCATCGTTGCACATTTAAGGGATACAACTTTTAGCGCTGTTTGAATAGCAGATTTCCACACTATGTATTCTAGACACTGTACTACTGCGATAGTCAGTCAATTGGGAATTAAAACGGCCTATAGAGGCGCTGATCGCAGCCTTCGGTACAGGAAAATTGTCCCTTTAATTTCCCTTTAACTAATGCTAAAGTGCCATTGAAATAATTCTTTAATGTAAATGCATTTGAAAGTTTTAGATATTCAAATTCGGATATTTTTTACTTTGACATATAAGACAGAACACAAATGTCACAGGAAATCTGAAATTGTGCAAAAGAATAATCATTCTGAACTAATTTAAAATACATGTAATGCAAAGCACTTGTATGGCACTATCCTGAAGCGACAAGTTACATCTTTTCTCCACCAGATGGCGTATTCGAGCGCTTGAATCGCCAATATGTTCTGGATATCTGAATCTGGGGAACCAATGAGAACGGTTCAGGATCGGAACCCAGTAGGTATTGTGAACATGCTTACAGCATCTAGAGCTGGACCAAATTACAGCGTCTAGAATACATAGCGTGGAAATCTGCTATCCCAACAGCGCTAAAAAGTTGTATTCCTTAAATGTGCAATAACGCTGAAATCAAGGGTGCCGATCGCAACAACATCTGCGATATATTTTCAGATTTCAAAGTAAACATCGTATTATTACAGTGTCTAGACCAAATCCTTTTGGAGTTTTAGAAAATATCTTGAAGATGTCGCTGTCATCGACTCATTGGATTTAAGCATCGTTTGACATTTAAGGGATCCAATATTTCAGCACTTTTTAAAGTATTACGGGGATAGCTGATTTCCACACTATATATTTTAGACGCTGTTATAGCGCCTAGAATATATAATGTGGAAATTGGCTATCCCTGTAATACTTAAAAAAGTACAAAAATATTGTATCCCTTTAATGTAACGATGCTGCTGAATTATACAGATTGCAGCGACATCTGCAGTATATTTTATACAACTGCAAGATATCGGACGGGATCCAGATAGACTTTGCGCTGTTTGCGAACAGTTCGCAGGGGCGGGGTTTCGCCAAGTTGAATCAAAGTTGAAGTCCAGCTCACCTCAAAATAGCGAGAAATAACTTGCGAGATCACGTGACACGAAGCTTGGACCAATCAAATGCCTAGAAATGGGGTTTGATACAAGCGATAGACACCAAAGATTGAAGAAAAAAAATTGTCAACATCTCTCTTTACAGTTGATTACCGAACTAGACTAGTCCGTTAATTAAAAAAATAAGATTAATTTTGAATAAAGTATTTTTATTTAATTAATCGGATGTTTAAAAATTTCCCTGCAAAGTTGATTACACATTCATAAAGTTTGTATCTAGCATCACGTGGAAAGCTGAAGTCAAAACGGCTGAAGTAGTAAGTATTGCTTCTACATTTTAACATATTTTAACACCTTCAACCTTTTTAACTTGTGTAATGAAAATAAAATGTTGTAATAGATTTGAAGATTGATTTGATTTTTTGTTCGTTGTATTTTATGAAATTAGCCAGTATTGTATTTTTCTGTATAGTTTCTCCCCATTTTTCGATTATGCTTTCAGTAGTTAGCTTCTGTTTCTTTTTGCCTTTTTTTTATAGGGTATGAAACTACTGTTTTCTTTTGCCATTATGTTTTTATAATGTTCTTGTGCGAAAATCTGCCATGCTAAAAAGTAGGTCTAAATTAGAGATGCAAAGATAGCCGAATGATGTGCCCATTCGCCGAATATCAAGTGCATTATTCGGCCTTGGCCAAATAATACTGTAAGAAATGTCTTTATGTTTTGTTTTGGGAGTAATAGAAAACTTTGAATTTTATATACTACTAACAGCCATTTCTAAAATTGGTACTACTACAGTAAAACTTTTTAATTTGACAAATTATTTTATCATATATTTAGGGTAGATGTGCCAGTAATTGACCCCCTTCAATATTTTTGGTTTTTAAAAAAAATAACCAATGAAAATTTAGCTTTTATTTTTTTTCATAACTCCCCCTTGCATATTTTATAATCTTGTATTATTGTTGAATCTCATAATCAAACCAATCAGGAAGCAGAAAATAATGTTTCGAAGTTCCACTGTTTTTCAGTTAAAATCTTTAATGAAGATGCTAAGAGCTGGCTTCATTTTAAATAAGTTTATTATATTCTTTATTGCAAAATTTGCAGCATTTTGTTTTGGTAGTAATAGATAACTTTGAATTTTATATACTAACAGCCATTTCTAAAATTGGTACTACTTAGTTATCCCGTCGACGAATTTTGCCAAATTATATAAATCGCCAAACCACCTGCCAAATTATACAAATTGGCATAATTTTTATTTAAATAACGAAAGAACAAAAAATTAGTATAACATTAATAAAAATACAAATAAAACGTGGAAATAAAAATCACTTGATGGCGTAAACATGTCTAACTTCCTTAAAGTCAAGTGAATGTGTCTTTTACAATCAACCATTATTGACATTTAATCTTATAGTTTGGCTATAGATTTTTGGTCGACGGGATAACCAAGTAGTACAATAAAATTTTATTGAGTTTTTAAGAGGGGTGTCCATTACTTGGCTGTTTAATTAGTCATTTTTCTATAATGGACACCCCATGTAGACATTGCTAAAAATGGAATTTCAGCAATGTTTGTAGCGCATAAAATATTTTGACTTGACTGCGAACCAATATAATCAAATTTAATTTTTAAATTACACTTATCAAAATGTAATAACACCGAAACTTTTGTAAATAGCTGCTTTTAAGTTATTTTATGTGGTTAATAAAATTTCAATATTTTATTCTTAAAAAAAAAAAAAATGTACATAGCTCTGACTTGCGTATTTTATAATCTGGAAATCAAACCAATCAGGAAACAGAGAATATTGTTTAAGGGCGCAGACAAAGAGGGTCTTATGAGGTTTAATCCCTCACAATTTAAATAAAAACACTTAAGTTACAGAAGTTGTTAGAAGTCTATTTTAATATTAATAAAAGTAATAGCAAACGTGAAACTATTAAATCTGCCTTAAACACCAGTTCTACAGTTTTGTTTTCAAATTATTTTATTTAGTATTTAAAATAACCAACTCAAAGTATCATTTCCGCTGCTTAGATGCTGTATATTCCTGTGGCCACTATTTTGGATTTCTTGGCGATCTTTATCGATATGGCAACCACGTTGAGTGTTGGTTCTGGTAACCCAATTTTTTGGGAGATTGTCTTTTGCGTTGCATTTATTTGATTGACTATGGCTTCCGTAGTTTGTTTACCTGCTGTGGGAGATATTATTAAGAAATATCAGGAAATTTGATATATTTTTTGCTAATTTATTTCTTATATAGTGTTATGTGTATTTTTTCTGCAATATTGCTTTTTTCTGTTGATGAAAACATAGTTTTATTGACATCATTAGTGATGTATTCTGATATTCGAGATTGAAAATTTAGCTGAGTGGTGGTTTGACAACTCAACTCCGCAGGTTTTATAATTTGTAGTAAGGAAAGTGTTGAAGAATGGAGACATTTTGTATTTGTTTTTTATTGTAAAATTAAAATTACGGTAATGCAAAGTTTGATATTGATAGTATATGTTCAATATTGCAAGTTAAAGTTCTTGTGTGATTTAGTTTGAAATTGTGAGTATTTGTTCTTTTTTTTTTTTGCTGTAAAGTTAAATGATTCGAGAAATTATGGCAAGTGACCATTTTATACAATTGGGTTTCAAGGAACAAGATGTCTGTTAAGGTATGTTGATAATTTTATGTATATTTTGTTGCAATGTTTTATGTTAGCCGTTTTTTTTCTCATGCATTTCGTGCATTTTTGAGATTGTTGCATAGCAACATAACATGCATTTACTAACTGCTGTTTTAACGAGTTTTGTGCATTTTTGTGATTGCTGCAGAAGTAATTTGCTTAATCCAGTGATTTTTTTTTTTTTTTTTTGTTAATGAACACATAGCATTCATACGTTCATTTACTAATTGCCATTTTCACAAGTTTCAAGCATTTTCCAGATTGCTGCAGAGGTAGTTTGCTGAATCCAGTGATATTCTTTTTTTTGGTTTATGAATGGGTAGCATTCATACGTTTATTTACTAATTGCAGTTTTAACGAGTTTTGTTTATTATTTACATTTTATTTTTGTTAAGTTTAACATGTGCATAAATCGATGCTTGGCGACATTTACTACTTGGCAGAAAAGGGGTTTTTTCACACCAAGAAAAAATCAGAGATGGGGGAATATATGACACCTGTTCCATTTTATCAAGTTTCCCCTGAAATGTATCTCCTCCCTCCCTTTACCAATAGGGGAAAGTGGGGTGCAATGAGACAGTAGGTTTTTCTCTTTATGTATCATTCTAAACATTGCATCAATTACACATTTAGATGAAGCAATGGTACCACAATCTTCAGTTGAAAGTTGCTGATCTATCTGCATAAGCTTGCAGTTGTAAAAAGAAAAAGATTACTTCAAGAATCAAAAGTAAATTTGCTTCATGTACATTTTATGCTTTTTGTATATGGAGGCTGTTTTCAAATCCAAAAAGGCAACTTTATGACATAAGTTTTAATTTTATTTTTCTTCGGAAATGCATGAAACTAGCAGGTATCCTTGTTCAAAAACTATGTAATCAAGCTGCTTTTTTTTTTTTTTTTGCAAACACAATACATCTTTTAGAAAATAGTGTCAAAGTGGGCATTTTGAACGGAATTTCCACCCGAAAGGAGAAAAACTACTCGAGAAAGGATGGATGAAAAGCATGTTTGTCACATGATCAAAAAATGGAAAACACAGTTCGATTCCAAATTGCTTCCATATGCAGGCTTTCCAATTTCATATCTTTCCGTTAAAAAATGAATTTGTAAATGTGTCAAAATGTTTTCACTTGTTGAGCAGAGCAGTTGACTTGTGACTTGTTACGCATATATGTAATAGTTTCCTTATTTATGGAACACCATACTGAATTTAAACTATGCCTAAAAATAGCTTTTTTGTTTATAAAAGAAGTTTAACGTAAAAAATAGGTATAGGGAGGAATGGGACATGTCAGCAAAGAAAGGAATGGGAAAGTCTAATTCCTTCTTTTTTATGTAAATTGCTAATGTGCAAATATTTTTAAAGGGTATTAATTATGACATTGAAAATATATTCATTTACTTCAAAATGTAAATAAGTTGAACTGGTGATTTTTTAATGTCATCTCTGACTGTGACAGGACAGTCTTGAATTTTCCTTCTAGTGATGAAAATACTGGAATTTGATCGAATTTGCACAGACATTACCATTTACCAACTGGAAATGCAACGAATAATACTGTAATAAATATTTTTATATTTACACAGTATAACTTTTTAATTTGACAATTTATATTCATCATGTATAATGAAAATTTTATTTGAAATTAACTAACACTTTTTTTCCATTAACTTTCATACTGCGAATGGATTTTATCTACTCATTTTTATATAAGAGGCTAATTTAGGAATCATGTTAAAAAAATTTTGTGCTGTATCAGTAAGTACAAAAAGTATCTGTAATAAGCTAACATTAAATCTATTCAAAATTGTTTTAATACAGCTGTACAAGCTAATTCAATTTTTTTTATCATAATGGGAAGTTAAACATTTATCCCTTGTTACATAAAAAAATATTTCTTTCAATGATATCTTGAATTATACCTATAAAGAACATAAATATATGATTGATTACATATAAGATGTATAAGATATTTAAGTCGTATATGTTGCAATACTTTTTTTTTTTTTTTTTTTTAGTAAAATACGCTTAAAAGTTAAATATAATTTAAATGATTTTTTTTAAGTGTGTTACTATTTCTTATTAAATAATGAAAGAAATGTAAATACTAAATTCTTTTAATTAGTATGCATTTACGTTTTAGATATTTTTTTCAAGAATAGCATTGTAATGTTTATATTTGCCTTAAAAAACAGTTAAAATGTTTTCAATAAACGTAGATTGTGATGCAGAAATAATAATAATTCAGCATTCTCAGGTGATAGTCTATTTCTTTCCTTTTTTTTTTTTCGTAAATGTTACTGCTTCTGAAAATAATCTCTCACTATATATGGTACTTCCTGGTGCAGAAAAGTACTTTTGGGCTAATTGTGAAAGGTTTGGAAAGTCTTCCGAATTTTACGCCCACCACTCCAAAGGACACTTGTCTTTCTAGTAGTGGCTGGGAAAGAAAATTACTAATTTCTTTTACTTCTTCACATTGAGGGGCACTTTCTATAGAGGTTTCACTGCTGACAGCAAAGAAAAAATAATAAAAATTTTAAAAAATGTTGTTAATTGTGAGCTTTATAAAGTCTACAATGATTTCTTTCTGCCATTTTAGAGGATATTCCTTTCACCCTTTCTATCAGTGGTTTTTCTTAAGATATTAAGATTTCTTATATTTGATCTTATTTCATCTGAAAGCTGAAACTTATGTTTCCTAGTACTTTTAAAATTTTGTCATTATTTTAAAATGTAACAACAACACACATAATATCTATTAAAATATAACTAGACAGTACCTGATGAGGAACTTTTGCTAAGAATTTTTTTTTTTTGAGGGGCTGAATTATATTATTGAGGCAATTTTTAGGCCAAATATTTTTTCAAAGTAAAATAATGCTTTAAAAAAATAAAAATTTGCATATAAATAATTTTTTAAAAGAAAACAATACATTTTAATTGTGAAATATACAAGAATTGTGCATATAGTGCATACTATATTTTGTTTTTAGGCAAAAATAAGTTCATTATTCGGCTGTAACTTGGCCGAGTATTCGGTTATTCGGCCAAACCACTATTCGTTGCATCACTATTACCAACCTACAATTTTTGTTAGACTGTATACGTAGCCGGCACTAGACTATTTGTGTCTTGTTTTTGTGTCAAACAAAGTTTATTTTCTTATTTGTGTAAAAAGTACCCTATTCCTCCCCACTCTTCCCCTACATTTAAAAATCTTTAAAACTGCTTAACTTATTTATCTTTAATTTGCGTCTTATGATTAAATATGGCCTAAACATTTATATTTGTTCCAGGTACATTTGCTTATGTTGTTGCAAGTCAGGTTGGAAAAATCTAATAATTTGAATTTACTGCAGTTGTTGGTGAGTTATATTTGTATATTTTTTCTGTGATTGGTAAGAAGACTTTCTCCATAGTGGATTTATTAAATTAGTGATTAATAATTTATGAACTTCTCATAAGAGGTGCTGTGCCTTTTGTATTTGCTAGTATTATCCAAGGCGACACCAGATTAAAATAATGTTATGAATTATCTAGATACCATTTAAATTAATATATTCTTTAAGTAAAATTTACCGTTATAACAGCAAGTTTTAATCCACTTCATAAATCTTTAAATTGTTGAATAAAATGCAGTATTTTTTAAATTATTTATTTAGTACTTTTCAGTATAGGAGCCCGGATGTTTTCGTCTTA
Organism: Maratus speciosus; assembly: GCA_963932465.1. Taxonomy (NCBI): domain Eukaryota; kingdom Metazoa; phylum Arthropoda; class Arachnida; order Araneae; family Salticidae; genus Maratus; species Maratus speciosus. The sequence goes on from OZ010797.1 coordinate 106,173,544, forward strand.
AGCTTGTTGCAATTCAGGCTTCAAAAAGTGAGAGTTGTTGCCAAATGATATAAACAACTGTGAAAACACAACTTGTGAACTTTTAGACTTGGTTTATAAGAATTCATGGAACAGATGTGTTTGTGGTCTGCAGAAAAGTAGTTAAAATTAACCTATGGGCAGGGCTCTCGGTGCCGCTCGCCATTGTGCCAAATCGCAACAAAATGTTTCATTTGGCGAGTAAATGAAGAATCAGGCTCGCCAAATTGCGAGTGCTCAATTTCTGTTCTTTTTTGTGTGTGTATGTGTGCCAATATAATCAAGATCTTATCTGTGTTACTGAACGATTGATGTCGCTTTTCATGCTCAGTTACACCATGCCATTTACATTACTCTATTTATAGAGGTACATACCCAACATCTATTCAGTTTAGTAATAGCCAAAGACACAGAAAGGATTATGCGATAGGTACTTCTCTATTGTCAGTTAATCGCTATCTATGTGCCAGAATTGCTTCAGTAAAAACACAAACAAAATTACTTGCATCAAAAGCCAAACAGAGTAAAAGTTTTGCTGGAATGTGGTGTTGAAATTAACCATTTACCATACTATTTATTAATTGTATGCAAAGTATTATTTATCAGTCAATTTTTTCTATCAGTTAGAGTTGAAATCTCATAGCTATTTCTAGTGTACATTTTCACAATGGTATATCAATAATAGCTGTTTTGAATTTTTATTTAGACTGCTAAAAGAATGTCTAAAACATTTACACATTTAGGAGACATGTAGAGTGTACTTATTTTTAATAGTTTCTGTATTAAATATTCAAATTTCTATTTTATAAACAATTACAAAAAATTGGGTTATTTTAGGACATATTGAAAGAAAAAGGATACAATAAGGGGTTAACTATAAATTTTTCAATGTTTTATGCCAAATTTATTTTGCGAACTTTTTTTTGTTTTTACTTCTTCACCAAATCGCTAATGTTTCAAAAGCCAACGAGAACCCTGCCTGTGGGAAAAAGACAAAATTTTGGTAATGAACTGTTCCTTGTTGCAAACCAGATTTATGGCAACCATAGCTAGCTATATTGTTTCAGGAGGTGGTAATAAATTTTTACGATCTCGTTTTGCTTTTACATTTTGTATGTAGATATTTTTACATTTATTTTTTTAAAATCAGAAGATTTCTGTTTAAAAAAAAATCTGGCCTATTCATAACTAACTTTTAAAAAATTTCTGCATAATTTAAGTAATATTTTTGTATTATTTCTGTTTAACTGAATTTGATCTTCTTTATAAGTGGTTCTCAACCTGTGTGCCGTGGCACAGTAGTGTGCCGCAAAGAGATCTCAGGTGTGCTGCAAAACTCTTAAGCAAGCTGTGTCAAATTAAAAAAAAAAATTCAAATATGTAATGTCAGGCATTTCATATTATATGATTTACTTTGAAATAAAGTTTAGTGTCATAAATTTGCTTTATTTGTATTTGGGAGATTTTTCTTCTGTTACTTATTATAATACCCGGTAGCAGAAAGTTCGAGACGGGAGATGGACGTCGCAGATTTTCTTTTCTCTTTTGCAGATTCTTTTTCATCAAACCTACATTTTGCTTCATATAATGTTTAGCTCTTTATTACTTAATACAAAAAGTTAATATTATTATTAATAAAAATTTATAAAATGCCTAAAAACGCTACAGGTAAGTGATTGTTTAATTAATCAACGCTTCAATTGTAAAAATATTTTACCTGCAGATTATTTTGTTTCTGTCGCAGACATTTGGAGAATTTTCTGCTACTGGGTTATAAGAGTATACGAGGAAACCCTAAAAATGGTCTTACGTCTCTTGAATTAAATTTTTTCAGGAAAAAAAAAAAAAAAAAAAGTATCTCTTGAAGCAAAAATATTACAATTTACAGGCATGAAAGAGTTCCTCCTAAAGGAGAAATTCCACCTTTTTAAAATCAAATTTGGATATTCTCTGGATTGATGCAAAAATGCAAAGAAATATTAGAAGCATATGGGGCAAAGGGGGGGGGGGTCTAGAAAGCTTAATAATTAGACATTTTGTTTATTCAAATCCTTGGAGTTTGTTTCTGAATTGCTGTGCTATCAAATCAAAGGCAAGTTTTTATTATAAGCATCTGAAAGACATGTAAATTAAGTTCTTTAACTAGGGAAAGGAAGTTTCCATAAGGTTATTTTGAAATAGAATATTTTAATCTATTTATAAAACACTTCTGGCTAATTTCAGCGATGCATTTTTGGAAATGTATTTCTGGATCAATTTGGCGTGCATATATTTAGTATAGAATTTTTCTTTCAAATAAATTCTTAAACATCCAAATTATTTAAAATAATACATTTATTTTGACAAATTAATTTCTGTGCTTCTCATAAGTTATCAATTACATTTGGATGGATTTATACTTTTAGCAAGCTGTTTCCAATTTTTTTTTTTTTATTTAATGAATTTATATTTATTGTTTATTTAATTTTTGTTTTAATAATTTCTAAGTTATATATATATATATATATATATATATATATATATAAAGCAATCAAACAATCATATGCACAGCTATAACTCATTTTATTGTATGAATAACTGTTGAAATACATCTAAATTATACAAATTTGGCTTTATTGTATAGATGGGAAAAAAATTTCACCTTTTTTCCTACTTTCATGCCTGAATTTAAAATGCAGTAGAAAATATCGTTAAAAAATGATTCAAGAGTATGCCTATATGAAGATTTTATCTTACACAGAAAGTCTTCTCATTTTTAAAAAAGCCAGAAAAGTCGGATCTTTTTAAAAACTCGGATATCTCTTTAAATGCTAAGCTAACGTGGAAAATTACTGATAGATTAAGAGATATTTTTTAACATTAGCAGTTCCTTTCCTTATACAATTTCCTATAAGCTGTTACCTGTAATTTCCTGCACTTCTATTGATCAGTAAACCTATACCTTGAATCCGCTTGTCCATATATATGGTAAAATTTCATTATGCTTTGCACTGATAAAAAAGGTTATAAGAATTTTATTTAAAACTAGCAGGCTATGCCCGCTGCGCTGGTCAATATTTCCAAATGAACCTTGGATTAAACTAAATGGTGAATTTGAACTTGTATTTTAAACAATATGGATCTTCAGCTTGACCTTGCTCATCACTGAAAACGATGCGAACGCCATTGCGATATAATGTTATCTTAAGCGTTGGACAAAATTTAACAATTAAGAAGTAATTGTTTTAGTTGATTATAAACAGCGCACTTATGGTCGGGTAATGAGACCGTTATGACAACAGAAATTAATACCTCTGTAACTAATCAACATATAATGAAATCGTATATACTAACACCATTCCTAAAAGTCATGCAACAGGGCCACTTGTAACAAAATATGGTCTGTAGATTTTTTTAAAAAGGCTAAACTTTCATAATCAGGTTCACTTAATTTTTGAACTTTTACTGTTGCTCTATAATTAAGTACCCTTGAACAATATGTATACACTAAAACCTTTCCAAAATTATTACCTAACTAATTGTGGTATATCCTACGATAGTATTATAAACAATCGGAATGAAATACAAATTTCCGTTGTAAATATATAGTAGATGATGATGATGCGATTTTGTGTAATAGTAAAGTTTTCGCTTCAAACATAAACGATGCTTTCAACATTAAAGCTAATACACCAATATGTTAAGTATCCGAATACGGAAGGTTAACTTAAATTCTCATGAGCAACTACTCAAAGAAAAATGAATATGTGGCTTTTGTGATATTTTTATGTCAGCCGGGCGCAGATAATAAATCAATAAAGATTGTTTTCATAGCATATTCTTATTTTATTATTTTCATTTAAAACACAAACCTTTCACTCATTTCATTTAAAATGCATGCCTTATACTAATTTCATTTAAAAAACTGAAAAGATAAACAATAGCAGGAAATAATGCCATAATTAAAAACAAAAAAATATTTTTAATTTACATACGCAAAATGTAACTACTGCTACTGGGAATTTTAAAAATGCTATTAGCGAAATGTGCGCACGGTTGTTATAAATGTAACCATTTTTTCTTCTTATCGAGGAGCAATTTATAAATCGCACAATATTATTCCAATTCCAATTTCTTTCATTGAGGAACCTATGACCGGAAAAAATGGAAAAAGACTTTTGTAGATTCTTCGGATGACGGCATCTGACGCAATAAACCGAGTTTATATATATGAAAATAATTTTTAAGTCGTTACAAACATTGCTTTCATACTTAAATATTTTCATTGGTACTACTTGTTATCCCGTCGACCCATTTCGCCAAATTATATAAATCGCCAAACCATTCGCCAAATTATATAAATTGACATAATCTTTATTTTAAATAACGAAATAACAAATAAATTAGTATAACATTAATAAAAATACAAATAAAACGTCGAAATTAAAATTACCTGATGAAGTAAACACGTGTAGCTTGTTTAAATTCAAGTGAATTTGATATTTACGATCAACCATTATTGGCATTTAATCTTATAGTTTGACGATAAATTTTTGGTCGACGGAATATCTAAGTAGTACATTTTCCATTTTTGTTTTATAACGCTAAATTCTCAGTAATTTTTTTTTCCTTTTATTTTACATAAAATCACTATTTTTTTAAAAAAAATTAAGATGCTTGCATTTTTATTTCAAACTCATAGAGCCGTTTTTATTTTTTAGATTTTTTCCGTTGCTAGAGTAACGGATGTAATGATAGATATTTTGAGGTTTAGATGCCAAAGACACCGCCAAATTAGAAAAATATGAAATGTGCCATGAACTGTTGGCTTATAAAAATTTATTTGGTAGCATTCGATTCAGCATACAAAACTACATTAAAATATGCTATCATTTGACGCATAATTTTTATATTCGATTTTTTCCCCCTCCACGTGCAAAAACCATTAGGGGTGACACTTTAGAAAGTTCTTTCTTAGCAGAAGTCTATGTCATAAGAAGTATTTTTACCACGATTTTCAAGATTTTAGGTTCAGTAGTTTGCGCTGTGCGTTAATTAGTCACCTAATCCAGACTTTATTTTATATACTATATTAGATATTCCATTTTGCGGTGAATCGATGATCGAAAATTAGTCCAATATCATTTGAAATATTACATAACAGAGGAGAAAGTACGAAGAAAGACGAAGAAGAAATGACGAATTACAAAAGACTTGTATTTTTTTTTTTTCAAAATGTTGAATTTTTCGATAGTAATAACGTATTAAAACATAAATTTCCTTAAAAATTATCTTTATTTCCCAGATTTCGAATCTGTGAATTTTCCTATAAATGAAATTGGCGATATGACTTGAGAAAAAATGAAATAAACAATAGATAATATTTGCTTATATAAAATGGGTAATATTCGTTGATCTGAGTTCGAGTTTATAAATATCACATGCTTTCGGAATTACGGCGAAAAACATTTTAAAAAGTATGAAATTATTTTACAATATGTATGTGTGGCAGAGATTCACACTGAAATTTAAGCATTCGATTCCATTTTTTAAATAAGAACTGATATCTATATAAGTTACAATTGAATATGAAAATGTACCCAAAAAATGATCTCTTTCACCTAAAAAAACACCATTTGTGAGAACATCCTCAAGCTAATGTCACGCTTATGCACTTTTGGCTTAAAATCACATCGTTTGGCGACAAAAGAAAAATAAAAAATTGTAAAGAAACAAATAGTAATTACACATGTGACTCACAATTACATCTGCTTGTTTCTTCTTTAAGTCACGTGATGGGACAATTAGATATAAAAGAAAAAAGAAAAGAGCAGAACAGAAAGAAAATGTCGTTAAAATTTCATCTAATCAAATTTTCTGATTCGTTTCCATATCTAACGCAAGCGATAAAGAGCCAAATATTGCGTATCAAGTGTAATATTTCTTATTAAATTAATTTTTAAGCATTACAAATATTTCTTTCAGGTTTTGATTAAATGTTTCCGTTTTTTAATATTATCACTCATTGAAACGGATTTTCTTCTTCTTTTTTTTCCCTTTTTTTTCATTTAAATAAAATTAGTAACAGTTTTTCTTTTATTTTTCGAGGTTTAATAGCCGTTTCAATTTTTTTTTTATCAACGATGAATTTCGCCAAGAAATAAAATGGTAACCTTATCGCCCAAAATAACAGAATTTTCCGTCATAATTCTAAAACTAATATAGGTAGAATAATGTGTTATAGCTTAAAACCTTCCCTGAAACAATACCTATCTAACGGTATAAGTTCCGTAAAAATCCATGCAGTAGAACTCGAAATCTAGGCGTTCGGAACGAAATTTCCGTTTGGATTTTATATATATAATAGATAATAGAATAGATAATAGATTTTATATATATATATAATAGAATAGATAATAGATTATGTGTTATGAACTATCTCAAAGTTTAAAACAGATCGCATTGTTAGATTTCCCAATTTTAACAATATCGCGTTATGTTAGTTCCACATTCCACCACCAGGGAGCGCACTCTATTCTTAACGAAAGCGTATCCGAACGAAACTCCTTCGTGCAACCTTTCCGTAGATACATGAATCGGGAGGGTGGCGGTCTTAACGAATAATGTAAGATAATTGCTGAAATTACTACGAAAAATATGTTAAAGGGGCCCTACGCGGGCCCCTAATAGCGTTAGAGGAAATCGGAAGACGGCAAAATAATCGCGGGGAAAAGTTTGCTTGGGTGCTTCGGAGCTACTTTTGGCGCGAGATCTAAGCTCTACGACCAATAGGAGCCCAGATATTTAAGGAAATATGAAGTTACAAAGTTCAATATAAAAGAATTTTCCGTAATAATTCTATAACTAATCTAGGTAGAATGATGTGTTATAGCTTAAAACCTTCCCTGAAACGATACCTATCTAACGGTATAAGTTCCGTCAAAATCCATGCGGTAGAACTCGAAATCTCGGCGTTCGGAACGAAATTTCCGTTTGGATTATATATATATAATAGATAATTTTCTTTTCCTTTATTCGACTCGTATGCTGAATGATAGTGAAACTAGTGTTAAAAAGTTGCTTAAAATGGTGTTTCTTCTGCTTATAAATATTGATCTGAATTAAAGAGGTGTATATAAAAAAGGTTATAAGAATTTTATTTAAAATAATTTTCTTTTCCTTTATTCGGCTCGTATGACCCATTTTATTTGTGATAGTAAATAAATAAAAAATTATATAAAGTCATTTATTCTATAATGATAGATAATCCTTCTCTTTTTTAAGTTATCATAATTTTAGTGTGCTGCACACATTTAATTCAAGATTTAAGTACGCTGGGACATAAAAAAGTTTGAGAAACAATGTTTTATATTCAGATGCTAAATTTATTAAAAATCAAAGCTTACTTTTGAAAGTTTTAATATTTCTTTTATTTTCGATTGTTTTTGTAGTATGTTAATGGGCTGAAAATATCATTATTGAATTTGATTGTAATTATAAAACTATAAGAAAATTTCATTATTGAAGTTGATTGCACTTATGAAACTCAGAAGATATTTTGTTTTGAAATGTGCCAATCACTTTAAAGCAGTAACCTTTTTTAAAGTGCCATTAAAATAATTTTAGTTTTGAAAATAACTGTCATATTGCAACTTCAGAGTTTCAGATTGGTGATCAATTTCAAAAATGGCATTTTGGGAAAAATCACGAAGTTCATTTTGAGGGCCACAAACACATACATCTGTTATGAATTTGTATGTTGGATTTGGATAAATTTGATTGTATTATAAATCATTTTCTATATACAATTTACTTGTATATACTGTTTATATTCAAAAATAGACAGCTTTCTTATATTAAATAAATTTCTTTCAGTAAAGAATACTCATTATTATCATTAGTATTATCATTTTACTAATTGATGCATGAAACTGTATACTATGTTTCTAATTAGAGAGTCAATAGTTTAATAATTATTAAGATGCTATTTCCTTCATGAAAACACCCGCTCGCTAATCTTAATCCTATGGAAGAAATTTTTTAAAAATCTCATTTCCATTTCAATATTTTAATTTTTTTCCCCGCATTTTATAGCCGAGGTTGATCACCACAAAGACCTTTTTTTACCTTTTCGATTTTTTTAGAGGCCTTTATTTACTAGGATAATTTCACTTTCAAAACTGGTTCTGAAAATCAAAGCCCCCCCCCCCCCCCCTAAAAAAAACCTGGAAACAAAATCAAAAAAGTAAAGTTCTTTGTGGAGATTGCCCTCAGCTATTGAATGCAAAAAAAAAAAATAAAAAATACTGAAATCCAAATGAGATATATTTTTTTTTTTAATTTCTTTCATAGGATTAACATTAGCAGGCAGGTGTTTTTGCGTGAGTGAAGTAGCCCCTTAATTTTAAGTAGTGTTAACAACTTAATGTTAAATGCAGTTTTTAATCATTTTGATAAATGTAAATATCTGTATTTTTAAATATAGTTTTCCACAATTATTAAATTTTTATGTGCGTTACGTTATTATTAGAGATCGACCGAAAACTCATTTTCTGGCCAAAATCTGAATTTCATGGAAAATGCTGCTGAAAATTTGGCCAGACCAAAACTATCAGTATTCCAAAAAATCTGGTTTTTTCCTTCAGAAATTTTCAACATTGCTCATTGATTTGAGCTTTATCGGCTCAAATGAGACTATTTATTGCTACGAACTTCGTTGTTTATAATTATCAATCATGACTGATTCAAGACGTGACTGCAAATAATAAAGCAAGCAATGCATATACAGTAGCCTTCCTCTTAACCGGAACTCCGGTTTAACCGGACGATTTTTTTCTCAACATTAGGGAAAATTCAGAAAGGAAAATTTCGTTTCTCTTTATGGTTAATTAACTCAAATTTACATAATATAGAATAATTTCAACTTCTTATAAAGATACATGACAAGATTTTCAACAATTTAATTTGTATTAAATATCGTTCATTATTTGTTGTTAGTGATAATTTTTATTTCAATTCAGTTAACCCTTTAGCGGGCAGTGTCCACAAAAAGGGCACCTGATTTTAATTTCAAAGCTGACAAACGGCACCAAGAATATTCAATTAAAATTTTCCTTTTATAAAGTACTGGAAAATAAGCAAGTTTTTATTTTCTAATAAATTCGTTTGTAAATCCTGGTGCCAGTCCATTATTTCATCATTTTACAAACAGACTTCACGCCAGAAAGGGTGTATTACAACTAGTATGCATTTCACAAAATATAGAAAATATGTACTTTCTTAAAACTTACACAAATTAAAAACCTAAATGCATCCTACGGATTTAATTAATTAAATATGCAGTTTCTTATTTAATTTTTTTTACTTCTCCGCTTTAACTGCTTTTTCGCTTAACCGGCTAGCCCTCAGTCCCGTTTAGGCCAGTTAAGAGGGGGGCTACTGTATAACTAAACTTTTTCACATGCTGATTAAAAGCTGTAGACATAACAGTAATAGAAAATTTTCAGTTTGAAACCACAAAAGTATTTCCAATACTCTTTGAGTGTCATGGATGAATTATGTTTTATTTTATATGAAAATAAAAAGTTTTGGGTCGAAGGCACAGAGAGTCAATTTGAGCCACATATGTAATTAATTAATAATTAAATATATTTAATATGCATAATTAATTCATAATTATCATATTTAACAAATTCATATAATTAATAATTATGTATATTTATGTATGTATTAATTACTTTAATGTACACAATTTAATTACTTTAAACAAATTTTTGGATGTTTTTGTTTTCGGTTGAAAATAGGTAGACCACCGAAATTTGGTTTTGGCCTTAAAAAACAGTTTCAGTCTATCCTCAGTTATTATATACTAACTAATAAAATTACTTATTCTGTAGTTTATGTAATTTTTTGTAATTTCTAACTAATAATTATAGTTTTATTATTAAAACATAAAACATTGATTATATTAGCTAGTAGAGATGTAATTGTTTTGGGAATAGAAACTTCTTGGTAGCTATGATGTATTTTAAAGCAGAGGGGGGAATCATAAAAATTTTATTTAAATTTATAAAAATCATGTCTTTTTTATATCCTAATAACAAAAATTATATGTACATTAAAGATGAGACAGGTTCAGTCTGGGGTCTTGAGACCTAATCTTTTCTAAATTTCTACCAGTGGCTTGGTATAAATAGCAATTTTTCTGTTTTAAATAGATTTTCAGATAATTCTGTTTTAATCATTCAATATAGATAATGCTGTCCTGTTTTCAGTAAAATGTCTTTGGAATTCGTACAGCAATTTTTAAATTTTTCTCGAATTTTTTGCTTTTTCAGTGATTTTTTGACATTTGTAAAAGGTATTCAGTTTCAAACTTGCAGCTTAAATATTAATAAGAAATTTTTCCTTCCGTGATTTTAAATAGAGAATTTTTGATGCAATTTTTTGCATTCCAATGTGATTTTTTGTCATTTGTGCATGGAATTCGATTTGAAACTTTTAGCTTAATATGATAAATTTTGCCATCTTTTCAAAAAAGTTTTTCCGGAATTCATGCAGTGATTTTTAGATATTTTTCGCATTTTGTATGTCAGGCGTGCCAGCTAATATAATATAAAATAGTGTTGAAATCGATTTAAAAAGTGGTAAAAGTAAGTAAGAATAATAATAATTTCATTCATTATTTTAATAAATGATTATATAATAAAATTAATTTCATAAAACTTCAAAAGTACCGATTTTGGCACACACATTATATTTTTCTGCCAAAATGGTACTTTTCCTTGTTTATTAGTAATCCTCTGCTGTTCGAGCAATCATCAGTTTCTACGGCAACTGCTACAATTCGGCTAATCTAGGGTAATCAGCACTGCCAAATTAAGGTGAAACAAAGTGTATGTGTGACTTTTAAGATAAACATTGAATTCTTAGAAAAGTGTAAAAACTATTTTTACTTCTATTATGCATTTTCAAAAAGAATTTTTGCTATCAACAGGTTAAATTGAGCACACAGTGAAACCTCCCTGAACTACCATTTTTTTAAGGAACGAAATTTATTCCATAGGCTCAATACTAATTTTACCTCAATTCAGAGACCATCCCAGTTGAACTCCCTCCATGAACGACCCATTTCTTTGAAGAAGATGTAATGAATTCCATTTTTTCCTGGTTGCTTGAAGAAGGCTTTGTTAGAAAAATAATTCCAGAGAGTGCATTCTTCATCAAACTTCTAAACTAAGTTTAGAATTTTTTTTATTCTGGGTAATTTTAAGTGTTTAAACCCCTTTGTGCCTTTTTAGGCAATTAATTTAACTCTGATGGCAAATTAAGAATGACAGTCAATAAACTTCCCTGTCCTATTCTGTCAGGAACCTCTCAAAGAAATAGATAAATTAATGAAATCATCATTATTTATTCCCGTCCAAAAAAAAATTGTATTTATTTACTGGAATTTCGAAAGGACTTGGAAATAAAAGTTATAAAAGATAAAACTGTAAAATCAAAGCAAATGTCGATGTATTAATTTTTTTAACTCTATAGTAATTAACTTTTGTTTTGATACTTAAATTTTCATATTTTTTCCTAAGGTGAAAAATAAAGTTTAGTAACATTGTTACCTTTTTCCAACAATTTAAATCTAGATTTAAACATGATGACCTCCATTAAAGAGACCACCTCTCGGAGTGACCAATTTTTAATGGAACGGAACATGGCCGCTTTAGGGAGGCTTTACTGTATTTTAAACATTAACTTTAATCGGAATTTGTCTTTTTTTAATTATGTTTGATTCTTATAACAGAGTGTCATTAATGACTGTTGCTACACAATGTCATTGATCACTGCATAAAGTAGTTGGTTGGCAATTACATGAAAAAATACTATTAGTCCTTTAAAATTCTCAATGTTGTAAAAATATTTAATTTTCAAGCTATAACTTTTGGCGAATAAATTCAAATCTCACATTTACATACTTAATATTATTTCTCAAATTTTACATAGTTTTTAAAATTTAATAAACAGAATAAATAAACTTATAGCAAATTATTAATTGTTATAGCAAGTATTTACTTCATCAGATTTTGATTTTGACTCATTGTATCTTTCTAGTGAGTGTGGAAATGAAGTTTGAAGAAGGCATGCTATCTCTAACTGCATTGGAAAGGTCCTTACAAGATCTGCTGATTGAGATGGAAATTATTTTCAAAGGAAAAGAATGAACAGATAAACAAGAAATAAATGACTTGCAGGATTTTTTTTTTTTTTTTAATGTAATAGTATAATTATGAATAATAATAGTTTGTAAATAAAAAACATTTAATTCATTTTTGTGATTAATAAATTTTATTTGTTCTACATAGTAAGTTTTATTTATATTTCTAAGAATATACTTATAAGTTTTTTTGTATTAGCACTTCCATGTTTGAGATGTCAATAAAATATTTATAAAATAAATTTATAAACTTTTAAAATTATTGTAAATTAAACTTAAGAGTTGCTATTCATGACCAAAAAAAATGAGAAACAGTTGATAAAAATTGAGTCATAAAATCTATCTAAAATTTTAATTTAAATGAAACATTTATAAATTATGACGATATTGAAAAGCTAAACTGTTTTAATTCCTATTTATTTCAAATGCCTGATAAGCAGTTTAGAGATTATATCAATTTGTATTTTTAAAAAAGTATTATATAGCTTCACCTAGGCAGTAAAAAGCTCCGTAATATATATATGTATGGATATAATGAAAGTTACCATGTTTTAATTATCTTCTTTCTTTTTATCACTTAAGACTTTTAAAGTATTTTTTAATTTAACTGTTTGTTACACAGAAATTTGTTGTGTTCAAATAATTCTTACTTTCTATCAGCCACCATGTCTTACTGATTTCATCAACTAAGTAGGCATTAGACATTCTGAATTGGAATTAAGATAGCTTTACTGTTATGGTAGTCTATTTTTTATGTAGGTGCACAATTTCTGGAAGTTTTGAAGTGATGGAAAAAAGGATTTTTCTATTAAAGGGGGGGGGGGGGGATGGATGTTTTACAAATAAGAGCTTTTCATAAAAAATATTAAATATTTTTTCAATTTATGTACTCTAAAAATAAAAAGGTTTTATTTTTACTTCATATGAATATATTATAAATGGAAAATTTTAGTTCCCTAATTCCTTTTCATGCTGAATTTAACAGCATGGTTTGTAATGTATTATTTAACTGTTTTTGATGGCCATTTTGGTTGCACTTCTATTTTAAATTGTCATTAAAACTAATTTTTAAATAAAACAAAATTTGCTGCAATTTGTGTTTATGTAATGAAAAAATGGGATTTGAACAGATTGATTACCCCCCCTCCCCTTCCCATAAAGTAGTTCAGACTCTGATTTAGAATGAAGGCAGTCATAACGATAAAATATAAATTTTGTTCTAACTTACTTTAAAAATTTGAAACTAATAATATAGATTTTTTAATTTAGGAGTAATTAAAAAAAAAAAATAGTTGGGTTTGAAAACACAACAGGTGGATTTATTGTTTTTAAATAAATTTTGACAGAAATTTGCTTTATCTTTTCTTTTGCAAGTTTTATATATAATTAAAAGCAATAAATAAGTCTAAAGATTAATATTTATAGTAAAAGTGAAAAGAATAAACTATTTTAGCTACATGTTATTTTTTTAAATTATGATTAAGTATTTATTGAGTATGTTGTGAAAAAAGTAAATGAAAAATTGTTCGTGTAATAATAATTATTTTTTCAAATAGTACATATTTCAGCTTTACCATTTCCTCAAATCAGTATATGATATAATTTTGGATATGACTTTTCATTTTTAATGAGAAAAGTAACATTTAATTAACAGTTTTACAAGTTAATATTTTTATGTGGAATATTGAACATGAAAAAGATCAGATTGTAGAGTGAAAATAAACATGGTATTCCTACAGAGTATTCATCCCCAGCATCGTAGAGTCTGTAAGTTCAGGATGAAGATTGTCATAAGAATAAAATACAAATTTTGTTCTGCGTTAATTTAATGTCTTTAGAAATTGGAAACTCTCAAATTTTATTAATGCTTTGATATTTTTTAAATATTAGAATAATTTGTCTCAAGAAACAACACAGGCCGATTTTTGAATATGTAATTTAAGGGGCCTGGTCACTTAGCTTCTGATTTCCTCTTACTAATGTAAAGTCAATGGGCATTTGATGCATTCATATATTTGAAATATCTCCCCGGGAAATTAATATTTTTAACTTCTATTTTTTGTGTACACTTCCTAAAATATGTCTCTTTTTTTCTTAGTTCTCAAAATATTTCTTAAGTATAGCCTTAATTTTATAGGAAGTATTAAAAAGTGCTTACTCACAATTCGCCTGCTTTTAACACATACAATATTGAATTCGGCATAAAATTTAGAAATATTTTGTAAACTAAGAAAAAAGAGACATGTTTTAAGAAGAGTACACAGAAAAAAGATGTTAAAAATATCAGAGAAGATATTTTAAATATACAAATGCATCAAAAGTCCATAGATTTAACATTACGGAGGGGAATTCTGAAGCTGAGTGACTGACTAGCCCCTTTAACCCATTAACGACGAACCTCTTTTACATTTCTTTTAAATTCTTTGACATCAGTTTTCCTCATTGTAATTTTGAATTATTTAATCGCCCAAAATTTGAGAATAGATAATGTGAAAATTTCCAAATTAAAATACTGAAAAGTTTTGTTGGCCTTACACGGCAAGATTTCTTGCCAACCGGCTTTAATGAGTTAACAAAAAATGTTTTCAACTAAATTGTGGCAAAAGATTTTTTTTAAAAAAAGGGGGGGCGGACAAAGTTTATATATAAATACAATTAAACAATGTGAAGATTTATGTTAAGGGCAGAAAAGAATAAATTCTTTCAGCTACATATTATTTTTATAATTGTTGAATATTTCTATTGTTTGTGAAAAGAAAAAAAAAGAAAAATTGGTAATAAAAATAATTTTATACAAGTAATACTATATTACACTTTCAACCTTACCATTTCCACAAAATGCAATAATTTGTATAATTTTGCATATAACTTTTTTCTTTTCTTTTTTTTTTTTTTTTATGAAAAGTAGTTCCCACTAAAAAACTTCCCACTCCGCTGCGAAGACATTCTTAATCTTTGCAAAATTTGTTTTTGGTACCAGTAATAAAGGAAAATAAAATTCACCTTATTTATCAGAGCATTTTTGAAATTGTGTACTTGAAGGAAACTGCTTTTTAAAAAGTGGTGCTGATCGAATAAAATTTGTGTAAGAGACGCCAGAGCTTTAATGGTTAATGTTTTCAAGTAGAACATTGAACATGCAAAGAAAAAGTTAAAAAACACCCGAATGTACCTATTATAAAATTTTGAATAAATTATTTTATTAATGGTATTTAAATTTTACTAAAAAAAATAAATACCTTCGGAAAAAGAAAAAAATTTCCCCCAAACAATTTCTAGGTTATTTCAGAGCATTTCCATCTCTAATCATTTGTCAAATTGCCACTCAACATACATCATAAAATTAGATATTTTCGGCATTATTATGAAAATGAACTTAAAAATTTAATTTTCTATATCATCGATATATATATTATATATAAATATATATTTCTATATCAGCCAAATAAAAATTTTATTTTAAATAATTTAAAAAAATTTTATATACATATATTCAAACCTGGATTCATTAATATTTCTAACATTTTTTTCCCCTAAAATAAAGAGATATTGATTACCAATACTATGCTAAGACAGATAATCAATATCTTCCTATGTTGGAAGAAAAAAAAAACTAGTATGCTGTGGCCATTACAAAACTTTCTTCTATATAAATCATGTCAATTAAATCATTCAAATAGTACAAGAAATTACATCAATTTAGCCCCAATTCATATCAAAGTACATCTGAATTTGAAATTTGATGAAAATTCGTGCATTAGTTCTTAAGATTGTGGAAATTCTGAAAAATGTAACATAGCAGCACCACCTGTTGAACGATTTACAACAAAAGATAAACAGCATTAGTTCATATCGAGGTACACCTGAATCTGAAATTTGTTGAAAATCCAAGCATTAGTTCTCGAGATAGATGTATTGCGCAAATCGCAAAAAATGCAGCCTAGCAGCGCCACCTGCTGAGCGATTTACACCAAAATGTATAAAACGTCAATTCACTAACTGAATCTGAAATTTGATAAAAATTCGTGCATTAGTTCTGCAGATTGAGCTGTCGTGAAAAATGCTGCATAGTAGTGCCACCTATTGAGCGATTTACACCAAAAACTAATCAGCACCAATTGATATCTGGCACTGAATATAAATTTTTATTAAATTCCGTGCATTAGTTTTTGAGATCGAACGCCTACAAAATTTGTGTCACATACATACAGACAGACATTTTGTAAAAATGTTTTTCGGAATCTCCGACCCCTAATGAAACATGTAAATCCGTCGAAAATTTCCACGAAACCAATACTTTCTTCTTGTAAAGATAGAAGAAAGTAAAAAGCTTTGCCATTTTATAAGGCCGAATCCAGTTTTGACCAATATTGGCCTGTCCGGCTTTCTCCGATATTTGAAACTAGTATGTTGCGACCATAACAAAACTTTATTTATATAAATCACGTCAATTAAATCATTTAAATAGCACAAGAAATTACATCAATTTAGCACCAATTCATATCAAAGTATATCTGAATTTGAAGTTTGATGAAGATTCGTGCATTAGTTCTCGAGATAGAGCTATAGTGGAAATTCTGGAAAATGTAGCAAAACAGCGCCACCTGTTGAGCAATTTACACCAAAACATAAACAGCACTAATTGATATCAAGGTATACAAGAATCTGAAGTTTGATGAAAGTTCGTGCATTAGTTACTTGAGATAGAGCTATAGTGGAAATTCTGAAAAATGTAGCATAGCAGCGCCACCTGTTGAGCGATTTGGACCAAAACATAAACAACTCTAATTCATATCAAAGTATACCTGAATCTGAAGTTCGTTGAAAATCCAAGCATTAGTTCTTGAGATAGAGCTATTGCGGATATCACAAAAAAAACAGCCTAGCAGCGCCACCTGTTGAGCGATTTACACCAAAATGTATAAAATGTCAATTCATGTCAAGGACTAACTGATTCTGAAGTTTAATGGAAATTCTGAAAAATACAGTATAGCAGCGCCACCTGTTGGGCGATTTCTACCAAAATGTATAAAAGTCAAATCATGTCAAGAACTAACTTATTCTGAAGTTTGATGAAAATTCGTGCATTAGTTCTTGAGATACAGCTATAGTGGAAATTCTGAAAAATGCAGCATAGCAACGCCACCTGTTGAGCAATTTAAACCAAAATGTCAATTCATGTTAAGTACTAACTTATTTTGAAGTTTGTTGAAAATCCAAGCATTAGTCATTGAGATAGAGCTATTGCGGAAATCGTAAAAAATGCAGTACAGCAGCGCCACCTGTTGAGCGATGTACACCAAAAAATATAAAACTTCAACTCATGTCAAGGATTAACTGAATCTGAAGTTTGATGAAAATCTGTGCATTAGTTCTGGAGATTGAGCTATTACGGAAATCCTGAAGAATGTGGCATAGCACACCTGTTGAGCGATTTACACCAAAAACTAATCAACACCAATTTATATCGGGGACTAACTGAATATGAAATTTTATTAAATTCCGTGCAATAGTTCTTGAGATAGAGCGCTCACAAAATTTGTGGCACACACAGACATTTTGTAAAAACATGTTCTTCGGAATCTCTAACCGCTAAAACGTGTAAATCCGTCGAAAACCAAAAGTCGAAAATTTTTACGAATCCAATACTTTCTTCTTGTAAAGATAGAAGAAAGTAAAAAGGTTAGCCATGCAATATCGGCCAATCCGGTGTTCACCGGTATTGCGAAATCGCTGTTCCCGATATTGCTGTGCTACCTGGGGTGTACTCTTCTATCTTATTTAGACATTTTTTACCTGCATTTAAACCGAATATCCTGTATGGTATTCATTCATTAGAAGCTTTAATTCTTCGCATAACAATCGAGTGTCCTCTTTTTGATAATCTGAAACGACATTTGAAACCAGTTTCATTAAAATTAAATGAGTTTCTTCTAGAGATGCACCGAATAGAGATTTTGGCCGAATACGGAATATTCAGCAACAGGTAAACCGAATATTCAGCTAGCCGAATAGTGACTATCAAGCCGAATACCGAATAGTGACTATTCGGCAGGGCCGAAACTAAGGGGGAGCAGAGGGGGCATGTGCCCCGGGCGCCAAATGAAGGATTATACCTTTGGAGTGGATCATTTTCTCCTGATGGACTGATGTCTTCTATTATTATGAAACAGCCATTATAAATGAAGTGTTAGGTGAAGATGAAAGTGCAGTCGTAAAAAGGTTAGAACTCTGATTTTCTGGTCAGAATGGGAAGAAAAAAAATGGCCATAATTTTTTTGGCCAAATTTTAATGGCCAAAAAAAAAATTATGACCATTTTTTTTCTTCCCATTCTGACCACAAAATCAGAGTTCTAACTTTTTACGACTGCTCTTTCATCTTCACCTAACACTTCATTTATAATGGCTGTTTCATAATAATAGAAGACAACAGTCCATCAGAAGAAAATAACTCGGTTAAGCAGGGCTCGGATAATCGGGACTCTAACTGTATATTTCATTTTAAAAATGATCTTTAGAATATTTTTGTTCAGAGGGGAGTCGTGACCTCCCCCCCCCCTTGGATCCGCCATTGTAGATTACGTAGTTCAGTATTACATATTTGAAGATTACATATTTTAAATTTTAAAATAAGTCGACTATTTGAAAATTAATAAAATTCTCTTTGGAAATATACTTTGTGGAAGAGGAAGGTGGGGGGGGGGGGGGGGGCGCCAAAATCCATGCTTGCCCCGGGTGCAAAAAAGGCTAGTTTCGGCTCTGCTATTCGGCCGTATACCGAATATTCGGCTTGCCAAATACTTTTAAGTTTCAGAGTTTGAAAGCATTAAAAAGATAAATTTTAAATCAATTTTACATAATGTTTAACACTACTTCATATATTGATAAAAAATTTCTCTTTATAAGTAAATTTTGCACTAAAAAAATCTATGCTTTGAATTGTTATTTAAGAAAAGGATAGTTTTAAAGTTTCTTTAATTGATAAAAAAAAAGGTTTTTTAAGTATTTGGTCTGGCCGAATATTTCGATATTCGGCCAAACCGAATATTCAGCCTACCGAATAGTTTGATATTCTGCCTAACCGAATATTCTATTGTATGGCCGAATACCGAATATTCGGTGCATCCCTAGTTTCTTCTATCTCTGAAACGCCACAGATGAGTTTTTTACATCTTTGCAATCGTCGAATAGCAAAAAATTCTGCGATTTTTCTTACAATGAACACTTACAAATGCAACACCCATTGATCTCTTCCAGAGTTTCAAGCGAGACTGCGAAAATGCCACTGCGAACTTTACGCTTACGCTGCTTGCGGCATCTCTGAGTATCCGCAGATTTTCATGCGAAATAGCGAGAAACTAGCTGCGAAGTTCTCTCTGTTTTACTGATCGAGAAAAGTTTGCGAAAATTAACTTTAAACTCCGCCTTCAACTGTCACACGAGCAGAAAATTGCTGAGCTCAATCACGACCGGGAGAGATGATAGAATTTTCAGTTGCTTTGGTTGATGGCATGATACAGCCGAGAAATATTTTTACTATGAAATGGGTAAATTATCAGTTTTCGTCATTGAATATTACTATTTTCAGTTTATTTTATATACTTCTTACTAGTCTGCTTCTGAAAAAACTAATATGGGCTTGTAAAAAGTTCGTAAATTTATACAGAAAACATGGTTAACGAATACAAAAAAGTGAAAACTTTACGCATTAAACTGCATATTTCAATTTTTAATCCAATAATATAAACTACTTTAATGTGAAAAGTTGTCAGCGCACTTATCTACCCTTAATAATTAAAACAAATTATTAAAAATCAAATATTATTTGAAAATTGAATCAGTAAAACTGAAAACGGCAGGTTGACGCACACTCCAGGTGTATATTTTAGCTTATTGCGAAAGGTGGAGCTTTTTTCTGAAACTGGACAGCATTTTTGCGAAAGTTTCGCAGTTAGAGAAATAAGCCCCGCCTTGACACCTGTCAAAATTTGTTTACCTTTAGCAGCGAAAAGTTCGCAAAAAGGCTGGCTTCTGATTGGTCAATCTCGTCTCGCTAATAGCGAAAAATCTATCTGGATCTGGGCCAATATCTTGCCGTTGTAGAAAATATACTGCAGATGTCGCTGCGATCTGTATATTTCAGCAGCATCGTTGCACATTTAAGGGATACAATATTTAAGCACTTTTTTAAGTATTACAGGTATAGCCAATATCCACACTATATATTCTAGGCGCTATAGCGAAACTACAGCGCCTAGAAGATACAGTGTGGAAAACGGCTACAAAATAGTGCTAAAAAATTGAATCCCATAAATGTACAACGATGCTGAATAACAAGATGCCGATCGTAGCGCCATCGTAGTGATTTAAAAAACGATAGTCATTCTAAAAGAGACTCTTTAACCTATTTCACGTCATTCCTTAACTAAATTAGCTTATAACAGACTAAAATATCTTATATTTATAGTTTCCGATATTTAACATTCTATAATTTTTGAAAACACAGGGTTTATATTGAAAAGAGTTACAAGATGGCACTCGTATCAGCATATTGCCGCTGAGCATTGTTGTAGATTTATGGGATACAAGTTTTTAGCACTTTTTAAAGCATTATAGGAATAGCCGTTTTCCACACTGTATCTTCTAGGCGCTGTAGCGAAACTGTCTTTAGATTCAGTTTCGGTTATCGAATTAGATATCAGAATGATTTCAGATTTTTTTTAGGTAGGATTCCTCGATAGGAAAGTGGCGTCATACGGAGTTATATGATTGGTTGGGACGAATCTAGACAAATGTGATTTTAATTTTTGTTTTTTTCGTCATCATGAAGCATTTTTCATTTAAGTTTTTCGTCATCAAAATCCGTTTTTTTTCTTTTTCTTTTTTTTTCGCCACGAACCACCATAGT
Organism: Maratus speciosus; assembly: GCA_963932465.1. NCBI lineage: Eukaryota > Metazoa > Arthropoda > Arachnida > Araneae > Salticidae > Maratus > Maratus speciosus. Next base: position 106,194,661 of record OZ010797.1, read on the forward strand.
GAGCCAGCCATTACCTACAAGATTGTTAAATTTTCTCATTCGTATGCCCTAACTCGTTCAGACAACCATCGTCAAGTTCTGGCATAGAAAATTTCCAGGATTGATATAGTTTGGACAAAAGCATCTTTCAAAGCACAATCTGAGCATAGAATGTTATGCCACTCTCACATAGAGGCTGTCAGTTCAGGTTTCCAGATTCGGACTAAACATTCAAACATCACCACTCATTTCCGATGCCATTACTACTTTTATGGATATTAGATAGCTGCAGTTTATTTACTGAAGTATGGCGCGGTTTTTGCTAGCATTTTTCTTTTTAGTTTTTTTTTTTTTTACTGAAAGGGAGTACTTTTGACTACACATAAGAAAGTACTGTGCACTGACATATGGAGTCACTTTGCTGTGCACTGACACAAAGAAGAACTTAGTCGCGCTCTGATGTGTAAGGGCACTTTTGAGATTTATTGTCAGCAACCAATTCCGATGTCGTTAGATACATTGTTAAAAAACTGCAACTTTTGGTCCATAGTCACTCCACTGCTTTCATAGAATATCTCTATTCTGACCAATGAGAATGCTCCATAATATCGTCAAGTAATTGCTTTCTATAAAAGCGGTGGAGTGACTATGTACCAAAAGCTACAGAAATTTTAACAGTGTATCGATGCGGACTCTAAGGTTTGCTGGATGTGGTAGCTTTCCGAAGTGAATGCTCTTTCCAAAATGTGAAACCTTAACTGGACAAGTTCTCGCATTTACCAAACTGGAAGCCCCACATCGATATCACCCGGGATCGGTAGTAGGTGTCGAAAGCTTAAAATGCACCAGTAAAATACCTTCATATATCAGAGCACTAGTGCCTGTGTACGAAGGTGCCTATTGTGCTGGAGACAAAACGTCTATCCATATGTCAGAACACAGTGAAGTGCTTTACTATGTGTAGAGACAATGGAGGATATTCCATCTACGTTATGATCACGTGGTCAAGGTGAAAACTTCTAGCGTAAAGAAGAGAAGGTTCCGTAGGCGTAATGTAAATCCTCACCAGCCAGTGAAATAGTTCATGAGGAAAGCAGTAGTAGCCTCCCTTCTTATCAGTTAGAAATTCTTTGGGTAAATTACCGGTACCACGTAACATTTTTCAGCCACGAACCCAGATTTGGAATATAGTCCATTGCTGTGATAGAGATAGACTTATCGCTGTTAGCGAAACGAGATTGACCAATCAGGAGCCTGCATTTTTACGGCTTTTCACTGTTTGCAATAAAGCGTCTAGAATACCTAGTGTGGAATTATGCTATCCAAACAATACTAAAAATTTGTATCCTTTAAATGTGCGGCGATACTGCTAAAATCCCAAGTGTCGAACTCAGCGACATTTGCGGGGTTTTCGTATTACATTGTATAGACGAGCAATATCTCTCAGTTGTAGAAAATATCCTGCAGATGTCACTGCGATCTTTATATTTCAGCAGCATCGTTGCAGATTTAAGGGATACAATATTTTAGCGCTTTTTTATTACAGGTACAGCGCCTAGAAGATACAGTGTGGAAAACGGCTACAAAATAGTGCTAAAAAATTGAATCCCATAAATGTACAACGATGCTGAATAACAAGATGTCGATCGTAGCGCCATCGTAGTGATTTAAAAACGATAGTCATTCTAAAAGAGACTCTTTAACCTATTTCACGTCATTCCTTAACTAAATTAGCTTATAACAGACCAAAATATCTTATATTTATAGTTTCCGATATTTAACATTCTATGATTTTTGAAAACACAGTGTTTATATTGAAAAGAGTTACGAGATGGCGCTCGTATCAGCATATTGCCGCTGAGCATTGTTGGAGATTTATGGGATACAAGTTTTTAGCACTTTTTAAAGCATTATAGGAACGAGTTGGAACCCGTCGAAATTCGACGAATTAAAATACTTAGAATGGAACTGTTAGATCGAATTTATAATAAACCTAGAAAAATAATTACAATAAAAAATTCCTCCTGCATTAGTTAAACTCTTAAAACAAATAATGTTTTTAACCTAAAATTACCAAAATATTATTTTGACAAACTTCAACTGCTTAAATTATCGAAAAATTAAACTGTATTAGAATACGTAATCAAGATCAGTAATCATGTTGAAGTTATCGATTGTGGCTCTTCTGTTTGTTTTTACCGGGTGAAAAATCAGTAAAAAGGATTTCGCTTTGTCAGATCATAAAATTCCTCCCATAAAATCTAAACTGTACGTTATTTTCACATTCTCAAAATTTACATACGCACCACTCAAATCACAATTTAAAAGTATTTTAATGCACAATACATTACTAATGAATGTATTTTCAAACTTAAAGTCACGATTTTCCGATATAACTTTTCATGTGAACATTGGCACAAACTTTAAATTCTAATCTCAGTATCCGCAAAAACTTACCATTCAGAAATTTGCCTTTACTTTCCATAGTATTGGCCATTTAGTATTGGTCAAATATTTAGTTTTATCAAAGAAAATGATCGTTTTGTTTTAAATAGGACATCATTTTTACTCACTGAATCATTTTGCCTACCGTCTAAAACTTATTATCAGCGTAAAGTAAAAATATTGAAATATCTTCTTTAATCTTTTGATTTATGAAGAAGAATGCGTGTTTTTTTTTTTGATGTTTGACGTCATTTTCTGTTCAAAAAATAGAAAAAAAGTTACTTTTATTTGTAATATGAAAGTGGCATCAATAAGGATATAATCAATAAAAATAAATCATGATTAATTTCCTTTTACTTTTAACAGAAATGGAGTACTTCAGTTGCCACAATTATAAAATTGGTACTAAAAACTATAAAAAAAATAATATCTCAAAAATAAATTGGGATAGAACTTTCAAAGAAATTGCATTTAAAAGTACATTTTTTTCCCTATACGACGGTGTAAAAATTGAAACTATGCGATGTTTAGAAGTTTAAAAATTTGCCGTAACGAAAATTGCAAAACCGAAATTTCATTTTGGATTCCAAAGTGTTGCCATTCGCAGAATGACGTATGCGTTACGCACAGATATGTTTGTCCTTTATAATATAGATAGCCCTTTTCCACACTATCTTCTAGGCACTGTAACACCGCTAATCGCTTGCGAGTATCCCGCTGGCTCAGTTGCACACTCTTTGTGAAGCTCCCTGCTGTATTTCTCTGTGTTGTAAATTTCCTTGTGTATGCGATCTCGTCCGCATATATTGACGATGACTTATAAGCGGGCGCTTGACGCCAAGCGCACAGGTCAGATGTATGTTAATAAAATGTCAAATGTCAAATGAATGTAGATTGTTGGAATACAATGTACTTGTCTAAAAAACTATCATAAGAATTAAATGCTAATAAAATCAATACTTCGAATGAAATGACAAAAAATTTATTAAAAACTATTTGTTTAATAAATAATTTTTGTAAATTATAATTTTTATGACAAATTAATTATTTATTCAGCAGATATTGATTGAAATCAGGATAATCATGGAAGACGGTAGTATTCCGAGTGACGCAGCCTTAAGCCTAAAATCGTATCGTATCGTATCGTTAAAATCGTATCGTATCATATCATAGAATTCGTAGATGGCGGAACTCATATATACAGCTAACTCGACATCAAAGAAAACGCGAAAAGCCGCCTTTTAATAACTCAGCAGATGTATGTCTTATTGTTCTGAATTTTCTAAAACAGTCTTATATCTGCAGTCTAATCGTATACTGAAATTTTTACATTTCTACGTGCAGTATATTTTGAGATCTAAATAGCCATTTTTAAAGTGAAAACGTTGGTATGATATCGAGGAAGTTCCTAATTTGAAAATCTCGAAAACGGTTCTAACAATTATCTTTAAATTGATACATAATATAAATGTGATTAAGGCGAGGTGAATAACACTTTTCTTTTTTCTGGGAAAACTCTCGTTCGTTAAATAATTCAATTTTTTTTCTCTCGAAAATGACACGGGCGATTTTTTAAAAATCAAATAAATATGTTTCAGATAAACCAAATAACAATTTACTTGTTTCCAGCAAGACTCTTGTTCGTTTTATAATGCGCATGAAAAATCGGACTATATTTCTTCACCATTCTATGGAAATTTCACCGAAAATGCATGACACTGTATTCATACACATGCTTTCTTTTTAACCACTTTTGGGGAGAAAAATTGTGTCTTCCCACTGGTTGAGTGGTTAACACTAGAACGGCGGGAAATTTTGCTCAAGTTTTAGAAAAATATTTCACATCAGAATTTTTATTTAGAACTATTTAACTTATTTATTTAAGTTATTTTTGTGCAGTGTATATCAATCTTGTATTATAAAAAAAGTTCTGGTTCGAATCGAAATGTTTTCATTCGGCAAGGGTCAAAATGACCCCTCGCCGCCGTTCTAGTGTTAAGGGCCGTCGTCTACTGGTCTTAAGATAGGCAGTTCGATACTCACTGGTACTTGTTTTCGCATGTGAATGTGTTTTTTTCTTTTAAAGTCTGTTAGTTGACCATTATTCTCAGTTCCTTTGTAATTTTTAATTGCTATTAAGTTAAATAAAATTACAATTATAATGACGCCAATTTGATGATGATTATTTCTTGGCAGTTTTTCAACAATATAAAAATATTACCATAAATTTTATAAATATATTTAATTTCAATCCCTTTACAAAAAATATACATTAATAATTATTATTTGAATATAAATCACACGATCAGAAACGTAAAAAAATAATTCATTTCAGCTGTTCTTTTTATAATATCATTTTTTATTATTATAACGGTCAATCAATATATAATCACTGACATCGATAATATTATTATTATTATAATTATTATTTTCCTTGCATAAAAACTATTGGGATGTAATAATTCTTTTATAATAAATAATTTAGTTGAAATGCTTTATTTATAAATAACAATGAAGTTTGATAACCCCGAGACAATTGTTTTTATTTAATTTTGCAATATTTACAGTTTACATAATAAGCATATCAGAATTCTGGTGTCGCCATCTTTTGACGCAATTGCGTACTACATTTTGTCTCTTATTCGGAAAAAAAAACTAACGCTCTTTGCCGCTTTGAAAGAATCTCTTGTGACTAGAGGTCTATTTCGCAAATATTAAGAAAATTACTGCATACAAAAATATTAAAATGGGTAGTATTATAGAGAAATGTTTGATAAAAACATTGAAGTAGACAGTTTTTAAATCGAAGAATTGTTTTAAGAGATATTTAATGTTAAATCTGGATAAAATTGTCTCATTAAAAAAGTCTCATAGGAAAAAAAATATATACATGGGAATTTAATCATTTTCATTCAATTTAATCATTCAATAGAAACTCGAAGCTTGCAGAGTGCATTTATTATTTTTAACTTGCCTAATTTTTTAACGGTTTATTTCAATTTTAAATTAAAATTTTCAGAATTTCCAGAGATATTTTTTACATATTTTAGAAAAGGTTATTTTAAATTGTTGCCAATTGTTAAAACAGCGCAAAGAATAATATATCCTTTAAATTAAAAATTTATTCACACGTGGCTATTATAAACAGAAAAAAATCCTTTTAAATTAGAATTAAATGATAACGTGTTAAAAGCAGGAAAATATTACACATTACGTCATAAAAATTGTTTTTACACATGCTTACTTAAAATGAAAGAAAATTATAAAATAATCAATTATTTTCAAATTAGAATTAAATGATTACGCATTAAAAGCAGGAAAACATTGAAAATTACGTCATAAAAATTATATTTACACGTGAATATTAAAAGAAAAAGAAAATTTTTAAATAATAAATTCATTGATACGTGTTAAAAGTCGTAAATGGAGGAAATTACGTCATATTGGCCAAAGTGGCCAAATAATAATATTGCAAAACAGTTTAAATTAAAAAATGTATTTATATGAGAGATTTATTTCAAATTTCGAGATGATATTTTTAACTATAGTTGCCAATTTTAAGGTAGCGCAAATAATAATATTATCTTTCTAATAATAAAAATATTTTCAGTTGAATGTTACAAAGAGAAAGGAAAGTTTGGTGAAAATTATGTCAGATTTTAAACATTACATTTAAAATCTCTTATTTAAAATCATTTTCTTATAGCGTTGTTAAAAAATACCATAAAGCAAAGACTCTGTTGACTTAGTTCCTTTTATATTTGGTAATTTTCAAATGTTTAACTAATCTTATTTAATAAAGCACGGAAACAGCAACTAACATCAGCTGATTCGGTCTTGAAATCCCTCAGTAAAAGGGAAACCCGTTTACAGTAAGATCGCCATTGATTTTTTAATTATACAAAGCAGCCTCGATAATCCGAGCTAATTGGGACTGTTAGTAAATCGGAATCGGAAATCTCGGTTAATAGAAACTGTGTGTAAAAACTCGCCGTGCTTGCGAATTTAACATCTCTTTAAAAAATATATATAGAACGTTTTTTAAATAATAAAAATAAATATATGTAAAGTTCTGTTTCACAGTTTAACAAATTTAAAAAGAAAATCAACTACCAGTAGTAAATTTTAAAATGCAAATTGAAAAATTTACGAAAGTTCACACAGCCACTGGAAACAAAGCATTGTTCGCTATTGACTTCTCAGGGTCCAATGTTTCTTTGGAGTTGAGTGCTTTTGGGGGCAGAAGGGCCTGTATAGCACGGACAGTGAGCTAAAGAGTGTGATTATTTTTAAGGCTCATTCAAAAGGGAAAAAAAATCAGACTTTGTTATCGGCTCGGTTAACAGAAACCTTGATTAATCGAAGCTCGGTTAATCCAGGTTCTACTATAACTCAATCTTCCGTAATCTTTTTAAAGCAGATCAAATTAATGGACTTTAGCACAAAGTCACATAGCTGATAACTGCCATGCTTGTTGGCCACCTTTTTTTCAAAAAGTTTGCTTCGCCTTATTCAATTAATGAAATATCTCCGATAAAATAATTCACATTTTCCCGTTCTAAATACTGGTATCCAAAAATCGTAGCATGTAACTGACACTACAAGTAATCATGGAACTAGACTATTTTAAGTCTGATTTTTATTATAGACTATATAAAATTGTTAAAAATATATATTATGACAGGAACTAGCGGGCTTCGTCCGCTATTTACGTTACGGATATAAAAATCATGTTTTTTTTTTAGGGAAAAAGAAATAAAAACCTATTTGACGATAGGTTTATAAAGACACATTTTGTATTTGTTATATTTCCGGGGATGAGGAGGGGGGGGGGACTATTTTGATTAAATATCGCAATTAGTCCACATGGCAGATATAATTATGAAAGACACTAGCGGGCTTCGCCCCTCTATGGCGCCTTATGGGTCCAGCTTCCATAACTCAGAACCTACCTTTCGGACATCAATGCAACAGATTCCAAATGTTATAATTAACTTAATAATCACCCTATATAGCATTAAAGTAAATTTATGAGTACTGCATACTATTTTTTTATCGTAATTTCTGAAGAGAAAAAATTATTTCGGTTCCATTCTTAGGTACTGGTCTGAAAAATTTTGAAAAAGGGGGGAAGGAGGGGACATGAGACTGCTGTTTGTCAAACAACACAACGGGGTCTGGCTTATTCAACTTGGTTTTTGATGACTTCAATTGGAAGGTGGTTTGTTTAAAAGAGTGCTTTCCCTGCCCCATGAAAATTGGAACTATTGGTGCACCACCTATGTAAGGATTTAATAATTATAAATTAACATTTTGGATTTATTAATTTAAGGATAAAGTGTTAAAGGAATATCAAATGAAACCCTCTGTGCGATATGCGATTATACTTACCCACTTGTTTTTATATACAAACTGCTATAAGGAAAATTGTAATAAAATAGTAAAAATTAAATCTGCATTAAATCCCATAAGTATCTTTTTTTTTAATCATTTTATCACTAACCTCAAAAAAGTAATGATATCAATGCAAAAACCCTTGACGGGTTAAAAGTTTCTGACGCAGCACTTTATCTTATGCTCTAAGAATTTTAAATATGGAACTTAAAAATACTGATATCAAATTTTGAGTGACGTTATGCTATTTCTTAAAAAATATATTTGTATTTATTTCATCATTTTATTTTTCTTTTATTTATAATCGCATGTGCAAAAGTTATGTTCAACATGAAAAGCTGCATAAAATTTTATTCGCTGTTGCTTTATCATTTACATCTCTCATAAATTCAAAATATGAGTTTTAAAAGATATGATATAAAATTTAAGTGACGCCTTGATGTGACTTTAAAAGGTTTGTTTTAAAATTCAATTTAAATTATTTTTGACTTGGTTAAAATATTTTTTTACATCTACACAATACTTTTAATTTTCCAATTCACTGTTAAATATATCACTTTCATTGAATCTATACTATGCATGGAAATGTATTTATTTCAATAAATTGATTTATCTTTTGTGTCACGCTATTCAAAATTGTGAGTAAGATTTATGTAAATGGTTTCTTTGCGTCATTGTGTCCAAACTACATGAAATGTATCAAAAAGGATAGTTTGACGCAAATAAACCATTTACATAAATCTTACTCACAATTTTGAATAGCGTGACACAAAAGATAAATCAATTTATTGAAATAAATACATTTCAATGCATAGTATAGATTCAATGAAAGTGATATATTTAACAGTGAATTGGAAAATTAAAAGTATTGTGTAGATGTAAAAAAATATTTTAACCAAGTCAAAAATAATGTAAATTGAATTTTAAAACAAACCTTTTAAAGTCACATCAAGGCGTCACTTAAATTTTATATCATATCTTTTAAAACTCATATTTTGTATTTATGAGAGATGTAAATGATAAAGCAACAGCGAATAAAATTTTATGCAGCTTTTCATGCTGAACATAACTTTTGCACATGCGATTATAAATAAAACAAAAATAAAATGATGAAATAAATACAAATATATTTTTTAAGAAATAGCATAACGTCACTCAAAATTTGATATCAGTATTTTTAAGTTCCATATTTAAAATTCTTAGAGCGTAAGATAAAGTGCTGCATCAGAAACTTTTAACCCGTCAAGGGTTTTTGCATTGATTATGTATTACGGTATGAATAACTAAAAAGTAGGAAATAAATAAACTTAAAAAAAAAAATAGTAACCGACTTCAAAAAAAGCGCTAAAAAGAATTAAATAATTCTTTAAAATTCTCTAATGACGAAACGTTATCCAGTAACCACACATCGGATATCATATATCGGTATAAAAGCCTTAAATTTAATACGTAGAATTTAATATCCACCAAACATGGATTTTCTAGAGAATATTTTTTACAAGAGATTAATTTACATATTTATGATTTAATTTACGAATATATACATATAGAAAGTAATCAATAACTTTTTGAAGTTGGTGCCAAATATTCGCAATCGATTATGATTAAACAAATAAGTTTCTGAAGAAATAGAGCATTTTTTTTTTTTTTTTTTTTGACCTTGTATCATATTTTGCATTATCACTTTATTCATGGTAATAGGTAAAATATATTCACAATTTTACTATACTTAAGTTAGATTGGCACCAACTTCAAAAAGTAATTGATTACTTTTTATATGTATATATTCGTAAATTAAATCATAAATATGTAAATTAATCTCTTGTAAAATATATTCAATCCATGTTTGGTGGATACTAAATTCTACATATTAATTTTAAGGCTTTTATACAGATATATGACATCCGATGTGTGGTTATGGATAACGTTTCGTCATTAGAGAATTTTAAAGAATTATTTAATTCTTTTTAGCGCTTTTTTTGAGTTGGGTTGGGTTGATTGTTGACGGCCAATTATCTACACGAGGGATATAGGACCTAGGGGGAGTGCCTTCCGTGGAGGTCTTTCTAAGGGAACCTAATCCGTATTAACGCATGGGAATCCACGGTTCGAAGAAAACCACGAAAACTCCGAACGATTAGGCCGACGGGCGCGATTGTGTTCGAACCCAGCACTTCTCGTCTACCAGTTTCGAGGGCAGAACCTCTCAGCCACTGGTGGGGCAGCGCTTTTTTTGAAGTAGGTTACTATTTTTTTTTTTTTAAGTTTATTTATGTAATCTAAATTCAAAAGACGAAAAACGTTTTGAATATTTGAGAAATTAGAAATTTTATTAAAAAAACCGAATCGCGCCCGTCGGCTTAATCTTTCGGAGTTTAAGGGATTTTCTTCGAACCGTGGTTTTCTATGCGTAAATACAGGTTAGGTTCCCTTTGAAAGACTCCCCACGGAGGGCGTTCTCTCTCCTTCCCTTTCGGGCTTATATCCCTCGTGTTTATAATTGGCCGTCACAAACACAACCAACTGAATGTTAGCTGGTTCGAACCCTGCTGTGGTCCCAATTAGAAAAATGATTTTAATTCTACAAAACTCTCTTTCTTGCAAATTAAACGACTGAAAATTATGTATAAAAATTAATCAAGACGAATAATTTATTTTCAGAGAAACAGTTTTGTAAACTAAATTCAAAAGATGAAAAAATCTTTGAAAGTTTCAAAATTTAGAAACTTTATGAAAAAAAAAATGTGTTGACCTGAGTGGCTCTGTCGGGTAGCGCTTTCGGTACACAACATAATGGTAGATGGCTTGAACGCATCTGGGGACACAAATAAAAACATGATTATCATTTTACTAAAGGATCTTACTTACAAATTAAGTGACAGAAAACATATGTATAAAAATTAATCAAGACGGCTGGTTGGTTGTGTTTATGACGGCCAATTAATCGAAATATATACGCCCTAGGGGCGGTGGAGTGCCCTCCGTGGGGGGTCTTTCTAAGGTTAAACAAGATGAATAATTAATTTTCAAAGAAATTGGTTTGTAAACTAAATTCAAAAGAAGAAAAAGCTTTGAATGTTTCAATAACTAGAAAATTTTACGAAAAAACATTTATGACGTCAGTCGCTGAATCGGGTAGCGCGTTCGGTAAACAATCCAACGGTAAGTGGTACGAACCCAGCTTGGGTCTCAAATAAAAGCAAGATTTTCTTTTTATTAAACGCTCTTACTTACAAGAAGTCAGCAAAGAATCAAACGAAAGAAAACGTATCTATAAAATTAATCAAGACGAATAATTAATTTTCGAAGAAAGAGATTTTTAAACTAAATTCAAAAGAAGAAAAAAAGCTTTGAATCTTTCAAAAACTAGAAATTTTATGAATAAAATTTTATGACCTCAGTGGTACAATCGGGTAGCGCATTACGCATCTAACTGAATGGTAGATGGTTCGAGCCCAGCTAGAGTCTCTAATAAAAAAATGATTAATTTAACCAAACGCTCTTACTTACAAATTAAACGACAGGAAACGTATTTGTAAAAATTAATCAAGACTATTAATTTATTTTCATAGAAAGAGTTTTGTAAACTATAAATTCAAAAGAAGAAAAAAGCTTTGAATATAAAAAAACTTACGAATTTTTTCGCCTCAGTGGCTCATCCAGGTAGCGAGTTAAGCATCCAACTGAATGGTAAGTGGTTCGACCCAGCTGGGGTTTCAAATAAAACGTGATTTTATTTTTTCAAAACGCTATAAATTACAAATTAAACGACAGAAAACGTATGTGTAAAAATTAATCAAGACGAATAATTTATTTTCAAACAAAGAGTTTGGTAAACTAAATTGAAAAGAAGAATAAAGCTTTGAATGTTTGAAATTTTAGAAATTTTATGAAAGAAGTTTTTATGACCTGAGTGGCTCATCCGGTGGCATTTCGGTGGTTCCTGGCAGCACATTCGGTATGAAAATGTATGGTAGGTGGTGAGAACCTAGCTGGTGTCTCAAATGAAAACATGATTTTCATTTTGCGAAATGCTCTTACTTACAAATTAAACGGCAGAAACAGTATCTATAACAAGTAAAAATTGAATTTAAAAAATCAAAAAACCCGACTGCGTAAAAAGCGAACTAATTAATTATTTCTCATCAATGTGAAACTATTTTTTATATCACTTACCTATTTTTTTTTATTTGCTTGTATTGATGACTTTTAAGTTGTATTTAATTGTTAGTTCTTATCTATAAACACTGTTTTGATGGTTAGAGTTGATGGCTAGAGATAATGGTTAGAGTTGCAGTTATGCTAGAGATTTTACCTACATAACTTCCAGGTTGTATAATATTTAAACGGAGCTTCTGACTGTAAAATAGTCAATGAACATTTTGAAAGACATGTTCAATGATATGGCACTCAATAGGGTGCGCAAGAAATTTTTTTGTCTCTGTCGCCATCTTATATTTTACGGCCACAATTTTGAATTTATAAATACAAAACCCAGCCTATAGCCATTGGACGGTTAAGACGTATCGATAGCGACCTCATTCATTAAAATCCATCCAGCTGTAGGGATGTTTCGAGGGTATACAGAATTCCACATACCCATATACGCGTGAAACACATAACCCTTCTTGGCATTCGGGTAAAATTTAATCAAGACGAATAATTAATTTTCAAAGAAAGAGTTTTGTAATCTAAATTCAAAAGAAGAAAAAACCTTTGAATGTTTCAAAAGTTAGAAATTATATGAACAAAATTTTTTGAACTTAGTGGCTCATTCGGGTAGCGTGTTCGATATCCAACTGAAAGGTAAGTGGTTCGAACCCAGCTGGGGTTTCAAGTGAAGATGATTTTAGTTTTACAAAACGCTCTTACTTACAAATTAAACGATAAAAAACTTATCTGTAAAAATTAATCAAGACGAATAATTTATTTTCAAAGAAATAGTTTATTAAACTAAAATGAAAAGAAGAATAAAGCTTTGAATATTTAAAAAACAGAAATTTTATGAAAAAAGTTTTTATGACCTCAGTGGCACAATCGGTTAGAGCGATCGGCATTCCAACAGAGTGGTTGATGGTTCGAACACAGTTGGGGTCTCTAACAAAAAATGATTGATTTATTTTTTTCCAAACTGACTTACTTATAAATTAAACGACAGAAAACGTATCTATAAAAATTAATCAAGACTAATAATTTATTTTCATAGAAAGAGTTTTGTAAACTAAATTCAAAAGAAGAAAAAAGCTTTGAATGTTTCAAAAGTTAGAAAATTTATGAAATTGCTTTTATGACCTCAGTTGCTCAATCGGTTGGTTGGTTGGTTGTGTTTATGACGGCCAATCATCAACACGAGGGATATAGGCCCAAAGGGGGGAGTGCCCTTCGTGGCGGTGTCTTTCTAAGGGAACCTAACCCGTATTAACGCGTGAAAAATCCAATGTTCGAAGAAAACCACGAAAACATCGAACGATTAGGCCGACGGCGCGATTGGGATTGAACCCAGCACCTCCCGTCTACCAGATTCGAGAGCAGAAGTTGCTCAATCGGATAGCGCGTGACCAGTGGCTGAGAGGTTCTGCTCTCGAAGCTGGTAGATCCAATCGCGCCCGTCGGTCTAACCGCTTCGGAGTTTTCGTGGTTTTCTTCGAACCTTGGATTTCCAAGCGTTAATACGGGTTAGGTTCCCTTAGAAAGACCCCCACGAAGGGCACTCCCCCCTGGGCCTATATCCCTCGTGCAGATAATTGGCCGTCATAAATACAACCAACCAACACACTGGATAGCGCGTGCGGGATCCAGTTGACGCGTTCGAACCCAGCTGAGGTCTCAAATAAAAGGAGGATTTTCCTTTTAATAACGCTCTTTCTTACAAATTAAACGGCAGAAAACGCATCTATGAAAATAAATCAAGATGAATAACTTATTTTCAAAGAAAGAGTTTTGTACAGTAAATTCATAAGAAGAAAATAGCTTTAAACGTTTCAAAAAATAGAAATTCTATGGAAAATTTTTGACCTCAGTGGCTCAATCGGGTAACGCGTTCGATATCCATAAGAAAGGTTGGTTGGTTGGTTGGTTGATTTTGTGACGGCCGATTATCTACACTAGGGATATAGGCCCGAGGGGGAGTGCCCTTCGTGGGGGTCTTTCTAAGGGAACCTAACCCGTATTAACGCATGGAAATCCATGGTTCGAAGAAAACCACGAAAACTCCGAACGCTTAGGCCGACGGGCGCGATTGGGATCGAACCCAGCACTTCCCGTCTACCAGTTTCGAGAGCAGAACCTCTCAGCCACTGGTGGGGCATCCATAAGAAAGGAATACGGGTTAGGTTCCCTTAGAAAGACCCCCACGGAGGGCACTCCCCCTCCCCCCCTTTGGGTCTATATCCCTCGTGCTGATAAATGGCCGTCATAAACAGAACCAACCAACAACCATAAGAAAGGTAGGTGGTTTGAATCCAACTGGGATCTCAAATAAAAAGAAAACATTTTCCTTTTACCAAACCCACTTAAAATAAAATCCACAGTTGGTTGGTTGTATTTATGTCGGCCAATTATCTGCACGTGGGATATGGGCCCTAAGGGGGGAGTGCCTTCCGTGGAGGTCTTTCTAAGGGAACCTGAACCGTATTAACGCTTGGAGAACCAAGGCTCGAAGAAAACCACGAAAACTCGGAACGATTAGGCCGACGGGCGCGATTGGGATCGAACCCAGCACCTCCCATCTACCAGCTTCGAGAACAGAACCTCTCGGCCACTGGTGGGGCTAAAATCCACAGAAAACGAATCTTTAAACATTAAACAAGACCTATAATTTATTTAAAAAAATACTTTTTTAAACTAAAATGAAAAGAAAAGTAAAGCTTTCAAGTTTTGAAAATTTAGAAATTTTACGAATAAAATGTGTGACCACCGTGGCTCAATAGGGTTGCGCGTCCGGTATCCAACTGACTTGCAGGTGGTTCAAATGAAGCTAGGATCGCAATTAGGAGCATCATTTATCAAGCCCTCATACTTAGAGAACGAACGACAGAAAGCGTACCCATAAAATTAATCAAGACCAAAAATTTATTTTTAAGGGAAGATTATTGTAAACTAAATTGAAAAGAAGGAAAGAGCTTTGAACAAAGCGATATAAGTAAGCGTATAAATTTTATACTGGAATCGAACGTAAATTAACACAGTTTCGCCATCTTGTGGACAGGCTGATAATCCACATACGCGGTCTTTTAGTTTGACGTCATATATGACAGGATATCTACCATCTGCGAATATTTTTCTAAATCTTTAGTCACTCATCGAACTGAATTTTGTTTACCACATTTATTGGAAAATAATGGCGTAGCGAGAGGGGCGTCCAGATGCAGTTGACACCAGGAAGTTTTCTTCGGCTTGTCAGAGACATTTCAGCGATTAATAAAGGTGAAAAAACTTTACAATTTTAGTGGTGTGAAGTAAGAAAACAGTTAGGCATCTTCCTGTAGTTTAACATCCCAATCGCGCCCGTCGGCCTAATCGTTCGGAGTTTTCGTGGTTTTCTTCGAGCCGTGGATCTTCCATGCGTTAATACGGATTAGGTTCCCTTAGAAAGACCCCCACGGAGGGCACTCCCCCCGGGCCTATATCCCTCGTGTAGATAATTGGCCGTCAAAAAATCAACCCAACGTTCGCTATCCATCTGGTAGACAAATGGTTCAAACCCAACTGGGGTCTGACATAAAAAAAATCATTTTCTTTTTACCAAACCCACTTAAAATAAAATCCACAGAAAATGCATCATTAAACAAGACCTATAATTTATTTAGAAAAAATAGCTTTTTAAACTCAATTGAAAAGAACACAATAGCTTTCCAGGATTGAAAATTTAGAAATTTTAGGAATGAAATGTATGACCACCGTAGCTCTTTCGGGTAGCGAGTTCGGTATCCAACTGAGTAGGCAGTTCATATCCACCTAAGATCGCAGTTAAGAACATACATTTCAATATATCAAAACCTCATACTTGGAGATTAAACGACCGAAAGCGTATCGATAAAAATTAATCAAGACCAAAAATTTATTTTCAAAGGAAGAATATTGTAAGCTAAATTGAAAAGAAGGGAAAAGCTTTGAAAGTTTAAAAAGTTAGAAATTTTATGAAAAAAATTATATGACCTCCGCGATTCAATCGGCCAGAGCGTGCGGTATACAACTGAATGATAGTTGGTTCGAACCCAGCTGGGGTCTCAAATAAAAAAATGATTTTAATTTTAACAAACGCTCTTAATTGCAAATTAAACGACAGAAAACTTATCTATACAAATTAATCAAGACGAATAATTTATTTTCAAAGAGAGAGTTTGTAAACAAAATTCAAAAGAAGAAAAAGGCTTTGAATGTTTCAAAAGTTAGAAATTTATGAAATTTCCTCTATTACGAGAGTGGATCATTCGGGTAGCGCGTTCGGTATCCAACTAATTGCAAGTGTTTCGAAGCCAGCTGGGATCTCAAATAAAAGCATGATTTTCGTTTTACCAAACGCTTTTGCTTACAAATTAAACGACAGAAAACGTATTTATAAAAATTAATCAAGACGAATAATTTATTTTCAAAGAGAGAATTTTGTAAAGTAAATTCAAAATACGAAAAAACTTTGAATGTTTCAAAAATTAGAAATTTTATGAAGAACGTTTTATGACCTCAGTGGCTCAATCGAGTAGCGCGTTCGCTATCCATCTGGTAGATAAATGGTTCGAACCCAACTGGGGTCTGACATAAAAAAAAAAATCATTTTCTTTTTACCAAACCCACTTAAAATAAAATCCACAGAAAACGCATCATTAAACAAGACCTATAATTTATTTAGAAAAAATAGCTTTCTAAACTAAATTGAAAAGAACACAATAGCTTTCCAGTGATTGAAAATTTAGAAATTTTAGGAATGAAATGTATGACCACCGTGGCTCTTTCGGGTAGCGAGTTCGGTATCCAACTGAGTAGGTAGTTCATATCCATCTAAGATCGCAGTTAAGAACATACATTTCAATATATCAAAACCTCATACTTAGAGATTAAACGACAGAAAGCGTATCGATAAAAATTAATCAAGACCAAAAACTTATTTTCAAAGGAAGAATATTGTAAGCTGAAGGGAAAAGCTTTGAAAGTTTAAAAATTTAGAAATTTTATGAAAAAATTTATATGACCTCCGCGATTCAATCGGCCAGAGCGTGCGGTATACAACTGAATGATAGTTGGTTCGAACCCAGCTGGGGTCTCAAATAAAATCATGTTTTTAATTTTATCAAACGCTCTTAAAAATTAAACGACAGAAAACGTATCTATAAAAATTAATCAAGACGAATAATTTATTTTCAAAGAGAGAGTTTGTAAACAAAATTCAAAAGAAGAAAAAGGCTTTGAATGTTTCAAAAGTTAGAAATTTATGAAATTTCCTTTATTACGAGAGTGGATCAGTCGGGTAGCGCGTTCGGTATCCAACTAATTGCAAGTGTTTCGAAGCCAGCTGGGATCTCAAATAAAAGCATGATTTTCGTTTTACCAAACGCTTTTGCTTACAAATTAAACGACAGAAAACGTATTTATAAAAATTAATCAAGACGAATAATTTATTTTCAAAGAGAGAATTTTGTAAAGTAAACTAGGGGGCTCGGCCCCCTTACGAGCTACGCTCGCCAACCCCCGTCCAGACACCGCAGACTCTAAATGCACGCTAATTTGATCGGCTTTCAAAAGATTTCGAAGGATTGAATTATAATTTAAAAAACAGTGGCGATCTCCCTATAAACGAATTTCTATTCATTTCTTTTTGATTGGGGAATTTTAACGCCAAATCCGCTGCGGTACTACTTGATTATCCTGTCGACCAATTTTGCCAAATTATATAAATCGCCAAACCACTCGCCAAATTATACAAATTGATATAATTTTTATTTTAAATAACGAAAGAACAAATAAATTCGTACAACATTAATAAAAACACAAATAAAACGTCGAAATAAAAATAACTTGATGACGTATATACACGTGTAACAACATTTCAAAATAAGCTAATATAAAAGGAATTAAGTAAAGAGAGTCTTTGTCTCCTGGTATTTTTTAACAAAGCGAAAAGAAAGTTCTTTTAAATGAGACATTTTAAATTAATTCTCAAAATATCAAATAAATGTCTAGCGCAATTTCTAAATTTAAACTTTTTTGCAATATTATTTTGTATTCATTTTATGTAATAACTATAATGTGACGTAAATATGACGTAATTTCTCCTAAGACTTCTAACGCATGTTAATGAATTTATTATTTTACAATATCCTTTCTCTTTTAAAATTCACGTGTATACTTTTTATGATGTAATTTTTAATAAGTTCCTGCTTTTTATACGTAATTATTTAATTCTAATTTGAAAGTTTTTTTCCTGTTTATAATAGTCACGTGTAAATAAATTTTTAATTTGAAGCAAACATTATTGCTTGCGCATTTTATACAGTTGGCAACAGTTTAAATTAGTACAATTTTCTGAAATCTGTAAAAAATATCTCTAGAAATGCTGAAAATTTGAATTTAAAGTAGAAATAAAACCTGAAAAAATGAGTCAAAATAAAAAAAATTAATGCAATCTGCACTCCGGAAAATTCTAACGCATAAAATGATCTAAAAATGATTACACTGCCATGTATAGTTTTTGTTGCTATAAAACTTTTTTAGTGGAACGATTTTGACCAACTTTAGCATTAAATAACTCTTAAAATAATTCTTCGATTTGAAAACTGTCTGCATCAGCGTGTTTATCAAACATTTCTGTATAAAACCACCGATTTTCATATTTTTGTATGCATTATTTTTGTTAATATTAACGAAGAAAGGCCTCCGGTCACAAAAAAATCAAAACCGGCGGCGGCGGCGGCGGTGACAGCGGTAGTTACTTTTTTTTAGAATAGAGAGATTCAAAATACGAAAAAACTTTGAATGTTTCAAAAATTAGAAATTTTATGAAGAACGTTTTATGACCTCAGTGGCTCAATCGAGTAGCGCGTTCGCTATCCATCTGGTAGATAAATGGTTCGAACCCAACTGGGGTCTGACATAAAAAAAAAATCATTTTCTTTTTACCAAACCCACTTAAAATAAAATCCACAGAAAACGCATCATTAAACAAGACCTATAATTTATTTAGAAAAAATAGCTTTCTAAACTAAATTGAAAAGAACACAATAGCTTTCCAGTGATTGAAAATTTAGAAATTTTAGGAATGAAATGTATGACCACCGTGGCTCTTTCGGGTAGCGAGTTCGGTATCCAACTGAGTAGGTAGTTCATATCCATCTAAGACCGCAGTTAAGAACATACATTTCAATTTATCAAAACCTCATACTTAGAGATTAAACGACAGAAAGCGTACCGATAAAAATTAATCAAGACCAAAAATTTATTTTCAAAGGAAGAATATTGTAAGCTAAATTGAAAAGAAGGGAAAAGCTTTGAAAGTTTAAAAATTTAGAAATTTTATGAAAAAATTTATATGACCTCCGCGATTCAATCGGCCAGAGCGTGCGGTATACAAGTGAATGATAGTTGGTTCGAACCCAGCTGGGGTCTCAAATAAAATCATGTTTTTAATTTTATCAAACGCTCTTAAAAATTAAACGACAGAAAACGTATCTATAAAAATTAATCAAGACGAATAATTTATTTTCAAAGAGAGAGTTTGTAAACAAAATTCAAAAGAAGAAAAAGGCTTTGAATGTTTCAAAAGTTAGAAATTTATGAAATTTCCTTTATTACGAGAGTGGATCAGTCGGGTAGCGCGTTCGGTATCCAACTAATTGCAAGTGTTTCGAAGCCAGCTGGGATCTCAAATAAAAGCATGATTTTCGTTTTACCAAACGCTTTTGCTTACAAATTAAACGACAGAAAACGTATTTATAAAAATTAATCAAGACGAATAATTTATTTTCAAAGAGAGAATTTTGTAAAGTAAATTCAAAATACGAAAAAACTTTGAATGTTTCAAAAATTAGAAATTTTATGAAGAACGTTTTATGACCTCAGTGGCTCAATCGAGTAGCGCGTTCGCTATCCATCTGGTAGATAAATGGTTCGAACCCAACTGGGGTCTGACATAAAAAAAAAATCATTTTCTTTTTACCAAACCCACTTAAAATAAAATCCACAGAAAACGCATCATTAAACAAGACCTATAATTTATTTAGAAAAAATAGCTTTCTAAACTAAATTGAAAAGAACACAATAGCTTTCCAGTGATTGAAAATTTAGAAATTTTAGGAATGAAATGTATGACCACCGTGACTCTTTCGGGTAGCGAGTTCGGTATCCAACTGAGTAGGTAGTTCATATCCGTCTAAGATCGCAGTTAAGAACATACATTTCAATTTATCAAAACCTCATACTTAGAGATTAAACGACAGAAAGCGTATCGATAAAAATTAATCAAGACCAAAAACTTATTTTCAAAGGAAGAATATTGTAAGCTGAAGGGAAAAGCTTTGAAAGTTTAAAAATTTAGAAATTTTATGAAAAAATTTATATGACCTCCGCGATTCAATCGGCCAGAGCGTGCGGTATACAAGTGAATGATAGTTGGTTCGAACCCAGCTGGGGTCTCAAATAAAATCATGTTTTTATTTTTATCAAACGCTCTTACAAATTAAACGACAGAAAACGTATCTATAAAAATTAATCAAGACGAATAATTTATTTTCAAAGAGAGAGTTTGTAAACAAAATTCAAAAGAAGAAAACGGCTTTGAATGTTTCAAAAGTTAGAAATTTATGAAATTTCCTTTATTACGAGAGTGGATCAGTCGGGTAGCGCGTTCGGTATCCAACTAATTGCAAGTGTTTCGAAGCCAGCTGGGATCTCAAATAAAAGCATGATTTTCGTTTTACCAAACGCTTTTGCTTACAAATTAAACGACAGAAAACGTATTTATAAAAATTAATCAAGACGAATAATTTATTTTCAAAGAGAGAATTTTGTAAAGTAAATTCAAAATACGAAAAAACTTTGAATGTTTCAAAAATTAGAAATTTTATGAAGAACGTTTTATGACCTCAGTGGCTCAATCGAGTAGCGCGTTCGCTATCCATCTGGTAGATAAATGGTTCGAACCCAACTGGGGTCTGACATAAAAAAAAAAATCATTTTCTTTTTACCAAACCCACTTAAAATAAAATCCACAGAAAACGCATCATTAAACAAGACCTATAATTTATTTAGAAAAAATAGCTTTCTAAACTAAATTGAAAAGAACACAATAGCTTTCCAGTGATTGAAAATTTAGAAATTTTAGGAATGAAATGTATGACCACCGTGACTCTTTCGGGTAGCGAGTTCGGTATCCAACTGAGTAGGTAGTTCATATCCGTCTAAGATCGCAGTTAAGAACATACATTTCAATTTATCAAAACCTCATACTTAGAGATTAAACGACAGAAAGCGTATCGATAAAAATTAATCAAGACCAAAAACTTATTTTCAAAGGAAGAATATTGTAAGCTGAAGGGAAAAGCTTTGAAAGTTTAAAAATTTAGAAATTTTATGAAAAAATTTATATGACCTCCGCGATTCAATCGGCCAGAGCGTGCGGTATACAAGTGAATGATAGTTGGTTCGAACCCAGCTGGGGTCTCAAATAAAATCATGTTTTTATTTTTATCAAACGCTCTTACAAATTAAACGACAGAAAACGTATCTATAAAAATTAATCAAGACGAATAATTTATTTTCAAAGAGAGAGTTTGTAAACAAAATTCAAAAGAAGAAAAAGGCTTTGAATGTTTCAAAAGTTAGAAATTTATGAAATTTCCTCTATTACGAGAGTGGATCAGTCGGGTAGCGCGTTCGGTTGGTTGTATTTATGACGGCCAATTATCTGCTCGAGGGATATAGGCCCAGGGGGAGAGTGCCCTTCGTGGGGGTCTTTCTAAGGGAACCTAATCCGTATTAACGCTTGGCAATCCAAGGCTCGAAGAAAACCACGAAAACTCCGAACGATTAGGCCGACGGGCGCGATTGGGATCGAACCCAGCACCTCCCGTCTACCAGATTCGAGAGCAGAACCTCTCAGCCACTGGTGGGGCTAGGTAGCGCGTTCGGTATCCAACTAATTGCAAGTGTTTCGAAGCCAGCTGGGATCTTAAATAAAAACATGATTTTAATTTTACCAAACGCTCTTACTTACAAATTAAACGACAGAAAACGTATCTATAAAAATTAATCAAGACGAATAATTTATTTTTAAAAAAAAGAGCTTTGTAAACTAAAATTCAAAATATGAAAAAAAGCTAAGAAAGTTTCAAATTTAGAAATTTTATGAAAAAAACTTTAAAACTTCAGTGCCTCAATCGGGTAGAGTGTTCGGTATCCAACTAAATGATAGGTGGTTCGAACCCAGCTGGGGTCTCAAATAAAAGCATAACTTTAGTTTTTCCAAACGCTGTTACTTGCAAATTAAACGACAGAAAAATTATCTATAAAAATTAATCAAGACGAATAACTGATTTTCAAAGGGAGAGCTTTGTAAAATAAATTTAAAAGAAGAAAAAAGTTTTGACGTTTTCTAAAGTTAGAAATTTATGACAATTTTTTTTATGACAAAACAAGTAGCGTGTTGTGTTTCTAACTCAAAAGTAAGTGATTCGAACCCAACTGTGGTCTCAAATGAAAACGTTATTTTCACTTTACCAAACGCTCTTATAAATTAATCGACAGAAAACATATCTGTAAAAATTAATCATAGACGAATAATTTATTTTCCAGAATTAGTTTTGTACACTAAATTCAAAAAAAGGAAAAAAAAGCTTTGAATATTTCAACACTTAGAAATTTTATGAAAAAAAATTTAACTGCCTCAATCGGGTAATTCGGTTAATGTCCGCCCCACCAGTGGCTGAGAGGTTCTGCTCTCGAAGCTGGTAGACGGGAGGTGCTCGGTTCGAACCCAATCGCGCCCGTCAGCCTAACCGTTTCGGAGTTTTCGTGCTTTTCTTCGAAACCGTGGATTCCCATTCGTATATACGGGTTAGGTTCCCTTAGAAAGACCCCACGAAGGGCACTCCCCCCCCCCCTCAGGTGCTATATATCACGTGTTGATAATCGTCCGTCATAAACCCAAACGTTCAGTATCCTTCCCAATGATAGGTGGTTCGAACCTAGCTGGGATCTCAAATAAAAACATGTTTTTGATTTTACCAAACGCTCTTACTTACAAATTAAACGACAGTAAATTTAAGACTTCAGTGCCTCAATCGGATAGGGCGTTCGGTATCCTGTCCTGCCAGTGGCTGAGAGGTTCTGCTTTTGAAGCTGGTAGACGGGAGGTGCTGGGTTCGAACCCAATCGCGCCCGTCGGCCTAATTGTTCGGTTGGTTGTGCTTATAATGGCCAATTGTCAGCACGAGGGCTATAGGCCCTAAGATGTGGGAGTGCCCACCGTGGGTGGTCTTTCTAAGGGAACCTAACCTGTATTAACGCTTGGAAAATCTAAGGTTCGAAGAAAACCACGAAAACTCCGAATAATTAGGCCGACGGGCGCGATTGGGATTGAACCCAGCACCTCCCGTCTACCAGCTTCGAGGTTGGTTGTGTTTATGACGGCCAATTATCAACACGAGGGATATAGACCCTAATGGGGGAGCGCTCTTCGTGGGGGGGGGGGGGTCTCTCTAAGGGAACCTAACCCATATTACCGCTTGGAAATCAAGGGTGCGAAGAAAACTCCGAACGATTAGGCCGACGGGCGTGATTGGGTTCGAACCCAGCACCTCCCGTCTACCAGCTTCGAGGGCAGAACATCTCGGCCACTGGTGGGACCTCCAATCGTTCGGAGTTTTCGTGGTTTTCTTCGACCATGGATTTCCATGCGTAAATACGGATTAGGTTCCCTTAGAAAGACCCCCACGAAGGGCACTCCCCCCTGGGTCTATATCCCTCGTGCAGATAATTGGCCGTCAAAAATCAACCAACCGTTCGTTATCCAATTAAATGATAGGTGGTTCGAGCCAGCAACTTCTGTCTACCAGCTTTGAGAGCAGAACCCCTCAGTCACTGGTGGGGCGAAAGCTGTTTTAAAAGTTAGAAATTTTAGGAAAGAGTTTTATGACATCTGTGATTCGATCGGGTAGCGGTTTCAGAATCCAACTTTTAATTATAGGTGGTTCGAAACCAGCTGGGATCTTAAATAAAAACATGATTTTTATCTTAACAAAGGGTCTTATATGAATATTAAATGACAGAAAACTTATCTATAAAACTTAATCAAAACGAATAACTTATTTTCAAAGAGAGAGCTTTATAAACTTAATTCAAAAGAAGAAAAAAGCTTTGAATGTTTCAAAAGTTAGAAATTCCCCCTCACTGACAAGCCCGTGTTAATACGTTCACTAAGCTCCAGGTTTCACTGCAATACAAGCAATATTTAAAGTAATATAAATCTGTTGATTTAATGTATTTTTAATACATTGAACAATGATTAATACTTCCAAGGATTGCATTCATATTCTTTATTAAGTTTTTTATTTTATTTTATTTATTTTTTTTTTTTCATAAAATGTTCAAAGAATATTTTTTTTTTAACATTTAAAACAAAATACAGAGAAAACAACATTACAATCTTGCCCTTTTCCAAGACAGTCGGAGGGTTAAGAAAATTTTTTTATGAGAAGAGTGGATCAGTCGGGTAACATGTTCCATATGCAACTCAATTGTAAGTGGTTCGAACCCAGCTGTGGTCTCAAACGAAAACGTTATTTTCCCTTTACCAAACGCTCTTACTTATAAAAATTAACAACAGAAAACTTATCTATAAAAATTTATCAAATCGAAAATTTATTTTCAAAGAGAGTGTTTTGTAAACAAGAATTAAAAGAAGAAAAAAGAATTGAACGTTCGAAAATGACATTGGTGACTCAATCAGGTAGCGCGTTCGGAATCCAGCTGAATGGTTCGAACCGTAGATTGCCATGCGTAAATACGGGTTAGGTTCCCTTTGAAAGACCCCCCAGCTAGAGCAATCCCCTCCACCTTAGGGCCTATATCCTTCGTGTTGATAATTGGCCGTCATGAGCCCAACCAACTGAATAGTAGGCGGTTCGAATCCGGTTGGGGTCTGAAATAAAAGCATGATTTTAATTTTACAAAACGCTCTTATTAACGCTGCAAATTAAACGACAGAAAACGTATCTATAAAAATTAATCAATACGAATTATTTGTTTTCAAAGAAAGAGTTTTGTAATCTAAATTCAAAAGAAGAAAAAAGCTGAGAATGTTTCAAATATTAGAAATTTATGAAAAAACTTTTATGACAAGGTGGATCAGTCAGGTAGCGTGTTCGGTATCCAACTCAATTGCAAGTGGTTCGAACGAAGCTGTGGTCTCAAACGAAAATGTCAGTTTCACTTTGCAAAACGCTCAAATTAATCAAACCCAGCACCTCCCGTCTACCAGCTTTGAGAGCAGAAACTCTCAGACGTTGGTGGGGCGAAAGCTGTTTTGAATGTTTTAAAAGTTAGAAATTTTAGGAAAATTTTTATGACATCTGTACCTGATCGGGTAGCGCGTTTGGAATCCAACTTAATGGCAGGTGGTTTGAAACCAGCTCGGGTCTCAAATAAAAACATGATTTTAAATTTGCCAAACGCTCTTACTTGCAAATTAAACGAGAGAAAACTTATCTATAAAAATTAATAAAGACGAATAAATTATTTTCAAAGAGAGAGTTTTGTAAACTAAATTCAAATGAAGAAAAATGCTTTGAATGTTTCAATAGTTAGAAATTTATAAAAAAATCTTTGTGACAAGATTGGATCAGTCGGATAGTGTGTTTGGTTTCCAACTCAATTATAAGTGGTTCGAGCCCTGCTGTTGTCTAAAAAAAAACGTTACTTTCACTTTACCAAACGCTCTTGCTTACAGAAAACGTATCTATAAAATTTAATGAAGACGAATAATTTATTTTAAAAGAAAGTGTTTTGTAAACTAGAATTGAAAGAAGAATAAAGATTTGAATGTTTGTATATTTTACGAAAAAAAATTTATGACCTCAGTGAATCAACCGGGTAGCGCGTTCGGAAGCAACTGAATGGCTCGAACCGTGGATTTCCATGCGCAAATAAGGGTTAGGTTCCCTTAGAAAGACTCCCACGAAGGGCACTCCCCCCCTGGGCCTATATCCCTCGTGCAGATAATTGGCCGTCATAAATACAACCAACCAACCTTGTGTTGATAATGGGAAGTCATAAACACAGCGAACCAACCAACTGAATGGTAGGTGGTTCGAATTCATCTGCTAGTCTCAAATAAAAGCATTATTTTATTTTTACCAAAAGCTCTTATTTGCAAATTAAACGACAGGAAACGTATCTATAAAAATGAATCAAGACGAATAATTTATTTTCAGAGAATGAGATTTGTAATCTAAATTCAAAACACGAAAAAAGTTTTGAACGTTTCAAAAATTAAAAATTTTATGACCTGAGTGACACATTCGGGTAGCGCGATTGGTTGGTTTATTTTGACGAGCGATTATCTACACTAGGGATATAGGCCCGAGGGGGGAGTACCCTTCGTGGGGGTCTTCTAAGGGAACCTAACCCGTATTTACGCATGGAAATCCATGGTTCGAAGAAAACCACGAAAACTCCGAACGATTAGGCCGACGGGCTCGATTGGGATCGAACTCAGCACTTCCCGTCTACCAGCTTCGAGAACAGAACCTCTCAGCCACTGGTGGGGCATAGCGCGTTTGGAATCCAACTGAATGGGAAGTATTTCGAACCCAGCTGGGATCTCAAATAAAAACGTGATTTTAGTTTTACCGAATGCACTTACTTAAAAATTAAACGACGGAAAACGTATCTGTAAAAAATTATCAAGATGAATAATTTATTTTTAAAGAGAGAGCTTTGTAAACTAAACTCAAAAGAAGGAAAAAGCTTTGAATGTATCAAATGTTAGAAATTTTATGAAATTGCTTTTATGATATCAATTGCTCAATCGGATAACGCGTTAGGTGTACAGCTAAATGGTAGGTGGTTGGAACCCACCTGTGGTTTCAAATAAAAACATGATTTCTATTTTACCAAACGCTGTTATTCACAAATTTAACAAGAGAAAACTTATATATAACAGTTGATCAAGACGAATAATTTATTTTCAAAGAGAGACTTTTGTAAACTAAATTCAAAAGAAGAAAAAAAGCCTTGAATGTTTCAAAAGTTAGAAAATCTAAGAAATTTTATTTTATGACAAGAGTGGATCAATCGAGTAGCGTGTTTGGAATCAAAATCAAAGGTAAGTGGTTCGAACCCAGCTGTGGTCTCAAATGAAAATGTTATTTTCACTTTACCAAACTCTCTTACTTACAAATTAAACGACAGAAAACGTATCTACACTGCAAATAGAGGCGGCTTAAATTAAGACACATATGTGACTGAAAAAGAATTTCAGACACTTAAGTGTCTGAATCTGAAAATTCAGTCACAATAGATGTCTTAATTTAAAACACATAAGTGTTTTACTTTGATCATGGTGTACACTAGGGATGCACAACCTGTGGCCCGCGGGCCAAAAGTGGCCCGCTATGGGGTAACGTGTGGCTCGCGAACTTCGTCAATTTATAACTGGGAAAAATTGCAATTTTTGTCCAAAAGTCGCAGGAAAAATTCATGAAATTCGTCACTTTAACGTGGGAAAATTTGAAAATTTTGTTAGTCAAATAAGAATCGCGAATTTCGTTGATCGGGCGTGGAAAAATCGCAAATTTCGTTGATTGGGTGCGGAAAAATAGCGAATTTTGTCGATGATGCTCGAAAGAATTGCAAATTTCCTTGATCGGGCTCGGAAAAATCGCAAATTTCCTTGATCAGGCACGGAAAAATCGCAAATTTGGTCGATGAAGCACGGAAAAATCCGTAAATTTCGCTGATCGGGCGCGGAAAAATCGTTCGGGCACAGAAAAATCGCGAATTTCATTGGTCGGTCACGGAAAAATCACGAATTTCGTTTGTCGGGCACGGAAAAATCACGAATTTTGTCGATCAGGCGCGGGAAAATCGCAAATTTCGTTGATCGGGGACGAAAAAATCATAAATTTTGTTGATGATGGGAGAAAAAATTGCAAATTTTCTTGATCGACTGCGGAAAAATCGTGAGTTTCGTCAGTCGCGAGAAAATATCGCGAATTTCGTCAATCTGCCGCGGGAAAAAATTGCCAATTTCGTCAGTGAGTTAAGATTTGGGAATTTCGTAGATCGGGTGCGGAAAAATCACGAATTTCGTTGAACGGGTGCGGAAGAATAGCAAATTTTGTCAATAAGGCTCGGGAAAATCGCGAATTTTATTGATCGGAAAGGAAGACTCGCGAATTTTGTCGGTCAGGCGCAGAAAAATCGCAAATTTCTTTATCGGTCATCGAAAAATCGCGAATTTTGTAGTTAAAGCGTGGAAAAAAATTGCAAATTTCGCTGGTCGGTCACTGAAAAGTCGGGCAAGGAATTCAATCAGGCTAGTAAAAATCGCGAATTTTATCGATCAAGCGCGGGAAAATTGCAAATTTCATTGATCGGGCATGAAAAAATCGTCAATTTTGTTGATGATGCGCGAAAAATTGCGAATTTTCTTGATCGACTGCGAAAAAATCGTGAGTTTCGAAAGCCGCGCGAAAAAAATTGCGAATTTCGTTGAACGGGTGCGGAAGAATAGCAAATTTTGTCGACAAGGCTCGGGAAAATAGAGAATTTTATTGATCGGAAAGGAAAACTCGCGAATTTTGTCGGTCAGGCGCAAAAAAATCGCAAATTTCTTTATCGGTCATCGAAAAATCGCGAATTTTGTAGTTAAAGCGTGGAAAAAAATCGCAAATTTCGCTGATCGGTCACTGAAAAGTCGGGCAAGGAATTCAATCAGGCTAGTAAAAATCGCGAGATTTGGCGAACGGGCTCGAAAAGATTGCGAATTTCATAATTTGGGCACGGAAAAATCGCAAATTTTATCGATCAATGCGGGAAAATCGCAAATTTCATTGATCGGGCATGAAAAAATCGTCAATTTTGTTGATGATGCGCGAAAAATTGCGAATTTTCTTGATCGACTGCGAAAAAATCGTGAGTTTCGAAAGCCGCGCAAAAAAAATTGCGAATTTCGTCAAGTTGCCGCGGAAAAGAAATGCAGATTTTGTCAGTCAGTTAGAAATCGTGAATTTCGTCTATCGGGTGTGTAAAAATCGCGAATTTGGTCAATTAGGTGCGGAAAAATTGCGTGTTTCGTCTGTTTATCCGGAATTTCGTTAGTATGCCGCGGGAAAAAATGCAATTTTCGTCAGTCAAGAATCGCGAATTTCGTTGATCGGGCTCGGAAAAATAGAGCTTCGTCGAACGGACACGGAAAAATCGCGAGTTTTGTCAATCGGGCTCGGAAAAATGGCGAATTTCGTCGATCAGGCTCGGAAAAAATCGCAAGTTTCGTCGAACGGACACGTAAAAATCGCGAGTTTTGTCAATCGGGCTCGGAAAAATCGCAAATTTCGTGATTTGGCATGAAAGAATCGCGAATTTGTCGATCAGGCTCGGAAAAATCGCAAATTTCGTTGTCAGGCACAGAAAAATCGCGACTTTTCTCGATGATGCTCGGAAAAATTGCAAATTTCGTTGATTGGTTGCGGGATAATCGCGAGCTTCGTCAGATTAAAACGTGAACAAATCGCAAATTTCGTCAATTTACCGTTTGAAAAAAAAAACGCAAATTTCGTCAGAGTCAGTTAAGAATCCCGAATTTCGTTGATCGTTCGCGGAAAATCGCGAATTTCGTCAGTCAGGGGTGGAAAAATCGGACATTTCGTCGTTCTTGCTCCACGAAAAAATCGCGAGTTTTTATCAATCAGGATCCGAAAAATCGCGAATTTCGTTTCTCGGGCACGGAAAAATCGCGCATTTTGTCAATCAGGCGCGAAAAAATCGCAAATATCGTCAATCGGGTGCAGAATAATAGGAATATTGTCGACCAGGTGCGGTAAGATTGCGAATTTCGTTGATCCAGTGCGACAAAATCGCTAATTTTGTCGATCAGGCGCGGAAAAATCGCTTATTTTGTCGATCAGGTGCGGAAAGATCTCAAATTTCGTTGATCGCGGACGGAAAAATCACAAATTTTGTTGATCAGGCGCGTAAAAATCTCAAATCTTGTTGATCGGCTCTTCCTGCCCCCTTCGTTCATAAAGTTCGCATTTTTATTCGGCATCAGCCATTTTCATGCCTATATTTGTATTTTAGCACTTTTAATAAAACAAAATTTATTCCCCCGAATAAAGTACAGGAATATTATCACTCTTTCAAATTAATCCTTGTTATATATACAAACGTAAACTATTGATATATCCTTGCCAACTGAATCGGATATGTTGACTGGGTAGGGGAACCTAGAGGTGTAACCCACCCTCACCCAAATCCCGAAATAGAATTCTCTTCGCGTGATTGATGTGGCCCTCGACAACCCAGACATTTTTTTAAAGTGGCCCTTCTCTTAAAAAGGTTGTGCACCCCTAGTGTACACGAACTGATAAAAGTGTCTAAAAAATCTGCAAGCATCTAATTTTAAGACACTTTGTAACTCCGTTCCGCATTAACCGCCAGGGGGCACTCGTGGTTGCGCATGCGTTTTAGATTTCTTTCGTTCGAACTCGATGTGCGTTTGTAATTCAAACTGAATGTTTGTTTTTATGTACGCGTACAGTTTAACTAATAATTTGTTTTGACTTTATTGTTTTTTGCGGAATGTGAAGTTCCGGGATTTAATTTCTATCGACATAGTGGCACTCCGTATTAATATTTATCTATAACATTAATATAGTGTTCTTCGTCTCGTCAAATCAGGTAAAGAGAACTGTTGTCTGGCGGGCTATGTTTTGAGGATGGAAATTTTCCATTCTTTTAACAGAGCTATCCGGATGTGCAAAGGGATTTTCTTTTTAAAATACCAAAGTCTGCCTAACTAACAGATACTAACGTAGCCTCCAATCCGGACGTCATCTGGGCGAATGTGCTTTTGGAATAATCAGACCTTTTCCCAGGTAAGTGGGGTCTTAACTGTATATTTAAAACTCTCTGTGAATGTTTTCTCTTTAAATAGAGACCTCACGCGAGTCTATAGCTTTATTAGTTCCTGAGTTATGCCAAAATATGTTCAAAGCATTTTGCCTATGGTATTTCCAAGTTAAAATTTTATTTTGCTAATATTTAAATTTCTACTCTTCAAATCATCTGCAATCATATTTCTGTATTATTTTCTATCCAATGTTATCTTTAAAATAAAATTTGGTGTGTCTGCATGGTGTATATGAGCGGTTAATGAATTTATTAAGTTTACACCTTCTTAATCCTTTTCTTATGTAGCCATTACTTTAAAAATCGCAGTG
Source organism: Maratus speciosus (assembly GCA_963932465.1). Lineage (NCBI taxonomy): Eukaryota > Metazoa > Arthropoda > Arachnida > Araneae > Salticidae > Maratus > Maratus speciosus. Next base: position 106,225,908 of record OZ010797.1, read on the forward strand.
ACATCGCCTGTTGATTGGCTCATACTTCTTAATTACCATCAAGACTATCTTAATAGTATTTGTTTGGTGTAATTATTACTCTAAAGTACCCTTTTTAATTCTTTATTTATGTATACAATATTTTTATAAGCATTTAATGCGGCAGCATTTCTAATGTTTACATCGATTTTTACATTTCCGATAGATTTATTATGTGTTATGTACTGGAATTCAAAAGCATTTATAGTAAACATTCCTATTATTAGCTGCTTTTATTTATTATATATGCTTTTGTTGTCTGGCGAAGTTTTCTTTTGCCTCATGGTGTGTCTGTGTACATCATAAATTTAAAAAAAGAATATAGTTCGAACATCCTTCCATTCATCCATATCATTGATTCCCCCATACATTTAATACAGCGAATTACTTGTATTCATTTATTTATTTTAAATTGTTTTGACTGATAAAACTCATAATATCCGGTCATTCTAATTAAAGGATTCTCTGTTTTTCCCTTTGCTATAATTTTAGTGTTTCCGAGTATTTTAGAAATATCCCATTTGCTATACTGAAAATAGTCGACATATAATCTTTTTTAATTTTCAACATCAATGATTCAAAAGTAAAAACCACAGCTTTACGATTTGATTGTTTGAACGGAAATTGACGTCACTATGTAGACGTTGAAGCAGAAAAAATTTGGTGGTGTCAACAAATCTTATTTAATGATTTAGAAAAAGGATCTCGCCTTACCTCTATCACACTTTGTTAAACTTTAATGCTTATTTTTATATTCTTAAATTCATGTAATATGTACCGTTAACGTAACTGTAAGAATGCGGTAAAAATATACAGATATATTTCATTTGAAATAATTATATGATATTGATTTTTTGATTATTTTTAGTAAAAAAGTAATTTGAAATTAAAAATGAATACAAAGTATAGGGGTAGAATTTTATAAAATATTTACTTGAATATAGCTAAATTTTGCACTTAAAACTGACACGTACATTTATCTAATCATAATACAGGGTTGGACTTTTTTCAGAAGGAGGGCCTGATTAAAGGATGGGCAAACTGGGCAGCCCCCCCACCCTACGATTTTACGTGCTCCAAATTCGATATGGAATTTTTTTAAAGCTTATATTTTAAATATGTTTCGACATTGTATTGATTATAATCAGCATTTTGAACTTTAAAAGTAGAATTAGATTAAAAACTAAATAAAAATATAAATACAGTAAAAACTCTCAATCGCGGCCACCTCGCGAACTGAACGCGTTTTGGAATGTTGAATTTGCCTGCTATTCGATTGTGTTCGCTTTTATGAGGTAAAAAAAGTGTATTTATCTTGAAAAAGGTCAGTGTTCGCTGAAGAAAATTGTCCTATGAAAGTTTTGTTTTAAAATCTCCATAACGGACACTCCTACATAGAGGACACAACTATTTAGGAAGCACATTTCTTATTATCAACATGCACATATTTTATATTTTTTTACCTCAGGAAAACAGACACCTCCGAATGGTGAACAAAATCCAAGGTTCTAAGGTGCCTACTATTGAGAGGTTTTACTGTATTGCGACAAATATTTAAATTTTTAATCTTATTCTACTCTATAAATTCAAAATATTGATTATAATCAGTACAATGTCGAAAAAGATTTCAATTATCAGCTTTACGAAAATTGTATACCATATTTTGGAGCCCCTAAAATCAGGCTGTGTGTGCGTGGGGGGGGGGGGGCAGAATAATGGCCATATACTTTTCCAGGATCAACGTGGTCAAACATGGCTACGTGTAATTACGTATATAAAAAAATGGCTGCGATTCAGGTTTGGTTTGCGTTTATGACGGCCAATTATCAACACGTGGGATATAGGACCTGGTGTGGAGAGTGCCCTTCGTGGGGGTCTTTCTAAGGGAACCTAACCCGTATTAACGCATGGAAATCCATGGTTCGAAGAAAACCACGAAAACTCCGAACGATTAGGTCGACGGGCGCGATTGGGATCGAACCCAGCACTTCCCGTCTACCAGCTTCGAGAGCAGAACCTCTCAGCCACTGGTGGGGGACTGCGATTCGGACGTTTGAAGTTTCTAAAATTCAGACGCAAAAAGTGTCTAAAAAAATTCAAACATTTTAAAATGTCTGAAAATTGAACACTCCGTCTCAGACACTTAAGTGACTGAATTTGAGACATTTCGATTTACAGTGTATAAAAATTAATCAAGACGAATAATTTATTTTCAAGGACAGTGCAATGTAAACCAGATTTAAACGATGAAAGCTTTGAGTTGTATTGCATTGATTTTTGACTTCCGATTATCTACACGAGGGATATAGTCCCTAGGGGGAGTGCCCACCGTGGGGGTCTTTCCAAGGGAAACTAACGCATATTTACGAATGGAAATACAAAGTTTCGATGAAAACCACGAAAATTCCGAAACGGTTAGGCCGACGGGCGCGACCGGGATCGAACCCAGAACCTTCTATCTACAAGCATTGAGAGCAGAAAACCTCAGCCATTGGTGGGCGAAACCAGTTTTGAATGTTTCAAAAGTTTCATGTTTTATGAAAAAAATTTTATAACCTCAGTGACTTGAACGGGTGCGCCACCCGATCGAGTCACTGAGGTCAAAATTTTTTTTTCTGAACGCACTGTTCGGTTGGTTGTATTTATGACGGCCAATTATCTGCACGATGGATATAGGCCCAGGGGGGAGTGCCCTTCGTGGGGGTCTTTCTAAGGGAACCTAACCCATATTAACGCTTGGAAATCCAAGGTTCGAAGAAAACCACGAAAACTCCGAACGATTAGGACGACGGGCGAGAATGGGATTGAACCCAACACCTCCCGTCAACCAGCTTCGAGAGCAGAAACTCTCGGCCACTGGTGGAGCAGCACTGTTCGGTTGGTTGGTTGGTTGTACTTATGTCGGCCAATTATCTGCACGTGGGATATAGGCCCTAAGGGGAGGGGTGCCTTCCATGGAGGTCTTTCTAAGGGAACCTAACCCGTATTAACGCTTGGCGAACCAAGGTTCGAAGAAACCCACGAAAACTCCGAACGATTAGGCCGACGGGCGCGATTGGGATCGAACCCAGCACCTCCCGTCTACCAGCTTCGAGGGCAGAACCTCTCGGCCACTGGTGGCAGCACTGTTCGGAATTCAACTTAATGGTAGGTGGTTCGAAACCAGCAGGGGTCTCACACAAAAAATAATTTTGGTTTTAACGAACGCTCTTAGTTGCAAATTAAGCGACAGAAAACTTATCTATAAAAATTAATCAAAATGAATAATTTATTTTCATAGAGATTTTTGTAAACTAAATTCAAAAGAAGAAAAAAGCTTTGAATGTTTTAAATGTTAGAAATTTTATGAAATTTTTTTTTATTCTTGAGTGTCTCAATCGGCTAGCGCATTTGGCATAAAACTGAATGCTAGGTGGTTCGTTCGAACCCAGCTGGGGTCTCAAATAAAAACATAATTTTTGTTTTAAGAAACGCTCTTACTTGCAAATTAATCAACAGAATACTTATCTATAAAAATTAATCAAGACCAATAATTTATTTTCGAAGCGAGACGCTGTTAAACTAAATTCAAAAGAAGAAAAAAGCTTTGAACGTTTTAAAAGTTAGAAGTTTTATGAAAAAAAAATTATGACCTCAGTGACTCAGTCGGTTAGTTAATTCGGAATCCAACTGAATGGTAGGTGTTTCGTACCCTGCTGGGGTTTCAAATAAAAGGATGATTTTCATTTTACAAACCTCTCTTACTTATAAATAAAACGACAGAAAATGTATTAATAAAAATTAATCAGGAAGAATAATTTATTTTGAAAGAAAGTGGTTTGTAAACTAAATTCAAAAGAAGGAAATAGCTTTGAATGTGTCAAATGTTAGAAACTTTATGAAAATTAATTTATGACTTCAGTGGCTCATTCATGTACCGCGTTCAGAATCCAACTGAATGGTAGGTAGTTCTAATTCAGCTGGGGTCTGAAATAAAAACATGATTTCAGTTTTTCTAAACGTTCTTACTTGCAAATTAAACGAACGAAAAAGTGTCTATAAAAATAAATAAAGACGTATAATTTATTTTCAAAAAAGTGTTTTATAAACCAGAATTAAAAGAAGAAAAAAGCATTGAATGTTTAAAAAGTTAGAAATTTTATGAAAAAAAATTAGGACTTATGTGTCTCAATCAGGTAGCGCATTCGGTATCCGACTGAATGGTGCCCCACCAGAGGCCGAGAGGTTCTGCTCTCGAAGCTGGTAGACGGGGGGGTGCTGGGTTCGAACCCAATCGCGCCCGTCGGCCTAATCATTCGGAGTGTTCGTGGTTTTCTTCAAACCTTGGATTTCCATGCGTAAATACGGATTAGGTTCCCTTAGAAAGACCTCCACAAAGGGCACTACCCCCTCGGGCCTATATCCCTAGAGTAAATAATCGGCCGTCAAAAATCAACCAACCAACCATAAACACAACCAACCGACTGAATGGTAGATGGTTCGAACCCAGTTAGGGTCTCAAATAAAAACATGTTTTTTAATTGTACCAAACACTCTTACTTACAAATTAAACGACAGAAAGCGTATCTAAAAAAGAAGAATAATTTATAATCAAAGAAAGTGTTTTGCAAACTAAATTCAAAAGAAGAAAATAGCTTTGAATGTATTAAATGTTAGAATCTTTATGAAAATAATTTTATGGCGTCAGTGGCTCATTCACGTACCGCGTTCAGAATCGATCTGAATGGTAGGTGGTTCTAACCCATCTGGGGTCTCAAATAAAAACATGGTTTTCATTTTACCTAACTCTCTTACTTACAATTTAAAGGACAGAAAACGTATCTATAAAATTTAATCAAGATGAATAATTTATTTTCAAAGAAAGAGTTTTGTAAACTAAATTCAAAAGAAGAAAAAAGCTTTGAATATATCACATATTAGAAATTTTATGAAAATAATTTTATGACCTCAGTGGCTTATTCAGTGGACGAGAGGTTCTGCCGTCGAAGCTGGTATACGAGAGGTGCTGGGTTCGAACTCAATCGCGACCGTCGGCCTAATCGTTTGGAGTCTTCCGTGGTTTTCTTCGAACCTTGGATTTCCTAGCGTTAATACGGGTTAGGTTCCCTTAGAAAGGCCCGCAGGGCCTATATCCCTCGAGTTGATAATCGGTCGTCAAAAATCAACCAACGAGTGGCTTATTCATGTATCGCGTTCAGGGTTGGGTTGGGTTGATTTTTGACGGCCAATTATCTACACGAGGGATATAGGCCCGGGGGGAGTGCCCTCCGTGGGGGTCTTTCTAAGGGAACCTAATCCGTATTAACGCATGGAAGATCCACGGCTCGAAGAAAACCACGAAAACTCCGAACGATTAGGCCGACGGGCGCGATTGGGATCGAACCCAGCACTTCCCGTCTACCAGCTTCGAGAGCAGAACCTCTCGGCCACTGGTGGGGCCGTATCGCGTTCAGATTCCAACTGAATGGTAGGTGGTTCTAACCCAGGTGGGGTTTAAAATTAATACATGATTTTTGTTTTAACAACCGGTCTTACTTACAATTTAAACGACAGAAAACGTATCTATAAAAATTAATCAAGATGAATATTTTATTTTCACAGAAAGGGTTTTGTAAACTAAATTCAAAAGAAGAAAAAAGGTTTGAAAATTTCAAAAGTTAGAAATTTTATGAAAAAATTTTATGACTCGGAGGCTCATTCATGTATCGCGTTCAGAATCTAACTGAACGGTAGGCAGTTCTAACCCAGTTGGGGCTTCAAATAAAAACATGATTTTTTTGTTTTAATAAACGCTCTTACGTACAAATTAAACGACCGAAAAAATTTTAAAGACTTCAGTGCCTCAATCGGGTAACGCGTTCAGTATCCAACTGAATGGCAGGTGGTTCGAACCCAGCTGGGGTCTCAAAAAAAAAGATGTTTTTAATTTTACCAAACGCTCCTACTTACAAATTAAACAAAAGAAAGGTTATGTATAAAAATTAATCAAGAAGAATAATTTATTTTCAAAGAAAGAGTTTTATAAACTAAATTCAAAAGAAGAAAAAAGGTTTGAATGTTTCAAAATTTGGAAATTTTAATTGTTGTGTTTATGACGGCTAATTATCAACACGAGTTATATAGGCCCTAATGGTGTGAGTGCCCTCCGTGGGGGGGGGGGGGGTGTCTATCTAAGGAAATCTAACCCGTATTTACGCTTGGAAAACCAAGGTTTGAAGAAAACCAAGAAAACTCCGAATGTTTTGGCCGACGGGCGCGACTGGGTTCGAAAACAGCACCGCCCAGCTAACACCTTTGAGAGAAGAACCTCTCGGCCTCAGGTGGGGCCAAATAAAAATTATGACTTCAGTGGCTCATTCATGTATCGTGTTCAGAATCTCGCTCAATGGTAGGTGGTTCTTACCCAGGTGAGGTCTCAAATAAAAGCATGATTTTAATTTTACCAAACGCTCTTACTTGCAAATTAAACGACAGAAAACGTATCTATAAAAATTAATCAAGACGTATAATTTATTTTCAAAGAAAGTATTTTGTAGACGAGAATTAAAAGAAGATAAAAGCATTGAATGTTAAAAAAGATGGAAATTTTACGAAAAAAATTTAGGAATTCTATGCCTCAATCAGGTAGCGCGTTCGGCATCCGACTGACTGGTAGGTTCGAACCCAGCTGGGTTGGTTGGTTGGTTGATTTTGTGACGGCCGATTATCTACACTAGGGATATAGGCCCGAGGGGGAGTGCCCTTCGTGGGGGTCTTTCTAAGGGAACCTAACCCGTATTAACGCATGGAAATCCATGGTTCGAAGAAAACCACGAAAACTCCGAACGATTAGGCCGACGGGCGCGATTGGGATCGAACCCAGCACTTCCCGTCTACCAGTTTCGAGAGCAGAACCTCTCAGCCACTTAACCCAGCTGGGGCCTGGAATAAAAACATTTTCATTTTACCAATATCTCTTACTTACAAATTAAATACAGAAACCTTATCTATAAAAATTAATGAAGATGAATAATTTATTTTCAAAAAGAAAGTTTTGTAAACTAAATTTAATTTTAATTTTTTTATGAAATTTTATGATTTTTTTTTTTTTTTTTTTTTTTTTACAATAGTGGATCAGTCGGGTAGCGCGTTCGGTATCCAACTCAATGGTAGGTGGTTCAAAGCTAGCTGGGTTCTCAAATAAAAACCTAATTTTTGTTTTAACAAACGCTCTTACTTTCAAATAAAACGACCGAAGAAGTATCTATAAAAATTAAAATCAAGATGAATAATTTATTTTCTAAGAAAGTATTTTGTAAACTAGAATTAGAAGAATAAAAAAGCATTGAATGTTTAAAAAGTTAGAAATTTTACAAAAAAAAATTTAGGAATTCTATGCCTCAATCAGGTAGCGCGTTCGGCTACCAACTGAATTGTAGGTTCGAACCCAGCTGGGGTCTCAAATAAAAACATGATTTTTGTTTTCCTCTTCACCGACGACAGGTATGGGAAAACAGTGCGTTTACCCCCGACTTATCTCGGGGCAACCGGTGAGGTGGTTAACAAACGCTCTTACTTACGAATTAAACGACCGAAAATGTATCTATAAAAAATTAATCAAGATGAGGATTGGGTTGATTTTTGACGACCGATTATCAACTCGAGGGATATAGGCCCTGCGGGCCTTTCTAAGGGAACCTAACCCGTATTTACGCATGGGAATCCACGGTTTCGAAGAAAACCACGAAAACTCCGAAACGGTTAGGCCGACGGGCGCGATTGGTTTCGAACCCAGCACCTCCTGTCTACCAGCTTCGAGTTGAGTTGAGTGGGTTGGGTTGATTGTTGACGGCCAATTATCTACACGAGGGATATAGGCCCTAGGGGGAGTGCCTTCCGTGGAGGTCTTTCTAAGGGAACCTAATCCGTATTAACGCATGGAAGATCCACGGCTCGAAGAAAACCACGAAAACTCCGAACGATTAGGCCGACGGGCGCGATTGGCATCGAACCCAGCACTTCCCGTCTACCAGCTTCGAGAGCAGAACCTCTCGGCCACTGGTGGGGCCGTATCGCGTTCAGATTCCAACTGAATGGTAGGTGGTTCTAACCCAGGTGGGGTTTAAAATTAATACATGATTTTTGTTTTAACAACCGGTCTTACTTACAATTTAAACGACAGAAAACGTATCTATAAAAATTAATCAAGATGAATATTTTATTTTCACAGAAAGGGTTTTGTAAACTAAATTCAAAAGAAGAAAAAAGGTTTGAAAATTTCAAAAGTTAGAAATTTTATGAAAAAATTTTATGACTCGGAGGCTCATTCATGTATCGCGTTCAGAATCTAACTGAACGGTAGGCAGTTCTAACCCAGTTGGGGCTTCAAATAAAAACATGATTTTTTTGTTTTAATAAACGCTCTTACGTACAAATTGAACGACCGAAAAAATTTTAAAGACTTCAGTGCCTCAATCGGGTAACGCGTTCAGTATCCAACTGAATGGCAGGTGGTTCGAACCCAGCTGGGGGTCTCAAAAAAAAAGATGTTTTTAATTTTACCAAACGCTCCTACTTACAAATTAAACAAAAGAAAGGTTATGTATAAAAATTAATCAAGAAGAATAATTTATTTTCAAAGAAAGAGTTTTATAAACTAAATTCAAAAGAAGAAAAAAGGTTTGAATGTTTCAAAATTTGGAAATTTTAATTGTTGTGTTTATGACGGCTAATTATCAACACGAGTTATATAGGCCCTAATGGTGTGAGTGCCCTCCGTGGGGGGGGGGGTGTCTATCTAAGGAAATCTAACCCGTATTTACGCTTGGAAAACCAAGGTTTGAAGAAAACCAAGAAAACTCCGAATGTTTTGGCCGACGGGCGCGACTGGGTTCGAAAACAGCACCGCCCAGCTAACACCTTTGAGAGAAGAACCTCTCGGCCTCAGGTGGGGCCAAATAAAAATTATGACTTCAGTGGCTCATTCATGTATCGTGTTCAGAATCTCGCTCAATGGTAGGTGGTTCTTACCCAGGTGAGGTCTCAAATAAAAGCATGATTTTAATTTTACCAAACGCTCTTACTTGCAAATTAAACGACAGAAAACGTATCTATAAAAATTAATCAAGTCGTATAATTTATTTTCAAAGAAAGTATTTTGTAGACGAGAATTAAAAGAAGATAAAAGCATTGAATGTTAAAAAAGATGGAAATTTTACGAAAAAAATTTAGGAATTCTATGCCTCAATCAGGTAGCGCGTTCGGCATCCGACTGACTGGTAGGTTCGAACCCAGCTGGGTTGGTTGGTTGGTTGATTTTGTGACGGCCGATTATCTACACTAGGGATATAGGCCCGAGGGGGAGTGCCCTTCGTGGGGGTCTTTCTAAGGGAACCTAACCCGTATTAACGCATGGAAATCCATGGTTCGAAGAAAACCACGAAAACTCCGAACGATTAGGCCGACGGGCGCGATTGGGATCGAACCCAGCACTTCCCGTCTACCAGTTTCGAGAGCAGAACCTCTCAGCCACTTAACCCAGCTGGGGCCTGGAATAAAAACATTTTCATTTTACCAATATCTCTTACTTACAAATTAAATACAGAAACCTTATCTATAAAAATTAATGAAGATGAATAATTTATTTTCAAAAAGAAAGTTTTGTAAACTAAATTTAATTTTAATTTTTTTATGAAATTTTATGATTTTTTTTTTTTTTTTTTTTTTTTTTTTTTTTTTTTTTTTTTTTTTTTTACAATAGTGGATCAGTCGGGTAGCGCGTTCGGTATCCAACTCAATGTTAGGTGGTTCAAAGCTAGGTGGGTTCTCAAATAAAAACGTAATTTTTGTTTTAACAAACGCTCTTACTTTCAAATAAAACGACCGAAGAAGTATCTATAAAAATTAAAATCAAGATGAATAATTTATTTTCTAAGAAAGTATTTTGTAAACTAGAATTAGAAGAATAAAAAAGCATTGAATGTTTAAAAAGTTAGAAATTTTACAAAAAAAAATTTAGGAATTCTATGCCTCAATCAGGTAGCGCGTTCGGCTACCGACTGAATTGTAGGTTCGAACCCAGCTGGGGTCTCAAATAAAAACATGATTTTTGTTTTCCTCTTCACCGACGACAGGTATGGGAAAACAGTGCGTTTACCCCCGACTTATCTCGGGGCAACCGGTGAGGTGGTTAACAAACGCTCTTACTTACGAATTAAACGACCGAAAATGTATCTATAAAAAATTAATCAAGATGAGGATTGGGTTGATTTTTGACGACCGATTATCAACTCGAGGGATATAGGCGCTGCGGGCCTTTCTAAGGGAACCTAACCCGTATTTACGCATGGGAATCCACGGTTTCGAAGAAAACCACGAAAACTCCGAAACGGTTAGGCCGACGGGCGCGATTGGTTTCGAACCCAGCACCTCCTGTCTACCAGCTTCGAGTTGAGTTGAGTGGGTTGGGTTGATTGTTGACGGCCAATTATCTACACGAGGGATATAGGCCCTAGGGGGAGTGCCTTCCGTGGAGGTCTTTCTAAGGGAACCTAATCCGTATTAACGCATGGAAATCCACCGCTCGAAGAAAACCACGAAAACTCCGAACGATTAGGCCGACGGGCGCGATTGGGTTCGAACCCAGCACCTCCCGTCTACCAGCTTCGAGAGCAGAACCTCTCAGCCACTGGTGGGGTCTACCAGCTTCGAAAGCAGAACCTCTCAGACACTGGTGGGGCTTAACAAGATGAATAATTTATTTTCAAAGAAAGTATTTTGTAAATTAAATTCAAAAGAATAAAAAAGCTTTGAATGTTTCAAAATTTAGAAGTTTTATGAAAAAATTTTTTTTTTGACCTCAGTGACTCAATCGGGTAGCGAATTCGGAATCATACTGAAATGTAGGTGGTTCGAACACAGCTGGGGTCTCAAATAAAAACATGATTTTAGTTTTACGAAACGCTCTTACTTGCAAATTAAACAACAGAAAACTTATATATTTAAATTCATCTAGACGAATAATTTATTTTCAAAGAGATTTTTGTAAACTAAATACAGAAGGAGAGAAAAGCTTTGAATGTTTCAACAGTTAAAAATTTATGAAAAAAATTTTATGACAAGTGTGGATCAGTCGGGTAGCGTGTTCGGTTCGTTGGTTGATTTTTTGACGGCTGATTACTCTAGGGATATAGACCCGAGGCGGGTGCCCTCCGTGGGGGTCGTCTTTCTAAGGGATCCTAATCCGTATTTACGCAGGAAATTCATGGCTCGAACGAAACCACGAAAACTCCGAACCATTAGGCCGACGGGCGCGATTGGGTTCGAAAGGAGCACCTCCCGTCTACCAGCTTCGAGAGCAGAACCTCTCAGCCACTGTTGGTCCAGTGCTGTGTTCGGTATCCAACTCAGTTGCAAGTGGTTCGAACCCAGCTGTGGTCTCAAACGAGAACGTTAGATTCACTTTACGAAACGCTCTTGCTTACAAATTAAACGAAGAAAAACTATCTATAAAAGTTTATCAAGACGAATGATTTAGTTTCAAAGAAACAGTTTTGTAAACTAAATTCAAAAGAAGTGAAAAGTTTAGAATGTTTCAAAAGCTAGAAATTATATGAAAGAAATTTATGACCTCAATGGCTCAATCGGGTAACGCATTCTGTGTTCAACTCACACGTAGATGATTCGAACCCAGCCGAGGTCTCAACTAAAAGCATTCTTTTTATTTTTTTGTATTATTTACTTACAAATTGAACGACAGAAAACCTATCTATATGAAATTTAATCAATATGAAATTTATTTTAAAAGAAACAGTTTTGTAAACTATATTGAAATGAAGAAAAATGCTTTGAATGTTTCAAAAGTTATAAATTTTAAGAAAAACATTTTATGACCTCAGTGGCTCAATCGCGTAGCGTGTTCTGTATCCCACTCAATGGCGTGTTGTTCGAACCATGTTTGGTTGGTTGGTTGGTTGTATTTATGACGGCAATTATCAACACGAGGGATATGGGGCCTAAGGGGGGGTGCTCTTCGTGGGGGTCTTTCTAAGGGAACCGAACCCGTATTAACGTTTGGAAATCCAAGGTTCGAAGAAAACCAAGAAAACTCCGAAAGATTGGGCCGACGGGCGCGAACCCAGCACTTCCGTCTACCAGCTTCGAGAGCAAAACCTCTCGGCCACTGGTGGGGCCCGGAAAGGAAGAGCTTTCAAGGTTTGAAAATTTAGAAATTTTACGAATAATATGTATGACCAGCTTGACTCAAACGGTTAGCGCTATCAAATCGCATTTAAGAATTTCAATTTCAAAACCCTCATACTTAATGAATAACTTGGAGAATGGTCGGTGGCTCGAGCCCTGCTGGGGTCTCAAATAAAAACAAGATTTTGATTTTACTAGACGCAATTGCTTACGAATTAAACGACTGAAAACATGTGTATAAATATTAATCAAGACGAATAATTTATTTTCAAAGAAAAACAATTATAATCAAAATTGAAATGAAGAATAAGCATTGAATGTTCCAAAATTTGGAAATTTTATAAAGACATTTTATGACCTCACTGTCTCAATCGAGTAACGGGTGCGGTGTCCAACTCAATGGTAGGTCAGGTGGTTCGAACCCAGCTGGGATCTCAAATAAAAGCATGTTTTTAATTTTACCAAACGCTCTTACTTACAAATTAAACGACAGAAGGCGTATCTATAAAAACTAATCAAGACGAATAATTTATTTTCAAAGAAAGTGTTTTGTAAACTAAATTTAAAGGAGAAAAAAGCTTTGAATGTATAAAAAGGTAGAAGTTATATGAAAATTTTTAAGACTTCAGCACCTATATCGGGTAGCGCGTTTGGTATCAACTGAATGACAGGTGGTTCGAATCCAGTTGGGGTCTCAAATAAAAACATGATTTTAGTTTTAACAAACACTCTTAATTGCAAATTAAACGACAGAAAACCTATCTATACAAATTAATCTAGACGAATAAATTGTTTTCAAAGAAAGAGTTTTGTAAGCTAAATTTAAAAGAAGAAAAAAGCTTTGAATGATTCAAAAGTTAGAATATTAATTAAAAAAATTTTATTACGAGACTGGATCAGTCGGGTAGGGTGTTCGGTATCCAACCCAATTGCAGCCCCACCAGTGGCTGAGAGGTTCTGCTCTCGAAACTGGTAGACAGGAAGTGCTGGGTTCGATCCCAATCGCGCCCGTCGGCCTAACCGTTCGGAGTTTTCGTGGTTTTCTTCGAACCATGGATTTCCATGCGTTAATACGTGTAAGGTTCCCTTAGAAAGACCCCCACGAAGGGCACTCCCCCTCGGGCCTATATCCCTAGTGTAGATAATCAGCCGTCACAAAATCAACCAAGCCCCACCAGTGGCTGAGAGGTTCTGCTCTCGAAGCTGGTAGACGGGAGGTGCTGGGTTCGATCCCAATCGCGCCCGTCGGCCTAATCGTTCGGAGTTTTCGTGGTTTTCTTCGAACCTTGGATTTCCAAGCGTTAATACGGGTTAGGTTCCCTTAGAAAGACCCCCACGAAGGGCACCCCCCCTGGACCTATATCCCTCGTGCAGATAATTGGCCGTCATAAATACAACCAACAACCAACAAAATCAATCAACGAACCAACTCATTTGCAAGTGGTTCGAACCCAGCTGTACCACGTTCAGAATCCAACTGAATGGTAGGTGGTTCTAACTCAGCTGGGGTGTCAAATAAAAACATAATTTTTTTTTAAGAAACGCTCTTACTTGCAAATTAATCAACAGAAAACTTATCTATAAAAATTAATCAAGACCAATAATTTATTTTCCAAGAGAGAATGTTGTAAACTAGATTTAAAAATAGAAAAAAGCTTTGAATTTTTCAAAAATTTTATAAAAAAAATTTTATGACCTCAGTGAGTCAATCTGGTAGTGACATCGGAATCCAGCTGAATGGCAGGTAGTTCGAGGCAAGCTGGATCACAAGTAAAAACATGTTTTTAACTTTACCAAACGCTCTTATTTACAAGTTAAATGACAGAAAGGCGTATCTATATAAATTAATCAAGAGGAGTAACTTATTTTCAAAGAAAGTGTTTTGCAAACTAAATTTAAAAGAAGAAAATAGCTTTGAATGTATCAAATGTTAGAAACTTTATGAAAACAATTTTATGGTCTAAGCGGCTCATTCATGTACCGCGTTCAGAATCCAACTCAATGGTAGGTGGTTATAACCCGTCTGGGGTCTCAAATAAAAACATGGTTTTCATTTTAACAAACTCTCTTACTTACAATCTAAACGACAGAAAAAGTATCTATAAAAATTAATCAAGATGAATGTTTAATTTCAGAGAAAGTGTTTTGTAAACTAAATTCAAAAGGAAGAGAAAAGCTTTGAACGTTTCAAATGTTAGAAATTTTATTAAAAAAAATTTATGAACTGAGTGGCAGATTCGGATAGCGCGTTTGGAATCCAACTGAATGGTAAGTGGTTCGAACCCGACTGGGAACTCAAATAAAAACATGATTTTCATTTTACCAAACTGTCTTACTTACAATCTAAACGACAGAATACGTATCTATAAAAATTAATCAAGATGAATAATTTATTTTCAAAGAAAGAGTTTTGTAAACTAAATTCAAAAGAAGAAAAATGATTTGAATGTATCAAATATTAGAAATTTTATGAAAATAAATTTATGACCTCAGTGGCTCATTCATGTTTCGCATTGAGAATCCAACTGAGTGGTACGTGGTTCTAACCCAGCTGGGATCTCAAATAAAACCATGATTTTTGTTTTAACAGGCGCTCTTACGACACTTAAACGACAGAAAGCGTATATATAAAAATTAATCAAGAAGAATAACTTCTTTTCAAAGAAAATGTTTTGTAAACTAGATTCAAAATATGATTGGTTAATGATTCAAAATATGATTGGTTAGCCACTGGTGGGGGGCTGAGAGGTTCTGCTCTCGAAACTGGTAGACGGGAGGTGCTGGGTTCGATCCCAATCGCGCCCGTCGGCCTAATTGTTCGGAGTTTTCGTGATTTTCTTCGAGCCATGGATTTCCATGCGTTAATACGGGTTAGGTTCCCTTAGAAAGGACCCCACGAAGGGCACTCCCCCTCGGGCCTATATCCCTCGTGTAGATAATCGGCCGTCACAAAATCAACCATCAACCAACCAGCCACTGGTGGGGCTGTAATTGGTTCGAACCCAGCTGTGGTCTCAAACGAAAACAAAATTTTCAGTTTACCAAACACTCTTGCTTACAAATTAAACGATAGAAAACGTATCTATGATGAAAATAAATCAAGACGAATAACTTATTTTCAAAGAAAGAGTTTTGTACACTAAATTCAAAAGAAGAAAATATGTAGCTTTAAATGTTTCAAAAATTAGAAATTGTAACGAAAATTTATGACCTCAGTGGCTCAATCGGATAACGCGTTCGATATCCGTAAGAATGGTAGGTGGTTTGAAACCAACTGGGGTCTCAAATAAAAAGAAATCATTTTCCTTTTACCAAACCCACTTTTAAAAAAATCCACAGAAAACGCATCTTTAAACATTAAACAAGACCTATAATCTATTTTTTTTTTTTTTAAACTTTTGTAAAATAAATGAAAAGAAAAGAAAAGCTTTCAAGTTTTGAAAATTTAGAAATTTTACGAATAAAATGTGTGACCACCGTGGCTCAATAGGGTTTCGCGCCCGGTATCCAACTGACTTGCAGGTGGTTCAAATGAAACTAGGATCGCAATTAGGAGCATCATTTATAGAACCCTCATACTTAGAGAATGAACGACAGAAAACGTATCCATAAAATTAATCAAGACCAAAAATTAATTTACAAAGGAAAATTATTGTAAACTAAATTGAAAAGAAGGAAAGAGCTTTGAACAAAGCGATATAAGTAAGCGAATAAATTTAATACTGGAATCGAGCGTAAATTAACACAGTTGCGCCATCTTGTGGACGGGCTGATAATCCACATACGCGGTCTTTTAGTTTGACGTCATATATGACAGGATATCTACCATCTGCGAATATTTTTCTAAATCTTTAGTCACTCATCGAACTGAATTTTGTTTACCCCATTTATTGGATTCGATCCCAATAGCGCCCGTCGGCCTAATCGTTCGGAGTTTTCGTGGTTTTCTTCGAACCTTGGTTCTCCAAGCGTTAATACGGGTTAGGATCCCTTAGAAAGACCTCCACGGAAGACACTCCCCCCTTAGGGCCTATATCCCACGTGCATATAATTGGCCGACATAAATACAACCAACCAACCAACCATTTATTGGAAAATAATGGCGTAGCGAGAGGGGCGTCCAGATACAGTTGACACCAGGAAGTTTTCTTCGCCTTGTCAGAGACATTTCAGCTATTAATAAAGGTGAAAAAACTTTACAATTTTAGTGGTGTGTTTAAATTTGTTAACTTACATAATGGACGAAAATATCAATTTTCCCGTTTAATTTACTGCATCTATTTGACATTAAATGAAATTTTCCTTCCAGAGTTGCAATCTTTATAAGTTCTTTTTTCTTTTCTTTTATATATATACATATCAGCGTGATTAAAATGCTAAAACTTCGACATGTTTTTCAATTAACTCGATTTTTAAATGGACAATCCTCATGGTTCATAAAATTAAAGACAGGATTTTCCTTAATATAAATTCACTCTTGATGAGTATTTGCTTAGTATTTTTTTTTAAATAAAAATATTAATCAAATAGTCATTTGTACATTATTTTTACAACATGTCATGACATTTCATTTATTTTTTTAACCCTTTATGTCCAAAATTTGAATTCATGAAAATTTCATCTTCTAAAACATTTTTTGTGAATTTTTGAAACTACATTAGAAGATTTACACAATCACATAAATAAAAATAAATTTTAGAAGGATTTTGCCATTTAAAGTCAATTAATTAAATTTGTATTTATAGGAATTTTGTGAAATATTTATAACTTCATTCAAATCTTTTATTTGAAATATTTTTTTTCTAGTATTTTATAGAATTAGGAAATGTACAAGTATAATGCTCTTACAATAGAATATAGGAATAATTCAGAAATGAAACTTTTCACCCTCAAATTTTCAACGTCAAGAAAGCTGAAGAAGATGCAAATGAAAAAAAAAAAAAAAAAAAAAAAAAAAAAAAAAAAAAAAAACACCCTTTTAAAAATAGTTTTGTTTTGTTCAACCCAATAATGCTTTTGGAATAAGATAACGTAAAGTACCTATAACTCATTCTAAAATGTACTACTACTAATCGATGCATGTTTTATATCAAGCTATTTTAATGGTACATTAAAGTAACGTCGGGGGATAAAGGGTTAAATAATTAATTATTCGGATATCGGATCCTTACAGCTATAGTGCAAACATAGAATTAAAAATATGAAATAAAATGTTGAAAGAAATTAAAAAGAAGTGTTGCTTTAAAGTTTTCTTAATAATTTTTAAATTAACTTTTCAAATCTTATTACAATAATTAAATTTTTCCTTTATTAAGTCATTTTCCTTTATAAAACCATTTAATAATATGTCAGTAAAATATTATAAAATATCTTTTTAAAAAAGTACAAAAGTTAGAAAAATCCTTTAACTGTAAAATTTTACATAAGCTTAACCCCCCCCCCCCATACACACACTCACCAACAAAAGAAAAATAATAGGATATGATGAGTATTTTCGAATAAATATAATATCTATAAAAATACTGCAGAATTGACAGAACTACTTATTTTTTTAAGTCTGTTACAAAAATATATTAAAATATTATAATAATAAAATACGAAGCTATAAAAATATGTTTTTCGGATTTATCTAACAAAAGATTTTCAGATAAATAACAGCCACTACTATAATTATATTTTTTATTATTATTATTATTTCCTTTTGAAAACATTTAATTTTTTGCAAATTCGATGTTTTTTTTTTTTTTTTTTTTTTTTTTTTTTTTTTTGTTGGTTCAAATAAGATTCAACATTCTTCGCTGTTTATAATTTTAACAATTTCTACAATCGAATAACAAATGCAAGCGAAAAGAGAAAGCTACATAAGGCTGAGGGAAGAACGCAGTAGTTTTTCCCTTTTCTCCACAGCTGAAAGGGAAGGAGAATTTTTTCTAAGTTCTACTGTTAGCAGTCGTTCTCTCCCCAGACGCTCGTGAGACATTTCAGCTATTAATAAAGGTGAAAAAACTTTACAATTTTAGTGGTCTGAAGTAAAAAAACAGTTAGGCATCTTCCTGTAGTTTAACCTCGTCCGTTACGTGGCGGGCCCCACCAGTGGCCGAGAGGTTGTGCTCTCGAAGCTGGTAGACGGGAGGTTCTGGGTTCGATCCCAATCGCGCCCGTCGGCCTAATCGTTAGGAGTTTTCGTGGTTTTCTTCGAACCTTGGTTCTCCAAGCGTTAATACGGCCCCACCAGTGGCTGAGAGGTTCTGCTCTTGAAGCTGGTAGACGGGAGGTGCTGGGTTCGATACCAATCGCGCCCGTCGGCCTAATCGTTCGGAGTTTTCGTGGTTTTCTTCGAACCTTGGATTTCCAAGCGTTAATACGTGTTAGGTTCCCTTAGAAAGACCCCCACGAAGGGCACTCCCCTGGGCCTATATCCCTCGTGCAGATAATTGGCCGTCATAAATACAACCAACCAATCAAACGTTAATACGGGTTAGGATCCCTTAGAAAGACCTCCACGGAAGGCACTCCCCCTTAGGGCCTATATCCCACGTGCTGATAATTGGCCGACTTAAATACAACCAACCAACCAACCGTTACGTGGCGTGCGACCTTGATTAATGTGTCCTCGCCTTTAATCTTGCGGTTACCTCTCCCATCTAAGATGGAACGCCCACTTATATCGTTTTGGCTTTGAAAGTTTCAAAAGTTGAAAATTTTATGAAAAAACTTTTATGACCTCAGTTGCTCAATTGGGTAGAGCGTGCGGTATCCAACTGAATAGTAGGTGCGAACGCAGCGGGGGAATCAAATAAAAGCATGATTTTAATTTTACCAAACGCTCTTACTTACAAATTAAACGGCAAAAAACGTATCTGTAAAAAATAATCAATTCAAATTATATATTTTCAAAGAAAGACTATTGTAAACTAAACTGAAAAGAGGAAAAAGCTTTGAAAATTTAAAAATTTAGAAACTTTATGAGAAGATTTTTATCACCTATGTGGTTCAATGGGTTATCGCGTGCGGTATCCAACTAAAAGGTAGTTGGTTCAAATCCAGCCAGCGTCCCAACTAAAAGAATGATTTTAATTTTACCAAACGTTCTTACTTACAAATTAAACGACAGAAAAACTATCTATAAAAATTAATCAAGACGAATGATTTATTTTCAAAGAAACAGTTTTGTAAACTAAATTCCAAAGAAGAGAAAAGTTTAGAATGGTTCAAAAGCTATAAATTATATGAAAAATTTGTTTGACCTCAGTGGCTCAATCGGATAACGCGTTCTGTGTCCAACTGAAAGCATTATTTTTAATTTACCAAACGCTCTTACTTACAAATTGAACGACAGAAAACCTATCTATAAAATTTAATCAGTACGAATGATTTATTTTCAAAGAAACAGTTTTGTAAACTAAATTGAAAAGAAGAAAAAAGCTTTGAATGTTACAAACGTTTAAGAAAAAAATTTATGACCTCAGGGGCTCAATGGCGTAGCGTGTTCTGTGTCCAACTTTGGCCCCACCAGTGGCTGAGAGGTTCTGCTCTTGAAGCTAGTAGACGGGAGGCACTGGGTTCGATCCCAATCGCGCCCGTCGGCCTCATCGTGCGGAGTTTTCATGGTTTTCTTCGAGCCATGGATTTTCATGCGTAAATACGGGTTAGGTTCCCTTAGAAAGACTCCCACGAAGGGCACTCTCCCCTCGGGCCTATATCGCTAGTGTAGATAATCGGCCGTCAAAAAATCAACCAACCTGTATCCAACTCAATGGTATGTAGTTCGAACCATGTTTGTGTCTTATATAAAAAAAAATCATTTTCCTTTAACCATACCCACTTAAAATAAAATTTACAGAAACCGCATTTGTAAACATTAAAACAGGCCTGTAACTTATTTTCAAAAAAGACTCTTTTGTAAACTTAAATGAAAAGAATGAAAGAGCTTTCAAGGTTTGAAAATTTATAAATTTTATGAATAAAATATATCGCCAGCTTGGCTCAAACGGTTAGAGCCTTCGGTATTCGACTGATTTGTAGATGGTTCAAATCCAGCTCAAATCGCAATTAAGAACGTCATTTTAAATTTCTCAAACCCCCATACTTAAAGAATAAATTAGAGAATGGTAGGTGGCTCGAACCCAGCTGGGGTCTCAAATAAAAACAAGACTTTAATTTTACTAAACGCAATTGCTTACAAATTAAACGACAGAAAACATATCTATAAATATTAATGAACACGAATAATTTATTTTCAAAGAAAAAATTTATAAACAAAATTGAAATGAAGAATAAGCTTCGAATGTTTCAAAAGTTGGAAATTTTATAAAAAAAATTTTGACCTCAGTGTCTCAATCGTGTAACGCGTGCGGTGTCCAACTGAATCGTAGTTGGTTCGAACCCAGCTGCGGTCTCAAATAAAAGCATGATTTTCGTTTTACCAAACGCTCTTGCTTACAAATTAAACGACAGAAAACGTATTTATAAAAATTAATCAAGACGAATAATTTATTTTCAAAGAGAGAATTTTGTAAAGTAAATTCAAAATACGAAAAAACTTTGAATGTTTCAAAAATTAGAAATTTTATGAAAAACGTTTTATGACCTCAGTGGCTCAATCGAGTTGCGCGTTCGCTATCCAACTGGAAGATAAATAGTTCGAACGCAACTGGGGTCTGACATGAAAAAAATCATTTTCTTTTTACCAAGCCCACTTAAAATAAAATCCACAGAAAACGCATCATTAAACAAGACCTATAATTTATTTAGAAAAAATAGCTTTCTAAACTAAATTGAAAAGAAAACAATAGCTTTCAAGGATTGAAAATTTAGAAATTTTAGGAATGAAATGTATGACCACCGTGGCTCTTTCGGGTAGCGAGTTCGGTATCCAACTGAGTAGGTAGTTCATATCCGTCTAAGATCGCAGTTAAGAACATACATTTCAATTTATCAAAACCTCATACTTGGAGATTAAACGACCGAAAGCGTATCGATAAAAATTAATCAAGACCAAAAATTTATTTTCAAAGGAAGAATATTGTAAGCTAAATTGAAAAGAAGGGAAAAGCTTTGAAAGTTTAAAAATTTATATGACCTCCGCGATTCAATCGGGCAGGGTTGGGTTGGGTTGATTTTTGACGGCCAATTATCTACACGAGGGATATAGTCCCGGACGGGAGTGCCCTCCATGGGGGTCTTTCTAAGGGAACCTAATCCGTATTAACGCATGGAAGATCCACGGCTCGAAGAAAAGCACGAAAACTCCGAACGATTAGGCCGACGGGCGCGATTGGGATCGAACCCAGCACCTCCCGTCTACCAGCTTCGAGTCAATCGGGCAGAGCGTGCGGTATACAACTGAATGATAGTTGGTTCGAACCCACCTGGGGTCTCAAATAAAATCATGTTTTTAATTTTATCAAACGCTCTTACAAATTAAACGACAGAAAACGTATCTATAAAAAATTAATCAAGACGAATAATTTCTTTTCAAAGAAAGTATTTTGTAAACTAAATTCAAAAGAAGAAAAAAACTTTGAATGTATCAAAAGTTAAAAGTTTTATGAAAAAGTTTTAAGACTTCTGCACTTCAATCGGGTAGCCTGTTCGGTATCCATCTGAATAATAGGTGGTTCGAACCCAACTGGGGTCTCAAATAAAAACATGATTTTAATTTTAACAAACACTCTTAATTGCAAATTAAACGACAGAAAACTTATCTATACAAATTAATCAAGACGAATTATTTATTTTCAAAGAGAGAGTTTGTAAACAAAATTCAAAAGAAGAAAAAAACTTTGAATGTATCAAAAGTTAAAAGTTTTATGAAAAAGTTTTAAGACTTCTGCACTTCAATCGGGTAGCCTGTTCGGTATCCATCTGAATAATAGGTGGTTAGAACCCAACTGGGGTCTCAAATAAAAACATGATTTTAATTTTAACAAACACTCTTAATTGCAAATTAAACGACAGAAAACTTATCTATACAAATTAATCAAGACGAATTATTTATTTTCAAAGAGAGAGTTTGTAAACAAAATTCAAAAGAAGAAAAAAACTTTGAATGTATCAAAAGTTAAAAGTTTTATGAAAAAGTTTTAAGACTTCTGCACTTCAATCGGGTAGCCTGTTCGGTATCCATCTGAATAATAGGTGGTTCGAACCCAACTGGGGTCTCAAATAAAAACATGATTTTAATTTTAACAAACACTCTTAATTGCAAATTAAACGACAGAAAACTTATCTATACAAATTAATCAAAACGAATTATTTATTTTCAAAGAGAGAGTTTGTAAACAAAATTCAAAAGAAGAAAAAAACTTTGAATGTATCAAAAGTTAAAAGTTTTATGAAAAAGTTTTAAGACTTCTGCACTTCAATCGGGTAGCCTGTTCGGTATCCATCTGAATAATAGGTGGTTCGAACCCAACTGGGGTCTCAAATAAAAACATGATTTTAATTTTAACAAACACTCTTAATTGCAAATTAAACGACAGAAAACTTATCTATACAAATTAATCAAGACGAATTATTTATTTTCAAAGAGAGAGTTTGTAAACAAAATTCAAAAGAAGAAAAAAACTTTGAATGTGTCAAAAGTTAAAAGTTTTATGAAAAAGTTTTAAGACTTCTGCACTTCAATCGGGTAGCTTGTTCGGTATCCATCTGAATAATAGGTGGTTCGAACCCAACTGGGGTCTCAAATAAAAACATGATTTTAATTTTAACAAACACTCTTAATTGCAAATTAAACGACAGAAAACTTATCTATACAAATTAATCAAGACGAATTATTTATTTTCAAAGAGAGAGTTTGTAAACAAAATTCAAAAGAAGAAAAAAACTTTGAATGTATCAAAAGTTAAAAGTTTTATGAAAAAGTTTTAAGACTTCTGCACTTCAATCGGGTAGCCTGTTCGGTATCCATCTGAATAATAGGTGGTTCGAACCCAACTGGGGTCTCAAATAAAAACATGATTTTAATTTTAACAAACACTCTTAATTGCAAATTAAACGACAGAAAACTTATCTATACAAATTAATCAAGACGAATAATTTATTTTCAAAGAGAGAGTTTGTAAACAAAATTCAAAAGAAGAAAAAAGCTTTGAATGTTTCAAAAGTTAGAAATTTATGAAATTTTCTTTATTACGAGAGTGGATCAGTCGGGTAGCGCGTTCGGTATCCAACTAATTGCAAGTGTTTCGAAGCCAGCTGGGGTCTCAAATAAAAACATGATTTTAATTTTACCAAACTCTCTTACTTACAAATTAAACGACAGAAAACGTATCTATAAAAATTAATCCAGACGAATAATTTATTTTCAAAAAAAGAGCTTTGTAAACTAAATTCAAAATATGAAAAAAAGCTAAAAAAGTTTCAAATTTAGAAATTTTATGAAAAAAACTTTAAAACTTCATTGCCTCGATCGGGTAGAGTGTTCGGTATCAAACTAAATGGTAGGTGGTTCGAACCCAGCTGGGGTCTCAAATAAAAGCATAACTTCAGTTTTTCCAAACGCTGTTACTTGCAAATTAAACGACAGAAAACTTATCTATAAAAATTAATCAAGACGAATAACTGATTTTCAAAGGGAGAACTTTGTAAAATAAATTTAAAACAAGAAAAAAGTTTTGACTTTTTCTAAAGTTAGAAATTTGTGACAATTTGTTTATGGCAAAACGGGTAACGTGTTTTGTTTCTAACTCAAAAGTAAGTGATTCGAACCCAGCAGTGGTCTCAAATGAAAACGTTATTTTTACTTTAACAAACGCTCTTATTAATTAATCGACAGAAAACATATCTGTAAAAATTAATCATAGACGAATAATTTATTTTCACAGAATGAGTTTTGTACACTAAATTCAAAAAAAGGAAAAAAAGCTTTGAATATTTCAACACTTAGAAATTTTATGAAAAAAAATTTAAGTGCCTCAATCAGGTAATTCGCTCAGTATCCGTCTCAATGATAGGTGGTTCGAACCTAGCTGGGGTCTCAAATAAAAACATGTTTTTGATTTTACCAAACGCTCTTAAAAATTAAACGACAGTAAATGTATCTATAAAAATTCATCAAAACGAATAACTTATTTTTAAAGAGAGATCTTTATAAAATAATACAAAAGAAGTAAAAAAGCTTTGAAAGTTTCAAACTTAGAAATGTTATGAAAAAAAAAATTAAGACTTCAGTGCCTCAATCGGATAGGCCGTTCGGTATCCTGTCCTGCCTGAGAGGTTCTGCCCTCGAAGCTGGTAGACGGGAGGTGCTGGGTTCGAACCCAATCATGCCCGTCGGTCTAATTGTTCAGTTGGTTGTGTTTAAGACGCCAAATTTTCAACGCAAGGTTTGGTTGTGTTTATGACGGCCAATTATCAACACGAGGGATATAGGCCCTAATGGGGAGAGTGCCCTTCGTGGGGGGTCTTTCTAAGGGAACCTAACCCGTATTACCGATTGGAAACACAAGGGGCGAAGAAAACCACGAAAACTCCGAATGATTAGGCCGACGGGCGTGATTGGGTTCGAACCCAGCACCTCTTGTGCACCAGTTTCGAGGGCAGAACCTCTCGGCATCCTCCAATCGTTCGGAGTTTTCGTGGTTTTCTTCGACCCATGGATTTCCATGCGTAAATACGGATTAGGTTCCCTTAGAAAGACCCCCACGAAGGGCACCCCCCCCCTGTGTCTATATCCCTCGTGCAGATAATTGGCCGTCAAAAATCAACCAACCGTTCGTTATCCAATTAAATGATAGGTGGTTCGAGCCAGCAACTTCTGTCTACCAGCTTTGAGAGCAGAACCCCTCAGTCACTGGTGGGGCGAAAGCTGTTTTAAAAGTTAGAAATTTTAGGAAAGAGTTTTATGACATCTGTGATTCGATCGGGTAGCGGTTTCAGAATCCAACTTTTAATTATAGGTGGTTCGAAACCAGCTGGGATCTTAAATAAAAACATGATTTTTATCTTAACAAACGGTCTTACTTGAATATTAAATGACAGAAAACTTATCTATAAAACTTAATCAAAACGAATAACTTATTTTCAAAGAGAGAGCTTTATAAACTTAATTCAAAAGAAGAAAAAAGCTTTGAATGTTTCAAAAGTTAGAAATTCCCCCTCACTGACAAGCCCGTGTTAATACGTTCACTAAGCTCCAGGTTTCACTGCAATACAAGCAATATTTAAAGTAATATAAATCTATTGATTTAATGTATTTTTAATACATTGAACAATGATTAATACTTCCAAGGATTGCATTCATATTCTTTATTAAGTTTTTTTTTTTATAAAATGTTCAAAGAATAATTTTTTTCAACATTTAAAACAAAATACAGAGAAAACAGCATTACAATTTTGCCCTTTTCCAAGACAGTCGGTTCTGCTCTCGAAGCTGGTAGACGGGAGGTGCTGGGTTCGAACCCAATCGCGCCCGTCGGCCTAATCGTTCGGAGTTTTCGTGGTTTTCTTCGAACCTTCGATGTCCAAGCGTTAATACGGGTTAGGTTCCCTTAGAAAGACCCCCACGAAGGGCACTCCCCCCTGGCCCATATCCCTCGTGCAGATAATTGGCCGTCATAAATACAACCAACCAACCAACCAACCAAGACAGTCGGAGGGTTAAGAAATTTTTTTTATGAGAAGAGTGGATCAGTCGGGTAACGTGTTCCATATGCAACTCAATTGTAAGTGGTTCGAACCCAGCTGTGGTCTCAAACGAAAACGTTATTTTCCCTTTACCAAACGCTCTTACTTACAAAAATTAACAATAGAAAACTTATCTATAAAAATTTATCAAATCGAAAATTTATTTTCAAAGAGAGTGTTTTGTAAACAAGAATTAAAAGAAGAAAAAAGAATTGAACGTTCGAAAATGACATTGGTGACTCAATCAGGTAGCGCGTTCGGAATCCAGCTGAATGGTTCGAACCGTGGATTACCATGCGTAAATACGGGTTAGGTTCCCTTTGAAAGACCCCCCAGCTAGAGCAATAGCAATCCCCCCCCCTTATTGACTATATACTTCGTGTTGATAATTGGCCGTCATGAGCCCAACCAACTGAATAGTAGATGGTTCGAATCCGGCTGGGGTCTCAAATAAAAGCATGATTTTAATTTTACCAAACGCTCTTAGTTACAAATTAAACGACAAAAAAAGTATCTATAAAAATTAATCAATACGAATTATTTGTTTTCAAAGAAAGAGTTTTGTAATCTAAATTAAAAAGAAGAAAAAAGCTTTGAATGTTTCAAAACTTAGAAATTTATGAAAAAACTTTTATGATAAGAGTGGATCAGTCAGGTAGCGTGTTCGGTATCCAACTCAATTGCAAGTGGTTCGGACCAAGCTGTGGTCTCAAACGAAAACGTTAGTTTCACTTTGCAAAACGCTCAAATTAATCGAACCCAGCGCCTCCCGTCTACCAGGGTTGGGTTGGGATGATTTTTGACGGCCAATTATCTACACGAGGGATATAGGCCCGGGGGGAGTGCCCTCCGTGGGGGTCTTTCTAAGGGAACCTAATCCGTATTAACGCATGGAAGATCCACGGCTCGAAGAAAACCACGAAAACTCTGAACGATTAGGCCGACGGGCGCGATTGGGATCGAACCCAGCACCTCCCGTCTACCAGCTTTGAGAGCAGAAACTCTCAGTCACTGGTGGGGCGAAAGCTGTTTTAAAAGTTAGAAATTTTAGGAAAAATTTTTATGACATCTATAACTGATCGGGTAGCGCGTTTGGAATCTAACTTAATGGCAGGTGGTTCGAAACCAGCTCGGGTCTCAAATAAAAGCTCGATTTTAATTTTACCAAACGTTCTTACTTGCAAATTAAACGACAGAAAACTTATCTATAAAAATTAATAAAGACGAATAAATTATTTTCAAAGAGAGAGTTTTGTAAACTAAATTCAAATGAAGAAAAAAGCTTTGAATGTTTCAATAGTTAGAAATTTATGAAAAAATCTTTGTGACAAGATTGGATCAGTCGGATAGCGTGTTTGGTTGCCAACTCAATTGTAAGTGGTTCGAGCCCTGCTGTTGTCTCAAACAAAAACGTTATTTTCACTTTACCAAACGCTCTTGCTTACAGAAAACGTATCTATAAAATTTAATGAAGACAAATAATTTATTTTCAAATAAAGTGTTTTGGAAACTAGAATTGAAAGAAGAATAAAGATTTGAATGTTTGAAAATTTGTATATTTTCTGAAAAAAAAATTATGACCTAAGTGAATCAATCGGGTAGCGCGTTCGGTATCAACTGAATGGCTCGAACCGTGGATTTCCATGCATAAATAAGGGTTAGGTTCCCTTAGAAAGAACCCCACGTAGGGCAATCCCCCCTCTTAGGGCCTATAGACCTCGTGCTGATAATTGGCCATCATAAACACAACCAACCCTTGTGTTGATAATGGGAAGTCATAAACACAACGAACCAACCATCTGAATGGTAGTTGGTTCGAATTCATCTGCTAGTCTCAAATAAAAGCATTATTTTAATTTTACCAAACGCTCTTATTTGCAAATTAAACGACAGGAAACGTATCTATAAAAATGAATCAAGACGAATAATTTATTTTCAGAGAATGAGATTTGTAATCTAAATTCAAAACACGAAAAAAGTTTTGAACGTTTCAGAAATTAGAAATTTTATGAAAAAAATTTTATGACCTGAGTGATACATTCGGGTAGCGCGTTTGGTTGGTTTATTTTGACGACTGATTATCTACACTAGGGTTGATTGGTTGATTTTGTGACGGCCGATTATCTGCACTAGGGATATAGGCCCGAGGGGGGAGTACCCTTCGTGGGGGTCTTTCTAAAGGAACCTAACACGTATTTACGCATGGAAATCCATGACTCGAAGAAAACCACAAAAACTCCGAACGATTAGGTCGACAGGAGCGATTGGGATCGAACCCAGAACTTCCCGTCTACCAGCTTCGAGAGCAGAACCTCTCAGTCACTGGTGGGGCATAGCGCGTTTGGAATCCAACTGAATATGAAGTATTTCGAACCCAGCTGGGGTCTAAAATAAAAACGTGATTTTAGTTTTACCGAATGCTCTTAAATAAGACCCCCACGAAGGGCACTCCCCCCTGGGCCCATATCCCTCGTGCAGATAATTGGCCGTCATAAATACAACCAACCAACCGAATGCTCTTACTTAAAAATTAAACGACAGAAAACGTATCTGTAAAAAATTATCAAGATGAATAATTTATTTTTAAAGAGAGAGCTTTGTAAACTAAACTCAAAAGAAGGAAAAAGCTTTGAATGTATCGAATGTTAGAAATTTTACGAAATTGCTTTTATGATATCAATTGTTCAATCGGATAATGCGTTAGGTGTACAACTAAATGGTAGGTGGTTGGTACCCACCTGGGGTTTCAAATAAAAACATGATTTCTATTTTACCAAACGCTGTTATTTGCAAATTTAACAACAGAAAACTTATATATAACAATTGATCAAGACGAATAATTTATTTTCAAAGAGAGAGGAGAGTTTTGTAAACTAAATTCAAAAGAAAAAAAAAGCTTTGAATGTTTCAAAAGTTAGAAAATCTATGAAATTTTATTTTATGACAACAGTGGATCAGTTGAGTAGCGTGTTTGGAATCAAAATCAACGGTAAGTGGTTCGAACCCAGCTGTGATCTCAAATGAAAATGTTATTTTCACTTTACCAAACTCTCTTACTTACAAATTAATCGACAGAAAACGTATCTACACTGCAAATAGAGGCGTCTTAAATTAAGACACATATGTGACTGAAAAAGAATTTCAGACACTTAAGTGTCTGAATCTGAAAATTCAGTCACAATAGATGTCTTAATTTAAAACACATAAGTGTCTTACTTTGATCATGGTGTACACGAACTGATAAAAGTGTATAAAAAATCTGCAAGCATCTAATTTTAAGACACTTTGTAACTCCGTTCCGCATTAACCGCCAGGGGGCACTCGCGGTTGCGCATGCGTTTTAGATTTCTTTCGTTCGAACTGGATGTTCGTCTGTAATTCAAACTGAATGTTTGTTTTTATGTACGCGTACATTTTAACTAATAAT
This sequence comes from Maratus speciosus, assembly GCA_963932465.1. Lineage (NCBI taxonomy): Eukaryota > Metazoa > Arthropoda > Arachnida > Araneae > Salticidae > Maratus > Maratus speciosus. The sequence continues at coordinate 106,255,165 of OZ010797.1, forward strand.
TTGTTTTGACTTTATTTTTTTTTGCGGAATGTGAAGTTCCGGGATTTAATTTCTATCGACATAGTGGCACTCCGTATTAATATTTATCTATAGCATTAATATAGTGTTCTTTGTCTCGTCAAATCAGGTAAAGAGAACTGTTGTCTAGCGGGCTGTGTTTTGAGGATGGAAATTTTCCATTCTTTTAACAGAGCTAGCCGGATGTGCAAAGGGATTTGCTTTTTAAAATGCCAAAGTCTGCCTAACTAACGGATACTAACGTAGCCTCCAATCCGGACGTCATCTGGGCGAATGTGCTTTTGCAATAATCAGACCTTTTCCCGGGTAAGTGGGGTCTAAACTGTGTATTTAAAACTCTAAGTGAATGTTTTCTCTTTAAATAGAGGCCCCACCAGTGGCTGAGAGGTTCTGCTCTCGAAACTGGTAGACGGGAAGTGCTAGGTTCGATCCCAATCGCGCCCGTCGGCCTAATCGTTCGGAGTTTTCGTGGTTTTCTTCGAACCATGGATTTCCATGCGTTAATACGGGTTAGGTTCCCTTAGAAAGACCCCCACGAAGGGCACTCCCCCTCGGGCCTATATCCCTAGTGTAGATAATCGGCCGTCACAAAATCAACCAACCAACCAACCATCTTTAAATGGAGACCTCACGCGAGTCTATAGCTTTATTAGTTCCTGAGTTATGCCAAAATATGTTCAAAGCATTTTGCCATGGTATTTTCATGTTAAAATTTTATTTTGCTAATATTTAAATTTCTACTCCTCAAATCATCTGCAATAATATTTCTGTATTATTTTCTATTCAATGTTATCTTTAAAATAAATTTTGGTGTGTCTGCATGGTGTATATGAGCGGTTAATGAATTTATTAAGTTTAACCTTCATAATCCTTTTCTTATGTAGCCATTACTTTAAAAATCGCAGTGACATCGCCTGTTGATTGGCTCATACTTCTTAATTACCATCAAGACTACCTTAATAGTATTTTTTTTTGGTGTAATTATTACTCTGAAGTATCCTTTTTAATTCTTTATTTATGTATACAATATTTTTATAAGCATTTAATGCGGCAGCATTTGTAATGTTTACACCGATTTTTACATTTCCGATAGATTTATTATGTGTTATGTACTGGAATTCAAAAGCATTTATAGTAAACATTCCTATTATTAGCTGCTTTTATTTATTATATATGCTTTTGTTGTCTAACGAAGTTTTCTTTTGCCTCATGGTGTGTCTGTGTACATCATAAATTTAAAAAAAGAATATATTTCGAACATCCTTCCATTCATCCATATCATTGATTCCCCCATACATTTAATACAGCGAATTACTTGAGTTCATTTATTTATTTTAAATTGTTTTGACTGATAAAACTCATAATATCCGGTCATTCTAATTAAAGGATTCTCTGTTTTTCCCTTTGCTATAATTTTAGTGTTTCCGAGTATTTTAGAAATATCCCATTTGCTATACTGAAAATAGTCGACATATAATCTTTTTTAATTTTCAACATCAATGATTCAAAAGTAAAAACCACAGCTTTACGATTTGATTTTTTGAACGGAAATTGACGTCACTATGTAGACGTTGAAGAAGAAAAAAATGTGTTGATGTCAACAAATCTTATTTAATGATTTAGATAAAAGGATCTCGCCTTACCTCTATCATGCCCCACCAGTGGCCGAGAGGCTCTGCTCTCGAATCTGGTAGACGGGAGGTGCTGGGTTCGATCCCAATCGCGCCTGTCGGTCTAATCGTTCGGAGTTTTCGTGGTTTTCTTCGAACCTTGGTTCTCCAAGCGTTAATACGGGTTAGGTTCCCTTAGAAAGACCTCCACAAAGGGCACTACCCCCTTAGGGCCTATATCCCACGTGCAGATAATTGGCCGACATAAATACAACCAACCTTACCTCTATCACACTTTGTTAAACTTTAATGCTTATTTTTAGATTCTTAAATTCATGTAATATGTACCGTTAACGTAACTGTAAGAATGCGGTAAAAATATACAGATATATTTCATTTGAAATAATTATATGATATTGATTTTTTGATTATTTTTAGTAAAAAAGTAATTTGAAATTAAAAATGAATACAAAGTATAGAGGTAGAATTTTATAAAATATTTACTTGAATATAGCTAAATTTTGCACTTAAAACTGACACGTACATTTATCTAATCATAATAAAGGGTTGGACATTTTCAGAAGTAGGGCCTGATTAAAGCATGGGCAAACTGGGCAGCTCCCACCCTACGATTTTACGTGCTCCAAATTCGATATGGAATTTTTTTAAAGCTTATATTTTAAATGTGTTTCGACATTGTATTGATTATAATCAGCATCTTGAACTTTAAAAGTAGAATTAGATTAAAAACTAAATAAAAAAATAAATACAGTAAAAACTCTCAATCGCGGCCACCTCGCGAACTGAACTCGTTTTGGAACGTTGAATTTGCCTGCTATTCGATTGTGTTCGCTTTTATGAGGTAAAAAAAAGTGTATTTATCTTGAAAAAGGTCAGTGTTCGCTGAAGAAAATTGTCCTATGAAAGTTTTGTTTTAAAATCTCCATAACGGACACTCCTACATAGAGGACACAACTATTCAGGAAGCACATTTTTTATTATCAACATGCACATATTTTATATTTTTTTACCTCAGGAAAACAGACACCTCCGAATGGTGAAAAAAATCCAAGGTTTTAAGGTGCCTACTATTGAGAGGTTTTACTGTATTGCGACAAATATTTTAATTTTTAATCTTATTCTACTCTATAAATTCAAAATATTGATTATAATCAGTACAATGTCTAAAAAGATTTCAATTATCAGCTTTACGAAAATTGCATACCATATTTTGGAGCCCCTAAAATCAGTCTGTGTGTGCGTGGAGGGGGGGGGGGGGCAGAATATTGGCAATATACTTTTCCAGGATCAACGTGGTCAAACATGGCTACGTATAATTACGTATATTAAAAAAACGGCTGCGATTTAGGTTTGGTTTGTGTTTATGACGGCCGATAATCAACACGTGGGATATAGGACCTGGGGTGGAGAGTGCCCTTCGTGGAGGTCTTTCTAAGGGAACTTAACCCGTATTTAAGCATGGGAAACCACGGTTTCGAAGAAAACCACGAAAACTCCGAAACGGTTAGGCCGACGGGCGCGATTGGGTTCGAACCCAGCACCTCCCGTCTACCAGCTTCGAGAGCAGAATCTCTCAGCCACTGGTGGGGGACTACGATTCAGACGTTTGAAGTTTATAAAATTCAGACGCAAAAAGTGTCTGAAAAAATTCAGACATTTTAAAATGTCTGAAAATTAAACACTCCGTCTCAGACACTTAAGTGACTGAATTTAAGACATTTCGATTTACAGTGTATAAAAATTAATCAAGAGGAATAATTTATTTTCAAGGAAAGTGTTTTGTAAACCAGAATTAAAAGAAGAAAAAAGCATTGAATGTTTAAAAAGTTAGAAATTTTATGAAAAAAAAGTTAGGACTTAAGTTCCTCAATCAGGTAGCGCGTTCGGTATCCGACTGAATGGTAGGTGGTTCGAACCCAGTTAGGGTCTCAAATAAAAAAAAGGTTTTTTAATTTTACCAAACGCTCTTACTTACAAATTAAACGACAGAAAGCGTATCTATAAAAGAAGAATATATCAAGAAGAAGAATTTATTTTCAAAGAAAGTGTTTTGCAAACTAAATTCAAAAGGAGAAAATAGCTTTGAATGTATTAAATGTCAGAATCTTTATGAAAATAATTTTATGGCGTCAGTGGCTCATTCATGTACCGCGTTCAGAATCGAGCTAATGGTAGGTGGGGTCTCAAATAAAAACATGGTTTTCATTTTACCTAACTCTCTTACTTACAATTTAACGGACAGAAAACGTATCTATAAAATTTAATCAAGATGAATAATTTATTTTCAAAGAAAGAGTTTTGTAAACTAAATTCAAAAGAAGAAAAAAAGCTTTGAATGTATCACATATTAGAAATTTTATGAAACTGATGTTATGACCTCAGTGGCTTACTCAGTGGGCGAGAGATTCTGCACTCGAAGCTGGTATACGGGAGGTGCTGGGTTCATACCCAATCGCGACCGTCGGCCTAATCGTTTGGAGTTTTCCGTGGTTTTCTTCGAACCTTGGATTTCCCAGCGTTAATACGGGTTAGGTTCCCTTAGAGAGACCCCCACGGAGGGTATTCCCACATTCCTCGTGTTGATAGTTGGCCGTCATAAAAACAACCAACGAGTGGCTTATTCGTGTATCGCGTTCAGAATCCAACTGAATGGGTAGGTGGTTCTAACACAGGTGGGGTTTAAAATTAATACATGATTTTTGTTTTAACAACCGGTCTTACTTACAATTTAAAAGACAGAAAACGTATCTATAAAAATTAATCAAGATGAATATTTTATTTTCACAGAAAGGGTTTTGTAAACTAAATTCAACCTCCGTGGGGGGGGAGGTCTATCTAAGGAAATCTAACCCGTATTTACGCTTGGAAAACCAAGGTTTGAAGAAAACTCCGAACGTTTTGGCCGACGGGCGCGACTGGGTTCGAAAACAGCACCGCCCAGCTAACACCTTCGAGAGCAGAACCTCTCGGCCACAGGTGAGGCCAAATAAAAATTATGACTTCAGTGGCTCATTCATGTATCGTGTTCAGAATCTAACTGAATGGTAGGTGGTTCTTACCCAGGTGAGGTCTCAAATAAAAGCATGATTTTAATTTTACCAAACGCTCTTACTTGCAAATTAAACGACAGAAAACGTATCTATAAAAATTAATCAAGACGTATAATTTATTTTCAAAGAAAGTATTTTGTAGACGAGAATTAAAAGAAGAAAAAAGCATTGAATGTTAAAAAAGGTGGAAATTTTACAAAAAAAATTTAGCAATTCTATGTCTCAATCAGGTAGCGCGTTCGGCTACCGACTGAATGGTAGGTTCGAACCCAGCTGGGGTCTCAAATAAAAACATGATTTTTGTTTTCCACTTCACCGACGACAGGTATGAGAAAACAGTGCGTTTACCCCCGACTTATCTCGGGGCAACCGGTGAAGTGGTTAACAAACGCTCTTACTTACGAATTAAAGAACCGAAAATGCATCTATAAAAAGTAATCAAGATGAGGGTTGGGTTGATTTTTGACGGCCGATTACCAACTCGAGGGATATAGGCCCTTCATGTCTTTCTAAGGGAACCTAACTCGTATTTACGCATGGGAATCCACGGTTTCGAAGAAAACCACGAAAACTCCGAAACGGTTTGGGCGGCAGGCGCGATTGGGTTCGAACACAGCACCTCCTGTCTAGCAGCTTCGAGAGCAGAACCTCTCAGCCACTGGTGGAGCTTATCCTAATGAATAATTTATTTTCAAAGAAAGTATTTTGTAAATTAAATTCAAAAGAATAAAAAAGCTTTGAATGTTTCAAAAGTTAGAAGTTTTATGAAAAATTTTTTTTGACCTCAGTGACTCAATCGGGTAGCGAATTCGAAATCATACTGAAATGTAGGTGGTTCGAACACAGCTGGGGTCTCAAATAAAAACATGATTTTAGTTTTACGAAACGCTGTTACTTGCAAATTAAACGACAGAAAACTTATCTATTTAAATTCATCTAGAAGAATAATTTATTTTCAAAGAGATTTTTGTAAACTAAATACTGAAGGAGCTTTGAATGTTTCAACAGTTAGAATTTTATGAAAAAAATTTTATGACAAGAGTGGATCAGTCGGGTAGCGTGTTCGGTTGGTTGGTCGATTTTTTGACGGCTGATTATCTACTCTAGGGATACAGGCCCGAGGTGGGTGCCCTCCGTGGGGGTCTTTCTAAGGGAACCTAACCCGTATTTACGCAGGAAATCCATCGCTCGAACGAAACCACGAAAACTCCGAACGATTAGGCCGACGGGCGCGATTGGGTTCGAACCGAGCACCTCCCATCTACCAGCTCCAAGAGCAGAACCTCTCAGCCACTGTTGGTGCGGTAGCGTGTTCGGTATCCAACTCAATTGCAAGTGGTTCGAACCCAGCTCTGGTCTCAAAAGAGAACGTTAGATTCACTTTACAAAACGCTCTTGCTTACAAATTAAACGAAGAAAAACTATCTATAAAAGTTTATCAAGACGAATGATTTAGTTTCAAAGAAACAGTTTTGTAAACTAAATTGAAAAGAAGTGAAAATATTAGAATGTTTCAAAAGCTAGAAATTATATGAAAAAAATTTATGACCTCAATGGCTCAATCGGGTAACGCGTTCTGTGTTCAACTCAAAGGTAGATGATTCGAACCCAGTCGAGGTCTCAACTAAAAGCATTCTTTTTATTTTACCAAACGCTCTTACTTAGAAATTGAACGACAGAAAACCTATCTATGAAATTTAATCAATATGAAATTTATTTTAAAAGAAACAGTTTTGTAAACTATATTGAAATGAAGAAAAACGCTTTGAATGTTTCAAAAGTTATAAATTTTAAGAAAAACATTTTATGAACTCAGTGACTCAATCGCGTAGCATGTTCTGTATCCCACTCAATCGTGTGTGGTTCGAACCATGTTTGTGTCTCAAATGAAAAAATCATTTACCTTTAACCAAACCCACTTAATATAAAACCCACAGAAACCGCATCTATAAAAATTAAAAAATGCCAATAACGTATTTTCAGAATAAGATTCTTTTGTAAACTTAATTAAAGGAAAGGGTTGGTTGTGTTTGTGACGGCCAATTATCAACACGAGGGATATAAGGCCTAAGGGGGGGGGGGGTGCCCTTCGTGGGGGTCTTTCTAAGGGAACCGAACCCGTATTAACGTTTGGAAATCCAAGGTTCGAAAAAAACCACGAAGGCTCCGAAAGATTAGGCCGACGGACGCGATTGGTTTCGAACCCAGCACTTCCCGTCTACCAGCTTCGAGTTGGGTTGATTTTTGACGGCCAATTATCTACACGAGGGATATAGGCCCGGGGGGAGTGCCCTCCGTGGGGGGTCTTTCTAAGGGAACCTAATCCGTATTAACGCATGGAAGATCCACGGCTCGAAGAAAACCACGAAAACTCCGAACGATTAGGCCGACGGGCGCGATTGGGATCGAACCCAGCACTTCCCGTCTACCAGCTTCGAGAGCAGAACCTCTCGGCCACTGGTGAGGCCCAGAAAGGAAGAGCTTTCAAGGTTTGAAATTTTAGAAATTTTACGAATAAAATGTATGACCAGCTTGCCTCAAACGGTTAGCGCTATCAAATCGCATTTAAGAATTTCAATTTCAAAACCCTCATACTTAAAGAATAACTTGGAGACTGGTCGGTGGCTCGAGCCCTGCTGGGGTCTCAAATAAAAACAAGATTTTGATTTTACTAGACGCAATTGCTTACGAATTAAACGACAGAAAACATATGTATAAATATTAATCAAGACGAATAATTTATTTTCAAAGAAAAACAATTATAAACAAAATTGAAATGAAGAATAAGCATTGAATGTTCCAAATTTTGGAAATTTTATAAAGACATTTTATGACCTCACTGTCTCAATCGAGTAACGCGTGCGGTGTCCAACTCAATGGTAGGTCAGGTGGTTCGAACCCAGCTGGGATCTCAAATAAAAGCATGTTTTTAATTTTACCAAACGCTCTTACTTACAAATTAAACGACAGAAGGCGTATCTATAAAAACTAATCAAGACGAATAATTTATTTTCAAAGAAAGTGTTTTGTAAACTAAATTTAAAAGGAGAAAAAAGCTTTGAATGTATAAAAAGGTAGAAGTTATATGAAAATTTTTAAGACTTCAGCACCTATATCGGGTAGCGCGTTTGGTATCCAACTGAATGATAGGTGGTTCGAACCCAGCTGGGGTCTCAAATAAAAACATGATTTTAGTTTTAACAAACACTCTTAATTGCAAATTAAACGACAGAAAACCTATCTATATAAATTAATCTAGACGAATAAATTGTTTTCAAAGAGAGAGTTTTGTAAACTAAATTTAAAAGAAGAAAACAGCTTTGAATGATTCAAAAGTTAGAATATTTATTAAAAAAATTTTATTACGAGAGTGGATCAGTCGGGTAGAGTGTTCGGTATCCAACTCAATTGCAAGTGGTTCGAACCCAGCTGTACCACGTTCAGAATCCTACTGAATGGTAGGTGGTTCTAACTCAGCTGGAGTGTCAAATAAAAACATAATTTTGTTTTAAGAAACGTCCTTACTTGCAAATTAATCGACAGAAAACTTATCTATAAAAATTAATCAAGACCAATAATTTATTTTCGCAAGAGAGACTCTGCGCCCCACCAGTGGCCGAGGGGTTCTGCTCTCGAAGCTGGTAGACGGGAAGTGCTGGGTTCGATCCCAATCGCGCCCGTCGGCCTAATCGTTCCGAGTTTTCGTGGTTTTCTTCGAGCCTTGGTTCTCCAAGCGTTAATACGGATTAGGTTCCCTTAGAAAGACCTCCACGGAAGGCACTCCCCACCAGGGCCCATATCCCACGTGTAGATAATTGGCCGACATAAATACAACCAACCAAGAGAGACTCTTGTAAACTAGATTTTAAAATAGAAAAAAGCTTTGAATTTTTAAAAAATTTTATGACCTCAGTGAGTCAATCTGGTAGTGGGTTCAGATTCCAGCTGAATGGCAGGTGGTTCGAGGCCAGCTGGATCACATGTAAAAATATATGTTTTTTAACTTTACCAAACGCTCTTATTTACAAGTTAAATGACAGAAAAGCGTATCTATATAAATTAATCAAGAGAAATAATTTATTTTCAAAGAAAGTGTTTTGCAAACTAAATTTGAAAGAAGAAAATAGCTTTGAATGTATCAAATGTTAGAAACTTTACGAAAACAATTTTATGGCCTCAGTGGCTCATTCATATACCGCGTTCAGAATCCAACTCAATGGTAAGCGGTTATAACCCGTCTGGGGTCTCAAATAAAAACATGGTTTTCATTTTAAAAAACTCTCTTACTTACAATTTAAACGACAGAAAACGTATCTATAAAAATTATTCAAGATGAATAATTTATTTTCAAAGAAAGAGTTTTGTAAACTAAATTCAAGAGAAGAAAAAAGCTTTGAATATATCAAATATTAGAAATTTTATGAAAATAATTTTATGACCTCAGTGGCTCATTCATGTATCGCATTCAGAATCCAACTGAGTGGTGGCCCCACCAGTGGCCGAGAGGTTCTGCCCTCGAAGCTGGTAGACGGGAAGTGCTGGGTTCGATCCCAATCGCGCCCGTCGGCCTAATCGTTCGGAGTTTTCGTGGTTTTCTTCGAGTCGTGGATTTTCCATGTGTAAATACGGATTAGGTTCCCTTAGAAAGACCCCCACGGAGGGCACTCCCCCCGGGCCCATGTCCCTCGTGTAGATAATCGGCCGTCAAAAAATCAACCAACCAACCAACCAACTGAGTGGTAGGTGGTTCTAACCCAGCTGGGGTGTCACATAAAAGCTACATTTTTGTTTTAGCAAACTCTCTTACTTACAATTTAAACGACAGAAAGCGTATCTATAAAAATTAATCAAGAGGAATAATTCATTTTCAAAGAAAGTGTTTTGTAAACTAAATTCAAAAGGAAGAGAAAAGCTTTGAACGTTTCAAATGTTAGAAATTTTATTAAAAAAAAATTTATGAACTGAGTGGCAGATTCGGGTAGCGCGTTTGGAATCCAATTGAATGGTAGGTGGTTCGAACCCGACTGGGAACTCAAATAAAAACATGATTTTCATTTTACCAAACTGTCTTACTTACAATTTAAACGAAAGAAAACGTATCTATAAAAATTAATCAAGATGAATAATTTATTTTCACAGAAAGAGTTTTGCAAACTAAATTCAAAAGAAGAAAAATGATTTGAATGTATCAAATATTAGAAATTTTATGAAAATAATTTTATGACCTCAGTGGCTCATTCATGTTTCGCATTGAGAATCCAACCGAGTGGTACGTGGTTTTAACTCAGCTGGGATCTCAAATAAAAGCATGATTTTTGCTTTAACAGGCGCTCTTACTTACAAATTAAACGACAGAAAGCGTATCGATAAAAATTTATCAAGAAGAATAACTTCTTTTCAAAGAAAATGTTTTGTAAACTAGATTCAAAAGATCGTTGGTTGATTTTTGACGGCCAATTATCAACACGAGGGATATAGGCCTTAGTGGTGTGGAGGGGCGGGGGCGAATTTCGTTGTGGTCTTTCTAAAGGAACCTATCCCGTATTTATGCTTGGAAATCCAAGATTCGAAGAAAACCACGAAATATCCGAAAGATTAGGACGACGAGCTTGATTGGGATCGAACCCACCACCTCCCGGCTACCAGCTCGAGAGCAGAACCTCTCGGGCACCGGTTGGGCCTGTATTCAAAAGAAGAAAAAAGCATTGAACGTTTAAAAAGTTAGAAATTTTGTGAAAAAAATTTAGAACTCTAGTGCCTCAATCAGGTAGCGCGTTCGGAGTCCGACTGAATGGTAGGTGGTCCGAACCCAGCTGTTGTCTCAAATAAAAACATAATTCTTGTTTAAACAAACGCTCTTACTTGTAAATTAATCGACAGAAAACTTATCTATAAAAATTAATCAAGACCAATAGTTTATTTTCCAAGAGACCCTCTTGTAAACTAAATTCAAAAGAACAAAAAAGACCTGAATGTTCAAAAGTTAGACATTTTGTGAAAATATTTTTTAGACTTCAATGTCTCAATCGGGTAGCGAGTTCGGTATCTAACTTAATGGTAGGTGGTTCGACCCCAGCTGGGGTCTCAAATAAAAACAGTTTTAAACTTTACAAAACGCTCTTACTTACAAATTAAAGGACAGAAAAGGTATCTATAAACTTAATCAAGAAGAAGAATTTATTTTGAAGAAAGAGTTTTGTAAACTAAATTCAAAAGAAGAAAATAGCTTTGAATGTATCAAATGTTAGAAACTTTATGAAAATTATTTTATGACCTCAATGGCTCATTCATGTATCGTGTTCATAATCCATCTGAATGGTAGGTTGTTCTAACTCAGCTGGGGTCTCAGTTGTTGTTGTTGTATTTATGTCGGCCAATTATCTACACGAGGGATATAGGCCCGGGGGGAGTGCCCCCCGTGGGGGTCCTTCTAAGGGAACCTAATCCGTATTAACGCATGGAAGATCCACGGCTCGAAGAAAACCACGAAAACTCCGAACGATTAGGCCGACGGGCGCAATTGGGATCAAACCCAGCACCTCCCGTCTACCAGCTTCGAGAGCAGAACCTCTCGGCCACTGGTGGGGCCTTTTGCTATCGGGATTTAGCAGTAGTCTAATAACCAGTACTTGCCGATAGTTTTCAAATATCGTCTTTGTTTGAAAAAAAATTGAGATCATAATTAATTAGATTGTAATATAACATGCTGCAATTAATTTTTTCCATTTCCATTTAAACGAATTTAGAAAAGATCAGTCGCGATTTTGTGTAATCTACCTTTATTTTCATTTAGAGTCACAAGCAAGGCCGTGCCAAAATTATTCTTTCGTGTGCCAAAAGTGGCACGCGTGCCATCGGTTCGCCATCCCTATTCTAAGGAAACCTAACCCGTATTTACGCGTGGAAAACCACGGTACGAAGAAAACCACGAAAACTCGGAACGGTTAGGCCGATGGCAGCGAATGGTTTCGAGCCCAGTACCTCCTGTCTACCAGCTACGAGAGAGAACCACTCGGCCACTGGCGGGGCCAGATTTAAAAGAAAAAAAAATCTTTGAATGTTTTAAAAGTTAGAAGTTTTATGAAGGGTTGGGTTGGGTTGATTTTTGACGGCCAATTATCTACACGAGGCATATAGGTCCGGGGGGAGTGCCCTCCGTGGGGGTCGTTCTAAGGGAACCTAATCCGTATTAAGGCATGGAAGATCCACGGCTCGAAGAAAACCACGAAAACTCCGAACGATTAGGCCGACGGGCGCGATTGGGATCGAACCCAGCACCTCCCGTCTACCAGCTTCGAGAGCAGTTTTATGAAGGAGAATTTATGACCTCAGTGACGGACTCCGGTATTTCGTTTTGAATCCAGCAGAATGGTAGGTGATTCGAACCCAGCAAGGATTTTAAATAAAACCATGTTTTTAATTTTACCAAAGGCTTTTACTTACAAATTAAACGACAGAAAGGTTATCTATAAAAATTAGTCAAGAAGAATACTTTATTTTCAAAGAAAGTGTTTTGCAAACTAAATTCAAAAGAAGTAAATAGCTTTGAATATATGAAATATTAGAAATTTTATGACCTCTGTGGCTCATTCATGTACCGCGTTCAGAATTCAACTGAATGGTAGGTGGTTCTAAACCATCTGGGGTCTCAAATAAAAACATGGTTTTCATTTTAACAAACCCTCTTACTTACATCTTAAACGGCAGAAAACGTATCTATAAAAATTAATCAAGATGAAAAATTTATCTAAATGGTTGGTGGTTCAAACCCAGTTGGGGTTAAATAGAAACAGGAATTTCATTTTACCTAACTCTCTAACTTACAATTTAAATGACACAAAACGTATCTATAAAAATTAATCAAGATGAATAATTTATTTTCAAAGAAAGAGTTTTGTAAATTAAATTCAAAAAGCAGAAAAAAGTTTTGAATATTTCATAAGTTTGAAATTTTATGAAAAAAATTTTATGAACTCAGTGGCTCATTCATCTATCGCGTTGAGAATCTAACTGAATGGTAGACGCTAGGCGGTGCTAACCCAATTGGAGTCTCAAATAAAAACATGATTTTTTGTTTTAATAAACGCTCTTACATACAAATTAAACGACCGAAAACTTTATATAAAAATTAATCAAGACGAATAATTTATTTTCACAGAAAGAATTTTACAAACTAAATTCAAAAGAAAAAAAGGTTTGAACGTTTCAAAAGTTAGAAATTTTATGAAAACATTTATGGTTGGTTGTGTTTATGTATTATCAACACGAGGGATATAGGCACTAAGGGGTGAGTGCCCTCCGTAGGTTTCTTTCTAAGGGAACCTAACCCGTATTTACGCTTGGAAAACCAAGGTTCAAAGAAAACCACGAAAACTCAGAATGTTTAAGCCGACGGGCGCGATTGGGATCGAACACAGCACCTTCGAGAGCAGAACCTCTCGGCAACTTTTGGGGCGGTAGCGTGTTCGGAATTCAACTGAATGGTAGGTGTTTCGAACCCAGCTAGGGTCTCAAGTAAAACATGTTTTTAATTTTGCCAAAGGCTCTTACTTACAAGTTAAACGAGTGAAAACGTATCTATAAAAATTAATCAAGATGAATGATTTATTTTCAAAGAAAAAGTTTTGTAAACAAAATTCAAAAGAAGAAAATAGCTTTGAACGTTTCAAATGTTAGAAATTTTATGAAAAAAATTTTATGACCTCAGAGGCTCATTCATCTATCGCGTTCAGAATCTAACTGAATGGTAGACGCTAGGCGGTGCTAACCCAGTTGGAGTCTCAAATAAAAACATGATTTTTTGTTTTAATAAACGCTCTTACATACAAATTAAACGACGGAAAACTTATATATAAAAACTATTCAAAAGGAATAATTTATTTTCACAGAAAGATTTTCATAAACTAAACTCAAAAGAAGAAAAAAGGATTGAACGCTTGAAAAGTTAGAAATTTTATGAAAAAAAAAAATTATGACTTCAGTGGCGCATTCGGTTGGTTGAGTTTATGACGTCCAATTATCAACACTAGGGATATAGGCCCTGAGGGGGAGGATTGCCCTTTGTGGGGGTCTTTCTAAAGGAACTTAACCCTTATTAACGCTGTCCCACCAGTGGCTGAGAGGTTCTGCTCTCGATGCTGGTAGATGGGAGGTGCTGGGTTCGATCCCAATCGCGCCCGTCGACCTAATCGTTCGCAGTTTTCGTGGTTTTCTTCGAACCTTGGATTTCCAAGCGTTAATACGGGTTAGGTTCCCTTAGAAAGACCCCCCACGAAGGGCACTCCCCCTCTGGGCCCATATCCCTCGTTCAGATGATTGGCCGTCATAAATACAACCAATCAACCAACCTTATTAACGCTTGGACACCAAAGGTTCGAAGAAAACTCCGAAAGTTTAGGCCGACGGCCGCGATTCGGATCGAACCCAGCACCTTCGAGAGCAGAACCTCTCGGCAACTTGTGGGGCGGTAGCGTCCTCCGAATCCAACTGAATGGTAGGTGGTTCGAACCCAGCTAGGTTCTCAATTAAAATCTTTTTTTTAATTTTACCAATGGCTCTTACTTACAGGTGAAAACGTATTTTTAAAAATTAATCCAGACGAATAATTTATTTTCAAAGAAAGAGTTTTGTAAACAAAATTCAAAAGGGTTGGGTTGATTTTTGACGGCCAATTATCTACACGAGGGATATAGGCCCGGGGGGAGTGCCCTCCGTGGGGGTCTTTCTAAGGGAACCTAATCCGTATTAACGCATGAAAAATCCACGGCTCGAAGAAAACCACGAAAACTCCGAACGATTGGGCCGACGGGCGCGATTGGAATCGAACCCAGCACCTCACGTCTACCAGCTTCAAGAGCAGAACCTCTCGGCCACTGGTGGGGCCCAAAATTCAAAAGGAGAAAATAGCTTTGAACGTTTCAAATGTTAGAAATTTTATGACCTCAGAGAATCATTCATGTATCGCGTTCAGAATCTAACTGAATGGTAGGCGCTAGGCGGTGCTAACCCAGTTGGAGTCTCAAATAAAAACATGATTTTTTGTTTTAATAAACGCTCTTACATACAGATTAAACGACCGAAAACTTATATATAAAAACTATTCAAGAGGAATAATTTATTTTCACAGAAAGAATTTCATAAACTAAATTGAAAAGAAGAAAAAAGGTTTGAACGTTTGAAAAGTTAGAAATTTTATTAAAAAAAATTATGACTTCAGTGGCGCATTCGGTTGGTTGTGTTTATAACGGCCAATTATCAACACTAGGGTTATAGGCCCGAAGAAGGGGGATTGCCCTTCATGAGTGTCTTTCTAAGGGAACCTAACAATTATTAACGCTTGGAAATCCAAGTTTCGGAGAAAACCACAAATACTCCGAATGTTTAGGCCGATGGGTGCGATTGGGACGGAACTCAGCACCTCCTGGCTACCACCTTCGAGAGCAGAACCCCTCGGCCACTTGTGGGGCGGTAGTGTGTTCGGAATCCAACTGAATGGTAGGTGGTTCGAAACCAGCTAAGGTCTCAAATAAAAACATTTTTTAATTTTACCAAAGGCTCTTACTTAGAGATTAAACGAATGAAAACGTATCTATAAAAATTAATCAAGATAAATAATTTATTTTCAAAGAAAGAGTTTTGTAAACAAAATTCAAAAGAAGAAAATAGCTTCGAACGTTTCAAATGTTAGAAATTTTATGAAAAAAATTTTATGACCTCCGAGGCTCATTCTTGTATCGCGTTCAGAATCTAACTGAATGGTAGGCGTTAGGCGGTGCTAACCCAGTTGGAGTCTCAAATAAAAACATGATTTTTTGTTTTAATGCTCTTACATACAAATTAAACTATCGAAAACTTATATATAAAAACTATTCAAGAGGAATAATTTATTTTCACAGAAAGAATTTTATAAACTAAATTCAAAAGAAGAAAAAAGGTCTGAACGTTTGAAAACTTAGAAATTTTATGAAAAAAAAATTATGACTTCAGTGGCGCATTCGGTTGATTGTGTTTATGACGGCCAATTATCAACACTAGGGATATAGGCCCTAAGAAGGAGGATTGCCCTTCATGGGTGTCTTTCTAAGGGAACCTAACACTTATTAACGCTTGGAGACCCAAGGTTCGAAGAAAACCACGAAAACTCCGAAAGTTTAGACCGACGGGCGCGATTGGGATCGAACCCAGCACCTCCTGGCTTCCACGTTCGAGGACAGAACCTCTCGGTCACTGGTGGGGTGTTAGCGTGTTCGGAATCCAGCTGAATGGTAGGTGGTTCGAACCCAGCTAGGGTCTCAAATAAAAACATGTTTTTAATTTTATCAAAGGCTCTTACTTACAAGTTAAACGAGTGAAAACGTATCTATAAATATTAATCAAGATGAATAATTTATTTTCAAAGAAGGAGTTTTGTAAACAAAATTCAAAAGAAGAAAATAGCTTTGAACGTTTCAAATGTTAGAAATTTTCTGGAAAAAATTTATGACCTCAAGGGCTCATTCATCTATCACGTTGAGAATGGGTTGGGTTGGGTTGATTGTTGACGGCCAATTATCTACACGAGGGATATGGGTCCTAGGGGGAGTGCCTTCCGTGGAGGTCTTTCTAAGGGAACCTAACCCGTATTAACGCTTGGAGACCCAATGTTCGAAGAAAACCACGTAAACTCCGAAAGTTTAGGTCGACGGGCGCGATTGGGATCGAACCCAGCACCTCCTGGCTTCCACGTTCGAGGACAGAACCTCTCGGTCACTGGTGGGGTGGTAGCGTGTTCGGAATCCAACTGAATGTTAGGTGGTTCGAACCCAGCTAGTGTCTAAAATAAAAACATGTTTTTAATTTTACCAAAGGCTCTTACTTAGAGGTGAAAACGTATCTATAAAAATTAATCAAGATGAATAATTTATTTTCAAAGGAAGAGTTTTGTAAACAAAATTCAAAAGAAGAAAATAGCTTTGAACGTTTCAAATGTTAGAAATTTTATGAAAAAAATTTTATGACCTCAGAGGCACATTCGCCCCACCAGTGGCCGAGAGTTTCTGCTCTCAAAGCTGGTAGACGGGAGGTGCTGGGTTCGACCCCAATCGCGCCCGTCGGCCTAACCGTTCGGTGTTTTCGTGGTTTTCTTGGAACCTTGGTTCTCCAAGCGTTAATATGGAGCTCCACCAGTGGCTGAGAGATTCTGCTCTCAAATCTGGTAGACGGGAGGTGCTGGGTTCGATCCCAATCGCGCCCGTCGGCCTAATCTTTCGGAGTTTTCGTGGTTTTCTTCGAACCTTGGATTTCCAAGCGTTAATACGGGTTAGGTTCCCTTAGGAAGACCTCCACGGAAGGCACTCCCCCCCTTAGAGCCTATATCAAACGTGCTGATAATTGGCCGACATAAATTCAACCAACCAACCAACCAGAGGCTCATTCATCTATCGCGTTGAGAATCAAACTGAATGGTAGACGCCAGGGGGTGCTAACCCTGTTGGAGTCTCAAATAAAAAAAGATTTTTTGTTTTAAAAACCGCTCTTACATACAAATTAAACGACCGAAAACTTATATATAAAACTATTCAAGAGGAATAATTTATTTTCACAGAAAGAATTTGATAAACTAAATTCAAAAGAAGAAAACATATTTGAACGTTTCAAAAGTTAGAAATTTTATGAAAAAAATTTTATGACCTCAGAGGCACATTCGCCCCACCAGTGGCCGAGAGGTTCTGCTCTCAAAGCTGGTAGACGGGAGGTGCTGGGTTCGACCCCAATCGCGCCCGTCGGCCTAACCGTTCGGTGTTTTCGTGGTTTTCTTGGAACCTTGGTTCTCCAAGCGTTAATATGGAGCCCCACCAGTGGCTGAGAGATTCTGCTCTCAAATCTGGTAGACGGGAGGTGCTGGGTTCGATCCCAATCGCGCCCGTCGGCCTAATCTTTCGGAGTTTTCGTGGTTTTCTTCGAACCTTGGATTTCCAAGCGTTAATACGGTTTAGGTTCCCTTAGGAAGACCTCCACGGAAGGCACTCCCCCCCTTAGAGCCTATATCAAACGTGCTGATAATTGGCCGACGTAAATTCAACCAACCAACCAACCAGAGGCTCATTCATCTATCGCGTTGAGAATCAAACTGAATGGTAGACGCTAGGGGGTGCCAACCCTGTTGGAGTCTCAAATAAAAAAAGATTTTTTGATTTAAAAACCGCTCTTACATACAAATTAAACGATCGAAAACTTACATATAAAAACTATTCAAGAGGAATAATTTATTTTCACAGAAAGAATTTGATAAAATAAATTCAAAAGAAGAAAAAATATTTGAACGTTTCAAAAGTTAGAAATTTTATGAAAAAAAAATTATGACTTCAGTGGCGCATTCGGTTGGTTGTGTTTATGACGGCCAATTATCAACACTAGGGATATAGGCCCTAAGAAGGAGGATTGCCCTTCATGGGTGTCTTTCTAAGGGAACCTAACACTTATTAACGCTTGGGGACCCAAGGTTCGAAGAAAACCACGAAAACTCCGAAAGTTTAGGCCGACGGGCGCGATTGGGATCGAACCCAGCACCTCCTGGCTTCCACGTTCGAGGACAGAACCTCTCGGTCACTGGTGGGGTGGTAGCGTGTTCTGAATCCAACTGAATGGTAGGTGGTTCGAACCCAGCTAGTGTCTCAAATAAAAACATGTTTTTAATTTTATCAAAGGCTCTTACTTACAAGTTAAACGAGTGAAAACGTATCTATAAATATTAATCAAGATGAATAATTTATTTTCAAAGAAGGAGTTTTGTAAACAAAATTCAAAAGAAGAAAATAGCTTTGAACGTTTCAAATGTTAGAAATTTTCTGAAAAAATTTTTATGACCTCAAGGGCTCATTCATGTATCACGTTGAGAATGGGTTGGGTTGGGTTGATTGTTGACGGCCAATTATCTACACGAGGGATATGGGTCGTAGGGGGAGTGCCTTCCGTGGAGGTCTTTCTTAAGGGAACCTAACCCGTATTAACGCTTGGAGACCCAAGGTTCGAAGAAAACCACGAAAACTCCGAAAGTTTAGGCCGGCGGGCGCGATTGGGATCGAACCCAGCACCTCCTTGCTTCCACGTTCGAGGACAGAACCTCTCGGCCACTGGTGGGGTGGTAGCGTGTTCGGAATCCAACTGAATGGTAGGTGGTTCGAACCCAGCTAGTGTCAAAAATAAAAACATGTTTTTAATTTTACCAAAGGCTCTTACTTAGAGGTGAAAACGTATCTATAAAAATTAATCAAGATGAACAATTTATTTTCAAAGAACGAGTTTTGTAAACAAAATTCAAAAGAAGAAAATAGCTTTGAACGTTTCAAATGTTAGAAATTTTATGAAAAAAATTTTATGACCTCAGAGGCACATTCGCCCCACCAGTGGCCGAGAGGTTCTGCTCTCGAAGCTGGTAGACGGGAGGTGCTGGGTTCGATCCCAATCGCGCCCGTCGGCCTAATCTTTCGGAGTTTTCGTGGTTTTCTTCGAACCTTGGATTTCCAAGCGTTAATACGGTTTAGGTTCCCTTAGGAAGACCTCCACGGAAGGCACTCCCCCCCTTAGAGCCTATATCAAACGTGCTGATAATTGGCCGACATAAATTCAACCAACCAACCAACCAGAGGCTCATTCATCTATCGCGTTGAGAATCAAACTGAATGGTAGACGCTAGGGGGTGCTAACCCTGTTGGAGTCTCAAATAAAAAAAGATTTTTTGATTTAAAAACCGCTCTTACATACAAATTAAACGATCGAAAACTTACATATAAAAACTATTCAAGAGGAATAATTTATTTTCACAGAAAGAATTTGATAAAATAAATTCAAAAGAAGAAAAAATATTTGAACGTTTCAAAAGTTAGAAATTTTATGAAAAAAAAATTATGACTTACGTGGCGCATTCGGTTAGTTCTGTTCATGACGGCCAATTATCAACACTAAGGATATAGGCACTAAGGGGGAGGATTGCCCTTCGTGGGAGTCTTTCTAAGGGAACCAAAACCTTATTAACGCTTGGTTGGTTTTATTTATGACGGCCATTTATCTGCACAAGGGATATAGGCCCAGGTGCGAGTGACCTTCATGGGGGTCTTTCTAAGGGAACACTAACCCATATTAACGCTTGGAAATCCAAGTTTCGAAGAAAACCACGAATACTCCGAAAGTTTAGGCCGATGGGTGTGATTGGGACGGAACCCAGCACCTCCTGGCAACCACCTTCGAGAGCAGAACCCCTCGGCCACTTGTGGGGCGGTAGTGTGTTCTGAATCCAACTGAATGGTAGGTGGTTCGAACCCAGCTAGTGTCTCAAATAAAAACATGTTTTTAATTTTATCAAAGGCTCTTACTTACAAGTTAAACGAGTGAAAACGTATCTATAAAAATTAATCAAGATGAACTGTTTTCAAAGAAAGAGTTTTGTAAACAAAATTCAAAAGAAGAAAATAGCTTTGAACGTTTCAAATGTTAGAAATTTTATGAAAAAAATTTTGTGACCTCAGAGGCTCATTCATGTATCGCGTTCAGAATCTAACTGAATGGTAGGCGCTAGGCGGTGCTAACCCAGTTGTTGTCTCAAAAAAAAACATGATTTTTTGTTTTAATAAACGTTTTTACATACAAATTAAACGACCGAAAACTTATATATAAAAACTATTCAAGAGGATTAATTTATTTTCACAGAAAGAATTTCTTAAACTAAATTCAAGAGAAGAAAAAAGTTTTCAACGTTTGAAAAGTTAGAAATTTTATGAAAAAAAAAACTATGGCTTCAGTGGCGCATTCGGATGGTTGTGTTTATGACGGCCAATAATCAACACTAGGGATATAGGCCCTCAGGGGGATGATTGCCCTTCATGGGGGTCTTTCTAAGGGAACCTAACACTTACGCTTGGAGACCCAAGGTTCGAAGAAAACCACGAAAATTCCGAAAGTTTAGGCCGACGGGCGCGATTGGGATCGAACCCAGCACCTCCTTGCTACCACCTTCGAGAGCAGAACCCCTCGGCCACTTGTGGGGCGGTAGTGTGTTCGGAATCCAACTGAATGGTAGGTGGTTCGAAACCAGCTAAGGTCTCAAATAAAAACATGTTTTTAATTTTACCAAAGGCTCTTACTTAGAGATTAAACGATTGAAAACGTATCTATAAAAATTAATCAAGATAAATAATTTATTTTCAAAGAAAGAGTTTTGTAAACAAAATTCAAAAGAAGAAAATAGCTTTGAACGTTTCAAATGTTAGAAATTTTCTGAAAAAATTTTTATGACCTCAAGGGCTCATTCATGTATCACGTTGAGAATGGGTTGGGTTGGGTTGATTGTTGACGGCCAATTATCTACACGAGGGATATGGGTCCTAGGGGGAGTGCCTTCCGTGGAGGTCTTTCTTAATGGAACCTAACCCGTATTAACGCTTGGAGACCCAAGGTTCGAAGAAAACCACGAAAACTCCGAAAGTTTAGGCCGGCGGGCGCGATTGGGATCGAACCCAGCACCTCCTGGCTTCCACGTTCGAGGACAGAACCTCTCGGTCACTGGTGGGGTGGTAGCGTGTTCGGAATCCAACTGAATGGTAGGTGGTTCGAACCCAGCTAGTGTCAAAAATAAAAACATGTTTTTAATTTTACCAAAGGCTCTTACTTAGAGGTGAAAACGTATCTATAAAAATTAATCAAGATGAACAATTTATTTTCAAAGAACGAGTTTTGTAAACAAAATTCAAAAGAAGAAAATAGCTTTGAACGTTTCAAATGTTATAAATTTTATGAAAAAAATTTTATGACCTCAGAGGCACATTCGCCCCACCAGTGGCCGAGAGGTTCTGCTCTCGAAGCTGGTAGACGGGAGGTGCTGGGTTCGATCCCAATCGCGCCCGTCGGCCTAATCTTTCGGAGTTTTCGTGGTTTTCTTCGAACCTTGGATTTCCAAGAGTTAATACGGTTTAGGTTCCCTTAGGAAGACCTCCACGGAAGGCACTCCCCCCCTTAGAGCCTATATCAAACGTGCTGATAATTGGCCGACATAAATTCAACCAACCAACCAACCAGAGGCTCATTCATCTATCGCGTTGAGAATCAAACTGAATGGTAGACGCTAGGGGGTGCCAACCCTGTTGGAGTCTCAAATAAAAAAGATTTTTTGATTTAAAAACCGCTCTTACATACAAATTAAACGACCGAAAACTTATATATAAAACTATTCAAGAGGAATAATTTATTTTCAGAGAAAGAATTTGATAAAATAAATTCAAAAGAAGAAAAAATATTTGAACGTTTCAAAAGTTAGAAATTTTATGAAAAAAAAATTATGACTTACGTGGCGCATTCGATTAGTTCTGTTCATGACGGCCAATTATCAACACTAGGGATATAGGCACTAAGGGGGAGGATTGCCCTTCGTGGGAGTCTTTCTAAGGGAACCAAAACCTTATTAACGCTTGGTTGGTTTTATTTATGACGGCCATTTATCTGCACAAGGGATATAGGCCCAGGTGCGAGTGACCTTCATGGGGTCTTTCTAAGGGAACACTAACCCATATTAACGCTTGTAAATCCAAGTTTCGAAGAAAACCACGAATACTCCGAAAGTTTAGGCCGATGGGTGTGATTGGGACGGAACCCAGCACCTCCTGGCAACCACCTTCGAGAGCAGAACCCCTCGGCCACTTGTGGGGCGGTAGTGTGTTCTGAATCCAACTGAATGGTAGGTGGTTCGAACCCAGCTAGTGTCTCAAATAAAAACATGTTTTTAATTTTATCAAAGGCTCTTACTTACAAGTTAAACGAGTGAAAACGTATCTATAAAAATTAATCAAGATGAATTATCTTCAAAGAAAGAGTTTTGTAAACAAAATTCAAAAGAAGAAAATAGCTTTGAACGTTTCAAATGTTAGAAATTTTATGAAAAAAATTTTATGACCTCAGAGGCTCATTCATGTATCGCGTTCAGAATCTAACTGTATGGTAGGCGCTAGGCGGTGCTAACCCAGTTGTTGTCTCAAAAAAAACATGATTTTTTGTTTTAATAAACGTTTTTACATACAAATTAAACGACCGAAAACTTATATATAAAAACTATTCAAGAGGAATAATTTATTTTCACAGAAAGAATTTCATAAACTAAATTCAAGAGAAGAAAAAAGTTTTCAACGTTTGAAAAGTTAGAAATTTTATGAAAAAAAAAAACTATGGCTTCAGTGGCGCATTCGGATGGTTGTGTTTATGACGGCCAATAATCAGCACTAGGGATATAGGCACTAAGGGGGAGGATTGCCCTTCGTGGGAGTCTTTCTAAGGGAACCAAAACCTTATTAACGCTTGGTTGGTTTTATTTATGACGGCCAATTATCTGCACAAGGGATATAGGCCCAGGTGCGAGTGACCTTCATGGGGGGTCTTTCTAAGGGAACACTAACCCATATTAACGCTTGGAAATCCAAGTTTCGAAGAAAACCACGAATACTCCGAAAGTTTAGGCCGATGGGTGTGATTGGGACGGAACCCAGCACCTCCTGGCAACCACCTTCGAGAGCAGAACCCCTCGGCCACTTGTGGGGCGGTAGTGTGTTCTGAATCCAACTGAATGGTAGGTGGTCAGGCCCGTAGCTAGACGATGCTTCCAGGTCGAGCAAATGTTTTTCCAAGAGGGGCAAAATTACTTCTTCATTTTTTTAGACTTTTACGATCCTTTAAAAATGTATATTACGTATTGAGATTCAGTATAAGTTTATAGCTCTTCCCAAACTAGTTGAAAAATGGTATTCTTTCATCTTGCAGTCAATCCATAAACTAATTTTTGTAAATATGGTTAAGATAATATGGATTTCCACAAAAATGTTGGATTTTGTTGAGGATTGCTACAACAGCGTCACCAGCCAGTTGTCTGTGGACACCCCACCTCAACCACCGTTGTCCGTAGAAAAATCTGGATACTTGCATTTTTATGTTTTATTAATAATAAACTAATAATACAATATTCCAAGAAATTCATTTACAGTAAAACCTGTAAAAATTGATTTGCAAAGGATCGAAAAAATATTCCGTTTTAAAAAGTTTCCATCTTATGAGGTATAACTGCAGTGTTGAATTTAGGCAGTTTTCTCTGGGAGAGATTACTGCGATGCTCCCGGAGTGGTAGACAGAATGACCCTTTTAGGGTGGGAATTGCACTTTTACAACTTTAATAAGCACAAAATTAGAAAGCTTCCGGGAGTGACATTTCGATGCTCAGGGGAGAACCCTCCTCCCGGGTCACTGAATTGCTTATTTATTGTATAGTATTCCTTTCAACGGGACCATGAAATGCTCTCATGTAAGACAGCATTTTGTTATAGACAGGTTCTATTTACACAAGTTTTACAGTATTTATAGAATTTAATATAAAGAACGCCTTGGTAGTTACGTAGATAGATTCGTCACTTATTTACAAAGCACGTAACAACTAAACATTAATATATTTTCACGGATTTTTTACACATGCTTTAAAACCATAATATGTGTTTATAACTGATAACAGTTTGAACAATAGAAAAAAAAATCACTGCCGGCCAGGCCTGCAAGCACAGATAGATTTCGAAGCTAAGTACCAATTTCACCAACAAAAACTAAATCAAGATGAGAGATAAACCCAGTTTAACAATTTTATCTGGTCGCTTTTGACGAGTTTTTAATTTTTCTGTAAGAGTTAGTTTTATCAGAATCATGTTAATACGATAATTTTTTCTTCAACACCGATTTTTTTCACCCTTGAGAATATTTTTAGTAATATCACCCATTAGTAGATTTAATCTTATCAGAAACTTGTTACTACAAAAGTTATAGATAATATTAAGATTTATATAATAAATTTAAACCGTGTGGTGATTGTTTCATTAAATGAACCATACACTGGATTTTAAATTCTGACGTTCTTTTTATTGATGCACCCGCACGTTTAATAATACAACCCTATATACAGCACCTCTGAGGGTTGTCAAAAATTTTCATCACGCTAGTGATACTTTTTTTTTGTTGCCTTAGTGATAGATTACCGGAGATGTGAATTTTTTTCTTCTTCAACACCTCCCTTTTATATTTTATTTTATTATTTTTTTTCTTTTATTATTTTTTCGTGCGTGTGTAAGAGTTGTTCCTATCATACACTTGTCAATACAAAAGTTGTAGATAATATTAAAAAGATTTATAATAAATCTAAGCTTTTTTGATTACCTTGTGAATTGACGAAGTTATGAATTTTTTTCTTCTTCACCCTCACCCCTCCTCTTTTTTTTTTCTTTCCTGTAAGAATTGGACTTGTCAATATAAAAGTTGTAGACAATATTAAGAAGATTTATAATAAATTTAAGTGGATTTCATATATAGTGAATTGACGAAGTTAGAATTTTTTTCTTCTTAAAACGCTATTTTTTTCGTTCCTTGAGGCCATTTTTAATTATATCAAAAATCTGCCATACATAAATGTTTGGCCCTTTTCCTAGAAGTAATAATAAGTTTAAACGGTTTCGATATCTATCGTAATTAAGAAATTATGGGTTTTTTCTGCTTTCACAAAAATCCTTTCCATTTCCATTTTCTGCCCCTTGCTTTCATGTATCAGTTTAGAAGAGATTTGTGCTGAATTATGGAAGTTATCGTGCCTATAAAAAAGTGAGATATATATATGTAGATAGATAGGTAGATTAGATTGATGGATAAAGTTTTCAACTTGGTCGTGGTTTTGGGTTCTAGGGGATAGATCTGCAAAGATCTGCAAAAAGTTTTCAGAAATTCCGACATAGGGGAGGATGTAATAGGTAATGCTTCTTACGAAATCTACCTAAAATAGGGGTGCACAAACTTTTTTAGAGAAGGAATAAAAATGTCTGGGTTGTCGAGGGCCACATCAGTAACACAGAGAGAATTTTATTTTAAAGAGGTGGGAGGGATTGGCAATTTTTCTTCGCCCGATCAATGAAATTCGCGATTTTTTCACACCTGAAAATTCGTGAGTTTGTCCCCCCTCCCCCAATTAACGAAATTCGAGATTCTTAACTGAATCTGATGAAATATAGAATGTTTTGCGCGGTAAATTGACAAAATTCTCGATTTTTTTCTGGCGATAAACTGGCGAAATTCGCAATTTTTACGCAGCCGATCACCGAAATTTAAGATTTTTCCGCGCCCTATCAACGAAATTCGCGATTCTTAACTGTCTGACGAAATTTGCAATTTTTTCTCGCGGCAAATTAACGAAATTTGTGATTTTTTTTTCTCGCGGTAAACTGACGAAACTCCGGATTTTTCCGCAGCCGATCAACGAAATTTGCAATTTTTCTGCGCCTCATCGACAAAATTCATGATTTTTCCGTGCACGGTCAACGAAATTTGCGATTTTTCGCTCCCGATCGACAAAATCCGCTATTTTTCCATTCCCAATCGCCGAAAATCACGATTTCCCGGTCTCGATCAACGAAACTCGCATTTTTTCCGTGCCTGATCAACGAAACTCGTTTTCCCATGCCTGATCCACAAAATACACCTTTTTTTCATGCCCGATTGGCGAAATTCGAGTTATTTTTCATTTAGCGACTGGTGGGATATGCAACTTGGGAATTTCCTATGCTGATATGTATGGTATCGGCCGGCCGCTTAACACTAGAAAGACGGTGAGCGGTCATTTGGACCGCTACTAAATGAATATATTTCGGTTCGAACCAGAAATTTTTTTTATAAAACTTATTTAAAAGATAAAAAAGAAAAAAACTAGTTAAATAAATAACTTAATAATTTAAAATAAAAATTCTGGTGCGAAATAGTTTTATAAAATTTGAGTAAAATTCGCCGTCTTTTTAGTGTTAACGAAGTTCGCAATTTTTAATTGACTGACCAAATTTGCAATTTTTTCCCGCGACAAATTGACGAAATTCGCGTTTTTTCCCCCTCCTACCTATGGACAAAGATTACTATTTTCTCCAGTTAGACGAAATTCGCGAGCCACAAGTTAACCCATCGAAGGCCACTTTTGGACCGCGGGCCATAGGCTGTGCATCCCTAACCTGAAAGTCTTCTTACAAGCGTCTTTCCACTAAATATCAATAGTTTCCCACGAATCTTGTGCACAATGTTTGAAACCATTATGTTTATGACTCATAAAAATTTCAAAGAGTTAAGACAATAAGAACTATTTTTTTTTTTTTTTTAAATATTAAATGTCTGATGAGAAAAAAGAAATCCGCGCAGTTTAAAATTCCGAATCCGCTATTTTTTGTTAAAATACGGAAAAATATATAACATCCTTTAAAGAGCACACATTTTACTTTAAAATGTCGCATTCGGTATAAATATTGTGGAGCCACCAATATGAGGTTCGTTTTTTTTTTTTTTTTCAGAATAAATTTTTAAAAAATCGGATTAAAGATATAAACTAATGCAAATTTAAGGTCAATATTATCACATGACGGGCAACAATGGGCTGGTCAGCAAGTATCACACAAATAAAAACTATCATGATAATGTATGTCAATATTATGGTTTCACTATTATGGTGTCACTATTATGGTGTCACTATTATGGTTTCCATTCGAACTCTCTATTCTCTAACACAATCACGAAAATATTTTTATGCTTAAATTCCATAAAGTTACAATTATTTTGATTCTGACCTCACGATAGCAAATAGCGTTTTCTGTTTTCTATAAAGACAAAGTATATTTCAGAAAAAAAAATGCAAAATGGTGTTATAAGCCAATTTTTGAGGCTAGGAAGGGTCATCTGAGACACTATCGCTTAAAGCTCAAGATTCGAAGCATTAGTCAAAAAATGAAAAATGCTATACTATTCTAAACTACTTCAATAATCTTGCATGCGAATGTCATGCCTTAATAATAAAATGCCTTAATCATCGATGTCTTAATCATCGTTTGCATAAATCCGCGAACGCATTATAAAGTTTCACAAAGTCGAGTGAACAAAAATATTTTTTACAAACAGCCGTACGTGATTATTGTTTGCAAACAGCAGCTATAAATTAGAGAAATACCAAAATAAAAATGAGTATTTCATAGCTTAAAAATATCACTGCTCGTTTAGTATTTTTTTTAATTTTTCAATTTATCTTACCGCTTCGCAATCTTTCATTTATTTCTCCTTTTTCATACAGAAACTATGATATCTTTGTTAAAGATAAAAGGTTGGGGGAAGCACCAAAGAAAAAAAACACTTTCCGCTTCGCAATCTTGCATTTATTTCATACAGAAACTATGTAATATTTGGATATTTATATCGCATATAAAGGACGAAAGGAAGAAGACAACTAAAAAGTAGAATAAATAAGGTGATATCTTCGTTAAAAATAAAGGGCTGGGGGAAGCACCATAAAAAAAAAAACACTTTCTGTACTCATAAAAAGTATAATTTAATTCAGTAACATTGGCTTTGCTAAATTACATTTAAATCATTTAATTAATATAAAAATATTATATTCAAATAGTCATATGTGACATTTACAATGATTGTAGAGCACCATTACTCTGAAAAACCCTTCCTAGATATTGCAATTCTGTGTGATAATGATTTTACAAACTTTTATGAGTTGCAACAGTGTCAAGAAAGCTGTCTCAAAGAACATTTCCCACTTTCGTTGAAAAGCCCCCAAAAGCAATAGTGAAGTTAACAATGACAAAACAACATGACTGTAAAACATGATAGTTGCCTCTTTGCCTGTTAAGTGGATCTGAAAATATAAGCATCTGGTTTCAACCTTACCTGATTTAAATAAATTTCACGTATGACAGTTGTACAAAGAAAACGATTTTCGCGGACATCAGAACCAGTTTGAGAAAAAGAGTTAAGAGGGTAATCTCTAAACCCTATTATTCTTGCAGTTTGACTCTTTGGGGAGGCGGTAATGTAAATTTCTACAAAGGAACAAAACCAAAAATTTCTTACAGATCTTGGAATGAAAGAAAAAAATGTCTTTACAATTGAATTTTTTGTTTAAATTGTGTTGTTTGAATTGAAAAGTTTTAGGGATGGGTGTCTGTTAGGTTAGGGTCTATTCTAAAAAAAGTTTTTTTTTTTTTTTTTTTTTTTTTTTTTTAATGAGGCAAAAAAAAAATGTTTGGAAATTTAATGTGTCGATCAGGGATCAGGATGTCCAGTCAATTGTGCTAGGTCGGGCAAATATTTTTCCAGGTCGGGCATTGCCCGACCTCGCCCCCACCTGGCTACGGGACTGTAGGTGGTTCGAACCCAGCTAGTGTCTCAAATAAAAACATGTTTTTAATTTTATCAAAGGGTTGGGTTGATTGTTGACGGCCAATTATCTACACGAGGGATATAGGCCCTAGGGGGAGTGCCTTCCGTGGAGGTCTTTCTAAGGGAACCTAATCCGTAATTTTATCAAAGGCTCTTACTTACAAGTTAAACGAGTGAAAACGTATCTATAAAAATTAATCAAGATGAATTATTTTCAAAGAAAGAGTTTTGTAAACAAAATTCAAAAGAAGAAAATAGCTTTGAACGTTTCAAATGTTAGAAATTTTATGAAAAAAATTTTATGACCTCAGAGGCTCATTCATGTATCGCGTTCAGAATCTAACTGAATGGTAGGCGCTAGGCAGTGCTAACCCAGTTATTGTCTCAAAAAAAACATGATTTTTTGTTTTAATAAACGTTTTTACATACAAATTAAACGACCGAAAACTTATATATAAAAACTATTCAAGAGGAATAATTTATTTTCACAGAAAGAATTTCATAAACTAAATTCAAGAGAACAAAAAAGTTTTCAACGTTTGAAAAGTTAGAAATTTTATGAAAAAAAAACTATGGCTTCAGTGGCGCATTCGGATGGTTGTGTTTATGACGGCCAATAATCAACACTAGGGATATAGGCCCTAAGGGGGATGATTGCCCTTCATGGGGGTCTTTCTAAGGGAACCTAACACTTACGCTTGGAGACCCAAGGTTCGAAGAAAACCACGAAAATTCCGAAAGTTTAGGCCGACGGGCGCGATTGGGATCGAACCCAGCACCTCCTTGCTTCCTCGTTCGAGGACAGAACCTCTCGGCCACTGGTGGGACGGTAGCGTGATTGGAATCCAACTGAATGGTAGGTGGTTCGTACCCTGCTAGGGTCTCAAATAAAAACATGTTTTTAATTTTACCAAAGGCTCTTACTTACAAATTAAACGAGTGAAAACGTATCTATAAAAATTAATCAAGATGAATAATTTATTTTCAAAGAAAGAGTTTTGTAAGCAAAATTCAAAAGATGGTTGGTTGGTTGTTGATTATCTGCGCTAGGGATGTAGGCCCAAAGGGGGAGTGCCCTCCGTGGGAGTCTTTCTAGGGGAACCTAATCCGTATTTACGCATGGAAATTCATGACTCAAAGAAACCACGAAACTCCGAACGATTAGGCCGACGGGCGCGATTGGGATCGAACCCAGCACCTACCGTGTACCAGTTTCGAGAGCAGAACCTCGCAGCCACTGGTGGGGGCCAAAGTTCAAAAGAAGAAAATAGCTTTGAACGTTTGCAATGTTAAACATTTTATGAAAAAAATTTTATGACCTCAGAGGCTCATTCATGTATCGCGTTCAGAATCTAAATGAATGGTAGGTGGTTCGAACCCAGCTGGGATGGTTTGTTTGTTTGTTTGTGTTTATGACGGCCGATTATCAACACGTGGGATATAGGCCCTGGGGGGAGTGCCCTTCGTGGGGGTCTTTCTAAGGAAGCCTAACCCGTATTTACGCATGGGAAACCACGGTTTCGAAGAAAACCACGAAAACTCCGAAACGGTTGGGCCGACGGGCGCGATTGGGTTCGAGCCCAGCACCTCCCGTCCACCAGCTTCGAGAGCAGAACCTGTCAGCCACTGGTGGGGCCCCCAGCTGGGATGGATCTCAAATAAAAAACATGATTTTCACATTACCAAACTCTCTTACTTACAAATTAAACGACAGAAAGGTTATCTATATTAATTAATCAAGAAGAATCAATTATTTTCAAAGAAAAAACTTTGTAATCTAAATTCAAAAGATGAAAAAAGTTTTGAACGTTTCAAAGTTTAGAAATTTTATGGAGAATTTTTAAGACTTCAGTGCCTCAATCGGGTAGCGCGAACGGTATCCAACTGAATGGTAGATGGTTAGAACCCAGCAGGGGTCTCAAATAAATGCTTGATTTTTGTTTTAACAAACGCTCTTACTTACAATTTAAACGACAGAAAACATATCTATAAAAATTAATGAAGATGAATAATGTATTTTCAAAGAAAGAGTTTTGTAAACTAAATTCAAAAGAAGGAAAAAGGTTTAAACGTTTCAAAAGTTATAAGTTTTATGAAAAATTTTTAGGACTTCAGTGCCTCAATCGGGTAGCGCTTTCGGTATCCAACTGAACGGTCTGCTCTCGAAGCTGGTAGACGGGAGGTGCTGGGTTCGATCCCAATCGCGCCCGTCGGCCTAATCATTCGGAGTTTTCGTGGTTTTCTTCGAACCTTGGTTCTGCAAGCGTTAATACGGGTTATGTTCCCTTAGAAAGACCTCCACGGAAGGCACTCCCCCCCTTAGGGCCTATATCCCACGTGCAGATAATTGGCGACATAAATACAACCAACCAACCAATCAACTGAACGGTAGGCGGTTCTAACCCAGCTGGGTTCTGAAATAAAAACATGATTTTTGTTTTAACAAACGCCCTTAGTTACAAATTAAACGACAAAAAAAGTATCAATAAAAATTAATCAAGACGAGTTATTTATTTTCAAAGAAAGAGTTTTGTAATCTAAATTCAAAAGAAGGAAAAAGCTTTGAATGTTTCAAAAGTTAGAAATTTTATGACAACAGTGTATCACTTGGGTAGCGCGCTCGGGCTGAGCTGATTGTTGACGGCCAATTATCTACACGAGGGATATGGACCCTAGGGGGAGTGCCTTCCGTGGAGGTCTTTCTAAGGGAACCTAATCCGTATTGACGCATGGAAATCCACGGTTCGAAGAAAACCACGAAAACTCCGAACGATTAGGCCGACGGGCGCGATTGGGTTCGAACCCAGCACCTTCCGTCTACCAGCTTCGAGAGCAGAACCTCTCAGCCACTGGTGGGGCTCAGCGCGTTCGGTATCCAACCCAATTGTAAGTGGCTCGATCCTACCTGGTGGTCTCAAACGGAACGCTATTTTTACTTTACCATACACTCTTACATACAAATTAAACGACAGAAATCGTATCTATAAAAATTAATCAAGATGAATAATTTATTTTCAAAGAAAGAGTTTTGCAAACTAAATTCAAGAGAAGAAAAAAGTTTTGAACGTTACAAAAGTTAGAAATTATATGAAAGATTTTTTAGACTTCAGTGCATGAATCGGGTAGCGCGTTCGGTATCCAACTGAACTGTGGCCCCACCAGTGGCCGAGAGGTTCTGCTCTCGAAGCTGGTAGACGGGAGGTGCTGGGTTCGATCCCCATCGCGCCCGTCGGCCTAATCGTTCGGAGTTTTCGTGGTTTTCTTCGAGCCGTGGATCTTCCATGCGTTAATACGGATTAGGTTCTCTTAGAAAGACCCCCACGGAGGGCACTCCCCCCGGGCCTATATCCCTCGTGTAGATAATTCGCCGTCAAAAATCAACCCAACCCAACCCAACTGAATTGTAGGGGGTTCGAACCCAGCTGGGTACTCAAATAAAAAAATCTTTTTAATTTTACCAAACGCTCTTACTTATAATTAAACGATAGAAAAGGTTATCTATAAAAATTAATCAAGACGAGTTATTTATTTTCAAAGAAAGAGTTTTGTTATCTAAATTCAAAAGACGAAAAAAGCTTTGAATGTTTCAAAAGTTAGAAATTTTATGAAAACATTTTTATGACAACAGTGGATCACTCGGGCAGTGCGTTCGGTATCCAACCCAATTGTAAGTGCCCCACCAGTGGCTGAGAGGTTCTGCTCTCGAAACTGGTAGACGGGAAGTGCTGGGTTCGATCCTAATCGCGCCCGTCGGCCTAATCGTTCGGAGTTTTCGTGGTTTTCTTCGAACCATGGATTTCCATGCGTTAATACGGGTTAGGTTCCCTTAGAAAGACCCCCACGAAGGGCACTCCCCCTCGGACCTATATCCCTAGTGTAGATAATCGGCCGTCACAAAATCAATCAATCAACCCAATTGTAAGTGTTTCGATCTTACCTGTGGTCTCAAACGAAAACGATATTTTTACTTTACCAAACGCTCTTACTTACAAATTAAACGACAGAAAATGTATCTATAAAAATTAATCAAGATGAATAATTTATTTTCAATGAAAGAGTTTTGCAAACTAATTCAATAGAAGAAAAAAGTTTTGAACGTTTCAAAACTTAGAAATTTTATGAAAAATTTTTAGACTTCAGTGCCTCAATCGGGTAGCGCGTTCGGTATCCAACTGAATGGTAGGCGGTTCTAACCTAGCTGGGTTCTCAAATAAAAACATGATTTTTGTTTTAACAAACGCCCTTATTTACAAATTAAACGACAAAAAACGTATCAATAAAAATTAATCAAGACGAGTTATTTATTTTCAAAGAAAGAGTTTTGTAATCTAAATTTAAAAGATGAAAAAAGGTTTGAATGTTTCAAAAGTTAGAAATTTTATGAAAACTTTTTTATGACAACAGTGGATCACTCGGGCAGCGCGTTCGGTATCCAACTAAATTGTAAGTCGTTCGATCCTACCTGTGGTCTCAAACGAAAGCGCTATTTTTCTATATCAAACTCTCTTACTTACAATTTAAAGGACAGAAAACGTATCAATAAAAATTAAGCAAGATGAATAATTTATTTTCAAAGAAAGAGTTTTGTAAACTAAATTCAAAAGAAGAAAAATGCTTTGAATGTATAAATATTAGAAATTTTATGTAAATAATTTTATGACCTCAGTGGCTCATTCACGTATCGCCTTCAGAATCCAACTGAATGGTAGGCGGTTCTAACCCAGCTTGGCCCCACCAGTGGCTGAGAGGTTCTGCTCTCGAAGCTGGTAGACGGGAGGTGCTGGGTTCTATCCCAATCGCGCCCGTCGGCCTAATCGTTCGGAGTTTTCGTGGTTTTCTTCGAACCTTGGATTTCCAAGCGTTAATACGGGTTAGGTTCCCTTAGAAAGACCCCCACGAAGGGCACTCCTCCCCTGGGCCTATGTCCCTCGTGCAGATAATTGGCCGTCATAAATACAACCAACCAACCGAAGCTGGTAGACGGGAGGTGCTAGGTTCGATCCCAATCACGCCCGTTGTCCTAATCGTTCGGAGATTTCGTGGTTTTCTTCGAGCCATGGATTTCCATTCGTAAATACGGGTTAGGTTCCCTTAGAAAGACCCCCACGGAGGGCACTCTCCCCTTCGGGCCTATTTCCCTAGTGTAGATAATCGGCCTTCAAAAATCAACCAACCATCTCACCCAACTGCTGTCTCAAATGAAAACATGAATTTTGTTTTAACAAACTCTCTTACTTACAATTTTAACGACAGAAAAAGTATCTAAAAAAATTAATCAAGATGAATAATTTTTTTCAAAGAAAGTGTTTGGTAAACTAAATTCAAAAGATTGGTTTGTGTTTAGGAGTGTTTGTAGTGTCAAACGGTTGGTTGTCTTTAGGACGGCCAATTATCAACTGGAGGGATATGGGCTCTATGGGGGGGGGTGCCCTTCGTGGGGGTCTTTCTAAGGGAGCCTAACCCGTATTAGCGCTTGGAAATCCAAGGTTCGAAGAACACCACGAAAACCCCGAATGATTAGGCCGACGGGCGCGATTGGGTTCGAACCTAACACTTCCCGTCTACCAGCTTTGAGATCAGAAGCTTTCGGCCACTGGTGGGGCGTAAGTTCAAAAGAAGAAAAAAAGCTTTGAATATTTAAAAAGTTAGAAATTTTATGAAAAAATATATGACAACTGTGGATTAGTCGAGTGGCGCTCTCGGAATTCAACTGAATGGTAGGTGGTTCAAAACCAGCTGGGACCTCAAATAAAAGTGTGATTTTCATTTTACCAATCTCTCTTACTTATAAATTAAACGACAGAAAATCTATCTATGAAAAATTAATCAAGACCAATAATTTATTTTAAAGAAAGACTTTTTTAAACTGAATTTAAAAGAGGAAAAAAGCTTTGTGTGTTTTAAATGTTAGAAATTTTAAGAAAAAAATTTTATGACCTCAATGACTCAGTCGGGTTGCGCGTTTGGTTGGTTGGTAGTTTTTTTTGACGACCGATTTATTACGTATGGTAGCGCGTTTGGAATCCTACTGAATGGTAGGTGGTTTGAACACAGCTGGGGTCTCAAATAAAAACACGATTTTTATTTTACCAATCGCTCTTACTTACAAATTATACGACAGAAAACGTATCTACAAAAATTAATCAAGACGAATAATTTATTTTCAAAGAAAGAGTCTTGTAAACTAAATTCAATAGAATAAAAAAGCTTTAAATGTTTCAAAAGTTAGAAATTTTATGAAAATTTTTTAATGACTTTTATGATTATTTTAATGATTTACATATAAATTTTATGAAATTTATGATTTTATAATTATCATTGATAAATATTGAAAATTTGAGTGCATTTCCCTATATATATAAGTGAATAAATATTGAACGATTATTATTCATGATATTTCTGTGAGCTTGTTTAATAATACAAGTATATTCTTTACCAAATATTGCGTAAGTGATATATAGCCCGTATTACCTTATTTAGAGGTTTATAACAATTAAATGGAAGAGCATTTATTTGTCCAGAAAATTAACGCAGTTAATATTTACATTAGGCCTTCAGAATAAAATTAGATGCTGTAAGTCGTTATTTGAGTATTGTTTTAAAGAAAACTGTCATAACACCTTAGCTTTTCAAATTATGTGATAATTAAATACCTCTCCAGATATTAATTTTTTGTTCAATATTTATTTTTAAAATATGTAAAAATTAATTTTTCTTTTTAGACATATCTCCAGATTTACTATCATTCCTGTTGGTTGGTTGTGTTTATGACGGCCAATTATCAACACGAGGGATATGGGCCCTAAGTGGGAGTGGGGTGCTCTCCGTAGGGTTGTTTCTAAGGGAACCTAACTAACCCTCTATCATTTTGCTATCTGTTTTAAAAAAACATCTTTTTGCATTTCCTACCGTCTATAACGGCTATATCAGCCAATCAAAATGATCCGTGATTTTAGAATTTATAGAAATTTAGCGCTGTAAATTAGGAAAAGAATAAGGTTTATAAACGAACGCCATTTGTTTTCTTCTCTACAGCAACTTACACCCAGCGGTTAACCCCATGTGTTGTTGTTCTATCAGGCAGAAACATACAACATTAGCGGTCACACAACATTAATGTTTCTCACTGCGTGTGCTATTCATCGTCAGCTACAACGTCTTTTAATTTGTGGAGAAAACATTCAAACCATGTTTTCTCCTTTAGATACAAATTTTCAAAAAACACAAAAAACTGATAAATTAGAAAATAACTTGCATTTAATTCTAATTTTTTTGTGTATTTTTATTACTGGTTATTAGAAATAATTGCAAGCATGCATAAGATATTAAACCTAAAACAAATTAATAAAATGCATTTAATATTTGGAAAAATCACATTTTGACCTAATTCAGAGGAGGAAACATGTTTTTATTGTTTGACAAGTGTATAAAACGCTTTTTGAATGAAATAAGTTCTAACTCACAAATATTACAAAAGCATTATTTTATTTGAGCATATACTGAACTTCGGTTGATTACTGATAAAAGAAAATGACAGATTATGGTACCTAGTGGTATTCCTTAAATATTTACTAAATAAGTACTCGTTTGCAAAAATCCACATCAAATTTTAAAACCAATATCTTCATCTAGACAGACACACACCTCCCCCTCATTTTCATTGTAGGCTGGTAAATCATGTATAATATGGTTGTACCATTTGAAGACATCATCAGGTTGATTTTGCTACTGTTCACCGTACATTACCTTCAAAAGTTCGTCAACATATTTCTTCTTCTCAACTCATATCGCGTGGCAAAGAGGAAGAGATTCTAAAACAACCCTTTGAACACGGGCAACAGTAACTCCCTTTTTAAGAAGATTTACACCAGATTCTTCACTTAGATCATGAAATACATAATTTTGGAAGCCTTTAACCTAAACAGTTCTCTTAGTTTTCTCTAAAACAATCCGTTTCAATTGTGATATGTATGGTAGGTTTCGAAAGTACGCATCAAGTGACAACTGTGATTGGCACACTAGAGAAATTACTGTTTGACTGAATGCAGGCTTTGGAGGAAACACTATTTGATTGGAACGTCAAGTTTTAAAATTAGTTTATAATCGGAGAAAAATGTTTTTTGGTTAAAAATACCGTTTATTTCTGTGCAATTTAACACAGAGTTCATAAAACTACCAATAACTCATTTTTTATTTTTTGTGAGTGCTGGGCAACATATAACAATGATATGTTCCCGCACCATGTTGGTTAAATCAAAGTAAAATTGCGTAATTTGTTATTTCTGTTTGTATAAATATTTTTTATAAAATATAATTATGAGTGTAAAATTATAATGTTTATATATTTACGTAAAATAGGAGTGTAAGTTCATACAAAAATTATTAAGTTGATTTTAAATATTAAATATATATTTTTAAAAATTGTTGTATTGTAAAATGAATGTATAATGTTGAATAGAGTTCGGATCTCAGATAACAACAATAGCCAGACGCCATGGTGTCGTTTTATGACAAGCCAATGGAAAGTGGTGTATAATTAGAAATCGTAAAATAATAAAAACGTTGGAATAAATTTATGGCCTTAATAAAAGTGTTGGGATAAATTTATGGCTTTTCAGACCACCCAAACTTTAAGGCAGATAATAATATTAAAGTATATGTAAGGGGCCATTTGCAGACTGTTAGCTAATAGGCCTATCGAAGGATAATGCAAAATCTTCTCACATCCAATAAGAGTGGACTAGACAAAATTGTTCCACCCACTGCAGAAGTTGGTGTGCCAGAGGAATAAGGTTTGAAAAAGAGAGTCTGAAAAAAGATGTAGAGGACGCAGGAGCTCTCCTGAAAGCCCGTGCAATGAATCCTGAAAGCCCTAGTAATGCCCAGGCGAGATGTACATATCGGAGTGAGCCTAAACAAGCCTAATTGAGGATGTCTTCCTGATGTGCATATCGGAGTGAGCCTAAGCAAGCCTAATTGAGGATGTCTTCCTGATGTTAAAATAAAGTGGATTGTTCTACAGAGGTCCGTAGCTATGCATCCTGCCATCCCGATATCGCCGCTCTGATACGAAGCGAATTCCTGATGACATAAGGATTTGATCCTTAGCAACGCGTCAACTCTGAATTTAACGAATAAAGGCCACCATCCCGTATATAAAAAAGGTACTTCCTTAAACTTTATTCTGTTACCACTTAAAATCATATGAAAAATTATAAATATACTTTTCTGATATGTTATGGTAGAGAGTAATCTGAGATCCGACAAAACCAATAATTAAATATAATTTAGGTAATTTAAAAATGAAAGAGAATTATTTTGTTAGCAAAAAGAAAAATATATAATAATAAGATTAAATGAAAATATGGTTTTTTTTTTTAAGATTAAATATACTTAAAATAATGAGAAGCAAACAAAGGTGTTGCTTTCTTTTTTTTTTTTTTGAAATAATATTATCTATTTCTGTATATAGTTGTGTTCAATGTAAATAAAATATTTAATCAAGTTTTAAAAAGTTTCTGTAATTATTTAATTGATAATGTTTAAGGTGTGTCAATTTATTTTTACAGCTTAAATTTTAGTTTAATTCATAAGTGGAAGAGTTCGTCTAAATAATTCACAACGCAAACTCTTAATTTTATTCGTAATTATTTAAAATTTAATAATTACATTTTGACGCGAATTATAATTTAATTTTATTAATGCTTCGCGTTGCTCTTCTACTAGAATTATGTAATTACGATCACTTATGTTATTTGAATT
The DNA here is from genome assembly GCA_963932465.1 of Maratus speciosus. Classification (NCBI taxonomy): domain Eukaryota; kingdom Metazoa; phylum Arthropoda; class Arachnida; order Araneae; family Salticidae; genus Maratus; species Maratus speciosus. The sequence continues at coordinate 106,293,860 of OZ010797.1, forward strand.
TATCTAAGGTATATAAAATTATATACCAATTTACTATGAGGTTGCTCGGTTGATTTGGACCAATTAACAATTTTGGATATATTTCTGAGAATTATGATCAAAATGGTTATCAATTTGAAAAGCGCAAAAAGAAAAAAAAATGGGCAAAGAAAACAGCGAAATCGGATCAAGATTCGGGATTTTCAGAGACGGAAATCGATAAAATAAATAAAACAATTGCAAATATAACAAATGCAGACAAAGATAGTCTGCCAATTATATCACTAAGTATACAGGGCGTCGAAATACAAGCGTTACTGGATACTGGAGCTGCTGTTTCCCTTTTATCACCTTCTTTATTCAAAAAAATTAAAGATACAAACGTCAAAATCAAATATTTGGGCAATCAGATCCAAATTAAAACTTTAACGAATTCAAAGATTTTTTTTAAACAATGTGTAAAATTAACTTTTCGATTAAAAGGTATATTCACAACAGGCACATTTTATGTCACTAATGATGATTTTGATAGGCAGTACCAAATGTTATTAGGGTACGATTATCTCAAAGAAAATCATATGATTTTGGATTTATGCAATAAAACCTTAAAATTTAAAAATCAACAAATTAACTTAAACGTTGCAAGTGAAGTAAATAATTATGAAGTGAATAACATTACGCCATGTAATTCAGGGGAACATTCAAATAAAAGTATGTTTGCCATTACTAAAAATAGAATTTTTCTCCAACCTGAAGAATCGAAAATTGTAAAATTAAAATGCCCAGAGGATATAAATATGTCAGATGTGATTATTTTTGACCCCATTCAAGAAAATAGTAAATTTTCATGCGAGACTTCGTTACACGAAGTTCAAAAAAATAATAACATAAATATTATAATAAAGAATAAACTGTTAGAAAAGTTAATTATTCAGAAAGGAACTAAAATGGGGGAAATTATAAAGAACTTTGAGTGCAAGCAAGATGACTCAACTGATAATATAGAGAAAGGGACATTTTATGAAATAAATAATTTAAATATAGAAGATGTAAGAAAATTGAGAGAAGCAGAAATTAAAGAGACAGATTTCGATTTAAGCCATTTATCAGAGGAAGTAAAACAAAAATTTCGAAAAATTTTAATGGGCAATGTTCATGCATTTTCAAAAAGTTATCAAACATTGGGGCAATCAGCGTTTGTCGCACCAAGTTTTCAATTGAATCATGAATTCCCGGTACAAGCTAAGCCATATAAATTGCCTCAGGCAGTAAGACAGTATGCGAAAAGGGAAATTGAACAATTGTTACAGGCTAAAATTATAGAGAAGACTGACTCCGAGTATGCTTTTCCAGTTATTTTCGTTAGAAAGAAAAATCCGAGTAATAACCCGAATGCAGAACCCAAGTTTAGAATGGCAACGGACCTAAGACTATTAAACCAAATTTTACAACCTTATACTTATCCGATGCCGGACGTAAAAGACTTATTACAAAAAATAAGCGGTAAAAAATACTATACGGTGCTAGACTTACATAGTGCTTTTTTCCAAATAAATTTAAAACCAGAAGATTGCAAAAAATTAGCTTTTATTACGGAATTTGGAAAACATATGCCGTTTCGTTTAGCTTTTGGCACACGAAATTCTAGCGCAATTTTTGCAGAAGTAATCGATAAAATTCTGGGACATTTTGACAAAAGCAAAGTACCATACTACATTGATGATGTGTTGATATCTGCAAACACAATAGCAGAGATGACGAAAACCTTAGAAGAAGTTCTACAGGTATTAATAAATCACAACATGACAATCGAACCTTCAAAAATGCAAATTTGCAAAGCAGAAATAGAATTCCTAGGATTTAGGGTGAATCAAATGGGATATTCTCCATCAAAAAAGAATATTGAAAAAGTGAAAAATTTAGTCAGACCAAAATCGAAAAAGGGGGTCAGATCTTTATTGGGCTTAGCGAATTATTTTCGGACGCTAATACCCAACTATTCAGACAAAGTTAACCCTTTAATAGAGCTGACTAAAGATAAAGTTAAATTCAAGTGGAGTCCAGAAGCAGAAAAAGCTTTCCTGATAATTCAGGAAGAAATTGTACAAAAACCAACACTCAGACCCCCCGATTTTAACAAGGAATTTTTCTTATTCACGGATGGGAGCAAAGTTGCAATTTCAGGTGTTCTAGCTCAAGAAAAGGATGGTCATTTGCTACCTGTTGAATTTTTCGGGAGAAAACTTAGAGAACCGGAAAAAAATTATCCGAGTATTAAATTTGAGTTATTAGCAGTGCATGAAGCAATTATGCATTTTAAATATATGCTTTCAGGTAGAAGATTTACTGTGTTAACTGATTCGAAAGCACTAACTCAGCATTTACATTTACAAGATAAATCGGAAATTATAAACAGATGGGTAGCAGATTTACAAGACTTTAATTTCGACTTCGAATTCGTCGAAGGAATTAACAATCCAGCAGACTATTTGAGCAGGAATTTAGATAATCTTACAACAGACAGAGAACTCCAAAATAATTTGTTTGCAAGTAACATAGCACTTACAGACGAAAATATTAAATCGGAGCAATACGCAGACGAAAAATTAAAAATTATAATAAATAAAATCGAAAAAGACAAAAATAATAGAAGCACGAAGAGATTTACTTTAAATCAAAATAAATTATTAATTTTAAAACCTGGTTCAGATAAAAAGGAGCTTTTAATTACCCCGGATTCATTAAAAATTGCAGCCATAGAAGAAGCTCATAAAGCGCATTTCGGATTTCAAAAAACTTATGATAATGTGAAAACAAGGCTTTTTTGGCACGGAATGTACAAAGATATTAAACATTATCGTGCAAATTGTGTGCAGTGCCTCACATCTAAACAACACACGACAATAAAAGTCCCTGTTAAAAAAATGATGAAAGATCACGAAGTCGGTACAGTCCTGCATGCTGACGTCATTGGACCTTTAAACCTCACGTTAAGGAAAAACAGATACATTTTAATTATAATTGATTCGACATCGAGATTCCTGGAAGCTGTTCCCCTACGAAACGTAGAGTCACAGACTATATTAAATGTACTAAATAAATATTTTGCAAATTATAGGATGCGTAAAGAAATTATCTTTGATAATGCAAAATATTTACGAAGCGAAATTATGAAAGAATATTTGGAATCTTTAAACATACAAAGGAAATTTGTGAGTGTATACCGTGCGCAAGGAAATGGACTTTGTGAAGTTACCAATAAAATATTAAAAACATCAATTGTAGCTATGTCGAAACGTACTACGGAATGGGACATAAGACTGGATTTTTTTAAACTAGCGTATAATTCCTCGAAACACCGCGCTACGGGATATAGTCCCTCACTGCTATTTTTCGCAAGGGAAATAAAAAATCCCTTCACAGCCCATATTCCTTCTGAGGAAATATATACCCACTCTTATGTTAAAAGCAGAATACAGCATATGAAGGAAATCAAAATTCAATCCCTTGCAAACCAGGAAAAAATAATGCAAGAATATATAGATGAAGAGGCATACGAAAAAGTAAAGGATTTAAATTTGGGTCAAACAGTATATTTAAAATATATTGGAAAACCAGGCGCATTAGAGCCAAAATTTCAAGGACCCTACGAAGTTACTAAAAAGTTTAGAAACTTTAATTATTTATTACAATATGTTCCAGATAAATCAATAGAGCCGATCAAACGACATATGGATCAGCTGTACGCTCCGAAATATGCAACAGGTCATACAGAGGCGGAAATTACGAATTTACAGGGGTCTCAGAAAAAAATTAAGGGTGATAAAAATTACAAAAATAAATGTGGCATTTGTCAGAGAAAATCGCACTTAACTGAAAATTGTTGGTTCAAATTGAACAAAAATACGAGTCAAAAGGGTGACAAACTTACTAAAAAGTATTATAAAAAAAATAATAAATATTCTGAGAATGTAGACCCATATTTAAAGTATCAAACAGATTATTATGATAAAAATATGTCGTTATATGGTTATACACCATATACAAACTTATACGGGGATGTTATACAAGATCATTACCCTTTCCCCCCTCCCCAATATTATCCATGGGATATGAATTGGTATTAAAAATAAAACGAAATACATAATTAATCGTATTTAAAAATTTAAAAATTTTCAAAATTTAAAAATAAATTTTTCTCTTTTAGGTAAAAAAATTGAAACAAAATTAATAACTTGCCTTTTTAAAATTCAAAATAATAATAAGAAAGGATAGGAACATGGGAACGCCAATTTGTCTCAGGGTTACAATATTGAGCAAATGTGCAGGGCGCACCCGAAAACATACTTATAAAATTATGTAATGTGCTTCACAAAACTTCACTGGAGCAGTGAAATATTTCTCTCCAGATAAAAGTTATATATTTTTTTTTCTTTTCGAATATGAATTAGAAAATATAAAATCTTAACAAAGCCAAATAACATTAAAACTTAATTAATTTAATAGTGAATAATGTTGGAGTAATTAAAAAAAAAAAAAAAAAAAAAAAGAGAGAATTTTTTTCTGTCTTCTATAAGGGTAGCCTTTGCTAATAGCCTTACAATTTAGATGACAGAAGTTCAGAATTACTCTTTAAAATGAGTTGGTGTAAGCTATAGGTTCAGGGTAGTTAGAACAGCTTTATAGCATACTCATATATATATTTTTTTCTTATATAAATATATGGTTGACAAGGAATAAATTATTAGTGCACTCTATATTAGGATGGCGGTCAGCTATAAGCCTAAATATAATAAAATATACAAAAAGTGCTAAGATTTATTCCGGTAGTTCAATTACAACTTATATGCTAAAGTCTAGAATTTAGACAGCAGGGATAAGTTTTATGAACATAAGTGTTATAAAAAAATTTAAAAAAAGGATTTTGGTGTAGCACATTGGTTTTTAAAAAACATATATATATATATATGACATTGGACAAGGCAAGTTATTTCAATATGATTGCACACAAAATTATAGTAAACAAATACACAAATAATTAATTGAAGCAAAATTAAAATTTTCTCACCAAAGGCTTTCTGTATAGAGTGCAATTTTGGCCTACGGCTGGGTATGCACCAACACCAACAAAATTTTTGTAGAAAATTTATCAATTCATCAAGGTAAATCAAGGTCATCACTTAGTTATAAATTTCAGGATTCTTGGCTGAAAAAGGAATCGAAGAAAAAATTAAGTATGGTATAATTACTAGATGTTATGCTCAAAAACAATAAAATTAGTAATATTATATTGTAAAAAGCAGCATTTTGAGTTTTATTTAGGAAAACTTTTGATTTTTAGGTTTTACACATTTATGGAGTGTCTAGCTCAGTGTATAGTTCCTAGATTTAATAAAAAAAAATAATAAATAAAAATATAAGTTGGTGTTGTTTTCAAAATAAATAACAAAAGGTATAGCAATTAGCATTTACAGTTAAAATTTATGGAATTTTCAGCAAAATTAACATTAGACAAACATAGTTTATATTATATTTAGCTTGATAAGCTAATTTACTTTTATTAACGGTATTCAATTAGAATTAAAGTAGGCTTAAATCCAAGTTAAATTAATTAATAACATTGTTATAGTGTAAAATTTTATGTAAGACTATTATATTTTTATTGTATATATAAAAATATGCAAATTTAATAATTAATAAAATGTATTAGCAAAATTATTTAATATAAATATTAAATGACATCTTGCTGAAATCAGCTAGAAATTAGATTTTTTTTTTTTTTAATAAAATATTTTATAAATTTATGTTAGTTTAGAATTTAAGCATTTTTTTTTCTTCTCTTTACTTTCCCTTAGAATTAAATGCAATTCTAAATTAAACACATATAAATATACATAGGATTGATAAATTTGAGTGTGTGAGTTCATAAAATTTTTTTTATATAATTTGGCCAATTTAACATAAGAAAACAAAATACATAAATAAATATATTTATATATATTGGCCTTATTTTTTATTAAAATAGGTAGTATGGCTTAATAAATTTATTTACTAAATTTTTTTTATAGTACGTACAGTAATTATTTTAAAAACTTGATCTATAAAAAAATTGGATGTGGTTGTTTGTGAGTATACAAAGATTTTTTCTGCTGGCAGAAGTTCTTTGGTCCGGCCGGGTACTCATAGATGGCTGCACACAATTTTACGTAGTAATTATCATTTGCTTTTGTTTTTTTTTAAATTATACAAGTGTATTAAGTACATTTTTTTAATAATTAAATAATAATTATTAATGTTTGATTAATAATAATAATTTATTATCTTTTATTTTTAAACATACCATTAAATTTTAGACAGTAGAATTCACATACGGAATGTTAATGATAAATAAATTTTTGAATAAATAAATTTTTATTTCATTCAGTAAATAAATAAATATGAAAATTTAACAATCTTTTAAGATAGAATTGTTGGCTAAATAAATAATAATTAAAGACAAAAAAAAATTGTTCTCTTCTTCGTCAATGGTATTTTCTGACAACACTATTTAATAGTGTTAAATGAAGGTGCATTTTTAAGGTCAGTGTAATGCATATTTTGCATTTTGAGAGGCTGTAGAAGTCATTTTTCCGTGTTGTTTACATTTTAATAGTAAACAATATCATGAATCAAAATTTGTGTTTGTTAGAAAGGTCTAAAAATATACAATGTAATCAGTTGAAGAAAATTATATGCATTTTTTTTAAATCCTGAAAGGCAATTTGGTTTAGATTTGAACCTGACAGCATAAAAAGCCACGCTCGCTTCAGTTGCAGTATGAGGCAGGAGAATTCAAATGCTAGAATCGCCATTTTCCCCTACAAAATAATAAAAAAAGCAGAAGGTTTACATTAGATATGATACAAATACATACACTGTTTATGCATAGATTATGTTAAAAATTACATACAGGCATGCACAGTTAGTTAAGAAGAAAGTATATCAAGAAATTATACTAATTAATAAGGTAATTACAAGCATGAAATGGTTTTAAATACATACTTTTGGAAGTCATAAAATTGTGTCACAGCACAAACCACCTCGCAGAAAGTGATTAGTAGCTTGACCAACCCCCACTTTTCGGGAGGATCGGGGACGGTCAAAAACTGGTTTTATTCGCTTCTCCTTCTCTCCTTTTTTTTTCTCTACCCTTTTTTGAAAGTTGGAGAACATTACGTAATGATATATTAAAGGAGATGAAATAGCTTGTATATGTTGACGTATCATACATGTTAGAAGTAACAAATAAATAAATAAAATAATGTAACCAGTTTGTATACAATATTTTTCTGATTATAATTTGAATACATCAGATTAATTATGTGAAAAATAACATGTCATACGACAAGCATTGTATTTACTTTTATTCAGTATAAAATGTGTTTTAAATGAAACACTGTGTCATAAGGTTATATGTGATGAAATAATATGTCAAATGTGTATGCCATTATTTTTCTTGTAATTAGGTTTATTTCGGCATATTAGTTTCATACAAAATTATAGCTTTGAATGTATTTTGGGCATTTAAAACTGTAAAGTTACAAAATTATTAAACATGTGTGTGGTAAAGAAAAAAGGCTTCGAGAAAGACGTCAGATTTTCAGTACAGAGGTCTTCTATAAATGTGAATGTCAACAGACAACTATGCTATCATGTGTTGAACTTTCTGTTATGAAAAATAGAAGAACTTCTTATAAAATATACCAGAACCATTGATAATTGAACTTTACAAACTTAGTTCAAAAACTGTGTAGATACACAGTCATATGGACACGTACATTCTTTTATGCTTTACAAAAAAAAAATAAAACCAGCAATCAGTTTTTATTTTTTTTTTCTGACCACCGGGAGAGATGCTGGGCAACATATAACAATGATATGTTCCCGCACCATGTTGGTTAAATCAAAGTAAAATTGCGTAATTTGTTATTTCTGTTTGTATAAATATTTTTTATAAAATATAATTATGAGTGTAAAATTATAATGTTTATATATTTAAGTAAAATAGGAGTGTAAGTTCATACAAAAATTATTAAGTTGATTTTAAATATTAAATATATATTTTTAAAAATTGTTGTATTGTAAAATGAATGTATAATGTTGAATAGAGTTCGGATCTCAGATCACAACAATAGCCAGACGCCATGGTGTCGTTTTATGACAAGCCAATGGAAAGTGGTGTATAATTAGAAATCGTAAAATAATAAAAACGTTGGAATAAATTTATGGCCTTAATAAAAGTGTTGGTATAAATTTATGGCTTTTCAGACCACCCAAACTTTAAGGCAGATAATAATATTAAAGTATATGTAAGGGGCCATTTGCAGACTGTTAGCTAATAGGCCTATCGAAGGATAATGCAAAATCTTCTCACATCCAATAAGAGTGGACTCGACAAAATTGTTCCACCCACTGCAGAAGTTGGTGTGCCAGATGAATAAGGTTTGAAAAAGAGAGTCTGAAAAAAGATGTAGAGGACGCAGGAGCTCTCCTGAAAGCCCGTGCAATGAATCCTGAAAGCCCTAGTAATGCCCAGGCGAGATGTACATATCGGAGTGAGCCTAAGCAAGCCTAATTGAGGATGTCTTCCTGATGTTAAAATAAAGTGGATTGTTCTACAGAGGTCCGTAGCTATGCATCCTGCCATCCCGATATCGCCGCTCTGATACGAAGCGAATTCCTGATGACATAAGGATTTGATCCTTAGCAACGCGACAACTCTGAATTTGATGAATAAAGGCCACCATCCCGTATATAAAAAAAAGGTACTTCCTTAAACTTTATTCTGTTACCACTTAAAATCATATGAAAAATTATAAATATACTTTTCTGATATGTTATGGTAGAGAGTAATCTGAGATCCGACAAAACCAATAATTAAATATAATTTAGGTAATTTAAAAATGAAAGAGAATTATTTTGTTAGCAAAAAGAAAAATATATAATAATAAGATTAAATGAAAATATGTTTTTTTTTTTTTTTTAAGATTAAATATACTTAAAATAATGAGAAGCAAACAAAGGTGTTGCTTTCTTTTTTTTTGAAATAATATTATCTATTTCTGTATATAGTTGTGTTCAATGTAAATAAAATATTTAATCAAGTTTTAAAAAGTTTCTGTAATTATTTAATTGATAATGTTTAAGGTGTGTCAATTTATTTTTACAGCTTAAATTTTAGTTTAATTCATAAGTGGAAGAGTTCGTCTAAATAATTCACAACGCAAACTCTTAATTTTATTCGTAATTATTTAAAATTTAATAATTACATTTTGACGCGAATTATAATTTAATTTTATTAATGCTTCGCGTTGCTCTTCTACTAGAATTATGTAATTACGATCACTTATGTTATGTGAATTTATCTAAGGTATATAAAATTATATACCAATTTACTATGAGGTTGCTCGGTTGATTTGGACCAATTAACAATTTTGGATGTAAATTAATTAGAAAATTAAACAGGTGTAATTATCTGTCCAGCAGTGAGAAAACATGGTTTGAATGTTTGCTACTCATTTAATGGCGAAGATTTTACTAAAGGAGGCAATTAGGAACTCTATCACTACAAATTTGGAGAAGCTTTTTGACCCATTTAATCGCAGAATTCCGTTATTAATTAGAACAAAAACAACATTTTAAAATTAGTGATGGAATTTTGCATAATCCCCCCCCTCCCGTTATGTCGTCGCCTACCGTATAAACATCGACTATGTTTGTTTTATTAACCCCTTCACGGTCGCTTAATATTTGGAAAAACCATCAAAAAAGTACCTATTTCTATTACAGAAATGGAATAATTATATGCTTTATAATTAAAATATGCAATTAGTTTTTTTAAGGCGAAAAAAAATATGTTATAGAACAAATTCATATTTGTAGAAAAGTCATCATGCGAGAATTCTGTGTCTTAATGTTTGTTTTACACCGCACAAATTAATGCGAATAAAACCTTTATTTTTCACATCTTAGATCTTTATTTATCACCATCCCACACATTTTTACAAATAATATTTGAAATAATATTTAGACATTAAATTTTGATTATTAATAATTTTTTGAGTGTTACATATTTCGAAACATGCAATACAAAGCCCAACATTACAGTCAGCGCGAAAGGCAAACCCAAACGGCAATATTCAAAGACTTCACACCGAAATGCCAGTTAAATTTTTCTGGTTTCAGAAGTTTTTTCCAGTAATAAATCTCCAGCCCGGAAATAGGACGGGAGCGAGAAATAACGAACGACACCTCAGCCCGTGATATTGAAGGGAGCAAGAATTAAGGGGTTAAACTAAAGAGACCTTCAAAATAGAGAATATATTAATCAAGGTTTTATTTTTTTAATTTATTATTATCAAATTGATGGATTAATATTGCTGTCAGATTTGGAGCTTCATGTTACAAAGCAAATTACTTCTAAGAGTAAATAAAAATAAACATTTATAGCATTTTTTTTCCTTTAGATCTTTAAACTGCTTAAAACTGTAATACTAAAAGTGTAAAAATAAAAATACGTTTTGAAGCATTAAAAATAGTTCTTATTACTCTCATAACAGAGATTTTCCAATATATTAAGGCCAATGATTGTGAAAACATATAGGTGAAACCATACGAAGGCAGATAAAGTAAAAATTACCTGCTCAATTCCAAGAAGTGTTCATTAGAAGTACTAAATAATCGCCAAAGACAAAGTGCTTTCATTTGTACGATCATTTGTTATTTAAAAATACATCCCCAACCACATCCGCCAAGATTTAATGTAAGATGAATTAGTTAAATATTTAGTCATTTCTGTTAATGTTCTTCTTTATTGAGTACCTATTAGCAGCTCATTTCCTCTTATTATTTGATGATCCACTTTTAGGTAGCTTTCATAACAAAAAGTAAAAGGCTACTCATTCTAATCGTCCGGAGGAAAGCACTACCGAAGTATTTTGGTCTATTTTCATCGATCGTGACCCCAAGACCACCCTCCGTTCAAATGTGACTTTTATATATATATATATATAGCCGTTATATAATATTAGAAATCATCATCATCTTTAAAAAAATAATAATAATTAATAAATTGAGTATCAATACATTACACTGACATTATACATAATAAAGTTGGATCAACTATTATTAATTTAACTAATCATTAATGAATTTTTTCTACTTTAATAAACCTATATCCTAATCACCAATATATCAAATATTAAAAAATTAAAACTTTCAAAATTGGCGAAAAGAAAATTGACAGGAAGGCGAATTCATAAAAAGAGCAAGTAAATAAAGAAATATATGTAGGAAATCATAAATATTTGAAATATTTTGTAAAACAATTTGTAACTAAACCAATTTAACCAATGGAAAAAGACCTGAAATAAACAATCATTATCAGCATCAACAAATCCTTTGCACGCTGAAAATTGAAAATTCATTAATTCAAAAAGAAAAACTACAAAATGAACTTAATATGAGAGAACAATTATGAGTAAAATTGGAACTAATGATTCGTAACTCGTTTTCAAGGGCAATATTATGAAATCATTCGTAAAAAGTGGTTAATTTCTCAGGAAGAAAAAATAAGCTACTGCTTAAATTGCTCATTTCCTCCATTGCCCCATTTAACCACGACCATAAAAAATGAAAGAAATATATAATTAATCAATATGTAAGACCCGGACAGAACAATGTCATGCAAAATAGAAATAAAAATTAAAATGTGAGTTAAAAACTTTCTCAGCAATAGAATCATACATTTTTTTAACTGCCATATTTGAATCGTAATCATGCATCCCTACAATCACAGCAAAAACACCGCCTCCTCAATCGATTACCGACAAAAGCGAATGAAAATAATGCAACACCGTATGAGCTATGGAATTAAAGGAAACCGAACCTCTCTAACATAAAAACATTTAGATGTAAGGCATTTGCCTACATTAATAAGCCTAAAAAACTAAATTTGAAGAAAAAAGCGGTTGAGAGGGTCATGTTAGGTTACGACTAAGGGAGTAAAGGGTACCGAATTCATACGGGAAACAATAAAATAATGATTTCTAGGACTGTAAAATTTATTGAAGAGGGAATTAAAGACGAGGACATTAAGGACATTAACGGAAATCAAAACGACGCACAAACACCCGCGGAAAGCAAAAAAAAATATATTTAAGAGATGACGACGATATATATATATATATATATATATATATATATATGACTTTGTCATGCGATAACTCTCGTATTTACAAACCGATTTGAATAAAATTAATTGTATGCATAGTACATACCAATACCAATGTCTCGACCGAGTTCGTTCGATCTTGTTTCAAAATGGCGGCCATTTAAAAAATTTAAAAATCGGTGCAAAAAAATTAAAAACTGAAAAATATTTTTTTCCTTAAGAGTTAGACTTTAATACAAGGATTCCAAAGCGTGAACCACACTAGTAGCTGAGAGGCTCTGCTCTCGAAGCTGGTAGACGGGAGGTGCTGGGTTCGATCCCAATCGCGCCCGTCGGCCAAATCGTTCGAAGTTTTCGTGGTAAGAACTCCCCCCCCCCCCCCCACGAAGAGCACTGGTCCCTTAGGGCCTATATCCCTCGTGATGATAATTGGCCGCCATAACACAACCGAAGCGTGTTTTGTTTCATCTTAAAAAATGGCTGAGATATAGCAGTTTGAACTTCTAGGGTGGCTGACATTTTCAAACAATCTTATTTTTGCTATGCTGTAACTCTCCTAGTATTAAACCGATTTGAATAAAATTAAGTATGTGCATAGTCATAGCTGCCAACATCTTACGCTTTTTTGTACCACAAAAATTTTATAGTAAATTTTACCTTTTTGAACCACTGTAATCTGCAGATTAAATAAGGCAAAATTTTCTATTAAATTTTTCTGGTACAAAAAAGCGGAAGAGTTGGAAGCTATGCATAGTACATATGAATGCCTCAACCGATTTCATTGGCCAGATTTGTCTGCCATCTTGTTTCAAAATGGTAGCCATTTGCACCATGCACTGCTGCGCAATGCTTAAATATTATTAATATCCGTTAGCTTCAAATTCTCGCCAGGCTTTGCGACACTTGGCGAAATATCGCAAAATGTGGCGACCAAAAATAAGTAACCATAAAGGGTGCCAACTTGGCTATAGTTTACTGATTTGGCGCAATTCTCCTTCAAATTCAGTATTGACGAATATTCTGTTATCGGGTTCGCCGCACCTTAGCTTCTTAAAATTCGAGTAAAATTAGTTTCGAGTAAAACTTACAGAAATTTAAAACCAAGAAATATGAAAGCTATCTCTTCTTACCGGCACTGGCCGAAAGGACTTTTTGATATTAATTTCACTGCATAATATTCTATATTTTAAGAGAAATAGCTGTGAAATATAATCAGTCTTTTCATACATTCGTTTCATTAGAATTTTATATATTAGGTCATCCAGAGTGTTCTGCGGTTTTTTGAAAAAATTTGAATCCACAAATGCCACATTTTCACCGGAATTTCGGTACAAAAGTTTGCTTTTCTAATGTCCGTGTAGAAAATCTTTTATTTATTTTGAAATAAATTTGTTCACAATTTCCGGTGTGATTCAATTATTTCAACATTACCTCAACAGAAGTATACCGTGGAAATTTCTGGATGACCCAATATATAGGGTAGATATGTATTCATTCTAGGTTCTGTACTGGAGTTCATCTTTCCTATAATGCTTTTGTGTTTAATTCCTTGTATTTTAAGATGCGTGTTATGTATTTTTTTAAATTATGTTTTGATTTTCATATTTGAAAAAAAGAAATATATATATATATAATTATGATCAGATAAATCAATTTCCATTAAACTATTCCAAATAGAACCGTGACAATTTGAAATTCTTAATGAATACTTTAACACAGACTCCAATTAATTTTAAACTTTTCATGCTTTTTTTTCTTAATTTCATGCGTTTTTCTAAAAAATTTGTTTTTGCTACTTGAACCCATTGTAAAAAATTAGAAAAGAAGAATTCGCGGACAGATAATTTCTTTTTACAATATGTACATTTTTTTTTCTTTTTGTCAATTATACGAGGCATATTTTAAATGTTTTAATTAATATATTTTCCTAAAGCTCTATCACGATTAAATAATAATAATAATATTAATAATAATAGTACAACAATAATAATAAAAACATTTTCATTTTATTAATAAGTATGGTATGAGATGAAAAATAATTCTTTTGAAGACGGTTACATGTAGCGCCGTCTAGAGGAAGGAGCGGTAGACCCAAAGAAACGTTCTTTGGTAGAACATCTAGCATGGTTGCCATGGGACTGCAGTATTTGGCAGTTTAGCTTTTTTTGGCGATTTTTGAAGAAGAAGAAGAAGAAGAAAAAAATAATATTTATAATATTTTAATAAAATAATGTTTCTAAACATTGGCATTTATAGCGTCTGTCGACTTTATCGGAAGTCGGCAACCAGGTTTTTGACTCTCCGAATCAATGTTTTAAAAAACAAAAATCTTTTATTGATGATTTTTCTAGGAATTATTAACGATTAAATAATTATTTTAAAATTAAAAATATATACTTTTTTCTGTCATAACACTGTTCACTTAATATGAATTATCAATAAATTGGTATACAATTTAAAATCTAACGATAAAAAAATAACAATTTTCAAACTCTTTAAATTCTAATGTAAAATATTTTCTTTTACCCTTGAGAAAGTGTGGGGAAAAAGTATCCTTGTGTAATTTATTTCAATATATATATTCTATTCTTTAAAATGTTCACTTCTGACTATTATTAAAATTCTACAGTCTCATAAGATTTTTTTTTCTTTTCTTTTTAAATTCTCAATAAATATTTATGGAGAGTTGTCTCACTCTTTTAAAAGCTAATTAAAAAACATTTTTTCTTAAATAAAAAAAAAAGGTAGAGATTTTGTAAAATGAAACATCAAAAAGTTTTTTTTAAATTTTAAATTAACATTGCAGATCAATTCGAGTTTTAATTAATGTTTTATTTTTTATTGTCACTATTACGTTATTTTGAAATTTCTCATCTTGATTTTCACTCTGAAAAACAAATCCAGTTTTTTATCTTTTAGTGGTGAATAAGAATTATGGCTGTCAGTTTTTTTTTTTTTTAAACACATAAATCTCCAAATAGTAATCTTTGCCCTATTTAATCACAGAAATTCTGCAATTAACTAAGGCAACAATTATTATTCTGCCTTTATGAAAGTTCTCTCATTCTTTTTATATACCTTCTCTGACCACAACATTTTAATTTCATAAAAAATGTTTATTTAACGTGAATTATCAATAAATTTGTGTGCTATTAGAAAGAAAATATGAAAATTACTTAATTTTTTTAATTAAAGTCTTTAAATTGAAATGGAAGATTTTTTTTTTAAATCTTTAACTCTTGAAGGGGGGGGGGGGAGGGATCATCCATTGTATAATTTCATTATATATTTTCAATTCTTTAATCATTATTAAAATTAGTTTTTTTAATTCACAGATCTTTGTGCAGACTTCCCAATAGGCATGTTTTTTTACTTGTGTTTCTCAAAATTTGCCAAAAAACATCCTTGTGTAATTTCTTTCATTATCGTACCATTTTAATTCTTGAAAAGATTCACTTCTTTAACCTATATAAAAATTATAAAGTTACATTTTTTTTTTAATAAATCTTTATGAAGACTTTAGAATGTTTATATTTTTTACTTACATTTATCAAAATTTGTTGATAGTTTACTATCCACAGTAATTTATTAAAAAGTTTGTCTCACATTTTAAACAACTAATTTAAAAAATAGTTTTTCTTAAAAAACTAAAAGATATTTTATGAAGAAAACAAGTTGATATACTATATGTTATAAAATTGATAAGATGCTCTATAAACTTTTTCAATTAAAACTTTTTCAAACCCTTACTTGCTAACTCAGTTTCTATATTTGCCCTAAGTAGCACTTCAAATCGTTATACCCCCTATAAGGGATGTTATCAAATTCTGCCTATTTTCGATAATCATCAATGCAGACATATGTTCGATGTCTTGGCACTTCTCAAACATCATAATTTCCTCGCTACTTCAAATCCCAATTAAATTCAGAAGTAAATAGAAGCACATGACACAAATATCAAGTATTTATAAGTTTAGGAGAGCATGAACACGCATCCTATACTAAAGTGAAAGCCAATTATCCAAAATTACTCACAAGCATCTAATATAAAACAGTCTAAGGCTATAAATTGTAATAAAGTAGTCTTCAAGTGGTGATCTTCTCTTGGAAATTTAATACGTTCATTCCGGCGCGGTGGGTCACACTCGACTGTTTCAGAGTTGTCAAGTCTCCGGCTTTTTGAACACCACTGTTATTTTAGAGAAAATGTTGTGCTTTTAAATCGTCCAAGTGTTCTAATTAAATAAAACAACATTTTCTGTATTAAAATACTGGTATCCAAAAAGCCGGAGACTTGGCAGCTCTGAGACAGTCGAGTGTGACCCACCGCGCCGGCGTGAACGTGTTAAATTCACGCTGCTTGCTACGAACCGTCTGCCCCACCAGTGGCTGAGAGGTTCTGCTCTCGAAGCTGGTTGACGGGAGGTGCTGGGTTCGAACCCAATCGCGCCCGTCGGCCTAATCGTTCGGAGTTTTCGTGGTTTTCTTCGAGCCATGGATTTCCATGCGTAAATACGGGTTAGGTTCCCTTAGAAAGACACCCACGAAGGGCACTCCCCCCTGGGCCTATATCCCTCGTGCAGATAATTGGCCGTCAAAAATCAACCAACCAACCAACCAGCTACGAGCCGCCCTTGTGAACAGACACGGGATTGAGGCTGCTCGGATTGACCCCGGCGGTTGCCGCCTTCGATGACTGCGACTCCGGCTAAGATGTCTCTATGCCCAATAAAGCAATGTATGTACAAACTGTTTGTTTTTTAAGTACGAGAGCCACCAGCCGCGACTCCAAAACCTAGTTTTATATCCTATATATATGTATTATAAATTATTGCTGCAGATAAATCCTTCTCATTTAGAAATATCACATCTTTTTTTCTGTCTGAAAAACAAAATCCTGTTTTTTATCTCTCAAAGAAAAGAATCATAACCGTCAACTTTTATATTAACACAATCTCCGAATAATAATCTTTAACTCCATCATAGACACCACAAAATTTCCATTTCATAAAAGATGTTTCTTGTGAATTATCAAGAAATGTGTATGCAATAAAAAAAAATCTAATAAACAAAAAATATAAGTAATTTTCAAAGTCGCTAAATTGTAATGATGGTTGGTTGGTTGGTTGATTTTTGACGGCCAATTATCTGGTCGAGGGATATAGGCCCGGGCGGAGTGCCCTTCGTGGGGGTCTTTCTAACTAAATTGTAATGAATTAGCTTTTCTTTTACTGTTGGGAGAGAAAAAAAAAGAAAAATCATGCATTATATAATTTCGTTTTATATTTTCAATTTTTTTTTTTTTTAATATTTACTTCTCTAACCATTATTAAAAGTACAGTTTTTTTTTCGTTGATGTTGCCTTTTATTAATATATCTTTATGGAGACTTGCCAATACTCATAGTTATGTTTCTTAAAAATTCCTAAAAATCATGCTTGTATAATTTCTTTCATTATTGTACAATTTTAGTTCTTTAAAATTTTTACTCTTAAGTATAACCATTATTAAAAATGCAAAGTTACATACATTTACTTTATTATTATCTTGTTAAATATTTATAGAGACCTTCAAATAATTACTTATATTTCTTATAATTTACTGGTACATAACTATCGAGAGTAATTTATTAAAAAGTTTGTGTCACTTTTTAAAGAGCTCATTAAAAAAAATCTGAAAGGACAAAAAGGCAAATATATTATAAAAAATATATATTACAAATTATTGTTGAAAATCAATGCTGTTACCTTATTTAGAAATTTTTCATCTTGATTTTCTTTCTGAAAAACAAAATCCTATTTTTTATTCCTCAGTAGTGAATAAGAATTATGATTGCCAGCTTTTATGTTAAAACCATTTCCAAATAGTTTTCTTCGCTTTATTTAATTTCAAAGATTATTATTCGTAAATAATAGTAACAAAAAGAGCATAAAAATTGGCAGTTATGCTTAACTACAGAGAAATAAAAACCAATCATACAAACATTTACAGAGATATACAAGCAAACAAACACTATTTTACGTTTTACTGCTGAATTTATTGTATAAAAGCATATCTAATTTACATAACAAAAAAATAAATACTTTCGAAAATAAAATCCTCAACAAAGAAGCGTAAAGTATGAGATTGGTGGAAATCTTTAAATTCAGCTCACATCTGTGTTAACAACATCCTGAAACTTAGGACATCTAGATCTTTTTCATATTTCATAAAACCTGTAACATAGAAAATAATATTTAGAATGCATGTGATGAATAAATAAAAACTTTTGTGATTTATTCCTACTTTTGATTGCAAAGAAAAAAATAAACACAGAATGTAAATTTTAAATCAAACGGTTGACCCAGTTCTTTTTTTTTCTCTCTCTTGGGAACCATTTGAAAAAAATAAATGTTATTTTAGTAAAATTAATTATATTTCTGTAAAAAATAACAGTTTGTAATCAAAAAAGAAATTCAGTTACCCAAATTCAAATTAAACATTTATTATTAATAATAATATTCTAGGGAACTTGGTTGTTTGCAAATTACACATTTTAAAACTTAACAAGAAAAAAAAACCCAATTAATAAAGAGTATGCTTCTATGAAATAAAATTTTGTGAAGGGATTTATTTTATTAAGAGAAAAATCGTGAAGGGGCCAGCTTTATTAGAAAAAAAAAATGTGAAGGGACCTGTTTTATTAAATGGATTTTTGTGAAGGGGGCACTAAATAGACCCCAAATTTTGCCTTTATCAATTGCTGAAAAATTGCAATGAACACTTATAAAATACTGGTAGAAATTTGCCACTGTGGTAATTCTCGTTCTGTTCAAGATTGTAAATATTTTGACCCTTATTCTTAAAAGTAATGATAATAATTGAATATTTTCATAAGCTTTTCTTTGACTAAATACATGTTGTACAACAACATCTATCCCTTTCTGAAGCATTTCATCAATATCAATATACTATCAATATCAATATCAATATACTATCTACCGGATAACCTACTGAAAATTTATACGCAGATGCATTATTAAAAAAGTACCTGTACAAAAGAATAAAATATGTATACTACTTACAATGTTCATATTTGCAATAAATGTTTCTTTTTATGATTTTATATTCAGAAAAATAAACTAAAATAAACAAACTAAATTTGTGACGACTTTATGATGGGACAATCTCATTCCAACTTGACATTCAAAATGCCGGTTTGTGAATAAAGCCAATGCAAAATCTAAAATAACAAATTAATATATTGAAGTTATTGAAGAAAAAAAAAACATATTTTGAGATCTTAAACCATAAATAAAATAAGAGTGATAGGGGAGGCCAGGGCAAGATGAAGAGTGGGGCAAGATGACGAATGTCTTAATTTTTCCGTTTTCCTCTAGGTGGCAGTGTCAACCGGACACTACGGGCTCTCCTATCGGCCGTTCGTTAAACAATAGTATAGAGACGCTGAAATCGTCATTTTTATGTTAGTTGTGAAGCTTTGATTGTTTACCTTTTCCACATTATAACTTTTAAGCATGTGTAAATAAGCTCTGCTACAGATACAAGTAAGATATATCGTTTCTCTTTAATATTTATGAGTAGTTTAGTTTAAATACTACCTATTACCATGAATAAATGTCAATTAATCGCTTTCCTTCATGGCAATGAAAACGAATATTTTTAAACAGGCAGTCCGGGGCAAGATGACGACCCTCCAGAAGAAACAGAACTTATGGCAAATGTTGATTCCAATGCACTAAAGAAGCCTGTTAGTGTTTCTGATTTCAAACCATTGCCTAAAGCAACACATTGTGAGAGAAAAAAGAAAAAACAAAACACTGAGATCAAGCATTCTTACAAGCACACCCATCAAAGAAATGTTAGAACAAAGGGAAAAGCAGAAGGAAGAATAGGAACGTTTAAAAAAACAAAGAAAAAAAGCTCGTGAAGCTAAAAAGGGAGTTAAAAATCTCAAACTAAGTTCCTATAGGCCTAAGTCTATTAAATCCAGGCCAAACAGTCCAGTTGCATCAACTTCAAAGGATGGTGTTTTGAGATGTCCTGCTTGTGACGAGGAATATTGTGACCCACCAACATAAGAATGGATGCAGTGCTGTAAATGCCAAGAGTAGTGGCATGAGGAATGTTTCAATTTTGAAAATGGCATTTCTATTTGTGACTATTGTTAGCTGCACTACTAAACACTTCAACATTACGTTACAATGCATTATGCTTAGTTTGATACTTTGTAAGATGTAAAAACACAGTTGTCATTTGTTAAACCATGTAACATATTCAAAAGATAAAAAATTTTCAACCTTTTTCAGTGTTGTCATCTTGCCCCAAGGCCAGATTTGTTAATGCTATGAAAAAATAAAATTATCCTTTATTTTTTTTTTATTTGAAAAATTAAATGGTAATATATTTAATACTACAAAGGAATACTCTAACAGTTCATGTAAAATTAATTTTATATACTTAAAAATAAATTAATAAACAACAAAATTGTTAACATAGTGATCTTGCCCCGGTCTCCCCTACATTAAATAAAAATTTCATTTTTCTGCAAGTGAACATTTGTCGTTTATTAATAATTTGAATAATTTAAAACACCTGTACTCAGAAAAATGGAAACAGTGTACAGTAGTACCCCGACTTACGTCCCCTCGACTTACGTCATCCTTCATTTACGTCGCCTGGATAAGGTAAAAAAAATTCCTTAATTGAGACGCACTTTGAACTTTTTTGAAGACTTTGGGTTCTATGAAGGGAAACTTTCCCGTGACAGTCAGGGGATAGTGAAAACAAATAAAAAAAGCCAGTAGAAGAAGCTTAGAGAATCACTCTGCTGTTACAGCGAGCTTCTAAAAGTAAACTAGTCGGATATCGCAATCACAAAACTTTCTTCAATCTCATACATGTTGCTTACTTCCTGAAAAATGCACCAGAGCAGCGCCACCGGTTACATAATTTACACAAAACTGTAACCAGCAACAACTTATGTCAACTTCTAACTCAATCTGAAGTTTCGTGAAAATCCGTGCATTAGTTTTTGAGTAGAGCTATGGCGGAAATCGTAAAAAAATTTGCATAGCAGTGCCACCTGTTCGGCGATATGTACCAAAACCTAAAGAACCCTGAATCTGAAGTTTGATTAAAATCCGTGCATTACTTCTTGAGATAAAACTATTGCGACAATCAGGAAAAATGCAGCATATTGCTCCACCTGTTGGGAGATTTACACCAAAACGTAGTCAGCGGCAACTCATATCAAGGACTAGTTAAATCTGAAGTTTGATGAAAATCCATGCATTAATTCTTGAGATAGAGCCATTGAGGAAATCGTAAAAAATGTAGCATAGCAGCGCCACCTGTTGAGTGCATTGCACCAAAAACTAATCAGTACCAATTTATATCAGGGACTAACTGAATATAAATTTTTATTTAATTCCGTGCATTAGCTCTTGAGATAGAGCGCTCACAAAATTTGCGTTACACACAGACAGACATTTTGTAGAAACATGTTTTTCGGAATCTACTCCTAATACGTGTAAACCCGTCGAAAACCGGAATTCAAAAATTTTCACGATTCCAATACTTTTTTCTTGTAAAGATAGAAGAAAGTAAAAAGAAAAATTTGTCGGTTCAAACTTCATTGCAAGATTTTTTTCGAATGCTCAAAGGCTAGACCGGGGCAGCTAGAAGAACAAAACATTGTAGGTTAACAACTTATTGATTTATTCCAAATCCTTGTATTGAAAACGCATTTTTTTGCTAAAGTTAAATGTATGTAAAATAATCTCTAAATGCAATAGAATATGTCGATTAGATTTTGGAGAATTTTTATTACTTATTCTTTTTTGTTTATCTAAATGTATCTCGACTTACATCGCGAATCTCAGATCGAATCGCTGACGTAAGTCGAGGTATCACTGTATAGACAAAACATTCAAAATAAGATTTCACATATAATCTGGATGAATGTTAATACTTCGCTTTAATAAGAAATTTTGTTGCTATGCATTAAAAGTATCTAAAATTGCTCTATATTGCAAATTTTGTTTTAACTAAACTTATTAAAGACAAAAAAAAAATCTAAAAAAAAAAGCAATTTATCAAATTACAACGACCATTTGGAAAATGATTTTTTCGAAGACTAAAATTTAAGACATAAAAAATCGCATGGAGTTGATCATACATTACGTACGCCATGAATAAAACATATTACACGTAAAAATTCCAAGCGACAAAAATCGCCTGCGACTCGTACGTATTATCCACCTGAAACTTATGTATTATTCAAGCATTTCATTGGCTGTTCGGGAAAAAGCTTTTCTATCGCCAAATTTCCAAGAAATCTGACGACCCATTTTAAATGAAATTTTATTCTTAAACTTCTAAACATCCCACAATATTACTTTTTACACCGTCGTATAGAGAAAAAAAATTTACTTTTAAATGCAATTTGTTTGAAAGCTGGATCTCAATTTGTTTCTGAGTTATTATCTTTTATGGTAGTTTTTATTACTTTTTTGTCATAGTGGCAACAGAAGCATCCATCTCTGTTGAAAGTAAAGGAAAATACAGATTACTGTATAGACCAACCAGAAAACGAATAAAATGCGGATTCAACCAATAAAAAGCTGCAGATATGCTTTTGATTTCCTACCCTGACGAGGACAATAACCATTTTTCCAAATGGTTAATAAATAAATAAATAAATAAATAAATAAAAATAAAAGCATATTTAGAAATCTTAAATTACTCAAAAATGAATTGAGAGTGTTACATTAAATAACAGTTTCATCTTTCTACAAGTCAACTTTTGTCGCTTGCTAATAATTTGAATAATTTAAAAAACCTATCCTTGTAAAAATGGAAACAGTGTGTAAGACATAATATTCAAAATAAGATTTCACATATGTTTGCTAATAATTTGAATAATTTAAATACCTTTGCTTAAAAAAAAGAAACAGTGTATAGACATAATATTCAAAATAAGATTTCACATATATTTGGTAAAAATTTGAATAATTTAAAAAAGCTGTACTTAAAGAAATGGAAACAGTGTTTAGGGATAATATTCAAAATGAGATTTCACATCACATAACCTGGATGAATGTTAAAACTACACTTATAATTCTTTTACAACAATTTTTGTTGGTAGGTACTAAATGAGCCAAACATTGCTCTATATTTCAAACTTTGCTTATATTGAAGTTATTAAAGAAAAAAAAAGTATATTAAGAGATCCTTAACCATTTGTAAATGAAATGAGAGTGTTACATTAAATAACAATTTCATCTTTCTACAAGTCAACTTTTGTCGCTTGCTAATAATTTGAATAATTTAAAAAACCTGTACTTAAAAAAATGGAAACAGTGTGTAAGACATAACATTCAAAATACGATTTCACATATAATAATTTGAATAATTTAAAAAAGCTGTACTTAAAGCAATGGTAACAATGTATAGGCATAATATTCAAAATAAGATTTCACATATAACCTGGATGCAGTGTTGCCAGATTGGGTAATTTTTTTGTCCCCACATTGTTGATTGTCACCGCTTTTTTGAATAGAAATATTCGGCATATTTAAAAGTAGATTAAAAGTTCTGAAAAATAAGGCGAATTATACTATTTTAAAAAAGTGGTGACAGTCAAATAATCTGAATTAAAAAAGTGCCCAATCTGGCAACAATGCCTGGATGAATCTTAAAACTTCGCTTATAATAACTTCGCTTTTACAATAAATTTTGTTGTTATGCACTGAATATGCCAAACCTTGCTCTATATTGCAAACTTAGCTCATATAGAAGTTATTAAAGAAAAAAAAAAAAGCATATTTAGATATCTTAATCATTCGTAAATGAAATGAGAGTGTTACATTAAATAAAAATTTCATCTTTCTACAAGTCAACTTTTGTCGTTTGCTAATAATTTGTATAATTTAAAAAACCCGTATTTAAAAATGGAAACAGTCTAGAGACATAATATTTAAAATAAGATTTCACATATAACCTGAATGAATGTTAAAACTTCACTTATACTTCTTTTGCAACAAATTTTGTTGCTGTTGCTATGCACTGAATCTGCCAAAGATTGCTCTACATTGCAAACTTTGCTTATATTGAAGTTATTACAGAAAAAAAAGCATATTTTGAGATCCTTAATCATTCGTAAATGAAATGAGAGTGTTACATTAAATAACAATTTCATTTTTCTGCAAGTCAACTTTTGTCGTTTGCTAATAATTTGTATAATTTAAAAGCATGAACTTCTTTATAAACAAGAACTAAAAAAAAATACAACAGTTACTAGTACAAAAATATCTATAAACACTTAAATTAAAAGTGAAATAATACAATAAATTGAAAAAACTTACATTTGAAGCGATTTGACGATATAATAAACACGAGCAAGGATATGATGTCTTCCGTTGCGAAGCAATAAACATAAAGCCAGGAGATTTCCTACCTTGATCTCGCCAAAGAATATAGAAAAAAAGAAAAAAATTGTCAAATGAAAAAAAATCAATTTTATTGATACAAGAAATAATGTGTTTATTTAAGAAAATTGAATTTGTTTGATCCCAAATTTCTTCTCTGTGTTATTAATTTTTATTTTAAAATAAGTGCTCAATTTTTTTCAATGTTTTACAGCCATCTTTAATTTATGTTTAATTAAATTAGGGTGTGTGTGTGGGGGGGGGGGGGTGGCGAGGAAGGAAGGATGGGAGAAAAGTAAAAAAGTGATAATTATTTTTCAATCTTTTGCAGAGTCATCTTTGAATTACACTTAATTAAAGTTAGGAAAATAAATTTAAAGGTGTGCAAAAATGGAATAATGGGATCAATAATAAAGGTGAACTTATTAATTTCAAAAATTCAAAAGTGAAATATGCTTAACTTTTCATAAATCATTCTTATACATACAGGGAAAGGTATCGTTAAAATATTTGAAATTGATCTTTTAAAGATATAAATATTGCAAAAGATTATATTTTCACTTGCAATAAAATAGAAAAAAAAACACTTTCAGTAGTTTTGTAATTATTTTTTCAATTGAGTTGTTAATAATCAATTTAATGTGACTTAAGAATTATGTTTCTTTTTCATGCAAAGTATTGCAATTGACACAACAGACAAAAATTTTAACTATTAATGGTATTTTATAAATATATCTTTTAAAAAATCCGTATAAAAGTTTTAATAATGTTAGAAATCATTTCAAAACATCACTTACATAAATTACTTAACTTCCTTTTAAATATGTGTGAAATTAGTGTATTCAGAATATCTATTAATATTAAAATGTAGGTCTGTAAATGCCTTGTTTTAAAAAACAAAAGATAATTTCCCTCATTTCGAAAGAAAGGGAAAAAAAAAAAAACAAGCTTTCACAGTTTTTTATTGTTTTATAATATATATTATTTGGCTGATAAAAAAAAATAAATACCCGTCTTTTTTAACAATATTTTAGCGATTTAAGCGTTCATGTTTAAATTGCGTATGCATATAAATATCTGATGTTTTGAAAATAGTTTCTACTTAGAATAATTATGTCCGCGATTTAGAATTACAGAATAAAAACTGACGCTAAACTGGCAAAAGGGCCTGGGGAAAAAGAAAAGTAAACATCGCGTGGTTCGTTTGCGCTATTCCACTGTAAAGTTGTCTATCGCGCATTACATATTGAGGAACCAAGTTGATTAGACCACTGCCCCCTACATACTAAATGCCTCTCGCATTCACTGTTTTCCCCATATAAGAACTGGAAGTCAGCTTAGCCCCAAAATGCTCTGCCATCTATCGGTGACAATTGACATGATTTTTAAAAACCTATAGATAAATAACGTAAACAAAAGTTGTTTTGAGAATATTTAAATAGAAAATTTTAAAATAAATTAGCTTAAAAAGCAAAATTTGTTAAACAATTTTTGTTATTTATTCCTAGAATTTCACTTTTTTTTTCTCTTTTCGTATTTATTTTAATTGTTGTATTAAATGATATTTTTTCTATAAAATATTTGAAAAGAGAAATTATTTCATAATTTCTCTTCAATTTCAAATGATGAATGATAAAATAACGCACATAATTTATTTTATTATATGAATTTTAAATTATATGTTCTTTTTTAAAATTAATTATAATATATAAATTAATAGCACTTACATTTACTTGTAAATAGATTTCCATCAAAAATAAAATAAACAAGGTTTATGAAGTGAAAATATTTATTAACACTATAAAATGGTACATGAATTTTAATCAATGGATCAAAAACTATGAGCAAGTTTAAAAATGTTATTGCAAAACATAAAAGTATTTGATTAAATTAAATTTTACTAAATAGTAAGACATGTATTTCTTTCAGGCAAAATATTAATAATAAACAAGGTTAATGTGGGGTGAATGTGTCAGTGAAGGACAATCTTAAGGAATTGCTTTAAAAATAATTTTTAATTAATAATTATAATTATTATATTCCTGTTTTTTTTTTTTTTTACATTATATTAATCTATCAACAATGTTTAACTAACTTCATAGTTGTACTTCCCATTGTGAATTAAAATTTAATTCTAATAATAACATAATTACTTGACACTCCAGTACTAGTACCATACAGTTGTCTCAATAAATAGATTGCAATATTTTTCTGAACTTCCCTATTTAATATTTTCTATCTAAAATAATTAAATCATTGATATTGTGATAATAATACTATAAATATTAATTACCTTTATCATAATAATGAAACTAGCAAGTCTTTTTTTTAAGTGTTTAAAAAACATTTAACTCAGTTTCATTTCTTTTATATTTAAATTATTAATTATTATAAGTAATCATCAAGTACTTTCAGGAAATTTAAATAGTTGGAAATATGATTCTGTTCAATGATGCTCCAAGACGCTTATTTTTCATCTTTTTGACTACCCCCCCCTCCCCCCCCACACACACACCAGGGCCGAAACTAGCCTTTTTTGCACCCGGGGCAAACATGGATTTTGGCACACCCCCCCCCCCTCTTCCACAAAGTATATTTACAAAGAGAATTTTACTAATTTTATAATAGACGACTTATTTCAAAATTTAAAATATGTAATACTGAACTACGTAATCTACAGTGGCGAATCCAAGGGGGAGGTCCCTCTGAACATCAGCAAAAATATTCTAAAGATCATTTTTAAAATGAAATATACAGTAGAGTCCCGATTATCCGAGTCCTGCCTAACCGAGTTTCCGCTTTCACCGAGTTATTTTATTCTGATGGACTGGTGGCTTCCATTATTATAAAACAGCCATTATAAATGAAGTGTTAGGTGAAGATGAAAGAGCAGTCGTAAAAAGTTAGAACTCTGATTTTCTGGTCAGAATGGGAAAAATATGGGCAAAATTTTTTTTGAAAAAAAAATTATGGCCATTTTTTTTTTCGGGAACTCTGATTTTCTGGTCAGAATGGGAAAAAAATGGGCATAATTTTTTTTGCCATTTTTTTCCCCCATTCTAACCAGAAAATCAGAGTTCTAACTTTTTACGACTGCTCTTTCATCTTCACCTAACACTTCATTTATAATCGCTGTTCCATAATAATGGAAGCCACCAGTTCGTCAGAATAAAATGATCCATTCTAAAGGTAAAATCCTTCGTTTGGCGCCCCTTCATTCTGGCGCCCGGGGCACATGCCCCCTCTACAATGTTTTTCTGAAATTCCCTATTTAATATTTTCTATCTAAAATAATTAAATTATTGATATTGTGATAATAATATTATAAACATTAGTGACATTTATTGTAATAATGAAATTAGCAAGTCTTCGGGTCAGGACCTCAAACGTCAATTCTGCAGCTTTTTTTTCTTTCTCCCTGTCTCTCTCTCTCTCTCTCCCTCTTTTTTTTTTTTTTTTTTTTTTTTTGCAGTGTTTAAAACAGTCAGCTCACAGTTTCATTTTTATTTGCATTATTAATTATTACGAGTAATATATGAAGTACTTTCAGGAAATTTAATAAATTGAAAATACGATTCTATGCACTGATGTTCCAAGACACTTTTTTCATCTTTTTCACTACACATCTTTTTTTCGGGTCAGGACCTCAAACATCAATTCTGCTCTCTCTCTCTCTTTTGTGCAGCGTTTAAAACAGTCAACTCACAGTTTCATCTCTTTCATATTTGCATTATTAATTATTACGAGTAATATATCAAATACTTTCAGGAAATTTAATAAATTGGAAACTCTCTCTCTCTCTCTCTCTCTTTTTTTTTTTTTTTTTCTTGCAGTGTTTAAAACAGTCAACTCAGTTTCATTTCTTTCATATTTGCATTATTAATTATTACGAGTAATAGATCAAGTACTTTCAAGAAATTTAATAAGTTGGAAATACGATTCTGTGCACTGATGTTCCAAGACACTTTTTTCATCTTTTTTACTATCCCCCCCCCCCCCCCGATACACACACACGTTGCCTCAATAAATTGATAATAGTATTTTTTTAATTCCCTATTTTATATTTTCTATATAAAATAATTTATTGATATTGTGATAATAATACTATATATATTAATTACATTTATTATGATAATGAAACTAGCAAGTCTTCCGGCCAAGGCCTTAAAACGTCAATTCTGCAGTTTTTTTTTTTTTTAAATATTTAATTTAGTTTCATTTCTTTTATATTTGTATTATTAATTATTACAAGTAATAATCAAGTACTTTCAGGAATGAAATTATTGATATATTTCAATTACATAATATTTATATTGTTTCAAAACACAATGCTATGAATACATATTTATTTTGATCACATTACTAATTCGTATTCGATTTCATCGTGTATCATTTATTATTATTATCATTATAATTTTGCTGGAAGAAATTTAAATAATTTTGAATGTTATTGTATTTTCATTTTCATACAGAAAAGGCTAAGCATAATTATTTGATAAAAAGAAATACTTTGATCTATCATTTTTATTATTAATAATAACAATATTATTTCAGATTCTTTCAGATTAAGTTACTCTTTTCCTTTTAAGACATTGTAAATTAATAAAAATACATCTTATTAATAGCAACTGTACATTAATTTAATTTATTATTATACAACGGAATGTTATTAGAAACATGCAAATAATAGTAGTAAAAATATCTATTTGTATTTTTAAAAATACAATGAAAAAATGTTAAAAAGACTCGTTGACTTTCTTCTACAGGAATGGTGAAAAGAAATATTTTCCTTTATTTTGCTGGATGAACAGCAGTAAGGCACACAGCAATATGGCAATTTATAGAGAATATATTAACTTCATTAAAAGTAAACATTCTGTTTAAAAAAATCACAAATTACTGCAAAAAATAAAAAAAATAATAGCTTTCAAAGGCAGGTCTATGAGGCGATCCATGTAAATACAGCAATAACATACCCCAAACAGTAGCGCCATCTATCAACCTTGCTGACTTCCATTTTTGAGTCAAATGCGAGAGGCATGTAGTATGTAGGGGGTAGTGATTAGACGCAATTGGGAATTAAAACGGCCTATAGAGGCGCTGCTCGCAGCCTTCGGTACAGGAAAATTGTCCCTTTAATTGCCCTTTAACTAATGCTAAAGTGCCATTGAAATAATTCTTTATTGTACATGCATTTGAAAGTTTTAGATATTCATATTCGGATAAAGATTACTTTTTCATATAAGACAGAACATAAATATAACAGGAAATCTGAAATTACGGAAAAGAATAATCATTCTGAACAAATTTAAAATACATGTAATGGAATGCACTTGCACGTCAGTATCCTGAAGCCAGAAGTTACATATTTTCTCCACCAGATGGCGTATTCGAGCGCTTGAATCGCCAATTACATTACGCCTACTGAAGCTAACCCAAAGCGATTATATCCTGTAATCGGTTTGAGCTAACCATCCTACGGAGTATAGGCTGGGATTACGGTGCCTCGCTATCTTAAATCTTATGCTCGATTGTAGAATAGGCGTTCCTACAATCGATCGTAACTTGGTATTACGGTGCCTCAGCGTAAGTCCTCGTGCTTCGGTGTATGTCTTCCTGCAGTCAGCCAATCAGAGGCCGCAGTTACATTTGTTGTGGTTGCGCGCGCACCTACTGATGCTTAATCTACGGCTGCTTCCAAGCTGTCGTAAGATCGGCACCGTAATCCCAGCCATAGTATCTTCTCGCTTCGCAATAACAAAATCGTCACAGGGCAGAGTGTGTTTTACCGTCTCTCAATAGACGGCGCTACAATCACCGTTTCCGAGTATGTTATGGAAGTTACCATGCCTAGGTCAGTCCATTTCAACCCCAAATGTCAAGGACATTCGGAGTAATTTCAAGGAACTCATAAATGAAGCGATCATCGTACAGTAAACAATAGCATTTCACTTATAAATGGGATTATTTTAAATTTAGTGGTGTGAGTGTAATTAAACTGTCATTATGAAAAGGGAGTTCTTTTTCATACGCAATTTCCTCAAAGAGTATCCCTCCCCCAGCTAATGCTTAGCTTAAGGCT
Source organism: Maratus speciosus (assembly GCA_963932465.1). Lineage (NCBI taxonomy): Eukaryota > Metazoa > Arthropoda > Arachnida > Araneae > Salticidae > Maratus > Maratus speciosus. The sequence goes on from OZ010797.1 coordinate 106,324,562, forward strand.
GGTATTACGGTGCCTCGCTCGACCGTATCTTACCCTCGATCGTAGGATAGGCGTTCCTGCGATCAGTCGTAACTTGGTATTACGGTGCCTCGGCGCAAGTCCTCGTGCTTCGGCGTAAGTCCTCCTGCAGTCAGCCAATCACAGGCCGCAGTTACATTTGTTGTGGTTGCGCGCGCATCCATTTCTGTCTTAACTTACGGCTGCTTCCAAGCTGTCGTAAAATCGCGAGGCACCGTAATGCCGTTTACGTTTTGTTTATATCGTAATACCCTGTTCACACTGCGTTATCGGAACTCTCTTAAACCTCCGAACTCTCTGAGGGAGTTCCACAAACTCTCTGAGAGAGTTTCAACTTTCTTCGGGCTAGAGACAGTCACAACCATTCACTCTCGCTGGCTGTAAAGCTTCGCATTAACTGATTGGGTGTTGCGGGCGGTTTTATCTTAAGCGCATGCGCAAACAACACAGTGACATTCACTGAGTTATCTTAAGTGAGTTTTTCCATGTGAACAGGTTTCCAATTCCGGGAGGGTACCACCTCAAAATTAAGAGAGTTCGGCGGCCTAAGATATCTTAAGTATCGGTAGTGTGAACATAGTATGAGTCTCTAAGTTGATCTTAAGTGAGGTACCGTAATCCCAGCCTTAATTCCTTTTAATCTTTGACTTCAGTAGAACAGTCTTTTTTAAGTTTTACGCATTTTAATTTTAATCAAATATTCAATGCATAAATTCCGTTTTTATGTTTTAAATGTGCTATATTATTTTATTTTATTCATCAAATAGTTATCCAAAGCAAGTCATCAAATAGTTACCATCTTCGATTCATTTTAAAAGGCGATCTTGTTAAATATTGCAGGAATAGTACCTCCACATTGTATGTAAGAAATAAAAAGGTTTTAGGTGCATTCGTAATTATATAGATACGTAGCACATTTAAGTATTGCGCGGCAGCGCAATACTTATTTATTTCCAGTGTCACTTCCCAATGTTAATTTAACATAGAAAAGCCTATGGAGATGATAACTTTTCCATTTTTTCTTCCCACCTTTTTGTCCCTGATGCCACTCATTTTTTATTCTTTACTAATTCTAATAATATTATAAATTTAAAGATTAAAAACGTTTGCCTGACGTCAGGGTCAAAACGAATGGCAAAATACCTTTGCATATGGGTGAATTATAACCCAGAGAGAAACAAGGGCCAATTTTTTTGTATATTATTCAAATATTTTTCTTAATAATTCCAAATTTCACTTTTTTCATTGAGAATCAACGGACATTTTTAATGGAAAATGTAACATTTTTTCTTCATTGTTGCAAAAATTTCAAAAGCCGTAATAATAATTTATTTGGTTTTAGTAAAAAGATTCCCACGTGAAAAATTTTAATTGAAATAGTTTTTTTTTTTTTTTTTCAAACATTAAAAAGTTGAATATGGCGTCATAGTGGAAATAAAAAGGATATTTTCAGAATACGTTTTTGCTTTGGTCAAGTTTATATTTTAGTAAAAAGTTTCTAATGGATAGCTGTTTTTACGCAGGTAGCGAACTTAGTGGGGAATCACATAACTTAAATTTTAAAATGTATTTTTTTTTTTTTTTTTCGAGATGAGAATTATTTATACCCCAAGTTAAACTTAGGTAATAATTTTCTGATGTGTTTACATCACCCTTTGGGAGAGAATAAGGTTTAAAAATTCAAGTAAAACTTTTTTTTTTCTTTACTGTATCACAGCTATAATATTGTTAAATATTAGCAGTAAGGATTCAACAGAATTTACATTTACATTCATAGCTTTCCTGAGTGGGAAATAGGGTATCTAAATTTAAGTGACGTTAATTTTTTATGTTTTGATTATAGATTTTTTACGTTCAGATTGGAAGTTTTTGTCCAAACTACCGCAACCTGCATTACAGTGGTGAAACATTTTGAATTACACATTGGTAAACTGCATCCCACATTGTGATGCAATACCGCATACATCAAAGCCTGATGATGATACTCTGTATTAATTTTGAAATGCGTTCGTCTGAGTGCTGTAGTTATTAAAAAACTTGACATATTAAACAAAAGCATAATTTGAAGAACAAGTTAAAAAAACAAAATTCATTTCCTACATTGTTTAAGCCCGAGAAGGGACAGATATTAAGTTATTTCATTCAATTAGTTCTACATTTAATGTTAAATTTTTGTAACAAATTAGTTAAGCCAATTGAAGATTAAAAAATAAAAATAAAATTCATACAATATGATACTTAAAACATCCTAAAAACTTAGATTCCGTTCAAATGAAATCGAAATAAATCTTAGACTTTTTTTAAAGTTTTGTATTTTGCATGCATCTTATCATTTTATGCACAATTTTCATAAACACAATACTAAATCTGCAATACAAATATTTTCAATTAAAAATGGAAGAAGTCTAAGATTTATTTCGATATTGTTTTATTTCGAGATTTATTTCGATATTATTTCGATTATTTCTAGTATTATACTTCTCCATAAAATGAACTAAAATCTTAGAATTATCTTAAATAATAAAAAAATTATTTAAAAAATTTGCGAGAAATTTTGCAGATTTTCTTTTTTTAATTTTTATCCTTAATTATAAATAATGTAAATGAAAATAATTAAAAGATTTTAGTTCATTATGTTAAGCAAAATGTTATCTTTAAATTAAAAGCTATTCAAAATTAATAAATTAAAAACGATTTCGAGATATCATGCGCGCAGTAATATATAGTAATTACCAAAAAAAGAAAAAACAATATGTTACTTAATTAAGTTTTCCTAATTAATTTAAATATTTTTCATCTATCTGTTTCATTTATTGTAAAAAGTAAGGCTCTACTTAACAGTCCAAAAGATTTCATTGAATTTGCTTTATTAGTCAGTTTGTGAAAAGGTATGGAAATTGAATAAGTTTTCTAGCATTTTTGACAGGTCGAAGGCGAACTGTCCCCTTACCCCATTAAGGACGAGCCTCTTTTACATTTCTTTTAATTCTTCGGCACCGGTTTTTTCCACATTGTACTTTATATTTAATTAATTTTTCAAAATCTGAGACTAGATAATGTGAAATTTTCCAAACTAAAATACTGGTATTCAATTTAAAAATTTCGTTCGCCTTACATGGCAAGTTTTCTTGCCAACCGGCTTTAATGAGTTAACAATTCATATTCAAACTTCAAAATAGAAAAAGAATCATAAGTGTGTGTATACATTTTTCTGATTCATAGTCTTTGTTGAAGCTTTGGTTATATTTATTAGTGCACTGCTCAAAAAAATTAGGGGAGGAAGCAAAAAAGTGAAGAGAACAGTGCAAGACAGCCATGTATGGGCATAAAATGGACAGTACACGTTTATTAATGCGCAATACAGAAAAAAAGACACAAAAAATTGTAAGGGAGCTTTTATTCTTTGAAAAGATGGAAAGAGCATGAAAAGAGGACTTAGGGCAACAATTTGGTTTCATGTAAATAATAAAAAAAGTATTGTTTAGAAATGATGCAAGATTTTTAATATGGCGTGTGGTCTCCTCGAACAGCTAAGATTGCTGCACACCTGTTTTCCATGGATGCAATGAGGTTATCGATAAGACTTTGGGGAATACTGTTCCACTCCTCAAGAATTGCAATCTCCAAGTCCCGGACAGTAAAAGGAGGCCTTGGTCTCGCAGAAATGCGTCGTCTGAGTATGTCCCAAACATGCTCGATCGGTAGGTCGGGAGGGCATACTGGTCATTCCATACACTGTATTGTTTTAGATTCAATCATGTTTTTCACAAGACGAACTCTATGAGGTCTGGCATTATCATGCATGGGAAAAAAGAAATCACTAATTGCTGCAACATAAAATACGACATGAGCTCTCAGGATCTCGTCTGTATAACTTCGGATCGTCAAAGTGCCATTCTGAATGATATGCAGGCCAGTACGTCCACCTATACTGATTCCTGACCATAGCATCAACCCACCTCGTCTCTAATGTGATCTTTCACGAACGAATGTGGGATTATTTTGAGTGCCTCTTTTTCTCCATGCCAAAACACATCAGATGTCACATCCAGGCTGAATCGGGACTCGTCTGTAAACAGAATTTGACTCCAACAACCTTGCCTCCAAACTCGGTGTTCAGTTATCCACCTCCTTTGGGCCGCACAATTGCTTGAGATCAACGGAATACAGACCATTGGCTTGCGTGCATAGAGACCACCCTGATGAAGCCTATTTTGGGCTGTTTGGCTGGATACCCTTCGTCCTGTGGCCAAAAACAACTGTGTTTGCAGCAGAGTAGCGCTGCGCGTTCCGTCTCGTCGAGCTGTTAACAGGATATATCGGTCATCAATTTCTGTGTTAGCACATGGCCACCTTGCCCTTGTCGACGTCTACCATTCCACGTGTCTTGGAATCAGTTCCTCAGCTTTGCATTGGCACTTCTCGAGTCTTCAATAGCTTCCGCTACACTGCGTTGTGTTTCCCCAGATTCGACTGTCCCGATAATACACCAAGCCAGGGATTCCGGTAAATCACATTCTTGTGACATTTTCAAGGCACCTTTTCGCAAAACACATGCGGAGCAAATGAATTTTACTACTGAGACAGTTAAACAGATGTTTCTGCAAAATCACGATTTCTGCACTTATCTGTTTTTTTCTAGTTTTTGACGTTATAAACTTTGATTTGCATGTGAAGTTTTATTCATATGTTTTCTACTACGCTTTACATTATAGATGCTTTGTTTTACGTTACTAATCGGTGTAAATATTTGCGTAATTTTGTTAAAACCTTATGCTCCCTTAATTGTTTTGAGCAGTGTCTTAGAACCTCGTTTCCAGTGCCAGAGAAGCTTTATTTCAGTATCAACTAATTTGATTTCACTCCTGAAATATGCGAAACATTTAACATTGAGTAAAATAGTACCTCAAAAATAGGTTCTCAAGTACCACAGGTTGTTGGACCATCGTTTGCATTTTATGGGAACTTTTGAGAAATGGTAGGAACAGAACAAAACCATCTTGATACACAGAGACAAACCTTTGTCCGAGCATAAAAACTTCATCGTGGTGTCACGACGGTAAGTATCGTAGAAACTACGCATATCCACCTAAATAAGGGAAGTTTTTCGTTCACCTTAGTTTTTATCTCGACTTTCCAAAAACTTCATAGTATACTTTGTATTATTCAGATAGCGGGTAATTCAAAAATAACTGAAAAAATATGTAACTCAGCATATGCTATTTATTCTACTAAAATATTTCAGTTGTAGAGTTAATCTTCCGTAACGGGATCCAGGGAAATAGTTGGCGTCACAGAGAAGCATACCTCGAAACAATTAACCAAGTGTATGAAAATTATAATACAACAATGTTTAAAATATTTTAATTAGATTCGCGCCAAACCACGCTTGCTAGTATAGACCAATTGGTTCTGGACTCGATTACGGAAAAATGCGATTTATTTTTTGTGCCAAATTTGGCAATAGTTTGCCCATTCTCTCCATGCTTGGTGCCAATTTTGGCTCGAGTGCATATGTGTATCTACCCGCAAGTATTACAGTAAATTGCTTTTCTGGCTTTATTTAACAAAATAGTACTTATCATGTTATTTTTGGAATACCAAACGTTTGACAAATGTTCGAAAAACAGTTTAAAATGGTTTAGGTATCATACCTTATTAGTCGATTTTTCCGTAAGTGTATATACATTTGTTACGACAGGTAACAGCTTAATTGAAAAGATCATTCGGATGATGTCGTTTTCACACATACAAATATCTCGATAATATTTTCCTTTCAGTATATGTCTCCAGAATGTAATTAATACTGAAACTAAATATACTACATAGCCTTGTTAATGGGCGATATAATGAAATACATATAATTTACCCCTTTTTTTCAATACTTAAATTTCCACACGCTTTTAACAGACCAACCAAATGTACGTTAACTACTTTTAACTTTGATTTTGTTAATTAAAATCTACTAAGAAACAAATTTTCTAAAGTAAAAAAAAAGTGAAGCTTAAAAATAAATAAAAATAAAAGTTGTAACTAAAAAATGATATGATATCTAATTTCAAGCTTATATTGTGGTACTTATTTAACATTTTCCATTAAAATTTTAGCTTATATAAGTCAAGTACCTACGTATACGTTGATAGAAAGCCATTTCTCATTTACTAAATACATCATAACGGATTTCTGAAAATTAAAATTTTAGACATTATACATGATGGGCTTGACGGCGATCTCCTCATACTTTACACAAATTTCTAAGCACACAAATTCGTAGTTAAAATACGAAGTTCGAAATTGTTACTAAAGAAAACATTTTATGTATTTCCTTTATCGAAATGTGGGCCTAGAAATTTGTATCTTGAGATAAAGATGACGTATCTTCAGGATTCATCTTATGATTCCTTTTTGGGAGGTAGTTAATTAGTTAAAGCAGTAAAAATCAATTTGTTTTCTCAAAATAAAAGCCTTTCTCAGTTTATCTGCCCGTAGTTAAAACTAGAAATTCCAAATTGTTAATAATGCAAACATATTACGATTCCTTATTACCCAGCGGTCTGTAAAAAAAGATACGTGGAATGCACCATGGTAGCCTGTCTTTTTCGTTAGCCTCGGGTTATATTTAGAAAAATGCCCCCAGGCTTTGAGAAGTACAACAGTAAAAATTTCAGTCTTCTACGCCGAGTTATAATACGTTAAATTTTATGAAATTTTGGAACTTTCTGACACTAATAAGTTGGTTCGTTTTTAGTAAAGGTGTTGGTGCTATTTATGACGGCCGATTATCTGCTCGAGGGATATAGGACCGAGGGGAGTGCCCTCCGTAGGTGTCTTTCTAAGGAAATGATACCCGTATTTACACATGGCAATCCAAGTTTTGAAGAAAACCACGAAAACTCCGAACGATTACGCCGACGGGCGCGATTGGGTTCGAACCCAGCACCTCCCCAGCTTCGAGAGCAGAACCTCTCGGCCACTGGTGGGGCTTTTAGGCAAGGAAAGCTCCAAAATTTCATGAACTTAGACGGATCATAATATGGCGAATTTTAGGTAGAAGGTAAATTTTGGTTGGTTGTATTTATGACGGCCAATTATCAGCACGAGGGATATGGGCCCTAAGGGTTGGAGTGCCCTCCGTGCGGGTCTTTCTAAGGGAACCTAACCCGTATTTACGCTTGGAAAGCCAAGGTTCGAAGAAAATCACGGAAACTCCGAACGATTAGGCCGACGGGCGTGATTGGGATTGAACCCAGTGCTTCCCGTCTAACAGCCTCGAGAGAAGAACTTCTCGGCCACTGCTGGGGCGGCAGAAGGTAGAAGAATGGAATATTTGCTTGTTGTAGTTATCAAAACATAGAGAATATCTGGCATTTTTCTTATGTTATCATGGGGTAAATATCGTCAATGGCATTTCATTCCTCACCAATAGAAGCTTTTATTTTTAGTGCCTGTAAGTTGAAAAAAAAAATTGAAGTTGAAATAAGACGTTTTAGTTTCTGATACTTTTTTTTTTTTTTTTAACAAAAAATAACCATGATATTTGGCATTTTTCTTTGGCGGGTCACTCTCAAGGCCACTCTTTGAAAGAGCCGCTACTAAACGAGTTATTCTAATAATCGAATGATTTACGTTCGAATTACTTTAGTAATAGAATGATTTTAGATAATCGAATAATCTGCAAAATGTTGCAAAATGATGACCATAATCCTTATAGTTGATTCTGAATCGTTCTACGATCTAGGACAAAACATATCTAAAATAGAATAGGCTGTTAAACAGGGACAACATGCCTTCAATCAATTTCATTAATTATTTCTCCAGACATGCCTGCCTATCAGAGAGTAAATTTCACCTTTTCCCACCTTATAAATACTGATATTTGATGTTTTTCTATTTTTATAGAAAACAAATTTCCTCAAAAACTACTGCACCAAATTTCATTCATTTACATAGGTTATAGAGTTCCTTAAAAATGTATAAATTGGTATTTTTGTTCAATTTTAAGTTAATAAAAACTGTAGGTGATAACAATAACAAAGCCTTTATAAATAAAAATTATCTTTCATATTTATATCAAGATTAAAACTTTTTTGCCAAAAATCTTCGTGTGTACCAGTATGATACATCTACCTTATATATATAAAATCCTAATGAAACGACTGAATTGGAACGAATTTATGTAACGATTCTATGAAACGACTGATTAAACAACTGATTATGTTTCACGGCGATTTCTCATAAAATATGGAATACTTTGCGATAAAATTAACACCAAAAATCCGTATTGATTCACAGATCTCAAAACTGGTATTAGAATTTTTAAATTCGAAGTAGTTTTCGAAATATTAATTTTTTTCTAATTTCAAATACTTTTTTCTAATGATGCCAACTCAAATTTTAATCATAACAGATATATTTTTTTCATATTTCAGAAAAGGCTATTTTAAATTAATTTGGCGATCAGTTTGGCCTCCCTTAAATCTATGCTAAGAACAATGCTTTTTTTTTTTTTTTTTTTTGTATTTTGTTATCATTTTATTTAATACAAAACTTTATTTAAAACTGAAACATTTAAATTAATGGCTTTCACCTCTTTCTTTTTTTTTTAAACGAAACGAAAACAAAAATATTAGGCACTGATGTCATATACGCACCGGAATGCCTAATTGGCGCCAAAAGGACATTATTTTGATTGACATGGTAACCCGGCTATTGTTGTTTATTTAATAATAAATGTTTATTTACTTTTATTTCTTTTTTAATTTATATAAATTAGTTTGTTCTATAGTTATCAATTATTTTTTTTTTGTTATTTCCTTTTGAAAATAATAAAAAAATACGGTACTACTTAGTTATTCCGTCGACCAATTTTGCCAAATTATATAAATCGCCAAACCACTTGCCAAATTATACAAATTGACATAATTTTTATTTTAAATAACGAAAGAACAAATAAATTAGTATAACATTAATAAATATACAAATAAAACTTCGAAGTAAAAATCACTTGATGACGTAAACACGTGTAACTTGCTAAAAGTCAAGTGAATGTGACATTTACGATCAACCATTATTGGCATTTAATCTTATTCTTATAGTTCGGCGATAGATTTTTGGTCGACGGGATAACTAAGTAGTACCAAAAGTACATATGTAACTGGTATTCGAAAACGAGGTTTTCGCCAAATTTTCGTAAAAAAAAAAAATCATGCCAAACCTGCGGTGCGTATATGACAACTAGGGAAATATTAAATTATGTAACAAACCATGACATTTAATTTCAACTTCAAATCAATGTTTTAATTTACCACTCGAAAAATTAAAAAAATGCTAACTCGCGAGTTGAAAAAAGATATTGGTGATATTTTCACCCGGCTAGCGTAACAGTACCAAGAATTATTTCCGACCATGGCAACTTTTATGTAGTTTTATTACAAAAAAAAAATTTAATTTCATAATTAAAATGGAAAACTTTCGGCACAGATGTCATATACAGCCCCATACTGGCGTGATTTTTTTCTGACGCCACATACGCCGACATCACATACGCCACAGGTACTTAACTGGCGCGAAAGTATCGTTATTTTGCTTGCTATGGTAAGCCGGATGTTGTTGTTTATGCTGTTGATGCTTTCCCTAAATTGGCGTCGGAAAAAAATCGCGTGCCAAATTTTCATATGAAAGGCGAAGGGATCAGACCGTATTTGTTTATGGCATTTGATGACTTGAACTATTATAATATAGATGAAATGATGGGGATAGAATAATATTTGACGACTTATCACCTGTGCCTGGCTAACATTAAAGTATCAAAATGGCACCTAGAGTATAAAAAGCGAAGTGTTCCACCCGGAACTGTTGATGGTAGCCACATGATTTAGGCTATTGTTATAGAGATTGTTTTAAAATATCGGTCGAAAAAGACTCTGTATACTTAATTCATTTTATTTTATCTTCTTTTCAAATGTTTAACTGATCCTCTTTAATCAAAAACGAAAACAACCATTGGATGTCTTAACAGCAACTGATTAGCCCTTAAATTTTTGCAATCAAAAGGAATTGAATGGAAACCCGTTTACAGGGAGATCTGCACAGCTTTTTTCAGTATAACTCAATCTTCTCTAATATTTTTAAAACCCATCAGATTAGCGTGTTTTTAGATTTTTAGATTCTGCGGTGTCTGAACGGGGATTAGCGAGCGTAGCTTGCAGGGGGCAGAGCCCCCTAGTATATATATATATATATATATATATATATATATATAATGCTGTAATTGTGTGTTGTGTGCCACATATGAATATTTACAGATATATGTATAAAATGCATAAAAATCATTGGAAGGCAGTGTTTGGGGCGGAGCTATTCAAATTCGACATTAAATGAATGTTGATGGTTTCTATGGCAAAAATATTATTCTCTATTGTTGTCTCCGACACCAACGCATATTTCAATTTCAAAGCAGTATCAACAGCGTTGAAAATAAGGCCCTACTTGTTTATTTCAATATGAAGTACAACAGTTAAACACTCTGTCAGCTGACTTTATTCCAAGTAATCACCAAATGTAGTATTTGAGTAGCTCCACTCCAAATGCCACCTTCATGTCATTTTTGGGGTGTTTTTGTAAATATGTGTGGTATATGTATTACTCAGGCACACATGAGGAATTGTTTTACAAAAAAATTGAGATTTTTCATATAAATGTAAAATTTTATTTCGGTTTATTTTTTTAATATTTTTATTGTTTTTCACATTGTTTTGACAAACAGAAAATTATAAAAAAAAAATTCCCAGCTATGCATCTTTAGTATCTATATAACCTCCTAAGTTAATGACATGAAACTCGGCTCAGAAGTTTTTTAATAAATTGCGATTATTGCGAATAAATTGCGAATTATGAAGAAAGAAAGATTTTTTTTTTTTTTTAATCTCGTTAAATATTAATCTTTATAAGGTGATAACTGGGAAGTTTACTGTCAGACAGCCAGCCACCTCTCGAAAATACTTCAGGAAAATTGAATGAAAGGCATGTTTTTTGCATATCTTGCTATGTCCTTTAGGTGGATTCAAATGTCTTTAGGGATTTTGGGAACACTTCCTTAACCCTTTGTATCCCAAATCATCCTCGAAACTTTTTTTACTTGCATTACTATTATACATTAGAATATATATGCATTTAAAATTAAATGTTTTTTTTTGTTTTGTTTTGTTAAATTACGGTTAATTACTTGGTAGGTACTAGTAACATTGGGTCATAACATTTAGACAAAAATCGAGACTTAGAAAAAAAATTGTATCCAATTTTTTCTTATTTTTTAATGTGACTTGTTTATGCATATATCTAGTGTATATACTATGTCTATGATGTATATATGATTAGTCATGACTAGATTATGATGCTGTTGGTGCATCTTCAGTGAGCATTTTGCCGTCAGGAGAATATTCTATAGTTTCAACACTACCGTCCGATGGAAGTCATATCTGGAAGGAAAAAAAAATCCGAGCTTTTAATTATAGAAAACTCAAAAGGATTCATAAAAATGCTAAAAGAATATTTTTTCTTTTTTTTTCGTTTTGTTTTCTAAAAATACAATATTTTTTTAAAGATAAAAATAAATTATTTTTTGCTTTATTATTCGTCAATGCCATAACATAAATCATGCGATGTTTTCCAATACATCGTATGAAAATCAATCTGTCTAGCAACCACGCATCTCAAATAAATGTATACGTTTTTATGCGCCATATGTATTCAAAAGTTAAAAATGTAAATAAAAATTCTGTTCAACGTAATCCCGACAGTACTCAAAAGTACCGCTTTGAAAAGTGCTTCGTAAAGTAAACAAGCTGAAAATTATTATTTTTTTTTTTAGCATAACATATTGTAAAGTGATCTATTTAAAACAAGAAAAAACATATGATACCTTGACGTTTAAAATTTCAGATGATTCCCAAACATATTGTCAAGTGATCTATTTTAAACAAGAAAAAACATATAATACCCTTACGCTTAAAATTTCAGATGTTTGCCAGCAAAAGCTAGGGATACCATGTCAGATAGCAAAATTGAGACACACACGCTCCAAAATAGCTTCCTAAAACGATTTTCAGCTTACTGGAACTGCTATTGCTATCTAGTAATGATCAAGGGAAGCATTTGCTATTTTTTCCTAAAATTACCATTGCGAATGTATTCAAGGAGTGTCTCTTAATCAGGGCTGCAGAGTTGATGTGAAAAATGGCCAACTCCGACTCCGACACCAAATCCGGTATATTTTGGCGACTCCGACTCCTATTCTGACTCCGGGCTGGCTAATATACTAGTGTGACCTGTTGGTTAAAATAATGATGGAATATAAAAACTAGTCGGATGTACCAATCCCAAAACTTTCTTCTATCTCATACATGTTAATACTTCAAAATTCGCTATCACACTGCCAAAATTAAATGGCAATCTATGCATCTCATCAGGATTCTAAAGATATGAAATTCCGTGCATTAGTTCTTGAGATATGACTATTGCTGAAATCGTCTAAATCCAGCAAAATGCTGCCTAGCAGCGCCACCTATTGGGTGATTTATACCAAATCCTAATCAGCAACAATTTATGTCAACGTCTGACTGAATCTGAAGTTTGGAGAAAATCCGTGCATTAGTTTTTGAGATAGAGCTATAGCGAAAATCGTGAAAATTCCTGCATAGAAGCGCGACCTATTGGGTGATTAATACCAAAACCTAATTAACAACAACTTGTGTCAACATACAACTAAATCTGAAGTTAGATGAAAATTCGTCCATTAGTTCTATAGATAGAGCTATTGAGGCAATCGTGAAAAAGGCAGCACAGAAGCGCCATCTGTTGGGCGATTTACACCAACACATAATCAGTAGCAAGTCATATCAAGGACTAACTGAATCTGAAGTTTGATGAAAATCCGTGCGTTAGTTCTTAAGATAGAGCTATTGGGGAAATCGTGTAAATCCTGCAAAATTCATCATAACAGCGCCACCTGTTGGGAGATTTACACCAAAACGTAATCAGCATCAATTCATATAAAGGACTAACTAAATCTGAAGTTTGATCAAAATCCGTGCATTAGTTCGTGAGATAGAGTTATTGCGAAAATCGTGAAAACTGCAGCATAGCAGCGCCACCTGTTGAGCGATTTACACCAAAAACTAATCAGCATCAATTTGTATTAGGGACTCACTGAATATAAATTTTTATTAAATTCCCTGCATTAGTTCTTGAGATACCCACAAAATTTTTGTCACATACACACAGACAGACAGACAGACTCACAGAGTCACAGACAGACATTTTGTAAAAACATGTTTTTTGGAATCTCTGACCCCAAAACGTGTAAATCCGTCGAAAATCGGAATTCGAAAATTTTCATGAATCCAATACTTTCTTCTTGTAAAGATAGAAGAAAGTAAAAATAAAGCTAAAATCTCACTATTTTGGCATTGAATCTCTTTTTACGGCTTCAAAAATAAAGAAAACAAAAAAATTATGTTTTCTGCTTTATTAATTTTTACTTTCTTCTACTTTTTACAAGAAGAAAGTATTGGATTCATGAAAATTTTCGAATTCCGGTTTTCGATGCATTTACACGTTTAGGGGTCAGAGAACCCGAAAAACATGTTTTTACAAAATGTCTGTCTATGAGTCTGTCTGTCTGTGTGTCTGTGTGTGACACAAATTTTGTGGGCGCTCTATCTCAAAAACTAATGCACGGAATTCAATAAAAATCTATATTCAGTTATTCCCTGATACAAATTGATGCTGATTAGTTATTGATGCAAATCGCTCAACAGGTGGCGCTGCTATGCTGCATTCTTTACGATTTTCGCAATGACTCTATCTCAAAAACTAATGCACGGATTTTCATCAAACTTCATATTCAGATAGTACTTGGTATGACTTGATGCTGATTACGTGTTGGTGCACATCGCTCAACAGGTGGCGCTGCTATGCTGCATTTTTTACGATTTCCGCAATGGCTCTATCTAAAGACCTAATGCATGGATTTTCATCAAACTTCATATTCAGTTAGTCCTTTATATGGCTTGATGCTGATTAAGGTTTGGTGTAAATCGCTCAACAGGTGGCGCTGCTGTGCTGCATTTTGCACGATTCCCACAATAGCTCTATCTCTAAAACTAATGCACGAATTTTCATCTAACTTCAGATTGAGTTAGATATTAACATCTGATTGCTGATTAAGTTTTGGTGATTTTTTTAAAGTAAATTGAAGGTTGGTTTAATTTGAAGCAAACATTACTGTTTGCGCTGTTTATACAGTTGGCAACAGTTTAAATTAATACAATTTTCTAAAATTTGTAAAAAATATCTCTCGAAATGCTGAAAATTTGAATTTTAAATAGAAATAAAACCTCGAAAAATTATTCAAATTAAAAAACTAACTGCAATCTGCACACCGGGAAATTCTGACGCATAAAATGATCTAAAAATGATTAAATTCCTATGTAGAGTTTTTGCTCCTATAAAACTTTTTTAATGGAACGATTTTGTCCAACTTTGGCATTAAATATCTCTTAAAATAATTCTTCGATTTGAAAACAGTTTGCATCAGCGTGTTTATCAAACATTTTTCTATAATACTACCGATTTTCATATTTTTGTATGCAACAGATTTTTTTTAATATTAACGAAGAAAGACCTCCGGTCACAAAAAATTCAAAACCGGCGGCGGCGCCGGTGACAGCGGTAGTTACTTTTTTTAGAAAAGAGAGATTTATGTATTTATTTAATATAAAGAAGAGCTATTTATCTACTTTTAAATACGAACAGAAATAATTTGCGGTACTACTTGATTATGCCGTCCACCAAAAAAATATCGCTAAACTATAAAATTAAATACCAATAATTGGCGATCATAAATGTCAAATTTACTTGACGTTAAACACTTTACACGTGTTTGTTACGTCATCAAGTGATTTTTAATTCGACGTTTAATTTTTATTAACGTTTTAGTAACTAGGGGGCTCGGCCCCCTACGAGCTACGCTCGCCAACCCCCCGTCCAGACACCGTAGACTCTAAATGCACGCTAATTTGATCGGCTTTATAAATATTTCGAAAGATTGAATTATAATTTAAAAAACAGTGGCGATCTCTCTATAAACGGATTTCTATTCATTTCTCTTTGATTGGGGAATTTTAACGCCAAATCCGTTGCGGTACTACTTGATTATCCCGTCGACCAATTTCGCCAAATTATATATATCACCAAACCACTCGCCAAATTATACAAATTGACATAATTTTTATTTTAAATAACGAAAAAACAAATAAATTAGTACAACATTAATAAAAATACAAATAAAACGTCGAAATAAAAATAACTTGATGACGTAGACACGTGTAACAACATTTTAAAATAAGCTAATATAAAAGGAATTAAGTAAACAGAGTCTTTGTCTCCTGGTATTTTTTAACAAAGTGAAAAGAAAGTTCTTTTAAATGAGACATTTTAAATTAATCGTTTTTAATCTGACGTAATTTTGACCAAACTATTTTTTCTCTTTTTAATATTCACGTGAAAATACTTGTGTCAGAAATTAAATATTATTTGCGCTTTCCTAACAAAAATAGTTGAAAAGTATCCTCTTAAAATATCAAATAAATGTCTAGCGCAATTTCTAAATTTAAACCTTTTTGCAATATTATTTTGTGTTCATTTTATGTAATAACTGTAATGTGACGTAAATATGACGTAATTTCTCCTATTTAAGACTTCTAACGCATGTAAATAAATTTATTGGTTTACAAATTCCTTTCTGTCTTAAAATTCACTTGTAATTATAGTTTTATGACGTAATTTTTAATAAGTTCCTGCTTTTTGTACATAATTATTTAATTCTAATTCCAAATGTTTTTTCTCTGTTTATAATAGTCACGTGTAAATAAATTTTTAATTTATTTACACGTATGAATATTTTTTTTTTTTTTTTTTGAAGTAAACATTATTGTTGCCGCTGTTTATACAGTTGGCAACAGTTTAAATTAATATCACTTTCTAAAATCTGTTAAAAATATCTCTAGAAATGCTGAAAATCTGAATTTAAAATAGAAATAAAACCTCAAAAAATTAGTCAAAATAAAAAAATTAATGCAATCTGCACTCCGGCAAACTCTAACGCATAAAATGATCTAAAAATGATTAAATTCCTATGAACAGTTTTTGCTCCTATAAAACTTTTTTAGTGGAACGATTTTGTCCAACTTTAGCATTAAATATCTCTAAAAATAATTCTTCGATCTGAAAACTGTCTGCATCAGCGTGTTTATCAAACATTTCTGTATAATACTACCGATTTTCATATTTTTGTATGCATTACTTTTTCTTAATATTAACGAAGAAAGACCTCCGGTCACAAAAAATTCAAAACCGGCGGCGGCGGTGACAGCGGCAGTTACTTTTTTTTTAGAATAAAGAGATTTATTTTTTCTTTCGTTATTTAAAATAAAAATTATGTCCTTTGCATAATTTGGCTAGTAGTTTGACGATTTGAATAATTTGGCGAAATTGGTCTACGGGATAATCAAGTAGTATTTAATTTGTTTAAAATAATAATAATAATAATAATAATATAAATATATAAATAAAATGTTTTATATATATATATACATATGTTTTACAAGAGAAACTGACAGCAGTAATTGTAAAAATGGCTATACTTGTGAGTTGCATTCTATTCGCTTACTACCTTGGTGTAGCCAAACAATGCGATTTTAAGCCAAAAAGGCAAAACAGTGATATAGGCCCGAGCAACGCTCACAATAATAGTGTTTTTTAAGTGTATGAGCACATTTGGAAGCAAAGTTTTATATTCAAATGTAAATTATATAAAAAGCAGTTAACATTATGGTTGTTAAGTAAAATATTTAAATTTTAGGGTAAATGTGTACCCCCCCCCCCCCACCCCCACCCCGCACGTTGTCCTATTCGTTTGTTGCCCTATGTTTTTAATTCTATTTAATCTGCTGGAATAGACAGATGGAAAACAGTAGCGGACCTGCCAGAAAAGGACGTTTCTCTCTATTCTAAAAAAAAGTAACTACCGCTGTCACCGCCGCCGCCGCACAGTGGGGTATTTCAAAAATCTGGGCGGCCAAAATTATTTTTTTCTTTTAAACTAATTTAAACGTTTAAAGCAGTAAATAAATGCATTTTTTAAAATAAATATTGTTTAATAACTTAAAAATCATGGATGTTTTGCAACTTCGTACTGATTTTTATTGATCAAAATTAGTATTATAAAATAAATGATATTTATGAAAAACAGTATTATAAAATAAATGATAATTATGATAAATAGTATTATAAAATAAATGATAATTATGATAAATAGGGTTATAAAATAATTGATAATCATGATAAATAGTATTATAAAATAAAGGATAATTATGATAAAAAAAAATGGAATAATGTATTTAATAATTGAATAAATTATAAAAACAGATTATTTATGATAAGAACAATTGGTTTGTAAATCCCCAAGGTGGGATCTTTTAATCAGAGGATAATTCAGAATCGTAATCTGTTTCTTCATAATCATAATCCTCTGGATCACGAGCTTCAGAAGATTCCACAGGCAGTAACATTTCTAGAGTTTCTTTAAGTAACAATTTTGATTTTTTTTCTTATCGTAGGTCTCATTCCAGTTAAAACTGGATCTGAACTCAAAAGCAATCTGTTGAGAACATCACGGTTACAAGAAATTCTTGAAAATTTATGCGATAGATTTTGGCGAAATAATCGAAAATGTTTGTTCCGTGCTTCGGCTGCTTCTTCAGACAATTGGCCTATTGGTAGTAAAGCTTTTTCTATCACAATGGGTCCATTTATTAATAATTTATGCATTGTGGGTGACATTGGATACCATTTATATAACTGGGCGTAGAGCTATGGTGTTTTTTCTGTATATTCCTTAAATGTATCAAGGTGAATTTTGTGGCCACTGGATATGGTTTCAAGAATAACTTTAAATCGATATATTAAACTTTCATCAATGCCGGTAATTTCTGCTGCTAGAGATTGGTCAGTAAAGAATCTTCTGCTGGTATTTCCATCATTTGTATTACCATATCCAGGCTTAGGAATATCTACATGTAAACCTAACTTTGTTTTGAAATTTTCTTGAATGCGCAATTTTGTTTCATTAACGAGAGCATTTTCGTCTTCTGCATTCAATCTCCACTTTTTTTATCGGTAGTTTGTAAGCTAAATGCAACAAATTTTCAAATAATCGAATCCTAGCATGCAAAATCGATAGTCCAAATTCTAATGTTTCTGGATTCACATTTTTCTTTTTAGAGAGATCATTAAAATCTTTGGATGTCAGTCCACAAATGTAGCAACGCATTGTCGATTTTGTACTTGTGACTGCGTTACATATTTTTTCCATCGACCATAGTAAGCATCATTTTATGTTTTACTAAAAATGTATTTTCCTCTAATGTAATTTTTGAGGGCTGTCCAGATTTTAATGCATTTTTTATGTAATTAATCTCATCATTAATAATTTCTGTTGTTTCTTTTACAAATTTTATTCGCATGGGCCGGCAATAACGTGGTAATGAAGGCAATGGATTTTGCCAGATAGTCTTGTTGTTTATACTGCAAATTAGCTGAATTGGATCAAACGAGCTCTGGAATACATGCGCATCGGAAGAGGAATCACTCTCAAATTTTTGTTTGTATTGTGCTTGTTGCGATCCATCTCAGCCGAATTTATATATAAGAATTATTGCATTTCTTTCATCTTCTTTTAAACTTTCTAAAACTTTTTTCAAATAAATGATTAATCGTGTCACTGTTAAATTAAGTAAATCTTGAATATTAATTTCAGCGCAAGTTTCAGCAATTTTAAAAGAGTCTTTGTCTGGATAGCAATCAATTTTAGACCGTTGTAGAAGACTATAACAAGGGTATACATTTTTTTGATATCGTCTTATAATTTCGTATTGATTCCTTGAAAGGTTAGCTTCGACGAATAATGATAACGCTTGTAAAGGCGATATTTGTGTTTTCTTTTCTGTCTGCTGAGTTCTCAAATATGCTTTTTTATATTTTGTTGCTCGCACTGGTGAACATGTTAATTCCTTTAGAACATGGGCAGCATCTCTCTTCCCTGAGGTTTCTAACTATATCTGAGAGGCATGTGTAAGTACTTCCACATCAGTCGAGCTCCTCAAACTTTCAGACTTTCTCCGCTTTGACCTGACACTTGATTCAGTGAAAGCTTTTGCTGTCCTTCCTGGTCGATTTACTTTTTTTGAAATTTCTACTGTACCTTCAAGCCATTCCTTATTATTTTTCACAAATTTATCTAACATATAAAGGGTTTCGATCCACTTGCTCTTGAACTGAGATTTAAATTGGGAGAAATTGTGCTTGAGGTTTTTAATTTCATCATCGTCAAAATTATCGCTATTAAGAAGGTAATTTTCAAGAAAATTTAATATATGATTAATGTTTGGCAAATTCTGCTGTTGCATAATGTTTAAAAATTCTTTTCGAGTCATTACTCTGACATTCGAAGGCCCTAAATAAAAATAAATACAAAATATGAACAGAAAAGAATGCATAATAGTTATATGCAATTCAGATAGATAACATCATTTCATCCCTTATTTTTAAAAAAGATCTCACAATCTTTCACTAACTTTTAACAAAAACATATGGAAAATTGCCTCGACTTATTTTTTAGGTAAACAAATGTTAATAACGAGCAATAAATTATTTCAATTTTGTGAAAAGTGCTTAACAAAAGATAAAAGGTAATGAATACATTATTTTAAAGCAATTTTTTTAAATTATATAAATTTAATTTCAACCAGAATGACTGAAAAATAAACAAATGTGATCACTTTCTAATGAATCATAACAATTTTTTAATATTAAAATGTATATGATAAATATCAGTTAAAAATCAATATATAGTAATTTTGTATGCTTACTCAGAATTTTGGAAGAGCATATTTATATCGCCTTCATTTTAAAAAGGGGACGAAGGTGGAACTACTTTAAACGAAAACACAAATAGAAGGGTGTATATTTATTGGTACAATAAGTAACTTTGCTTGGAAATGTTTGGAAATATAACTAAACCCTTCGTGAATTGGGAAACAAGGGAAAAAATAATAGAAAAATATGCGTTATTTTAAATTAATTTTGTAAATACTAAAACTATATCTTTCTAAATTCAAAGTTAATGATAATAATGATACATACCTGCCTCGTCACTATCCATAACGATTAGATTTTAAATTCTTCCAAAATTAAAGTTATTCACATTCAAAAATAGGAAGTCACAATGAAGAACGATTTGACACTCATACACTTAACGCAACACTCCACTTTCAACTGATAACAGGAGGTCATCGTTCTCTTAAAGGAGATAAAAATCGCATCACGTGATTCCCCAATGATTCAGTTTCAACTTATATCCATCCGTTCGATCCTGCGCTGTACTTTATGAAATCGACTTTTGGCCGGCTAGATTCTTCAAATACCCCACAGTGCGCCGGTTTTGAATTTTTTGTGACCGGGGGTCTTTCTTCGTTAATATTGAGAAAAATAATGCATACTAAAATATGAAAATCAGTGGTTTTATACAGAAATGTTTGATAAACACGCTGATGCAGACAGTTTTCAAATTGAAGAATTATTTTAAGAGATATTTAATGCTAAAGTTGGACAAAATCGTTCCACTAAAAAAGTTTTATAGCAGCAAAAACTATACATGGCAGTGTAATCATTTTTAGATCATTTTATGCGATAGAATTTGCCGGAGTGCAGATTGCATTAATTTTTTTATTTTGACTCATTTTTTCAGGTTTTATTTCTATTTTAAATTCAAATTTTCAGCATTTCTAGAGATATTTTTTACAGATTTCAGAAAATTGTACTAATTTAAACTGTTGCCAACTGTATAAAAAGCTCAAGCAATAATGTTTGCTTCAAATTAAAAAAATTATTTACACGTGACTATTATGAACAGGAAAAAAACTTTCAAATTAGAATTAAATAATTATGTATAAAAAGCAGGAACTTATTAAAAATTACGTCATAAAAAGTATACACGTGAATTTTAAAAGAGAAAGGATATTGTAAAATAATAAATTCATTAAATGCGTTAGAAGTCTTATGAGAAATTACGTCATATTTACGTCACATTATAGTTATTACATAAAATGAACACAAAATAATATTGCAAAAAAGTTTAAATTTAGAAATTGCGCTAGACATTTATTTAATATTTTGAGAAAATATTTTCAACTATTTTTGTTAGGAAAGCGCAAATAATATTTCATTGCTAACAAAAGTACTTTAACGCGATTATTTAAAAGAGAAAGAATAGCTTGGTAAAAATTACGTCAGATTAAAAACGATTAATTTAAAATGTCTCATTTAAAAGAACTTTCTTTTCGCTTTGTTAAAAAATACCAGGAGACAAAGACTCTGTTTACTTAATTCCTTTTATATTAGCTGATTTTGAAATGTTGTTACACGTGTCTACGTCATCAAGTTATTTTTATTTCGACGTTTTATTTGTATTTTTATTAATGTTGTACGAATTTATTTGTTCTTTCGTTATTTAAAATAAAAATTATGTCAATTTGTATAATTTGGCGAGTGGTTTGGCGATTTATATAATTTGGCGAAATTGGTCGACGGGATAATCAAGTAGTACCGCAGCGGATTTGGCGTTAAAATTCCCCAATCAAAGAGAAATGAATAGAAATTCGTTTATAGGGAGATCGCCACTGTTTTTTTAAATTATAATTCAATCTTTCGAAATATTTTTAAAGCCGATCAAATTAGCGTGCATTTACAGCCTGCGGTGTCTGGACGGGGGTTGGCGAGCGTAGCTCGTAGGGGGCCGAGCCCCCTAGTATTAAAAAAATATAATGTAACATGTAATGAGATTGAATTTAAGCTACCAGAACCACATATAGCACAAGTTGAGTGGCCGCGAATTCAACAACAAACAAATGAAAATGAACGGTCCGAATGTTCTTAAAGTTCAATAATCTATCTCTGCAATCAAGATAATACTCTTTAATTTAATAGTGTGATGACTAGAGAAAGTGTAATTCCTGTTGTTATAATTATCTAATTTCCGTACCAAACACTACTTTAAATGATCAACTAAAATAGTTGTTTCTCAATTACCCAAATTTCGTCCAAGGCATAAGATAGTATAATATCCCAATAGCATTCGCATTGTATTCAGCAATGCGGAAGGACATTCCAGGTGATGGTCTTTACTGCTTTAAAATAGAAGGTTAAATTCACAATTTCGTTTGATTCGTTTGGAAAAATGGACCAGCGCAGCGGGCATAGTCTGCTAGTTCATATATAAATGAATAAATATTGAACTATTGTTATTTATGATATTTCGGATAGCTTGTTTAATAATACAAAGATATTCTTAACCAAACGTTACATAAGTGATATATAGCCAGAATTACTTTATATTTAGTGACTTATAGTGGCACATCACTTACTTCTCCAGGAAATTAACGCATTTAATATTTGTGTTACGCCTACAGAATAAAATTAGATCCTGCAAGTCGTTATTTATGTAGTGTTTTAAAGAATACTGTCATAACAACTTAGTTTTTCAAACAATGTGATAATTAAATACCTTTCCAGATATTAACTTCTTTTTTCAATATTAACTTTTAAAATTCATAAAAAATTTAAAAAAAAATTCTCTTTAGACATTATACATTAGAAGATATATGCATTTAAAAATAAAAGATTTAATATTTTTTGTTCATTACGGCTAATTACTTGATGTGGCACTTCAGAGTACCATTGGGTCATAACGCCGAGACTAAGAAAAAAATATATCCATTTTTTTCTTATTTCATATGTGACTTTTTATGTAAATATCTAATGTATATATGTGTATGACGTATATATGACTAGATTATGATGCTGTTGGTGCATCATCAGTGAGCATTTAGCCGTCAGAAGAATATTCGGTAGTTAAAACACTATCGTCCGATGGAAATCATATCTGAAAAAATTTCCGAGCTTTTAGTTGTAGAAAACTCAAAAAGATTCATAAAAATGCTAAAAGATATATATTTTTTTCCAATTTGTATTTTTTTTTCCATTTTGTTTTGTAAAAATACAATGTTTTTTTAAAGATGAAAATAACAAATTTTCTGCTTTTTTATTCATCAATGCCATACATAAATCATGCAATATTTTCCAATACATCGTATGAAAATCAATCTGTCTAGCAACCACGCATCCCAAGTAAATATATACGTTTTATGCACCATATGTATTCAATAGTTAAAAATCTAAGTGAAAATATTGTTCAACGTAATCCCGACGGTATTCAGAAAGACGGTATTCAGCTTTGAAAAGTGCTTTATTAGGATGAGCGAAGCGAATCCTCTACTAGGCTACACAAATTACATTTTGTCGTACACTTTACAAAAAAAAACTATTCAGTATTTTGACTTGAAATTAAACATAAAATAAATTATGGTCTGTAGATTTGCACACTATTACTTTTTTACAGAAGATGTTTTTAAAAAATTTCGCCCTTTTATCTTAATTAAACTATTCCAAATTATTATAATATCTGCCTTTTTTACTTAGCTTTAATACTATCTTAAATATCTTTATCTTTTTTCCATTCTTTAAATGCGTATTCTTTTATTATTCTAAAAACCTTAAATCTATTCGTCTAATCTTATAAAACCCATTAAATTACTTTTCTTTTCATTTTATTCTGAAACTAAATTCTTTTTGTTTCTAATGAATTAAAAATCATTTGTTCTCTGATGTTCCATATCCCATAATTTCTTGCCAACATTTGTTTACGTCATAAAACTGACGCCGAGACTAAAGAGTTCATCATCGACGTCACGCATACTTCCCCCTTTCCCCGGAGCTAAGTCCTATCGTAGCCTGCCTCTCGTCACGTCCTTCCGGCTATTTTTACGTGGTTGGTTCTTCACTGATAATATATTCGTCCGCGTGTTTTTTTTCCCGCAAGTATTTAGCCTGTTGCATTGGCTGGGAGAGAGAGAATATTACGATTATTGATTTGCTTAAATAACCCATGTCACCTGGAGAGCTTTGTTTACTGTATCTTCGTCACGCTTGCTCTAATATTTAACATTTAGTGGTTTCTATTTACGACGTAACAATGGCCCCGAACATGGGTAGCATATTGCTAGTGGAGTTTGCTGCATTTTATGATCATCTAATAAATATTTGATGAATCTAAAGGCTTCAGTTATTATTTCCGGGAAACTACCAATGGACGTCGGCCTGATCTTCCACTCTTAACCATGATTTTACGACTGCAAAACTTTGATTTCTCGGTCGAGTTAGGTAACGAGTGTATGGCTGTTGCTTAAGACCGATATGTTTATATCATACTAGTGAATACGCATCAATTTATTATTTTAATTAATTTATTTTACATGACGGACGCATTTTTGCAAATGAAAAATGAAACACGTATATTTTCAGAAGAAAAAATAAATCATAGAGTTAACATTTCTTTTATGAAATTTTTAAAATACTTTTTTTATGAAAATTATAGCATATTTTTAATGAATTAAAATTTGTGAAAATTCAATTATTTACATTCAATTATAAAAGCATTTTTCAGTGTTAAGAATTCAAATACACAATTTATTCTCATTATGTGAAATCATTTCGCAGACGATACTTACGCATTTTAAAAAAATTATATTATGATTTTTTTTTTCATAAAGTGGCAACAAAAGAATTGTAAACAAATAAAATTAATTGTTAAATTCGTTATATAAATATTTCGTAAACTTTTTCTTCGAAAATATTTTTATTTATACAAGTCTTATATCATAAAAAAAAAAAAATCCGACGTAATTCTTAGTTATTTGGCTGAATTTACTTTTCTAAAATTAAAATGCGCCAAAACATAAAATAACGTTTTTGCTTAATAAAGATGCAAGAATAATATAAAAAAATATTGTTACTTTCAAGTATTTATTTTATTAAATAATGCTTCGCGAAACCAAACAAAGCATGGTTTTTGCTAGTAAAATAAACAAACTGATTTTTTTTTAAAATAACATATTGTTAAGTGATCTATTTAAAACAAGAAAAACATATGATACCCTTACGTTTAAAATTTCAGATGTTTCCCAGCAAAAAGTTAGGGATACCATGTCAGACCACAAAATGGAAGCAAAATTGTGACACACACGCCCCAAAATAGCTGCCTAAACAATTTTCAGCTTACATGAACTGCTATTGCTGACTAATGATAATCAAGGGAAGTACAGGGTGTCGATAAATAAACGACCCTACTTTAAAGTTGCCTACAGGCAAAACTATTGTTCATAAAGTGGTGAAATTTTAGGAATAACATAAAGAGATGGGAATTTGTTTAAGCTAAAAAAATTATAATTAAAAATAGTTCAAAATCTCGCCACCAGAGGGTGATTTTTTTTTAGTAAATTACAGATTTAGCATTACGATAAACGAGAAATTTTATTTATTAACTTAACCTTATTCTAAAGACAGCATTTCACGACATGTTCCTAGCATTTCCCCGAATACACTGCAGCCAACTGTGAAACATGCTATCTTACGATCCCAGATGTTATCTGATAATGATGAAAGGCATGCAGAACATGCTTGGTTATAACAAAATTTATTAAAATATCGTAAATATATGCTAAATGTGTAATTCGTTAAAAAACGTTTCCCATTTTTTTTTTTTTTTTTTTTTTTTCGCTCAAACAAATTTTCGTACTTTTATTATGTCCTCCAAAAAATTTAACAACGTTCTCAACAATAGTTTGTTCTGTAGACAACTTTAAAATAGGGTCGATTCATTATGAACATCCTGTAAACACGATTTCTAAGCTATCGCAATGCTAAATGTGTAATTTATTCAAAATCGCCCTCTGGTGGCGAAATTTTGAACTATTTTTATTTATATATTTTTTAGCTTAAACGAATTCCCATCTCCTTATTATGTCTTTCACAAAATTTCACAATTTTATGCACAGTAGTTTTGTCTGTAGACAACTTTAAAGTACGGTCGTTTAATTATGGACACTTTGTATTTGCTATTGTTTCCAAAAATTACCATTACGAATGCATTTTCAACGTGTGTTTTAACTGGAATAGAAAACAGTCGTACTTTAAAGTATCGTCGGGACATAAAGAGTTAAATACAGTCACTGGCGCCAACTTATATGGTCCCATGGGGTGCGGACCCACCCAATAAATTTTATCTCTCCACCCACCCAATTCCAATCGATTTAATTCGTATTTCTTTCTTTTTTTTTTTTTTTTTTTTTTTTTCTTTTTTTTTTTTAAATATCTGAAATGAAATTTGGTTTTATTAAATTAACGTTCTCAAAATAGTTTTGTTTGAAAAATAGTAAGGACATCCATTAGACTTACAGGAGCACTGAAAACCCCTTCTGCGGATGTATAGTTGCATTTCTCACACACACACAAAATTGCTGTCTATTTTGCCATCTTTCTTGATGTCTTGAATTGATAGAGCACTTGGTGACTAAATTGTACGCTTTTCTTGACATTTGGTTTTTGCATTTTCAATAGTTAGCAATTCCAATGTTATTTAGAATAAATTTTATTGTATTTATAAGGAAGAACTTAAAGAGGCACAGGTCTTTTAAATTTTCAAAAAATCAGTTTTCGGTTTTTGCTTAATTCTGGATGTTTTAAAAATGTTTAACAATAAGCAAAAAACCGCATTCAATAATCAGCATTATTTCTTGAGCTATAATCATTTCTAGACGGTGAGTATAATGGGAGGTTCGTAGATATTGAAATTTTAAAAAGCGTTTTCTCAGATTAGCAAATTTGGAGTTTGCGCGCAGTGTTACTTTTAATCTATGTAAGATACAGTTTTAAAAAAATTAACCAAATATGCGTTTCTTTATAATCTACGAGGTGGAACCCGTCGAATTTCGACGAAAGAAAATGTTTACAAAGGAACTGTTGCATCAAATTTGTAATACATCGACAACAATAATTACATTAAAAAAATCCATCTTACACTTGTTAGTTTAACTCTCCAAAGACATATTCTAACCTAAGAGTAACAAAATACTTTTTTCACGAACTTCAACTGTTAAAATTATTGAAAAATTAAACTTCATTCGTATACGTAATCAGTAACATATATTTAAGATAAGTAATTTTGATTAAGTTATCAATTGATGCTTGATATTACGTAATGCAAAATCAACAAAAATGATTTCACCTTGACATAATCATAG
The DNA here is from genome assembly GCA_963932465.1 of Maratus speciosus. Taxonomy (NCBI): domain Eukaryota; kingdom Metazoa; phylum Arthropoda; class Arachnida; order Araneae; family Salticidae; genus Maratus; species Maratus speciosus. The sequence goes on from OZ010797.1 coordinate 106,351,894, forward strand.
CATAGCTGCCAACTTGTACGGATTTTTGGTACCACTAAAATTTAACAGAAATTTTTGACTTATATAATTATCAAAATTCGCTGCAATTCGGCGATTTAATTAGGCACAATTTTCTATTAAATTTTAGTGGTAGCTAAAATCCGTACAAGTTGGCAGCTATGTCATAGAATTCCCCCCCCCCCCCTTCAAATCTAAACCGAATCAAGTCGTTTTCCACGTTGCACATCCATATTAACAATTTAAAAACATTTTAACCCGCAATAGGTTATTAATAAATATATTTTCAAGCTTGAAGTCACGTTTGTCAACTATTACAACTTTCCATGTTAAAATTCCCACTCGTGATTTGAGGTCTTAGTATAATCTCTGTACCTGCCCGTAAAAATCCCAGAAATTTATAGCTTTTCGACGTATTCAAAGGGAAATATCTCGTTTTATCAAATAAAATTATCGTTTTATTTTAAATATGACCTCATTTACAGTCACTGAAATATTTTGCCTATTGTCTCAAACTCAATATCAGCGAAATGAAAAAATAGTGAAATATAACAGCATCATCAGGGAAATTGTATCTTTTTTAAAGTGTAACGTCATTTTCTGTTCAAATTTTTAAAAAAGATATTTTTAATTGTAATGAGAAAATGGCATCAGTCAGAATAAAATCAATAAAGATAACTAAATCATTTTTAATAGAAATGAAGTACTTCAGTTGCCACAATTAGAAAATTGGCATTAAAAACTAAAAAAAAAAAAAAATAATATCTGAAAAACAAATTGAGATACAGCTTTCAAACAAATTGCATCCCCCTCACTGACAAGCCCGTGTTAATACGTTCACTAAGCTCCAGGTTTCACTGCAATACAAGCAATATTTAAAGTAATATAATTCTATTAAATTAATGTATTTTTAATACATTGAACAATGATTAATACTTCCAAGGATTGCATTCATATTCGTTATTAAGTTTTTTTTATAAAATGTTCAAAGAATCATTTTTATAAGCATTTAAAACTAAATGCAGAAAAAACAACATTACAATTTTGCCCTTTTAGAAGACAGTCGGAAAGTGCATTTTTTTCTGCATACGACGGTGTAAACATTTAAAATGTAGAATGTTCAGAAGTTTAAAATTTTGCAGTAGTGAAAATTGCAAAACCGAAATTTCATTAAAAATTTCAGAGTGTTGCCATTCGCAGAATGACGTATGCGTTACGCACAGATATGTTTGTCCTTTATAATATAGATAGATAGGCTAAAACAAAAAAAATCCCATATTTTGGTTACTTATTTTTTTGCATTTGAAAAACTTGTAAAAAAATTTGAGATTTTTGAACTTTTTTTTATTTTGTGCTAAAATTAAATTTTAAACAAAACTTTTTGCGTATATTTTTGTTTTAAGTTAGAAGTAGGTATGTTATGATTCTATTTTGTTCAAAAATTGTTTTCTCTATGCATAATTTAGCGTTTTATCATGCGCGCAGCATTTAATCACGCATTAGTGAGATGAATTTTTAAATTTAAAAATTAATTTTGTACATACAAAATTTATTTTTCTGGATAATGTAGTTAAGGATATATACTTTAGGCAGGAAGGGGGAAAAGATCTTAATTGCATATTGTTTGTGTTTTGGTACTTTGAAGAAGGCGATGTTTCTGATTGTTTCAACAAACTCAAAGGTCCTGTGCCTCCTTAAAAGAATATAACTTAATAAAATTGTTTATAAAATTATAATTAAATTATAATAATTTAAAAATTTGCTTAGAAAAAAACATTAATTTCATTTTGAATTATCATCTTTAGCCATTCGCTCCTCCAACGCCCTCTCTCTGCCCACACAAATACAATCTAAGGGGGAAAAAATTATGTATTATTTTACTCAAAAATTTTCGATCCCACTCAATATTTTTGAAAAGTTGGCGCCTCGCAATCTAGTGAGATTTTGCAGAAATAGAATAACGCTCCCAAAATCATGGCTTTGGTTTGGTTTGTGTTTAAGACGGCCAATTATCAACACGTGGGATATAGCCCCAAGGGAGGGGTGCGGGGGTGAGTGCCATTCGTGGGGGATCTTTCTAAGGGAACGTAACCCGTATTTACGCTTGGAAATCCAAGATAACCACGAAAACTTCGAACGATTAGGCCGACGGGCGCGATTGAGTTCGAACCGAGCATCTCCCGTCTACCAGCTTCGAGAGCAGACCCTCTCGGCCACCCCAAAATCATGGCAAAAACAGCCTTTTTAAGCCATATTCAACTCTTTCTAGTATATTACATAGAAGGACTTAGAATCACACCAGCAAACGAAATGACCCAAAACAACGCAGGTGACTTTTTTTTTTTTAAATCAATCTTTCGATTTTTCTTTGGTTGTACATACGCATATGACAAAACTGAGGTTGATAGAAATACGTAGAATGTAGTCCTTAAAGGGGATACGCGTGAGTTAGATGTTACTGAAACAATTTAATTTTTTTTTTTTTTTTTTTTTTTTTTTTTTTTTTTTTTTTTTATGATTGATAATTTCCTCTTTGAAAACAATTTTTTAAAAATGTAATTTAACAAATTACAACGACCATTTGGAAAATGATTTTTTCAAAGACTAAAATTTAAGACATAAAAAATCGCACGGAGTTGATCATACATTATGTACGCCATGGATTAAATTTTTCGGTACTGTAAATTTTTAAAATTCTACGGAGCTGGTCATTCATTACGTACGCCATGGATTAAACATTAATATTCCTGGGCCAATTTTAAATGAAATTTCATTCTTAAACTTCCAAACATCCCACAATATTACTTTTTACACCGTCGTATAGAGAAAAAAAGGTACTTTTAAATGCAATTTGATCTCAATTTGTTTCTGAGTTATTATTATTATTTTTTTTTGTAGTTTTTATTACTTTTTTGTCATAGTGGCAACAGAAGTAAAAAAGTAGTAGTGGAAAGTAAAGGGAAAATACAGATTACTGTATAGACCAATCAGAAAACGAATAAAATGCGGATTCAAACAATAAAACGCTTCAGATACGTTTTTGATTTCCTACCCTGACAGAGGACAATAACCATTTTTCCAAATGGTTAAAAATTAATATCATTGAACATAATGTTTACAAAGTGCTTCAAACGAATTTTCGAGAACACCTTCCAAGAATTTCAACCTAAATTGTTTTTCAACTTTGATAATTTCTCTTTGAAATGGATTTTCAGGAATTATTTTTTGTAACGTTTGCTATTTCATTGATTTCACTAAAATAAGTAGATCTATGAATATTTGTAAGTGGAAAGTATATTTATATAAAACGTGATGGCTGACTAAAAAATGAAAAAAAATTTTTTGAAATTCTTGATGAATACTTTAACACAGACTCCAATTAATTTTAAACTTTTCGTGCTTTTTTTTAATATTTTAATTTCATGCGTTTTTCCAAAAAGTTTGTTTTTGCTACTTGCATCCATTATAAAAAATAAGAAGAAGAAATCGCAGACAGATCATTTCTTTTTACAATATGTAATTTTTTTCCTTTTTGTCAATTATACGAGGCATATTTTAATTGTTTTAATTAATATATTGTTGTAAAGCTGTATCACGGTTAAATAATAATAATAACATCAATAATAATAAAAAAATATTTGCGATTGATTAATAAGTATGGTATATAGAAGAAAGGATGCACCCAAAGAGGGAGCCACTAGAACACCGAATCCAATTGTTATTGAAATGCCAGCTAATCTTACGGAAACGATTAAGAAAATCGCGGATAATTGCGATAGTAATTTCTACGTAAAAACTAACCAAAACTGGATGAAGCTATTCGCTGATTCCTTAGATATTAAAAAAAATTGATAAATTACCTGCAAACTGAAAACTATAAATTCTACGTTACTACTGATGTAATTCCCCCGCTCAAAGTCGTAATCAGAGGACTTCCTGTTCATATTGAACCTAAAAACATTGAAAATACCCTCATTGCTGAGGGGCTGGAGATTCTTAAAACGGTCCAAATGGTTAGCCGTAAAGACAAACGCATTTTGCCACTATTTCTTTTGCACCTCCCTAAGACGGAAAACTCACAAAAAATCTTCAAGCTTAGCCCTTTTTCATTTTCGCGTTTCAATTGAAGCATACAGGGCACCAAAGAAGGCGACCCAATGCTTCAAATGCCAGAAGTTTTTCCATCACGCCGATATGTGTTTTTTAGACGCAAAATGCGTCAGATGCGACCAAAATCATGACTCCGCATCGTGCCCTTCGAAGGTTACTGTTGTAAATCAACCGGAAAATGCCCCCAAACCTAAATGTACTAATTGTTCCGAGGAACACCCAGCCAAGAGGTTGGGTGTTCCTCGGAACAATTAGAGGCTGCAAAAGTTATCCGCTCAAAAACGGGAAAAAATCGTATGCAAATGCGCTACAAATTAAAAGTAAACCGGAAACTTCAAAAACTCCAAAAATCCAAAATTGTAACTCAAACAAGGTGGCGCCTGTATACCTTGACTTCGAGACGGGAAATGACATTCCCAAGTTCTTTCTAATCTTAGAAAAAATTAAAAAAGAATTAAAAATTGATTCTTTTGATGACCTAACTGTTTATCTTGAAAAAATTTATGAACAAATCACAACTGAAGCTGATGATACTAGGAAAGCACTTAAATTTATGGACGGAATGTCCAGATTTTCTAAAAGAGCTAGAAAAAAATAATTTTCTTTGTAAATACTGTAAATTTTCTTATGTCATTCTGTAAATACCTTTTCCTTTTCTAATATTAAGTATTCGTTCTTATTGTGTAGGCAAAATTGTTTATAATTATGTAAAATGTATGGTCCCTGAAAAGGGTCTTTTTTTTTGTTCGGTGGAGTTAACGGCTTTCCCTCCCCTCGTTCTGATCGTCCTGGCATGTTCGGATGGGCGGGGCTTGCCCCAACCATTCCGAATTCACCATCTCATACGTCACTACTGACTGTTTATCCTGTTAGTTCTCCAGTTGTTATGGCACGGGGATGTGGGGCAGTTGTCCCAGGCACCTCGTTAAACCGTCAGCAGTAGTAGATGTAAGGTAATGTTTTTGAAGAACATTTTTATGTATTGATAATTTTTTTAATTCTAAGAACTCTTCTTAGAAATATAATTTACTTAGATAGGAGGAATGTTATTTTAAACATACAAGAAATAAAATAAAAATAAATAAAATTTTTACAGAGATGTGACTAAAAGTAAACATTTTTAACAAAATATTACATTTTCCTCTGTATCAAAATAGTCACAATATTAACCCTGTGACTACCGTTTTGAAAATATACGTTCCAGCGCACAATTTTTTATTCTATTCGTACCATTATTTGAAAAATAATACCAACCATCCGCCAATACTACGATTTTTTAAAGAGAATTTTATGACAGAGAAAAATTTATTGTAAATTGTGGTACGGATGAATGCGAAAAAGTGCTTATAGTCGGGGATTCTGATCAAATAAAATTTATCTAAAAACGAAACCAATAAATTCTATCACTCACACCGGTATTTATTTTTCAGAAATGTTTATAAAGACTTTAAATAAGTTTTTTTCACTGACTCTCAATTTCTAATTTAAAAATTCAACCATAGTCGCAGCCCTGCAACGGCAGGATGATGTAAGGTAATGTTTTTGAAGAACATTTTTATGTATTGATAATTTTTTTAATTCTAAGAACTCTTCTTAGAAATATAATTTACTTAGATAGGAGGAATGTTATTTTAAACATACAAGAAATAAAATAAAAATAAATAAAATTTTTACAGAGATGTGACTAAAAGTAAACATTTTTAACAAAATATTACATTTTCCTCTGTATCAAAATAGTCACAATATTAACCCTGTGACTACCGTTTTGAAAATATACGTTCCAGCGCACAATTTTTTATTCTATTCGTACCATTATTTGAAAAATAATACCAACCATCCGCCAATACTACGATTTTTTAAAGAGAATTTTATGACAGAGAAAAATTTATTGTAAATTGTGGTACGGATGAATGCGAAAAAGTGCTTATAGTCGGGGATTCTGATCAAATAAAATTTATCTAAAAACGAAACCAATAAATTCTATCACTCACACCGGTATTTATTTTTCAGAAATGTTTATAAAGACTTTAAATAAGTTTTCTTCACTGACTCTCAATTTCTAATTTAAAAATTCAACCATAGTCGCAGCCCTGCAACGGCAAAGCGACTATACTTATAATGATTTCCTGACACTCTGTTCACTAGCGTCTCGGTCTAGCTCCGCTCCCTATGGTGACCTCTTGGCTGAGGAATTGGCGCTAGTTATTTTTGAGGTTGCAGTATTTCAGACGAAGCACAAGCGCTCGCTTGCGCTGTCGTTGAAAATTCTGTTTAGGTTAGATGTTTTTTTGAGCGAAGATGGCGATGGCGGATAATACAACGATAATTTCATACTCACAAATTTTCACTACTACAATTCTACACATTCTACTATTTCTATACTACAATTCTACTCTCATTATTTATTTATCAATCAGTTGATCGTGTTAAAAATAGTTAAAATGCTATAACTTAATCTTCCGTAATTGGGTAATCTTTTTAAAAGGACCAATTAGTATGTTTTTAGATAAACAGCAAAAACAATTGTATGCGGCATGATCTTTGTAGGTTGGAAGATAGGATTTTAATTTCTTGTGCATTATCAAACACTAGAAAAATTCTTTCCTAAAATTTTCTTAAAATATTATGTAAACCGTGGTACCTACAAATAAAAATTCAATAAAATCGCATATTTCTTCTATTAAGGTACAGTAAACACTTCTCAAAAATGATACTATTTTCAGGCATGAAAGCGTTCCTCTTAAAGGTGGAATTCCACCTTTTTAAAAATAATTTTGGTCATTTTTTGGATTGATGCAAAAATGCAAAGAAAATATTGGAAGCATATAAGGTGGGGAAGGGGGGGGGGGGATCTTGAAAATTTAATAATCACACATTTTGTCTAACTAAAATCCTTGGAGTTTTTTTTTTTTTTTTTTTTTTTTTTTTCTGAATTGCTGTGCAAAAGATCTATCAAATCAAAAGGAAGCTTATATTATAATCATATGAAAGTCGTGTAAATAAATTTGATTAAAGTATCTCTCCAGAGTGAAAGTTTTTTAGACTTTAAAAGAAAAAGGAAGTTTCATAATGTTATTTTTGGAATAGAATATTTTCTTCTATTTATGCAATACTTTTGATTTAAAAGTTTAAATTTGTTTTTAATGCTTTCTAAGCTATGAAAAGAAAATAACACCATACAATTATATTTCATTTTATCCCATAAATAACTGTTAAAATGTGTCTAAATTTTAAAAGTTTGGTGCCATCATATGGGCCGAAAAGATTTTTCTCCCTTTTTCCTATTTCCCACTTTCATGCCTGCATTTTAGGCTCTTGGATATCAACCCCCCCACCCCCCAAAAAAATGCAATTTTATTCTTTAGATTGACATTGATACCTGAATTTTGCAGGCGGGTACATTTTGAATAGTAATCTTGCTTAAGTGTTACTTCATTGAAAACTTTAAAAGAAGATAATCTAAAGCCCCCCCCCCCCTTCCTTGATTAAAAAAAAAAGTTTTGGTGGTATGACTTCGAATAATCAAAGGTATTTTAAATTTTGTATGCAGGTAAATCCTTAATAGTATATATGCTAAGAAAATTTGAAGGGTCATAAACAAAAGTGTTACTTTTTTTAGCAGGAGAGGGGAGGGGGAAAACATTCTTTGGACCCCACTCATTAAAATTTCAATTGGAGTATTTTCGCATCACTATTAAGGTTATATGTTCATTCAAAATTTCTAGTGTCTATGACTGTTTTAATTCTGAAACAAAGGTATATATATTTTTTTTAGAATTTTTCAAATTTAAGTATGATTCTATTCAGAATGTGCCTGCCTACAAAATGCAAGTATTTATGACAATTAGAAGACACATTATCAAAAATGTTATTTTTCCGTGAGGGGGGGGGGAGGAGGGAGGCGAAACCCTTTGGAATCCACAAGTTGAAATTTCCGAAATCGGAATATATAATAAGCATCATTACTATTCAGGTTCTATATGTGTTCAAAATTTCTAGTAAATTGTTTTCGATATAACATTTATGCTTCGCGAAACTAGCAACACTTCGCCAAACTAGCAATACTTCGCCAAATCTAGCTTCGATTGGACTTAGTTGAATCCAGTCTCTACAATCTCCATAGGGAGCGAAGCTACACCGAGACGCTAGTCACTCTGTTCTGGTTCTGACAACAGAGATAGTGAAGATTCTCTGTTAATTAATTTTAATACACTCTTGTTGACCCCCGTTCTCAAACGATTTTACCTAACATATTTTCGTTATTTTGTAGGAGGAAATCCATCTTACATCTACGAATCTTATCAGCCAGTCAAAGGCACTCTGTCTGCCCTTTTCTTTATAAAACAATGATATTAAAGAAAAGAAAAATCAAATTATATTCATCGAACAAGCAGCATTGTTTTTGTCAAATATTTAACATATTATTTTACTTTACATCTAATAATTATTCTATCGGAATCCACATAAATATTTAAAGATATATCTGAAAAAATGCACAAATGGAAAAAGAATAGATTTTGGAGCGGAGCTATTTCGTTTTACTTTGAATTGCAAGAAACTCTGCCCTAAACTTACCTCTATCTTTGCTTATCATCTAGGATTGAAATTTTTTTAGGATATAAAGACATTCTCAAAGAATGCGAATACCATATATGCTAATCAGTACTGGGTATGAAAGCGTTCATTGAACGAAAGTTCACGAACTTAGCTCACTTTCTGTGAACGTTGAGTTGAACTTGATTCACTTTTTGATAAACGAACGTGAACTGGACGAAAGCTAAAAAAATCCACGAGTTTGAACGAAATTTACAACTCAAACTCAGTTTTTTTCATAACGTATTTTTAAATTTTTCCAGCCGTTAAGAGCACGTTTTTCCCATTCAAATGCCATTTAGAGGCCTAAACTGAATCGGGACGGGTCGAGTCTGATCATCAGTTTTTCTGGGTCGTGCCCGGCCTTGCTTTCTCTGGAGGCTTGGGCCGGGCCGAATCGAACTTATTTCTGGACCTGTGCTTTATTCTTCCTAGAAGTCTGCACTGACAGAAATTTTTTGGCCCGGTCGTCCCTGCTTGTATGAAAATTATTGCACCGTTTCAGTCTGGACCGTGGAAAAATCTGTTTAAGGAACAACCTACCTTGGGTCAACAATTTTTTCCGAAAAAATATATATTTTTTTAATTATGTACCATTGTTCTACAATTAAAATTCTCTTTAAAGAATAGTACTATATATACATTTCTTGGAGGAGGGAGATACAGTACTTTAAAACCTGTTATAAGAATCTGTGTCTGACGAGATCCTGTTTTAAACGGAAAATTTTCTTGATAGGTGGATCTGAATCTTCAAAATGGATACAATAATCCGCTTGAAAATAAATACTACATTTGCAAGAGACGACATACTTGGTAAAAAAGGAACTTAGCTATAAAGATTTTTTTTTCTCTCCTATGTGATTCTGTCTTAGAAGGTTTTTCGATATAGAATTTTTCAGATTTTTAAGTTTTTAAGCCGTGTAAATAGATTAATGGTATTAATAATAATACAGATGTTTACATACAAATAGAGGCCGATTAAAAAATCAACATAGCTTACAATAGGATATATAGAAAGAAATGTAGTAGAAACAGTATTTTGGAGCGGAGCCGGAGGTCCCAGTTCCCAGTACTATGCAATCTAAGACAGATGTCTGCACGGGCCGAAATTTCAAGGCCTGGCCCGATCCATAGAAGAAAAAATCGGCCCGGGTCGATATAAACATTAACAGTTCGTCCGGGCCCGGCTCGTAGAGAAAAAAATATTGGCCCGACCCGGCCAGGTATAACAGCTAAAAGTTCGGTCCGAGACCGGCCCGGACCGAATGAATTTCTACAAAACATTGATTTTTACGCCGATTTAGTTAAAAATTTGGTAGTTCTGACCAAAAATACTTATATTTGCTTTTTATTGTTATGTTTATAAATTTCATTTTTATAGAAGTTATTGCGATATTTATTATTTTAATGAATCGCTATTTGTGGTATGCAAATGTTTCAGTTATAATTAATATAGTTAATCCACATTCAAAATATTGGAGATTTAAAAATCTGAAAAATGTAATACAGTAAAATCGTCTAAGACGGATTTGCAAAGGGAAGGAAAAAAAATGCGTTATAGACAAGTTCCCTTTTTAGCAGGTGTAAATGTATTATATATTTTTTTCTTATGTATTAGTACATTCATTTTGCATGGATCAACATATTTTTCACGTTAAGAGAGGATTTCGCCATAGGCAGGTTCTTTTTCACACGTTTTACTATATTTTAATTTTAACAATTACTACATTTTAATAAGCCTAGAAATGCACTTTTCTTTATAAAGAATAAAATTAAATGTTTATTTGTAGAACAATGGAGATTTAAAAATGTATACACTTTTTGCAAAAAATTTTCTGCCTGGCCAAATTTTACTGGTCTTTGAATGGACCAGGCCACGCCGAGACAATAATTTTCATACGAGGCTCGCTCAAAACCGGGACTGAAAATTTAGGCCTGTGAAGACTAGGAAGAATGATACCATACCAGTCTCTGTTCGGTACGGAGAAAATAAGGAGAAAATAAAGAGAGGCCCTGCCCGGTGCTTCAGGAAAAAAGGCCCGGCCCCGAAAAGTGTAGTGACTAGGCCCCTCCCGGCCCCAACCTTCAGAAAAAAGTACGACCCGGGCCCGGCCCATTTGCTGTGAATGAAAATCCCATTTGCCGTGCAGATCTCTGGTCTATCGCACTTTTATTTAAAATTAACAATATAAACATGAAAAAGAGACTGAAATCTCAAGAACTAACGAACGGAATTTAATAAAACTTTAGATTCTGTTAGTCCCTGATATAAATTGGTGCTGATTACTTTTTGGTGTAAATCGCCCAACAAGTGGCGCTACTATGCTGCATTTTTCACGATTTCCGCAATTTCTGTATCTCCAGGACTAATGCATGAATTTTTATCAAACTTTACATTCAGTTAGTTCCTGATATAAATTGATCTTGATAAGTTTTTCGTGTAAATTGCCGAACTAGTGCCACTTCTAAACAGAACTTTTCATTATTTCTGCAATAGCTCTATCTCAAAAACTAATGCACGGATTTTCATCAAACTTCAAATTCAGTTAGAAGTTCATGTAAGTTTTTCGTGTAAATCACCTAACCGGTGCGGTGCTGTGCTGCATTCAGGTCTTAATTTGCGCCGGAGCCCAGCTGCGGTACTTTTCTGGTTTTAGTAATTTTTTAAATATTGGCCGGCATTCACCGGAGCTCATAAATACAGGGCTCCGGAGCCCAATGCAATAGTGCTTCCGAAAAACCGAAGCCTAAATTATCCTTCCCTTCCCATCTCCAAGCTTTTGCATCAAAACACTTATATGTGACGTAATGTGTCGCACACGCAGGAGATGGAGATAAAACGGACTCAATTTTTATATCAGTTTTGGGGCTTGGACTGACTCGAGCTCAATCTGTCTTACATTCAAAATTTTAATTTTAATGCTCTTTTGATCAGAATGAAGGGAAAACAGAAATCGTGTTTTTCTATTTCAAATTTATTATATTCAAATTTATGTTGGCGACTTGTTGATACAGCGCCACTCAAGAGACTGAACAATGCATTTGCTTTCAGTTCTATTTTCTTTTGTGACAGTAGGATAATTTTTAATTGGCTGTTTTTTATTTTATTATTATTTAGATATCTAACCTGAAAAGAATATTTTCTGTTTTTAGCCAATGAGCATCAGTTTGAGGTTTTTTTCTCTTCTATTGCTCACGAGTATTAAAATTACGTTACTGATTTTTCTATTTATTTTGTATCATGAACGCTGCCCATGCTAAGTCTCTTCTTTGCACATTTATGAAGTCACTTTCATTTTAAGTAGATATAATTGCCATGCATTGTTATTTTGATAGATATACAATCGAGCGGTGTTCCCCCTTTGTCTATAAAAGCATAGAATCTTTCCGATGTCAAAATTTTAAATTAATCTGATTTTCAGGGACTCACCACAAAAGATTGTTATGCTGAAAGAATCGATTATAGTTTAAGATATGCACCTTTTATAGGAAATTAAAAATATTTTTTCCATTCTTCAGCACATAAATATTGATTTCTGTAAATTTCATTAATTTTTTCTTAAAAATGCATAGCTGCGAACTATCCCTTTTTTGTATTACCACTATTTCCGAATCATAATCCTTACCATATTTAATCTCAGAATTGTGGCATTAATTAACATTAAAATTAGGCAGGAGTAGGTGCATAGGAAAGTCCCTTTAACCTGAAAATACTTGCAAACGGAGGGAGCTACAACTATGCAAGTGAGATAACGGTATAGTAAAGTGACTACGCCCGACCTAATGCAAACGACTGCAGCGCCCCTCGTGGCGAAATTTGGAAGATAGCCATTGCAAATCGAAAACGAAAAGAGATAGAGAAAAATTTCCAATTAGAAAGTCTTAGAGCATCAATTAATTAGTAGGAAACGACATTTGGTTCACACGGATAAGATAAATCGTCGCCTGTATACCTAAAAATGTCCGAAATTGATGAGCGACGATTCTACTTTCCATATTCACATTTCGGAAATGTAGCAGTGCGCAATTGCAGATTGTGACGTTGTACTGTACTGTAATGTCTGTAAAAATTTAATTTCCTATGCATTTTAAATTTTAATTTAACCCTTTCAGGGGCAGAAGAAATCTGTTAGTAAAATGGTGAAATAATTGACTGACACCAGAATATTCAAACGAATTTTTTACAAAATAAAAACACGCTAATTTGCACTTTCATTGCAAAAGCAAAATTTTATTAAAATATTCCTGGTGCCATTTGTTAGTTTTGGAATTAAAATTAGGTGGCTAGACCATCTAGCCACCGCTCTTGAAAGGGTTAAATCTATGTCGTCGTATTGAAGAGGCTTGCAACAGACGTTCCATGCTGAGAAATGTGCATGCAGAATTACTCTCACGAATACAAACGTGTATCGTGTGTAATGGCGAACTTTTCGAACATACTGAATATTAAAATTTTTATCACTGTGAAACAGTTTGTCTTTTTGGGTTTTTTTGTGTTATTTTATCAAAATATATTGAGGAAAGTACGTATTTATGCAATAAATTGTGCGTATTTCTTCATACTTTTGGCTATTCCATTCAAACGTTTACACATAATGGACTGCATCGATTTCGGACATTTTTGGGTATACAAGCGAAGATTTATCTTATCCATATAAACCAAATGTCGTTTCGTACTACTTAATTGATGCTCTAAAACTTTCTAACTGGAAATTTTGCCCTATCTCTTTTCGTTTTCGATTTGCAATGGCTATCTTAAAAATTTCGCCACTAGGGGCGCTGCTGTCGTTTCTATTAAATCGGGCGTTGTCGCTTTACTATACCTTTACCTCACTTGCATAGCTGTAGCTCTTTCCGTTCGCAAGTATTTTCAGGTTAAAGGGACTTTCCTATGCACTCTGTATGTGTAAAAATGCACAAATGGGGGAAAAAAATCGATTTGGGGGCGGAGCAATTTAGTTTTACAAATTTGAATTAGAAGAAACTCTGCTATAAACTTTGCTCTTTCTTTTCTTATCATCTACGAAGGGAATTTTTTTAGGATATAAAGACATGCTAAAGAATATGAATACCATATATGTTAATACATGGGATTTGAATTTTTTGAGGATATATGAGTACAGTAAATTCTGCCTAAGGCGGACTCTGTGTAAACTGGAAATCTGTCTACCGCGGAAAATTCTTCAAGTCCCGGCGAACCCATAGAAAATTGCATTAACTCATGCTGCATAAGGCGGAATCTGTCTAACGCGGAAACGGAAAGGATTTTAAGGTCCTACCGAAACCAAAATTTTGCGTAAGGCGGAAAAAAGCATATTTTAAAAATGAAAGGCATTTCGTTTATCAAACTTTAAAACTGTTAAGTCAAGTACTCAATGTCAAGGATTTCAGTTAAATTCCGTAACACTTTGAAAAAGGTAATTCAAAAGAGCAGAAACTGTTTAAATTTTAAGGAATTCTTGCTTATGACATTTTTTCCTATACAAAATTGCATTTAAAAGTTATTATTTCTAGTAGAATGAAAATTTGTGAAAATATATATTTTCTAAAATACAATATATTATATTTTAAGGTTGTACTCAAATTCAAAACTATAGCGTTCTGTCTCATTCTCGAAGTTTATTACATTTTGTGTCTGTAAAGCTCCAATTCGCATATATTACAGCAGTATTAAGAAAATGAATAGCGTTTCTCATTTACCTATAAAGACAAAGAATCTTTCAGAACTTCAGTTTTCAATAGATTTTCGAGTCAGGAAAATCAATGAAAAATAATCAAAAATCGAGATTTTTTTTTCGTTTTTTTTTTAGGGAGAGGTGGGAGTTTTTTCACATAAGCCGGAATATTGTCTACCATGGAAAATTTTCTCAGTCCCAACCGATTCCGCCTTAGACAGAGTTTGCTGTATTTGTTCCTTCAAGCCCTTTTCAGTAAATGCACTTTACTGGGAACCATTTAAGATGAACTGGAAACAATGGTTCAATCACATTATGAGGGCTCCCAAATGGTCCGCCAACTGAATACCAATAAATTTTAACAGAAAATTTTATGGTAGGTTTGCGCTAGAATTAACTTTCAAAGGTGATTTCGTGGGCGGTTTCTAAGAAAAATCTAAACAGAAATTTTTCCTAAAAAAATATTGGTATTCAGTTGGCGGACCATTTGGGAGCCCTGCATTATACTACTAAATTTTCTCCATGATGTTTTTATTACAAATGTGTATCACACTGGCAGTGGGCTATTTCAGGTATAAAAATAAACATTGAGGTGCGGAGTATAGGTATAACAAAATGGGATAGTAAATAGTCACATAACAAAAGCGTAATTATGCGCTTCCAGTGCGTAATGTGTATTATTGATCTTAAACGAGAAGAGACCCGTCAATCATACTAGCGTCTCTTTCGTGCGCTATTCCCTACCTGAGCGATGGATAGCGGTTAAGTCCATTCTAAATCAGGTGAGAAGGTTGGGAGAGCTCAGAAATTTGCTCCGCAAACCACGTGATGTTTGCGTCATCATTGTTTATGTCCAGATTTACTACTCTGATTTCGGCGTTAAGAGAGATATATGCAGCTTCTTAAAATCTTGTATATCGTCATTGACGACTATTTTATTATTAAAAACATCATAGATATAGGAAGGTGTATTCCTTATTCCAAGAAAAACATAATTTATAAGAGTTTAGACAATGCACATTTAAATATTCATCCTCATCAAATAAAATCAGTTTTCCATCTTTTAAAATTTATATGCTCTTGTATTTTATTTTTGCAATTTTTCTGATCATAAAGGTAATGTATGAAAAGGAAGATTTACTGTTTTGTTTACATTCTTGTTTGTTGGAAAGAAAGGGGTATATGTTAGTATATTTCATGACTATAATAAATTTTAAAATGTCAAGGTATATATAATTATATTTAGATGATGATAAAAAGGTATAGTTGGTAAAATATTGCTGTTAACTTGTATGCCGATCTAATTAATTTCATTAAAATCCTAATTATGTATAAATGCTTAATAATAAGCATTTCTTAAAGTGATAAAGGCTGTTGTTTTTAAAAAGTGCTTTTAAAGAAAAAATCAAATAAATATTAGTTATTTGTGAGTATAATATTCCAATAATATTTATTTCAATTTATAGAGTATAACGTGGTTATTTGTGAATAATACAAACAGCTATTTTATTTCTCTGTTAAGGTGATGATTTTAAAACTAATGTTAATAAAATTATTGAATTGAATTAATAAATTAATTTATAGGGTTTTAAAAAAGTTGTAAATGCGAAATTTGGATAAAATTTTTAAATATATTTTAAAAAACAAAAGGTTTTTTAAGTCCATATTTAAGAGCATATTGTAGTTGTTTTTTTTTATTTTTAACACACTCTTAAATAGTTATCAAAGTTAACTTAAATAATTGATAGCTTTTTTTTTTTCATTAAAAATATTTGTTTTTGCAAATTATTAAAAACTTGTGAATGGTTATAAGATATGTTTTGTGTATGAATTGTACTATTTTTATTAAAAAAAAAATCATTTACATATTTAAGTAAGATTTACCTAAAGGTATTGGAAAGTAATTGCTAGCTCAAATTATTAGAATGTAACTGTCAATATTATTGTTTTATTTTTTCTTCTTTATTAAGCATAAATTTAAAATCTTATGAAAAATAAGATTCTAGATTCTAGAGAATCTTTAAACTTTTCTTATTTTTTAACAAGATGCAAGAATAATGCATTAAAAAAAAAAAAAAAAAAAAAAAAAAAAAAAAAAAAAAAAACCTTCCCTGAATTCTTAAAAAATAACTAAATACCATTTTTCAATACCTAGCCTTAAAATTTTCAGTATACACACACACACATATATTTAAATATAATTCAACATTTATTCAGTATTCAAACATATATTATCACCCCCCCCCCCCCGCACACACACACACACACACACATACACACACACCTCTATCTCTCCTTTTCTTTACTTTAGAGAAATTTTATTTCAAATTTAATAGCTTAATATGCCATATCACAAAATGAAAATTTTATAGGTAGTTACAGAAAGAACATATTGTATTATTACTATTATTATTTTTAATATTATGAAGAGTTTATGAATAAATTCATTAGTTTTCATCTAATTAAGAAAAAAAAAAGAAACCTAAAATTAATTTCAAGAACCGCAGAGGATCTTATTTTTTCATAATAAGATTCTGAATTTAAATTAATAAAAGAGAAATCAAGAGAAAAAATACATAAATAATTTTAGCTAACTCTTACTCCAACATGTAAATCGTTTTTATAAAGATAGTTCAATTTATTCACATAGCTGCCAACTTGTACGGATTTTTGCTACCACTAAAATTTAATAGAAAATTTTGCCTAATTCAATCGCCGAATTGCAGTGAATTTTGATAATTAAATAAGGCAGACATTTCTGTTAAATTTTAGTGGTAGCAAAAATCCGTACAAGTTGGCAGCTATGTATTCAAAACAATTCTCATAGCCATTCATAAGTTTTAATAATTTAACAGAGAATTTTTTTTAAGTGTAGGGGGGGACACTGTTTAGTTAAATTAATTTTGATAAATAATCAACTAAGAGAGCGTTACATAAAAAAGCGATAACCTCTTACATATGGACTTTAAAAACAATAATCTAAATTAACATGAATTAAAACTTTTTCATGCCTTATAAATTGAATCATTAACTTAATTCAATTAGTATAGTATAAGAAATTTAATTCTCCAACAAAATATGGTTCCACTTCAGGCTGTCATGTTTATGATTTCATGTCGATACATGGCAGAAGCGCAGAAGTAGAAATCCGTCTTTATCTTGATTTAAACCAGGTTTTAGCTGAAAATTTGCACTATTTTTCTAAATGTTTTCATCATTTGAGCACTACTATATGACAGAATAGACTTTAAAATCCGAAGGATCAAGAATTAAAATTAAAAATCCAGTTCTTAATTCACGAATTTATTATTTTCTGTATCTTAAGTTCAGATTAATAAAAGATTTTTAAAATAAAATTGAAAAGTAAAGTTTAAAATAGAGAGAGAGGGGGGGGGGGAGGCGGAGGGGATATATTTTAATGACAAATATTAAATTTATACGCTTTAACATTGAAGTTATATTTAAGTATATGTCTGTATATGTACTGCAATTTATATGCATAAATACTTTTCTATCCTGAAAAAAAAAAAAAAAAAAAAAAAAAACTTTACACTTTATTTTGATTTAGGTCAAGCATCTGTTAGTATAAGCAAGTTATATTTATTTGATATTTATTTCTTTTATTGTTTTTACTTAAAAAAAATTATTTTAGATTTACTAGTTTATGATATCATACAATAAATTGAAAAAAAATTACGGCTATTCATAGAAAAATCATAATTAATTATTATTATTATTTAAGAATTCAAAGAAAAGTTTTTTTTTAATTCATTATTTTTGCATCTTGTTAAGAAGCAAGAACGGTTTAATTTGAAGAACCCCTTGGAATCTTATTTTTCATAATAATATTTTGAATTTATACATAATAAAAGAGAAAGGGACAGAAAAAAATATAATATTAGGAATTACTTTCTAATAATTTTAGCTATCAATTATTTTCCAATATCTTCATCTAAATCTTACTTAAAGCTTGTGCTATACTTATTGATTAAATTAATGAATTAATTTATAGGATTCTTTAAATGTTGCAAAATTTTGATTTAAATTTTTAAATAAACTTAAAAAAAATTATTACTATTTTTTTTTAAGTCCAAGTGTAAGAGTATGATTTTTTTTTCCATGTAAGGAACTCTTAAATAAAATAACTTAAATTTAGCTGTGCCTTTTTCTGTTGTTGTTGTTGTTGTTTTTACATTAGAAAAAAAATTCTGTACTAAATTATTAAAAACTTATGAATGGCTATGAGAATTCTTTTGTATAAATTTGTCTTTTTAATTTATAAAAATTTATTATTTATTTAAGTAAGATTTAGCTAAGGGTATTGGAAAGCAATTGATAGTTAAAATTAATAAAAAGTAATTGTTATTATTTTTTTTTGTCTCCCTTTCTCTTTTATTTAGAGCAAATTCAAAATATTATTATGAAAAATAAGATCCTAGGGGGTTCTTCAAATTAAATTTCTCTTGCTTCTTAACAAGATGCAAAAATTATAAATTTAAAAAGGTTCTTCTTTAAATTCTTAAATAATAATAATAATTAAATAAGATTTTTCCATGATTAGCCATTAATTTTTCAATTTACTGCATGACACCATAAACTAGTAAATCTGAAAAAAAAAATTTTTTTAAGTAAAAAAAATAAAAAAATAACAAATAAATAAAACATGCTATTATTAACAGATGCTAGTCCTAAGTCAAGATACACACATGTATTTTAATATAACTTCAACGTTAAAGCATATAAATTAAATATTTGGTATTAATATATAACACCCCACCCAACCTCTCTTTTTATTTATTTATTATTATTTTCTTTTTATTTTTTTGTCACAGAAAGAACACATTATAATTTTTATTGTTATTATTATTTTAAGAATACAATGAAGAATATTTTTTATTCTTTGTTAAGAAAAAAAAAGAAATACAAAATTAATTTACAACCCTTCTAGATGTTATTTTTAGAAGATTAGCCAGTAGATGGCGCTCGTTTCGAGTGGGAGGAGCCTTCAGTTTGTTTATACCTAAGCGTTGTGCGATTTAGAGTTGACCGCAGAATTCCTGTCTACCCTTCCCACCTGCATTTAGAATGGACTTAACCGCTATCCATCGCTGTCGTAGGGAATAGCGCATGAAAGAGACGCTAGTCGTCAATCATATGTGACGTAGTTGAACACGATTCCATTACCTTGAAATCGGCATGGGGCAGAAACGGGAAGGTTGCCGACATTTTGGCGCTATTAATTTATTCATTATTGACTTTATAGGAGAATTTCGTATTAAGATAAATTATATTACATTATTTTAAATTTTCATGATAATTATTTATTTTATTTAAGTACATTTTACTAAAATCTTTGTTAGAAAATACTTTTTTTTTTTTTGTTTCACTTTTTCTTTTGATAATCAGAGAAACATCTACATAGAACAAAACAAACTTGCTTTTTTCAACTTGCATACGCCAAACTAATAAAAGAAAATATTAAATTACATTTTATATTAAAATCTATAATCAGACCCGGAGAGGCCAGGTCGGCTGGTCGGGGATAGCCGAGGGTTCCCGGCACATGGGAATCCCGGAAGGGGCCAAAAAATGGATATAGAATTTTATAATTAGTTACATTAAAATAATTTGACAATTTCCCAATATTTATGCGTTTACAATCAATTTTAAGCTGTTGCCAGTGGGTTTTCGTTTATGGTAGCCTTCGTATCGGTGCCGGTGGTGCCGTCTTGGTCATATCGCTGGCCAGATGGAAGAGGGCAGCTGGCTGACTCATCGCGCGCTCTGCAGTGCCCATAGGCTCAGATCCAGAGTGCATCGTGACACAGGCTGATCGAAACAAAAAAGCCACCCTATAGGGATTTACTGCACGTGCTCAATTTCTGCTGAAATGGTAACCAGGATTGGCAAGACAGCTAAAAAAAAATCGCCAAAAGTTTTTTGGAAAACCAACCCAGATAGCATTTTTTGCTTTTTAAAGCCTTTTTTCAACCATGCTACGTAAATGTTTGAATGCTTTTTTAAGGCTTTGCATGAAAAGTTTGTAAATGTTTTGTAAAGGATCGAAAAAGGTTCCTAGTTGACGCTATCTGAGGGAGTTTGTAAGTGTTTCATGATAAGCATGTGAAAAGGAAGAAACGAAAGGGTAGTTACAGAAGTTGCAATCAAAGATTGATGAAAGGCTTTTATTACAAGCATGCATAAAAAAATGAAAATGAGGTTTTTATAAATCATAAAATCTTATTTGACAGAAAAATGAGATAAATAACTCAACTTAGAATTTTTCTGAGCTGAGCATATTTTTTATTTTTGTTGTTTGTTTGTTCCTGTGGAAAATTAAATTTTAGTCAAATATTATCTATACATTAAAAAATACTGGTTTTTATTAGTCCACATGTTTATCAAATTGCTTATTTTAATTAATATGTTCATTTTTTACCTTGCAAGAAATTCTTACATCCCTGTCTTTTACTATGTATGTATAAAATATATGTTTAATTTTTATCAATTCGCTACATTATTAGATCCTATTTTAATAATAAAAAAAGCTTAATAATGTTAAGAGGCTACTTCACTCACATAGAAACACCTGATTGCTAATGTTAATCCGCTGGGAGATTTTTTTTTTAATATCTCGCTTGCGTTTTTTTTTTTTTTTTTTTTTTTTTTTTTTTGCATTGCATACCTGCAGTTTTGATACAAAGGCCATTTTTCGACTTTGTTTTACAAGGTTTTTTTGCTTATTAGGATATATTCAGAACTGCTTTCGAGAGCAAAAATACTCCAGTAAAAAAAAAAAAAAAAAAAAAAAAAAAAAAAAAAAAAAAAAAAAAAAAACACATTGCAAACAAAACTGAAAACTTAAAAAAAAAAAAAAAAAAAAAAAAAAAAAAGGTGTTTGTACAGATTGACCACTAGTAACAAATAATAAAATTTACAATATTGAAATGCAAACGAGATATTTAGAAAAATTCTCCCATAGGATTAACATTAGCATGCAAGTGTCTACGCATGAGGGATGTGTAATCCCATTAAAAAAAAAATTCTTAAGGAAAAACACTTTCATTTGAATAAAAACCATTCCAAGTAAAATTGTAATTAATTATCAGCAGTGAAATTATTGAAGATTAAATACGTGAAATTTTTTACATTGCTAACTCGGCGCAAATCAACAGTGTATTGCAGCACTATTTCAGGGATCCAGGTTCGACATTTTTCACTCTGTTTATTTACGCTTAGTTAGCAACTTGAAAAATTTCACGTATTTAGTATTAAAAAATCATTCTTATACACATAGGCATAGAGTCTTGAAAATTATTGGTAACTTAAAATTAAAAAAAGCAAAAGGGATTTTTTTTTTTTTTTTGTCATTTATCCTTTAACAAAAGAAAAAGGAGAAATTCAATAAAATAAAAAAACTAAAAGCTTTTTTATATTAGAGGGTAAGAAAAAGTATTTAAAATGTTACATGGACTTGAGAACATACAACTCTATGTCTATGCTAATACATAGTAAATTTAATTATACTTTCAGTGACTTACCTTTTGAATCCAGTTCACTATTCAGGATCAGATAATTTTTTATTGTATACATATATAATGAAATCTGTGTTTACCTACAATAAATAGCACATCAAATATGTGGAATTCCAATATAGTGTACATTTAATGACTGTAGAAGATTGTATATTTTTTATATTACTACTTCATTAATTTTTTTAATTCTTTCATTTATTAAACTTATTTCTTAGAATTTTCAATTATTATTTAGAGAATATTGTCAGATTTATAAAATAAATCCTCCATAGGATTCTGATTGATGACCACGGGAATATATTTAGTCTTTTCTCTGAAAATTGTTTAATGATGCAAAAGAATCTTTTTTTACAAATTCAATGATCTTTCCAGCATCTTTACATAAAAATAGTAATTTCTTGCTTGCTTAACAATGTAAATTACATATTACAATAAGACAAATTTTAAAAATCATCTGCCTTCCTCCCTTCTCCAATGTTTTTCTTTTACCAGAGAAATATTATCCTATGTACAACAGAGCAAATACTAAACAAAATTATTTTTTTTAGTTTTTTAAAGTATAATTTAACTCACTTAAATTGTTCTTTTTCTGATTGTAATTATTTTTAATAACTTAAGACTGAAGCAATGAAAAATATTTCTCAGTATCAAGGAAATAGTCTCGAAAACAAATGAAACATCATTCAGTTTATAAAATTCTATTTATTTACATATAAAGAATTAATATAGTAATTTATTTACATATAAAGAATTGATATAATTAACAGGAACTTCATTAATTTTTTCTTCTTGATTCATTCTTTTCTCTCTAGAAAAAAATAAGATTATAAACACACAAATTACATATGTATAGTAAAAGTAAATAAAGTACAGTGTGACCTCAAAAATCCAGCACCAAAGTCATCTCGCCGCTTTTTTTTTTTTACACTTCCACCTTATAGGAGAAAGAAAAATAATAAATCGTTAAACAATTAAAAATTTCGAGATTGAAAGTGATGGATTGGCTGACAGTGAGATCGCAGATGCTATGCTAAATTGAATCCCTTCTGAGTACAGAAGAAAAGGTATCAGTGGAAAAATGCTTAAATTTGACTGGAAAACTAACATCTGCTTTAGATAAATAAGACTGTATTTTCAAAATCAATATTCTACATTTGTGTAAAATTAAAACTTGTTAAAAAGCTGTTCAAAGAATTGAAGCAAATAAAATTGACATCGATGTTTAGGAAATTACACGAGAAAAAATGATATATATTAGATTTTTTTTTTTTTTTTTTTTTTTTTTTTTTTTTTTTTTTTGTAACATAGAAAATATGAATAGAAACTTTTAATTTTAATATTTTTTAAAATATTTAATTTTCTAATTTTCTCAAAGACTATTACTTGGGTATGAATTAAATTACGAATAACGGCACCATTAAGACTATTAAAAGTATTTTTGAAGTCAGAAATTCGGCATCGTCATGGTCCTGACAATGCCGGATTTTCGAGGTTATACTGTACACAATAGAGAGTGACACAGACAGAATCTTCATCTGGGATTGTTACTCATAAAATGAACATTTTGATTTTGTGACACACACACACACAAAAAAAAAAAAAAATCCCTACATAATGAAAAGCACAAATAACCATAATAAATCTAGCCTTTATGTGTTTAAAGGTTTCATAAAAGAGCATTTTCTTATATCTTCAGATGATGGAAAAAAGAAAAAAAAAGAAGAGAGTGAGAAAGAGTAATAATTAGTGAAATAGGTGAAAAAAAAAAAAAAAGATTATATTCTATCAGCAGAGGGTATACACTCAGTGATATATATAAATGGATACATATCCGATATTTATTTTCAAAATATCATGAAGTTTGATATTTATTTTCAAAATATTGTGTATATTTTCAGTCGAGCAAGAGTAAATGGATTTTTCGACTTTGTCGTTCTGTAGATAAAGAACTTTTGCTCTGGCAATATGACAATTTTAGCACACCCCCCCCCCCCCCCCACAAAAAAACCAGTAAAGTACCAATTATACGTCTTTCAGGAAACCTTTCTAAAACGAGGCATAACTGAGAAAGGCGTATAATCGAAATTTTAGTCGGCTAAGGTGCAAAATCTTTGACTGTAGAAATACAATGCTGCAATCGCACAAATTGAATTTTGATATCATTTTTGATTGTTTTAAATACATTATATATTGAAAAAAAGTTAGCCCTTTGCACTCGAGGACTCCGGAGCGGAGCCATTTAAAATTTGTCTTCAAACTTGAGGGCTCCGCTATAGAGACAATAAAAATAATTTTGTGATACCTGCAGGGTTCGTTGATATATATCAATGGATATATATATCCTGATATATATTTTGATATATATCCGATATTTATTTTTAAAATATCAAGATTTTTGATATTTTCGATATTTTCAAATTCTTGATATTTATTTTCAAAATATCAAGATGTTTGATATTTTGTATATTTGATATTTATTTTTAAAATATCAATGTGTAAGATAATTTTGATATTTTCTTCAGTCAAAACAAATGTAAATGAAATTTTCAACTGTTATTGACTGTGCCATTCTGTAGATAAAAAACTTTTGTCTCTGGCAGTGACTTTTCTAGGCAAAGAATCCAAGAAAATTTTTTTACAAATATCTTTTCTAAGCTTTATGTTTGAAACTTTTATTTTTAAATGTAGAACTAATGATTATGAGAGACAATTAATTCAGAACAGCCATTGAAAGAGAAACTGTAATTTACATAATCTTATATGCAGCATTATTAGAAAAGAATTTTCTGATTGTGGTTTAATTGAGTCTAAACTGTACTACAGGTTAGGGAATAAACAATAAGACAAGCTTACATTTATGTTAAAATTCTTCAATTAAAAAAAAAAATAATTTGTATTTAAAATTTTAATTTATAAAATATAAAACTTTCTCGATACTTGATACAAATCCAATAGTTTATATACATATGCAAAATGTATGCAAATATATGCAAATTGTATCTGTTTTCAAATAGTACATTTTCAATTTTGTTCTAAGTAAAAAAAAAAAAAAAAGAAAAAAAAAAGAGAAATGCATTTTAGAATACTATTGTTTAAGTTTTGTATGTTAATTGCAATATGTATCACAATTTACGATTACAAAATGTAATAATTTTATAATTTTTAGTTTTTTTTTTATATATCATAACATTTGTATTCGTATTCATAAAGAATTAAAAAAAATAATAAGATATAACTAAAATCACTTTGAGTTGCTGGTAATACAAATGAAAAAAACCTTTGAGTGCAAAGGGTTAAAATATTAAAAAAAATAATTAAATAATTTCTAAAACTGAAAAATAAAAGTGAGAATTATCAAACCTTTTATATCAGTTGCATACCTTGTTAATTAAACTAATTTTTAATCATCGTCTGACATGCCGATTTACTTTAAAGACTTAAGCAAAGCATTATTTCAAGAATCAGAAGTAAATTTGCTTCATATACTTTTTATGCTTTCTGTATATTAGTATAATATAGTAGTATAGGCTTGTTTACTCGTAGATATAATAGTTTTTCTATTTATTGAACATTATACTGTATATTATTCATAATTTAAACTATGCCTAAAAGTAGAACTTTTGTTTATACAAGAAGTTTAACATAAAAGAAGGTAGAAGGAGGAATGGGACATGTTTAATTCTTTCTTTTTAATAAGATGAATGTAAATTGTTAATATGCAAATATTTTTAGAAGGTAATATATTAATTATAACATTATAAATATATTCATTTACTTCAAAACATAAATAAATTGAACTGATGATTTTTTAATGCTATCTCTGATTGACAATCCTGAATTTTCCTTCCAGTGATGAAGGTACTGAAATTTGATATTGTAGCACAGACATCAACCTACAATCTTTGTTAGACTGTATATATAGCCAACAATAGACTATTTGCCCCTTATCATACATTGTTTTATAGCTGTCCCATACCTCCCTGTTAGTGGGAAGGTATGGGGCACATTTTGAAATTTATGATTTCTTTATAAAATTGTTTCTGCAAATTATGTTTCTATATTGTTCAAGGACATTAGAGAGTGTTTCATTTTGTATTCTATATATCAAAATTTTGTTTATGTGTCAAATAAAGTTGATTTTCTTATTTTTGTAAAAAGCATCACATTCCTCCCCACTCTTCCCTCAAGGTCAAGTAAATAATAATTAATGTATAATTAAATATGCATAATAAAGATGAGATACATTTTCCAGGAATTATTCAATGGAACTTTCCTCATAAATGTATCATATTAATTCACATCAAAGTCGTAAAGTAAGGAAGTTTTATTTCAGGTTTAGCCAGTCTTAATAATAATAAAAGCTTGATTAATACATAAATAAAATATATTTGATAAAAAGATTGTGATTACCAATTATCAGCAATATCTTGATTTTTTTCAGAAATAAATTTATACTTTCTTCACGAAAAAACAATGAGTTCAGTCATATATCGAGAATTATATACAGTAGACTCCCTCAAATCCGCACAGCTTGGGGACCAGTGGTTGTGCGGAATTTAGAATTTTGCACATTTCTGATCATTACTTTGTTTACATTTTTTAAACAGTAATTTGAATGTAATAATGCATTCAAAATTATACATAATGCTTGCAATATGATAAAATATTAAAATAATTAAGTAAAGTAATAAACTACAATGATAAAAAGTAAGATAATTTTGAAAATGATTAAAATATTGAAAGTAAAGGTCAAATAAATGATCAATAATGTATAATTAAATATGCATAATAAAGGTAAGATACATTTTCCTTGAATTATTCAATGAAATTTTACTCATAAAGGTAACCTATTGATTCAAATCAAAATTATAAAGTAAAAAAGTTTTACTTAAAGTGTCTTAAAGTAAAAAGTTTTCAAAAAATGGGTTGCTCATGGAGGGAGTTCAAATGGGATGGTCTCTGAAGAGGTAAAATTAGTATTGAGCCTATGGGAATAAATTTCGTTCCATGAAAAAATGATCGGTCAAGGAGGTGGTCGCACAGGGAGGTTTCACTATATATATGTGTGTGTGTAAATATATGTATATATTTACAATATATATGTATATATTAATAACAAATATATGTATATATTTAACACTGGCATACAGTTACAGAAAAGTAGAAACTTTCATAGGAAAAAGAAAACATTATTCGTATCATTGAGCATGAACTCACAAAAACAATTTTTTTTTAAATATATAATAACCAACCTGTTAATTTAGAAACCACTGCCTGTTCCACTTCTTGCTGGGCAATTTTAGATTTTGTACCCTGTTAGGACTTTGTTCCAACATCATCTCTAATTTTCTCAACATGCTAGCAACCATGACTTCAGCGTCTTTACCAGATGCTGTCATTAGTTCTTGAAACTAAAAAATAAAACATAAAATAATAACAATGAAGAAAAAACTTTTAAACCCTTCATGACAAGCCTCCCTTGTACTACTATTTTCAAATAGTGACTTTTTCCTTATTTAATAAATTTATATTAAATAAAGTAAAAATGGTATTTTTTAGTTAGCCAGGCGCCAGTGTTATGTATACAATGTATATATACATACATGTATGTATATATAACACTGGCGCCCGGCTAACCGAAAAGTACCGTAAAAATTACCATTCCGGTATAGTAATAGTTACAAGGACTGTGTACACACTTTATATCACACATATGTTGTCATGAAGGGCTTAACATTACAATAAATTTTGTAATGTATTTTTGTACCAATTTATATTTATTATTTATTATCAACTACACCGGTAGCAGAAAGTTAGAGATGGGAGTTGCAGATTTTCTTTTTTCGTTTGCAGGTTATTTTTCTATTGAACTCTTATTTCGCTTTATATTATGTTTGGCTCTTTCTTACTTAATACAGAAACTTAAGATTATTATTAGTAAAATTAATAAAATGCATAATAACATTTTTTTTAAAAGTGATCGTTTGATTAACACTTCGATTGTAAAACTTGCAACCTGTCAAACCTGTTTTACCTGCAGATTATTTTCTGCCTCTGAAGTATCTGTTGTAGACACTTGGAGGATTTTCTGCTATTGGGTCAACTACTAAAAGTACACTTATTAAAAGTATGTACTAACTTTATGTGGTGAAATTGGTTGCCGGGATAATCAAGTAGTACCAAAAGAAGTAGTAGTATGAATTTCATGCCCTGTCAATTTTCACACTGATCACACTGCCAGTACAGATAAAATTATGGGGGGGGGAAGGGACAAGAAGGGTAAGGTAATTTCATATTTATTAAGAGCAAGAATCTGAGAAAGTGTCACACCTAGCATTATGGGGTGATTCATGCCATCTCTGATTTTCTCCAAAAAATTACCAGTTATTACTTATCTTGTTAAAAGGCCAAATCCAGAAGTTTTTTTCTCCAAAGTTGAGTTGTTCATTTTTTATGGGCCCCCAAAGGTCACCGTGCAGTGCGAAAAATTGAGCGTTTTTTTTAGACATTAAAATTGCTATGACCCACAATTCTTTGCGCAAACAACTTGCCACAAAATTCTTTTTATATATGGGATGTAGAAGGGTTCAACTTTATATAATGGATGAGAAGTCTGTGGCAACTTGTTGCCGCAAGGTCACTGAAGGTCACAAACTTATGCATTTTCGCTGTTTTTTAGCATTTTTAAGGGCCAATAACAGCTTGCGCGTTGAAGTTGCCATGGCAAAAGAGGTGTCATTTGAAAGACATGTATTAGCACTTTTTAAAAATGTACATATAATTGAGGCAAGTTGGATGCGCTTTTAGTAACAGAGCGCCAAAATGTGAAAAATGTCATATTTGACCGATATTCAAACTGTCATAATTTCCTGCGGCAATGACATTTTGAAATAATTATTTTGCTATTCTTTTATTCTATTATTGCTCTTTATGAAAAAATAAATTCCATTGAGGCATGTACCTTTAAGAAAAAAAAATGATTTTTTTAAACATACTCTATTCCGGTAGTCAGGACTTTTTTGCTTTTCAGAACAACTCGTCTGAATAACAATTTTTTTAACATTTACTTGGCTGTATGAATTGATATATTTTATATATTGTTGCGTTTATATTTATTGAGGACAATTATTTAGTTTTAAAATTCAAAAAATCACCGACATGTTCTCTATTTGGTATATACCTGTGAAATGCATATATGATTTTTCCATTACTGTTTAAAAATTTACTATAATTTTTCACATTTAATAGACTAAAAGCAAAAGGTTTACAAAGTTTTATACTTTTATACATATTTTGGAATATTTTGTTTAATTTTTACATATTTTGTTTAATTTTTAACATTTGTTAAAAAATCACCTGAAACTTGTACAAAATTATAACTGAATAAAATGCACATATATAAAGATATGTCTTTTTTTTTTAATATAAGGTACATTTTAAAATCATTATTGATGAAGTATTTTTAATTTAAAATCATTAATTTCAGAACATAAAATTATTCAAAGCAAAATATTCCAACCTTCCCCTTGTTTGTATTACTATTACTACATAGTGAAAAATGCCGAACTTCAAAACAATATTTCTGTGGAATATGAAGGAATTTATAATGCTCCTTCATTTAAAAAAAAGTCTGTATCTGATGATAAGATTAATTTTTGTAAAGTATTTTTAAAAAAATCATTGATAAAATATTTTAAGTTTATAATCACATTATTTCAGCAACACAAAATTCTGAAAAACAAAATATCTCAACTCTTCTTTTTTTTGTATTACTAGTACTACTTGGTAAAATATTCTAGAACCGTGAGAACAATATTTCTGTGCAATCAGAATTCTTTATGTTCATCCATTAAAAAATAAAATTATTATTTTCTTTTTTGTTTATAAAGGGTATTTTTTTTAAAAAGTATTACTGATAAAATATTTTACATTTGCAACAATAATTTTAGTAAAATAAAATTGCACAGAGAAAAAAAAATCCAACTCAGCTCTTCCCTTGTTTGCCTTACTGTTATCACATGGTTGGCTATTCTGGAATATCAGAACAATATTTCTGTTGAATAAGAATTACCTTTGTTCATCCATTTAAAAAATAAAGTTGTGAATTTTTAATTTGGATATTTTCATACTTATGTTTATATATTCTTAGTTAAAAAAACTGTTTTACAAAACATGGAAGAACTTAATTCGGATCCTTATACAGATTGTTTTTTTTATAATGAGCTATTGAACTGTGGAAGACACGGCAAAAGTCGTAAGGATGAGTTGTTTTCAGAACAGGACTTGGCAGCAGATGTGAAGAAATTATCTAGAAAGAATAAATGTTAAAGCACCTGATAGAAGTGTGTCTGAAAAAGAACTAATATCTAGCAGAAGTAGTAAAGTTTTACCTGAAGAATTTAAACTTTGTGCAAAGCATCGTTTTGGTTTTGGTACTTATTGGAATGTTCCAGCTGTATGTTTACACCCTTATCACAAGGAAAACAGGAAAAGAAAAGAAAAAGGTGTTAGGTCTGCATGTTGGGCAACATATGAATTAATATGTAAATATAATTCTTCTGTAAACTTTCCAATTGGAGGAACTGTTTGTTCAAAGCATAGAGATTATCTTCTTTCAAAAGATCTACATCAAATGAACGATGAAGTTGAGATAGCCGACATCACTTCCAGCGATCCAACATTTGAAGTTCGTAATTCTCTGTTAGTGGAAACTGATAAGACTGAGACAAATTCATTTATAAAATCATTAACAGAAGGTGTAAGCCCTGTTAAATTTCAGTTGAAATCTCCTGTTTCAAAACTTTCTGCAAGTACCATTCGCTATATGAAACGAAAATACTCTGAAGTTACCAATAATTTTAAAGCAACGTTAACCAAGAAACAGGCCCCAGAGCAAGAACATTAATTTCGAGAGGTTGTTTCAGACAGTAGCAGCTGCAGTGAGACGGAAGCTGAAGATGAATGTCTAAAAGAGATAGTAGCAGCCTTTAAAAGCACTCCATCTCAAAAGATGAAGCTAGCTTTATTGGATCCTCAAAAATACACAAAATCAGAAGTTATAGAGAAATTCCAATGCTCACAGAGAATGGTAAGGAGAGCAAGAGAATTGAGAGCACAATTTGGGGCTGGCAATATGCCTCTTGTACACAAAATTAGTAGAAACTGTCTCGACATGAATAAGGTTGATCATTTTTTAGATTTTTTGTTTACAACAGATTCTCTACAAGATGTTGCTTATGGAACAACTTTAAAATATGATTGTGGATTAAAACATGTTACCCCACATGCGATACCATCTTCTCTGGTCCTATACAATTGTCTGGGGCTGATCCTTTTACAGTTCCATGCTTAAAGGATATTCAAGAGTCTTAAAAGGAACAATTATATGTTTGTGGGTTTTTTTTTTTTTTTTTTTTAATTATTGATAGTGTTAGCGTTAGCTGAATATACTTGTATTATCAATATAGATTATAAATGCCAAGAATTTTGATTGTCAAATTAAATAACATCTATCATATATGTGTCACAATATATTAAAATATATCCATTCATACAGCCAAGTAAATATAAAAAAAAAAATGTTATTCAGACGAGTTGTTCTGAAAAGCAAAAAAGTCCTGACTACCGGTATAGAGTATGTTTAAAAAAATCATTTTTTTTTCTTAAAGGTACATGCCTCAATGGAGTTTATTTTTTCATAAAGAGCAATAATAGAATAAAAGAATGGCAAAAGAATTATTTCAAAATGTCATTGCCGCAGGAAATTATGACAGTTTGAATATCGGTCAAATATGACATTTTTCACATTTTGGCGCTCTGTTACTAAAAGCGCATCAAACTTGCCTCAATTATATGTACATTTTTAAAAAGTGCTAATACATGTCTTTCAAATGACACTTCTTTTGCCATGGCAACTTCAACGCGCAAGCTGTTATTGGGCCTTAAAAATGCTAAAAAACAGCGAAAATGCATAAGTTTGTGACCTTCAGTGACCTTGCGGCAACAAGTTGCCACAGACTTCTCATCTATTATATAAAGTTGAACCCTTCTACATCCCATACATAACAAGAATTTTGTGGCAAGTTGTTTGCGCAAAGAATTGTGGGTCATAGCAATTTTAATGTCTTTAAAAAACGCTCAATTTTTTGCACTGCACGGTGACCTTTGGGGGCCCATAAAAAATGAACAACTCAACTTTGGAAAAAAAAATTCTAGATTTTGTCTTTTAACAAGGTAAGTAACAACTGGTAATTTTTTGGAGAAAATCTGAGATGTCATGAATCACAGGTGTGACACTCTCTCAGATTCTTGCTCTTAATTAAACAATAATAAACCAAGTTTTAATTTGTATGAATTTACAAAACATTTAATTTTTAAATAATTCTTATTTTGATTTCATTTTTTCCAATTTACTATTAATGACTAAAAGTATTGATGGGCAATTTTAAAATTAACAAGCTAACTGATAAGCACTTAAGGCTCATGATTTTATAGGCTGTGCTTAATATAACGGTATCACTTCAGGGAGGTGGAGTTTGGCACTTGATATCTTAAGATATCTCTAGGGAGAGGGAGAAGATTCATTTTCGATATTGTTACCATTTTTGATCCAACCAAAATATTCATTTTTCTATTTGTAACTGTTTCTTTACATCAAAATATTCAGTTATCTATTTTTATGAAAATACTAAATTATTATTAAAATCATTAAATGATTATATACAATTATTTCATTCTGAAATGTGGAATACCTCAACGTTTAGCTTTCCTATTTTTTTTTTTTTATATATATATTTGCATATAATCCGCTGTTGGAGAAAACAGATAGTACGTTTGAAGTGATACTTGTGCTTATTAGTAAAATAAAGAGGAAGAATGTTGTCTATATGTTTTGTTGATAAGAGCGGCAAGAAACAATATATCTGCTGAATACATTATGTAACAAAGAGCTATTTTTAAATACTTTTAAAAAAATTTATTGATATAAACTTATTTTATATTTAATATAGTGATATTTTACATACTGAAAATTTTATAAATAACAGATGTATAACAATATATTTGCATATAACTGAAAATATGTAAAAAGAAAATGAAAGGAAGAAAAAATAAAAGAACTTTGAGACACTGATAACAATATGATTAGTGATGGAAGGGTGGGACATAATCCAGGAATGATAATGTAAGATATTGTAAAGGCCGGAAAGATTACAAAATTACTATAAAGTTGGTAACGTTATATATGTACAGCCTATTAATATTAAAAGTTTTGCCGATTCTCAATCAGCTGGCAAAATGACATACAAAAATTAATTTCTACTGTAAATGTATGTTTATTTTTAATAAATAATTTTTTTATTCTTCACTACACATAACAAATTTATTTTTTGAGATGTATACATGCACATGATTTAGTGGGGGTTTTTTGCAGAAAAACTTTTAAATAATTACTTGTGTTTGAAGACAGTTTTTAAATTTTACATATAGCAGCTACTATAAATATAGGAATAGCGAAAAGGGAGTTTGTGCAATAAGGATAAGATATTCTCAAATAAATTTAATGAAGGACATTATAATTATACAATTATTGGCACAGATGTCATATTCGCCCCATATTGGTGCGATTTTTTTTCGGTTGTCAATTTGGTGAAAACATCAACAGCATAAACAACATAATCTGGGTTACCACATCAAGCAAAATAACGGCACTTTGGCGCCAGTTAAGTACCCGTTGCGTATATGACATTGGCGTCAGAAAAAAATCGCGCCAATATGGGGCGAATATGACATCTGTGCCCAATTATTATTGTTTAAATATGAATATTATTTAACATATGATAAAACATTTTTTTCTCCTTAAAATAAGAGCTAAGGTTGAATGCACTTTTTTTTTTTTTTTTTACTTAAAATGCAATTTTTTAGGAATATATTAAAGAGACACCTTTTGAATATAAAGCTTTTTTAAATAGACTTTTAACAATTCTAATATAATTGGGGAAAAAAAAAAGATTTCTGTTTGAATGTTATTTTAAAATTACAACAGAAAATCATCTGTAAATATATATAGACGCTAAAAGGGATAACAAACAATATACCTACATTTTGATAAATACATTTTAATGAAATGATCTACATGTTTTATACGCTACGCACAGCATATATATTTTCAAATGAATGTAATTTGTTGAAGGTCAAAGTCTGTTTTGATTTGTAAATCAGTGCACAGCAAGGGGGTGGTGGTGATTTTAAAACGTATACATTCCTTATTTTTTGAAGACTTTAAGAAAGAAAGATAAAATTTATTTTTACAAGCTTAAAATAATTAAACATAAAAACAAAATTGTGCTTAAGACTTAAGTGTTTTTAATTATAAAAACACTAGTATAGCCTCGATCATAATTAAAAATGCTTTATTATAATAAAATATGTTCCTAAACACTTATTCCTACAAAAAATTCCTTACACTTTCTCGATTTCATGTTTTATGGTTCATTTACATTACCATTACGTCAATCCTATGTGTTAAAAGTATACATAACGGAACTGCAGTTATGTTATCAAAATACATTTGAAAATTCACGATGGTTACGAAACGTGAAACGATACGTTATAACATGTTTTAAGTAAATCATGTTTAAAGAAGTTAGTTTAATTTAAAAATGTAGCATGCTGTATAACATAATTAAACAAAATAGCGTTGAATCAAATATCTTTTTCCCATGGGTAACTTACACAGAAATCTTAAATATAAGACAGTACAGAAGAAAAAAAGACTACAGTAAGAACGATTTAAATAATAATGATATATACTAATAAGTAAATATAATGACAAACTTACCGCATTTTCTGTAAATGTTAGAAACTTAGAATAAACTTGACACAACGAAAGCTTTCAAAACAGACGCCATTGGGAGACGCAGGCTACGCTGGCCGTGAAAAGAAATAAGTTGCGCATGCGCAAAAATCGTACGGATCATAATGATTTCCGAACATGGGTTGGCTACACGATTATCACGTAAACCTTTGCAGGATAGTTAGAAAGTAAAGCAAAAACGACCCTTTTCGGAAACCTTACATGCTATCTGGGAACACTTTGCATCTGCTCTGCAGCATTTCGAAAGAATCTGGTTTTTAAAAAAAGCTTTTATTCAGCAAATGAGAATTTAAGTATAGTCATTCAGGGTAACTTTGAACCAAGGTGTGTAACTTTGCACCATCTCCTAATTTTCAATATTTTTCACTCCAAAAGACTAAATAAACTCCAGAACTGTGTTCTGTTGGCAAAGTTCCAAACTGGGATTTCTACTCTTTATTTTAAAAAATAAAATAGCAGCATTATACGAAATTAAATGCATCATCTAACTATTTTTGTGAAGTACTGTTTTCAAGCTAATTTTGAATGCTGTTTTGAAGTTGTTATCCAATTAAATTTTCATAGTAAGTAACAATATACTCATTTATCAGACATATTATTGTCTAAATGTTGTAAATGTGATAATATTTTGTGATTATTTATTTATTAATAGTTAATAAAACGTAAAATAAGAAGGCACTAACATTTTACCACATTTTCAGGATAACTTTGAGCCAAGTCAAAGTTATACTGATGCTTATAATTTACTAATTGTAGGTGCTATTGTCAAAATTTTTCCCATATTTGCACTTATATTTTACATAAATACCGAAAATTAACATTAGATATAACATGTAAATATTTTCACAAATATGTGTAAAATACATACAATTCATTTGAAGGTGTTTTGGGGGGCGAAGCTACTCAAATTTGACATTTCATACATTCGGCATTTTTTATTCTTGTTTGAATAATACTAGTACTAGTATGTTTTACTGTAACTATGGATATATTATTGAGATAAAACATTGAAAATTATTTTCCACTGCATTTTTATTTTTTATATGAACAATAAACAGGTTTTTTTTAATTTCTAAATGTTCATGGCTCTCTTCTTCCACTTCTCTTATGCCTGATATTTCTTGTAATATCGTAAATTATACAAATCTTGTGATGTTAGGAAATGTAAATTCGGAGTCTTTACATATCTGAAAACATTTTTGGGGGTTCAAAGTTGTCCTAACTGTAATACTTTTTTTATAATGAATTATTTTAGATAATATTTATCAAATGGTGCAAAGTTACTCTAAATGGCTGGGTAACTTTGAACCAGGATAAAAATTCATTTTTTATAGCTTTTATCATTATTATTCCTTAATTTTTTATAGTCATACAATAATTTAGGATCATTTCTTCTCTTTTATGCCCCTAGTTTCAACAATGGTCTTAAAATAGGAGTGTGGCATATGAAAATAGAGAAAATGCGGATCAATGTTACCATGAATGACTGTAAAACTTTTTTTTAATTAAAAATTAGATTTAATGTAAATAAATTTAACCAAAAATGTGATATTAATAATTCTTTTTGATGTTAGGTGAATTTATAAAAATAGTGAACTATAAAAACTCAGTATAAAAAGTTTTAAAAGTTTGTCTGTTTTTTTTTTTGTTAACTTATGTATTTATTAAAAGGTTAAGAATAGATTAAAATCAGCTGAAACTATTCATTCGAAATTTAACAGGAAGTATCGAGCACTTTTTTTTTAAATATTCGTATTTGTCTAATAAAAGGTTTATATATTTTTTTCTTAAAATGTTCCTTCAGGATTTCATAAATCCACTTAGAACTTTGCACATTCATGAATTTTTATTTTTTTTAAATACCTACATCCATAAAATTTTTACATATTCTTGTTCATGTCCAATATCATCATCATGTAAGGCAATAAATTTCTTAGCACATCAAGTATACCTGATAGTTTTATCAAGTATGGAGACTATTGTAATTTTGCCAAAAAAAATCTTTCTTTTTTCCGCTTTATGCATAAAATTTTTAGATTTCTTAATAACCTAAAGTTATCTTTATGTAAAGGCTAACTATCCTTTAAACCAAATTGCCATATTTCATGATTTAAATACTTTTTTTCGATTAGCAAGAGCCTATAATTTAAAGTGTATAACACTTCATATGAGAAAAAAAAGGTGGGAGTCTTTTTTATGACCTAAATATCATCAGAAACATTTATCCCAGCAAAATCATTTCAACTACTGACGGTATTGAGGCGGTAATGTTTGAGGCCTATAGTAACAATGGCTGTTGCCTCGAATGATCCTTATTTATACACAGAAATTGTAACATAAACCAGACATAACAATTTTATTTCTCTACATTACATATATATATTACGTTGAAAACACAAACACATCCATGTCTTACCCAGGGACTCGAACCCGGGCCCTCAGCGTGACAGCAGCCTCCGCTTACTGACCACGCCACCGGGCGACAGTAAAATCATTTCTGTAAAAGAAAAAGAAAATAAATAAAAACATATGCTTAAAAGTGCTATTACACTAGGTATCAAAGTTGCCTCTAATTCCGAGCGACTCAATATTATCTTAAGGCTTCAAGAGAGTCGTTCGGAAAGAAAGCAACTATTTTGTGTCGGAACGATTTTGACGCCTTAAACAAAGCCAGTCGCCAATCAAATGCTTGGAAAACTCACGATTGAAAAGCCTTTTCCCAAACAGCCAATGAAATGCTTGAAAAAGAAAAAAAAAGCTGGATTTGCCCAAGTGAGCTCAGCCCGAAAAATCCCAGGCAGGTTTTTTCGTGCGGGTCCACTTGAAAAAAAACCATTGTGGGGTTTTTTTCAATTTTTCTCATGCTTTCACAACTGTATCATTATTTAATCTAAGGTATGAGAATGGAAAAATAAATGTCAATTTAAATATATATATATATAAACAGATTTAAAGGAATTTCTAAGATGAAATGGCCAAAAATGAAATTAGCTGTAAAGAAGGAAGATTTTCATGCCTGTAATCGAAAATGTATCCAAATGTTTTAAATCTTCAGTAAATAAATAAATAGAAATGCTTAATTCATCTTTAAAAGTTAAACTTAAATTTACACAATGTGTAAAACTACTTAAAAGATGAAAATATTCAAAAAGATGTTAAATTACTTTAATACCTTAGTACTTTCAACTATAAAAAACATAGTCTTCGTCAGAGGAATATAAGAAATACTATTGTTATTAACGTCTAATTTTCAAAATCCACGTAGATGATGACAAAAGGAGTGAAAGGGGAAGTCAATTTTTAGATCCGTGAAACATGGGAAAATAAAACATGGATATAGGGAAGTGAAATATTACTCGTTTTATGATACGTTAAGCAAACTGAGCCAAATTCTGGGTATATTGTAGGATAAAACATCATTACAAACGGTATTTTCTTTAGTAATAATTTCTATTGATTCGCGGATAACTAAATCACGATAATTCTTTGAGGGATGTATAATTTTTGCGTCTTTGAAATTAACTTGTATATCCTGCTTCTGGTTAAGTCTTGACAGGGCTGTATGTCGGTCGTACTTTAAATCTCTCAAATGTTCTTTAATACGAACTTTAAGTTTACGTGAAGTCATTCCTATGTATTCGAGATAAATATTTTCTGCTTTCAGTGGAATTATATATACTCCAGAAACTTCATCCTTCGGGATCGGGTCTATTTTGGCATTAATTAGATTTTTCAGTTTTGTTGGAGGAGTGGCAATTAAGTTTACGCCAAAGCGAAAAAGTGCATGTCTAAGTTTTTCGAAAAGTCTCGGTATGTACTTCATTTTGCAATATCTCATATTATTCCGTGGAGTTTTTTCTATTTCCATATGGTTCTTCTGAGAGTTTATTAGCTTATCAATAATGCGTATTGGGAAACCATTCTCAACTGCAATGTTTCTAATGGTATTTAATTCATTTTCAAGGTGATTAATAGAGCAGACACTAAAGGCTCGTCTTATATAAAAGTTGAACGGAACAAGTTTGTAGTTAAAAAGTGATGTACTTTCAAAAGGAATGGTGCTGTTAGACTTATTTACTTTCCTGTAGACTGTGCGCTCAATTGTTAAGTTTGATAAATTTTTAATTAGCATTACGTCAAGAAATGACAGCTGGTTATTATTTTCTATTTCTATGGTAAATTTTACTATGGTAAAATACTCGAATGTTATTTCAAAAATTAATATAAGTTATATTAGATGTAAATTCCCAACTGGGCGAAAAATGTCCGGACCAGGATTCGAGCCCGGGACCTCCTGGCTGAAGCCGCCAGTGCTCTGCCATCTGATCTATCCCGAACGATTCTGGTCGAACTTTTTCACCCAGCTAACCTTGATGATTACAGCATCTGGTCTGAAACCTGGTTCAGCTCAACAGAATAAATCTCAGGTAATGGAACTCCAGAAATCGCTGGATACGAAATTACACTAGATTAATATTAACACAATTATTCTAATTGGTAAACAAATCATATTAGATGTATATTCCCAACTGGGCGAAAAATGTCCGGACCAGGATTCGAATTTTCGCCCAGTTGGGAATTTCAAATGCAACATTTTCAAATGCAACATG
Source organism: Maratus speciosus (assembly GCA_963932465.1). Classification (NCBI taxonomy): domain Eukaryota; kingdom Metazoa; phylum Arthropoda; class Arachnida; order Araneae; family Salticidae; genus Maratus; species Maratus speciosus. The sequence continues at coordinate 106,391,288 of OZ010797.1, forward strand.
CAATTTCATGTTTAAAAGATTCTACTAAACTTTCTGAAAAACAAATTTCATTTTGAATTTACAGAGATCAATGCTTTTGCAAAGCTAACCTCAACCACTAATAAATAAGAAATAATATTTTGATTTTTATAAATTGAATTAGCAATGAACTTAAATCATATCTAAACTTTAGTGGTTGAAAAAAACTGTTCTAATTGTTATGAGATAAATTTTTCTTCTTCTAAAAATCTTTCGTTTTCAAAGTTTTTTCTTTTAACTTTGAGTTAAATTTAAAAAACAAACCCAGAATTATCATCTTTTTAGATTTATTGAAAAAACACTTTCTACTTGTGAAATAGAATGTATTTGATTTGATATTATGTTGTGTGTAGTAGTACAACTTAAAAGATGTAAAAGAAAGTATCTTTATTAACTCATATTTACATGTTAGAGTATTTGACACTCTTCCATAAGTTCAAGTTATAAAATTCATCTTAAAGTACATAACAACCATAACAAGTTGCTAAAGTTTTTTTAAAGTTTTGTTCTGTGCTATGAAAAAAAAAAGTATTTTTATTAATTAAGATACTTAATTTAGAATTGACGGAGTTAACAATTTTCTTCTATTTAAAATCCAAGGTGTGAAAATATTGTTTATGCATTACACATATGAGTGACCATCAGTTCTATTTGAATAACGTTGTAACGATTCAAATGGGGACCCAAGTTTATCTTTGCCCAGGGCCGCAGTTAGTCATGATCAGGACCTGCTCTCGGGTCTTTATCCCTAGTACAGATAATCTACTAAAAAACAACTTTTCAAAAGTAAAAAAAAAAGCCAAGCAAAAAAAAAAAAAAAAAAAAAGGGGAAAGTTGTGGCTAAAAAATAGTGTGATATCAAATTTCCAAGCTAATATTATGGTACTTATTTAACATTTTTTATTAAAAATTTACCATATGTAAGTCGAGTACCTAAGTATGCGTTGATAGAAAGCCTTTTCTCCTTTACTAAATACATCATAACGTGTTTCTGAAAATTAATTTTTTTTTAATTATGCATGATGGGCTTGGCGGCCATCTTTCCATATTTTACACAATTTTCTAAGCACACAAGTACATTGTTAAGATCGGAAATTCGAAATTGTTGCTAAAGCAAACATTTTATGCTTTTAATTTATGGAAATGAGTGCCTAGAAATTTGTGTCTTAAAAGAAAGTTGAAGTAACTTCAGGTTTCATCTTATGATTCGCTTTTTTCGGAGGGGGTTAATTAATTAGTTAAAGCAGTAAAAATCAATTTGTTTCTTTTTTCTTCAAAATAAAAGACTTTCTTAATTTATCTGTCTGTAGCCAAAACTAGAAGTTCAAAATTCTTAATAATGTAAACATATTACGAGCTTGTCTGCTTAGAAATTTGTGTAAAATATGGAATGATGGCCGCCAAGCCCATCATGCATAATTAAAAAAAAATTAATTTTCAGAAACACGTTATGATGTATTTAGTAAAGGAGAAAAGGCTTTCTATCAACGCATACTTAGGTACTCGACTTACATATGGTAAATTTTTAATAAAAAATGTTAAATAAGTACCATAATATTAGCTTGGAAATTTGATATCACACTATTTTTTAGCCACAACTTTCCCCCTTTTTTTTTTTTTTTTTTTTTTTTTTTTGCTTGGCTTTTTTTTTTACTTTTGAAAAGTTGTTTTTTAGTAGATATCAGTTCTTTTTTTTAAACAGATTATATATAATTGAAATAATTCTACTCGCTAAAATTAGTCCTTGTATAGCCTTTATAAGCAGGGAACAAACACAATAGTATACACTTTGTTTACCTATCATTCATTTTTTAGAGTAATTAATAATTTAAAAGTAACGAAAGTCAATTTCTTCTTTCAAAGTATCAGTCTTTCTCAATTTATGTCGCCTTAAAATTTTCTATGAAGGATGAAAATTTAGTAAAAATCAAATAGAGTCAAAATAAAATATATATTTACAGTTAGTCTGTCAGTTAATTGTTTGTTCTAACTTTTTTTTGCTGACGGTTTTGCAAAATAAATTTATCTTTACAAATACCTACGGAAAATCCGAGAATGAAGCCCCGCAGGCATCTAAAGAATCGAAGATCTGTCTAAAGAAGTAAATCTAGCAATTCTAGACATGATGATGAACAATTTTTCATAAAAAAAGTCTAAAAAATTAAAGATATTAACTGTACATATAACTTCATCTTCATTTAGATCGTGTTATAGAGAAGAAAGAATAAATATGTAATTTGACTCAAATCTGTTTATCCATACCTATTTGCATAAATGTGAGAATATAATTTCGTATAAAAATTCCCGTAAATTGATTATATTTAATAGTCTATTATTAAAGCCGCATAAACATTAGAATAAAATTTTTTTGCAGTTAAAAATTGCCTGAAATCTATAGTCTTATCGTTCGTCAAATTTGTTATATGTTTTTTTTAATACCCAGACACCTTTTCTAAACTCTGACAAAAGATCACAGAAATACTGAAATTATCCAAATACTTATACCTTTCTATAGTATTTCTTTTTTTGAGTGGGGTGAGGGGTGAGGAAGGGCGCTTAAGAACTTCGTTTTGTTCTTAGAATTATGAATTAATCATTGAAAAGATCTACCTACATAAGTCTTGTTGCAGAATTTTCATTAGGTAAGAGTTGCATCAAGTTATACATCATGTGAATATATTAAATTACTTTTGTAAAATACTAGATGGGAGCCATTGGTATTTTCAGAGCATTTGCCTACATTTTAAACTTAAATCATTTACAACTATTCATTAATTTTCTATACGAATTAAAGAAGTCGTTGTTTCCATGGCAACTGTATCTTTCACTATTGCTTGTTTGTTTATTGAACACATATATATCAGATCACGTGGGGATCACGGCAGGATTCGAACCCGCCCCCACCTACGTTCTCAAGCGATTAGCGGTGTGGTGTCTTATCCATTCAGCCACGGTGGGCCACTATTGCTTTATCTAATACCCAGATACTCATATTTAACCAGCTGCGCTTAGAATCATGCTCATAACAGACTACATTTATATGTAAGATTGGTGACACATATGCACAAGTCGTGTACTCATATTCAAGTTTTTGTCCAAAGTACAGTAACTCAGTTTTCATTAATAGACGTGGAAGATTTCGATTAAACTAACCAAAAAAGTTTAAAAACATTGGCTTTCTGATTTGATTTTATTCAAAATCGTCTTAACCAATCAAAGTTAATGTCCGGGATCCAGAGTGTTTACTGCAAACATAAAAAAGTTTTCAAAAATGCAGGCTTCTGATTGATAAATCTCATCGCGCTAATAGCGTAAAATCTATCTTGATCCCGGCCTATTCAACATCCTTTAAATATTCGAGAAAGCCTTGACAAGTCAGGAAAATATCACACAAAGCAGGCAAAACAAAGAAGAAAAATCATTCATTGTCTCGTTCATATCCACGAGCCAATGAATGATTTTGTTCCTTTGCTTTGCCTGCTTTGTGTGATGTTTTTGTGACGCGTGTCAAGACTTTCTCAAATATTTAGGGGGCGTTTGTTTATTTCACCACCATGAAGCTATGAAAGGAGAGGAGCAGACATGTCAATCTTCCCGTGTGAAAATCTACATAAAAAGACGAGTTCTTTCCCCCTCTTCTGCCCTTTTCTCTCTTGATTTTGACCGATAGCAGCCCATTTAGCAGTCTCCAGTGCAAGATGCAGCTATATATGGCGGACGCAAGGGGGAGGGTGTTAGCGTGACCAATGACATAATAGGCCAGTTCATGACGTTTAAAAGTCACACGGAGTTGGATCATCTTTACACGATGATTAGTACAAAGCGGTGCGCCGATTTTTTTTGTGTCCATTGCCGTGTACAGATAATCAACTCCGTGTGACGTGATGAGCTGGCCACACTTAGGAACAGCTTCAAATAACGTCATCTACTTCGAGGTAAACGAAAAAGGACAGGCTACCGCGGAGCTACAGCGTCTAGAATATATAGTGTGGAAATCCAATCAGTCGATCACAGCGATATCTGCAGGATATTTCCCAAAACTTCAAGACAATTTGTCTATACGCTGTAACATTTTTTTAAACGTTTTATTAACTTACATTTGACCTGTGTGCTTGGCGTCAAACCCGCTGTAATAATACGATGTTTACTTTGAAATTTGAAAATATATAGCAGATGTCGCTGCGATAATCTCCCTGGATTTCAGCGTCAGTGCACATTTAAGGGATACACTTTTTAGCGGTTCTTGGATAGCAAATTTCCACATTATGTATTCTAGACGCTGTAGCGGTGCATTACACATGTCTCTTTCTTCTTTAAAAAATATCCTGCAGATGTCAATGCAAATGACTGTTTGGAATTCGACATCGTTGTACATTTAAGGGATTCAATACTTCCGCGCTTTTTTTAAGTATTGCTGGGATAGTCGATTTCTACAACATATAATCTAGACGCTATAACGGAGCTATAGTTTCTAGAAGATATAGTTTAAAAATCGGCTTATTAAAAAAGTGCTAAAAATTGTATCCCATAAATGTTGAACGAGGCTGAACGACGAATGTCGATTATAGCGACATATGTTAATTCCAACATAACTATTTCAAAAGAAAACGTTTCGCTCAGAGAAGATCTAGAAAATGTTGCTGCTATCGACATTTGTCATTCAGTATTTTTCAATATTTATGGGGTTCAATTTTTAGCACTTTTTAAAGAATTACTGGAATAGCCGGTTTCCACACTATGACCGTGATCTAGGTAGATTTTTCTGTGTTATCGTAACGAGATTGACCAATCAGAAGGCAGAACTTTTGCTAACTTTTCACTGTTTGCAAAATTGTACCTGGATCCCGACCTATATTTCTAGACGCTATAACTGAGCTCAGGAATAGTACAGAAAGCAAACTCCGTATTTTGATACATTAAGGCCGGGATCTAATTCGGAACAAATGTGTCTCTATAACGAAGTAGCGACATACGGCCAATAAATGTTTATTGGTAAAAGTGATAAAAACAAATCGTTAAAGTTCTTTGCGAGCATGCCATTATTGTCATGTTAATGCATGCTGAATTATTTCCCTAGTCTAATAGAGATCGTCCATGCGCGTATCTTCTAATGGAGGATATTCCAAATATGGGTTCGAGGATGAAAAAGTCACGTGGTACCGATAATTTACCCAAAGAATTTCTAACTGATAAGAAGGGAAACAGGAAACTACACTGTTAAAAATATCGTGAAAAATTACCTCGGTTCTTACAGGTTCTCTATTTTCTGACCAATGAGAACGCTACATAAACGCCTATGAAGCGTTCTCATTGGTCAGAATACAGATAGCCTTTAAAAACAGAGGTAATTTTTCACGATATTTTTAACAGTGTACTACTGCTTTCTCCCATGAACTGTTTCATTGGCTAGCGGGGATTTACATTACGTAGACGGAGCCTTCCCTTCTTTACGCTAGACGTTCTTACCTTGAACATGTGATCATAACGTAGATTGAATATCCTCTATTCAAGAAAGCGGGGCGGGTTGCCGTACTTTCGACAAAAGCTTGAAATGAGCATGCCTCCTGTGCATATATCAACACTCTTATGTATAAAGGCTCTCTGTTATGGTGTTGTTTCTGATACAGCGCCTAGAATACCTAGTGTGGAAATATGCTATCCAAACAGTTCTAAAAATTTGTATCCCTTAAATGTGCGACGATACTGCTAAAATTTCAAGTGTCGATCACAGCAACATCTTTGGGATTTTCGTATTACTGTTATTACATTGTATAGACTAGCAATTTCTTGCAGTTGTAGAAAATATCCTGCAGATGTCGCTGCGATCTGCATATTACAGCAGTATCATTGCACATTTAAGGGATACAATATTTTAGCGCTTTTTTATGTATTACAGGGTTAGCCGATTTCAACACTGTATATTCTAGGCGCTATAGTTTCTGAGCGCTTTTGGTTAAATTTCGATATTCGTGTTTTAGAGTGAGCAATAGAGAAAAGTACTAAAACTATTGAAACAACAACTTCTTTAATATTGAAATGTATAGCAAAGGAGTTCAGAATCAATGCCTTAAATAGTTGCGAATACGCACTGTTGTTATGACATCAATACCCTTCCTGGATTTACAAATGCAAAATTGTGTTCAACATAATTGGCCGCAATCTAGATAGATTTTTCGCTGTTAGCGAAACGAGATTCATTAATCAGAAGCTTGCACTTTTGCGAACTTTTCGCTGTTTGCAGCAATGCAGGCTATTGATTGGTGAATCTCGTTTCGCTAACAGCGAAAAATCCATCTGGATCCCAGCCTAAATTTCTGTAAACATTGCACTTCATCCATGGCGCTAAGAAAATGACTCAAAACTTTTATGACATAGGTCGGGATCCAGAAGCAGCAAAAATTCTCAAACATTCTGGCTTCTGATTGGTCAAATTCATTTCGCGAACAGCGAAAAATCTATCTGGATCTCGGTCATTGTTTTCTTCGATGAAATCAATGCAAAAGGATAATATAAAAAAATTTAAAAGGCTTCTAAAATGATTTGGCGGGTTTATCGCTGTTTGGCATAATTTATAAACTTTAGAATTAATTAACAGTTTTTCGCTAATTAAGAATAGAAAATTTGTGTTTTTAAAGCTGAATTTTACAAAAGCACGTAGATTGAGTAAATATCTGTCCAAAAATGCAATCCTTACTTTTTTATGTCCATTATTTAAGTCTCTACCTTAATTGAACCATAGATTGTGACGAAGAAAATAAATCGGTCATTTTCAGTATCTCGACGTTATTTTAAAAAATCTATATCTCTGTTTATAATTAATTTATGAGGATGCATTTGGTCTCAAATTGAAGATCTTTTCCATTAGGTCCTTCTGGTTTTGGTTTTATTTTTCTGCGATGATTGGTTCTTTTGATATGGGAAATTTTACGCTGGCATGTTTGGTTGATTTAACATGGAGAAGTTGTCATCAGTATAATAAGCAGTTACGGTGTCTTGCGTTTTATTCTTGGCGTTTGTTTGTTTGGCGAGGTTAGCATTTTTTTTCAGCTTGGCTTGGCAGAACGACCGTCCTGCTTGATCGGCCGTCATAAACAACACCAACACCCTAGTTTTTTTTTTTTTTTAACCATCTTCGTGATATGCTTCTATTGCATGTGTCAACCCTTTCAAGGGCAAGTAATTGCGTTTATGTAATGTTGAATTCACACCGTAATTTTCGAAAAGCAATGTTGAAATTTTTTTTCACCAAAGTTATAAAGGTTAAATTTAGTTGGCAGTTTCTGCTGTTACCGCCCCTAAAGGGGTTAAAGAATTTATCCAGAAGTTATTGATTTAAAATACTGATACGAACAATAAAATTTTCTCTACATTCTGCGACCCCTGATAATCTGATTCAAAAACTGATGTGCTGACTTTTACCCCCTTTATTGGGATAAATAGAAGGGGTTTTTTTCTTAATACTTCAATATATCAAAAATAGCGAAAATAATTTCAGTTCTGAAAAATATTTCTTATATAAAAGGTTATATAATCAATAAAACTGTAACACTATTTTTGAATAAAATTAGATAGTAAATAGTGTTACCGACAGTAAATATTACAAAAAATTTGGAAAAAAATAGTAAAAATGCAGAAAAAATAGTAAAAAGATAAGAACAAGAACTCTTTTACACGCAAACATACACAAAAAAAATTATTGTTTTAAATGTTTTTGAAATTTATGTCAATTTGGAGATAAGATATTATTTTCAGATGCTTAAAAAAATTTCTCACATCTTATCAACATATCTGTTCAAGCAATTCATTAGATCTTGCATTAAAAATACTTTCGAAGCGGATTTTCCTCATTAAATTGAAGTATATTCTCTGTTTTGCTCTTTAAAATAAATAATAAGAATTGCATTTTGAATAATACATCAAAGCAAACTACATCGTGCTGAATCCTGACCAACCATATACAAGGCCAGTTCATGGCTTTTATGACGTCAAACGGACCGGATCATCTTTATTAAGGCTCCTATAATACGGGCTGACTCACGCCGCCATTTAATCGCCGATAGCAGAAGAACGATTGGCCAGGCCGCGTGGGCAACAATCGCTCATTGGTCAAAGTGGAATTAAGGCTTCTATAATACGGGCTAACTCACGCCGCCATTTAATTGCCAGTAGGAGAAGAACGATTGACCACGCCGCGTTGGCAACAATCGCTCATTGGTCAAAGTGGGAAACAAAATGCTTGACGTTTCAGCCTCTTTAGTCAGCTTCTTTGTAGTGAAGTATTAAGAAAATGGATAATCTCTTTAAAAAAGGGATATTTTAAATACATATCAGGTCTCTCTAATCGGTGTATGCTGCTTTTATTTACAGAGATATTATTTTATGGAGTTGGTGAATTTTTTATTAGTTAAATTTATTATTTTTTTTATCTGTAATCTTTGTGCTTGATATGGGTGTTTAAGCCTAACGATAAACTGATAATATTTTTATATTTTCAAAACTAAATTTGTTTCATTGCTTGTCTTATGCTATAATTTTTTTTATTTTATAGATCGAATACGCTGTTTACAGATTTTCTCTTTTCTTTCGTCATAAAATTAAATTTTTAAATTGTGTATTCTATTAAATTTTACATTTGTTTAGCATGTAGCTTGTGTTTACTTTTAATTTTCTCCCTAAAAATATTTACAGGATAATCAAACGGAGTAAAATTTATTTCTAAACATATTTTTAATTTCTCATTTTAATAAGTTTTAGTGTTTTTTGTAAAATTTAGAATGTTGCTGTATCTTGCCTTTCTATTATTTTTTTAATTGCGTTCTAAAACTTAAGATGACAAAATTAGTGTTCTTCCGATGACTATTTTAATAATATTGAAATATAGATATTGCACATTTAAAAAAGTATGTCTGAAATACATGCGTATTTTATTTATTTATCAATATGGAAATCCTATTTCATTTAGGTTTCTGTATAATAGATTTTCAGAATCTTTCATAAAAAATATATGTTAAAAAAGTGTTTTGGATTTTTTATATTTTTTTAATAAACATCCAATGTTGCATTTTACTGAATTATTAATATGCAAACACAATGTACAACTGCTAATCTCCCCATTTCTTTTCAGTGAAATAAATATACTATGGACCAGAAGTTTTATTTAAATGAAAAAAAGGCACCAAAATAATATCTAATATGTGTGTATTTATAAATAATTCCTTAGAATGAAGTAAAACCCTTTCACCTTAAACATCGATCTAAATTTTGTCTGTTGAGTTTTAAACATTTATATTTTCTTTTCAAAATCTTAACTACATGATTTTATGATTTCGTATTAACAATATACAGGGTGTCCCTAAACTCATGGTACATACGCTAGGGGGAGATAGAACACTTCAAGACGAGTAATAGTAAATAGGAAACCAAGGGTCCCAAACGTCTTCCGAAGGAGACAGGCGCCATCAAAGTTTAGGGTCCCAAATTGCAAATGATTATAAAAAAACGGAAATTTGGTCGATTCGTTTGCGGTTTTCACTAAAAATATTCTTTATGTTAGTATTTTCTTGGAAATAAATTTTAAAGATAAAGCTAAAATATGCCGATAGAGGGCGCTTTAGACTTTGGAGTAGCCAACAACTATTTTTTACCGTTATTTTTTGTGTCTCATTACATGCTTTCAAAAGCTTAGACTTAAACTTAAATTTTGAGCTCAAAATCTGAATCGTTGGGAGTGGTTAAGTAGCGCAAACTGAACTGTGTTCAGGAGTTAAAATTTCAAATGATTATAAAAAACGGAAAAATCGGTCGATTCGTTTGCCGTTTTCACTAAAACTATTCTTTGTGTCAATATTGTCTTAAAAATAAATTTTAAAGATAAAGTTAAAAAATACCGATAGAGGGCGCTTTAGACTTTGGAGTAACGAAAAACTATTTTTTACTGTTATTTTTTGTATCTCATTACATACTTTCAAAAGCATAGACTTAAAGTTAAATTTTGAGCTCCAAATCTGAATCGCTGGGAGTGGTTAAGTAGCGCAAACCGAACTGTGTTCAGGAGGGGGGATTCAAATTTCAACTTATGAACACAGTTCAGTTTGCGCTACTTAACCACTCCCACCGTTTCAGATTTTGAGCTCAAAATTTAAGTCTAAGCTTTTGAAAGAAAGTAATGATATAAAAAAAAAAAATAACGGTGAAAAATAGTTGTTCGTTACTCCAAAGTCTAAAGCACTCTTTATCGGTATTTTTCGAACTGTATCTTTAAAATTTATTTTCAAGAAAATACTGCCATAAAGAATAGTTTTAGTGAAAACCGCAAACGAATCGACCAATTTACCGTTTTTTATAATCATTTGAAATTTTTACTCCTGAACACAGTTCAGTTTGCGCTACTTAATCACTCCCAACGATTCAGATTTTGAGCTCAAAATTTAAGTTTAAGTCTAAGCTTTTGAAAGCATGTAATGAGATACAAAAAATAACGGTAAAAAATAGTTGTTGGCTACTCCAAAGTCTAAAGCGCCCTCTATCGGCATTTTTTGAACTGTATCTTTAAAATTTATTTTCAGGAAAATACTGACATAAAGAATAGTTTTACTGAAAACCGCAAACGAATCGACCAATTTTTCCGTTTTTTATAATCATTTGAAATTTTGGTGCTTAAACTTTAAAGGCGCCTATCTCCTTCGGAAGACGTTTGGGACCCTTGGTTTTCTATTTACTATTACTCGTCTTGATGTGTTCTATCACCCCCTAGCGTATGTACCATGAGTTTAGGGACACCCTGTATAACGTATTAACATATTAACTATATGATTTCTTTGGTGGCGCTCCGACCAAGTGATCTCATGGTCGTATTGTCATTACCTTGACGTCACACCGTGCACTGCCATTGTATTTCTTTCCTCGCGGTTGAATACGTGTTGAATAAGGAAAGGGCATGTTTACAAACAAACACTTCCGTCAACCAATCTACCAACTACATTTTTGCCATAAACATCATTGCAGGAATAGTCTTGGCGACGTAGGCCAATCATATCAGAGACGAGTTAAACGTAGACCAATCAAATTTCCGTAGCTCATGCTTACAGGTAGGAGTCATAAAAAACGGACAGATTTTCTTGTTGAACCAACAGTAACGTCAGCTGTCCTTTCCTTATTAGAAAGTTTGCGTTTGGTATTATCCGAATTAACGAAATGCAAACGCGATTAAAATATTTAACTCATACCGGTAAAATTAAATTGATACTTTCTAACTAAATTAAATACGTACAACCATACACGCAAGCTTATGTTACTTTGGTTAAAAAAAACGAGCGAACAAGCATCTATACAATGCTGAGTTCTCGTTGAAATTTTCAAGAAAAATATTGAATACTCTAGGGTTGGGCATTTCGACTCATTTTGAGGAGTCGACGCTGAGTCGACTCACTTGATTGATGAGTCGGCATAGTGAGTCGACTCTCGACTCACTTGTGATTGGTTGGTTGGTTGTAAAGATGACGTAATTGTATATCTCGTATCGTGTGTATCGCGCAAAAGAGAATATTTGAGCGTATTCTTGATTTATTTTGCATTTGTTTTTATTTTATAAAGATGTTTATTGTATTAGACTTTGTTGGATGGGAACTGGGGGCAGCCAAACTAGAGGTCTGCACGGGCCGAAATTTTCACGCACTGGCCCGGCCCGACCCATAGAAAGAAAAAGTTCAGCTCGGATAGTAAAAAAAAAATTAATGGCCTGGCACGATGAAAAACTTAAAAGTTCAGCCAGAGGTCAGTCTGCCCCCCGCACACAACAATTATTGGCCCGAACCGGAAAAAGTTAAATCTCGGCCTTAGCCTGACCCGGCATCATTGAATTTGGATCATTCGGAGGGGGTGGAATTTAGATGACTGAATATTTATTGTCAATAAAATAACAGATAAAGCAAATCAAAATAATAAAAATAATGAGTTTCAAGTATTTTAAACTCTTTCTGAGTTTGGTGGGGCGCAGGGCCGAAACTAGCCTTTTTTGCATCCGGGGCAAAAATGGATTTTGGTCCCCCCCCCCCCCACCTCTTCTGCAAAGTATATTTACAAAGAGAATTTTACTAATTTTCTAATAGCCGAGTTATTTTAAAATTTAAAATATGTAATCATAAAATATATAATACTGAACTACGTAATCTACAATGGCGGATCCAAGGGGATGTCACGGGGGGTCATGTCCCCTCTCTGAACACCAACAAAAATATTCTAAAGATCATTTTAAAAAGGAAATATACAGTAGAGCCCGATTATCCGAGTTTCGCTTAACCGAGTTTCCGCTTTAACCGAGTTATTTTCTTCTGATGGAGTGATGTCCTCCATTATTATGAAACAGCCATTATAAATGAAGTGTTAAGTGAAGATGAAAGAACAGTCGTAAAAAGTTAGAACTCTGATTTCTGGTCAGAATGGGGAAAAAAATGGCCATAATTTTTTTTTTATTATTATTATGGCCATTTTGTTTCACTATTCTGACCAGAAAATCAGAGTTCTAACTTTTTACGGCTGCTCTTTCATCTTCACCTAACACTTCATTTATAATTGCTGTTTCATAATAATGGAAGGTACCAGTCCATCAGAAGATATGATCCATTCCAAAAGAATAATTCTTCATTTGGCGCCCCTGCGTTCTGGCGCCCGGGGCACATACCCCCTCTGACACCCTTTGTTTAGACCCTAGGAGGGGGGGGGGGGGAGAGGAAGCAGAAATCTTAACTAAGTAGACAATTGCCTTAAAGAAGAAAAATGTAGAATTATGCTTGTTAATAATGTGATAATATTAATGTTTTAAATGACATAATGTTAACAGATAAATACTATGTGAACGTTATGCTCAGTTTAACTGGGCATATTTCAAGGATGCTATTAAGGGTGTATTCAAATTCAAACTGCTTATTTTCTGATTCATGTTTGTTCTGAAACGCATCCAATTAGCAAATTCTCTTATTCAGAAACTATGTAATGTGCCGTGCTTGTCGATTTTTTGATAAAGACAGAATATATTGCAAAAAATGCTGTCAAAGTGAACGTTTTGAACCGAATTTCCCGAAGCGAAAGAGCCGGGAATGAAAACAAAGGGTCATACTGAAAAAATAATTGTTTATTAATCAAGCTCTAATTAACTGAGCGAAAAATGAAAACACACGGCCGCTTATAATCTCTTCAAAAAGCATGTCAGCAAGTTTCATGTTTTTACTTTTAAAAATCAATCTGAAAATGTGTCAGGAAATTTGGAACTGTTGAGGGTGGGAAAATATTTTTTTTAGTACACCCTTAACCAGTGTTAAATTCAAACATTTTTCTCCGGTCGCGATTTCTGCTGCCCTGGGCAGGCCAGGTAGTAGGGGTTGATTGAAAAGGTCCGAGGTGGATATGACCTATTAACCATTAATAGGCATAAGATTTCAAATTTCCTGAGGATAAATGCGTTTCCGACAACTCCCAATATTTTACCACTGCTTTTGATCTTTGATAAATTAACCATGATATAATTTATATAGTAAGATTTTATGTTCGGAAAATCTGATATTTTATAAGGTTTTTAAACGGAAAAAAAATATTGATATAAAAATAAATTTTGCTTTAAAAATCAGGTTATTTCTTCGTAAGAAAATATCCCATTCTTATAATATTCATTAGAACACAATGGGAAACACTGCTTTGAAATAATTATACTCCAAGAATGATGGATAGTAGAAGAATGCTGAAAATCTCTCAGGGTTGCCACTGGTGACTATTTTGGTCACCATTATTTCAAAACATAGTCTTCGCGATAGTTTTCTCATGTAAATGTTATAGAAACTTAACACAAAGATTATTGTTTGGAAATATTGATATCCAAAATAATAGTCAGCGGCACCCGTGAATTCTTTTAAATTCCCTAAAACACGTGTAAAATATGAAATCAAAAAATATGTTTCTACTAAAATAATAATTATAATAATTATAAATGTAAACGGAAAACCGAATAATTTTTTATTCATCGGTTACTTTAACTTCTATTCAATATTATGACTGATTTTAACTCAAAATTCATTATTTTAATAATTTTGTCCACGTGCATAAAATTTTCTAATACTCTATTTCAGAATCATGGAATATATTTATTTCATTTTTTTTCTGTAATTATTTTAAAAAGGCATGTACCTTTGAAAATGAAAGATTGTCTGATTTCACGTTTTAAACATATACTCTGGATCACAATAATCCCTAGTAAGTCATAAATTATCAATCAACAATAATCAAAATTGGATCGTATTTCACATAAACCATTAAAGAAATTCCATAGTTCTTGCAAGGCAAATTGCGAATGCCTGAAATTTTTATGCATGTAGAAATGAAAAACGGTGATTGTGACAGATTTTTTTAATGCCATCTTTTTGAGTAAAAAACTAAAATAAACAATTTAATGTATTGCGATTTTACTAGAATGTGGGGGAAAAGAAACTATATAAATATCGCTTTTATAAAAGCAGTTATTTACACATATATAAATGAGTATTGGAATACAGGATTATTTTGATGAGAAGCTTAAAACTTTGTTATACAGATTTTCCCCCCAAATTATTTTAGACGTATGTTCTATTTTTTTTTTTTTTTTTTTTTTTTTTTTTTTTAAATCTGTACGCGTACAAATTATGAATAATTAAGCCAAAATTCCAATGAATAAAGAAAAACATATATATATAATTCAACCTCTTTTTAATAATTTAAGCTCAGTCATACACAAAAATTACTACCATATCTTTATTTATATATTTCACATATTAGAAAATACAGGTACATAAATACATAATATGCGAAAGTATTACAAAATTACACGTGCATATCTAACAAATACACTATAAAAAGTAACTTTAATGTGGTTCGAATGAAATAATATGTGCAAATTAGTTATTTAGCCCCTTGAGGACGAGTGACCGGTATACGTGCCGCGTAAGGTGCTCAGAATCCTTGATTATTCTCACCAGTAAATTTTTATTGTAAATTTCGTCTTATTTAATCCGAGTATTTCCCCGATTCAATTAGGCAAACATTTCTGTTTTAAAAAACCGGTGATAAAAGATTAAAAATTCTGTAAAAGACGCTCGTCCCGAAGGGGCTAAATATTTTTCATATTAGATAAAACAAACACAATAAATATGCTACGCATTGGAGTATACACATTGTTAAGCATAAACATCGCCCTTTTAATATCAAGCACATCTCATAGAAACAGATACTCAATACTTAAAATTAATACATTGAGTTTATGCTTCATCTATTGATACAAAATTAGTTATAAGCCAATGCATTCAAGTAAATAAACTATCCCAAATATTTAAAGCAAGAAATATTTTTTAATGAGATCCAAATTAAGAATTAGCATACAGACATTCACAGGGAAATAAATAACACCAAAAAACAAATGAATAAGAACTACTGAATATTACATTCTGAATCATCTTATGAATAGTAGATAACAAGACTATGATTGTTCTTATAAATATATACATGTAAAATACAAGAAGAAAAATCATGTGAGAAGCATAAATTGTGAAACCCTTTCCTACATTTCCAGAATACTTTAAACAAAATTTCTCTGTTTAATAAGAAAAAGAAGATAACTTAATAAACATTTTAGAAAACACAACAAATTTAAAAACCAGATTTCTGCAATTACCGCCCATAGCAGGAAAGGTTCTCCAATTCTTTTATACATCAGGCCTACACATAATTTATAAATTTATATGTGTTCTGCATAGTATGCTATAATTTAGATCAGTAATAAAACGCATAAAACATTGAAAATTCACCTTCCGCAATTTCTGCTAATACGAAAAGATACTATAATTCTTTTGTACACTCCTATATATTATCTACAGATTTTTTATACACGCCACATTTTAAGTTCAATTTAATTCGGGAAAGAACACTTTTAGAAATAACTATTCATAGGCGGTCAAGAATCCAGTTCTTTGCATAACCCTGTGCATGATTTTATTTATATTCTACAAACATATCTTAATATACTAAATATAGTTAAGCTCGAAAATACAAAACTCCAAAAAAAAAAAAAAAAAAAAAATTAAGGAATTCATGGTCATACCCCAAAATAGTTACGAATGTTGATGTACAGTGCTGTGTATGATCTATATAATTTTTACATGTGACGTTGTACATGAAAAATTTAGTTAAACGTATTCTATAACTAACAAGAAAGAAAAATTCTGCGTTAAGCATAGATTATGAAACATTTTCCAACAAAACCAGAATAATGTAACAAAATTTCTCCGTTTAATTAATTGAAATACGATGCCTAATTGAACCAACTGAAAACACATAAGACACTTAAAATCCCAATTTCAGCAATTTCCATCTACAATCGGAAAATTATTCGAATTCTTTGAGCAGCTCTGTATATGGTATACAGATTTCTATCTATAAACTACATGCATGCAAAAACTTATTTCAGTTAGGAAATACATATCATAGTTGAAAATTCCCCCTCAGCAATTTCCTTTAATAAGGAGAAATGTACATGAATTCTATTGAGCAGCTCTAGAATTGATAAACAATGAGTATCATGCAAACAATGAATTAAATTTAAAAGCACATACTGAAATTGAAAACGCACTTCCAGCAATTATTACTGAAAGATAGTACTGTAAACGATTTATTTTGTGTGTTCCTATAAATGAACGATGAGTTCTATAAACGTCCTGTTCTATAGTAATCATCTTGTAGTGAAATTCAGTGATTTATATCAATGTCAATAGAGTTGAAATAGCGTAATGTCATTAAAATACATTGCAAACGATTTTTTCCAATTGACCATAATTTAACGTAATTCTTTTGACTACTCCTGTAAATGATCAAATAATGCTATACTTTTTATATTCTATACCTAACATGCCATTGTAAACATCCTTAACATATATAAATTGCAGGGAAATACGAGTACATTTACGCGAGTTAGAGAGTGGAAAGACAGGCGGCCAGAGTGCCAGACGGACAAACAAACCGAATTCATAAACACTTTTCAACTATTTTTCAAAGTGTTAAAAATAGAAGCGTAAAAATAGACTGTTAAAAAAGTGTTATCTAGCAATCATCCCTAATAAACATTACTTCAGATAAGTACTAAATCCGAAATCTTTTATGTGTACCTGTAAATGAATGAAAAATGCGATGCACGTCATATTCTACTGCAAGCATCTTGTAGTAAACCCCAGTAATGTATATAAATTTTATCACGTTTGAAATAGTGCAACATAATTAAAATACGCTGCAAACAGTTTTTCTTTTCTTCACAGACTACATATAAATGAATTCTTTTGTGTGACCCTGTAAAAAAATGATAAATGCTTTGCACTGGATATTATACAGAAAACATGTTTCTGTACGCCTCAGAAAGTTATATCAATTTCATAATATTTGTAAGTGTAACATCATTAAAATATGCCGTAAACGATTTTTTCCATAGAAAATAGTATAACGAAATTCTGTCAAGGCCTCTGTAAATTAACTGTAAGTACTGCACATAATTATCTCATAGAAACGATCTTCTAGTGCACCTCAATAACATATATAAATTTCATTATGTCTGAAATAGTATAACACCATTGACATAAATCATAAATGATCCTACACAGTCCATAATGTATAGAAATATTTTCGAGCGCCCCTGTAAATAAACTGTAAATGCCCCTCACATCATTTTTAATTCTGAACATGTATTTGTAACTCTCTATAACTTCTATTAATTACATGGCAATCCGAGTATATTCATGCGAGTTGGAGCACGGACAGACAGGTAGGACGAACGGACAAACGGAATTCATAAACGCTTTTCAGCTGTGTTGGAAGGTATTAATAAAGATAATACTTGTATAAAATAATTATCATAGATTCCGAGAAAAACAAAACAAAAAACTCTTGAATAAATATGTGAATTAAGTTTCTGTTCGAAATTATATAGTTCAAAATTTTTCTTATTCAAAATTCCTTATCAATTATAACAATAAATAACATACATACATGTACTTATTATATCAAAGAATAATATAAAGTCTATTTTTTCAATATAATGCTTTGTTATTATCCTTCAGTGAACTACAAGTAGGTGAGAAAAATTGGAAGTGTTAAGAACGCTATGCCCCAAAATCAGACGCCACCATTTCTAATTACTGATTCACCGTTAAGGCTATTCTTAAATCTATACTGGCTACTTTCTGACACTTTTGTAAATTCATTTTTCTTTACAAATGCATCAGACTAGCAGTTTCTGTTATTCAGAAAGAATGAAATTGAACAGTTTTTCATATTTTTTAATATAAAGGCAGATTTTTTTTAGAAAATCCTATCAAAGTTTGCTTTGAACTAAATTTCAGGACAACGGGGGTAAGGAAAAGTATTGCCAACACACAACAACAATCTCTTCTAACTCAATATGTAAATAATTTATCGAAAAATAGAAAAACTGTTCGATTCCAAATTATTTCCGCAATCATGCCAGAAAATGTTATGATTTTATGTTTAAAAATGAGCCCGTACATGTGCCAAAAACTTTCGCGTTGTCGAGCACGTTTTTTTTTTTTTTTTTTTTTTTTTTTTTAGTGAACATATCTAATCAGTGAAGAGAAAAATGCATTAAGTGTCAGCAGGAACTGCTGCGACATTGAATTAGATGTATGACAAAGAATTCGGGTAAATAACTCATCTCAAAAACTTAAAATATTTCTCTTAGTGTTCTCGTCAAAGCACATAAACAGTATGTATGAGTATCATAAATAGCATATATATATATGCTTATACAGTATATATGTTTTTATAAATTATCCCTCCTCTTTAAAAAAAAAAAAAAAAAAAAAAAAGTAGCAAACTCAATTTGTACAAAATATTACATTAGACATTTTTTCCATATCACCCAAAATACGTAGTAATTATAAGAAAAGATTTTACAAAACTAGTAAAAACAGTAACTATCAAATACTATATATAACTATACAAATATTTCTTTTTTGTTTAACAAAATAACAAGATTTGCAGTTGTTGAAAATGTACATAAATATGCACCACAAAGTGAATAACTGCATAAAATAATAATTATTATTATCATACATTCCGAAAAGCTACTTTATTAAATATATGGATTAACTTTCGAAATTATATAGTTTGAAATTTTCGTTATTCAGCACAGTTATGGCTATAAATAATATACATACATTTGAGATTGGTGCTTATAATAGATAGGACATAGTAAAAAAAAATATTATAATGGTTGGTAATTATACTTCAGTAGCATACGGACAGATAAATTGGAAATGCTAACAGGCGATGCCGCGAAACCAGGCGTCATTATTTATAATTACTGATTCACAGTTCATGTACATAAAAATATTGTGTTAGAAGCCGTCAAGAGCTGCGGGATTCCATTATACTTCATGATATATGTCAATAAATTAAGGTAAATAAGTTATTCCAAATACTTACAATATTTCTCCTTAAGAGGCTACTTCAGTCAGGCAAAAAGACCCGTTCGCTAATGCTAATCCTATGGAAGAAATTTATAAAGATATCTCGGTTGCATTTCAATATTTTTAAATGATTTCTTTTGCATTAGACAGCTGAGATCGATCTGTATGCAGGCCGTTTTCTACTTTTTCGATTTTGATTGCAGATTTTTTTTTATGAAGATGTTTTCACTTTCGAAACCGGTTCCGAAAATGAAAGTGTCCCCATAAAAAACATCTGTAAACAAAATCGAAAAAGTAAAAAACAACCTTTATACAGATCGATCTCAGCTGTATAAGGAAAAAAAAAATCATTTAAAAATATTGAAATGCAACCGAGATATCTTTATAAATTTCTTCCATAGGATTAGCATTAGCGAACAGGTCTTTTCGCCTGACTGAAGTAGCTTCTTAAGCTCTATTCAGAAAAGAACGATTTCGCCGTGATAGATAAACAGTAATATGAGTTTCATAAATAGCTTATACATGCTTAAACAGTATATAAGACAATGTCTTGATCAGTTTGATTATTAGAATGATGAAAATATTCGAAAATTAAATATACTTATGTTTTCATAAAAAATACTTTAAAATAAAACATCGATTACATCATTTTATACAGAACATATACACAACAAGAAAAATTTTCCATATCACGTAAAAAGTATGAAAATTATAAACGAAGACTGTGCAAAAGTAGCAAAGCAGTAACTCGCAAATATTATATAATAACTATGCAAACAATTTTTTTTTTTTGTTACACTTATATGTTAAACATTAAAATCCCGAAACTCTGGAGGAAGAACAAAGTGTATTTGATTAAATTAAAAACCTGCTGTTAAATTTTAAGCGACATTATAGGTACAATTTAAGGAAGATAACAATATATATATATATAATATATACATGATAAAGATGAAGTATATATATATATATATATATATAATGCACTGCAAGGAGAATAAATGGCATAAAATAATTACCATACATTCTGAAAAACCACTTTATTAAGTATATGGATTAACTAAGTTTCTAATCTAAATTATATAGTTCGAAATTTTTCTTGTTCAGTATAGTTATGACAATAAATATTATGCATACATGTGAGATTCATGCTTATAATATAAAAGAAATAATAAAAAATTCATTATTTCAATAAAATCCGTTCAAAGTTATGCTTAACATCATTAGGTCAGAGAAATTGAATGTGCTAAGAAGGAGATGCTCCAAAATCAGACGCCATCATTTATAATTAAGGATTCACAGTTAAGGCTAGTCTTAAAACCAAAACGACTACTTTATGATGCATTTCTGAACACCTGGAATTCATTTTTGTTAACAAATGTATCAAACTGACTAGTGCTCTTATTCAGAAACAGTGGAAATGAACAGTTTTTTTTTTTTTTCATTTTTTGGTAAATCAGAAGATTTTTTAGAAAATCCTGTCAAAGTTAATGTTGTGAACCAAATTTCTGGATGCGACAACGCGGGAAAGGAAAAAATACTGCAGCCACAAGACAACAATCGCGTCTCACTCAATAGGTAAATAAATTATAGAAAAATAGAAAAAAACTGTTTGCTTCCAAATTATTTCAGTAATCATTCCAGCAAGTGTCCTGCCTTTACGTTTAAAAATTAATTCGCAATTTTATCAGAAAGTCTTGCTTTCTCTTTACATTATAAGAATGGAAATATTTGAAATATGAATTTATTTACGTTAAGATAAAAGAAAACTTCTAAAATAAAATATCTACAAGATCAATTTATACAGAATATTATGCATCTGGACAATTTTTCCAGATCACCAAAAATGTCTGGAAATTATAAGCGATGACTGCACAAAGCTAATAAAAACAGTAAATTGCAAATACTACATAAAACTTAAAAAAAAAAAAAAAAAATGTTTATTTACATGTTAAACGTTAAAATCCCGAAACTGTGGGAGAAGACAAAAGTGCAGTTGAACAGAAACAATTCTTTTAAATTTTAACCGATATTACATACAGAGCAGAATAAAGATAACAAGATAGGAATTATTGAAAAAAAAAATAATATATATATATATACTCTACAAGGCGAATATTTGTATAAAATAATTACCATATATTTTGAAAATCCACTTTAATAAGTATTTGGATTATAACTAAATTTCTATTCAAAATTATATAGTTTCAAATTTTTCTTTTTCAACACAATTATGATAATAAATACAGTCGAACCTCGTTATTCCGACACTCTAATGACCCGAAAAAAGTGTCGTCATAAGCGGAGTGTCGCGGTAACCGGAATTGGAGAAAAATATGTTTATAATAAGCTGTATTTTTAATTTATAAAAAGTTTAAATTCATAACTGTTCTTGCAGTTTTAAGCAATAAAACATTATTATTAAACAAAATAAACACCAAAACAAAATTGAAAATAATAAAAATCAGATTTATAATGACATTTTTTTATTGTTACATGAAATATTTATGAATTAAAGTTTGCTTGTCCTAGATGTGCTTCCTACAATTTTTTTTTCAATATTATACAATGAATTCTAATCAATATTCGTTATTTCAAAAATAAATGTTAGATAATTTCTGATCGTTTCAATGTAACGCAATGCTTCGGTTTTAGTCGGATGAAAAACGCCAATTAACCACAAGAAAACGCCGCCTGACCAGAACAAAAAGTCCGCGAGTAGACTGAAACGTCTATCTGGAGCTTAAGTGGATCGTTCATAGTGTGTGGGTTTATTTATTCAGATGAAGAATTGAAGTAAAATTTCTAATTTATCTAAATCGGTATTTTAGACACTTTTGTGAAAAGTTTGTCTAAGACATTTCTTACCGCTGAATTTCAGTGCTTATAAGATGGACTATGAAAAATGGTCAATTTTCCTAAACTGTCGGGATATCCAGAGTTGAAAATTATTCAACGACGTAAAATCCTGAGTTTATTTACATTACAATCATATGCAGAAAATCGGGACTTTGAAAAAATGACGTGATAAGCGAAGTGGCGTGAAAACCGGGTGTCGGGATAAAGGGGTCCGACTGTATATACACATGTGTGTGTTTGTGTATTCCGTATCAGAGTGGGATGTAGACAGGGAATGGGATAAGTCCCTCGAAATTTCACACACCTATGTTTAATTAACGGAACGGAAGACTTCAGTTTTAAGAAACTTTCACTATAAGAAAATTATTATAGCATAGTGAGTGTAGTGCATTTTTAACCCTCTAATGCCCATGGTAGCATATATGCTACCAACAGTGTTTCGAATTTAGCGGGGGTTTTAATTGGGATATTCCAAATTCAAACTAGAAATTAAAAATAGCAATATTTGCGTTTTTCGATAACAGACATATACGTATTTAAATAAAGCGAAATTTACTATTAAAATTTTCTGGTGTGAATTTAGATTTTCTGAACTACGGAATTTGTGGAGCATATTCTACCATGGGAATTAGAGGGTTGATAACACAGTATTCAGAATATTAAGCATAAAATAGACCCCCCTTCCCCACCCTAAGTAAAGAAAATATTTCTAGCTGCGACCCCATTAACACATAAGGGTAGTGGATCCACATTTTCTAGCTTCCTTGGGACTGTCCAGAGTCTGAATTCTTTTTTCATTTGCATTCTATGATATAGAAAATCATTTTTCTCACATAAAACGGAATTTTTACAGAACAGATTTTTCTTCCCCACAATTAAGAAACTAGGGAATGTTTTAAAGATAATTTGGACGATAAAATTGTCAGTTGCAAGAGTGTGTATGCATGAAAGAAGCATCGATAATTAATTATCATTATTTTCTCTCATTTGACAATTTTCTGAAAAGAAAAGAAAGAAAGAAAATATCAAGAAACTCTACAAATAGGAAACCCATGGAAAAGCTCAGAATCGTTCTACCTCCATCATTACATTATTTTTAAATATCCGGAGTTCCGGGAAAATGGGGGGATCAGAAACCACAGAAACAGACGCAGGTGCACATGAAAAGAAAAGGAAAAGGAAAGTGTGGTGAAATAGACACATGGCATCGACATGCTTACATCTGGGGGGAAAAAATCAGCGTGCGTTTTCCGTTTTGGATAGAAAACAAATTAGTCAAAACTATTTCTGATTAGCTGATTGATTGCTCTTTTTTATCATTTTTTAATACCTCCTGGAAATTGACAGGACACTGGATATGGGATAAGGATGCTATAGAGACTCAAAGGGTACATGATTGTTGCTAATAAAACACATGACGTTAATTTAATTTTTTTTTCTTTTTAAGATTAGATTGAATTCCTTATCGTATAAAAAATTCCTTTACCTATTTTTACAAAATTTTAGTGAAATTAGTAAATGTTATTTCACTACTTATTCATTCATATCGCTGAAAAGGTAAGTGCCATGCATGATCCAAGGAATTCCAAATACATTCAGTCAAATTGAACAAATATCTTTATATCTTAAGTCAGTAACAGGAGTATTTAGTAATTAAATAATAGAAATATTTTTAAAAAAATGCGGCAAATAATATTTAAGATAATAAATATATATTAGAATTATTTATTCAGTTATACTCATCAGCATTGCATCAGTTTACATCTTGCATTTAATAAAATGCAATAGCAATGTCAGAAACTAATGAAAAATTATAACTATAAATGCTTAGAATTTTTAAAATTAGAATGATTTTTCCTCATGGAGAAAGAAAAAACTCCTTTTATTTTCATTCAGAGTAAGCGAAATGAAACATATAAGACTTAGTTGATACTTAAGCATATTTATTAAGAATATAACAGCAGGAATACAATTAATACTATAATTAAAAGTAATTGGGTAAGCACAATTAAAAGTAGCTTTCTTCTATCCCACTTAAAAAAAAAAAAAAAAAAAAAATGAAAATAGCATTTATCATGGGCAATATTTATTATATCTAATAAAAATCAACAAAAAGTCACTTTTTAACCAGCTCTAAATTTTTCCGCATTGAACGTGAATTTACAACAGACCGTATTCTTTTAAACAGCAATTCACAAGCTCGATAGGAAAGACTTGAGTAACATTCAATGAATGGAACGAAAAAATGTTTTTTAACAAATAAATAATCCTGTGTCCTTAACGGAGCGAGCCGGAAAAAAAATTAAACGGGCCAGCCGGGCCGATAAAAAAAACTAAGCTGGCCGACAGGCTCGATGTAAATATTTAAATGAAGCCCATATAAAATGAACCATTTTCAATGGATATGGGTTTCCCGAGAATAAATATAAAAGTGCTGCACGAGCCATGTTAGTTTCGAAAAATCAATACAAAATATAATAACATGTGCAGCGTAGAGAGTTGTATCGTATCTGAGCCCGGGCTTAATTTTTTTAGCAGACTCGGGCCGGAATCGGGCTTACATTTTTCTTTTTTTTCTGCAGTCGAGCCGGCCAACAGCTGGAATTAATTGTTTCCAGGATGTTCCAGCCATGCAATATGTTTTGTAAAGATAGCATTAGCGGTAATGAGTTAACGGAATCATTGGAACTATACCTTAAGGTAGTTCTTAAATTCTCTGCTCAACAACGCGAAACTATCTGCTATACTTTCTGATTCATTTTTTCCCGACTGCCAAGAAGGGTTATGTGTTTCACACGTATCTGGGTAAGTGGATTTCTTTATACCCTCGGAACATCCCAACGGGAGGATGGATTCTAATGAATGAGGTCTCTATTGATTCGGCTTAACCGTCCGATGGTTATAGGCTAGATTTTGTTTTTATAAATTCAAAATGGCGGCCCTTAAATAGAAAATGGCGGTAGAGGCGAATTTTTTTACGCAACATATTGAGTGGCATATCATTGGATAGGTCTTTCAAAATGAAGACGATGTTTCATTGACTATTTTACAGTCAGAAGTTCCGTTTAAATATTACCCAACCTGGAAGTTTTGAAGATAGGATCTCTAGCTTTACTGCAACTCTAACTTTCATAGACATCTATAGGCCTCATTAAAACAGTATTTATAGATAGGAACTAACAATTAAACACGACTTAAAAGTCATCAATACAAGTAAATAAAAAAAAAAAATAGGTAAGTAATATAAAAAGTAGTTTCACATTGATGAGAAATAATTAATTGGTTCGCTTTTTATGCAGTCGGGTTTTTTGATTTTTAAAATTTAATTTTTATTAACTATGAAGTTATCAAATTGACAGGCGACTCTTGAGGCGATTTAGAATTAAATAGAACTTTACATTTTTTAAAATAAATAAATTACTTATCTAGGAAAAGGCCCCACCAGTGGCCGAGAGTGTCTGCTCTCGAAGGTGGTAGACGGGAAGTTTTAAGTTCGAACCCAATCGTGCCCGTCGGCCTAATCGTTCGGAGTTTTCCGTGGTTTTCTCCAAACCCTGGATTTCCATGCGTAAATACGGCTTAGGATCTATTAGAAAGACCCCCACGGAGGGCACTCCTCCTCGGGCCTATATCCCTTGTGCAGATATTCGCCCGTTATAAATAACACCAACACCAACTTATCACGAAAAAAGAGATTATTGTCACGTAACGACAGGTTTTTCTCCTTTCCCTTGCTATCGCGTACTAAAATTCAATATAACCTCTAACTTTGACAGTAGTTTTCAAATTTATTTTATCAAAAATTGGAAAACGCCATTCGATTACATAGTTCCTGAATAAGAACACCTGTCAATTTTATGCGCTTGTTTCCGAACGAAAATGAATTCAGAAATGTGTCAGAAAGTAGATTTTTTGTATTTAAGAACAGTCTTAATAAATTACACAGAAATATTTTCAAAAATCTACTTTTTATTAGCTTTAAAAGTTATGATGTTTTTAACCCTGTTTTTTTTTTCTTTTATTCTAAATTACATTAATTTTTTAATGAATGTTGAAGAGTCTCGGAGTCTAAGTAATCATTAACGTTGCTGTTGCTATTGTGTATTTTCTGTTTTGCGAATACATACTAATCTAAAATATTCTGTAAAATTTCCTCATCAATATGTATAAAATATTCTTTAAAAGAATCTTAATTGTATGTTAAGGGTTAATTTTTGACGGCCGATTATCTATTCGAGGGAAATAGGCCCTAGGGGGAGTGCCCTCCGTGGAGGTCTTTCTAAAGGAACCTAACCCGTATTTACGCAAGGTTTCCCAAGGTTCGAAGAAAACAACGAAAACTCCGAACGGTTAGGCCGACGAGCGCGATTGTGTGTGAACCCAGCATATCCCGTCTACCAGCTTCGAGAGCAGAACCTCTCAGCCACTGAACTGCATGTTAAGAAAAATCGGAATTTTTTGTAGAAATTGAGTCGGGCCGGACCGGGCCTGATTTAATTTTTTTTCAGCACTGGTCGGGACCGGACAGAACTTTTAATTTTTACACCGGCCCGGGATAGCTTTCGCTAGTGCCGGGCCCGGCTGGCAATCCTGCCTGTGCAGACCTCTAAATAAATTATGAATATCTCGCAAGTTTTCTATAGTTATTAATAAATGTCATTTTATAAATCTATCCAATTTTTTTCAGTATCTGGGGAATAATTAGCCCCCATCCGAACAGAAGCGGACGCAGGGGAGGGGGGACTAATTAAAAAAGAAATTCTTTTATGGCATTTGTAGTTTTTAATTTACCCCCTTTTAAAATTCTATTTTTAAAACCATGATAATGTATTGCATAACTGCCAAGTTTTACGCTTTTTTTCTACCACTATTTTTTAACAGAAAAAAATTGTCTATTTTAATAATCGAAAACACAGGATTAAATAAAGCACATCTTTTTCATCAAAAATAATTGTAGGAAAGAAGCGTAAAAGTTAGCAGCTATGATATTGAGATACACCACCCCCTCCCGTCCCGACTCACACACAGAGCCTCCCTGCGTAAACAAACAAACAAATAAAAAATGGGAAAGATTCCGAAAATATTCTCCATATCTGGTTTTAAAGGAGGAATATTAAAAAGATTGACTATCTAAACTTTTTTAAATTATATGTAAATTATACGTATTTTTACATTACTTGCGAACATTGTATAATTTATAAAATTGAATTAAAATAACAATATGTACGCAATCAAATAAAAGATATTCACTTTTATCTAAAATACACCGATTATAAAATAAATTCATAGCATTTTTTAACAGTGTTGAATTCAGGAAGTGGCCCGGGGGAACCTTCCCCCGAAGTAATTAGACCCCCCCACCCCGGAAGATTTATATTTTGTGTTTTCAATGGTCAAAAAGTGCAACGCCCCCCCCCCCCTTCTGAGAACCCTATAATGTCACCCCGGAGCCACAGAAATCCCTCCCGGAGAAAAGTGTCTGAATCTGAATTCAACTGTGTTTTTTAAACAACCTGCTACTAAGTACAATTTTATTTCTCTCTCTCTTCTAAAGTTTCTTTCTATATTTATATTGCATCAGATGAAAGCGGTTGAAAATATTCCCCTAACCAGTCCTACTTCTTCTTTTGCTCAAAAATACAAAGATAAAATCTGTTTTGTTTGATCGTCTTTCTCCTATGCGGCGTCCAGCAGGAGCATATCGTAAATTCAATTAATCTTTCACGAAACACCCAGCTGCCTATTCCCTTATCCCTGTCCCTTCCCCTTCTTTCATTCATTTTCATTCGGTCATCCTCCTTTCCTAATCATACGTGTAATGCACATCTACACTACTTTCTCCTTTCCCATCCCAAGAAATCCTCAACCCAAATATAATATCAAACATCAAACCAGGACCTCCGTTCTCTGCTAAATAAACTACCCACCGCAGATTCGAAGAGTTGAAATGCGATACTGAGTGGACAGAGTGGTTTTCGAAGAGTCGAAGTATCGAAGAGTCGAAAATACGAAAATCCACTCTTCAACTCTCGACTCTCCAAGTCCGACACCGTGTTAAACTCGTCCAACCACTCTTTGAGTGAGTCGACTTCGATTCTTCGACTCCGACTCTTCGACTCCGAATCCCAAACTGAGTTGAAATTAAAGTTCGACTCTTTTGAGTCGAGGCACTTCACTAGCGAGGAGTCGACAGTTCGACTCACTTGGAAGGAGTCGAGATTTTGAGTCGACTCTTCGACTCTTCGGCCAACTCTAGAATACTCCCAAATAAATAAACACTATACAGATAGGCTACTAACACAATTATAATAAGTGAAAATTTCATTTAAAAAATCAAAATACCCGACTGCGTAAAAAACGAACTAATTAATTATTTCTCATCAATGTGAAACTATTTTTTATATTACTTACCTATTTTTTATTTACTTGTATTGATGACTTTTAAGTTGTGTTTAATTGTTAGTTCCCATTTATAAACACTGTTTTGATGAGGACTATAGATGTCTATGAAAGATAGAGTTGCAGTAAAGCTAGAGATCCTACTTACACAACTTCCAGGTTGTGTAATATTTAAACGGAGCTTCTGAATGTGAAATAGTCAATGAAACATCGTCTTCATTTTGAAAGACCTATCCAATGATATGTCACTCAATATCATTGGGTGCGTAATTTTCTTTTTCGTGTCTACCGCCATTTTGAATTCATAAAGAAAAATCTAACCCATAACAATCGGGCGGTTAAGACGAATTGATAGAGACCTCATTCATTAAAATCCATCCAGTCGTTAGGCTGTTTCGAAGGTATAAAGAAATCCACATACTCGGATACGTGTGAAACACATAACCCTTCTTGGCAGTCGGGTAAAAACTACACTCGTCGATCACTTTGTTTCCCACTTGGACCAATCAGCGATTGTTGCCCACGCGGCATGGCCAATCGTTCTTTTCCTACCGGCAGTTAAATGGTGGCGTGAGTCAGCCCCGATTGTAGGAGTCGAATGGTGAGCTCCCTTTTATTCTCGCTCCCGTGATATTCACGAGCTGAGTCTTTTATTCAGATTGTTTGATTCCCACCAGTTTTATAAAATAGCGTAATTGACTTTATTAAACTACCATTTTACCTGCCATTAAATAAGGTGAATATTTCTTTTTCAAAAAAGTGTTGCCAATGAGCAATTTGAATTTTTAAACCGTAATTTAATGGTTGACCGTTAATGAGTTAATAAAAGCTATCGTTGAGAAAATCTAAATTATCCCCCAAAAGTTTGAAAAATTATTTTTTGTTTTTATAGTGAATGTTATTTCATGAATGAAATAAACGAAAATTAGTATTAAAAATTCTCTAGTGTGAACTCAAAATTTCTGAATTAAAAAAACCGCCATATTTGGCAACACAATTTGAAGCGTGTCACCTGAGTAAAAAGTTAATTTATTCTGTACTAATCATCATAAAACATAAAATTGTTATAAACTGCTCCATCTCTCCGAAACAAATCTTTTTGTATGGATTAGAGTCCTGCATCGGGCCGGGTTACCCGCTCTCTCCGCTGTTCGTTTCGGGTAGGGTTGACGCTACATTTTTTCTTTGAGGATCGGGTTACCTTTCAGTGTTTCATGTTCCGGTCGGTTTCGGGTTGGATTTTGATCCTTGCGGGTCAAGTTAGTGTTGACCCGATTTCCCCAAATTAATGTCCAATATATTTTTTCAGGTTAAAAATCTATGTAACAATAAGACCTCCATAATGGACACTCCCGAAAAGCGAACACTTCAGTTTAGCAAACACTTTTTCAATTCCTAACACTTATATATTCGCACGCTTATATCTCTGAATAGTGGACACTTACATATCTACACATGAGTAACATGCATATATATGCATAAACTATTATAAATACGATATCAGAATGAGGGATGAGCGAAGCACAAAGCAGATTTATAGTGGTAATCTAATTGGGAAAAGAAAGATTGATAGACCCAAGAAGAGATGGATAGAAGAGGTAGAGAAAGATCTTGCACAAAATCAAATTATAAATTATAAAGTAAAGGCCAGAGATAGGAAGGTCTGGAGAGATATCTTGAGCGAGGTCAAAATCCTACATGGATTGTAGCACCATTGTGTATGTATGTATGTATTATAAATACGTTACTTTTTGTATCAAAAACGAAGTATTGGTTAATAATTTTCATATTCCAAGATAAGAAAAAATGGTTAGAAAGAATAATCTATGATCACATTTCTTATATACATTTTGTTTCCGAAGCAGTAAATTGGATATATATTTATTCATATTCAAATACGTATTTATTTTCTTCTGAAAAATAGTTCTGCTCTAACGTTTTGAGAAAATCCCAAGAAACTGACTTGCAAAACTTCTAAATGTGATCCGCAAGATATAGTCATACGGTGAACCCAACCCGCAAAAAGAAACTTAGACATCCCGATCCAAAAAAGAAAATTAAGGACAACCCGACACAAGGCTAGACTCTAATCAAAGAACCTAAGATGTCCGCTATTTATAGAGGTTTTATTGTATTTCAATGTTATAGTATACATATTTGTCCATTTTTCTATACATAAAATTGGTATTAGAGATACAACTATACACTACTTTTCAAAATTGCATTAAAACATGATTTACTTTCCTTTTATTGCGGGTTCGGGTCGATTTGCGAGTTGAAATATTGCGGGTTCGGTTTGAAATATATCGGGTTTGGGTCGGGTTATCTGACCGCGCAGTACTCTAGTATGAATGGATTTTGAATTTTCGGATCTGCTACTATCAACGAGAAAATGACATAATCTTTAAATCTCACTGTTACTGTTTCTTATTTATTTTCTGTTAATTTTTATTGTACGTGTTTTTTTTTTTCAAACACTCATTTGAATTTAAAGAAACAAGTTCAATTTTCTCGATGCTTTATTACACAGTCATTGGCCGGCACAATGTCGAGCATGGCTCAACGTCTGTGATTGTAACATTTGATCATAAAAATCATTTTTAACAATTGTATGTATCTTAAATTATTGTATGAGACGTAGAATAATTGTATTACATAGACTAATACTGTATAAAATGTATGGAAAATAACATACAAATTCTTTCACATGTAATTGTGTACACATATTTTTTAAATTTCTAAAAATCTGCTATCCTTTAGAACACTTTAAATACTCCCTCCATCTCAAATTACTAGCGACATTTAGGTCGAAACTTTTTTCCCAAATTAGTAGCTACATTTCAAGTGGGTGGAGTCATAAATAACTTCCGCTGCAGTTTAGTAGATCGACTTTACCACCAGAGTACCATAAAGATCATTTTCTTCCTAAAGAATTAACGATTCGTTAGCTAGAAGGTAGTTTATGCGATTAATTGTGGAAGAATCCTTACAAAATGGGGCGTGGCTTAAGAGCGTGCGAACCCTCGATTTTTTAAACTAATTTGGTACTTATTTAAGGAGAGGGAATGCTTGGTTAGTAAAAGTTGTTGATTGATAGCATAGCATCTTGAAATCTCTGAAAGATGTTCAAAGAAATTCATAAAATCATCAGTATCAATAATCAGTGCAAAAGTAATGAAATGTAGCAACTAATTTGGGACAGAGAGAATATTTATTTTTTGAGTTTCTGGTTACTTTCAGGATCTGTACATTTCCGATAATTGTATGAACTTTGTGTTAGAAAACCTAATCTCTTTCAGAATTGGATAAACATTATCAATCATGTTAGACAAACTAATCTCTTTCAAAATTATATAAACTCATCATTAATCAAGATAAACTGTTTTTCCCTGTCATTCAAAAACACTTTAGCTGTCATAAAGAAAGACTTGTTTATTACTTTACAAGATCACTTCCTTGTTTGTGAAATATGTGATTAAGAAACAAATAAACATTCAAATTAAATGACTGCTATTGTGACTTATAAAAGAACTATTTTAACAATTTATGACTAATGTATGACGACGTATTTAATGTTTTATTCATATTAGTAATCAAGATTTCCTTTTATTTGTTATTTTTAATTATATATCAATAATCTTTTTTTTGTAAGTTAAATTTTTATCAGTGTGTTTTTGAAATGTAATAAGAAAGGAGCAAAAATGTATGCTCCAGTTTGTAATTTTAAAAACAGATAAAATATAGTATTTTAAAACTAAAATTCTCAATAATCCATTAGATAAATTATGCACAAAAAGACACACATAAAAAATAAAAGAAAATCAAGTTGTTTTACAGGATTAAACTAAAGGATACTTTAAAAATCAATGGAAACAGACACAGAAATTGCCAATCAATGGATATCAAGAAGAAACTTACCTGATTCGAAGTGGACGATCTAAAATTAAAAGGTAAGGAGCTTTACCTTATCTTTATTTTGCGATTGAATGTGATTATTGTTATTTTCATGTTCAGTCTCATTTTTTATCTAACAATGATTATGAGACTGACGCGCTGCCTTACTTAAATATTAAATATTAGTATATGATAATTTAAGGGTTTATTTGAAAATTAAAAAGTGGTAATAGAAGTCAAAAATGACGACATCAAAAGATGCACAGATAATAGAGAAGCTAAACTCGAATAATTACAATGTTTGGAAATTTAAAATCGAGTTGCTTCTCATTAAAGAAGATCTTTTTGAGATCATTACTGATGAACCACCAAACCCAATTACGACCGATTGGTCCAAAAAGGACCGAAAGGCAAGAGTTATAATTAACCTCAGCATTGGGGATAGCCAGATCGTCCACGTAAAAAATATTCAAAATGCAAAAGATACATGGAACACCTTAAAGGCAATTCATGAACGCAGTAATTTGTCAAGCAAGCTATACCTTTTACGCAAGTTGTACAGCACGAAATTACCTGAAGGTGGTGATATGGTAAAGCATATCACAAACATACTTGAGTTAATAGATAAATTATCGGCAATCGGTGAATCTATAAAAGACAATCATATTTCAGCGTTGTTACTGTGTAGCTTACCAGCTTCATACGATACATTGATAACGGCATTAGAATCCCGTAATGAAGAAGAATTGACACCTAGTTTCATTAAGAGTAAATTGATTGATGAATATAATCGCAGAAGCGATAGTTCGAAATCATCGGAAAACACCGCAAGAGCATTTAAAACTACAAAGAAATTTAACAATGCGGGTTACAAATTCAATAGTGGGATACAAGAAGGAACAAAAATACTGTTCAAATTGTAAATTAAAAAACCATAACACTAAAGATTGCTGGCATAATAACAATTATAAAAACAAAAACAATACTTCACATAATACGAACTATAAACAAAACTACAAAAGAAATTTTAATTCTTCGCTTGTTTTCCAAAAGGATGATAAAACTGTAAGAAATGATTATGTATCAAATTCGGATAAAAATGCCGATTGCAGTGAACATGAAAGTCATCAAGGTAATAAACATTGTGCGTTTATTATAACACCGCGCAATAACAAAGCGTGGATAGTTGACAGTGGCAGTTCTAGTCACATAACAAATGATCAACATTTATTTACAGAAATTAAATCAAATGAAAAAACTAATGTTGTAATTGCAAACGGAAACAAATTAGTTTCTTATGGATCAGGAAATACACTGATAAGTACATTAACTTCAGACGGTGAAACACACAACATAACACTAAAAGATGTTCTATTTGTTCCAGATATTGAATCGAACCTATTTTCCGTTAGTAAAGGTACAGAAAATGGATGCGAGATTTCATTCAAAAATGATAAATGTAAATTAACGTATAACTGAATAACCCGCCTAGAAGCGGTAAAGAAAAATAACTTATATGAAATTATATTAGCAAATGAGAGCGCAAACGTAAACCATGTAAATAAAACTTACAATTGCAACAATATTAATTGCATAGAATTATGGCACAGAAGATTCGGCCATAAAAATTTTGCATCTATAAAACAAATCGAAGGAAAACACCTAGCGAAAGGAATACAAATAAATAATTGTAAACATGACACAACTTGTGAAACTTGTATCAAAACAAAGCTAACAGATGCACCTTACCCAAAATTAGCAGATTATAGAGCCACTAAACGATTAGCGTTGATACACTCTGATGTATGTGAACCTTTTAAATACCAACTATTGGGGGAAAAACATATTTCTTAACATTTGTAGATGATTAGTCTAGATTTACAATTCTGTATTTATAATCAAAGAAATCAGAAGTTTATGAAAAACTTAAGGAATTTGTTGCCTTAGTTAGTAATAAATTTGGCGAAAAGCCGAAAAATATAAGAACAGACAATGGAAGGAAATTTAACAATGATTTAGTGGACAACTATCTCATAAAAAACGGCATAAAGCACCAACACACTGTTCCCTACTCTTCGAGCCAAAATAGCGTAGCTGAACCAAAAAATAGAACTTTAATTGAAATGACGAGAGCTTTGCTTAGCGAAGCAAACTTGCCTCAAAAATTCTGGGGTGAAGCTATCTGTACGGCGAATCACCTGCAAAACCGACTACCAACAAAAGCTAATGAAAAGTCCCCGTATGAGCTTTGGAATGAACGATCGCCAAACCTACATTACATTAGAGTGTTCGGCTGGTAAAGCCTTTGCATATGTGAACAAAAATAAACGACAAAAATTAGATGATAAGGCAGATGAAGGAATTTTTGTCGGCTACGACAATTACTCCAAAGGGTACCGCATCTACACAAGTGGTAAAGAAATAATAATCGCAAAAACTGTGAAATTTTTAGAAAACAAAAATACACACGAAAAGGTAGAAACACAATTAAATTTGAGAGAAAAGCAATCCGATGAAAATGACAAATCACAGAACAAAATCTTCGTAGAAATTGAAGTAACAAACACTGAAGACACACCAAGTGAGTCAAAACAATTA
Source organism: Maratus speciosus (assembly GCA_963932465.1). Taxonomy (NCBI): domain Eukaryota; kingdom Metazoa; phylum Arthropoda; class Arachnida; order Araneae; family Salticidae; genus Maratus; species Maratus speciosus. The sequence goes on from OZ010797.1 coordinate 106,426,543, forward strand.
ACACCGAAACCAAGGCGGTCAGATAGATCAAATAAAGGAATCCCTCCAGACAGATTCATTTACATGACAACACACGAACATATAAAAGAACCAGAAAATTTTCATGACATAATGAATATTGAAAATCCAGAAGAAAAAAAAGCAATGGTTAAATGCGACACAAGAAGAGATAAATTCTCTTAATAAAAACAAAACATGGACACTTGTAGATCCCCACAAGGTAAAAAAATAATAGGATCCAGATGGATCTTTAAAACCAAATATGATGAACATTGAAGAATACAGAAGTACAAAGCGAGATTAGTGGAAAGGGATATTATAAAAATATGGCGTAGATTACGAAGAAACTTTTGCCCCTGTTGTTTCATTTACAACACTCAGATCTTTTATAGCAGCAGCAGCTTACCACAAATTAAAAATTAATCACGTAGATATCAAGACTGCTTTCCTATACGGTAACATAGATGAGGAAATTGACATAACTCAGCCAGAAGGCTATATTATTCCAAATCAGGAAAAGAAAGTATGCCGCTTAAATAAATCCATTTACGGGTTGAAACAAGCAGCTAGGGCATGGCACACGAATATAACAAAATCGTTGAATGATTTAAATTTTAAACAGTCTAATTCAGACACTTGTTTATATATTTGAAATGAAGAAGAAAGCAAAACGTATATTATTGTTTATGTAGATGACATTTTGATAGCGCGAAAAGATGACGAAATTAAAGAGATAATAGAAAAACTTAAGCAAGAATATGAATTAAAAAATCTAGGAGAACTAAGTTATTATTTAGGAATCAAAATAGAGAAAACAGCAGAAGGTTACAAATTAAATCAAAGGGGTAAAATAGAAGAACTAGTAAAAAAGTTTAATTTAGAGGAAGCTAAACCAGTCGGTACTCCGGTGGAACCTAATTTTAATAGATTAGAAGATGATGACAATCTACTGCCGAATAATATTAAATACAGACAGGCGATAGGTTCATTGCTTTATATCGCATCTGTCAGTAGACCTGACATTTCTGCTGCAGTTAATATATTGAGTAGAAGAAATGAATCCCCACGTCAAAAGGACTGGATGGCAGCTAAAAGAATAATACGATATTTAAACTGTACTAAATAATTAAACTTGCGCATTGACACTAAATCTGAACCGATTTTAAAGGCTTTTGCGGATGCCGACTGGGCAAGTGATACTAGTACAAGAAAATCAACCAGCGGCAACCTTTTTACCTTAGGAAATAATCCAATTCAATGGATTACAAAAAAACAGTCATGCATCGCCCTTTCATCAGCAGAGGCTGAATATGTCTCAGCCGCAAGTGCAGGGCAAGAAATTATTTATTTATTGAAACTCCTGGAAGATTTAGACTTAGTACAAACAAAACCGATCTGTTTATATGAAGACAACCAGAGTTGTATAAAAATGATTGAAAGTGAGAAGTTTTCAAAAAGAAGTAAACATATAGATATTCATTTTCATGCTATAAAACAACTCAAAGAAGATGGAATAATTTAATTAAAGTACTGTCCATCGAAATATATGATTGCTGATGCACTAACTAAACCAGTCCCCAAACCTGAATTAGTGAATCACAGAAATTCAATGAACTTGTTTGCCTCATCAATCAGAAGAGGTTAAGGGAGCATGTTAGAAAAACGAATCTCTTTCAGAATTGGATAAACATTATCAATCATGTTAGACAAACTAATCTCTTTCAAAATTATATAAACTCATCATTAATCAAGATAAACTGTTTTTTCCTGTCATTCAAAAACACTTTAGCTGTCATAAATAAAGACTTGTTTATTACTTTACAAGATTACTTCCTTGTTTGTGAAATATGTGATTAAGAAACAAATAAACATTCAAATTAAATGACTGCTATTGTGACTTATAAAAGAGCTATTTTTAACAATTTATGACTTTAAGTATTTAATGTTTTATTCATATTAGTAATCAAGATTTCCTTTTATTTGTTATTTTTAATTATATATCAATAATCTTTTTTTTGTAAGTTAAATTTTTATCAGTGTGTTTTTGAAATGTAATAAGAAAGGAGCAAAAATGTATGCTCCAGTTTGTAATTTTAAAAACAGATAAAATATAGTATTTTAAAACTAAAATTCTCAATAATCCATTGGATAAATAATGCACAAAAAGACACACATAAAAAATAAAAGAAAATCAAGTTTTTTTACAGGATTAATCTAAAGGATACTTTAAAAATCAATGGAGACAGACACAGAAACTGCCCATCAATGGATATCAAGAAAAAACTTACCTGATTCGAAGTGGACGATCTAAAATTAAAAGGTAAGGAGCTTTACCTTATCTTTATTTTGTGATTGAATGTGATTATTGTTATTTTCATGTTCAGTCTCATTTTTTATCTAACACTTTGCCTGTAAGAAATAAAGTTAATACTACTTTTTTCCGTCGAATAACCTTTAATGACAAATTTAGAACAATAGTATCATTATTTTACGTGCGCTAACGTTATTTCGAATTGTATAGACACGCTCTTGGCCCTTAACAAAATTCCAGTTGACGCGGGACCCGGTCAGTCGCCCCGTTTGTCCAATTGTTGCTCCGGTCCTGACACTATCGGTTTGTTCTCTGTCAGCATGCCTTCCAATAACCAGCGTTGCTTTATATTCTCTCAAAATTTTCAATCAATAGTAATTGTCCTTTTAACAACCGCTTGTAAATATTTAAAAATATTTTATTTAAATTTCGGAAAAAAATAAAAAAAAACTAGAGAACAGGAATTCTGCTTTTTCAGAATTTAGTGTCGCCCCGATGAAAAAAAAAATGTATAATTATAGATACAGTAGAGTCCCGATTATCCGAGTTAATATGGACCAAGCTCACCTCGGATAAGCAAAAAACTCGGATAAACCGTATTTACATAAATCGTCACCAACTAAGGAGATGAAATATAAATTTTCACTTAATTCATTAATTAATTCATATTTTTTTCAATCTAACTTATACCTTTGGAATGGATTACTTTCTGCAGAAATGGAGTACTTGAGTTGCCAACATTAAACAAATGAGATAAAAACTACAAAAAAATTAATAGCTAAAAAATAAACGGAGATGCAGTTTTCAAACCAATTGCATCAAGAAGTACTTTTTTTCCCAATACGACGGTATAAAAATTGAAAATGTGTGATACGTAGAAGTTAAAAAAAATTGCAGTAGAATACTTAACAGTACAATGATACATGTGCTTTGTTTTACGCAGGTTTCTGTAACGTAACGTTACTTTTTGTAGACGACATTTTTTTCGCTGGGAGAAAGAAATAGCATACTGGGTGCTAAAACTACACAAAAATTCTACACTCAATTTCATGAAATCAAAATATATTGTAGAGCTAATAAAGACTTACACTTTTTTTTCATATTTTTCTTTCAATGACAAATGTGACAAAAATTCAATGAAAGTTAATATAAACAAAAGTATATATACATTAATCTGTTTCCAAAAATATTTTACTTTGTTATCATCGACACAGAATAAAATACTTATACTCAGCGCAGAATAAGGAAAATATTAACTTTATTAGTAATCAAGCGAAACTAAATGTATATTCGATATGCATGGTAAATGAAATAATCGATTCATTTCATTAAAATTTGGTGACTGTTTATTTATCTTAATTGGTGTTTACATGCAAAAAGTATACGGATTAGAGGAGGTCTTGATCATAGATGTTGGCTCATATAAATATATATTTATCATTAAATTATTTAAAAAACATAAAATAGATGCTGTATTTATTGCAGTGGTGTTTCTTTAAATATTTTATTAATTATTAATATTTATTTAAAGTTCTCGTTTTCATGATTGATCTTTAATAATAAAGGAGATTTAAATAAAATAATAAAAACATTGGTAATATCAATTTTCTTTCTATAAAAAAAAATAATTAGATGCTGAAAAAACAGTGATAAAATTTAATTATAATAAAGAAATATTAGTTTTCATTTAAAAGTAATTAATATAAGTCAATGATAAAGATATTTATTAAAATATGTAAGTTTACATACATATTTTTCACAACATATAAAAATTTCGAAGAGGGGAGTGATGGATTTTGGAAGAGAGGGGACGTCAGCAAGTTATTTAAAACCATTCCGTTTTCTGCACTAAATGTCAAAAATTTAGTCAGATTTATTATAGGAATACAAATTTTGATAACAAATAAAAATTTCAAAGAAGGGGCGGAAGTAAATTATGGGTGGAGCAAATTATTAAACAACGTTGCACTTTCTGCCAGAAAAACCACTATTTTACTTCAGGTTTTTTATCGGATACATGTTTTTTATAACAAATAAAAAAAAATTTCAAGAGGTTTTTTTTTTTATTTTGAGGTTCGCATAAATTCGATGTCCCGATGTAATTAGGAGGCCGATAGCGGACAAAGCCAGCTAGTTATAATAATAATCCCCCTAATTCTGTGCATAGTTAGTTTTTATGCTAATCATATTTAATTTAACTTAATCTATAGCAGTGTTGCCAAGTCTCCGACTTTTTGCACACCCCTTTTTATCGTAGAGAAAATGTTGTTCTTTTAAATCGCTGGTGCTGAACAGGTGAGCAGCGTTGAGGGGTTTCCCAGCTGATATCAGCACGACTAAACACCCAGAATAAAAATGAATTATCTTATGTATGTGGGAGCCATTGGGATAAGCATAACCGTAGTTTGAAACTACCTAAATGAAAAAATAAGAAAAAATAAAGAAAAAATAAAAAGTAAAAAATAATGGAAAAATTGTAGAGATAAAAATTAAGTTAAAACTTAAGTCAACTAAGTTAAATGTTATAAATCTTAATAATGATGTAGCTGTAGTTATAAAACTACTATTTAAAAAGAAAAAGATGCAAAAGGAGTTAAAAGTTAGTACTTTTCAGAGTCACTCTCACCAAGCTTGGGCAGGAAAAGTTGTAAAGGAGCCAGCAAAAGCCACTTTAACAAAAAAAGGCACTAATCAGGGCGATACTTTTTTCCCTATATATTTCAATTTAGAGAAGATATATGTATATATGTATATATATATATATATATGACAAGATATAAAAAGATTTTTTATATAAGAAGAAATAGACATTTAACAATCTTAGAGTGGTGAACACAGAGTTCACTGGGTGTCCATAATAACGGAGAATCGGAGGTCGTTTACGATAATGGGGCTTGAAGGCGTCATAATCCGGTAGCTCCGCTACAACTTCATTGGGAAAATCATAAATTTTGCTGTAGAAGTTTTTAGCAAGATCATTGACGCGCTTACGTAAGGTGATGGTTTTGAGATCCTTGCGGATTGTGATATTGCGTAAGTAACGAGAATTTTTAAATTGTCTAAATGTTCCAATTAAATAAAACAACATGTTCTGTATTAAAATACTGGTATCCAAAAAGCTGGAGACTTGGCAGCTCTGCAATTAACTCTACATTTCCAAGTTATAGAGAATAGGGTACATATATGTAAAATAAAAATATTAAACGAAGCATACGTTGATCTAATCGTTTTTTGATAACAAGTCGTAGCAACATAATTATAATACTAACAGATTCATGGATAGTCAATATTAATAAACACTTTAAATGATCTTACATTCCTTAAGTGTTTTTCTTTTCTTTTTTTAAATCTAAGCAGAGGCACATTCTTCTCAGTTCATTGTTGCACATATAATCCTCTTCTTTCCCCAAAGCTTAAAAAATAACCAGCCGATAAATCGCAGCTGTCTGAAAGTTCAAAAGTTCACTTTTCTCAAAACGCCTTCCACGCATGTGTGCGAATTTCAAGTTTATTTCTCGAATGTGTCGTAGTCTACAAGAAGCATGGACTTCTAATATCAGTTTCTCCTTTAAGGCAAGAAGTGTAATATAAATTTCATTTCGCAAACCACTTATTATAGGTACAGTAGAGTCTCGATTATCCGAGTCCCGCTTAACAGAGTTTCCGCTTTAACCGAGTTATTTTCTTCTGATAGACTGATGGATTACATTATTATGAAACAGCCATCATAAATGAAGTGTTAGGTAAATATGAAAGAGCAGTCGTAAAAAGTTAGAACTCTGATTTTCTGATCAAAATAAGGAAAAAAATGGCCATTTTTTTTTTTTTTTGATAACTTGAGTCATCCGCGTCGCTCTTTAATTTCCTTTTCTTCGTAACTTACAGTTCTTAACATTGTTAAATTAGAGTTGAACGTTTTAATTTTTAATACTTCATATATTGGTGATTAGGATATACGTTTATTTAAAAAATTCATTAATGAATAAATTCATTAGTTAAATTAATAATAGTTGATCCAGCTTTATTATGTATAATGTCAGTGTAAGGTATTGATACTCGCTTCATTAATTTTTATTTAAAAAAAAAGATGATGAATTGTAATATTGTATAATGGTTATATTTGTAGGAAGGTTATGTGTAAAATGTTAATTTATAGATGACTTGAATAACTAGACGTTGGAATAACAACACATACATTTTAATACAATTCTATAAAGATAATTTTGCATCACTTCGTTGATACCTTCTTTAAATACATTACATTTCTCACTTAAAACCTATAATATACTTCTTTCGAACAATTTGATTAGGCCTAACAGTGCCTTCCTTGGCATCTCATAAGCCGATGCTTCATGAACAATATAATTTTATGGACTGACTCTTTTCTAATTTTGAATATGTCCAAACCTTGATCTCGTGATCGTGAATTTTCATAATTCGTGCTTTCAAATCATGGATAATAAAAATACCAGAGCGTCAGTTAATTTGCTGATCATGCACGTCATAAAAATATAAAGTACAGTACAGCCCCGATTATCCGCGGAGTTGGGTGGCAAGGGCATCGCGGATAACCCGAAAAAGACTGAAAATGGGGTGCAAACACGGAAAAAAAGAGAAAATTCAACATAAAAACTATGTTTTATTTTCCAAAAAAACATAGTAAAACGTTTAAAATATATACATATGCACAGTTACATAAGACACCTTTGCTTTATGTCTAAATCACTAAAAAAAAGAACAGTAAACAAGAAACAATGCCATACATACTGTACAAACGAGCTGAGCCTTTTTTTTTTTTAAATCAGTCACTTGTTTTTGCTTCTTGCTTTGGAAACACATTCTCTTTAATCTAAATTGTAAACTATTGTTTTTCTTTTAATATGGAATAATTTTTATCTCGAAAATGAAGTTATTCTTGATATGCTCTCCTGTAATTTATGATATAGTCTTATTTAATTGTTAAATATTTTAATTGCTGTGCTTACGTTTGGTTAATAAAATCAAGAAAAGACATCAAGACTTTATATCTCATATTTAAAGCATGGCAACCGAATCTTGAAATATTCTTCTATTACTTTCGAATACATGAATTTTTCTGTTTATATTTATTAGTAGGGGCTTACTGTATTTTCATTGCTGCTGGCTTGAATTTAAAAAAAAAATCGCTTCGCGGATAAACCGCACCGTGGATCATCCGCTCGCGGATAACCGAGGCTCTACTGTATGTTTAGATTCAAATCCTACATATATATATATATATATATAAGTTTTCAAAGGAGGTATTATTAAACTGAAAACTTCAATATTCAGTTTTCCTCCAAAATTATATTTTTCAAAAATTGAAAAATTTAGTATTCAGTTTTTAGTTTTCCTTCTCACCACCGTGAACTAATATATCCGTTCACTAAGCTATAAGTTTCACTAAAATAAAAGCATTTTTTAAATTAATGTAATTCTACAGATATAATCCAGTTTTGAAAGATTAAGTTATGATTAATACTCTCAAGGATCATGTTCCTGTACGTAATTAAATTTTTTATTTCACGTTGAAAAAATTATCTTTCTTCAGCATTTTAAAAAAATTACAGAGAAAACGACGTTAGAATTTTGCCCTTTTGCTCGGCGATCAGGGGGTTAATAATATAATAATCAAGTATTTTACTTATTGCAATAATACAATCCCATTTAAGATTACTACATATAAACATTAACTTTCATTATCTAGTGGTTTTCTTAAATAAAACTTCAATTTCAGAACTTATTCTTGACCAATGTTTTTACAATTTCTACATTAATAAAGCTAAAATATTTATTAGCAGACAAATTATAGAAATTTTAAATATCAACACTTATTTTCCCTCGAGGACAGAGTGGGGGTGCAATACTTCTTTTCCCTTTGTCCTTTCAGCCGGAGCCAATTCTACCAGTTGCTCATTTACTAGACAAATATTAAATCCAGCTCAAAGTAGAGGTAAATTGCCAAACTCAGTAACCGCACTAATACATTGAGGATTCTTGCAAGGAGCCGATTCTATGTTGAGAAGCTAGTCTACCAAAGTGTCTTTTGGGAGGATCAAATTAAACCACGCCTACTATCATAAAATAAAATTATCATAATTCACATCACACTTTCCATTCTGATGTTGATTTATGTTTCTAATGATGATCCCTGTTAAACTTTTCACAACGTTCTGAAACATTTTCTAATTAGAAAAAACTGTTATTGTACCTAATGAAGAGGAAAAATCATACTACGACTTTAGCAGGATTCGCAAGGGTCCTTGAATTTCCAGACTTAGAAATTCTTCGGTACCAGTATTTTCTTAAAGAAAATATGTGTATAATTAAGGCGAATTAACGCTCGTTTAAACTAGATTTTATTTTACAAAAAAAAAAAAAAAAAAAAAAAAAAAAAAAAAAAAAAAAACAATAAAAAAAACAGATATTATACCTTGAAAATAACGGTGCTCGTACAAACCCTGCTTTAGAAATAATTTGATAAAATTTTACTATTCATTTCTATCATACAGATGCTTATACATGTGACCTGGGACTCACGATTGGACAGGCTCGCATAGTATTACCAATTAGATAAAAATTCTTGTTACAAATCGTACACTATTTCTGTATAGAACCACGCCTACTATCATAAAATTAATTTTTCCTACTTCACATCACGCTTTGCATCTGATGTTCATTTATATTTGTAATAGTGACACTTGTTGAACTTTTCACAACGTTGTAAAACATTTTCTAAATGAAAAAAAAAAAATGTTATCTTACTTAACTCATTAAAGCCGGTTGGCAAGAAAACTTGCCACGTAAGCTGAACAAAACTTTTAAATTTAAATACCAGTATTTTAATTTGGAACTTTTCACATTATCTAATCTCAAATTTTTAGCGATTAAATAATTCAAAATTAAAATATGGGAATAACTGGTATCGAAGAATTAAAAGACGTGCAAAAGGAGCTCGTCCTTAATGGGTTAATAAAGAGGGAAAACCATTCTACGACTTTAGAAATAATTTGATAAAATTTACTATCCATTTCTCTCATAGAGATGGTTATACATTTGACCTGGAACTCACGATTGGACAGGTTGGCACAGTATTACCATAGGTGCTAACCTCGAACTAATCTTCCGTAATAAGTGAGTTATTTTAACCCAGGTTTAACCCTTTTCGAACCAGAAAATTTTTCAAGAAATGTAGTTAAATAAATTCCACGTAGAAACCGCAAATTAAACAAATAAAGATTCATCAAATAAATTTTCTGGTTCCAAACGTCGTTAACCCAGGCCAAATTAATCCACGTATTACGGAAGATTAGCGTGAGGTTGGGAACTATGGTATTACCAATTACATAAAAATTCGTGTTACAGATCGTACACTATTTCTGTATAGAAATAGATACATTCGCTTTATTTAATTTGTCAGTAAATATTATTAATTTGAATTCACTTTGTCCGCTAAATAAAGTAAGGTGTGCATTTCAAAATCAGCCAAATGTATTATCCTGACGTCGGGGCGATACTCCAAAGTGTATGCACTTTCAGCAAGTCCTTGGCGAAAAATATTTCGCCAAAGGATTTGGCGTATTCTCTCCAGCGATGCTACAAAACGTACTGCTTTTCTGCGCGACCGCGAGATGCTTTTTGATACACAGTATATAGATATTTTAAAAATACGTTTATATTAATTTTTTGAATGATTTACTTGTATTAAGTGAAATATTTTTTTCTATTATACATTGAACAAAAGATTTCATAATTTAGTTGGCCGATATTTTTAGTTTTGTAATTTTAAATTATGTAGCCGCCATGTGCTTCGCGAAACAGGTCGATTGTTTATGTAAGACTTATTCTATATAAAAGAAAATACGGACATTTTATTTTAATTTATGAATTAATTGGCCAGCTGGTGTCACCTTTGAAGCAGTAAGTGAAATAATTTCTTCTGCTTTGAAAGTGTGCACTTGCTAGCCAAACACTGAAGAACCCGCTGTAAAAATTCATTAAATGGATCCACGATGAAAATAAAGCAATTTCAAGTTTGGTAAGCATAGCTTTTTCTGTCAATTTATGTTTATTTTTCTTGAACAATTCTAAGCACCTGTGTATTATTTCCTTTTGTGTATGTGCATATTTAATAACAATAAACAGTGATTTATGTATTTAAAATTCAAATGCTAGCATCAGGGTTTGCCCAAGTGGGCCCGCCCGAAAAAACCCGGGCGGGCTCACTTGAAAAAACCCATTGTGGGTTTTTTCAAATTTTCTTATGTTTTCACAACTCTAACATTATTCAATCTAAGGTATGAGAATAGGTGAAAACTGGAAAATTCGGTTAATAGTGGCTGTTAGACAGGGTTTGCCCAAGTGGGCCCAGCCTGAAAAAACCCACAAAGGTTTTTTCGGGCGTCGAAAAAACCCATTGTGGGTTTTTTCAAATTTTCTTGTCCTTTCACAACTGTATCATTATTTAATCTAAGATATGAGAATGCAAAGATAAATGCCAATTTAAATATATTTCAAAAGAACCAGATTTAAAGGAATTTCTTAGCAGAGATAAAATGACCAAAAAAGAAGGAAGAATTTCATGCTTGTAATATAAAATGTATCCAAATGCTTTAAATCTTCATGCATGCAAAAAGATCTCACTTGAACCCCGTCCTGATTGTTTGCATTGTTATAGCTTTTAAGATTAATCATCCCATTTATTATCCTGCTTCAATGTACAATGAAAGTGTTATATAGGAGTTTTCAACACAGATTATGGTAAAAAAGAGTGAAACAGATAAAGTTTCCTCCTGGATTTTGTCAGTTTTTCTTTTCTTTACATTCAGTACCAGCTATCTCTGCTTCAATCGAACAATACTTTTCTACGTTTGGTTTGGAGCAAGTTACGTAATCATTTTGGAGTTGATAAAGCAGCAAAGCTAGTAATAAGTGTTGCCATTTGCGATCTAAATTTATAAATATCACAGACACTGACTTCCATGACAATCTAATTTAACATTTAATACTATTGCAATATATATGTAGCAAATTTTGCTAAAATTTTCAAATATATTTTTACGAATCCCATTTCTTTCGAAAAAAAAAAGTCTTCAACTGATTTCTGATTTGAAGTGAATGAAAGAAACTATATAAATTTAACATGTTTAACTTAAGGTAAGAATTATATAAAGAAATCCAGCTGTGGTTCACTTAATATATGCTTAGTGCAGCAGACTAATCCCATGAGAATGAGATACAGATGTACCTTTTAAATTGATTTGATTTTTTTCTTTTTATATATCTTTTGTTAATTCATAATTAATGCAAAATTATGGCCAGGTTTTACTGATAAATGGAGAATTCAGGTATTATGTATGTAAAAATTAGAAGTTTAAACTGTTCTCCAAAAATATTCAATAAAGCCCGAAAAAACCCGGGTTTTTTCAGAAAACCCTGAAAAAACCCGGGTTTTAGACTAATGGGCCCAGTGGGTTGGGTTTTTTTGAAAAAACCCGGGTTTTTTCTAACCCTGGTTAGCATCCATCGAAAGAATAAAAGTAATTTAAATCTGTATTATTAATGAACGATTTTCAAATTGATCAATATCTATTTAATGTTTTAAACTTCGAACACATATTCAATGTTTTAAAAAAATCTTATTGATATGTAATATATGCATCAACATCAGTACTATAATGAAATGTATTTAAGGTGTTTATGTATATTTAAGTGTTAGGTTATTTTAAATTACAGAAATTTAAAATAAAAATATCTGATTTGAATAAGTTCTTCCCAAAGCTTTTCACCTAGACTAGATTTTGTAATGTAGGATATTATGACAATACAGTATAATATATGAGAATACAAGTATTTCTTCTATCATTATATTTATAAAACAGTTGAATTTTAATGTCTGTGTTTTATGCATCTCATGGGAGTTATTATAAACACTATAAAAGTTTTGGTATCTGTAGTTGATAATAAAGCTAAATGATGCATTATTTTTTCCTATTTAGTGTAAACAAAGCATCACAATTTTTGAAGTGTTAGTAAGAAAGTGGTAGTATTATTAATGTAAACAAAACTATTGTATACTTTATTTTTTAATTATTGAGTCCACAGAAAAATGTTAAGTATTTTTAATAATCTTTCACCAATGTTAACTATATATTTGGTTACTTATTTATTAAATTATAACTTTTTTATTTGAAAATTAAGTGTTTTTTTTTTTTTTTCCAAGTATCACTAGGTCTACCTTTTTTTTAAATCCAAATTCTTTTGAAAAAATACAATGTAGTATTAAATTTAATAATATTAGTTTTTAAAAGGAAAGTCAATCAAAATTGTCAGTTATTAAACTTTATTTTGTACCCGAAACATTTAAAAACTCATAAATGATCACTTTCTTTCCAAGTGTTAATCTATATGAAATAACTATTTTGCATTCAAATTTTTCTGTGATATTAATAATTTCAAAGTGGCTGCTTATTTGAAAATGACTAATAAATACTTCTATTTAGATATATATAATAAACTAAATTCTATTAATTTATTTTAAAATATAGGTATTTTGAATGCTACCTAACTTTTTATAAGAAACCTATGTATTTTTATGTTAGCAAAGTACAAATTATAAATGGCTGAATACCATTTTCCATCAGCAAAATTCATATTGCAATCTATCATTTAAAAGATAAACTTTTCATTCATTTTATTTCTACACAAGTCTTATTTATAATTTATGTACACAAAAAATAAAAGCTGCTGTTGAGGAAAGTTTCTTGCCAGCTAATTCTATCAGGGCCAAAACTAGCCTTTATTGTGCCTGGGGCAAACAAGGATTTTGGCCCTTCCCCTTTCTTTACAAAGGGAATTTTATTAAGTTACTAATAGCTGATTTATTTTAAACTCTAAAGTATGTAATCATAACATGCGTAATACTGAACTACATAATCAGCTTTGTCAAATATTGATTTGTTAAAATCTGAAAACGTAATCAAATGGAAACGAAAAATATTTCACTTTATACAGGTTTCCATCTTAGCAGACATAATTGTTGATATTCTTTTTGTTGAAAATTTTTTCATTTAAGACAGAATTCTGTTATAGACTGATTTTATTTTTACAGATTTTAGTTTAGTTTCAATACAGTAGACTCCCTTAAATCCGCGTCTTTTTTCAGATGTAAACAATGAAATTTACAGTTAAGTTGCAGGAACAAAATTCAAGATGGCGTCAAAATCAGCGACTACTGCAATGTGTTTTTTACTAAATTTTTTGTTTATCATTCTCTTTTGGTTATTACAGCTGATTTATTACTAAATAAATTTACATTACTTTTGATTTGATATAAATTAGCATATCTATATGATGACGTTTCAATCTTACGATCGCTTTACCAATAGATGGCAGCATAGGACTTTTGAAATCGATTTTGTCGGTAATAATTTAATATTTTTCTAAATTTTTATTTTACATAATTATTTTAATATTTTACTTATTTTAATGTTTCACTTTATTGTAAGCATTCATTATAATTTCCCTTGTTTAACTACCAATCAAATTAATGTTTCAAAAATGTAAACAAATCAATGACCAGAAATCCGCACAACCTCTGGTCCTAAACTGTGCAGATTTGAGGGAGTCTACTGTATTACAATATTAAGAGACTACATTAGTCACGTGAAGACATTCACAAGCTAATATTGAACCTATGGGAGCATTATTGACAAATATCTCACGGTTATTAGTACTTAAAATAATTTTTTTTTCATGGGATACTCTGAGGTTGATAGGGTCAAGTGGGGGAAAGTGGTGGTAAAATCAAGCTTTTTTTAGAAAAGGCACTAAAATCAAATTATTAAATTTATTTTAATGAAACTTTTGATACATTTTCTATACATTGGATTCATATAGATTAAACATGAAGCATAACCACTCAATTTTATTTGAGTGTTTTCTGATAGTGATACATTTAAAAGAGCATGTTTTGATACCACCACTTTACCCCATGGTGGGGGTAGTTCCAAAATTAGTGTATATTTAAATAAAAATGTGTAAATATTGTTTTTTAAATAAAAATACACTGAAATAAATGTATCTTAATTATTTTTAAAGGTACAAATGCACAAAAAAAAAAAAAAAAATTTCAGATATTATTGCCGAAACGTCAGTGAAGGCTTACTGTGGAGACACGAAAAGTTTTGGTTTTTGTTAGTCTGTCTGTCTGTTCCGCGATAACTGCCGCAAAAAGCATCCGATCGGCTTGAAATTTACTGGGCATGTTGATGAGGTACCCAGACTTAGCTGTATAGTTTTTGGTTAAATTTGGTTCATTCGTTCGGGAAATATGGAACATTATTTTGCTCTATAATGCTTTTCAATGGTAAGTCAGACGATTTTCAGATTTTCATTTGTTGAAAGAAATGGCTCATATGGAAAATGGATTTAAATGGTAAATTTTTGATGCTGAAATTTTTAAATAACATTATTAAATTATTCCAATAAATTATGTCAATATATTTGCGAGATTTTTTTAATTAGGTTTATAATATTGGGGGGGATTTTATGCATGTTTTCCAATAATATAAAGGATTTTGTTTTATCAAATTGACATAATGCATATTTCATTTTTTTTCCTTTTCTTTCTTTGTTGCCTAGCAACGTATTTAATCCTAATAATATTAGTATAATTGCGTGTATAATGCTTGAGTAAAGCCAACGTCAAAACAGATTAATTAATGCATTTGTATCTTTGCATATAGAAGGATTTTAGCCCAGAAATAAAAATAGGCAATATTTCATTTATTTTATTGAAATATTTTGCTTAAAAATACAGAAGTTCATTATTTTCATAGAGAATAACGTAACATTTTCCCATAACATTTACCAATATTTCTTTAATTGTTGCCAAGAAAATCAAAACCCGGAATAATATTTTCTTTTAAACAATTTTCAATTGAAATGTTTTGTCGTGAAACAGGAAAATGAAAAATAAAATTAAGAATAGAAAAATTAATATGGCAGCATATTAAAAATAAAAGGAAAACTCTCGAGTATTTCTTAATATAACAAGATGAAAAGTGTTTGAGTAAGTACGCATAGCAGGTGAATTAGACGTCGTTTATCGGAAACAAAGATGCTGGAATAAAAAGATCTTGGGTAAAATAAAATTAACTGTTATTCACAGAGGAAAGAGATAGATGGAGATGCAGTATGCCGTAAAAACAGTTTGCAATACGATGTGCGTTATCGCTCAGATTTAAATGCCCTCATTCGGCCCAAACAAAACAAGCACGTGGAACAGGGACCAAATTCTTTGACTTCATCCGTTTTTTTTTTTTTTTTTTTAAGCACGTCGTTGTGTTGTACCGAATGTAGCGGATTTTAGGGTTATATTTTTGGCGTCACTTCAAGATTTATTGTCTGTGTACGGTTAACACGAATATTTTATTTTAAATTTAAATTTTATTAATTTATATATATATATATAAAAAACTTATGCTTATCCTTATAAATCACAGCGTAAAAAAAATCTAAGATATACTATAACCATCCGCACAATCAATAAAAAATTACGAATGTAAATTTAAATAGACTACGGGGGGTTCAGGCGGGCAGAGCCCCCCTGAAGAAATGCAATTTTTGATTTAAAAAGTTACCAGAATAAGTAGCTCATCAGAATTTCAGAACATCAATGTACAACCACTTGTTTAACACTTTTAATTTCTGAAACTTTACGAAGTATCTTGTATGCTCGTAAATATTTATGTATTTTGAAAACTTTAAAAAGCGATTTGTAGGTAGTTGAATATTATGCAATGAGTGTTAAAAAACACTGACTTGCAAAGATGACGTTGAGGCTCCTGATCTGCAGATTTACTAGTTTAATTAAAGAATTAATGTCCATGGCTATCAAAATTAGGTTCACTTAGTATGTAGCATATATTGCTGAACTCTATATAATCTTCACCACCAAATAGCAAGAAAGTCTAATAGTTCCCCAATGGTGACTTATTCAAATGCTGTATGTGATATAATGTATTAATTTTTATCACTTGGGCGATTATTTTAGCTGATCGACTTTTTGACGGTATGCAATGAGCATAAACAAGATAGTTTGTAAGCATTAAATTTGTTTCCAGTTTCTAAAACTAAAATAAGAATAGTTGCCATAATCTCAATATATGTCTCTAAAAAAGAATTAACAAAATATCTTAATTTAAAAGAGAAAATGGGTTTTTTTCAATATACCACTACTTTACCCCATGGGCCCACTCCCCCCACCTGACCCTATGTAAAAAATAACTTTTAATTTAATTGTATTATCATATTAAGATTAAAATTTATAAATAAAGCCTATTTTTTTAGATTAATACTTTTATTACAGCCCATTTTAAAAAATTAATCACATCTACACAGTCTAAAATTGAATCATCATACAGCATTGAGCTAAGCCTAACTATACCACCACTTTCCCCCACCTCAGAAAAAAAATCATAAAAAATTGAAATAATAAAATAATTCTTACCTTGATGCATGAATCTGTTTTTAAGAAGTTCTACTGAAATGTATCAAAATATACTAATTTTTTCAAGTGAGAAAGAATCAAGAACAAAGTTTATCAATACCATGTGTTAAGGACAAACTGCACATATATGTAAACAAGAAGATAAACAACAGTAAACTTGTTGCCAGATTTACAAATCTTAATAGAAATATTTGTCACAAACTCCAATTATGTATTAATTGAAAAAAAATAAAAATATGTACATTTACTGTGAAAAAAGTGCATTTTTTTAGATTACCACCACTTTCCCCCACCTGACCCTATCTAATGTTGTACTTTTTCGGGTTTGGTTACATAATTTTTTTTTTTTTTTTTTTTTTTTTTTTTAATTTAAACACTCATTTTTAAAAAACTGTTTGGAACCATTTCTATAATTGCTTTTGCATGCTACGTGTGCTTAACAGGCTTAGCTTGTTGGGTGTTTTTTCAGTGTTGCTATCTGTTGTTCTTGAGTAGAGATGGTGAAGTATATGTTCATTTGTCCAAGGTCACTAATGCAGGTAATGAATGGCAGCAAGGATCGAACCAGAGAACCCATGGTCAGAAGGTGAGATCTTTAGTGCAGAGCAAAAGGAAATTCAATTCTCTACAATCGCTTCCTGCGAGAAACACATTTTATTGACCATGCAAGGTGGTGTAAATTAAAGTAAATTGGATAATTCTGCATGAAGATCCATTTATCTAAATTAAGGGGAGGTGTCTTTCCCTCCCTTTCCCCCTTTAATACTTAACCAATGAACCTCCAAACCTAATGAAGGAAGTGCCATATCGAAATAAAACGGTATATCAAATTTGAAGCAAATCGAATAATTCTGCATGAAAAACCCATTTATCTAAATTAAGGGTGGAAGAATAGCCTCCGCCCCCCTTTACACTTAACCAATAAACCTTCAAATTTAATCAAGGCACCTCCTTAACATAATAAACCGGTATACCAAATTTGGAGCAAATTGAATAACTCTGCAGGAAAAACCTATTTATCTAAATTAAGGCGGGGTTCTAGTCTCCTTTCATCCCTTTATACTGAACTAATGAACCTCCAAATCTAATCAAGGCAGTTTCTTAACATAATAAACCAATATACCAAATTTGGAGCAAATCGAATAATTCTGCATAAAAACCCATTTATCTAAATTAAGGGGGGGGGGGTTAGCCCCCTCTTTCCTCCCTTTATTTTTAACTAATGAAACTCCAAATTTAATCAGGGAAGCTCTTTAACATAATAAACTGGTATACCAACGTTGAAGCAAACAAGGTAATTCAGCATGAAAAAAACATTTCGCTAAATTAAGGGGGTATTAGCTCCCCCATTTCCTCCTTTATGCCTAACGAACGAACCTTCAAATCTAATCAGAAAAGCTTCTTATCAGAATAAACATAAAAAAAAAGTAAATTGGATAATTCTGCATGAAAACCCATTTATCTAAATTAAGGGGAGGGGACTTTCCACCCTTTACACTTAACTAATGAAGGAAGCGCCATATCGGAAGAAACCAGTAAATCAAATTTGAAGCAAATCGAATACTTCTGCATGAAAAACCCATTTATCTAAAAAGGGGGGAAACTAGCCCCCCCCCCGTTTGCACTTAACCAATAAACCTCCAAATCTAATCAGGGCAGCTTCTTAACATAATAAACCAGTATACCAAATTTGGAGCAAATCGGATAACTGTGCATGAAAAACCCATTTATCTAAATTAAGAGTGGGGGTCTAGCCCCTTTATACTTAACTAAGGAACTTCCAAATCTAATCAAGGCAGCTCTTTAACATAATAAACTGGTATACCAAATTTGGTGCAAATCGAATAATTCTGCATAAAAAGCCCATTTATCTAAGCCCAATGTCAGATGGGCGTCTTTTTTGCTTAGTTATAATCCATTCACAATGCTATAGCATTGTGAATAGATAATACCTAAGCAAAAAAGACGCCCGTCTGACATTGGTCTTAATTAAGGGGGGACTAGCCCCCTTTATTCTTAACCAATGAATTCCCAAAACTAATCAGGGAAGCGCCTTATCAGAGTGAACGTAGGAGAAAAAAAAATTGTAGCAAATCGGATGTTTTTATCAAGAGTTATCGTGTTACGTACATATACAACCTGCAGATTAGCTCTCAGGCTTTGATAGCCTGTGAGCTAAAAAGAAAAGTGCCCAATTAAACTGATGGCATTGAACTCGCAGGCTATTCACACTAACTGTATATTATACTCTTCTTTCCTAGTAATGCTCCTCAAAAAATAAATTAAGGGGAAATTGCCCCCCCCCCGTTTCCCTTCTTTATACTTAAACAATGACCCTCCAATTGTCATCAGGGAAGCGCCTTATCGAAATAAACCAGTATACCAAATTTGAAGCAAATCGGATAGAAAAACCCATTTATCTAAATTTAAGAGGGGTATTATTAGCCCTGTTCCTCCCCCCCTCTTTATATTTAACCAATGAACTTCCAAACCTAATAAGGGAAGAACCTTATCAGAATAAACCGGTATACCAAATTTGGAGCAAATCGGATAGAAAACCCATCTCTTTAAATTAGAGGGTATTAGTCCCCAGTCCCCCCTTTAGACTATAACAATGAACCTTCAAATCTAATCAGAGAAGCTCGTTATCAAAATGAACCGGTATACCAAAATCTGATAATTCTGAATGAAAAACCCATTTATCTAAGTTAAAGGGGGGAGGTAGCTCCCTCCCCCCTTTATACTTAACCAATGAGCCGCCAAAACTAATCAGGGAAGCGCCTTATCAGAATGAACCTAGAAAAAAAATTTGAAGCAAATCAGATATTTTTATCAAGAGTTATCGCGTTATGTACATGCATGCATACATACAGAACCGGCGGGCACATTAGCTCTCAGGCTTTGATAGCCTGTGAGCTAAAAAATACCAAGAGCATGTAACTAGGGGGGGGGGGGACAGAAAATAAAAGAGGACATTAAAAGCTTTTCAACGATATGTTATACGATATGATTTGGAAGAAACAGTAAGTATGCCCCCTGGGCCGGCAGGTAAGTCCTAAACGGTCGGAGGGGCGACCTCAAATATATCTTTGGTCAAAATGTGGATTTATGATAAAATAGAACGAGAGTTTGGCATTTTAAAAATTGCATGCATATTTTGAACGGCCCTGTAAATTAAGATTGGCGAGAAAGGGGGGGGGAGACGGATTACAAGGGGCGAACTTGAAAAATACAACATAATAAACTAGTAACCCGAATAACTAGGCTTCTAAACAAAAGTATAATGATTTAACCTAGTGTTGAATTCAGGGGATGGTCTGGTGGGCACATTCCCCTGGAACATTGAACACCCCCCCTCCCCCCCCCCGGAAGTTTTAAGATTTTATGCTTTTTAATTGCAAATGTGCAATTCTCCCCTCCCCTTACGGATCTCTAAAATACACTCTCCCCCGGAGTCGCAGAAATCCCTCTTGTAGAAAATTACCTGCATCCAACACTGATGTGACCAAGAAAGAAAAAAAAAATCCGTCCTTATATGAAATTTTACATCAATTCTGCCACTAAAACAGTAAAACTGGAAGAATAAATATAATGATTCAACCCGATCCCGAATCTTGGATCGACCGTGATTCGATTTGA
Organism: Maratus speciosus; assembly: GCA_963932465.1. Lineage (NCBI taxonomy): Eukaryota > Metazoa > Arthropoda > Arachnida > Araneae > Salticidae > Maratus > Maratus speciosus. The sequence continues at coordinate 106,447,023 of OZ010797.1, forward strand.
AGTAAATTAAAGTATAACGATTCTGCCCGCATATAAAGAATCGTCTTGAAAACGATTCAACCTGCATGTAAAGATCGACATCGAATCTGTGTACTGAATCGATTTGCAATTTCTGATCCTACGTTACGGGTGGAATCAATTTGTTCATTTTTTCATGCTTTCTTTTGTATTTAGAAAAAGAAAAGTGTTGGATTCGTGAACAATTTTGACTACCAGTTTTTGAAGGATTTATAGTTTTAGAAGGTCTTGTCTGGAATACGATTTGACTATTTTTATAAATTGTCTGTCTGTTAGCCTGTCTATTTGTTTGTTTCTGACAAAAAAAATTGTGGGTGGTCTATTTAAAGAACTAATGCATGGAATCTGTTGAAACTTTAGATTTAGTTAGTTAGACCTTTATATAAATTGGAGCTGATTACTTTTTGGTGAAAATCGCCCAGCAGGTGGCGATGCTATGCTACATTTTTTATGATTTCTGCATGATCGCTATCTCAAAAACTAATGCACGAATTTTTACTGAACTTCAGATTCAGTTAGACATTGATGCAAGTTGTTGATGATTAGGTTTTGATGTAAATTTGCTGGTAGGTGGTGCTGCTATGCTGCATTTTCCCTGATTTTCGCAACAGCTCTATCTCAAGAACTAATGCACAGATTTTCATCAAACTCAGTTAGACGTTGGCATAAGTTGTTGCTTATTGGGTTTCGGTGTAAATCACCCAATAGGGGGCGTTGATATGCTGAATTGAATTCGGCATTTTTCTCTGGGAGGGATTTCTGCGGCTCCTGCGAGGGGCATTCTAGACTTCAGAGGAGGGGAGGGGGGGGGTTGGACTTTTGTACATTAAGCATAAAATCTCAAACCTTTTGGGGGGACATTTCAATGTTCGGGCGGGGGGGAGGGGTGATATCCCCCCCGGGAAACCCCTGAATTTAACAAGTTTTTCAGGAATTACACGATTTTAGTGATCATATCTCTAGAACTAATGAATGAAATTTCATCAAATTTAATATTCCGTTAGACATTGTCATATGTTGTTCCTGATTAGGTTTTCGTGTAAATCATATAACAGGCTGCGCTGATATACTGCATTTCACACGATATTCGTGATAGCTATATCTAAAACCTAATGCACGGAATTAATTCAAACTTCATATACTGTTACACTATCACATAAATAGATCCTTATTAGGCTTGGATGTATACTGCCCAACAGATTTCGCTTTTATGCTCTTCGAATTGGTAAGGGAATTTCTGTTGCAGACATCTAAGAGGGTGTGGGCCGAAATTCAATTATTTATTTGGAAAATGCATTCTTTTTAAATGCACATATTTCAACAAACCTATACTTTTTTAATCCTCATGATGGCCATAGGTTATCATTTAAATTTGACACTGTGATAGCGAATTTTGGAGTTTGAACATGTTTGAGATAGAAGAAAGTTTTGGTATTGGCACATTCAACTGCTTTACCTTCAACTTTTTAAGGAAAATGAAAATGACATTACATTTAGAGGCATCGATTAAAAAAATTTATAGAATCGATTAAATAGAGTTCGCCATAGCATCGATTAAAAAAATCGAAATCGCCCATCACTATTCCAGTTTGTCCCAGGGCCGAAACTAGCCTTTTTTGAAGCCGGAGCAAACATGATTTTGGCCCCCTTCCCTCGCAAAGTATATTTACAAAGTGAATTTTATTAATTTTCTAATAGCCAACTTATTTTAAAATTAAAAATATGTAACACTGAACTACGCAATCTTCTTTGTCAAATATTAATTTATTAAAATCTTGAAAGCAGAATCGAGAAAGAATCCTCTTTATACAGGATCCTTATGCCATATCATCCTTACATTTTTCTATGCTTTGGCATACCATGCAGGCATATTATGTCCTACCATACCCGAGGCAGGACGATTTTAATAATACCGTGCTAAACATAGATGTGAGAAAAATCGAAAAACAAAATTTTCATTTGGCACCCCTTTGTTCTGCAGTGCCCCGTCTGCCCCCCCCCCCTCCCCCTTAGTTTTGGCCCTGGTTTGTCCTAATGCGTTATAGTTTACTTATGCTATAATTTTTAATGTAACATTTTATTAAGTATCAAAAATCTTATATAATATTAATAAAAATGATAGAATCAATAGTAATAAACACATACTTTTGGCAAATCCCTTCTAGATGTGTTGCTAAACACAGTGCAGTAGTGTATGTTTCCTCATTAGTCGGAAAAATATTGCTTGCGTATACGATTCAAATGGACCAATATACAGCAGGCAATATTTATTCAACCGTACCAAAATGAATACACAGCAGAAGTTCCCTTTAGAACATTGCAGTTAAGCAGCACAAGCTATGATCAACTCTTTAGCCAATGGCTCCTGGCAATGAAATAGAAGCAAATTCGGTGGTGCAGAGAGTACTCTCACTTGGAGGTCAATGGATGAAAAACAAGTGTCAAGCTACGTCAGACTTCTGCCTTGGTAAAATTAAAGCTGTACATTTGGGTGAAACCAATGCCTTCAGGAGCTGGTCTGATGTCGACAGTCCTCCAGAGGCCATAAATCAACAGCAAAATTTGATCTAAAAGAAAAAAAAGAAAATTAAAGTTTAAAAAACAAATATTTAATAAAATTTTCAGTTTAATAATAACAATACACAATATATATGTACATACACAACAGATAATTTTAGGATATCTCTAAAATATTAATGGTTAAATTAAAATTTCGTACAAAATATTGTACGCTTGTATATTTATTTCAAAATTACTCAGATAATTTTTTTTTAAAAATACTAACGAGTAATACATAAAATTGTTTTTTTATCTATTACTAAAACTATGTTTAATTATCACTAAAAATAGATGAATTATAGTGGATTTTTTTTTTTCATATTAGGAGGTTCACGCCACTAAATATATTAATTTTGATTTACATAAGTAAGTGGAGAAAAGCTATACAGATTAAGTTGATGTTGAATATTTAAAATTCATACCATGAAAGAGTAATTATCTTCTTCAATCAAAATATGCCTAGTTAGGCATACTGCACACACTAAAAGGAAATAATAATAATGCACAAGATCTACATTTAATATTCTAAAGACCATTAAAGTCAGACAGAGTAAAATAATGGGATAATTGATGAAAATTTGATAAATGTGCTTTAACCATTAACTATAAAAGCAAGCTATACTCATACTCAAGAAAGAGGAATTTAGTTATTAATTTATATTTGGTTTACATTAGGTTGAATAACTAAAAAAATGAATTAATACAAATGGTAATTTTATTTACTTTTAGAGGTTATATGTGTCAGTCATTTTTTCTCTTTTTTCAAGAGTAAAATATTTACTGCTGTACTGTTATGCTTAGTAGCCATTTTGAATTTTCTTGTTGATAAAGTTTGGCTATGCTTAGTAAGAAAAACTTTGGATAATCATATTAATTAAGGTGAGTTTTAGTTCTTCGTATTTATTTTTAATAAGTGTTCTACATTTTTCTTCAAAATAATGCAAAATTTATATACCTTTTTGAAAAACAAGACAAAATAAGATCAGTTAGGCTTAAGTGAAAAAATATTCTATTTCTTACCACTTGAATCCTTTAAATATATTCTTTAATGCAACCAATTCAGCTTTTTTTTTAAGTTAAAAAAAAAAGATTATCTCCAAGGGTGTAGTAGAGGCAATACAGAGTTATATACCATATATCTTTTTAATTTTACTAACAAGCTTTGTATACCCTCTGTTTCTCTAACAAAGCTATAGCTTATACTCTCACTTTTTATTTTTTTACTATTACAACACTGTTTATCTGTTACAAACTAAGTGTGAACAAAAATTTATTCTCAACATCTCTATAACCATTTTGTGTGATCAGACATGCACCTAGATTTTAAACATTTAAAACAGTTATGAAAAGAATGGCACATAAGAAGTACACAAGTAAGGAGTAAACATTTTAAATGGCTTCTTAAACACGTTATAACATTTTTTATATCTGAATTCTGTGCATTAAAAATGGTTGTTTCTTTCTGCAAAGATTTGCATACTGAGATTTTAAAAATCATGGAATAAAGGAAACTATTTTGTTCTATAATTTTACATATCACTCACCCACAAGAAAAGTGGCACATGCCACAAAAATTCATTTTGCATTTTATTCCACTAATAAGTCTGTCATAGGTGCATCTTGCTAGACAAACAGTTTTATAAGTGTAGTTATACGGAAAATCACTTTATTACACTATATGTACATTAGTGACTACAGATGAGGGGTGGATTGTGTAGGGAGGTAAAATTATCCAACCCTCCAAACCTCATCATATGCCTTCATTCTTAAGGGTTTTATGCTTTTATGCACATTTTTACTCTTGCATGCAGAGGTAAGGACTATAATTTTATGTTACAGTAAAATTATGCAAATTTTCTTTTGCCTCCCCCGTGAAATTTACTTTGTCGAGCCTAGATGTGTCACTTTTTTTGCGGATGAGCGAGATGTATACAGTAGACTCCCTTAAATCCGCGACCCTAAAATCCGCGTATTTTTTCAGATGTAAACAATGAAATTTACAGTTAAGTTGCAGGAAGAAAATTCAAGATGGCGTCGAAATCAGCGACTACCGCAATGTTTCTTTTACTAAATTTTTTGTTAATCATTCTCTTTTGGCTATTACAGCTGATTGATTACTAAATAAATTTACATTACTTTTGATTTTGATATAAATTAGCATATCTATATCAAAAATTCCAGGGTTCGAAATGGAAAAATCCACGAACCTAAACGCTATTTTAAAATTATTGTTCGCAGAATTTTTTTCTTAAATTATAGAGAAATTTATTTCTAAACATACAAAGCAATATAAGAAAAGCATTCAAGACTCTAAATAACAATGAAAAAAGTTACAGTGAGCACAATAAGCTATATATACTGATAATAGCATTAACACTGTTCTACTTGCTATCACTAGATGGCAGCATAGGACTTTGGGAATCGAATTGAATCGATTTCCTTCCTAATAATTTAATATTTTTCTGAATTTTTATTTTACATAATTATTTTAATAATTACTTACTTTTAAACTAATCATTTATTTTAATATCTTACTTATGTTTCACTTTACTGTAAGCATTCATTATAATTTCCCTTGCTTAACTACCAATCAAACTAATGTTTAAAAAATGTAAACAAATCAATGACCAGAAATCTGCAAAATTCTAAAATCCGCACGACCTCTGGTCCCAAGCTGTGCGGATTTGAGGGAGTCTACTGTATTTGTTTGAAGTTAAGTAACAATTTAAAAAATTGTTGCTTTTCATAAGTAGGTTGAAGTATATATTTAAGAGATTAGATTGGGTGAAATACATTTAAAAAAATTGAATACTGTATTATTAATCACTAACAAATTTTATGTGTTACATTATTTTATGTGTTAAATAAATTTTATGTGTTACATTAGAATATTTAAAAAATGAAATAACTGCAAAAAAAAAAATAAATAAATAAAATACATTACTTTAGTATTTGGGGGGGTTGGGTATTTTTTTTAATGGATTTCATAAAAACTTTCAATTTAAAATAATAATATTAAATGATAAGTTACCACGTTTATAAAATTATTAGGTTATAAAAATTTTTGCATGTAATTAAACCAGTATCATCAAGTTGAGGCCAAACAAACATGTTTTACTTTATAAGAATAATCTATTTTGTTTTAATAAATTCTACAAAATAACTCAAATTCTATTGACTGTGTACACAATACACCACTATTTATCGTAACAGATCTGTGAAATTAATAAAACTATGCGGTCCAGAAAATATAAAGATCGATATCGTTTCATGGATATGTTGGTATAATCAACATTACTTCATCATTCCTGAAAAACAGCATAAAAATTCTAGATCTTTGAATTTACTTTACAAATAATATTTCAACAAAATTACGAGACATATATTCCAAATCTACTAACCTTTCTCTTCATAGAAATATGTTTTCTGCGGCAATTAATAAAAAATTTACTCAGAAGTATAAATAAAATTAAAATATTATACGAAAAATGAAGCAATGATTGAAACACAGCAAAATAAATACACGAGAACGACTTGTTTTGTGTCTACGTTCAAATCAGTTCAGGAGCTTCTATGGTTGTAATATTCAGTGTAACGTGCACAGTTTGCCATTGACGATATTTCTCATTTGCCGAGCTTTTCCACTTGGCGACGAGATTGCTGAAAGTGTATACACTTTGGAGTATCGCGACGTCGGGAGATATTATGACTCATAACATACGTATTCACACATTACATTAACCCATTAACGACGAGCCTCTTTTACACTTCTTTTAATTCTTCGGCACTAGTTTTTGCGACTTTGTAATTTTTAATTATTTAATCGCTCAAAATCTGAGATTACATACTAGCGTATCATTCCTAGAGCATCCCTATCTAGAGCATTGCCTATCCCCTATGGCAGCACGAAAATTGGGGAAGTTCATTTTTACATCGGGGTGATGTGCAGAAGTGGAGACTAATGATGGGCGATTTTCGAGATTCTACCAATCGAGAAAAATCGTTATCGTAAAAAAATACAATCGATACAGTCATCGATTACTTCCCGGAATTTACAATCGAGATGTTTTGCAATCGATTATTATTTTACAGGCTTATACAGTAATTTTTAAGTTTTTAGTAAATACGTGCCAACTAAAGATAGATGGAGCAAAAAAACAATGGAGCTATGAATAAAGAGGAGGAGACATACAGTGTACTGTCTACCAGATGCGAGTGAAGTAACTGAGGAGGTTGTCACAAGATGGCGGCTGCTCTTTTTAAATCGGATCTTCAGTTTCTGATTACCACTAGGGCAAACATCCCACCAGTAAAATTGAATAGAAAACTTCGCCTTAATTAAGCGTCTTATACATGGAATTTTTTTTCAAAAATGTCGTAAAAATTTCTATTAGCTTTTACTGGTGTCAGTATGCCTTATAAAACTGTCAGTTTGTTTCCTTGGTTGTCACAATATGGCGGAAAGGCAGGGCCTAATTACCGCCAAAGTAAACTCCTACCAGAAAGAATGAAAATCAGTTTCTACTATTATTTATGACTGAAATTTTGTAATAATAACGCGTTTAAATAAGTTAAGCATTTCTATATAAATCTCCTGGTGGAAGTTTAAACCGGCGGTAAAGAACTCATGCGATAGCGGTTACAGTTGAAGCTTCACTATGTTACGGATATGTCAGTTCCTCCTTATTAATAGTTCCATGAAAAAAACATACCAATAAATCGATGTAAATTTAACACTGAGATGCTAGATGACTTTGTAAAAAGATCCTCATGTACAATCTTAATTTGAAGCTAAATGAAATGTTGTGAAAAAACAGAAGCAGTAATATAGTTTGCTGCTATTGCTTTCATTACCTCTTTCATTCAACGTCATTTGATGGAGGAGCACCTGATATGAATCCTTTAAAAAGCTGTATTCTAACATTTGTTAATAATCTTTAATACAACTCGTTATGTAATACTTCTTATCAGTTTTTAAGCCTTCTAAAAAAAATGTTAATCCCTAAACCTACCCCCTTTTCTAGCTAATGGTTTATGACAATTAACAAATTGTTGAAATGCATTTAAGAAATTAACTTTAATGTTACAACATCTCCACTATAGTATTTATCTTTCGAATATTATGTGCCATTCTATATTTTAATACAAGCCAATAAACTCTAAATGATTAATATCTTTAAGATATGTTCCGTATAAATTTCTTTAATGAAGTGTGCATACTAGTGTTTCGATAAAACACTGTAAAATATTTTAAGTTTGTAATGTTTGAGCATATTAATAATAAGTATCATGGATTTCCATATCAAATTTTATTTTATGTATAGATATGTGTATTATGTATGCAAGTATGGAGACATCTGTTGACAGAATTATTGCACCAGCTTTAATTTTAGAGAATTTTAATTAATAGAATTTTCAATAAAATATTTTGAAATTATTATATAAGAACTTAATAAAATAATTTATTAAATTCAATTTTTAATGCCATATAATTATTAAAATCAAAATGCAAATATTTAAAAAAATATTTCTGTACTTTGTATTTATGTTTTATATTTTTAAATCACGGCATAATATTTTGGTATTATTGTTTATACCTGAAATATTATAAATAAAAAAATAAATTTGCAATTTTTCATTTATATTTTTAAATCACCGCATAATATTTTCGTTCTAGCGTAAACATTATAACGCATATATTTCTTTTCTTTGTAAACAAAGTTTTAGAGACAGAAGTTATGCATTAAATTATTTCAGTTTTTTTAAAGCAATTTTTTTTAATTAAAATGATTTTTTTTTACTTAATTAAATTTTTTAAAGTAGAAACTTTGTATTTTTCCATTCGAACTATTTTTTTACAATTTAAATAAATGATCTATGAATCATCATTATATATGCTCAATGATAAAAATAAATGATTTTTTTAAACTTAATTAAAATTTTAAAAATAGAGACTTTGGATTTTTGGCTTAGATGCCGTATATTCCCAGATGGCCTCCATCTTGGATGTTTTGAGATTTCTTGGCTATTTTATGTTGGCGATCTTTATCGATATGTGAAACCCTTGTGACATGTGTGTTCTTGCGTGACGTGTTCTGGCAACCCCGTTTTTCATTCGAGATTGTGTTGTGAGTACGCGAAAAGGGCGTTTTAGCTTGCGATATTGTGTTCTATGTTTCTGTCAATTATTTTTATATTACATTTATTGGATATATTTGATTGAATATGGGTTCTGTAGTCCGTTTAAACGCTCTTGCTGAAGTAATTAAAAAATATGAGGAAATTTTGACGAATAAAGGAGGTCTGTATACTGTGCGTATTCATAAGCCTATTTTTGAAAACGACGGTGATGTTAGCAGGTTACTTCGTGCTTGAGCTTTCAAGAAAGCAGATGTCTGATAAGGTATGTTGATAATTTTATGTATATTTTGCTGCCTTACGATTTCTGTACATTTAGAGATTGCTACACAGCGAGATCTGCTGAATTTTGAGATTGCTACACAGCAAGAACTGCTGAATACAGTGATGTTTTTTTCGATTAATGAGCGCGTAGCGCTCATACGACGTTCAGTAATTGCCACGTTAACGAGTTTTGTTTATTATTAAGCCTAACATGACCGGTGCTTGGCAACACTTATTACTTGGCGGAAAAGGGGTTTTCACGCCACGAAAAATTCCAAGGTGGCGTCCCGGGAATTTATGACAACTGTTCCGGATTTTTTTTTACTCAGATTTATTTAACAATTTAAATAAATATTGAAAAGTAAAAATATCCATTTTTTTCTCCAATTTTCCCCCGCTTGAATTCGATCTCACGATCTATCGAATAGGAGACAAAAGATATACCACCGAGATAACGGCATTCAGTCCGAAATAGTTTATAACATAATTTGAAACAAATCTCAATTCTGTTAACACATGGCTTCGCTTTTGCACATTATCCCAACTAAGAAGCGGACTTTCCGACTCTTCGTCCTTGTATAGGGAATCATTTAGGAATGAGACGCTAGTAGATTAGATAATGTGAAAATTTCCAGACTAAAATACTTGTAACTTGTATTGAAATTTAAAAATTTGTTCGCCTTTCATGGCAAGTTTTCTTGTCAACCGACTTTAATGAGTTAAACTATACGAGGAGAATACCCGTACGGGCGCTCACTCGTTTATTTAGGAAATGATCATTCCAACACTAATATTAGTAGTAAGGGCATTTAAATAATATGTAACATAATTAAATATTTTTACTGGTGTGAATTGAATAAACCTGTTTTGTTGATTTTATTATTTTATATAAGCAAGTTAATTTACAGCTGTGGAAAAGAAAAACCTAAACCTGATGTCTAATATAAATGGACTTTTTCATGACTTTGCGATTTACTGTATGGGGAGTTTCAGAACCGAAAAAAAATATTTGTAGACAACACTAATTTCTCTAAGCTTGCTGCTGTCAAATCAAATTTTTCCACCGTTTCACAACTCTGATAAGAAAGGTTCTCTAAAATGAAACCTCCTTAAAGACTTCTTTTTGACCTATCTCTGCCATAGTTTGTATGATATGCAGGGGGGAGAGAGGACGAAAAGTTTAAATATTGAATTTAAAATTTTCTATAAAGTACTATAAAACTAAAAATTTAAGAATAAAATAAATGTAAAATAAAAGTAAAAATGTATGACTAAAAAATTAAAAATAATGCATTTTTTAAAGACTTTCGTTAACAATCACAAAAATTTAGAATATATATATATATATAAATATATATATATATATAGAAAGAAAAATTAAAGCGTAAAATATGGGCGTGGGTGCCAACTTTACATATATGTATATATACATATATATATATAATGTAATATCATAAAAAAATCTTAAACGAAAGTTAAATTGCTTTGGTGTCCACGCTTTCATTTTTCCCCTTATACATGAGATAATAAAATAATTTCATTTCTAGCCCCAAAATTTGTGTTCTACTTTTTAGTGCATTTAAATAAATAAATATATGGGGTGGTCATAAAAATACTTCCCCGATATATGAACCCCTAGCGGCCTAACCGCTCAACCAATCGAAATGAAATTTTAGATATACTTATTTGAAGGTATGCGCTCAAGATCGTGATGATTTAAAACAATAGAGTTCTCACGGTTACGGTTACATTGAAAATTTTTGAAAAATTCGAATGCCAACATCCTTTTTTTTCATACGCAAATTCATCAGCGCATTGAAAAACCATAAACGGTGTTGGAATGATACAGGTACGATGAAAATTGCCGGCGTATAACACTTGCAAAAAGATCATTGCGAGGAACGAAGGAGTGGCTCCAAGACATGTTATTCAGTAGCCGATTTCTTTTTTTTTTTTTTTTTTCACTTGTGAACTGAGTTATGTCGTAAGATTTGTTTGAAAATGTGTTTCTGAGTTGTGTTTGCGAACACGTAGTGAGAATAAAAGTGTAATCATTTGTTTTGGTGGGCTGAATATTACGTTACACAGGAACTGATTAGGATTGAGTGCCACGATATATTACACAGGTAATTTTAGTCATACGTGTATCGTTCCAACGCCATTTATAGTTTTTCAATGCGCTGATGAACTTGCGCAGGAAAAAAAGGGATGTTGCCATTCGAATTTTTCGAAATTTTTTCACTGTAACCGTAACCGTGAGAGATCTATTGTTTTAAATCATCACGATCTCGAGCGCATACCTTCAAATAACTAAATCTGAAATTTCCTTTCGATTGGTTGAGCGGTTAGGTCGCTAGTGTTCCATATATCGGGAATTTTTTTTATGACCACTCTGTCTATATATCCTATATTTTCGTGAAAGTTAACGAAAGCATATCTTTTTAAAAAAAATAACGTCTATTTTATTTGAAATGAATGCGTATATTGAATAAAATGAATTGATATGAATGAAATTTCAGTTATACTGTTATTGCAATGACGATAAATAAGTCACAAGGACAAAAATTTTGTACAGTTGGGCTGTATTTAAAGGAGCCGTTTTTTTCTCACGGACAATTACATATAAGTATTTCAAGATGTAAAGAAGAAGTCACAGTTAAAAATTTATGTCAAAGATACTGAAGAGCAATGCCAGTTTTTAAATAATGAAAGAGTTTTTACACAAAACATAGTATATCCAGAAGTTTTGTAACAAAATTTTAACTTATACTTAAATTGCATTTTTTATGTTTTTTTTTTTTTATACACGTAGTTTTTATAAATGTGTTTCGTTTTTAAAATATGTTATTTTCATCTATCACAGCTGAACTAGCGAGAAAAACTCATATTCTTGCACATGTGTTGTATATGTCTTTATATCTCATTTTCCGTCATTTTTGACGGGCTGTTTTTCTAGTACATATATACCGGGTGACCCAAAGTGACTGATGGATTTTAAAATTCCATAAGTTACAAACCGTGACAGCTATTCAAAAAATTCTTGCAGGAGTGTTATGTAACATGTCAGGAGTTTTTATGCTGCGAATCTCAGTTTTAGTTACAAATAGCATCGATAGATGGCGCTGCAAGCAATAACCGCTCAATAAAGCATCGATTTTTCGGCCTCTCTCTTCTTCCATGAGAAAAAAGGAGATTAAAATGTATTGAATGGATCCCGATGTACCAAAAATCGGGTCTGGACTGAGCGCCTATTGCTCTCATCGCCATCTATTGTTTGAAATTCTAACTAAAATCAAGAATCACAGTACAAAAACTCCTGACATCATACACAACCCTCCTGCAAGAATTTTTTAAATATCTGTCACCGTTTGGAAGTTATTGAATTTTAAAATCCATGAGTCATTTTTGTGACACCCGGTATATATATTCAGTTTTAATGATAATATAATCAAGTATTTTACTTGTGGCAATAATTCAACCCCAATTAGCAGTACTACATATAAACTTTAACTTTTTTTATCTACAGGTTTTCTATAAATAAAACTTTAATTTCAGAACTTAACTCAGAACAAAGAAGCAATAAAGTGCCAAATTCAGTAACTCTACTAATACATTGAAGATTCTTACAATTAGCTCATTCTATGCTGAGAAGCTAGTCTTCCAAAGTGTCATCATGGACGGTCAAATTAAACCACGCCTCCTATCATAAAATTAATTTCTGATCCTTCACATCACACTTTATATTCTGATGTAGATTTATCTTCTAAGTGGTGATTGTAAAATGTATAAAAAAAATGTTATCGTTCCTAATAAAAAGGAAAAACCATTCCACGACTTTAGAAATAATTTTATAAAATTTTACTATTCATTTTTACCATACAGATGCTTGTACATGTGACCTGGGACTCACGATTGGACAGGCTCGCATAGTATTACCAATTAGACAGAAATTCTTGTTACAAAATGTATACTATTTCTGTGTAGAACCACGCCTACTATCATAAAATTAATTTTTCAAACTTCACATCACGCTTTGCATCTGATGTTAATTTCGTCTTATTTAATTTGTCAATAACATAGATTGACATACAAGATCGGACACTCTCATAGAGCGTAATGGTAATCCGTTTGCGATCGTAGCGCCTTTAGTGACAATGCGGAAGAAACTCCCCATCCTTGTAATATTTTTATTATTGAGTATCTACCTTATTGTGATCTTTCTTTTTTTACTGTTGCATGTTTACGTCTTCAATAGAATCTTACACCGATACATGAACACAGAATATATATTCTATTTTATATATCTAACTAGGGGGCTCTGCCCCCTGCAAGCTACGCTCGCCAACACCCGTTCAGACGCGAATTTGGAATCTTCCCTCGATTCACGCACTTTTGGCGAGATTTGTTTGGCGAGAAATGCATTTTGAGATGAAATGAAAAATATGGAACCGAAGTAGCGATTGTGTGCGAATCGAGGGAAATGCCCAAAGAGAGTTATTGTTATTATTTCGCTGTCGCTTGTTGTGGCGCATTTTCGGTTGGAATTTTATTTGCGTTTTTCGTGTGTCAATAACAATAAACCTTTTTTATTTTATTTATTTATTTATTTATTTATTGTGTTCGTGCTGAAGAACTAGCGATGTTATTGTATCAAAAAGCGTCCTTTTTAAAAAATATTCTGACACAATAAATATCTTTCAACTAACTGACACATTGAAGACTAGAATCAGAAGATTTCATGAAATACTTTTAAAACATACAAAGTTAAAGAATTGTTTATTGAACATAAACATTTGTCAATGATTAAAGTAAATTATTATTCTTAAATTTTTCTTTTCAATGTAACCAATATGTTTTTTAATATTATTAGTAAAATTATAAATAAAATATGATTGGAATATAATCCTTAATATAACTTTCTCTCCAAAACTTTGGAAAGGAATGTAGTTACTCCCTTAGTGTTGACTTTAGAAAAAAAGGGCCGCTGGGCGGAAATTTTTAGAAAAAAGGGGACACTATTTTACTACTAAACACCATATTAAATTTTTTTAAACAGGCCGGGTGAGCAGAATAAAGACAATTTTTGCTATAATGGTCTAAACCGAACTGATAAAAAAAATTAAGCGGGCTGACCGACACAGTACAACAAATTGGAAATAAACTACGCTGATAAAATAGAAAAAATTTTCAATGGACATGGCTGGTATGAGAATAAGTACAAATATGCTGCATGAGCTGATGCTAGTTTCACAACATCAATACAGAAACATAATATGTCCATTTTAGAGATTGGCATCGGACAGTTAGATGTGTGCGAGTCAGTGTTGAATTTTTTCAGCAGACTCTGAGAGTGCCAAAATCAAGCTTACATTTTCTCTACATACTCGGGCCAGGTCGAGCTATAACTGAACTTAATTAATCACAGAACGTATCAATGCAATTTATTTTGTAAAAATAGTAATAGCAATAATGAATTTCAGTTAACAGAATCTTTAAATATGTATTATAATAAATTCTAGAATAATAAAAAAAAAAACTAATTTTAGTTTCTTCTATCTTTACAAGAAGAAAGTATTGGATTCATGAAAAATTTTGACTTCCGGTTTTCAATGGATTTATATGTTTTAGAAGATCCTGAACATGATTTGATGGTTTTTAGAAAATGTCTATCACTCTATGAGTCTGACGTTACTTTATAGGTAACTTTAGATAAAGGAAATCATCCATTTATTAAATATTGTGTTAATACTAAAAGTAATTCGTGAAATTTACGGGGAGAGGGGGGGGGGGTGCACCTTCCACTGCTTGGGCGCGCATTCTTTCCTTGGGTTATAAGGGCCCAATTTCAACAGGATTTGGTTCATTGAATTTAGATTACAATTCAGCTACTTTCTGTATTATAAAATTTTATCTTAAGACTTCAATTGCCAACATTTTTTAACATTAATGGTGCATTATTTTTTCGGGCTCTATGGGCTTGCTTGATTACTACGAGAACTGGCACATTCAACTTGGCTTTCGATTATCTCTGGCACATGCAGAGCACTTCCGGTACATACTTGCCTTAAGTTGCGGAGAATGCAGTTCACAGGTTCCTTCAGAAGGAGGTTTGCTGGGAACACACAAGACACTGCAGAAGATAATGGGGCCCCCAAAACTAGGTTCATTTATTTAAAATATTTTCAAAAGATATAAAATCATACAAACTTGAGTTTTATTTTAGGTTATTATAATGGGCCCTAGGCAACACCGGACATACAATATAGATTCAACTACACAGGGTGTTCCAAGAGTGCTGAAAGATGTTTCATGAAACACACAGGAAATTCAAGAAATGATAGAGGATGCTTCACGAGATCTAATGATTCAATTATACTTAAGAGGCTACTTCACTAGTGCTGTAAAAGTACCGACTAAATGAACACCCGTATGTACTCGTTACTTTCAAACACACTACCCATTAGAAAATATTTGTTACTCATTATTCTTTAGAAAACGGATATTAAAAATTATCCTAAGTACTAGTACACATATATTCGATGTATTTTCTAATTTTCTGAGTTTTTTTTTTTTTATTATAATTAGTTTTAACTATTCCTTAAAATAATAGATAAACTCTATATGGATGCTTACACTAATTTAACATTTCATAAAGTATAAAATTGGGCATTCAAAATACTGCATGTGAAATATATGGTCATAAGACTACGGTAAATATAATTATATACCGTATGTGAGATTTTTTCAAAAATTTGTTACCGTTACATAGACCCATAATAAAGTTTTGTATGAAATCTTTCTGTAACAGAAATCTGTGTAAAAGTGGAATTTACCTTGAATTGAAATATTCCAAGATCTGATTTCCATAAAAATAATACAAGGAAATGCATCTGCTAAGATGAAAAATTTCTCTGAAACAGAATTCCTTAGGGATTTCTCACAATTCTGTCTCCGTAAGTATTACTGTATGTATAAAAGAAAAAAATAGTAATTGCGTATATTAATAGAAATATTCACTGCTTACTGAAACCAGTAAAACATGACAACTGAACGTGTCTATAACGGAAACTAGCATGAAATCGGTTCTCAAAACATATTTACCTCTGCTCGACATTGCAAAACTTTCTGACACATTCATATACTCAACTAATGCATAAACTCATAAAATTGGCAGTGATGCGAATGATATGGAAACGAATAGCGTTTTTTCATTTTTCGATAAGTTCATCGCAGTTCAAGCTATAATCAAGTGCTTTTATATGATGACCCTTCAATTACTGTCACATCCAGAAATTTGGTTCTAAACACACGTTTTCATAGTATATCGTCAAACAAATCTTTTGAATTTAAAGGAAAAAGAGACACTAATCCGTTTCTTAATTTTTGATCAAAAGTGCTTACAGATTTTTTGCGAATATGAGCAAAAAGCAATGATTTAAAAAGTTATATTTCATAAAAATACTTTATCATTCCTTAAATGCAGCTACAATAAATATTTTATTCTGTTATAAGCTTCAGTTTTTTTTTTTACAGTAAAATTATGAGCAATCTTAATAGATTAAATGCATAATTAATACGAAATTAATCTAATTAAAATATTAAATGATAAACATATCTTGTCTCTTTATTGCTTGGATCCATGCTTCCTTTTTTTAAATGCATTCATAAAACCTCTTGGCAAAAAAAAAAAAAAAAAAAATCAATTATTCTCTCCATGTTTGAAAAAAGCATATAACACTTCATATCTGAGAAATAAAAAAGAAAAATGCCCTTTAAACTGATGGCATTGATCTCACATGCCATTGACTTTAATTGTATATTATACTCTTATTTCAAAGAATAATGCCCCTCGAAAAATAAATTAAGGGGGATTACCTCCCTCCCGTTTCCCCTCTTTATACTTAACCAATGATCCTCCATATGTGATCAGGGAAGCGCCTTATCAAAATAAATCGGTATACCAAATTTGAGGCAAATCGGATAGAAAAAAACATTTATCTTAATTAAGTGGGTATTAGCCCCACCTTCCCCCCTTTATATTTAACCAATGAACTTCCAAATCTAATCAGGAAGCGCCTTATCAGAATTAACCGGTATACCAAATTTGAAGAAAATCTGATAATTCTGCATGGAAAACCCATTTATCTAAGTTAAGGGGAGGATTAGCCCCCCGTTCCCTCCCCTTTATACTTAACTAATCAACCACCAAAACTAATCAGGGAAGCGCCGTATCAGAATGAACCTAAAAAAAATTGAAGCAAATCGGATATTTCTATCAAGAGTTATCCTGTTATGTACATACAGAACCGGCGGGCACATTATCTCTCGGGCTTTGATAGCCTGTGAGCTAAAAAGTACAATCCCTGAAAGAAAAAAACGATCTCATAGTAATCGTTCTTCTAAAAGCAGTTTGTTCTGCTATTGACCATGTGACTTCAAAATCTTCCTTCAAAATTATTCACACGGGCATTTTCGGCAAGTAAACGAGTGCTGAAGCAAAGCCACTGAAGTAACGAAACGATTAAATGAATACCCATATGGGACACTAATACGGGAACAACTGATTTCCGAATACAAATTCACATCTTTCCGCATCAGACAATGCGGCTCTGTTCATGAATCACGAAATGAAAGTGACGTTTGAAGTTTGTTTCTAAGTTCTGCAGTAACGACTCATATTCCGAACTAATGATTTGGTACTTCGTACCAGAGAGATTACCCGTTACTCAGTAAAGAATACATGCGGTTTGCAATGCCTCTATACTTCACTCATGCAAAAAAAACTGCTCAAAAATCTGTTAATCCTATGGGAGAAAATTTTTAAAATATCTTGTTTGGATTTCCACTTTTTAATTTGTTTTGTTTTTTGCATTGGATAGCTGAGGTTGATCTCTACAAAGACTGCTTTTTACTTTCGATTTTGTTTACAGGTTTTTATTTTTTAATTAGAATACTTTCCCTTTCTGAACTGGTTTTGAAAGTGGAAGTATCCTCATAAAAAGAATAAAATATATAGACAATTGAAAAAGTAAAACATTGCCTTTGAGGAGACCAACCTCAGCTATCCAATGCAAAAAAAAATAAATAAATAAATAAATATTGAAATGCAAGAGATATTTTTAATAATTTCTCCCATAGGATTAACATTAGCAAGTGGGTGTTTTCATATGAATGAAATAGCCCGGAAGATGAAATTAAAGACTACGAAGCTCGCAGAAAAATGCGTTGATCCCATAAAATGTAAAAGAGTTAAATGATGAATATGTTATATGTATGGATGCCTGACATCTATCATGCAAGCAAATAAATCTACAATTTTTAACTAAACACTAGGACTACACAAAGCCTCAATATCTCCATTCCTGGCAAAAAATCCAGAGAATCAAAATAACGATAAGGCTAATTGTACAAAATCCGGTATTACCAAAAGATGTGCAACCCCCAAACGGACAGCAACAGCAATCAACCGAATGACTAGGAAGAGTCCCAACTGATCCTAGACTTATATTTTGCCCAGATGATGTTTTTGCTAACCCAACTCTAAAAGAATACGTATTGAAAAATGTTATTGCATGTTCAAAAGACATACATATTTACCGTATCTTTTATAGAATTTCTTATTAAATTAACATGTAAAAATTAACCGAGTATCCTGCACATTTTTTTTTTTTTTTTTTTTTTTTTTTTTGGGAATAACATGGAAAAGTACAGTCGTGGAAAAAAAACGTAAACACCCCTACTAACTTCTCAACAAATTATCGTAGAAGAAAGTTACTGGTACTGAACGATTGGAAATAAAGTCTACTTTTAAATGATGTATATAAAATTTGCTTAGGGGCCCATCTACATATTAAAATGAACCATAACTTTGTTTTTTTTAATAGCAGTACTCAACTCTGACAGCATAAATGAACACTACACCCTTCAATTAGCCTAAAAACGAATTTTTATGCAATTCGTACCATAAGTTTCCGAGAAATTAATTATTTTAAACCGAGCTTATTTTAAGGGCTGTGTCCAAATTGAAGTTCCGTACTGGATTGTTAACCGAGAGAGCCCCTTCCTTGATCAAGGCACCTTAAGCGATACTCAAGGAGTCAATGAAGTGTGTTAGATTACAGTACAGCAGAATAAATTTCAAAACGTCTACTCACTTCCATCATAGACGGCCCCTTAAACCATCATTTTGCCGTTTTTTAAGCATAATTTGAAAACTACTTATAATAAAAATGTGAAATTTTTGAATTTCCATAAAGCAGGACTTAATAAATCTAAATCCATCAAAAAAATTGTAGGTTGCAATGCATAATTTTTTCGAATATTAATTTCTTAATTCATATCATAAAATTATAAAAATTGCAAATTCAGCTTATTTATGTTTGGGTATATTAGTATTATTACTACAAAAAAAAAAAAAAAAAAAAAATAGCACATTAGGAGCATAATTTCGGGAGATATGAAAATGTAATTTAACATTGGAAGCACTAAATTTTGAATGTTTATAATTCAAAAACTTATCATTCAAATGACTTGAAATTTGGTGTCTAGGCATAGTTTGAACTGAAGATTTGAAATATCTCGTTAAAATTGGGCATTGCCATTGAAAAAAATGAAGTTTGGATTCATTTTAATATGTAGATGACCCCCTAAGAAAATTTTATATACATCATTTAAAAGTAGACTTTATTTCCAATCGTTCGGCACCAGTAACTTTCTTCTACGATGATTTGCTGAGGAGTTAGTAGGGGGTGTTTACTTTTTTTTTTCCACGACTGTACATAGACATGACGCTCGACATTGCTTTTAAAGCTATCCAGATGTATTTTAAGAATCATTGCAAGTGCGAAAACTCAGGTGACCAGATTGATAGTGCGACAGGAGATGACAGGGATGATCTATCTGAATTTGAGTTAGAAAAGCTTCGGGATAGTTCACGTGATGCGCTGCTTAGTTATTTTCTCACCGAAGATGAAATGCGTGCGTATGAGGCTAGAAAACAATTGTGCTGGGAAGCCGAGGACCCTTTAAAATGCAAAAAAAGAACTAGATGCAGAATAGGGATGCACCGAATAGTGATTTTGGCCGAATACCGTATATTCGGCCAACAGGTGAACCGAATACTGAATATTCGGCTAGCCGAATAGTAACTGCTAGGCCGGATACCGAATATTCGGCTTGTCGAATACTTTTATATTTCAAAGTTTAAAGGCATTAAAATGTTAAATTTTAAAACGATTTTACATAATATTTAAAACAGAAATTTTTATTCTAATAAACAAGAGCTTTTTTCAAGTAAACTTTATGCTGAAAAAAATCTGCTTTGAGTTATTTACAAAGAGGATAGTTATAAAAAAAATTTTAATTAATAAAATTTTAAATTTCATAGCTTCTTCTGAGAATTAAAACAAATGAATAAAATTTTCTTAAATTCTAAAACAAACATTTTAAAATCAAAGAGAGATTGTAAAAAAATTGGAAGAAAAATTGTACAGGATCATATATTTGCTTGTCAGGAAGAGACTAAAGTAAAAGTTAATAAATAATACAATCAATTCAAATTTTATATGGTGACAACTTAGCAAGAATAACTGTTCTACTCCCTTTGATTAAGCAAGGAAATTTTTAAATGCATCCTTGATCGGTGTGTGGAGTGGGCAATCATTTTCAGAGATTGTAAACGTTGTTCTTAAAATCTTAGCAAGAAACAGATTATTTTTACTGGACAATGTTGAGGAACTTGCATTTGTACATAATTAATTCCCATGAAAATCCTCATGATTGGCTAATTTTCTTAAATAATACTTAACAAACAGCAAATAAATAATGTAAAAACATTCTCTTTTATTTAAATATGATTTTGTTTCTAATTATTCTGAATATCTTTATAAGTTGACTGTTAAACGTAGAAAATGTATAAGGTTTTAAAATATATGTTTTAAAAGTTCTGGATATTTCGATATTCGGCCAAACCGAATATTCGGCATGCCGAATAATTTGCTATTCGGCCAAGCCGAATATTCGGCATACCAAATAGTTTGATATTCGGCCAAACCGAATATTTGGTAACATGGCCGAATACCGAATAGATACTGAATATTCGGTGCATCCCTAATGCAGAATACAGCAAAATGATTGAAAGTCGACAGTTGGGGCACAAAGTACCTGATATAACTAAAGATCTGTTTAAAGCAGGTCTTTCATCATTGATTTACTTTATACAAGAGTTTTCTTCACATGCAGGTTTCGAGGAAATCCAATGTAAAGTAGACCTGCAAAATAACTCTACTTGGATTCGAATTCCTGCTAAAATTTTGTGTATTGGTGAACCTTGCATGATAGCGAACTAAAAACTGAAAAAGACTTAAAGCGTAAAAAAAGTCCTCAGGAATGGAGGAAGGTGAAGAGCGATCCGCAATGCCCTTTGAAATATTCGAAAATACTCTGGAAAATTTTAATATGTGAAAAATATTAATCTTACCTTCAAAAAAAAAAAAAAAAAAAAAAAATTAAACTATACTTACTTGTATTTTTTTTTAGTTTCTTGAGTAATTTGTTATTCTTTGTAATTGTAAATTTAGCTAGACCAAGGGGATCATCCCGAGTGAGTGGCCAGACATGTTGTCAGGCGCTACCCGCTCTAGATTCTCTCCAGGCTGTTGCCTTTTATTTACAATATTTTACATTTTGAATTTACATGCTGAGTAATCCTTGTTTTGACAGTCGATGCATACACTGCAGGCAATCACTTTTTTATGTTCTTTATGAGAAGGAAACAGGTTCCTCAGATAGGCACTAGGTGAAGAAATGGCTGGGATGCACATCTATGCAGCCTGCCGAGGCCCCCAAAATGACATCCTTGCTGTTCTCCTGCGTTGTTTAAGTCCATTTCTAGCTGGTAAAGGAGTTGATGTATCAGTGGAGGGCTTGGTGGGGTGTTGGGTACCAATACTTTCATCTGAGAGCATTCATCGTCCGAACTAACCGAGGATGTTATTTTGGCACACTGTACAGTTCCGATGTTTTTTCTGAAATCCTAGAAATAGAAAAAAAAAATAAGTAAAATAAAATAAAAAGTTATATTACTTAAAAATAAATATACTTACTTTTCAAACTGGCCGCGAGCTCATCCTTAAATAAATCTCTAAGATAGCTGGTCTCCGATATCAAATTTTAATCCCAATAGTTCACATACTAAAAAAAAAAAAAAAAAAAAAAAATTAATGTATACGTACCTTGTTGAACCAATAGTTGAAAAATAATGCTAAAATGAAATTATTACTTACGTATAACAAGAGCCTTCTTATCAAAATGGACTTGCTCAAAATCCAGAAGATGGTGCTCAAAGAATTAGTTATTTGGTATACATTTAAAAAGCTGGATTCTGACAGAGACACATTTGTACATATCAGAATTAAAGTGCTCCTCATCAGTTGTTAGGATCCCCGGAGGAAAAAAGACAGGAAGTGGGTCTTTTTTTTTTCCCCCGAGAGAAACGCAGTGATCACCATCCAGCATTTCTCTCATACATCTATCTATATTATGAAAACCTGTGGAGGTAACATCGTCTAGATGCACAAACCGTTGACCGATAATCTGTCCCAGCTGAAATGTTAATCTATTATCTTCATTTGTATTAACATTTATAGGAATCCCGTTAAAAAGTTCTACTATAGCCGAAGCAAAAGTTGTTTTACCCGAATTTTCTGGACCCTGAAGCGCGACCCATCTTTTTTTTGGGTTCCCCAATTTGATAAGCCTGGAATACTTTAGTTAACAAATTTTTTAATTTAAACTCCCCATGCCATCTTTTAGTCAATTCAGCTAGGATAACATAGTCGTCCTGTTTGGTTTGTGGGGTCACTACGTCACCCCACCAGGTATAGATTTCTCGAAGTTGTGTTATTAGATAATCTGTATTAGTAGTCCTGTTAGTAATTTCTGAAATATATGAATGCACAACCCTCGATGCCGCAGTCTATCGTTTTTAGTTGCAAGCATCATTTTCACAACACAAAAACCCACTTCTTCGCATTTGCCAAGATACTTTCAAAAATAAATACATTTGAGCATTTTAGTAGCAAAAAATTGGGTGATCAGTTTAAGTTTAGATAAGAAAAAAGCCAAAAAGAATTTTCCTGCCCGGTTATTAGCGTCTGTGTGCTCAAATGCGTTAATAAACCGGGGTTTTTCAATAATCCATGGTTCGTATAATGGTAAACAAACAGATTGAAACTTATGAAGGAAATAGCATGTTAGTGAAGGTAAGAAAAGTTTAATTTACTGTAAATAACTGGTAATTTTCTTCTCATTTAGCAATCAAATAGAATGAATCATTTATATTTTGTATTTCTATACTATAATTAACATTTTTCTTTAATCAGGGAAAAAAAAGGATAAAATAGTCACATTTTTAGGATTATCATATAAAAAGGGGATACATTACCATTTAATAACATCTTTACCTATTTCCTAATGTAAATAGTCTGATATTTAATTTGTTTGTTACTCTACAACTATTTCCTTAACATAAGCTGATTAATAATAAATATAGTAAATTAGAACATTCTAGATTTAATTTGTGGTACAGGATACAGTGAGAAAAAATCATTCATACACATGGTCTGTTTATATAAGGATAAGGGCAAACATATATATTGAAATTTATGAATGAAGTCGCTTGTTTGTTGGTAAGAAAAACTTTATTTACTGTAAATAAATAACTTTCTACTCATTTGTCAAATAGAATGAAGCATTTAATAAAGATTAATATTTGACAATTTTGTTATTCTTTTTTCTAAACAAGATAAAATAATGATACTTTTAGGCTTATCATATAAAAAAGGTATTTTTAAGATAGCCTATTTTAGAATGTAACTAGTCTGATATTTTATTTAATTATTATTCAAACTATTTCTTTGGCATAAGCTGACTAAAAATAAATTTAATTTAATAAATTGGAACAGTGTAGATTTAACTTATGGTAGATACAGTGACAAAAATTTATTCATACACATGATCAGTTTATATGCTATGCTAATGGTAAACAAACATGTTGAAATTTATGAATGAAATAGGTTGATTGTGTAGGTAAGAAAAACTATTTACTTGTATATAAATAACTTTATTCATTTATATCAATCAAATATAATGAAACATTTAATAAAGATTAATATTTTGTTGAACTTTTAATCTATTTTTCAAAACAAGGATAAAATAATGGCACTTTTAGGCTTATCATATAAAAAGTTACATTTTTAAAATAATGTTAGCCTACTTTATAATGTAACTAGTTTGATATTTTATTTATTTATTACTCAAAAATTATTTCCTTGACATAAAGCTGGCTAAAAATAAATTTAATTTAATAAATTAGAATAGTGTACATTTAACTTATGGTGAGAAAAATATATGTATACATGATCAGTTTTACGCTAATGGTAAACATATTGAAATTTATGAATGAAATGTTGATTGTGTAGGTAAAAAAAACTATTTACTTCTAAATAAATAACTTTCTTCATTTATCAATCAAATAGAATGAAACATTTAATAAAGATTAATATTTTGTTAAACTTTTAATCAATTTTTCAAAACAACAAAACTGCAGCATAAAATAATGGCACTTTTAGGCTTACATAAAAAGTTACATTTTTAAAATGATGTTAGCCTATTTTATTTGTAACTAGTGCGATATTTTATTTATTACTCAAACTATTTCCTGGATTTTAGCTAACTAAAAATAAATTTAATAAGTTAGAATATAAAACTTATGGTACAGTGAGAAGAATATATTCATACACATGGTCAGTTTATATGTTAATAAACAAACATTGAAATTTATGAATGAAATAGGTTGTCTAGGTAAGGAGAACTTTATGAATAAATGATTAGCTTTCTTTTCAATTATCAATCATAATCGAATAGAATGAAACATTATTAATATTTTGCATTATTATTATTATTTTCTCAAAGCAACAAAACAAAACTGCAGTATAAAACTATACTTTCAGGCTTATAATATAAACAGTTACAATATAAAATATAGTTCAAACTATAATTGTTGAACGTCAAATTCACCTTGAAAAACATATAAAATACGATGTTACATTCTGATAAAATTTACTTAAAAAGGTGCTAAAAATACATAACAGGTTTTCACAACATGAAAACCGTCAAAGATCTTAAAAACACCCGAGCGCTTTCAACTGCACTGCTACAGTTGTCATCAGGGGAAAATCAGAGGAGTGAAAGTTCATGGAAAATTCTCTGCTTAAGTATCAGTGGACGAGTCTATTTCAAAGGAAGGGAGGAGGGGGGTGGGGGTAAAAATGAAAATGATTATGTTTCAAAATCGCTAGAAATATCTAGTATGCTATACCATATCTTAGATATGTTGTAGGATAAAGTATCGTTGCAAGTATTCTTCCTTTGAGTTAAAATTTCTATTGATTCTCTGATTATTGATGTGTAGTAATTTGAAGTATGGGCTATGACTCTTGCTTTACTGAAATCAATGTGAATATCTTGTTTTTGGTTTAATCTGGATAGAGCAGTAGAGGGTTTGTTATACTTAATGTCTGTAATATGTTCTTTTCGTCTGTCTTTAAATTTTCTAGTGGTCATTCCTATGTATTTGAGTTCTTTCTGATTAACTTTGTCTGTGAAAGGTATTACATATATGCCAGAAGTTTCATCGTTAGGGATTGGGTCTATTTTCCGGTGTACAAGATCTTTTAATTTAGCAGATGGTTTTGCGATTACGTATATATTATATTTCTTTAGTGCATAACTAATCCTTTCAAATAACTTAGGTATATAATTAAAACTATAAAACTTGAGATTATTTTTAATGCTATTTCTGGTTGATTCTCTATGCTGAATATCAAAGATTAATTTATTGATACATTGGGGGGGGGGGGGGGGAACCATTTTCTATTGCAATCTTCTTGATGGTGAGTAACTCTGGTTGTAGGTATTCTCTTGTACAATATTCAATGGCTCTATTTATATAAAATTTATAAGCTGCAGTTTTGTATTTAAGTGGGACATTACTATTGTAGGATATTGTACTATTTGAATTGCATGGTTTCCTGTAAATTTTCCTATCAATATTGTATGTTGTATTATTTCTTATTAATTCTACGTCTAAAAATGGTAAGGATCCTTTTTCTTCGACTTCCAATGTGAATTGTATATTTGAATCTAGGTTATTAGCTGTATTTAAAAAGTCATTCAAAGCGGGGATACCATGGTTCCAAATTAAAAATATGTCATCGACGTAACGCAGCCATAGTTGAGGTTTTAGATTTGATTTACATATAATATCTTTCTCAAGTGGTCTAAGTTTTAGCTCCGCTAATAATCCTGAAATGGGTGAGCCCATTGGGGCACCCTCAGTTTGTTTATAAAATTTCCTATTAAATTGAAAGACATTGTTATTTGTAATCAAGTTAATGCTTGAATTTAAAGTTGTTCTTATGTCATCGTTATATGCCGGGTTATTATCTATGAATTGCTTTATAAGGATTTCTATTTCTTTTACATTTATTGAAGGGTACAGGGATTTGATGTCCATACTTGCAAGTATACTGTTATCACATATATTTTCGTTCTTTATTTTCTCAATAAACTCTCTGGTTGAGTTGACTACAAGATTGGTTGGAGGTAACATTTCTTTAAGTAGCGGTACGAAAACTTTTTCTATTGAGTTTCTCAGAGAGTTTATTGAGAAAATAAAGAACGAAAATATATGTGATAACAGTATACTTGCAAGTATGGACATCAAATCCCTGTACCCTTCAATAAATGTAAAAGAAATAGAAATCCTTATAAAGCAATTCATAGATAATAACCCGGCATATAACGATGACATAAGAACAACTTTAAATTCAAGCATTAACTTGATTACAAATAACAATGTCTTTCAATTTAATAGGAAATTTTATAAACAAACTGAGGGTGCCCCAATGGGCTCACCCATTTCAGGATTATTAGCGGAGCTAAAACTTAGACCACTTGAGAAAGATATTATATGTAAATCAAATCTAAAACCTCAACTATGGCTGCGTTACGTCGATGACATATTTTTAATTTGGAACCATGGTATCCCCGCTTTGAATGACTTTTTAAATACAGCTAATAACCTAGATTCAAATATACAATTCACATTGGAAGTCGAAGAAAAAGGATCCTTACCATTTTTAGACGTAGAATTAATAAGAAATAATACAACATACAATATTGATAGGAAAATTTACAGGAAACCATGCAATTCAAATAGTACAATATCCTACAATAGTAATGTCCCACTTAAATACAAAACTGCAGCTTATAAATTTTATATAAATAGAGCCATTGAATATTGTACAAGAGAATACCTACAACCAGAGTTACTCACCATCAAGAAGATTGCAATAGAAAATGGTTTCCCCCCCCCAATGTATCAATAAATTAATCTTTGATATTCAGCATAGAGAATCAACCAGAAATAGCATTAAAAATAATCTCAAGTTTTATAGTTTTAATTATATACCTAAGTTATTTGAAAGGATTAGTTATGCACTAAAGAAATATAATATATACGTAATCGCAAAACCATCTGCTAAATTAAAAGATCTTGTACACCGGAAAATAGACCCAATCCCTAACGATGAAACTTCTGGCATATATGTAATACCTTTCACAGACAAAGTTAATCAGAAAGAACTCAAATACATAGGAATGACCACTAGAAAATTTAAAGACAGACGAAAAGAACATATTACAGACATTAAGTATAACAAACCCTCTACTGCTCTATCCAGATTAAACCAAAAACAAGATATTCACATTGATTTCAGTAAAGCAAGAGTCATAGCCCATACTTCAAATTACTACACATCAATAATCAGAGAATCAATAGAAATTTTAACTCAAAGGAAGAATACTTGCAACGATACTTTATCCTACAACATATCTAAGATATGGTATAGCATACTAGATATTTCTAGCGATTTTGAAACATAATCATTTTCATTTTTACCCCCACCCCCCTCCTCCCTTCCTTTGAAATAGACTCGTCCACTGATACTTAAGCAGAGAATTTTCCATGAACTTTCACTCCTCTGATTTTCCCCTGATGACAACTGTAGCAGTGCAGTTGAAAGCGCTCGGGTGTTTTTAAGATCTTTGACGGTTTTCATGTTGTGAAAACCTGTTATGTATTTTTAGCACCTTTTTAAGTAAATTTTATCAGAATGTAACATCGTATTTTATAAACAGTTACATTTTTAAAATAATGTGAACGTATTTTATAATGTAACTAGTCTATTTTTTTTTTTTTTTTTTTTTTTTTTTGGTAAAATCGCCATCAATCAAGAATGTATAAGTCAAAATTAACTTTTTTACTCACTGGCCAGTACATGATTTTTTTTTTCATTAGCCAGATTTTTTATGCACTGGCCAGTAACAAATTTACAAATGTTTGATTAAAAAAAGTGCTTTTCGTTACTGTTATATCTTTCATCGCATCAGGCAAAGACATTCACGAGCTAAAATCTACGGGAAGGTTCTTTTCCAATATCTCATTTGCATTTCAATATTTTAAAATAATTTTGTTCCCATTGGATAGCTGAGGTTGATCCCTACATTAGCCCCTATTTTACTTTGAGTGCATATTTATGATGACACTTTTACTTTTGGAAATGATTCCAAAAGTGAAAATAACATTTAAAAATGTATGCAGCCAAAAAAAAGTAAAAAAAGGGCAAATGTAGCGATCAATCCCAGCTATCCAATTAAAATTATTTAAATGTAAATGAGGTATTAGAAAAGAACCTTCCCATAGGTTTAACATTAGCTAGCAAGTATCTTTGTGGGACGGGAGCCTTAAAATTATGACTTACTAACATCCTTTATTTACCCTTTGACAAGATTACACTCGACATAAAAAACTGGCATTTACTGCAGTCAAATTATAATATAAGTGATAAACTATATTTAAAGATATGCTGATATTGTATTTAAAGATATGCTGATATGTTATATAAACGAAAAATGGATTTTTGAAATTAGAATATACTTTAATTTAAAAAATGATTTCACATCATGGATATTTCATTTTTACCTAGTAGAATCTATTATCACAATTGACAAGTGTCAAGTGGCAACTTAAATTTGCACAGTTGTGGCAATAAAGTCAATCTCCAAATTTTCAGTATTACTCGCTGATTGGCGAGTGCTAATTTTTTCTTGTACAATAATGCAGTTATTTTTCACAAATTTTTTTAAAGTTTATATATAATAAAATCTGATGTTTAAGGGAAATAGCTACATAAATTTTCATCATCAACAATTTCAAATTTCACAAAGAAAAAATTCTCCTTGACTTTCAATGTTTATTACTCACCCCCACCCTCTCAACTTCATTCATGAAATTTTTTTTAGTCAATGACCATTTTGTTTTTGTACTTTTAAAAATATCATTTTACCCCTTCAAATAAAGTCAATGAATATTTCCACTTAAGGGGAAAAAAAAAAAAAAAAAAAAAAAAAAAAAAAAAAAAAAAAACCTTAATTATATGTGTTATAGACACAAATTACATTGTTGATGTTGTCTTGCCAACAGAATTGGAACTGTACACTGGATAAAGGGTAAAACTGCCACACCCCTCCCCCTTTACGAAATCTGTTTTCACAAGATTATAAGCCATGGCCATAGATCTCCCACTCCCGAAATAAAAAAATTTCTGGGTACAGACTTTGGCCCTTGAAAACCTAAACATTTATATAACTGAATCTTCTCTTATAAAAGGTTGTGCCCCCTAATATGCAGGATGTTTCTAAATTAATGGAACAAACTTTCAAGCATAACTACTCCTGAAAATGTTTTGTACATAAAACCAGACCACAATATATTTATTTCAAGAATAAGATAGTGTACCTCGCTGAATTCAACCTTTCATTCACAGCTTTCACAATATTGAAGATTTTTATCAGATTAGTTTTGTATAAATGTGATAACATCATTGGAAGTGTGAAATTTCGATAAGTGACACAGCATGTACTGCAAAGTTTAGGTGGATATTTTTAATAACCACATACATATCATTTACAATGTAAAAAATAAAATTTTCAGTTAAGGGGGTTGGTCACTCAGCTTCCAATTTCCCCTCCCTAATGTAAAGTCTATGGGCATTGGATGCATTCGTCTATTTAAAATATCTCCTCGGAAAATTAATATTTTTAACTCCTATTTTAGTGTACCTTTCCTAAGATGTCTCTTTTTTCCTTAGCTCTCAAAATATTTCTAAAGTATAGACTTAATTTTATAGGAAGTGTTAAAATTTTACTCACAGTTTGCCGCTTTTAACACATAAAATATTAAATTCAGCATAGATTTTAGAAATATTTTGAAAACTAAGAAAACAAAAAGATTCTTTAAGAAGAGTATACAGAAAAAAAGATGTTAAAAATAGGAATTTCCTGGAGAAAATAATTTAAATATATGAATGCATCAAAAGTCCACAGACTTAACATTACGGAGGAGAATTCCAAAGCTGAGTGACCAGCCACTTTAATTCAGATTTTTAAAAAAATCAAAATGGTCATTTTGATTAGTTTATTAGATACTGGGGTAAAAAAATGTGTTGGTAAAGCAGAATATCATTTCATAAATGAAAAAAATTATACTAGGCTCATTAAACCTTCTAAGCAATCATCAGTTACTGAATCAGAGGTGAAAAAAGTATTACAGTATATTTATATACATGCTGTTTTATTATTCTTAATTATTTATAATTATCTCAAGCTGTTTGGCTTTTTTTAAGAGTGGCAAAGGTATATTGGAAATTTCCTTAATATAATTTCTTTCGAGATGCGCATGAAAATATTTAAAAAGGCTTTTAAAATTGGAAAACACATTAAAACTAATGCGTAACAAAAAAACTGCATGAATTTACGCTTGCCGTAATAAACATTTAGTTATTTAACCAAGAACATTTATGAATGCATTAAAAATAAATTAATGCAAATTAACTGTAAGCCACCTTTATTTAAAAAAAAATAGATCCCGCTTTTCCTGGTAAAAAGGAGAAGGAAAATTAACACTAAATTAAGTACTTCATGATAAGCAATGACCAAAAGGTGTTATGTATATAACTGTAGCACGATATAGCAACATGTAAATAATATAATTATATTAAAACAACAAATTAAACCTTCGCAACAAGAAAAATATGATATAGATATGTTTTACACACTAAAAAGAAGAAAAAAAAAAGACTTACTGCATCAAATCCCTAACAAAAATACCCGTGCAAAACCACATGGCAATATATTTTCTAGCGGGCGGGGAACTTATCGTTTACAGCAACCCAGAGTACCGGTTTTTCAACCGCGCCATTGACCACGCCAAGATTGCTTCGCCAAATGCGCGAATCGAGGGAAGATTCCAAAATCGCCGTTCAGACACCGCAGAATCTAAAAACACGCTAATCTGATGGGTTTTAAAAATATTAGAGAAGATTGAATTATACTGAAAAAAGCTGTGCAGTTCTCCCTGTAAACGGGTTTCCATTCAATTCCCTTTGATTGCAAAAATTTAAGGACGAATCAGTTGCTGTCAAGACATCCAATGGTTGGTTTCGTTTTTGATTAAAGAGGATCAGTTAAACATTTGAAAAGAAGCTAAAATAAAATAAATTAAATATAAGAGTCTTTGTCTCCCGGTATTTTAAAACAATCTCTATAACAATAGCCTAAGTCATGTGACTATCATGAACAGTTCCAGGCGGCCTACTTCGCTTTTTATACTCTAGGTGCCATTTTGGTACTTTAATGTTAGCCAGGCACATGTGATAAGTCGCCAAATATTATTCTATCGCCATCATTGCATCTATATTATAATAATTCCAGTCATCAACTGCCATAAACAAATACGGTCTGATCGCTTCGCTGTTCATATGAAAGTTTGGCAAAGATGTCATATGCGTTCCATATTGGCGTGATTTTTTAACGACGCCAATTTGGGGAACCCATCAACAGCATAAACAGCAGTATCCGGCTTACTATATGAAGCAAAATAACAATACTTTGGCGCCAGTTATGTGCCCGTTCCATATATGACATTGGCGTCAGAAAAAAATCGCGCCAATATGGGACCGTAAGTTTTCCATATTGATTAAAATATCAAAATTTATTTTTCTAATAAAACTACATAAAAGTTGCCATGGTCGCAAAGAATTCGAGGTACTGTTACGCTAGCAGGATGCAAATCTCGCCAATAGCTTTTTTTCAACTCGCCAGTAAGCATTTTTTTTTTTGTTTTTTTCGAGTGGTAATATTTGGCCAGATACAGGTTATAGATATACACGGTTACAGATATACAGGTTTGGCGTGATTTTTATTTTTTTACGAAAATTTGGCGAAAACCTCGTTTTCAAATACCAGTTACATGTGCATTTTTGGTATTCCTTAGATATCCCGACGACCGAAAATCTATCTCCAAACTATAAGATTAAATGCCAATAATGGTT
Organism: Maratus speciosus; assembly: GCA_963932465.1. Lineage (NCBI taxonomy): Eukaryota > Metazoa > Arthropoda > Arachnida > Araneae > Salticidae > Maratus > Maratus speciosus. Next base: position 106,479,515 of record OZ010797.1, read on the forward strand.
GATCGTAAATGTCACATTCACTTGACTTTAAGCAAGTTACACGTGTTTACGTCATCAAGTGATTTTTATTTCGACGTTTATTCGTATATTTATTAATGTTATACTAATTTATTTGTTCTTTCGTTATTTAAAATAAAAAATATGTCAATTTGTATAATTTCGCGATTTATATAATTTGGCGAAATTGGTCGACAGAATGACAAAGTAGTACCTCTCGAAGCTGGTAGACGGGAAGTGCTGGGTTCGAACCCAATCGCGCCCGTCGGCCTAATCGTTCGGAGTTTTCGTGGTTTTCTTCGAACCTTGGATTTCCAAGCGTTAATACGGGTTAGGTTCCCTTAGAAAGACCCCCACGAAGGGCACTCCTCCCCCTTAGGGCCTATATCCCTCGTGTTGCTAATTGGCCGTCATAAACACAACCAACCGACAAAGTAGTACTGTATTTCTTAATTATTTTCTATTATTTTCTAAAGGAAATATCAAAAAAATAATTAATAATCATAGAACAAAATAATTTATATAATTTGTAAAAATAAATAAAAGTAAATAAACATTTATTATCAAATAAACAACAATAGCCGGGTTACCATGTCAACCTTTTCTGAAATATAAAAAATATATATCTGTTTGATTAAAATTTGAGTTGCCATCATTAGAAAAATGTATATAAAATTAGAAAAAAATTAATATTGCGAAAACTAATTCGAATTTAAAAATTCTAATACCAGTTTTGAAATCTGCGGATCAATATTGATTTTTGGTGTTAATTTCATCGCAAAGTATTCCATATTTTAGGAGAAATCGCCGTGAAACATAATCAGTTGCTTAATCAGTCGATTCATACTTCCGTTTCATAAATTCGTTTCATTAAGATTATATATATAGGGTAGATATCTATCTTATGTTCAAGCACGGATATATGTTTTTTTTTTTTGTTTTTTTTTTACATGATGAGTGAATGATTTAAGTGCAACAAAAAATAAGGTAAAAATTTCGTCTTGAATGCTATATATCAAAAGAAATGGTGTAATATAAAAATATACGAAATATTGCACTCTGCAAGTCCCAGAAAATTTCATAATTATTCCCCTTTGGTAGGAAAATTTTCATACTCTATGTTTTCTTAATTTATGAAGCTTAACGTATTAAACAATCGTTATAATAATCTTTTAAAATTTACGCATTTTCCCTTTCTTACAGATAAAAGATTTCTTACAGGTTGTTTTTAATGTAAATGACGTACAATCAATCCAATAATATTTATAATATAAACATATAAGAAATAATAATAATAAAATTATAGATAGGGAAAAATTCCTTTCCATAATTTTTTTAATTTGCATAAATCTAAAAGTTAAAAATAAATAGAGATACTGACATTACACTCAATAAAATTTTATTCGATATGACTAAATTGACACAATTGTTGAATTTGATTTTTTACAATTTAATCTCATAAACGTACATATTTGCATTCTTAACAGAATTTTCTAGGGTTTTTCTCTTATATTATTACTCTAATTATCATTTTGTAAGTTAAAGGTGAACGATGCAGGTACGGCAACAACAACAAAAAAAAAAAAAAAAACAGCCAAATAAATAAAGCATAAATACATCGTCTGCCTCTGCTTCGTTTTAGGAAAGAATATATATTCAAACCATCGAGCGCAAACACATTTCTTCAACATATGTAAATTTCGGAGACTTGTTAATTCTTCCCCCTTGTCGGTAGTGACGCTAGTACTTTTGCCATTACAGATTTTGCCGTAAATGTCCCTTCTTGTATGTTTATCTATGGCCAGTAATACCCTGTTCGCACTGGTTACCTTAAGCATAGCGCCTAGAATTTATAGTGTGGAAATCGGCTATCCCTTTAACACTTAAAAAAGCGCTAAAATATTGTATCCCTTAAATGTGCAACGATACTGCTGAAACATAAAGATCGTAGCGACATCTGCTGGATATTTTCTACAACTGTAAGATTTTGCTAGTCTATACAATGTAATACGAAACTCCCGCAGATGTCGCTGCGATCGACACTTGGGGTTTTAGAAGTATCGTCGCACATTTAAGGGATACAAATTTTTAGCACTGTTTGGATAGCGTATTTCCACACTAGGTATTCTAGACGCTGTACTTTAAGATATATCAGGCCGTCGAATTATAGCGTCTAGAATACATAGTGTGGAAATATGCTATCCAAACAATGCTAAAACTCTGTATCCCTTAAATGTGCGACGATACTGCTGAAATACAAAGAGTCGATTGCAGCGAGATCTGCAGGATTTTCGTATTACATTGTATAGACTAGAAATATCTTGCAATTTTAGAAAATATCCTGCAGATGTCGCTGCGATCTGCATATTACAGCAGCATCATTACACATTTAAGGGATACAATATTTTAGCGGTTTTCTTTTTTTAAGTATTACAGGTATAGCTGATTTCCACACTGTGTATTCTAGTCGCTATAGCCGAATTACAGCGTCAAGAATACCTAGTGAGGAAATATGCTATCCAAACAGTGCTAAAAATTTGTATCCCTTAAATGTGCCACGATACTGCTAAAATCCCAAGTGTTGATCGCAGCGACATCTGCGCGATTTTCGTATTACTAGTATTACATTGTATAGACTAGCAATTTCTTACAGTTGTAGAAAATATCCTGCAGATGTCGCTGCGATCTTCATATTGTAGCAGCATCATTGTACATTTAAGGAATACAATATTTTAGCGTTTTTTTTTAAGTATTACAGGGATAGCCGATTTCCACACTGTGTATTCTAGTCGCTATAGCCGAACTCTGTAAGAGGGTTCTACAAACTCTTACAAGGAGCTCATTCTATGTTGAGAAGCTAGTCTTCCAAAGTGTCTTCAAAAACTCTCTCAGTGTGTTTCAACTTGCTTCGGCTAGATACAGGAATTACCATCATTCTCGTTATCTATAAAGCTTTCGCTCTACTAATTGGCTCTTGCGGCCACGGCCATTTTTATTTTAAGCGCATGCGCATAGTTTACATTTGTTCAGATCCCATACACTCATACACAGTGATGTTCACTTCCACAGACTTCTCATATAAGTAGACTCCAATTTGCTAATTTACAAACCCTCAAGCTTTGGACACCCTTGGCGAAAGGGAAATGTAGCCAAATAATTTGGCGAGAAGAGATCAGTGCGCGCTGGAATGGAGTGAGAATTTGAGAATGAATCAATGAATTGACGAGAGTTTTGAATCCCGAATGTGATTTTGTTGTAATGTGGTATTTTCCGCAATAAATACTTCTCGGAATGGTATGTATTTTATTTATGTTAAACATATTATTGAATATAACTTTTCCTAATTTATACCGATTTTTTTTAAATAATGTACTACTTTTTAAAGTTATTTTATTTTTACGATACTTGCTGCGAGTTGATTTAAGCCTAACATGTCAAGTGTTTTCAAAATTCTAAAAAATTATTTGATTTGTAAAATCCAGTTCGAATTTTTCTGTAATCAAATATTACATCAAGCTGTTAAAATTTTTAAACATACAAATACAATTTTTATTTTAGTTTATAATTTAAAAAGATATAAAAAAGATTGTATTTGAATTACAATTCGTTACATCTTTTATCTGTAGTAGTTATGTAATTAACATTTAAAAAGAAAAAAATATCTACAGCCTTCTCCGATTCCCTGTCCTTTAAAACAAAATCTGTTGCACATCTGCATACTAAAAAGATTGATGCAAAGTATCCTTAGATTGTGTTTTCCAGTTTGTGTATGCATGACTTGTTTATATAAATTGTAAGTCTTCAATTTGTGTATGATGATTTGTTTGGAACAGATGTCTTATTATCCCAGGGTCTGCCATCTTGGATTTTTTTCTTGGCGTGAATTAAAAATTGTTTTTCAATTAATAATTATAATTATTATATTCCAATTTTTTCAATATTATATTAATCTATCAACAGTATTTAACCATTGGTGACGTCTACTACTTGGCGAAAAAGGAGTTTTCATGCAAGAAAAAAATCCAAGATGGCAGACCCCGGGTTAATAAGACACCTAAGCCATTTGTTTTTATTATTTTGTTAATTTTAAAACCAATTTTTTTCCAGATCAAAATTATGGACTTTAGACGAGTTGTTGTTGACTCTGATATTCAGCCAGTTGAAAGCATTCAAATGGCTTGAAATGCAATTGCTTTTCTTGCCTTTAAATGTCTTTTTGCTAGCTCTTAGGTGACCATATGGATGTGTTAGTTGACCATTCTACAGAAAGCTGTTTTAAGGATGATGCAAACTGTTAAGTCAAAGTTTTCTTTAAGTAAATCTGGTCCAGCTAAATATTTTTTCGCACGTATTAGCTCATTTTAAACTTTGTGGTAAGTACTCAATTGTTATAATTAAATATAAAAAATAACCTACGACAGACGTTGTACTTAAACTTTTGCATCTTAATCTTTTATGATTTGAGTACATTACATTGACTGTTTTTGTTTTCTTCATTTAATATTAGTACTGCACATTATGTATTTACAGTTCCTAAAATTATGAAATTTAATCCCAAAGTGTAAATGAATTTTGAAATTCATAATCTAATACATTGCATTCAAGCTAATTATCTTAAGATCGAATTTTATAACATTCTAGTTTGTTAAAATTAAAATAATAAAACTTTGTAAAAAATCCCCATAAAATAAAAACAATACATAGAACGCGTTTCGAGCTAAAAATATTAACAGCTCGTCATAAACTAAAGTAAAACATGTGTCTGTAAGGGGACAAGGACTTTAGCTGATGACGAGCTGTTAATATTTTTAGCTTGAAACGCGTCCTATGTATTTTTTTTATTTTATGGTGATTTTTTACAAAGTTTTATTATTTTGTTACATATCGCCAGTTTTCGGTGCTGTTTCGCTGTATTCTATTTTGTTCTGGTAAAAATTCTTTTTTTATTGGTCTTTGATTATCTATCTCAGGTATTGTTACTTATCTGAATTTTTGGTGTTTTTCAAGATGGCCACCGGTTTGTTGTCTTAATCTTTGAATCAGTGTTTTATATATTTAAAAAAAAATACCTTTTGATATTGGTAGGATAGTCTATTATTTTATAATTAATAAAGTATATTTTAAAGTGATATATGTTTTCAAATATTTGATTGTTTCAGTTTTAAAACTGCAGGCATTAGTGTGCCAAATGAAAAACAATATCTTCTTCAAAGCTGTTAACTTGACTAGTCTTTGTATATGAATTTAAAAATACACCAATGTGTTATAGTCTATGAAAATATATTATAAGCATTCCTTCTAAAATAGTTTAATAATTGTTTTGATATTTGTTTCCTCTGCACCTCAAGAATATTACTATAGTTATTTTAAATAGGTTTTCACAGCTGCAGTTTTAACAACTAAACTAAAGGAAACCATATTTGTTTTTTCTTAGTGTAAACAAAAATTTAAATATCTTGTATTGAAAACCTCTTATAATTAACATAAGTATTTTTATTATTTCTCATTAATATTATTTGTATATTCTATTCAGTTATAAATATTTTTGGCTTAAGAATTGTTTTTATTTAAACATTATTAGGTCTTACTATAGTTATTTTAAATAGGTTTTCACAGCTGCAGTTAACAAGTAAACTAAAGGAAGCCATATTTGTTTTTTCTTAGTGTAAACAAAATTTTTGAACAGGAAATTGAAATAACTTGTGTATATTGTAATGAAAAGTTCATATTATTAACAAGTATTTTTGTTATTTCTCAAGAATGTTATTTGTATATTCTATTCAGTTATCAAAATTTTTGGCTTAAGTATTGTTTTTATTTAAGCATTATTAAGCCTAACTTTATCTTCATAAAGATAAGTCTTCATCATATTCTTTTGAGAAACTCATTTTTATGTTACTTCTCATTGTTAAATTTTTTAAGTAACATAAATCTTCATTCACTGTTTGTTTTCCTGAAATATTGCAAATGCATAAATGGTCTCCTCTTACTGTTTATCATACTATAAAAAATAAATATAGCCCTTTTTTACATTAAAAAATAAAATATATTTTCTGTATGATGTAAATTATATGTTGCAGTTCACTTGAAAGAAATCTTTTTATTTTTGACAAGTTTATTTTTTTGTATATACAGGGTGTCCAGCGAATAAGACCCTGATTTCAAAATTAATTATCTCACAAACAAAGATCAGTAGAATTATGCGGTAAACGGTTTCTTTATTAGCTAAGTTGTAAAAATGTTATACAGAAGTTTCGAAAATTTAGTTACAAAAACCGTTAACAGATGGCGCTGTACTCGATATACTTGTAAATTTTTCTTCGAAGTCCAGAGTGATCAGTTCGAGGCACTTCACTCATTTTGAGGAGTCTATGCTGAGTCGACTCACTTGATTGATGAGTCGACATAGTGAATTGACTCTCGACTCACTTGCGCAAAATGAAAAGCAACTGATCTGGTAAAACTTGCTGGATCTGTTAATATGAATATTGAAATGTGCGATGTAAGCATCTCAGTTAATGTTGTATTATTTAAATTACTATGAAATAAAGTTTATTTATTAGTTCAATAATAAGTTAGGTATCTTTCAATTTTATGCAATTTTACTCTTTATTAACACTGAACTGTCAGCGGTCTCACAGACAACTACATTTTTCAATTTTCACAGTTAAAGTCGTAATTTCCAGTGAATACCATGAAATTTTGTTTCATTTGGAGCCCTAGAACTGTTGCTAGAGATTCTGAATATGAGAAGTTTAATTATAATTGTCCTGCACTTAAAGTTTAGTACAGAAACAGTACCCTGTGAGTTAATAGAGACTTTCATTCATCTTTTAACTTTCTCACCGCCGTGAACTGATATATCTGTTCGCTAAACTTGTAGGTTTCACTGCTATAGAAGTATAATTTAGATTAATATAATTCTACAGATATAATCCAGTTTGTAAAGATTGAGTTATGATTAATACTTTCAATGATTATATTCTTATACGTAATTTTTTTTTTATATCATGTAGGAAAAATGATCTTTCTTTAGCAATTTAAAAAAATTACTGAGAAAACAACAACGCAATTTAGCCCTTTTGCTTGGCGCTCAAAAGGTTAATCAAGCTGTCTCGGAGACGGGTTAAGTAATTCGAAAAATAATTGCAATTACCCATAAATTCTGTTAGCGTTGCTTTTTTTTTTAATTTTCACAGTTTAACTTGTAATCCTGTAGCTACCAAGCCCCCCCCCCCTTTTTTTTTTCGTAAACAGCTAGGCTGTGTTTGTGTCTCTATGAATGTAACTCAATACTATATGGTTATATATATTATCGTGGTTTTCAAAATAAAATTTTAAAAGGGAGTAAATCAAAAACTATGAACATGAGAAAACAAGAACATTTTTAAACTTAGTCTCATCCTCCCTCCTCGGGGCGGACTCATTATTGAATTCATTTGTATTCGGAACCGCGTAAAATTGACAGGTGTTCTTATTCAGGAACAATGTAATCGAATGGCGTTTTTCATTTTTTGCCAAACTATCTTTCAAAAAATGTTGTCAAAGCTGGAGTTTTTAATAGAATTTCCGTAGACGTTAGCACGAAAAGATAAAAACTTGCCGTTACGGGACAAAAATCGCATTTTACTTGATAAGCAATTTATTTACGTTAAAAAAAATAGAAAAAGCTATTTGATTCCAAATCGTCTCAATAGTCAGGCCTGTGAAATTTATAACTTGATAGTTAAAAATGCTGCCACTGAGCCTCGCAAAGTAAAGTTTGTGTGTAACGGAAAAATACGATCTTCTCCAAAACTATGTGACCGAGGGTAATCGCTATAATTTTCTAGCAAAGTTTGAATACACTTCTATGGCCCCTAATTTTTTTTTCATCATTTTAGCTTCAGTACATTCGGAAATAGGTTGGAAGGGGGGGGGGGGCGCTCCCCGCGCGCACACGGACACACACACAAATCCGTTTCCCGTTTTGTTTTCAGCACAGAAAATTTTAACTTTTAAATTTTGATATATATAAAAAATAACTCTTCAAAACCTTCCAATCCCAGTTAAAAAGAAGGTAATTTTTTAGACATGGGGGGGGGGGCTACGGGTTTAAACAAGAATATTTCTATATTTTACAGTTTGGCATAGAGGTGTTTACAGGCCTAGCCCGTGGGCAAGGCTGGGACCAATTTTTCGCAGTACTGGGGTCGGACAGAGCTTTACTTCTTTTCTGAAGGCTTGGGAAAGGCCTAGGTATTGCTCTTTCCGGACAAGGCTAGGGCCCCTTTCTTCTTTTTGAAAGATCGCGCCGAGCCGAACTTAATTTTTCAGTACTGATCCGGGACTGGCTTCACTCTTCCAAGGTTTGCAAAGGCTGACATTTTAAGTGCCGGCCCAGCCCGTACGAAAATTATTCTCTTGGCCTGGTCTGGTTCGTGCAAAAATAAGTAAAATTTGGCCCGACCCAAAACTTTTTGCAAAAAATGTATATATTTTTAAATTGCCATATTACTGTACAATTAAACTTTAAAATTTATTCTTTTTAAAGAATAGCCATTTCTAGGCAATAAAATTAAAATACAATAAAACATGTAAAAAAGAACCTGTGTATGACGGAATGCTGACTTAAGCTAAAAAATGTGTTGATACATGAAAAATGAATATAATAGTATGTGAGGAAAAGTATATAATAACATTTAAACCTGCACAGAAGGAAACTTGTCTATAACGTATATTTTTTCATTCCTAAGCAATTTCGTCTTCGACGATTTTACTATATAGAATTTTTCACATTGTTAAATCTCAAATGCATAGAATATGGATTAACGATATTAAATTTAACTGAATCATTTACGTACAAATAGAGATTCATTAAAAACATAAATATCGCACCACAGGTCTCTTCTTTAAAAGTGAAGATTATAAAAATGAAAATAAAAGCTAAAATAAGTATTTTTGGTCAGAACTCCTCGTAACGAACAATTTTTAAGCATATTGACGTAAAAATTCATGTTTTCTAGAAATTTAGTGGACTGGACGGCCTCAGTTTGATATTTTAACTTTTTTCCTGGCCGGATCAGTTTTATACCGAGACGGGTCATTACTTTTTTGTACGGGTTGAATTTTTAAATTTTATATAGAGGTGGGCCGAATTTTTTTCTACGGGCGGACCGGGCCAGGTCTTATAAATTTGGGCCTTTGCAGACCTTTAGTTTGACTGTTCCCAGCTCCCATCCAACAAAGTCTAATATAAAAAACTTCTTTTATGTAAAATTAAAACCAAAATAATTCAAGCATACACTCAAAAAGTTTCTTATCTGCGATGCGAAAAATAGAATTGCGTCATCTTTACAACCAACCAATGTTACTTCCGCAAGTGAGTGGAGAATCGAGTCACTATGTCGGCTCATCAATCAAGTGAGTCGACTCAGCATCGGCTCCTCAAAATGAGTTGAAGTGCCTCGAACTGATCGCTTTGGACTTCCAAGCACAATTTGTAGGCATATCGAGTACAGCGCCATCTGTTAACGGTTTTTGAAACTAAATTTTAAACTTCTGTATAACATTTTTACGACTCAGCTAATAAAGAAACCGTTTACCGTATAATTCTATTGATATTTGTTTGCGAGATATTTAATTTTGAAATCAGGGTCTTATTCGCGGGACACCCTGTATATATATATATATATTAAGTTTAAAATAATTTAATCGATAAAATGGTTTCTGCTTAATCCTTTATTGTTTCCTTTTTTTATTTTGTTTGCTTTCCATATCAAATATAGAAAATTATGTTTGCTTGTATGACAGACAACTTATTTAGAAATATATTATTAAATTTTATTTTTAATATTTTAATTATTTGAAATAATTAAAGTATATATGTACAATCCTTCTCCCTCCTTCCAATAAATTGATCTTATAGCTTTTAAATGTATGGTGCATTGCAACAAATTACAAGAATTTAAGCTCGTACTCAATCAATAATTCTTAAGAAAAGTATTGGGACAATTTATTTATTGTAAATTACTCGAAATAGGCTAAACAATTCCTCTAATGCTGGTTCATTAAACTTAGTTTTTTTGTTGTTTTTTTACATGCAGTTTAAAAACAGATAAGACCATTACATGTAATACCTGTTTTAAGCTATATGAGTTCTTCAGTGTCTTTTTCCTAATTATATTATGTACAAATTTGCCATTCATTTCTACTATTAAAAAATACCGCGTTGCAGAAAAATTTTGCTGTTTTTGAGGCTTGTCGTAGCAGAAAGCTTACAAAAATCTTGCCACAGGGCTATGCATTATGTGTAAGGATCGACTGAAACTGAATTTCGGCCAGGTTCCTATTTTTGGCCAAAAATGAAAACACAATTTTTTTAAAGGTATTAATGCATACATAAATATATGAAAATATGAATTAATTATATGTGTGGTCCGAGTTGGCTCTGTGTGCCTTTGACCAAAACTTTTTATTTTCATATAAAATAAAATGTAATTCATCTACATTACACATATGATTTTCCAATGATATGAATTTCATGTAATTAAAAAATGTTTTAGATATGCATACCTCAATGTATCTTTTATTATGTAAATGATCATTTGTTATACTAGAACTTTCTCAAAGAGTATTGGAAAAACTTCTGTGGTTTCAAACTAAAAATGTTCTGTTACTGTTAAGTCTGCAGCTTTTAATGAGCACATGAAAAGCACCTTCAAAGTTTAGTCATTGCTTGCTTTGTAATTTGTATTCATGTCTCGAGTCAGTCATGACTGATAAGCAGTGAAGTTTATAGCAATGAATAAAGAGTGTCTCATTTGAGCCATTATTGCTCAAATCATTAAGCAATGTTGAAAATTTCTGAAGGAAGAAATGAGATTTTTGGAATACTCCAGCAGCCTTTTCAGAGAAAGTCAGATTTTTGAATGAAAATTAAATTTCAGTTGATCTCTAATTATGTGTTTACAGTTCCTTAAATAAGAAAACTTTTTCTATAATGTAATTCAACTTTGAAATGTATATTCTTATAAATTTAATTAAAGTAGACTAATTATGTTAATATCTGATTTTACAATCTTTTTTTTTTCTACTGGTATAAATTTCTTTTCTCATGATTTTTGTCTCAAATTATCTGAGCTATTGTTATTTATTTGAATTTTTTGTGTTTCTGAAAATGATTATCGGTTGTCTTAATCTTTAAATTGGTGTTTACATTTGACATTTTTCAAAGGGCACTGCATGCTGCTTTTTTCAGATATGGAAAAGGCTCCCGACCCTTTTCCCAGTATCTGCTTTGCACTATTTTTTCCCTTCCCATGTGGAGTTTAGAAACCGGAGTTCCCACTTTCTATTGGAAAACTGCCCCTGCCCAGAATAGCATGCATTTCCCAAATTCATCAGGATTTCTTTCTTTAAGGCTATGCTTTCATTACAACACAAATTTAAATTAATGGAAGATGTTAACATTTTGGTCCGGTCGTTTTCCTATTGTATTTAATGCTAAATTATCCTTTTATAGCGAATCTTCGCAATGTTAAGAAACAGCTATAGCGAAATTTTCTCCAGTTGACCACCGAATTTTTTTTTCTAACTTTTGCGCAGTTGTGAAAATAGGACTTTGACTCTAATTTAATAAAAAAAAATGCATGCCAGCCAGTGAAACACGGTGCAAATCAGCGATAGCGATAAGTCTGATTATTAAAGGGTAGAAACAACTGCATTCTTTCCATTTAACGATACAGTTTGCAGGTGTGATCCAGTCCACTCGGCAGTCAATTCCCTCATAAAGTGAATATCCTTTATTTGTTTGCCTATATATTATTATTTTGATTCCATTTTATAAATAAAAATGTTCACAGATAATTTTAAAATGAGTATAATTTACGTATAATTTTTTTTTTTAAGTTTAGCCAATTGATATTTTTAATGTTCCTTATTTAAAACCAGATACAGAAGATATTTTCGGAATCCAGTCCGTTCACTTTTTTTTTTTTTTTTTTCACGAACAGGGAGGCTGTGCATGTAATCTCTGTGGATATATCTTAATACATTGGTTATAATTATGTCCCAGACACTGAAAAAATCTTGATAGCTTTATAAATGACATTTATTCATTTAGAGGTCTACACAGGCCGGATTTCCAGACCCAGCCCGCCCCAAGCGAAAGCTGCCCCGGTATGATGTAAAAATTAAAAGTTCAGTCCGGTCCTGGCCCATGCAAAAAAAAAAAAAAAATTAAATCAGACGCGGCTCAATTTCTACAAAAAATTCCAATTTTTCTTAACATACAATCAGGGTTGGGTTTTTAACGTCAAAAACTGGTTTTTGATATGACAAGCATCAAAAACTTATTTAAACTGTCATAAACTGGTTTAAACTGTCTTAAATTGGTTTAAACTGTTAAAAACTGTCATAAACTGGTTTAAACTGTCAAAAACCGCCAAATACATGTAACACACTAAAACATTTTAACAACAATAGGTAAACATTAAATAAGTCAATGATTTATGCGATCTTTTATTTAAATTTATTGTAATTTAATAATAAAAAAAATTATTAATTGCAATAAAATATTTTTATTTTTTGGAATTTTCAATCAAAAGAAAATCATTTTGTACAATTAAATAATCTGGGTCAATTTTACCCCACAGCATGCTGCAGCACGCAAGGTGTTTAGCATATTTATTTACACCCAGATGATTTCTGAGTTTAGAGTGTATGAAGCGTTAGAAAATAGTCTGTCTCTTAATTGATGCTGAGTTAGTAGGACTTGATAGCAAAAGCATTGCTAGATGAGCAAGTTTTGAAACAGGCTCAAAAAGCTATTGCATTCAATGATGCCTTTCCACCAAGAAATGGGGTCCCCCTATAGCACTGAAATAAGAAGACGGGAAATGGGATAGGGGATTCTTTAGCTTCATACACAATAGTATGGGTAAGCATCCATGAATTCTCTCTGTAGCTCAAGTGCGAGCTGAATCAACTGATAAATCAGTCAACCCTTGCCCCTGATGGTTGGGATACAAAATATAAGTCAAACAATGGTATGGTTTCTATTGTGCACTTTTTCAATACGGGGCTTAAGGGAATTTTCTTTTAGAAGACCGAGCCAATTTTGTTCAGCTTTAAAATCAAAAACATATTTTTATATATTTAAAGAAAGCATGTTTTAAAAAGATTTTGACTTTAAGCTTTTTTTTTATTACTTCTCTTATTTTGTAAATGTTTAAGATTAATAATCCAATTTCAATTTTGAATGGAATGGTTATTGCCTAGACTAGAATAACATTGATGCACATTATCTTGTTATATATACAAAAAAATCTGCATTTTTCGAAGTTTTTTTCGTATAAAAAAAAGTCTAGCTAATGCTTTAAGCTCTCAAAAGTAAGAGAAATTAAAACGATTTTAAGTAAGTAAAAAATGTGCAGCTCAAGTGAGCTTAATGTCTACTTTAAAAAAAAAACACAATTTTACAAAAAATAAAAATAAAAATTTTAGCCTGTTAAAAAGTTGCACTTAACAATAATACTTTACTATGTACTAATTATTGATATACAGTAATAGTGAATTTAAAATATTACATGTAATGTTGTCATGTGTGACATTTAATGTGAATTTTTACAAATCAATTTTGTATTTGAGGTTTTTGACATGATGGTTTAAACCCGACATAAACTGACACACATCAAAAACCTGCCAACCCTGCATGCAATTAAGATTGAGATTCTTTTAAAGAATACTGTATACATATTTATCGGAAAATTTTACAGCATATTTTAGATTATATGTGTTCACAAGACAGAAAATACACAATAACAGCAGCAATGTTACACGCTTAGACATTCATGAGAAAATTAACGTAATTTAGAATAAAATAAAAAAAGAGTGTTAAAAACATCATAACTTTTGAAGCTGTATAGTAAAAAGTAGATTCTTGAAAATATTTCTCTGTAATTAAGGCTCAAATACGAAGAAGCAACTTTCTGACACATTACTGAATTCATTTTTGTTCGCTGTTCGGAAACACGTAAAATTGACAGGTGTTCTTATTCAGGAACTATGCAATCAAATGGCGTTTTCTATTTTTTGCCAAAATATTGTCAAAGTTGGAGTTTTGAATCGAATTTCTGTATGTGATAGCATGGGAAAGGAGAAAAACCTGTTGTTATGTGACAAAAAACTCATTTTACTTGATAAGCAATTTATTTATTTTAAAAAATGGATATTCCTATTTGATTCCAAATCGCCTGAATAGTCAGGCCTGTCAATTTTACAACTTTATAGTTAAAAATGCTGCCACTGAGCCCTGCAAAGTAAAGTTTGTGTGTAACGGAAAATGCGACTTTCTCCAAAATTATGTCACCCAGGACTGTCCACCATAACATTCCAGATTCCAGCAAAGTTTGAATAAACTGCTACTGCTCCTTTTAGTTTCACTAGATTTGGAAATAGGTTGTGTGTGTGTGTGTGGGGGGGGGGGGGGGGACATACTTTTGCATTACATTTTTGACAATATCTAAAATTAAAACAAATATTTTTGAATATGGTGTTACAAGATCTTTCCAACAATACCCAACATGATACACACATTCCGAAAAAAAAAAATAAAGTAACTTAGTTAATCACCCTATTTTTTTTATTATTTAATATATATATTTTTAAATATTTGTGGATAGTTAAAAATCTATAAATATGTGAACACGATTAACTTATAATGGCTCCATTTTCTTTTTTTAAGTATGGTACCCTAAAAAAATCAATGAAAAATAGATCTAAGAATTTAAAATGTTGTGACTTGGGAAGGGTGGCACAAAGAAGAGGAAACTAAAATTTCGAGAGGGAATTTAAATGACATTTTTATCACAAGCGGTAATTACCGAAAGGAAGATTTAGGAAATTTTGAAGAATTCTTGCCCTTGTTGGGAATAAATTTCACTTACTAACAGTAATTTCTGGAAGCATATGAAATTTCTGCAGTAATCGCGAATGACATGCTAAACAGAAACATATTAATAAGCTGAATTAAGAAATTATAAAAATGAAATTATTAATTAGAAGTAAATAATTTAAATACAAAATTCGAAATTATTAATATTATTTAAATAATATAAATACGAAAAACTACACTGAAATTGCATAAAATCTGCAGCTTAAATTCTGGCATATGGCACGGATGATAAATTGCATCATTACCTTGGTATATCACGAATGATTCTGCAACAAAAAAATTAATTAAACTGAATTTTAGAAACCACAAGCACTGAAATATGAAATTATTAATTTGATATAAATAATATAAGTATCATATTCAAAATTGATAATTCATTATAAATAATATTTAAAAGAAAAAAAATCCCGTTGAAATTGAGTAAACTTTTCTATACACTGAAGAGCGTCATGAGAACGATTGGGCGTTAGCAGTCTCAACTTTAACTCAAGTATCTTAAATAGCGTGTTCGAACGGGATAAAATGACATTCATTTTCACCGTGCCATATATTAAAATTATTTACAAATAGATAATAAAAGTATTAATTTTAATATTTAGCGCTATGTACAAATAAAATAACGTTATCACATCCCATTTCGTCAATTGAATAAGATATGAAAATTCTCATTTTAATCATTTCTAAAAGAATCTGTAGATCGGGAATACAGATTTTTTTTAAGGGGGGGGGGGATTAAAAAGAAACCTCGCGCAATAATTCATCGAGATCCGGTAATTTTAAACGGAAAAGCATAGAATCTGCTGACATATCTATCAAAGTGATTTGAAATCGAATACATTTTTCCATTTTCGATAAATGTATTATATCTTAAGTTATAAACGATGGCTATTTGATGATGACCTTCCCTGAGCTGTCTTATCTGGAAATTAAGTTCAAAAAATCAACTTTCAGCATTTTCTAAATGTTTTTTTCCCTTATCAAAAACTGAAAAATGCTATTAGATTTCGTTAAGTATTAATAAATGCATCAATAGTTTTTATACGATTAACATTAAAAAGTGACTTATAGTGAATACAGCCGTTATTTATGTGTGTATGCGTGTTTTATAATAAAATTCTCAAAAACAAATCAAAACTTTTTATTTAATTCCAATCAATCTGCAAGAAATTTCATGATGACCTACTTTTATTATTTCTTTGCACGTGGACCGATAAGGATTATAAACATTATATGATTCATGCTAATCACTACAAAAAGATATCACGTGTGATCCTAAAGCTATTTTCTCTTTTTTCTCCCTTCTTCTATCACTCTGTTTAGAACAGTTTAGCTGTCACAATCTCAAAGAAATAAATATAGATTTCAATTAGAAGATTTTGCTTTAAAAGCATTTATACATGAAATGATTACCAAGGAAAAAAAATACTTACCATCACTGTGCTGTTTCTTAAATACAAGATATTTTAACAATGCAATTGAATCTGTTTTATTTTATGGTCGTTTCTAAGAATATTTGGCGTTATTGTAGATATTTTTAAAATACTTCTTGCATGAACATTTCAAAGTTGTATTTTATATTTATTTCAATCACTTGGTACAGAATTGAATCCTGCATTGGGTCGGGTAATCGGATAGTACCCAAACACGACTGAAGTTCGGGTCGGGTTGGCGCGTTTTTTTTTTTTTCCCCGTTGTGAGTCAGGTTGGTTTTAAATGTTCAGTTCGGGTTGGAATTTGATTCGTTTGAGTTAACTTTTTTTTTTCCAAAAGAAGATGCTGAATATTTGTTTAAATGGTAAAAGCCAAAATAACTTGATACAAGAAATATAATTGTAGACTACTTTTTCGTAAATGCATTAAAATATGATTAATTTTCCTTCATTTTAGATTTGGGTTTTAATATTTCGGTTGAAAAAATTCGTTCTTGTCGGGTCTCAAGTTGACTTTCCGCAGAGATTTCGGATTCGGATAGGATACAATCCGGACCTTGCAGATCAGAGTAGAGTCCAACATTTGATCTTGTAACCTGATTTTACCTGCTATTGTTTTCTTATGGATAGAGGGGGAAAAAATGGATTTTTTCTAGAAAATACATTTTTCACAAATAGAATATTTTCTGAGAAAATATGGAATATTAAACATTTTAAAAATTTATATCCACTAATTTGTTTTATGTAACCTATGAATATTGTTTTAAATCATTTTCATAGGATTTTTACTTAAAATGTACACATTAGAGATCTGCACGGACCTTTCTAATCTCTTTTTATTAGACTCGGGCTGGACCATGCTCAAGCTTAATTTTTATCTGCAGACTCTTGCAGGACCGGGACTGGAGAACTACTTATTTTTTTGGAAGGGCCGTGTTAGACCGGCAGGTTTTTGCGAAAATAACGGTGAAATTTTCCTTTGTTCGACGAAATCTTTAGAAGTTTATTTCATTTTATTAAATTATAGAGAAATATATTTTAAAAAATCTTTATAGAGCTTCAAAATTATTTTTTCTTAAATGTTTTTCTTCCATTTTAAACTACATTATTTTTTCTAATGAGTCATGGTGACTCATTAGAAAAAAAAATGTAGTAATGTCCATTTAAATGAATTTCTCTGAGTAATCAATAATGTTACCATTCCATATTTCATAGCTTGTGGACATACTAGTTTAAGCTGCAATTGCAAAATGTTTACATGAGTATGTATAAAATATATCTTAAATAAAATTATTTATAGGATAATGTTGATTAAGAAGTTGTCTGATTTTCTATCAAAAATGGAGTCTGGTTAAGACTCTGGTCTTGATTTAGTTGATTTTTCTGGGCTGGGTGGGCCAAATTTTTAGCATAAATGCTAAAAGTTTAGCCCAGGCAGGGCCAATATATTTTGATTGCCTGGGTCTGAAAATTTCAGCTCACCTACATTATTTAAAAATCTCATTAATATTAAATTTCTCATCTTTGGTATCTGAATTTTTGGGAGTCTAAAAAACCGGGAATGGGTTCATTCTTCCAAGGTTTGCAAAGGCCAAAATTTTAAGTGCCGGTCTCGGCCCAGCAAGCATGAAGATTATTGCCTCGGCATGGCCTGTTCCATGCAAAAATCAGTAAAATTTGGCCCTTCATGAAAATTTTTGCAAAAAATGCATAAATTTTTAAATCGCCATAATTCTATAATTAAACTTTTAAAAATATTACTTTTAAAGAATAGCAATTTCTAGGCAATCAAACATGTGAAAAAGAGCCTGCCCAGGGGTGTAAAAATCTAGGCGCCAGCGGAGAGTCTCTCACCACTAAATTTTATTTGCTATTTTTTGTCTAAATTTTTTGTAAGAATGGTAATAAAATTTAAGCGATAAAACCTATTAAAATTTAGTGGTGAGAAACTATCCGCTGGCACCGAGATTTTTACACCCCTGAACCTGCCTATGACGGAATCCTGCCTTAAACAGAAAAATGTGTTGATTCAAGCAAAATGAGTACAATAATATGTGAGAAAAGAATATAATACATTTAAAACTGCTAAGAAAAGAACTTGTCTATAACGCATATTTTTTCTTTCCTAATTAATTCCGTCTTATAAAAGATTTTACTGCATAGCATTTTTCAGATTCTTAAGTCTCCAATACATAGAATATGGATCAGAGCTGTCCTTAGCGAAAGCGAAGCTGTGTACAAGAATTGTTGCAAGGCCCCCTTCTACCGATGTTTTCAATTTAGCATATTTTTTATTAATCTGCCTGAAATTTTGAATAGTAATTTTTGCTTTATTTAATGATAGACATTTCGTAATTAATGAAGTGAAGGTAACTATTGAGAAATTCTGCTAACTATTTTGAATTAAAAAAGCAACTAAATTGGCCACACAACACAATCACCTTTTGAAAATGTTCGCATGCCATATACATGACAGCACAAACAGGATTATGCTTTTATTTTTGCTTAATAAATGAAGGTGAAATATATATATAGAGAGAGAGAGCTACTTTTTTAGGTGTGTTCGTAATAATATAAATACATAGCACCTATAGTCATTTTCTGGTCAGTTCGTCTGTATGCATATAACAACGCAAAAATTACCCAACCAAATGGTTTAAAATTGAATATAGAATAAATAATCGTTGCAGAATTTTGTAGAGTCATTTCAAATTTTTATGAAAATTGAATCAAAACTGAAAAAGATATTAATGAAAGTTTTCTTCATTCTTGAATTAAATATTATCCTAAGTCATTAATTCAATGATATAGGTCGTGATATTCTAGGTTGCCATGGTGATGACGTCCTATTATTTCCGTACTACCGAACTTAATATATATAATCGTAATAAATTTTGTATTTGTGCTTTTTTTCATAAGAGTGCAACAGCTATTGCACCAAAATCTGAATATTTATGAAACAGTTATCGTACGAACGCACCTCATTTGCCACGTTTGACATACAATTTCAGACTTGTTTATTTTGTTACTGAAATGATAGAAATGTATGCAATAGATCTGAATAATATAAGGAATTTTCGTTTAATTTCAGATTAATTTCGTGTTAACTATCAAGTTTATTGGAAGTTATAATGTTAAAATAAATTAGTTTATAGCAACGTTGATAAAATTGAGTGCAATTACAAGTTTTAAATTCAGGTTTCCTTATAAATTATGTAAATTAAACTTGCATTTAGAAAATTTTTATTTAAAGTTTTCAAATCATGCTTTTATCAAATTTTTCATTATTTAATACTTAAATAATGAAATAATATGCTTCTGTTTCCATTAATTTGGTTTCTGAGATCGTAAATGTGGCAATAAAATAACGTGAATAATAACTTTTGATTGGCTGAGACCGGGACTGAGCTTTTAGCTGTTCCCGGGTCTGAACCATGGTCAGAAAATTTCGTCTGCTTCAATCCTCTTGTATATTTATGTGATATTGGTAAACAGGCGATCAGTGTGTGAAAATATTTTCCTTTAAAAATATAAAATCATACAAATTCGAGGGTTTACACAACCGGAAACAGTCGGGCCCCCAACACTACGTTTGTTTGGGAAAATTTTCGTTTAAATCATTCAGCATTGAATTTAGGTATAGTCAGTAGGGGTAATTATGACCACTTTTTACATTTTCAACTTTGCTATTTTTTTTTTTTTTTGCTTATTTCTATTTGGAAAAGTGCTGTTTTTAGTACATAGGAAGTAACTTTGATCCTTTAAGAATACATTTTAAAAGTTTTAATTATCATAGCTGTTTTTCTTTTAAAGTTAAAAGGGTGGTTATAATTACCCCACCAAAAACTCACAATCACATAAGTTTGGGGTAATTAAGACCACTAGTGGGGAAATTATGGCCACTATATCTTCTCTTTATACTTGCCAATACTCATATGTTTGGGATAATTATGACCACTTTGAACTCCAGAGTAACAAATCCGTTTATCAAAAATTTTATAGACTTAGTTTCAAATTGCTATTTTGATCTCAAAAAGGCTTCAGACTAGTAATAAGGAATACCTAAGCTGAAATATACATTATGAGGTTAATATCTAAGCTTGAAACAAAATTTTACCATCACAGTTATCTCCAGTATGACGGCGGTCATAATTACCCCCTGGTCATAATTACCCCATCTGACACTATATGTAAAGTTATCTCGAGTTATGCCGGTCTTTTATTTAAAAATACATTTAAAAAGAGACCGGGCGTACGTAGTAGGCCTAGTGCATGCTGCCGAAGGCAGCGAGGCCAACAACTCTAGATTTGTTTGGATAGATTTTCATTTAAAAATATAAAATCATACACATTCGAGAGTTTACACTGCCAAAGGCAGTGCAACCTCCATCATTCGGCTTGTTTAGACAGATTATTGTGTAAAAATATAAAATCCTTCAACACTGATTTGAGATATTTTAAGCTTATGATTACGAGACTCGACAACACCGGGGGATCAGGACGTTTGTATAATAAAAATAAAAAACTAGTTGGACGTGCCAATTCCAAAACTTTCTTTGATCTCATACATCTTATTATTTCAAAAAGTAGTTACAGATATTAATACAGTATAGGACCCCAAATCCGGAATGCTCGGAATATTCTATTCTATCTGAGTACACTAATAAAAGTGTGCTTAATTTTTTTTTTTTACATTTTATTTATGCTTATTTTAAGCATGGTACTTCCTCAAACAATAATCTTAGTATATTAAAGTCTTTATTTTAATCTACACGATTGTTCTGATTATACACAATTGATAATTATTAATTTCCTTAAAAATTAATGTCTTAAATCAGAAAATATTAAATAAATTAAATTTACTCTTATATAAACAGTACATAAGAGCACTAAAAATGTCTAAAAAGCAATAAGTTACTTACTTCTCATAAAGATAGGCAGTAAAACAAAAAGAAGTAGCTTCCATGCAGCATATAAAACGTGATTTAGCCTGCAAGTTTGAATCTAAAAGACTAAAGATTATTCTTTCTAATCTGTAGCCTCCCAGACGCATTCCAACGGGCCAACACAAAAATAAGCAACCAGCGATGCTGCAACTGTACTAGAAATTAGTCGAATTTTGCACCTTTCTGCACTGACCGTTGTCATGTTAGTGGCAATAACTGATGCTGCTGATGAACAGATCACCCAGCTTAACACCTACTCGCACCATCCTTGTTGCCTTTCCATCATCAATTGTAGCAGCTAAAGCATGCAGCAAACTAAAAAAAAAAATCTAATGGGTACCCAGACAACCACAGTCGTCCTTCGGACGCTCTACAATGATCCCAAAAATCCTGTAGTCGTCATATCCTATAAAACTATCCTGTGAATGTCCGCAGAATACTAAAGAACGGACCAATTGAAACCGTCCTGCTGCAACCGTCCTCAAAACGACCGGAGGATATTCCAAGACGGATCTCGAGAATGCAACCGTGAAACCAGCCAACCTACTTACCAGAAATGGCGTTTATTTTGATTCCTCCGTCGGCGAAATTCTAAAATGGAGGGCCAAAATCACGGTCAGGTGAAATACAGCCACACCATTGGTTGTGTGGTCGCGAGGTTTTAAGAGAGACAAGGGTGAGGATCACCAACTTGTTTCTCCATTTGAATTTCGGAAGAAGTGAGGGGAAAAGTAATTTTGAAGCGATTGTTACCTTATTTATTGCATTATTTACCTTATTATTTTGTTCGCTTTTATTTATAATAAACAATCGAAATTAACTCAATTAAGATATTTTGATACCATTTTATACAACGA
Organism: Maratus speciosus; assembly: GCA_963932465.1. Lineage (NCBI taxonomy): Eukaryota > Metazoa > Arthropoda > Arachnida > Araneae > Salticidae > Maratus > Maratus speciosus. The sequence goes on from OZ010797.1 coordinate 106,501,680, forward strand.
GAGTGAATAATTTAGATTATAAGTTGTAACAATTTTTAAATGATATGACATGACAAATATTCTTTAATAAAAAAAAAAAATTAGTTTTCATTGAAAAATACTTGTAAAACCATTTAAAAATTTTCTATAAATTCCGTATGGTAAAAATCTCAATAAATTTTCTCCTCTAACCCCCCCCCCCCTTCACCCGCCATTTAAATCCATAAAATCACAAATAATAATAATAATAATAATAATATTCTAGAAAAAGTCAACAACTATCAAAAAAAGATCCTTTTCTAGACTTTAAATCGGAAACTTTAAATGAAAAAACTTTATGTAACTTTATATTAAAAAAAATTACACAAATAATTTTAAAAATAAGGAATTTAATGTCTTCTTTAATATAGGCAGTCCGTAGTTGGAAAAATATATGTATGGGAACGCACCTTTTCATGGAGTAGTTAAATGTTGATGCTACGGAATTTTTGCTAAGCTAAAATTTAATTTAAAACATTTAGCTAAAGGCCGACTTTTCTCAATTAGCATCTATAATTATTATATTCTAGTTTTTATAGTATTTTATTTGCATGGCATCCATCTTTTAGATTTATTTAGGAATATTTATTCAATCTCATAGTAACATTTTCCATTTTGAATCAAAATTTAATTGAAATAACAGAAATAAATGCATATATTACTTACTGACACATCTATCCTAGAAGTTTCCATAAAGAACGATGAGGGAAGAATAATTTCGAATTCTCTCTTTAATTTAGAACATATCTAAATTATAAAAATAATTATTTAGCAATAAATGAAAAAAAAAAAGCCTTAAAAATAAATCCAAAAACTTTTTTTTTAAGTCGCCCCAGGTTTTCTGCTCATAAAATAAATATGAAAGTAAAAAAGTTTTTCTGTTTTTAACCCTTTATGCCCGACGGTACATTAAAGTGCCATTAAAATAACTTGTTATAAAACTAATTTAATACATCGACTAGTAGTTACACTGTTTAGAATGAATTATAGATATTTTACTTTATCTTGTTCCAAAAAACATTATTGGTTGCACAAAAGAAAAAAAAACTAATTTCTTTTGCCTTTGCATCTTTTTCAGCTTTCTTGACAGATTGGGTGTGGGGGGGGGGATGAAAGTTTCTGTTCGGAAATAATAAAAAATTATATTTGTATATTTTGTAATTCTACAAAATACTAAAAAAAAAAGATTTAAGGGGAGTTACAAATATTGCACAAAATCCCTATAAATTCAATTTAATTAATTAATTTTGGCAAAATCTTTCTAAAATTTATTAAATGATTGTGTAAATCTTCTAATGTAGTGTTCAAAAAATCACAAAACATGCTTTAGAAGATGAAATTTTCATAAATTCATAATTTGGGACATAAAAGGTAAGCATTCTTTTATTTTATCTTAAAAATCAAGCCTAGTTTCATGACTGCTATTAAAGTCCGCTACAATGTGTTAACTGCCGTGGACCCCAATTATGGAAATTTCCTTCGTTTAGTTTACGATTAGAAAAGCATGAACTTGTGCATTTATTTTAAAAATCACTATTTTCTATCTTTCTCTATCTCTCTCTCTCTCTCTCTTTTTTTTTTTTTTTTTTTTTAATGCAGATATATGTAAAAGGAAAAAAAGCATAGTTTAAACAACCTTTCAAGATTTCTAAATTATTTTTTGAAACATGAAATCATAAATAAATTAATTAATGATAAAAGTGCATTTAAAAATATATATTACATTCTTTATGTTTTATTTATATTTTATTTTTTTACATTTTAATAGTATTTAAAATATTTCATTGTTGCTGGCATGTTTTATCGTGCATGATTTGGCACATAATTAATTCCATTCTTCTTGTAACTCTTACACAATTATAACCATAAACAATATTTAGCAATTTATCACCTGCACCCTCCTTAGGGAAACATATTACTAATTTATAATTAAATTCTCTAAATATTAAAATGTTACATGTCATCGAAAACACACATGCTTTCATAATTTTTATAACCTTAGCTTACCAGAAAGTGAGTGAAAAATAGATTTAAAAATTCCAAATACATGAACCAGGAAACAAAATAACTTATTGTACATACTATTACAAAATTGTTCATGTAATATTTTTTGTTCTGTTTATTCTTAATGATTAAAATCGGTTTAAAAACTGACATTATTTTTTTAAAAATTATTTTCCATTAGGCAAAATTTTTTGAAAGGTTTTAGTATTCTAAGTTAGTTATTAAATTTTTCTATAGAAAAGTGCGAATATTTGTTTTATTTTGGATTTTAAAAGTAACATAAGGGGGAAAAAATGAAGTTTCATTTTTAATTTTCATTAACTAAAAAAGTACTTGCCATATTATTTAAATTTTTTTACAACTTAAAATCGAAATCTTTCATTTCGATGGCTAATTTCGATGGCTAATTTTAAATGAAACAGAAAAAATCCGCTTCAATACATGATTTTTTTCTCGGAAAAGGCAGTATTCGACGTTTCCCCTAGCGCTAGAGATTGCTCTCTGAAAAGGACGCGACTCAATGACCAATGAGGTGCTCGGATTTCACCTGACTGTGATTTTGGCCCTCCATTTTAGAATTTCGCCCTCCGTCAATGTTTAAATGAGATCTGTCGCTGGTCATGGCAAATTCAGTCGCCCAGTGGCGTGGTCAGTAAGCGGAGGCTGCTGTCACCCCGAAGGCCCGGGTTCGAGTCCCTGGGTAAGACATGGATGTAATTGTGAATGTCCCATTTGTAGTTATATAATATGTGTAATGGAAAATAAAAATTGTTGTGACTTGTTGTTGTTTCTGTGTATAATAAGGATCATTCGAGGCGACAGCCATTGTAGCTATAGGCCCCAAAGAATTCTCCACTTCGGTGGACGTCAAATGGCAAATGGCAAATTCAAATATGAAGAAAGTGAATGTGGATGTAAGGTAAGAATTTTCTTTCATTTATTAATGCATTTCTTTATAACTATTCTGTCTATATATTTATATTATGTTATAAAAACTTTTACTTTATTAAGATGAAATTTAAAAACGAAATTAGGCCTAGTCATCGCACGATTAAAACGTGGAATAGAAGGAAAAATATGTCAGCAATTCTTGTCGGTTGAATTAAAACTACAATATATGTTAAAGTTAAAACAGACAGAATTAAATGAATTGTATTCTTAATTCCAAAATAAACAGTAAGCGTATAAGATTTTTTATAGACACATCAATTTAAGCTGACATTTTAAATTCATTCTTTAACCACTTAAAAATAAATTTGAAAAATAGCCGCGTTTTTCGACACCCCTTTTTCGCTATTTTTTCACATTAATTTAATATTTATCAATGTTTATTTAGGTTCTAAACAGGGTAGGTAACTTGAACTTCTTATTACGATATTTTTTTTTAAATTTCTATGCAGGTGTTTTTGCATATCAAAACATTAAATACATTTAAGGCTTTTCTTGAAAAAAAAATATTTCAGAAAATTAATATTACTTCTAGAAAAAATAAATAATACTTCTGAAAATTACCATTACTTCTTGAAATAAAAAAATACTTCTGAAAATTAATATTACTTCTTGAAAAAAAATTAATAATACTTCTGAATAGTGTGAATTTCTTGGTGCATTAACAAAGTCATTTTTATATGCGCATAAAATTTGCAGGCATTAATATTCAAGTGCTATAGAATTAAAGGAATAACTTGAGTATTCGCCCTGAGTCCGCTATCTATTTTTTTTTTTTTTTTTTCATTTATAACCACTTTAAGCTTAATTTTCGAAAATTCAAAGATTAAAAATAACAACAACAAAACAATCCAAATGGAAAAATTTTAAACAGAAATCGGCATTCTAAACCTCATTTGTAAAAAGAAAAATAGGGAGGGGGAATTTGTAAATAGCAGACAGCAAATATACATAAATTTTAAAACAATAGAATAAAGGAAATATTCATTTTTAAAAGTATATATTTCAAATTTACAGGCAAAAAAGATTCGGATATTAACATAAAAAATTTACAAATGAAGAAATTTAAAATCGGCAAAAAAAAAATCTTGCCCATCTCCAGGCGAATACTCAAGGGTAACTGAATTGAATTAGCATTGCCGATTTTACTAGAAATGCATTATTATATTACATCTAGTAATCCATGGAAAGCTTATTTGATTTATATGTTCATTTCTCTCAAAACATAGCATGATTTCAGCTTAATTATTAAGATGCTACATGCCGCAGAATGATATACATTTTAAAAGCAACGTTAAAAACGCCAGAATAAACAAAAATTCGCAAAAAAATTTTGTTTATTCTGGCGCTTTTAACGTTGCTTTTAAAATGTATATGATTTCAGCTTGTCTTGATAATGCATGTCAATGATGAATTCAGAGGGTGGAACAGCGGGATATTCCTCTCCCTCTCCTGAAAATTCAAGAAAAATGCTGATTTCTATAATTCTGCCAGGCTGTTTTTTAAAAGAAATGTGAACACTATTTTATATGGTTTTCTTTGTAGAAAATATGTTTTGGTAGTTATCTCGTAGATACACCAATATTTCTTTTTGGTGCAAAAATCATAATGTTTTGTCTGGTATGACAACACGGCAAAAAAGATAGTGTGTTTTTTATTAAATTAAACTTTGTGTCTGTTTTATAAAACAATTTGTATTTTAAAAAAATGTGTAATGTTTTATTTGTTATAGAGTAAATGTGTGTGCCTTATAATAAAAAAAGGTGTTTTTTTTTGCAATAATGTAAATGTGTGTTATATATATATATATATATATATATATATATATATATATATATATAAATGTGTGTGTTTTATATTAAAGTGCATGTGTGTGTGTTTTCATTATAAAATAAACTGATTCAAAATATAATAAAACTAACATGTAGTTTTTGCACAGTATGCCCAACAAGTATTTCAGACCAGGGTTTTCTTGCCAAAATGGCTCAAAAAAAAAAAAAAAAAAAAAAAAAGCACCAACCTTGGTGTGGCTGCAGCATCTGTTCAATTTTGTTTTAGTATTTTTGATGTAGCAAAGCTGTTTAAAAGATTCAGATAATAAATCAATTTGAAAATGTTTACAATGATGTAGCAGGTCACTTTAAAAATTTAAGATGATTTGGATTATCAATTTTCTATTAATTACATGTTGTAAACAATATATTTTTGCTTTATTTTATTCGATACATAAAAATATTCAATCCTGTGTTTTTATGTACAGGTCAGTAAAAAAATAAAGCACTCCATTGTTGCTCAACACTTTGTGTTGTTACATTTCAATTAAATTTAAAAAATTAAATATTTTTCTTTAATGTAATTATGAAATTTTAGATGAACTTCATGTTGACTCTAGAGGAAAAAAAAGAAGGGGTGGGGTTCTCGGATTGGAATTTTAAAAAAAAATGGCACTTGTGTCGCAAAGAATATTTTTGAATTTCTCTGTTTAGACTCCTTTTTATCAGTGGATTTTTGCTATATTTTCCCTCAGTTGAGTGAATTTTGTTAATTTTCTCCTTATTGATTGATGAGTTTCAGGATTTATTCCGTGCAATCAGTTGATGAATTTTGCATTTTTTTCTGCAACTGGCTGAAAATTTTCATGATTTTCTCTCACGATTGACTGTTGAATTTCATGTTTTTTCCTGTGATTGATTAACAAATTTTGCTGTATTTCAAAGCAACTTCCTGAACAATTTTTTTTTTTTTTTTTTCCAGCGATTGACTTGCGAATTTCAGTTTCTTTTGAAAACTGAAAGGCAATTTTTTTATCCAACCGATTGATGAATTTTATTATATTTTATCTCTACCAATTAGTGAAATTTGCCTTTTATTGTCCTTTACTACCGATTTGTAAAACTTTTGGGGCTTTTTTTTTCATATAATCGGTACTTGAATTTCACAATTTCCCCATGGCAGATCGATGAAGCAATTGATGAACTCCAGATTTTTCCTCATGATTTACTGGCAAAACTTGCAAAGTTTTTTTTCCATGTGATTGAATGGCGAAATAAGCGATTATATTATTTTCTCATGACAGACTGAAGAATTTTGCAATTTTTTTTTCTCTAACTAAATTAATCTGTCAAATTTCTTTTCCCCCTCCCCCTCCTATATGACCGATTGACAAATTTTGCAACACTTCCCCACAAACAAATGCTGAAATTTATATAATATTTCCTGTAAATAATGGACATATTTCATGAGTTATCCCCCCCCCCCTTCCCCTCACAGCTAAGAAAAGAAATGAGTCGAAAGGGTGCATCATAAATGTCAGCAAGGGGCACAGGGTGTATAAAATAATTAAAAGGGCTGCCAGATGCATACACTGTGTAAAAAGGGCTGTTCTGACGCCACATAAACGAGTTAAAAAGAGCTGCCAGGCGTTGCGCCCTGCAAAATTGGCCTAGGGTCCACGCTAGAATTGCATTTATAACTTTTTAAAATATCTTTATTTAAAACTGTACCGTAAAATCCTGTTATTTCCCCTCCCCCTGAGAAAGACATGACGAAAAATTGTAAAATAATCTGGGGGGTGCTTGCACAAGATTTTTTCACGACATTTGTGGGGGATTTTGGGGACATTTGGTGAACCTTGCAGGAGTTTTTTTCGCATTGCTCTGACCAAAATCACGTTTCTTCCGTGATACTTTGACGAAATTCTTTTTTTTTTTTTTCATAACCCTTTGATGAAATGCGCAGGGTTTTTATTTCAATCCTTTGTTGAAATGTATCTATTTTCGCGATCCTTTGATGAAATGTGTTTTTCACTGGATTCTTTGACTGAATTTCTTTTTTCTGCAATCTTTTGACGAAATTTGCATTTTTCCAAGATCTTTTGATGAAATTCATGTTTTTTCTGCGGTCGTTTGACGAATTTGGCTTTTTTCGCGATCTTTAGACAAAATGTGCAGTCTCTGCTATCATTTGGTGTAATTCATGTTTTTTTGCAGCCCTAAGACAAAATTGGCAATTTTTTCTGTGAACGATTGATGAAATTTATTTTTTCTGTGACCGTTTGTCGAAATTCACATTTTATTATGTCCGAATTGTTGGACTATGGACTGATGCCTGATTTTTTTATTTCCTTAACCAAATGCTTAATTTTTCAGAAAATTCGGAACAGAATAATCCCTGTGTTGGGAATGTCATGTTTAGAATTCACGTCCCTTTCTGATGTGGCGAAAAAATAAAATACTTGGTATTGATTCTGACATTGACATGCAGGGTGGAACTTTTTTGGAAGTAGGTGATGCTTTCTTGGGATTTTTTTTTTTTTTTTTTTTTTTTTTTTTTTTTTTGGTACTTCTTAGTTATCCCGTCGACCAATTTCACCAAATTATATACATTGACATAATTTTTATTTTAAATAACGAAAGAACAAATAAATTAGTAAAACATTAATAAATAAACAAATAAAATGTCAAATTAATGGTTTTATTGGCCATTATTGACATTTAATCTTACAATTAATTAATGAATGGCAACCATTATTGGCATTTCATCTTACAATTTGGCGACAGTAATTTGGTCGACGGGATAACTAAGAAGTATGTTTTTTTTAACAAAAGGTGGAGGGAGAGGGCGTTATCGAGAAAAGTGGATAAACGGGATATTATGGTGTACCAAAAAACCATGATAAGTACCTGTAGTTTTAGCTATAATATTTTACACGTAATTTTAAATGTATACAGTAGTCTCAAAAACCATCTCTGTATAAAACTTTGTTTTTTAAATTGTACTTTGACACCATAATTATTATTAAAGTTATTCTTTTATTTTAGATACCTTGGAAATAATTAGTGAAAAATCTATATACAAATCGAGCTGTCAAAAAAAAATCATCAAAAATTCTCCCCAACAGTGGTAAGTTTAACTGAATGTGTTGTTGTTGTTGTTGCTATTGTTTCTTCTAAAAAATATAAGATCATGTGAGCATGTATTTATTATAATATTTAAATTATTATATTTTATTATTATTTAATACAGTATAATATTTTTCTTTGAATAGTAATAGTTTTGGTTTCAAACATAATTATGAATTGTGTCAGTTTGGGATATTTTGATATTTAAAAAAAGAAAATTTGCTTTGTTATGAAAACTGTTTTTTTTTTTTTTTCGATAATTTTAAAAATGTTTCTGTTGTCAGAAATTCAACCTAAATTTAGAGAATAGACTTAATTTTAAAATGTAGTCCGTCCCGCTTAATTGCATACAGTTGGTTCCACTGAATTGTATGCATTTAAGCGAGGACATTAATTAATGTTATCAGCAAACGCTATCATTTGATTATATGCCACAGATATGATAAATATTAATGGAGAATAATTATTTACCTAATAAATTAAAAACTACTGTATTAATAACTTTAATAAATAATTTATTATTACTCTATATATAAAAGTATATGTAATAAAGTATAAGGTATTATAACACTATTTACGGTACATGGTTTAATTTTTCATTATAATTTATGTGAAAATTAAAATGAAAGTTAAATAGAAAATTTTTGTTTTTAAATCATACCTTTGAAAATAAAAGTTTCTGCATAAATTCTTTTTTATTTTTCAATTATTTGTCAATTTATTTCTCTTTTTTTTCTTTTGCCTACACAAAAAATCCTTTAGGATTTTTTTTTTTTTTTCATATCTTGACATTGCATTTCTCCACTTCCAGCGCTAAATATTGATCTTTTATTGGTCTACTTTCCCCCGATTCCAGAATTTTTCAAAAAATACCCCCCAGCATCTTGAGTCACTATATGTACGACAAGCTTTAAAAGAAAAACACAATTGTCCAAATTCAACACTCTCATAAGTTGCCAGAATTAAGATGTCATCTTACACGACTATTTCTGCTCATTGATTGTAAATATAACAAACCATTGTTACAAAAAAAAAAAAGTTCTTCCTTTTTTTTCCATTCACCACTATAACATGAATTCATAAAATCCGGTTACTACTAGTAGATTGGCGATATTTATGCAATTAACCGGGAATTGTTATGCAATAAAACGAGTACATTTAAAATTAGCCTTATGGGGAACGTCTCTGTTCCATGGCATTCTATGCATATAAGCGGGGTATGCAATTATCCATTACCCGATTAAGTGGGGCCGACTGTATTTTATAATTTAAACATTATGAAATGTTTTTTTTTCCTGGTATTTTTCACATGAATTTGAGTATTGCAGTATTATTTATGGATATCCCAAATTAACTTATGTATAGAAAATTACAATATCATACCAGCCAAAAAGCAATGACTATTAAAATGCTTATGTCAAAGATTTTTTTTTTCAGTCGTGTGACTATTGAAATTTTCTATTATACATTTTACCTGCCAAATACATTTAATTCAACTTGTATTCTTTTTCAGCTCGAATAAATCTTTATTTTAAGTTGGAAATTTTTTGTTATGACCAGGGGTGTAAAAGTGTAGGTGCCCAACGCGTCTCTCAATTATAAATTTTATTAGTTTTCTTCGTTTAAATTTTATTAGCATTCTTACAAAAAATTTAGACGAAAAATAATGAATAAAATTTATTGATGAGAGACTGCCCGCTGGTGCTTAGATTTTTACACCCCTGGTTATGGCTATGAGCTTTATTTCGAATGTAAACATTCTGAAACATATTTTGATTTTTAATATTTAAACTCTAGGTGCGTTTCTATTATATCAACACCATTGTACCAAGCATGATAGTTGGTGCCAAAAAAAAAAAAAAAAACTGTTGGTATAAAAGAGATCATTTAAAAAATATACTGTTTCAAACTTTCACACTATTTTACTATATCAACACAAATATATACTTACAATAAAAGAACAAATGAATATTATACAATAAAGTAAAACTAGGTTTTTAATTCAGTCATGAAGTTATAAGTGTCTCTTAGCATTGTTTGTAGCAAACATTTGATTTATATATATATATATATATATATATATAAAGACGTCACACGATATCAATGCGATAAAATTGTAAACAATGACATATATTGCTTTTGTTATAGCATTTTGCGACGATCTATATTCTCTTAATAGACTGGGTATGATATTCAGCACCAACAAAATTGTATCTAATTAGACTGTGAAATGTTCATAGTCGGTATCTCCAGGGGTCAATGCAGTTTTTTTTTTTTTTTTTATGAGGCCTATTTTATGAAAAGTAAAAGTTGCTTTCGTGAAATTTAATTTTTTTTTGTGAAAAATAACATTTTTTAATGAAAAATGAAATCTAGTTACATAAATTTGAACCAATAATTTAATAATAATAGCTTATTTAAGTCCTTATGCTAAAGTTTTTCTTTCTGGCAAACTTTTTTTGTTTGTAAATTATAACCCAAGAAAATGGCATGGTTTGCAATAAAAATCTGTTGCATGGATAGGATTATGATATCAGCATACATTTTGGCAAGGTGTTTGTAGGGATCTGTCCAGACTTTTCTGACAGGGTCCTGTTTTTGTGAAACTGAAGTTTTTCTTATTTTTGTGAAAATTCTACTCATAATTTTGTGAATTTTAAATTATCGATGTCTTCATGTTCTATCCTTCTTGTATAAAAAGCTAAGTAATAAGCTCTTTGGTGAGTTCAACTGTTTACTTACAGGCCTGATTTTATTTTTAAATGACTAAATTTGTGGAAAAGTTCAATTTGAAAGCGAAAACATTCTATGAAATCTCTATTTAAGAGACAAATAATTTTGTGAAGGGTCCTGTTTTAAGATAAATAATTTTGTGAAGGGTCCTTTAAAGGACCTAAAATTTTCCTAAACATATCCCTGGTTTGTATAACAGAAAAGTATGAAACTCATTTAGTATTATTTAAGATATTTGTTATAGTTTTTTATGTTTATGAAAAAATATAATAGAATAACACCCCACCTGTCTTTTGGTTTATATAATAGCACCTCTCTGGCCCCTCTTTCAAAAAATTAGCACCCATCTTGCTGCTCATCCAGAAAATTTGCACGCTTCTTGTCTCTCAGTTGACAAAATCTTCCCTTTCTCTTTTTGGCATTAAAACAATTGTTTGCATAATAAAAACTGAAGTGCCCTAAGCAATCCGTAAAATTCCGTAAAGATTTTAATTCATTATATGTTGGTGATCAGTATATTGGTACATTATAGTAGACACAATTCATTAATGATTCATTAAATTAAAAATAGATGATCCTGCTTTATTTTGTATAATGTCAGTGTAATGTATTGATGCTCAATTTATTCATTTTATTTTTAATAAACGGAGAAAAGTGATGAATTGTAATTATATAATGGTTATATATATTATATATACACATCGAGAATTTTTTTCCCAATGAAAGTAGTTATTTTTAGTTTCAAAGTTATTGCACCATCCCTTACCCAACATGCCAAAACAAATTTCTGACTAAGGGCTTCTTCCATTTTAGAAATTGTTTTAGGTCTGTTTTGTTTAATTTTCTGAACTGTGTGTAGGGGGAAGTTACTGCGCTGCTGGTTGGATTAGCAGTTACCTTCTCTTTTCTTGCAGTGTGTGACATGCCTTATGTGGCTTCTTCTTGTGTCTGGCTGGGGTCGAGAGCTGCGATCTTTCATGGCTTTGATCTCGGCTTGTGGTCTAGAGGAGCGATTGGGCCGCCCGTTCTACTCTTGTAGGCCTCTAAAAAGGATATCTTGAACTTTTGTTCGGTACCTACCTGGAAGGTGTTTTGTTACATTCCCCTCGAGGCATAATGCCTAGTGACAGTCTAGGATGCATGTAGCTTTCGGCTTTATGGGGTGATGGTTCTGCCCTGTTTGATGTGCAGAGTTCTAAGTGAGGTAGCTCTTGTGCTTGACACTTATAGTACTTGAGGGGTACCCTCGAGGTATAATGTTAGCAATTCATGGTGAGAAGTTTCTGAACAAGGAGTACTTGTTGGTTTGATGGTATCTGTTGTTCACCAGTGGGAGGCCCACTGGCTTTAGCCTACTTGGCAGCGTCTTATTTATTTTGCGACATAGCCACCCTTGTGCAGATGTTTCCTTGACTCTCGGACTCGTCAAAATATTCCATGTGTAATAAATTATCAGATTGCAGCAGAGACTATGTTGTGTTGTGGCCTTCTGTCTTCCTCGCTTAGCTGTTTCGAATGGCAGGTTGATGTCGTGGTGATTGGGCGTCAGTTGATGCCTTTTGGGACAGGTTGCTACGTGATCCCCTAGAAAGGAGGACCGTATGTATCCACTTGACTCTGGTTCAGGGAACTTTGGTTTTTACATTCCTTAATCGGGAAGGTCTGTGTGTGTGGGGGGGGGGGGACAGGCAAACTAAACTTTACCCTGGGCACAGTTTTCTCTTTGCATGGTCCTGTTGCTTGTAATTACCATAATTTTTAATTATTAAAAATGGTATTCTCATCAGTTATAAATATTAACTCTCTTTTGATACAAAATGAGACAGGTGCTTTATGTTGATGTTTGACATAAAATAAGATGTGCAATTATGCTGCTTTGTACTTTTTAATAGTTTTTTCAAGCATTTCCTAGGGCTTAAAATAATAAAATTCCTAAAAATAACTGTAAATTTTACAAAAAGATCTTTTGAAGAAACAAACAATAAGAAACTATTGTATATCTTGTGCATATATAATATTGATTTATTCCTTTTGAATGAATGTGATGCACCAATAAAGTTTAGTAGAAATGTATATTTTGTATTTTCTTCATTATAGATGTGCGCAGCGTAAAAATTATTTTGTGACAAGTGCAGGCAGGAGAAACTGGAAAGTTGGATTGTTGTTAAAAAAAAGTTTTGAAACTATATTTTGTAATGTGGAAGGTTGTAAAAAATATTTGTTTTGTATTTTACTGTGAAAGTTTTAAATAAATATTTTTTGTATTTTAATGTGACTGTTTTATTGTGTAATTCGTAACTTTAAGCTTTTTAATATAGGAATTATTTTAATAATTAATAAACAAAATAATTCAACAGCGATTATCATTTTTTCGTACTGTCATCCTTAACACTGCAGAATATATTTTATAAGTATTTCTTTTTGTCTTTTATTTTTTTTTCCTTTACTGGTCTTAAATTAAATTAGGAGTAAACTTTGACTTTTTATTTTGAATAACATTTTCAGGTATTCACTTTTGATAATTTTTACGTAAAGATTAAACTTTTCTTTGTCAAATAATTTAAGTTTATTGTTTTATATTCAGCATTTAGTGTAATATGTGCAATCATTTAAAATGCAATTAAAATAAGAACAAAGGATGAAAAGAGTATCTTAACTTTTCTGCAGTTTGTGTTAATTCTTCGTGTTCATAAAAGGCATTTACTGAGTTATTACCAATTGTATAAAGTTAAATGTATCCATGGCACTATCATATTTTGTTAAAGTAAGGTAATGTATTTTAAAGGTAAGTAAAACATTAAATTTAAAGTTGTATTTTACAGCCAAATTATCACAATAGTAAAATGTGCTTTGGTCACTAAATATAAAATGGCATACTTTTTGTACTTTATTTATTTGACTTCAAAAATATTAAGATGTCTTATGCAGTAGCTTTTTTCTATAAAAAAAATGTAAAACAATCATCGGAGCAACAAAATTATACTTTTTAATTTCATGTGGCACTTCATCACAGGACAATCAAATGCATAACATTTGTTACAGATACTGGGTGTTCCTAAAGTGCATAGTGGATCAGGTAGTCCCATGCTTTTTTTAGTAAGTAAATCAAATAATTGCAAAATGAATAAAATTGTCATTGAAAAAATGGTTCTTATGGCAAAAATAGTAAATTAGAAAAATGTTCAACTCCAGATATTAAAAAATATCTGCAAGACAACATCTTAAATAGTGATGAAGCTATGATGGAAAAATTTTAAATTGCACCATTTTGGATAATATTTGTTTAAATTAAGAATAAAGTATGTAAAACTATTATTGTATGCAAGTAAGGAATTTTACCAAATGTCTCAAATATACTTGAATCTTATCAAAAATATGTAAGATATATTACTATCTTCAATTTGCATTTTTGAAATTCCTATATTGTCACTGAAAACATTTTTTACTTAATAAATTGTATAAACTAAGATATCTTGAAGATTGATTTTTTTTTAAAAGAAAGGTTTACTGAATAATCTTTTTACAGGCTATATAATTTATTAAATAATTATGTTATAATTGATTATAATAATTAAAAGTGACAAGACATCAATGAATTGCCATAAATTTCAAAAATGCAAGTTTTAGGCAGTAACATTCATTAAGCCATCCAGAGGTTATCGAGCCATCATAAAAAAGTCATCCACAGGATGTTGACAGGTGTGACATTTCGATAGCCAGGGGACGTCCTATTACTGTCTGCAAGACGACTGGATCCATCCACGGGATATCAGCTTATCCTGAATATGACATTATTTGGATGATTTTAGGATGTCATTAGGACCATCCAGAGGATATCATACAAGTGTCGTATAATCGACCAAAAGGTGTCATGAAATGACATCCGTAGGATGTTGACAGGTGGGACATTTCGAAACCCAGGGGATGTCCTAAAACGGTCGGCAGGACCAATTCATCGGTCCGCAGGATATCAGCTTGTCCTGAATATGACATCTTTCGGATGTTCTTAGGATGTGTTTGTGTTGTATGGGTACATGCATACAAATACAGAAATTAATTTTTGAAAAGCAAATATTATTTACTAATGAATAACTATTTATTAGCTAAGAAATGTAAGTATGCTTGTTTGAAACCATTAGACAAAAAAAGAAATAATTATGCTTATGTAGCATGTAAATATTTATCACATTAATGCTAATTATGAAAAAATACTTTTAAAGTGATATAAATATTGGAATAAATTTTTGGTATTTAAAAAAAAAAGGATACGATACGGCAAAGCAGTTCGACTTAGATGTGTTATTATCCCGGGGTCGGCCATTTTGGATTGAAAACTCCTTTTTCGCCAAGTAGTAATGTAGCTAATGGTTAAATATTGTTAATAGGTTAATATAATATTGAAAAAACTGGTATGTAATAATTATAACTATTAATAAAAAAATAATTTTTAATTCAAGCCTAGAAAAAAATTCAAGATGGCGAACCCCGGGATAATAACACATCCAACAGTTCTTTTGTTTACATTACATTTTTATCAAATTTTAGGATAAAGTTATAAGAATTCACAAAATGAGAGCCTCAACATCTTAAGAATTTTAAATCAAAACATCTTAAACACAATTATATATATTTTAAAAATAAAAGCACCTTAAACACATTAATATTTAAAAAATGAAAACCAAAATATAATACAAGAATAAATATTTGATTCAAAAGATAAACGCCGATTTTTTAAAGTGCCCTAAAGCAGGGACAGAGAAACGGAAAATAGCTAATTATACATGTTTACTGAAACAGTATCATTTGTAACATTAACAAAAACCTAAAAAAAAAAAAAAAAAAGAATTTTGCCTCAAAGCAATAATTTATAAAAATACATATGCTGCCACTTAAATTCCTTCAACTATTACGAAACTTTAATAAAACTACATTTAAATACAAAATACATAATTATATATATATAAAAAAAACTTCATTACATACCAAATAGAAGTCTTTTGGTTTATAAAATTGCCACGGTTATTCGCTAATTTAACAATTTTTCCAAAGGATAATACGCTAAAAGAAATTTCTATCTAATCTAATTGAGTTTGAGTTGGGTGAGCTTTGGGGTCTATAGCAACAAGGCTTTTATCCCGAATGATCCAAAATTTTACAATTGCAACAACGAATAAAGATAAATGTAAACAAGATACCAGTATATCTAATCTTAATATCAAAATATTAGCTTCTTGCTTATTTACAAAACCTCAAGCTTTGAACACCACCTACCTACACCTACAATGATACACGCATGCGCACGCTAGCTAATTTACAAACCTTCTAACTTTGGACACCTACCAAACGCGCATGCGCGTACTGATCTCTTCTCGCCAAATTGTTTGGCTACATTTCCCTTTCGCCAAGGGTGTTCAAAGCTTGAGGGTTTGTAAATTAGCCTCCAATTTGGTAACCTTTTCTTGACGCCTACATCTCTGCCCTCCGTCACGTGATTTTAAAAGGAACATATATATTTTTGAAAAAAGCAGTGCTTCTCGGTTCTCATCATTGCGCAGCCGCGGAAAAACGCAAGGAACAGATTATGGAATGTGGAATGGGGCAAAAACAGGAGCATATCAAGGAACGTGTTTCGGGAACATGTTCTTTTTCCCTGTTTCCTCTTTGTTCTTGGATTAGTGTGTGTGTGGGAGGAAGGGGGGCGATATTTTCTGTAAGAAGTTCTGGTAAGAAAAGAACTTTGATGCTATGTTGAAAATTCAGTTTTCCCTTTGACATGGGGGCATGACGGATAGAATTTGCCGGTCGCTGATAAATTAGACAAATAAAGGAAAGGAAAGATCTTTTAAACCTTTTCTTTTGAAAGATAAGTCAGATTAAAGGTCTTTTGCAATTGCATGGCATCTTTTAAGAACAATAAGGGTTACATAGAGGAGACATGTAATTTAATACATTATTAATGCAAAAATTAATTACTATTTTTAAACCATAAGATATTTATTTTCCATTCAATACATAAAAATTTCAATTTACATATTTAATACATAAAAATGTCAATTTCTTTTTTATTGTGCGTATAGAATCATGATAATAATATTAATTAGATATAAATATAAATTTTTCTGTTCGTTCTTAATATTTGTTCAATAAATGTATGAATGGGAATAGGCAAATAAAATCAGTTCTAGTATTACTAGTAATATTATGTTTTCGTTTACATCTGAATGTAGGTTTCCACAAGTCCGTCACCCTCCCCTAATTTTGCTACTATAACTAAAGATTATTTTAAAACTATATTATAAACACGATTTTTTTTTTCAAATGTTTAGGTACTAGATATGTTAAAATAGCAAGGGGAATAAGGTTAAAAAATTGTTGATACAATAATAATAATAAAATAGCACTAGTAAGGTTATTTATATGGTGGAAGTTGGATGCTTTTTTCAAGAAAATGCTTGTCAGCTTTCAAATTTGTATTACAAAATATTACAGCAAAAAATTTCATTTTGAATCTTGAAATTAAAAGAATTAAGGAACGTTACTGTAGATTCTTAAAATGGGTCTTTAAAGAATTTGTAATCGAACGGTTTTTCACTTTTTGATAAATGAATTACATCTTGAGCTATTGATGTATCACGATGGCAGTTTTCCCCCCTCCTCCGCACTGTGGCGTCCGGAAATACGAATCAAGACATCAAATTTGCAGAATTATCTGAAACATCTGCCTTTATTGAAAATGGGTAAAACTCATTCGATTAACTAATTTTTGAGCAAAAGTACGTAGCAATTTTATGCGTTTGCGAATAAAAATGAAATGAGGAATGTGACAGAAAAGACACAGTTTACATTTGAGAACAGCCTTAAGATAATCAAGAAAGTCCATGAGATAAGATATTTTTAAAATTCATATATATCTGAAAAAAAGAGCTAGAATTATCAAGTAAACAAATCGATCGGTAAAAATTCATTATACTTTGTTTTTGCAGATTTTCATGAACATGAGATAAAAAAATATAGTTTATTATTAGTATTATATTTATATAATTTTAATTATGATGACCAATGAAAACCAAAAGACAATGGTCCTTAAATGTCTTCTTCTTTTTTTATTCTTTTTTCTTTCTTTTTTTCTTTTTTTTTTTTTTTTTTTAAGGGCTTTTCTTGAAAAATAAAAAGTGTTCATGAGTTGTTTTTTGGATTCAAGTCAATTGGGTGAATAATCCTTTAGAAGATTTTGCCAAAAATAAATGAAAAAATAAAAAAGAATTCAAGAAAGAAAAGAAAAGAAAGAATCTGCGCATCTTTTTTCGTGTATTCATTCGAAATATTTTTGGTGTCAGCTTAATAATGTATGCTTACAAAGTTTCAAGCAGTGCCAGATATGTTTTAAATTAATTGAAATCGGAATTAAGGTTTACAGAAGTAGCTACAAAACACTGAGAATATTTGCATTTAAAGAGGTGCTTAGATTGTATCAAAAACAACTTTTAGTTTTTAAAAGATTTTGTTATGCAATTTTGAAATACACAACCAAGTGTGCCCGCAGAAAAAAAAAAAAAATCCACAGTAGCACTAAATTTTGGAGCGAATATGTCTGTTATTAATTGCCTAGGCTGTGCTTTTTTTAATCGAGTATATACACATGAAATAGAACTTTCAAGAATTGAAACATCTTATTATCTTATTATCTTTTTTTTTTTTTTTTTTTTTTTTTTTTTTTTTTTTATCGAGGATCCCCGTTTAAGATAATTTTAAGCTCATGAACTTAAGAGAAACAGAATTAAGTATTATCTTCAACGAGAGATTTAGAGAGAGAGAGCTTACCCCTCACCAAAAAAAAAAAAAATCCTTAATTTACTTTTCTCTTACAGTGTAATTATTTTTTGTTACTTGAAAAGTAAATAAATAATATTCATTTTTTAAAATCATCAGTTAAAAAGAAAATTTAATTAATTGAATTTGAAAACCGTAGGAATAGCGATTGTCCTTACTTTCCCCCTCCCTCCCCCACCTTTCAAGCGCCTAACTATATCTCAATTCTTGTTATTATTTTCAATTTTTAGCTTGCTAATTTTAATAAGTTTCTAAATGTTTAGTTTATCTAATCTTAATATTTAAGTTTAGAACGAATAAGTTTGAAAAAAGACATTTCACGTAATGTTATTATTCGATTATCTTAAAGCCAGTTTCAAGTCAAGTGCCAACATAGTATTTATCGCAATTGCTTTAACCATTGGCCATGGGTTCCATTTTTATAATACTGAAAATATTATTAAAATATATTTTTTGATTATTTGGTTTATTTTCAAGCAACATCCTCTTCATTTTTTGTATAATCCGAATTTCCACTTAAAAAATCAAGTAAAAAAAAAAAAAAAGAAAGAAAGAAAGAAAGAAAAGAAAAGAAAAAGAAAAAACAACATGATGTATCCAGATTTTCTTTTGTCAGAAACCCTCTTTGCTTGCTTTAAATTGCCTTCCTCAGTGTTATGTACTCAGTAAAGAAAAGAGGGCCTTTTTTAATCCCTGAAACCGAACAATGAATCACTGCCCTGTCTTTTAAAGCAGCAGTACAATGTCCTGTAGCGATTCCGGCCCAAGGGGCCCGGTTCAAATCAAACAATAAGAAAGCTATTCACCATTCTCCCCCACCTCGCATCAGGAGAAAAACTAATCCTTTCTTTGAAATGGTGGATTTGCCTAGGGATGATCCATATAAGCATCCATTTTGTTGCCTGGATGGAGTGGAATTGGGTTTTTTAATTTATGTATCAGGTACACTTATGGGCACCGCACATGTTCAAGAAATATGCGCCAATTCAGCTAATGTGTTAGTACTACGTAGGCTTCTCTAATAAAAGGGACTCATTCTGTAATCTTACTGAGAGAATTTTTTTTTTTTTCTTTTCTGATACTTTTTTCTTTGTAAATAACTATATGCGTTAGCTAAGTGCTATCTATTTTCATATGGTGACAAATTTCATAAATAAATGGTACACTATCAAGTAAATCTGGAGATATTAAAGTGCAGTCGAACAAAAGAAAGAAAGAAGGAAAGAGATACATTTTAATCACCCCATTGTACAATAATAAAAAAAAGGAATAGGCAGTTATGGTTTTTTTTTTTTTTTTTTTTTTTTTTTTTTTGAAATAGGCAAGTATGTCTTTCTTCAATGTATGTTGTATATATATATACAGTTGAACCTCGTTAACGCGAACACTCAATGTCAAACTTTCTTTATTCGTGTTAAAAGTAGTTCGTGATATCCGAACTTAAATACATCATATACAACAGGACGGGGCAATCGGAAACAGTTCGTACTAAAAGTAATTCGCGTTAAGCGTGTTCGTGTTAACGAGGTTTGACTATATATATATATATATACTAAAAAAATGCTTAGGGGTCTTCTTCATGCTGAAATTGTTTCAAATTTCAAACTCTGAAATTTTCAATACGAGCACCTTATTTTGACATTATTTAGTTTTCTCATTAAATTTCAACTTAGGGTAACAATCTGGAAGTCAATCGTGCCAGTAGTGTACAGTTTATAGATATTTAAAATTTTGAACTTTAACCCCTTCGCGACGGTAGCCTTTTACGAAATGTTTATTACTTTGCTACCGGTTTTAAAAAACAGAAGTTTTTGCCTATTCAAATCGGGAAAATGCTCGGATTAAATAAGGCAAATTTTACAGTAAAATTTTACTGGTGAGGATAAACGAGGATCCTTAGGCCTATTTCCGGCACGTATACGTGTCGCTCGTCCCCAAGGGGCTAAAAAATGTTAAATGTATTTTAATCATTACAACGCAGATTGCATTCACATACTTGAAGTATTTATAAATCAATTTTTTTTTTTTTTTTTTTTTTTTTTATCAAAGAACTTAGATTACAAGTCTTAATTTTTTCCGAAAAAATATTTATAATTAATTAAATATATATATATATATATATATATATATATATATATATTAACTTTTTGTAAGATTAAACAATTATATATAAAAAGCCATTCTAAACCATTACAAATTATCAACAAAAATTGTGAATGTATAAATAATAAAGGAATTTCTTCAAATTAAAAATGCTGTATAAACCATCATATACCAGTAAATCTATGAAACAATCCCCATAACAAGTGGAGCATGGATTTGAAATCACAGTAAACACATGAAAAATGGAAATTTATTTAAGGGATTTTATTTAATTATAAAAAGGGATTTATATGTGAATTGCAATCTATGAATTTTTTAACGGAAATCGATTTCTATAAGCTTGTAATATAAAGTACAAGAGTTATGCTTATATAATAATTGCAGAGCATTCCACCAAGTAGTTCTTGAGTTATGCGTAAAACAAATTACCAGCAATGCAATCTCTTGTAATGATTACAAATGAAAGAATTGAAAAAATGATAACCTTCGTATTTTCATATCCCGGTAAGTACGTCTTTAAAAAACACAAAATATACGATTTTTTTTTCTTTTTTTCTGCAATGCCGGTGCAATCTTCTGTTAACGCTGTTCTCAACTGCTCTGCTCAACAAACGCAAAACGTTTCGACATATTTACAAATAAATTTTTTAGCGAAAAGATATAAAATAGGAAAATCTGATCATGGAAGCGATTTGGAATCGAACTGTGTTTTCCATTCTTTTTATCAATAAATTACCTACTGAATTATAAGCGATTTTGATCACGTGACAAACATGTTTTTCTTGAGTGGTTATTCCGCGTTCGCGCGAAAGTTCGATTCAAAACGTCCACTTTGACACTATCGCGTATTTATACATATCGTATACACATTCCGCGTAGTTGGTCACCGAAAAATATTATTTAGAAAACTTTACTTAAACGGAATGTCGGTGACGTTGTGCAGCGTTTCACCAACCAAAATTCAGGGCACTTACCAATGTTCCCTTCATATTTATACAAAGCAAAGTTAATATGATCAAAGTCTCACTAAAGTATGTTCATTATTGTTAAATTTGTGAACTAAAACGTCTAGTGAAGCACAATACATTTTTTACTAAACAAGTGAATTGTGACCTATTTCCTTTCACAAGTACACCTGAAAGTTTATTCCATTAGTTTAAAAACACTTTGTATATTCTTAAAAGTAAAAGCAAAATGTAGATAATGGCTTGCCAGAGCAATTTAAACCGTCCTTTATAAACCGGCAGGAGTAAAATGTAAAAATCTTGTTTAATTCTTATGATTTAAATATGTGTGTATCTATCTATTCAATTCGGTTCTTTCCTAATAAATAACTAAATAATTGTCAAATGTTAACTGTAATTTCTTCCAGTCAATTATAATAAGCTCTTTGAAAAGCTTAAAACGGATTATTTCTCAAAAATCAATGACGGTTTTAGAAAAATAAAAGTCGCCTTTGATTTAAAAAATATATATATTTTTTTAGAATAAAAGAAAATTTTCTTTATTTATTTTAATTCACCGACAAAAATACAAAATTTAAAGTTTTATTAATTGAACAAGATTAAGAAAGTTTTTCTCTTAAATAATAATTCAAAGTATTTTTTTTTTTTTTTTTTTTTATGTATTAGAGGCTGTGCCCGTTACGAGCTAAGCCCTCAAAACCCTGTCCTAACCTCGCCGGATTGTTAAACATGGTAATTTGAGTTGTTTCAAAAAATAAAATTTGATTATAGTAGATTGAAGGGTATTCCACAAATGAAAATGTAGTCATATTTAAAGGAATATTGTAACACATGAAATTGGCAGGTGTTTTCATGCAGATACTATGCGATCGAGTGTTTTCCATTTTTTAATAAAAGCAAAAGATCCTTCATAAAATATACTGCCAAAGAAAAATCTGTCGTCACGTGGAAAAGATCGCTTATAAATATATAAGTAACTCATTGATCAACGATTGGTAAACACTATTCGAAGCCAAATCCCTTCAGTAGTCATGCCTGCAAACGTCATGCTTTTGCATTTAAAAATGTGTTCGTAAATATTTAAAAGCTCCATGTTGTCGGAGGGACATATTTCTTTTATAAAGTCCTTAAAAGGTGGCATAATCATAGATTTCAGATTAGTTCGGATGATGAAACTGACACCATTTTCAAAAGAAAAGATCATTTTCATATATGGAACAAGTCATGATATGACTGTGTGATTGCGTCAGAATAATGTCATATTCAATAAAGTTTAGCTTGCATTAAAGTTCCCAAAATTTATTAGCTTATTTCTAAATTTCTTTTCTTCTATCCCTTGAAATCAAAAGTAACCAATAAAACTAAAATCTGAAACTTTTAAAAATAATTGATGGAAATGATGCACTAATCTTAAACGCATAGACAATTCTGTTGGTGAAAATGACATAAATTCCTAAAAGAAAAAATGCCTTTTCATCCAAAAAAAAAAATTACATCAGCACAGATTGTTTAGAACAATATTTTAATTAAAATTGTATTATATAATTTTTATATTCCATTATAACGAAGTCTTTTTAAAGAAATGTACTTGATAAAAGTTCTAAAAAAAGAAAGCAATTTAACAAATAAAAACACCATTTGGAAAATGATTTTTTTCGAAGACTAAAATTTAAGACACAAAAAATCGCACGAAGTTGATCCTACATTACGTACGCCATGAATTAAACATTAACATTCCTGGACCCATCATGTACAAATTTTAAAAGGAATTTCAGTTTTACAATTTTCAGTACTGTAAATTTTTAAACTTCTACGGAGCTGGTCATACATTACGTAGGCTATGAATTAAACATTAATAGTGTTATTACACGTAAAAATTGCAAGCGACAAAAATCGCCTGCGACTCGTCAGATTTCGTGAAACTTACGTATTATCCAAGTATTTCATTGGCTGTTCGGGAAAAGGCTTTCCATCGTCAGATTTCCAAGAAATCTGACGACCCATTTTAAATGAAATTTCATTCTTAAACTTCTAAACATCGCACACTATTACTTTTTACACCGTCGTATAGAGAAAAAAAATGTACTTTTAAATGCAATTTGTTTGAAAGCTGTATTTCAAGTTGTTTCTGAGTTATTAATTTTTTTTTTGTAGTTTTTATTACTTTTTGTCATAGTGGCAACAGAAGTATCCATCTCTGTTGAAAGTAAAGGCAAATTATAGATTACTGTATAGACCCATCAGAAAACGAATAAAATGCGGATTCAACCAATAAAAAACTTCAGATATGCTTTTGATTTCCTACCCTAACGAGGACAATAACCATTTTTCCAAATGGTTAAAAAAAAAAAAACTTCGCGGATCGTAATTTTTGCAAAAACTTTGTGACAGAGTTTAAATAAAACGGAACAAAAAGCTAAAATATGTTTTTTTTTTTTTAAATTATTCAAAGAAACACTACAGCAAGGAGTGATAGCTAATGTTAAACACCTATGGGAGCTTCTTTTCGTAATTTCTGTAAAAACATTGTGGCAGAGTTTTAATGAAATGAAAAAAAAAAAAAGGCTAAAATATATGTTTAAAAAAGAGCGAAACATTACAGACACAGTTTTTTTACTTCAAGAACTTTTTTAAATTATTGTATTCCATTATAATGTAGTCTTTTTAAAGAAATGTAGTATTTGATAAAAGTTCTCAACAAAAAAGAGAAAAAAAAACCTTTTTTAAAATTCTATACTTCACCAGGCTACAAAATGGATGCCCTGATATATCCCTGCAGATTAATCGAATGCGTTAATCCAAACAAGAAAGCTCCCTGTTCCTTCACTTGACAGCCCGACACCACCCATCTGGACCTTTGAGGGGAGAGAGCGAGCACCGTGGGTTTCCACGCCTGTAGCAGCAGTCCCAGGAACAGGTTTTGGTGTTCTTCGTTCCTCGCTCGTTTCGAGATCACGTGACCTGTTCCTGAGGAACAGGTAAAAAGAACAGTTCCAAGCAGGCCCGTAGCCAGGATTTCCCTTCGCAGGGAGCTTAATCTTGGACTTTATTCCGATCTAACAGTAGTATTTTGCATAGTTTAAGGATGCATTCCAATCCAAACTGCTTATTTTCTTATTTATTTTAAATTCACTTTTGCTTTCAAACGCATCCGAATTTTCCGAAGCGGGAGATCTGGGAATGAAAAAAAATGGTCATACTGAGGAAATAATTGTTTAAAAATCAAATTCTAATTAATTGAGCGAAAAATGAAATCACATGGCCTCTTTACATTTCTTCAAAAATCACCTCAGCAAGTTTCATGTTTTTACTTTTAATAAATATATAAATAAATAAATATAGGGAGAGTGTGAACTAATAGTAGGAATTGAAAAATGAGTCAGAAAATTTCGAGCTGTTGAAGGTGGAAAAGTATTTTTTCGAATACACCCTTAAAGCGTAAATAAAAAAATAAACAAGGCTTAACCCAAGGTATATTTCTGCATAGGATACTTCATGTTTATTTCAAAAATTGTTATTTCGTATTTTTTCGATTTTTCTTATAATTTATGGTTTTCAAGAGAACTTCCAGTTTCTAAACCGGTTCGGAAACCGGAAGTGTTTTTAGGGAAAAACTGAAACGAAATTAAAAAAGTACAAGCTAACATTGTTTGAGAAGAGCTTCATTTATCCTATGTGAAAAACGTTAAAAATATTGAAATGCAAACAATTGGAATAGATTTTAATCATAGGATTAACATTAGCATGCAAGTTTCTCGCATTACGAGCGCAGAGTCTTAAAATGATTAACCCATAGATGAAATTAGTTACACATATTATTTTTTTCCAAAGAAAAAAAATATTTGTTACAGATATATGTAATAATGAAACTTATATTTATATTTCACATTCTCTGATTAGAATTAGAATAATTATAAATGCTGTACTCTTTAAACAATAACTTTACTAGTACTACAGAAGCAATCTTCCTGACTTCTTCTCATCCATGCGGCTGATTACCTTATCAGCCTCATGGTTGATAAGGATGAACATCAGGATCTACTGTAAATGTTCCAATGAATGGAAATCATTGCAAGGCTACTCAGTCTCTCATCGGCCATAACGCTTCAAAGCAAAGATTTAATTCATTTTACTGTCAAAACAGACCTTTCAGCAGTGGCTGTTGTTACCGGGATTGTAGCCAAGACTGTCAGCAACTGTTTAATCGTATTGTAATATGTTGCATTACAGTACTCTAAAAAATTTTGGACCTCTGTGTTTGTGTTAAAATTAGCAATTCTCTCGCACCTTAATTCATAATCAGCTTTCACTTTCTGGAGAAGCAAATCCTTGAAGAAGTACTTAGAAATCTGTGTAGAAAGTCTCATTCGAAAGGGATCTGCCATTCAAATTTTGAATAGTACTTTTTTATCGGTTTCTTTAACATTAGAGGACCGCTTATCATGGATAAATCATCTAAGTAGCAATTCTTGCTCTGCACAAAATAAGCTTGTTTGAACGTTAGATGTTGCCTCCTAGAAAGATCTCTAGGGGGGTGCTGGGAAAAACTGCCAAGAAAAAATTCCTACATTAGGGTATCCATCCCTAAAGTTGATAATTCTTCAAAAGAAAAAGAAAATTTCCCAGAAAAACAGACTACACTGTGCACGTTTTCTTTCTATTAAAGTCTCATACACAAGCAAAGATTTTAGTTAATAACCTGGGGGACGCGCACCGACCGCCGTGATGCTTTTGAAGATTTCTCGATACCCTATAGTTTTTCTTCAAACCATTCCTTTTTTAAATTTTCTACTATTAGTTTTTTTTTGTTTTAATAAAAAGCCTTTTACAGTTTTAACATTATTTTCAAACATACTTTCTTTAAAATCATTCATTTTCACATGATTTTACATTATAGGCTATTAAAATTTTTAGATCCTTTCTCTACAAAATATTTTAACATTGACCACTCTTAAGTTTTTATTATACGCGCGATATATTGAGGATAGAGAAAATTAAGGAAGATTTTAACATGTGAGCAAGTGTTTTATATTTAACTCCTAAAGTTTAACTTATTACGCCATACGCGTATTACATATACTTTTTTAGTCAAATTAATGATATGGAATCACAGTTATCGAATTTTACTGTTCATACAGACTGTTAAAATTACACTTTAAGAAGAACTTATATTTTTAGCCGTAGATTTGAATAAAGAACAATATATCGGAATGAGCGATATAACGACGGATTACTGTAACTATAATTGAATAAATTTATATTTTTACAACTAAAAACGTATGTAACTTTAATGTAATGGAAGATAAAAACAAGAAAAGCATTGTCAATATTTGTTATCATTAGAGATAACTTTGCAAACTCTTTTTAAACTTTCGGGAGGGGCTTCACCTCACGAGCGTCTGGGGAGAGAACGACTGCTAACAGTAGAACTTAGAAAAAATTCTCCTTCCTTTTCAGCTGTGGAGAAAAGGGAAAATCTACTGCGTTCTTCCCTCAGCCTCATGCTGCTTTCCCTTTTTGCTTGCATTTGTTATTCGATTATGGAAATTGTTAAAATTATAAACAGCGAAGAATAATTTGAACAACACAGAGAGAGAGAGAGAGAGAAAAAAAAACATCGAATTTACAAAAAATGAAATGTTTTCTAAAGGAAATAATTTTTAAAAAAATAGAATTCTAGTAATGGCTGTTATTTATCTGAAAACCTTTTGTTAGATAAATCTGATATAATATTTTTATAGCTTCATATTTTATTATTATTATATTTTAATATATTTTTGTAACAGACTTAAAAAATAAGTAGTTTTGTCAATTCTGCAGTATTCTTTATAGATAATATATTTATTCGAAATAAGCACTCATCATATCCTTCTTTTTTTCTTTTGTGTGTGTGTGAGGGGGTGGGGGGTAAGCTTGTGTAAAATTTTACAGCTAAAGGATTTTTGTAACTTTTGTACTTTTTTTTTTAAATATTTTATAATATCTTACTGACATATTATTAAATGTTCTATGAAGGAAAATGACTTAATAAAGGATAAATGTAATTATTGCAATAAGATTTGAAAAGTTAATTTAAAAATTATTAAGAAGATTTTAAAACCACACTTCCTTTTAATTTCTTAGAACATTCTCTTTCATATTTTTAATTCTGTGTGCGCTCTATAACCGTAAGGACCAAATTTCAGAAATAGTTAATTATTTAACCCTTTATGCCCCGACGCTACTTTAATGTACCATTAAAATAACTTAATATAAAATATGCATCGATTAGTAGTAGTACATTTTAGAATGAGTTATAGGTACTTTACGTTATCTTATTCCAATAGCATTATTGGTTGAACAAAACAAAACTATTCTTAAAAGGATGATTTTTTTTCTCTCCTTTCTTTAGCTTTTTTGACTTTGGAAGTTTGAGGGTGAAAAGTTTCAGTTCGGAATTATTCCTATATTTCTATTGTAAGAGTATTGTATTTGTACATTTTCTAATTCTATAAAATGGTAAAAAAAAAAAAAAAAAAAAAAAAAAAAAATATTTAAAATAAAAGATTTGAATGAAGTTATAAATATTGCACAAAATTCCTATAAATACAAATTTAATTAATTGACTTTAAATTGCAAAATCCTTCTAAAATTTATTAAATGTGTGTGTAAATCTTCTAATGTAGTTTCAAAAATTCGCAAAAAAATGTTTTAGAAGATGAAATTTTCATGAATTCATAATTTGGGACATAAAGGGTTAAAAAAAATAAATGAAATGTCATGACATGTTGTAAAAATAATGTACAAACGACTATTTGCTCAATATTTTTATTTAAAAAAAATACTAAGCAAATACTCATCAACAGTCAATTTATATTAAGGAAAATCCTGTCCTTAATTTTATGAACCATGAGGATTATCCATTTAAAAACCGAGTTAATTGAAAAACAGGTCGAAGTTTTAACATTTTAATGTTTAATCACACTGATATATATAGATATATAGATACAAAAGAAAGAAAAAAGAACTTTGCAACTTGGGAAGGGAAATTCCGTTTAATGTCAAATAGATGCGGTAAATTAAACAGGAAAATTGACATTTTCGTCATTTATGTAAGTTAAAGAATTTAAACCGAACTCCCCCCCCCCCTCTTTCCTACTTAATCTAATAAACATAATCCTTAAAATATTATCTCATATCTCCTTCAGAAAATCATTTAATGATCTATTGAAAAAGCATTGTAAAATATTCAAATCGAATTCCCCAAACTGGAAATATTGACATAAGTTTGCAAAAAAAAAAAAAAAAAAAAAAAAAAGGATACGATGAGGTTGGTGCTAATCTTAACAAAATATCAAACATTTACGACAATTGGCCTTATTTAAAAAAAGAATAGGTAAACAGTAAACACACAGAAAGGTAAATGGTTAATATATAAAACTTAATAAAAAATGAAAACGGTAAAAATGAATTTTCCGATGTGAAAAAGTTGAAAAAAAAATCAGTATTTCGTGGACACAGATTTTTTAATATAGTTATATGTATAATATTAATTGCCAAATAACTATATTATATATAAATATATGCAGAATTGACAAATCTACTTATTTTTTATTTTAAATATGTTCATATTTATATAATGAAATATTATAATATTAAAATATGAAGCTATAATTTAAAAATAATTTTTACAGATTTATATATAAAAGGTTTTTATATAAATAACAGCCATTCTTCTTTTTTATTTATTTCCTTTTAAAAATATGTTATTTATTTTTGAAAAAAATCATTTTTTTCTGAGAATCAAATTATAAAATTCAACATTTGACATTTTTTATTTATAATTTTAATGTTCCCATAACTGGATAATTATTGCAAGCGAAAGGGGAAAGTTACACAAGGTTGAGGGAAGAACGCAGACTGTTTCCTCCCTTTCTTCCCTGTTGAAACGGAAGCCGAATTTTTTCTAAGTGCTACTATTAGAAGTCGTTCTCTCCCCAGACGCTCGTCTTCACCTCCCTCCCTGGCTACGTACCTGGTTCGAGGTTCGGAAGGAATAGTTCGTTTTTTGTTTTTCAAAAGGAGCAGGAACGCCTAGTATCCTTAATTTTAAACACAACGAGGAGGACTTACTACCCAAGCGGGCGCTCACTCGTATATGAAATTGACTATGTAACGAACTTTGATACAAATAAAACATTTAAGGAATATTAAACATAATCAAACAGTTTTACTGGTGTGAATTGAATAAACATTTTCTGTTATTTTTTTTTAATTTCTAATAAGTGCAGTAATGTATAGTTATGGAAAAAAGAAACCTAAACATCCCCCACTAACTCTACAACACTTTATCGTGGAAGAAAGCTACTGGCAGGTGTGTAGTGGAGGGTATACGCAGGTATACGCCATATACCTTCTGGATTTTTTTTTAAGAAGCTCCGTATACTCTCTGTTTCTCAAATAAAGCTATAACATATATTCTAGGCATGACGTTCATGACTTTAGCGTATTCCCTCTGGTTTTATTACGACTACATCACTGATTACTAGTACCAAACGATTGGAAATAAAGTCTACATTTAAACGATGTTTATAAAATTGCTGCTCCGGTCCTGAAACAGTCAGATCGTTTTCTGTCAGCATGCCTTCCAATAACTAGTCTTGCTCTATATTCTCTCAAATGTTATTTTCGACTAATAAAAATTGTCCTTTAACAACCGCTTGTAAATATTTAAAAATATTTTTATTTAAATTTCGAAAAAAAAAAAAAAAAAAAACTAATCAATAATTCTGCACCCAATTTTATGAAATCAAAATATATTGTAGAGCTAATAAAGACTTACACTTTTTTTTTTTCATATTTTTCTTTCAGGACAAGTATGACAAAAATTCAATGAAAATTAATATATACAAAAATATATATACATAAATCTGTTCCCAAAAATATTTTACTTAGTCATCATCGACACAGAATAAAATACTTATACTCAGCGCAGAATAAGAAAAATATTAACTTTCTTAGTAATCAAGCGAAACTAAGTTTATATTCATCGATTCATTTCAATAAAATATGGTGACTGTTTATTTATCTTAATTGGTGTTTATATACAAAAAGTATACGGATTAGAGGAGGTCTTGATCATGGATGTTGGCTCATATAAATATATATTTATCATCAAATTATTTAAAAAACATAAAATAGATACTGCGTTTATTGCAGTCGTATTTCTTTAAACATTTTATTAATTATGAATATTTAAGCTATCGTTTTTATAAGTGATCTTTAATAAAAAAGGGGATTTAAATAAAATAATAAAAACATTGGTAATATCAATTTTCTTTCTATAAAAAAAAAGATAAATAGATGCTGAAAAAAAAATGGTAAAATTTAATTATAATTATAGTAAAGAAATATTAGTCTTCATTTAAAAGTAATTAATATAAGTCAATCATAAAGATATTTATTAATATATGTAAATTTACATGCATACATATTTTTCACAACATATAAAAATTTCGAAGGGGAGGGGGTGGATTTTGGAAGGGAGGGGACGTCAGCAAGTTATTTAAAACCATTCCGCTTTCTACACTAATTGAAAAAAAATTAGTCGGATTTATTATAGGGATACAAATTTTGATAACATATAAAAATTTCAAAGAAGGGGCGGGAGTAAATTATGGGTAGAGCATATTATTAAAAACGTTGCATTTTCTGCCCGAAATGTCATTATTTTACGTCATATTTTTTTTTTTATCGGATATATGATTTTTTTAACAAATAAAAAAATTGAAGAGGTTTTTTATTTTGAGGTTCGCATAAATTCAATGCCTCGGTGTAATCAGGAGGCCGCTAGAGGGCAAAGCCAGCTAGTTATAATAATAATTCCCTAATTGCGTAGTTAATTAATAGTTAGCCCCTGTGCATATTTAATTTTTATGCTAAGCATATTTAATTTTTAACCTAATCTATAATAATAATTAACTTCACGTTTCCAAGTCATAGAGAATAGGGATATATATATATATATATATATATATATATATATATATATACATATATATATATATATATATATATATATATATATATATATATATATATATATATTATTTCCTGTTCATTTTATAAATATCTTATATTTAATAGTTATTATTAACGATTTTTATATTATTTTTATCATATATTTATATTATTATTGAATTTATTTTATAGCATATAGCTATATGCTATATATTATCAATGTTATAGAATTATTATATTCTTAGTGTAGTTTAAATGAGTAAGAAAATAGAATATTTTAAATGCTTTTTTAAAAATTTTATTAACAATAGTTTTTTAATTTTTTTTTTGTGCATAATGATATAGTGTGGTTTATATTAGGTTTATAATTTATATATATAAGGATTTGTTTGGTTTTGCAGTTGATATATATATATATATATTATTTTTTTTTTACATTCATAGGTTTTCATTTGTTCATCTTGTGACATTTGAATAATAAAAATACTACTAGATGGCAGCACCAAAATTTATCTTTTGATGATAAGTTATAAATTTTGTCTTTTGCAGCTTCTTTTCAGTAGTAATTTCTTACACCAGGTAGTTTTTTTCGCTAAATTTTAACGATATTGTTAAATAGTAATTAAGTAATTTAAAAGTGTATTTTAGTTATTTTAAATAATGTAATCACTTTCTATTTGTTTTATTTTCTATTATATTAATTGTATTTATCACGGTATTTCAAAATGTATTAACTGCATCCTTTGGTATCAATTACTGTGATTTCTTAACTGTTTTATTCACCTTAATCTTTACGTTATTATGGTAGCCATGTGCGAGTGGATATATTGAAAAAAACTGAAATAATAATTGGTATGTTGTGTAATATTTCTATTTTATATGCTAAAGATATTTAAATTGGTTTTATTGAATTTTCCATTTCATATTATTTGATTCTATTCTGTTTTCATTTTGAATCTATTCACTTGATTATAATGGTTGTTCGGGCACAGAGAAAAAAAAAATTTTTTTTAGCTTTAGCTTTTTTTTCCTCACAGAAAACAACCATCTTGCTTATATCATTGAATTCTGTGCCCTTGAAAACGTAATTCAATATATAAGCTTTTCCATTATTTGTCGGTGTCCACTTTCTTCTTTTTTCTTCCATAATAATTCTTATAATAAAATATTTGGCACTTTATTTTATACTTACAGCTTTAATTCACAATATTACGGTTTTTGATGGTGGTAGGTTATGTTTAATTAATGGTTATATATATATATATAACCGTAAAGCACAGTAATCACAACAAAAAACAAAATAAATTCATGTGAAATGAGCCAAAACAGCTGCAGTAAAACACATAAATTAAATATAAACCAGTATAAGATTATATTTAGCCTGAACCAGCGCACCCCCCCCCCCCCCCCTCACAGAACAAGAAAAATAACTATGTAAACATTAAAACTTTAACAAAAACTAGGAAAAGATAGGCTGCGGCCTCATCGGCAGTGAGTAATGTTTCAAAAGTAGCCGAGCATTCGATAAAATATGCATTAGTGGCAGTGGGTTTCGGCCAGAACAGTGATAGCAAAATCAAATGTTAAACATTCGATGGCTATTATCACATGCATTTTATAATCTTCGTATTTACATTCCAAATCCAGGTATGATTCAAGTTCTTGAGAAACTTCTCTGTAATTAAATAGAATACTGCCCAGTGTTTTTGTATATTTGTAAGTCGATATAACTGCAATATCCTTAACTGGAAATAAGCTATTGTAACGTGAAATTATTGAGCTTAACTGTAAATGATCAAAACTTTTTTGTTGAAAATTGCATACAAAATAAACTTTTTCTATATCAGGAGGCCTACATTTGCCAATTTTATATAACAAAATATCATTAACTAAATCTTTAAACTGCAGGTTTGTACAATGGACTTTACCCATGTGACGTCAGCCGCGGGTAAATCAAAGAAAAACACCAATAAGCGTAAAGAACATTTTAACACTGCTTCCCCTTCGTCCAATAAACAGTCTTTTTCTGAGGGTATCTACCCGCAGAGGCGTGACTATTGCCATTCGTGGGTAAAGTCCATTAAAATTTCCTATTTTCTGTTGCAATCAATCTGATTGCATTAAAGCTGATTTGAATGCTTTTATTTTAAATTTAAGTTACAGATACAATACACCAATCCCCCTCTTTACATTTTGGAAGCTACATATTTTAAGTGATTTTAAATCGTTTCAGGGTAGTTTCCTTAATAATTCTTCTTATACTCATCATAATTTTAGTATGGATATTAGAAATGAAATAACCAATTATAAGCGGGTGTTCTTTTTCTGTCAAGTAGATAAAGCAGCTGGAAATTTTGCAGTCATATGAAAAAAAATTTATGCTGAAATGCTCAATGCAGAGTTAAATAATAGTATAACTTACAAAGTATGTAAATCTTCCGTGCAGACACTTATTAATAAGCATTTGGCTTTTTCGAAGCAAACAAAGATTTCTTTTCCACGTAGTAAAAATCTATCATTTCCATTTCTTTTTCTAACCCCTAAATTTCATAAAGTTCCTACTAAATATAGATTTATTTGCAGCAATGTCAACAGTATAGGCAATAATTTTAATAGGAATTTTGAAGATTTACTTAAAAAAGTTTTGAACATGTTAAAATACAAGTATAAAGACAGTAATTGTTTCTGGATTATATCAAATAGCTTCGAAATTGCTGAAAAATTAAAAAGCAATAGTATTAATTCTATCCAAACATATGATTTTGAAAATTTATGCACTACTATTCCTATTAATAGTTTAAAGGAGACACTGTTAAAGACAACGGAGCTGGTTTTAGATGTTACAGATTTCAACTCTAACTTGTTTAATAAATTATGTCGTTTTTGCCTTTACAACAATTATGTTTATACAGGTTCTAAAATATACTTACAAATCAATGGAATTGGTATGGGTACTAGTTACTCATCTACAGCTTCTAACTTATTTTTATTTTTTTATGAGTTTCAGTACAGTATTAATAAAGCTGATCTCCAGTTCCTGGCTTACAGATACATAGACGACTTGATCGTCTTAAACTTCAATAATGATTTTAATGAAATTTCTCAAGAAATTTATCCTGATTCCCTGACACTAAAGAAAACAAATAATAATGGTTTGGAGGCTGATTACGTTGATTTAAAAATAATTTTAGAAGGTAACAAAGTACATATTTCAATTTACAATAAACGTAATAGTTTTCAATTTCAGGTTAATCAACTTGTTCACTGGTCCTCCAATATTTACAAACGTATATATATTAATATAATTATTAGTCAAATATTTCGATTTTTTAAAATTTGTTCAGATAAACATCTGTTTAAAAAAGAATTGTTTCATTTTAAAAGTAATCTATATTACAAAAACAATATACCTTTAATTTTTATAAAAAAAATATTCATATTTTGCAGATTTTCTTCATTACTGATC
Source organism: Maratus speciosus (assembly GCA_963932465.1). Classification (NCBI taxonomy): domain Eukaryota; kingdom Metazoa; phylum Arthropoda; class Arachnida; order Araneae; family Salticidae; genus Maratus; species Maratus speciosus. Next base: position 106,536,647 of record OZ010797.1, read on the forward strand.
GATTGCTTTTCGACGTCAGTGAATGACTCATATTTCCTAAAGCCTTTTCAAGGGCGGTTTTATGATGATGTGCTGTGTCGATTGGCAACAGACTAGGAAAAAATTAGGATTGGTTGACTGGATGTTGGATTCTGCTCTGTTTCGTTTGTTTTATGTTTTATATTTGGGTTGTGGCAATGTGGCTAAGTTGGTTGAGTGTGGTTTTTTTCAAAGAACATATTTTTAGCATCTTTTACTGTGTTCCAGGTGAGGCATTCATTTAATATTGTTGGCGTAGGGTCCGGTGGCGGAGCATGTGATAACAGCCATCGAATGTTTAACATTTGATGTTGCTATCACTGTTCTGGCCGAAACCCACTGCCACTAATGCATATTTTATCGAATGCTCGGCTGCTTTTGAAACATTACCCACTGCCGATGAGGCCGCAGCCTATCTTTTCCTAGTTTTTGTTAAAGTTTTAATGTTTACATAGTTATTTTTCTTGTTCTGTGAGGGGGGGGGGGGGGGGGTGCGCTGGTTCAGGCTAAATATAATCTTATACTGGTTTATATATATATATGTGTGGAGATTTCGCAAGCAGCGCCTGCATTAGACTGAGTGTCTCCCGTATTTTCCGCTTCGAGATTAAAAAGGAAACGAGCTTTTACGAAGTTGTGTGAAGTAAAAATGCAGAAGAAAAAAAAGAGAACGAAATGAGTTCGACGACGGAAGGTTTTTTTATTAAAGAACAGAACATATTTCGATGAAATAAGATTGAATATTTACACGACGTAAGAAAATCATAGAAGTATTCAACGACGTTTATGCCTTTAAGTAATTAAAGAACGAGAAGAGCGTTTATATCTGTATTTTTTGTGTATGTATTCGTCTCAATAAATGTCAGTGTTCGTCCTAGAAGTGAGTTGTGAGTTAAGTATGGAGTCTCGCCCCCATAAATTGGTGTCAGAAGTGACAGTTAACCCACCAATATGATTAATTAGAGTTATTCATCCTACATATTCAAGCCGGATATTCTTCTAACGGTGAGTTCATTGCTATTATTTTATTATGAAGTTAGTTGAAATACCAGAACTGGAAGTTGCGTTTAAAAACGAACGAACGCATAAAATTAAATTGCTGCATAAATTCCTATTTGATGCTGACGGTGATCGCTCTAATAGAAAGAGAATACGTGATTTTACTGGTTTCGGTTTTCAAACCGACAGCACCGAATTCAAAAAACAAATAACTAAAGTTCAAACTGATTTTTCATTAAATGATCTGATTACAGTGTGCAATCTACTTTGTATTGATAATGAGGGATCTTTAAACGATCTCGCAACCCGATTAGTGACATACCTTTCAGACTTGACCTTACTACAAAATAATATTATACAAAATGAAAGTGACACCGACTCGGAACCCGAACTGCCTTCAAATAATATGACTTCAAGTAATAACACTCAATTATCAAATTTTGACAAACAACAGCAATTTCCAGCTCAAAGTTTTATGCCATCGTCTATAAATTTTACTGATATTGAAAGTGTAATACCTCCTTTCGGTGGTAGTTCTTTTAGTGCTATACAGGTATGGTTTAATAATTTTGAGGATGTTACTAATATGTTTAATTTATCTGACTTTCATAAATTCATATTTTGTAAAAGATCATTACGAGGAAAAGCCCAGTTATTGGCACAAACAGAATTTCATATTAATTCATATGACAAACTTAAACAACTCTTAATATCAATTCATCTGGAAAACGAAGAACCTGTTACTTGTCCTCCCAGGCGCTTGGCGCAAATAGAGAAAAACTTCGTCGAAAAACAAATTTCTGAGTGGCTCGAAAAAGGAATTATTCGTAAAAGCACTAGTAATTTTTCATCACCTATTGTCCTAGTAAAAAAGAAAGATGGTTCATATAGATTGTGTGTTGACTATAGGAAGTTAAATTCTAAAACACATAAACAACGTTTTCCCCTCCCAGTAATTGATGATATTATTGATCAGTTGCATTCTGCAAAAGTATTTACTACTCTTGACCTTAAAAATGCTTTTTTTCATGTCGAAGTAGAAGAAAATAGTAGAAAATATACTTCTTTCGTAACACATTCTGGTCAATTTGAATTCTTATATATGAATTATGGCCTTAGCGATGCACCGTTAGTGTTTCAAAGATATATTTATAACGTTTTTCGAGACCTCATTAATGAAAAAGTACTTATTGTCTATATGGATGACTTCATAATACCAGCTGAAAACGAAGTCGAAGGACTCCAGAAATTACAACGCGTCCTTACAACTGCATCCGAATATGGTTTAGAACTGAATCTCAAAAAATGCCACTTTCTACAACGAGAAATTGATTTTTTGGGTTACCACATTAAAAATGGTCAACTGCACCCATCCCCCTTAAAAACTAAAGCTGTCCTTAATTTCCCAGAACCTAAAAGTATAAAAGATGTACATTCATTTGTCGGATTAACTTCATATTTTCGTAAATTCATTCAAGATTACTCTTTAATAGCTAAGCCTTTAACAGATCTTCTTAGAAAGGACACTAAATTTCACTTTGGCGACCAGCAACGAAATGCATTTAATCAGCTGAAACACATCCTTTCTTCAGGTCCTGTTTTAAGCATTTATAACCCTAGTAACGAAACAGAAGTTCACTGTGATGCATCTATTGACGGTTACGGAGCAGTCCTCCTTCAAAAGTCTTCTATTGACAATCAATTTCACCCTGTCTATTTTATGAGCAAAAAAACCACAGATGCCGAACGTAAATATTCGAGTTATGAATTAGAAGTTTTAGCTGTCATAGAAGCCCTTAAAAAATTTCGCGTTTACATTCTAGGTATTCCTTTCAAGATAGTCACAGATTGCAACGCATTCGCCCTTACTATGAATAAAAAAGATCTTTGCACCAAGATTGCTCGATGGGCTTTAATGTTAGCTGACTATAACTATACAATCGAACACAGACAAGGTACACGCATGCGCCATGTCGACGCTTTAAGTAGAAATCCAATATGTATGATCATTCAAGATAGTTTTACTACCAAAATTATACAATCACAGAACACTGACGAACATATACAGGCCATCAAAGAAATTTTGAAAACAAAGCCATATGACAACTATTTCCTTAAAAATAACGTTCTCTATAAAAATCATAAAGGTATCGATCTGATAGTTGTGCCGGATGAAATGCAGCTAAATGTCATTAAACACGTTCATGACAAAGGACATTTTGGCCGTAAACGCTGTGAAGAACTCCTTAACGAAGAATTTCTCATCCCTAATATGTCAAATAAAATTGATAAAATTATAGCTAATTGTGTAACGTGCCTTTTGTATAATCGCAAACGTGGCAAACAAGAAGGTGAATTGCATCCCTTACCTAAAGAAGAGACTCCTCTCCAAACCTACCACATTGATCATTTAGGCCCTCTTGAAACAACCAACAAAAATTATAAACATATTTTGTCTTTAATAGACGCATTTACTAAATTCGTCTGGTTGTATCCATGTAAAAGTACTTTTGCTACCGAAGTTATATCAAAACTACGACAACAAAGTCATACTTTTGGCAACCCTTCCATTATCATTAGCGATAAAGGTCCTGCATTTACAAGCAAAGAATTTGCTGATTATTGTCAAGATGAAAATATAAAGCACGAGACAGTTACAACTGGCCTTCCCCGTGCCAATGGTCAAGTAGAGCGACTTAATTCCACCATAATTTCTGTAATCTCTAAAATGTCCAAAGACGAACCGACCAAATGGTTTAAACATGTTCCTAAAGTTCAGCAAGTCATTAATTCAACTTACCAAAGAAGCATTAAGAGAACACCGTTTGAAATATTATTTAGTACAAAAATGAAACAGAAAGAAGATGTACAAATTATTGACCTCTTAAACAGTGCAGTCGAAGAACAATTTATGAAAGACAGAGAAGAGCTCCGTAAAGAAGCCAAGAAGAATATTCTGGAAATTCAACAAGAAAATCGCAAGCACTATAATTTACGACGTAAGAAACCCCGTAAGTACAAGCTTGGTGACCTTGTAGCAATTAAGAGAACCCAGCAAGGACCAGGTTTAAAGTTGAAATCTAAATTCTTAGGTCCGTATAAAGTAATCAAAGTGAAGTCTAATGACACCTACGACGTAACGAAAATCTCATCAACTGAAGGACCGATAAATACTAGCTCCTGTGCTGAATACATGAAACCTTGGCCTGACGAAAACTGAAACTTCAAAAACATATTTTTTTAAATCTTTTCTTCTTATGTGTTTGTAACAATTTTATAAGTCAACCCATACGATGTTACGCTACTTCAACTATGATGTGCAGATTAATTTTTTTTTCTTTTCCCCCTAAGAACAGTTACTGGTTTTTGTTTTTCAGATTCTATTTTACCACATGTCGCTGCGGCAGCTCCAGATGTCAGGACGGCCGCTTGTGGAGATTTCGCAAGCAGCGCCTGCATTAGACTGAGTGTCTCCCGTATTTTCCGCTTCGAGATTAAAAAGGAAACGAGCTTTTACGAAGCTGTGTGAAGTAAAAATGCAGAAGAAAAAAAAAGAGAACGAAATGAGTTCGACGACGGAAGGTTTTTTTTATTAAAGAACAGAACATATTTCGATGAAATAAGATTGAATATTTACACGACGTAAGAAAATCATAGAAGTATTCAACGACGTTTATGCCTTTAAGTAATTAAAGAACGAGAAGAGCGTTTATATCTGTATTTTTTGTGTATGTATTCGTCTCAATAAATGTCAGTGTTCGTCCTAGAAGTGAGTTGTGAGTTAAGTATGGAGTCTCGCCCCCATATATATATATATATAAATTTAAAAATATTAAATGAACCATAGGGTGATCTAATTGGTCTTTGATAGCAAGTGGTAGTACATAATTATAATATTAACAGATTCATGGACTGTTAATAAACACTTTAAATCATCTCGCATTCCCCAAAAGTTTTTCTTTTCTTTTTTTGAATCTAAGCAGAGGCACATTCTTCTCAGTTCATTGTTGCACGTAAAATCCTCTTCTTTTTCCCAAAGCTTCAAAAATGACGAGCCGATAAAAGGCAGCTGTCTGAAAGTTCAAAAGTTCACTTTTCTCAAAACGCCTTCCGCGCATGCGCGCGAACTTCAAATTTATTTCTCGAATGTATCGTAGTCTGCAAGAATCATGGACTTCTAATATCAATTTCCCCTCTAATGCAAGAAGTGTAATATAAATTTCATTTCGCAAACCACTTATTATAGGTACAGTAGAGTCCCGATTATCCGTCTCCCGCTTAACCGAGTGTCCGCTTCAATCGAGTTATTCTCTTCTGATGGACTGATGGATTGCATTATTATAAAATAGCCCTTATAAATGAAGTGTTATGTAAAGATGAAAGAGCAGTCGTAAAAAGTTAGAACTCTGATTTTCTGGTCAGAATGGGGGAAAAATTGTCATAATTTTTTTTAATTAAAATTTTGATAACTGGAGTCAACCGCGTCACTGTTTAATTTCCTTTCTTCGTAGAGTTAGTCCCATCTCCATTGTTATTGTGCATTCCTGATTTTCAGTATCATATACTTTTTTTTTTAATCCATTATCAGTTCCCTATTTTATTCTGTTCAGAAAATGATTCCAACATTTCTTTAAATTTGGGGACTTTACTCTAGATTCTAGGAATCTGCAGCCATCATAAAAAAAGTCTTTTAAATCAACTTTTTTGGTATGTTGGGAATCAGACTCGACCAATTCCTCTGATAAAAGGATTTACTTCTTATAAAGTTGATTAAATGTCTTATCCCCCTTTGGTCCATGGTTTGTATTATATGTGTAACATTAAGTGGCATAAATAATAGAATTATTATTATTTTATTATATTGTTAAAATCATTCTTTTATTAAAATTATTCTATTATTTAAAATACTAAAGCATGATGGTTGAAAATTAATGGAATCTATCAATTTTCAGCTATCGTGCACCGGTATTTTAAATCAACTTTTTTTAGTATGTTGGGTATCCGACTCTTCCGATAAAACTTTTCTTAACATTTTCTTCTTATAAAGTCGTAGTGCCCAGCCGTACCTCCTGTCACAGAAAAATTAATTTATGGCAGTTGTGGTTACTTTCTTTTAGAAAAGAGAGATTTTTAATTCTATCTATTTTATTGGACCCAAAAATAACTTCAGCCAACATATATCTCCTTTGATTATTGATTAGAGATAATATTAACACAAATGCGCAAAACCCCCCTCCTCCGGAACTCAACAATGCATCCTCTACCTTCCCGTCGGAGCTGCAAAAATCCCTACTCGAGATAAATATATCAATTCAACGCTGAAAATATAATAAACAATTATTAAAATTTCTAAATTAATTAACATGCATTAGTTTTTATACATTCTCTTATCAATTGCCAGAAAGAAAAAAAAACAATCTTCCTGATATATAAAAAAAAATTCAAATGAATAAAATCAAATTTTCAAAAACAAAATTGCTAAAAAGGTATTTAAATTTATAAAATATTTAGCAAAGTCGGTTTTTATGCATCATTATGTTATCCATTATATAAAAATCTCTCAACAGCTATAAGTTACGAGACTATTTTGATTTTTAAAAAATGATTGTGTTTTCTAAATTATACAACAGTCACATTTTTACACTTTTATGAATTGTAAGTAATAATAATCTACGCACACACACATATATATTATATATAATTTTGCATGTATTAAGTTTTCAAAACTCAAAACTTTACTATTCAGTTTTCCTTCTCACCGCTGTGAACTAATATATCCGTTCACGAAGCTATAGTTTTCACTGCAATAAAAGCTTTTTTTTAAATTAATGTAATTCTACAGATATAATCCAGTTTTGAAAGATTAAGTTATGATTAATATTCTCAAGGATTATATTCCTGTACGTAATTAAATTTTTTATATCACGTTGAAAAAATTATCTTTCTTCAGCATTTATAAAAAAATAAAATAAAATAAAATAAAATAAAATACAGAGAAAACAACGTTAGAATTTTGCCCTTTTTGACGGCGATCAGGGGCTTAATAATATAATAATCAAGTATTTTACTTGTTGTAATAATACAACCCCAATTAAGATTACTGCATATAAACATTAACTTTTATTATCTAGTGGTTTTCTTAAATAAAACTTCAATTTCAGAATTTATTCTTGCACAATATTTTTACAATTTCTAGATACAAAAGATAAAATATTTATAAGCAGACAAACTATAGAAATCTTAAATATCAACACTTATTTTCCCTCGTGGACAGAGTGGGGGAGTAATCATTCTTTTCCCTTTCTCTTTTCAGTCGGAGCCAATGCTACCAGTTGCTTATTTACTGGACAAATATTAAATCGAGTTCAAACAAGCGATAAATTGCCAAAATCACTAATTCTGCTAATACATTGAGGATTCTTGCAAGGAGCCGATTCTATGTCGAGAAGCTAGCCTATCAAAGTGTCTTTTGGGAAGATAAAATTAAACCACGCCTACTATCATAAAATTAATTTTTCATACTTCGCATCACACTTCACATTCTGATGTTGATTTATGTTTCTAATGATGATCCCTGTTAAACTTTTCACAACAAAAAAATGTTATCGTACTTAATATCAAGGAAAAATCATTCTACGACTTTAGAAATAATTTGATAAAATTTACTATCCATTTTTTCTATCATACAGATGCTTATACATTTGACCTGGAACTCATGATTGGACAAGCTAGCACAGTACTACCAATAAGATAAAAATTCTTGTTACAAATCATACATTATTTCTGTATAGAAACATTCGTCTTATTTAATTTGTCAGTAAATATTATTAATTTGTATAGACTTTGTCCGCTAAATAAAGTAAAGCGTGCATTTCAAAATCAATCAAATACATTATTCAAAATCAATCAAATACATTATTCAAAATCAATCAAATACATTATCCGGAAGTCAGAAGATATCACTCCTAACATAGGTATACACACATTACATTAAACTGTACGAAGAGAACTTACCAAAGAATATGGAGAGAAAGAAATCCGACTTCAGCCAACAGTTAAAAAGTTGGGTCCTCAATATGCTTGGTGGGAAAACAAACGTTACAGGCTGAGAGCAGCCGCGAGCTACTGCCCCCCCCCCCCCCCCCGATAATGCCCATAACTCATTCTGTCAACTGTCACCCTTCCTTTCCTCCTCCGTTGTTCCAAACAAACAAAACGTCCACTGTTCCCCGTGTTCTTCGTATCTACTAGTTAGACAGTTTTTGTTAAAAGACAAGTATTTTTTATAGAAGTTCCATCGCTTTATCGCTATTGTTTTAGCAATTTTTTTATTGTTTGCAATTATTATTTTTAAGAAAGAGAAACAACTTATAAAGACACAAATATAAATATGTATAAAAAGCATACATCAGTGCTTAAAAATCAAGGGTAAAATTAAAACAGTTTTAATTTTACTCCCTTTTTACCAAGTGTCCCCTTGTGTCACACTTCACCATACCCCCTCCCCACCCCCCTGGTCACACGTCATGCTATGCTACATAAACATATACTTGCAGTTTAGAAACAAAGCATTACATTATAGATCGTAATTCAAATTTTAATTTAAAACTTTAACAATGTGTGTTTAATGACACTTGTGAGCGTAACAATAAAAATGATTTGTGTACTTATTTTGCATAGATTAAAGTTTAGAAAACAAAACACATAATTATTGTACAATAAAATATTAATATGAAAGAGCAATTGAAAATTTGCTTTTGGAATTTCAAATGGAATTTAATGTATTTGGCTTTAAATCTTATCTTTATTTTATGAACACAAATACTTTAATTTCAAAATGACTTCAAAATTTATTCTGCTGATTTTTAATGCTTTTATTTAACTAAATGTGTGATGTCACACTTCTTCTTACCCCCTCCCACTCCCTTGTCACAATTTCAAGAACTCCCTTCCCGCCCTTCAAGCATGACATCATTTGTGGATGGTCCCTAAGTTACAAACAAAACTTGAATATTGTGTTATTTTTAATAAAGTTAGATTGCGTGTGCATAGTCAAAAACATCACAAAATTTCCTATGTTATTTTTATAACAGATAATAAAGCATTCTGTATAAATTTTATGACAATTAAAATAAAAATTACATTTACTGCATTATTTAATGTAATGGAATTTAAAGTAATGTATGTTTTAATTTAATAAATATTTTTTAATTAATAATATAACTTTGATTTCTAAATTTCCCTTTGTTATCTAGGTATACTTATAGATTGGGAATAAATGATCTACTTCATCATTCTTTCAACGATCTTTTAACATTATCTGTGTAAAATATTAATATCAATTCATTCAATGTTTGTTTTCTCATTGTTAACACAAACTTTGTTATAAGGGCAGAGAATTTCTATATAAATCAAAAGAAAAAAATCTTGTACAATTTGGTATTTTCATGCTCACCATATCATCCTAATTTGTCATATGAATTTTTAACAGCTTAAAATAGTAGTAAAAAATATTTTTAATCTATTAACTTAATCGAGTTTTAAAATTAAAAAAAAATTGTGTAATTTCTAACTCTTTCTTTTAATTGCCATTATTATTATTACTTTTAAAAAGTGTAAACACATACGAATTGTGTGTATTACTGAAACCTGAAAATGAAAATTGTATGTTCAGCACTTACTTTGTACTAGGAAGTTTTTGTCACATATGAAAATATTTGTTTGCGATGTGCATTAATTTTATTAATTTTAAATTATATTATTGCCATTTTTCATTGTTTTGGGATATTATGTATAAATAAGATATAATTATTTATGATTTCATGAATTCGTTTTAATGTGTTAACAAATTTATTTGTATACACACACAAAAAAGGTGGGGGGGGGGGGGTATTTCAGTCTTATTGTTATAAGACATAATTTACTTATTTTTAGGGAAAATGGAATTTGTTTGATCCCAAGCTTATTCTATGCTTTATTAATTTTCATTTCAAACACTTTATAAATTCCTTTGAATTACACTTAATTAAAATTAGAAAAAAAAATTAAAGGTGTGCAAAAATGGAATAATGGGATCAATAACAAAAGTGAAGTTATTCATTTCAGAAATTCAAAAGTGAAATATGCTTTACTTTTCATAAATCATTCTTATACCTACAGGAAAAGATATAGTTAAAATATTTGAAATTGATCTTTTAAAGATATAAACGTTGCAAAAGATTATATTTCCACTTGCAATAAAAGAGAAAAAAAATTTCACAGTGGTGTAATAATTTTTTAATTGAGTTGTTAATAATCAGTTTAATGCAATTTAAGAATTATGTTTCTTCTTCATGCAAAATATTGCAATTCACACAAAACACTAAAATTTTAACTATTAATGGTATTTTATAAATATATAACTTAAAAAAAAATCCGTATAAAAGTTTGAATAATGTTAGAAATCATTTCAAAACATCAGTTATATAAATTTTTTAACTTCCTTTTAAATATGTGTGAAATTAGTATATTCAGAATATCTACTACTAATAAAATGTAGATTTGCAAATGCCTTGTTTTAAAAAACGAAAGATAATTTCCCTCATTCCGAAAGAAAGAAAGAAAAAAAAAAAAGCTTTCACAGTTTCTTATTGTTTTATAATACATATTATTTGGCTGATAAAAAATAATAAATCCGTCGTTTTTAATAATATTTTAGCGATTTAAGCGTTCATATTTAAATCGCGTATACATATAAATATCTGATGTTTTGAAAATAGTGTTCACTTAAAATAATTATGTCCGCGATTTAGAATTACAGAATAAAAACGGACGCTAAACTGAAAGCAAAAGGACCGGGGGAAAAAGAAAAGTAAAAATCACGTGGTTGGTTTGCGCTGCTTCACTGTAATGTTGCCTATCGCACATTACATATTGAGGCACCAAGTTAATTCGACGCGATTAGATTACGCCTACGGAAGCTGACTATCTTTACGGAGTATAGTATCTTTGAACTTACTACCCGTACGGGTGTTCACTCGTTAACGGAATGAACAATTGATGAACATATACGTAAGTGTAAGTAGTAAGGACATTTAACTAATATACGACATAATTAAATATTTTTACTGGTGTGAATTAAATAAACCTGTTTTGTGGATTTCTTTATTTTAAATAAGCATAGTGACGTACAGTTGTGAGAAAAAGAAACCTAAACACCCCTACTAACTCTGCAACGAATATCGCAGAAGAAAGTTACTGGTACCAAACGATTGAAAATAAAGTCTACTTTTAAATGATATATTGATATATATATAAAATTTGGTTAGGGGGGGGGGGGGGGCATACGCAAATAAAAAGCTGACCGAACTCTATTTATTTTTATCAATAGCAATGCACAATTTCGACAAGATATTTTAAATCTTCTGTTCAAACTATGCCTAGATACGAATCTTCAAGTTATTTGAACGATAAGTTTTGGAATTATAAATATTCAAAATTTAGAGCTTCTAATATGCTCATAAAATTTGGCGCAAAAATTCAAATCTTGTGTGAATTTTAGGACACCCTTCAAGTGTTGAATTCAGACATTTTTCTCCGGGAGGTATTTCTGTGTCTCCGGAGGGGGAGCATTATAGAGTTCCGGGGGGGGAATTGCACTTTTGACCTTTAAAAGCATAAAATCTCAAATCTTCCGGTGTACATTTCCATGCTCCGGGAGGGGGGGGGGGTGATGTTGATTCCGAGCCACTACCTGAATTTAACACTGCACCCTTTATTAACACTGTGTATTCCGTTGGAATCGAACCAGCTTCGTTAATATTTAAATCGGTACGGTAATTCTGGTGTACCATGCTTCTAGGAAAAAATGGTCAGTCTTTACGACATGATCCACAATCTTGGAATTTCAATTTTCATTTTTGAAAGCATGCTTCTGCTCCTTGAGACTTATTTTGAGTATTTGACTTGCATCCCTTACATAAACTGCACTGCACTGTTGTCATGGGATATCCTATACCACATCTTTAACCTGAGAAATGTGGTGTCTGTGTATGTAGTTGCCTAAAAAACTCTTCAGAGGTTTCTGTGCTATGAAAGCGTTGTGGATACCAAGGCGTTTTAAGAGATGCTAAATCTTTTTTGATCAGTGTTGCCAGTGGGCTACTTTTTTTTAATTTTAGATTTCTTAATTGGCACCACTTTTCTGCAGTAGTAAAATTCACCTTATTTAATGACATATTAATTAAGGCAAAAACAAGGGGAATTTTACCTTTTCAAAAAAGTGGTGCAAATCAAGAAATCGGAATTTAAAAAAGGTAATCCACTGGCAACACTGTTTTTGATATGCATTTGTAATATGGAATGTTTGCAAACTCGTTAATTTTAGTACTTTGGAAAGATGGAGTGGTATTCAGAAAGATGGAGGTAAAGATGAAATGGTGTGCTTGTAGGAGTTCGGAAAATATATCCTTCTATATATATAAAAAAGTAAAGATTTGTAAATGGACCAATAAAAATCTGCGTAGATCTTCCCGGTACACGCCTAATCGGCATCCATATTTCTTGTGACCGGGGGTTATTCGTTAATATTAAGAAAACTGTTTCATACAAAAGGAAATTGGTGCTTTTATAGAGAAATGTTTGATAAGCACGCTGATGCTGACAGTTTTTAAATCGAATAATTATTTTAAGAGATATTTAATGTTAAAGTTGGTCAAAATCGTTTCATTAACAAAAAATTATATGAGCAAAAATTATACACAGGAATTTAAACATTTTTACACCATTTAATACATCAGAAGTTCCAGATGCACAGACTGCATTTATTTTTTTAATTTGACTCATTTTTTGAGGATTTATCTTAATTTTAAATTCAAATTTTCAGAATTTCGAGACATATTTTTTACATATTTTGGAAAAGGATGTTATTTTAAACTGTTGTCAATTTTGAAAATAGCGCAAAGAATAATATTTCCTTCAAATTAAAAATTTATTTACACGTGGCTATTATAATCAGAAAAAAACTTTCAAATGAGAATTAAGTGATTACGTGTTAAAAATCAGGAAAATGTGGAAAATTACGCCATAAAAACTATAGTTACACATGAATTTTAAAAGAGAAAGAAAATTTTTAAATAATAAATTCATTATAATGCTTTAGAAGTCCCAAAGGGAGGAAATTTACGTTACATTTATAAAAGCCAAATAATTGAAAGTTGGCAAAACAGTTTAAATTAAAAAATATATTTGCGCGAGACATTTATTTCATATTTTGAGATCACCTTTTCAACTATTATCGTGAATTCTAAGACAGCGCAAAAAATATTTCCTTTCTAACAACAAAAGTATTTTCATGTGAATGTTAAAAAGAGAAAGAAAACTTTGGTTAAAATTACGTCAGATATAAAACGATACATTTCAAATGTGTTATTTAATAGAACTTTCTGATAGAGCTTTTAAAAAAACCGAGAGACAAGGACTATTTACTTAATTCATTTTCCATTAGCTTATTTTCAAATTTTTAACTAATTTTTTTTAATCAAAGACGAAAACAGCCATTGTATCCCTTAACAAACGCTGATTTCGCCTTAAAATCACCAATCAGAGGAATGTGAATGAAATCCCGTTTACAGGGAGATCGCCACTGTTTTTTTAAAAATTATAATTCAATCTTTTTAAAGCCGATGAAATTAGCCTACTTTTAGAATCTGGGGTGTCGGAACGGGGGTTTGCGAGCGTAGCTCGTAGGGGGCAGAGCCCCCTAGTTAATTACAAAATTCTTTCCGGGTAGTCATTCGACTTTAGATCCAATAAAATTCGCTGTTTTCCTGTATTAAAGAGTACTTCGGTGCTACAATAGCACAAAGCCCTAGTGAATAAGGTCTAGATAACTGCGATTTGTGGGACTTTCGAGACTCAGATTAAAATTTGAGGTTTTGTCCCACGAAGGTTGTTTTTTTTAACACTTTCCAACATGACACTTTCCAACAAAGTTGAAAAGTGTTTATGCATTCGGTTTGTCTGTCCGTTTGTCCATATGGCCGTCTGTCCACGCTCTAACTCCCGTAAATATACTCGCATATTCATGCAAATGATAATCCTTATTTAGGGTCACACAACCATGTTTGGTATTGCATATGAAGTATCCGGGACTAATATTTCATTTACAGAGCTACCCAAAAGAATTTCATTACATTATGGTATATGAGGAAAATTCGTCTGCAGAGTATTTAATGACATTACAGTGTCTCAAACGTATTTAAACTGATACAAATCACAGAATTTCACTACAAGATAATTACGACAGAATAGGATATTCATAGCATTTGTCGTTCGTTTACAGGGGCACACAAAAGAAATCAGTTACAGTACTGTCTTTGAGTAATAATTGCTGAAATACGTTTTCAATTTCGGCATGCACTTTTAACCCCTTAAGGTGCTCAGAATACGTGATTATTCTCACCAGTAAATTTTTGTTGTAAATTTCGCCTTATTTAATCCGAGCATTTTCCCGATTCAATTAGTCAAAAATTTCTGTTTTGAAAAACCGGTGATAAAAGATTAAAAATTCTGCAAAAGACGCTCATCCCGAAGGGGTTAAATGCAACTTTTTATAATCCTATACAGGGACTGCTCAAAGTATTCGGATAATTTTCCGATTGTAAATAGGAACAGCTGAAACTGGGTTTTCAAATATGTTATGTTTCTCCATAGGGTTGAATTAGGCATAATACTTTAACTTATTAAACTATGAAGTTTTATTACATTATTCTGAATGTGTTGGGAAGTGGTTCAAAATGTATGCTAGACGCATGATTTTTATTTCTTGTTTTGTAAACAGAATGGTGGTTTGAGAAGTGGAACTGACGCATCTTACAATAATCATACCGAGGAACGGAATTCGCTGGTCGGTTAAGTATTTTACAGTACATTCAATCGATGTACATATCGAATTGGTATCGTTTAAAATAATGGGAGTGTTATGATGCTCAGCAACGACATAGACATCGTTTATATATCTACTCTAGAATTTAATTAAATAATTTGTTTTTCGGAAAATTTTTGATTTTATTGCATTTTATATATGCTATCTATTATTAATTAATTCAACAATGATCGCAAATAATGGTGACCCTACTGGAGTATCATGTATTTGTTTAAAATACTTGAAAATGAAAATAAAACAAATATTTTATTTTGTTATGTAAAAATGAAACTAATGCCAATTAACAGCATTTTGCCGTTGTTATGCCTGGAAATTAGTGTAATTTAATAAAATTATATATATATATATATATATTAATAGTTATACTCATGGCGGCTGCAATGAGATGGCACATGCTCCTCCCTGAAATTTCATATGAATTATTTCTGTCTTAATTTTGAAAGAAAATTCTTCACAAAAACTTTCAAGTAATTAAACTTTAAAAAATTATTAATGATCGATTTTGCTGACCACCCCTAGAAGACGTATATATTTTTTTTCTCTCTGTGTTCCTTTTCAGGTTCGTATATTTGTACAAAAAAAATGTAAATGGGGGATTCAGAAGGACCTGAAACGAAATGTTCTTTTAGGACAAGTTCGTTCGAACGAAACGAATTTTTCATGTTCATATAGTCCCACCGATATCCCCACACCCACCTTCCCCACTCTTTGATAAAAAATAAATAAAAGTTTTCACGTTTACATTTCAAAAAAAGCTGAAATTTTGGGGTTTTCCTTAAGTCTTATTTCTTACATTTCTGCACTGTTTTTGTTACAAGTTTAAGAATTGACTTGCTCGAGACGTTCTGGTAAAAATTCTTAATTTAATTTATTTCATGTTTATACTCTCCATTATATTCCCACTGTATGTGTTTGCCACGTTTTCTATCAAGATTTAAATACATTTATCTCAAAAGGCATTCTGACAATATTTAAACTGATACACCTAATAATACCCTGATTTAATACCCTTAACTAACCTTTTAACTTTTGTTTCAGTCAAATATTGGTTTAGATAGTAACATTTACAGATAAAATATTCAATTTGAAAATAAAATAAATTCCCGCAAGTTTTCCGTGCAAAAATAAAAAATTAAAAAAAAAAAAAAAAAAAAAAAAAGTGAGAAAAACACTGTTTTTTACCACTAAATATCAATATTTTAGCAGGAAAATTTTTCACGAACTCAAAAATTACAGAACATTTGAAGTATAAGATCTTTCATATATATATATATATATAGTAAATGACCCGATGTGAAAAATGAATCTGAGAAGTAAACTTTCTAATTGCGGAAGGACCTCCATTATTACGTTCGTTTGGAAAGATTTTCACTTAAATTCATAAATCCATTCAACACCGATTTTAGATACATTTAAAGGCCAAAGAACGCCGGTCTTTCATTTAATAATATAAATCAAAACAGACCGGAGCTTGCGCAGCATGCCGGAGTTAGCATGTTGCAAACTTTTGGCATCTTGCTTGGAGCAGAAGATTGATTATACGTACCCTTAAGATAACTATTTTTTTTCCTTTCAGAACAAATTGTTTCTTGAATATCCTAATGCACATATTTCTGACAATGAATAGCACTGTTACGATTTCGATAACCTTCACTTCTTTCCAATTTTAAGTTCTTTGCTTCTACTGCGTGGAGACAAAATGCTCCCTTAGAAATGACGTAAAATGCGATCGGGATAATCTGGTATGTGTGCGAGTCTCCAAGTAGACGCTGGCAAGGGTGCGCAGAAGAAGAACATTTCCCCTTTATTGAGTTTTTAATATAATTACTTGATTTATTGATTGAATGATTTTAGAATAATTAAACGATAAGAGAAGGAGAAAAAATATTTTTTCGTCCGGAAGCAGAGCCCCTCTCCCCTCCGTGGAAGGCAATATTAATTTTGTTTTACTTTTTACGTCCGTATGCTTCAAATTTCTCCTAACCCTTTGAGGGGCAATTAATTGTGTTTCTGTAACGTCGAATTCACACCGGAATCTGCAAAAAGAATTATTGCAAAATAGGGAAAAGCAATTTTACGACCTTTTTTCCACCAAAGTTGGAAAAGTAAAACTTAATTAATTTTTCTGGCGCGAATCTTCATTAATCGAAGATGGGATAAAATATATCTCACCGCCCCTCAAGGGATTAAACGGGTGGGGCGTTTCGTCCTTACGAAAACGATAACGACCTGTTTCAGTTCTCTATTTTGAATTATTTATATTTCCTTAAATTTTTGTATTGATTTTTGTGTTTATATGATTAAAAATGGTTCTTTTTGGGAGAATGCTGATAAAAAATTCTTTATTTAGCTTATTTCTTTTTTATATAGTGTTTTTTAAAACAGGGGACTCCAAAATCTTCAACCGCAAAAGATGTCTTTCTGACGGCATTCATGTCGCTTCAAGTTAAGCTGGTTTCAGATCCACCAACTTTTCAAGCAATTTTTGAGCCAACTCTTGATTTCCTCCAACCTTTTGCCAAATATTGACTCAACACCCAGTGTGATAACAAACAGCAATATCCCCAACTTTTTATCCACAGCTCTAAAAAAGTCTGCGCTAGCCGCGACTTTTCCCCCAACTTTTAATATTTCAGCCAATCAGAGATAAGGGATTGAAACAAATAGGCGATAAATATTAACGGCTGGTACTAGTAGTACTGGTTTTCCTCCAACTTTAGGAACGACCATTGTACCTACCTTTTCCTCCCTTTGAACTTGACATACAGCTAAGGAAATCTTAATACCATACTGGCGTTTCCTAGGAATTTAAATCAATGTATTAGTAATAACAGGTATAAACTGAACTTGCTTAAATTATATAAAAATTTATTTTTTCAATTTTACCGGAGTCAGTATAATATATTTAAAGTTATTCTTTTACTTTAAACTTGCTTAATAAAACAGAAAATTCTGTAGGCACGGGAAGACAAAAGGCTACTGTTAATAGCCCCGCGTATGGACGCTCCTTTTGCATGCCGCACTACTTAACATACACTATTTATGCATAGTACACTCATTCTAAATCTAAAAACATTGGGTATAAATTTTAGGGAATACATAAATTATAAAATGCAGAGGCGCAGAGAACAATTTAGACACCGGGATAATTTTTTTAGGGGTCTCATTAGATATATTCACATAATGGGAAGGAAATTTAGAAGGTATTTATATTATTTATTAAATTCATTATTTCTTAAATTAATATATATTTTAATTATTATATTTTAAATTAATTTACATGTTAAGGGGTCTTGTACCTTTTAAACGCGACGAAATTTAACGAAAAAATTCAAAGTTTGAATTAGTCTATCTTCAAAACCTTTTTATGTATAAACATGAAATTTTGGATATTGATTAAACAGATTGTGCTTTGTAATATGCTGTCATTAGACATTTATTAGCCTTTTACAGAATTTGCGTATTGTTGAAATCAAAATAGCTCTTTTTTTTTTACTCCATAAGTCATTGCACGCACGATATCTTGAGAAAGTATGTATGAATTGTCATGAAATTTGGTAAAGTTACTAAACAAACATGTGTGTTTAAAAGGATCTACTCTTAGGCCAAAATTATTTCATTAACTATATAAAAAATATATATTTGTAAACAAAAAAATAAAAATTTTGTATTTTAATGAATAAAAATAGTGATAGCTAAAAATATTACCATTGTAAATATTTAAATTAGTTCATTTTAAACACACATATTTGTTTAGTATCTTTACCAAATTTCATGACAATCCATACATACTTTCTCAAGATATCAAGCTCGCAATGACTTATGGAGTGAAAAAAAGAGCTATTTTGATTTCAACAGTACACAAGTTCTGTAAAAGGCAAATAAATTTTTAATGGTAGCATATTACAAAGCACAATCTGTTTAATCAATATCCAAAATTTTATGTTTACACATAAAAAGGTTTTGAAGATACACTAATTCAAACTTTGAAGTTTTTCGATTTTCGACACGTTTAAAAGGTACAAGACCCCTTAAAGGAGTTATACTTTAATTAAAAAATTTAACTTTTAATTATTTCTATTTTTTATTCAAACTAATTAATAATTATGTAATCTTTCGGATAAATGAAAAATGCAAATAATAATAATAAGGATAAATTCCATGCAAAATATCATTTAGGTAAATGCACGGAAGTTGTAGTAGCATGGTCTCGGGGATTCTTCTTCATTTCTGCAAAACTGATAAAAGGGTAAAAGATCATCTGCAGGGGAAATTATGAAATTCTAGATGGCGTGAAATCACATAAGCAACCGCGAATGTGTTAAAAGATTTTTTAAAAAAGACAAACAAAATACATATTATGATTTTGATTATTCAAAGTATTATGTACCGCCGTACGTACACTTCGCCGTACACGTAATTATGGAATGACATTTTTTCTTACATAATAAGCACATTATCAGAGAGTAGGAAATAGCTGGAACATTATGAATGATCACATTTTTGCCATGACTTCCAAAGTATTTTTTCACGAGATCAAACTAAACCACGCCCACTATCGTACAATTAATTTCTCATACCTCACATCACACTTTACACTCTGGTGTTGATTTATATTATTAATGATGATCCCAGTTTAATTATGACAAGCTTGTAGCAGAATATATCAAACCAACAGTCAGAAAGAGATACAATTTCTGTAAATAGTCAAATCGTGTTCAAGCCTAGAAAATATAAATTGATCAATGGCCATTTATTGAAATTATAATGGTACGTTTTTTAAACGACATCAAAAAAAGGGAGGACATTATCAATTCGACGGATATGGATTTCTTTTTAAGGATGTTCACCGATTACTTCGAAACCACGCTACTGATTCATATGATTTTTATTTTAACTGGCAAAGGGTATTCTCGAATTGGTTCCATTTAAATGTCAGCAAAATTGGTTCTGTACTTTTTTTTAAATTAAAAAAAGCCCAATAAAATCAATATTTTCCCTCATTCTGTTATGCGTTATCTGTTTGTGAATCGCTAGTTTAGTTGGATAGGAAATGCTTGCCTCTGCACGAGTAGCCGATGCACAACAGAACTATGAAAACTGGTTGAAGAAGTATATTTTTACTGCGGATTATTTGTACGCTAAGACGGGGTGGAGCAAAAGTTTCGGCAAATGTTTGAATTTTATATAAAATCAAGTAGTAATTGAAATCTTTTTTTTTTTTTTAATCGGAGGAGCCGGGGGGGGGGGGTAAAAAATTTATATTTATTTGTAATTAGTAAAGAGGAAGTCCATATTAAGGAGTCTCAGGAGTCTTACTTTCTCTCTGAAGATGCAATTTTGCTTCATGTCACATTGAATTTTATTTCTTATTCCCTACAAAATACAAATGTATAAAAATTTTACCATTTACAGCGCCATATGTTTCATAATGATCTCACCATTTTACAACTATTATTTTACCTCTTAAAAAAAAAAAGTTGGGAATATAAAAATCAGTTATAAAGTCAATATTTACGCAACCAAACAAAAATTGTAAGAAAAAAATGAAATTTACATCGTCACTGCAAAAAAATGAAAAAAAAAAATATTTTAAAATGAAAAATCTTTGCACTATTTTCCACGTCATCAATGTGGTAAATTGCGGTATACTTGTTTTTATTAGTGAGTATTTACACAACCAAAGTAAAGTTTAGGAAATCAGTTATAAAGTCAATATTTACACAACCAAACAAAAATTTGTAAGAAAGAATAAAATGTGCATCGTCATTAAAAAAAAAAAAAAAAAAAAAAAAAAAAAAAAAAAAAATGAAAAAAATTCTTTTAAAAGGAAAAATTTTTGCTTTGTTTCCACGTCATCCATGAGGTAAAGTGCAGTAGACTAGTTTTTGTTTGTTTATTTGTTTTTTACAATAAAGCAAAATAGTTTCGACTTAAGATAAAACTTCACGGAAGGCAATGTTTTGCGTAAATAATCAGACTGTGAAAAAAGTTTTCCTTGTTTTGGTCCGTTCTTGACCCTCTTGACCGTCCTTGGTCCGTCACATCCTCTAGCAGTTGCTCTTGAAAAGGCTACATACAACATCCCATGTGATATAACTGGATGGGGCAAATTGATTCCAATTTTTTTCAAATTTTGGCCCTGAGATTTATTGATAGTCATAGCAAAGGCGAGTCTAAGTGAAAACTGACGGCGGTGTAATTGGAAAGGTAAACTGGTATCCGACGGAGTAAGCAGGATCCTTGGTATGAAAACACGGGTGTCTCTCCTATGTCCTGTCAAAACTTCTGCATCTATAACGTTTTGCGACAACCTTTTGACTATTAAACGTGTTCCATTACAGAGACCACTGAACGGATTCATGTTCCTAAGCAACATAACAATAACGCCAACTTTAAGATTTAACTGATTGTGTGGCATTCCAGAAGGTGTTAAACTATTGATGAAATCCATCTGCAAATTGCTTTGTTCTTCTTCATCATCACAAAGTATTGTATCAGAACTAAAATAAAACTTGACTTCGCCAGGTGCTTTTCGTAAAACCTCATTCAATCTCAAAGAATCCTCATGCTTGGGACACAAAATAGCTTTTTCCGAAAAATGATCAATTTCTGTATAAATTTTGTAAAAATTTCTGTATAAAAATTCTGTGTAAAAATTTCGGTATAAATAAAATCAAAATTGTTATTACTATTCCTGTAGTAAAATTTTAATTCAATTTTATCAATTCTTAAAAGATTAGCTAGCATCCACTTAAAATTTGCTTTCATTGAAATTAAAATTTATATTTCTTATGAAATGTAATTAACATGTAAGGAATATATAGTACCATGTACTTCATATATTAATTCTATCAATGCAAATAAAATTTTGATTTTTTACGTAGCAACATTTGAACATAACTTTGGAGTGAAAACTGTAATTTAATAAGAGAATATTAAAAAATATTTTTCACTCATACTAATACCATCTTATAATTCAATTGCATCTTGAAAAATCCTTTTTATTTATAATGCAAACAAAATTTAAAAAAATAAGCGGATAAATATTAGGCTCTTAAAAATGAGTAAAACTGAATTTAAATTCTAATATTCCTTAGTTATAGTGAACGAAATTTTAAAATTATATAACCGAAGGTTTTAAAAATAATGATATCGAATTACATCATTACATCCTGCATTTTTCTTATAAAAAAGTATAAGTTCCATCATTTATGTTGATTGCCGATAGATGGCGCCAAAACAATGTTGGTTTGTTTACATTTGGTTACCCGTTATTTTTAATTTAGAATTTAAAACATTATAATTGGATAGTTTTTGAAGGATTTAGAGGAAAAGAAGGAGAGATGTGGTACAAAGGAAATTAATTCCATAAGTTAAACTATTGGTATACTTACGGCAGGTAAATGTATGCATACTTGCGCCTAACATGGTGACGATAACTTGCTTTGTAGCACCTATAGTCGTCGTCTGGTCCGTCCGTCTGTTCGCATATAACAGCGCAGAAACTACCCAACCGAATGGCTAGAAATTTAAGGCATATAATCGTCGTAGAATTTTATTCAAAACTTAAAAAGTTATTATAATAGTTTTCTTTATTGTATTAAATCCAATCATGCGCAATTAATTTAATAATATCTCATGATAGATAATGATTCTAGGCTAACATGGAAATTACGTGAAATTTAAGATGGAGTCATATTATTTCCGTTTTACTGATTTTAATATACATAATCGTAATAAACTTTTTATTCATGCATTTTTGCTTAAGAGTCCAACAGCTGTATTGCACCAAGATCTGAATATTTATAAAACTATATATTACGAACGCACCTCATTTGCCACGTTTGACGTACAATTTCCGACTTGTTTACTATTCATGCATTTCTTTTAATTTTGTACTATTAAAATTTTAAAATTTAGTCATTTTAAAATTGATAAGATGTAATTATATTTTGTGTTATTGTTATTTTTAGTATCGTATTATTATTATTTGTATCTTGGTATTATTATCTTGACATATCACTCTATCGCTCTTTATCACATCCAACTGCAAATAATAAACTAAAAGAATTTATAAAAATAGCAAATAAAGCCTTTGTGCAACAATATTAAAAAGCAGAAAAACCAACGTTTAAAATGCACAAATAATATATGAAAAGCAGCAAACAGCTGTTTCGAATCTACTAGCGAAATTCTTCTTCAGTGCAAGATAGGGAAAAAGGAACAGAGTGCTAGAAAAAGCAAGCTTGCTTTTTCTCGCACGCTGTTCTTTTTTCCCTATCCTGCACTGAAGAAGAATCTCGCTAGTAGATTTGTTTTCTAGCACGCTGTTCCTTCTTCCCTATCTTGCACTGAAGAAGAATCTCGCTAGTAGATTCGAAACAGCTGTTTGCTGCTTTTCATATATTATTTGTGCATTTTAAACGTTGGTTTTTCTGCTTTTTAAAAGAATTTATTCTTAACAGACCAAATTTTGTCTGACAAATAAGGAAATATAATAGCGCAACAGCGTGCTCATCGTTTATAAGTTCATTCAAGTTAATGTCCACATTGCTTTAAAACACGAGGTCAAATTTACCGATGTATTTCGTTTGATTCAAGATTCGCTTGGACAAACCGACCATCGTAACAGGTGAAGCCTGCTAGGTAAGTGATAATTGAAAACGTTCAACAAATCCTCAATACTGCAAAAATATTTACATAATGTTGAAAATACTAATAGCGAAATTTCCTACATAAAGTAAATATTTTTGCAATATTGACGTTTTGTTGGAGGTAAATACAATGTAGCGCGATATTACTGCAATACTGACGTTTTATTATAAACATTTCCAATATAAACACAATATTTTACCAATATCGGTATATGAGCTTACAAGTAATAGCCATAGCGGTCAGTGTTGAAAATTAAGTGTATTTTCATACTCAAAATATGTATCAGAACATAATTAATTTAATAATATTGATAATTTCCGTTTTATTTAAGAGCAAGCTTTCGTCGATTAAATAAAATGACAATTACTATTTCAAAAATCTAGTAAATATTTTTAATTCAGAATTCCTCTAAATTGGCAACACTGTTAGCGATGAATGCATAGAGATGATGGCGCAATAAAACCAACATAATTGATTTTCTAGGTAATTGTGTTTCTGGATTTTTATAATCGCTATTTCTAAAGAGTCTTGCTTTATTTAAGGGTCATTCCATGTCAGTTCAGGCAGGCATGTAACCCACCATCACAGATTTAGATGAAACTGCGTGTGTTTGTTCCTTTTATTAAGATATGATTCCCAGTATTTTTTTTTACTCCTTGGTCAAATAGTTTCTGAGAAAAAAATTGTCAAAATTTTGAAAACTGCCATCAGTTGGCATTCTTGACTGCTCGATTTTCAAATGTAGCATGACATAAATATGATCATATTTCAATATCTATTCCACAAATCATCTTCAAATAATTTATGCATAATATATAGGGTACGTATTTTATGAAAAAAAATACTGTTACGCTTATATAACATTTTAAGTGTGTCTAAAAAATGTTTAATCTTTGAAGTCGTGATTTTTTTATGAAAAATAATGCATTACCTAAAATAGCATTATTAACAAAAGGCGGTATTTTTATTAAATTTATTTTTTGTGGGGGATATACTTAAAGGTGTCCTTTACTTGATTCTGAAATAAAAGTAGTGGGATTTTGGGTGTTTTTAGTAGTATTTCATATTTAAAAATATTTTGAGGCGTATTTCAAATCAAATCAAGCAGAGTCATTCCATGTCAGTTCGCCTAAGATATTTAATTCACTGTCACAAATTTCAATGAAACTGGGTATGTTTATAGCTCATTTTAAGACAGGATCAAGGAAATTAAAGGTGATTACAAGTAAAATATTTTTTAAGATAAAAAAAATATCTAAATTTTGAAATTTTTTTAAAAATGTTTTTAATGGCAGATCTATATTCAAAGACTGCATAAAAAAAAGTCATTTCAATATAAAATCACTAAATAAGTTTCAAATAATGTATATGTGACAAATAATGTAGGCAGATTGTTATTTATTGTTGTTTGTCATGTTTAAATGCTAAGAGTGTGTTTAATCTTGTGACTTCTTAAAATCAAGAATTTTGTGAAAAATAATGTGTTAATCAAAAATTTATTATTAACCGAAGGCAGGCTGTTATTACTTTTTTTAATTGTACGTAAAAATATCTTTTCAATAGTTATAAAATAAAAATAGTGAAAATATGAGCAATTTTAACAAAATTTTCATAAAATGTGAATGTTTAATGATAAATATTGAAGCTTTTCATGCTAAGATGTACTAAAATGACTACGATATCGTGTATTTCTACTCTTGCTTAAATATAATACATACAATAATAAAATAACAAATATTATTTACAGCAATAAAAATTAAATTAAATAGTACCTGTTCCTTTACCAACACTACATTGCTCAACAGCCGACTTAAAATCAACAGCCCGCACTCTTATTGAAAAAATACTTTCAGCTTTTCAAATAATAAATAAACTGCATTTAAAAATTTTAATATCAACTTATTATCTTAAGACGATAATAATAACTAAACAACATGATGAATTTATAAATCAGCTTTTAATTGAAAAGTCATGAAATGGTCCCTTTAAATATTGTTGTTCATCGAGTCAATCAAAACAAATTATCTAAAAAAAAATAGTGAGCCTAATATGCTGACTGCAATGACACTTCTAACAAAACTAATTAATTTATTACCATCTGAAATCAAAGCCGAAAGATCAAAAAGAAAAAAAATCATCTGTAGTGTGAATGTGACATACTCAGTGGTTGTTGAGGTATGTCTTTGTGACATTTTCACCTGTACTTCAATAAAATATAAACATGTAAGCTTTTTTCATTCATCCAAATTAAGTAAAACAATTATAAAATTTTGTTGTCATTACACCAGATGTTAAATTTTTCGTTACACACTATTAGATAAGTTCTTTACTTTTAGACATTATTGACATAATATCATAAAATTTGCTATATGTATTTCTGTAAGTGTATAAACAATATATATATGCTTTATTAAACATAAATGAATAATTTTTAAATAATTTGTTTGAGAACAGGGATATATATACACACATATATATGTTGAAAATCCATCTTTCAGCAATATTGTGATGAAATAAATCAAATTACCGTAATTTCCGGTGTATAGCCCGCGGATCATACAATCGTGTTTCGACCCAGAAATTTTTAAAAATAAAATGTAACTTTTTAGATCACAGTAAATATTGGTCTTCAAATACTGAATAAAATTTCTGGGTCCAAACTGAATTGTTTGATCTGCGGGCTATACACCCGAAATTACGGTACATATCATTAGAAACTGAATAAAGTTACAAAAGTGCAACTCATTAAGTTTTAAATATTTTTTTAGATATAGTTATTTGAAAGATATAAATATAATGGATTATGCATTTTTTGCATATATTTAAAGCACAATACGTCAAAATTTTCTTCAACAGAGTGAATTTTTTTTTTCAATATTAGCAGCTCAATGCTAAATTTAAAATATTAACAGCCAAATATGAGTTTAAAGATTAGGACTGTCATTTTGAAAATTTCTATTGGGCGGTGAGGAGCTTTTTGAGGAGTGATTTTTCTCTTTTTTGGAAAGGGATAATTGCTCTTCGCCCTAGAAGTTTTACTAAAAAACAATATTGTTTATTTTTTTCCTTAATAAACGAACATAAAAGATAATTTGAAAAATAAAATAAATGTATAAATAAAAATATTTCCAGGGATGATACATTGGATAGGTTTTACATTTGAAAATATTGATAATTTTAAATATGATTTAAATACTACTAAAACCAACCAAAATCCCACTATTTTTATTTCAGATCCAGTTATAATGTAGTATTATGTACAATTTAAAATTAAAAAATTAGTCATAGAAACTCCGCCTCTGATTGATAAAGATTTTTTAATAATTTCATTTTTTTTTTTGTAAAATATTTTTGATTTCAAAGATTATACAATTTTTTAGACACATTTAAATATTTTTTAACATTACAGCAATATTTTTTTCATAATCTACATACTTTATTTACCTTGCTTAAATTATTCGAAGAAGATTTCTTTATTAGTTATTGAAATATGATTTTATATATAAAATGAGGCCTTTGAAAATTGAACAATCATTAATGGCAACTCGTGGCATTTTTCCAAAATTTTGATAATTTTTTCTCATATGTTCACTATTTTTATTTTATAACCATTTAAAAGATATTTTTACGTACAATTAAAAAAAAGCAATAACACCCTGCCTTCGGTTAATAATAAATTTTTGATTAACACATTATTTTTGACAAAATTCTTGATTTTAAAAATTCATAAGATAAAAGACACTCTTAGTATTTAAACATGATAAAAAACAAGAAATAATAATCAGCCTACATTATTTGTCACATATACATTATTTGAAACCTATTTAGTGATTTTATATTAAAATGACTTTTTTTTTTTTTTTTTTTTTAATGTAGTCTTTGAATATCGAACTGTCATTAAAAAAATTTAAAGCAATTTTTCAAAATTTTGATATTTTTTATCTTAAAAAATATTTTACTTAGGATCAAGAAAATTAAAGGTGATTACGTCTTAGAATAAGCTATAAACAAACCCAATTTCATTGAAATTTGTGACAGTGATTAAATGGCTTAGGGGAACTGACATGGAATGACTCTGCTTGATTTGATATGAAATGCACCTCAAAATATTTTTAAATAGGAAATACTACCAAAAACACCCAAAATCCCACTATTTTTATTTCAGAATCAGGTAAAGGACATCTTTAAGTATATCTCCCATAAAAAATAAATTTAATAAAAATACCGCCTTTTGTTGATAATGCTTTTTTTGTTAATGCATTATTTTTCATAAAAAATTCACGACTTCAAAGTTTAAATATTTTTTTAGACACACTTAAAATGTTATAAGCGTAACAATATATTTTTTTCATAAGCTGCGTACCCTAAATATTGTGCATAAATTATTTGAAGATGATTTGTAAAGTAGATATTGAAATATGATTATATATATGACATGCTACATTTGAAAACCGAGCTATCAAGAATGCCAACTGACGGCAGTTTTTCAAAATTTTGACAATTTTTTTTCTCAGAAACCATCTCACCAAGGAGCAAAAAAAATTACTGATGATCATATCTTAATAGTAAGAACAAACACACGCAGTTTCATTAAAATCTGTGATGGTGGGTTACATATTGATATTTTACTGCCTGATTTGACGTGGAATGCCCCTTAACCCTTTGGACTCTGGCGTCTCTTACAC
Source organism: Maratus speciosus (assembly GCA_963932465.1). NCBI lineage: Eukaryota > Metazoa > Arthropoda > Arachnida > Araneae > Salticidae > Maratus > Maratus speciosus. The sequence continues at coordinate 106,564,931 of OZ010797.1, forward strand.
AAATTTTATTCGGTCGGCACCACTTTTTAAAAAGAAGTTTCCTTCAAGTACGCAATTTCAAAAATGCTCTGATTAAATAAGGCAAATTTTATTTTCCTTTATTAACAGTGCCAAAAACAAATTTTGCAAAGAAAGATGATGTCGCCGCAGCGGCAACAACGGAGTGCGAAAGGTTAATTTCAGAATTTATATGGCGAATAATACTATTACGATGAAATCTTGGTTATAAAAAATCTGGAAACACAATCACTCCTGATTTTTAGCATCAGGCATATTTCAATAAAGGTTAATATTGCTGTACCTATAGTTACAGTAATGTCAAATCCTTTTTTTTTTTTTTTTTTTTTTTTTTTTTTTTTGTATGAAATGCCACGGTATTACAAACGCAAAAGAACATTCTATTGTTACATTGGTCTGAAAGAAGGTTTTAATTTTATAACATTAATTTTATGTATTACAAACAAATAAGATATGCAAGTTTTATAAATTTAAGTGAAAATTTTGCAGATTGGAATAAAGTGTTTAAAATAGATAATGATTAGAAAGGTTCCGTTTGGACGCCGATATCAGACAAACATCTTCACATTTCCATATTCATTATACTATTAAGAGATGTTAACAAAACTATAGTTCTCACAAGAAAACTGCATGGAAATTCTACTTGCAACTGAATGCAAATACATAAACGAAAAACCATGCATTATTGTTCTCGCAAGTTTGAATATTTATTATTAGCATTCTTATATACCAGGGTTGCACGCTTCAGGGAATTTTCTAGGCGAAATATCAGTATTTCTTTATAGAAAAATCAATCTAGGTTAAAAGCACGAAATTTCGCCTTATTTAAGAAGAGATTTTCTATAAGAAAATACTAGTACCGAACAATTTCCTGGTCTGAAAATTTCCTGAAGCATGGCCCTGTATGCCTGTATATATAAATGAATTTGACAAAATGAAATAATGTTCTCACAAGTATAAATTACTATTAACGTTAATATTTTTTTGATAGAAAGCAACTTTGGCATAATGAAATAACATGAACTAATTTTACACAATATTAAAAAATCTATGCAGAAAAAGATAGGACATTTGTTTAAATTGAGTTTATTTTACATTGTTTTACCTTCAAAATAGTTCCCATAAATCACAGTGTAGTAATGAATATTTTCACCTTAAATCCTACAAAGAAGGGTGTATTCATTTATGAAGACGCTTGTTGTTTGTAGCTACAAAAGTATAATTTTGCGTCTTTAGAATTTTTACCAATAAAGATTACAACTAAAGAAAAGGAAACAACTGAAGTTAAAAGAAAGAGCACGGATTTATTTGTAAATATATACAAAATTTTCTGTTTTATATTAAATAAAATATTTTGAAACATTTTCTTATTCGGTGTCTACATGGGGTACACTGGGCCATCCCAAAAACACACAGACGGAGTGAGACACAGTGGCCCACTCTGTTATACGGATTCAAAACTGGTATTTCCAATAGAAAATGCTCCCTTATATTTTGTTGTGAAAATTTAAAATATATATATCTTTTTTGTGTTTTGCGCCAGTTTAATATTTTGAAGAATATAGATACTTATTTACAGTTAATTCTAACTGTGTATTTTACTGTTTGTTATAACTGTAGTTGATCGGGAAATTGCAATGAAACATTTCCTTAAAATTATTTTTATTTTTTTACATTTTGCTAACCACTTTCTAAATAATTTTCATTTAATATTAAATTATTTAAATTAAAACTTAGATTCATTTATGTAGATAACGGGAACTGCACAAAAATACTTTTAAATGTTTTTATGCATGTGCAGGGCTCCCAAATGGTCCGCCAACTGAATACCAATAAATTTTAACAGAAAATTTTATGGTAGGTTTGCGCTAAAATTAACTTTCAAATGTGATTCCGGGCGGTTTGTAAGAAAAATCTAAAAAGAAATTTTTTCTAAAATAATATTGGTATTCAGTTGGCGGACCATTTGGGAGCCCTGCATGTGAAAACAAGCATCTATATTGAAAAAAAAATTACCTTTTTTTCTTCATTTTACTTACCACATACTAAATAATTTTCATTTAATATTAAATTATTTTAATTAAAGCTTAGATAAATTTATTAAAGCAGATATCGGCAGACTGCACAAAAAGACATTTAAAAGTTTTTATGCATGTAAAGAAAAGCAACTGTATTGTTCTGTGCATTGAGCATTGAAAAAAAATTCCAAAATATTACAATAAAGAATTTTATACTAATAACGCAAATAAACAAGATTAAAACTCAAAAGGAAAAAAAAATCAGGCGAAAATTTCAAATTATATGATAGAGATTGCAGCAGTAATTAGAAGGTTCCCTCTCTACTATAAGGACTCTCAGATCTGACGTTGATGCCAAAATTAGATATGTAAGTATAAATAAGATTAATAACCATATCACAATATATCGGGTGTCCTAAAAAGGACTGACTGATTTTAAAATTCAATAACTTGCAAACGGTGACAGATATTTAAAAAATTCTTGCAGGAGGGTTATGCATGAGGTCAACAGTTTTTTTAGAGTGATTTTCAATTTTAGTTCAAATTTCAAACAATAGATGGCGCTGTAAGCAATGGAATATAAATTTAGGCTCAATTTTTGGTCCTTTGGGACCCATTCAATACATTTCCATCTCCTTTTTCCGCATGGAAGAAGAGATCGACCAAAAAATCAAGCCTGTTTTTAGCGCCTATTGTTTACAGCGTCATCTATTGTTTGTAATATGAACTAAAATCGAAAATCACTGTAAAAAACTTTTGACCTCATGCATAACCCTCCTGCAAGAATTTTTTAAATATCTGTCACCGTTTGCAAGTTATTGAATTTTAAAATCAGTCAGTCCTTTTTAGGACACCTGGTATATTCCAAACGGGAAAGTCAAAACATATATTAAAATATTTATTTGCTTAAAAGACGTTACTAAAAACTCGTTATTAAAAGTACAGTATGCATTGTATTTGTAATTTCTGTTACACATTCTGATGAAGACTCAATGAAGGAGTTGAAACATATCAGTATAGGTTTTTAATATACTTTTAATGTGTTTTTAGTAACGCCTTTTAAGAAAATAAATATTTTAATATACGTTTTGACTTTTCCGTTTGGAATATATATTGTGATATGGCCAAAGTTAGATTTAATATTAGTGCACGAAGACAGCAGTTAATTTAAAATAACATATTCAAGAATGAGTGAGCGCCTACAATTATTAAATTTTTACCGTTATATCTTGACATTTTGAATTCAAATCATAACCAATGTGGTTAAAACAAAGCGACAGTAAGTGCTATGTAGTGTGAAACCTATCTTGAGTTATAATTAAGAAATCTAGCAGCGGCTGAAAATAAAATTAAACACGATTACGTGAGTGCCATATTTAATGTAGACTCGAAGTGTCGCATGTTATACAACATCTAATATATCCATAATCATAGAATACCGCAATGCATTAAAATCCCTGTATCTGTATTATGAACGCTGAACAATTAAAATATAAGAAATAATACACTCACATCAGTAAAATTTAAAGATATTTAGCAACAAATATTAAATATAAGTTTTACATGCATGGTTGACGTTGCCTCTTTTGGCGATGATTTAAATGACGAGGATTATCCGTCGTCGTAGCATTTTGTGATAGTAAGCTCTTTAAAAAACTGATTCTCGCGCACTTGGCACTTAGCACTTTAGATTTTACACACTGATGTTGATTTATCTTTAAAAATTTATCCCAAATGAAATTTTGAAATTGTAGTAACAAATTTAATACCTAAAACAATATAAAAAATTTTTATAGCACCTAATAAAAAGGAAAATCACTGTATGATTTCAGATTAATCATACAAAATTTTCGTCTATTTTTTTTCTTCGAGCAGATGTTTATACATGTGACATGGGACTCGTGGTTTGGCAGACTCAGTGTTGAGAATCAGACGGAAATTCTAGTTAGGCATATACCGCTATTTACATATAGAAACATTCATCTTATTTAGTCTCTCATTAAATAACATCAAAATTCTTCGTAAAAACTGACGCGTCAAGACAGCATGCATGTTATTTACTTATCATAAAACTGTGCATTGAATTTTATATATTTGAATATAACGGTAAAAACATTTTTTTTTTTTCTAAATTTTATGAAATTTTCAGCATTTGTGTATCCTATTCCTGCACTTAACTACTTTTAACTTTTTCAATTATATTTAGTTTAAAAAAAAACTATGCACAGCTTTATTTGTACATCTAAAACAAACTGGCTTAAAAAATATTGGGGATTTTAATTTATATGGAATGCGCATGGGGCATTTTGAAAAGTTCTTCATAATGCTTAAAATAGTCGAGAAAATTCCTTATTCTTCTCCCCAAAATTGTTGTTTATTTTCTTTTGTGACATATGTGTACCGTAAGTCATAGAGTGTGTCTTTGAATAGTATGAAAGTTAAAAAAAAATGAGTTTGAAGGTTCCTTGTCCCCTTAAATTTCGAATTTTTTAAATGTATTCAAATACTTAACCCCTTAATTCTCGCTTCCGTCATATTCACGGGCTGTGTCTTTTACTCAGATTGTTTGATTCCCACCAGTTTTATTAAATAGTGTAATTGGCTTTATCTTAGTATCGTTTTATCCGTCATTAAAGAAGGTGAATATTTCTTTTTCAAAAAAGTGGCGCCAATAAGCAATTTGAATTTTTAAACCGTAATTTAAATCGAGCGTTAAGGGTTAACAGAGTTTAAGACAATAGGCAATAAACAATAACAGATTCCAGAAAAAGAATAAGTTTTGATATTGTCACGCGAAATAGTTATCGAAACTATTTTTATTTAACCAATAGTACATGGAGAAAAAAATATATGGAATTATGTTTTCAAATTATAATTCCGAGCATTTCTTTTCCTCGAATGATGTATATTTTTATATATAGCAAAAGTTGATAATAGCGAAGTTTGGCCAGTAAAAATACTTATGAATTACATGAAACCTAATTATTAAGTACGATTGAACAGCTTAAATTAAAATAAAAAATTTATAATAAAAAAATAGAAGAAAATTCTGTGTTTGCTACTGAAAGTGGCCACTTTCATAGTATTATCGGCCATTGCTCTTTCTGGATGAACACCTAACGCATTTTCTGCATATATATATATATATAAAGAAAATTAATGAAGTATGTATTTTCTCGGATTGACATGAGACAGGGAACTGTAACACGCCACAAAAGGTTGTTATTACTTCTAAACGGAAGTTCGTACATAATATGTAGACGACCAACAAAAGCCTGTGCACAGTATTTTAAAACAGACTTTATTACCCTTTAACTCCTTCAAGGGCGGTGGCTCATTTTTGGGGCACTTAGTTTTAATCCCTAAATGCCACATTGGCACCAGAATATTTTCTTTTATTAAGTGCGCGAACAAAAGCTTTTACGTGTTTTGAAACAAATTTGTTAGTAAATTCTAGTGCCATTCAGGCATTTCAGCATATTTCGAGTAGAAGTTCCTTGCCCTTGAAAGGATAAAATTGTAGTTGTAATTTTTAAAGGAGAATTAGCATATATATAAGATTAAATCGATTAATATAAATGTTCTCCATCATTTATTTCACAAATAATTATATTTAGGAGGCCATTTATAAAAAGGTAGGGCATAATCGGGACATTCCATTGTACAAATTTGACTGATTTGTCTGCTGCAAAGTCACATCTTGATAAAAATTAATTTCTCTAATTTCCAGTAGATAGCTATTAATATTAATTGAGAAAAGAAAAGAAAAATTAAGCAATAGACGCTAAATTCAGGCTCAATTTTTTGTCCTTTGGGACCCACTCAATACATTTCCATCTCCTTTTTCCGCATGGAAGGAGAGATCGACTAAAAAACCGAGCCTGTTTTTAGCGCCTATTGCTTACAGCGCCATCTATTGTTTGTAATTTGAACTAAAATCGAAAATCACTGTAAAAAACTTTTGACCTTATGCATAACCCTCCGGCAAGAATTTTTTAAACATCTGTCACCGTTTGCAAGTTATTGAATTTTAAAATCAGTCAATCCTTTTTAGGACACCCGGTATATTCCAAACGGGAAAGTCAAAACAGATATTAAAATATTTATTTGCTTAAGGCTATTCTCAAATCCAAAGGGGCAAGTTTCTGACATAAGTTTAAATTGATTTTTGTTCGGAAACGCATAAAACTAGAAGGTGTTGTTATTCAGAAACTGTGTCATCGAACTGTTCTTTCTGTTTTATTGTAAACGTAATAGATCTTTTAGAAAATGTTGTCAAACTTGACGTTTTGAACAGAATTTCTAAACGAGAGAAGAAAAAGAGTCAGGAAGGGAGAAAAAACGCCTAGCTCACGTGACCCATCTCGCTTATGACCCGATAGGTAATCTATTGATTAAAAAATGGAAAAAACAGTTCGATTCCAAATCGCTTTCCTAGTCAGCACTGCCACTTTTGTACCTTGAAATTTATAAATGAGTTAGTGAATGTGTAAAAACATTTTGCGCTAGTTGACGAAAGCAATTGAGAACAGCCTTAAAAGACGTTACTTAAAACTCGTTATTAAAAGTACAGAATGCATTGTATTTGTAATTTCTGTTACACATTCTGATGCCGACTCAGTAAAGGATTTGAAACATATCAGTATAGGGTTTTTATATGATTTTAATGTGTTTTTTGTAATGCCTTTTAAGCAAATAAATATTTTAATATACGTTTTGACTTTTCCGTTTGTAATATATATTGTGATATGGCCAATGTTAGATTTAAGATTAGTGCACGAAGACAGCAGTTATTTTAAAATAACATATTCAAGAATGAGTGAGCACCTACAATTATTAAATTTTTACCGTTGTATCTTGACATTTTGAATTCAAATTATAAACAGTGTGGGTAAAACAAAGCGACAGTAAGTGCTATGCAGTGCGAAACCTATCTTGAGTTATAATTAAGAAATCTAGCAGCGGCTGAAAATAAAATTAAACACGATTACGTTAGTGCCATATTTAATGTAGACTCGAAGTAACGCATGTTATACAAAATCTAATATATCCATAATCATAGATACCGCAATGCATTAAAATCTCTGTATTATGAACGCTGAATAATTAAAATATAAGAAATAATACACTCACATCAGTAAAATTTAAAGATATTTAGTAACAAATATTAAATATAAGTTTTTCATGCATAAATGACGTTGACTTTTGGGTATTGATTTAAATGACGAGGATTATCCCTCCTCGTAGCATCTTTTGATAATAAGCTCTTTAGAAGACTGATTCTCACGCACTTAGTACTTTAGATTTCACACACTGATGTTGATTTATCTTTAAAAGTTTATCCCAAATGAAATTTTGAAATTGTAGTTACAACTTTAATACCTAGAACAATATAAAATAATTTTATAGCACCTAATAAAAAAGAAAAATCACTGTATGATTTCAGATTAATCGTACAAAATGTTCGTCTATTTTTTTTCTTCGAGCAGATATTTATACATGTGACATGGGACTCGTGGTTTGGCAGACTCACTCAGTGTTGAGAATCAGACGGAAATTCTAGTTAGGCATATACCGCTATTTACATATAGAAACATTCATCTTATTTAGTCTCTCATTAAATAACATCAAAATTCTTTGTAAAAGCTGACGCGTCAAGACAGCATGGATGTTATTTACTTATCATAAAACTGTGCATTGAATTTTATATATTTGAATATAAAGATAAAAAAATACTTTTTTTTCTAAATTTTATGAAAATTTCAGCATTTTTGCATCCTATTCCTGCACTTAACTACAGTGAAACTTCTTTTAACGTCCACCCCTATTCAAGGGCCACCTCTATTAAGGACCGATATTTTTAGGAACGAAAACTTTTCGCATAGACATAATGTTAAATTTACTCCTATTAGGGGCTGCACCTACCCCTCATAAAGGCCATTTTTTCCACATGTGCATTAAATCTTAAACAGGTGTATTGAATTCTTTAACTAAAATATAAGAGTTCAGCAAACAACTGCACTTACAACAAAGAAGGCAGGGGGAGATGGGGAGGATTTAGTCACACAATGAAGGACCACAAACTTTTCCACGAGTGAGACAAACAGATGTTCCTCACACTTTGTATGACCTTTCAACCTGTAGGGGTTGAGTTGGAGGGAAAACTTGACCTTTTGTTGTGGGCACACAAAGGATAACAGGTTATCAAGAAAAACTGTTTCCACTTTTATTAAAACTGTGAATGCATGTTGAAGCACAATTTTTACACTAGAAATTTTATGCTCAGGATTATGTAAAATTTAAAATTATGGCACCTAAATCAAGCCAAAGAGTACATTTGGATTTGACTGACAAAATCAAAGTTCTTAACTGTCGTGATCAAGGAACATCTGTAAGAAAATTCGCTTCACAGTTTAATTGTAGCAAGAATCAAATAAACAATATTGTTAAAAACAAAGATAATTTACTGAAAGAATATGCAGATTTTTAAAATCGCGGGATAAAAAGAAAGATAAATGAGAAATTTGGTCACCCCTATTCAAGGGCCAATTTTCAATGGAACGGAAGGTGGCCCTTACAGAGAGGTTTCACTGTACTTTTAACATTTTCAATTATATTTAGTTTAAAAAAAACTATGCACAGCTTTATTTGTACATCTAAAACAAACTGGCTTAAAAAATATTAGGTATTTTAATTTATATGGAATGCGCATGGGGCATTTTGAAAAGTTCTTCATATAAAAATAAGTCGTATAATAAATATAAAATAGTCCAGAAAATTCCTTATTTTTCTCCCCCAAAATTGTTGTTTATTTTCTTTTGTGACATATGTGTACCGTAAGTCATAGAGTGTGTCTTTGAATAGTATGAAAATTAAAAAAATGAGTTTGAAGGTTCCTTGTCCCCTTAAATTTCGAATTTTTTAAATAATGTATTCAAATACTTAACCCCTTAATTCTCGCTTCCGTCAAATTCACGGGCTGTGTCTTTTACTCAGATTGTTTGATTCCCACCAGTTTTATAAAATAGTGTAATTGGCTTTATCTTAGTATCGTTTTATCTGTCATTAAATAAGGTGAATATTTCTTTTTCAAAAAAGTGGCGCCAATAAGCAATTTGAATTTTTAAACCGTAATTTAATTCGAGCGTTAAGGGTTAATAGAGTTTAAGACAATAGGCAATAAACAATAACAGATTCCAGAAAAAGAATAAGTTTTGATACTGTCACGCGAAATCGTTATCGAAACTATTTTTATTTAACCAATAGTACATGGAGAAAAAATACATGGAATTATGTTTTCAAATTATAATTCCGAGCATTTCTTTTCCTCGAATGATATATATTTTTATATATAGCAAAAGTTAAAAATAGCGAAGTTTGGACAATAAAAATAGTTATGAATTACATGAAACCTAATTATTAAGTACGGTTGAATAGCTTAAATTAAAATAAAAAAAATTATAATAAAAAAATAGGAGAAAATTTTGTGTTTGCTACTGAAAGTGGCCACTTTCATAGTTTTATCGACCATTGCCCTTTCTGGGTGAACACTTAATAGCATTTTCTGTATATATATATATGTGACGATTTGAAGGCAAGCAGCTGACATTGTTGAAAATTGATGGGGGTTTCCATTTATAAACAGCACAGACGTTTCAGCCGATTGGGTTAAGACAGAGTAAAAGAAAATGAAGAATACACACAAGGCAGTCGGTTGAAACACTATTCAGTTTATTTCCAGACTCAAGATTGGATCTCGGGAAAATGCTCAATTCCGTCGATGGTAAAAAAGAATAAAGTCCGTTCTCATCATACAATTAGTTTGAAAAATGTTCCATCTCTCGGCTGTGTTCTATACATAATTCCGTAAACAACTCCGTACACAGTACGATACCTTTTCCTCCTCATTCTACACACCCATAAAATAATATTCATCCACTGTATTTCTACCTTCATCGAGCAGTCACATTGTATATCTAATCTGCCACATCACCTCTCAACCTTGTTACTTTCATCAACATCTCCGTAATCTATCTCAGTAAACTCTCAGAAGAGTCTCTCCAAAACATTCTCTTCTGCCACATTTCTCTCTCTCTACACTTCTGCACCATATTTCTCTGACTGTCCCTTCACTTCTACACACTCTGGTTCGCGCCATCAGTATTTATACTCCCGTCAAAAGATTGTTCGAGAATATTCTATATCCTAGCTCCAGATTTCTTAAATGTAAACAAATTTTAATCAATCTCTGTTGTCGAGGCTATGCAAAAAATAACTTTTTTTCCCTCGGCAGACGATAAAAGAAAATGAATTTATGTTTGCGAAAGTTTTAATCTTTGAAATATTCTAGCTGCACCTGGACATTTTAAATAAAAGAATAAATTGAAATAAGTAGTTTTTTTTCTTTAAGATGGTATAATATTTTAGCAGTTAAATAAAGATTTAAGGGGAATATTATATACCGGGATTTAATAGCGGAATTTAATAGGAGTTTAAATAATAAAAGTTTTATTAAAGAAATATAAATAGTTAGTCATTTTTAGATTTACGCAATTTGGAATAAATATTATCATATGGATTAAGATCTTATAGAGATTAATAGACTAGGGTTTTAATTTAATAAGCCGGTCTAATATACGGAATATTACTGAAAAAGGAAATTTTATATAAAATACTTTAAACTTGGCGAAAAAATTTAAATTTTGTAATTTAAGTATTGCGCGGCAGCGCAATACTTATTTATTTCCAGTGTCACTTCTCAATGTTAATTTAACATAGAAAAGCTTATGGAGATGATAACTTTTTCAGTTTTTCTTCCCACCTTTTTGTCCCTGATGCCACTCATTTTTTATTCTTTACTAATTCTAATAATATTATAAATTTAAAGTTTAAAAACTTTTGTTTGACGTCAGGGTCAAAACGAATGGCAAAATACCTTTGCATATGGGTGAATTATAACCCAGAGAGAAACAAGGGCCAATATTTTTCAAATATTTTTCTTAATATTTCCAAATTTCACTTTTTTCATTGAGAATAAACGGACATTTTTAATAGAAAATGTAACATTTTTTCTTCATTGTTGCAAAAATTTCAAAAGCCGTAATAATAATTTATTTGGTTTTAGTAGAAAGATTCCCACGTAAAAAATTTTAATTGAAATAGTTTTTTTTTTTTTTTTTTTTTTTTTTTGTTAATTAAAAAGGTGAATATGGCGTCATAGTGGAAATAAAAAGGATATTTTCAGAATACGTTTTCTTTGCTTTGGTCAAGTTTATATTTTAGTAAAAAGTTTCTAATGGATAGCTATTTTTACGCAGGTAGCGAACTTAGTGGGGAATTACATAACTTAAATTTTAAAATGAATTTTTTTTTCGAGATGAGAACTATTTATACCCCAAGTTAAACTTAGGTAATAATTTTCTGATGTGTTTAGATCACCCTTTGGGAGAGAATAAGGTTTAAAAATTCAAGTAAAACTTTTATTTTTTTATTTTTTACTGTATCACAGCTATAACATTGTTAAATATTAGCAGTAAGGATTCAACAGAATTTACATTTACATTCATAGCGCTCCTGAGTGGGAAATAGGGTATCTAAATTTAAGTGAAGTTAATTTTTTATGTTTTGATTATAGATTTTTTACGCTCAGATTGGAAGTTTTCGTCCAAACTACCGCAACCTGCATTACTACAGTGGTGAAACATTTTGAATTACACATTGGTAAACTGCATCCCACATTGTGATGCAATACCGCATACATCAAAGCCTGATGATGATATTCTGTATTAATTTTGAAATGCGTTCGTCTGAGTGCTGTAGTCATTAAAAAACTTGACATATTAAACAAAAACATAATTTGAAAAACAAATTAAAAAAAAACAAAATTTATTTCCTACATTGTTTAAGCCCGAGAAGGGACAGATATTAAGTTATTTCATTCAATTAGTTCTACATTTAATGTTAAATTTTTGGAACAAATTAGTTAAGCCAATTTAAGATTAAAAAATAAAAATAAAATCATACAATATGATACTTAAAACATCCTAAAAACTTAGATTCCGCTCAAATGAAATCGAAATAAATCTTAGACTTTTTTTAAAGTTTTGTATTTTGCATGCATCTTATCATTTTATGCACAATTTTCATAAACATAATACTAAATCTGCAATACAAATATTTTCAATTAAAAATGGAAGAAGTCTAAGATTTATTTCGATTTCATTTGAACGGAATCTAAGTTTTTAGGATGTTTTAAATATCATATTGTATGATTTTATTTTTATTTTTTAATCTTAAATTTACTTAACTAATTTGTTACAAAAATTTAACATTAAATGTAGAACTAATTGAATGAAATAACTTAATATCTGTCCCTTCTCGGGCTTAAACAATGTAGGAAATAAATTTTGTTTTTTTTAATTTGTTCTTCAAATTATGTTTTTGTTTAATATATATATATATATATATTAAAGAAAATGAATGAAGTATGTATTTTCTCGGATTGACTTGAGACAGGGAACTGAAATAACACGCCACAAAAGGTTGTTATTACTTCTAAACGGGAGTTCGTATATAATATGTAGACGACCAACAAAAGCCTGTGCACAGTATTTTAAAACAGACATTATTACCAGTTAACTCCTTCAAGGGCGGTTAATTTTGGCACTGTGATAGCGAATTTCGAAGTATTAACATGCATGAGATAGAAAAAAGTTTTGGGATTGCCACGTCCGACTAGTTTTTTTTACACATTCGAAGCTATCTGTGGCTTCCTGACTTACAGTACACATAGCTTGGTGTACAAAACATTGATAAAAATCATTTTTAATTAAAAATTCTAAGCCATTTTTTATGTTTTACTTTTTTTTCACTAACAACACAAAAAAGCTATTTTATATGAAAAATATAAGTTATGCATTTAAACAATGTTTTGATATATATTAAAAACGGTAGCTGCATGTCAAGGACTAATAGTGAAAGAATTCACTAATTATAGAAGCTTTTTTTATTCTGCTTATTTCAGTGGTAGTTCAAGTATATATCGGTTAAATTTGTGTTTATTTATTTTTGATAAACTTTTAATATCGTTATCGAATATTAGCCAGGAACAAATTATGTACTTATTTACATAATTTTAAATGCATACAGATACAAGTATATCTTCCACAATTAGGGGCATCCCACACTAAGGCGACAAGCGACATGTAGCAGAAACATGTAGTGCAAAAACCGGTTGAAACAAAGAACTAAGTTGTTTCAAACCTGTTTTAAACCAGTTTTTCCAGCGAATTCAAGCGACATGTCTTATGTGTCGCCTTAGTGTGGGATGCCCCTTAGGCTGCGATATAGTTTTTTAATCATGCTCATTTTTTAACCATTTTGAAAAATGGTTATTGTCTTCGTCAGGTTAGGAAATCAAAAGCATATGTGATGGCTGTTTATTGGTTGAATACGCTTTTTATTCGTTTTCTGGTTAGTCTATACAGTAATCTGTATTTCATCTATATTATACTTTCAACAGAGATGGATACTTCTGTTGCCACTATGACAAAAAAGTAATAAAAACTACAAAAAAAAATTAATAACTCAGAAACAAATTGAGATACAGCTTTCAAACAAATTGCATTTAAAAGTACATTTTTTTTTCTCTATACGGCGCTGTAAAAAGTAAAATTGTGGGATGTTTAGAAGTTTAAGAATGAAATTTCCTTTAAAATGGGTTGTCAGATTTCTTAGAAATCTGACGATGGAAAAGCCTTTTCCCGAACAGCCAATGAAATGCTTGGATAATACGTAAGTTTCAGGTGGATAATACGTAAGTTTCAGGAAATCTGAGGAGTCTCAGGCGATTTTTGTCGCTTGCAATTTTTACGTGTAATAACACTATTAATGTTTAATTCATGGTGTACGTAATGTATGATCAACTCCGTGCGATTTTTTATGTCTTAAATTTTAGTCTTTGAAAAAATCGTTTTCCAAACGGTCGTTGTAATTTGTTAAATTGCTTTTTTTTCTTTTTTTTTTGCATAACAAACCGTAAAGATATTTTTCAAACAAGATATTTGTAAAACTTCAAATTATGGGATGATTAGACGTTAATAGATTTGCTAAAAGGAGAAATTTAATACTATTCAGATCGTTGCCATCGTCAATATGACATCAGAGTTACTAATGGGCATGTTTTTGTTGTATAATACAGACCAGCTATCTCGCTCAGATTAAACATGCCCGATATACTGTGCAGTGTACAGAATTAGGGTGAAAATCATGTTTTATTTGAAAACAAATAGTTTTTTTAATTTAGCATATTTGCTCGGATTTCCAACCAGCTACACAGAAAAATCATTTTTGTGATTTTTTTATTAGCCACATACCAGCGGCTAATCGCGAAAGTTTTTCATCATTTATAGCAAATTTTGTTATTTTGATTATTTCAGCATTTAAACGCGTAGTTCAATTATATGTCTGTTAAATTCGTGTTTTATTAATGTATTTGTGAGATTATAATTTTGTTTGGCAATTTAGTTATGGAATATTATGCATATGATTAATTTCCTCGTTATTTTATGTGCAAGGGTTAATCTTCCGTAATTGGGTCGCACGAATGTTTGCGAGATGGGTTTAAAAGAATTATATATATAAACTCGGTTTATGGCGTCAGAGGCCGCCATCCGAAGAATCTACAGCAGTCTTTTTCCATTTTTTCCGGTCAAGGGTCCAAAGCTTAAAAATTATTTTAAAAATTAATAAAAGATTGGTCAATAGGGTGGAACTAAAAAACGAAGTTTCGAATTTTATATTCTAATAGTGATTATTTTTTTCCTTTTAAACTCCATAAAAAGAAAATATTTTTCTTTTAATTTTAAAATGATATTTTCCGGTTCCTCAAAGCGCCTGATTTTCCATAAAAAACGAAAAAAAGCCAATAATTGCATGAAAAGTTTTTTTAAGCTTATTGTTAAATTTATATTTTGCAAAATTAAATTAATTAAGTGTTAATGTCCTGTAATAAAGAGAATAATTCAGTTTGAGTGCCTTAGAAAAGTTAGCCCCACTTTATTTGACTTTTGTAGAAGCCAGCGTCGTTGGCGTCAGCTTTCATTGTCTCTGATTTATTTGGCTGCGACACATAACAAGTTAGTCCGATTTAACGGGTGTTAACAGTTTCTTTAATTATTTTCGATAAACATTCGGTGTCAAAAGTGACAAAGTCTGTTAACGTACCTAAATCTAGATAATTGTTGAAGTGTCCTGTATTTCGTGAACCAAAACAATTAACATTAGACTGTCATCTTTGATGAACATATGAAAAAGTTATGAAACATTGTTTTTGGGTTCAATTTAACTTAAAATCTGACAGCTGGTACACACTATTTCTAAAATATCTAAAGCTGTTGATTATACAATTAAAAGTGTATTGCTGAGACCTTCAATTCCAACGGTTTCTGATACACAAATCATAAAAAAATGATTAGAGACTAGTGCGAGAAATGTCAAAATTTGAAGAAAAATATTAAGATTAGAAAGAATAATCCCACATCCAATATAAAATTGCAAAATGTTAGGTAATCCTGTAAAAAACATTTCTTTGTGTAAAAGCGCTAAATATTATCGTGTATCAGAACAAGAACGTCACTTTCTCAAAGACCAAAGAGAGATGGGGTGATGACAATAGGATCAATAGATATAAAAACTACAAAAAATGTGTAGCAAGACTGGAAATGGAAATATCAAGGAAAAAAGTTATTTTAAAACAAAAAATGATGTTTTGATTGAATGATCGTCAAGTGTAAAAAACGGTTCGGAAGGAAATAGTTCAATCGGTTGTTTTTCTAAAGCTGAATTTGATAATCAACACGGTGAAAGAACCGGAGTATTAGACAGAACTGCAAATATTATTGCAAATGGCACCTTAGAAGGTATGGGTATTTCTGATGATAATAAAGAAAAGGTAACTGAAAGAAGGACTTGAAGACGATAAAGAGAAAAGAAAAGGAAGAATTTGAAAGAACAGGAAAGACGAAATGAGTTAATTTTAGAAGGTTAGTATTTTCATGGCAGAAAGGATAACGCTATGATAACTGAAGCAGAGGGAAAAAAGTATAAAGAATCATTAAAGACGAACATCTGGTCTCAGTTCAAAAACCAGGATAAAAATATATTGGTCATATTTCATTGACATCTTCTTCTTATATTAATATAGCCACTGCAATTTTGGTGTATTTTCAAAATAATAACACAGACATTTCAAGTTTGAGAGTTATTAGGTGAAACAGAAACGCCTTTAATGCAGGATGCAAATCTGGAGTTGTTAAAACATCGGAAGCAATACCCTAAAAACTTTATAATGGATAATTTGATTATTACATGCAAATGAACTTTTTTCTTAGATACTTATTTCAACATCTTGCTGAAAAACTACGGGTAAAAAAGGATTTTCTGGACCAGTAGGAAAGCGACTTGAAAAAATGCGAACATATTGAAATTATAGACTATAAAACATTGATCCTATCTTGACGGTCTTATCGGATGAAGAACTTAAAAAAAGTACAAACAGGGGATACACCTGAATTTTAGATTTTCCTCAAACAGTGGAAACGTGTGTCAAAATTGTCCCGCGAGCTGCGTCAACCGTCTTTAAATATTAAGCAAAAGACGGCTTAATCTTGGGAAAGTTGAATTCCCACAATGTAATGACAAAGTTTGCCTAAAAAGACAGTAGGTTGAATATCCAATTTAATTAATTCATAACAAAGGGAGGTAAGGAGGGTGGAAGTCGATATTTAACCACCTCCTCGTGGTGACTTCTGGATAGTATTTGCTAAATAAAAGTAGATATGAGCTAACAGCTATGTTGTTTACTTTCAGTTACTTTATACTGAAATTTCAAAACTTTGACCTCCTTGAGGAACCGGAAAACAACTTAATTTAAAAAAACCTTTTCAGCCAAAAGTTTAGACATCCAAAAAGGAAAAAAGTTTTCACTATTACACATTAAAATAAAAAAGTTTTTTTTTTACCCTATACTTAAGTTCCACCCTATTGGTCAATTGAGATACAGTTTTTAAAGAAATCTCATTTGAAAGTACTTTTTTTTCTATTGCACTGTGTAAAAATTGCAATTATGCGATATTTATAAGTTACAAAATTTCAAAAAGAAAAAGAAAAAAAATGTTTATTCAGGTCGTTGTCACTACTGATATGACATAAAAGTTATCCACGGAGATCTTTTTTACTTTATAACATAGATTCACGGACATCTTTATGCTTTATAACACACATTGTTTGTGAAATAATTAACACAGTGAAGATATAAATTAGCTGAGCAAGTTTTTCAGCCCAAAATCGTATTTTGATATTTGTTCATTGTTTGTTCATTTTGGTATTTGTTCATTAGAAAACGAAAATGGAAATTTTAACCAATTAATATAGTATCCACATGTATATACAAATATGCTATTAATTTTATTAATCACAAGAAATATACCATCTTACAAAGACACATCATTATGTATATGTGGGTATGTGCATGTGTTTGTTTAAAATAAAATCGAAAATATTAATGAAACTCTCTTTTGTATGGTTTTAAGGGACTAATAATCAAAGATGTTTATTCATTATCATAACTGATGCTGTTATTTACTTATTAAAAGTTTGAAAACAGAGATTAATGTTCATTGTACAGAGAGTTTTGAATTGTTTAATATTTGGCATTTAAATTAATTGAAAATATATCAAGAAAATATTTTTATGATAATAATGTAATATAATTTTAAAATATAAATGATGAAGGTATTCAATATGTTAGGAATGTTTAAGTAATTTTAATTCAGTGAGTTATTCACAACCAGTGGGTATTCCGTTGGGACACCCTCTTACGGAAGCAAGATAATGCTCTCCCATTTTCTTTAAACTGAAAAACTACCTCCCCCCTCCCCCCAAAAAACTCACTTTTCATCAATGATTTTTTGAAATTTCGAAATGTATTTTGTATCTTAAATGTATTTTGTATTTGGATGTTTTTAATTTCGAAAAGTATTTTGTAATTTGTATTTTACGTTCTAAAACCAATTTATTTTGTATCGTAAATGGTTTTTCGATCTATTTTGCCGAACTCTGGTTGTAGTGCCCATAAGGAGCAGGAACGCCCGTGGACCATGCCTATCCTACTAGCAAATATTACGAGGAGCACTAACATCTAACACATCGCTATGCGTCCTCACGCGTTCCTATAATATATTGAAAAGTTAGGACAAATTTCAAAAGCATATTAAAAACCAATTAAACGTAATTATATAAGTTTAGTGGTGTGACTTGAGTAAAAGGTTTTCATTTGATTTTTTATTTTAAACAAGGGCAGTTGCGTACAGCATAAGCCTATTTCATTCATTTAACCCTTTGTCTACTGACGGTACTTATAAGTACCACTCACTTTAAACTTTCATCCCATAATGAATATTACTAATATTCTAATGGTACTTTGCAAAAACACTCTTTTAGCTCCACTTTATCCGTATACATGGCAGCAGTAGTTCTAGGTTTGTTGTTTTAGCGAGGAAAGAGGCTATCTTTGAAACAGTCGATGTGTTTTGCGCCGACATTTTGTACAGATTCTCACGCTCGTCTTTTTATTGTTACAAACACAGTAAAGGATATAAGATAAGTGTTGGATTTTTTTTTTTTTATGTGTTCATTATGATCTTAGAATACAATTTGACTGGCTATTTTAGGTGAACAGTGTATGTATTTGATTTAACAATTGGATTACTAGGTGGTACTTATAAGTACCGTCAGTACATTGGGTGTTGGAAAAAAAACTTCTTGTTTACTTTTCGTCTGCGTAGTTATCCATCGTTTTCATCTGCTTTAAAATGCAATTACTAAAATATAGTGTAGTATTAATTTTCCTAGTATTTCTTTTCTGTTTCATTAATATTTTTAATAGAAAATCGAAAAAGTTGTGTCTCCGCTCTTTTTTGCTATGCTAGAAATGGCATATGTAAATTCATATATTGCATAAGTGGAGATGAACATGTTGTCCATGAAATTTAGACGTCGCATAACTAAAGGACTGCTAACAAGATCGAAACCTAAAAAAAAAAAAATTAGTATTTTTTAACCCTTTCCGGGGCAAAGCATTTTCAATGGTAATGAGTTGAAATAAATAATTGTCACTGGAATTTGCCAAAAATTTTATTTATAAATAAGAAAAAGGCTATATTTCACATCCATATTAAATCGAAAACATTTTATCACAATTCTGGTGCCATTTGAAATACCTGGAGGGTTTTTTGTTACGATATTTTAGTCATAGTGTACTGGCGGTACTTTTAAATACCACTTTAATTAAATGTCTCTAAGGAATTAAATTTCTCACGGGTAAGTATTTTTTTTAATGTTTATCCTTTAATTTTCATTGTGGTAACTGAAAAAAAATTACATAAAAAATTGCAGTAGATAAAGGGTTAATGAATTTTAATGTGATTGTTTTGACTTAACAAACACATTAACACAGGATAAAAAGTTTATTTTATTTAATGTCGTTTGCTTTTATACGCCAGAGTTAAATTAATATAATTTTGTTACGGTGTGCTCTACTATATCTTAAAGTTTCTACACGGTATTTTCAAAAATTACAAATACCAATACAATAGTATAAACATCAAGGCACAACATACAAATGATTACGTGCCTGAGATTTTTTGCATACACATTTAAAATAAGTAACACAATTTTTTTTAGAATATCCGCGTTCATTATACTTAATCTGGAAACGTTAATATTTGTTGACTAGAGAACTAAATAGACTAAAAATTAATTGATTAGCGTTAGATTTGTTATAATCAAAAGTTATTCGGTGTTAAAGATCGTAATGATAATTTCCGTTACAATTTATTTCATTTAAGTTTATTTTAAACGGAAGGGCACGCTGAGCCTCTAATAGGATTTCCCCAAATAAACTCGCATTGCTTTATAATTCCATAAACATACACATTCTATATTTTATTAACTCAACACATTGTTCAAGACTGAAGAGAATTTGTGTCTCATTTGTTTATGTGTAAACACATTTCCAACCGGTCAGATAGTTTTTTTTTTAAATGTTAGTAAATATTTGTAAAGCAACATCCGATAACAGCAGAAACAGCCATTATTTTGCATTTACTCATCATCCGCTTTTTTTTTTTTTTTTTTCGCTTTCCGGAAACTAATTAGAACTATTTGTGGACAACAGTATTCAAAAACTACTCCTCCAAAGTCACAGGCCCAGATTTTAACAGAAAGATTACAATAGTTCTTATCACATCGGTAAAAGCATAAAAGTGTCTATGAAGTCACAAATGTTTTTAAGGTAACTTATACATTTTAGAAATTTCTTGTCAGACTCGTAGTTAAATTGCTGATTTAAATTTAGATTTGAATCAACTGATTAAAAAAAAAATAATGATTAAATCAATTTCTTTCACATGTGGAAAATTATCCGTTTTAATAGAATATAATTCTTCATGTAATTTTAAAAAGTGATTTAATTTTTTTAAATTCTTATTTAAAAATGTAATATAATTTATAAACCACAAATATGTATATATGTTACGGTTAATTTGATTAATTCGGAATTATTAATAATAACCAGGTATTAATAATTACCAAGAAGTATCCAAATAAACCGATTAATATGATTAATTTATGAGAATTTATTAATTTAATCGGTTATAAAAACATGTATAATAATCACTTATAAACAAATTAAGTTAAAATAATGCTATAAAAAGTGATAGAATATCTTTATTAAGACTTACGATCGTTTCATCGCACAATCGGCGACATTTTCAAAATCAATCATAATAGAAAATATTTTCACATTACTTAAAAACAATAATATAGTAAACAATGTCACGAGACATAACTTAATTTAATCGGTTATTATTAATAATTAGCAATCAAGTTCGTTCAATGTAATATATTTCAACTCGTTTAGCTTGATATTTCTATTACGCATGGGTAAATTCGTTCCATGTCAGCGCCACACTATCGTGCAATCGTATAATAGCTTTTGAATAACTTAATCCATTAACTGCCAAAACCATAAAGTAGGAATTTTCAAATTTATTGTTGAAAGTCGTTTGCCCCCACAAATTCAAAAAGGTAATTTTCGCTATATTAAAATATCAAAATTTCTTCCAATAAATAAGGCAATTTTTTCAATTCTAAAATAGTGGTGGCAAAGTAATTAATTTATGCATGAACAATTATCTTGACCGTTGCGTGAACGCAGCACCAGCAGGTAATGGCTTAATACAGGGTTCATACGTGCCCTCGAATTTCCAGACTAAGGAAATCTTCGGTACCAGTATTTTCTTATGGAAAATCTCTCCTTAAATAAGGCGAAATTCCGTCCGTTTAAACTAGATTTATTTTTCTATAAAAAAAATTCTGATACCTGGCCTTGAAAATAACGGTACCCGTACGAGCCCTGAAATAGAAATCAAAATTTAAAAATCAGTTGTTGAAAATCAAAGTATTACTTCTTGAGATATACCTATAGCGGAAATCGCAAAAATTCAGCACAGCAGCGCCACCTGTTGGGCGATTTACTCCAACATGTATAAAACGTCAATTCATGTCAAGGACTAAGTGAATATGAAGTTTGATGACAATCCGTTCATTAGTCCTGAAGACTGAGCTATTGCGGAAATCGTAAAAAATGCTGCATAGCAGCACCATCTGTTGGGCGATTTACGCCAAAAACTAATCAGCACCAATTTACATCAGGGACTAACGGAATATAAATTTTTATTAAATTCCGTGTGTTAGTTCTTGAAATACAGCGCCAACAAAAATTGTGTCATCATCAGACAGACTCACAGACAGACATTTTGAAAAAACATGTTTTTCGGAATCTCTGACCCCTAAAACGTGAAAATCCTTCGAAAATGTTCTCGAATCCAATACTTTCTTCTTGTAAAGATAAAAGAAAGTAAAAAAGTGGTTAAATTTATCGAAAAAAATGTGGCAATGGCTTTCTAGCACTTACGTTAAAATTTTTGAAGAAGCTGGAACTGAACCATTTTATAATCGTGACCGAAATGTATTTTTTACCTTAAAATTGTTGATACAATGTCAGATTTTGAGTCGTGATATAGTTTTTATAATGTTTCAGGTAACCAAGTATAATTACGGAAAGTGATAAGACTTTTGTGAACATGCTAATTACACCCAAAGTATCAACCGCCTGTAATGAAAGGATTTTTTTTTCAACAGTAGATAATTCGAAATCATGAAACAGATTAGGAGTAAGACAAAGCTTCAAAACTAGTGTTCCTAGTGAAGCAAATTAACAATTATTGAGGGTAACATTTATTATTCAATACCACTGTAAGTTATCTGTGGAAATGTCAGATTTTTTCTCCTTCCTTAATAAACATTCTGATATAGTTCCCTGTTATGTGATTATCTTTAGTTTGTAAATATTTACTAAATATTTTTTATTTGTTTTAATTTTCTTTAAAAGACAATGGAGACTATAGTGATATAAGTTTTGTTTTAAAAAAACCCATAAAAATAGAAAACAAATCTGATTTAAAAAATAAAAAATCTGATTTTAATCAAATAAATAGGGTAAAACCACCAGTGGTGGCCCGGTTAAGGACGAATTTCTCGGCTTTTAGCTAATAATTAATATGCCGTGCTAATTTTTTTCATGCCGATGATCAAAATATAACATGAAAGGATGGAAGAAGACTTTCGAGTCAAGAAAATCAACAAAATATAAATTTATTCCTTTACAAGGTTTGTTTTACTAAAAAGTACAAAAACATCAGTAATGGCCTGCTTTGCATCCGTAATGGTTCATCACTGCATTAGTGATGGCCCACCGAAGTCGAGTCTTCATTTTCTGATTATTTTTGCAGGATTTTGGCCCTGAGATTTTGGTGGCTTCTTTGTTGGTCATCTTAACTTTTTTGTTGGTCATCTCAGCTTCTTCTTTTTTTGTTGTTTTATAGCTCTTTCTCTCTGTTTCACTTCTTTTTGTTGTAATTCTTCTTCTTTTTCCGTACCTTGTCTTTTTGCAGCTCGTTCCGTCTTTGCGAAGTAAGGATTAAAGGCATTCTCTCCGATCTCCTCTTCCCTTTCTTTTCTGGACTGTGCGGCCATTCAAGGATTTCTTTTAACGGCTGAAACCGGTATTCAGCTGTGGAAGTAAAATTGTCTTTATTTAGAGGCTCTGAAAAACTGTCTTCGTCGAAACTCTTCAGCTCCTGCTGAACAATTCTGAGATTCATAAGAATTTATTCGAAGGTGTTGCTGTTACTGAAGCTCGTACTTGGCTTGGGTACCATGATGTCTACTAGCTGGATCCGTTGCCTTTTCTGTAAGCCTGGTTTGAATGTTTTGTTTTTTTCTTCAGAATATTATACAAACAGCGCAAAGCTTCCGATTCTTCACTTGGTGGTTGTTGAGTAATTTCGACATCTTCATTACATTATAACCGACGACTTGATGGAAGTCTTCAATAGATATATTTATCAGGGTAGCGTTTGGAGCCTCACTGCAAGCAGTTTCAGTTGAAACACCACTTACCATCATCACATCATTGATCACATCATTGATGTAACCCTTGCACTTTGAATAGTCTACAGTGTCTGCACTGAAAGGATAAAGTCGATTTGTCCTGAAACCATTTTTTATTGCCATCGTCATGTCGTTTTCTAGCGCGATTTTCAGGATTGGAGCGATGTGCTCTTTAGTCACAGCTTCATGTGGATGATTTTTGCACCAGCGAAGAGGGGCCTTGCTCCACTCAGCTTTTAGCGGAAGAAAAGCCTCTATGTCGCAATGCTGAAGTATAAGGTTTCATTTTGGTATCAAAATTATCTGTAGACATTTGCAATGTTCACTGGTTTTACACGTAGGATGCGTGTTGTGCCACTCCACAAGTAAAATTACCGGCAGTTTAACATCATTCTTTGCTAGAAAAAGAGCGAAGACATTTCCTATCCATTCATAAAACGTAATAATAGCTTCATTCATAATAATAGCTTCTTTTAACGTGTGAAACATTCAGAAACTAAAAATATAAACATAAATGATTGAACTCTTACCTTTCGTAAAACTTGTTTTTACTTTGGTCGTTTCTCTAAAAATTCCTTGACGCTCTCTATAGCATCTCACTTGCGTCTGGGAATCCTTTCTTTGCACAGTGAATAATCCAATTCTTTAGGCGAATTTTCTATTCGGTTTTCAAAATTGAGGGAGGTTCTCTTTGTGGTTTTTTACACTCAATCTTTGCCTTAACCCCTTGAGGACGAGCGACCGGTATTCGTGCCACGTAAGGTGCTCAGAATGGGGATTATTCTCACCAATTTTTTTTTTTTTTTGTAAATTTTGCTTTATTTAATCCGTGCATTTTCCCGATATAATGAGGCAAAAATTTCTTTTTAAAAAAAAACGGTGATTAAAGATTAAAAATTCTGTAAAAGACGCTCGTCCCCAACGGGTTAACGTATTTTATCCTCTTGGTATTTTAGACCAAGATGCTGCAGTTCTTACAAGCATTCCATGTTTAACAGCATCAACTACCTGCTCAACTCAATCTTCCTGTTCTTTACTCAATTTCTTTGGAGCCATTATCTCTATTCTAAAATAAAAAAAGAGATAGCTGTACTAACTCAGCAGAATCGCCGAATTAAAGTTTTATTGTTTACAAAGCTTGATGCCAAAAGGAAAAGTAATGGAACTCTATCATCCGATGGGACGAATTAGTTATTAGATACCTACACACTAGAGTGAACATAGTAAAATTAACATGCAAATCAAAATTTCAATTTCTCTAAACAGTTCCAAATAATTCGTAGTTTAGAGTGTTTTCAGCTCATTTAAGCTTTTTAAGTTTCGATATATTTTAGAAACCGTTCTTGATGCGCATTTATATCTTATAAATAACCACCACGAGAATTTTTAGTTTCTAGCCCCAACAATATTAAAGAAATTGAAACTCTAGAACTTTTTTTCTTTTGCACCCTTTTAAATTAAAAAAAGGTTTTGTGCGAGAATTTATGTATTAAATGTAACAGCCAAGTAAAATTTCAAGTTTCCAAACAAGTTTTCAAATATTCCAAACAAGACTATAGAAATCGTAATATAGAACGTTTGCTGCCCATTTGACCCTTTGAAATTAAAATTTTTTTAGAAAACATTCTTGACGAGCATTTGCATCTTAACCACCGTAACACAGCCCCTTCAGTATAACGAAAATCGGAATTTTAGAACTATTTCAGAACACATTTCACTTAAAAAAAAAAAAAAAAAAAAAAAAAAAACTATTTTGTGCGTACATTTGCGATTTAAAAATGACGGGCATGTCAAGTTTAAATTTTATATCCTTAACAATTCTCTAGAAACCGTAATTCTATAGAAAACGTTTTCTGCGCATTTAAATGCTTTTTGAATGTTGAATATTTTAGAAACTATTTTTAGAGAGTATTTGTGTCTTGCAAGTTACTACAAGTCAAATTTCTAATTTCTATACGCTTCAAAATCACAAAAATATGCCTTTTAGAAACATTTTGCTCCTGCATTTCGTTGGGATTATAATACCAACATAAAATACAGACTATGGTGAAGTGCAGACTGTCACCATCATTTTGTCAACATTACTTTTGAAATGGGTTATTAGTTCCATACATTAACCCTTACAAACAAACGTTTCTTCATTATAATATTATTATAAAAATAATATTTAAAAATATTTAAAGTTAAAACTGTTTTGAATTATTTCATAACTTAATTAAACATACTGAAAAATAAAAAGTTCCCTTTTTTCAAGGTTTTTGCTCACTAGATACGAAGCCCGGTCTAGATTTGAATCCTTCCTGAGCAAACGTCATACCACTGAACTACCTTGCACTCTAGAAAGCTTAAAGCTAAATTTTAAATATTCATCGCTAGCTATAGACGCTGGTTGTGGTACCAAAGTTAGGCAGTTTGGGTGTAGATTCTAGCCTAAAAGAGTAGTCAATTATGCCATTTACAAAGGATTGTCGCGAGTACAAAAAATATAGAATAAAGTGGACAGAAATAAGAGGAATATGCTAATATAAATTTGTTATCAAACACTTTGCTTTAAATGTTTGAAAGAAATATATGTATTAAAAACTTTAATTAATCACAACATAGCTATAAAATATAAAAAATAAGCGTGGGCCATCACTACTGCGATCATGAAAAAACAGCATCAGTAGTGGGCCACCCTAATAGTCGCTTAATAAGCTTATTTTGATATCACCAATATGTTTACATGTTCCTTAAACTTTATATAAGTTATTAAAACTTACTTTTTTTCGTTTATCCTTCTTGAAAATTTCGTACACAGCACAAAATCCAACATTGCTCAATGAAAATCTTGCTAAGAAACTAGAGCTGAAACAGGAACAAGTAATATAAAAATTTTGTTTTTAAAGTCAATTTCTACTTAGGTCATCAAAAAAAATTTAATATAATCCCTTAAGCTAATATTAGTTTTTGTTGCATTAACCCTCCGTCTACCAGACGGGTCCAATGGACCCGATGGGTACATTCGAAATATTTATTCTAACCAGAAATTTCTTTAAAATAAACTAAATATGTAAACCAGACAATAATGAGTTAAGTAAATAAGTTCAATAGTTTTAAATAAGAATTCTGATGTGTAATATTTTTATAAAACTTGAGTAAAATTTTCGGTAGTTCTAGGGTTAAAATATCTCAATTTGTTGATTTTCTATAAGCAAGTAGGTTTACAATAGAAGTCTATGGGAATTCGGCGAAATATTACAGATATCGCGAAGTTGGTGTCCCTTTTGGCGACTCATTTTGGTCGCCAAATTTGGCGATATATCGCTAAGATGGCGACAAACTTGGTGGTATTTGGCGACAGGACACGGTCCCCCGTATGGTAACCCCCTTATAGATATGAAGATGCATTAAATGCTGTTCAATAACCAATGGCCGCCATTTTCTCTCCTATATAAAACAAAAATTAATTAATTAAAATTTAAATAATGAATTAATATTTGAAAAAACTGTATTAACACCAATTGTCATCCAGTACAAGTTTTAAAAAAATTATTTCAACTTGATTGGAAGAATAATAAGTATTTTATTAACGATTGAAAATTTGAACAAGATATATAAATATAGGGAGAGTGTGAACTAATAGTAGGAATTGAAAAAAAAGAAGCTTCGTTAGGAGCAGCCACTCTTCACGTGGCGTGCGTTGATTTGTCAAAACAAAGGCATAATGTGACAGTCGAAAGACCATTTTATCACTTCTCATTGGCGCTAAGTTCAAATGTTGGGCGTTTCGCGTCAAGCGAATATTAAATGGTCCACTACTGGTATATGGGCCATGATAGGTGATTTTACCCTAAATTAACTAAAATCCTATTTTCCAGATGTTAAAGCGTCTCTTCTTGACACACAAAGCTTTTTAAAGCTATGACATGGAGTGTAAAATTAAAATAAGTGAAAAAAATATTTAAAAATAATAAACCTGAATAACAATTAAAAACAGAAAGAGATAACTCGAAGATGTATAGTGAAAATGGTGTATTAAATATTTAGTGAATTCCAGTATTCGAGTCGAGTGAAAATGGCCAAATTAAATATTTAGTGAAAATGGATTAGACATTGCAGTAAAATTTAGGTACAATAATGTTAACCTTACTAAAAATATACCTGATGAGAAAAGCCAGGTGTGAATATGTTTCCGGATTTTCTATGACCACTATTTCATCCTAATAGTAATATTTGACTTGTAAATTCTGAGATTAAATTGGGAATTAAAACGGCCTATAGAGGCGCTGCTCGCAGCCTTCGGTACACGAAAATTGTTCCTTTAATTTCCCTTTAACTAATGCTAAAGTGCCATTGGAATAATTCTTTATTATAAATGCATTTGAAAGTTTTAGATATTCAGGTTCGGATAATTTTTACTTTGTCACAAGAAATCTGAAATTGTGCAATAGAATAATCATTCTGATCAATTTTAAAATGCACGTAATGCAATACGCTTGCACAGCACTATCCTGAAGCAAAAAGTTACATCTTTTCACCACCAGATGGCGTATTCGAGCGCTTGAATCGCCACTGTGACGAAGTTTACCGTTTGGAAATAGCTATTCTAAAAATCCAGAAATATAATTACCTTATAACCAGCACTGAGTACTCAACGGGAGGAAATCTGTCTTTTTTCACAAATTTTCATCTCAATTTCTACGGCATTGAATCATGAAGCTATGAATAGAGCAGTAGACACAACAATCTTCTTTTGTGGAAAGCACTGATGCCAAAAAGCGAGAGGTCTTTCCCTCTCTCCTGTGTCCGCCATATTAAACTTTGACTAATAGCACTCCAATCAACAGTCTCCAGTGTAAGAAGTGGCTAAACGTGGCGGACGCGGAAGGGGAAAGCAACTACAGCAAATGAAATCATTTATGACACCTCCATCTATAAATGGCTTGCACATGACGTCACATGTTTGGCATCGAGGCTAACGAGGAAGACAGGCTACCGCGGTGCATTCCACGTATCCTTTTTTACAGACCGCTGGAGTCACGTGATGCTGGATGCACCAATGAAGCCGCGCGTAAAGAGCATCACGTCACTCTAGCGGTCTGTAAAAAAAGACACATCAGATGCACCGCGGTAGCCTGTCTTTTTCGTTAGCCTCGTTTGTCATCGCTTCATATGGCGCCCAAATATAAGGCGAATATGGTGCTCTCCATTTAAACTATTAGGCATATTTGCACTATAATAATAAAAATAAGAAAGATCTAAATTAAACACGAAGATAACACGTGCTTTTGACGGCAAACGGGGAGTTTGACGTTCCGTGCGTGCTCCAGATGCAATAGTATCAGTCGTTGCTAATAGCAACGTGATGTCAATGCAAGCCGTCTATTGACTCCTCCTTGGTCTAGGCAAATATCTTGAAGATAAAGGTCGAGATCCAGACAGATTTTTCACTGTTAGCGAAACGAGATTGACCAATCAGAAGCCTGTATTTTTGAGAATTTTTCAAATTTCTTTTAAAATATTCTGCAACATTCCCGTGTAATAATTTTCTTTTTCGATAGAGTACCATTTTTTATCAGAGTAGCGACATACGCACCACACTGTTAAAAATCCGTGGCGTTCGCTGCATGGTCACTCCACCGTTTTTATAGAAAACTATTACTTGACTATACTGTGGAGCATTCTCAATGGTCAAAATAGAGATAGTCCATAAAAGCGGAGGAGTGACTATGCAGCTAAAAATGCATATTTTTATCAGTGCAGATCCATTTTATGAATGCTGTTTTTTTACAAAGCACGGTAAATTGTATTCCATATTTTGGTGATATACGATCCGACGAGTTTCAGATTCAGCAAACATTAGCTTGATGATATGACAGGTATTCCAATTCTGGTGTTGTGTAATCAAATTTTACAGGTCGTATGTCACTACTGTATAAGAAAGTTATCCTATTGGGAAATACACAGGCACGGATACTAATGGAATTTCTGAAAATATTTCGTTTTATTTTCATTGATCCCGTTCTGAAGGCTTTCGTTATGCATTTCGATATCGACAGAGGAATTCTTTCAGTATCAACAATATTTTTCTTTATTATTTCCAGTGACATTAACGATATACAATTCATAATGATGCCAATCCGAATA
The DNA here is from genome assembly GCA_963932465.1 of Maratus speciosus. Classification (NCBI taxonomy): domain Eukaryota; kingdom Metazoa; phylum Arthropoda; class Arachnida; order Araneae; family Salticidae; genus Maratus; species Maratus speciosus. Next base: position 106,594,669 of record OZ010797.1, read on the forward strand.
AGCGCCATAGCATTTTATTTTTAACGCTTACAACAACCATTTTGACTTTTTTTTTGTTGAAATCTAGCTAGACTACTCTGAGCTCCATATATAACAGGAGATCTGTCTTCCTATTTCCCGACATGATTCCTAGCGGTCAGCGCGGAAGGATACAGTGACAATAATTTTAGTCCGCATCCATCGCAAAGAATGCTGTTTATCGCATTATCTTACATGATTAGAGAATCATTTTTTAATTTGATAAGTATAGCTTAATTAGAGAAGCATAAATTAAGATAATAATAAATGAGAACACTAATATCTAACACTGACAACGCGAACTATATCTCACCTTTGTCTTGCATGCTTCATTTGTCTTGCATGCTTCATTTGCCTTGCATGCTTCCAACCGCCGACTTGGAACTCCTGTTATATATGGAGCTCAGTGGCTAGGCTACGAGAGTTCCCAGGGTAGAGACATACACACGACACATTTTAATACGAGTAATTTTTTCAAAACATTTGGCAACCTATATTATGCTGCGTTTACATTATGGCGTAACCATTTCCTCATGTTTACGAGGTTTGCATCTATCCTGTCTTTATATATAAATCGGCAGCTTATAGGTGGGCAGTTAGTATCAAGCACATAAGTCGGATGTACATGTTCAATAAATGAGGTTTACGAGGCGCAGGTTTTCCAACAAATAAGCTTCTTTTATTGGTATTTATTTATTTATTGATCACATACATCTGACTTGTGTTCTTGACATCAGAGACCTGCTTATAAGTCATCGTCAATATACAAGGACGAGATAGCACAAGGAAATTTACAACACCAGAGAATTACATCCAGGAACTCCACAAAGAGTGTGTAACGGAGACAGCGGGAGTTGAACCCGCAGCCCACATGCGTTCTCAAGCGATTAGTGGTGTGGTACCTTAACCACTTAGCCATGATGGGCCTTTTACATTGGTTGTTTTTGCCCCTTGATTGGTTGTGTCTAATGATTTAACATCTTGAACGCCAACGCATAGGATGATAATGCCTAATATAAATGGACTTTTTCATGACTTTGATGGCGATTTACTGTATGAGGAGTTTAGAACCGAAAAAAATATACTGTAGACAATGTCAATTTCACTAAGCTTGCTGCTGTCAATCAAATTTCTCCACCGTGTCACTACTCTGATAAGAAAGGTATTCTAAAATGAAACCTCCTCAAAGACTTCTTTTTATTCCACATTGAAAAATTTTGCGAAGAAAAACAAGTTTAGCATTGTTCAAAAGTTTAAAGATTTTGTTCCAAAATAAGGTAAATGTTTTTTAATTCGTGGAATCCATCCAACTTAAAGATGTAATAAAAGTTGTAAAAAAAGAATGGCAAAAGTTCAAAGATTTACTGCTGCATCATCTTACAGCTGCTTTTCAGGTTAAAAACTGACACAGAGATGAAGTTTGCGTGTTCAAGTAAAGAAAAAAAAGCTTTTACTGACTGAAACGAGAAATCTTTATTTTCAAAATCACCCTGTAAGAATTCGGGGTTTATCTATACTTTCTGTTTAGTTGACTATCGAAATAGGATAATAAAATTGAAACAGCATTTCTATGAGTAATTGAAATAAATGCTATAAACAAATTAAAAAATATATATATGAATTTTACCTTATACTTTTTTTTAGAAATAGAATTCTAGAGCACACGAATCCTAAAGTACAATTCATTCCGCTAAATAGTTTTGACAAGGAAAGTGTGCTTCAAGTGTACTCAAAACCTTTTGAAAAAAATTCTAACGGCACTACTTATGTGCGTAATTAAGGATCAATGAAATTTTGCTTGGGTATCCCAGTAAGCAAATGCAAGCGATTTTAATACATTTGAAAATTGCTTGCTGCCTATCGGACCCTCGCTTCAAAATGCCATAACTAAAAAAATTGCGTTTCTCAGGAAATGTGTAAAACTGTTTCCGGGCTCTGTAGGTGAATTTTAGTCGATCTAGTCATGTCACTAAGAAGAACCAAGCATATGATTGTCATTCTTGCAGAATTTTTAAATTTTCAACTAAAAATCCCCTTTTTAGGATTTCGTTCATACGAAGAAACCCTATTCGTCTTGCTCCTCTATCTGTCTGTCACAGAGCCTGTTCTCAGAAACTATATATGTTGGAGACTTGAAATTTTAGATACTTATAGCTGAACACCTCATATTAAATGACAAATCATAAAATTTTGAAAAAGTCTTATATTTACTCGTATGGGCTCTAACTTGTGCATTTTAAGATTTTTTTTTCTAACAGAGCCCCTAACTAAGTTGAAGACTTGAAATCTTGAATACTTATAGCTTAACACTTGCGATCACACGACAAATCATATAAATTTCAAAAAGTCTTATATTTACCCCTCCGCTCTCTAACTCGTGTATTTTAAGCAATTTTTCTAACCTCCATCCTTTTCATCCGGGGGCAATTTCTAGCTTTTGCCGACACCCTTTGACCACTCTTTCATATTATGCACCATAGCCTTGCATATTTTAGTTCCACTTTTTATCGACTGGGGACGCCTAACTATCGCGAGCGCTATGGGCCCGATCCCCTCGATTAATATATCTACAGATACGTTATAAAACGGAATTTCACTCGGATAGAGGTTTGTTTTAGAATACAGTGCGCCCCCTGGTTGCTAAATGTGGAACTAACAGATATGTTGGAGCAAGGGTTGTCACCATCATTTTGACACCATTAGTTTTGATATTGGTTCGGTATTTATTGAGATTGCGTAAAAATTGCCATTAAGAACGTTTTTTAGAACGCTTATTGCGCATTTTCACCGCTTTTAAATTTCAAAATTTTTAAGAAATGTTCTTAGAATTAATTTATATCTAATAAGTAACTACCATGCCAAATTTCATGTTTCTAGGCCCTTCAGTAACACAAAAATCGCAATTTCGAACGTTTTTTCTTCTCCTGCGCCCCCTTTAGGGGTGGTGGCACCGACATAAAATATAGCCTATGTTGGAGCAAGGGTTGTCCCCATCATTTTGACACCATTATTTTTTAAATCGGTTTGGTACCTCTTGAGATTGCGTAAAAATCGCCATTTAGAACGCTTTTTGTGCATTTTCACGCCTTTTAAATTTCGAATTTTTTAAGAAATGTTCTTAGAGATCATTAGTATGTTACAAGTAACTACCATTCCAAATTTACTGTTTCTAGCACATTCAGTAGCACAAAAATCGCATTTTTAGAACGTTTTTTGCTCCTACACCCCCTTTGGCTAATGGCATGGGCATAAGATATAGCCTATGTTCTAAGTTGGACTAACACCATCATTTCGATACCATTACTTTTGGAATCGGTTCGGTAGTTCCAGAGCTTACTTCCTACAAACAAACAATTTTTACCTCTTTATAATATGATGAGTATAGATAATCTACGATTTAAAAGCCTATTTTATAGAAATACTAGCAAACCCCGCGGCCTTGCTCGCGTAATATTTGACATATGCCAAGTGATATTTATATGTCTAATTTTTATCAAAAGGTACTAACTAAATTTTTATTTTATTAAAAGGTAATATTTTATTTTATTAAAAGGTACATATTAATTTTAGGAATAATTCAAAATATTCTATTTAAAACACAGTTTGACTAAATATCATTATTACACTGTATTATGCAGAAATGAGACTTAAATTAATAAAATGAAATAAAACTAAATAAATGATAATTTAGAAAATATTTTGAAACTTTTATGCTCAATTAATACGCTCATTTCAGTATTCATTTGAAGTTTTGAATTTTTTAGAAACCATCTTCTTACATCTTAAAATTAACCATCATGTCGAATTCCAAGTCCTACCACCTCTCTCAACATAAAGGGCTATGTTGAAACAGGAACTGTCACCATTAATTTGCCAACATTAATTTTGAAATCGGTTTGTTATTTCCTAATATTCCACAGAAACGTAATTTAAAAAGCTTTTAAAGCCCTTTTTTAGAACGTTTGTTGTTCCTGTGAACCCCAGGTGGTAGAATCACCGGCATAAAATATAGCCTGTGTATGATCAGAGACTGTTACTTTTATAATCGGTTTATATTCCCTGAAATTGCATATAATCGTAATTTAGAACTTTTTTAGAATGCTTTTCACACCTCACTTCGCTTCACCCCTTTTTAATTCGAATTTATTTTCGACGTTCCTTCGAGGGCATTTATATTTTATAAGTAACTACCATGTCATATTTAAAGTTTCTAGCCTTTTCAGTATCACAGTAATCGCAATTTAGAAAGTTTTTAGCTCCTGCAACTCTCTGGTGGTAGTGGAACAGACATAAAATATAGCTTATGTTTGAGCAGGTTCTATCACCAAAATTTGTCATCATTATTTTTTTAATCGGTTTGGTAATTTATAAGTTTGCTTAAAAATTGTAATTTATAACGCTTTTCACTCACTTCATTTTTTTTAAATTTGGAATTTTCTTTCGACTGTTCTTAGAAAGCAGTTGCATCTTGTAAGTAAATACCATGCCATACTTCAAAGTGTTAGACCCCTCAGTTGTGCAAAAAATGCAAATTAGAACATGTTTTGCTTTTGCAACCCTCAGATGGTAGTGACAGCTACATAAAATATAACCTATGTTATAGCAGGGACTGTCACCATTGATTTGCAACCATTACTTTTGAAATAGCTTTGGTATTTCTTTAGATTGAGTAGAAATCGCAATTTAGAACGTTTTTAGGACGCTTTTCGCGCATTTTCACCCCTTTTTAAATTTCCAATTTTTTCGAAACCGTTCTTAAAGATCATTTATAGCTAATAAATGTGTACCTTGCCTAATTTTAAGTTGCTAGCCCCTACCGATCTCAAAAATCGAAATTTAGAACGCTTTTTTGCTCCTGCAACGTCTTGGTGATATTGATACCGACATAAAATAGCGTCTATGTTAGAGCAGAGGCTGTCAGCATCAATTTCCTACCATTACGTTTGAAATCTGATTCATTCTTCCTGAGATATTGCCGACAAATCGGCATCTAGAACGTTTTTGAACGCTTTTCGCGTATTTTGCTCCTGCATCTCCTCTGGGATAGTGGAAACAGATATAAAATATAGCCTATCTTGGAGCAAGATCTGTCACCATCATTTTTACACCATTATATTTGAAATCGGTTCAGTACATCCTGAGATTGCATAGAAATCGCAATGTAGAAAGTTTTTTATAACGCTTTTTGCGCATTTTGACCCCCTTTTAAATTTCGATTTTTTTAGGAAATGTCCTTAGAGATCATTGATATCTTATAACTAACTACCATTCCAAATTTCACGATTCTAGGCCCTTCCGTAACCCAAAAGCCGCAATTTAGAACGTTTTTTGCTCCTGCACCCCCTTTGGGGTAGTGGCACCGACATAAAACATCGCCTATGTTGGAGCAAGGGTTTTCACCATCATTTTGACGTCATTATTTTTAAGATCGGTTTGGTATTTCCTGAGATTGTGTAGAAACCATCATTAGAACGTTTTTTAGAACGCTTTTCGCGCATTTTCACTCCTTTTAAATTTCGAATTGTTTAAGAACTGTTCTTAGAAATCCTTTATATCTAATAAGTAGCTAATATTTCAAATTTCATATTTCTAGGCCCTTCGGTAACGCAAAAATTGGATTTTTAGAACGTTTTTTGCTCCTGCACCCCCTTTGAGGTAGTGGCACCGACATAAAACATAGCCTATGTTGGAGCAAGGATTGTCACCGTCATTTTGACACCCTTATTTTGACACCATTATTTTTTAAATCGGTTTGGTATTTCCTGAGATTGTGTAGAAACCACCATTTAGAACGTTTTTTAGAACGATTTTCGCGCATTTTCACCCCTTTCAAATTTCGAATTGCTTAAAAACTGTTCTTAGAAATCCTTTATATCTAATAAGTAGCTAATATTTCTAATTTCATATTTCTAGGACCTTCAGTAACACATAAATCGCATTTTTAGAACGTTTCTTGCTCCTGCACCCCCTTTGGGGTAGTGACACCGACATAAAACATAGCCTATCTTGGAGCAAGCGTTGTCACCAACATTTTGACATCAATATTTTTTAAATCGGTTTGGTATTTCCTGGGATTGTGTAGAAACTACCATTTAGAACGTTTTTTAGAACACTTTTTGTGCATTTTCACCCCTTTTAAATTTCGAATTGTTTAAGAACTGTTCTTAGATATCATTTATATCTTATAAGTAACTAATATTCAAAATTTCATATTTCTAAGCCCTTCAGTAACACTAAAATCGCATTTTTAGAACGTTTTTTGCTCCTAGACCCCCTTTGGGGTAGTGGCACCGACATAAGATATAGCCTATGTTCTAAGTTGGACTAACACCATCATTTTGATACCATTACTTTTGGAATCGGTTCGGTAGTTCCAGAGCTTATCTCCGACAAATAAACAATTTTTTCCTCTTTATAATAGGAGTATAGATAGACAAAACATATAACTATACATATTGCTATCATGAATGTTCATACATATTCCCATATTTAGGACGTTTACATTTTATCAAATAAATTCAAAAACGTAACATTTTTTAGTATTTTTCTAATTCATTTTGCAACATTTTAAAGTGATTTTACCAGCAAATTTAAGAAACAAGTTGGTAAGTGTGATCACTGATCGCACAGAGCGTTTCTTTTAATATTCCTTTCAAAACACTTTATCCTTTTGAAAAATCTGTTAGTTCCACATTTCGAAGCCAGGGGGCGCACTCTATTCCAAACAAACATCTATCCGAACGAAACTCCGTTTTACAACCTAGCCGTAGATATATTAGTCGAGGGGATCTGACCCATAGCGCCCGAGATAGGTAGGCGCCCCTGGCGGTAAAAGTGGAAGTAAAATATCTAAGACTATGGTGCATAATATGAAAGAGTGGTCAAAGGGCTGTACAATGATACATCATGCGAGGGGTGTCGGCAAAAGTTAGGAAAGTGCCCCCGGTTGAAAAGGGGGTAGGTTAGAAAAATTGCTTAAAATACACATGTTAGAGACCGGAGGGGTAAATATAAGACTTTTTGAAATTTTTATGATTTTGTCGTGTGATCTTATGTGTTCAGCTAGCTATAAGTATGTAAAATTTCATGTCTCCAATTTAATTAGGGGAAGGGGGGAGGTTGGAAAAATTGCTTAAAATACACAAGTTAGAGATCGGAGGGGTAAATATTAGACTTTTTCAAAATTTTATGATTTGTCATTTGATGTGAAGTGTTCAGCTATAAGTGTGCAAAATTTCAAGTCTCCAATATATATAGTTTCTGAGAACGAGCTCTGTGACAGACGGACAGACAGACAGAAGAGTGAGACCAATAGGGTTTCGTCAGATGAACAAAACCCTAAAAACAAGTGGGTAAATGTGCACAGATCGCGCAGAGGGTTTCGTTTAATATTCCTATCAAAACACTTTATTCTTTAATTAATAAAGCCAAACTGATATAATTTATAATTATTAAATCCTTAAAAACCGCACATAAAAAGATAAAAAACGCTAAGGTTTAAAAAAAAATTGCGCCCCCCACGAAATTTCTCGCGCCGTTCTTTTGAAAACTTTCTATTATGTGTTATAAACTATCTTAAAGTTTCAAACAGATCGCGTTGTTAGATTTCATAATTTAAATAAAATCGCGGTCTGTTAGTTTCACATTTCAGCACCAGGGAGCGCTCTCTATTCTTAACAAAAGTGTATCTGAACGAAACTCCTTTCTATAACTTATCCGTAGGTACGTTAGTTAAGGGATTGGCGGTCTTAAACACCAATTCAAGATATTTGCTAAATTACTATTTTAAAATAGTGGTATCAACACATATGATTTTTTTTATATTGAATAAAAAATATTTATCTCATCACGCGGGGGCAATGCGGAGGGACGGACACCTCAGATGCATGATATCATTAAGCGGTCACAGACTTTTCCAACGATATATTACTTGACGGGTATCGCCAAAATTTAGAAAAATGCCCCCTATTGAGGGAGCAAAGGGGAGGGGTGAAAACCGGAGATGCATAACATGATTAAGCGGTCACAGACCTTTTCTACGATATATCACATGACGTGTAACTGCAAAATATAGAAAAGTGGCCCCCTTGGGGGGGGCGAAGTGGGGGATGGACATTTATCGGAAAATGGAGATTGCCATTAGATCGGCAGGAAAAAGTTAGCTTCTCTGGAACCTTCTCAGTTATATTTTTCCCCGCTGTAGCTCAATTAGAGGCAAAGTTAAACGTTGGGGGGCCCCTACCGGGTGGGGGTGCCTCGAAACATTAATTTTTTTAAATGTGTTAACAGGAAATTTATTTACCTTTAAAATAAGGTGTATGTTGGGGGGGGGGGGGGTGTTGCAAACCAGTATTTCATACTTATCGAAAAATATTTAAAAGGAGCCTTACCCGGGCCCCTAATAGAGTTAAAGGAAATCGGAAGACGGCAAAATAATCGTTGGGAAAAGTTTGCTCGGGCGCTTCGGAACTAATTTTGGCGCGAGATCGGTGCTCTACGACCAATAGGAACCGAGATATTTAAGGAAATGTGAAAAAAAGATAGGATTTCTTTGCAGAAGAGAATAATAATTTTAAGTTTGAAAGCCGGCCCTAAAGGGTTACAATGAAAACAGCCATGATAGCACAAGACCACTTAAGACCCAAGATCGTTGGAATGACTTTCAAATTTTCATATTTAAAAGAACTGGCTCCATTATAAGTCTTTACAAATCAAGATTTCCCATAGTCCAACGACAATCTCCAGAAGCATTTTATAGAAATAAAACCAATTAGTTAAATAATAATTAATATATCAGCTTGTAATTAAGATAGAAGATTGAAATTGACATTGATGAAATCAGCGAAAAATTTTACTTCCGGATGTTAAAAAAAATTAATCAAAAAATTTAATAATTTAAAAGTTTAAAATTCTTTTTAAAAAATCATAGTACGAAAAACCAAGTGATCTGCTTAAATTGCTCGGGTGCCAATATGTCTGCAGATAATGATGACACCTGTTTTTAGGTGCGTTCGTAATTATATAAATACGTAGCACCTATAATCGTCGTTCAGTCCGTCTGTCTGTCCGTCCGTCCGCATGTAACAGAGCAAAAACTACCCAACGAATGGTCTGCAATTTTAAATATATAATTGTTGCAAAATTTTGTTGAGCCATTTCAAATTTTTTGAAAATCGGATATATAGTTTAATTACAGGGACAGTCAAAAGTTTTTCTTTACATTACAGCCAATGGGAAAAATTATTGCAAGTGCATTTTAATGATGTTACAGCCTTCCGAATGGTCTGAAATTTTAAATATATAATTGTTGCAAAATTTTATGAAAATCGGATGTATAGTTTAATTACAGGGACAGTCAAAAGTTTTCCGTTACATTACGGGGAATGGGAAAAAAATTATTGCAAGTGCATTTTAATGATATTACAGACTATGCACTTATGAAGCACAAAAAAATATACATTCAGTACAATATGGGATGCAAAAAATAATTAGAAAACTAGTTATAGTACGAACGCACTTCATTTGCCACGTCTGACGAGCAATTTCCAACTTGTTAATCTGTGGAAGAGATCGTTTTTTGCAATTTGATAAAAAATCCATGCTTTTGTTGAATTATGAATGCCTTTTTGATCTTGTAATTGGGGGTTTTTAATTAATAACGTCCGTTAATTACGACTTTTTCAAAATTTTATGATTTGTCGTTTGATGTGAGGTGTTCAGCTATAAGTATGCAAAATTTCAAGTCTCCAATATGTATAGTTTCTGAGAACGGGCTCTGTGACAGACGGACAGACATACAGAGGAGCGAGACGAACAGGGTTCCGTCAGATGAACGAATCCCTGCCACGCCTTGCAGCGTAAACTGTAGTGGAATTTAAATCCTTCTATATATAAAAAAAATGTAACGATTTGAAAATGGACCAATAAAAATCTGCGTAGATCTTCCTGGTACACTCCTAGATCGGCATCCATATTTCTTGTGACCGGGGGTCTTCTTCGTTAAGATTAAGAAAACCGTTTCATACAAAAATATGGAAATTGGTACTATATTAGAGAATTGTTTGATAAACACGCTGATGCTGACAGTTTTTAAATCGAATAATTATTTTAAGAGATATTTAATGTTAAAGTTGGCCGAAATCGTTTCATGAAAAAAAGTTTACATGAGCAAAAACTATACATAGGAATTTAAACATTTTTACACCATTTAATATATTAGAATTCCCAGTGCACAGACTGCATTTATTTTTTTAATTCGACTCATTTTTTGACGATTTATCTCCATTTTAAATTCAAATTTTCAGCATTTCGAGACATATTTTAGAAAAGGATGTTATTTTAAACTGTTGTCAATTTTGAAAATAGTGCAAAGAATAATATTTCCTTCAAATTAAAAATTTATTTACACGTGGCTATTATAATCAGAAAAAAACTTTCAAATGAGAATTAACTGATTACGTGTTAATAATCAGAAAAATATTGAAAATTACGTCATAAAAACTATAGTTACGCATGAATTTTAAAAGAAAAAGAAAATTTTTAAATAATAAATTCGTTATTATGCGTTAAAAGTCGCAAATGGAGGAAATTTACGTCATATTTAAAAAGGCCAAATAATTGACATTTGGCATAACAGTTTAAATTAAAAAATATATTTGCGCGAGACATTTATTTCATACTTTGAGATAATCTTTTCAACTATTATCATTAACTCTATGACAGCACAAATAATATTCCCTTTCAAACAACTAAAGTATTTTCGTGTGAATCTCTCTATTCTAAAAAAAAGTAACTACCGCTGTCACCGCCGGTTTTGAATTTTTTGTGACCGGAGGTCTTTCTTCGTTAATATTAAGGAAAATATTGCATATAAAAATATGAAAATCGGTAGAATTATAGAGAAATGTTCGATAAACACGCTGATGCAGACAGTTTTCAAATCGAAGAAATATTTAAAGAGATATTTAATGCTAAAGTTAGACAAAATCGTTCCATTAAAAAAAGTTTTATAGGAGCAAAAACTGTACATCGGAATTTAATCATTTTTAGATCATTTTATGCGTCAGAATTTCCTGGTGTGCAGACTGCACTCGGTTTATTAATTTGACTCATTTTTTGAGGTTTTATTTCTATTTTAAATTCAAATTTTCAGCATTTCGAGAGATATTTTTTTACACATTTTAGAAAATGGTATTAATTTAAACTGTTTCCAACTGTAGAAACAGCGCAAATAATATTTGCTTCAAATTAAAAATTTATTTTACACGTGACTATTATAAACAAGAAAATATAAAAAGCAGGAACTCATTGAGAATTAGCATAAAAACCATATTACAAGTGATTTTTAAAAGTGAAAGAATGTTGTAAAATAAGAAATTCATTAACATGCGCTAGAAGTCTTAAATAGGAGAAATTACGTCACATTTACGTCACATTACACATTACGTAGAATGAACAAAAAATAATATTGCAAAACAGTTTAAATTAAAAAATTGTGCGAGACATTTATGTAATATTTTAAGATGATATTTTCAACTATTTTTATTAGGATAGCGCAAATAATATTTCATTTCTAACAAAATTATTTTCACGTGAATAGTAAAAAGAGAAAGAAAAGTTTAGTGAAAATTACGTCAGATTAAAACGATGCATTTAAAGTGTCATTAAAAAAAACTTTCTTTTCGCTTTGCTAAAAAATACCGAGAGGCAAAGACTCTGTTTATTTAATTCATTTTATATTAGCTTATTTTGAAATGTCAACTGATTTTATTTAATCAAAGACGGAAACAGCCATTGTATCATTTAACAGCCGCTGATTTGGCTTAAAAATCCCCCAATAAAAGAGAAATGAATAGAAAACAGTTTATAGGGAGATCGCCACTGTTTTTAAACTTATACTTCAATCTTCCGAAATATTTTTTAAGCCGATCAAATTAGCGTGCTTTTAGAGTCTGCGGTGTCTGAACGGGGGTCGACGAGCGTAGCTTGTAGGGCGCAGCGCCCCCTAGTTTAAAAAGAGAAAGAAACCTTTGGTGAAAATTACGTCAGATATAAAACGATACATTTCAAATATGTTAATTAAAAGAACTTTCTTATAGAGCTGTTAAAACACCGAGAGACAAAGACTCCGTTTACTTAATTCATTTTGCATTAGTTTATTTAAACAATTTTAACTACTTTTTCTTTAATCAAAGACGAAAACAGCCATTGCATCTCTTAACAAACGCTGATTTCGCCTTAAAAATCTCCATTCAAAGGAACATGAATGAAAACCCGTTTACAGGGAGATCGCCACTGTTTTTTAAAAATATAATTCAATCTTTTTAAACCCGATGAAATTAGCCTGCTTTTAGAATGTGGGGTGTCGGAACCGGAATGGGGGTTGATGAGCGTAGCTCGTAGGGGGGCAGAGCCCCCTAGTAGATTAAAATATAAAAATAATTGAATGAAAATACCCACGTGAAAATAAAATGAATGCCCAAAGCCATTTTTAGGGTTTCGTTCATCTGACGAAACCCTATTCGTCTCACTCCTCTGTCTGTCCGTCCGTCACAGAGCCCGTTCTCAGAAACTACGTATGTTGGAGACTTGAAATTTTGGATTCTTATAGCTGAACACCTCACATCAAAAGACAAATCATAAAATTTTGAAAAAGTCTTATACAGTCGGACCTCGTTATCCCGACACTCTATTTTCACGTCACTCCGCTTATCACGTCAGTTTTTCAAGGTCCCTATTTTCTGTATATGGTTTTAATGAAAATAAACTCCGGATTTTACGTCGCTGAATAATTTTCAACTCCGGATATCCCGACGGTTTAGGAAAATTATCCATTTTTCATAATCCATTTTATAAGCACGGAAATTAAGCGGTAAGAAATGGCTGTCAAACTTTTCACAAAAGTGTCTAAAATAGCAATTGAAATAATCCTTTATCTGAATAAATAAACCCACACACTATGAATGATCCACTTAAGCTCCAGATAGACATATCAGTCTATTCGCGGCCTTTTTGCTGTGGTCAGGTGGCGCTTTCTTGTGGTTACACGGCGTTTTTCCTCCGGCTGAAACCGAAGCATTGCATTGCATTGAAACAATCAGAAATGATCTAACATCCCCTTCTGAAACAACGGATATTGATTACAATTCATTGTATAATATTGAAAAATGAAATATAGGAAGCCCATTTAGGGATAAGCAAACCTTAATTCATCAATATTTCATTTAACAATGAAAAACCAAGTCATCTTGAATCTGATTTTTATTCTTTTCAATTTTGTTTTCATGTGTAGTTTAATAATAATGTTCTATTGGTTAAAACTGTAAGAACCGTTATGAACTTAAAATTCTCTTAAATTAATTAAAAATACAGCTTTTTATAAACATATTTTTCTCCATCTCCGGTTATCGCGACACTCCGCTTATGACGACACTTTTTTCTGCTCATTAGAGTGTCGGGATAACGAGGTTTCGACTGTATTTACCCCTTTGGGCTCTAACTTGTGTAATTTAAGCTTTTTTTTTTTTTTTTTTTCCTAACTGAGCCCCTAATTAAATTGAAGACTTGAAATTTTGAATTCTTATAGCTGAACACTGCACATAAAACGACAAATCATATAATTTTGAAAAAGTCTTATATTTACCCATCTGGGCTCTAACTTGTGTATTTAAGGCTCTTTTTTTTCTGAGCCCCTAATTAAGTTGAAGATTTGAAATTTTGGATACTTATAGCTGAACACCTCACATCAAACGGTAAATCATAAAATTTTGAAAAAGTCTTATATTTGCTCCTCTGGGCTCTAACTTGTGTATTTTAAGCTTTTTTTTTCCCCTAACTGAGCCCCTAATTAAGTTCAAAATTTGAAATTTTGGATACTTATAGCTGAGCACCTCACATCAAACGACAAATCATAAAATTTTGAAAAAGTCTTATATTTATCCCTCTGGGCTCTAACTTGTGTATTTTAAGCTTTTTTTTTTTTTTTTTTTTTTTTTCTGAGTCCCTAATTAAGTTGAAGATTTGAAATTTTGGATACTTATAGCTGAACACTTCACATAAAACGACAAATCATAAAAATTTGAAAAAGTCTTATATTTATCCCTCTGGGCTCTAACTTGTGTATTTTAAGCTTTTTTTTTTTTTTTTTTTTTTTTTCTAACTGAGCCCTTAATTAAGTTGAAGACTTGAAATTTTCAATTCTTATAGCTGAACACTTCACATAAAACGACAAATCATAAAAATTTGAAAAAGTCTTATATTTACCCATCTGGGCTCTAACTTGTGTATTTAAGGCTTTTTTTTTTCTAACTGAGCCACTAATTAAGTTGAAGATTTGAAATTTTGGATACTTATAGCTGAACACCTCACATGAAACAACAAATCATAAAACTTTGAAAAAGTCTCCTCTGGGCTTGTGTATTTTAAGCAATTTTTCTAACTCAGCCCCTAATTAAGTTGGAGATGTGAAATTTTGCATACTTATAGCAGAAAACTTGCGATCACATGAAATATCATAAACATTTCTAAAAGTCATATTATTTACCTCTCCGGGCTCTAACTTCTGTATTTTTAACAATTTTTCTAACTTCCACCCTTTTTACCCGGGGTGCATTTCTCTAAGTTTTGCCGACACTCCTTTGACCACTCTTTCATATTATGTACCACAGCCGTACATATTTTAGTTCCAATTTTTACCACCAGGGGGCGCCTACCTACCTCGGGTGCTATAGGTCCGATCCCCTCGATTAATATATCCACGGAAAGTTTGTAAAACGGTGTTTTGTTAGGTTTGTTTAGAATAGAGTGCTCCTTCTGGTTGTGAAATGTGAAACTAACAGATTTTGAAAGGATAAAGTGTTTTGAAAGGAATATTAAATAAAATCCTCCGTACGCACTGTGATCACACTTACCCACTTATTTATGTTTATAAATTATTTAAACAAAAGCAATGTTTAAACTTAAACAATTTAGTTTAAACACAAAAGATTACGAAAGTAGACTAAATTATTTACATATTCACTTAAGGAGGCTGGTCACCCAGCTTCGGAAATTCTCCTCCGTATTGTTAAGTCTATGGACTTTTGATGCATTCGTATATTTAAAACATCTTCTCGGGAAATTCATATTTTGAACATCTTTTTCTGTGTACTCTTCTTAAAGGATGTCTCTTTTTTTCTTAGTTCTCAAAATATTTCTAAAATCTATGCTGAATTTAATATTTTATGTGTTAAAAGCGGGCGAACTTTGAGTAAGATTTTAACACTTCCTATAAAATTAAGTCTATACTGTAGAAATATTTTGAGAACTAAGAAAAAAAAAAAAAGAGGCATCTTTTAGGAAGTGTACACAAAAAAAAAAAAAGAAGTTAAAAAATATTAATTTCCCGAGGAGATATTTTAAATATACGAATGCATCCAATGCCCATATACTTTACATAAGTGAGGGGAAATCAGAAGCTGAGTGACCAGCCTCCTTAAGTGGCAATGTGAAAAAAATGCAAAATATTAAATCAAAGAAAAGCCTTTATTTTACTTGCACGCAATAATCCAAATGTTTTACAGCAAGTTGTTAACAGACATATCGTAATTATACAGGGTGTTCCGAAATTCGACCGACAGATTAAGAGACGTGATAGAAGGCATCAAGATGAAAAATTGACATAGAACTCGAAGTCGCATTATACCCATTTCCATTTAATCAAAAATAAAATTAAAATTATTAAATTCACGCTAAATAATGAAATTGATACTTTAAGGGGGCTACACTTTTTAGATCTATATTTGTGTATCTAGATTAACAGTCCCCTTAAACATCAATTTCAGAAAAGGCTTTAGTCATTTTAGATCCACATTTGTGTACCTAGATTACCAGTCCCCTTGAATATCAAATTTCAGAAAAAGGTTTAGTCATTTTAGATCCACATTTGTGTACCTAGATTACCAGTCCCCTTGAATATCAAATTTCAGAAAAAGGTTTAGTCATTTTAGATCCACATTTGTGTACCTAGATTACCAGACCCCTTAAATATCAAATTTCAGAAAAGGGTTTAGTCATTTTAGATCCACATTTGTGTATCTAGATTACCAGTCTCCTTAAATATCAAATTTCAGAAAAGGGTTTAGTCATTTTAGATCCACATTTGTGTACCTAGATTACCAGTCCCCTTAAATATCAAATTTCAGAAAAGCGTTCAGTCATTTTAGATGCACATTTGTGTACCTAGATTACCAGACCCCTTAAACATCAATTTCAGAAAAGGGTTTAGTCATTTTAGATCCACATTTGTGTACCTAGATTACCAGTCTCCTTAAATATCAAATTTCAGAAAAAGGTTTAGTCATTTTAGATCCACATTTGTGTACCTAGATTATCAGTCCCCTTAAATATCAAATTTCAGAAAAGGGTTTAGTCATTTTAGCTGCACATTTGTGTACCTAGATTACCAGACCCGGTAAATATCAATTTCAGAAAAGGGTTTTCTTTTTGTGATCCAGGGTGTCATTTTGTTTGTGCAAAAGCAATAAATATGTATTTATAATGTTATTGTAACTTCAATCACAAGAGGTTAACCTTTTGAGCTTTGTGGGTGAATTTCTTCAAAATTCTCAAATGTCACATTGGCGCCAGTATTTTGAAGCAAAAATTTCTGTTTAAAATATACACGAAAAAATGCATTAAACTCTTTTCAAATAAATTTTGTCGAATATGCTGGTGCCATTGTGACATTTGCGGATTAAGCGGGAAGGTATTCAACCATCACAGCTCAAAGGGTTAAGGGAAGTTTCTACTTCTTTGGGATACACACGTATATATGTATGTATGTATGTATATCTATCTATCTATATATATATATATTATTTTTCAAGTGTGCAGATTGTTACACTAAAAGGCGGTTGACTGATATTCCGAATTCTTAGAATGTTTTTGCTAGTTTAGCATACCGCCATCACAACAGCGAGAAAATGGCTTTATACAAGCTTTAAGTATATCGCGTATGTCGAAACCTTGTCAGTAAAAAAATCTCGAAACCACATTGGAAATGTGTCTCAAAATCATACACTTAATCTAGAAACCATGATTTTTAAAACTCTGAGACTATGAGTGTGTTCAGAAGTGCAGTTCGCGCCGCGCGCGCGCTCAGAAGTTTATGCCATGGAGTAGGTCTTATCGAAGAAAGGAATTTTAAAGTAATTCAATTATTTCATTATTTTTAATGGTTCAAAAAAGGTAAAACCAACGACTATATTTCTTTATCCTTCCAAAACATGGTTTTCGTAACAGAAATACATGCCTATGTACACTCAGATAAAATCTAAAATAGTCGGGAAAAACATCACGTGACCTTCTTTATCTACTTTAGCCCATTTAGAATTTAAAATTAGTTAACCAACTGCACACAAACTCCTCGCGAGCTGCTCAAGAAAATTGTGTGGGCGATTTGATCACGTGATTGTGCGTTGTTTGGTAGGTTGATTGATACAATTTAAGAATTCAACTGGTGATCTAAAAATTTTAACTTTTTAACAATTTTCTTTTTATTTACTGTTCTCGACTGCTCTGCTCAACAAGCGCAAAACGTTTTGATACATTTACAAATTCATTTTTTAATGGAAAGATATAAAATTAGAAAGCCTGATCATGGAAGCGATTTGGAATCGAACTGTGTTTTCCATTTTTTGATCAATCAATTACCTATTGAGTTATAAGAGATTTTGATCACGTGACACGGCATTTTTCTCCCCTTACTGACTGGATTATCTTCTTAACTATCGGAAGTTCGGTTCAAAATGCCAACTTTGGCAGTATTTTCTGAAATATCTATTGCGTTTACAAGAAAACGAAAAAAACAGTTCGATGACATAGTTTCTGAATAACAAAACCTTCTAGTTTCATGCGTTTCTGAACAAAAATGAATTAAAACTTATGGGCCATTCCATGAAAAAGGAGTCATGAGTCATGAAATTTCAAACTTATTAAAATGCTTAGTGTTATATATCATTTTAATCAGAAAACATTCAACTATTCAGCTACAGTCAGTATTAAGTGATATGATCTCTAAAATTAAAAATATATGCCAATAAAGTATGTTCTTGTCGTTAATGATTGAGAGCACCTAATACACACATATTTGCTTAAACAATCTGATGAACTTTATACTATCTACATGTTTTATAGTTATATTAATTGTAACCTTTGGACTGTTTTCTTAGATTCTACAGGACATTTTTATTGTGGGTGGTATATATTTTTTAAACTTAACGATTTTATTTAACTAAGTTTCAGATGTCATTCCGCTACCAAAAACTACTAAAAAGTATTCTTATTAATTGGCTGTTTGCATTAGACACTAGATATTTTTCCTTCAAAGCCAGTTTTGAGTGTAAATCGAAGAAAAAACACCACAACATCCAAGTTAAATAATTTCATGCTTAAAACTTGGTAACGGAATGACAAAAATAATGGTAACGGAATGACAAAATATGGTAACGGAATGACAATGCAACAAATAATATGCACTGATAGTCAAAATAATTATTAAAATCAAAGAGTATTAATGCCAAGTGAAGTTATACCTAGTTTAAATAAATTAAATGTTAAATCTTATGTTTTCATATATTTTACAAAAGGGAAAGAATAATGAATTTTATGTTGGACAAGTTTTGATGTTGAAACATTTCCTTTTATTCCAATCAATATCATTCTCAGTCAATTATTATTATATTTTACTTTTCTATTATAACTGTAACCATAAATAAACATTCTGTTTAATAACACTAACTGGTTTAAACGTATAAGTGTATGTTTGTACCATGAAAATGTCAGACTTTTGATTTGAAGGTCTAACTGCTGTGATCAACGACTTTCCTCAACCATTTAGAGACTTCATAGCTATTGTTGTTTGTGATCAAGAGTCAGAAACATGTATGATTTCTGAATGTGAAATTTGTCAAAATTATTTTCAAGAGAATATTAATGTAGTTTCGGGGAACAAATCCGAGGAGACTATCAAATGGAAGCAATGGCAGAAAATTAATAATAAATGCACAAAACTTTCATTCACAGGTTCTTTAATTCAATATCTATATATATAAAAGAAAGTCTGGATTTTGTATTAATCAACGCGCAGCCCAAACAACTGAACCTGAAATCTTGAAATTTTGGGTAAAAATACTTCTTATGATATAGAGTGCCGCTAAGAAAGGATTTTCTAAAACTCCACCCCTAAGGGGGGTAAAAAATAGAATGAACTTCCAAAAAATTCCTTAAAAATCTGATTTTATAGTTATTTTTCAACTGATATCATATTTTAGTGTATTTTTGTATGCTGAATGGAATGGTACTAATCAAATTCTTTTAAGTCTAATAGTTCATGAGATATTTCATATTTTTCTAATTTGGCGTTATCTTTGGCGCATAAACCTCAAATTTTCAAGTTATAATTTCTAAAAACTCATTTTCTTTATTCTGTTACTATAGCAAGGGAATTAATTCAAATTGAATGTTTTTTTAATCATTTCTTTTGGTTTAATAATTAAAAAAACTATGTCAGTTAGGGGGAAAAATACAAACGCCTCAAAAACTAAAACTAAAAAAAGGAAAAAAAACTGTTCTACTTTTTCGTTCTACCAACATGCCAAAATGTATGATATCGCGCCATTTATTCCAACCCTAACTGTGCAAACGAATTTTACTGCAAATCGTGCCAAATATTAACACTTGCTATTTATTGAACGTGAATATTTTTTATGAGTATTATTCCATCGTAATCCCGTAAAACTTTTTAATTTGTTATTTTTTGAATAGAAAACATTTATTAATAATTATAACTTATTTATTACTGATACTGACATAGATTTTACTATTTGGCAGTTATCTGATTAGGAAAAAGCTACAATAAAATTATTTTAGAAGTTAGGAATTATACATATAAAAAAGTTTGCTCAAAAACCATGAATGGCTTCATTCAAAGAATGAAATACACTGCTCAAAACAATTAAAGGATATTGCAGTTTTAGGTTTATTTTGTATCTGGTAAACTGTTTAGCTGATTGATACATGGTCGACAGACATAGTAGGTTATATGAGAATAAATTACACATGATTGGCAGAAAAAAATGCATTTTATTGCTCATTTGTGTACTAAAGGAAAAAAAACACAATTTGTGCATATGAGAAAAAAAGAATAAGAAAAGGTGTTTTCTTCAAAGAAAATCATTTTCAGTAGGGGGTATGGTTTCCACGGGCGGCCAGCAACGTTGAACACCTTTGAGGCATGGACTCAATGAGGCTATTAATGACGGGTTGGGGTATTCTCGCATAGGCGTAGCGTGACCAGAAATTTTGGGGGGGGCATCAAGGCCGTGAAACTGCGCCCCGAGCAAATTTTCAATTTTACGCCCCCCCCCCCCCCCAAAAAAAAAAAAAAAAATCTTTGTGATGAGTGTTATAAAATTGATAAAGTGCAGAAACATAAATAAATTCTATTGAATAAATATTTCGCGTTTATTTTGGAACTTTAAGAGGTTTAATTTTAATTTAAAAATTTAGAACAACTAAATAACATAAGGGAAAATTGCACTCATTTCTTAGAGATTTCATGATATTTTGCGACAGGAAAAAAAAATGATCAAGAGAAAAAAAGAAATTCCCCGGAAAATGATCGGCGGCCAAAAAATGAATAAAACCGTGGTTCGCAGCATAAATTTGCGCCCGGGGCGACCGACATCTCTTTTAACAACCTCTTTGCAAGGCCCTGGGGAGGCACACTAGAGGTCTGCACGGACCGCAATTTCAAGGCTTGGACCCAGCTCGGCGTAAAAATTAAAACTTCCACCCGAGCCCGGCCCGTTTATATTTTCACAGTTTATGGCCAAGCCCGGCTCGTACAAAAATCAGTAAAAACATGCACGGCCCGTGGAAAAATCAATTAAATCAGGCCCGGTCCGGCCCAACTCAATTTCTCATAAAATTCCAATTTTTCTTAACATACAACTGCAGGGCTGCACTTGCTACTAAAATGCTACTGAAATCGACTATTTTAAGCATCCGGCGGCTATGCCGACTATTTTAGGCCAAAAAGCGACCATTTCAAGAAAACAAGCGACTTTTTTCGGATTTAAGCGACTATTTTTACTGAATATATTCGATCTTTTTTTTTCAAAGCGCTTGTAAAGTCATCTTCCCAAACGCACTTTTCAACGGTTGTTTGAGGAGATTCGCAATCATTTCCGCGACGAATTCCAAAATTCGCGATTTTCCCCTTTAATCGATTGACGAAAATACCTTTTTCTTTCTGAGATCTTTTTATACTATCGTTGAAGGAGATTTTGCGATTTTTTCCGCGATTCTTTGCCGAATTTCGCAAATTTTTGTACGACAGATTGACGAAATTTATTTCTTTTTCGCTACCACTTGGACAAATTTGCGACAGATATTTTCCGCGACCGATTGATGGTAGTTACTATTTGTTTCAGAGATCTTTCGACGAAATTACCGATTCTTTTCCAGATCGTTTGTCAAAATTCGTGATTTCCTTTCACGACCGACTTACGAAATTCTTGATTTTTTGCGCGATCATTTGGTTAAATTCTCCATTTTTTTAAGAACCAAATTTGCGTAATTTTGCCTGCGACCATTTGACAAAATTTGCGATTTTTTTTCTTGTGATCGTTAGATGAAATTCGCAACTTTTTGTCCATTTTTTGACGAAATTTGCGATAATATTTCCGCGACCGACTGACGATAATCGCCATTTGTTTCCGCGACCTTTGTTAAATTTCAAGATATTTTTTACTGTTGTTTGAGGAGATTTGCAATTCTTTCCGTGAAGAATTGCAAAATTCGCGATTTTTTCCCCAATTAGGGGGACGATTTTACCGATTGGCAAAATTCGCGGCTGTTTGAGAATTGATTTTGTGGAATTCCAGAAGAAAAAAAATCGTGGCTTTCACGAAAAAGAGAAAAAAATCGCTTACGAATCATATGCCTGTGAAAGAAGTAAATTTAAAGATTCCATCCAAACGAATTTTCTTATTATGCGGGATTTTCCATTTTTGTGTGGGATTTACGATATCCCACACGTTATTTCTAATCCTGCCCCTCAAATAAAACTTTTCTTCCTTCTGTTCAAGAAACTCTTGAATGTGAAAGGCCTGATGGAAAATAGTATCGGGGGTAATCTGCAAGAAGTTTTTACTACTATGTTTCCTGGTGCTGTACATAATTTTTATTGTTGAAGAAACAAGCTTATTTACTTCATAACTGAAACATTAGGGTTTTATTTTCTGGATAACTTGCTTTCTCATTTGAAGAAATTACTCTATTCTTTATTCAGTGATTTGAGTGATTTCAGTGATTGATTGATAAACTGTGAAATAAGATCTGAACATTCATAAAGTCCCTTCAGTTGTTATAGATACATTTTTTCTTCCTTTTTTTTAAGTGATGGGTATAGGACTATTTTGGCTTACTATTTTCGAACAAATGCTACTATTTTTTTCGTTGGCTGCTACTAAATCTACTATTTTCAGTGTCATTAGGCAGTGACAGCCCTGCAATTGAGATGCTTTTATGCTTATATAGAATAAAGTTTTTTTTTCTAAAAAACTCCGATTTTTTTATAAAATAACAACAAAGTTGGACTTTTGATTTTCGAATTCGAAGACTGACAATTACAAGACGGATCCATTTAGTAATCCGCTTTAAATCAAGCTGCTTCGAATTAGGAAAAATGTTAGGAAAAGAAAGGACGCTACTCGATTCTTAAGCACCTGTCACTTAAACATCTGTAATTTTCAGGCAAATAGGAATAGAAATGAGTTTATGATGTGCCAAAAATAATCACATTTTTGAGTGGGGATTTTTGTTTTTTTCTGAAAACGTATTAATTTACTAAAACAAACAATTCTGTATATTCTTACCTTCTGTTCCATTTTCGTCCTTCTGAAGCCAGACTTGCATGAATTTAAAACCAGCATGCCGTACTCCGTGACATCTATTTTTATTGAGTTTTCTATAAAAAAAAATCCTCCTTTTTTATCGCGCTTGTTTTTGCGTCGTTCATTCATTTCTGACCAGTTTAAAAAATAATAACATTTAACTACAAGCACATTCCCACAAATGACCAGATTAGACCAAACCAAGTGTGTGTATGAGTGGGGGGCGGTGGGTAAAGACGCTCCTACTATCTCACTTTGCACAAGAGGGAAACACGAGTTCAGAGGTCAAAGACGTTCTTTGCGTGACCATGTTACTCACTGCAATTAAACTACGTGGGTGACTGGACACTATAAAAAATAGTATATAGCTTTGCAGGAAAAAATTTTCTTCTACCGATCAACTTACAACTACTGACCAAATATCAATGATTGGCCAGCACCGTATTGATGGTTGAGAACTAAAGCGTTTTTGTTTTTTGTGGAAGTGAGAGTGGGTGAAATGCTACACACTAAAGAGGTTTAAATTTAATTGCATCTTAAAAAAAAAATTAAAAATTGAAAATCACTGCCATTTATCGTTTTTGTAAAAGTCTCAATAAGTCACAATCCTAAAATATGTGAATATAAATTTCACATTAATTTATCTGAAAATCCCATGTATAATACACTATCGCATATTCTTTTGAAACAGTGATTAATGAATGTTTTTAATAATTTGCACAATAAGTACTCCCATAGGATTAACATTAGCCTGAGCGTTAAGAGCCTACACTAGTTACGCGAAGAAACTGGATCACTAATGCTAAACGTATGGGAGCGTTCTTTTTAAATTGTCCCGCTTGCATATTAATAGTTTTAACTTTTTTTCCTTAGAAAAGCTGAGGTTGAATTCTAACCAGGTTAGTGTTTACTTTTTCGATTTTGGTCGCAAATTATTTTTATAAAGTTACTTTCACTTTCAGTGCCGGTTTCGAAACCTAAAAGTATAGCAATGCTAAAGATCAATCTAAACTATTCTAAAAGAAAAAAAAAAAAAAAAAAAAAAAAAAAAAAAAAAAAAACCTTAAAATATTAAAATGCAAGCGAAAAATTTGAAAAGAACACTACAATAGGTTTAACATTAGCTTGCGAGTTTCCTTGTATTTCATATATATTTATACATTTTTGTATGAAACGACAACCAAAATCTTCATTTGGCGCCCCTTCGCCTTTGTTCTGGCACCTGGGGCACATCCTCTTTCTGCACCCCCCCCCCCCCCCCTAGTTTCGGCCCGGGCTATAATAGTCTTTAAAAAACATTAAAAAAGGGAGTTACTATTCTATCTTGCATATATTTCAACCCTTAGTCTTTAGCCGTTGAGAGTTGCCCGACCTCGCGCCCTTTGAGGCCGGATCTGGATGTACAAAGAGTAATTTTAGTAAAAGGCATGGGCGACATTTTTCAGTTGTCACCTACCTAGAAGTTTCAAAAGGACGAGAAATGTAATTTGGTAAGGTAAAAGCAGGAGCGGCTGCGGCTTTACTATTCATGGCGCCCTGGGTGCCAAACAAAAAAGGGCGCCATTGCGCACTTTTTTGCTTATCACGAGCAGTCACCCAAGCTCGCCTCGTTTCTCTAAGACTGGATCTAGTTGGTTGCAAAAAACATTGCCCCAAAAGTAATGCAAAAAATAATGCACCAAGAGTAATGAAAAAAATAATTGCATCAAAAGGGACAGAGCGGTAGTTTTCAATTTCCGCCTAGGGTGGCAAAACGCCTAGAAATGACAAAAAGAAGAGAAAAAATCATTTTGAGGGATAAAGGCAAGGGCGACTTTATTAGCCAGGGGGCCCTGTGCGAGATTTTTTACTGTACCACTGCAAATGCTATACTCTTTTTTTCTTTTAAATGGTTTTACTAAAGCATTTAACTTTTTGCACTCATTCCAGGGCCGAAACTAGCTATCTTTTCACTCGGGGCAAACATGGATTTTGGCGCCCCCCTCTTCCTCCGTAAAGTAAGTTTACAAGGAGAAATTTGCGAAAGTTTCAATTAGCGGACTTATTTTAAAATTTTAAATGCGTAACAGTAAAATACGTAACAATAAAATACGTAATATTGAAATATATAACCAGCTTTATCAATTATTTATTTACTAAAACCAGGGAAAAAATCGAATGGAATCGGAAATAATTACGCTTTATACAGGTTTCCGTCTTATCAGGCATAACTGTTGGTATTTTTTCTGTTGGGAACCATGTAGTTTTTTCATTTAAGACAAGATTCCATTGTATACACATTTTATTTTTCCTGATTTTACATGTTGTTGTAGCATTACAAATTATTACAATTAAGGCACTTTAATGTCATAGTGATATTAGTCACATCGTTTAGGAACTAAAAAACCACGATTTACTATAGGCATAAAAATGAATTCCAGTATTGTAAAATATTTTCCTGTACTATCTACACCAGTTTTGTGTAATTATCACTTATACCACTCATCTTATTTATAGATTGATATGTCTAGATACTTTCCTGAACCTAATGCTAATTTCCAAATTTATGTGTGACTCAAAACAACAACAACAAAATTATTAAGTTTTTACTTTTTATTTTGTGAATTTTCGACCGCTTAGTTTTTATTGTCCCAGCCAGTCACCTGACCTCACCATCTCTAAGTTCAGATATGGGGATATGCCTGTAAAAAAGTAATTATACAAAAAAAAAAGAATGGGATTATTCATTTGCTGTCTTGTATATTGCAGGCGAATCTTTTTATCTATTTGACAATTTTAATGCAGATTACTCAGCTTTTCTTTTTGATTTTTCGGCTAGGAAATATTTTTTACACAAATTTCACACGCACATATGTATATTGCATAAAACGGCAAACCAAATTTTCATCTGGCGCCCCCTTCGCGTGGCGCCCAGGGCACATGTCCCCTCTCCCCCCTTAGTTTCGGCCCTGACTCCTTCTCTCGTTTGTTTTTATTGTCCTTGACAGTCGCTCGACCTCGCCCATAGCAAGGCGGGAAAAAAGAAAGTTCAATGCTGCTCAGGGAGAGAGATTAAAAATAAATAGAACTACCTTCTTGGAATCTGTTTATCAGAAAAGTCAGAGTCAAACAAAATCTTCATTCGGCGCCCCCTTCGCCTTTCGTTCTGGCGTCCGGGGCATATGGCCCCTCTGCACTCCCCCTCCCAGGGAAATCGGTTGGCGGTTGGTAATTATCGGTGAGGGTCAGTTTCACACAGAAGATAGGGGTGGAGACTGACCTTGGAAAATGTTATTGATTCTCCTGACACAGGAAGGGATTTAAATGATAGAAGGCGTAAACATGGTACATTTGGAATTGTAGAACAGCTCTTTTTTCTAATTCATTTGCAGTCTTCTGTTATAGATGAATCTTTTTATAAATCTGTAAATTTTAATACCTTTGGTTCAGTTTTCTTTTTGGATTTTCCGGCTGTGAGACATTTTTATGCGAATTCGATATATATACATATACATTATACATTTTTGTATGTAAAGATAAAAAAAAGAATCTTCATTTGGCGCCCCCTAAGCTTTCTGTTCTGGCGCCCGGGGTACAGAAGGTTGGGGGGGCACGTGCCCCCCCGACGCTACGCCTATGGTATTCTGCCCCACTCTTCCAGAAGAGCTCTTTCCAGTTCTTGGAGAGTTTGTGGGGGTTGTTGGCGGCCAGAAACTCGTCTTCCTAGAGCGTCCCAAACGTGCTCGATTGGATTCATGTCTGGAGAACACGCTGGCCATTCCATTCGAACGATTCCTTCCTCGAAAAGGAAATCCTCCACCAGGTTTGCACGATGTGGCCTGCAGTTATCGTCCATTAAAATGAAGTTATCTCCGATTGCTGCAGCATAAGGGACTACAAAGGTCTGAGGATTTCATCCCTATATCGGCGACCAGTTAGAGCTCCATCTCGAATGATGTAGAGGTCAGTGCGCCCGTCAATGGAGATGCCACCATACACCAACACTCCTCCACCGCCAAATCTGACACTTTCGTGCACGAACGCAGGATTATTCCTACTGCCACGGTCCCTCCAGATGAAAATACGCCTATTATCCGGATGCACAGAAAAACGGGACTCCTCAGAAAACAGAATATTGCTCCATTCATTTCTCCTCCAGTTGACATGCTCGGTTGCCCACTCCCTGCGGTCGCGACGATGCCTTGATGTTAATCTAACACATACCATCGGTCGGCGAGCATACAGACCTACAGCATGGAGCCGGTTTCGGACAGTCTGAGTTGAAATCGTGGTGCCTGTAGCCGAACGAAAGTGTTGTTGGAGAAGAGTAGCGTTCATGGTTCGGTGTCTCCGAGCTGTTAACGCTAAATACCGATCTTCATTGGGCGTTGTTGCCCGTCTACGACCTTGCCCTGGTCTTCGGCCTGCACATCCACTCTCCAAAAAACGGTTCCAGATCCCGGAAATGACACTTTGTTACACTCCAATGGCTTGCGCTACTTCGGCTTGAGTTTGTCCCCCTTCTAACCTACCAGCAATTCTCAAAGCTTCTGAATCTGTCAAATGACTTCGCTGAGACATCGTACTCATCGAAACAAAGCAATCACTGAATGCCGATCATCCTTGTCTTAGTTCTCTTTTATCCAGTTGAAAGTCAAATTTCATTCGCTGCCGCTGAAGCGACGTTTTTGACGTCGAACTCAAAATTTGCATACTCCACAGTTTGAAAACCAGAAAAATTTGCATTTGTGATTCTCTTCTTCTATTTTCGGCAAAAAAAATTTCGTTTATATCTTTATTTTATATAAAACTTCAAATATCCTTTAATTGTTTTGAGCAGTGTATTTACTGTAGTGTGAGAAATACGTATTACGTACGCCACGGTGCAGTAGTAAAATACATTTACAATTTAAAGACTGCAGTTTAAATTGACTATATTCTATTACTTGCAAAATATTTATTTATGCTTTTATTTTAAGTACTTATTTTTACTGATTTAAAAAACTGGTGGGTTAAAGTATGTAATTTTCAAAAGTTATATTTTTTAAATGCTCATTTTTTTATCAAAAAAATTATTTTTTTTTTCAAATGTTTCATTTCATTTTATAAACAATGACATTATTTATATTTCGCCTGCGTAAATTACAAAATACTCATTGATGTACGAAATGTTGATGTTAAAATAAATTTTTTTGGTTTAAGGTATTTTTTCTTCTTAATATTTTTTCTTTTCATCATTTTAAATGAAATTAGTTAGACACATATTTTAAATGAAATGAGCAAATGCATGTATGGATTAATGATGTAGATAAAACAAGAGTTTTTTTTTTAACCATTTGGAAAAATGGTTATTGTTCTCGTCAGGGTAGGAAATCAAAAGCATATCTGAACGTTTTCACTGGTTTAATCCGCAATTTATTCGTTATTTGATTGGTATATACAGTAATCTGTATTTCCCTTTGGTTTCAACAACGATGGACAACAGGGTGTTGCCACTATGACAAAAAAGTAATAAAAACTACAAAAAAAATTAATACATTAGAAACAAATTGAGATACAGCTTTCAAACAAATTGCATTTAAAAGTACATTTTTTTCTCTATCTGACGGTATAAAAAATAACATTGTCGGATGTTTAGAAGTTTAAGAATGAAATTTTATTTAAAATTGGTCGTGAGATTTTTTGGAAATCTGATGACAGAAAAGCCTTTTCCCGAACAGCCAATGAAATGCTTGGATAATACGCAAGTTTCAGGAAATCTTGCAATTTTTACGTGTAATAACACTATTAAGGTTTAATTCATGGCGTACGTAATGTATGACCAGCTCCGTAGAAGTTTAAAAATTTACAGTACCGAAAATTGTAAAACTGAAATTTCTTTTAAAATTTGTTCACGATGGGTCCAGGAATGTTATCGTTTAATCCATGGCGTACGTAATGTATGATCAACTCCGTGCAATTTTTTATGTCTTAAATTTTAGTCTTTGAAAAAATCATTTTCCAGATGGTCGTTGTAATTTGTTAAATTGATATATATATATATATATATATATTATTTTTATTATTATTATTTTATGGTTATAATATAATGTGACGAAATGTACACCCGCAAGCAGTTTTTTTCCGTACGGACTGTCCATTGCTATAGTAACGTATATAAGAAATTAACAATTGTAATCTTAGACACTAGCCGCCCTTGGCGACCAGTTTGGTCTCCCTTAAAATGTATGTTTGGGAAAGCATGCTAAGTATTGTATCGTGTTACTTTTATTCCTAATTTAATTTACTTTGACGTTGAACTCCCTTAAATATAATTAATATAATCCCTTAAGCTAATATTAGTTTTTGTTGCATTAAAATATCTCAATTTGTTGATTTTCTGTAAATATGTAAACCCTATTGGTTTACAATGGAAGTCTACGGTAATTTGGCGAAATATTAGAGATATCGATAAGTTGGCGTCACTTTTGGCGATATATCTTCAAGTTAGAGGCAAACATGGCGGCATTTGGCGACAGTTCAGGGGGGGCCTATGGTAACCCCCCTTATAGGTATGGAGATTTATGTATGGAGAGTAATTTTTACTCTGTTTCTTTTTAAAGTTAGGACAGCAGGAAAGAAAAAATGAAACATTATGTAATCTTTTTTTAGGATTTCTAAATGTATTACTTAGCATATAATCCTAAGTTAATTAATTAATAATTGATAAAAATATATATCCTTCTATATATAAAAAAAAAGTAACGATTTAGAAATGGACCCATGAAAATCTGCGTAAATACCACGAAACCCATCTGATTGGTCAGAGCTTTCTGAAGCTATAAGAAGGGTTACCAGGGGGGGGGGTGATGCGGGCTATATCGCCAAGTTTGTCGCCAACTTGGCGATATATCGCCGAATTTTGCGTCTAAAATTACTCGCCCAAAGTGACTTGGT
This sequence comes from Maratus speciosus, assembly GCA_963932465.1. NCBI lineage: Eukaryota > Metazoa > Arthropoda > Arachnida > Araneae > Salticidae > Maratus > Maratus speciosus. Next base: position 106,624,539 of record OZ010797.1, read on the forward strand.
GCTATTTCCAGTATTTCGCCAAATTTCCGTAGGCTTCCATTGAAATTCAATAGGGTTTCCTTGCTTGCAGAAAATCAACAAATTGTGATATTTCAATGCAACAAAAACTAATGTTAACTTGTGAATAGAGCTTAATTGAACTATTTACATTATTTTTAAGTACAAACACTAACTATTTACAATATTCGTAATACTTTATGTACAATTTTATACTTAATAATTCTTATAATTATGAAACTCTATAAGCTCTAATGATTATGCTCTTGGAGATAAGAAAATAAAATTGTCAGGAGTTGGGGAGGAGCGTGTTTTTACCAAGTGGAATCCAAAAATTGAATGTGTAGAAAATAAGGGATCGCGAAGAGATCCAGGATGGAAACGCGAAATAATTACGTCTAAGGTGGGCTAGAAAATAGGGATTGCTTTGCGATACCGAATGGAATCGAGAGGCGATTACGTGGGGAGTTGGTGAGCGTAGCGAGCAGGGGGGCAGAGCCCCCCTCGTTTTTAAATATATTACATTCTTCATTTTTAATTTATTTTCAGTATTTTTTATTTAAAAATGTTTCATTGTTGCAGTTTTAATCATTTGGCATATTTTGGCGAGTGTTCATTGGCGCATAATTAAATCTATTCTTGTTTCAACTCGCATAAAATTGTACGAGGTACAGAAAATATTTGTTGAGTTATCACCTGAGATAGGCTAACAGTAAAATGCCTTAAAATTAATGTATTAATTTACAATTATTTTTTTATAATATTAAAGTGTTGCATTGTCATTATTGACCTATAAACACCCCTGTAAGCATAATGTTTATAATTCTAACATACCAATAAGTGAGTTAAAATCAATTAGTGATTGCAAAATTCCATCTTTACATATAAAAACTAGGTTGACTTAAATAAAAAAAGTGCAAAATTAGAATTACTGATTGAGAAATAGTAAAAAAGACAGGCAATCGACCAAAATAGGAAGTTATGAAAGAGGGAGAATTTACCGTAGCGAAGCGCGGGTACTCAGCTAGTCAGACATAAGAGCAAAATATGTTACTTTTTAAAGCACACATTTATCAAACGACAGAAACAAAAATTCTTTGCAGTTCTAAATGCTAATGTTTCTGAGAAGTAGGCAGTAATACAAGTAGATTTTGCTGAAAACTTCACCATAAAATGCAAAATGAAGTTCAAAGTGCACATTGGTGCAACACAATTGATGATTATCACAATAGTACTTTTCACTTTTTTTTTGGCCAGCTAAATTTTACTTTCATAAAATAAAATATCTTACAAATACTTTAATATGGGCTAAGAAAAAATAAATATGTTTAAAACTGGAAATCATTAAATAATAACAAATAAACATATTGGTTTTTACAGAAAGCCACCACTTTTAATTGTTAAACTTCCAGTAACTTAAAACTGTGAAGAAATCCTAAAAACATTGAATTTATAGCTCAATGTTTGATAAGGGTAATTAAATTTAAACTAAAAAAAATAATAATGCATTTACAGACTTAAAAAATACACTTGTGAACTGTTCACATCCTCCCCCATATGTTCTGTTTTTAAGTGCCGCATCTACCAACTTCAGCCTAACTTATAAAAAAAGATATTTTTAATTGAAATAAGGGAATAAAACTTTTTGTAGACTTACCTAATTAATGCCACTATAGAATGTAACACTGATATTCTACTTAAAAAAATGTCGAATGGATTTTTACTTCAATAACTTAGAAGACTTTTTTACTTCACACCTTCTAAAACAAACAAATTACAACTACCAGAAATCAAAATGGCTTATTGTTCTGAAAATTCAGCCAAAAGATGGAACCAGTACTACTATCTATTGGTAATGTTTTTATTTTTTTTATTTCAAATTAACAGTGAAATGTGTCCTGTTCACCTGTGCCCCCCTCTCCCCTATATGAAATAGATTTGTATTTGACTTCTGTATAACTGCATAATAATGTTTAATCCAGTTTACAATGATTTATGTATTAATTTCAATAATTTTAAAATGAAAAAGAAGCTTACAAACTATATGGAACTTTTTGTCATTCCGTTACCAGAGTAAGATTTTCTTTTTGCATTGTTCTATAACTATTTATTGATTTAGAAATTCGAAAACCCAAGAATATTTCATAATTAGTACCATGTTGGTTCCGCCATTTTCATACAAGCTTTATTATTTACCATTTGGCTGAATTTTACATTATAAGCTCGTGGAGAAATACTAGTGTAGAAAACCCGTCATTCCGTGACCATTAATAAAGTTACAGTTATTTTTATTCTTAATCACTTAAATCCTAACTAGTAAATATATTTAATGAAAGTTAATGGAGGAGTTTAAAGTTCAGATAAAACAAAATTTCTAATTCCAATATTTTTGAATTCTAGGATTAAAACAACATCTACTTATTAATTAAACTGTCATTCCGTTACCCTGGAATGGCCCTTATGTCAGAAAGTTGACCCTTTGGATTTGAGAACAGCCTTAAAAATAATTTATCAGTTGATTTATATCTTCCGTGATAAATAGAATGCTGTTAGTAAACCAAGATTGTGATGTCAACATATGAGATTTGTTTGTAATCTACTATACTGGATGGATTTCAATGGCATTTGCACTGTTAGTTAGACAATTTTTCAGAGAAGGTTTTAATATATATATTTCTTATTTTATGATTGCATATTTTAATACCGTGTGGATAAGAGACCAAAATACATCATAAAACACGAGAAATAAATGGCATTCAAAATTCTGTTAGTATAAGCAAAATACTTGCTTATACTTTCAGTAGAAAATTTATAAACATTCTAATCATGCTTTATTCACTACAAAACTAGATAGCAAACTTATATATATTATCTCTTTAAAAAATATATGTACAGATATTTTTAGTTAAAAAAATCTACAACTATTACATTTTATTTTTATAATGTTCAAAGTAAAATATGATTTCCAGCCTAGTCTCGATAAAAATTCACTCCTAAAGTACTCAAAAAAAAAAAAAAAAAATCAAGGAATTATTCTACGCGCAAAAGGATATTTTCGCACAATATATATATTTTTTTTTCATTTGGATTTGCTTAATGTTTATATCATTATACATATACATACTATATATATAATCACTTAGAAACGAAACATTGAATATTTAAAAGGCGTTCGGATGTAAAACTTTCATCTCGAAATACCTCATTTTCTCACATTTAAATAAGTATTTTATTCATATCATAATATTAAGTAAGATTATTATTATTATAATTTTTATTATTATAATAAAAATACACGTGCCTCTGTATAATAAAAATAAAAAATATATCTTCATCAAAAATATCTTATTCATTATGAAAAATATAAAACAACCAATACACAAAACAAAAAAAAATTATGACACAATGTGGGACTGGACGGATTCGAACCCAGAATCCCTAGTCTCGAGTTCACTGCCTTATCCATTCAGCCATCTAACACACGTTCCTTTTGCAACAAAATATCTTTATAATTAGCACCATAATTAATCAAATCCATGATCTGTTCCTGAACACCCTACGTGTTATTCCATCCATGATATTGACCCACTCCATGTTCCTGCCTCCTGAGCTCACCGCGTGCAACTTGAACACACTCTATTTTTCAGGTGTGTTATGCTGCGTTTACACTATGTGGCCTGTCAGGTCTTTTGGGTCTTTCAGGTCCAAGAATCGGAAAAATTGCGTTCACACTACAGCATAAGAACTTGGCTTGCGCATGCGTATATTTGCAGGTTGGGGGAAGGGAGGGACAGTCGTGTTTGTTTGTTTACGTTCGTATTCGTATCGAAATGAACGTGTCAAAATTGTTTGCACCGTAATTTCTTTTGCACAGACATTAATTACGTGTAAATTAATAAAAATTACGCGTTTTTCTAAGCTCATTGCCCACAAGGGAAGCAAGAAAATGCAATTGCCCCCTAATTTTCCTTTTCTCTGACTGTGAAAAAAACAAAATTTGTTCTTTTCAAACAGTTTAAAATAATGAAACACAGAGAGAAAATGAATCTAACTTTTTTTTGTTGTTGTTGTTGTCTGAGGAAGGGGTACGATTCCTCCTTTCCACAAAATAAAATTTACATTTATTTTTCCTTTTGATTTAAGGGGGCAGTTTACCTTAAAATTTGTCAAAAAATTGATTTTTCTTTTTTAATATTAAATGAAAGCCTGTTTAATTGTGAATATTTTGACACCTCATTTTTATCCATACCGTAAATATATCGAGAGGTATTGTAAATTTTGTTAAAACACTCAGTGCAATTACCACACAAATTAAAACTTTAAATGGCTTTTTCTCCATTTTCATATTTTCTTCACTTTCATGTTTTAAGGCTTTTTCTGTATTTGAGATAGAGATTTTTAAGCTTTTTTTTGTGCATGTTCTTTATTACATATGTGACAAATCTGCGCATGGAATTAGCCTTTAGGTTTTTTGTTATTTAAAAAAAATAAAAGTATATGAAGATATGTTAGATTTCATCCTTTTGCACTATATATATATCAGTAAACAAATCATAATAAATGTAATATTAGATGTGTCTAAAAATCCATGTGCAAGTTTGTGTAGTACACATTTGGAAATCTAAAAAAAAAAAAAAAAAAAAAAAAATGGGCAAAAATATCAATTTTTTTTTTAAGTAGTAGGGATTTAAAAAAATTCAAATTTTTATAAAATTTTTAATTAAATAAACAGTTAATTTTTTTTTCAAAATGTACTTTTAGTTGAACATTGAAATTCAGTGAGTTCACCATTTGAAACATATTTAAAATTTAAAATAAAGAAAATTGTTGAAAAGGGAAACTGTCCCTTAAGTGTTCAGAAATTACCTTAAACAGGGGTCCAGGAGGGCAAGGACGATTTTTCTTTTTGATTTAAGTGTTCAAAAATTACTTTAAACAGGAGGGCAGGGACGACCCCCTGACAAAAGAGATAACTGCTTCAATTCTTCATTTAAAAAAAATCGCAGTAGGAGCTTACTTTTGTTTTCTTAATTGCTATATGTATGGTTTGGCTTTAATGTTGACATTATGCTGCTACAATGTGAAATGAATACCAACACTGATGGAAAACCTAATCGAAGACATCATCAGTAATCAGGTTACCATTCATTTCACATTGCAGTAGAGCGTATGATGTTGCTATGGCAACACCACTCTCTGGTGCAACAGTTAACTGCTTGTCTCATTATTTATACAGTACACTCCCTCTAATCCACACAGGTTGGGACCAAGGGTTTTGCAGATTATAGAATTTTGCGGATTATAGGTCATTTCTTTGTTTACATTGTAATATTTGGAATTTATCAACAAATATAGTAACCACATTGTAAATAAATAACACAGAAATAAAAGAAACTGCTTATATATTTATAAACTGTACCCAATATTAGAAATACATTTAAATAATATAATAATGCACAATTAATAGAAACATTTCAATTTATTTTTAGATCTCAAGTATCGCAGTGATAATGGTTTGCTTTATAGCTTTTAATTTATACTCTGCAATTTAATCTTGAAGCCTTTTACAAGAGTCAGGATTTCTTGATAAATAAGAAAAGTTTATTTTTCTAAAAGATTAAGACATTTATCCAAAGGAGCTGAACCTTCTTTGAAAGTAATTTTACCTTTCATATAGCCAACAAATGCGTTCAGAATATAGCAGTCTAATAGTTATTTATAAGATACACAGAATATTTCTTTCTAACTAATGCAAAAATGCATTAAAAAATTTTAGTGCATTTAAAATTAATTAAAATTCTTAATAAATTCATCAGTTTAGTCAATATTTATTACAGTCAAAATGTGAGTTATCTTGCTTCAAAAAAGATTCTATCTCTTTGTTTACATGTTTGTTTACATCTGAAATATAGTGCAGATTATAGGCGTTTGCGGATTATAGAGTTGCGGATTAGAGGGAGTGGACTGTATTATTATCATCTGTGACACTACCTTCTGAGCAATAAATCTTTAAAACGACAATGAGGAAAAAATTAATTTTCTTTGACACAATAATAGTAAATTCCTGCTGTTTTATAAGGGAGAATACAGAATTTCTTTGGCACATGTAACAGAAAATATTTCATTTTCCTGACAATACTGGAAAAAAAGGAACTAAATGTAACCTTTCATGAAATTTTACTTTTGGACAGTTTGAAAATAAAGCTTTTACTTTATAGATAATGGACATTAATTTCAGAAGAGCAAGTGTCCTCACCTGATGATAAAACAATATTTTTAAATGGAAACTTACATTATCGCTTGTGAAAATTAAATCTACAATGATTACATGAAAATGACGCCATTTTCTATATACTTTTAGTCGTGATGTTACATTTAAATAAAGGTACTATGGTAACACTTATAGTAAAGGCTTAAAAATTTATATATGAAAAATGTGCATTATCTGTTCAAAATGATGCCATTTTTGCATGTGAAAATACAGTGAGTTTGATTTTTAATTGATTTATAAAAATAATGCTCATACCCATTTTCTTTTTGTGGCAATATGAAAGAAAAGTTGCATTAGAAAATTAAATAACATTTTTTAAAAATTATAAACTATAGCAGATGGTTGAAAATAGGGCTGAGAAATCTGATAATTGTTTTAAATTTGCAATAATTTTACTCCCATTCTAAAACTATTGTATGGTGTTGTACATATATAATGTTATCAACATTTAGGTAATTTTACTCCCCACCCCATCACTTACAATATCATACGTTATCATTCCTCGACCCCCCCCCCCCCACACACACACACACACCTTAATGAAATCATTATCAATGTTTAAAAATCCTTTTTATTTTTTTTATGTTTGCGTTGGCATAAAGATATGATGTTACATTTAACAACTGTATATCAATTAACATCTAAAAGGGGCACTTACTATTTAAAAAGGTATAAGACTATTTTGATGTAAAGAAAAAATTAAAGCACTAAAACAAAAAATATCGTTTGAATTAAAAAAAAAAACCTTTCCCCAAAAATATCTTATGACAATCAAATGTCAGGTCCCCCCCCCCCCTCCCACACACATTAAAATGATAATTTTATATATGCACAGCCCTTAACACTGCAGCAGCAAAAGAAGGTGACATTTCAAAATTCTCCCAAAGTATTTAAAAAACTAATAAGTTGTATTGAAAATACCTTATATTATAAAGAAGCTTTTCTATGAAACCTTTAAACACATAAATGCTAAACTTATTATGTTTGCTTTAACTTTTCATTACATTGGTTTTTATTTGTCACATATTGTATCCCACAAGTAGTAATAACTCTCCAAAACCCCTTACAAATAAGGATACTGGCTGCACCACCTGTATAAGGAATATACACAAATTATGAAAAATTAGACATAGATTATGAAACACTCTCCAACAGTAGCTATTAAGAAATTTAATATTTTCTTACAATGAAATGAAATATCTAAATGTGCCATTTAAAAACACGTAACTCAGTAAAAATGCATTTTCAGCACTTGTTGTCCCCATAACACTTTTTGATGCATTATATTTATTGAATTTCACATTTAAATAGCACCCTCTATAGCGAACATCATTAGCATTTAATAATTACAATGCAATCACAGTATATTTACAAGTGTGACAAACTGAATTCATAAATACTTTTCAACCATGTTGAAAGTGTTTTTCTCATTTTATATCTTAGCCATTTTTTTTTATAAAAAATAAATAGATAATTAAAAACAATTCTTAAATCAAGGTTTACATGATAGACAAAACAAGTAAATACCTGAAATACCATTTATAATAAAAATATATAGTCAAATAAAAGACAACAAATTTTTAATAAATTTCTTTTATTTGAAAGTACAAGTTACAGAAACAAAATAAAAATTCTTTATATTATAAATATTATTGAATATAATGATTACTACGTATAATAAATGAAACAATATTAATATGTATCATAATGGTCTATGATGATGACAATGTTTTGCAGAAAACTTTATTGATCTGAAGAAACAGGTATTTATATTTCAATCTGAAAGGAAGATAAAGCATTAGTAAAAATTGAGTAAAAATAAACTGTGTAACTAGCTAAATTGTGAACTATTAAGACATTTTTTTGGAAAGAAGCGAGATAATCATTTAATAACTTTCAGTTGGTATAATAATTAAGAAGTAATAAATAGTGCATCAAAACCAAAAAGCATGTTCTTGACATACCTAAAAAAAGGGAAAGAAAGAAAATTTCAGTCCATTAATTGAAATAAAGAATACATAAATTAGTAAATAATATTTAGTGAGACAAAAAGAAATAAGTCTAATTCAAACTGCTAAGAATATCAGTAGATTGAAGACATACAAATTGCAAGTGATCCTATTAAAAGGGAAATCCTTTGTTTACACATCAACATTTCTAAAAATATTACAAGAATGTATATAGAGTATTGTATATTTACTTCTCATAAATAAGAGAAACTTATTGTGTGGCTGACAGAACTGCTTTCAGGGAAGTCAAAACTCATACTAAATTTAAACAAGTTAGAAATTGTACGGCAAATGAGACGTGCGTTCATACTGTAACTAGTTTTATAAATATTCATATCTTGGTGCAATAGCTGTTGCAGTTTTATGCAAAAATGCACGAATACAAAATTTATTATGATTCTATATATTAAATTCAGTAATATGGAAATAATAGAATTCCATCTTAAATATGACGTAATCAACATGGCAACCTAGAATCATTACATGTCATGGGATATCACTGAATTAATTATGTACGATAGGATTTAATAGAATGAAGAAAACTTTTATTAATATCTTTTTAAGTTTTAATTTGATTTTCTTAAAATTTGAAATGTCTTGACAAAATTATGCAACGATTATATATATATATTAAATTTCAAACCATTTGGTTGGGTATTTTTTGCGCTGTTATATGCGGACAGATGGACAAACTAGATGAAGACTATAGGTGCTTCGTATTTATATAGTTACAAACACATCTAAAAAGAGCTTAAAAAACACTATTTCTGTTTCCCTTTCATTCTGATAAAAATAACATTAAAATGACTTGAAATGGAATAAGTAATTTTTAAGGGGAAAAAAGTTGTTTTATTTTTTCTGTATGAGAATAAATAAAATTGTTAATTTCAGAATGAATGAGTTCGGGCCCACCCGAGCTCAAAGAATGGTACAAAAATGTAGCCCAAGCCCATATCTCTCATCTCTAGTAGTAACACGAGAACACAAACTAAATGTTCAACCAACGGCAATGTTCTTTTCAAAATTCTTATTTGCATTACAATACTTTTTTTTTTTTTTGGCCTGGGTAATCTGAACTTGATGTCTAACCAAATATGTTTACTTTTTATTTCTTTGGTTGCAGTTTTTTTTTCTTCTGAGGACACTTTTAATTTTGAAACAAGTTCTGAAACTGAAATTTTCCTCTGAAAAACTGCACCTGAAATCAAGGGCAAAAAGATACCCAATTAGACATGTCCCACACAAAACAGAAAAAATTATTTAAAAATATTCAAAAGCAAACGATACATTTGTAAAGTTCCCATTGGTTTAATATTAGTTTGCAAGCATCTTTCCATGAGAGTTAACATAGTATAATTAATAAATAAACTTAAAATTTCGAACCCGAAATCAAAATAACATTAATTATTAATAACATTAAAACTCTTCATTTCACGATTTGCATAGTAATATAAAAATAATTTTAAAATATGGTACTTTTCTGTTAGTCGGCAGAGGCGATAAATCAACAAATATTTTTCCTTTGTCATCATTCGCATTGCATTCACTTAATTTTAAATATAAACCATTCACTCATTTCATTCTAATACATATGTCACATTTAAATACATGCCTTTCACTCATTTCGATTCAATTGCAGAAAAAAAAAAATATATCATCAAAATACTGTTTCTAATTTTCATGTGTGTAAAAAAAAAAAAAAGGTGTTATTGGAAAGATTTGTACACGAGTAACATAAAAGTACCAAAAATACTCAGAAGTTAAATATAAGTATTAAATAGCTTAACCAGCATGAGTAATAGTCAGTGTAGAATAATTTAAATAGAAAAAATAAGAGAATATGCTTTCCACACGTGGAAGAATTCAATAAAACACACTTATTTATATTACGCACTATACATAAAGGTTATTTTTCAAAAAAAAGCAGGGGGGGGGGGGGGACAACCAAACGCAGCTAATGCGCAATATGTTTTACTAATAAACATCATTACTTTCCATATGTTATATTTATAAACTGCATTAATTACAACTAAATAAAATAATCAAACCATACAAGTGATAAATTTTATACCTATGGTCATTTAAATTTCTCAAAACGCTTTTGAACTAAATTCTGATTCAGCAGCTATGAATATTATCATTAACATCTCAAAACTAATCTTTTGAGCTAGAAAAAAAAACATTTAAAAAACTTTTACTTGCTATGCTCACAATTTCTTAGTTAATTCATATTTAAAATAAAGTATGAAGCTGCAGCTTGCTTACAAAATATATTATAGGAAAAATGTAAATTTTGTGAGCGAAATCTAAAAGCGTAAAAATCATAAAAGCATGGCTTCCGATTTTTTTTTTTTTTTTAATGAATTTTGACCCAAAAATTTAGAAGACTTATTTCAAATTATAGCATTTTATGGCACCGAATACGTATTAATTCCAATTTTGATTGTTGTTGAATACTAAGGTCATTCCATGGTAACTTACGTTATAATTTAAAATAATTTACCAGTGGTAATTTCAGTAATATAACACCAAAAAATTTTCAAATGTTAAGTTGACATGATTTGTTAATTAAACCTATCCAAAGGCCAATTTGGATAAAAATTACCTAGAAAATGAAAATTTTTTATGGCAACTTACGTTACTTTTTCAGTAATGTCAGTTACCATAAAAAATATAACTGGCAGAGTTCAAGAAAAAACACTAAAATTAGGCTATTATCATCTAAATTTATCTTTGAATAGGTTTAATTAACAAATCATGTCAACTTTGCATTGTGAATATTTTTTTTTGGTCTTTTATTACTAAAATTACTGAAGTAAACTGTTCTAAATGTAACGTAAGTTAACATCGAATGACCCAGTGAATTATAAATATTGATTGAGCGAAACAAACAATATCACTTATTTTATTTTGAAGCTCAGAGCTTTATAAAAATTAATTACAATGTTGACATATTTTAATTAAATTCTAAAATACACCATATGCTCCTGATAATTTCAATAACTTGTACTAATGAAATAGATAATTCATATCACTTCAAAGAATTGTAAATAAACAACCCAAATCACAACAACAACAAACAAACAAACAAACAAACAAACAACAACATTAATAATAATAGTAATACATTTTAGATTAGTTCAACATTAACAAATATTAAATCAAATACATTAGATTATTACATATGCAGCTTAATAATTATTAAACAAATAAAAACCATGATACTATCACAGATAATACATTTTATATTATTTCAATATTAAATAACATATATGCAGTTTAATAATTATTAAGCTGATATTAAATTAAAATTATCCAGGTGTACCAAATGGAAGAAAAAGGAATTAGAAATGGAAGAGATATCATTTGATCATAGTTCACAGCTACGAAGCATATATATGTAAAATATATACATAACCATATTCTCAAATATATACATTATTACTAATTAATTACTGTGCTTAAATTGCTTATTTAACACTGTGATCTTATTTTAGACAAATCTGATAAGTTATTCTAGCTTTCGTGTAATTTCTGAATTTTTTAAAGTCTGAGCGACACATTTTTTGCAATATCAAATCCTTGAAAAGTGTGTATAGGGAGGGAGAGGTTAACTGCTTCCCACTAACAGAATACTCATATTCGATGTTTATATAAAACATAGTTTACATATTTACATAAACTACATTTTTTAATTGGTCATTTAACGCCATTTTATAAATTAAAAAAACTAATGCGAAGGAAACATTGATTAAAGAATAAAAGGAATTAAATAATAAATATTGTATTGAGAATAAAATTTTCTTAGATACAGATTGATTTTGTGAGAAAAATGACGTTATATATAAAAGATAAAACAATGATAAATAAAATACAGATCATGTACTTTTGAGAAAAATGACTTACAATCATCATACACGAATATTATTGAAGATTCATATCTTCAAAAAAAGCATGCAAATCTCATGTAAAAGTCGGGTCAACAGGCAATCGACAAACATTCACATAACTGTTGAAAATGTCCCATTGAAAACATCCTCCAATGTAAATAAATAGAAAAAAAAAACTAATAAACTAATAAAAACAATGTAGAATGCATTTCAAAATCCCTCGTTCTAAGCAACAGAAAAAATATAAAAAAACTACATACTTACAGTCAGTCATACAAGTTAGTAATACTTTATTTATACGACAGTTCCTGATTGATGAATTTTAAGTAGAAAACAACAAAACAACACATAGTCCAAGGGTATCAGACAATCCACTTTCTTGCAGAAGATCACAAATGGTAGTCACTTATTATAGAAGACTACACACCTGCGATATCCTGAGAGCAAACTTGGTAAAATAGGTATTTATCTTGGCACCAGCAGATTCTAATCTCTACTTCTAGTATAACTTTTATAGGTTTGAAAGTTTTTCAAACTCTTTCTGAAAAAAAAAATAATTTACGAACTTTTCAATCGTAAATCATCTCTTGTGGGGTAGTGGAGAGAAAAAATTCATGTTCTAGATTTTACAGTCTTAATATACTACTACCGATTAATTATTAAAGAAAACTTCAGAAAGATAAACATATAAGATAAAATTTTAAAAAGAATAAGGGATGGTTTATAAATTATTAATAATAATTACAAGTAAAAACTTTATTTAAAAACAAGTTTATTCAATTTAAAAAAAGTTAAATTTTATATGTCATTAGAATTTTTTTAGGGGGAGGATAAGAAGCTAAATACAATTCAAAGTCTTCATATTACTTTAGATAGTACCGTATCATTGTAAAAATTAACACATTTAAAACTGATTAATAATAATGTAAATCATGTATGCAGAGTTTGCTATGATCAGTCAATTATATAAAAATAATAGAGAAAACTTTGGAGTTAATTCAAAATTAATTCTATGGTTAAAAATTTGTTGCTAGTTTTAGGATAAATTAAAAAATTGTCAGTATACTAAAAATGCATTGAAATAGAATATCAAATAAATTCCTGAAGGAAATTAAACTATTTATTCACAAAAAAGGCATTACCGTACATTATAATAGAATGAGGAACATACAGTAAACTCTGTCTAAGGCGGAAACGATCGGGACCAAGAATTTTTTCCGCTATAGACAATATTCCGCCTTAGACAAATTTTACTCTATGTCTATGGATTCACAGGGACATGAAAATCTTTCCGAGTTAGACAGATTTCCGTCTTACACAGAGTCCGCCTTACAGAGAGTTTACTGTAATTATCTATTAACAAATGCATAGGCAGCGTTGTATGTAAATACAGGAAGATGCAAATTAAAGAATTTACGAATACATCGTTTTATAGAGTTTGGTAATATTAAAAAGTAACATAATTAAGAAATTAATTTTAGTAGCGTAGTATGTAAATACATGAAAATAGTAACTTACGATTGTATAGCTTTATAAAAGAAACTTCTACAGTTATGAAACAATGTAAAGAAATGCTTAAAACATCTGAAAAACCATTACGTACCTTTAATTTGTAAATCCCTTATTAATTTCAAATAATCTTTAAAATCATAAGCTGTCGTCTGCTTCTTCAATCTTTTAAAATGGCAGAATACAGAAAAATGAAGCACGCTGATTGGTTGGGTCTAGTATTTTAAAGCCAAGGCCTAGACCACAGAGACCAAGCATCGCAGACCACGCAGACCCTCCTAAACACGGCTAAACCCACGCCTGGTAGACCTCGCAGACCTTGTAGACCTGATAAGCCACAGTGTAAACGCAGCATTATTCGACCAATTTCTTTAAAGACAGGTTGTCGTACTCGCTTAGATAGTACAGGTAAAATAGGCTTTTTCAGAGACAACTAATGGCTATTCACCAAAATTTGGTAAGAACTTAGTTTTGGCACCAGAAATGGACCCAAATGACACTGTAAAACAACTTTTTTTTGGGGACCCATTGCATCTTCATTTCTAGTGCCAAAACAGAGTTCTTAAATTTTCGTGAATGGCTATCAGATGTTGCTGTAAAAACGTATATTACCGACACAGAAGTACAACTTTGGACTTTGTATTCGTAAAACCTGGCGTAACTTTGTAATAAATGATCGTATTGACTTGCGGATGGTGTCATTCTATTCAGAATTTAAAAATACATAATAAACGATACCCCACTAAACGTACTTAAAAATTTTTGATTTCTCCTTCCCTCCCTGAGTAAAAAGGCTCCCTTTCCCCCACCTCCTCAAACATGGTAAAAGAACTTTTTTTTTTTGGGGGGGGGGGGAGGGGGGGTTGGGTACGGGTACTCATCGAATATTTATTTCTAGTACTTAAAGCGAAGTTCTCCCCCAATTTTTGTGAATGGCCGTCAGTTGTCGTATTTTACTCAATTTTTCGTCTATGTTACTTGATACTAAGAGCATATTCCAGTGAAAAGTATATTTTTCATTTAATTGCTCGCAAAGGGTTAAAAAAAGGCGAAACAAACTTTTGTTGTTCAGATGACTGCCATTTAGTCAAATATCCACTACTTGTTTGTATAAATTCCAGAGAATTTAATGCTCGTTCGTAATTTAACGACCAAGTTTTTTTTTTTCAGATGCTTGTGACATGAGAAAAATTATCACCCGACTGGAAGTCCATGTCGCGCACCTAAAGGCACCTATATTAATTTTAACTCAATTTTTCTAATTTGTAAATAAATTACATGTAATTGTATTATATGTAATATTAATTGTAATTTTCAAGCTGATTGGAAATGTGTCCAGGATTCGAACT
Organism: Maratus speciosus; assembly: GCA_963932465.1. Taxonomy (NCBI): domain Eukaryota; kingdom Metazoa; phylum Arthropoda; class Arachnida; order Araneae; family Salticidae; genus Maratus; species Maratus speciosus. Next base: position 106,639,564 of record OZ010797.1, read on the forward strand.
AGGAACCTAAGTCCAAGAGCCAACAGTACAAAAGACTTATTAAGCACAAGAAAAAAAAACCCTTTATTTTATGGAAGAATAGAAATAGCAGAATTTAATGATCCATGTCTGTCGGAAGTGAAGTGGTGCATAAGCCAAATATTAATATCACCAGTGGTTGAGTCGTAGATTTATCATTGTGTTTGTCCTGCAAACAAATATATGAAAACATGGAGGATAGTTGTAGGACAAACACAATGATAAACCTACGAGTCAGCCACTGGTGGTATTAATTTTTAGCTCACAGGCTATCAAAGCCCGAGAGCTAATGTGCCCGCAGGTTCTGTATGTATGTACGTACGTAACGCGATATCTTTTGATAGATATATCCGATTTGCTTCAATTTTTTTTCTAGGTTCATCCTGATAAGGCGCTACCCATATTAGTTTTTTGGGGTTCATTGGTTAAGTATAAAGGGGGTACGGGAGGTCTAATAACCCCTTAGATAAATGGGTTTTTCTTGCAAAATTATGAGATTTGCTTCAAATTTGGTACACTGGTTAATTCTGATAAGGCGCCTTCCCTGATTAGATTTGGAGGTTCATTGGTTAAGTGTGGTGGCGAACGGGGGACTAATAACTCCTTAAGTTAGATAAATGGGGTTTTCTATCTGATTTGCTTCAAATTTGATATACCGGTTTATTCTGATAAGGCCCTTCCCTGATGAGATTTGGAGGCTCATTGGTTAAGTATAAAGATGTGAAACAGGAGGGGGGTTAATCACCCCCTTAATTTATTTTTCATATTATACAATTAGTGTGAATAGTCTGTAAGCTCAATTCCATCAGTTTAACTGGGCACCTTTTTTTATTGGCTTATGTACCCCTTCACTTCCGGCAGACATGGATCATTTGATTCCTCTACTTCTACTCTCCCATAAAATAAAGGTTTTTTTTCTTGTATTTGATAACACAGGTTTTTATGCTGTTGGCTCTTGGATAATTTGTCTTAAGTTAACAATGTTCTCCCAACTGAGTCATCCTGGACAAACCTGATGGACCATTCTCACACAGAGAACCTTATTGATTGTGGCATCTAGTCAGGTTCAGTTGGCAGTTTAAGTCTGGTTCAAATCCTGGCCAAGAACTTTTTTAATCAACTGGGAAAATTATAACTCATAAGGCGCCTTATCAGTATGGTTCTGATCTTGAATAAAATAAGCTTATATTTATAATACAGCTCATACTTGGCACAATACATACAATTCCCACGATTTTCACGAAATAGTGATATGACGAAACACTTGCACACCTACAGAAAGGAAAACACCTTTGTTTGTGAATTATGTTCCAAAGGATTTTCACAAAGTAGTGATCTGAAAAAACTCTTGCGTACCCATACAAAGGAAAAGACCCTTTGTGAAATATGCTAAAAAGGATTTTCAATGAATGGTAGTCCGAAAATACACTGGTATATTCATACAAAAGAAAAACCATTTCTTTGTGAAATATGTTCCAAAGGATTTTCACGAAATAGTGATATGAAGAAGCACTTGTGCATCCACACAAAGGAAAAACTCTTTGTTTGTGAAATATGCTCCAAAGGATTTTCAATGAATGGTAGTCTGAAAATACACTGGCATATTCATACAAAAGAAAAACCATTTCTTTGTGATGTATGTTTTAAAGGATTTTCAGAAAATGGCAACCTAAATAGACACCTGCTTACTCACACAAAGGAAAAACCCTTTGTTTGTGAAATATGCTCCAAAGGATTTTCTCAATGCCAACATCTAAAAATGCACTTGCGTACCCATGCAAAAGAAAAAACATTTATTTGTGAAATGTGTTTTAAAGGATTTTCACATAGTGGCAATCTAAAAATGCACTTGCTTATCCACACGAAGGAAAAACCATTTGTTTGCGAAATATGTTCTAAAAGATTTTCACAAAGTGGTAATACGAAAAAAAACTTTTTACCCCATACCACTGAAAAACTATTTACTTTTGAAATATGTTCCAAAGCATTTTCAGAAAATTGTGTTCTGAAAAACCCTTGCTTATCCACACAAACTAAAAACACCGAAAAATATTCCAAAGGATTAAAAAAAAAATCTTTTTATTAACTAGTTTTAAAAACGAATGATTTTTGTGTCATATAAATTCTTTTTCTTCTGAAAATTAAAAAAAAAGAAAGAAAGCAAAATACAACTTGTTAGTTTTTTCTTTAAGAAGTTCTAAATTTATTAGACAGAATATTTTTTTTCGAAATTTTAACTGATTTCATCAGAAGTATATAACACTCATGAAATAAGTAATAAAATAATAATAAAAAAAAAATTAAAGGTTATTTCTCTTTATTGTTGACTGTTCATTGTATTCAAAGTTATTTATCACTCCTCACCCATAAGAAAAGTGACACATCTCGAGAAAAGTAAATTTCACAGGAGGGGTAAAAGAAGATTCCCCTCCCCCATGTTTTTCTGTAGCATGAAATATAGCACTTAGCTTTGCATGCAGTTCTAAAAACATACGTAGAAAAGTAAAATCTTTAAGAGCAAAGGCATAGATGAAGTTTGGAAGGTTGTATAATTTTATTTCACCACACAATTTGCTCCCCCTTCTGTGGTCATGAATGGACATGTAGCATATAAAGCTATTTTCTGGGTAACTACACTTTTGAAACTTTTCCTGTTGCAAGATGCATCTATGACAGACCTGTTAGTGAAATAAAACGCAAAATGAATTTTTGCGAGTTGTGTCATTTTTCTTGCCAGTGAGAGATATGCATATATATATTACCCCAAGTGACATGTCACAATATCATTTGTAGGGTCATTTTTTTATTAATAAATTCCTTATTAATATATGTTAATCACCCTGATTGCCTTGTGTTGATGGTGACAAAAAGTCTTAAATATTTCAATATACCCCTTAATGGACAATAACACTGGTCGGTACCAATCCTCTCTGTAAAAATAAAAGTTAATTCTTATAGATTTCATTCTGCTAAATACAAATGTGGTAACGAAATCACTGTATCACGTACCATTCTTTTGTTAGGAGTGTTTGCTTTTAAAATTAAGGTATTTTATACCTTTCTAAGACATAAGTGGCAATTTAAATTTTGTAAATCATAAAATGTAGCTAATAATATGTAAATTACCTGTAAATAAATGTATAAATATGACTACCCGAGTTACAGTGGCTTAAGGAATGAAAATAGATTAGCAGAGAGTAAATTTGGACAAGAAAGAAGGGGCGGGAAACATAAAAAGAAAAATGCATGCTACAAATATCAACAAGCTAGATTTTTATGCTATATTTTATCAATTTGATATCTAAGACAGTGAAAGCACTTTTAATGATTTCAATTTTATCTAGCATTGTAAATTAATATAATAATCCTTCACTATATGTTGTTATAAAACGGTTTCTCGAAAAAATGGTACGTGCTGGAGCAATTTGGATAACATATTTAGAATTAGGAATATTAGATCTGTACACCACATGTTTAGATTGCAGGGAGGAAAAATTAAAAAAAAAATTTGTCAACCATTGTTATCTGACGATTTATAGACAATTGATATATAAAAATGTATAAGAAACTGATCTAATTCAGTCATTTAATAAGCTATTTAAACACACTTCTGTTGACAGATTAAAAAAATATGGTCATGATTCATTAATGTTAATCTCACAGAAATAATTTCTTTTAAAGTTGTATCACTGAAAGAAAATGAATAAAATATTTTTCAAATAAGAAAACCAGCTAAATGAAAAATGCATTTCTCTAAAATTCCAATTTAAAAATCTACTTTGATGTAGTTGGGAAGAATAAAAATAAATGTTGTAAGAATATTCTTGTAAGACTACAAAATCATGCACATCTTCACAATGCCATATGTTGGACAACTGAAAATCACGTAAAGTTTAGCACAGTCAGAGATGTATTCAAAGAGCTGTTGCATATTGTCATTTTAAAGTTGGAAAAAATATACTAGAAACACTATATTCATTTCAACACCGTTATTCAAGTTGGTAAATAAATCATGTGAGTCGTAATTTTTTCAACTGAGTGAAAAAGAGTTCAAGGCCAAAATTCGAACGAAGCCCCTTCGGAGTAAGCTGCCAATTGAGCTACCCTGGACAATTCTGTCTGATCTTTATCACCTAGAGAACCTTGCCCATAAGTCATCTGATCTGATATATGAATCAGATTTTTTATCTGGATTATTTTTCATTTGGTTGGAAAAATTACAATTCTTATGGTTTATTTACCAATATAAATAATTATGTTGAAATTAATATAATGTATATTTGTTACGTTAAAATTAATATAGCGTATACGTATCAAACATTTCTTCGAGTTTCATTAGCTGCGATTTATTCTGTTGAGCTGATTCAGATATCATACCAGATGCTATGAACAATAAGGTTTTCTAGGAGAGAGAGTCCACCCGGATTCGTCCAGGATAGCTCAATCCGTTAGGCAGTGGTTCCCAACATGGAGCAAGTGCCCCACCAGGGGGCAATATGCTTTTCAGTGTGGGGGGGGATTTTAATTTTATAACTGATCAATTTGCTGTCAGATCAGAATAAGGACAAGACATGCAAAATTAAAATTAAGGTTGGGTTTTTTTTTGGGAGGGGGGGGGGGGTGAATTTTAAAAATGTTTCTTAATCAAAATTTTAAAGTGGTATCAAAACCTGAATAAATGTATAAACAATTTTTAGGAATAATATTACACCTTTAATTCATATTTAAAATACTATCTAATTAAGAAATTTTATGTACTGTAATTTTTCTGAATAAATATTTTACAATTTTTCAAATTTATTCAGTTATTGAATGAACTGTGTATTTCTATTTGCTCTGTTGTGTGCAACATGAAGATAATTTTACACGTGAAAATACTTAAGTTAAATATCTAAATCTTAGTGTTGAACATATTTAACTTAAAAATATTTGAAATATTTAACCAATATTATAAAATGTATAAATCCTAAATAGCATTAGAAAAACAAGTGGGTTAATAGTAAATATCTATGTGGGCTGTAGTTCAGGCCTCATCCCAGCAAACGAATATATAACACATACTATTTAAATTTTTAAACCAGATACGACGTGGCAATCAATTAACCATAAGTGGGAAGGGAAAAAGTAAGGGTTTTTTTTTGGGGGGGGGGGTGTAATGGCTTAAATTTGATAAAAGTCAGAATCTTGAAATGGTTCTTGTGTATTTTGTTATCCATCGAAAGAAAATTTAATATCCAAAGGTTTTCAATCAACTCCTACTAAGTTATTAAAATGCATTATAAAATGTGTCAGTGTTATCAATTTTAATGCTAAATGTGACAGACTTTGAGCATTTTGTGAAGATAAAATTGCAAGGCCATATAACACTTCCAGTGATGCCGCTGTACTTGAAAAAACCTGGGTCCTCGGGACCCAGGATTTCCAAAAATCTGGGTCCCTTTTTTACAAAAGCGGGTCCCCATCAATAATAATTTATATTTTAAAGGAATAAATGAAACTTGTTTATTTGGAAAAGATAAATTAAATGCATTAGTTATTGTTTTAATAATAATTAAATAATGAATTAAAACCAGTATTATTTGCACTCAAATAAGATATTTTTAAAAATATTAAGAGAAATTTTCTTTACTTTTTTAAAAGTGAAAATGCAAAATACAATTTTAATTGTAAAATAATGTTATTTGAGAGTAGAAGATACCAAGTTCCACTAAAAAATATCACTAATGTTCACATTTCTTTTAAAAAGGGACAAAGACAGGTTTATTGAAAAAGATATTTTTGCTGAAAAAAAGAGTACTTATGTTAAGTAAAGGTGTATTTTTTGTTGAACGAATGGGTGCTTTCATTATACTTCCCATTGAATTATTTGCCAGCATAGATCTGTGTTGGAATCAGATATTTTTCTTGGAAGGGAAATTTACATCTGAATCATTAATAAACATCAAATCCTAAATGTTCTGAAGGTGGGAGACAATTCAATGCAGTAAGAAGAAGGGGGGGGGGGGGATTTTTCACTGGTCCACCTACTGAATACATTATCAAAGTACACTGAAATCATTCTGTATTTTTAAGAATCTCATAAAAAAATTAAATCCCATTTTATGAATTTTCTACCTATAAGTTTAGTTTGCACATCAGTTTTGGTGCTTTGACTAAATTCACGTTTTTTCCGCGTTATTTTGACAAAATTCGCGTTTTTTCCGCGAACCTTTTGTCGAAATTTGCTATTTTTTGCAAGCCTGTCACGAAAATCGTGCTTTTCCCGCGATACTTTGACAAAATTCGGCATTATTCCGCGATTTTTTGACGAAATTCGCTATTTTTTCGCGATCTTTTAACGAAACACTGTTTTGTCTCAGCCCTTATACGGAAATAGCGGGTTTTTTTCGCGATATTTTGATGAAATTTGTGTTTTTTTCGCGATCCTTTGACGAAAATCGTTTTTTTACGCTATTTTCACGGGGATCCTTTGACGAAATACGCTATTTTTTCGCGATCCTTTGACGAAAATAGACTTTTTTCAGCGATATTTTGATGAAATTTGTGCATTTTTCAGGATCCTTTGACAAAATTCGGCTTTTTTCCGCGATTTTTTGACGAAATTCGCTATTTTTTCGCGATCTTTTAACGAAATACGCTAATTTGTCGCGGCCCTTTTACGAAAATCGCGTTTTTTCGCTATATTTTGATGAAATTTGCGCTTATTTCCGCGATATTTTGATGAAATTTGAACTTATTTCCGCTATCCTTTGACGAAATACGCTATTTTTTCGCGGCCCTTTTACGAAAATCGCTATTTTGCGCGATATTTTAATGAGATTTGCGCTTTTTTCGCGATCCTTGACAAAATTCGGCTTTTTCCCCGAGATTTTTTGACGAAATTCGCTATTCGTTCGCAATCTTTTAACGAAATACGCTAATTTGTCGCGGCCCTTTTACGAAAATCGCGTTTTTTCGCAATATTTTGATGAAATTTGCACTTATTTCCGCGATTTTTTGACGAAATTCGCTTTTTTTTTCGCGATCCTTTGACGAAGTACACTATATTTTCGAGGCCCTTTTACGAAAATCGCTGTTTTTGCGCGATATTTTGATGAGATTTGCGCTTTTTTCGCGATTCTTTGACGAAAATCGGCTTTTTTTCCGCGATTTTTTTGACGAAATTACGCGTCCCACGGGACGCGTAAGAGCTATTTTTTTGCGTCCCGTCTCCGATTTTTCGCGTAATTTACGCGCTATAGCGCGTATGCGACATCCCTGCACTTCTATTTAACACTGAGATAAGTTGGTGAGATACAACAAAATTGTTTTGGGCATAAAAGTGAAGATGTATAGCCTCATTGCATTTATAAAATCATGTTTAAAACACATTTGTGGCAGAAAATGAACCTCTGATTAAAGTAAAAAAATTAAAATGAAAAATGTTAAGGCTCTTTAGGCTCCCCTTCAGTTGAATAGAGTTCATTTTTAAATAAGAGATGTGTTACTGTATGCATGGGAGTGGTACATTGAGATTTTACAGATGTTTTGGTACATCGAGATTTTACAGATGTTTTGGTGGGGCATGGGCTAATAAAAGGTTAGGAACCACTGGCCAAAGACTACTTATACCAAAAGGTACCTGGTTCTAATCGTGACCTGCACTTTTTTTTCACTTATTTGAAAAAACTACAACTCGTATAACATAGAAACAATCATTAGAACATTCACTGGCACTAGAAATTCTTTAGAAAACTTGTGAAAACCAAACTAGTAGAAAGTGAGGACTTAAAAACTGCAAATAATTTCATCTTTATCTGGCAGAAAAATAAATGTAAGTGAAACTAATTGTTAGCTTAATTCATTTTTTTGGTGGTGGGGGGGGGGGGGAGTAGGACCGAAAGGTTGTGTATGTTTCTGGAGTTTCTAGAGTAAATTAATATTTAAAAGAATGTTAAACTAGGGCAAAGATTGCAAACCTTTTAAAATCTGCATGCCAATTTTTTTTTTCTCCAAAACATTGAGAAATTAAAACCACAAAAATACTTTGACTCACTCACTCGCTCCCTGAGAGTTCCGTACTTAATGGTACAGGACAGTATTACATTCAGGGCTGCCACTGCCGAATGGCATAAAACATAGTATCTTTAGTAGCTACAGTGAAGAAAGTAGTAGCCAAAAGAGTTGCATGCTTACTTAAAAAAAAAGAGGGGGTAGGGGAAGAATCTTTTATATATCTTTTTTGGGGGGGATATATCTTTTTTGGAAGTTTCTTATTTAGCATTCTGAGATCTAGCTTGTTTGAATCAAACAAGCTGTCTCTAAATCTTCGTGCTTAACGGTTCTCATACGTTTTTTCTCTGGCTTAAACATGCTGTGCTCAAACATTAACATAATGGGATTCCTGTTTTTTATTATCGTTGATAAAATAGAATTGGCAATGCTAAACTCTTTGCAGATTTCTGTTTTTGTCCTGTTTCATCAACTTCAACTTCATTTGAAGCGAAATAGCAGTTTGCTTTCGGACAGATTTCTTAGCCATTGTTCTCATAAAACATAAGCTAATTTACAAAACAAACCACGAAATTCACTGATTTTCATCCAAAATTCAGTTGTTTTAATACAAAATTCACCAATTTCAACTCAAACTAACTAGATCGAAAGTGAATTTTTTTCGTGTTAAGAGAGATCCTTAAATTTTGCTAAGTTACATTTTGTTATCAATTCAGTATCATTTTTTGATAATTTGCAAGTCTTCAATTTCATATTCTAATTTTATTTAATAAAATGTATCTTATTCTTAAATGGCATTTATTTTAGATTGGTTACTAAATTTCAGGTATGAAATATATTTATGCTACGAGTGAAGAGACTAGGAACAAATCAAATGCACTCAGCACAGTGAACAAATCTAGAATGAATCGCGTAAAATTCACATGACAGTTAAAAATGTAAATATTTTTAAAAGCACAAAACTTTGGGAGAATGTATGAGTGGGAGTCAACCAGAAAATCAATAGTTTACCACCGAAATTTGGATGATTGGCATCTTTGAGCTACATTTATGGATTGAAAAGTGCAATTTATCCATTTCAAATAGAAGATTTTGTAGATTAAAAAAAAATGGATACTGAAATGATAAATTGTAAATCTATGCTAATAAAAGAAAGTTTCCTTCTGTGTGTTTGTCTGTCTGCAATGGCTAGCAAAATCTACCGCATGTAGAAAGCTCAAAATTTTTGTGAGGTTAGTTGAAGGCCTCTCCTGATACACCTGAGACTCAGAATTTTAAATTTCTGATAATTAGGTGAGTTATTAAAAACTACAATTAAAATAATGGAAAGTATTCATAATTCAACTAAAGCATGGATTTTAATCAGACCACAAAGAAAATTATTTTTTCAAATTCCACAACATGGGGAAGGGTTGCCAAGGTGATAAAAACCACAGATGATTTTTATTTTGGGATTGTTTCGCAGGGTATAAAATTTTTACAAATACTGCATTTATAGATTTGAAATTTATGCATCTATGCATATTTTATGCTGATTCGAAGTATGTAATTTTCTTTAAAATCGGTTAATTAGAAAATTAATTATTTTAAAAAATCAATTTTTTTAAATGAAAAATAAATGCTTTCAATTTCTTAGCAGAAAACGAAAGAGTAAAAAAAAAGTCTGTGGTAAAAACAATAATTTTCATAGTGGGATTGTTGCGTGGTATATAAAATTTTTACAAATATTGCATTTATTGATTTGAAATTTATGCATCTTTGTTTATTTTTTATCACTGAATCCAAATATGTAATTTTTATAAAAAATCTATGAAGAACTTTTTATTTGATCAAAAAATCAACTTTTTAAAAGGAAAAAAATGCTTTCCCCACACACAGCACATTATTTAAATCTTAGTGTTTCTTTACTAATTATCATAAATTTTAAGTCCGATTTCTTATTATACGATATATAAAAAGATTAAAAATATTATAATATTGATTAGCAGGCTTAGCCAGCTATTTAGGTTACAGTTATAAAACTCTAAAATCATAACGTTTTCTACAATAAATATCCTTTTAGATCTGATTTTACGGAGCCCTCCAATAAATATTATTTATAAAATATAAAACTTTCAAAATGGGAGGAGGGGTGTATTCTGGGAGCGTAACATTATTCTCTTGAGTGGGCAATTTTCTAATTTTTTTACGAATCCTTCCTGTGATATATCATTGAAAAGCCCTTTGTCCACTCTTTCACATTATGAACCTCCATTATCCCTTTTCTCCCAATTTGTTATACTTGTGAGGATGGGGAGGGGAGTGAACGGCTTCATTAAATATCACAATTAGTCCACATGACAGATATTGTAATAGGGATTAATTCCAAACATGACGATTAACTTAATGACACACTATAACATTGATGTAAAATTATGAGTAGCACATATCACTATTTTCGAATAATATTTCAAGATATTTTTTAATTTCATTTTAAAATATCTCGGGTTCTATGTGCCAAATGACGATGAGGTTTTGTTCATTCGACTTGATATCGATAGCCTTACATATTTTAGTTCTTTTTTCCATCAGGGGCGCTTTCCTATATCGGGTTCTATGGGCCCGATCACAACGGGGTTTGGGTTTGGTTCATTCAACTTGGTTTTCGATGACTTCGTTCTGCAGATGGTTTGTTTAGAACAGAGTGCACTCTCTGGCAATAGAATTTGAAACTAACTGATTCGACAGAATGTGTGCAATATGCCTACTATACGGTGCCACAAGCAGCTGAACACGTGTCCGCATTTCGTTCTGAAAGTAATTTGTTTAGAACAGAGTGTGTCCCCTGGAATTTGGATGTAACAGATTTTATGCAGAACGCCTGCTATACGGTGTCAAAGGCAGTGGAGACCAGTATTGAATGTTCATATAAGACATATTGCTCCCCTGGCAGTGGAAATACAAAATTTTCCAGAAATAATCTGTTTAAAAATCAAAGATTTTCACTCAGGATTTCAATGTGAAAAAAAAAAATGGTTACGCATAAGTCATTCATTTTTACAGTGACATTAATATTTTAGCAAAAAAATTAAGTAGTCATTGGAAACATACTGCACCCCCCCCCCCCCCCCCCCCTCCTTTCGTTTCCCATGGCAGTTATCTCGAGCCTTTTTACTGCTAAATATCAGGGTTTTTATTATTTATTTTAATATTTTTTTCAAACCAATTTTTCCTACAGTCAGTGGGCACATATTTGAGACAACATCAATTTATAGAAATTTAAAACTTAAATACTGAAAGGTTTTTAGTAGAACTGAAAAGTTTTGGGTTTTTTTGCCTAATTAATAGGATAATATTTGATGGAGAAAAAATATCCTTTGTCAGGTTATGCCATGAAAGGATCTACACAATTTTGTAGGCTCGACTTTAAACCATACAAAAAAGAGGAAAGTGTTTTTCATTTTCTTTAGGATCACCTACACAATTGTGTGTGTCAGGTCTTAAAGGGTTATTGTTCATTTAGGAATATTATCATAGACTCAGGAAAAGCCAAGCAGGTCAGCTAGTCATGATAAATTGTAACAGGGTATTGTGTTAAAGAAAAAAATAAAAAGGGAAGAGTCAGCAGATCTGTGTTGATGAAAAATCAGTTTTTTCCCCAAAATAGTAGCTGGAATTGGAAAATAGTCTCCTTTTATCCGATTTTCCTCCAAAATAGTCACTTTTGAAGGATTCTGGGCTAAAATAGTAGCCATAGTAGCCAGATGCTGAAAATAGTCGCTTTTAGTAGCATTTTAGTAGCATGTGGAAGCCCTGTACATTACACCAACAAAAAAATCCATTACAATGCATTAATTTGATGTTAGTACCAATTATAAAAATTCACGTGTTTGTCTTGTAATAAATCTACATAGATTTATAAATTAAGGATTTTCGAATTTTTTTAAACATGTGCTATTAGACCTTCCTTCGGGTCAAATTTCTAGCATCTAGGTCAATCAAAATGGAAGTACCCCATAGGTTTTACTTGTAAAACCTACAGGATAATCCCAGTTGACATAGAACCTCGGAATTTGGCTCGGAATTTGGCAGGCCTTATAGAAATTGTAAAAGGAAAAAAATCGAAAATTATTAATTTATAAATCTATGATTTATTATGCAATTTTCCCCCATACTTGAGGATTTCCAAAGTGAGACTGATTGAGATGCAGAACCCTAAAAATGCAGAAAAAGAATATTGTAATGAATATTCTGATCTCACTACCATAGGTTATTTTCTTTGCTTCTGTTTTTTTCTATGGCGAATTTACAGAACACTAAAATACTGTTTATGTTAATCTTACAAGGGATTAAACTTCATTTGCAGTGGAAGGTTCAAAAGCCTCAATAAAGGTGGTAATATGTTTTTGCACTATTGTCTGTTCTGGTGCAAGACGAGCAGTCGTGTTTCAGGGTTCATAAATATCATGATATTTTGATATATATCCAATATATTCTATATATATCAGATATTTTCAAAATAGTCAACTTATTGCTGATAATGAATATTTTCAAGCATAATATAAATTAGAAACAAAAACATATTGCACTTAACATGAAAACTTGAACAATAGTATTCTAAAATGCATTTTTTTTTTTTTTTTTTTTTTTTTTTTTTTTTTTTTTTTTTTTTACTTAGAACAAAACTGAAGATAAACTAATTGAAAACAGATACAATTTGCTTTAAAACACCTATATATGCATATAAACTGATTTATATCAAAGTACCGAGAAAGTTTTATATTTTATCAAGTAAAATTTTACGTACCAAATAGTTTTTTTTTTTTTTTAATTGAAGAATTTTAACATAAATGTAAGTTTGTCTTATTTTTTATTTCTTAACATGTAGTACAGTTTAGACTCAAACCAAAATCAGAAGATTCTTTTCTAATAATGCTGTATATAAATGATTATCTTAATTACAATTTACCTTTCAATGGCTGTAATTATTAGTTCTACATTTAAAAATAAAAATTTCAAACATAAAGCTTGGAAAAGATTTGTTTTCTTCTTTGCCAAAATAAGTCTGCCAGAGAGAAAAATTCTTTATCTACAGAAGAACACAGTTAATAACAGTTGAAAATTTCATTGACACTTGTTTTGACTGAAGAAAATGCTAAAATTGTCTTGCACATTGATATTTTAAAAATAAATATCAAGTATACAAAATATCAAACAATCTGCTATTTTGAAAATAAATATCAAGAATTTGAAAATATCAAAAATCTTGATATTTAAAAAATAAATACTGGATGTATATCATGACATATATCCATTGATATATATCGACAAACCCTGCTTGTTCCTGCTTTTAAAGTAGTAGCATACAAACATGTGACGTGTCTGATAAAGAAAAATAAAGTTCTTTCAAAAGGCCTTGGCCCCTTTATTTATTTATTTTTGTTTTTCAGAAGTTATTTTGATTTCATTGTTATACTATCTGTGCAATGACTTTTTATTGTAATGCCTATAGTGTAAAAAAAAACCTGCTATAGGACTCATGAAAGAATGTAGAAAAAGGGACAAATAATTTTCAAACTTTTATTGGAAAGCAAATGAACCTGACCGCAATCTCATCAACTTATATATCAACAACATTTACTTCAATGCTGAACTCAATATACAAAAAGATTAATGATTTTACAAATATAATACATTTTCTGAAATATTTAAATAAAAAAATATATTTTTTAAAAAATGACAAACTTAAAAACAGTACAATTTTCCTTGTTAATCTTTGCATAAAATTGTATAACAAGTTTTATCTCACTCTCAGAGATAAGTAACTTTAAACAATACACAAGAAGAAACATAAGTACAAAGACACATATACAAAAGCCTGGAATTTTCTAAAGTATGTAAAATAAAATTGCACACCATCTTATGAATTCCTTATGCTTACAAAATACAGAAATTGGGCAACAGCTAAAATCTATGCAAAAAAAATTTGTAAAAGGAAAATTCAAAAATGTATGTACGTAACCTGCATAATTATTCAACATAAAAAAAAAGGCATTAATGGTCCATTTTTTTTTAATGTGAGGCAAGAAGGTTATTATTATTATTATTATTATTATAATCAAAAAGCAGGTAGGCTGCAGCACCCTCATGAAATTGACTGAAGAAAAATCTACAATAATTGACACTTGTATAATTATCCAATCCTACCTCAAGCCATTGTCATTTTATTCAAAACATTTGCAGTTAAAAAGTAATGTAACACTAAATAAATATAAAGCAAAGATAATAGTTAGGGTCATTCCATGGAAATGTGAACCTGAGAGTTAAAAAATAAAGTTTACAGGAACTGTATATATAAATGCAACCAGTTTTTAAAAATTCTATATATATTGTACTTTCAGATCAGATTGTATTTACAGATATTACAATAATTCTCATTTTTTTTTTAATCTGGCAACACACAGAATATCAAATGATTGTGTTACTTTCGAATTTATAAGGGAATTAATATGAATTTCATTTATCTATTTATGTTAGTATATACATATTTGAAATTGAAGATTTTTTTTTAAAGTCATAATCTGCAGCTATTTGAAAACATCAAAGATATATATTCTAACTTATCTTATTTAAAGTTAACACTTTTCATATTAGCTTGATCACAATTTTTTCCTCATAAATAACCCAATGTTGTTATTTAAAAAGTTATAACTGTTGCATTATAACAGCTTAATATTTCATTTTTCACTAATAATTTAAATGCTTTTGACTAACATAACATGAGACTCTGGCAGCAAAACCAAACAAAATGTTATGCCTGTGTCAATTTTTATTGCAATTTTTAATTTAAACACCAATTAGAATAGCTTTTGTAGCTCAAAATAAAATTTATTTTTTTAAGCTAAAAAGAAACCGACATCAGCAACTGCGAAAAATGAAAGAGTTGGAAAAAATTACTTGATGGACAAATAAATAATAATAATAAAAAAATCACATGAAGCAATCAAGATTAAAAAACTAAATAATCAAAACTTAGAATGCATATTAAGAGAAAGCTAGACTCTTCACAGATTATGTTTTCTGATACACTTCATTTACAAGTTACCAAAATTTTGGTAAAGTTTTGAAAGAAAAAAAAAACTGGAAATGCTTTGCTTCAGAGACTACCCTCCTCCCCCTTAAAAAATGGTTGCTAAAAAACTTATTAACTTGGATCCCTCAAAATATATTAATTTTTTTAATGATTTATGTGAATCTAACAATATTAAAATAATGAAAAGAACTTTTATAATACATCTTTTAAAGTAATTATATGTAAAACGATTGCCTTTCTAATTCATAGGTTCTACATTTATTCCAATGTTACATTGCATACGATGGAATGACGCTAAAATCAGGTAAAAATTGGCATAAATAACTACAACAATTCTTATATGTTTCTTTTAAACTCAATATACAGTTAGAAAAGAATACAAATATAAACTACATAAATATTTCATAATTAACAATTTTTTTGCTGAGTTTCCCCCAGGTTTAAAAAAGGTAAGCTGGTGGGAAAAGGACGCTTTCTAAATTTATACAGGTACAGTTGACTCTCTGTTTAACGTCACTCTACTTAAGGACGATCTCTGTTTAAGGAGGATATTTTGAAGTCCCGGCTCCTTTAAGTAAAAAAATCTCTATAAAGACGAAATTGTTTCTATTTAACGACAATTTTTCACGTAGTTTTTTTTTTTCCCTGACGCTTTATACATGTTAAACGAAGGAACTTCATCTGATAGAAAAATACGTTTTCTTGCAATTCAGATGAGTACAGATAAATGAGAAGGGTGCAGTGGACTTAACCCATGTGACGAAGACGTTTTAACAACCGACTTCATAAATTTAGATCAAATTTCTGAAGACATCGCAAATGAAAAGTCAACTTCAGATGCAGAAGATGGTGTTGATGCTGATGATACAGAAAGCGAGACACCACCTCCTTCTTACTCTGATGCGCATTCTGCCCTGGACATTCTTCGCCAGTACATTGTTTCATCAAATATGGAAGATGACTCATTCAACATTCTTGAGAAGCTTGAAGCAAGGTTACTAAAAACTCGACCACTATCGAAACAATCTACACTTTTTGATTTTTTAAAAACTTAATTTGTTTAATTAAATATATTATAAATAAAATAGTTTTATTGTACTGTAAGTAACATTGTTTAATTAAATCTATTATAAATATTTTCATTGTACTTTAAGTAAAATTGTATGCTGTAATGTTGTTCTTGTATGCAGTATAATTATATTTCTAAACACGCCAATATATTGAAAAATGCATTGACAGTTCTAAGCCTGTAAACTGTGAAGGGAAATCTTTTTCAAGTATTATTTTTCCACAAATTCTGTTTAAGAACGATCTCTATTTAAGGACGATTTTTCGAGGTTCCTTGAAATTCATTAAACAGAGAGTGAACTGTACTTTATTTTTGAAGGCTATATATTTTTTTTTTCAATCCAATTTCAATATTTTAAAGTGACCACTCTTCTCAAGACAGCAATGAATCAATTTTTACTATGCAAGCAAAAATTTTTTTTAATCCAAAAGGCAGTTAGGGCATAATTTTCTTAACTGAGACAGAAAAAAAGAGGACATTTTTTGACAGAGACCAGAAGGATGCTTAATTTTTTTGGATGAAAGGCAAGAAAGGTGCTGCTTTTTAAATCAGGCTGGCAGACAGGGTACAGCAACCTCTTGAAACTGCCTGGGGAAAACTTTTTTGTTTAAGCACATCAAACTATGTTTATGACAATACAAATCAAACATCAGTGCTGGAGATAGTTTTGCTTTTTGGGTGAGTTTGACACTGTAATGGATAGCATGAGATTTAAAAATTATTGTGATAGTTTATACCTCCTCCTTGATCAACTGTCCCAGAATCCTCCTATACTAAAATTTGTTCAAAAACTTTCTTTGCCATACAAAATACAGGAAAAGATGTATGGGTGATTCCACAGTATTTGCCTTCAGAGCTTTGAAAAATCATTCTTCAACAATAATCAAGCATTATACATCATTTTAAAGTTAGAAATATCTTCTATCAAAATTTATTAATAAAATATTTTTACCATAAGGAAATAAAATTTTAGAGCATTTTATTTGTTATATCATTAAAAAATCTGTTATGTACAGGACATTTGTTTTTTGTTAATAATTTGGGGTAAAAAAATTTAATTAAAAAATTTTTGGAGCATTGTATTTTCCTTAATAAATATTAAACTAAAAAACATTAAAAAAATCATCTTTTAAAAATTTTCATTAATTACTTTCGTCTTGTCCCATATGTTACAATTTTAGGAATTTCTTTTCTTTTCTATATAAATAATACTATGGCAATTGCACAATTTTTTGTTTTCTCTTAATCTATAATACAAGCATACTGAAACACCCATTAATATTAAATCTTTTAATTAATAAGATAACTTAGTTGAATAAAAATGTGTCACATACAGGACAAAATTTTGCATATTAATTTAAAAATGCATAAAATATTCATTTTTAGGATAACGCTTGTCATTTTGCCTCAGAAATAGCAGCACTGTTTCAAAATATCACTAAATATTTATAATTCAGGACACTGTGAAACATGTGAAAATTTTGGCGCCAACACTAACCAAACAAATTTCCATCATAATTATTGTTCAAAGTTGGTCGCCAAGGCTCAGACTCTTTAAGGAACTCTAGATGGAAAATTCAGCTATAAACAAAACAGTGGTAAGGAAGAAAAGAGCAGATGCATTTTTTGAAAAACAATGAAAACTGTATGATTTTTATAAATAATATTCAATTAGCAGAACACTACCAGTGAAAAAAAGGAGTATGTTTCTGTAAAAGATGTTATGAAAAAGCAAATAAAACTACAGAAACTAATTTTAATAATGAAAATAAAGGAAGCATACCATTTGTTTAAAGAACAATCAACAATATCAATTGGATTTAGCAGTTTGCTGCTTTCAGACATGCAGCAGTTTTTCCCAATTTCAGTAAAAGATAAAGTCTACATGTGTTTGTATCATAACAATGAATTGTTAATTGATGGATTAAAAAGAATTAGCAATTCATTTAAATTTCTCAAGTGCAGAAAGGAACAATTTGCTGTTTTGATATTAACAGTAGTAAAACAACCAATTGTTGTAAAAGGATCTGCACTGATTGTTCAGTAGAGGACTGGGTAGACAATATCCTTGATTTCATTCAAGTAGATGTTGAAGAAATTGAAGTTAGTTTTTATCAATGGAAAAGAAGGTACAACAAAAAAAGAATTAGTTGTGGGTGATTTGCTTCAAGCAAAAGAAGAGCTAATCATTCAATTACTTCCATTTGCATTGCATGTGTATACCACACACAAGCAGCATGCAGAATTTAAATATTATACAGTTTATGAAGATTGCCAAAAACTACTTGAGGAAATATCAAGGAATAATAATGGCTGCACATAGGAACTCTATGCATGTTACATTGTTTGCATGAATTGTGTATTAGAGATGACAAGACTTTAGATTTACAACATTTATATTATGTTGTTGTCTCCGATGAATTAAGTAACACAAAGGAGGTCATGTACATATTTAACTATGCTATGCTTCAAGATGTGGGGAAAAAAAAAAAAAAAAAAAAAAAAAAAACCAGTAATAAATTGTGCTCATTTGTGGTGCCCATTTTAAATACAGGTATAGCATGTAAAATTTGATGTTACATAAAGGCCATCACAATATTGATGCTGAGCGGAGTTTTTTTGGAACGTCTCATTGGAAAGGCCTTGGGGCAGTAGTGAAAAAATAAATGTTTGGCTTGCGACAGTACAGTACAAATTCTGCAGAAGAACTCTACAGAGCTTCAGAAAAAGAAACCTCCAACATCAAAATGAAGTATATGAGTGCAGAAGAAATAAAGCAACTTATAAATACAATGGGATTAACAGAGCAATGGAGAAAAGTTACTTCAGTTCAAGGCATCCATAGCATCCATTTTACAAAGCCACTAAATAATTGAAATCTAGGCCTTTGGCAACATTCATGTTTCAGAAAAACTAGAGTACCTGATGAAGAAATAAAACTTTGGCTTCCAACCAAAGAAAAGTCCAATGAAGAGTCCAAACATCAGATTGGGTATCTGTTTTATATGATGACTAATGGTGGCCTGGTGTCGTATAAACAATCAATGATGACATTCTATGTATATCATTCATGAACCAAATAAGAATTAATAAATTCATGTGGCTAAACATTCCAGAAAAGGACAAAATCCAAAAGAAAAATATTTTGAGGAAACTAGATAATCCCCTAATCCCATTAATAATAGAAGACATTTTTCCTTGTCATCAGATGATATAGAAAAAATAGAAAATATTGACATTTTAGAGCTTCATTCAATGTCTATTGAATCATTTTTCATAGATGGTTTGTAATTATTTCAATACATAAAATTTTATTTAAATTTTTACAATTTGTGTGAAATTCCTTTATTTACTTGTTTTTCTGTTTCTTTTTTAACTTTAGGTAAGAAAATTCACTTGATTTTTCAGGAAAATTATTTTTTTAATTGAATTCATGAACATTTTGCTAGGTAATGTAATTTTGAATCCGATGTCCTGTATGTTACAATATGCCATGTCCCATATGTAAAGCATGAAATTATTTTAAGTAATTGAGGTAAATTTAACTTATCCTTTAACCAACTATGCATTTTTTTTTCTATAAAAAAGTTTTAAAAAATTCAGAGAAAATGAAAGTTTATTTTGGTATCTTAAAAGAAAAAAAAGAAAAAAAAATGTGTTTCATATAATACAAAACTTTATATATTTCTTTAAATTCTAATACTGACCTAATTAATACACAATTTCAGGTTAATGCAAGCCAAGGATGAAATTTTTTTTTTTAAAAAGGTTCATAATTTTTTATTATACTTTTTACAAGAAAACAATAAATGTATCGTAAAAACAGTATGAATTGTCCCATATGTGACATCTAAATACTGTGGAATCACCTGTGTGCTAATTTCATTTTTTTTTATATTTTTCATATAAAATTGAGATTTATTTACTTAAAAAAAAAAAAAAAAAAAAAATCACAATATACCTCTGTTCATTTTTGGAATTTATGAATTTTGTCAAAGCACAGCTCTAAATTATTGTTTTCAAAGAAAAATACTTTGTCAAGAAAGCACAAATTTACATTTTACTGCTGTTAGTGGTCCCACAGACCACTGTTTTTTTCGATTATCACAGTAATACTTTAATTTAACGATAGTATCTACTTCATTTAAGAAAATATTAAGGCTTTTAAGAATCTTCTAAGGAAGAAAAGGATAAATTAAAACAAAACTAAAACAAACTCTGCAGCCGTACGATCCATGAAGGATCTGGGCCAACAGAGCCCATCTCTGTTTTCTTGACCCTAGACCCCGAGGTGCTATGCAGCATGCATCACGACTAGGTGGTCTGCTTAACGTGGGACTTTTAGGGTTTAGTTCCCAAGCAAGCTTGGTGCTCATTTTACCAACCCCGAAGGGATAAAAGGCTGAGTGAACCTTGCCCAGTTGGGAATTGAACTCTCGACCTGCAGCATGACAGTCAGATGCTCAGACCACTATGCCAGTGGGCTTCTTAAATTAAAACAACTCAGGCGAATAGTAGATTATCACGGTATTATAAGCTAAATCAAATGTTGCTTAAAATATAGATAAATATGATTTTAAGTTTCCTATCTTATTACTATATGATCATCCTGTAGTAAATATTTGAAATATGGTCGAAAATCATGTATTGTACTTTTTACTTGTGCTGTCTACTTGAAACTAATAATTTCTTTATCAACTGAATTATTTTTTTTTCAATTTTTAAGATCTTTAGATGTTTTATCACACGTTGTGAACGACTTTAAAAAATATACAGTAGAGTCTCAAAAATCCACACTTCTAAAATCTGCAATTTTCTGAAATATGAATGCATTTCTAATGTAAACAGTGCAATTAGCAGTTAAGAAGCTTTCTCTATAATCTTTATTCTAAATATCAGTGAACGAAAATAAAATTTTTAATATAAATTTATGGGAAAATAGTTATGACACATGATGTTCCACAAATAAAATATTTTTATGGATCAGGGTGTTATCCATAGTGTAAAATGTCACTACAAATCAAAATCTTTAAAGCAGCTTATTAATGCTGATTCGTCAACTAACAGAAGAGCCAGGGCTCAATTTGCACCAGAGCCCAGCTCCAGTACTTCTCTGTTTTTAGTAAATATTTAAATATTGGTCGGAATTCACCGGAGCTCATAAATACAGGGCTCTGGAGCCCAGTGCAATAATGCTTCCAAAAAATCGAAGCCTAAATTACCCTTTCATTGCTCCTAATCTCCAAGCTTTTGCATTCTTTTTTATCAAAACAATTATATGTGACGTAATGTGTCGCAAACATAGGAGATGGGGGTGAAACGAACTCAACTTTATATCAGCTTTTGAACGGCTAGAAAGCAATTGAGCAGTGTTTTCCCTTTTCTATAAAAGCATCGAATCTTTAGGATAACAGTGTCAATTTTTTTATTTAATCTGATTTTCAGGGGCTCACCAGAAAAGATCGTTATGCAGAAGGAATCGATTATATAGTTTAAGATATGCTCCTTTTATAGGAAATTGAAAAACGTTCTATTTTTCAGCATATAAATATTAATTTCTGTGAATTTCATTCATTTTTTCATAAAAATGCATAGCTGCGAACTATCCTTTTTTTGTGTTAACACTATTTCCGAATCATAATCCTTATCATAATTCTGAAATTAACACTAAAATTAGGCATATATTACTATTTCGAAGGAGTGATAACTAAAAAAGGGAATGGTTGACAGCTAAGTATATGCTGACAGATATTTAATTTTTTTTATTTTGCTAAAGAAAAGAAAATGTTTTAAATATTGCAAATAATTTGGAGTTGTTAACTCCAAACTCCTTACATAAGTGCAGGGCCAGCACAACGTCACACGGGGCTCTGGTAAAGGCGTCAATGGGGACCAACATATGGGCCATTCCAAGAGAAACAGACAAAATGTACCACACGTGATGCTTACATACATACCTATATCTATTAACTTATAAGTTGTTAAAATATAAACTATACATTAAAATTAACATTTTCATATTAGCATAGTTGTTTTAATTTCAGAATACAATAGCACTGTTAAAACAGCAGTAATAGGTAGAAAAGCTGTTCGTCATGCGATATCGAATGACCATTTAATAGGTTAAAAAATCTTCACATTTAAAACCCTAGACATTAGTAAGCTGCCCGCTTTTAATAATAAATGAATAATAAAAATAGATAAAAATCTCCACATTTTAAATCCTAGACTTAAGTAATCTGCCCATTTCATGAAAAACTGACAAAATATCCTGTGTGCAATACTTACATAAATACCTATATCTATTGACTTATAAGTTGTTAAAACAAACTACACGTTAAAAACAACAAAAAGCTCTAGATTTTCATATTAGCATGGTTGTTTTAATTTAAGGATACAATAACATTGTTAAAACAGCAGAAATATGTAGGAATGTTGTCTCATACGTGACATGGAACGACCCGTATACTGCCATACTGAATTAGTAAAATTTATTTTTAAATTGTGTGTATCATAAAATATATAATATACATAAAATGTATAAAAAATATTTCATATCTAGTGTATAATTATTCTTAATTTTACAAAAACTTCTATCTATTATGATATTTAATATATTTCCATTGTGCATGCAAATTACTTTCACGATCACCAAAATCTGTACATTCTCCGTATCCACTTTGCTTGTAATAAATAAATACAGTAGAACCTCTTTTATCCGAAACTCTGTTAACCGAAATCCATTTCTAAAGCTGCTTTTTTTTTTTTTTTTTTTTTTTTTTTTTTAACTGTCATATTCCTTGTGTGAAAAAAGTCTTTTCCGAACTACCAGTACATATAAATATTTTCGATCCCCTTTCTTAGAGTTCCTTTGAATTTAACTTTATGTCCCGTAAGCTACGGAGTGGAACAGAAAAAACAAATAAATTAGCAATTCTGAAAATTTTGAAGGTTTTTCAAAAGGTTTGGCTAGGCTGGTGAACTAATAATGTTAGAAAACTCCGGATAGAGCTCAAAACAAATGCAATCGAATGTGCTATAAACAAAATATTTTTTTAAACCCCTGTGATATATGTAAAATGTACTTAATTTCAAAATTAAAATTCAGGTAATTAATTCTTATTTCTATTTTGCTATTGCTTTATCTTTTATTAAGCACTTGTTACCATAATAAGAAATATTGCATACATTTCTCCTTAATCTTAAAATTGAAGCATTCTCGATTATCTGAAAGAGGGTCGGTCCCAATTATTTTGGACAATCACGGTTCTACTGTACTCTTTTTTTTGGGGGGGACGGAAAAACATTTAAAAACAAATCTAGAGCAAAAATGTTTAAATGTTATAATGTAATAAGTGTTAGTAAACATTTGCTCGAGAGATTCGGAGCCCAAATTGGTGTGTGATCCTAGGCAGACATCGCGTTTGCCTAAGGGTTGAGCCGGCCCTGCATAAATGTAAAAGGATATTGGTTAATTTTCTACAACTTAAGAAAACTTCTTGCCAAAATGTCCACAGTCAGATTTATGAGATATTGACAATGTGGATAGAATGAAATTTATAAGAGAAGCAAGTATCTACAGAGATTAAGAGAAATATTCAGACTTCTATTCTGTTCAGAGTCTTTAGAGCACTTAGCAGTTTATTAAATGCTATAGAAACAAAGCAACTGAGTTAGAATAAATTGTCTTACTTGAAGGAAGATAATAAAAACTCCCCTACTGGAATTTAGTAGTAGTGTATTTAAAGTTAAAGAATCAAAATGGTCAATTAAGACATGAATAAATCTGACTTCTCATGACATGTTCAGCAATTATTCAGGTTCAAGATGGAAAATAAAGCACCAGAAACAATGGGAAAATCTCATCGTGACAGTAGTTAAACTAGAATCAAAGTGTCAAGATGCTTTTTAAAAGTGAAAGTTAAATGTACTAAAGAACGGCTTTGCTGATGCAAATTCTAAGGTTTAGGGTACAGTCTATATGTTAAAACTTATGTCTAGCACCACTGAAGCAGCTAGCAACTCTCGACCAATTGCCACACTTCAGTTGTCAGCATGCTATCTTCAAGAAAAATTAACTCATAAAGTGTTTAAAACACTACTTAAAATCAACTACTACATGGAGTGAAAAGTACCGGGAGCAACGAAAAAAAATAATTTTGTCCAAAATGGATTTTATTCTTCAACATAATGTCCTTTAAGAGCAATACACTTATCCTAACCTCTAATCAATTTTGTATTCGACATCCTCATTTCATCCAAATCCTTTCCACTAGAGCAGGGACGGCAAACCTTTTCACATCTGCTTGCCAAATTTATCCAAAAATATACTTTATGGGATCATGGTATGCCAAAAATAAACAATAAAATATTTTAACAGATCAAACAAATGAATCAAAATTACTTAAAACTGCGTTTTTAGTATTAAACAAAATATGGGTAATATTTGATGTTATACTTTAGAAATGTATTTTAAAATAGATACCAAATAATTGATATCAGCTTCGCACTTAGTTATTTTTAAGAGAATGCAAGTTGATTTGGAATTATTTGACAAGATGTTTTTACCTGAATTTTTCATATTTATTTCTCAAAAAAATGTCTTGCATAAAAAACTGTCAAAATAGCAAGCGCCAGAATTAACAGTGTCTGGAATTGAATTCAAAGTTGTTATACCATCAGCATTTTTGCTTATGATATCTTTATGAAAATGACAACCAACCGAACTAATCAAATACAGATAAACAGTGATAGCATGTAGATTAATTAATGCATTTTATAAAATTCTACTGTATTTTGATGTAGAACCTGAATCTATGCCATGCCAAAAATAACCTGCAGTGTGCCACTTATGGCACATGTGCGGGTTCGCCATCCCTGCTCTACAGCTATTACTTTAATAATTAATAATAGTACTTAAAGTTCAATAATTAATAATAGTACTTAACCTCTTTGTTCTCAAAGATAAAATATTACTACAAATATTCAGTCATTGGTTTTAAACAAACAAAATGACATCATAAACGACAAAAAAAAAAAGAACTCTCTGAAAACATACTTTAGGAGACTAGTAATTTAGTTTCACAAATAGGGATCTAAAGTTACAAATCTCCAAAATATACCAATTTAATTATCACTAACCTAAATTCACACAATCACAATTTAAAGCCTTAAACGAATGATATTCAAATCCTCAAAACATTTTATTGTAAAGGATTTAAGTTAAATAATTATGAACATTTCTTGGCCACACTGTCTTGGAGCCATTTTGCAGACTCAGATGAAAATTACATCTATTTTATGAATCAGTAAAGATGTTGCCATTTATTGGTTTGTTTTAAAAGCAAAAAAAAATTCAGCTATTAAGAAATGAAGAGAAAATGTAAAAAAAAAAAATGAACAGTTTAGTTTTTATGAGAAAAAGAATAGAGGCCCACATATGTGGACCCAGGCAGCGAAGAAGTAAAAGGATCTAGATAAGAGAGGTGGTGGAGGAATTTGTACTTCAATTCATGCAATTTTGTCATGAATGTGTAATCCAGTACTTGTATTGGAACATAAAAATTCTACAAAATGGGCCTGTTTTGTTGGCATTGGTTTTAACTTGCTCATATAGCTTTGTAGCTTAGTCACTAAAGTATCAGAATTTATATTGACTGTGGGTTGATCAAAAAATTCACCTGGTAGTCGAAAGTTTGTTTCATAAACCATCTGTGCTATAGAATGATTCATGTCACTTTTGATAACAGATCCGAGTCCTAAAAGTACTGTTGGTAAAACCTCTTTCCATTTCACATTATTGTGTGCTTTAATAACTGTTTTTAGAGTTCTGTGAAATCTTTCGATTTTGACCTGCAATTGTGGATGGCATGGCATTGAGGTTCATAGTTTTGCACCACAAATTGTTGCTAAATGGGTCTGTTTTGTTGGCATTGGTTTTAAATTGCTCGTATAGCTTTGTAGCTTAGTCACAAAAGTATCAGAATTTATATTGACTGTGGGTTGATCAAAAAAATTCACCTGGTAGTCGAAAGTTTGTTTCATAAACCATCTGTGCTATAGAATGATTCATGTCACTTTTGATAACAGATCCGAGTCCTAAAAGTACTGTTGGTAAAACCTCTTTCCATTTCACATTATTGTGTGCTTTAATAGCTGTTTTTAGAGTTCTGTGAAATCTTTCGATTTTGACCTGCAATTGTGGATGGCATGGCATTGAGGTTCATAGTTTTGCACCACAAATTGTTGCTAAATGGGTCTGTTTTGTTGGCATTGGTTTTAAATTGCTCGTATAGCTTTGTAGCTTAGTCACAAAAGTATCAGAATTTATATTGACTGTGGGTTGATCAAAAAATTCACCTGGTAGTCGAAAGTTTGTTTCATAAACCATCTGTGCTATAGACTGATTCATGTCACTTTTGATAACATATCCGAGTCCTAAAAGTACTGTTGGTAAAACCTCTTTCCATTTCACATTATTGTGTGCTTTTATAGCTATTTTTAGAGTTCTGTGAAATCTTTCGATTTTGACCTGCAATTGTGGATGGCATGGTATTGAGGTTGATAGTTTTGCACCACAAATTGTTGCTAAATGGGTCTGTTTTGTTGGCATTGGTTTTAAATTGCTCGTATAGCTTTGTAGCTTAGTCACAAAAGTATCAGAGTTTATATTGACTGTGGGTTGATCAAAAAATTCACCTGGTAGGCGAAAGTTTGTTTCATAAACCATCTGTGCTATAGAATGATTCATGTCACTTTTGATAACAGATCTGAGTCCTAAAAGTACTGTTAGTAAAACCTCTTTCCATTTCACATTGTGTGCTTCAATAGCTGTTTTTAGAGTTCTGTGAAATCTTTCGATTTTGACCTGCAATTGTGGATGGCATGGTATTGAGGTTGATACTTTTGCACCACAAATTGTTGCTAAATGGGTCTTTTGTTGGCATTGGTTTTAAATTGCTCGTATAGCTTTGTAGCTTAGTCACAAAAGTATCAGAATTTATATTGACTGTGGGTTGATCAAAAAATTCACTTGGTAGTCGAAAGTTTGTTTCATAAACCATCTGTGCTATAGAATGATTCATGCCACTTTTGATAACAGATCTGAGTCCTAAAAGTACTGTTAGTAAAACCTCTTTCCATTTCACATTATTGTGTGCTTTTATAGCTGTTTTTAGAGTTCTGTGAAATCTTTCGATTTTGACCTGCAATTGTGGATGGCATGGCATTGAGGTTCACAGTTTTGCACCACAAATTGTTGCTAAATGGGTCTTTTGTTGGCATTGGTTTTAAATTGCTCGTATAGCTTTGTAGCTTAGTCACAAAAGTATCAGAATTTATATTGACTGTGGGTTGATCAAAAAATTCACCTGGTAGGCGAAAGTTTGTTTCATAAACCATCTGTGCTATAGAATGATTCATGCCACTTTTGATAACAGATCTGAGCCCTAAAAGTACTGTTAGTAAAACCTCTTTCCATTTCACATTATTGTGAGCTTTTATAGCTGTTTTTAGAGTTCTGTGAAATCTTTCGATTTTGACCTGGATTGTGGATGGCATGGCATTGAGGTTCATAGTTTTGCACCACAAATTGTTGCTAAATGGGTCTGTTTGGTTGGCATTGGTTTTAAATTGCTCGTATAGCTTTGTAGCTTAGTCACAAAAGTATGAGAGTTTATATTGACTGTGGGTTGATCAAAAAATTCACCTGGTAGGCGAAAGTTTGTTTCATAAACCATCTGTGCTATAGAATGATTCATGTCACTTTTGATAACAGATCTGAGTCCTAAAAGTACTGTTAGTAAAACCTCTTTCCATTTCACATTATTGTGTGCTTTTATAGCTATTTTTAGAGTTCTGTGAAATCTTTCGATTTTGACCTGCAATTGTGGATGGCATGGTATTGATGTTGATAGTTTTGCACCACAAATTGTTGCTAAATGGGTCTGTTTTGTTGGCATTGGTTTTAAATTGCTCGTATAGCTTTGTAGCTTAGTCACAAAAGTATCAGAATTTATATTGACTGTGGGTTGATCAAAAAATTCACCTGGTAGTCGAAAGTTTGTTTCATAAACCATCTGTGCTATAGAATGATTCATGCCACTTTTGATAACAGATCTGAGTCCTAAGAGTACTGTTAGTAAAACCTCTTTCCATTTCACATTATTGTGAGCTTTTATAGCTGTTTTTAGAGTTCTGTGAAATCTTTCGATTTTGACCTGGATTGTGGATGGCATGGCATTGAGGTTCATAGTTTTGCACCACAAATTGTTGCTAAATGGGTCTGTTTGGTTGGCATTGGTTTTAAATTGCTCGTATAGCTTTGTAGCTTAGTCACAAAAGTATCTGAGTTTATATTGACTGTGGGTTGATCAAAAAATTCACCTGGTAGGCGAAAGTTTGTTTCATAAACCGTCTGTGCTATAGAATGATTCATGTCACTTTTGATAACAGATCTGAGTCCTAAAATTACTGTTAGTAAAACCTCTTTCCATTTCACATTATTGTGTGCTTTTATAGCTGTTTTTAGAGTTCTGTGAAATCTTTCGATTTTGACCTGCAATTGTGGATGGCATGGCGTTGAGGTTCATAGTTTTGCACCACAAATTGTTGCTAAGTTCCTGAGCAGTTGGGACTTAAATTGCTTTCCTTGATCTACGATTATAGTTCCTGGTACACCAAATCTACAAATCCAGTGTTAAAAAAATGCTTTGCTCATTATTTCTGCACTAATTTCTGGCAAAGAGAACTTCTGTCCAGCAAGAAAATCTACCAAGGCAAGTTAAGTGATAGATCTGTCCATTAGATGGAGACAAAGGTCCAATTAAATTAATATGCACAACATTGAATCTTTCACCAGGTTCTTGGTAACTAGAAAATTTAGATTTAGTATGTCTATTTACCTTGGTCTTTTGACAATTTACACATATTTGAGCCCATTCAGTAACTTGCTTATTAATTACTGGCTAAATGAACTTGGCAGCCATCTCTTTAACAGCAGATTTTATGCCTGGATGCGACAAGCCATGGACTTGATTAAAGAGTTCTTTCCTGAATTTAGGAAGAATATATGGGCGAATCTTGCTTTGGGATATATCGCACCATAGGGTTTTTCCAGATGCAAGGGTATAAGGCTTAAAATCTAAAGATGTGTCACTGGCACATAACTTCTTGGATTCTGCATCATTACTTGAGCTATTTTTTCATAGTTGATAACAGAAACTGTCTCAATTCTTCACAAGGTGTCGACAATTACATTATCTTTACCGCTAATATGCTGAATGTCGGTAGTAAACTGGGAAATGTACTGGCACAACTTTTTTGGAGAAGCTTTTTAATTTTTCTGCTTGAATGCAAATATTAATGATTTATGATCTGTCCAAACTGTAAATTCTCTACCTTCTAAAAGATATTTGAAATGTTTAATCGAAAGGTAGAATCTCAGTAACTCATGGTCATAGATACTGTACTCTTTTTGAGTTTCATTAAGCTTTTTTGAATAGAATGTAATTGGCTTCCCCTAATATTTTCAAACTGTTCTAACACTGAACCAGTAGCCCAATCTGAATCATCTGTGCATAAAGATAATGTGAGTCCAGGCTTTGGAAAACAGAGAAGTGTAGCATTAGCTAAATTAGTTTCACGCTTTTCGAATTGCTGAATACTCGTATCTGTCCAAGGGACTTTTCTTCAATCTTTTTTCTTTACGCTTTTCAACATTTCATGGAGCAATGCTTGGGTGTGTGCAGCATCTTTCAGTATCTATGATAAAAATTCACCATACCAAGGAAGTTATGCAGATCATGTAGTTTCTGGTAATTTATAATCCAGAATTACTTAAACTTTAGCAGGAAGTGGCAAGGAATCTTTCGCAGCGATGAGGTATCAGAAAAATTCAATTTGGTCAGATCCCATTATGAATTTAGAAATACGATTATTAATATGAAGGCCATTGCTGTTTAACCTCTCAAACACAATTCTTAGAAGCTCTTTATGTTCAGCTTCTGAGCATGAAGGTACTAACACATCATCCAAGTAAGGAAAAAGAAAAATCCAAACCATGAAAAACTTCATTTATGAATCTCTGGAAAGTGGCTGAAGCATTGCGAAGGCCAAAACTCATAGCATTGGACTCTTACAAACAAAATGGAGTAATTATGGCAGTTTTCAGTTTGTTTTTTTCAGCAATAAGAATCTGGTAATAGGCTTTAATAAGGTCAATTTTGGAGAATTTTACTTTATCTTTTGAGATGAGATGGAAATCTTCAATTCTGGGTATGGGATATCTGCCTTGTAGTTTGTTCATTTAATCTTCAGTTATCACCACAAGGTCATAGGGTACCGTCTTTTTTGTCTACTAAGTGCAGGAGACTGACCTATTCAGATTTTTAAGGTCTGATTATGTTGTTATCAAGCATAAATTGAAATTCCTGTTTGGCTAATATAAGCTTTTCAGGATTTAATTGTCGTGCTGTAGAATGCACTGATTAACTTTTAGTTTGGATGTATTGCCTAACATCATGTTTAATTGATTTATTTGAAATATTTGGTTTTTTTTTTATATCTGGATACAATTTTAATAAATCATTAAATTGGGATGCATGATCAAATGTACTAATACAGTACTCATCAGAAATGGTCAAAACTTCACTTTGAACTGACAATTGGGCGATGCCATCAATTTTCGTTTATGAAAGTCAATTAGTAAATGAAATTGATGTAAGAAATCAGCACCAATGATGCCTTTACTCACCTTGGCAACTATAAAAGGCCATTGAAATGCACATTTTAATCCTAAGTCCAATGCAAGTGTTTTAATGCCATAAGTTGGGATTTGTGTGCCATTAGCAGCATATAATACATATGAGCATGGTTGCTCTGCTTTGACATTTGCTGGGATCAATGAGAAATCAGCATCACTTTCCACTAAAAAACGCATAAGGTAAAGAAAAATTATCTTAAGTTATTATATTAGAAACGAATTGCTTTAAATACTTTAATTTGCAAATATGAATATTATCTTAAAATCTATTTTGGGATGTGACATAAGCAGTTTTTTTTTTTTTTTTTTTTTGCTTCAACAGTGTTGCTATCTCTTTTTATATAATGACCTGACAGTAGCATAATGAAAAATGTCACAAAAATCGCTATTACTGTGCCCCCTTCATTCAGAATGTTTCCAAATTGAAGGAGGACCTGCTGCCTATAGACAAAAACATATGCATAGAATTAAACCAAATTTTTGTGTAACTTACTATATTTTTTTTATGGTACAATTATGAAAATGACACAAAAATGACTATTACAGCGCTCCTTCCAGTGGAATATTTCCAAATTGAAGGAGGACTTGCTGGCTATAATCAAAACAATAAATAAAACATTTGGTAGAATTCTATGCCTAACTCTGTACACTTTTTGATGGTACAATAATGAAAATGACACAAAAGTCGCTGTTACAGCAGCCCATTTTGCAAAATTTTTATGTTTCCAATATGGTAGATGTTTTTAGTGTTTATTGGAGTTTAAGCATCAATGGATCATCCCGAACATGGAACAACATTGGTCCTTGTATGACTACATTTAAATTCACTAAACCATAGATAAATGGTTGTTTGACACAGAAAACGTGACTTAATTTTAAATGCCTATGTTAGATTTGGTCATATTGGGCAAGTGCTAAAGTTCTATCCGTTTTGAGCATATGCAATGGTCAAGTGGAAAACAGACGTCACAGCTGACGTTTAAAAGGTAGTGAAGTGCCCAATAATGTGTGGAGCAGTAGAGTATATATAGGCACAGCATTTGTCAAAAGAACTCATGCGGAATAGGAAACAACATGGTAAGTGGGAAAGACCACATGAGACGTTTACTGTACAAGTATGAAAAAGGCATTACAGCAGCCGCAGCTTGCCACAGCATTTGTCTAGTGTATGGGGAGGATGCCGTGGGCAATATCAACTGCCGCCATTGATTTAGGAAATTCCAGGACAGAGACAGTAGCTGTAGAGGTCACGCCTGTTCTGGACACCAATCAGTGGTTTCTGACGAGGATCTGGACACAGCCATAAGAAATTACTCACATCTGGACACAGCCATTCATCGTTCTAAAAAGGAAGACTCCATCTTGAAAAGGTTTTGCTCAGTGTTTGGTGGGACTCCAAGGGAATAATCCACTGGCAGGTCCTCGGACTGAACCAAACGATCAACGCAGACCTCTTTTGCCAACAATTGACAGACTGCGAGCACAACTCACATCTAAGTGGCTAGCACTCATCAATCACAGAGGGGTTTTCTTTCAATACGATAATGCCAGGTCATGTTGCTTTAAGGACTCAATAAAAATTACTGGACCTTGCTTGGGAAGTTTTACCACACTTGGCATATAACCCTAACCTTGCACCTTCAGTCTATCACCTTCTCTGATTGTTACACAATGCCTTCGCTCGTCAAACCTTAAACAACATGGAGACTAAAAACGATGTTACAATGTTTTTTTTTTAATTCTAAAACAGAGCAGTTTTATTGGCATGGGATTCACTTACTGCCCGATAGATGGCAAGATATACATAATGATGGTTATTACATGAATTCATAGGTGATTAACTTTGTGTTCCCCATCTTTGTTTTCGCCAAAAAACGGGTAGAACTTTTGCACTCGCCCAATATTTGTTTTTGCCGAAGAACAATGTTTAATTAAATCATTAAATGTGGTTCCATCCATTGTTTTCACTAAAGCAAAAGTAGTGCCACTTAAATGGCTGCAAGTCATAAAAAGATTGCTGGCCGAAATTTCAAGAAAACTTGAACTTAACCTTTTAAAGGAAGGTACATTCTACAAATTGCATGGATTATTGTTATTGCTGCCATCTGGTAGCCTAGCCCTTGGACATTTCACCCCATGTAGTAGGACACTGGATTCTGAAATATATTAGAGTTTGTAGAGCAGAGGAGAAACCCCTTTTCTTTTCATGAATATACAAATGCAGAATTTTGTTTAATCAAGCAAACTCAGGTAAAGCTTTCCAGCCAGAAATTTCTGCTCTGTAAAAGGAGTCAAATGGGTCTCACTCAATAAAAAATAAAATCTTTTAATCCTTTATTAGTAGTTAAGGTAGGCTTCATTACAGCAGGTGGTAGACACGTGTATCCCAACCAGTGGCGCATCCAGAATTACCTTTAGAGGGGAGGGAGCATATTTTAAAGGTCTACATGTGCCCAGATCTGGCATGGCCCACTGCTGAGCTCTAATTTTCTTTCATTCGAATCAATGGGATGTGCCGGATTGAGTCCTGACGTACATTTACTCTGCTGACTTGAGCAGAGTCATAATCAGACAGAGGAAGCTCAAGAACGTTTTGGTAGGGCTAATTCTGAACGCTTTTAACATGTTAAATTATGATATACTGCACTAAAATATATCTTAGTTTTTGCAGTTTTTTTTTTTAAGTATTTCTGTATCTGGATAATTTTAAAACGTGTTTGCAATCAAAGGATTTAAAGTTTTATTATTAAATTATCAAAATATTATGAAGGTTAGAGAGAGCAAGAGGTTGCACGGGATCTTAAATTTTTAATTAGTAAATTTTAAGCATGCTACTATTTCGAACTTCATAATAAAATTTATAAAAGAGAAAAAAAATTGTGTGACAAAATCAGTACTTTAAAATATTAAATTTTAAGGACATATTAAATATAACAATAATATTCTCTGATAATATTTGAAAATTTTAAATATTTAATCTAGTCTTGGTCCCTGGGAGGGGCTTCAGCCCCTTAGCTCCCCCCGTGAGTGCACCAATTATCCAATTTAAATTACTACCAGAAATATCCCATAATTTTGCTATTGTGCAAAAAATTAGACAGTGCTGTAGTTGGAAAAAAATATTTGTGGTAACTCATCTTTTCATAGAGTACAGTAGATGTTGATGTTACCGGATTTTCCCTAAGCCAAAATCCAATTTAAAACATTTAGCCAAAAGCTGATTTTTTTTTTTCTATTAACAGTTATAATTATTATATTCCTGTTTTTATAGTTATTGTATTTGTATACCATCCATCTAATAGCAATATTTAATCAATCTCATTGTAATATTTTCCATTATGAATCAAAATAAATTCAAATAACAGAAATAAATCCATATATAACTTTCTAGCACATCTATCTGACAAGTTTCCAAAAGAACGATGATGAGAGGTGTTTTCTGTGCTCTATGGTTTACGACAAGCTGTCTCGTCTGCTAATTTTCTTACTGATCAATACCAAGATTTCACATATGGTTTAGGTAAAAAAAATTAAGGGATGGTCCTACACGGCTTTTGAATATAAGTGGAACGGACCTTTTTAAAAACTTGCATAAATTATCGTTTCGCTTGAGAAAAAAATATTGCGCTCGTACCTCATATTTTATTTTTTTATTATTATTATTTACAGTAACAAACCAAATATTTCTGAGAATGGCATTCCCACCCAACTACAGCACTGAAATTAGATACACTTATACTTCAGGGTCATCAACAACAGGATATTTTTGAGAGACTCTACATGTTTTTAAATGGTGTTCATTTAAAATATTAGCTATTTAGTGGCATAAATATTGCATGAAAGGTTGTACTTAAAAAAAGAAGCTTATTTTAACAAATCATCTGATGGAACCAGCTTCATCCTGAAAGGGTTTCGCCTTACTCTGTATTTTCATATGTTGAGAAATATTTTATTTAAAATGATTCATATAAATTTAAATGTCAGATAAAAAGTATAATAAAAAAAACTTCTTTAACTATATTCGTATGTACGGCCATTAAGGCTATACACTTTGAATTCACATCAGACTTAATGTATGAGACTAATCGCATCTCTAAAGAGATTTTTTGCTTGTCTTCATAAAAGCTCAGTAATTATTAACACTCTACTAACTTTGATTTTCAGTTGAACTGAAGCGTTTAGGCAAAGTACAGACTTGCCAAGTTCCAGAGGACAAAAATCAAGAGATGTTTTATAAAGAAACTAGAATATAATCCCTGTCAAAAATGACGGAAAGGGAATGATAAATCTTCAAAACAATAGTTAAAATAATATTTTTCTGATAAAAAAAAAGCCTCATGCATTTTGTTAATCAAAATGTATTATCCTTTGATTTTTTATGATTAGAGCAAAAAAATTATGTAAACTACAATTTAGTCACCAGCGCTTAAACACGCCATTTCCAGCTACACATTCTATGACGAAAATGCTTGCTTAGGTTCCCTCTACATTAAAAATTTCCTGTTTAGCAAGACTTTTTTTTTTCACTACAAACTATGTTAAAATTCAATTTTTAATGAAGCATTCAAAGAGTCATTCATTTGTTTGTAGATTTGCTGGAATTTCAATCTTAATGGCAACAGTATCATTTGTTTAGATCTGATTTCTATGTTTATAATAGCTTAATTTTAATTTAGAACTTAATACATTATTAATGGATATGATACACATGTTTTATGTGAAAATATGCTTAACAGACATGATTTGAAGTAGAAAAAATTATCATTTAGCTGTCACATGTTAGGATATGTTTTTCATTAAGCCTAACATGGTGTTTAGCTACAGTCTATTTGCAGACCAGAGTGGTTCACACCGGCATAGTTCGGACAGTTTCCTGCACTCAGATTTTATTATAAGTAGATGAGGAAACTTTTCAGTGAAGTTTTTTTTTTCATTTTCAAACGTAAACATAAAATAATAATAAATTAAATTTATTTAAAATAATATTGCAGCTATATGTATTTAATAAATTAATGCTTTTAATTAAGGGCCTCAAAATGCTTTTAATTAAGCAAATGAGATAAAAGTTTTAAAACAATATAAAATTCATCATTATAAATACCAGAAATGGATTTAGTCTTCTCATACAAATTTTGTATCTTGAAAAATTATAAAAGTTATGAATGATAATTCTTAATAAAGAAATTATTAATAAAAATAAAATGATACATGATGATTCCATAAAAAAAAAAAAGAAAAACAGTGTGCAACATAAAGTTACAACTTATTCATTATAGAAAATAAAATTAATGGTACCAGATTTTTGCGTTTAAGAAGGAAAATTGAAAATTTACGCATAGTAAGAGTCAAAGTTTTAAAGAGACATCCTATATGTATTTGATCTGAATTTCTATCATATCAAATAGCACTAACAGACCTGCCAACCTTTGAAAATGAGAAATCGTAGCACACAAAATTTAAATTAATCTGGAGGTTGGTTGGTTTTTCGTGTTACACAGCCATCTTTTGACATTCGTAAAAGGAATAGGGTTTCAGTCTTTCAACACAATATAGTAAATTTTTTCCTTTGAAAATTTTGGTACGGTTTTTAGAGTTTCTGTTCGTTTCACAGCATTTTTTTCTTTTTTTTTTTTTTTTTACATTTGTAAGAGGAGCCTGGTTCCAATTTTTTACCCCAGCACAGTAAATTGATGAAATTCGGGATTTTTTTCCTGCGATCATTTCAGGATATTCACAATTTTTCCGCAATCGTAATTCACATTTTTCTATCAAGATTCTTTGTTGAAATTCACACTTTTTACCATGAACTTTTGACGAAACTCTCATTTTTTTTTTTTTACCCGATCCTTTGTCGAATTTTGCATTTTTTTCCGCGATCCTTTTGACGAAGTTAGTGTCTTCTTTCTGCGATCTCTTGGTGAAAATTAGCATTTTCTTACCGATCTTTCGATGAAATTTGATTTTCTTACTGATTTTTTGATGAAATTCGCATTTTTTTTCTGCGATATTTTGACCCACCAGGCCACTCCCTGAAATCAACACTGCATTTTTACCACGATCCTTCGACGAAATTGTTTTTTTTTTTATACAGGCATTTGTCGAAATTGGCGGTAGTTTATTGCAAAATGTGCAATTTTGCACACTATTTTAAATCTTGCCCCTCAAAGAGCCCCTTTCCAGAAATT
This sequence comes from Maratus speciosus, assembly GCA_963932465.1. Lineage (NCBI taxonomy): Eukaryota > Metazoa > Arthropoda > Arachnida > Araneae > Salticidae > Maratus > Maratus speciosus. The sequence goes on from OZ010797.1 coordinate 106,676,661, forward strand.
CTTAAAATGGCACCTTGTTTCTAAGGAAGCGAATTCCTGTATAAATATTTACAGAAACACGATTCACTCGCGGTTAATATACATAAAGAGATGTTAAGAAGTTTGTTTTGCAGCCCAGATTTTTTTTTTTTTTTCTATGAGCAATTTTTAATGTCCAAATTTTCGGACTAATGGCCAATTTTTTAAAACTTTCGGAAATGAATACTTTGAAATTTTGGATATTTCGCAACAGAATCTCTCCTGAAAAATATGCTGTGCGGGATAAAAATTGCATTTGTGTCTTTCGCAAAAAATCGTAGTTTAAGACAGATTTTCATAGCATCGTAGTTTATAAGTCCAAATCGTAGCAACTACAATTTTTTCATAGCAGTTGGCAGGTCTGCACTCATCAAACAGAGAAGAAATAAACATCCAAGATTTTTCTAACATATTTAGATATAAAATCAGAATGAGAAAAAATGTGTTAGAAAATCAGGAGACTTGACAAATCTGAAAGCAGTAAACAGCGAAGAAATCAAAGCTTTTAAATGTGTTAAAATATATGGCAAAAGAAAGCTTTTAAACTTTTATTTTAATATTTAGAAAAAAGGGACGATTTCTCCCCTTACCCCATCCATTTACAATAAAGTGAAATAAATAACCAAATTTATTTTTTAAGGAAGATGTACTTTTTTAACAGGACGAAAAATTCCTAATTTGGACAGAAAAATATTTAAGGTATAACTAAAGCACTGAGCGTCACTTAGTAGGAGTGAAACCAATTTTTTTTATTTAATCTACCTAACTTATTTCTACACCTTGATTTCAAGTTTTTAGAAATCTTTTCTTTATCAGTATAATATCAGAAAATTTTATATTATAAAAAACAATTTTACCAATACAAAAACTAAATCATATTTTAAGATTATCCTCATGAAAAAAAAAAAAAAACTTAAAAATATACTTTTAAGTTTTAAAAATTTAGTTTTTATTTCAAAGTTTTCTCCTTCATAAAAATAAAAACATTTATTGAAAATAACCCAATACAGTGTCAAACCTAACATTAATTTATACCAAAACGTAAACAGCTTTACATACAGAGTTGGGCAAAATACATCGAAAAATCATTTTCGATACAAAATACTTTTCAAAAGTAAAAAATTGAAAATACAAAATACATTTTGAAAATTTAAAAATTATTGTGTATGAATTTCACTACACAAATGCAAAGAACTTTTTCAAAATGGATTAAACTTTTGAAATTATAAACTTCCAAAATAAAGAAACTATTAATTAAGAAAGGATTAATAAAATAATAAATCAGTCTATAAGAGAACATATTTCATATAACAAACAAATACATTTCACGAGTAAACTTTAAAAATATATTCAAAATTATTAAAGTTTTCATGGATATAATTTAGATTGATTTAAAGCATACAAATAAAATTATATAAAAAAATATAATCTACAATGCAAAATTATCACTAGAAATTATTATTGGCCTTCAACACAACTAATTTCTTACATTGAGAATAGCTCAATAAATTTCATTTGGAGGAATTAATAATGCTCTTAATTTATAAAAGCAAATTTTTTGTCCAGAATTTAAAAAGACTCATAAAGAGGAGTTTCCCCTCATTGTAAGGTATGAGCAACATTTTCAGATCAATCAATTCATCAGTTAAAAATTGCAATATTTCAATTTTTTAGCACGTAATAATTTATTTTAAAATATTCTTTAATTTTTAATATTCATGTGTTAACACATTTTCAATTAATATTACCATTTAAGAGTTTTTTTTTTTTTTGGCAACAACAGGTCAAAAAAATTACTTTTTCAAAACTTGAAATAAATCGCTATTGCGATGCTGAAATTTTGAAAAAAGAAAATGAGACAAGTTTAATAAATGATTGAAGATTGCACATGGCAATCTAGTCCCACACACGATGATTAAATTGCTAAGGATAGTTTTTGATCCAATAAGATTTATTTAACTTAACTACTTTGACCAATTTCATCATTAAAGAGAGCTTAAAGTAATTCTTCGATTTAAAAATTGTCTGCTTCAGGGTGTTTCTCATACCTTTTCTAAAACTAACAGTTTTCATTTTTTTTATATGCCATAGTTTTTTTTTTCATGATGATCCGAGAAAATTAAAAGGTCACAATAAATTCAAGTACGTCAACTGTAGCGACAGCAGCGTATTTTTTCGAGATACACGGATGTTTAATAAATTAAAACATAAGGTCTTCTCGCCTATAAATTACCTCAGTTATGTTCCATTTTAAAACAATTCAACTGTGCATAAATCACTGCATTAAAATCACTTAAACAGTCATAACATGAATATCTTGTTTATATTGTGAAAATGCATTTAAATGTATACTATGTTTTTAAATTTCTTCTGAAGTAATTAATTGTAGATTAAAAGTGGTTACTTATTATTTTGTTTTAAGAATGGATATGCTATTTTCTTGGCAAATAATTTTTTTTTGAACAATTTAAAAATCATATATTGAACATTGAAACTATCTTCTGTACAACGAACAATGATAGATTTTTGAAACAACACATAAATAACTACATCAGTTAATAACGAATAAATGCATTTGATTATTAGTCATAAAACAATGCAAAATAATATTTTTTGTTTTAAACTATACATACACACACTCACATTAGCATAATCATAAGTGTCTTTGTAAGGAGGTATGAGTTTATTAAACTAGTTAAACTAAATTAATAATGTTTTTGTACGTGTATATATATATTAATAGCTTAACATGTCCTCCTGAGAAAGTTTCACTCTCTGCCGGAACTCGAAACAGAACCGAAATTCACTTTACACTTCAAAAACATCTTTGGGCCAGGCCTTAATATCCGCATCTGCACCACGTTGATTATTTGATAAAAACTATTATATAAAAACTGAAATGAACATTCTGTTGGTACATTTTCATCAGGAGATTAATAATACTTTTGAAACTTTTTATGAGCCTTTACAATAAATAACGGCATTACATTTCTAACGTACTTGAAAAAAAAAGTAACGCAGTTAGACTGACTCTCAACGGTCCTTCCTATCTATCTCAGAACATTTTTAAATTCTCACAACAACGTTAAGAGTTATAAAATTATTTTTGTAACCATTCAGCATAAATACTTCTGCAGAAGCTATTACATCCTGTTCATGAACATCTATATAGTACTACTACTAGTTGAAAAAATGTGTTTATATTAACACCAGAAAACGAATTCGAAGACTAAACAAGATAGACATCTTCAATTTCCTTGTTGTGAATCACTGATTTGTGTTTTACATGACAGTTTGAAATCAAGAATGTATTTTGAAAATACAAAATACATGGAAAAAACATTGTAAAATATATTACAAAACTACTTTCGTTTTGTCTGTTTAAAATACAAATTACAAATGTATTTCAAATATATGTATTTTTTATACTGCCCAACTCTGACTACATACAAACTTAAATAAAATTAATATACAACAATATATTATCAGCAAGGTAATGAAATAAGCATCAAAAACATGGTAAATATATCTATATAAACATAACAAAGCATGACAAAGTGTATCTATTAAAAGTATGCAGTCAAGAATAATGAAGTTTTTTCTATTTTAAAATAAAAAGATTCTCTTAAATAAATTGCATTCAATTAAATTTTAAATTGCAGCCTACCCACACAATGTTTTATGTTTGTAATGACAAAGCTTTTAGCTAATGTAGATTCCCCCCCCCCCCCTAATATTTGAGTGTATTAGTATAGTTTTAGATCTACTTTATTTCTGCATGATATAATTTATGCAAATTTTTACATGACATCACCTCACATTTACATCATTTAAATAGGAAAATGAGTTTTTAATTCTCCCACACTATTTCATCTCTAGCAACTTCCTCTATTCAAAGAACGATGCAACTCCCATAGCATTTCAATTGCAGATAAGGAAGCAACTTTTTCATTCAAAACAATTAAAGAACATAGAAGATGTTGCCCTAAGACAGTTTGGATGAAACATGGCTTTCGATCAGGAAAACAATGCCGAAAAGAGCATTAACCCTCTGAGCGTCTTGAGGGCTTTCCTTCATTTTCATAAAAATGCTTATAAAAATAAATTTAATTAAAATTTTCTTTCCCTGTTTGTTTCTGAAATACATTTCATGCCCCTTTATTTGATATACATCTTGAAATATGATTCGGTTTAAAATATTATTGTTTACAACAGTTTAAAGTTGTTTTGGGGAAACGGAAAAATGCAGGCAGACCACTCAGAGGGTTAACTGTACAAGAGGAAAAAAAGTTTCCTATAAGATAAATTAATTCTACTTATAGCAGAAAATAATCACAGATTGTTAATTAAAACCATTGCCCTTTCATGATTCAGGGAATTGTAAGACCAGAGCCAATCGGGGTGCAGGGGAGGACTGTTGATAATAAACAGTTTTGCTAAATGCATATTCTCATTTATAGACGAGGTTTTTCTATGATTGTGTCAAAGTAACTATTTTTTTCAGGTTGTCTTTTAACAATTTATCTGCGGAAATGTACAGAGATCAGTTTTTAGACTACATTTTTATTTATTTTACTTGTAAAGTCCTCATGGTTATTAAGGGCAAAGCCAGGTGGTTCTGCTAGTATTTCATAATCAAGAATTTATTGATCACATTTTATATCATATATGAAGTTTCCTCTCTAGTAGATTATTGCAATCTTAACTCTTGGTAATATCGCACTTCATATCGGCAACATACACAAAAATCAATATTTTGTTTATAGTGGGCTTTTAAAGAAAATTTTATTTATTGATGTTATCTCCCAACATGGCTGTTAATATATATTGTTCATAGAATTCTCACCAGAAGGCAATAGAAAGTTAACTTTTTGTGCCAAAGTTTTATTTATCATTTGTGCATTTTTTGAATCATTATTTCAAAATGAACTTTGAAAATTTTGTCAAATTAAAAAGTCTGGTGAAAACAGATGGAGATTTCGAACAATGTCGACTGCAACAATGTAGAACAACTGTGAGTCCTCTGACGAAAAAATTTGTTAAAAATTTTCAAAAAAAGCAATAAATGAAAGGAATTGCAAAAACGTTCTGTTTGAGAATGAATTATTTATATAAAGTTGTTTTACCTTTTTACTTGAAAATTAAACTCTTGAAAAGCGTAAAAATCCAGACTTTCAACAAAAGGCATCATACAACTTGCTTGTATGTTTTTTTTCCATATGCATGTCCACATATAACTTATGATAGGAAGCTCCAACTTTGGTCTTTTTAGAGTTCCTTACTTAAAAACAAAAAGGCAGAATTATTAAAAGATTACTCGTTTGTCTGTCACGGCAGTTTTCCTCCAACTGTGGAAAGTTCAAAGTTGGCAGAGCTACAAAGAATATTAACCTACATATTTATACATTAGCCATTCACAAATATTAATTTTTTTTAAAAAGAAGGCTAATTAAGTTCAAAATTATATATCATGTGGGTTACTATTCGAAAGATCTCGTACCATCAAACTAAAATACACTTTTTTTTAATTTTAAGCATTCCCCCACCTCCAGAGATATACCTGAAAATGTACTGTAAAACTATACTTTCACCCCCCACTTCTGAAATTACCTAAACTAAAATTTTGGAAAAATTAGTGCTAGTAGGAGTTTATTTAGACACTGTAGTAAAACTATAGAGATTATCCTATGTCCCGTAGTTTGAAAAAAATAAAAATCTGATTTTGTAGCAATAAAACGTATTTTTGTAGTAGCAAAAATTAATTTTGTAGCAATAAAAGCTGTTTTTGGAGCAGACTCAAATTCTAATGCTAATAAATAAGAAATTTGCATATTTTTCGCGATCTCTTGACGAAATTCGCGATCCTTTGTTAAAATCAATATGCTTTTTCGGTATCTTTTGACAAAATTTGCAGTTTTTTACGACCTTTTGATGAAATAAGCGGCTTTTTTGGCGATCTTTTAACGAAATTCGCTTTTTTCAAAATCTTTTGACAAAATTCACGTTTTATTTCGCGATCCTTTGACAAAATTTGCGTATTCCTCGCGATCTTTCGAAGAAATTTGCGTATTCCTCGCGATCTTTCGACAAAATTTGCGCATTTCTCGCGATTTTTCGACAAAATTTGCGCATTTCTCGCGATCTTTCGACAAAATTTGCGCATTTCTCGCGATCTTTTGACAAAATTTGCGCATTTTTCATGATCCTTTGTTCAAATCAGCGTGTTTTTCGAAATCTTTTGATGGAATTTGCGGTTTTTTGCGACCTTTTGATTAAATTTGCGGTTTTTTCGCGATCTTTTAGGAAATTCGCATTTTCACAATTTTTTGACTCCGTTTTGTTCGTTTTTTGAAGAAATTAGCGATCTTTTGACTAAATCCGAGTGTTTTTCATGAAATTTGTGGATTTTTCGAGATCTTTTAACGAAATTAAAGTTTTTTTTTCACAATCATTTGGCCGTGTTTTGTTCGTTTTTTGGCGAAGTTAGCTATATTTTGACAAAATTCACGTTTATTCCCGATCCTTTGTCGAAATTCGCGTGTTATTCCCGATTTTTTGACGAAATTTGCATGTTTTTCGCGATTTTTTGACGAAATTAGCGATCTTTTGGCAAAATTCACATTTTTCTCGCGATCCTTTGACGAAAGTCACGTGTTTTTCGCGATCTTTCGACAAAATTTGCGTGGTTTTCGCGATCTTTCGACAAAATTTGCGTGCTTTTCGCGATCTTTCGACAAAATTTGCGTGCTTTTCGCGATCTTTCGACAAAATTTGCGTGCTTTTCGCGATCTTTCGAAACAAATTTGCGTGCTTTTCGCGATCTTTCGACACAAATTTGCGTGCTTTTCGCGATCTTTCGACACAAATTTGCGTGCTTTTCGCGATCTTTCGACACAAATTTGCGTGCTTTTCGCGATCTTTCGACACAAATTTGCGTGCTTTTCGCGATCTTTCGACACAAATTTGCGTGCTTTTCGCGATCTTTCGACACAAATTTGCGTGCTTTTCGCGATCTTTCGACACAAATTTGCGTGCTTTTCGCGATCTTTCGACACAAATTTGCGTGCTTTTCGCGATCTTTCGACACAAATTTGCGTGCTTTTCGCGATCTTTCGACACAAATTTGCGTGCTTTTCGCGATCTTTCGACACAAATTTGCGTGCTTTTCGCGATCTTTCGACACAAATTTGCGTGCTTTTCGCGATCTTTCGACACAAATTTGCGTGCTTTTCGCGATCTTTCGACACAAATTTGTGTGCTTTTCGCGATCTTTCGACACAAATTTGTGTGCTTTTCGCGATCTTTCGACAAAATTTGCGTGCTTTTCGCGATCTTTCGACAAAATTTGCGTGCTTTTCGCGATCTTTCGACAAAATTTGCGTGCTTTTCGCGATCTTTCGACAAAATTTGCGTGCTTTTCGCGATCTTTCGACAAAATTTGCGTGCTTTTCGCGAACTTTTAACGAAATCGCGTTTTTTCGCGATCTTTATACCGCGTTTTGTTCGTTTTTTGACGAAATTAGCAATCCTTCGAAATTACTTTTATCCTTTGAATTTGGATTAATTGTATTCAAGTTTTTTTTTCGCGATCATTGGACAAACATCGCGTGTTTTTACAAATATTTTGACCGCGGTTTTTTGCTTTTTGACGAAATTAGCGGCCTAGAAATTTTTTTTGTTGTTGTTTCTTGGATCGACGAAATCGTGCTAAATTTCTTTTTGGAACTAAGTACGTTTTGGCGCAAGTTTGGAGCAAAATGGAAAAAAAAATAGCTGTTTCGTAGCAGCTTGGCGCAAGTCTTACATCCCTGCATTGAGAGGCAATTGCAGTACCTGTCATTGAGGAATCAACCAAAGATTGTTGATGACGATTTTTGAAAAAAATTGTCATTTATTAACTGAGATATTAAGTAAAAACCTATCTAAAAAAAAAAAAGCATGGACCAAGACAGCACGGTGCTGCAACCTCCTATTGAAGCTTGCATTGTACAATGCTCTGTTTAAAATTTGTACTAGGTCTTTGTTCAAATTAAAGTGATAAATAGCCTGCATGCAGAATCCTTTGTGTGTGAGTAAAGCTAGCACTTGACTGATTTATTTTTTGTTAGTGTTTGAAAAAATTCTTGTGAAGAACTCAACTGTAAATTTAATTGGAAGCCATTGTTTGCTTTCTAAGCACAAAATTTCAATGCATTGTTAAGTTACACTGTAGGACAATATATATTTTTTAAATAGTCATTGTATTTTAGCTATTTTTACAGGGACATGTACAAAAAATAATCAAAATTTGTTAAATGAGTATATGTGGAACACAAAGATTTTTAACTGAATGCACTTAACAAAGAATTAGCATCAGAATACTATAATTCCAAACAAAAGGTTAAATGTTCAAGTTAATCTTTTACAAAGAACTATTGTAGAAATGGAGAGTAAATTAATTATTATATGGTTTAAAAAAAAGTGAATGATCCTCACTTAGCATGTGCTTTATATAATTAAGAAATGGAAATACTTACAAGTTGTCCAAATGCATCCCCTTATCATAAAAAGATATTTAAAAATGTAATAATTACACCCTCAATTCAATTCAGAGCAGTAAGTTGGGACCCTAATAGTGTGCTGTGTACAATAATTGATCAAAACGCCACGAAAGAAATGAAAATATGAAATGCTACTCACAATAGCTTTGATATTCCTAATTTTATCATAACAATGCCAGTATTTAAAAATCTAACCCAGTAGCCTTTTGATAATGTATATACTTCTTTCAGATTTTAACTGACTTCACATTGGGAAATCCAATCCAGCTTTCACAGGTTACGGAATATAGGTGAGAAATATTTTTATTGAAAACTAACAGATTTTTAGGCTTTAGTACTTACAAAGTAAAATTGGAATTATTATAAGATCACTCGTATGTCTATCCGTCAATCAATAGTTTTCCTCGAAAGCTAAAGAACATGGAAAGTTCAAACTAGCCAAAGTTATAAAGGTATTGACCCCACATATTAGTAGATTATTAGGCATTCTCAAATATTTTTTTGAAATATTTAACAGGCTGAAGTTACTTGGAAAAAAAAAAAAAAAAAAATGTATACCATGTGGAAAATCTCATACACTCTCCCACAGAAAGATCTCATACACTGAACTTAAAAATATTTGTTTTAATTTTAGTTATATTTTCAGACATATTTAAGATGAACTGCAAAAATACATCCCCTCACCCCACTCCTCATTTGCCCCACTTCTCCTGCTTAAACTAAAATTATGAAAAATTAGGTATAGTAGGATCTTGCAGGAAAACTATATTGATTATCCTAGGTCACATAGCTTCAGAAATTCACATTTTTCCAATATATACAAACTTTACTTTGCACGAGCTGTTAATTCCCAAATTGGCTCAGCCGAGCTCAGCAATCTGATTGGCTAAAACTGATGTGATACTATAGTAGAAAATTATATTTATTTTCTTATGAAGTAGTGTAATGTAAAATAGAATGCAATTATAATGACTTAAATTGATTTATTTTGTTAAATTTGATCAAAATCACAGTAAATTAAACCAAAATTTTAATATTAACGAACAATCAGATTGCTGAGTTCGGCTGAGCCAATTTGGGAATTAACGGCTCATTTACTTTGCGGCCGCTGAACAAGGGAGTTGAGGGGTGCTCCAAGCCGGATCATCCAAGCACTGATGATAATGATTTCAGAAATAAATTGTCTGTAAATATCCTAGATATATACTTAAAAACCCATCTAGTAAACAACTGGCACAGATCAAGGCGGTGTTTTAACTTTGCTACCTTCTTTCAAAGTGCACTTAGGACAATGCCTAGTTTAAACTTTGTATAAGGTCTTTGTTGTATGGAATATTTTGTATGAGAGTTAAACTCTCAATTGACCGATTAATTAAAAGTTGTTAACATTTAATAAAAGTTGTTAGATTCTCTGCTAAAAACACCAGAAGCAATTTTATATGAAAAATATCAACAATGTATTAAGATAATATTTTAAATTTTTTCAAAAGTGATAAGTGGTCAGAAGTTAATAACCAAAAAAATCCAATAAAATTTTGCTACTTACAGAGATCTTTTTCATCCACATAATTTAGTTTAAATGCGTAGTTCGATTACATGTCTGTTACATTTGTCTTTCATTTATATTATTTTATTAAATTATCGATAAAGTTTAAAATTTAGTTATAAAATATCAGCCAGAAACAATATATTGGTTTTAGTTTAAACTTATGTAATCTGACTACATGCAACTGCCCTTTTTTAAAACAGTTAATAACTATAAATGTCAGTAGTTTGAGATATTTTTCAAACAAATTTCAGTTTAAAGAACCGGTCTTTTTTTCTATTCGTCAGTGGAAAAATGAACATAAATCGGAAACAAATGCTGAAATATTTATATAGATTTCAGTGCTAATGTTTTAATATTTTGTAATCAGGTTGAATGAGAGTTATTTTTTTTATCACTAGGGGGCTCTGCCCCCTACGAGCTACGCTCGTCAACCCCTGTTCAGACACCGCAGACTCTAAAAGTACGTTAATTTGATCGGCTTTAAAAAGATTTCGGAAGATTGAATTATAATTTAAAAAACAGTGACGATCTCCCTATAAACAGATTTCTATTCATTTCTCTTTGAATGGGGAATTTTAAGGCCAAATCCGCTGCGGTACTACTTGATGAACCCGTCGACCAATTTCGCCAAATTATATAAATCGCCAAACCACTCGCCAATTATACAAACTGACATAATTTTTATTAAAAATAACTTGATGTAGACACGTGTAACTTGCTTAAAGTCAAGTGAATGTGACATTTACGATCAACCATTATTGGCATTTAATCTTATAGTTTGGCAAATGATAGATTTTTGGTTGACGGGATAAATAAGTAGTACCAAAAATACATATATCAATTGCTGTTTTCGTCTTTGACGTAGACACGTGTAACAACATTTCAAAATAAGCTAACGTAAAAGGAATTAAGTAAACAGTCTTTGTCTCTCGGTATTTTTTAACAAAGCGAAAAGAAAGTTCTTTTAAATAAGACTTTTTAAAATAATCGTTTTTAATCTGACGTAATTTTGACCACACTATTCTTTCTCTTTTTAATATTCACGTGAAAATACTTGTATTAGAAATGAAATATTATTTGCGCTTTCCTAACAAATATAGTTGAAAAGTATCTGCTCAAAATATCAAATAATTGTCTAGCGCAATTTCTGAATTTAAACCTTTTTGCAATATTATTTTGTATTAATTTTATGTAATAACTGTAATGTGACGTAAATATGACGTAATTTCTCCTATTTAAGACTTTTAACGCATATTAATAATTTTACAAATTCCTTTCTCTCTTAAAATTCGCGTGTAATTATAGTTTTTATGACGTAATTTGTAATAAGTTCCTGCTTTTTGTACATAATTATTTAATTCTAATTCCAAATGTTTTTTTTCTGTTTATAATAGTCACGTGTAAATAAATTTTTAATTTATTTACAAGTATAAATATTTTTTTTTTTTTGAAGCAAACATTGTTTCCACTGTTTATACAGTTGGCAACAATTTAAATTAATATCACTTTCTAAAATCTGTAAAAAAAATCTCTAGAAATGCTGAAAATTTGAATTTAAAATAGAAATAAAACCTCAAAAAATTAGTCAAATTAAAAAAAGAAAAACAGTCTGCACACCGGGAACTTCAAACGTATAAAATGATCTAAAAATGATTAAATTCCTATGAGTAGTTTTTGCTCCTATAAAACTTTTTTAGTGGAACGATTTTGTCCAACTTTAGCATTAAATATCTCTTAAAATAATTCTTCGATTTGAAAACTGTCTGCATCAGCCTGTTTATCAAACATTTCTGTATCATACTACCAATTTTCATATTTTTGTATGCATTATTTTTCTTAATATTAACGAAGAAAGACCCCCTCTGTCACAAAAAATTCAAAACCGGCGGCAGTGACAGCGGTAGTTACTTTTTTTTAGAATAGAGAGATGCTTCATATTTATCACAAAAATCATAAAAGAACAGTAAATTAAGATAAAGTTTTTAATCAAATTGTATTTAAAAGGACATTTCTAACAGTATTATTGGCTGCTTAAAGAATCAAATTGTGCAATATTTAGAAAATAAAAAAAAGGGAAACATTTAAGAGTCAGGTGTTCTCACGAACATTTTTTTTTTTTTTGCTTTATAATACAGACTTGTATAATATCTTGTGCTTACAACCTCTCTCGTCAGGTTCAAATTAGTAGTGAAAATTACAGAAGTTGTGCAAAAGAATTAGTTGTGAAAATTATAGAAGTGAAGAAAAAAAGACGAACCTTGACTAGAGAGATTATAATGTACTTATCCATAAAGTGACAACTAAAAATGGGATCTATCCATTACATTTAAGACTTGTGTAGTTTTTTTTTGGCCACTTATTGGTGCAATTTTATTTATAATTTAATTATGTAATTTGTACTTTAAAAAAAAAAAAAGTTAATCTTTTTTATTATTTTTAAGACTTTGGCATAAGAGAGCCAAATATTTTTCCTAGTATGCCATATAAAATGTTTAAATCTAGTATAAAGCTAACACATGACTTAATAACACTGACATCATATTCAAGGTGACAACATCTGGGCAATAAATTTTGCTTTTACTGAGATCTTTAAATTTCTAAACATTGCACAATTTCAAATTTTACATCATAAAAAAAAAAAAAAAAAAAAATATCAAATAAAATTGCTTTAAATCAGTAATATAATTTCTTATTTTTTACAGTTTTTAAAATAATCTTTAACTGTACATTTTTTAAAAGATCTGTCAATAACACGTACTGCCAAACATCAAAAGATTAATCTGTTCTTGAAACATTATAAATAATCCTGCAATTGTTTCTGGAAATTTTTCTGTTACAAAATTAAAACATTATCAAGAAGTAAAGTAATATACATAAAACACAAATTTACAAAACATATGATCTACCTATGTACTTTGATATTTTAAATTATCAAGAAAATATATTTCTAAGATTCAAGAATATATTTCTAAATCAAGATGGTTGCTGTAATGAGCTAAATATTAAGCGATTTCTTCGGATATTAATTCTTCGCATGCGGCTAACACGAAACCATTGTTTTTAATTGATGTCACTAGTTTATTTGTATAAATAATTGACTTAAAAAAAAATGGCTTTAGTGTTATTGGGAGATAATCTAAAAAATATTTTAAAAATCTATTAGAATTTCCAAATTAAAAAGGTTTTCAGTTATGTTCGGTGACCCAATCGAAGCATGGCTTGGAATCCATAGTCTATATTTATAAAGGACATGTCCTTCCATAGTGCTGACATTTTCATGATGGCAATAGCCAGACTATCCAATTTTGCTTTTACTTTATTTTTCAAAACACTTCTAAACATCGTGCATTTTCATTTTTTTACACCATCGTATAGGGAGGGAAATTTACTTTCAAATGCAATGTTTGAAAATTGCATTGCAATTTACTAAATTATGTTTTAAAAATTAATTTCAAGTATGACTTTTTTTTTCAGAAAATCTATCTGTATTGCATGCTAATGACTGATCAAAAGATAAATTCATTAGCATTTAAATTAATATAAATAGTTCAAGATTTGCTTCAGTCTTCTATTCCATAACAAAATTAAAACTTCATCCATAAATAATAAAATTTAAATAAATTAAAAACACAAATTTAAGAAATGTAATTGAACTACGAACTTAAACCACCGAAATGATAAGAATCAAAAAGGCTTTTGTAAATCACACTTTGGTTATTTCTTTGGCTGTTAACTCCTGGCACAAGGGCTACATCAAAGTATTGCAGGGATTTGTTTAGAAAAAAAAATTGGGTCCTATAAAGGACCCTTCACAAAATTATTCATCTCGAAACAGGACCCTTCACAAGATTATTCATCTCGAAACAGGACCCTTCACAAGATTATTCATCTTGAAACAGGACCCTTCACAAGATTATTCATCTCGAAACAGGACCCTTCACAAGATTATTCATCTCGAAACAGGACCCTTCACAAAATTATTCATCTCGAAACAGGACCCTTCACAAAATTATTCATCTCGAAACAGGACCCTTCACAAAATTATTCATCTCAAAACAAGACCCTTCATAAAAGTATTCATCTCAAAACAGGACCCTTCACAAAATTCTTTGTGTTAAAAATAGACCTTTCACAAATTTTCTGCATCTTTAAACTGAACATTTCAGAATCCTAACCATTTAATAGTAAAATCTGACCTGTCACTTTTAAATAAAGTGAATGCATTTATTTTACACACTTATATCTTCTTAAAAATGTATAAACAACTACCTGAATATAACAATAATTTCAAAATCACAAAATTATGACTAGATCTTTCACAAATGTAAAACACTGTTCACAATTCCATAAACACATGACCCTGGAAGTAAAGTCTGGACAGACCCATGCATTGCTTTTAATAAATTTTAAAATTTTATCGTAATACATATTTGCTATTTTTTATAGGAAAATGAATTTTGGTATTATTAGTCGGCAATACAAAAAATATATTCAATGTAAAATTATATCAGAGGCAGTTTTCACCTACATTCTATAACCTACAAAAGTCTGGATTCGCTTCCCTAGTATTCATAAACGGCTAATTTAGTGCAGTCATCTTGTGGCCTTAGTAAAAATCTAAAATGAGCCTCACTTTTTACTAAAAAACATTTTCTATGAATAAGCATGTGATCAGGGGTCACACTCACTCGAAATAATTTGTAGCAGTTTTTGGAGCAGCAAAAAACGAATTTTGTAGCAGTAAAATCGGTTTCTGTAGCAAGCAAAAAACTAATTTTGTAGCAGCAAAACACAAATTTTGGAGCAAATAAAAAACCGTTTTTGTACCTGCACTCACTCTGACAAAAAATGTTTTTGCAAGGAGAAAAACATTTTATAACAAGCTAAAATAAGCAACACAACGAGCAGAAAGCAAATTTGCCTTAAGATAAAATAAAAAAAACTGCAGAAAAAGTGTGAAGGGATAAAATATAAAATCAAATTAAAGAAAAAAAAATAATCACCATTGCCATTTTATTCAACGCTATTTTATCATTAAATTTGACGCATTCTACCAGTTGTTTTTCTGGAGAACTTAACATTCTAAAGTCTGCATTCACATTGACTCATACCAGCTTTGCTTAACTTTCTCCAACAAACAACGTTTGACCATTTCATACGAAACACACAGAAAATGAAAACGTGAGTGAACACAGGGGTGATTCGGACTTTGTGGTTTTTTCGCGATCCTTTAACGAAATTTCGTGCTTTTTCCGCGAATTTTTTTTTTATGAAATTACGTGTTTTTTCTGCGATCTTTTGACAAATTTCGCATTTTTTCATAGCTCTAAAGAAATTTCATTTTTTTTTTGCGGCCCTTTGACGAAATTCATGCTTTTACTGCGATCTTTTGACGAAATTCGTGCTTTTACCGCGATATTTAACGAAATTCCGTGTCTTTTCGCAATTTTTTAACAAAGTTTCATGTCTTTTCGCGATTTTTTAACAAAGTTTCGTGTCTTTTTGAGATTTAACAAAATTAGTGTTTCTTAAAGCGATTCTTTAACGAATTTCACGTTTTATCGCAATCCTTTAACGAAATTTTAATTTCCTTTCGCGATCCATTGACGAAATCCGCGTTTTTTGCGATCTTGTGACGAAATTTTCGTTCTTTTCGTAATTCTTTGGCGAAATTCGCATGTTTTCCGCGATTATTCGCCAAATTTCTCGTTTTATCTGCAATCCTTAGACAAATTCGCGTTTACTCTGCGATCCTTTGATGAAATTCCATGTTTTCCCGCCATCCTTTGACAAATTTCTCGTTTTTTCGCGGCCCTTTGACGAAATCCTCGTTTTTTTTGCGATCTTGAAGAAATTCGCGTTTTTCCCGGAGCTTTTAAATGAAATCACGTTTTCTCTGTGATTATTTGACGAAATTTGCAATTTTTTGCAAACTTTTGAAGAAATTTGCATTTTCTTTCGTGAATCTTTGACGAAATTCCATGTCTTTTCGCGATCTTTTAACGAAATTCCGTGTCTTTTCGCGATCTTTTAACGAAATTCCGTGTCTTTTCGAGATCTTTTAACGAAATTCCGTGTCTTTTCGAGATCTTTTAACGAAATTCCGTGTCTTTTCGCGATCTTTTAACAAAATTCGTGTTTTTTAAAGCGATCCTTTAGCGAATTTCGCGTTTTTCCACAACCCTTTGACGAAATTTTCATTTTTTTTTCTCGATCCATTGACGAAATCCGCGTTTTTTTGCGATCTTGTGACGAAACTTTCGTTCTTTCTGCAATTTTTTGGCGAAAGTCGCGTGTTTTCCGCGATTCTTCGCCAAATTTCTCGTTTTATCTGCGATCCTTTGCCACATTTCTCGTTTTATCTGCGATCCTTGGAAAAATTCGCGTTTTATCTGCGATCCTTTGTTAAATTTCTCTTTTTCCCGCGGCCCTTTGACGAGATCCTCGTTTTTTTTTTTGCAATCTTGGGACTAAATTTCCGTTTTTGCGTTTGACGAAATTCACGTTTTTCCCAGAGCTTTTAAATGAAATCACGTTTTCTTTTTGATTAGTTGACGAAATTTGCATTTTTTCGCAATCTTTTGACGAAATTTGCGTTTTTTTCGGGAATCTTCGACGAATTTCTCAATTCTTTGGCAATGCTTTGACGAAATTGGCGATTTTTTCTGTAAACGATAGACAAAATTGATTTTTTTCGGTGACAATTTGACAAAATTCGCCATCTTTTCCTCGATAATGGCGCAAATACAGTCAAAATGACCAATCTGTTTGAATTCAATTTATAAAAAAATTTAAGTCACTTACCAACTTTGCGCTACTTTACTAATCACGTACCCTATATATTAGTAAAAATACAAGTTAACGACAATTTGTTTATACAAAAGAATAAACTTTTAAGGATAAACAAAATATGTCAAGAAATTTATTGTACATACATTCTTTAGCTTTAGAGTGACCTCTCGCATTTCTTTGCTATTGAGTGAACACTCTGCTTCTCGCATGGTTTATTTCCCCTCTGAAGATAATTTTTTAATCTGCCAATAAGCAAAAGTGGCCCACAATGGCTTTTGTAAAAGTACTGTATTAAAAATTTATGAAGAAAGCGAAATTTTCCTTATTAATGAGAGGCACGACTCAAGCGGAAATGCACTAACGGTGTCCACTGCATTTATAAAATTTAATAAATTGTGTATCTTTTGATACTGGCAAAAAAGGATATTGGTTTAGCTGAAATTCTAAAATTTTAACCAATTTGTTATTTATTATATTGATTAATAGAAATAACAAGCAAAACCCATGACTTTGCACCTGTGCAATTATTTAAATATGCCCATTTATATTAGTATGTATTTTCAAATTACAGAAAATTGTATCTACTCCTCCGAATAACTCAAAAATTACTAATTAAGCCACAGTGACTACTCTTCATTCTTATACTGTATTAAAGCGAGACAACATAACACATAAAATAATCTAAAATTACAAAAAAAAAATCATAATTTTGAGATTTTTTTTTATGTTTTCGATTTTTTCATTTGAAATTAAAAAAAATTTGGAAACCGGTCTAAGCCAGCATTTACATCTTAGAAGTATTCACCATGCCAAATTACAAGCTTCTATTACTACAGTATCATAGAAATCCAAATTTTAGAATGTTTTCTCTGCTCCTGCATTCTTTAAAATTTCGAATATTTACAAAACTGTTCTGTGTGATCATTTACTCTCTAATATACCAGTTTACCAAATTTCAAGTTTCTAGCCCAAACAATTAAAAAAATATGTAGTAATTTAGACTATTTTTTGAATGCTTTCTATCCATTTCACAGATGTAAATTTTAAATTTTTTTGAAACCTTCCTTAAAAGCATAGATAACTTAAAACGAACCTCCATATCAAATTTCAAGTTTGTAGCCCTAGCTGTATCAAATATCTCAAATTTAGAATTTTTTTTTTTTCCATCCTATATCTTTAACTATGCAGCTAATGGTCAAACTGAAAGAGCCGTGCAAACAATAAAAAGAATCCCTTATTAAGGCATTACAGGATGGAAAAGATCTATATATGGTCTTAACCGTCTCGTCACCCTGAGCTTCATAAGGCTCCTACTTCGAATTGCAATGTTTGAAAGTAAAAAATATTTTTGTTAATCCGAGCACCTAATAGTGATAGCATATGTCAATACATTTACTATTATGACTTTACTTGTGTTTCAGCATTTAATAATAATAATATTAATAAAAGTGTTTTTAATTATTAGTAAACAGTTGGCGTTTCTTTTAATTCAAACATATGTTTCACTCTTTAAATTAGGGACTCCTTTTCCGATTTAGTAATTTGTAATAAAAGATTAAAAAATACTACTAAATTTTTTATGTTTGTTTAATCTGGTTGTAATAAGACATTTTCCAAAACATCTTTAAAAAATTCTTTCTCAGACTATTTTTATATGAAAAATACGCAACATAACTACATTCGTTAGAAAAATGTCACTAAAATATCGCCGTTTGTGCGACGAAATGATTGTCAATCTTAATAAAGATATTTTATCACTTTTTATAGCATTACTTAACTTAATACATTCATTAGGCTTCTGTACAGAACACATTCGTTAAATTTCAGTAAATTCTGTGATTTCGATAGCTACTTTTAAATTTGATAGCGTAAAAGTAATTTTTCCCAAAATTGGAAAAAAAAATTCAGTGCCGAGAGGGTTTAATTCACTATCATATTCGACTGTCTCAAGATCTTTTCTTCTCCAGCTGAATTATTAGTGGGCAGATGACCGTGTCTCTTTGCCATGCCATCCTAAAAAACTTGAGCCAAATTTTCCTATTTCTGAAGCTAATATCAGTAATAAAAAAATTGATGTATTAGAGATGTGTTAAATTTATATATCTTTATATTTTGTATGTTTCACTTAACCCTTTATCTACTGACGATACTTATAAGTACCATTAAAATAATTTGTTATAAAATTCATTTATTACATCGATTAGTTGTAATACGGTTTAGAATGAGTTATAGATACATCACTTTATCTTGTTCCAAAAGTATGATGGGTTACAAAACAAAAATATTTTTAAAAGGATTTCTTTTGCCTTTGCATCTTTTCAGCTTTCTTGGCATTGTGGGAAGGGGGAAGGTGATTTTTCAATTCAAAAATATTTCTATATTTCTATTGTAAGAACGTTATATTTGTACATTTCCTCATTCTACAAAATACTAAGAAAAATATTTAAAATAAAAGATTTGAGTGGGGTTATAAATATTTCATAAAATCCCTATAAATTCAAACTGAAAGAATCCTTCTAAATACTTCAATCCTTCTAAAATTTATTAAATGATTATGTAAATCTTCTAATGTAGATTAAACAATTCACAAAAAATATTTAGAAGATAATTTCCTGAATTCATAATTCAATAGATAAAGGGTTAAACTTTGTTTCTTGAGATTTTCTTTTCAAAATTTTAAAGATTTTCTTTTCTTTACTTAACCCTTAAATGCCTGATTTTTCAAAAATCATTGCAATAATGTTTTTCGGCATTTTTTAAGTAAATCATGGGAAAAATACTTTAAATCATATTTTGTTTTAAGTATGGTTTACGGCTGAAAAACAGTTTGTTACTAATCAGCAATACTGGTCTTTAACTGAAAAAATAATTTTCCTTGATAAAATTCTATAATATTAAACACACAAGAATTTTAGGAACTTTAATAAGAAATAAATTTTATTTGCTCACTGCAGGTCAAAATAGGGTATTTCGCAAGCTTCCTAACAAAACAAAAAGGTAAAATAGCGATACAGTACAGAACCATTTATCCGGAATGCTTGGGGTAAGATGTATTCCGGATAACTGGTTTTTCCGGTTAACTGGTTGTGCATTAAAGCAGCATCCATTTGATAAGTTTTGTGGAATATGTGAGGTTGCGGCATTATTTCTGATTTTAAATTATTAATTACTTGGATTAAAAATCAATGCAAGAAAGATCAAAGGTTAACAAGAATTTAAAAGAAGGTAATTTATGGGAATCCCTTGGGAATAAAAATTCTTCTGTTTCCTCTGCATAAAAATTAAAACATCTAGAATACAACTAAATATGTTTTCATTTCAAATACTAGATGTTGTCATCAAATTACACGATTGTTTCAAGCAAAGCCTATGTCAAACTGGCAGTGTATGACACCTTTTTCTGCAAAGATTCTGAAATCAGTCTATCAGAAATATCATTCCAGATAACTGGTTTTCCGGTTAACTGGTTTCCGGATAAATGGTTCCATACTGTAATTGAAATAAATTAATCTTTATTCTTAAACAGCACAAGTGTTGCCATCTACATGTTGAAAATTGATTTAATAATATTTTCAGAATGTATTTTATTGGCAACATTAGGCATTATAGCTTCAATATTATTCTAATAGTATTTTAGAGCCTAAATTGGGTATGTTGCTGAAAAGCAACACCCGTGTAAAAACATCAATAACCATTCCTTGTTCAAATTTTAAGAAACAATTATGTCAAAAGCCATGTTTCATTTTAACACCCAAATAGTAAAGTGCAGGTTACGTACATAATATCAATTTACATCAATTACTTACATCAATTCATATTGGTTTTCATTCAAATCAATTATAGGTTGCTGATCTGAAAGATTACAAATGTTTAATATGTTTAAGGAGAACAGTAGGACTAAATGAGAAGTCACAAACCAACTGATTAAAATTTAAGTTAAATTAACAATTTATAAAAAATAGTTTTTAAATTGACAAAGCAAAATGAAAATTGCATTTTATAACAATATATCCAATTGATAATTCATTTCATTTCATTTTTTAAATCATTTAAACTCAGTTTTTTATACATGGACATACTATCGTAAAAATGTAGAAGACTTTAATAATTATTTTCCATTTTAAAGGTTGTAAAAATAGTATGTTTTGTAGCAGAGAGCAATACCAATACCCTTATAATTAACATCTATAATAAGTGTTTAATTTTAATTATTTGCCCATGTTTCTGGTTTTGTATAGAAATTTCATAATTTTATATACAGCTTAACATATTATGAATTTACAATTAAAAAAAAAAATAAATTGTCAAGGAATATATTATTTCAATAAATGACCAAATACGAGTTTTATCTGAAAAAAAGGTTCCGAAGAAAAAAAATCTCATACAAGTTTTAAGCTTGACATTGTGCCAAGAATGTTTCAAAAGGAGGCGGAAAACTTTAAATACTGCCTTTTTGCTAGTGCTACTGTTTTCTAGGTAAGTTTTAAATTCATAACTCTGCTAATCAGGTACGTTTTTTTTCTTCTTCGAAAATCATTATCAGCAATCCTTGGCTAATTCCACGTTGATAGTTACCTCGAGTGCCACTGAACTCGCAAAGTAAAGTAGTGTGTAACTGAAAAATGCAAATTTCTCAAACAATGTGACCTCAGAATT
Organism: Maratus speciosus; assembly: GCA_963932465.1. Classification (NCBI taxonomy): domain Eukaryota; kingdom Metazoa; phylum Arthropoda; class Arachnida; order Araneae; family Salticidae; genus Maratus; species Maratus speciosus. Next base: position 106,698,216 of record OZ010797.1, read on the forward strand.
TTTTTTTTTTTTTTTTTAAATACAAGGTTTATTTAAATTTATGCCTTTAATATTTTCATAATTTTAGTTTTAATAACGTAAAAAAAGACATTTTTACAGTACATTATTGACGCTATAGCTGAAAATATAACAACTCAATATTAAATCAAATACATTTTTGAGTTCTGCATTAAGAGATCTTTCGAATGGTATCCCACACAATTTACAAGATTTTATTTTTTAATTAATTTAATAAGGTTAATACCTCCTAAATTTTTCCTAGAAATGTTTGAGTGACTAACAATTTATAAACATGTGGGTTAATAAACCCTGGCAAGTTTGAACTGTCCATGTTCCATAGAAAAATGTCCGATAGACACATGAGTGATCTTATAATGGTTCTAATTTTACTTTTTAAGTGTGGAACCCTAAAAATGGCCAATTTATAAACATTAAAACTATATAGTATATAAAAAATTCTAGCAAGCAAAAAACTGAAGTTGTTGAATATAGCTCCCTGTTATTTCGTGTAACATTGACAGTTCAGTTGCTGATTTCATTTTTTAATTTTAATTTTTTTTAGTACAAAAAAGAAAAAAATAAATAAAATACATTAAATAGGAAAATTGATTTTACTAACTCTAATTGTTTTTAGAATCACACCTCATTATAATATCAAGATACATACACAGATTTTGAAAACTATAAAGATAATTTTGATGGCAAACAAATATAAAAAGGAAAATTCGTCTCTCTGGTACAAAATATCGCACAATAAGGTTTTCTTGATCATGAAAGAAAAAATAAGACCTAAAAGGCTTTTTAAAATTAAACAATAAGTTCTATATTTAAAAAAAAAATAATTGCAATTTTTCTTACTTACAGATACTAAAAAAAATATATAACAATGCTGTTTAAAAGCATTTAAATGTATATTATATATTGGTTTAGAAATCATTCCTGTATAATAAAAAAAAAAAAAAAGCTTTGTAATATCTTTTGTGAGGAATAAAAATATAAAATACACTGTGTCTGCAAATTAGTTAGGCAAACAGAATGATTTATTGAATGGAATTGACAGGAAAAAAATTAAAGTACATATTGTTGTAAGATAGAAAAATAGTTCGTCTACCATTATCACAAATGTTCGATGTGACTTCCTTTCACGACTGTGCTAATGTCACATCCACAAATAATTTCTTGCCACAGATTTGTCAGCATGTTTCCGTCGACCAAATTAATTGCAGTGTAGTTTCTTGATATTAGTTAAGGAATGGATGCAAGAAGTGGCAGCTTGTACATTTGATGCTTTACAACTCCCCATATACCGTAATCAAGTGGTGAAATATCTTGTGATCGTGGTGGTCATTGAATAACACCTTCACTCGCTAAGCGATAGCGTCAGTTATGACACTTAACACTATCTATGAATAAACTTCGACAATATACTGACTATTGGTTAATTCGACTACTCTGACTTTAAACTAGTTAATTTCATGTAACATTTCGGAAGTTCTTTACTTACGAAATTGCCCAAATAATTTGTAGACACCCTATATAATGCATTTTAAAATATAAAATACATCTTTTTAAGAAGGAATTGTTAAAAAAAATGCAACAGTAATATTGTTTCTTTTGACAGAGATAAATGATTTTTAGAGTGTCTTGCTTGACAATTTTGTTTTAGACAAGGAGAAAGTTTTTGACTTAATAGTAAATAGAAATCATTTTTTTCTGTTCATTTGTACAAGCTATTTATTTCCTGAGAATTTCTTCATATTTCCTAGAAGATAATTTTAAAGAAATAGTTTTGAATCTCAATTTGTATAATTGATTTACTTTGTTCTAGAGAGAAAAAAACAACTAAATGTTTTTTATTAGTTTATGTAGAAAGGTTTATTGCAGAAAATTATTATAACAAATAATTATAATTCACTTTTAACAAAACAGATAGTATCCTGTCTTTGACATTATAGCTGACAGACTAACATTTTCATCTTTTGTAATGAGATTGTTCACAACAGATAGCTCTTCAGATATCTCGCATATAGCGGATATTTTGACAGATTAATTTATTCAAACTAGGTTAATACTTGCTAGAAGAGATAAAAACACATTTACAAGGCAAATAAATACCTAGTTTTAAGATTTTTTTTTACAGACTAACAGAAAGCTTCAAACTACGATCAAAGAACATATAACAGAGATCAAATACAACAAGAAAACTACAGTTTTGGCCAGTACTGTACAGTACGTAACAAGTCTGGTCAAAGCTGTAGTTTTCTTGTTGTATTGATGTCTGCTACATGTTCTTTGATCCTATTTTTAAATTAGTTTCAATAAGTTTTTGGCCACACTACGTAACAAAGTACCTTAACAGGTTGATTTTAAAAATATCAGAATAATTTTTCCATCAGGATTTTATTTGTTTTTCTTTATCTGAGAACCAATAAAGATCTTTTTTAAACAGCGAAAAATATGCACTCGATGAAGTTATCTAAAATCTGGAAGGAGATGCTCTGCACAATATGAAACAGTAAAAAATAATTAAAGTTCACAAATATCCATTTTTATTATTGCACTTGATTTCATTATACATGAGATCATGATTTTTGTTTCAGTTAAAAGGAAAAATTGTGAAAATACTTATTGGTCTTGAGAATGTCGTCGCCTGAGCAATGAAAACATGTCTATCTAAATAAAGGTATTTCTTAGCTTTGTCAATGTATTTTTATCACTTATAGCAAGTATTAGCTTAGTTTGATGATTTCAATTGATTTTCATGTATAATTTTATAAATTAGGTTAATCAAATTTAAAATACATAATTTAATTTTTCATATGCATTTAGTTGTGTATTTATATATTTCTTTTTCATATGTGCATATTACTTTTATTATTTATAATGAGCAATGACTAGCTCACTCTTACTTTTTGTAATGTTTATTCCAAAACTCAATCTTTCATAATTTTGGCCATTGATTTACAATAAATTTTTTTACACATCTTCGACTCATTTTATTATTGGATATAAATTTTAATAATGTGTTACAATTATTAGTTCATTTATCTATTGTCTATTTTTCAAGGGGTTTATAATTAATAACTACAAAAAAAATTATTTATAAATAAAATTGTTTAAAAATCTAAAACTGTGCGGTAAAATTTCAAACAGGATTTTTTTTTACTTTAATATAACAAGAAATGCCTGTCCTCTTAACAAGAAATTTATATTTAAATATTTTCTAGCCATTATCAGATATAGTTTTAGAAATTACAAAAAGCCGTTATAAAACTTTTTCTTAAGATTTTTGTATAAAAAAATTTCTAAAATTAGAAAGGATATGAGTAATAAGCACAGTTATTTAAAAATATATCCAACAAATACAATCGCTTATTTAGGAATGCATGTAGCAAACTTTCATAAATGAAAAGTTTGTGGACATATATTCTTCAGAAATATTCTACTTTGAGGAAAATTCTTTCATTAACTGTTGTCAATTTGCAACACTGCTATGACAAGACTTAGTCGAAAAGAGGAAATTTTTCAAGAGAACGAAAAGAAGAAACTCCTACTTCTGGGAAGCATTTTCCATTTCACCCCTTTTGGGCTCTTAGTTCAACACTTTAAAATGTAGGTATGTTTTCTTTTGTTTAGTGTTTGAATACCTAGTATTATCATTTGTAAACAAATCCTTTATACACTTAATATTTTTCAATTTTCATAAAAATAAACCATTGATGTAAACAATAACAACTTGAGGAAGTTGTGTAATGGTCACCAGTCACTGCGCATCTTTCAGTGTTCTCTACTTCACTTCATGTGGCACATTCGACCAGCAACATTTTTTTACTCTTTTTTGAATTTCTATTAGGGTTGGTGCTTCAAGGATTCTCCAGTTTAAACTTGTCTCTTAAAACATTTTTTTGTTTAAAAAAAAAAAAAAAATGACTTTTTGTAACTAAGTATTTTTTTTTTAGCCCCCCAATTAGTTTTTTATATTCTCTGTGAATTTCTAAATTATACTCTCATCAAACTAAATAATTTAATTATAATTAACAATAAATTACTAATTTTTTTTTTTTTTAAATCCTTATGCACAATTGTGGCATTAAGCAGTGGCAATGAATATAGCAGTTTATAAAAAGCCTACTGCAAGTAAAATTGCATATTAAGTGTTTCATTTAACAGCCATGTGCTATTGAAAATTTTGAGAAGAAATAATTTCCAGGATACTTATATTTTGTGGCTAGTTCACTGATTATTTTGTCATTAATGTAATACAAGGTGACCTTTTATGCGCAATTGTAAGCAAACGGGGATTTAATTTTTAAAAAAAGATTTAAAACCTTACAAATATCTTAGGCAGAGTCTTGATTTCAGTTTTCACTTCTATACTACAATTCTTAAACCAAACAACTGGAGAAACAGACACAGTAACACTTTGAAGCCTTAAACTAGCAAAAAAGAATTCTGTAAGATGTAGATGTTGAAAGTAATAGAATCCCGTGTAACCCCTAATTAATCTCAGTAATTATTTAAAAATATCACTGGCCCATTAACTGTTTTAACAAGTTTTGCACACCAACTAGAGAAATATATATGGCATTTAATCTCTGATAAGCTTTTCAAATTCTATATTCTTTGCACTGTTCTTAATCGAATTTCTAAATTCTCCAATTTAAAAAGATGTATATATTGTTTTGGTGAAAATTCGGCTTTCAATTTAAAATTTATTCCCAATTTTTCTTAATTCCAAGAAATCTGCACTCTGAGAGCAATGATCTTTTCAAAATGAGCAATGATCCAAGCTTTTGATCTCAGAGCGAAATGATCTCTATGTGTCAACTTCTCTCTGTCAAAATGTGTCTTTTTATCAAGTATTTAACCCGTTTCAGGGTCTGGTGTCCTATTAATAGGACATGTTATTTCATGGAGTATTTATTTTATCTTAATAATTATTGTTAATTATCCATATGTAATAATGATATATACCTCTACATTTAATATTATCTCTTGATTTATGATTCAGCATTTAAAAGTAATAGTAAAGGCACCAATGGTCAGTTATGATCTCCATTACTGTGATTTATTATTGCAATTTTTATTTTACCTGAAACATGATTAATACAGACAAACCCGCTGATTCTGCTAGTACAACTATTTGTTGTCATATGACGCAAGTTTTAAAAACATTTCATTGATATTGTGAAAATCGCACTTTATTAATCAAAATACACTATCTAGACAAAAGTATTATAAAACTTATTATAAAAATATGCTTAAACAGTGCAACTTTCAATAAAATGGTCAATTCTTATTTGCCTGGTATTGGTTGAAGCTTTTGACATTCAAGAACTTCACTAGAGTTCTTGCAGATATATTATGACCCCATTTTTGTGTTTAGATAAAGATGGCTCTTTTTGTTCAATTCTAGTTTCAACAAAATCTTTGCAGTTATTGCACGGCAGACCTTGTACTCCACACCAATGGTTTGTGCCATTTCACGTTATACACACCCAGATGATTTTCTTTTGTTCCCTACGCATAATCTCTTATTTTTTCTATCACCACTTGTTGTTGTAAACCTTTTACTGCATTTATCAATTTCATTTTGTGGCGATATAGTCTCCTTATATTACTTGAAAAATTCCGAAATGACACTTTTGGTTACATTTCCACTAATTTGCCTTGCGATTTCTTCAAAACTGTAACCCTTTTCATTTAATAGTACTATTTTACATCGCAGTCTAAGTTACCTGTCAAGTCTTTGTCATTTTTTAAATTTTATTGTGTTTTACATCCAACTCGAATAATCAATCACATATAGCACTGACAAATGTCCTCTTAACAGTCCTCAAATGTCCTCCAAAACATGACAACAGTTGAACCCTACTATTACCTCATTGACTCATTGTTATAACAACATGACACTCGATTGGCTGTCTAAACACTTTTGATTACTGCCTGTATTAAAAAAAAAAAAACAAATGTAAGCTACTTCATGTTAACCTAAGCAAGTTGTTTCATTTTGCATGTGTGTGCTTGTATATCTTTGCTAACTTTTGATTAAATACCAATAACGGAACGAAATTTATTTTATTACATTCTTGATTAAATTATATTTCCTATGATACATAATTTTATGGCATTACTTAAACAGAAAGTGGTATTATGAGGCCTGAAGCCTCAAAAGTACTTTTTCAAAAAAAGGTTTCCACAACATTGGCCACTACTGTATCTTTCTCTGAACTCTGGTTTTTATTTGTCCAATTTGGAGTTGACACACAAATTCGAATTGCCTGTGACATCACCATTATTGATGGTGTCCATTGCAATGAATAAGTTAATGTTTGCTTTTAAATTAGAAAATAAAAGTATCTGCTTGAAGACAAATGAATTTTTTCTGAATTATCTCAATTTTGTGCAGGTTTAACATGCACTTCCCTAGTTTATTTTACATCTCACTTTTACTCTTTTATATAAATAAGACGAAAGTAGTCATTAACTCTTTTGACTAAGTTTAATCATTGAAATTTTGTGTTTCGGGATATCCTTAATAAGGTATTTGAGTGTATCAACTAAGAATATCCAAGTTTAACTAATTTGGAGAATACACTACTAAATAGGATACAATGTTGTGCTGTGCCTTTTTCACACACTAATCAACATAACTTCACAGTAAAATCTAAGAAAGGTGTTTCACTTCAGATTCAGAGTAAACTGCATTTACGATATTTATATCAATATATTGGAGTGATGTAGCAGGGTATTGTGATGTTTATAAAATTTTTATTTTAGGTTTAGAATAGTGTATTACATAGCGGTTTTACAATCACTCTAGTAGTGAGCTTCCTGAATCGAAGTATCCATATTTTCATATAATTTATGCAAGGGATTTTTATTTTACATATAAAATATGAGAAGAGCTAAAAATAAAGTTGTATGAAAAAATTTAAGCACTATTATGATGTGTGTGTATAACTTAAGAAAAGGTTCATCATTCAGCACCTGAAGTATACATCAGAAATATTTTACTACTTAGTAGTTGGTTATGTGTATATACAACAGAAATGACATTTGCATTTAAAATTTATTCTCTATAATTTTCAATTTAATATTTTGTGTATGACAAATTTCTATTAATTATTTAGCATTGTAAGCATATGCATGATTATAAATTACGTATATGTATATAATTCACGCTCAATATTTTGTTTTGTAAAAGTCAAATTTTAAGTTTATATTAAGAACAAACGTGAATGGATGTACATGTGAACCACTGACTTCTAGTTTAACTGTATGGAACTCTTATTATCTCATTATGAGGACAGCTTTTCCCTGACAGTATGTATTAAAATTTCCACGGTTGAAATTTATCATCTTTTAACAGTAAAAACACTTATGTCCAAAACTGTCCTTTTTTCCTATTTGCCTACTGTTGGTGTAGATTTTGGCTGGCAACAACTTTACCAGATCTATTGCAGATATATTATTGCTGTCAATACATATTAAACCTTATTTCTAAATTATAAAATATCATGTCAGCTTGACGTAATCAAAATTAATTTTTTTTGTTCAGCTCAATTCTATGCAGGTGCTTCATGTCCTTTCCCTTTGTTTTCAACCTTTTTACTTTTTTTTTTATGTAAGCATGAGGTGAAAATATTAGATTCATTAAGTTTTTCAATGAAGTTTTCTTTCATTGATTTAGACTTTTCAAAATGCCCTCAAAAAATTAAAATTATTAATTTAAAAATTTAATATTGTTAATTAAATGTTTATGTTGCTCCGTTGTGCGCAAATATATTTTTCTGTGAACATTGTAACTGTAAATCAGTCTGGTTGGGTAGAAGTTTATTGCATTTCATATTTGAAGTTAATAAAAAATATACAAGCTGAACGAATTTTGAAAGGACACATTGTTCTGTTATGCTTTTTTAACTAACTGGTCAAAGTAATTCAGTATTAAACTGAGTAATGCATAACACTGCCCATTTACTTCATAATTAACTTTATTTACAATATTTAAATTTACATTACAAGGACATAAAAGAAAGCATGATGAGTATAACACTTTAGTTTAGTTTTGGAATAACGTATTATGTAACTTTTTTTAAAATCAGTTTGGTGAGTTATGCTAATGAAAGTATCTATTTACATATCCCCTATATAGAAAATTTTGAAAACAAAAATTAAAATGATCAAAAAACAAGTTTTTGAGAAAAGTTAAGCATCATTATGGAATGAGATTATTATTCCTAGAAGAATTATTAAAACAGCACAAAAAGCATACGCCTTTTATTATCAGATATCTTATTTGTATTTAAAGGCTATTCTCGCATTTAAATGCATTAAACTGATAAGATTATCAGTTTAATATTTAGTCTGTGCCAAAGCTGAATGAATTATGTATTAAGAAATGTTTAATTAAATGGATCACAATGTTTTTAAGTAATTCACCAGTGGATATGTTGTTTTGCGGAAAAAGAGTCTGAAATAACAGTGGAAAGGTTTATATTTTTTAGAGAATAGACATGGACAGAAGTGTTTGCAAACCACAGACTTCCACAGTTACATCATGTGGAAGTCAACCATTAATTCTTTATATCCTGACGATTAAAGTCAACCATTAAAGAAAATTCATTGTCAAATTTATTTAATTCATTTTTTTTATAAAAGTAGATTGCATTTTTCATACAAAGTAATTTGCTGAATCATATTTTAAAAGCACAGGGAAACAGCCAAAGCTTAATATTTTTTCAATGCATTTATTTTCTCAAGCATTTACCTAGGCATAGCTTTTATCCTATTAAAATATATTACATGAAAAATTTGCCACTACAAAACAGTTCTCTGTTAAAGATAGAATCACAATACGTTTATTTACACTGTTCTTATAAGAATTGTGCGATTCCCATAATAGTATTTTTTGATAATTAATCTAATTATTCTTATAGATATTTAGCAAAAAGAGCTGTAAATACCAATTTATTAAATTAGTTTTAATTAAAAAGATATCTAAAGATCAAATTATTATTGTACATACTGTTCTGGATATCTTAGACATTAATATAAAAAATTATTCAGGTGAAGCAATTTTTGTATTCAAAATTCACGATATAAAGGGTTAAGAAGGATAGAGAATAGTAGTTTCGAGATAGTACATTTTATAAATTTCTATAGGTAGTGTTTTTTTATTGTTTGTTTACTTTAAATAATACACTAAAAAGGGCAAAAGTCAGTAATATTTTTCATTTAAGATTTAAATTATTTGTATTTTAGCAAAATGCACAAAAAAGGGCATAATTGCATACATATTTTACTACAGAAAAGGAACTTTACAATCGAGTCTTTAATTAAAAGTTTTGTTCTTCCCTTAATTTGCTTTAGAGACCTTTTCATCAGCAAATTGAAAATGTTTTAGTTAAATATTAAGCACTTTTCTTCCTTCATGTTAGAATAATTCATCAGTAGGTGCATTCTTAGAAGGGACAAACATCTGTGCAAATTCAGTCTGGTAATTCAAGAGCATAGAAGTCTAAACCAGAAAAATGGACTAAACAGAAGAACAGCACAACAGTTAAAAAATAAAATAAAATACAGATATCTTCAATTTAAATCCAAGACTTTTTTTATATTTAAAATTGTATGCATATAATTTACTTAACACTTTATCAGTATGATTGAAAGTGAACAGGTACTTCATCCTTAAGCATTATTTTTTTACTAAACAATTTCATACGTTAGTAGCACAGTTCAATGCCTAAAGTACTTCAAATACATAAAATCTCAGCTGTTCTTTCAATTCATCAAGCATTTAGTTTTGAATGGATTCTTTGATTTCAAGCTTCTTATAAATTACATAAATAAATCAATAGCAGATATTAGGCAAGTAAATTCTGTCTGTCTTTATTATAATTTCACACATTTCTATAGAAATTCGTGCAATTAAATTGAATAACACAGTACATTCTTAAACGAAGGAAAGCCGCAATTTTTTGTAGTGCCTTTTCTTTACTTCGTATTAGGATATATTTTCATAAGACAACAATGGAAATAAATTTTCTGAAATTGTAGCTTAGAGGAAAATTAGCAAAATTAACCTTCAACTGTTGTTAGTAGTGGGCAGTCATTTGCTTTCTTCAAATTTCAAACAACTAACATTAACTAAAGCGTTTAGCAAACGAGTGCATATTCTCAATCAGTTTTCAGTAAGTGGAGGGTAGATCGCTTTCATGGTTAGCGATTTTTTTATGATTGAGATAAATTTTCAGTTGATTGAAACATTTGATGATTTCGATAATGGATGATGTTTCTGATGATTATGAATGGTGATTATAAATGAAATAGGAATGATGTTAATGATGGACAATAATTGATGATAGTGGATGATTTATGACTGATAATGCATGACTGATTTGAGGATGAATGATGATTATGATTAAAAATTATGATGGATGATCATATGAATGAAATATGAATGGATGATTGTTAATGATGGGCAATGATTATAATGGATGATTGATGATAACGGATGATAATCATCATTAATCATCATACATAAGATGATTATTAATGATGATTGATAACGAGGGTGGATGATGATTGATGGTGTTTTTAGCAACGTTATTGATTTTTTTCTGAACTTTGATGAATTTTTGAGATTCCTACACAACGAAGTTCCTGAATCCAGTGGTGTTTTCATTGTTTTTTTTGTGTATACGAAATATATGTATACATGTGAATTACTGTTTTTTGACAACACATTTTTGAACTCTTATTACAAGGTATGAGTGAAATTTGTTAAAATTGGAGCATTTTAACTGCCAGACTTTCAGTTATTAAAATTCATAGGCAGGAGAACTAAAAACTAAAAATTTTTTTTTCTTTTTTTTTTTTTTTTTTAAAGTTTCTTTATTCTATGTTGTTATAAATGGAACTGGAACTTGTGTTGCGCCATTATTTAAAACACACATAAAAACTGTTCATTTCATAGGAATTAAATCATGCATTCTGTGGAAAGTTATAAGAAGTTGAGTATAGATTTTAAAGTGCTATGGCACTAAATATTGGAATCATACGTATCACACAATACACATACATGCTTCCTAACATGTCTTCTCCCACAAAAGAAACAGAAATTTGGCCGAGCAGAAAATATTGTTTCATTAATAACTTATATTATACTATATGTAATTTCACTTGACTTCTATTGTTCACTTTCCCGTCCTATCCTAGGTCAGTATCTGAGATAACACCCTAATTGGCCGACTAGTCACTGTTTTTTTTCTCCCTACTTGAGATCAGCAAACTTCATAGTCTGCTAGATTAGGGGCTCTTGGAAAAACAAAACTTGGGGCTTTCTTCTTGTGTCAGGACAACGAATGGTTGAAGTGAGGAGGATGGATGTCCTTGAGAAGCAATTGACATTACATAGAGTATAACTAAAGTTATTAACATCCGTTTGGTAACAGTATTAAGAAAGTCTAAAGATTCGCCAAATCAATGGAAAAATCATACTGCCCTGAATCTAACTATACCGTATATTTTGCTAGATACCATAAATCAATTGATCAAAGGCAACAAGGATCCAAAAGAAACAAATTTCACTGATTCGTAGTTAAAATGACAGTGTATGTGAAAATTAGAGAATGCTAAGGTCTGTGTGATTATTAACAGCAGTTGAAGATTGAATGCTTATTCCATATTTCCTCTACTACTTCATCTAATCTCATATTAGAAAGAACATATGTACATTGTTATTTTATAAAAATATTCCATTAAACAGTATCTAAAGACTCAACAGGGACAACAACAATAATGACTCAACAGGGCCTTGCAGCTTATTTTACCTTTTGCAATTTGCTAAAATTTGTTATCTTATGAAAATAACCTAATCATGACGACTCAACAGGGACAACAACAATAACGACTCAACAGAGCCTTGCAACTTATTTTACCTTTTGCAATTTGCTAAAATTTGTTATCTTATGAAAATATATCCTAATAAGAAGTAAAGAATAGGCACTACAAAAAATTGCAGCTTTCCTTCACTTAAGAATGTTCTGTGACATTCAGTATAATTGCATGGATTTCTACAGAAATGTGTGAAATTATAATAAAGACAAATAGAATTTACTTACCTAATATCTGTTATTGATTTTTTATACAATTCATAAGAATCTTGAAATCAAAGAAGCCATTCAAAACTAAATGCTTAATGAATTCAAAGAACAGCTGAGATTTTAAGTATTTGAAGTACATTAGGCATTGAATTGTGCTATGTATGAAATTGTTTAATTAAAAAAAATGCATAAGGATGAAATATCTGTCTACTTTCTATCATACTGATAAAATGTTAAATAAAATTACATGCATACAATTTTAAATATAAAAAAGTCTTGGATTTAAATTGAAGATATCTGTATTTTTTTTACTGCTGTGCTGCTCTTCAGTTAAGTCCATTTTTCTGGTTTAGACTTCTATGCTCTATAATTACCAGACTGAATTGCACAGATGTTTGTCCCTTCTAAGAATGCACCTACTGATGAATTATTCTAACATGAAGGAAGAAAAGTGCTTAATATTTAACTAAAACATTTTCAATTCGCCGATGAAAAGGTCCTTAAAGCAAATTAAGCGAAGAAAAAATCTTTGAATTAGACTCTATTGTAAAGTTCCTTTTCTGTCATAAAATATGTATGCAATTATGCCTTTTTTTGTGCATTTTGCTAAAATACAAATAATTTAAATCTTAAACAAAAAATATTACTGACTTTTGCCCTTTTAGTGTATTTTTTTTAAGTAAACAAACAATAAAAAAACACTACCTGTAGAAATTTATAAAATGTACAATCTCGAAAGTACTACTCTCTATCCTTCTTAACCCTTTATATCCTTAATTTTGAATACAAACACTGCTTCACCTGAATAATTATTTATATTACTGTCTAAGATAGCCAGAACAATATATACAATAATTTGATGTTTAGATATCTTTTTAATTAAAACTGATTTAATAAATCGGTATTTACAGCTCTTTTTTGCTAAATATCTATATGAATAATTAGATTAATTAACAAAAAATACTATACTATGGGAATCGCACAATTCTTATAAGAACAGTGTAAATAAACGTATTGTGATCCTATCTTTAACAGAGAACTGTTTTTGTAGTGGCAAATTTTTCATATAATATATTTTAATGGGATAAAAGGTACGCCTAGGTAAATGGTTGAGAAAATAACCACGTTGAAAAAATATTCAGCTTTGGCTGTTTCAGTGTGCGTTTTAAATATGATTCAGCAAATTACTTTGTACGAAAAATGCAATCTACTTTTATAAAAAGAAGAATTAAATAAATTCGACAATGAATTTTCTTTAATGGTTGTCTTTAATTGTTAGGATATAAAGAATTAATGGGTGACTTCCACATGATTTAATTGGAAGACTGTAATTCGCAAGCACTTCTGTCCGTATCTATTCTTTAAAAATATATAAACTTCTCCATTGTCGTTTCAGAAACATTTTTTGCAAAACAACATATCCACGGGTGAATTATAACAATACTTAATACATAATTCATTCAGCTTTGACAGAGTGAATATGAAAATGATAATCTTATCAATTTATTGTGTTTCAGTGTGAGAATAACCTTTAAATACAAATAAGATTTCTGATGCCTATTCAAGTAATTACCAGTTATAAAAGTTTAATGCTTTTTGTGCAGTTTCATTAACACTTATAGGAATAACAACGATGCTTAACTTTTAGCAAAAACTTGTTTTTAGCTCATTTTATTTTTTGTTTAAATTTTTTTATATATATAAGGGATATGTAAATACAGATTAGCACAGTTCGCTAAATTGATTAAAAAAAACGCTACGTAATATATTATTCCGAAACTATACTCAAATGTTATAGTCTTCATGATACTTTCTTCTACGTCATTCTAATGTTACTTTAAACATTATAAATAAAGTTAATTATGAAATGAATGAGAAGTGTTATGTATATTTTAGAGTTTAATACTGAATAACTTTGACCAGTGAATTTTAAAAAAGCATAACAGAACAATGTATCCTATTTAATATTCAAAAATTGTTTAGCTTGTATATTTATCAAATTCAAATATGAAAAGCAATGAACTTCTATCCAATAAAGACTGGTTTACAGTTATAGTATTCACAGAAAAATACATTTTTTCACAACAGAGCAACACAATTCCTAAATTTAATAAAATTGTTTTGAGGATATTTTCAAATGCCCAAGTCAATAAAAAAAACTAAAGTTGAAAAATTCAATGAATCCCTAATATTTTCACCCCATGCATACATATATATAATGTAAAAATAAGATTGAAAACAAAGTAAACCAAGGAAACCCATGAAGCACTTGCATAGAATTGAGCTGAACAACAAAAAAAATCATTTTGATTACGTCAAGCAGACATGATATTTTTTAATTAAGAAATAACTTAATATGTATCGACAGCAATAATACAGGGTCATCGGAAAATAATGCCTAGATAAAAAAAAAAAACAACATCGAAACCTTTTATGTTAAATAAAAAATTCTTTCACTGCACGATAACTGGTGAACGTAAGTTTGGTTTTACTTCACCAGAATTCGTCTGTGTGTCTGTGTTATGCACGGATTAGTTGCGCAGTCGTCAAAGTCATTTGACGCACTAGACTGCAGCTGCTCAGTACGATGTTGACCGTGCGATAAAAAGCACAGTTCGTGATTTGGTATGTGGAGTCAAAGTCAATAGTCAGTATACAGCGGCAGTCAACATCATACAGAGTAGCTGCAGTCTGGCACATTGGCTGACCTTGATGACTGTGCAACTAATCCACGCATAACACAGACACGCAAACGGATTCTGGTGAACTAAAACCAAACTTGCGTTCACCAGTTATCGTGTAGTGAAAGAATTACTCATTTAACATAAAAGGTTTCAATGCTATGATTTTTTTAAATCTAGGCATTATTTTTCGATGACCCTGTATATCTGCAATAGATCTGGTAAAGTTGTTGGCTGCCAAAATCTACACCAACAGTAGGCAAATAGGAAAAAAGAGGCAGTTTTGGACATTAGTATTTTTACTGTTAAAAACTGATATGAATTTCAACTGTGGAAATTTTAATACATACTGTCAAGGAAAAGCTGTCCTCATAATGAGATAATAAGAGTTCCATACAGTTAAACTAGAAGTCAGTGGTTCACGTGTACATCCATACACGTTTGTTCTCTTAATATAAACTTAACATTTCAGACTTTTACAAAACAAAATATTGAGTGTGAATTATATACATAAACATAATTTATAATCATGCATATGTTTACAATGCTAAATAATTAATAGAAATTTGTCATACACAAAATATTAAATTGAAAATTTTAGAGAATAAATTTTAAATGCAAATGTCATTTCTGTTGTATATACACATAACCAACTACTAAGTAGTAAAATATTTCTGATGTATACTTCAGGTGCTGAATGATGAACCCTTTCTTAAGTTATACACACACATCATAATAGTGCTTAAATTTTTTCATACAACTTTATTTTTAGCTCTTCTCATATTTTATATGTAAAATAAAATCCCTTGCATAAATTATATGAAAATATGGATACTTCGATTCAGGAAGCTCACTACTAGAGTTATTGTAAAACTGCTATGTAATACACTATTCTAAACCTAAAATAAAAATTTTATAAACATCACAATACCCTGCTACATCATTCCAATATATTGATATAAATATCGTAAATGCAGTTTACTCTGAATCTGAAGTGAAACACTTTTCTTAATCTTAAGTGTGAAGTTATGTTGATTAGTGGACGAAAAAGGCACAGCACAACATTGTATCCTATTTAGTAGTATTCAAATTCCGAATTAGTTAAATTTGGATATTCTTAGTTGATACACTCAAATACCTTATTTAAGGACATCCCTAACTGCAAAAAATCAATGATTAAACTTCGTCAAGAGAGTTAATGACTACTTTTGTCTTATTTATATAAAAAAGAGTAAAATTGAGATGTAAAATAAACTAAGGAAGTGCATGTTAAACCTGCACAAAATTGAGATAATTCAGAAAAAATTCATTTGTCTTCAAGCAGACACTTTTATTTTCTAACTTAAAAGAAAACATTAACTTATTCATTGCAATGGACACCATCAATAAAGGTGATGTCACAGGCAATTCAAATTTGCGTGTCAACTCCAAATTGGACAAATAAAAACCAGAGTTCAGAGAAAGATACAGTAGTGGCCAATATTGAGGAAACCTTTTTTTGAAAAAGTATTTTTGAGGTTTTAGGCCTCATAACACCACTTTCTGTTTAAGTAATACCATAAAATTTAATACTTTACTGTAAATATAATTTAATCAAGAACGTAATAAAATAAATTTTGTTCAGTTATTGGTATTTAATCAAAAGTTAGACAAATATATACAAGCACACACATACAAAATGAAACAACTTGCTTAGGTTAACATGACGTAGCTTTCATTTGTTTTTTTTAATACAGGCAGTAATCAAAAGTGTTTAGACAGCCAATCGAGTGTCATGTTGTTATAACAGTGAGTCAATGAGAGTAGGGTTCAACTGTTGTCATGTTTTGGAGGACATTTGAGGACTGTTAAGAGGACATTTGTCAGTGCTATATGTGATTGATTATTAGAGTTGGATGTAAAACACAATAAAATTTAAAAAATGACAGAGACTTGACAGGTAACATAGACCGCAATGTAAAATAGTACTATTAAATGAAAAGGGTTACAGTTTTTAAGAAATCGCAAGGCAAATTAGTGGAAATGTAACCAAAAGTGTCATTTCGGAATTTTTCAAGTAATATAAGGAGACTATATCGCCACAAAATGAAATTGATAAATGCAGTAAAAGGTTTACAACAACAAGTGGTGATAGAAAAAATAAGAGATTATGCATAGGGAACAAAAGAAAATCATCTGAGTGTGTATAACGTGAAATGGCACAAACCAATATGGTGTGGAGTACAAGGTCTGCCGTGCAATAACTGAAAGGTTTTGTTGAAACTAGAATTGAACAAAAAGAGCCATCTTTATCTAAACATAAAAATGGGGTCATAATATCTGCAAGAGATCTGGTGAAGTTCTTGAATGTCAAAAGCTTCAAACAATACCAGGCAAATAGGAATTGACCATTTTATTAAAAGTTGCACTGTTTAAGCATATTTTTATAATAAGTTTTATAATACTTTTGTCTAGATAGTGTATTTTGATTAATAAAGTGCGATTTTCACAATATCAATGAAATGTTTTTAAAACTTGCGTCATATGACAACAAATAGTTGTACTAGCAGAATCAGCGGCTTTGTCTGTATTAATCATGTTTCAGGAAAAATCAATAAAAATTGCAATAATAAATTACAGTAATGGCGATCATAATAACTGACCATTTGTGCCTTTACTATTACTTTTGAATGCTGAATCATAAATCGAGATAGAATAATTAATGTATAGGTATATTCTATCATTATTACATATGAATACTAACAATAATTGTTAAGATAAAATAATACTCCATGAAATAACACGTCCTATTAATAGGACACCAGACCCTGAAACGGGTTAAATACTTGATAAAAAGACATTTTGACAGAGAGAAGTTGACACATAGAGGTCATTTTGCTCTGAGATCAAAAGCTTGGATCATTGCTCATTTTGAAAAGATCATTGCTCTCGGAATGCAAATTTCTTGGAATTAAGAAAAATTTGGAATAAATTTTAAATTGGAAGCCAAATTTTCACCAAAACAATATATACATCTTTTTAATTAGGAGAATTTAGAAATTCGATTAAGAACAGTGCAAAGAATATAGAATTTCAAAAGCTTATCAGAGATTAAATACTATATACAATTTTCTAATTAATGTGCAAAACTTGTTAAAACAATTAACCGGCCAGTCATATTTTGAAAGACATACTATGATTAATTTAGGGTTTACACGAGTTTCTATTACTTTTATTAGTGTCTCCTAATACAGATGTTAATACACATTGCTCACAGAATTATCAACGGACAAAAATACCGAGATAATTTTCCAAGCAAAGTTTCAGCATTTGAAATTTATTGCATTCTCATTGCTAAAATGAACTTTGTAAAATTTGTCAAAATAAAAAGGATGGATATGTCCAAAAGTAGATGAATTAAGTTCATATACTTTAATTTTTATTAAAAACTTCACAGTATTTATAAGCTTGCAATTTTTTGTTTATTGCAGATTGGAAAAAAAGTACCTTTGAGTCAATTTTCTTTCCAATATTTTAAAATTAAACATCCAAGTAAATATTTTTAAATTTGAATTGTAGAGTCAGAAAGGGTTAAAAGTATGTAATTTCAACATCTGCATCTTACTTTAATTTCAACATCTTAAAGAAGACTTTTTTGCTAGTTTAAGGCTTCAAAGTGTTACTCTGTGTTTGTTTATCCAGTCGTTTTGTTTAAGAACTCTGGTATAGAAGTGAAAACTGAAATCAAGACTCTGCCTAAGATATTTGCAAGGTTTCAAATACTTTTTAAAAATTAAATCCCTGTTTGCTTACAATTGTGCATAAAAGGTCACCTTGTATTACATTAATGACAAAATAATCAGTGAACTAGCCCCAAAATATAAGTATCCTGGAAATTATTTCTTCAAAATTTTCAATAGCACATGGCTGTTAAATGAAACACTTAATATGCAATTATACTTGCACTATGCTTTTAATAAACTGCTTTACTCAATGCCACTGCTTAATGCCACAATTGTGTATAAAGATTAATAAAAAAAATTAGTAATTTATTGTTATGTTTGATGAGAATACAATTTAGAAATTCATAGAGAATATTAAAAACTAATTGAGGACTAAAAAAGAAAAATACTTAAAGTTACAATTAATTTTTTTTTTAAACGAAAAAATGTTTTAAGAGACAAGCTTAAACAGGAAAATCCTTGAGGCACCAACCCTAATAGAAATAGTTAAAAAAAGAGTAGAAAAGTGTCACTGGTCAAATGTGCCACACGAAGTGATGTAGACAACACAAAGATGCGCAGTGACTGGTGACCATTACACAACTTCCTCATGTTGTTATTGTTTACATCAATGGTTTATTTTTATGAAAGTTAAAGGAATTGTTTACAAATGATAATATTAGGTATTCAAATACTAAACAAAAGGAAACAACATATCTACATTTTAAAGTGTTGAGCTAAGAGCCTAAAAGGAGTGAAATGGAAATGCTTCCCAGAAGTAAGAGTTTCCTTTTTTTTCCCCCGCTCTCCCCCCCCACGTACTGTACAGTACTGGCCAAAGCTGTTTTCTTGTTGTATTTGATGTCTGTTATATGTTCTTTGATCGTAGTTTTAAGTTTTCTGTTTGTCTGTACAAAAACTTAAAACTAGGCATTTATTTGCCTTATAAGATTATTTTTATCACTTCTAGCAAGTATTAGCTTAGCTTGATTAAATTAATCTGTCAAAAAATCCGCTATATGCGAGATATCTGAAGAGCTATCTGTTGTGAACAATCTCATTACAAAAGATGAAAATGTTAGTCTGTCAGCTATAATGTCAAAGACAGGATACTATCTGTTTTGTTAAAAGTACATTATAATTATTTGTTATAATAATTTTCTGCATTAAACCTTTCTACATAAACTACTAAAAAACATTTATTTGTTTTGTTCTCTCTCTAGAATAAAATAAATCAATTATACAACTGTCGGGATACTCACAAAAAAAAAAGGGGGGGGGGGGGAATACAAATTAAAATTCAAAACTATTTCTTTAAAATTATCTCCGGGGAAATAGGAAGAAATTCTCAGAAAATAAATAGCTCGTACAAATGAACAGAGAAAAGTGATTTTTTACTATTAAGTCAAAAACTTTCTCCATGTCTAAAACAAAACTGTCAAGCAAGACACTCTAAAAATCATTTATCTCTGTCAAAAGAAGCAATATTACTGTTGCATTTTTTTTTAACAATTCCTTCTTAAAAAGAAGTATTTTATCTTTTAAAGTGCTATGTTTATAAATGCTTTTAAATTATATAGAGTGTCTACAAATTATTTGGGCAATTTCAGAAGTTAAGAACTTCCGAAATATTACATGAAATTAACTAGTTGAAAGTCAGACTAGTCGAATTAATCAATAGTCAGTATATTGTGTAAGTTTATTCATAGATAGCGTTAGGTGTCATAACTGACACTATCGCTTAGCGAGTGGAGATTTTATTCAATGGCCACCACGATCACAAGATCTTCACCTCTTGATTTCGGTATATGGGGTTTTGTAAAGGATCAAGTGTACAAGCTGCCACTTCTTGCATTCATTACTTAACTAAAATCAAGAATCTACACTGCAATTAATTTGGTCGACAGAAACATGCTGACAAATCTGTGGCAAGAAATTATTTATGGATACGACATTAGCATAGTCATGAAAGGAAGTCACATCGAACATTTGTGATAATGGTAGACTTGAATTATTTTTCTATCATACAACAATATGTATTTTTAATTTTTTTTCAGACACACTGTATTTTATATTTTTATTCCTTACAAAGATATTACAAAGATTTTTTTTTTTTTTTTTTATATATGAAAGATTTCTAAACCAATATATAATATATATTTAAATGCTTTTAAACAGCATTGTTATATTTTGTTTTTAGTATCTGTAAGTAAGAAATATTGCAATTAACTTTTAAAAAAAATATAAAACATTGTTTAATTTTAAAAAGCGACATAGGTCTTATTTTTTCTTTCATGATCAAGAAAACCTTATTGTAAGATCATTATTTTGTACCAGAGAAACGAATTTTACTTTTTATATTTATTTGTTTGCCATCAAAATTATCTTTAGTTTACAAAATTTGTGTTTGTATCTTGATATTAAAATGAGATGCGATTCTAAAAACTATAAGAGTTAGTAAAAACAATTTTCCTATTAAATATATTTTACTTTTTTTACTTTTTTGTACTAAAAAAATAAAAATTAAAAAATGAAATCAGCAACTGAATTAACAGAATGTTACACAAAATAACAGGGAGCTATTTTCAACAACTTCAGGTGTTTTTTTTCTTCTACAATGTTTTATATACTATATAGTTTTAATGTTTGTAAATTGGCCATTTTTAGGGTTCCACACTTAAAAAGTAAAATCAGAACCATTATCAGGTCACTTGTGTGTCTGTCAGACATTTTTCTATTGAACATGGACAGTTCAAACTTGCCAGGGGTTATTAACCCACATGTTTATAAATTGTTAGCCACTCAAACATTTTTAGGAAGCCTTATTAAGTTAATTAAAAATAAATCCCTGTAAATTGTATGGGGTATCATTCGAAAGATCTCTTAACGCAGAACTCAAAAATATATTTGTTTTAATATTGAGTTGTTATATTTTCAGCTATAGCATCAATAATATACTGTAAAAATGTCTTTTTTTCGACATTACTAAAATTAAAATTATGAAAATATTTCAAGTAGAAATTTAACTAAACTTTGCATTAAAAAAAAAATTATTTGAGGTCACATTGTTTGAGAAATTTGCATTTTTCAGTTACACACTACTTTACTTTGCGAGTTGAGTGGTGCTTAAAGTAACTATTGACGTAGAACTACCCATGGATTGCTGATAATGATTTTTAAAAGAAAAACAAATGATACATAATTAGCAGAGTTAATTGAAAACTTACTTAGAAAACAGTAGCACAAACAAAGGCAGTACTTAAACTTTTCCGCCTCCTTTTGAAACATTCTTGGCACAATGCCAAGCTTAAAACTTGTATGAGTTTTTTTTTCTACGGAACCTTTTTTTCACAGATAAAACTCGCACTTGACCATTTATTAAAGAATGTATTTGTTGATAATTTTTTTTATTTTAAATTCATAATTTGTTAAGCTGCACATAAAAATATGAATTTTCTATACAAAACCAGAAACATGGGCAAATAATAAAAAAACTAAACATTTAATATTATAGATGTTAATTAAAAAGGTATTGCTCCCTGCTACTAAACATATACTATTTTTAAAACCTTTAAAATGGAAAATAATTATTAAAGTCTTCTACATTTTCACGATAGTATATATATTGTATTGAAGAAAGATTAAATTTACCATTATTTTAAAACTATATTTACACACGTAAATACATAATCTTGTCTTTGTATTAATTTATAAGATAGTTTAAATCAATTTACATAAGATATTAGTATATTTAGTTAAATTAATGAAGAACTAACATTAACTTGCATACCAATTCGAGAAAATAGATAAAAATATTGTACATAAAGCATATCTGTAATTTTCTAATGGATTTCTAATAAAGAATTAAGGCATATTTAATTCAAAACAATGAAATTTTGAATGCACATTTATATATGAAAATAATAAGCTTATCTCGATTCTTCAGTTGGTTGGTTGACAGAGAGTCCTTCGTTGCTCCAATTTATCTTGTTTAAAATCACCTGATAACCAGATGTTGACAGCAGGAGCAATATGTACGATCAGGTTCACAGCTTTCATGGAATTCTATAAGAAGCAACATAGACCGATATGTAATATACTAAAACCATCTCTGAAAAATTATAACAAAACAAGTCTCATCAAAATCAGCCTTAAAACTTGAAAAGAATACTATTTAATATTTGAATTCATCTTATTATAGGACTTTCCCCTATACAGTAAAATCCTGTTAATCAGCACCCCCCTACCCCCCCCCAAATGTGACGAAAAATCTTAAAGTAATCTGAGAGGGGCTCATACCTGGGATTTTTCCGCAATCTTTTCACAAAATTTTCTGCTTTTTTTTCGGGATATTTGACAAAATTTGCGGGGGTTTTCGCGATATTTGACAAAATATGCATTTTTTTTTTTCATGATGCTCTGACGAAAATCCCGTTTTTCATGTTCCCAT
Organism: Maratus speciosus; assembly: GCA_963932465.1. NCBI lineage: Eukaryota > Metazoa > Arthropoda > Arachnida > Araneae > Salticidae > Maratus > Maratus speciosus. The sequence continues at coordinate 106,721,155 of OZ010797.1, forward strand.
GTTTTCATTTTTCCCGTTTTTCCTTTGATGAAATTCGCGTATTTTTCGCGATTCTTTGTCACAATTTGCCTTTTTCTCTGTGATCCTTTGTCAAACTGCACGTTTTTTCATAATCCTTTGATAGAATGTACTTTTTTTGCGATTCTTTAACGGAATTAGTGTTTTTTCCGCGATCTTTTGACGAAATTCGTGTTTTTATGCTATCTTTTGACAAAATTCGCACTTTTTCAGCAATCCTTTGACTTATTTAGCATTTTTACTGCGATTCTTTCATAAAATTTGAATTTTTTCGCGACTCTTTGACGTAATTCGTGTTTTTTTTAAATGAATCTGACATAATTCACATTATTCCCACGATTCTTAATAAATTTTTCTTTTTTTTTTTTTCGTGATTCTTTGATGTAATTAGTGTTTTTTAGCGATCTTATGACATAATTCACGTTATTTCAGCAGCCTTTAGGGGGCGCTTTTTCAGGATTTTTTGAAAATTTCAAATTTATTTATAAAATGAGGGGGCATTTGATCGGGAAGGGTGGATTAACAGGATTTTACGGTAATTCTATGACTTAGCAACATCGAATGCTATATAAATATATACTACTAAAACTTCTTCTGAAAAATTAAAAAGGCTAATCTTTGATAACTGGAGTCATCATGGAAGACGGTAGTATTCCAGTGATGCGGCCTTAAGCCTAAAATAGTAAGAACGGCGGAACTCGTATATACACCGATCTCATATAACTCGAGATCAAAGGAAACGCAAAAAGCCGCCACTTCATAACTCAGCAAATATAAGGCATATTGTTCTGATTTTTTAAAAACAATCGTATGTCTGGAGTCTTATGCTATTCTGAAATTTTTACATTTCTACATGCAATATATTTTGTTATCTCAAAACCTATTTTTAAAGTACTTGCGATGGATAAAGTTTCTAATTTCCATTTCTGGAAAATGGCCCGGGCGATTTTCTTTAAACTGATATATAATATGAATTTGTTTTAGATGAAGGGAATTAGATAATACTTGTGTCTGGGAAAACTCTCGTTTTTTATATAATTCGCATTCCCCCCCCCCCCCCTCAAAAATGACCTGCATGATTTTATTAAAATTAATATATAATATAAATCTGAGATAAAGCGAATAATATAACTTATTTGCAGAAAAACGGTTGTTATGTAATCGGTATGAAAAATGAGACTATTTTTTCGCCATTCTCTGAGAATTTACAGCAAATGCGCAAGAAGTTATTAATGTATTCCTACGCATGCTTTCTTTTTATTCACTTTTGGGAACAGCTAGATATCCGAACACTAGCTGAGCGGTTAAGAGTGCTGCTCTCATACGCATGATATCTCGGGTTCAATCTGCAGTGATGCCTTTTCATTTTTTTTTTTTTAGGAGTTCTTTTGTAATTTTTTATTGCCAATTAGATCATTAAATAAAATTTAAGACTTTTTTAATTGTTATCAAGTTAAACAAAATTAAATTGCAATTATAACTAAGCTAAATAAAATAAAACATTTTAAATAAATTTCAATAACAAAATGTGCCATTTCCTGCAGCTGGTAAATATGGTGCCATCTATTTTTTGGATAGAAACCTAAACTCTAACATTTCATATAGAATACAGATATATACATTTAACATTTTTTAAATAACGATAACTGGAAAACGTTATTCAATATTATTTCATAATCCTTTAGATATTTTGAGTGTGTTACTATCACACAGCAAATATATCTAGTGCATTGATTTTATTAACTCGTAAATGTAATAGAGTTAAAAATCTTTATCTAAATTTAAGCAATGAATTTTGTAAAAAAAACCTGGGATTTTATTAGGTATGTTGTGTAATATTACTACTTTTCCTTGCTATAAATAAATATTTAAAAGGTTGTATTGCTTTTTCCATTTCATAGCATTTAATATTATTCTGTTTTCAACTTGAAACTATTCTCTTGGTTATTTTAGTCGTTAGAGTACAGGAGAAAAAAAAATTCAGCTTTTAGCTTTTTTCTCACAGAAAACGACTAATTTGCTTATATAATTGAATTCTGTACTCTTGATAACGTAATTCAATATATAAGCTTTTCATTTATTTTTATCGAAATCCATATTATTCTTTTTTCTTCCATATTAAGTCTTGTTATATAGTACAAGGGACTTTATATTATACATAGCAGCATGTAAATGTTTTTGGTATCCATTCAATATATATATATATACCATTCTATAAACATTGCCAATCACCAACAAAAACTAAAATTATGAATAAAATGATATTAACAAAATTACAGTCCCCCCCCCCCCCCCCCCCAAACACATTTAAAGATTCCAAAAACATAGTAAAAAACAGCAGAAATTGAAGAACAGAAATGGAATAATGGAAATTTGTAGAACTTCGACAGAATCGTCGGGTCCCAAGTGCCTAAAGTTCCACAAATAAAATGTGTGGTTTCATCTTCATATTAGTCATAAATTAGTTCAGAAATATGAATTATTTGGGAATACCACACACATAAAACAGAGAAATAAACCATTTAACACTAATTAAGTTCAAAATAAAAAAAGATTAAAAAAGATAGAGGAAAAAAAAATACCAAATTGAAATCAATACTGTCTTAGAATGAGACATAATATAATCCAATCACTGGAGATCATGAGCACATGTTGCCAAGAAAGTTTTTTATATGATGGTGGACCAAGGATCAACAATATATAGCATAGCCAAGCACACTCCCATTATATATAACAGCACCCTCCATAGATAATTTAGAATTGAGAATGAACTGCTCCATGTATTCAAATGAATCAGTGTGGTGCTGCCATCTATTGACTTATCAGTAAAATAAAAACTACTACAGTAGACTCTCAAATCCGTAATCCTAAAATCTGAAAATATCTAAAATCCACACATTATCGAAGATGTAAACAATGAAACTTTCAGTTTAGATGTTGGGGCAAAATTACAGAATTTCTTAATTTTATATGATTACATATATGTTTTAATATGTAATTCTCGATAATATGACTGAACTTGTGGTTTTTAATGAAGGGAGTATAAATTTATTTGAAAATATCCAAGATATTGTTGATATCACTGGCCATTGCAATCTTTTTTACCAAATATATGTATTAATCAAGCTTTTTTGGCTATTAAGACTGGCTAAACCTAAAATAAAACTTTTACTTTAGGATTTTGATGTGAATTAATAGGTTACCTTTATGAGGAAATTTTCGTTGAATAATTCAAGAAAAATGTATCATCTTTATTATGCATCTCTAATTATACATTATTGGACATTTACTTCACCTTTATTTTTAATAATTTAATCATTTTCAAAATTATCTTACTTTTAATCATTGTAGTTTATTACTTTACTTAATTATTTTAATATTTTACTATATTGCAAGCATTCATTGTAATTTCTATTGCATTATTACTTTCAAATTACTGAATAAAAAATGTAAACAAAGCAATGACCAGAAATCTACACAGCCTCTGGTCCCAAGCTGTGCGGATTTGAGAGAGTCTACTGTATATAATAAAAACTAACTATTAATGGATTAAGTTTTAAAGCAAATACTCTTTAGAGATAGATATATGATAATTAAAGGATATTTAAAAATATGTTAATGAATATATACAATTGTATTAGAAAAAATTAGTAATTGATATATTAAGTTAAAATGATATGCAAAATGGTGAAGTTGATAATTATTAATGTTTCACATAAATATTTGTACCTGGCTTAGAGATGTAAATTTTCCGGAAAATTTGAAGTGGCGGAAAAATACCGTTTTTTTTCCAGTTTTTTTCTGGAAAAATTGGAAAAGTGGGAAAAATTGATTTCCTATAAATGTTTCTCAAAAATAAGATATATTCTTAAAAAGTATACAATAATAAACTTTTTCAATATTTATGCACACACACACAAAAAAAAAAAACTATTTTCCCTTTGCATGTGAATATGTTATTAAAAGAGAAAGAAAGAGAAAAAGCCAGCTTTTAAAATTTTATCCTTTCAGTCTCAGAATTCTGACAGTAGCTTTTCTTGCGTAATTTAACCCCAGTGTTTGTAATATTATATCATGTGTCTGTTGAAATGATTTTTCAGTCGCACTTGTTTAATTATATCAGTAGAACTAAATTAAAAAACAACAACAACAACAAAATCATTAGTTTCAACCAATATCACTGTTGTTTTAAACTGTATTGTACATCTCATCTACATAGTACTGGTTTTCAAATACATAAAGGATGCCAGTGTAAGAGAAACGAATTATAGTAGTTTTGGTATTATTATAAATACTGTTATCATTTTCAAATCTTCCGTAGTTTAAAAATTGGTATTATTTTACAATATTACCCCCCCCCCCCCCTTACAGTTATAATTTTCATTTCCTGTATATGTAGTTTTGGTACATCTTTCCAGACTAAACCCAAACTATGTTTTAGTAAGATTTAGATCCTTAATATTGAAAGCAGTATTTTTTTTTAATGAAATTTTTAAAGCAGGTGGATTTTTCCATATGTTTAAAAGTTGTTTCCAACTAGATTTTTCAAGAGATTTGCTTACATTTTCTTTGCAAAGTTTGTATATATATTTTTTGAAAATACATTTAGACAACTCTAAGAATCTATATTTAAAGAAAAGAAAAAAAAATGATACATAATTTCAACTGCATGCTATTATCAAAAAAAAATTTTCTAACAATAGTGAAAAATTACAACCATGCGAATAAAAATAAATGCATGTTTCAAATTTTACATTAAATTTTCCATCTTACCATTTTCATTTATTGGTATAATATTGAAATACTTTTGCACATGAATTTTCGTTTTTAATGAGAGAAGTTGCATTTAATTATCTTACCAGGGATTTGCTTGGTTTTTTTTTTTTTCACACGATCATTTTTTTGTGAAATTGTGAACTTGTAAAAACTGTGAATGAAATATAAAAAATTTAAACGGAATTTTGTAAATTAGAAATGATCATAAGTTCTTATTTAGACATTATTGAGATGATCTTTTGTAATATAAGCAGCTAGATAATAGATTCATTGGTTATTGCAACTATTATACAACAGGTTTTTTTTTTTTTTTTTTTTTTTTTAAATTCTAAAATCATTACATTTGTGACAGATTTAAAATGTCTATTTTTAAGAGAAAGAATTTTGTTAAGGGTCATGTTTTAAGGAGAAAAAACTGTGAAGGATCCAAGGATCCTTTAAGAGATTCAAGTTCTTTATGAAGAGATCCCTGTTTATAAATAAGATTTTCCATGTTAAAGTTTTCATGAGGGACACTAAACATGAAAAAAATATAAATAAAAGTATCAGAATGTAGCAATTATAAAATTTTGACTACATTATTTTATAAATAAAATTTCAATTTTTCCAATTTGGAAAAATTGAAAAATAGCCCTTCGGAAAAAAACTGAAAAAAAACGTTTTTTTCCCAACTTTTCCGTTTTTTTTCCGAGCATTCCCATCTCTAACCTGGCTACACCATATCACAATTTAAATTCCTGTGACAACATTGCATCATCACTTAAATCTATACTAATAAAAGAATACATCGCTGTGTGTGTGAGCCTGCGATAGCTAGCAAAATCTACCACATATAGAAGTCTGAAAATTTAGTTTAGAAAATTTAGTTGAAGACAGGTCCTGATGTACCTGAGATTCGGATTTTTAATTTTTTAAGGGCCAGGGCCCTTGAGCCACTTAAAATTTTTATGCACAAAATTGTTAATAACTTGCCTCCTTTTTATCCAATCCTCTTCATTTTTGGAGAGCTTTCACCATGGAGTTATTCTCACCATTCTACTTTCCAGTTATAACCCTGGACCCTTGGAACCCCTTGTAGTTTTTGCGATAATAAATTGTTAATAAATTGTTTCCTTTAAATACGATCTTCATTTTAGGGATCCTTTTTCCATTTAGTTATTCTCATGTTTCTACATTCCAGTTAAAACCCTGGGGCTCCCTATGAAATTGCAGGGTCCCTTGAACTTTGAGCACCAAGCAATTTTAACCCCTTAATTTTCTCACCTTCTAAGTGCATAATTTTAAAGTTGAGTCTTGGGTTCTTATGCCTGGACGAACATCCTCATATTTTATTGGGGCCCTAAGGCCCTTTTTCAAACATTTACCCAATCGTTTGTGCATTTCTTTAAAATATTACTCTAACAAATAATTCATACACTATGCTTAATTTTGACTAATTGAAGTTCTAAAGTGCTAAGTACTAAGGCATTTTAACATGTTTTCATTTTAGGGCCCTTTTTTAACTATCAGTTGGTCCCTTTTTGGGCCCTCTATTATAGCCCCCTTAAAAATGGTCCGATTCACTAGCTTTTAACTTTTTAGGCCCTCCAACTACTACATGAATGACAAAAAAATTTTCAATCTTTAGCTACCACCAATTTTAAATATTATTTGTCTTCTTGAGCCCTTGGTGCAGCTTCTTTAAAAATGATCCAAATTTTTGGCAATTTTCTTCAACATAGTTCTAGTGTCCTGTGATTACTTAAAAAACTTCTTAAATGTATTTTTATACCAAACTACATGCCACTTAAGTTCCTGACACCTTGAGGCCAGGTACAGGGCCCTTTGAAGCTTTTGAACTATAAATTGTCAACAAATTGCCCCCACTTAATCCGATCTTCATTTTTGGGACCATTTTTCCATTTAGTTATTCACCTGTTTCTATATTCCAGTTAAAATCTTCGGGCAACCTAGGGTCCTGTAGGGCCCGATCCGAAGCCCTTTGAACTTTGTGTGCCATGCATTTTTCATCCCCTAGTTTTATCACCTCAGTGCATAATTTTAAAACTGAGTCTTGGACTTCTCCCTAGACCAACACCCTCATATTTTTATTAGGGCCCTTGGGCCCTTTTTTAAGCATTTAACCCAATTTTGCACATTTCTTTAAAATATTATTCTAATGATTAATTCATACCCTATGCTTAATTTTGACTACTTCAAGATCTAAAATGCTAAGAACTAAAACATTTAAACATGTTTTCATGTTAGGGCCCTGCTCTCATCTATCAGTTGGACCCTTTTGGGCCCCTGTTACAGCTCTCTTAAAAATGGTCAGATTCACAAACTTTTTTTTTCTAGCAATTTCTTAGATTCTTGAGCTACTACATGAACGACAAAAAAAAATTCAGACATCAGTTACTACCAATTTTGAATATCATTGGCCTTCTTGGGGCCTTTGTTGCATCTTCTTTAAAAACTATCCGATTCTATTGCAATTTTCTTTAACATAGTTTTAACGTCTTCCAGCTACTTTAAAACCACTAAAAATTTTTCTTATACCCAACTACATTCCAGTTAAGACCCTGGCTCCTAAGGCCCGGTCTTTTTTTTTACCTGAGCTACCACCATTTTCAAAAATTAATCTCCTTTTTCAGCATCAACGTATGTCTACTCACTACAGCCGTAAATTAAAAATTGCGTTACTTTAAAGGCAACTTTAGATAAGGGATTTCATCCATTTATTAAATATTGTTTAATGTTAAAAGTAATTCAAGAAATTTACAAAGGGAGGGGGCATCTTCCACTGATTGGGGATGTATTCTTTCCTCGGGTTCCAAGGGCCTAATTTCAACGGGATTTGGTTTATTCAACTTAGATTACAATTCAGCTACTCTCTGTATTATGAAATTTTATTCTGAGGCTTCAGTTACCAGCATTTTCTAACATTGAGGATTAACGGTGCATTCTATATTTGGATTCTATTGGCTTGATTACTACAAGGTTTGGTTCACTCAACTTGATTTTTAACTGTCTCCAGCATGTGCAGTGCACTTCTGGTAAATGCTGCCATACGTAGTGGGGACCCAGGTTACAGGTTCATTCGGAAAGAAGTTTATTGGGAACACACTAGATGCTGTGGAAGGCAATGAGGACTCCAAAATTAGGTTCATTTAAAAGAAATTCAAAAGATATAAAATCATACAAATTTGAGTTTTGTTTAAGGTTATTTACAAACCCCGGGCAATGCCGGGTGGGTCTCCTAGTTAATTTATATTAAATAAAAAAAATATTAAAATTAAGATGCTAAGGAATTAATATTAGTAATAATTAAATTTTGAAATTAATTAGTTACATTTAATGTGTCTACAAACTTACTTAAAAATTAAATACACATAATTTAAGAGGAGAGGGAAGAACAAACAATAAAATTATTAAAACATGCATTTTATTTTCATTTAAGATAGTATACTTTGTATTTGAAATTAATACGATATTGTCCTGAGTAGGCTAAAATTTAATTACAAGTCAATCGTTAACATTAAATATTAATGAATATGAATAAATTTAATATGAATTGATACATATAAAATAAATAAATAAATATATATATATATATATATATAATAGACATACATATTATGAACAAACAGAACTCTCGCTTGTCTTTTTTTGAAAACCAGTAATTTTTTAGAAGAAAATTCATGGTAGGTTTCTGCAACAATTGCAAGAAAAAAGCTTTAGTTAAGTTTCTACAAAATTTACAAAGAAGATTTTCTTTGAAAAAGAATGATGTTCATAAAACAGACCCAATGGTTGGTCTTAAGGATAAAAACAGAATGTTTACAAAATTGCATTAAATACAGCAGTCTCCCTCAAATCCACACTGCTTGGGAGCAGAGGTTACGCGGATTTTAGAATTTTGCAGCTTTTTGGCCATTGTTTTGTTTATATTTTTTAAATAGTAATTTGAAAATTATAATGAATAAATCAAAATTATAATGAATGCTTGCAATATAATAAAATATTTAAGTAAAGTAATAAACTAAAATGATAAAAAGTAAGATCATTTTAAAAATTATTAAAAGTAAAGGTCAAGTAAATAATTAAAAATGTATATACCGTATTTTCGGGAATACCCGCCGCATCCACCATAAGCGCCGCACCAATGAAAATCTGTTTTTAAAAAAAAAGTATATCAACATAAGCGCCACACTCAAGGGGCTGATATTTATACAGTACAATATCTAAATTCCGGAATCATTCCGGCCGCAGGTTTTCCGGATATTAGAGATCTTGAAATATCTTATAGAGACACTTAGAGGTCTGCACGGGCTGAAATTTCCAGGCCCGGGTCCAGCCAGACTCGTAGGGAAAAAAATTTGGCCCAGACCAGCCCGCTACAAAAATTAAAAGTTCGATCCAGCCCGTACAAAAGAAATATTGACCCGGCCCGATACAAAAATTAAGTTCTGCCTGGCCCGATATAACAGATAAAAGTTCGGCCTCGCCCGAGTGAATTTTTACAAAACATTGATTTTTACGTTGATTTGGTTAAAAATTTAACTCGTACGAAGAGTTCTGACCAAAAATATTTATCTTAACTTCTTTTTTTCATGTTTATAATCTTCATTTTTATAGAAGTGCCACAGGCTGAGATATTTTTAATGAATCTCTAATTCTTGTATGAAAATGTTTCAGTTATCATTAATATTGTTAATCCATATTCCATGTATTTGAAGTGTTAAAGATCTGAAAAATGGTATGCAGTAAAATCTGCTAAGACGGAATTGTATAGAAAAGAAAAAAAATGTGTTATAGACAAGTTCCCTTCTTAATAAGTGTAAATATATTCTTTACTTGTGCATTAATATATTAATTTTGCATGTATCTACATGTTTTTCAGTTTAAAACAGGATTCCGTCAAAGGCAGGTTCTTTTTCACACGTTTTCCTATATTATAATTTAGCTATATTTTAATAAACACATGAAATCTACTACTCTTTAAAAATAAATTTTAATGCTTAGTTGTAGAATAATGGCAATTTAAAAATGTATGCATCTTTTGCGAAAATTTTTGATCCAGGGTTTACTGACCTTTACTGACTGTTTGGTTTACTGACCTATGAATAGACCAGGCCACGCCGAGACAGTGATTCTCATACGGGCTGGGTCAAAACTAGGACTGAAAATTTTGGATCATGAAGAGTAGGAATGAAACCAATCCTGGCTCTGTACAGAAAAAATAAGTTGGGTCTGGCCCGATCTTTCAGGAAAAAAGTAAGACCTGAACCTGGCCAGAACCTTCAGAAAAGAATATGACCCGGCCCATGCAGATCTCTAGAGACACTGCCGAAACCACTTTAGCATAATTAGAAATGTTCCCTTTTTTTTTTTTACATTTCAGCTATTGATAACTGTTTCATTGATTCTGTATGTGGCAGATTAGTCTATTTGTTATTTGGTACATACACATCTTTTCTTATTCATTTACTAAAATAATTTTGTAAGTTTTAAAAATATTTCTTGCTCAGAGTTTAGACATGATAGTTATTATGAAGATGTATGCATAAGTTTAAGGAATGAGAAGAAAATCCACGAATCCACTTTGCATTAAAAAAAATCTCATATCTTGTTACCTCTTTTCTACTGCACTCCAAGTTCTTTTCGAAGAAACAAAGCTGAAACAATCAGTCAACTTACACATCAAGGTCATAGGGCAATGTGTCTGAACACTCAGCCCGAGAAGGAGATTGAGTGAATTTGAAATCCAAGTGTGTTTTTCTTTTAGTTGAGTTAAAAGATAACAAAATTGCATGTTTGTTTTTAGGTGCGTTCGTAATTATATAAATACGTAGCACCTATAGTCGTCGTTCAGTCAGTCCGTCCGTCCATCCATCCGTCCGCATGTAACAGAGCAAAAACTACCCAACCGAATGGTCTGAAATTTCAAATATATGATTGCTGCAAAAGTTTGTCGAGCCATTTTAAATTTTATGAAAATTGGATGTATAGTTTAATTACAGGGACCGTCAAAAGTTTTTCTTTACATTACGGCCATTGAGAATAATTATTGCAAGCCATTTTAATGATGTTACAGCCTTCCGAATGTCCTGAAATTTTAAATATATAATAGTTGCAAAATTTTGTCGAGCCATTTAAAATTTTATGAAAATCGGATGTATAGTTTAATTACAGGGACAGTCAAAAGTGTTCCGTTACATTACGGGGAATGGGAAAAAAATTATTGGAAGTGCATTTTAATAATGTTACAGACTATGCACTTTATGAAGTGCAAAAAAATTTACATTCAGTACAATATGGGGTGCAAAAAATAATTATAAAACTAGTTATAGTACGAACGCACCTCATTTGCCACGTTTGACGAGCAGTTTCCAACTTGTTTAGTTATAAATACATACTTGGGCGATTTTATTAGGTGCTTCTTTAAAAATAAAGATTATAAACATGTATAGAATAAGATAAAATAAATATATAATATGGAATAAGATAAAATAAGTATTTTTGTTCAGAACTCTTCGTAGGAAACAATTTTGAACCATATCAAGATATCAACATAAAAATCAATGTTTTAAAGAAATTCAGTCGGGTCAGTCCACGATTTTAACAGTTTTCCGGGCCAGGTCAAACTTTTAGCTTTTATGCTGGGCCATTAGTTTTTCTTTTATTGGTACGGGCCGGACCAATTTTTTTTTTTCCTATGAATCGGCAACTTCACTCAAGTGAAAACAACCACTTGCCACTTGTTAATCCTATGGAAGAAATTTTTTTAAATACATCATTCGCATTTCAATATGCTTAAATGATTTTTTTTGCATTGGATAGCTGAGGTCGATCTCTAAAGAGACCCTTTTTCGATTTTGTTTACAGATGTTTATCGTAGTATATCGATTTTCAGAACCAGTTTCGAAAATGAAAGTATTCTAGTAAAAAAAAAAACACCTTTAAACGCAATCAAAAAAGTAAAAGACTTTGTAGAGATCGATCTCAACTATCCAATGCAAAAAAGATCATTTAAAAATAACAGAATGCAAAAGACATATTTAAAAAAAAAAAAATCTTTCTTAGGATGAACATTAATGAGCCGGTGTTTTTAGTTGTCCAGCTACCATTGGCTCATGCAGCACATTTATATTTATTCTTGCAAAGTCATATGCGTGGAAAATGGTTCGTATTTTATCAGTTTCTTTTAAATATTTATATCGCGGAAGTCAGCCCACTTAATTTTTTATATTGGACAGGACCGTTTATTTTGTTTATCGCCGACCCAGCTCATTAAAAAAACTGTCCCAATTCTGCTGACCCGACCAGTTTCAAAGCTTGAATCCATTTTGTTCTCCAGTGTTTTTACTGTGTATTAGGTTGGTTGATTTTTGATGGCCGATTATCTACACTAGGGATATAGGCCCGAAGGGGGACTGCCCTCCGTGGGGGTCTTTCTAAGGGAACCTAACCTGTATTTATGCATGGAAATCCATGGCTCGAAGGAAATCACGAAAACTCTGAACGATTAGACAGACGGGCACGATTGGGATCGAACCCAGCAATTCCCTTCTACCAGCTTTGAGAGCCGAATTTCTCAGCCACAGGTGGGGCCTACTGTGTATTAGGAGATCCATTCCACAAGAGTTCTATGCCGAGATTTGAGATTTCTCTAGCTAGAGACCAGCAGTTTCACAGAGTGAGCAGTTTTGCTTTGCAAGTGGAAGCAAAGGGGATTATTAGAGGAAAAGCTCACAACAGCTGTACATTCCAGTATATGGAGGGTGAAGTACATAATTATTGAGACGGATGTGCAGAAAATGTAATCATTTTTAACTTGAGAACCGGTAAGACAAACATTACTCATCGCGCTGATTGCTTAAAAAAACACCAATAACATTTCTCAGACATCTGCGGTTGACATTTTCTAATGCTTTTGTAAAAATTCGAGAGCATGAAACTATTGATCAAAGGGAGATAAAATGGCATTATAAGATATCGGTAAGACAAAAAATGATGCCATAAGACATTGCTGTAAAAGGAAAAAATCACCGTACCCACCGCCCTGGCATATGAGCCTCACTTTATTTTATACTTTCAAACTTGTATGTGTTGCGGCTGATATGCCCGAAAATATGGTAAATAAATAAGCATAATAAAGATGAGATGCATTTTCCTTGAATTATTCAATGAAACTTGCCTCATAAAGGTATCCTACTAATTCACAGCAAAATCATAAAATAAACAAGTTGTATTTCAGGTTTAGCCAGACTTAATAACCAAAACAAATTGATTAACACATAAATATGTTTGATGTAAAGATTACAATACCAGTGAGATCACCAATATCTTGAATTTTTTCAGAAATAAATTTATACTTCCATCATGATAAAGCAAGCGTTCAGTCATATTAACGAAAATTACATTTTATAATACATATGGAATTATGTAAAAATATAAAAAGTTTGAAATTTGTCCGTACATCGGAACTGAAAGTTTCATTGTTTACATCTGCAATGGTGTGTGGATTTTAGGCATTTGTAGATTTTTGGGTTGCAGATTTGAGGGAATCTACTAACTTAAAGAGCATTAAAAGCCAGAATACATCAAGCATGAATGCACTTTATTTAAATCACGTATTCAGATAACTAATTAAATTTAAAAAATCACAAAACCTGACTGCATAAAAAGCGAACTAATTATTTCATTTCTCATCAGTGTGAAACTTTTTTTTTTATTACATACCTTTTTTTTACTTGTATTGAGGACTTAAGTTGCGTTTAATTGTTAGTTCCTATCTATAAACACTATTTTGATGAGGCCTATAGATGTCTATGATGGTTAGAGTTGAAGTAAAGTTAGAGATCCTACCTACACAACTTCCAGGTTGTGTAATATTTTAACGGAGCTTCTGACTGTAAAATAGTAGAAACATTGTCTTCATTTTGAAAGACCTATCCAATGATATGCCACTCAATAGGCATTTATCATAGGTAAAATAATTTTCGTCTCTACCGCCATTTTGAATTTATAAAAACAAAACCTAGCCTATAACCATCGAACGGTTAAGACGAATTGATAGAGACCTGATTCATTAAAATCCACCCAGTCGTCGGGATGTTTCAAGGGTATAAAGAAATCCACATAACCAGATACGCATGAAACACATTTAACCCTTCTTTTCAGTCAGGTAAAAATGACGCAAACACACATATATAAAATGAAATACATTTAGAAAAATTCTAAATTTATCACAAATTAATGAAAACAAATTACTTACACTTATTAAAACTTTTTGTATATATAATAGAAATGCCTATAGCTTTGTCTTGGTCTTGATCGTAGAACCAAATCGCCAAAACCTATTTATAATAAATAATCCATTTTTATAAACTAGTTCTATCAAGTAATATAAAATCTGTTACATATTTTTTCATATTACATTAAATCAAGGCCTCCACTAAGGGAAGACCTGTAAAATATACATATTGGCCAGAAATGCAAAAAGAAAATCAGAAAGAAAATACTAATACATACAACGAGCATTTGGGTCAGGAGCTTGATTATTTCCATCATCGCCTTGCTCTGCATCATCATCGCCTTGCTCTGCATCATCATCGCCTTGCTCTGCATCATCATCGCCTTGCTCTGCATCATCATCGCCTTGCTCTGCATCATCATCGCCTTGCTCTGCATCATCATCGCCTTCCTCTGCATCATCATCGCCTTCCTCTGCATCATCATCGCCTTCCTCTGGATCCTCTTCGCCTTCCTCTGCGTGATCTTCACCTTCCTCTGCATGATCTTCACCTTCCTCTGCGTGATCTTCACCTTCCTCTGCGTGATCTTCACCGTCCTCTGCGTGATCTTCACCGTCCTCTGCGTGATCTTCACCGTCCTCTGCGTGATCTTCACCTTCCTCTGCGTGATCTTCACCTTCCTCTGCGTGATCTTCACCTTCCTCTGCGTGATCTTCACCTTCCTCTGCATGATCATCACCTTCCTCTGCATGATCATGATCTTCACCTTCCTCTGCATGATCATGATCTTCACCTTCCTCTGCATGATCATGATCTTCACCTTCCTCTGCATGATCATGATCTTCACCTTCCTCTGCATGATCATGATCTTCACCTTCCTCTGCATGATCATGATCTTCACCTTCCTCTGCATGATCATGATCTTCACCTTCCTCTGCATGATCATGATCTTCACCTTCCTCTGCATGATCATGCTGCACACATTCCTCTGCATCATCATGATGTTCAGCTTCATGCTCAGGTTCACGTTCACCTTCAGGTTCATCTTCAACACTTGTAGTTGATTCTGAAACTAAAATTAAAAAAATTTAAATTTTAGTAACTTTATAAAGATGACTAATTTAATTCATATTTAATGGTAAAAAAAGGTACTTATGGGCTTACATAACACGGCCAGATTATACTAACTGAGCCCACAATGATGCCAAAAATATTAGTTACGTATGAAATGACTGAATGGACAAGAAGCGACATCTACGAATAAGAGAAAAATAAACCAAAAAAGGGGAAATAATGTTTTCCAAATACTTGGAAAAATCGAGAGTGCTAACTAGATAAGTCATTGACTAAAGAGTGGGAATTTTTAATGATGTGGTAAGCTTCCAAAAAATTAAGATCAAGGTTAGAAGAACATTTTTGGATAATGATGGCCGAGGAAAAATTGAACTTATGTTGAAAAGACCAACAATGTTGAGCAATAGAAGAATGTTTAAGCTCCTGATTTTTAACATAACCTTCATGCTCTTTTAAACAAAATCTAAGAGCATGTTTTGTCTGGCCAATATAAGATATACCACACAGGCAAGAGATTTGGTAAATACCCCAGTTATCTAGGCGATCAATGGGGTGTATGAGATTTGAAAAAGAGATTTTATTAACAGGAGCAAAAATAACATTAAAATCAAACCTTCTTAAGATTTTAGCAACTTGCTGACTGATTTTAAGAAAAAATGGCAACACAACCTTTTTTTTTTGCTTTTTTTTTTTTTTTGCTTTCTACATTTTAACTGCATAGTTCATATTATACAGTTGCCATATAAAAAGCAACGGCAGAACTATATATGTGTAACCAGCAGTGGGGAATAGCATCAATCTACTCGCCACTGGCAAGTGGATTTTCTGACCATTCTAAGAAATAATGGGAAAAGACTTGACGGCAGACTTAATAGAGTTAATTTCGCTAGTGGAAGGGTCTTTATGGATGTCCACATAAGGACCATCATTAATTTATTATTAAATCCTATAAATTAATGATGGTCCTTATGTGGACATCCACAAAGACCCTTCCACTAGTGAAACAAGGGCGGATCTGGAGAGTCCTCAAGGGGGGGGGGGGGGGGTGCGATTTTAGAAAATTGGAGACTCCAATCTGATGTGCGGGTCGGGATTAATTTTATCACTGTGGGTAGTGTTACTTCTACTTTTTGCTGTGGGTCGGGTTTGTGTCCGGTTGACTTCAACTTTTCTGCTGTGAGTCAGATTGACTTTTACTTTTTAGCTGCGCTCTAGCGCGTTGGGTTTGGGGCAGATTGACAACATTATTTCAGATTTGGGTCTGTTTCGGATTGAGTTTTGACTCTTGCGAGAACAGTCCGGGCTGACCTGAATTTTGAAAAGAAAGTCTAAATATTTTTCAAGATAAAAACTATATACAGTAAAAGCTCTATAACAGGCATGCCTAAACAATTATTTAATAATACTTTTTAATCTTCAGAATTATGTAAAACATACTAATTTGGTATAAGACTGTCTCTTTATATCTAAGGTGAGTTGTAATTCCGTAAAGAATGCTTTAAAACTTATTGAAAAACATACCGGGTGCCCTAAAATGGACTGGCTGATTTTAAAATTCAGTAACTTGCAAATGATGGCAGCAATTAAAAAAAAAACTTACAGGAGGGTTATGTAAGATGTCAGGAGATTTTTTACTGCTATTCCTGATTTTACTTTACAATATATTTGCAATAGATTGTGCTGCAACCAATAGTCATTAAATCGGGCAATGATTTAGCGCCTATTGCTTGCAGCGTTATCTGTAGTTATTTTAAACTAAAATTAAAAATCACAGTAAAAATAACTCCTGATCTGAGGTGATTCACAGAAGAAAAAAAAAATTCTGAAATTCAAAACAAATTTTCTGAAATGTTACAGCAGAGGGGGGTGAGGAAGGATTCTCTCCTGGCACTAATTATTTTTGTTGTAGGTCCGGTGAGCTGTTTTCGATTTGGGTCGATTTTAGGCTGAGAGTAGATTCCTGCAAGCTGGGTTTCAGTTAACCCGTTTTATTCAAAAGTTAGTTCAGTATTATTTCAGATTAAAAATTATACCTATAATAATAAACATAGGTATATGTATGTGTGCTGTTTTCTAAAGAGACCACTTTTTTTTTTCCATGACTTTTTGAAAAAATTCCCATTTCTTCCATGACTCGTTGACGAAATTCGCGTTTTTCTGCAACTCTGACGAAATTCGCATGTTTTCGCAGCCCTTTGATAGAATTCGCGTTTTTCCGTAGACGTTTGATAAAATTTGCATTTCTTCCATTACCTTTTGACGAAATTTACGTTTCTTCCACAATCCTTTGACGAAATTAGTGTAATTTTGCAGTCCTTTGATAAAACTTGCTTTTTCCGGCGACCCTTTGACAAAATTCGCGTTTTTTCAGCGATCCTCTGATGAAAATAGCATTTTTTTCAGCAATCTTTTTTCACGAAATTCGCATTTTATAAGAGATTCTTTGACGAAATTCGCGTTTTTAAGCGATTTTTTGACGAAATTCACATTTTCTCCGCGACCCTTTGATGAAATTTGAGGTTTTTTCGTGACCCTTTGACAAAATTGGCATTTCTTTCGCGACCCTTTGATGTAATTCTCGATTTTTTCATAAAATTTGGATTTTTTGCAATCCTTTGACGAAATTCACGTTTTTTTGCGGTTATTTGACAAAATTCGCATTTTCTCTGCGATCCTTTGGCAAAATTCTAGTTTGCCGTGATCATTTGAAGGATTTTGCATTTTTTCTGTGGCCTTTTGACCAAATTCGTGTTTTCTCCGTGATTCTCTGGCGAAACTGTAGATATTTTTTGTGAACGATGGACGATATAGATTTTTATTGGGACCATTTGTCAAAATTCGCCATTATTTTTATGCCTGAATTTTCGAATTGATGAATTTTTTAAATTTTTAGAATCGCAAATCTTAACTCTCTCGCTGCATATATATATACATATTATTTTTTTATGAAAATAGGTTAAAAATTGCGCCTTTATTTTATTATATATTTCAAATCTGCATCTATTTTAGAGTTCAAATATGGCCAAAATCTCTGTGAAAGAGTTTATTTTTTATTAGAATTAGATCATAAAAGATTTGCTGCAAAAAGTGCAGATTGTGCAAATTTTGCCACTTTTACATTGGCCGTGGAAATCGCGGGATGCGCAACGAGAGGGTTAAATTTAGGGAAAATTCGGAACAGAATAACCCCTGCTCCTGAGATCTTACATAATTCTCCTTCAAGTGATTTTTAGCTCAGAGGCTATCAAAGCCTGAGAGCTAATGTGCCCGCCGGTTCTGTATGTATGTACGTAACGCGATAACTGTTGATAAAATGATCCGATTTGCTTCAATTTTTTTCTGGTTTCATTCTGATAAGGCGCTTCCTTGATTAGATTAGGGGGTTCATTGTTTAAGACTAAAGGGGGGGGGACGGGAGCCTAATACTCCCCTTAATTCAGATAAATGGGTTTTTCTATCTGATTTGCTGCAAATTTGGTATACCGGTTTATTTTGATAAGGCGCTTCCCTGATTCGATTTGGGAGTTCATTGGTTAAATATTAAGGGGACACGGGGGGCTAATACCCCCTTAATTAAGATAAATGGGTTTTTCTATCCGATTTGCTTTAAATTTGGTATACCTGTTTATTTCGATAAGGCACTTCCCTGATAACATTTGGAGGCTCATTGGATAAGTATAAAAATGGGAAAAGGGAGGGGCATAGGCGTAACTATCGGGGGGGCCGGGCCCACCCCAGGTAGTTCCAGTGCCCACCCCAGAATTTCAAATTCAAGTGAGACTTATGACTGCGATATAGTCAAAATTTTAATTGTTAAATGTTTGAATGGTTACACAAACAAATGTATTTCTGATTTGTTAACTAATGTAATCAAAGCGTATCATGCGCACGCCTAATGTGTGTGTGAGGGGAGGGGGTGGTCAAAGGTGCAACAGCTATGTAGCCCGGAGCTAATAGAGAAATTTATTATCTGAAGGCTCATATGAGCCAGCTAGAGTTTTCTTTTTTGTCAGGAGAGGATGGGGAAAAGTCTAAGCATGTGCTGTGGTCAGAGCCGGTAAGAAGAGGAGGGAGGGGGTGGCAGAGGAGCTCGAGCTGCAACTTTTCTCTTACAAAATAATGACAAACTTTATCGCTACACTTCGGGTATGGAAATGACCATGGGAATTCTAAGAAGCGATAACTAACACCTTTCAGGCAAACCAGATGTCAACTTATATTTTCATTAACTCTCCAGGAGATCTTGGTAGGGGGTTTCCTTTTAGATTTTTCGCAAGTTCTCTGTGACTGTGTGTGTGTGTGTGTGTGCTGGTGGGATAACTTTCAGTTTCCATGCCTAATTTATTATCAGTGCACAATAAATCCTGTTCTTTAAAGTACGGGAAGTGTTACTGTCATGTGGCCCTTCGCTTCGAATTCCAGACTGTATTTTTTTGCGAGTAAAATTTTCCTAATCAAATTCTTTGATATTCTGTATAAATAGAGGTACTTAGAGGAAAAGGTACTATGTAACCAAATTGAGAGGAAAGCTTTTTGTTGTAAATTTTATTGACATATTTATTTTACATTTCAACATAGCTGTAAAGTATTTATGAGTTCGGTTTGTCTGTCGGTCCATATCCGTGCTGTAACCGGAATTTGATTTACTGGAGGGCATTCAGGGCATGGGCCCGGGCCCCCAATTTTAGATGATCCTCAAGTTACATTATTCCAAAAAATAATAAACATATTTAAAATTTCAAAAATTATTATGCTTGTATGCATTAGTTTTGCACTTAAAATGTTATAGGTGGCCGCTAATATGTCTGTGCCCAGGACCCCAAAAATCGAATCACAGAAAAAAGCGCATTCCGCCTACCCCTAAATTCTGTAACTCGATCCCTGACTAACTCTCATAAATATGCTCGGATTGCCATGCAATTAATTTTTGTTATTGAGGTTTACTATGGCATGTTTGGTATTGAAAATGAAGTGTATAGCATTTATAGTTCATCTACAAAGACACTCAAAAGAATTACGTTATATTACGGTCTATGGAGAGAAATCGTTTGTGGTGTATTTTAATGATGTTACACCATTTCAAACATATCGAAATTGATATATGTCACTGAAGTGCACCAAAAGAGGCTTACTATAGAATTATGCGTGCATAGCATTCATTGTTCATTTACAAGGATATACAAAAACTTCTGCTACTATGCTGTGTATTAACAATAATTGCTGGAAGTGCGTTTTCCAGTTCTACTAAACTCTAGGTTAACTCCAGAAAAACTGACATTTAATTTTCAAATATAAAAATTATTAATAATATTTAAATTACCAGGGGGCCCTGCCCCCTGCGAGCAATGCTCGCCCCTCGCCTCGTCACCCCCCGTTCAGACTTCGCAGCTTTTAAAAGCATGGTAATGTGCCCTGTTTTACAAATATTATCAAGTTATGGAAGATTGAATGATATTATTACGAATGGAGATTATCTTCTGCAATCAGGTTGCCATGCTTTTCCGTTTGAATAGGGTCGTATGAATATTCTGTTACAATTTTCATTTACCATGGCCTCTTCCACCGCTGTCACGACAGCTGACAGCTGTTTTGATGATTTATAATTAAGATCAATTACTCATTTGAAAATCAACTTCCACAAAAGGGTTAAGTTAAAAATCCTGTTGCCTCTCGGATTTTTATAATGACGCCATAGAAAATATTTTTCCTTTGGGTCCCAGGTTAGAAAACTCCATGTGGTTAGGAATAACATTTAGAACTACGGTATTGAAAAGCATTGTGTTTTGAAATTGTACGCTGATATATTAATTTCATCTTTTGATTGAGTTTTAGATATTTTCAGGAACAGGTATAGCTTATCAATGAAATCTTTTCTTTTGTTGCACCATCATGCATATTTTCATGTTATATTTAAAATGCAAATTGTTTATTTTTATTAATGTATATACGGATTTTCTAATATGTATTTATTGAACAGTAATTCGTACAAAATTAATTGAAAGTATTTTGTGAATGATTTACCTTTATTTATGCTGCATCAAGTAATGAAATATATAAACAAATTCGCTAGCCGTGCTTTTTTTATACCGTGTGATTCCAATCTGACGTCACATTAATATTATCCAAAAAGAAAATCGTTTTAAATGCATAGTTTTATTATATGAAGTAATTTTTACTATTAATGCGTGTCGGAGTTTCCTCTTAGTCCGCACAACTTCAAAGAAAATGCTTATTATTTATATGCTGCCACCACCGATATGATTACGTGATATCAGTCACGCACTGAGAGGATTGATTAAATGAAAACTAATGCTTTCAATTAACTAAATTAACAATTTATTTACACACTATTTACACTTACAAACTCTGATATAGATGATCCGGTTCAACATTAAATTGAATACAGTAAATGCTGGCTGTGTACTGTTAAACTACGTTAACTCACTCTCACTCTACACACGTTAAATTAGCTTTCCGGAGATCAATCTCGATCTCCCAACATCTGGGCTCTAAGCCTAAGCTATCCGAGCCTCTCTCAACCCTACGCACTCTCTCATAGCTATCCAAGGCACGATTGTCCACCTTGTGCGCTCCGCTCCAACTCTCTCAGCAGACCAGACTGCCTTTCAGGAACCCCTTGCTCCTTCGCAACGTAACCCCTCCGGTGTTTTCTACCTGGCTCCAATTGTCTCCCCATCTTCCACAGACATCTCAAAAGATTGGGCACACCCCTATCCAACTATCTTTCCCCCCCTTCATACCATCTATACATTTTCACCGGCTTTGATCCAGTTTTAGATAAGCAAAGACTTATTTTGAAATTCCAGTACACAGCCCATACAATATATAATATATTAAGACAAAAAAATAATATAGAACCTCAGTTCTAATAGTAGATGTTTCTCAGAACCTGACACCCCCCACCTTAGCGGAAAATAGCCCATTTAGGGGCTAATTTTCCCCAAACATATAGTAACATCACTGAAGAGTTCAATAGTCTCTTTGCAGGTTTCTTCATTATTATTATTACATATATATATCAAGGTGTCTGAACATTCTCTACTGACATCTCTAATGAACCGTGTACTACCATTATTATTACTGAAAACCTACACATGCTAATACACTATAACACAAAATTCAAATACAATTACACATATACAAAAAAAAATTTAAAACATGATGACACCCCTTTAAGGTTTGTCCACTATTTAGTCATTGATGCCGATGGACTAGCGATCAGCTGTTCTTCCCAGCTCTTCCTATGTAGCCTAGAAATTGCATCAGCATTCAAATATTGCGCTCCTGGACGATGAGAAATACTCAGGTTCCAGCGTTGCAAGGCAAGAGCCCATCTAGTGAGTTTGGGGGACCTTGGGGTTGTTTCAGTGAGAAATTTTAATGGATTATGATCCGTTATGATCTCAATTTGAGATCCATATGTCCACTTTTAAAACTTCCGCAACCCGAAGAGAACACTCCAAGCCTCTTTCTCTATATTCGGCCAAGCACGCTGAGCCCCTGATAATTTCCGACTGGCAAAAGATATCGCCTTAAACTGACCCTTTTCATCTTTTTGAGTAAGACAACATCCTACTGCCAGGTCTGAAGCATCGGCGTGAAGCTGATGTTCCCGCCTTACGGTAGGTGTAGCCAAACGCGTCACGTTACATAACTCATCTTTAAGGGTATTAAATGCTTCTTCTGCCCTTTCATCCCATGGTACAGTATTTTTAACCTTCCCTTTAGTTAATTCCGTTAAAGGTATAGCAATTTCTGCATAATTTGGAATATAAGATCGGTAAAATCCCATTAATCCCAAAACAGATCTAACTTCCTTCTTAGTTTTCGGTCTCTAAGTCCCTTACTGCTCCTATTTTCTCCACATCAGGTGCATGCGTTCCACCCCCAATTACATGACCTAAAAACTTAGTCAATTTCTCTCTAAATTTATATTTATCCAGCCTAATCGTAAAATTTCTATTTTTAAGTTCTTCTATAACAGACCTAACATGCTCACAATGCTCTTCCCAGGTGTCAGAGAAAATGATGACATCATCAATATATGCTTGTGCATACCTCCGATGACCTTGAAGAACCTCATTCATATCTTTTTGGAACGTAGGAGCTGCCCCTGATAAACCAAAAGGCATAGTACGCCACTGATAAGTCCCATTATGAGTTGTAAACGCTGTCAAATGTTTACATTCCTCAGCCATTTTAATCTGCCAATAACCCCTCAATAAATCCATTGAAGATACATATTTAGCAGCCCCCGCAGTATACATGATTTCTTGCGAATCTTTCATAGGAAATGTTAGGACCTGCGTTGCTGAATTTAAAGCTCTATAATCAATGCAAAGCCTAACAGTAGCGTCTTTTTTCGCCACGCAAACAATTGGATGACTAATTTCTGCATTTGATACTTCGATTAGATTTAATTCTAATAACTCCTGAATCTGTCGATCTACCTCCTCTTTATAAGCAACAGGTACACTATATAACTTTGGCTTTTTCCTTGCCACACCCGGTATCAAATCAATATGGTGCTCTCCTACTTCTGCTGGTCGCACAGGACCCATAAATACCTCTTTATTCTCCCTCAAAATGGACTTTATGTCCTTGACTTGACTATTAGATAACCCTGTTATTTTGAACCTTTCTATGTCCCGTTCTACCTCTTGTTCCCGGTTTAGAATAGGAATTTCCCCAACTTCTCCAAATTCCTCATCACCTTCAAAAACTATATTCACTATATTACACCTGATCATAAATTCCCTTTTATTTTGATACACATACTTTTTGCTACCATCCGCCATCTCAACTAAGACTCTATCCCGCACTTTCACTTTTCTAGATAATTGACATTCTAGACATGATTTACAAAATTTTTTTGCTTCTTTAGCCATACCTTCCCAATAAAAAGATTGCCTAATTCTCTCTAAGGTTTTCTTTACCGCGTGATGTTCTCCCTCATTAGAAACATGCGCTGACTTTAAGATTCCTTCTCTTTTGACTTTAGGTACTACTAATTGAGCTATAGCTTCTCCTACAAACTTCTCTTTATGATGCAATAAGTCCTTTTCAATATAATAACACCCTTTATCAATTTTAGCTAATTCCCAAGCTCTCTCTAACTCTTTACATTCCAATTGGGATTTCTTAAATATATCTGAATTACTAACGATAACTTTATTATTTTCCTCCACTTCCGTTTTTTCTGCATTTTGACTTTGTAAATTTTCTGATCTCGCTTCTGTTGCGTAAACATTACAATTATCGCTACTCATATCTTTCCTTTCACTCGAGTTATCAATGCTAATTTCCGAACTTTCTAATTCTTGGGCATCTAGCAATGGCTCCTCGCGATTGACCCCTGACAACTCATTAATCACTTTGGGATGTAAAATTACCAGCTCATTAATATTATCGGTCACTGCGCAAAGTACTTCCTGATGAATTATATTAGTTTGTCCGAATTGCGGAATAGCTAATGGTAATTTAACCAATGGTGATTTAACTGCTTCACCAAATAATCCTTGTAAATAAATACTACCCGCTGCTTTTAATTTCTCTTCCGGTACCAAATCTTTATGAATAACACTAATTTCACAACCAGAATCGACCAATCCTTTTGCTTTTTGCCGATTTACACTAACTTGAATTTTCTCAAGCTTATTTAATTTCTCACCAATAACATTAGTTCTCTGTTCGGCCTTTGCCGATATCCTCGCTTCAATAGCTCCCTTAGGTAACTCTTTATTTCCTTTCACGACAATCTTATTTACCCCCGCTTTCTGTTCACGCCCTTTACTAGCATTATTATTTCCCTCATTATCCACTTTATGACAAAAACGTTGGTAATGACCCCTTAAACCACATTTGAAGCATCTAGGAGCTGAATCATCACTAGGTTTCTTAAAATCAGTTTTCCTACCCGAAAAAGAATTAGTCTCATTACTTCCGTTTTGCCTCCAATTACCACTAACTTTACTATCCTCCCTCGGTTTCACTTTTTCACTGTTTCCATACCTATCTTTACCCTTAAAACTTTTATACGTAACGGCATAAGACTTATGTTTAGCGTCAAAATAATTGTCACATTCTTTAGCAATTTTAGAAGCTTCTAACCATTTACTCTGCTGAGTTAACCCAATATATGATGCGGTTTCTTCATCTAACGTGTTTAATAACTTATCCGTAATTATTAACTGGTTGACCTTTTCATATGAGTCAGCACCCCTAATCTTACAATAATTTTCCCATGTTGCTATTAAACGCGATACAAATAATACATGAGTTTCATTCTGGTTTCTCCTAGCCTTCTTAAAATTTTCCAAACACGCCTTCGGTGTCAGCTCATGTTCCCTTAGAACTAACTCCTTTAATTCCTCATAACTCTCAATTTGTTCCCTAGTGGTATAAATTAACAAATTATCCGCCTTATCTTTTAACATATTTAGTAGAATTTCGGCCTGCTGGTTTTCCAGTTCCTTTTTTAGTTTTGAATGCCCTTTCTAAACTGTTGAAAAATTAATTCCATCCCTCAGTTCCTTCTGGTACTTTGATAGACAGAGTTTTAACACTTTTGATCAATTTTTCTATGTTACTTTCATTATTAAATTCCCTAGACCCATTAGAGTTATTTGTCAAACCTTGTACCCTTACCCTCTCCATTTCTAATTCATGTTCCATCCTCAATTTTTCAGACCTCTCTTCTCTTTCTAACTTTTCGCGTTCGAACTTTCCCCATTCAACCCTTTCGCGCTCTAATTTTTCCTGTTTTTCTAACTTTTCGCGCTCTAATTTTTCCTATTTTTCTAACTTTTTGCGCTCTAATTTTTTCCGTTTTTCTTCGTGCTCTAATCGCTCCGCAACAATAGTGTTAGATAATTCCTCAATAGCCCCCTCATCATATTCCTCGCTGTCCATTATCTTTTTCTTAAGCTGAAATCTGGTATCTTCCGTGAATTCAACCCCCAACTCTTCGGCTATCATCTGAAGATCCACACTTTTTAGTTTCAATAAGAAAGCCATACCTTCACCGATTACTACTACCACTCAACAATAACATTTAAATCTGCTAAATGAACATTTCCTAAATTTCTACTTTAGTACAGTTACCTCCACTTATTATACTAATTAATACCTTTCAGATAATCGATATATTATATTCCTAATTTAACCCACTGTATAACCTGATTTTCCTCAACCATTTATATCACACAATTTACTTCCAATAAAACAAAAGGTAAAACAATAATTTCGATTTGATTACTATGCAATACAGATTCCAATTTATATATTAGATAATAACATACAATTTTCATAATAATACTGATATGTTGCAAATTGAATAAAAGTATTGATGACAATACAAACATCCACATAAAGAAAAATTGTATAACATACACATATAAATTTCTACAATTATCCTCAATAAAATATTTCCAAATTCAATACTGGTTCTCACACTTAAAAGAAATACAATCAAAACCTTCACTTTTTTTTTTTTTCCTGAAATTTACTTCTAGCCAATTAAAATTCTAAGCAAATGTTCATTACTCGTTTGTTATCAACTCTTCAAGCTTAAAACAGTATTGCTTCATTTAAATATTACTTTAATAGTAATTTAAATTTAAGTAAATTCAATTATTCTTTCCAACTATTATTAACACAATGCATTAATTTTGTTCACTACCATTATTAGTAAAAAAATAGAAAATCAATATTAGCACAAGTTATTATGACCCTTTCTTAAAACAATAATAAATATGGCTATTAAAATCTCCTACCTATCTGAACACAATTATTTGATTGCACATAAATTATATATATATATATATATATATATTATATATTTATATTATATATTATATTATATAGGAATATATTTGAGCTTTTTTTAAAATGACCACATTTTAACCACTAAAAGTTTTTTAGGCGTAATAATTTAATTGTTTTAGGCATTTTACATATGGCAATATTTAATATTTCGGCAATTTACATATGATGTAATTTTCCCTATTAAATGTGTTTCTCGTGTAATAATTAAATTATTTTCAAATTTTTTTACTTTTTCATAATTCACGAGTAAATACAATTTTTATGACATAATTTTCCCTATTTTCTACTTTTAACAGGTGATTATTTAATTATTATTTAAATATTTCCTTTCACTTTTTAATAGTCACGTATAAATAATTTTTTTATTTGAGAGAAAGTGTAATTATTTGCGCTGTTTTACCAGTTGGCAGCAGTATAAAAATTTTACCTTTTCTAAATATGAAAAATATATCGTTTGGAACGATGGAAATTTGAATAGAAATCTAAAAAGAAAAATCTAAAAAAATTACTCAAATTAAAAAAATAAATGCAGTCTGCACACCGCGAGTTTGTAATGTATATCCTCAGAAAAAATTATTAAATTCCTATGTATAGTTTTTGTTCCTATAAAACTTTTTTAATAGAAGGATTTTGACCGAATTTAACGTTAAAAAGCTTAAAATAATTCTTTGATTTAAAAATTGCCTGCTTCAGCGTGTTTATCAAACATTTTTCTGTAATACTACAAATTGTTATATTTTTATATGCAGCAGTTTTTACCCTTTCCGGCACAGACAATTTTTGTTGTAAAATGATCGACTGACACCGGAATTTTAAAACGACTTTTTCAGAAATTAAAAACATGTTACTTTAACTATTCATTGTAAAATCAAAATTTTACTAAAATATTCTTGGTGCCGTTCGTAAGTTTGGTATTAAAATTAGGTATCCCGACCCGGGCACAGTGTGCCAGAAAGGGTTAATATAAGCAAAGAAAGACCTCCGGTCACAAAAAATTCATTTACGGTGGCGGCGGTTAGTTACTTTTTTTTTTTAGAATAGAGAGATTTGATATTAAAATATTAAATGTTAATAAATAATTGATCAGATCTTAGACTAATCAGAATCTTGGTATTTTAGCTGTATCATATGATAAAGTATCTCATTGCACCTTCATCGAAAAAATAATGAAGCTCTTTAATTAATGTCATTTGTTGAAAATAAAAATTGATGGAGGCAGAAATTAGTCAAATATAGATCTTTTATTTAAATTTATTTAGTTTTTATATTGCTGTAGTACTAATCATTGTGAAAAGAATACATGCTTAATGATGAACACAACATATCTTGCTTAAATCACCATATAGAATCTTTCATTAGAAAGTTGAATTTTAATTAATGAACATATCAATTCAGTCAATGAATCAATTCAGTCCATATTTTGGTATGGTGAAATACAAATATATTTTTTTTAACAATCTGTGAGATCTGAGAGACCTGTTTCTTTAGTTTTAATATCTTGTCCAGATTAAAACCCGATCTGGTTTGTTAACTATCTAAGACGGGATGAAATTTTTTCAATCAAACGTCAAACGCATATTTTGTTTGCAAGTTTTATTGAATTTTAAACTTATGTTTTGAATAGAAAAACGCCTTTCAGCTGCATACTTCTAAAAGTATATATTTATGAATTTTTGTAATTTTTTTTTTTAAAACAGGTGGATTTATTTATAATAAACATTATAACACATTTTAATGGCCACTTTTACGTGTGAGCGTTTCATTCCTCTATCTTTAAAATTAAGGACGTACCGAATATTCCGTATTTGGTCTATTTGATACTACTGAATATTCAGCCAAACTGAAAATATTGTAACGATATATTTTCCACAGACAAATATTTGGGTTTCTGTGAAATATGGTGACATGGCGAGAAATGCTGGAAATTGCCAAAATTCACATTTAAACAGTAAGCTAGATATTGCGTTATTCAAAATGCAGCTGACTGCATATACCATGTCGCTGACCAAAATTCAGTCATTTCCAGTGATTTCATCATGTTACTTTCAAAGCAAAGTTAATATGATGAAAATCTCTAAAATATCGTCATTATTGTTTACGAACGAAAATTCGGGTTCATCTTGCAGTAACAGAATAAGTGAATTGCGGTACTGTTCTACTGTACAAAAAATGGCTGTTTTGACTGTATTATCTCTCCTGAAAGTTTGTTTCAAAATTTTAGGAGCAGCTTGTACGTTTACAACTTCTGAAAATAATCACCCACTCGGGTGTACTTGAAACTTAATAGATAAATTAAAAGGAGCTTTTTTTTTTTTTTGTGTGTGTGTGTGTGTGTGTGTTTCCATCATTTGATTAGAATTTGTTTTTTTACTTTAGTTCCTTTCTGACAGAAAAAAACAAAACTATGATTGTAAAATTTTCCTTCTAGGTCCTTAAACATTTCTTTTCGATTTAAAAATATTTGTTTTAAAATACAAGAAAGTATTACTCATTTATTTTAATTCACAGAAGAAGCTATTGAGTTTAACGCTTTGCTAATTTAAAAAGTTTTAAGATAATCCTATTTTTAAAGAATAACTGAAAGCATATTTTTTGTGGTGTAAAGTTTTCTTGTAAGAAGGTTTTGTTCATCAGAATAGAAGTATTTGTGTTAAATATGATGCAAAATTACTTTAAAGTATGGGTGTTAAAGTATACAGGTATTAATACAGGGTTTAAAGTACAAATGCCTTTAAAACCTGAAATATAGGGGTATTCGGACAGGCGAGTTTTCGGTATTTGGTTTGCACATATGTCGAATATATGGTGTTTGTCCAAAATCTCTGACCGGACCATCCCTATAAATACCTTTCAAATGCGATAGAAACAATTTTTTTTTTTAATGGAAAAAAAAGGAAAAGAAAAAAAGTTAAACTTAAGACTGCTATCCAACTAAACTCCTAATTTCTGACACATTTCTGAATTTATTTTTGTTCGGAAACTTAAAATTTGCAGGTATTCTTATTCATAAACTATCCAATAGCATTTTCCATTTTTTTTTTGGCAAATGCAGAAAATGTTTCAGAAAATACTCTCAAAATGGGCATTTAAAACCGAATTTTTGGGTGCGAAACCACGGAAAAGGAGAAAAACTCATGGTTAAGTGACAACAATCGCTTATAACTCGATAAATAATTTATTTATCAAAAAATGGAAAACGTCTTTCGATTCCGAAATTGCTTCAATAGTCAGGTGTACCAATTTCATGCCTTTGCGTTAAAAAATGAAACAAAATGTGTCAAAGTTTCGCGTTGTTGTACAGGAATTTGAGAACCGCCTTAAGCTTTATTTATTTATGTATTTTGTGCGATAATAATTTTAAGTAAAAATATTTTCATGAGCAAGGGCGGCACCAGAATTTGTCCGACGGGGTGGGGGTGGGGGCGCTATCCCCGACAGTGGGGCCGAATTTATAATGTGTATTAGCAGTCTTCACGAGCCTCAACCTGTCCCGAAGTCCGAACTCGGTGAAATTTTCTTTCATTAAACTCGGTCCGGGGTTAGTTCTTATTTGAAGACTCTGGCAAGACTGGGGTTAAATTTTATTTTTCTGAAAAGTTGAGCAGGACCTGAACTTTATTTTTCCTGGTACAGGTCCGGGCCTTACATTTTCTTCTGTGGATTCTGGCCGAACCGGGACTGTACTTTATTCTTTCCGGGCCGTATCGGATTAAAAAATTTTGAAAGATTGAAAAATAAAGTCGCTAAGGTATCCAGTTTTCAGTAAACCAGAGCCGTCCTTAGGGGTGTGTGACAGGTGTGGCCTCGCAGGGCCTCACACCCAAGAAATGTATCTATAGTATATCTTTGTGATAATAAGAATATACTCTTTGACATTTATGACGAACGAAATGATTTCCCATTTAATGTTAATTTATTTACTCATATCTCATGTCTACATAAATTAGTTTATGCCAATATTTTACTAAACTTTGCACACAGAATCAAAAATCTTTGTTCAAATAACTTTAAAACTCAAAATTTAAAACATGTTCTTCAAAAAGCAATAAAAACAGTTATACATCTTTTCTTGTTAAATCGATTTTACACATATAATTAAGCATTCATTATGGATATATGCTATTTTACAGTTTCCAAAAGATCTCAAAAGTTGCTTATGTTATTTATTTATTTATTTATTTATTTTAATTATTTGTTCCCACTAAATCAATTAGGTAACAATTGCAGTGTATATTGTGTGCGTTGCCACAAAAACTAGATGATTTGTGCCTTCTTTGATTTTACTGTTTTTGTGTCTTTTTTTTTTAATGCTAGAATATTAGTCCAAGAGCCGACAGCACAAAAACCTATATTATCAAACACAAGAACAAAACCTTGATTTTATGGAAGAGTAGAAGTAGGATAATGTAATAATCCATGTCTGCTGGAAGTGAAGTGGTGCATAAGCTAAAAATTAATACCACCAGTGGTTGACTCGTAGGTTTATCATTGTGTTTGTCCTACAAACAAAGGTATAAACACATGGAGGACTGGGAGCAGGAAAACACAATGATAAACCTACGAGTCAACCACTCATGGTATTAATTTTTGGCTTATGCATCATTTCACTCCCAACAGACATGGATCATTGGATTACCCTACTTCTACTCTTCCATAAAATAAAGGGTTTTTTTTTTCTTGTGCTTGATAACATAGGTTTTTGTGCTGTCGACTCTTGGACTATATAATACAGGTGGGATATATTGGCTTATTATAGAAACTGGTAATTTAATATGGTTACAGATGCATTGTGTTTTGTGTGCGTTGATGTAGAACTAGATGATTTGTGACTTTTTATTTTCCTGCTTTTGTTTTTATTGCTATAGATTACTAGGAGTGTAATACTTTGGCCTTTTTTATATAAATTTACTTATATTCATATCTTAAATATATAGTTCGATGTATTAATGATATATACATATCATTAATTTTTAATATAGATAATTTTATTCTACATAATAATTCTAAATGAGGTTCGACATTAAAAATACCTTATAAGACTATACTTATTATAGGCTGCTCTTAATTTTTCAAGAATACAGAATATAAATAACATAGCTTTAATAATCTATCAATAGATGTCATACATATAATTGATTTTTTTTTTAAAATATTTAGCATTTGTTTGCATAGATATTTAAATAATGAGCCTTCATTGCGCTATTCACTTTATTTCACATAAAATTTTTATTTTTTATGGAATGTACATTGTGTGTTTTAATTTCTAAATTTGTAGTATTCGCAATCGGTCGGCGTTTTTACCTCTAACATCGAAAAGGAAAATTGATTCTTATCTTTTCTCAGCATACACTATATCTATTTAAAATGCAACTGGTGTGGCATTTTTTAAGAATGGAATGAAGTAGTTCAGTCTACAATACGTACTCAAGACAACCAAGTAAAGCTACGGGTCAGTACAAGCCGAAATTTAGAGGCCTAGTGCTGGCTGGGCTGTGTGAAAACATTATTGGGCCAGCATAAATGCTCAATGCCCATCCCGGTTTGGGTAAAAAATCGGTAAAATCGGGCTGATGCCCGATGTTGCAAATGAATCAATGCTGAGAGAGTTCTTATTTGTTTTCCCCTTCATAGGATAGCTTTCTCAAACTATGTGGTCGGCAGAGACCACGTGATCTGATGTCATAAACTTTGCAATAAGTCACTGCCCTAACAAACAAAAGCTGGTACTTAAGGCTGTTCTCAACTGCTCTGCTCAACAAGTGCAAAACATTTTGACACATTTACAAATTCATAGTTTGGAATCGAACTGTTTTTTCCATTTTTTGATCAATCAATTACCTATTGAGTTATAAGCGATTTAGATCACGTGACACGGCATTTTCTCCCCTTACAGACCGGATTTTCTTCTTTCGTTCGGAAGTGCAGATCAAAATGCCAATTTTGACAGTATTTTCTGTAAGATCTATTGCGTTTACAAGAAAACGGAAAAAACAGTTGGATGACATAGTTTCTGAATAACAACACCTTCTAGTTTCATGCGTTTCCGAACAAAAATGAATAACTTATGTCAGAAAGTTGACCCTTTGGATTTGAGAACAGCCTTAAGCCGGCCATTATAGAAAAGTTGAGGGAGATGAACTAATTTTTTTTTTTAAAAGGGACTCGCAAATGTTCTTGCACTAGGCCTCGCTTTTGCCAAGGACAATTCTGCAGTAAACAAATGCCGTGACACAAAACGGAAATGCTGAGTCCACATCCCCCCCCGATATGAAACCTATTCTTTTTCCCACCCCTCAAAATGTTCTTTTTATCAATTTCAGAATTTTAAAACGAATTTAGAATTTATATTAAGGATTTTTAGAAGCATTTTCTGTATTTGTTTTGCTTATTCATTCTTAAAATAAATTCAGTTTACTATACCAATATAAAAGGGGCACTCGTAAAAAAAAAAAACACAAGGGATTGGAAAAACTTTTACAGTTTAGACAAGTTTTAATTATGGAAGGCATGGCATTACCTCTGTCGGAACCACGAAATTTTTCCCAAGACAGGATTCTGTTTTTAGACAGGTTTCGTTTTAACCGGTTTTACTGTATTTTGTTACCCAGAGTGAAGTGTTTCAACATATTGTTAATAGAAAAGAAGAATTTCATAAGATTCAAAACAGTAATTTTTTTTTCATTGAACTTCGAAAAATCGGGTTGGTGTAGCTGCTCTGTTGAAAACGAGGATATTAAATATGAGTAAATGTGTAGGGACGCTCGGACAATAAGCATACAGCTGAATTTGTATTGGAATGTCCGGTCATCTTAAAAATTGCAATGTCACAATCAATCGAATTCTTGCCTATTAACCTTAACAACAAGGAGTTGGTTATTAATATTAATTAAAATTTTCCATTAAATTAATGAGTTTGGTCTCACTGCGGATTTATTAGATATTTCCCTTTCCCAACACACACGCAAATGCACACACACAAAGAACTTATGAGCTTGGGAGCCTGGGCCCACACCACAAAATAGTTCTAGTTACGCCTATGGGGGGGGGCAACCCCCCTTAATTTATTTTTCGAGTGGCATTCTTTGAAATAAGAGTATAATATACAATTAGTGTGAATAGCCTGTGAGCTCGATGCCATCAGTTTAACTGGGCACTTTTCTTTCTTATTTTAATAGCTATCGCTATTTGCAAGTTACATATTGGATTGTATTTAAAATCTCTCAGTCCATTTTAGGACATCCGGTATATTCAGTAGTTATGGTAGGATGGCTGAAAGAAGCATTTAAAAAATTAAAGTTGGCTTCGTATGTCAGAGGTTTACCCGGGCTGAAATTTCCAGGTCCAAGCCCAGGTCAATCCACACAAAAAATTATTGGCTCGGCCCGATGTAAAAGCTAAAAAATAGACTCCAGCCCAGCCTGCATTTTGCAATTAAAATTATTCATAAAGCACACTTACTAATCCTCATATTTTATTTTAGATTATGTTCGAAATTCATGAATACAGAAAAAAATTAATATTAATGACTATTTAGGCAATTATGTACATAAAAATCATTACTTATACAAATACATTCAAATGAAAATCCAGTAATAACATCAGTTTAGTATGAAAGAAACGGATGACAAAAGAAAATCACAATTTTAAAGCTTTCCGAAGAAAAAAAAAATAGATTTTTAAAAATGCATCTCAGTAACTTATCAAATCAAATTAAATTTTTAAAGATTTCGCTAAACGTACAACATAAATATAATTTCTACGAATAGCACATAAGTAAGATGCCAAACTAATTGGGCTCGGGAAGAAGAATTTAGAGAAGTGCACGGGTCGCGGTGGGGCCAAATACTGCTTATCATATGGGCTGACCCTGACAGAACATTTAGCTTTTATTCCGGGACGAGCCCAGACGTGGAAATTTTGGCTAGTGCAGACCTCTCGGAAGAATGAAGTCCAGGCCAGGCTCGACCTGGAAGAAAAAGTCTGGCCTGACCCGAATTTGCAGAAAAATTTAAGACCAGAGCACGGCCCGGCTTTAAAAGAGAGACGACCTTACCCAGGCTGAGATTCGTGGATTTAAACTGGCGCGGCGCGACCCGACCCGGGTCACGCCGAGCTCGAGGTTCGCCCCAAATCATTTCCCGTGAGGATGCATAATGCCGTTTTGCAAACACTTTATTTGCCCAAGGGGAGGGGGGGATCGCCCCTCCCTAGATCCGCCATTGTAGTGAAATTAACTCGATTAAGTCTGCCATCAAGTCTTCACCCATTGTTTTTGTTAACTTTAAGAAGTTTCTTATTCCTTCTATTGCACATTGTGCCAGGTTTGATGCTCTATCTAAGGTCCATAAACCTGACATTCCTTTCAGACTTATTGTCTCTAGTATTGGTACAGCTTCTTATAAGCTTGCCAAATATTTAGTGTGTTTTTCCTCTATTTTTGAGCAGCACCTGTTTCACTGTTAAGAACCCTTGATTTTTTTTTAAAAAACTTCATAATTTTAAGCCACGTTGATACATGGTTTCTTTTGATGTTAAATCATTTACTAACGTTCTGGTTGAGGAGTTGAGAGGCTTTAGATTGCCTCAAGAAAAGACATTTTGAATTCCATTTCTCTTATTTTGAAATCGAGGAGCTTATCCTTCTCACTCGGGATTGCTTGTCGCAAAACACTTTTGTTTTTAAGGGAAATTTCTTTTGCATAATTGACGATTTGGAATTGGATAATCCTTTTAGTCCAATTTTATGAGATATTTACATGCACTATTTTGAGGTCAAACTTTTTTTAATTTTAAAATTTCTGTTCTATGTTCATTATGTTGATGTTTATGTCCTGGCTGAAATGAATTCACACTGAGAAAAAAATATGGTTCTGGTATCTAGAATCTAAATTGTGGCTCTAGGAAAAATAATTCCATGGCATCCTGATAAATTCTAGTTCCCTTTGCTAGAGAGTTCTGGAGTCTCTTACTAGAATTCATGAGCGTTGTCCTATATTCTCGTGGACAAACTTATTTAAAAATCTCTGCAAATAGATGAGAACACAAGAGGTTAGTTTTAGTAACTATAATTCCAGTTAATGAAACCATTCCAGAAATCAAGCAATAATTTCTCGCTACTGAAGCGATTCATTATCGTTTCATCACTTAGAAAACAAGAGACTAGAAATTCTAGATCATTTTGTCTATTCAGATTTGTTCATTATCCTATTCACATAGTTCGGAAATCTATATTTCTAGTTCAAGGATTCAGAAAATGATTACCTATTCATTCTAGGTGAAGGCAGTATATATTTTTTTTCTCAGTGCAGATATTAATCATATTCTTTCTATTATGACGAAATGCCGTCCATTCTGAAAAGCATTTTAATTCTAACTCTAATACTTCAGTTGTGTTGCCATTTTTTCTTAAAATCAGTCAGCAAGTTGCTAAAATCTTAAGAAGGTTTGATTTTAATGTTATTTTTGCTCCTGTTAATAAAATCTCTTTTCCAAATCTCAAACACCTCCATTGATCACTTAGATAACTGGGATATTTGCCAAATCTCTTGCCAGTGTGGTCTATCTTATATTGGCCAGACAAAACATGCTCTTAGATTTTGTTTAAAAGAGCATGAAGGTTATGTTAAAAATCAGGAGCTTAAACATTCTTCTATTGCTCAACATTGTTGGTCTTTTCAACATAAGTTCAATTTTTCCTCGGCCATCATTATCCAAAAATGTTCTTCTAACCTTGATCTTAATTTTTTGGAAGCTTACCACATTATTAAAAATTCCCACTTTTTAGTCAATGACTTACACTATATTGCCATTAATGACCGTCAACTTTCAATTTTAGACATTTTGTCGAAAATTTAGAAATATACTTGACAGATTCTTCTGGAATTTCAGGATTGAAAAGAACAGGTATAACCTCATATTTAGCAATGTCGATTTGATTAGGGGGGCAATTAGGGGACCAGCAAAAAACAAAAGAAAAAAAAACAATACTTGGGATCATCCTGTAAAATAAAATGCATGAAATGATCTATCACTACCGAATATAAATAAACAGACATTGTGAAATATTTGTATTCTTTTGTGTAAGAATAGCATGTGTATTAATAAAGATAGAGATTTATTTAAAAAAATTTAAAAATTCTTGCTTGTTTTTTGCTTATAACATGCAGGGTTTTCAACCAAATTTAACGCCGGTTTCAGAAAAATTGACAAAATATAGAAGAAACAATATAGTGAAATTGGAATATAAATATATGAAATATTTTTGGAAATATGAGCAGTTGTATGAAATAATTTTTATCTGTGCATGCGCGAACGATAACAAGGATCATTTTACGTAATTTAATAGTCAACTCTATGGAGCAACTTATTTAAAAAAATCTAGTCAAATATCGTAAAAATTCAGAACGATATCAGCATTAGCGTGAGCAAATTTTTAGTTGTTCTCTAAAAGTAACTGAATGATAAGGGATTTTCCACAAATTGTCATTTTTAATTTTTAATTTTTTTAATTTTCATTTCTTATTGATGCTTTAGTTCTTCTTGGATAACCACCAGAACGAGCCTATACCATGATCAAAAGAAATATCAAAATCTAAGCATTTTTTCCAAATCTACTCGTTGATACTCACTAAATACTAACTTTTTTCTGAAAGTCAATTAATAAAAAATGACAATTTGCGTATAACTCCTTATCATTCAGCTGCTTTTAGAGAACAGCTAAAAATTTGCTCACTAAAACGCCAATATATTTCTGAATTTTTATGATATTTGACTAAATTTTTTTAATAAGTTGCTCCATAGAGTTGACTATTAAATTATGTAAAATGATCCTTGTTATCGTTTGCGCATGCACAGATAAAAGTTATTTCATACAACTGCTCATATTTCCTAAAATATTTAACATTTATATTCCAATTACACTACATTGTTTCTACTATATTTTGTCAATTTTTCTGAAACTAGCATCAAATTTGGTTGAAAACCCTGCATGTTATAAGCAAAAAACATCCAAGAATTTTTGTATTAAAAAAAAAAAAAAAAAAAAAAATCGCTATATCTCTATTAATATACGTGCTATTCTTGCACAAATGAATACACATATTGCATAATGTCTAGTTATATTCAGTAGCGGTAGATCATTTCGTGCATTTTATTTTACAAGGTGATCCGAAGTATTACTTTTTTTCTTTGATTTTTTGTTGGCCCACTAATTGCCCTCCTTAACAAATCGACATTGCTAAATATGAGGTCATATCTGTTCTTTTTAATCCTGAAATTCCAGAAGAATCTCAAGTATATTTCTAAATATTCGACAAAATGTCTAAAATTGAAAGTTGCTGGTCATTAATGGCAATATAGTGTATCTAGTTAGCACTCTGGATTTTCCAAGTATTTGGAAAACATTATTTCCCCTTTTTTGGTTTATTTTTCTCTTATTTTCCAGTAGATGTCGCTTCTTGTCCATTCAGTCGTTTCATCTGCTTCTGTCTCATTGGTTGTTTTTTGCCGCATTTGTTACCCATATGATGTATATAAGTAAGCGTGTCCCTGTCATTTGCTCAGACTTGCTTTTACTAGCAAGCTTGTCTATCTCTATCTTGCACTGAAGAAGAATCTTGCTAGTAGATTCAAAACAGCGGTTCGTTAAGATGGTATACTCGTATATAGCCAAAAACAACAAACCAAAATTTGATTAATTAAAGTTTATTCGTGACATTTGCTTTAATTTATATTTTTTATTGTCAATGATTTGTGTTTTACTATTCTTAGATTTCTTTTTATTTATCAATTTTTAGAGATTTTCACAATTTGAATTATTTGCATAAAAGAACAAAATTTTTCTATTTTCTTTTCTATGTTAGCTGAATGCAAAGTGAAATGTCATTCATTAAAAACATTGATCTATGACATTTAGTGTATTTGTTTGATTTTTTTTAGAAGTTTTCTTTCTTTTTTTTTTTTTTTAGATGATATATATAAATGATAAAGTAATCCCCACCCCCACCCCGTGCATTTTGTTGTGAGCAAAGTTGATCACAGGTGTCACAGACACCAAAATAATAAAATGAAGCACGATTCTTTTTTGTCTGCTTTAAAATACAGACTGTTTTATTTATTTAAAGAATCTGGTTATTTACTTTTAAACTACGAGTAAAATATGCTGAAAAAGAATATAATCCTGTCTTGGCTATTTTATCTATGAAAAAGAAAAAGACAAATTTGAAGATTTTATTAACTACACTGATTTTACTGTCAAATATATTCTCTCTGCAATCTGAATTTTAAGTATAATATTGTTAATTTTTTTGTAATCTTTGCTTTCTTGTACATGCAGTATTTTCTAGTCAAATCTTAGATTTGGCTAAAACTGAACTACCAAACTTTTCTCTGTTCAATATTTTTAACTTAACTTTTTTAAACAAAATTTAGCGTAAAGATTTTAAAAAGACTGTAATAAATTATTTTTACATTTCATTTAATAAGGTTTTACTATATATAGCTGGCTGGTAGTCCTGAGCCTTAAATCAATTTAAAGCTTATATCGAAAATCAGATTTAACCATTGGGCTTAAATTGATTTAAGCCAACATCGGAAATTGAGATTTAGTCAATGTCTTAAACCACAATTTAGCCATTGGCTTTAAATAGATTTAAAACAAAATACAGCCAACATCGGAAAACTGATTTATCTGCATTGTTGTATCAACTGCATGCATGCATGACAAGCTGTGTTAAATCGATTTACCAGATCCGATTTAAGCAAACAAAAAATATTGGGAGCAACTAATCAACATAGAAAAAAATATGGTACATAAAATAGATGAATGAGTCTCGTTGTGAAGTCCCTGATTTTAGAGCATTTTTACAAAAATTCCTTGGCTTTTTCCCCCAGATTTTTCCCCCGATTGATAAACCTTCCTGATTTTTCCATGTTTCCCTGATTTCCACAGATTCTGTAGACATCCTGAAGAATGAGAAAAAATTGACACTGAATGCAAAAACTCTAAAAATTGTTGAAAATCACATTGAAAATCACTGAAATTCTAAATTCGTAGCAGAGAAAATTTAATACATTAGTATAAAAATTTAAAAAAAAATTCCTTTTTACCAATAACAAAAAAATAGTCGCAATTTGCAAAAAAACACTAAAAATCATTAAAAAATTTGCTAAAAACTCAAAAATCACAGTATGAATTCCGAATAAACTTTATTAAAAAGAGAACAAGATTTACTATATTGGGTTAAAAGAATGAAACTTTATTCCTTTCACTAATGTAAAAAAAAAAATCACCTTAAATCATAAAAAAAAAACGCTAAAAATCTCAAAAAAAATTCAAAAATCCAAAATCTGACTTTGAGGTGCAAAACTGCATTCATAAAGATACCTTCTCCCCAAAATTTGTAGCTCAATGTGCAACACAGTCTCTTCAGAGCATCATCAACCAACCAACACACACACACACTTCTTTATTATTACAGATGTACTTACATTTACATGCGTGATTTTTTTATATAACTGAATATTTATTAAGATACTTCAGTATGCATTCACATATTTATAAACATGAAAGCCTCACATCAAGGCTGTATGGTAACTAAGACAAGAAATAAACAAGTAATATAAAAATTTTGTTTTTAAAGTCAATTCCTACTTAGGTCATCAAAGAAAAATTTAATATAATCCCTTAAGCTAATATTAGTTTTTGTTGCATTAAAATATCTCAATTTGTTGATTTTCTATAAACAAGTAGATTTACAATGGAATTCTATGGGAATTTGGCGAAATATTAGAAATATCGCCAAGTTGGTGTCACTTTTGGAGACTCATTTTGGCCGCCAAATTTGGCAATATATTGCCAAGTTGGCGACAAACTTGGCCGTATTTGGCGACAGAACAGGGTCCCCCCCTATGGTAACCCCTTATTGAAAATACTTTCATTTATTTTCAATAACCAATGGCCGTCATTTTGTTTCCCATGCAAAACTAAAATTAATTAAAATTCAATTAATATTTGAAAAAACTGTATTAACATCAATTGTCATCCAGTACAAGTTCAAAAAAATTTATTTCAACTTGATAGGATGAATAATGAGTATTTTATTAACAATTGAAAATTTGAACAAGATATATAAATATATAAATAAATAAATATAGGGAGAGTGTGAACTAATAGTAGGAATTGAATAAGTGCATATATTAATAATAAGCAAACAAACATTGTTCACCTCTACTACGTTGCTTTTTCTTGTTATTTCTATTTTCAGGGTCATTTTCAGACTCCTCTTCCTCCTAAATATGAAACAAAGAGAAGAAAGAAAAAGAAGTCTAGGTAGAGAAATAAAACAATCATTTAGTCCACATTAATAACAGATTTAAAAATTGGGAGGAGGTTATCAAGAGTTAATGCGTATATATTTTTTTCAATATTGCTCTCCGATTACTCCACAACAATGATTTTTTTTTAAATGAAAGAGGATACTCGAATTTTTTCTATTTCACTTTCAACAAAATTGATTTAATACTTAAAATTTAAGAAAAATCAACAAAATCAATTATTTCATAACTCTTCTGCACATTAGCTGCTTGCAAACAGCTGGACTAGTTAGATACAAACTATATACAACAGAACTATGAAACTACACTTTAATTACCTTTTGTAT
Source organism: Maratus speciosus (assembly GCA_963932465.1). NCBI lineage: Eukaryota > Metazoa > Arthropoda > Arachnida > Araneae > Salticidae > Maratus > Maratus speciosus. The sequence goes on from OZ010797.1 coordinate 106,762,769, forward strand.
GTTTAATAATTGCTGGGAAACTACGCGGCCTATTCATGGCTTTTCTCTTTTTTTTTTAGCATTTTCTCGAATGGAGCCGATTTAAATTTTGCTAACATTGGTTCAGTGCTATTTTAAAAATTAAACATTTAAAAAATATATTTTGTTAATTTTTTTCACCTTGTGACGCACTAGTATCCTGCATGGGTTGGATTGTACTAGACCTGAACCCGACAAAAAAAATTCCTTGACCTGCCCAAATTTCCCGAGACCTGCAACCCGACTTAAACCTACAGCATTTCAACCAAATACTGACCTGGACTCTAAATGAAAGGAAACTAAATCATGTTTTATTACAATTATGAAAAGTAATCTACAATTATATTTCTAACACCAATTTTATGTTTTATATAGAAAAATGGACAAATCTATAATATATACATAAAGAATATAGATTCTATATTCTTTAATATTCAAATATATGCAAGTACACTATATGGCCAAAAGTGACTGGTCACTTGCAATTTTAGACGTTTTGTTAAATATCCAGAAAAATACATAAGAAATTAACCTGCAACTGCAGGTATGTATACAGTATATTATAGGTCAGATATTTCCACAAAGATTTTTTCCCCGAAACCCCATAGGGGACCATCAACAAATTGAAAAAGAATGAATATCTTAGGAATAACCCTGTAAAAACTAATGTAGCAAAAGCTTTCAACTCGAGATTATTAATAAGTGGCTTACTGTAATATACTGTGTTCATTTTTATGAAGATAGCATGTATACTCGTAGAGAAATTAAGGTTTTTATAAAAACAGTCCCAAATTTTGCCAAGTTTCTTGCTTATAATTTGCAGAGTACTTAATATAAAAAAAAGTTCTTTTCAGAAAATATGACAAACAACATTGTACACAATGCTCTGCAATCAGAATTTAAAAATAATTAAAATTGGAGGGGAAATGAGCAGGTTTACTAAAAAATGTTTCACTGCACATGCACAAATGCAATTAAAATATAATGTGCATAATGTATTAGCTGAGTATATAGAGCAACTTTTGTGATAACCTCAAAATGATAGCTTGAAAATTCTGAAAATTATCGTCAATAGAACAAGCTCGAAATCTGTTTTTCCCAAAAGGGAGCAAAAAAATGAAGGGTTGTGTCCAAATATAGTAGTACGTGCAATATTGTGTATGTTATCTTGGCACTAATCAACAGATATTTGACACAACCCCTCATATTTTTGCTTCTTTTTGGGAACAACGAATTTCAAGCTTATTCTATCGATGATAATTTTCAGAATTTTCAAGCTATGATTTTGAGACTTTCAGAAAAGTTGCTCTATATACTTGGCTAATACATTATGCACATTATATTTTGATTGCATTTGCGCATGCACAGTGAAACATTTTTTTAGTAAACCTGCTCATTTTTCCTGAAATTTTTATTATTTTAAAATTCTGATTGCAGAGTATTATGTACAATGTTGTTTGTCATTTTTTCTGAAAAGAACTTTTTTTATATGAAGTACTCTGCAAATTATAAGCAAGAAACTTGGCAAAATTTGGGACTGTTTTTATAAAAACCTTAATTTCTCTATGAGTATACATGCTATCCTCATAAAAATGAACACAGTATATTACAATAAGCCACTCATTAATAATCTCGAGTTTGAAAGCTTTTGCTACATTAGTTTTTACGGTGTTACCCAAAAGATATTCATTCTTTTTCAATTTGTTGACGGTCCCCTATGGGGTTTCGGAAAAAAAAAAATCTTTGTGGAAATATATGACCTATACTATGCTGTTTACACACCTGCAGTTTGAGGTTGATTTCTCATGTATTTTTCTAGATATTTAACAAAATGTCTAAAATCGCAAGTGACCGGTCATCTTTGGCCATATAGTGTACGACAGTGAACCTGGATGGCACATAGTAACAAGGTGTCCTCATCATGATTAACATGACACATCTAAGTGGTGATTTCTCTTTGCATATGAAAAATACCCGTTTGTTAACCCAGGAGTTCATGGATGCCCAGGATATGAATGGTTTTTAATCTGTCACCAATAAATAAAAATAATCATCACCTTATTTAGTCAGACACAATTGTTACAAATTCCAAGATAAAATAAGTTGAAGATTACTTAAAAAAAAAAAAAAAAAAAAATGTGGTGACAATTGTAAAAACCATACACACTCTGGCCTGGCATGAGTCCACCCGGGTGAATGTTAACCCAACAGGAGAAAGTATAAGATCTCATTTGCATTTCAATATTTAAAAATTTATTTATTTTTATTGCACTGGATAGCTGAGTGCGATCTCTACAAAAGCTGTTTTTATACTTCTTTGGTTTTGTTTACAGTTATTTTTAATTAAGACACTTTCGGAGCTGGTTTCTAAAATGAAAACATCCTTATAAAAAAAAAAAAAATCCTGCAAACAAAATTGAAAAATTAACGATATCTTAAAAAATTTCTCCTGGTGTTTTCTCGTGATTGAAATAGCTTCTTCGGGCAAGCAATTTATTTTGTAAAAATAATGGTATTAATAATGAACTTTTGAAACAGAAAATTTAGAAGCATACCTTAATAAATTAGAAATCTTTTATATATCTTCAAAAGCTATGATATGATATTTTAATCATATTTTTTCTTTCTTTCTGAACATATTAATGTTTTTAATGAATTTATTTGAATTTAAGAGTAATGAGTCAGAGTGATTATTAGTAGTGCTATTATGTATGCTCTGGCTTGCAAATGTAGTATTTAAAATATACTGTTAAATTTTTCCATAAATATTTATGCAGTATCCTAGAAGAGAATATTAGTTGTATGTCAAGAAAAATCTGCTCCGATTTGTTTGATTTTTGCATTGGCCAGGTCAGTCCTGTTTTTGCTAATTTTTGCACGGGTCAGGCCACAAACTGCAAAAATACAGACAGACAGGCTCAGGCTGAACTTTTAGTTTTCCATTGGGCTGGGCCTAATTATTTCTCTTCTGGTTTTTGCTGATCTCTACTACATGCTTCAGAAAATAGCCTTAAGTAATATATGGCAAAAACTGAATAGAAGACACCTCAGGATCATTGAATAGAGTCTGGGGTGGGGTTGTCTGTAATTTTCTTTCGTTCAGGTCAGGATGACCAATTTTCTTTTTGTGGGTCCAACTCATGCTAGAAAATCCTTGCAGGTTATATTTAAGTTTTTTGCTGGTTGTTGAGATTTTCACAAAAAGTTTGAGCAGAATTATGTTTCAGATGACAATAAATACATTTTTGAATATGAATGAGTACATATTCAGTTCACTGCATGAGAAATAAAATATATATAAGAAATGTGACAGATTATTCTATCTTTACAGCATAGTTAAGAACCATTTTTCTTCTTTCAGAATATTTAAACTATTACCAACATTTCTTTTTTGATACAGACCCTGCGGGGATACACAGGTATTGTATTTATGATAATTTATGCATACACACATCTTACATGTGTGTAGATTAGGAGGTGTTCACTGTTCAGAGGTAGCATCGTACAAATATATAAGTATTAGAAAGTGAGAAGTGTTCACTGAATAGACATATCTGCTTTTCTGGAGTGTCCATTATGGAGGTATTATTGTAAATAGATTTTTAATCTGTAAAAATATCAAACCTAACCACACCCGCAAGATTGAAACCCCAAACTGAAACAATGAAAATTCGACCAGAGCACTAACTGCCAAGAAAAAATGTAGTGCCAACTGGACCTAATCTGAAACTTGGGCCAGGTCATGTACAGTAGGGTGGAGCGAAAAAAAATTAATTTCTTAAAATCAAAAACGGGTAGGTGCCAAAAGTTGCCTTTATACTAGTACATCATCTGTGTGCAATATTACTGCTGAAAAAAAATGGCTTGAGTCTGCCCATTTGGTCCAAAAGTCGAAATTTTGGGTAAAATTTGACATTTTTTCAAAAATTAAAAAAAAATTCTATAGAGATGGTTATTATTTAAAAATGTTATTTAAACTTTTATTATTAATGACTTAACATATTTAAATGAAAAAACTATATCTTTGTTCTGTATAACTGGAACAAAACTGACAACTTTTGGTGAAAAAAAGGCGTTTCCACTCTGTTGTGTCATACAACTAATTGTTGTTTGGAATACAGCTCTTATATAGCTGATTTCAAAATTACCCAGGAGGTACAACGTGGAGGTGGCTTCATTTCATGTCACAACAGTGCATAGCTCGACCACCCTACCACCTGAACTCAATTTTTTATTTATACATTGAATTGTGATTTTTTATCAAAGACTGGCCTAAGTTTTCTATGTATCAATCTGGTACATCTCTTCTTTGGATCCACAGACTTTGAATGCTGCTGCTGTGATCTCATTTACGTATTTTTCTACTGTTTGTGTAAGAGAAGACAAACAGTGTAATGCAGTGCGGATGATATTAATGTAATCTATTCAGCCTTCTATTATCTTCAAGATTGCACACGATAAATGCATATTGATTAGAGGTTCTGTTACCACAACACTTTTCCAATGAGTTAGATTTATATAATTATCCGCTTCAAAGTTGATTGTCGATATTTCCGATTTGCGTATGCCATCATTTACTTTCATCTTTCGACTATTATGTGCTGAACAGCTAACTGTTTAATGTGATGGCAATCGTCAGAGAGCATTGAAATAAGAATTTCCTCTGTGTATGCAAAGCAACGATTGTCCTAAATAACCTTTTTTCAGTATTTTTTTTATTCCGTTTTGTGTGTTGTTTAGTATCCAAGTTGTTTTCGTGTAGCCAATTTTTTTCATGAGTTTTTAGATCCCTTCTTTAGCTGTGGATTACATTTGATTGTAAACTATTCTGGAGCCAAACTTGGATAACATAGTACTTTTTGAGTGAACGTAGATACTCTGATGGGCAGTGAGTGCTCATTTGAAGGCGGATAATTCTGTTAGTCGTTGTCATCCATTCTGCAAGGGGCATGTTTAGAATGAACCATTACAATTGATCATATGTCTCCTCCAAGTCCAGTTAATTTCCTCTGCATCATTTATTAGATAAAATCGTTGGCAAAAATTAGATTCTAACCCACAGGGATGCGCCGGACCAATAGGAAAATCTTTGTCCACATGCTTATTCCCTTCTTATTTCAATTTTTGAAGCCATAGAGAGTATTTTTTAAACATTATTTCCTGAAATCAAGAAAAGGGTACTCAGCACATACCAGAAATACCTGATAGATATCTGCAAAGTTATTTCATCAAGATATTGCTCAGAAGAACTAGCGAATAGGAATCCAAGAAACTTGTCCTACGCAAGATGGCCTACAATGGCGCATAAAATTATTTGCCTTTATATAAGCACTGAACTGATTGACTATCAGAGTCTGGTTCACTCACAAAGTATGTAATCCAAGTTTATACCACATGATGGCTTACACCAAATAAAATTCACATCTAAAAAATTGATCTAAAAACTTATGAGAAATTACTCTGCTACAAAACATCACAGAAATCGGCAAAAAACAAATACTAAAAAAATTCATTTAGGACAATGGTAGCTTTTCACATCAAGAGCAAATTCTTATTGCAATTTTGATGACGATCGCCATCACATTAAACAACAAGCTTATCACCATATAAAAAATTCAAGAGGTAGAGTAAATGATGGCATACTCAAAGATGAAATACCTAAATGTTGTAAAATGTTGTAGGAACGGAACTCCCAATCACTATGCAGTAACTGGATGTAATTATGGTGATAGATACTAGAGGTCTGAATAGATTCTATTAATTCCACTGCATTACTCTGCTTGCCTTATCATACACAAGCAGTAGAAATGTACGCGAAGAAGTGTCACAGCAGCACCCAACGTCTGTGGATACAAAGAAGAGATGGATTAGGTTGATACATAGGAATCTTATGTCAGTCTTTGATAAAAAAAATCACAATTCAATATATAAATAAAACATTGTGCTCAGATGAAAGGGTGGTCACTGTTGTGTCATGAAATGCAGCCACTCCCACTTGATACCCCCTTGGTAGATTTCAAAGCAACTACGTAAGAGCTGTATTCCAAAAAACAATTAGTTGTATGACACAACAGAGTAGAAACGCCTTTTTTTCACCAAAAGTTGTCAGTTTTGTTCCAGTTATACAGAACAAAGATATAGTTTTATCGTTTAAATATGTTAAGTCATTAATAATAAAGGTTTAAATAACACTTTTAAATAATAACCATCTCTATAGAATTTTTTTTTTAATTTTGAAAAAATTAAAAATTTTACCCAAAATTTCGACTTTTGGACCAAAAGCGCAGACTCAAGCCATTTTTTTTCAGCGGTAATATTGCACACAGATGATGTACTAGTATAAAGGCAACTTTTGGCACCTACCCGTTTTTGATTTTCAAAAAATAATTTTTTTCGCTCCACCCTAATGTACAGGTAACTCGACTCGATGCAGGGCTATGACATAACACAATATGTTTGATGAGAAAATCACTATTTGGTGGTTCTCCCCCCCCCCCCCCCCTTCCTTTATACGGTTTATTTTCTAGGACTGTTGTAGGGAAGAGTTTTTTGTTAAAATGTTCCATTATGTGATTTGACATGTAAAGGGCTCCAGTGCAAAACATGGTAACTGACTTTTTTGTTTATAGATTTTAATTTATAATTTCTTAAAACATAATTAGAAAACATTTTAATTTTACTGTAAATAAAAAAATTATGAATTAACATATTTGGAAATCAAATTTAAGACAATTACTTCTAACTGTCTTTTGCTGCCTCTTGCTGTAAAATTCGGGTCTGGTAACTGGACTGCCACCAATTGACTGCGAGATTCATTGGATACTTCAGAATCTGTTTTCTCATCCTGCAAAACAGAATCAGCAGAAATAGAAAATTATTCCCATTTATGATAGAGATTGTCCTTTAAGCCGTGGCTGATCGTAAAAACAAAACATGCAATAACAACCAGATGTGCAATATGATATAAGAAAATGGATTTCTAGATATTTAACAAAATGTCTAAAATCACAAGTGACCGGTCATCTTTGGCCATATAGTGTATGACAGTGAACCTGGATGGCACATGGTAACAAGGTGTCCTAAACATGACACATCCAAGTGACGAATCTCTCTTTGCATACGAAAGTAAAAACACAATATTTTATCACTGAGAAACACACATGTAATTAAAATGCTGAGTCAGTTGTGGTCTAATTTTTGAGCAGAGTAATTCTGTATTATTTCTATTGTTCATAGCATTTTATTTAACACAGATATTTAATTAAAGTAATTCAGTTTGCAAAGATGTCTACTCCAATTTCTACTCAACTGCACGGGCTCTAGCTAAGGCGCTTACCTGGCCTAGTAAAATCTAAATCCGTAACGGGCCGACATATTAACAAACACTTTTTTTTTTAAATGGGCCAGGCCTATAAAAAGATTAAATGTGCCGACCAGCCAGATATAGAAATTTAAAATCTATCAAACTAAGTCGATAAAATATGAACTATTTTCAATGGACATGACCAGGACAAGGATAAGTGAAAATGTACTGCACGATACGGTGCTAGATTGACCAGGATATGAATGATTTTTAATTTGTCATCAATAAATACAAATAATAATCACCACTTTCTTTTGTCTTGGACAATTGTTACAAATTCCGAGATAAAATAAGTTAAAAATTACTTTAAAAAAAATTGTGGTGACAATTGTAAAAACCATACACACTCTGGCCTGGCACAAGTCCACCCAGGTTAATGTTAACCCAACAGGAGAAAGTATAAGATCTCGTTTGCATTTCAATATTTAAAAATTAATTTTTTTATTGCACTGGATAGCTGAGTGCAATCTCTACAAAGGCTGTTTTTATACTTTTTTGATTTTGTTTACAGTTATTTTTAAATAAGACACTTTTGGAACTGGTTTCTAAAATAAAAACATCCTTATGAAAAAAAAATCCTGCAAACAAAATCGAAAAAGTAAAAATTGACCTTTGTAGTGGTCGACCTCAGTTACGCAAAGCAAGAAAAATCATTTAAAAATATTGAAATACAAACGATATCTTAAAAAAATTTCTCCCATTGGATTAACAATAGTGAATGGGTGCTTTCTAGTGATTGAAATAGCTTCTTTGGGCAAGCAATTTATTTTGTAAAAAATAATGGTAGTAATAATGAACTTTTGGTAACAGAAAATTTAGAAACATACACAAACATAGAAATCTTTTATATACATAAGGTTAGTTGGGGCAACTGGGCCATGATTTTACAATGTGACTCTGGAGCTTCTGACAATTCAGCTTTAAAAAGCTAATGTTCATTTGAATGGTCTGAACTTCTGTAAATGTGTTCAGTTAGGTTCCCTCTATCAGACAGCAATGCTGAAAATTATATTTTAATATTTAAAAATATAAAAATATGCATATTTCATCTTTCTTTCCTAATGGGTCTAGCTGCCCCATAAAAATGAGGTAAGTGGACCAGATGGGTCTATGTTTCACACGCATTTATTTATTTTTCAATATGAGATATCAGGTTCTGTTTGATGAAGTGTAACCAACTTAAAAAAATTCAAATCAGGCAGGACATGTAAATTATATATGAACTAAACAGCATTGTAAGGGAAACCTTTGTTGTCAATGAGTCTGAAAAAAGCACTAAAAGTGAAAATATTAGCTTAGTACTAAAAACATAAAAATTAAGTAACGTGCATATAAGTATAAAAGTCACATGGCTATTTTAAGGAAAAAAATAGCAAGGTAAATCTATGAACAAACGGCTACGTAAGAACTTAATCTGTATCCAGGAGTCGCATTATATAGGGAAAATTTTATTGTTCCTACCAGAATCCTTAATGAATATCTTCATGATTTTTTTATTTAACACTTTTCTAAAGAAAGGTGCGATGAAGATATTATTTAAAAAAATAGTGGTAGGAACAATAAAAGTTTCCCCATAGAATGCCACCCCTGTGTATCGTAAAATTTCAAGGTTTGGCTATCTCACTTTCAGGGACAAGGTACTTGCATTCGTAAAATGATATAATTTATTGACACCAGTATTTACAAGAGAATCTATTTGTAAACAAGTAAAAGTATATTTTCGCGTACTAAATAAAGGTGAAATTTTCATTATAAAATTTCTGTGCCAATGTGGCAATTAGAGATTAAAATTATGTGATGTCATAACAGTATCACCACCTCTCAAGGAGTTAAATTTGGTTTGATCCACCCAATATGCTTTTTTCAAATTTTATTACGTAATTTTAATAAGGTATTCTATAGCTCTCTTTATTGTAAGCAAAAAACAATGGAGAAATTTATTTTCCATAGAAAGAGAAACTCAAAAAAATTATTTATAACTATTGGGGTAACTGGATCCATCATGGTCAAGTTACCCTGGATATATGTCCCAGTTACTCCATACTTGAAAAATTTATGGGGTAACTGGGACACCGGGCTTACAATAGAAACATGAAGTAAATATGTATAGGTACCTAATAATATTAATGTAGTTATATGCCTAATCTTAAAAAAAAAAAAAAGATTGTTTAATAAAAGTACTTACAGTATTTTAATAAAAAGCCGAGGAAGTTCAACCATATTAGCGTATACAGTAGACTCCCTCAAATACGCACAACTTGGGACCAGAGGTTGTGCAGATTTTTGGTCATTGCTTTGTTTACATTTTTTAAACAATTTGATTTTAATAATGTAATCTAAATTATAATGAATGCTTGTAATATAGTAAATATTAAAATAAAGCAATAAATTAAAATTATAAAAAGTAAGACAATTTTAAAAGATTAAATTATTAAAAGTGAAGGTCAAGTAAATAATTAATATGTATAATATGCATAATAAAGAGGATACATTTTTCTTTAATTACTTAATGAAACTTTCATTATAATGGTACCCAATTAATTCACATCAAAATCATAAAGTAAGGAAGTTTTATTTCAGGTTTAGTCAGTCTTACTAACCAAAAAAGCTTGATTAATACATAAATATATTTGGTAAAAAGATTGCAGTTACTAGTGATATCAGCAATATCTTGATATTTTTTCAGAATTAAATTTATACTTCCTTCATGGGGAAAAAAAAAAAAAACAGTTCAGTCATATTATCGACAATTACATATTAAAATACATACAGAATTGATATAAAACTAAAAAATTCTATAATTTTGCCTCTACATCTGAACTGAAAGTTTCATTGTTTACATCTGCAATGATATGTGTGGATTTTAGGGTTGCAGATTTGAGAGAGTCTACTGTATATTTCTTTTTCAACGTTGCTTTCGCTAGTGAGTCTTTCACTCGGGACGTGGCTGGGAACCTACGAATCTTGTTTCCGCAAAAGAGTCGGACTAGAGTAGAAGAATAAAGGGCTGCGGACGAAGATGGGCCGCTCGCCGCGGCGATAAAATATATTTTCCTAATCTATATTCTCACGAAACGCAACGGGGTACCTAATTGGTGCCAAAATGGCGTTATTTTGCCTGACATGGTAACCCGGCTATTGTTGCTTATTTATTAATGTTTATTTGAATTTATTTTCTTTTTATTTACAATGGCAGATAAATATGTAAAAACAGAAACTTAAATTTTTGACAAGCTATCACAGCAAAGTGAGAGTTATGATTGAGTTGACACCAGGGATGTAGTGGAGGGTATACGGGGGTATACGCCGTATACCCTCTGGATTTTTTTAAGGAACACTGTATACCCTCTGTTTCTCAAGAAAGCTATAGTAAATACACTCTAGGGTATACGCTCTGCCTTAAGCGTATACCCTCTGCTTAGAGCGCATACCCTCTGTTTCTTTTACGACTACACCACTGGTTGACACACGTTGTTTTAGGAAGTAGAGATTAGGGTGCATTGTTCACATAAGCAAAAATTTTAAAAACATCAACAGTTTTTTATAAAATAGCCTATGGCTCAGTTACCTCGTGGGTCCAGTTACCCCAACTAACCTTATATATCTTCAAAAGCTATGATATATTTTAACCATTTTTTTTCTCTTTCTGATCATACTAATGTTTTTAATGAATTTATTTGAATTTAAGAGTAATGAGTCAGAGTGGCTATAGTATTAATAGTGCTATTATGTATGCTCCGACTTGCAAACATAGTAATTTAAAATATGCTGTTAATTTTTTCATAAATATTTATGCAGTATTCTAGAAAAGAATATTTAGGACAACAAAAATCTGCTTTGATTTGTTTGATTTTTGCATTGGACGCGTCAGTCCTGTTTTTGCTAAATTGCCTAATATCAGGCAATCAGTAATATTTAATATACGGCAAAACCTCTGAATAGCAGAAACCTCGGGATCATTGAATAAAGTCCTGCATCAGGGTTGGGTTGTCCCTAATTTTCTTTCGTTCAGGTCAGGATGACCAATTTTCTTTTTGTGGGTCCAACTCATGCTAGAAAATCCTTGCAGGTTATATTTAAGTTTTTTGCTGGTTGTTGAGATTTTCACAAAAAGTTTGAGCAGAATTATGTTTCAGATGACAAATACATTTTTGAATATGAATGAGTACATATTCAGTTCACTGCATGAGAAATAAAATATATATAAGAAATGTGACAGATTATTCTATCTTTACAGCATAGTTAAGAACCATTTTTCTTCTTTCAGAATATTTAAACTATTACCAACATTTCTTTTTTGATACAGACCCTGCGGGGATACACAGGTATTGTATTTGTGATAATTTATGCATACACACATCTTACATGTGTGTAGATTAGGAGGTGTTCACTGTTCAGAGGTAGCATCGTACAAATATATAAGTATTAGAAAGTGAAAAGTGTTCACTGAATAGACGTATCTGCTTTTCGGGAATGTCCATTATGGAGGTATTACTGTAAATAGATTTTTAATCTGTAAAAATATCAAACCTAACCACACCCGCAAGATTGAAACCCCAAACTGAAACAATGAAAATTCAACCAGACCACTAACCCCAAAGATAAAATGTAGTGCCAACTGGACCTAATCAGAATCTTGTGTCAGGTCATGTACAGGTAACCCGACTCGATGCAGGGCTATGACATAACACAATCTGTTTGACAAGAAAGTCACTATTTAATGATCCCCCCACCCGTCCTTTATATAGTTTATTTTCTAGGACTGTTGTAGAGAATAGTTTTTTTTGTTAAGATGTTCCAACATGTGTTTGACATGTAAAGGGCTCTAGCATAAAACATGGTAACTGACTTTTTTTTTATATAGATTTTAATTTAAAATTAATTTAAAACATAATTAAAAAACATTGTAATTTTACTGTAAATAAAAAATTTATGAATTAACATATTTGGAAATCAAATTTAAGACAATTACTTCTTTGAATTTTCTTTTAATGCCTCTTGTTTCGAGTCTCACGGGTTCTATATCAATTTCATTTAGAACTGCTCCCAACGATCCGAGTGAGCTTTCTCCCGTACTCTGTGACAGCCCATCCGTCATTTGAGCCATTTCAGGCGTAGCTTCATTTTCAAACACCGAATCTGCAGATATCGATGGCGCTACCCATTGTTGTTGGATTTCAGGTGTCTGGGGTCCTGGCTGATCAGGAGCTTGTGGCTGACTACTATCAAAACTGCAAGAAAAATGTGAAAAAGATTTTTAATTTCAACATATACTTATCCTTCTTTTTGGATTTATTCTTGCACTTAAATCTGCAAATTAAACAATTTGAAATTAAACACTATGTGAAATGTGATTTTTTTTAAGTATTTTTTGCTTTTACTATAAAAAACTTTTCAAAAAGAAAAAAAAAAAAGAATGAAAAATCACGTGTCAAACAAATTATGAAACATTTTTCAATACTTCCAGAATACAACAAAACTTCACTATTTCATAAGATGAAAGAAAGTTCCTAAATAAACCATTTGGAAAAAAGGATATTACATATCTGATACTCTAATTTCAAGAATTCACATCAGTAGTGTGGAAAAAATCAGAATTCTGTGTAATCCTATATATGATCTATAGATTTGTATATATATATATATGTGTGTGTGTGTGTATGTGCTAAAATATAGTATGCTAAAGTTCATTTCAGTTAGACATTGCATAGCACAGCTTAAAGTTCCTTTTCAGAATTTCTGTCAATAAACGGATATGTACTCAAGATCTTTTGCTCTGACCTGAATGACATTATAGAATTTATGCATACCAAGTAATTAACAAAAATGAATTGAATTTCAATAAAAAGCATATCACAGCTGAACATGCACTTTAAGCTATGATTGTTAAGACAGTATTGCAACTGAATACTTTTGTATGTCCCTGTAAATGACGATAAATGCTATGCACACCACATTCTATAGTAAGCTTTTTGCAGTCAGGATTGAAAGTCTCTTCAAAAATAAGAAAGGCAGAAAAAACCAGCTGGAAAAAATAGGTTTCTTCGAAGTGAAAGAAATTGAAGAAACTTATTTTTTGGAAATTCATCTTAATTCATTTGAGATATTCATTAATTAATTTGCAAATTTGAAAGATACAATAAATGCATTCTTCTTATATACAGGGTGGTCCATTTGTTGTTTCTTTTTTTATTATGAAAGAAAACATTTTTTTAATGAGTGAAAATCTAAATTCTTTATTGAACATGGAAGGTGGGTCTATGCAATTTATGTATGGAATACAATATCACACATGTGGCCACCGCAGCTCCGCTTACATGCCATCATCCGAACACGTAAGTTTGAGACTTTTCCCAGAATGAGCGGATCCAAGGCTAAAATTTCAGCCCGGATGTTATGTTTGAGGTCTTGGATTGTGCAGGGAGGCACTGGCGTACACTTTATTTTTCAATTGTATTATTTATTGGCAGACAGAACGACGACTACGTATTTATAGAATTACGAACGCACCTAAAAATTCCTGTTTAACACCTTCCAACATAGTTGAAAAATACTTATGAATTCGGTTTGTCTGTCTGCCCATCCACGTGTTTAAATGCTCTACCTCGCAAAAATATATTCTAGTAGCCATAAAATATACAGATGTTATTGGCTGTCACTATGGCATGTTCGGTATTAAAGTCTGTAACATTTATGGTTTATTTACAGGGAGAATCAAAAGAATTCCATTAGATTAAAGCCTATGTGAAAAAATAGTTTCCGCTGTATTTAAATAATGTTGTACTATTTTAAACATATTGTAATTTATACATATGACTGAGGTGTATTGCAAAGAGCTTATTGTAGAATTTGGTGTGGATATAGTTTATTGTTCAGTTATAGGAACATACAAAAGTATCTCTGGCTAATGTAGTGCACATGAAGAAAAATTGCTGGAAGTGAGTTTTCACTTGAACGCATTTTAAAATGAACCATTTTAACATATTTTGCATTTTATAACTGTATTCAATTTATTCTAGAATTATATGTTGTTTATATGTAAATCTATGGACCATATACAGGACAGCAGAAAATAACAATCATTTTAGATTGCAGATGACATTACTGAAACTGGATTTTTAAGAGGGTTGTGTTTTCAAATCTATTGCTACAGTCAACCGGGATAACTTTGCCTCTTGTTGTGTTTAAAAAAGATCTAAAAATCATTACAATTTTTATTTCAACATTTTTTTCAGTTTTAACATCTAAGTGGTAAATTTTAAAATTCATATTTAGTGATTTTAAAGAATTAAAAAATATATAGAGTAGAGTCCCGATTATTTGAGTTAATATGGACCAACCTCACCTCATATAAGCAAAAAACTCAAACAGGATTTACAAATCGTCACTAATTAAAGAGATGCAAATATAAATTTTCATTTAATTCATCAATTTTAATGGAACTAGTAACATTTCTTTGATGTACATTTCCGTTACTTTTACGAAAAATGGAGAATGAAATTGTTTATTTGAAAAAACCCTTGATAGTTTTATGTTTGTTGATTGTCAATTTTGTGCAGTTTTTATTCTTTTTGCTGCAAAATTACCCTACTGCATAGCTACTAATTTAAGATTTTTTTTATTACTAAACTTACTAGTAAATTTAGTACTTACTTTGCCTAATTCAATCGCCGAAATCTAACAATTGTCAACGATTAAATATGGAAAAATTTTTTATTCAATTTTAGAGGTAACAAAATTGTACAAATTGCAGCTATGATTCTATTAGTGCCATGAAAATGGCAGATGTAGCCTCTTCTTTCTGCTCAAAGCATTAAATAATTTTATAATCTAACTTGTACCTTTGGAATGGATCATTTTCTTCTGATGGGCTTCCATTATTGTGAAACAGCCATTATAAATGAAGTGTTAGGTGAAGATGAAAGAGCAGTCGTAAAAAGTTAGAACTCCACTGATTTTCTGGTTAGAATGAGGAAATAAAAGGTCAATTTTTTCTTTTTATTAAAAAGAAAAAAAATTGGCTTTTTTTTTCATTCCGACTAGAAAATCAGAGTTCTAACTTTTAACGGCTGCTCTTTCATCTTCACCTAACACTTCATTTATAATAGCTGTTTCATAATAATAGAATCCATCAGTCCATCAGAAGAAAATAACTTGGATAAAGCAGAAACTCAGTTAACCGGGACTCTACTGTATCATTTAAAAAGGTGGGACAAATTCTCCTTTGGCTTGGAGAGACTGTCCCATAACTAAAATACCACAAAGTAAGCCTTAAAAACTTTGTAAGGCAATTCAAATTCACTATTATGATAGAATAATAAACAAAATAAAAAATTATGTCATTTCGAGATTAAAAAAAACATTTTTCTATAAAAGTAAAAATGAAATTTTATTTAAAAAAATGAGTATTACAAAAGACATATAAAAACAATTAACAACTAAGATAGTAAAAGTTAAATGCTATATAAAATTAAATGCTTTTATATTTAAAAAAAAAAAAAAATTAGACATATTTACTTATTTTAGGTGCTAAAAACTTTTTTCTTTTAGGACGGGGGGGGGGGGGGGGGGGGGGGTAGTTTTTTTAAGATCTTATAGCTTATTCTTTAAAGAAGTAATGATTGGAAAGGAGTATTTTTCAACAGCTTTTCACAAACTAAATACATGTTGTAAAACAACATCTATAATTTTCTGAAGAGTTTGTTCAATATAATTTTTAAAAATGTGACTACCTACTGGAGATTTATGTGCATAGGCATTATTACATGAGTTCTGTACAAAAGAATATCATATACATTAGTATAACGCTTATGTTTGCAGTTTTTGTTTGTGGTGACTTTGATCTGAGAAAATATCACCCTGAATTGATATCTAAAATACAGATAGTACATTAAAAAAATGCATTTATATGTATAAATAACTTTTCTAATCAAAAGTTTCTGATGGTAAAATTATGCGCAAAATAGTAAACGTAACAACCAAATAAGTTATATTCTCAAGTCTATAAGAGAAAACATACAAAAAAATTTTTGCATTTCACTATGTTCAACAATGAAAAATCTATGAACATCGAAAAAAAGTCTTCCTTTAAGGCAGGGATGGCCAACTGTGGCACGCTGCGTACCACTAACTTTTTTAAGAAATAGTCGACTTCTTGAATTGAAGAGATTTGATGATTAGATGGGGAAATGATTAATTTTAGTGGTGTCTAGCACAACACAGTTGTCCACCCCTGCTTTAAGCTATTAAATATCCACCTTGTGCTGTCTGTGACTGATAAAGGCATTTAAAGATAACTAGCAAAACCTCTTGCTTTGTTCGAGTAATAACTGAAATATATCGCATGGTATTCGTATACCGATTTTTATTAGAAGAAATTATATTGCTAGGGATAATTCAAAAATTACTAAATAAAGATGCAGTCTAACTAAACTGCATTATTACAGTGCATTAGGTGAAAATGAGACTTAAATTAATGAGAACAACACATTAATTATGAAAAATATGATAGTTTAGAATGTATTTTGAAACTACACCCATTTTCAATTTTCCTTTGAATTTTTTTAAAACTATTCTTAGCAAGCATTTACATCTTAACTGTAACTATCATGCAATATGTCAAGCTTCTATTCTAACAGTCTACCACATCCCAATTCAAAGTTGCACCAACATAAAACATAGCCTATGTTGAAGGGATTCATCAATTTGCCAACATTACTTTTGAAATCAGTTTTGCATTTCCTGAGATTCTATAGAACCCTAAATTTACAAAGTTTTTGAATAGTCTTTGCTCATTTCACCCTTTAATGTTCTAAAATTTTTAGTAATTGTTCTTAGAGATCATTCACATATTATAAGTATCTACCATGTCAAATTTCAAGTTTCTATCTTTCACAATTCCATAGAAATCAATTTAGAACCTTTTTAGAATGCTTTTCAACCATTTCAACCTTTTAGATTTTTCAGAAACTGCTCTTAGAAAACATTTACATCTTCAAAGTAACTACCATGCCAAAATAAAAGTTTCCAGGACTTTTAGTATCACAAAAACTGCATGTTTAGACCACTTTTTGCTCCTGCATCCCCCTGGGGATAGTGCCATATATATAGAAAACAGCCCATGTTAGAACAAGAAGCGTTACCCTCAATTTGCCACTATTACTATTGAAATTAGTTTGGTGGTTTCAGAGACTAACCTTTAAAAAAAGAATGTCACTTCTTTATAATAGTATATAGGTTATTTCACGCAGTTTTCATGTTACAGATGTAAAAAATACACAAATCTATACACAGAAAAACATGTATTGGGAATAGATTGTTAAAGATGTTCCAACATATTCGGAGATGTGCAACAAAACATTGTGAAATAAGATTAAAAGAGATATGTATTGAGAAACTGGATACTTTATAGATCGCAAGGTGACTTTTCCCACCTAGTGGATAAAGACAAAGCATGTAATAAATATAGTTGCAATAAAACTAATTACTAATGTCAAATTCAGAGACCCTCAATTTGCCACTATTACTATTGAAATTAGTTTGGTGGTTTCAGAGACTAACCTTTAAAAAAAGAATGTCACTTCTTTATAATAGTATATAGGTTATTTCACGCAGTTTTCATGTTACAGATGTAAAAAATACACAAATCTATACACAGAAAAACATGTATTGGGAATAGATTGTTAAAGATGTTCCAACATATTCGGAGATGTGCAACAAAACATTGTGAAATAAGATTAAAAGAGATATGTATTGAGAAACTGGATACTTTATAGATCGCAAGGTGACTTTTCCCACCTAGTGGATAAAGACAAAGCATGTAATAAATATAGTTGCAATAAAACTAATTACTAATGTCAAATTCAGAGAGATTGTAGAAATGGCTTAAAAAATTCTTTATTTCAGAAATGTATAAATTGAATTTGACATCATGAAATGGGACATGGGAAAGTGATGCCAAACTTGACTTGTAAAATGCTGAAATAAAGAACTTTAAGTTACTGACTGCAAGCTTGCAGAATCAGATATCAGTAATTAGTTTTATTGTAAATAATTTTATTTATGGCATGTTTCTTCTTTATCTGCGAGGTGGCAAAAGTCCCCTGGGGATCAATAAAGTCATCCCATTTCACAACACATATCTTCTTTCATCTTATATCACAAATGAAGTTCCTTTGCGCATTTCCGAATATGTTAGAACATCTTTTATAATCTATTCCCAATGCATGTTTTTCTGTTACTGCTTTCATTTTACTTATATTAAAATGACTTTATTAATTTTTTTAATAGAGTCTACTGAAAATTTAATCCATTTACGTCTAGTGTCCCATTTTTAAGATGCTTCAAATTTTAATAAATTAGTAAATTTTTTTCCCTCTAACAAACAGTTTCTAATAGATTTCAGTCATTTCATCTTTTTACATTTGGAAAGTGTTCTAAAAATGTTCTAATTTACGATTCCGATGGAATCTCCAGAAATTCCAAACAGATTTCAAAAGTAATAGTTTCAAATTGATGGTGACAAACCCTGCTCCAAGACAGACTATATTTTACATTGGTACCACTACCATCAGGGGATTGCAAAAGGAAAAAGTTATAAATTTGTGATTTTTGTGTTATTGAAGTGGCTAGAAACTTTAAATTTGCCATGGTACTTACATATAAGATGTAAATGCTCACTAATAACAGTTACTAAAAATTTTGAAATTTAAAATTGTGAAATGAGTAAAAACAAAAAGCGTTCTGAAAACTCTAAATTACTTTCTATAGAATCTCGGAAAACAATGAACAGATTTCAAAAGTGACACTGGAAAACTGATGTTGAGTGTCCTTGCTTCAACATAGGGTGTATTTTATGTCACAGGGTTCATACTCTATTTGAGTAGCAAAATTCCTTTACTTTTCCAGGCCGAATTTCCTACAATTCCCTGACCAAAATTCACGACATTTTTAGAAATATGAATTACAATTCAAGATCTTAATGATTAAACTTACATCTGAAAATTAAAATAACTTATAAAATTGAAACCAAAAATCTATATCATTTGATATTTACAATGGATATTGCATTGTTTAATATTTTTTTTAAATTCAATTTACCTTACATTGTTGATTTATAATTATTGGTTTATAGTCGATAGGGTACATAATGGAATTCAATTTTTGCTTATTGCTGGATTCCATTACAGAAATCAACTATGTTTTTTGCTTATATATGTATTTTATGTACCCTTGAAAAAATGAAACACAGTAAATTCTGTCTAAGGCGAACTCCGTGCAAGCCGGAAATCTGTCTACCGTGGACATTTTTTCAAGTCCCAGCGAATCCATAGAAAACAACATTAATTCTTGTTGCAAAAGCCGGAATCTGTCTAACATAGAAACAAATGTTTTTAATGTCCCACCAAAACCATAATTTTGCATAAGGCGGAAATAAGGATATTTTAAACATGAAAAGCATTCCGTTTATGAAATTTTAAAACTGATATACATACGTCATATACTCAATGCCGAGAATTTTAATTAAATTCTGTATTATTTTAAAAAGTTACTTTAAATAACTAAAAACTACTTAAATTTTAAGGAATTCTTGCATTCAAAAAATGAAATACTCATTTTTCCGAAATAAATTTGCATGTAAAAATTATTATTAGAAGGATGCACATTTATGAAAATAAGTATTTTCTAAAGTACAATATATTATGCTTTAAGGTTGTACTCAAATTCAAAGTGATAGCTTACTGTCTCATTCCCGAAATTATTTTGTTTGTGTGGTGTGTGTTTGAGTGTAAACTTCAAATTTGGAGACATTACAGCAGTACTAAGAAATTGAATAGCATTTCTCATTTATCTATAAAGACTTTCAGAATTTCACTTTTCAACCGATTTTCGAGTCAGGACAATCAATGAAAGATCATCGTCGAGCAGTTTATTACAACCCAAGATCCAACCTTTTTATCAAAAACATAAAATACTTTCCGATTGACATATGCTTCATTCAATAAATTGAGTGTTCAGAAAACTCGATCATTGCACGGGTTATTTGTTCTTCGACGTTTTATCTTGTTTAAGGATATTAGTAAGTGCATCATAAAAGTGGCTTCAAAATCTAAACTCAATACTCCATCGCTGCAGGATAAAGTCCAAGTTACCAAATTAAAAGAGAAAAAATTATCCTGTGAGAGATCTTTGTATTAGGTTTAATTATGGTAAAACTCAAATTTATGATGCTTAAAAAGAGAGAGTTGAAAACATCCAACAGAAAGAGAAAACGTGCTGTGAAAGATGAAGACAATGTATTAACTTTTGAATGTTTTTTGATTACTAGAGTGAAAATTTTGCTCACATCTGGTCTGTATTGCAAAAAAATAGTTAAAATGGATTTTAAAGCTTACAGTGAATGGTTAATGAGTTTCCATAATCGACACAAGATTGCCATGAAGCATGCTTGCTGACAGCCGAAAGATGCACACAGCATGAAATTCGGGAATGGAAAAGAAACTTTCATCTACTGATTGAAAGATATCAAAAAAAGGACATATTGCGATGAGGCTGTACTATTTTATTGTGTGTGCCAAATAAGTCCCTTGTAAAAAGATGAAGCTAATGCTGCTAAGGTAAAACCTCCAACGAGCATGCCACTGTTTTGCTTTTTGCAAATTTGTAAGGCAGTTTATAAAATAAGTTAGTGACTGGGAAATTGAAAATGACGTTATGTTTCAAGAATGTAAATATTGTTAAGCTGCCTGTGACTTGGAGATCTGAGAAAAAATACTGGTTGTCGATTGTTTTAATGGGGAGGGGGGGGGGGGAGGCTGAAGGAGTTCAATAGGTGAATGATGGAAGAAACTAAAAAATAAAATTTGTTCCTCGATAATGCACCTTGTCATACCAACGTCAAACTGTTGAATATAAACTTACAATTTCTTCCAGCAAATACTACTGCAGTGACACAACCAATGGATCAATGAGTTATTAAAATGCTGACACCTACTACAAAAGATACCTGTTGCGGTTGATTATTGCATCTTTTGATGATTGTTCTTCAGCCACGGACCTGACAAAAAACAGGCTTTTTGAATGCCAAACTTTGCTCAGAAATGAAAAGACTACTTGTTGTCTTAGGAAAGCACATGAGGATGACCACGCTTCTGAAAACGTTGAAGACAGCGGTGCAATTCAAGCAGGACGGCTTGAGAAAAATTAGGTACCTCAAAATTATTTTTCTTGTTCAGAGAAATTTAAAAAAAATAATACCGATAATAACAAACTTACGCGTTAGTGCAGAATACATAGTAAACCAAAAGAAAAACAAACATCGATAAAAGATTATTTTTTTGAAGTTTTAAACTACCATGCGAAATATAAAGTATGTAATTGTATTGATTAAATTAAATGATTTTCATTAAATTTCAGAATTAGAGCACTTTCGTATTGGTAATATTTATTTTTGTGTTCAAATAATGAGTTTTGAAATTATTAAAAACAATAACTTTAGTAACAATCTAATTTCATTAAAAATTTCCTTTTAAAGAACACTACTGAAAGTTACAAACGTAAAAAAATATTTGATTTGCACATCTTTTTGGAGAGGAAGGAAGCTTTTTTGTATAAGCCGGAATATTGTCTACCACAGAAATTTTTCTCAGTCCCGACCGATTCCGCCTTAGAGTTTACTGTACTATATAAGCTTCCAGCTTCATTCATCCATTTGATCTATTGCATGTTTATGATACGGCTTTTCTTGGTTCAACATTATTTAGCTGGATAATTGTATCTTTAATAAGATATTTTATCAAAATTTGGTAGTTTTTCATATGTTTTATATGGATTTATCGCATGCAATGAGCTAGTGAATTAGTGGAATTTAGCATGATTCTGTTTAACTAGTTACAGGTTCCATCTTTATTTTGTATAATGTCAGTGTTATGAATTGTAGCTAAATTTATTAATTTTAGTAATTGGAAATAGATGATTTGTAATTATATAATGGTATAATGGTTATATATATATATATATATATATATATATATATGTATATATATATAGAGAGAGAGAGAGAGAGAGAGAGAGAGAAAACAAGTAAAACTAAAATACAGCTCAGAATGATTCAAAGTAACTTTATTTTTATTACATAACTGAATTTACACATATTAAACATTTAACTTTTTTTAGACTTCTATCATGTCATTTATTGTGTTGTTTCAAAAGCAGTCTGTTACGTAAAAGTTTCAATTTTTTGTCTTTTAGGTAACATTTTAACTTAGGAAAAATCTGAACTTTTTTGCAGACACACCATAAACTCAAGAGAATGTTGACACATAATAGCGCATTAAAAATTCCTGACTTTTCCAGGTTTTAGATTCTCCCCCCCCCCCCCCCCCCCGATTTTTCCATGACTGTTTGAGCACTTGTCATTTTCCCTGACAATTCCTTGTTTTCCAGTTGCATAGGAACCCTCTGTCATTGCCACTAACAAAAAGGTAAGGGGGAATGTAGAAGCAAAAACTTTTTTAAATTGAGATTTTTGTGATACTGAAGTTACAAGAAAATTAAAATTTGGCATAGTAGTTACTTATAAGACGTAAATGCTCTTTAAAAACAGTTTCTAGAAATATTGAAAATTAAAATGGGTAAAATAAGCAAACAGCATCATAAAAAATGCTTTGAATTATGGTTTCTATTGAACTGTTAGAGGTAGAAATTTAAAAATAGGCCAGTCGACCATTTTTCCTCAAGATTAGTTTAAGCAACAATTTGAAAATGTAATTTTTATTTAAAAAAAAAAAGAAAAGCATGGCAAAGGATAAGCATTTCGTTCGTGGTCTGAAAATCAACTCAGAAAACATCTTTGAAGTCATTTGCTTATGAATTAAAGGCAAAAGGTTTTACCATGAAATGTCTTTCCACAGAATAATCTCAGATCTACTCAACCAATTTGAAAAGTAAAGGTGGCACAATAATAATGACCAACTCTGCTCCAACCTAGGTTATATTTTATGTTGGTACCACTACCCCCAGAATGTGTGAATGAACAACAGATATTCTAAATTTGCAATTAGTCCTTTGGTAAAAAAAATCTAAAATTTGGCATATTTTTTAGTTTTAAGATGTAAATATTCACTAAGAATTTCTAAAATAAAATAATTGAAATTTAAAAAGGGGTGAAACAATTGGAAAACATTGCAAAATCTTTCAAAATTATGATTTATTTGGAAAATTTACGGCTAGGAAGTTGAAATATGGCATGGTTGTGATTTCTAAGATGTAAATGTTTGCGCAAAAATTATTTTTGAAACTCTAAATTTACTGAAAGTCATCAGGAGTAAAAAATGTTCTAAAATTGAGATTACTATGATATGGTTGTTGATAAAAACCTGAAATTTGTTATGGTGGTCATTTTTAGAATGTAAAAGCACCCTATGAACAGTTTTGAAAATAATCGAAAATACAAGTCATGTGACTATTAACCCTTTCAGGGGCAGCAGTATGTTTATGAAACCACTTAATTTTAATTAAAAAACACCACATTGGCACCAGAATTTAGTTAAAATATAGCCCTTTTTCTTTTTCCAAATAAAGTTGTTGGTAAATCCCAGTGCCATTCATTTATTTCAACACTAGCATTGAAAATGCTTTACAGTTACGGGCTTACCACTTCACTTTTCATATGCCAGGTACCCATTTTTAATAAAAATATTTCTTTTCAAAAAGAAAAAAAAAAAAAAAAAAAAAAGCATTAAATTTTTAGAAAAATCATTAAAAAAATTAATCTTTAATTTTTGAAAGATGGTTTACATTCAATATGTACGGGAAAGTGGGTAGGAATGGGACACATTACAAAAATAAGAAAAACTGACATAAAAACAAAATTTTCACTTTATAGAATACAAAATGAAACACTTTCTAATGTCCTTGAACAGTATAGAAACATATACAGAAGCAATTTTATAATTAGAGAAATTGCAAGTTTCAAAATGTGTCCCATACCTCCCCACCCCACTAAGAGGGAGATATGGGACAGCTATAAAACAAAGTATGATAAGCCATTAATAGTCTGATGTTGGCTACATATGTAGTCTAACAAAGACTGCAGATTGAAAATGCCTCTGCTACAGTGTCAAATTTGAGTATCTTTATCACTGGAAGGAAAATTCAGGATTTTCAGTCACAGATGACGTAACAAAATTATCAGTTTAATTTATTTACATTTTGAAATAAATGAATATGTTATGTTATAATTAATATATTACCCTCTAAAAATATTTGCATATTAGCAATTTGGATTCATCTTATTAAAAAGAAAGAAATGGATTTGTCCCATTCCTCCATTTGCTGGCATGGCCCATTCCTCTCTTTTCTGGCACTGGCATGTCCCATTCCTCTCCACTACCTTCTTTTATTTTAAACTTCTTTTATAAACAATAATCCTGCTTTTAGGCTGTTTTAATTATGTATAATATACATTATGGTGTTCCATAAATAGGTAAACCATTATACCTGCACATAAACAAGCCATTAATATACAGAAAGCATGAAAAGTACATGAAACATTTACTTTTGATTCTTGAAATATTTTTTATATATACAAATACAATTGCAAACTTATGCAGATCAACAACTTTTTTCAACTGAAGATTGCACTACCGCTGTTTCATCTAATGTGTGGTTAATGAAATGTTTAGAATGATACATAAAGAGAAAATACTACTGCCCCATTCCACTCCAATCTCCCCTATATATCATGAGATAACTTCAGTTGAAATTAGGTTGACTGCCTAATATTTCATTCCATCAAACTAAATAAACACAAGAGATTTATTCATCGTGAGCTATAAAAATATTAAACCATGAAAATAATCATTCACAAAGCAAGTTTAATGGCCATGAATTTTGCAGTGCTGTCCGGTGTCAGAAAAATAGGCCAATCAAAGACCAACAAGACAGCAGACAAGAAAACCAAACTCAAACACCTTTCAACTATGTTAGACAGTGTTAAAAATGTTGATTATTGAAAAAAGAGAATACAGATTTATTAAAAATGTTTATTAAAATGTTTTGTAGGTAAATTTGAGGAAAGAAAAATCAGGGATAAATGGCTTAAAAGAAAAAACTTACGGCAAACTAGTATAAATATCGATTATGTTTCTGGCAAATACTGCCGTGGTTTGACAAGCACGTTTAGTAGCTTCAACGGCATTTTCCCACTCATCGGCAGCCTTACCGATTTCAGCCTGAAAAAAGAAAAATAGAAACAAAATAAGTCTGCCATATAAACAATTTATTTACTTGCCCAGAGTGGTTGCTATTACAGTAAACAATAATTTAAGTATATAAATATTACCACAGTTGCAGTAGCTCCATCCATGATAGACAATATATGTTGTTGATATGTCAAATTCTCTCTAGCTTTCTCACTAATACGGTTCATAAGAGAATGGGCAGATACTGTTAAATTTTCCAGATAGTCTCCATTAGCTAAAATTTAAAAAGGAGGCAAATGTATGATATTTCATATAAAATATCTTTCAATCCAAATTTTAGATAACAATATTAACCAAAATTCGAAATGAAGATGACATGTACTAATATTATACATTAATAATTATACTAAAACATATTGAAGAGAAGCTAATTGGCATATAGAACCCAGGGACCGCGCTAAGAAATTAAGACTATTCGCCGACACATTAGCCAAATTTGAAAATCATTAGCCAAATTTATCTATTATTAGCCAAAAGTATATTAAAAGTATATTCAATCTTTTAACGAAATTTTTCGGTCTTTTGATGAAGTTTGCGGGGTTTTTTGCTCTTTTGACGAAATTTGAGTTTTTTCGCAATCTTTTGACAAAATTTGTGTGTTTCTCACGATATCAGAGTTGGGCAATATACATCCAAAAAACATTTTCAATACAAAATACATTTGTTTTAGAACCTAAAATACAAATTACAAAATACTTTCCAAAATTAAAAAATCCCAAATACAAAATACATGTATTTTCAAAATACATTTCGAAATTTCAAAAATTTATTGATGCAAAAATTTTTTTTTGAGGTGGGGGGAGGCATTATGCTCCCGTAAGTGAGTGTTCCAGCGGGCTACTCCACTGATTGTGAATAAGTCACTGAATTAAAATTACTGAAACATTCATAATATACTGATATGTCTTCCTCATTTGTGTTATAAAACTACATGTTATTATCGCAAAAATATACATGTTCTTGAGATTTTTTCAATTACAGTAAAACCTTCCTAGAGAGACTTCGTTCCGTTCCAATAAAAATTGGTCGTTCCGAGAGATTGTCTCTTAATGGAGGTCATGTTTAAATCAGATTTTAATTGTTGAAAAAAAGGTAACAATGTTACTAAAATTTATTTTTCATATTAGGAAAAAAATATGAAAATTTAAGTATCAAAACAAAGGTTAATTACATAAGTTAATTACTGCAAAGTTTAAAAAATGAATACATTGACGTTTGCATTGATTTTACGGTTTTATCTTTTATAACTTATTTCCAAGTCCTTTCGAAGTTCTGTAAATAAATGCAATTATTTTTTTTGGACGGCAACAAATAACGACGACTTCATTAATTTATCTATTTTTTTTTAGAGTTTCCTGACAGAATAGGGCAGGGGAGTTTATTGGCCGTCATTCTTAATTTGTCATCAGAGTTAAATTCATTGCCTAAAAAGGCACAAAGGGGTTTAAACACTTAAAAGTTACCGGAATACAGAAAAATTCTAAACTTAGTTTAAAAGTTTGATGAATAATGCACTCTCCAGAATTATTTTTCTAAAAAAACTTTCAAACGACCAGGAAAAAATGGAATTTGTTTCCTTTTCTTCAAAGAAATGGGTCGCTCATGGAGGTAATTCAACTGGGATGGTCTCTGAATGGAGGTAAAAGTAGTATTGAGCTTATGGGAATAAATTTTGTTCCAAGAAAAAATGGTCGTTAAGGGAGGTGGTCGCACAGGGAGGTTTCACTGTAATTTAAAAGCCCAATATTAAACAATTTGAAACTCTCTGTACGATGAACATTAATCTCAGACTATAACTTTTAATACGTATATAATAATTTTATAACGCCACTCTCTTATTATTATTCTTAACTAATTACTCTTAACTAAGGAAGAAAGCATAACTATAAGATTACTTCTAGTTTATTATATACATTATTTACAGCAGCTGCTAAACGCAGCTCTCAGAACAAAACACATTTTACAACTGCACAGAAATATTCTCGGCTACGTGCAAAGCCTTACAATTACAGACTGTCCATGTATGGTGCTGCCATCTATAAACATGGATCGCTACTAATTCTGATTTGGTAGGGATATAACACCCCTCCCCTCATAGTTCATCGATTCATCTCTACAACTCTCTCTGGTATTTCATAACTTATCTCTTTATTACGTCTCAACTGATCAATGTGACGTTTACACACTACTCCATCACATCTATTTACTAAAACCCATCTACTCCCCAATAATTTCATAATTTTTCCTTTTACCCATTTCTCCCCTTTTCCAAAATTTTTAACAAAAACTAAATCATGAAGCTTATATTTGTGCAGGGGTTGCTGTATTTTAGGTTTTGATGATAATACCAAGTGAAAGGCTGTTCGAACTAGCCTTCCAAACATTAATTTAGCAGGAGTTTTACCAGTCACCGAAAGAGGAGTGGAATGATTTTCTAACAAAAATCGTGCAATTGACAATGTTATGTCACTTTTATCTAGCTTTTTAAGACAATTTTTCACAGTTTGCATATATCTTTCCGCTTGTCCGTTCGAAGACGGATGATAAAGGTGGAACAGGCGGATGCTTATTCCATTATTTTTAAGAAATTCCTCAAATTCATCGCTTGTGAACGCGGGACCATTATCACTGACCAATTCAACAGGTAATCCAAATGTGGCAAAAATTCTCCTTAATACCTTAATTGTAGTTTTACTATCAGACCTGGGTACTACTTCTACTTCCAACCATTTAGTATAAGAATCGACTACTATTAAAAACATTTTACCTTTAAAAGGACCGGCATGATCTATATGGATCCTTTCCCAGGGCAGTTCAGATTTCTATTTCAAGGGTTCCATTTTGGGACAATCCCTCGCAAACATCTGACATCTATTACAAGAATTTACCATTTGTTCAATTTCTTTATCCATATTTGGCCACCAAACTACCCCCCTAGTTTTCGCTTTCATACTTGATATACCCTGATGAACGGAATGCAATAATTTTAATATATATTCACGGCCTTTCTCTGGTATGATCACTATGTCCCCACAATAGACAATTTTCTAGACAGGAAATTTCCGTTCTTCTACGAAAATATGGTTGATATTCTTCTTGTTTAACCTTTCGCGGCCACCCATGTAACACCCATCCTAAAATTTGTTTAGTTACAGGATTTTCAGTTGCCCACTTTGCAATAGTTTTAGAAGTAATAGGCCAATTATCATTATTTGAAACAAACATTATTTCCGCAGGATTACTCACTATATTTACAGTTTCTGGGAGAGGTAATCTACTTAATGCGTCAGCATTTTTATTATTTTTACCCTCGCGATACTCAATTGTGTAATCATACCCAGCTAACATTAACGACCATCTCAGCATTCGAGGTGATAATGTATCAGGTACCTTTTTAACAGGATCAAACAATCTAATTAAAGGTTTATGATCTGTTATAATTTAAAATTTTTTTCCAGCTAAATATTGGTGAAATTTAGTGACACCAAACATTACAGATAAAGCTTCTTTATCAATCATGGCATAATTTCTTTCAGTTTTGTTTAAAGTTCTACAAGTATAAGCAATAGGTTTCTCTTTACCCTCAACAATGTGGCTTAAAACTGACCCTATACCATATTCAGAAGCATCACAGTTTAAAACTATATCTTTGTTTACATCATATAATTCTAAAACGAGATGTACATAATAATTGTTTCACTTTTTGAAACGCTTTTTCATGCTTTTCTGACCATGTCCAGTTTACATTATTATCTAATAATCTATGTAAGGGTTCTAAGACATCTGAAATATTAGGCAGGAAGTTTCTATAATAAGAAATTAAGCCTAAAAATGAACACAGTTGTGATACATTACTTGGAATAGGAGCATTCAAAATAGCATTAACTTTTTCTGGAATAGGTCTAATTCCTTTCTAAGATATTTTATGTCCTAAATATGAAAATTCCGACACCATAAATTTAAATTTTTCCTTATTTAATCTTATACCATGCTCAGAAAAGCATTTCAGAACACTTTCAACTCTTTCAGAATGTTCCGATTCATTACTAGCACTAATAATAACATCTAAAAATACACCAACATATTCAAATTTTTTTTAAATATGTTCAATTTTTCTTTGGAACATACCAGGAGCACATTTTATCCCAAATGCTAATCATAACACATTGAATAAATCTTTATGTGTATTTAGTCAAAATTTGGCTACTTTCGTTATCTACAGGCTGTTGTAAATAAGCATCTTTTAAATCAAAAACAGTAAAAAAATTTACCACCTGATAATTTAGAAAATAATTCTTCCATTCTAGGAAGAGGATAGTTATCATTTTCAGTAGCTCTATAATCACCACATATTCTAACAGAACCATTAGGCTTAGGAACAATTACTATAGGACTAGCCCATTCTGAATGATCAACAGGTTTTAAAATACCCTCATTTGTTAATCGTTCCAATTCAGCATCAGTAGCTTTCCTTAAAGCAAAAGGAACAGGTCGAGACTTAAGAAAAACTGGTTTTGCATCTTTTTTCAATTTTATTGACGCGGGAGGACCCTTGATTGTTCCGATCCCGTCAGCAAAAACATTAGGAAAATTTCTAATTAAATCATCTTTCGAAATGCTTTTAATCATATTTACATTAGGCCAAAATAATTTTGATGCTTTTAACCAAGTTTTTCCGATTAGACTCTGACCCTCCTCTTTAATTACCAATATTCTTAAATCAGGTATACAATGTTCATTAACAACAGCATTTACTTTTAATTCCCCCAAAACAGTTAAAGAATCTTTAGTATAAGTTTGCAACTTAATATTAGATTTAATTAAAGGCAGCTTACCTGAGAACAATTTATGAGCAACACTTTTACTTACAATCATATGAGCCGCACCGCTATCAATTTCAAATTGTATATTTACACCATTTATTTTAACAGATTTTATCCATGACACCTTATTGGAGTTGTCGTCCATAAAATTTAAACAATATTCTTCCTGAACAGTTTTAATTTTTCTGTTCTTAAAAGGTTTCTCACTTTTCATTCCAAATTTTCTGTTACGACAAAAAATTTTTAAATGACCCAATCGATGGCAGAAATGACATTCTGCAGATTTAAAAGGGCATAACTTGAGGTTATGATTTTTAGAAGATCTATAACATGGTTTCTCAGGTGCGAATTTATCTTCTTTAGGCTTAGGTGCATGAGTATACATCTCCACTTTCGATTTCTCTTTTCGAAACACGCACTTGATTGACAGTCGTACTATCTCCTATGCGTAGGGATTTCACTCCAGCCTCAGCTATCTCAAATGACTCAGTTATTTCCACCGCTGTTTGGAACGTTAAATTTCTAGAATCCAGTAATTTCTGCTGTATCTTTTCATCTTGGATGCCAAACACCAACTGATCACGCAGGCGGTCATTAAGCGTATTTCCGAAGTTGCAATGTTCGGATAAACAACGTAACTCTTATAAAATCGGCTATATTCTCACCTTGCTTCCTTAGTCGTTTCTGGAACTTAAATCGTTCGACAATTTCACTAGGGCGTGGTGAAAAATGATCCTTAGCTTTCTTTAAAAGATCCTCGTAACTGATATCTTTCAGCGTATTCGGAACAATAATATCTCATAAAATAGCAAAAGTTGTTGTTCCCACAGAACTTAATAAAATATTTTTTTTTTCATTTCATCATTCTTGATGCTATTTGCTGAAAAATAAAAATCAATTTTCTCGACGTAAATAGTCCAAGGAACATTTGCATTATATTCTTCCAGGTGTCCCAGAGAAATTATTTCTTTATCTGCCATTTTCCGTGCCACTTTTTCTTTTTCTCTTTCGAAAAATTTTTTTTTTTTTTTTCCCCACAACATTTCACTTTGGGTTAAATTCCCATTTTGTCGCCACTTTTATAACACCGCTCTCTTATTATTATTCTTAACTAATTACTCTTAACTAAGGAAGAATGCATAACTATAAGATTACTTATAGTTTATTATATACATTATTTACAGCAGCTGCTAAACGCAGCTCTCAGAACAAAACACATTTTACAACTGCGCAGAAATATTCTCGGCTACGTGCAACGCCTTACAATTCCAGACTGTCCGTGTATGGTGCTGCCATCTATAAATATAGATCGCTACTAATTCTGATTTGGTAGGGATATAACAAATAACATCAGTTAATAACGAATAAACGTCTTTGATTATTAGTTATAAAATCATTACAAAGTAATGTTTTAATAATATTTTTGATTTTATTATAAACAAACACATGCATAGCGCATACACTCCCCCAGGGGAATACCTTCTTTAGGTATTTACGGGTTTCGCGACCCCGGATTCCCGAGCGATCTTTCTCCTTTCCTGTCTTCTCTTTTTGGTTGTCTATCCTTTTTTCTTTGTTTCACACTTTTTAATCTTCTCTCAATTTGTTATCCCTCTTTGTTCTAGTTCATGCTCTAGTTTTTTACTAACTTATTTGTTCAACTTGTTCTTTGTTCTACTAACATTGTTCTCGTTCTTTTGGTTAGTGTGGAGATACAAATTAATAAAGAGAATAATGATGCATTGAGTTCTAGCTCAAAAGCTACTATTAATCAGGATAATAAAGAATCATGGGGTAAGAGAGGCGAGGATTTTTTTTCCAATACGGAATCTAAAAATCCCGACTCTCATGAAAGTAAAACTGAAGCAAGATTCTTTATCGTTAAATGCCAAGAAGGGAGTTTTGATAAAACATCGCCCTTTTTTATTAATAAATCTATCCAAGGACTGGTTGGTGAACCCAAAACAATAAAAAAACTCTGTTCTAGTTCATGTTCTAGTTTTTTACTAACTTATTTGTTCAACTTGTTCTTTGTTCTACTAACATTGTTCTCGTTCTTTTGGTTAAAAAG
Organism: Maratus speciosus; assembly: GCA_963932465.1. Taxonomy (NCBI): domain Eukaryota; kingdom Metazoa; phylum Arthropoda; class Arachnida; order Araneae; family Salticidae; genus Maratus; species Maratus speciosus. Next base: position 106,795,307 of record OZ010797.1, read on the forward strand.
AGAAGAAAAAAAAAGTTTAAAAAAGACAAAAAATACACCTTTTTTCTAAGTTCTCTCTCACATTAATTTTTCTTTTTTACAATAGTGGATTTTTTTATTTTCATATGAGACACCCTGGGTGTTGAGGTTTTTTAATCTCATCGCCTCGTTTCTACCTTTTTAGGCTGATCTCGAGTCCCAGAGTGCAGGGCATTTCCAAATTCCGGTTCCGTGATCAGTGGATGCCATACTTGTATGGCGGCGGTTAGGACATCCACTGGGAGAATGGTGCCTTTCGGCGTAAGGGGTTGTAGGTTGGACAGAGCTGTAAAGGCTTACCTACAACTACAGAGTTCCAGTGTGAAAGAACTAGAGTTTGGAGATGCTATCGAATTTAATCTAACGTTCAAAAAACGTGGAAGTTTGTTGTGAATAGCTTTCACCCTTTTGAGACCTGCGCCTAAAGTAATGGTAAGAAGGGTCTGTGACCAGCCCGATGTCTGGCGTTTCATAAAATCTCTCTCTAGAATATGGCTACAAAATCAGGCAATAAGACATGCGATGTGGAGGCCCCACAAAGAAATAAAGAGAATAATGATGCATTGAGTTCTAGCTCAAAGGCTACTATTAATCAGGATAATAAAGAATCATGGGGTAAGAGAGTCGAGGATTTTGTTTCCAATACGGAATCTAAAAATCCCGACTCTCATGAAAGTAAAACTGAAGAAAGATTCTTCATCGTTAAATGCCAAGAAGGGAGTTTTGATAAAACATCGCCCTTTTTGATTAATAAATCTATCCAAGGACTGGTTGGTGAACCCAAAACAATAAAAAAACTCAGTACAGGTGAACTACTAATTGAAGTAACCAACAACCAACAAGCACTGAACTTAAAAAAAAATGTACTCACTTTGCAAACATTGCTGTCACCATATCGCCACATAGAGCCTTAAATTCATCTCATGGAGTGATCTCGGAATCTGACCTCCTGCATGTAACTGAAGATGAAATAGCGGAAAACTTAAGAGAACAAAATGTCATAGGAGCTAGATGTATAAAAATCAACCGTAAAGATGAACAAATACCAGCTAACCAAGTACAAATACCTACCAAGCATATTATACTGACCTTTAACACACCCAACTTACCCAAATATATAAAAGCAGGTTATTTATCATGTTCTGTCAGACCATACATCCCAAACCCACTATGTTGTTTCAATTGTCAACACTTTGGGCACTCAAAAACATCATGCCGAGGTAAAATCACATGCGGTCGGTGTAGTGCAGTTGGCCACGAAAGTGTACAATGCAATGCACTACCTTCTTGTGTAAATTGTAAAAAAGACCACCCATCTTATGCTAAATCGTGCGATCAGTGGAAAAAGGAAAAAGATACAGACCAAACGCACAACAGAAAATATACCACGAAGCAAGAAAAATCTTTGAATCCAGGACACCCAAAGTTGGTGTTTCATGTGCTACGGCGTTACCTAAAACTGCCAATAAAACCTATCAAACTATTGCAACTCAAACTGAACTCCCCACTAAACCTAATTGCCAATGTAATCAAAAAGAAAACATGTCTAATAATTCTGGTAAGACAAATAGATCAATGCAATCTGCTCCTCCTAAGTCACCTAAATCTGCTCCTCCTAATTTACCAAAATCTGGTCTTTCTAAACCAGCTCAAAATCATCACAATCTGTTATTTCTAAACTTCCACTCCATAATAGAGGTTCTCAAAATACAACTAAAACATCATCTGTGAAACCAAACCGTAAATCTGATGCAGAAAAATTTAACCTTCCAACAATTAAAGTCACTGTGTCATCTGAAAATACTTTCAAAAAGAAAAAGAGTAAACCATCCAAAAATAAAACCCATTCAATGCAGAATGATAAAATGGAAGAAGATGATGCTGTAGCTCTTCACCCAGAACCGGATGAAATATTTAACGATGGAGATAGTATGTCTACTGTCTCCGATTAAAATAAAGCAGATTTATTGCTTAAAAAAAATCATTCATGTCTAATATTATCTCGTGGAACTGCCGTGGTTACCACAATAAACATGACGAAATCCATAACATTCTATCCGACCACCAACTATTATGCTTAGCTCTACAGGAAACCCATTTAAAACCCAATGACAAAGCCAAATTACGCAGCTATTCAATTTACAGAAAAGATTTACACGAGCCAACACACACATTCCATGCAATAGTTCTTATAATCTGCTCCCCATTTCTCTATCCTTTCTGGAACTTTTGGGTTTCAAATGACTTACACGGCAGTGACCATTTTCCTACTTATATCATTGACTACTAGTGGAGATTCTAATAACTATCCAAAAAGATATGTTTACGACAGAGTCAATTGGCCAACTTTCACTGCACTTGCAGACATTACTGATAGCATGATAGAGACTAACATAGATATTGACAAAGCACTTGATAATATAATTCATTATATTATCAATGCTGCTGATGCTAGCATACCTAAAAACTTCATCTACTCATAAACACAGAAAACCATGGTGGAACAGCGATTGCCAAGTAGCAAAGAAAAACAAACAAAAGGCTTGGGGTTTATGGTTTATTTCATAGATATCCAAATAATATTAACTATATGGCATACAAAAAAGCAAAGGCTGAAGCTAGAAGAGTGCGACGCAAAAGCCAATGGGAATCCTGGATTAACTATATTTCGAGCATTGACTCTAACACCTCAAGTAAAGGACTCTGGCAAAAAGTGAAAAAATGTATGGGCCTGTACTCTGAAAATAATATTTCCATTTTAAATATGAATGGTCAAACCATCATTTCTCCCAAAAACATAGCTGAGACGATAGGTAGTACCCTAGCATCAATTTCTAAATCGGACACATATCCAGAACCATTTTTAACTTACAAAAGACAAACTGAAATGACCAGGATTAATTTTAACTCTCATAATTCATTTTCATACAATCAACCATTTATCACATCAGCTCTATTAAAGTGTTTGCAAGACGGTCATTTATCTGCCCCAGATCACGATGGCATTTCATATGTTATGCTTAAGCACCTCTCACCACTTTCTCTTAACAATATCCTTTCCTTTTTCAACAGAATATGGACAGAACAGAAATTCCCCAACACTTGGTGCAGAGCTATTGTTATTCCTTTTCCTAAACCAGGAAAAGATGCTAGCAATCCTAATAATTGCAGGCCAATCGCACTCTCTAGCTGCCTTTTCAAGTTGCTTGAAAAAAATGGTAAATTGCCGCCTCGTCCATGTTTTAGAAACTAACAATTGTCTTGCCGCATTTCAAAGTGGATTTCGACGTTGTAGATCTACTATCGATAACCTGATCCATCTTGAACACTACATTCGGACAGCTTTTCTTAAACGCAACCATTTGGTCTCAGTATTTTTTGACATGGCAAAAGCTTATGACAGAACATGGTGTTATGGGATTCTTCATGACCTTTTTAACATGGACTTTCATGGGAACCTCCCAATTTTTATTAAAAACTTCCTTGCAATTTGAATTTTTCAAGTTCGAATTGGGGGGATTTTATCCAGTTTCTATGTACAAGAAGAGGGTGTACCTCAAGGCAGTGTCCTGAGTGTTACTCTCTTTGCTATTAAAATAAATGACATCCTTAATCAACTACCACCTTCTGTTAAGGGAGATCTATACGTTGACGACTTCTGCATTATGTGTATGGGACAGGATATTCATTTTATTGAAAGACAACTGCAAATAGCAATAAATACTATTCTTAGCTGGACTAACAAAAACGGTTTTTTAATTTCTATTGAAAAAACTTCATGTGTTTATTTCTGTAGATGAAGTGATCTGCATCCAGATCCTGAAATTTTTATTGGGACATTTCAAATTCCTGCTGTGGACAACGTTCGTTATCTAGGCCTATGCTTTGACAAAAAACTTACTTTTTTATCACATGTTTTACAATTATGGACAAAATGTGAAAAAACGCTTAATTTACTTAAAGTGCTTTCAAACACTTTGTGGGGAGCAGACCGTACATCTCTTCTTAAGATATATCGTGCAGCAATTCGTTCTAAAATTGACTATGCCTGCCAGGTCTACAGCTCTGCCCCCGTAATTCTGTTCTTAAAAAACTTGACACTGTGCACCATAGCGCATTGCATGTTTGCTCTGGTGCATTTCGTATTTCTCCAATTTTAAGTCTTTATGTTGACTAATGAACCAGCATTACACCATACTCGTGAAAAACTTTCATTAGAATTGTATTACCGTGTCCTTTCTCATCCTGGCCATCCTCTTCACACTTACATTTTAAATACCAACAATGATATTCTTTATCAGCATCGACCATCTTGCATCCCATGTTTTGGAGCCAGAATGAGAAACAATAATGGCCCTCTGAATAGCATCAAGGTGAGTCCATGTCCCTCACATGTGCTACCTCCTTGGAACCCTCCTAATATTACCTCTCTCCATCCTTTTAAAGGATATGATGAAAACAACTTGGCTCCTGTTGTTTTCCAACAATTATTTGTTTCACATCAAGCAAATTTTAATAACTACACTGAGATTTATACAGATGGCTCTAAAAGAGGTGATATTGTTGGTTGTGGGATTTTTTGCGGGAGCACTTCATTAAGCTATCACCTTCATTCTTGTACTTCTGTCTTTACAGCCGAACTAATTGCAATAGAGAGAGCCATGTTCCACATTTCTCATCATCATAGCTCATCGTTCATCATTTATACTGATTCAAATAGTTCTATTGACGCAATTAAATCATTTAAAAAGCATCCTTATGTCTCATCCATCCTTGATCTTTATAACAAATTGACAAGACGAGGCTATAATATTTTATTTTGCTGGGTACCTGGACACATGGGTATTACCTGAAATGAGAAAGCGGATGAGGTGGCAAAACGTGCTTAATACATTACACCATAATGTTCCATTCTCAGACGTTAAACTACTTACCAAACACTTTATTCATAATAAATGGCAAGAAAGTTGGGATTTAGAATATGATAATAAATTGCAGCATGTTAAACCAAGAATCATGACCTGGCCTCCGAATTATCCAAGGAAAACTGATGTTCTCCTAACTTGCCTGAGAATTGGACATTCTAGGATCACTCATAAACATCTTTTGCTTCGGGAGGTTGCACCCATGTGTCCGCATTGTCATTTTGATTACCTGACTGTTCATGTTTTAACTGACTGTCCAGGGCTCCAGCACTTAAACAGAATTTATTTTAACTCATCACCAATCTTGACAAACCTCATTGGGGATACACCTCATGGAGCACTCTTCACTTTTTTAAAACATGCTGGATTTTATTTTGAAATATAATTTTTATTTCTTTTGGTTTAACAACAACTTTAAATAATTTCTATAGTCTTCTGACATCTGGATGGGATCCCATCCAGACCCCACTTTGCATTTTTTTTATTTGAAATCTTTTATATTCTGATATTTTAGCTTTTAAATTTCCTTATTTATCTACACTTGTCTGACTGCTTCTGGATGTACCCCCCCCCCCCCCCCTCATCCAGATTACTTCTCTCTTTATTTTTTTTTTTTATGTGTTTAGTCTATTCTTTTTTGGCACAGCATGTCCCTTAAGGGATTTTGTGCCATTAAACATCATTCAACCAACCAACATAGCGCATATACATAAGGTGCCTTTGTAAGATATATGTGCGTGTGATTAATTAATAACACATTTGATATATAAATAAAATTTCTAAACTATCGTAATGCTAAATGTGTAATTTATTAAAAATGCTCTCTGGTGGCGAAACTTTGAACTTTTTTTTTGCTTAAACAAATTCCCATCCCTTTATTATGTCTTTCAGTAAATTTCTCAACTTTATGTACAATAGTTTTGTCTGTAGACAACTTCAAAGTAGGGTCATTTAATTATGGATTACTATATTAATTGGTTCAAATTTCCATTTTTGTTTTCTGTTGAAACTTTAAAAAAATCGAAATATGATTTTGGACTGAAAATCTTGCTCACTTATTGCTAAATCTTCACTGTGTTTATTTTTTCACAAACAATCAATATTATAAAGCAGAAAAGATGGCCGTGAAAAGCTAATGTCATATCAATGGTGACAACGACCTAAATAAACATTTTTTTTAAGTTTTGTAACTTCTAAATATAGCAATAAGTGCAATTTTTACACACTGGAATAAGGAAAAAAATAATTTTAAATGTGATTTCTTTAAAAACTGTATCTCAATTTACCTTGTTTTTAGGGTTTTTAAAAAAATCTTCAAGTTTAATTTTTTTAACTTATCTTGCAAATATTCGTGCGACCCAATTATGAATGGTTAACCCTTTCACTTAAAATAACGATGCAATTCAGCATTTGTTTATTAATGTGCAATATTCCATAACAAAATTGCCAAACGAAATTAAAATCTCACAAATACATAAATAAAACACAAATTTAACAGATGTGTAATTGAACTATGCGTTTAATTTTTAATTATTTGAATGACAAAGTTTGCTGTAAATTAAAAACACCTTTCTGGATTACCTGCTGAGTGCTGGTATGTGGCTAATAAGAAAGTCTCAAAAATGGTTTTTTGGTGTAGTTGGTTGGAAATCAGAGAAAATATAATAAACTGAATACAAATTGTTAGTTTTCAGTTAAAAAATGATTTAAACCTATATAAGTTCTATACACTGCACAGTATATCGGGTCTCTTTAATCTGAGTGAGGTTGCTGGTCCGTATTACAAAACAAAAACATGCCCATGAGTAACGATGATGTCATATTGACGATGTGACGATCTGAATAATAAATTTATCTTTTTAGCAAATCTATTAACATCTAATCCTCCCACAATTTTAAGTTTTACACTGTTGCATACAATAGAAAAAAAATTACTTTGAAATGCAATTTGTTTCAAAACTATCATAATTTACAGATTTGTTATGGTCTCTTTTTAAATATTCGAGCATGATTAAAAAAAGAAAATCTATATCACGTCTCGTGTGGATTTACCTTATGTACTTAGAATGATGTAAATAAGTTCATTATTTGCTCTTGGTTAATGTTCTATAACGATATTAACAGTCCAACAAAAATTAATAAACAAACACAAATTTATCCAATATATAATCAAACTACCATCGAAAGAAGTAGAATAAAAAAAGCTGCTATAATTAGTGCATTCTCTGATGATTTATTTGGCTATTAATCCTTGAAATGTAGCTAATGCGAAAGTACTGTTTTTAATAAATATCAAAACTTTGTTCAAATTCATAATTTATATTTTTCATAGAAAATTGCTTTTTTGTATTGTTAGTGAAAAAAAAAGTTAAACATACAAAAAAATATATTAGAGTTTTTAATAAAAAATGATTTTCATCTAGTATGTTTTGTACACCAAATAGTATGTTCTGTAAGACAGGAAACAACAGTTAGCTTCGCATGTGTAAAATAAAAAATGAAATGTCAAGATTTTTTGAAATGCAAAGTCAACCGTGTAAACGCTAAACTATAATAAAGCCAAGTATCGCTTTTAAACATCCAATATGCTCAATGTAAATACAGTTAATGGACATTTGCATACTTTATGAATAAATTGAACAACTTTTATATTATAGTTTAATCTCAATTAAATGAATATCAAAAGGTATGGTAAATCATATTAGAAGCTCTACTGAATGAATACTAAGAAACTAGGAAATATGTTAAAATCAATATATGATGGCATAAGGCTAAAATCTTACATTTAAATAGATTTTGAAGTTTGTTTTATAATTCAAAAATTTAACCTATAATCTAATATCTTGTTTTATACTGCTAGTATTTTCCCTTAATTTTTTTGTTTTCATCAACAGAACATTAAATATATTTCATGTCTAACTGTGCACACTGTGTATTATTATAATTAATCCTCTCGGTAAATTTTCATTGGGAGATTTAACAGTATTTCCATCAGCCTCTGCAGTAACTAACATAATTACATTTCTAATGTATTTTAAATAGACTGCACCTGCCTAGCCTATGCAACAATTTTCCCATAAAAAAAATTTTGTAATTCTCATTAAATGTTATGTTATGAATTATAAAAACTATTTTTGTGACTACAACAAAAAAATGCTTCTGCAGAAATAAACATCCGATTAATTAATATGCTAATCGTACATAGTACCAAATGTTAAACAATGTGTGCATATTAACTTCCAGAAACAAATTCGAAAACTATTAAAAAGAGACAGGCATGTGTTTCCCTCTTGCAAATCTAGGTTCTGCGGTTTAGATATGACAGCTTGAAATTTCGAGGAATGTATTTTGAGTATTTTGAAAATACAAAATACTTTAAAGAAGCATTCCAAAATACATTACCAAAATACATTTGTTTTGAAGGCTTAAAGTACAAAATACAAATTACAAATGTATTTTGAAAATGTATTTCAAATACATGATATTTAGACGAAATTTCCGGAGACTTTCACGATATTTAGATGCAATGTGGGTTTTTTCACGATCTTTTGACGAAATTTGCAGGGTATTCATGATCTTCTCATAACAAAAATTAGCATTTTTCCGTAATTCTTTGACGAAATTTGTGTTTTTCCCACATTCCTTTGATAAAATTCGCAATTTTTCTGCGTACGATTGACAAAATTAATTTTTTTTGGCAGCCATTAGACGAAATTCGTGATATTTTTTATGTCTGAATTTTCAGATTGGCGACAGATTTTTAATTTTTCGAATATTAATTCCTTAAATTTTTGGGAAAATCTGAACAGAATCACCCCTAATTGGCCAATCGAGAAGAAGAGGAAGAATATAGATTGGAAATACGGCCGTATGCGAACTCACGCTAAAAACGGAAATTCATTTACGTTCCAAAACATGATTACACAACAAAAGAGGCCCCAAAAAATCCTTCACCAGCTTTTTCGCCATAATTTTTTTCTCGCCAATTTCACAATGTATTTCATTTGGCGAGTTGGCGAATGGTTAGCGCAGCCCCTGAGAATCCATAAGAAAATCTCAAAATATTGACAATCCTAAACATTTTAATATATGAATAATACAAAATAAAACTGACAAAAAATTATTCACAGGACCCTTCACAAAATTTTTTATCCCCAAACAGGATCCTTCACAAAACATTTTATCCCCAAACAGGATCCTTCACAAAACATTTTATCCCAAAACAGGAACCTTCACAAAATTATTTGTCTCTTAAATAGACCTTTCACAGAATTTTTTCACCTTCAAATTGAACTTTTCACAAATTTAGTCATTTAAAAATAAAATCTGGCCTGCAATTGAACTCGCCAAAGAGCATATTACTTAGCTTTTTATATATGAAGGATAGAACATGAAGATATCGATAATTTAAAATTCACAAAATTATGATTAGAATTTTCACAAAAATAAGAAAAACTGCACAATTTCACAAAAACAGGACCCTGTGAAAAAAGTCTGGACAGACCGCTGAAAATACAGGAAAATAAGCAAGCTTTTATTTCCTAATAAATTAGTTTGTAAATTCTGGTGTCAGTCCATTATGTTTTTGATCATTTCACAAACAAAATTACTCTGTGTTGGTTACATGGTAATAAACTTTCCAAAGAAATTACCTAACACCAACTACTATGAAGGGCAACACCAATTACTATCAAGGGCAGCACCAGAACATGCCCGATAAGGGAGAGACATGGTACCCCTGATAGCACGGCCGAATTTGTAATTTTTGTGACATGCAAGAATTTTATTCTTTCAGGGACAGGTCTGGTTCTAATTTTTTTTTTTTTTTTTTTTTTTTTTTTTTTTTTTTTTTTTTGGGCAGATTTAGGCCAGACCGGGATTGTATTTTATTCTTTCGGGGCGGTATTGGAGGAGAATTTCTTTCCCACAGGCAATGTCCTGGTAACATTCTGCCTTTATTAGTGCAGAAAGTGGATGATAAAAACAGCATATCTTTGTTCCTTTATTTTTTTTTTTTTTGAAAAATTTGGCATACCCAAATCTAATTGCAAGAAATAAAACTAATCTGACATGACCTGAAAATGAAACACTAATCAACTCGTTCCACAGAAAAAAAAAAAAAAAAATTACAGCCAACCATGTTCAGTTAAGGATCAGGTTATCTGACCGATGCAGGAGTTGTTGCTATATGTACATCTTCCCGCAGTTTACAATAAAGTATGTATGCACATAATTATTTTCTCTTCTCTTTTACATATTAAATATTATAAAATGAGGTCCTAATTTTTATTGAAATTACTAATAAAATAGTAATTTTTAGCCTTTTACACATTCATTTATAAAAAATACTTGTCAAACATTTTAATAAAACAGTCAAAGTGAGCACATGGATTTTTGTTTGTCTTATCACTTCTTGAACCTTGTTTTGTTTAGGCACACAACAATAATTCATGCGGTTCATAGGTTTTTAACACTTCAGGTTGGGATTTTCACAAAAATTTTTACCACAAGTATGTATCAAATGAAAATAAATACATATTTGAATATGAATGAGTATATATTCAATTTACTGCATGAGAAATAAAATGGTAAGAAGTGATAGATTACCTAGATTATCATTTCTTTAAGAACCATTTTTTCTTCTTTCAAAATATGAAAAATATTACCAACTTTTGATACACACAATAACACATGCATCATATTTGTGATAGTTTATGCACACATATACATGGTATATGTGTGTAGATTGGGAGATATCCACTATTCAAAGAGGTAGTATAAGCATACAAATATAACAGTGTTAGGAATTGAAAACGTGTTCACTAAATAGAGACGTCCATTTTTTGGGAATGTCAATTTATGGCGGTCTTCTATATAGATTTTTAACCTGAAAATTGTGGACATTCTGTCAATCCAAATCTGAAACAATGAAAGTCAACCTGACTCGCAGTGAAAAAGTATAAGTCAACCTGACACACAACAAAAATATACCATCAACCGGACCCAAACCGAGGGTCAGGTCGTAGTAAAAGTGGATAACCCGACCCAATGCAGGACTCTAGTAGAGGTCTGCTTGGGTCAAAATTTTCAGGTCCGAGCCTGGTCCAAGAATGCCAGAATATCCCATTGATTTGAAGAGATCTCTTATTTTAAGAAATTTGTCTTTTAATCTAAGAATTTTAGGAAATTTTGGCTTAGGTTTGTGATTTTTACTTATTTTTAGATAAAAGGGATTTATAAACTACATTTCTAATACAAAATAGTACTATGCAGCACAACTGTCGGAATAGCCATGTAATTTGATGAACATGCTACTTTAGCTGTGAGTATTTCATGTACTAAGAGTATTTTCTGGGGTTTTTATTTATTTTAATTTTTTTTTTTGGGGGGGGGGGGGAAGAGGGAGGAAATGGGTGAATCAAAGTGCAATTTTCCATGTTTTAATGATATATAATCAAAGGTAAGATTAGTCAAATTCACAGGCCATTGACAACTTAGAGTCCTGCATGGATTGCGTTTTAGTTTGAGAACCCGGAAATTTCATTCAAACTGAACCACTTTAAAACAAATGGATAAGTGTGATCACAGATCGCACAGATGGTTTTGTTTAATATGTTTTTAAAAAAAACTTCATCATTAAATTAATAAATCAAAATTGCTAATTTATAATTATTAAAATCATACATAAATGGCAGCATCATTATATTTAAACAAACAACGTCTATTGACATATATTTACTATATGCAGACCTGCCAACTTTTGAAAATGAGAAATCATAGCACAGAATATTGAAATTAATCTGGAGGTTGGTTGGTTGGTTTTTCGTGTTTCGGAGCCATCTTTTGACATTCGTAAAAGGAATAAGGTTTCAGTCTCAACTCAATATAGTAAATTTTTTCCTCTGAAAATTTTTATACGATATTTAAAGTTTCTTCTCGTTTTGTAGCATTTTTTTTTACATTTGTAAAAGAAGCCTGGTTCCAATTTTTTAGCCCAGTGCAGAAAATTTTGACGAAATTCTCGAATTTTTCCCGCGTCCATTTCAGGATATTCAACATTTTTTCCCCCCCACAATCGTAGTTCACATTTTTCTATCATGATTCTTTGTTAAAATCTGCACTTTTTACCATGAACTTTTGACGAATTTTGTGTTTTTTACCACACAAAATTGAAATGTTTAATAATAATTTGTAAATTGAAAATGTTTAATAATAAATAGTACAAATCGTGCGATTTTGCACACTATTTCAAATCTTGCCGCTCAAAGATTCCCCCCACCCCACCCCTCCAGAAATTCTTAAAATGGCATCCCTGTTTCTAAGGAAGGGAATTCCTGTATAAATATTTACAGAAACAAGATTCACTTGTGGTTGATATACATAAAGAGGGTTTTATGTTAAGAAGTTTGTTTTGCAGCCCAGATTTTTTTTTTTTCCCCACCATGAGCATTTTTTAATGTCCGAATTTTCGGATTAATGACAATTTTTTTAAACGTTCGGAAATGAATACTTTGAAATTTTGGAACAGAATCATTTCTGAAAAATATGCTGCGTGGGATAAAAATTGCAATTAGAAACAAAAAATGCGTTTTTTTGTTTTTTGCAAAAAATCTTAGTTTAAGACCGATTTTCGTAGCATTGTAGTTTATAGGTCCAAATCGTAGCAACTACGATTTTTTCGCAGCCTTTGGCAGGTTTGTATATGTTACATGTTTTCCCAATAGATGGCAGCACCAAAAAAATGGTCAAGAATATTTTATTTTGAAATCACATTTTAAAAGAAATTGTTTTTCATTAATTATTAAAAATATTTTTAGTTCCGTTTTCAATTATTAGAGCTATTTGAGAAACATAATAAAAAATAAGTATAAAAAGGTAAAAATAGTTTTAAAAACAAAACAAAATAAATTATATAAGTAATTTATTTTAAAAACTAAAATGTATTTAATGGATATTTCTATAACCCTTTAAGCGTTTGAGGCGTAATATTCCGTTCACTAAGCTCCAGGTTTCACAGCAATACAAGCAATATTTAAGATAATATAATTCTTTAGATTTAATGAATTTTAAATACATTGAAGAATGATTAAGGATTACATTCATATTTGTAATTGAGTTTTTTTTTTTTTTTTTTTTTTTTTTTTTTTTTTTTTTTTTTATAATGTTGAAAGAATATTTTCTTAGCATTTAAAACAAAATGCAAAGAAAACAACATTACAATTTTACCCTTTTGCAAGATGCTCGGAGGGTTAAATTTCTTAAATTATAATTTATAATCCAGAATAATTTATTAATTTATAATTTTTGTAAAATAAATTCAATATAAAGTTGAAAAATGTGTATAAAATCATGATATGTTAAATTCTACAAAAAAAAAAAAAAATAAAATAGAAATAAAAAATAAATTCATAAAATGGCTAAAAAATGTGAAATTTAAATCTATCGGACAATTAAACGTTAAAAATTGAAAATTTCACCACCCACAACATGGCTTGAACCCGGACCTTTTGATTAGAAATAACACGCTCTACCACAGGACTACCGAGCTGATGAAAAGACGGTTGAAATTCAGATTGTATTTTGAAGTCTCAAAAATGGTGGGATGTCATTACATTAACTTATTTAATTAAAATAACAGAATTTTTTCAAAACTTTATGATTTTCACAAGATTGGGAAGTATTCAGCTCTATGTAAAAAAAAAAAAAAAAAAAAATCTGCAACTTAAATAGTTTACAAGTATGAAACTGATGGACAGACAACAGAGTGAGACTATAAGGGTTTCATAAGATGACCCTAAAAAATTAGTTGACCCGAACCTGAGACTTTGAGCCAAAACAGACAGGTTTCCATCATAACACAATCCCACCCCAAAATGGATAAATTTTTTTTTTTTTTTTTTGCTAAACCCAGCAATATAGCTATTTTAACCCACAGTTTTTTTTTTTTTTTTCAAAATATTAATTTTATGCTATTTTACAATAAAAAAATGCAACAAATAACACTGAATAAGTATTGTTACACAACTGATAAATAAGCTGAAAAATAGTTCATATTTACTTTAAATCCATAATATTTCTCATCACTACAAACAAATTATATCATAAAAAAATTATAATGGTTACCAAGCACAGTAATAAAGAAACAAATATTTTGTTATTCATGGGAAAACAATAACTGACACCAGTAACACATTAATTTGGAATATATTTATGAAAACTTACAATTTGCATTCTTATATTTTTCAAAATCTACCTATTTTACCCAACCCAACTCTACAGGAATCTGCAGCATGTGGCATTTTTCCACAAAGCTACATAAACCTAGAATAAAATAGCTGACTCTTCAGGTTATTCTAAATACTCAGCTTGTACACTAAGGCAACTAGAGGAAAATGAAGTGCGCCTTCGAGGAAAAAACAGGTTTTAAACGAGTTTCTTCTTTGTTTTAACCTACTTCTCCTAAGTCACACTTCATTCTCCTTCTGCTGCCTTAGTGTGCGAGCTGCCTTAGTGTGCAAGCTGCCTTCAATTCCCTGGTCATCAACACAAAACTGCGATACATTCTTTGACTAATTTTGAAATGTAAAAATATAACATTGTCTAACTATTGAAGCGATTTCAAATCAAAATGAGTTTTTTATTTTTGGATAAATTACTTAGAGTTATAAGCCATTGTGCTCATGTGATGACTGTTTTTCTTTTTGTCTTGCAGTGTTGCATGAGGGAATTCAATTCTAAACTCCTAATTTGACAGTTTCATAAAAGATATTTAAAGTTTTCCAAAAACTGGAAAACGTCTTGATTATACAGGGTATCCGGTCTCAACAGTGTCCAATGGCTAATTCCTAAACCGTTAGTCATATAGTTCCAATTACAAAAATGTTTAAAATCAGGTAAAGAAATATTTTAAAAAAGATTTGGGTCAAAAACATTTCTTAAAAAATTATGAAATTTAAATTTTTATACGGTCCCTCGGTCCTATAAGTTATATTTAGTAAAATTTTCCTTTTACACTGAGAAGTAATACACAAAAAGTCCTGTTATTCTATGATTAAAATTGACCGAGTAATAGCTGTTTAAAGTTGGAGCATATTTTTCGCTGCAAATTGGGGGTCATTCACAAATTTAGTCGAAATAATTTCGTCAGATATATTAAAAAATGATTGAGAGTAAAATTAACATTGCAGTATAAATTTGACATCCTTAATCATTCTGACATATTAAGGCAAAATATACAATTTGTAATAAACATTTAAGAAGAAAGAAAAAACAGAATTTTTGTTAAATAAAATGATGCTAAATTAACAGCCTCAATTCTTTACAAAATGATACGCATTTAAAAATATTATTAGATTACACTAGCCTGCAAAAGTTGGGTTATATCATGTTTTTTAGCTTTTGAAAGTTGATTCTTATGTATTCTGTACCGCTGAATCTGAAATTGACCTTCATTTTTAACCATCACATCAGGATTTTCCGCAAAATTCAAAATTGAATCTGCTCCCTCATCTCATCAGAACACTCAGCTATTTAGCTATAAGAATCCCAGGATATGCAAAAATATCGAATAAATTATTCAATAAAATAAAACAAAACAAAAAAAGTTTTGCATATGTTCTATAGTATGAGATTTTCGCTATATTTTAACTTATACATTTACGGTTTGCAAAAAATTCTAACGTGATGGTTAAAAATGAAGGTCATTTTCAGATTCAGTGCTAAAAAGTACATAAAAATCAATTATCAAAAGTTAAAAAGCACAACCATCTCCTCTACTTTATAGAATCCGATTTTTGTTATTTTTTAACTTTGACAATTTTTTGATTTGCGAAATATCTTGATATGATGGTTAAAAATTAAGGTAATTTTCGGATTCAGTGCTAAAAAATAAATAAACGTTAAAAAAAAACAACAATTGCAGTCTTGTATTATCTAATCTAAAACTTTTTTTTTTACTTCTTGCCAGTAATCTATCCTAAATTTGTGTAATCCTGCAAAATAAGTATAAATGGTAACCACCGAAAATCATAATAATATTAGATTGTTATTGGATTTGCACCAGTATGTAAAATGTAATCTCGATCGGATATTTAAAAGTGAGTTAAAGTTCGAATACAAATTTTGAACTGGAAAAACATACATGCGATCATTGAAGTAACATAAAAACTTATAAAAATAACAATTTTTGTTAAAAGAAATAAAAGAAAGTGTCTCAAATCCTGACAAAATAAAACCATTATTGTTATTTTAGCCAGTCTGAAACTTAATAAATGTTAACTTAATCGTAATACTTGTACCAGTGGCGTACCCAATGGGGGGGCTGATGGGGCTATAGCCCCCCCCCCCCCCGAAATTTTCGAAAGTGATATAGAAAGGTGCTGATTTTTCATCTTTCTTTTATGGAAATTTTTAATTTTTTTCCATTATACAGAGGACAAGCCATTCTCATTAGTCCCATATTAGTCTACATTGACAACAAAGAAGAGAAAGGGGGGCTGACGGGGTTATACCCCCCCCCCCCTACTCCTCCCGAAATAGTCAAAAAATTAAATGAAAAAGTGTTTTTTTCTTACTTTTTAAAGATAAATCTGTAATTTTTTCTTCTGCCATACAGCAAAATAGCCATTCTCGTTAACACCATATTAGTCCAGGTTATATTAGTTAGGGGGCTGATGGAATTTCAGCCCCCTCCTCTCGAAATGGTCGAAAATGAAATGAAAAAACAGTGCTGAATTTTTTCTGTCTGTTCAAGATAAATTTGCATTTTCCCCCTATCGTTCAACAGACTATGCGCTTCCTTCGCTTTAGTTCCATATTAGTCTATATTGACACCAAAGAAGAGAAAGGGGGTTGATGGGGTTACATACCCCCCCCCCCCCCCCCCAACCAAAAATCGCGAAAAATTAAATGAAAGTGTTCTTTCTTTACTTTTTAAAGATAAATCTGTAATTTTTTCTTCTGTCATACAGTAAAATAGCCATTCTCGTTAACACCATATTAGTCCACATTGACATCACAGCATATCCTAAGATGGGGAGGGGAATGATGGAATTACAACCTCCTCCTCTGGAAATAGTCGAAAATGAAATGAAAAAGTAGAGCTGATTTTTTCTGTCTATTTGAGATAAATTTGCATTTTCTCCCCTATCATTTAACAGACTAGCCGCTCCCTTCGCTGTAGTTCCATATTAGTGTACAGTGACATCACATTATACCCGAAAAGATAGAAGGGGGTTAATGGAGTTACAGCCCTCTCCCAAAAATTCGAACATGAAATGAAAAAGTTCTGATATTTTCCTTTTTGTTTGAGATAAATTTGTATTTTTCCTCTGTCATTCAACAGACTAGCCGCTCTCTTCTCTTTAGTTCCATACTAGTGCACAGTGATACCACATTATACCCAATGAGGTGAAAGGGGCTAATGGGGTGTCCCCTTCCTAAATAGTTGAAAATGAAATTAAAAAAAGGCTGTTTTTTTTCTTCTTGTTTGAGATAAATTTGTAATTTTTCTTCTGTCACACAGCGAAATAGCCATTCTCGTTAACACCATATTAGTCCACATTGTCATCACTGCATACCTAAAGATGGGGAGGGGACTGATGGAATTACAGCCCCCTCCTCCCGAAATAGTCGAAAATGAAAAAAAAAATATTGCTTTTTTTCTTTCTGTTTGAGATAAATTTGGCTAGTATGTTGAATGATAGGAGAAAAAAATACACTCTCTTTTCTTTAGTTCCATAGTAGTGCACAGTGACACCACATTATACCCAAAGAAGTAGAAAGGGGGTGATGGGTTACAGCCCCTTCCCAAAATAGTCGAAAATGAAATGAAAAAAGGGCTGATATTTTTCTTTTTGTTCGAGATGAATTTGTAATGCACTTGTTTTCTGCAATACAACGAACTACACGTTCTGGCTAGTCTCATACCAACGCACAGTTACACCACAGTATACCCAATGAGGGGAAGGGGCTGATGGGGTTACTTACTCTTCCGAAATAATCAAATATGAAATGAAAAAAAATTCCAGTTTTTTTTCTTTCTTTTGAGATTAATTATTAATTTTTTTCTGCGACGCAGCTATTCTGGTTAGTCCCATATATTAGTGCACAGTGATGCTCCAGCATACACCAAAGGATTCGATGGGGACGGGGGTTATGACGTTACAGCTCCATTCCACCTCTGAAGAGATCGCAGTGAAATGAAAAAAGGGCTGATATTCCTTCTTTTTCAGATAAATTTGTTTTATTTTCTGGCATGCCACGAATTTGTTTTTCCTGTTAATCCAATATCCTCCTCAGTCCTGCGACCAAATTTACTTAAGACCACAAAATCCCTTTTCAAATGACTGAAATCACTGTTTTACTCGATAAATGAAAACATATATACTCAGTTCAAGAGACCTACAAATAAATTCGACAAATCTAAAAGTATTTTAATTTAAGGATTTTTTTAATTTTTCCCATAGTCGGCGGGCGCCACGATTGTCAATGCGGGGGTATGTTAATGCACAGTAACACCACAGCTAATCTCAAGTCTATTTCGTCTAAATCGGAAATCCGGTGCGGAAGAGTTGACTGTAAAAGTAGCTTATTAACTTTCATTTTTCAGTCGCATCTCCATGCCACACCGAAATATGGGGGTGCGGAGGGTTGAAGGGACTAAACCTCTTTTACCTGCCAAAACGGTCAGATTAAATGGTAAAAAAAGTTTGCTTCTTACTTTTTAGATCAATTCAATTACAGTCGAACCTCTATTTAACGAAATCGCTAAATCCCGGAAAAAAGTTCGTTATATGGAAAATTCGTCAGAGATTCAACTTTTAAAATACTTTAAACTAGATTTTAAATTCATAAACATAAATATTTTTACTAAAAGTAATTAATCACAATTTTTTTTTTAATAAATTATATCTTTTCTTTTATTTATTTTTCCCACCAATATCCATCATCAATTCATTTTTTCTATGTGTTTAAATCTTTGAAATCTGCAAGGAAAACAAAACATTGTCTGGAAACACTGTATTTTCTGTTTAAAGTAAATAGTAATACATTAAAATTAACGAATTTTAATGACATTATCGCATTTATTATTATTATAAAAAATAATTTTAATTATACATTAACATATGTGTCCTTAAATTTGATTTCTGAAAAACTCTGTTAATTATGCTTTATCTCATAATTGTGCCATCATATCTCATAATTATCTCATAAATGTGCTTTATCTCATAATATGTGTCGTATCTTTACAATGCACCAAAAACCACCTTCATACGTATTTTCTTCTAACTATAATCCGCGTCGGTTGTTTAAAATGATTTTAGCATTTCATTATACGAAGTTTTGTTAATTCCTGCATAATGATAATTTCCATCATCATCATATTCGTCTTCATCGCAATTCATTGCTGTATTGTTTTTATTTTTCACACTGTCGAAAATATCCAATTCGGATGTTTCCGAGACCTCAATTTAAGAATTAAGTGAAATACAATCATCAATCAGCACATCATGATTAATTTCTCATTGAATCCACATTTTTTTTAAGTTACACTAAGAGATTATCATCTTCGTCCTCCGTACTTACCAAATTCTCACTGCTGACAAAGAAGGTGCCTGGTAAAACCAGTTCAAGACCATTGAACATCATAAAACGTGTTTAAAGAAAGAATAAGTTTGAAATGTCCAGAAATATTTTGAGAAATGGGGAGAAAAAAAAATTTGGATCACAAGAAAAAGTTCGTTAAATTGAGAATGCACTTCGCTATTTGGAGGTTATTTTACGAAGAAATTCGCAAAATGTTCTTGGTTCCAAGGAAAAGTTCGCAAAATAGAGAGATTCGCAAAATAGAGGTTCGTTCAATAGAGGTCCGACTGTATACATATATTTGTCATGCATCGCACTTGTCTTTCTTGTTAGTCCCATATTAGTGCATAATGACACCTTAGCTAATCCCTTCAGAATTTTGGCTAAGTCAGAAGTCAGGCACACTATATATGTGCGGAAGAGCTGACTGTGAATGACATTCATTAACTTTTGTTTTTAACACTCGATTACTTCCTCGTATCTGTAAGATACACAGTGATTTCTTGTTTGACTGCAAAGACATCTTTGGAGTTCGGTAATGTCCCCTCCCCCCACTTATCTTCCTATTCTGTCTTAACTTTGCAGCCAGTATTTTTCATCTGGAACGGTTTAAAGTCCTTCGTATTACTTGTGCAATGCACAAGTAATAAACAAAGTCTTTATTTTATATATGTGTATGAAAATATTTTGTGTATACAAAAAATATTTTGTGTTTGTTAAATATTAATTTATTGTTAAACAAGAACCGTAGCCAGAATTTAGTTTCGGGGATTGGAAGAACAATTTTATAGATTTTAAGTTATAATGACTTTCTTTTAAATGAAAGTATATAAAAAAAAACAGTAACACTTTTCAACAGATTTCGACGTGGGACGGTCTCAGGATCGGACCCGTGCCCTCCCCCCTTCCCCCCAGATTTGAGTCTGAGTTAAAAAAAAAAAAATCTGAAATCCTCAGCAAATTTTCTGAAAGGTTACAGCAGAGGGGGAAAGGAGAGGCAATTCCTTCCTGCTGCTAATTATTTTTGTTGTAGTTTGGGTTAACTCTGTTTATATTCAGGTCAATTTCAGGCTGAGTGGGTTCGGGTTAACCAGATTTCTAAAAAGTTCAGCATATTATTTCAGTTTAAAAACTATACATATAATAATAAACACAGATATTTGTATGTGTTTTTATCATGACGCTTTGACGAAATTTGCATTTTCCTCGAACTTATGATAAAATTAGCTTTTTTCCGCGACCCTTTGACAAAATTCGCGTTTTTTTTTCGTGATCCTTTGTCAAAATTTGCGTTTTTTCCGCGAGTTTTTGATGAAATTCGAGTTTTTTTCGTGAACTTTTGCCGAAATTCGCGTTTTTTTACGAAACCCTTTGTCGAAATTTGCGTTTTTTTCGCGGCTTTTTTGACGAAATTCGCTTTTTTCTTGTCTTTTTGATGAATTTCGCGGCTCTTTGACGAAATTCGCGTTTTTTTTTATGGAAATGGTCGTGTTTTTTTCTTTTTTCGCTGCTGTTTGATGAAATTCGCTTCTTTCCGCAGTCTCTTGCCGAAAGTCACGTTTCTCTGTGGCTCTTCTTTGTGACCATGCTTTTTTTTTGCGATCCTTTAACGAAATTCGCGTTTTTTCCGCTTCCCTTTGACGGAATGCATATTTTTTTTAGCAGTCCTTTGCCAAAATTTGCGTTTTTCCTGCAGCCCTTTGAGAAGATTTGCGTTTTTCCTGCGGCCCTTTGAGGAAATTTGCGTTTTTCCTGCGGCCCTTTGAGGAAATTTGCGTTTTTCCTGCGGCCCTTTGAGGAAATTTGCGTTTTTCCTGCGGCCCTTTGAGGAAATTTGCGTTTTTCCTGCGGCCCTTTGAGGAAATTTGCGTTTTTCCTGCGGCCCTTTGAGGAAATTTGCGTTTTTCCTGCGGCCCTTTGAGGAAATTTGCGTTTTTCCTGCGGCCCTTTGAGGAAATTTGCGTTTTTCCTGCGGCCCTTTGAGGAAATTTGCGTTTTTCCTGCGGCCCTTTGAGGAAATTTGCGTTTTTCCTGCGGCCCTTTGAGGAAATTTGCGTTTTTCCTGCGGCCCTTTGAGGAAATTTGCGTTTTTCCTGCGGCCCTTTGAGGAAATTTGCGTTTTTCCTGCGGCCCTTTGAGGAAATTTGCGTTTTTCCTGCGGCCCTTTGAGGAAATTTGCGTTTTTCCTGCGGCCCTTTGAGGAAATTTGCGTTTTTCCTGCGGCCCTTTGAGGAAATTTGCGTTTTTCCTGCGGCCCTTTGAGGAAATTTGCGTTTTTCCTGCGGCCCTTTGAGGAAATTTGCGTTTTTCCTGCGGCCCTTTGAGGAAATTTGCGTTTTTCCTGCGGCCCTTTGAGGAAATTTGCGTTTTTCCTGCGGCCCTTTGAGGAAATTTGCGTTTTTCCTGCGGCCCTTTGAGGAAATTTGCGTTTTTCCTGCGGCCCTTTGAGGAAATTTGCGTTTTTCCTGCGGCCCTTTGAGGAAATTTGCGTTTTTCCTGCGGCCCTTTGAGGAAATTTGCGTTTTTCCTGCGGCCCTTTGAGGAAATTTGCGTTTTTCCTGCGGCCCTTTGAGGAAATTTGCGTTTTTCCTGCGGCCCTTTGAGGAAATTTGCGTTTTTCCTGCGGCCCTTTGAGGAAATTTGCATTTTTCCTGCGGCCCTTTGAGGAAATTTGCGTTTTTCCTGCGGCCCTTTGAGGAAATTTGCGTTTTTCCTGCGGCCCTTTGAGGAAATTTGCGTTTTTCCTGCGGCCCTTTGAGGAAATTTGCGTTTTTCCTGCGGCCCTTTGAGGAAATTTGCGTTTTTCCTGAGGTCATTTGTCGAAATTCACGTTTTTTTATGCAATCCTTCGTCGAAATTCACGTTTTTCCGCGGCCTTTTGATGAAATTCGCTTTTTTTCTGCGGCCTTTTGAAGAAATTCGCGTTTTTTCCAGATCCTTTGTCGAATTTTGCTTTTTTCCACGGGGTTTTGACGAAATTAGTGGTTTTTCCGCAGCCTTTTGACGAAATTCACGTTTTTCTGTGGCCCTTCTTTGTGACCCTGCTTTTTCTTTTTTTTTGCGATCCTTTAACGAAATTCGTGTTGTTTCAGCTTCCCTTTGACGAAATGCGTTTTTTATAGCGATCCTTTGTCGAAATTTGCATTTTTTCTGTGGTCATTTGCCGAAATTAGTGTTTTTTAATGCAATCCTTCGTCGAAATTTGCGTTTTTTCCGCGGCTCTTTGACGAAATTTGCATTTTTTTTCGTCTTTTTTGATGAAATTTGCGTTTTTCTGCGGCCTTTTGACGAAATTCACGTTTTTTTGTGTCCCTTTGACGAAATTCATATTTTTTCAGCTTCCCTTTGACGGAATGCATGTTTTTTTAGCAATGCTTTGTCGAAATTTGCAGTTTTCTGTGGTCCTTTGACGAAATTCGCGTTTTTTTTTAGGTCATTTGACAAAATTCGCGTTTTTGTGCAATCCTTCCTCGAAATTTGCATTTTTTCGCGGCTTTTTGTCGTCTTTTTGATGAAATTTGCGTTTTTCTGTGGCCTTTTGATGAAATTCACGTTTTCCCGTGTCCCTTTGACGAAATTCGCGTTTTTTGCGATCCTTTACGAAATTAGCTTCTTTTTCGCAGCCCTTTGACGGAATGCGTGTTTTTAACGATCTTTTTTTCGAAATTCGCGTTTTTTCCGCGACCTTTTGATGAAATTCGCGTTTTTTCTGCGGCCTTCTGACGATTCGGGTTTTTTCTGTGCTCATTTTAACGAAATTAGCGTTTCCTCTAGAATAATTTGACGAAATTTACGTTTTCTCCACTATCATTTGACGAAATTTGACTTTTTTTTCGCGATCCTTTGACAAACTTCGCTTTTTATCTGCGGCCGTATGACATAATTCCGGTTTTTTCCTTGATCCTTTAAAGAAACTAGGGGATCGAACCCGAGCTCCTCGGGTTACAGAGTATAGGTGAAAACCATTCTTTTCTTTTTAATTTTAATTATTTTTTTAGATGTAATATATATTTTAGATTGTCCACTAACATCAAAAAGAATTTTTATCTGAAAAATATCAATTATGCAATCAAATAAAGCTTTAAAATTTATTAAAAGCACATGCTACCGCATGCCAGGAGTTATTAGCCCAAGATTTTGCGACTTACGGCAGTCTTTCCGATCATTTCAGTGCTTTAAGTGTGTGGTTCAATCACATGTCTATTAAATTTGTTTCTTATTTACATTATTTTATTTATTTTTCTATAGAGGAAATTTTAATTTTGTTATGGACCATTAGACGGAAACAAATGCTGAACTTTTTACATTGTTTTAAGAGCAAACGGATTAATCTTTCGTAATCGAGCTACACATGATAGATAAATTGAAAAATAATTCATGCTTTAAAATCTATATATATTATGCTATCGTACGTGGCACAGAAATCGTGATTATTTCTTAATTGTTTAATGGCAACACCTGAATGAAACGCATCTCATTGGTTATTGTGCAATATTTTTAAAAAGAGAATAACAATAAATAAACAAAAGTTGAATTAATACATGTAGAACAAAACAATTTATATAATTTAAAAAAAAATAAAATAAAAGTAAACAAACAATTTATTAATAAATAAACAACAACATCCGGGTTACCATATCAAACAAAATAACGGCATTTTGGCGCCAGTTAACTACCTCGGTGCCTATATGACATTGGCATCAGAAAAACATCACGCCAACGTGGTGCGTATGACATCTGTGCTGTCTTTTATTCATCTAAAATACAATAAATAAATAAAGGTATTTTTCCTCCAGTATAGGTACTTGGCGAAATAGAGAAAAGGCCCTTGGCGAGAAAAAAAAATTGGCAACGTATTTTCTGGCAACCTATTTCATCAAAATATTTTTTTCGATTAAAGCTACATAAAAGTTGCTATGATAGCAAAAAGCTTGTACTTTTATGTTAGCTGGGCGGCGCAATTCTCGCCAATAGCATTTTTTATTTTTCTAGGGGTAAATTAAAACAATGCTTTGTTGAAATTAAATGGTTTATGGTATTTATTCTTTTCTTTTCTTTTTTTAAAGTATTTTTTTAAGTAAAATTCATGAATTTGAAATATTTCAGTTTTAAATTAAAGTTATCCATTTTAAAATGAGTGAAAGGATTATATTTTAATCTAAATTAATGAAATATGAAAAATGCAACGGTTACAATGTTTGGCGATTTATCACCTGTGCCCCACTAACATAAAAATACAGAGATCTTGATTTCTCTATCAGAATCTTCCGATTTGGCGAAGGATTGAGCAAGTAAATTAAATTAAATTATGAATAAAAGTAACATCATACAATGCCTAGCATACATTTAAGGGAGACCAAACTGGTCTCCACGGGCAGCTAGTTATTTTAAAAACCACAATAACTCAGTCAATTAAGATACAATTTTCAAACAAATTGCATTTGAAAGTAGATTTTTTCCTCTATTTGACTGTGTAAAAACTGAAAATGTGCGATATTTGGAAGCTTAAAAAATCGCTGACATAGCACACATTATAATTTCAATTTTTTCCCCAGTCTGTATGAGAAAATGGCAACAAAAGGTACAGTAATATATTATTTTCTTTCCTCCGTGATTATTTTCCCTCTACTTTCAACCCTCAATGAATTTCAACAAAAATGGAGTACTTCAGTTGCCACAATTACAAAAAATGTATTAAAAACTACAAAAAAATTAATATCTCAAAATTAAACTGAGATACAGCTTTCAAACAAATTGCATTAAAAAGTACATTTTTTTCCTTATACGACGGTGTAAAAATTTTAAATGTGCGATGTTTAGATGTTTAAAATTTTGCAGTAAAGAAAATTGTAAAATCAAAATTTCAATTCAAATTTCAAAGTGTTGCCATTCGCAAAATGGCATATGCGTTACGCACAGATATGTTTGTCCTTTATAATATAGATTGGAGATTTTTTTTGGGAACGATTGACGAAATTGATTTTTTTCGGCGACCATTTGTCAAAAATCGCGATAATTTTTTAAGTCCAAATTTTCGGGCTGATGACCGAATTTTTCAAATTTTCGGAAAATTCGGAACAAAGTCACCCTTGCACCCCCCCCCCCCCCCCCTCCCCTCTGGCTACGGCCTTATTGACAAAAATGATTTCTGTTTATAACACAATGCAACGTGTTTCGTAAGATTTAGAACATCATGAAAATTTAAGTCAGCCACCCCCCCCCCCCCCCCGAAATAAAATCCTGGGTACGCCACTGACTTGTACAATTTTTTTCAGAGCGCAGATCCACATGAAATAAGAACTTCGAATACTTTGAGCACTTGGTATGTGATCCCTGAAATCCAAGTCGAACTCATTTGTTTTTAGAGCAGAAAAGTGGCATAAGTCATGCATTTTTAAAGTTTCATAACTCGCTGAATTTTAGAGTTATATGAATGGGACTTTTTTTTGTCTTACTTGTCAGTGTAATAAGAGAATTTTACTAAATATAACTAATAGGACCGGGGACCGTATAAAAATTTAAATTTCGTAATTTTTTAAGAAATGTTTTTACTGACCCAAATCGCTTTTAAAACATTTCTTTACCTGATTTAAAACATTTTTGTAATTGGAACTATATGTCTATGACTAACGCTTTAGGAATTAGCCATTGGACACCGTTGAGACCGGACACCCTGTATAGTTTCTCGGCTGATAATCACACATTTCCCCTCGCACATTACCCACACACACACACTTCCCCTCGCACGTTATCCACACACACACACACTTCCCCTCGCACGTTACCCACACACACACTTCCCCTCGCACGTTACCCACACACACACTTCCCCTCGCACGTTACCCACACACACACACACACTTCCCCTCGCACGTTTCACACACACACACACTTCCCCTCGCACGTTCCCCACCCACACACACACACACACACACACACACACACTTTTCCCCTCGCACGTTACCCACACACACACACACTTCCCCTCGCACGTTACCCACACACACACACTTCCCCTCGCACGTTACCCACACACACACACACTTCCCCTCGCACGTCACACACACACATTTCCCCTCGCACGTTACCCACACACACACACATTTCCCCTCGCACGTTCCCCACCCACACACACACACACACACACACTTTTCCCCTCGCACGTTACCCACACACACACACACTTCCCCTCGCACGTTACCCACACACACACACTTCCCCTCGCACGTTACCCACACACACACACACTTCCCCTCGCACGTCACACACACATTTCCCCTCGCACGTCACACACACATTTCCCCTCGCACGTCACACACACATTTCCCCTCGCACGTCACACACACATTTCCCCTCGCACGTTACCCACACATTTCCCCTCGCACGTTACCCACACACACACACATTTCCCCTCGCACGTTACCCACACACACACACATTTCCCCTCGCACGTTACCCACACACACATTTCCCCTCGCACGTTACCCACACACACACATTTCCCCTCGCACGTTACCCACACACACACACATTTCCCCTCGCACGTTACCCACACACACACACATTTCCCCTCGCACGTTACCCACACACACACATTTCCCCTCGCACGTTACCCACACACACACATTTCCCCTCTCACGTTACCCACACACACACATTTCCCCTCTCACGTTACCCACACACACACATTTCCCCTCGCACGTTACCCACACACACACATTTCCCCTCGCACGTTACCCACACACACACATTTCCCCTCGCACGTTACCCATACACACATTTCCCCTCGCACGTTACCCATACACACACATTTCCCCTCGCACGTTACCCATACACACACATTTCCCCTCGCACGTTACCCATACACACACATTTCCCCTCGCACGTTACCCATACACACACATTTCCCCTCGCACGTTACCCATACACACACATTTCCCCTCGCACGTTACCCATACACACACATTTCCCCTCGCACGTTACCCATACACACACATTTCCCCTCGCACGTTACCCATACACACACATTTCCCCTCGCACGTTACCCATACACACACATTTCCCCTCGCACGTTACCCATACACACACATTTCCCCTCGCACGTTACCCATACACACACATTTCCCCTCGCACGTTACCCATACACACACATTTCCCCTCGCACGTTACCCATACACACACATTTGCCTCGCATATTATCCATATACATATGATCACATACTTTCTGTGCTTCACCCACCCATTACATGTGTTTCAAAACAAAAATTAATTTAAGAAATGTGACAGAAAGTAGATGCTTTGGATTTGAGAACATCTTTGAATATAGAATTGTTTAGGATTTCCTTAAACACCTAACACATAAATGTAAACAGTTTTATTAAAATACTGAAAAAATATTACATACCTTTTGCTTCAATTTGTTTCACTAATACTGTCTGATTCACTATCATTTCAAAAGTATAAGAGCCCGGAACGTGAACAATGTACAAGGCTCGATAACCATACTTCGGAATGATTTCAAGGTCTATGTCCATTACAAGGCCAGTGGATTCCATTTTTAGCAGGATTTTTAGATCTGGTATTTCACTGTCAGGAAAAGTAATCAGAAAGGATTCTAGGTGGCCTATATAAAAAGAAAAAGAACAGTTTTCAGTAATTCAATAAGTATAAAAGTAAAAATTATTTTAAAACACTTTTAATCATACAAAGTTGGTCTTGAAAATCATACCTAATTTTTTTGTTGCATTTTAATAAATTTTCCCCAAAAATTTCTAAAACATTAATTTGACATATGCACCGAACTCTCTGATAATAAATTCACTGGATTTTTTTTTATGTTTGGCAGAAAGTAGGGATGGGAAGAATATTCATCCAGTATTTGGAATTTGGCCTATTCGGCCCTTTTGCCGAATACTGAAGGCTTGATGGCTGAATACCTGCAGCCGAATATTTCGAGATATCACATCGGATATTACTAAAATCTCACCAAATATCACAAGATATCTTGCCAAATAAATTAAGGATAACAGATTTTTTTTTTTTTTTTTGGCACTGTTTTCTCTAATCCACACGGGCTACTTTCTAACACATTCATGAAGTCACTTGTTATAATTCCATAACTCAAATAACCATTTTCTTGTGAAATTCTGCAAAGTAAATTAAATTCCTCTAGTGGTAACTTACACTTATTTGAGTAGTTTTATTTATCACTAGTAGGCCAAAAACATTAAATGAGGAAGAAACTTGAGAACACAAAATCTTATTTTTGAATCATCTTATTTTTGATCTTCTCTTATTTTTGAATCTTATTTTTGAAGTTAAGGTGGTTTGTTTTTAACCCCACTATGGGGGCTCAGCCCCCCTGATCGCAACGCTCACCAACCCCCGCTTTGCGATACCGAATGGAATCACGAAGCAATCCCTATTTTCTAGTCAATCCCAGACATAATTGTTTTGAGTTTCCATTCTGAATCTAAATAAATAATCTTATAAATTTCCTCTCCCCTGAAATTTTCTCTTTGCCGCCTTTTCTTTGCCAACATATATGTGTAAAATTATACATATAGTGTTACGAATATTTTAAATAGTGTGTGTTTAAAAATAATGTAAATAGTTCAAATAAGCTCTATTCATAAGCTAATAAGGTACTTTTCCATTATATGGACAGCATTATCGCCAAGCCCATTAGTTGGCGCAAAATGAAAATCATGTGAATTGAAACATTTGAAAAATAAATGAAAAAACATTATCGATAGAGTGAGCATTTTAAAAATATAACTTTTGAAAATTACAGACTTTTACGAACTATTTTATTAAATCACAAATATATACTTAAAATAAGTGAACAAATAACTGTTATACAATAAAGTAATAAAATAAAAAATATTAAAATTACAAATATCTTTTAGCATAGCAGTAAACATTTCATTTTTTTGAACGAAGACGTCACCACATAAACTTTATGAGATGCGACTAAATGATGAACAGTTCCCTGATGTCTTTTGTTGCGCCATTTTGCAATGCCGTATAATCTCAACATTTTGAATATGAGTTCCAGTATTAGGGTCGACAAAATTGTATTTGTGATTTACTATGAAATGATCATAACCAGCACTTTGCAGTTCATCTGTTTTATATCTTTTCCAGCAATCTGTATAAATAATACTTCCATCAGCTACATTGTTTTCTATTGCCGGCATTAAAGTTTCAGCTGTACAATCGGGAATAGGAGTAAAGAAACATCCCATTGACAGAGATACCAAACACTGGTTTTCTCATCGCCTCCTATTTCCTATTTATCATAATTTCATACCACAATCATCTTTTTTATTTACAAATTCATATTTTATTTTTTATTTATTACTTCATTATAATAGCTCATAATATCAGTAATAAATGTTTCTAAAACTTAACTTACCTTTTTACTTCATTTCCGGACTGTATCTATCAGTTTTACATAATATATTAGTCCTGTAACGTCAATAGCTATCTCTATCTTTTTCCGTTCACGGACTCCATTTTCTTTGCAACCTGCATCGGCAAAACCACGTTTCAAAGTGATTACGTATTTCCGTAACGATATTTTTCCCGCCAGATGGCGACTGACAATATCGTATCTATTATCGAATCTATCATCGAATCTAGCTTTTGCATCGATTCGATGCCGTTCTGTGATTGGTCCGTTTCGTGGTCTCTGCTCCGAAACGTCGATTTCAATCCTAGCCATTTCATATAAATAACTGATCCGGACATCGTTAGTTTGCATTTTTATCTTCCTTTAAATGGAAGTAACTTTTCTCGACACTGAATGTTGGCTGGTCCAACATTCTGGAAGTATTGATTAACATACTTATTATCTTATTTTAACTATGAGTTTATTTTTAAATAGTTGTAAATCTTAAAGTTATGTCTGAAAAATATGTCTTCAAGCCTTCTGCAAACCGCCATTGTTATGGCGTGTTGTTATGTGTACAAGAATCACTGCTGTGTCAATCTTCATATTATTTGCTGTATCATCATCTAGTGTCATCGAAGTGAAATAAACGTTTTTCGTTAACTTTACTATTATGCATTTTGTTTTATTATCCTAGTTAAGAGATCGTTTTTCATATATGCTCATTTAAATATTTTCACTTCCAATACGTCCTATTTACCAGCCTTTACCTTCACTGGGTTTTTCTGCATGTTTAAATAGACTGTTACGTATATAAACCACACAGGTTATATTACGTCCAAGAATATGGGTTATGGGCGGACATAACCTAGGAAGTGTATGAGCTAATCGATCTCATAGGATAAAATGAAATATTATTTGCAATAAACCTGAACTTTTCCTGAGTTATCAAAACAAATTTTTACTTTAAATGCTGGTTATTGAAATTTTTTTTTTTTCAACGAACTTATATTAGTTACAGGATTCTTGCATATTTTAACGAACTCTCTTTAGTTATAGGATTTTTGCATATATTAACGAACTTTATTCCCAATTTGATGATTTTTCTACAATAGACTGGTTTACTTTACTGATTGATGATGAATTTTTCGTTTAGATAGATTACTTTTCTTCAACTTTAAATTTTTTTTTTTTTAAAGAAGTTAAAGGCACAGGTGAAGATAACGGACGAAAAGCTCGGGGAGGCGGTAGCACTTCTGGTACTTAAAAATATTTTTGGCTGTGTTTGAAATTTTTTTTTTCCCCATGATGGCCACAAATATCATAGATAAACTTAGTTCAAGGAACTATGCTACATGGTGTAGCGATATGAAATATTTGTTGTTAGAAAAAGGCCTGTGGGATATAATAAGTTTAAAACAGACGGTACCTGAAGTTAGTACGAGTGTTACTGCCGATATGGTCAGTCAATTTACCTCCCGTGCAAACAAGGCTCTTTCCTTGATTTTTCTTAATATAGAGCCAGAATTTAAGCGATTAATTGATGATTGTCAAGAACCAGTTGAAGCTTGGGAAAAATTGCACAAAAATTTTCATCCAGATTCACGTACTCATCATATGTCCTTGTTTAATGAGTTTATGGAAGAAAGGATAAGATATGGTGAATCTATAAATCTTTTTTCGACAAGGCTGAAGAAAATTTACCAAGAAATTAAGTCTATAGATAAAAATTTTGCTGAATGTTACTTAAGTTACCAATTCCTACGTTTTCTACCGTCAAATTACGACACTTTAGTACAACAGATATTGGCTAAACCTGCGGATATATTTAAATTTGATTTGGTGGTCGATGAACTGGTGGCTGAAGAGACCAGACAAAAGTTGCGTGATCGAGATAATGCTAAACAAGTGAACATCTCCAATACAGTAAAAGTGCAGAAATCGTTTAATGGAAAATCTCATTTTCGAAAATATCAAAGAAAAAGATGTTGGAAATGTGACAAATTGGGTCATTTACAGACCAATTGCTTTTCAAAGTCTCCAAATAACCGGTTTCGTCACAGAGATGTTTCTCCCTCTTCATATTCTCGACGTGGTCACTCCTCAAGCCGATCCAGTTCCCGTAATCGTTTCAAACAGTCTCCCGAGAGGTACCGCAGTGATACTTCATATTCTAGCCCGCCGGATGATGATTCCAACTCCATTTCCAGTTCCTACGACTCATCTCCTAGAGGTCTTAGAGGTTCCAGAGAACGAAGCAAGAATCCCAGGCACAAGCATACTAGACGTTCTTCTCCATATGTTTCTAATGACAGAGGTGGTGGCTCTCGCTCGAAGTTATCAAAAAGTACATGTAAGTCAAATCTTTTTATCTCACATTCTAGTTTGAGTAATGTTGTAAATGATTGTGACTGGATTTTAGATACGGGAGCGAGCCATCATTTCTGTAATAATAAAAATTTGTTTTCTAATTTTCAGGAACTAAATGATGAAATGTCAGTTGCTGTAAAAAATGTACTATTTCCCATAAAGGGTAAAGGGGAAGTTAAACTTCGTTTTGGTCAAAGGGTTTTTACCTTGTGTAACGTAATGTATTCTGATCAGTTACGTAGAAACCTTATTTCTGGTCCTCAGTTAGATTTAAATGGTTTGACCTTTCAGGGTCATAATGGTGAGGTGAAAGTCCGTCGGGGGGCCGAGTACTTGTTTAGCGCATATTTAAAAGATCGAATTTATAAGCTGTATCCAAAAATTCCAATCTCTGTTCATAAATCTGTTAAATTTGAAACTTCTGCCGTTAAACAGGATGAAAAAATGTTACATTGGCACCGCAAATATGGTCACATAAGTCCTTCTTTAATTGCACATACAAGCCGTAAGCAAGGCGTACGTGGCTTACCAGGACTAAAAGAGACCAATTTATTTTGCGAATCATGTAAATTTGGCAAGTTAAAGAATATTTCACATAAATTTAACAAGAATATCCGCTCTAATCATCCACTTGAGCTTCTGTATGCAGATTTGTGGGGTCCATGCCGTATAGAAGGAAGAGGTGGCGAACGTTACTTTTTGTCGATTATTGATGACTTTTCCCGCCGTGTGTCAGTTTACCCGTTAAAATTGAAATCCGACACGTTTGATGTCGTTAGAAAGCATATTATACGGGCAGAAACATACCTGAATAGGAAAGTCAAGAGCTTTCGGACTGATAACGGTGGGGAGTTTGACAACATTTCTTTTACGCGTTTTTTTGATGAAAAGGGTATTCGCCACGAGTTCACGAATTCGTACACACCACAGCAAAATGGCGTTGCGGAACGTTTCATGGCTACGGCAGCAGACGGGATTAGAACATTACTAATTGATAGTAATTTAGACCCAAAATTCTGGCCAGAGGCTTTAAAATACTTTGTATACAGCTGGAATAGAATCTGTCCAAAACTTCTGGGGAAAACGCCTTTCGAACTTTATGGTAATAGAAAGCCATCTGTCCGGCATTTAAAGCCGTTTGGTACGGAAGCATATGTTAAAATTCCAAAGCAAAGGTCGTGGAAACTGGAAGCACGTGCCAGAAAGGGATTTTTGGTAGGGTACGCATTTCGTACACGTGGTTATAGAATTTGGATACCAGAAACAGATGATATTGTTGAATCTTCAAATGTGTGTTTTAATGAATGTACAACTGGGGTAAGACGCAGTGTAGCTGTACTGGGCACCGATGATTATGCCCTCTTCCCTCCCAAAGCTAAGGTTAATCGAGATGTTGCCGTTGAAGATGAACCTGAGGCTATCCCAGGTCCTTCCGGCAGTTCTCAAGATTACCCGCTTGGGAGGGGGGAGGACAAGGATTCGGGGTCCAGTGACACTATTCAGCCAACTATTCTTAAAGATGTTTGTTGGCTTAGAAAACCTGTCATGCGTAGAAAAAAAGATCGTATAGACATCTATTACTATGGAATGGGTAAAAACGACAGGTTACGTTCTTTAAATGAAGTAAAGAAATACTGTGAAGAAAACAATATTCTATTTAAGCCTGAAATTTTTGATTTTACTCAGGCCAATTCTTATTCTGGTATAGTCCCCATTCCTGAAGAATCCTCTCCTTCTGATAGTGAAGATGACAATTCTAGCGAGTCTAGTTTTTCACATATATCCGCATGACTAGCTAACAATAGTGAAATTCCCAGAACATTTAAGCAGGCATGCAGATCAGAACAGAGCTCGATCTGGTAGGAAGCAATGAAGCTCGAAATGAAGGTTATGAGAGACCGTGGAGTTTGGCATTTGGAAGAATTACCGGTACATGTCACTCCAGTAGGTTGCCGGTGGGTTTACACGACGAAACGGGATGAATTTGGACGGATCGCCAGGCACAAGGCTAGACTTGTTGCCCAAGGGTTCAAACAAATAAAGGGAGAGTCCTACGAAGAGACTTTTAGCCCTGTTGTGAACTTTGGCGTTATCCGATTCTTTTTCTCCCTTCTTGTTTCGTGTAGCAGGTGGTCACACACTCAGTGTGACGTGACCTGCGCCTACCTGTATGCACCACTGAGTGAGGATGTGTATATGAACCAACCTCCCGGATTCTCAGAGCCTGGAAAAGAGCATTTATATTGCAAACTAGATCGCGCTTTGTATGGTTTACATCAAAGTGGGAGAGAGTGGTTCATGGAAATTCATAAAGCTCTACTACAGATTGGTTTTAAGAAATTTTCAACATGTAATTGTGTTTACATTTTTAATTCTAATATTTTATTACTATTGTATGTGGACGACATAGTGATCTTTGGAAAAACTCAAAAGCTTATAGATAACGTCTTAAAGAAATTAAAAGAAAGATTTGATATAAAGGAACTGGGTAGAACTAGAAAGCTATTAGGTGTTGAATTTGAAGATACTCAATCAGGAGTTATCATACACCAGCAAAACTACATTCAAGATGTATGTAATAGATTTAGTTCTTTTAAAATTCCAGTCTCATCATTACCTATAAGTAAAGGTATTATTTTTTCAAGATCCAGTTGTCCAGTATCCGATCATGACATTCAGGAAATGTCCCGTTTTCCTTACCGTAATTTATTGGGTTGTCTTTCTTTTGTTGCGAACCGTACTCGACCCGACATTTGCTATGCCGTGAATTTACTGAGCCAGTTTCAGGCAAACCCAGGTATAGTCCATTGGGATGGGTTGCTACGATTGCTAGGATATTTAAAATCTACTATGCATTTTAAGCTGAAACTCTCGTGCAGGTCTAACGATCTCACGATCTTTACTGATGCCGACTTTGCGGCTAACCGCGACGATCGGACCTCGGTTGGCGGTCAAATAGTCATGCTTGACGAGGCTCCCGTCGATTGGCGCACTTTTAAAGAAAAGTGCGTCTTGTTATCGACCATGGAGTCTGAATTCGTCGCAATGACTGAGGCCGTCAAGAACCTGGTCTGGTTTGACCGGATACGTCGCGAGTGTGCACAGGAGGGGATCGTACCTGTACTGGGGAGGACAGCTGAGATGAAAGCAGATAATCAAGCAGCAATAGATTTTGTTAAATCTCCTGTGGAAAATTACAAATCCAAGCATATTGACGTTAAGCTGTTTTTTATTCGGGATTTGTTTAATAGGGGGGAATTTTTGCTCAGTCACGTGCGTAGCAGATCAAACCTGGCGGACATTTTTACCAAGCCATTATCCAAAAATGAGATTTTGAGTTTTATAAAGCTTCTGTTCATGATGGAAAGTACTTATTAGATTTTCATATAGTTCATCTCATTTCCATATATAAATTTTTCATATCATATATAAATTTTTCATACATCGTACCCATGTTTATGCTGGTGAATTTTGTTGAATCCTTTTAAGCTTTTTGTTGTTACACTGTACCGAAATGTTGTTAAATTCAGTTTAAAGGATAAGTGTAAACGATTGCTATTTTGATTCCTGTTCATTTGCCAGTATATATATTTTTTTTTTCATGCGTTACCAGCTATCTTGACCATTGTCTAAGTTTAATTGGTTAGAGTTTAAAAAAAAAAAAAAAAAAAAACTTAAAATCAACCATAAATATATCTTAGTAAAAGGGTTTCTTTCTTATAAAACAGCTTTTAAATATTTAAAGAAATCTTATTTTAAACTGTTTGTATCTGTGCTTATACAATGAATTTTTTTATGCATATCATTAATTTGTGTTTATCTATTCTAGGCATCTAGAGCGACACCCAATCTATGTGTATGTATGATCCCTGCTAGCGGGAGACTAAAAGTGGTATAAATGTGCCCTTAATTCATTCTCAATGGATTTGTACGTTAGTTTGTTGAAAGAGCCGTCGTTTTTGTTGCTTGAGCCTAGATGCCTGGATCTCAACTTCTCATAATTGCTTAAAATTTTATCTATATGAATTGTTTAAAATTGTAATAAAAATATTTTTCAATTGTAACTATTGTGATCAAGACATCTTGGAGAGCTGGTGATAACGTTTCCAAATTGGGAACTGTTATATTTTTGAAATGGTACGTCATCATTTTCTTTTTTGTAATTTAAATTGTATGAGAATTTTGCACTTTTTTAAAGTTAACTTCTTTGTTAGGCTTCTGTTAATCTTCAGTCTGAGATACGTATACCTCTGTCTTTAGGCAAAGAAGATCTGTTATTAGCCAACAAATTGTTTTGAAGAGTTAATTGATTTTTCTCGTTTAGCAAATTCTCTATACATTTTCACTTAAACTTTAAAATTTAAATTAACTTGTTCTTTTATGAACTTTCATCATTTAAATTTTTTTTCTAGTCATTTGTTAAAATTGTTAAATTGTTAGTTCATGTTCGAAGTATATTTAAAAACTTCGTTTAAAGTTTTTTTGACTTCTACTTTTTTGAAGTTCAAGTTTTTCAACTTTTCAATTATTGGAGTTGTTTCACGTTTGGGGTTCAGAAATGAACTAGATGTATTTCTTCAAGTTTTTATTTTGAAGCAATCGTAACTTTTCAAATTTAAAATGTTTCACCTTTCAAATTTTCACCTTTTTAAAAAAAAAAAAAAAAGTTAAATTTTTTTTTTGTTCGTCAAATAGTTTTGGTGAGTTGGGTTGAATGGTGATATCTATGGATTTTTCAATCCTTTGCTCTCTGAGTTAACTTTTTTATAGTTATCTCTTTATTTAAAGAGGCAATGAGAGGGGGGGCATTTGACAGAGATACCAAACACTGGTTTTCTCATCGCCTCCTATTTCCTATTTATCATAATTTCATACCACAATCATCTTTTTTATTTACAAATTCATATTTTATTTTTTATTTATTACTTCATTATAATAGCTCATAATATCAGTAATAAATGTTTCTAAAACTTAACTTACCTTTTTACTTCATTTCCGGACTGTATCTATCAGTTTTACATAATATATTAGTCCTGTAACGTCAATAGCTATCTCTATCTTTTTCCGTTCACGGACTCCATTTTCTTTGCAACCTGCATCGGCAAAACCACGTTTCAAAGTGATTACGTATTTCCGTAACGATATTTTTCCCGCCAGATGGCGACTGACAATATCGTATCTATTATCGAATCTATCATCGAATCTAGCTTTTGCATCGATTCGATGCCGTTCTGTGATTGGTCCGTTTCGTGGTCTCTGCTCCGAAACGTCGATTTCAATCCTAGCCATTTCATATAAATAACTGATCCGGACATCGTTAGTTTGCATTTTTATCTTCCTTTAAATGGAAGTAACTTTTCTCGACACTGAATGTTGGCTGGTCCAACATTCTGGAAGTATTGATTAACATACTTATTATCTTATTTTAACTATGAGTTTATTTTTAAATAGTTGTAAATCTTAAAGTTATGTCTGAAAAATATGTCTTCAAGCCTTCTGCAAACCGCCATTGTTATGGCGTGTTGTTATGTGTACAAGAATCACTGCTGTGTCAATCTTCATATTATTTGCTGTATCATCATCTAGTGTCATCGAAGTGAAATAAACGTTTTTCGTTAACTTTACTATTATGCATTTTGTTTTATTATCCTAGTTAAGAGATCGTTTTTCATATATGCTCATTTAAATATTTTCACTTCCAATACGTCCTATTTACCAGCCTTTACCTCCACTGGGTTTTTCTGCATGTTTAAATAGACTGTTACGTATATAAACCACACAGGTTATATTACGTCCAAGAGTTTTCTATTGCCGGCATTAAAGTTTCAGCTGTACAATCGGGAATAGGAGTAAAGAAACATCCCTGTGTTTCATGGCATAAACCACCCAACACCCATTGAAGAGGAAGAACACGCCCTGCATTGCTTTTTCTTCTGGTAAAAAGACTTTCATCTACTTCTATAATTTTATTAGGTCCACCTATTTTGTCATGAACATAAAGCATTTGCGCAAACTTCTCTCAAATAACTATTCCAGTCTATTGTGTTGTGGTTCATATCAAGTTGCAGCTCACAAAACTCAATCGATGTCAACTCTTGGCACTATAAATATATCAACCTCAAAGTATTGAGAAAAGACAGCCGCGATCCTTCAAACCATGTTTTTTGTTGTATTCCTATGCTTTCTTCGCATGATCGTAAGCTACATCTCCATTTCAGATTTCCAGAACTTATCTATTATTCCATTTCATGTTTTTTAACACAACCTTTTATTATGCAGAATTCCAAATTCCTGAAACAGTTTTATCACAACTTTCTCATCACCTCGTAATTGCTAAACGGTAAAATCCATCTCAGCATCAGTAGTAAAAGTAAATTATAACTTTATAGAAATAAAATCATGTTTAATTCAAATAATAGCAAATTAGAAAGCTTTCCAAGGTTAAGGTTAAATAATAATCATCCACTAGATTCACATTTCATAAATAACAAATCCCAATGTTTCGCATGGTTTACAATAAAAATCCTTTTCACGATCAGGGTTGAAATAATTGGCATATTTTGGCATGCTGTCCGTATAATGGAAAAGAACCGCTAATGTAAGTTTTTGTTGCATTGAAATATCTCAATTTGTTGATTTTCTGCAAGCAAGTAAACCCCATTGGATTCCAGTTTGAGTCTATGGAAAGTTGGCAAAATACTGGAAATAGCGCAAAGTTGGTGTCACTTTTGACAACTAATTTTGGTCACCAAATTTGGCGATATATCGCCAGATTGGACATAAACTTTCCGACATTTGGTGGCAGAGTCGTTAACCCCCCACTCCCTCATAGCATCAGAAAGCTCTGACCAATCAAATGTGTTTCGCGGTATCTACGCAGATTTTCCATTGGTCCATTTCCAAATCGTTACTTTTTTTTTTTTTATATATATATAGAGAGAGAGAAGGATTTGTAATGCAACCATCCTGAACTTTTTCTTAAAGTTATACTTGTAGAAATCACTTAACCGTCTAGTGCATGCTTTTATTATTTTCCTTAAATATATAGTGTAGAGTAGACTCAAATCCACACAGATTGGGACCAGAGGTTGTGCAGATTTTAGAACTTTGATGTTTTCTGGTCGTTGCTTTGTTTATTTTTTTTTAAACAGTAATCTGAATGTAATAATACAATCAAAATTATAATGAATGCTTGCAATATAGTAAAATAATTAAGCAAAGTAATAAACTAAAATTATGAAAAGTAAAGGTCAAGTAAAAAATTAATGCTTAATTAAATATGCATAATAAAGATGAGATACATTTTCCTTGAATTATTCAATGAATCTTTCCTCATCAGGGTGCCCTATTAATTCATATCAAAATCAAAGTAAGGTAGTTTAATTTCAGGTTAAGCCAGTCTTTATTACCAAAAAAACTTGATTAATACATAAACATATTTGGTTAAAAGATTGTGATTACCAGTGATAAGCAATATCTTGATTTTTTTTTTTTTTTTTTTTTCAGAAATAAATGTATACAGTAGAAAAGTCATAAATCCACTCTATTTGGGAGAAGACATTGTGCGGATTTAAGAATTTTGCAGATTTTAGGTCATAAAAAGAACAATTAATAAAGGTTTAAAAAAACAAATAGCACAAATAAAATAAAACATTAATAGCAACACACTTTTATATTAGATTAATTATAAATGAAAATTTTAATAAATAGAAAAGGAAAATATCTGAAAACAATATAAACAAAACAACTTATTTTTTAAACTTTCAAAACATTTGTTCAATTGTGGCCTGTTTCAATACTTTAGGTTTGTTCAAGTTTTTTTTTTTTTTTTGCAGGTCGGAGATGGTCATTCATTCCTAATCACTCACACAATTTTGTTGGTTTGGTATTTCTCTCTTAAATTTAAACCCTCATCAAACTGAATTTTCTCAGACTTATCCAAGTCATCATAATTGCTTTTGGCTGGATTCAAAATGATACTTCACCAGATACTTTCAGATAATTCATTAGAAAAAATATTGAAAAACAAGTTAAATGATGAATAAAAATCTCTTGCACATAATTAGATACAGATCAACAGATAGAGTCAATGTCACTGAAATTTCCAAATATATTTCTCAAACAAATCAACATCCATGTGCATGTTCTCTTCATTACAGTCTTCTCTTCACTTCAGCCCCAATTTTCACTGCATTATTTGTAAATATAGATGAAAATGTCCTAAATCGATCATTCGCTTTGGAATAACATCATTTTCTCACAACTTCATTCGATACTTTTTGGTTACCCGGGTGCCACTATTACATACACATACAGACATGCATGCATATTACATACACATGCATGCATATTACATACACATGCATGCATATTACATACACATGCATGCATATTACATACACATGCGTACACGCATGCATATTATATATGCATACACATGCATATTATATACACATGCATACACGCATGCATATTATATACACATGCATACACGCATGCATATTATATACACATGCATACACGCATGCATATTATATACACATGCATACACGCATGCATATTATATATGCATACACATGCATATTATATATGCATACACATGCATATTATATATGCATACACATGCATATTATATACACATGCATATTATATACACATGCATATTATATACACATGCATATTATATACACATGCATATTATATACACATGCATACACGCATGCATATTATATACACATGCATACACGCACACATATTATACATGCACGCATACATACATACATACGCACACATAAATACATGCACGCATACATACATACATACGCACACATAAATACATGCACGCATACATACATACATACGCACACATAAATACATGCACGCATACATACATACATACGCACACATAAATACATATGCACGCATACATACATACATACGCACACATACATACATATGCACGCATACATACATACATACGCACACATACATACATATGCACGCATACATACGCACACATACATACATATGCACGCATACATACGCACACATACATATGCACGCATACATACGCACACATGCATATGCACGCATACATACACACACATGCATATGCACGCATACATACACATACATGCACGCATACATACACATACATACATGCACGCATACATACACATACATGCACGCATACATACACATACATACATGCACGCATACATATTATATATACATACACATACATACATGCATATTATATATACATACACATACATGCATGCATATTATATATACATACACATACATGCATGCATATTATATATACATACACATACATGCATGCATATTATATATACATACACATACATGCATGCATATTATATATACATACACATACATGCATGCATATTATATATACATACACATACATGCATGCATATTATATATACATACACATACATGCATATTATATATACATACACATACATGC
Source organism: Maratus speciosus (assembly GCA_963932465.1). Taxonomy (NCBI): domain Eukaryota; kingdom Metazoa; phylum Arthropoda; class Arachnida; order Araneae; family Salticidae; genus Maratus; species Maratus speciosus. The sequence goes on from OZ010797.1 coordinate 106,837,089, forward strand.
ATATTATATATACATACACATACATGCATATTATATATACATACACATACATGCATATTATATATACATACACATACATGCATATTATATATACATACACATACATGCATATTATATATACATACACATACATGCATATTATATATACATACACATACATGCATATTATATATACATACACATACATGCATATTATATATACATACACATACATGCATATTATATATACATACACATACATGCATATTATATATACATACACATACATGCATATTATATATACATACACATACATGCATATTATATATACATACACATACATGCATATTATATATACATACACATACATGCATATTATATATACATACACATACATGCATATTATATATACATACACATACATGCATATTATATATACATACACATACATGCATATTATATATACATACACATACATGCATATTATATATACATACACATACATGCATATTATATATACATACACATACATGCATATTATATATACATACACATACATGCATATTATATATACATACACATACATGCATATTATATATACATACACATACATGCATATTATATATACATACACATACATGCATATTATATATACATACACATACATGCATATTATATATACATACACATACATGCATATTATATATACATACACATACATGCATATTATATATACATACACATACATGCATATTATATATACATACACATACATGCATATTATATATACATACACATACATGCATATTATATATACATACACATACATGCATATTATATATACATACACATACATGCATATTATATATACATACACATACATGCATATTATATATACATACACATACATGCATATTATATATACATACACATACATGCATATTATATATACATACACATACATGCATATTATATATACATACACATACATGCATATTATATATACATACACATACATGCATATTATATATACATACACATACATGCATATTATATATACATACACATACATGCATATTATATATACATACACATACATGCATATTATATATACATACACATACATGCATATTATATATACATACACATACATGCATATTATATATACATACACATACATGCATATTATATATACATACACATACATGCATATTATATATACATACACATACATGCATATTATATATACATACACATACATGCATATTATATATACATACACATACATGCATATTATATATACATACACATACATGCATATTATATATACATACACATACATGCATATTATATATACATACACATACATGCATATTATATATACATACACATACATGCATATTATATATACATACACATACATGCATATTATATATACATACACATACATGCATATTATATATACATACACATACATGCATATTATATATACATACACATACATGCATATTATATATACATACACATACATGCATATTATATATACATACACATACATGCATATTATATATACATACACATACATGCATATTATATATACATACACATACATGCATATTATATATACATACACATACATGCATATTATATATACATACACATACATGCATATTATATATACATACACATACATGCATATTATATATACATACACATACATGCATATTATATATACATACACATACATGCATATTATATATACATACACATACATGCATATTATATATACATACACATACATGCATATTATATATACATACACATACATGCATATTATATATACATACACATACATGCATATTATATATACATACACATACATGCATATTATATATACATACACATACATGCATATTATATATACATACACATACATGCATATTATATATACATACACATACATGCATATTATATATACATACACATACATGCATATTATATATACATACACATACATGCATATTATATATACATACACATACATGCATATTATATATACATACACATACATGCATATTATATATACATACACATACATGCATATTATATATACATACACATACATGCATATTATATATACATACACATACATGCATATTATATATACATACACATACATGCATATTATATATACATACACATACATGCATATTATATATACATACACATACATGCATATTATATATACATACACATACATGCATATTATATATACATACACATACATGCATATTATATATACATACACATACATGCATATTATATATACATACACATACATGCATATTATATATACATACACATACATGCATATTATATATACATACACATACATACATACATGCATATTATATATACATACACATACATACATACATGCATATTATATATACATACACATACATACATACATGCATATTATATATACATACACATACATACATACATGCATATTATATATACATACACATACATACATACATGCATATTATATATACATACACATACATACATACATGCATATTATATATACATACACATACATACATATTATATATACATACACATACATACATACATGCATATTATATATACATACACATACATACATATTATATATACATACACATACATACATACATGCATATTATATATACATACACATACATACATGCATATTATATATACATACACATACATACATATTATATATACATACACATACATACATATTATATATACATACACATACATACATACATATTATATATACATACACATACATACATACATATTATATATACATACACATACATACATACATATTATATATACATACACATACATACATACATATTATATATACATACACATACATACATACATATTATATATACACATACATACATACATATTATATATACATACACATACATACATATTATATATACATACACAATCTGAAATTGGCAGATGTGCCGTGAGAGCTTATATCTCAAGAACTAAAGCATGGAATTTCATCAAACTTCATCATATTCAGTTACATGGATGACTTTTTGGTGTATATCGTACTACAGATGATTTTTTTTCTGTGCTGTCTTTTTTAGGATTTGAGATTTTTATATCTCTGCACCTATTGAATAGAATTGCACCAACCTTTATGCTTTTTCTGAAAATCAATACTGTCAATTTTGGCTTAGTAGCAGGCAGTGCTATCTTATGCCCGTGAAAGAGATTCCTTATTGGATCCACAATCATAGAGTCCCGCACGGGTCGGAATTTCCAGGACTGGGTCCGGCCCGACCCACACAAAAACAATCTTGCCCCGGCCCATTTATATTTTCACAGTTCAAGACCCGGCCCGTACAACAATCAGTGAAAACAGGCCCGGCCCGTCGAAAAATCAAATGAGACCTGACTCAATTTCTACAAAAAGATCAGATTTTTCTAAACATACAATAAAGATTCTTTTAAAGAATATTGTATACATATTTATGGGCTAATTTTACAGTATATTTTCAAATTACTATGTATTTGCAAGACAGAAAATACACAATAGCGACATTAATGATTACTTAGATTCTCAGACATTTCAACATTCAAATGAAAATTCATTAAAAAATTAATGTAGTTTAGAATAAAAGAAAAAAGAAGGATTAAAAAAATTTTTTTGAAGGTGTATAATAAAAAGCAGATGTGAAACTTTTTTTCTGCCATTTAATAAGGCTTTTCTGAAATCCAAAGAAGCTTTATGATACATTTCTTTTCGGAAACACATAAGATTGGCAGGTGTTCTTATTTAGAAACTATGTAATCGAATAACGTTATTTTTTGAAAAAGGCAATATAGCTTTGAGAAAATTCTATCAAAGTTAAAGTTTTGAATCTAATTTCCGGAAGTGATACCACGGGAAGGGAGAAAAACCTGCAGTCATGTGTGACAAGAATCTCTTATATCTCGGTAAGTTATTTATTTAAAAAAAGGGGGGGGGGGAACACTATTCGATTCCAAATCCCTTCAATAGTCAGGTATGTCAATTTTAAGCTTTTACAGTAAAAAATTAGTCAGAAAATGTGTCAGGAAATTTTTCATTGTTGAGCAGAGCATTTGAGAACCACCTTGAGGTATATTTCCAAAGATTCTGATAAGAGAAATTCATTATTGCTATTAATATTTTACAAAACAAATTACCTTCCCTACACAACACATTCTGAGAACAATAAAGTCCAGTTCCGTCCCTGCTCGACTATGTAGAAAAAAATGCAAGCCTGATCTCGGCCCGGCCCGAGTCTGCTAAAAAAATTAAGCCATGGCTCAGAAACAATGTAACTGTCTGATGCTGATCTCTATGCTGGACATGTTACATTTCTGTATTGATATTGTCAAACTAGCATCAGCTTGTGACACACATTTATGCTAATTACTTATTATCGTGAAAGTCCCATTCATTGAAAATTACTCATATTTTATCGGCCCGGCCCATCAATTTTGTTTCTCGGCCTGGTCAGTTGTAAATTTTTTTCTAAATCTGCTGGCCCGGTCCATTTGAAAATTCACCTTCATTTTGCCACCGCGGTCCGGGCCGAATATGGACCTCAGGCAAAGCCTGGGCCTGTGGAGACCTCTACCACAATCAATACATGCAGTTATTTCTACTGAGTAACTATCTTTAAAGGGTAGTTTATTCATTATTAGTTATTCTTGCAACTTTCATCCACTTTTAAGCACATATTTATGTAGAAATTGTTTCTCTAATCTTTCAGTTTTGTTATCTTTCGTTGAGTTTTAATTAATTTTGCTTCTTTATTTGGGAAATTTATAATTTCTAAAAATTTAATCAGTTTTGCAAAACAGCTTTGCATTTGACTAGAGCAATTTAATGCACAATCGTTTTTATTTTTTTTTTAAATGTATTTTGTATTTTAAATGTATTTTCAAAATACATGTATTTTATATTTTGAAATTTGGAAAGTATTTTGTATTTTAAGTTGAAAAAACAATGTATTTTGTATCGAAAATAGTTTTTCGATGTATTTTGCCCAACTCTGATTTTCTTGAAAAGTCATGTTTAGTGTACCAAATGTTTAAATGAGCTCTGATTATGTATTATTTAACAGTTCTGTATTTTAAATTAAATGATTTTTACAGCCTTTTTCGCATATAAGTGAGCAAAAGTTGTAATTGTTTGACTCATTCGTCAGTTTCTCTCTGTCTTTATTATGTTCCTCACTCTTCCTTCTTTTTTTCGATGCATTCAGAGTCACATATTTGGGTGACTGACCACAGCATGTCTCAACAGCAAATCTGGAAGGAGATGAGAAGGTGGAGCAGAAATAAAATGGAAACAATCAGTCATCATGAGGATGAGGAAGGAAATAGGAGAGGGGGGGGGGGGGAAACTGTGGGATTGGATGTCATTTTCTGCTCTATGGAATGTATTTTTTTGCCGTAAAAAATACAGATATTGATAGAAGATTCAAGTAGTGAAAACTTTTGAAGCAGGCAGTTAGACTAAATCAGAATTTGAACCAGGGCTTTCAAAAGCAGACACTCCCAAAAAGATTTCTTTCTCACACAGAGTTGGCTGCATTCAAAACAGATATATCGGATACGGAAATTGCGTCAAGAGCTTCATCCGTATGTCAAGATGCAGGAATTGTGACAGCATAGGAGAATATTTACCGATAAAGAGAAAGTCAGGGGCAGAAAAAGAAATTTGGAAAGACCAGAAGGAAGAATATCTTGGAGAAAGAAAAATTACAAGCATATTCTTTGATGATAGAAAAGATAAAACGATCTTCATAGAAAAAAAGGGACAAGTGGCACCACCGAGAGAAAGAGGAATCTCATATAATAATGGGGTACGAAAATCTTTGTGTTGATTTCTTCAAGCCTATTCTTGTTTCATGGACATCAGAAATGCAAAAGACTGAAGATTTGAGTATTCCATTAGTCTAGCTTTGATTGGGCTGGCAAAGTTCTTCGGTCCCATGCTTCCACCATCTAGTTTAAACAGTTGATGTCAGTGTTGAAGTTAGAAAATTATATAATGATTTTGCTATTTATCTGCAGTAACCGGAATGAGGTGTCAAGTGACCCAAATTTTCCGAATCCCGTTCAGACAGCACGATGATATGTGCTCAGTCTCTCTGGACTATGCTGCTTGTCCCCTTTTTTCTATGAAGTTAGTTTTATTTTTTCTACCATCAAAAAATATGCTGTAATTTTTCTTTTTCCAAGATCGATGTCGAGATCCTTCTCTGCTGTCACAATTCCTGCATCTTGAAGCACAGATGAAGCTCTAAATGCCATTTATTTATCTCATATAGCTGTTCTAAATGTGGCGAACGTTGTGCGAGAAAGGGATATGTGTTAGAAAGTGTCTGCTTTTGAAGGCCTTTGTTCAAATTGTCATTCAGTCAAACTGCCAACTTCAAAGTTCCCACTACTCGAATCTTTTGACAATATCTGTATTTTAGAGCAGAAAAAAATAAACATCCCATCTTGCAGTTTATCTGATCTCCTATTTACTCCCTCATCCTCATGACTGATTGCATTCTCATTGCAGGGTTCCCAGCAAACATGACAAGCAAATTCCCTGATTTTCCCTGACCAAATCGCAAAAATTCCCCGACTTTCCCTGCCCAAATGGGTATACAACGAAATTTGCTACTTATTTTCACACAATCCTTTGTCAAAATTAGCGATTTTTTTCTGCAATCGATCAAATAACTATTTTTTATTTATTTACTCTTTTTTTGCAATTGTTTATTGAATTTCGTGATTTTTTTCCAAGATTATTTGATGAATTTCGTGACATTTCACTTTTTCTCCAAGACTTTCCCTATATACTTTGAAATTTCCCCGACTACTTTGAAATTCCCTGACTTTCCATGATGTGGGGAACCCTGCATTGGTTTCTACTCCACCGTCTTCTCTGCTTCCAGATTTGCTGTCAAATCATGCTGTGGACCGTCACCAAATATGCAACACTACATGCGTAAAAAAAAGAAGAGCGAGGGATATAAAGACAAGAGAAAGAAACTGGTGAACAAAATCAAACAATACTGCCCACTTATAAGCAAAAAGACTATAAAAATTGCCTAATTTAAAATACACATAACTATTAAATAATACAAAATCAGAGCTCATTTAAACATTTTGGAACATTAAACATGACTTTTCAAGTAAATTCAATTATAATAAATTTAACTTAAGTTTTTCTAAAAAAAATTCTAAAATCAGCATTTTAGCAAAACTAAGCCCATTTGTGGCAAATCAAGGAATTTTCCAAAAAATTTGAAATTTTTGTGTGAACTTAGTGTCACTATTGGCCCTATCTCTGCACTACCATTATCGAAAATCTAAAAAAAAGTTTTTTCGGCCCACTCTACTATTGAGGCTTGTTTGTTCAGAAATATCCTCGAAAAGTTGTGGAAGAAAAAAAAAAATCATATGGTGTTTAATGATAAAACACTCTCAAGCAAAGAAATGTCTGCAATAAACTCCGCCGAAGAAGGATCTGGAAATAATTTGTAGCTTTCCAATCGATTTCTTTACTGTGTATGTGTGTGGCTGCTTTTGTTTTGCAATTGATGGAAGATTCACTATCCCAATGTTTGCATCAACATTCTAGGCAATTTCATTATCTGATTCATCTGCGTGTGAATCACAATTCAACCTCTTCATAATAGACCAGGAGCGACAGCACAGACAATCACCTCATCGAGTTCACGACTGAAATTCCGAGAATTAGTGAAAACTCAATTTGCATATAACAACACAATCGGCCTGCAAAGTCATATCTTGGTAGAAAACACCTGAAAACCCAATATTAGCAGTTGACTCGTAGATTTACTATTGTGTTTTCTTACATCCAAAAGTATGAAAACACCGAGACTGGTAGCAGAAAACATAATGGTAAACCTACGAGTCAAGAGCTAAAATCAGGTTTTCAGGTGTTTTTCACCAAGATATGACTTAGCAGACCAATTGCGTTTCAATATGCAAATTGAGTTAACTAATTCTGGAATTTCCGTCGTGAACTCGATGAGGTGATTCTCTGTGCTGCTGCCTCCTGGTCTGAACAGTTTTTGCACAAAAGGTTTGTATCAAATGTTGGATCATCATCGCTGTCATTGTCAGAAATGCTCCTTGACAATTCAATCTATATTTCTTCTATTAATTTTTTTTTTTTAGCATCTTTGTTTTAAAATATGTTACAGATAAAGCCTTTTTAAAACAACTATTTTGATAAAAAAATAGACAAAAAGCAAGATGAAACAATCAACAAACTAATTGAACAGAATACAAAAAATGTAAACAAAAGCAAAACTTTTTTCATACACATACAATATTTGTTGTAAAAAAATCAGACTGAAAATTACTTAAAATAACTTAAACATATATTCTTCCGAAAAAAAAAAAAAATTTCAAATGAAATTTTGCATTTCAATAAATTTTTTGTGTTAGAATTCCATCCATCTATGGCTTTCAAAATGGAATATTCAAAAGTGCTTTTTATTTGCAATTTATAAACAACTATTATCACCTATGATATTTTTTATGAATTAAACCTAAATATAGGGTAAAAATAAGTACGTAAAGCATAAAGTTGTCAAGATGCAACAGTAAATAAATGATAAGAGAAAATTTAATTTGTTGCCAATTGGCAACACTATACACTAAAGGATTAAAAGATATCTATAATACACTGTGATCATGATTTCTAGTTTAAAGCATAGAGCTATGAAGATTAAAAGGAGACAACATATCAATCTAGCACCATGGAGGAGCGTTGAAGCTGAAAGACGAGTTTCTTTCTTCCTTTCTGGTGTCCGCCATATTTGACTTTTACTGTAATTGATTTGCTCAGCGAGAAGAAACTGACTCGCAGCACAGCTCACCGCAGTCAAATATGATGGAAGCAGGGAGGGTAGGAAGAGTTTCAAGTGACATCATTTATATTGTCTCCTTTAACTTCATAGCTCCACTCCATGGTATATAGCTATTTAATTTATCTTAATGGGGATGCAGTTACTTCCAATAATTTGATTTCACCAGTCTCTGACAGAGAAGTTAATCCTTGGTAATATTATAGTTGAAATCTACAATTTGCTACAGGTACCAAGTTATGAGTTTATTTCAGACCAGTATACAGATTGAAAAAAATATAAATGCATTTCACACAAAATGACTTTAGACCAGGCAGTATCAGAATCCAAAAACTTAAACCAATCTTGCCTACACAATTCTGGTAAAAAAATTCCCTGACCTTTTTCAAAAATTTCCCTGATCCTTCTCAGTAAAATTTTGGCTTATATATTGTTGTAAAACACTCCACAGTGGACAACTTTAACCCCTTGGGGACGAGAGGACACGTATACGTGCCGCATGCAGAGCTCAGAATCCTTGTTTTTCTTCACCAGTAAAATTTTATTGTAAAATTTGCCTTATTTAATCAGCGCATTTTCTCGATTCAAGAAGATACAAATTTCTGTTTTTAAAAAACGTGACAAAAGATTAAAAATTCGTAAAAGGCTGCCGTCCCGAAGGGGTTAATATAGAAAAAGTATGCCTAAAAAAAGTATGTGCTGCATGAATTTTCTGATTTTTAATTATTTTTCATATTATGCTATTGCTACATAGTTTGCATAAATTTTATATAAAAATTTTAGATCAAATGAATAATTCAAAATTTCTTCATTTATGATTATACAGATTCTGATGGATGAAGTTACAGTTGACCCTCTATTTAACGAAGTTGCTAAATCCTGGAAAAAAGTTCGTTATATGGAAATTCGTTAGAGATTCAACTTTTAAAATACTTTAAACTAGATTTTAAATTCATAAACATAAATATTTTTACTAAAAGTAATTAATCACAATTTTTTTTTTAATAAATTATATCTTTTCTTTATTTATTTTTCCCACCAATATCCATCATCAATTCATTTTTCTATGTGTTTAAATCTTTGAAATCTGCAAGGAAAACAAAACATTGTCTGGAAAACACTGTATTTTCTGTTTAAAGTAAATAGTAATACATTAAAATTAACGAATTTTAATGACATTATCGCATTTATTATTATAACAAATAAGTTTTCCATACATTAACATATGCGTCCTTAAACTTAATTTCTGAAAAACTGTTTTTAAAAAACTCAGGCAAAATTAAGTACTTCCTCTCATAATCTGTCTCGCATCTTTGCAATGCACCAAAAACCCTTTCATGCATATTTTCTTCTATCTATAATCCGCGTTGGATTGTTTCAAATGATTTTAGCATTTCATCATACGAAGTTTTGTTAATTCTTGCATAATGATCATTTCCATCATTATCATATTCATCATCATCGCAATTCATTGCTGTATTGTTTTTATTTTTCACGCTGTCGAAAATATCCAATTCGGATAGCGTTACTGAGGTCTCAATTTCAGAATTAAGTGAAATACAATCACCAATCAGCACACCATGGTTAATTTCTTTTTTTTCTCATCTGTATCCACATTTTTTTTTTTTTAAGTTACTCTAAGGGATTATCATATTCGTCCTCCGTACTTACTGAATTCTCACTGCTGACAAAGAAGGCACCTTGTAAAACCAGTTCAAGGCCATTGAACATCATAAAACGTGTTTAAAGAAAGAATAAGTTTGAAATGGTCCAGAAATATTTTGAGAAATGGGGAGAAAAAAAAAAATTAGATCACAAGGAAAAGTTCGATAAATAGAGAATGCACTTCGCTATTTGGAGGTTATTTTACGAAGAAATTCGCAAAATGTTCTTGGTTCCAAGGAAAAGTTCGCAAAATAGGGGTTCGTTAAATAGAGGTCTGACTGTAGTACATCAAAAATTCCCTGACCACTTCAAATGCTTTCCCCGACTTTTTGCCTAAAAATTTTCAAATTACCTGACTTTTCCCTGACCTGTAGGAACCCTATGCCATGTTTCTTTATAAATTAAAGGGAATCTAATTCATTTGAGCTTGGACAAATTTTCAGCCACTTTATTAAAAAAATAAACATTTTCAGAATTCACCAAACTGTGAAAAAAAATTTATCAAAAGAGACCATTTTTTTCCCCAAATGACAGCCACTTTGTTGATTACAACTTTTTGAGATCAAAGTACTTTAAGCTCCAGATAATCTTATCTCCTTGCATAATCCATAATGAAAATTAATTCTAGATGACTCTGGTAATCAATTGGACTCACCTGATTGGAAGTGTGCAACCAGCACCAGTGTGTAGTCGTAAAATAAACAGAGGGTATACGCTCAAGGCAGAGCGTATACCCTAGAGTGTATATACTATAGCTTTCTTGAGAAACAGAGGGTATACGGTGTTCCTTAAAAAAATCCAGAAGGTATACGGCGTATACCCCCGTATACCCTCCACTACATCCCTGACCAGCACGCTAAGACATACATGACGCAACTCAAGCAAAGTCATTTTTTTTTTTTTTTTTTTTTATGTCTTCAATGATAAATCTTCATTCTTATTCCAGAAAAAAGTATTAAATAACACCTTTTTTACTGCCTTTTATAATCAAATAGTTACAAACGTTCTCGGCAGTGAAAAAATAGACATAGTTTGGAAATTTTTTTTAGGAAGGAATAAAATTAATTTAAACTAATAATTCCATGACGATTTTTACTGCTAATATTTAAATACATTTTTTTGTTGTTAAATTTCACCACATATTACGTCAGAACCTTTCAACCATATTGACATGTATCAGAATATTCAGGCTCGAGAGGCATCATTCTAACTTCCTGCAGTAACACAAAATTAAAATCTGTTTCTTCTCGTAAAATAAAGTTTTAGCAAAGGCATCAGCTCAAAATTTGAATATTTTAAAAATAAGAGAACTGACCAATTTTCTTAAAAAAAATAATTTTTAAATCTAAAATTTTTACCTTTAAACTTAAAAAATTTAAATTTTCAAAAATTGGCACAATGACCTTTAGATAATTTAGTTAAACGTAGATGAGAACAAATTTTATTCAAAAATATTAAAAGTTGAAGTTATTCTGTCCATGTTGAAAAATGTAGTTTCCAGAAAATCACGATTAAAGTTTAGGGCAATTCCACCATCACATGCGGGACAATTAGACTAAATTTTTATGAAGACTTCTGCAATTAGAAAACTCATTTAAGGGTTTTTTTTTTTTATTTGTTGACTCAAAATAAATCTTAAGTAATACAAAGCAGCAAAAAAAATCATGTTTTTAAATGAAAAAAAATAAATAAATGAATTAGAGCTGTCACATACAGGACCACAATGTTGGACATGACTTTTCAAATGCTTTGCTTCTAACAAGAAATCCTGTGAATCTGCTGTGTTTATACAGCTGTAATTTTTCTTTACTAAATGCTCAGACACATACTAACTATTTATTGAGTTATTTGTATGAAAAAATAAAATTTAGTAAAAGTAATATTTTTCTAATAAATGTCAAGTGCAGGACATTCTTGTTAGGTGTGGGTGTGGGTCAACGTGCAATATCCTAATTTTAAGAAAAAAGACATCAATTGCTTATTAGTTGAAAAAGTTTATTCAAGATTCATTTATTCAAGATTCATTTAAGAAAGTTTCTACATTAATATGAAGAAACCAGGGCTGATATATATATTTTTTTTTTTAATCAGATTTATTTGATTTAAATTTGTTTATTTAAATCAGATTTTTTTAAATTAATATTTGTGTGCATATTTATGTATGTGCAATTTATTTTTTATTTTATTTATTTTTTATTTTTATTTTTTTTTTTTTGTATAGATTTATGCATTTCTATTAATTTTATTACATTCTTTAGATAAGAAACCAGGGTCTTTTAAATAAAAAAGTGTTGCAAACAAATTTACAAGATTCACCAAAAACTAAAAATAATATTCCAGGGGTGCAGAATATGTCCGATCCGGCGATCTAGGATCGGGGGAAATTTTGCAGAAACATATTCAATTTGTTTCCAATTTCACAACAAATTCTATAATTTCCTGATGGAAAAATTTCACCACAAATAAAAAGATCCGTATGGCGACCTTCACAAAATCAATCTCCGAATAATATGTACCTTATATCAGGGGTGACTTCGGTTCCTAATTTTCCGAAAATTTAAGGCATTCGGTTCCGAAAATTAAAAAACTGTCTTCCAATCAAAAATTTGGACATAAAAATACCACGAATTCTGTCCAAGAATTACAGAAAAACGTGAATTTCGTCACAAGATTGTGAAAGAACCGCAAGTTTCGTCAAAAGATCGCGAAAGAACTGCAAGTTTCGTCAAAAAGTTGCTAAAAAACGCAAATTTCATCAAATGGTCGCGAAAAAAACAGTGCTGGGAGTGGATTTCCCCCACTCTGCTGTAACATTTCGGAAAATTTGCAGTGAATTTCAGATTTTTTTTAATTTTTTTATTCAGAATCACCCTGTCATATATACTTGAGCATAAGTTGAGAAATATTGGAAAAATAAATTTTCAATACCTACCGTAATATTTACTTATAACATATTGTAAAATTTGGGGAAATTTTCATGTGGATTGGGGGAAATGTTGGAAGTAGATACATTTTCTGCACCCCTGTAATTAGTCTACTATTAAATCTAAATTGTTACATATGTATCTATATGTATTGTGTGTATAAATTTCTAGTTAATTTAATGCTATTAATTTTTCATTAACGTATTACTCCAGTAATATATGTAATAATACTTGCTGTGACACCCAGCATTGCCAACGGCCCGTTATAACCTTAAACTAAACTTTGCATGATTTTATATTTTTTGAAAATCTTTTTAATGAACCTAGTTTCAGAACTCCACTGCCTTCCGCAGCATCTAGTGTGTTCCCTCCAAATGAACCTGGGATTTGGGTCCCAGCTATCTAAAACAGCATATACCAACAAATTGGAAAGTGCTCGTCAAATGTGGCAAATGAGGTGCATTCGTACTATTAGTTTTATAAACATTTTTTGCACTGCATATTGTACTGAATATATATTATAGTGCACTTCATAAGTGCATATGAATTTCATTCTGTTCGAAAGGCTGTAACATCATTAAAGTGCACTTGAAATAATGTTTTCCCATTGGCCGTAATGTAACGGAAAACTTTTGACTGTCCCTGTCATTAAACTATACATCTGATTTTCATAAAATTTTAAATGACTTGACAAAATTTTGTAACAATCATATTTAAAATTTCAGACCATTCGGGTGGGTAGTTTTTGCTCTGTTATATGTGGAGGAAGGACAGACAAACTGACAGACAGACAGATGGACTGAACGACGACTATAGGTGCTATGTATTTATATAATTACAAACGCACCTAAAAATGTTCCGCACATACCAGAGACAATCAAAAACCAAGTTGAGTGAGCCAAACCTCGTAATAATCAAGCCCATAGAACTCGAAAAAAGAATGCACCATTAATGTTAAAAAATGCTGATAACTGAAGCCCAAGATAAAATTTCATAACATGCACAGTAACTACAGTTGGGGCACGTTTAACTAGTCAATGGGTACTATGCTACGCCAACCTTTTTACTAACTTTGGCGTTGTAGGACCGCCGGATTTGGCTGTTTATCGTTGTTTGGGGGAATAAATTTGAGCGAGTTCATGTTACCAATTCTTTTGTTTTTTCATGTTCCACGCAGATTGTTCCGTATTCCTAAAAGAATTTCGGTTCCATTGTTTTAGCCTAATGTACTAAATTTTGTCATCTGAGATTTCTGAATTTTTAGCGATTCTTATGCGATTTAATGTTTCTTTTTTGTTTTTGTTTTTCGCGGCGATTTTCTACATTACTAAAAATACATCCAATTGTTAACTTTTAGTCCAATACAATAAATTTTATCCTTTTTTCAATGAAGTTTATTTGGAATTCGCGTACAGCAATTTTTGTGGGGTTTTTTTTCTTTGGGGGGGGGGGGGGTTGCGCGACGATTTCTCAACATTCGCAAATTAAACCTAGGTGTCGATCCAGGCAAAATTTGGGGCCAATTTAGGGACCTTTCACAAAAATCTATTTAATAAAATGGGCCCCTTCACAAAAATAAATTTAATAAAATGGGCCAATTCACAAAATTCCTTTTAATAAAATAGGCCAGGCCCCTTTCGTAACAATCTTTTTCATAAAAACTGTTTTAAAATATGTAATTTGTAAATAAAACCAGGTCACGAAAAGCAAAAACTTTAGCAAGGGGATTTAAAGAAGTTTTTGTTAATAAATTCTTGGTTCGAATTTGAGTAACTGGATTTCAATTTTCATTACAAAATGGTATTTTTCACAAAAATATTATAAAATTCACAAAAATAACTTTTACTTTTCACAAAATGGGCCCCAAGAATAAAAACCTGCATCGACCCCTGGAATCCTATTTTTTTCCAATATAGACATTTTTTTATCCTGCAATTTTTGAAGTTTTACTCATTTATAATGCTATTTTCAGCGTTTTTTATATAAAGATATAAAATTAACGATGATTTAATGTACAAAAATATTCAGAAAGAACTAATTTATAAGACAAAAATTGTGTTTTACAAGGAGAGGGCCAACCTTGTTAATCACAGATTTTGATTATTTTAATACATGTTGTAGGGTAGAGGCCCCTTAGTGTCAGGTTCAACGGATTTTATCCAATGCTCCTTAGTTCTTGAGAAACCGGGTGGTCTAATATTAGTGCACAACTTAAATACTTACTTTGCTACAACAATGATAGGTCAGGCGTAGCTCAGTTGGTATGGTGTTAACCGGCTGATGGGCGGGCCCGGGTTCGATACCTGAATGCGCTACATTTGTTTTTCTCATTTTTTGTTTTATAAATTTACTTGTAAGTATAACTTAATAATCTCACTGTCAATTAAAATTTTTAATATTGTATATCAATTATAATTTTAACCTATTTAATTTTTTACTTTTAACTGAATAGTTGTAATAAAGCATCATAAAACTTATTTTTTTTTTAAAAATCACTTTTAAAATGTATTTCATATATTCTTTATCGTTGCAATGATATTGAGCAATTGTGTCAATTCGTGATTTTAAAGAAACATCATTTACGCATTGCTTTAACTAAGGAAGTCAATGAGATAATACTATTATTCTGTTTTTAAAGTAACAAGCATAATCATATTAAAAATTAGCATCAGAATTAAATTACAACCAATTTTTTGCATATTAAAGATTTTTAAATTTGTAATAAGTATGCTTGCGCTTTCAATTATTTTGCTTTCCCCTTTATCTTTTTTCTGCTTTTATTTTATTTGAATATTCCCTTTTTTTTTTTTTTATCATAACTAGATGACACCACAACAGAATTTGTCAGATTTTGGAATTTTTATCAGTCAATAGATCCAATTTCTTTTTAAACCTCTTTAATGGATGAGAAATAATAGTTTACAAATAAGAAATGATAAATTTAAGTTTGTTAACATTATAATTAATGTTTGGTGTTAAAATTTTTAATTGAAATTATTAAATTATAATTATAACTATATTTATAAAACAAAAAATGAGAAAAACAAATGTAGCGCATTCAGGTATCTAACCCGGGCCCTCGGATCAGCCGGCAAACGCCATGCCAACTGAGCTACGACTAACCTGTCATTTTTGCTGTGAAGTAAGTATTTAAGTTGTCTACTAATATTAGACCCCCTGGTTTTTCGAGAACTAAGGGCCATTGGAAAAAATCCGTTGAACCTGACACTAAGGGGTGTCTACCCTACAACATATATTAAAATAATCAAAATCTGTGATTAACAAAGTTGGCCCTCTCCTTGTTAGTTCAGACACCCTCCCACTCAACCAGAAAAAAAAAGGACAGGAAATTTTATTTTAAAAGTGCGCGAACAAAAATCATATCATATAAAATTAGCTAGCAAGAAGCTATATCATATTAAATTAAACAGTTTTTTTTTTAATACATTCAATATAGAATTTATTGTAAATCACATGAAACGTGTATAAAATAAAAATTGTTTTCCCCCTTATTTTTATAATAAAAATAAATGGTCTTCGCTGATTTGTTTGTAATAGAAATCTTCTTCGAGAAATCATAAAAGAAAACAGGAATTAATATTTTTAGCTTTCCTTTTCTAAATCAATTATTTAGTCCCTGATTTGAAAGCTTTCATTACAATAATAACAATAAATAAATCTACCGGTGTAATAAACTCATAGTAATGAAAGCTAAAATTCAAAAGCTGTGCAGTGTTTTATTATGAAGCCGAATAAAAATGTTATTGATATATATGTTAACATTTTAAATAAAGATAAAATTCTTATTATTTAGCATTCAATTTTTATGTTTAAAACAAAAGAAAAATTTGAAAATAATCTAATTATATCCTTACAAATTTTATTCCAATTTCATATTCAATATAAATTTCATCCTAAAAATTATTATAATATCACTTTTTTCAAACTTATCTATTAAAATAGAAGGAAACACACATACACACCATCTCACAATGTTCGTACAACACTTTACTCACAATTTTTTTTCTCACAATGTTTACAAACAAATGCACATTTTTAGTAGCATTGAAGAAATTGTTTTAAACTAATCCAACATATTTAGATATTTTGCAATTTCATTTCCAGTTAATTGATTTATGTCAAATTAAATTATAATTTAACTTACAATCAAATTAACTTACATGTATAAAAATATAGTATGTATTATGAATAACTGGTGAATTTTTTCTTGTTTTTGTGTCTAAAATACTGTTAAAATATTGAATTTATATCATTGTTTAAAAGACAAATTAATTTAACTTCTGATCAATTCTAAGTAAAATAAGAATAGTTTAAACTTCTGTCCGCATTAAAAAAAGAGGTTTGTTTTAATTCACACAAAAGGAAAATTCTTGTTATTTTACATATTCTTTCCATATGCTTCATATTTATTTGAGGTGAAATTGTCTAATCCACCAAAATTTTCTATCCAACGCGATTGTCCAGTAAATTAGATAAATAAATAAAAATCCATTCTTAGACAACAATTGCTTGTAATTAATTTACCGGAAACTAAGAAAAACTGTTAGATTTCAAATCCCTTCAAATATCATGCCTGCAAGTATCCTGTTTTTACATTTAAAAAAGTGCCTTAAAATATAAAGTTTCCGGTTCTTGAGCGAGGAAAGATAATTTTTTTGAGAACAGCCTTACAATAAAGAGCTTCTTTTATTCGTTTTAATTTGCAAAAGAAAATTTTCTTTGTTATTTTAAATGTTTCATCCATATGTTGGGTATGTACTTGGGGTGAAACTTTCCGAAAAATTCGAATCCACCGAAAATTTCTCTAAAAGTAATAGCTTAAAAAAAGAAACTTTTGATTGGACATCAAAAATCTACAATCTCTGATAATAAGAAGAGGCAATATCTATTGACCATCACCCCGCACAGCTCTGCTGGGGGTCTAAGGTTGCTAGTTATTTGTGAGCACCGCGCCAAGTACTCGCCAAAAACCTTTCTTGTGAATAGATACATTTCCTTGATTATTATTAGATATTTATCACAAAAATGAATATATGCTAAGCTCAATCGATTTCGATTAATGAGTCAATCATTTTTCCTGTGAAAATGAAGAAAAAAAGAGATTTAATATGCCATTTCTTTCATATTCAGTACAGAACTATTTATTGTCGCGGACTTACACTCCTCTCTAGTATAATCACCATTGACAACTTAGGTCTTCCTTAGGTATAGACGAATTGTAATCCAAGTTGAATGAACCAAATCCTCTTGAAATGGGCCCTTAGAACTCAAGGAAAGAATGCGTCCCCAAGCTGTGGAAGGTACTACCCCCCCCCTGTACATTTCACAAGTTACTTTTAACATTAGCACTATATTTAAAAACAGATGAAATTCCTTATCTAAAGTTACCTTTACTTTAAAGCAGAGACCCGGAGCTGGAGCCCGGAGCTGTGTTTTCCCTGGAGCTGGAGCTCTAAATTTTCCCCAGCTCCAGGGCTCCTTTAGTTTTTAATATTCTTTGAAATTTTTTTTTCAATCTTTTAAATTTCCACGCTTAAAATATTTTAATTACATCATTATTCAGTATTTTAATTATATCATTTTTTAGGGGGGGTTTTTTTGTATCATTATTAGAGATGGAAAACTTCTCAAAACATGGTAACACTACTGTACTTTCTACCTGAGGTAAGTGACAACACTATTTGAAAACAAATATGGCCGCCTGTTGTTTACATGTGTAGTCGTACAATTTTGGCTGTTTGAAAAGTGTAGAAGAAATTTAAGATTTTTGTGTTTAAAATTCCACCAAACTTTCTATTTTAAAAGAAAAGGCTAAAAAGATGCCATATTTTCTGAACAAGCATTTCAAGTTTGATGAGAAGGAAAATGCATTTTGTCAGATCTTAAATGTAGGTAAAGGAAGAAAGAATTTGTGAGCAAAAATAAATGTGTAAATTAAAATATGCAACTCAAAAGCACGAAGTTGGAGCCGGAGCCACAGTATTTTATCTAGGAGCGGAGCTGGAGCATCAAAATTTGTTCGGCTCCGGGTCACTGCTTTAAAGTAATGTGATTTTTAATTCACGACACTAGTGAGTAAATGTAAACTTTTGCCGAAAAGGGAGTAATATTCGAAAAGGTGGTATCTGAAATAAAAAGGAGGAGCGGGCCCTAGGGGCCAGAATCTGAACTGGAATGTATTTGATCATAAGAAAAAAATTCAGTAGTTTTAAAGTAGCTAGAGGATGTTAAACTATGACACAGAAAATTGTAATAAAATCGGATTGTTTTAAAATAAGCTGCAACAAAGAGTCCAAGAAGGAGATTAATATTAAAAATTGGTGGCAGCTGAAGTATGAGAAATTTTTTTGTCATTTTCATGTGGTAACTACAAGACCTAAGAAGTTGTTAGGGGGAAAAAAAGCTAGTGAATCAGACCATTTTTAAGGAAGCTGTAACAAAGGACCCAAAGGTGGCCAACTGATAGTTAAAAACAGAGCCCTAACATGAACACATGTAAAATGGCCGTAGTTCTGAGCATTTTAGATCTTCAGTTAGTCAAAATTAAGCACAAAAAATTCAAGGGGCTCTGGATTGGGTCCTACATGATCCTAGGATCCTTTAAATCAGAATTTTAACTGGAATCTAGAAATGGGAGAATAATTAAATGGAAATGTGTTTCAAAAATACAGATCGGATTAATAGGGTGCAATTTATTAACAATTTATTGTGCAAAAACTTCAAAGGGCCCCCCCAGGTACCAGGGACTGGCATGTAGTTCTGTATAAAGATATTTTTTAGCAATTTTTTAAATAATTGGAGAACGCTAGAACTCTGCTTAAGAAAACTGCATGCAATATAGATTATTTTTAAAAAAGCTGCACCAAGGCCCCCAAGAAGGTGATTAATGTTCAAAATTTGTGGTAGCTAAAGTCTGAAAAATGTTTTTGTCATTTTGTCATTTGCTGGAGGAACTAAGAAGTTGCTAGAGCAGGAGGGAAAAAAAAGAGCTAGTGAATCGGACCATTTTTAAGGGAGCTATAACAAAAGGGCCCAAAGGCAAAGGTGGCCAACTGATAGTTAAGAGCAGGGCCCTAACATGAAACCATGTTAAATGATCCTAGTTCTGAGCATTTTAGATCTTCGGTTAGTCAAAATTAAGCATAGGTATGAATTAATCATTAGAATAAAATTTTGAACAAATGTGCAAAAAATGGGAAATGCTTAAAACAGGCCCAAGAATCCCAGTAAAAATAAGAGGGTGCTGGTCCAGAGAGATGAGTCCAAGACTCAGCTTTAAAATTTTGCGTTTAGAATGCCAGAAAATTAGGAGGTGAAAAAAAGCATGCCGCACAAAAAGATCAAGGGGCCCCAGATCAAGCCGTACGTGACCATAGGGTGCCCAGGATTTTAACTGGAATCTAGAAACGGGAGAAATGGAAAAAGGATCCCAAAAATGGAGATATTAAAAGGGAGCAATTTATTAACAGTTTATGGCACAAAAACTTCAAGGTGCTTGGTACCAGCCCCCAAGGTGCCAGGGACATAACTGGCAAGTAGCTGGGTATAAAGATATTTTTTTAACAGTTTTTAAAATAATCAGAAGACGCTAGAACTATGTTCAAGAAAATTGCATGCAGTTCGGATCATCTTTAAAAAAGCTGCACCAAGGGCCCCAAGAAGGCGATTATTATTCAAAATTGGTGGTAGCTGAAGTCTGAAAAAAAAATTGCTCATGTAGTAGCTGGAGGACCTAAGAAGTTGTTAGAAAAAAAAAAAGCTAATTAATCGGACCATTTTTAAGCGAGCTATAATGGAAAGAGAGTTCCAAAGGAGTAATTTATTAATTTATGGTGCAAAAATTTCAAAAGGCCCATTACCGGGCCCCAAAGGGCCAGAGGCTTAACTGGAATGTATTTGGGTATAAAGACAATATTAGTAGTTATTAAAGTAATCAGAAGACTCTAGAACTATATTAAAGAAAACTTCAAGAAATTCAGATCATTAAAAAAAAAAAAAATCCACACCAAGGGGTGATTTATATTCAAAATTGGTGGTAGCTGAAGTCAGAAATTTTTTTTGTCGATCACTTAGTAACCGAGGACCTAAGAAGTTGTTAGAGAAAAAAAGCTAGTGAATCGGACCATTTTTAAGTGAACTATAATAGGAGGTTCCCCAAAAGAGCCAACTTATAATTAAAATCAGTGCCCTAACATGAAAAGATATTAAAATATCTTAGTACTTAACACTTTAGATCTACAATTAGTCAAAATTAACATTATCAGAGGATGCTAGAACTCTTAAATAAAATTGCAAGCGATTCGGATCATTTTTAATGAAGCTGCACCAAGGGCCCCAAGAAGGCAATTAATATTCAAAATTGGTGGTAGCTGAAGTCTGAGAAATTTTTTTGTTGTTCATGTAGTAGCTAGAGGGACCTACGAAATTGTCAGAAAGAGGGAAAAGGGGAAAAAAAAAAAAAAAAAAAAAAAAAAAAAAAGCTAGTACATCTGACTTTTTTTTTTGAAGCTATAATAGGGGGCCCAACTGATAGTTAAAAACAGAGCCCTAACATGAAAATACGTTAAAATATCTTAGCATTTAGTGCTTTAGATCTTCAATTAGTCAAAATTAAGCATAGGGTATGAATTACTGGTTAGAATAATATTTTAAAGAAAAGCCAAAAAAATTGGATAAATGTTTAAAAAAGGACCCTAGAGCCCTCTTAAAAATATGAGGGTGTTGGTCCGGGAATAAGAGTCCAAGACTCAACTTTAAAATTATGTATGGAGAAGGTGAGAAAATTAGGGTTCGAAAAATGCTTGGTGTACAAAATGTTCAAGGGGCCCTGGACCTGGCCCTATCGAATTTAGAAATGTGAGAATAACTAAATGGAAAAAGGATCCGAAAAAGGAAGATCAGATTAAAAAGAAGCAATTTATTAACAATTTATTTGTACAAAAACCTCAAGGGACCCTGTATCTGGCCCAAAGAGCCAGGGTATTAACTGGAGTAGAAAGGTCCCACAAAATGAAGATTGGATAAAAAGGGGGCAATATATTAATAATTTAGTGCATAAAACAAAGGGGCCCAGGGGCCAAGGTCCTTAAAACATTAAAAATCTGAGTCTTACGTGCATCAGGACATGTCTTTGACAATCCTCACCTAAATTTTCCGACTTCTACGTGTGGTACATTTTCGCTAGCCATCACACACAGACAGAGCGATACTTTGTTTTATTAGTATAGATACACATAACAAATGCAGTAAAAAATGCTAAAATGATGTATATGTGTATTCCAACTGATTTGGATTCACTAATGTTATCTTTATCCATACACTGCAAATTTCTTTGTGTTTTTACATTCTTGTCACGATCCCCAGCATTTCTGCACTACATTATTTGCCTATTGCTATTACACCTTTTCCAGAAATTCAGTAGACTCCCTTAAATCCGCACATTATTAGATATAAACAATGAAATTTTCAGTTCAGATGTAGGGGCAAAATTGCAGAATTTTTTAGTTTTATAACATTCCATATGTAATCATTGATAAATAATATGACTGACCTTGGGGCTTTTTATGAAGGAAGTACAAATTTATTTCAGAAAAAAAAAAATCAAGATATTGCTGATACACTGGTAATCACAATCTTTTTACCAAATATATTAATGTATTAAGTTTTTTTGGTTATTGTAATAAACTGGAATGTCGAAACCTGAAATAAAACTTCCTTACTTTATGATTTTGATGTGAATTAATAGGGTGCCTTTATGAAGAAAGTTTCATTGAATAATTCAAGAAAAATGTATCTCATTTTTATTATGCATATTTAATTATACATTACTTATTTACTTGACCTTTACGTTTCATAATTTAATCATTTTTAAAATCTTACTTTTTACTCTATCTTTTTATCATTTATCACTGAATTATTTTAATATTTTATTATATTGCAAGCATTCATTGCATTCAAATTATTGTTTAAAAAATGTAAACAAAGCAATGACCAGAAATCCTCGAAATTCTAAAATCCTCACAACCTCTGGTCCCAAGCTGTGCAGATTTGAGGGAGTCTACTGTAGTACTTATTTCAGTAAAGTAAAGCGATATTGGATCTTCCTTTTTGCTAGCCATCAAGCCATTTTTCTAACCTATCAACAAACCCAAAAATTTTCTGTAACTGTACCTAGTATTAGTAATTAGCATTATTGTTTCAGCTTGTGATTCAAATCATATTATACTAATCTAATGATTGACAAAACAGTTACCAGATGAAAGATAATCGCATAATTGAAAGTCTACAACTATCAATTGTCAGTTATCTAGCCCTCAGCAATGACAATTTCAGGAATCAATCATGCTTACTTGACAGTAGGAATGACTGCTTAACTTAGAAATATCAAGGATTTTAAATTTGGGTCCTTTAAGGGAACTTTCCCAATTTTTTAAATCTTAAGACAGAACCCTTCACAAAATTCTTTGTCTGAAAAATAGACCTTTCCCTAAACTTTTCTGTCTCCAAACTTAAACTTTCACAAATTAATCACTTTAAAATAAAATTAACCTGTTACAAAACTGCTCAAGTCACCAAAGTACCTATTACATACTTGATATATATATATATATATGTTAGATTATTCTAACATTGGAAGACTTTACTAGTGAACGAAATAACTGGTTGTTATGTTACCAGTAGTGCAATGTTGAAAATAATAGAAACACAGGTAGAGTTGAATTTTAATGAAGAAAATGTTTCATAGTAAATCAACATGGATATTGGAAAGTAGTTGCAGTCATCGAGTGGTAGGCCAGGTAACACATTTATCCAGTGTAGATTTCTCCGGAATAATTGAGACAATGCATAATTTAACTCAGGATTTTATTGAAAGAGCTTTCAGCGGTGCAGTTTCCACCAATTCATTTTAATCAAGCCATCACTACGTAGTATTTAATTATGGGTAAGCAAATTATTGATAAATATCAGACGGCGACAAGGAGAAGTTATCAAAGTAGAAATACGACAAATTCTGCTGAAATACGCGAGTATCGACTTTTTGTTCCTCAAGTGTAAGAATACAAATATGATGTAGATCGCACTCTCAACCAATGAATAATTAAGAATATCACGTCATGAAAACAGTGCGGACAGAGCAAGCGGATGAATTTGAAGGGAAAAAGGATAACCTCAGAAATGCGCAGGAAAGTAAAAATGGAAGCTCAAAGAATATTCTGGAAAGAAAAAAGCGCGGAAATGGAACATTTAATTTAAGAATACTAAAAGCGTAATATTTAAGCAATTTAGACAAGCAAGACATTAAATTAAAGGGAATTTAACAGAGTTAACGATAGAGATTATTTAAGGATAAGGATTTAGTGAATATAAAGTAGTAATTTAGAATAAGATAAGGAAATCGCGGAATTAGATCTAATAATGTAATGTAATATATATGTGTGTATATAAAGTTCTTGTTAAAAACAAACAACAACCTATATCAGGGACGACGAACCTTTTCACATCCACGTGTCAAATTTTACCAAAAATATATTTTACGTGATCATGACGTGCCAACAATAAAAAATTTTAATGTATCAAATAATAATGAATTAAAATTACTTAAAATTTTGTTTTTAGCATTAAAAAAAAATATGGGTAATATTTGATGTTATACTCTAGAAATTTATTTTAAAAGTATTCTTTCTGTTGCTCATCTTAAATACCAAATAATTTACATCAGCTTCATACTTAGTTATTTTTTTAAGAGAATGCAAGTTGAATTAGGCTCATTTGACAAGATCCTTTTACTAATTTTTCATATTATATATTTCCAAAAAGAATGCCTCTCAGAAAAAATTATCAAAATAGCAAGCGCAAGAATCTACATTTTTTAGTGTCTGGAATTGAATTCCAAGTTAATATAATTTTACCATTGGTATTTTTGCTTGTCATGGCTTTTGATACTTTTTTTGCGACATTCTCCTAATTCTCTCATATTCTTAAAATTTTGTGAGCCAATATTGAGTTAGATTGAGATACATTAAGTTACATTTCAGTTTCTTAAATCTGTATGACAATGCCAACCAACTGAATTAATCGAGTTCAGATAAACAGAGATAACATATTAGATGTAAATTTCCAACTGGGCGAAAAATGTCCGGACCAGGATTTGAACAAGGGATCTCCTGGCTGAAGCCGCCAGTGCTCTGCCATCTGTGCTATCCCGGACAAATTTGGTGGAACTTTCTCACCCAGCTAACCTTAATGATTATAGCATCTGGGTCATCATTAGCTGGGTATAGCATCATTAAGGTTAGCTGGGTGAGAAAGTTCCACCAGATTCGTCCGGGATAGCTCAGATGGCAGAGCACTGGCGACCAGCCACGAGATCCCTGGTTCGAATCCTGGTCCGGACATTTTTCGCCCAGTTAGAAATTTACATCTAATATGATTTATTTTACCAATTAGAATAATTGTGTTAAAATTAATCTAGTGAAACAGAGATAACATCTAAATTAATACATTGTGAAATTCTACTATATTTTGTTGTTGAACAATGCCGTGCCAAAAATAATCTGTAGCGTACCACTCATGGCACATTTACCATAGGTTTGCCGTCCCTGACCTATATGTAATGAAAAATTCAAATTCACAAAATTGCAATTAGATTTTTCAATGAAAACCCACTATTCACAATTTCACAAAAACAGAACAAATCCTAGACAGACCCATGAAAACGGTACAATAATATTTTTTATATTTTCTATTGCAGTAAGCAATGAATTATAAGAAAAGAAAGGAAAAAGAGGTTAGTCACAGGGATTAAAGTATTTTCAGTTATAGGAAAAAGATGAAATTGGAATTATATGTTAAACAATTGAAATATTTATTACATTAATCCAAGTATTGATTATATTATTTGATCAATATATCAATCACCAACATATGAAACATAGTAATTAGCAGGTGTGAGCAACTAAACATAAAGCACACATGTGAATTGTGTAATCTGCTTCAGAGAAAGTAATCCTTCCACTGAAAATACTATTAAATACTTTTATATAAAATAAATGCAACTATAGCATCTATAATTAAGCATCTCTATATATCTCTTTTAAGCATCTACCTTGCAAAAATGAAGTGATCATTTAAAAAAGAAAACAATTTAAAAATGAAAGCATTTATATCAGTGTAATTTGGAAATGCATCATGGACAGATAGTATTTTCAATACAGTTACATTTACTTTAATAAAATAGCATTCTAAATTTATAAAAGTTTTATTTAACATTATTAAAAGGTAATTTTTAATCTGACATGAGTGATGACTTTTCTTGTAACATAAATGATGAATTTGATTCTCATTTAGCTTCTACATATTGTTTAAAACAAACTGATTTAAATCAAAGATTTTTTTTAAATCATTTGATTTAAATCACGATTAAAATTCAATTTAAATCAAGCTGATTTAAATCAAACAACCCTGGAAGAAACATAAAATACAAAATATAAAATACTTTTTAAAATAAAATAATGAATGGAAATTGTATTAAAAAAATAAAAGCAAACTAAATACAAAACAAGTTTGTTTTGTTTTAGAAGTTTGAATGCATAGTTTCCATTCTAATAGGAACATATACTACAGTCGTACCTCTATTTAACGAAGTTGCTAAATCCCCGAAAAGAGTTCGTTATATGGAAAATTCGTTATATAGAGTTCTACCCTTTAAAATGCTTTGAACTACATAAAACTGATTTTAAACTCATAAGCACCAAATATTTTTACTAAAAGTAATTAATCCCATTTTTTTTATATAAATTATATCGATTTGTTTTATTTATTTTACCCACCAATATCCATCATCAATTCATTTTTTCTATGTGTGTAAATCTTTGAAATCTGCAAGGAAAACAAAACATTGTCCATGAATACACTGTATTTTCTGTTTAACGTAAATAATTTTACTTTAAAATTAACGAATTTTAATGACCTTATTGTATTTATTATTATTATAACAAATAATTTTATCCATACATTAACATATGCATCCTTAAATTTAGTTTCTGAAAAACACTGTTAATTTTGTCTGAGTTTTTTCTTTTAAAAAGTTCTTTCCTTCATAGTACGTCTCGCATCTTTGCAATACACCAAAAACCCCTTCATGCATATTTTCTTCTAACTATAATCCGCATTTGAATCTTTCAAATGATTTTAGCATTTCATCATATGAAGTTTTGTTAATTCCTGCATCATGATCATTTCCATCATCATCATATTCGTCTGCATCGCAATTCATTGCTGTATTTTTTTTATTTTTCATACTGTTGAAAATATCCAATTAGCAGCGTTCGAAATCCTTGGTGGTCCGCTGGTCCGAGACCACCAAAAATGCAATCAGACCACTAATTTGAAAAATTTAGTGGTCTGCAGGACCAGTAACTTTTCCCCCCCTTTCTCACAGGTAAACTTAATTTACCCGTCCCCTAGAAAACTGCAACCAAACACAAATTACACAATTTAAAAAAATTGCATTAAATGTCAGTCATTTGAAATAATCAGATAAATAAAATATCTAATTAATAATTTTATAGTTTTCCGTTATGTATACTGTTTATTTAATTTTTAGTAAATTATAATTTTACATTTTATTATGGTTTGGTTTATATTCTAAGAGGGCTGGGGAGGGGGGAGGTCACTCAAGGGTTAAAGGGACTTAATAGAATTTTATGTAGCGGGCCAGTGATGATGACTGCGGACCAGTAAATTCTCATGCTTACTGGTCCTTGGGACCAGTGACTTTTTTTTATCAATTCTACCGCTGAATTAGGATAGTGTTTCCGAGGTCTCAATTGCAGAATTAAGTGAAATACAATCATCAATCAGCATATCATGGTTAATTTCTTCTTTTTTTCTTACTTTATCCACATTTTTAAAAGTTACTCTAAGGGATTATTGTCTTCGTCCTCCGTACTTACCGAATTCTCACTGCTGACAAAGAAGGTGCCTGGTAAAACCAGTTCAAGACCATTGAACATCATAAAACGTGTTTAAAGAAAGAATAAGTTTGAAATGTCCAGAAATATTGTGAGAAATGGGGAGAAAAAAATTTTTTGATCACAAGAAAATGTTCGTTAAATAGAGAATGCACTTCGTTATTTGGAGGTTATTTTACGAAGAAATTCGCAAAATGTTTTTGGTTCCAAGGAAAAGTTCGCAAAATAGAGGTTTGTTAAATAGTGGTTCGACTGTATTAGCAACAATTGTCACACTGACTTTGTCAATGCGACAATTGGCAACAAATGGTTTAATTAGCTTTTACTATTTCTTCATGTTTGTATGAAATTTCCTCTCTATGTTTGGGCTCAGATTTTTCACTCTTCTATCGTATTTTCAAAAAGTGTGTCATTAGTTTTAGTAATTTTTTCTGGATAAAACTTGCCCTCATAATTCAAAATACAGTCGGACCTCTATTTAACGAACCTCTATTTTGCGAATTTCTCCTTGGAACCAACAACATTTTGCGAATTTCTTCGTAAAATAACCTCCAAATAAGGAAGTGTATTCCCTATTTAACGAACTTTTTCTTCTGATATAATTTTTTTTCTCCCTATATCTCAAAATATTTCCAGACACTTCAAACTTATTCTTTCTTTTTTACACATTTTATAATGCTCAGTAACCTTGAATTAGTTTTACCAGGTGCCTAACTCAACGAGAGCAGTAAAATCCCTGTCATTCTTTGCATTTCATCCAGGAAATGCAAACTTTCAATATCCCCCTTTCACACTCAAAAGGTCTGTTCTGTAGTAAATAAGTTTCAGTAATTAAATTTAAGGACACATGTAGTAATACAATGCTTAAAATTACTTGTTATAATAAATACGATAATGTCTATAAAATTCATTAATTTTAATGTAAATATTTTCTTGAAATTGAAAATACAGTGTATTTACGGACAATATTTTTTAAAATTCTTGTTGTCCTTAGATTTCTTTTTGAAGGGTAAAATGAATAATAAAAAAAATATGATTTACAAAAAAAAAAAAGTGCGATTAGTTAAGTTTTTAAATAATGTTTAGTGTTTATGAATTAAAAATTTGTTTTGTGTTGTTTAAAGTATTTAAAAATGTTCATCTCTATTTAACGAATTTTCCACATAACGAACTTTTTTTCGGGATTTACCGACTTCCTTATATAGAGGTCCGACTGTAATCCATTTTCCAGAGATTTCGGAGCTTTATTGGGAATTAAGATTGTTGAATTGTTCGATTCAATTTTTTTTCTCTTTTGACAGGTAGCAGTTGTGATAAACTATGTTCCTCTCCTTGTGTTCAATGATACAGAAGCTTGATATTCATTTGATTTTAATTACTTTTTTTTTAAGGATTCTCCTTATGTACTACTTCAATTTCCTCTTTTCGAATGTAGAATATTTCTGTGCTCTGTGAAAGCTGGCCTGCTAAGTCAGAAAAATTATTGGCAGCATGAACTGTGTGCATTTTGTTCTAACTCATTATCTTTTGGTACACAATTTTTTTAAGTGCGTTCGTAATTATATAAATACGTAGCCCCTATAGTCGTCGTTCAGTCCGTCTGCATATAACAGAGCAAAAATTACCCAACCGAATGGTCTGAAATTTTAAATATATGATTGTTGAAAAATTTTGTCGAGCCATTTCAGATTTTAGGAAAATCGGATGTATAGTTTAATTACAGGGACAGTCAAAAGTTTTTCTTTACATTACGGCCAATGGGAAAAATTATTGCAAGTGCATTTTAATGATGTTACAGACTACGCACTTATGAAGTGCAAAAAAATATACATTTAGTACAATATGGGGTGTAAAAAATAATTATAAAACTAAGTATAGTATGAATGCACTTCATTTGCCACGTTTGATGAGCAATTTCCAACTTGTTTATGTTACACCTACCCCATCAACTACTCCCCCCCCCCCCCCCCTCAATTTTACAAAAAGAAATCCTAAATTGTTTTAGATGAAAAACTATATTATTAAATACGAATGAGTCACTTTGCATGTTTATTTTCTACATAAAAGATAGAACTGATATTAGAGGTATGATTGCAGACAATTTTTTCATAACTGTATTAAACTCTAGATCTTTTGTGTCGAGTTAGGTTCGGGTTGAAATGTATGGGTTTAGGGTCAATAGAAAAATTGTTCTCAAAGTTCAGGTGGGATTTTGTGTCAACGGAAATTTTTTGGTAGTTTTCGGATCGACTTTAAGTTGAATGTTTGGGTCAGGTACAGGGTTGGCACGGTTTAAACCAAGTGGTTTTAACCATGGTTTAAACCACGGTTTAAACCAATTGGTTTTTTTGTCAAAAAAACCATTTGGTTTTTTTAGAAAAAGTCTAATATAATATTTTCTCTTTTTTGTAATTTAATTGTTTTAAATTATAGATAGAAGTAGTTTCTACTTTTAACACTTCATCTCAGCAGTCAACATGAGACATAATGAGTCTAGGTCATGTTTCTATGCATGTAGAATGAAAATTAGCATGTGCTGATGAACATATCTGGTACTCTAAAGATTTTCCTTAAAACATGTGAAATTAGAAAAGATAAAATAGATAAATATTATTCAATTATTTAGCATAAAATATTTTCATTTAAAAAATGCAGATTATTTACAGCAGTTAATAACAAAATACAACGATTTTTAAAATTTTGGTTAAGGCTGTTCTTAACTGCTCTGCTCAACAAGCACAAAACGTTTTGACATATTTACAAATTCATTTTTTAACGGAAAGGTATAAAATTGAAAAGCCTGGCCACGGAAGCGATTTGGAATTGAACTGTTTTTTCCATCTTTTGATCGATCGATTACCTATTGAGTTATCAGCAAATTCGATCACGTGACAAACCCGTTTTTCGCCTGCTCTTGAGTGCTTTTTCTCCCTTCGCGAGGAAATTCGGTTCAAAACGCGCACTTTGACTCTATTTTCTGAAAGATCTATTGAGTTAGCAAAAAAAATGGAAAAAACAGCTCAATTACATAGTTTCTGAACAACAACACCAGCTAGTTTCATTCATTTTCGCACAAAAATAAATTAAAACTTATGTCAGGAAGTTGCCTTCTTGGATTTGAGAACAGCCTTGTAAAAAAAAATTTTCTGGATTGGGATTGGGGAAGATTATCCTTAAAGAATTTAAAAGAGTAACTTAAGATATCAAATTGAATAACACAGCTTGCAAAAATTGAATGCTATTTATAGCATTTCAAGTAATACCAATCAATCTTTTCTGTTAGTTGCTGAATCTAATGGCCAAAAATGTTGACTTGGACACTTGGAGTTATCACTTAGAAAACAAAATAACCAGAAGTATTTGGATATTAAAAAAAAAAATAATAATAATAACAACCACAGAATAATATATTATATTCATGAAACTGCATTAAATGTTTATTGATTGATTATTATATTATTAATCAAAGGATTCTTCATACGATTTTCAAGGTATCAATGTTTCACTGCGTAGAGCAGTTTACTTTGAACATAAGACATAGGTGTTACTAATAATGTTTAAATTAGAAATGATTTCAATTTTCTATATAATTGACTGTAATTATTTAATTTAAATATTTTCTGAAGTTATATTACTTACATAATATCCAAAAATGTTTATTTTATCAACAGATATGCATCTGTATACAATAGGAAATTATATTTAAAAAAACCCGGTTTAAACCAAAAAAACCTGGTTTAAACCAAATAAATCGGTTTTTTTGGTTTTTTACAAAAAAACCCGGTTTTTTTCCAACCCTGGTCAGGTATAACCCAACCAGCGCAAGAATCTATTTCAGATGCAAAACTACGTATTTGATATGAATGACTTCTTACATGTTTATTTTTCTACACAAAGGATAACAATATTGGAGATATTATTACAGTCTATTTTTCTATAATTACATTATATTTTGGATAAATTTTCTTAGGTTCCGGGTTTCAGGTTGGGATTAGAATTAAGTATTTTGGGTTCGATCGGGTTCAGGGTAGACGGAATACTTTTGATTGAGTTCGGTTTGGGTCAGCTTGGTTTTAAATAAAATTTGCAGAGCTGCAAATTTTACTTATTACCCGGGCAGGACCCTAGTTAGGTGTAACGTTTAACTGCTAGTTTTCACAATGACACTTTCACTAACAAATTTAAGTGTTTAAAAAAAAATTGGTTACCCACTATTCTTGATGCGGGACTTGTTTCTATACCTTTGCATTTTCTTAAGGGGCGGGATGCTCCGCAGTGGTTCGACTCATAACCAGAGAAATGTTCCATACTATCTCGCTCACACACTGCTGTGTATGTGCAATATATGTGCACGTAAAATCTGTAATATTTAATGACCTCTTATTGGAAGATTGCTGGGTGGAAGAAGAGTACGAAGCAGATTTTTTCCTTTCGGGTAATGCTCAAAAGTGTGAAAACTTTTTCTTTTGTGGATTCGTCCACCTATAAAGATTTTTGAAACAACTCACTACTCACCTAATCTTAAGAGCTTTTTTTCACTTTATTTATTTACAATATTCTTTGACAAGCTTCGAAGATTATGTTTCGAATAAAAATTGTTTGGCCCTCTGCAATTGATCTCTAATTTAAATAGCAGTGTGAGTGTTAGAGATCTGTTTGTTTCGGGCGGGATATACAAAATCTGGAAGTGAAAATTTTATGTTTTTCACCTGATTAACCAACATATTCAGCCTGTTATTTAAAAACACGAAAAATAAAAGAAATAAATGTTTTATTTTTCTTATACTCCACTAATAAAGGGGAAAAGTTACCACAACATTACCGTGGGAAAAAAAAAATTCTAAAGTATAAATACAGTCCCGGTTTGGCCCGAATCTACAGAAAAAATGCAAGACCCTGACAAGTGCAGGGAAGAATGAAGTTCAGGCCCGGACCAAATTTTCAAAAGCTAAAATTTAGCCTGAGCCCGTCCCCAGTTTTCAGATAAAATTAAGACCCGAGTTCAATGAAAGAAACTTTTATTGAGATCGGGCTTCGGGACAGGCCCGGGCCGGTGGAGACCTCTAATAACCCCCTCCCCCCCCCCCCCCCCATCGGACAAGTTCTGGCGCCGCTCTTGCGAACGTGACATATAAATCAATCCGAAACGGTTTTCTTCGAACAAAGTATTCATGTGAAAATAACAGTGAAAACACTGTTAACATTCTCCATAATAAAAATATATACAAGCTTGTGCAAAAATAAGTAAACAGTTCATTCTTTGAAGAGGGACCTAATTTGCAAACAACTCTATACTTTTATAGATCAGTTATTCGTATAACACATCTTAGAGTAGCCATGAAAAGAGTAACTATATATAAAAACTGTACTGTAAGCATTTGCTTCAAAATATAAATATTTTTAAATCAAAATACACAAGTAGGAGTTTAATAACTCCTACTTGTATATTTTTCGTCTAAATATTTTTAAACGATTTTTTTTTTTTTTCATTGAATAGTTGAGATCGATCTGTACAAAGACCGTTGTTTATTTATTCAATTTCCCTTACAGGTATTTTTAATGAGGACACTCATTTTGGAAGCCGGTTTCG
Source organism: Maratus speciosus (assembly GCA_963932465.1). Classification (NCBI taxonomy): domain Eukaryota; kingdom Metazoa; phylum Arthropoda; class Arachnida; order Araneae; family Salticidae; genus Maratus; species Maratus speciosus. The sequence goes on from OZ010797.1 coordinate 106,871,194, forward strand.
AAAGTAAAAGCATCCTTATAAAAAAAATCTGCAATCAAAATAATAAAATATGGCCTGCATACAGATCGATCTCAGTTATCCAATACAAAAGAAATCATTTAAAAATATTTTAATGCGACAGAGATATCTTTATAAATTTCTTCCATAGGATTAGCATTAGCGAACACGTCTTTTCATTTGTCTGAAGTAGGTTCTTAAACGCTTGTTTTTGTCTTAATATTTGAATGTGATCTTTGTTATGCTGAAGTTACTGACATATCCCTATTAATTCCACAACATTTTTTTTATTACTAAATGCCCAAATATAAATGGAGTCCTAATAAGAAATGCATAAACATACTACCTTTACCACAAGCAGATAGTAATAAAAGTAAGACAAAATACTCAATGAAGTGAAATGTACTATTAATTGTATGCCAGAATGGAATGATTTAAAACAGTCTAGTGTTCCAGTGTTAATAATATTCTTTAACCCTTAAATGCCTGATTTTTCAAAAATCATTGTAATAATGTTTTTCGGCTTTCATTTTTTAAATAAATCATGGGAAAAAAACTTTAAAAAATCACATTTTGTTTTAAGTATGGTTTACGGCTAAACAGCAGTTTGTTACTAATCGGCAATACTGGTCTTTAATTGAAAAAATAATTGCCCTTGATAAAATTCTGCATTATTAAACACACAAGAATTTTAGGAACTATAATAAGAAATAAATTTTACTTGCTCACTGCAGAACAAAATAGGGTATTTCGCAAGCTTCCAAACAAAACAAAAAGAACAAGTAGCAACAATTGAAAAAATAAATATCTTTATTCTTAAACAGTACAAGTGTTGCCATCTACATGTTGAAAATCTATTTAATAATATTTTCAGAATGTATTTTATGGGCAACATTAGGCATTATAGCTTCAATATTATTCTAATAGTATTTTAGAGCCTAAATTGGGTTTTGTTGCCGAAAAGCAACACCCGGCATTTAAGGGTTAATGGAAAATTTACCCAGCAGTTTAGTTGCAATAATCTTTGTCAGTTACTTCATTATTTAATACCTTTTGTTCCCGCTTTTTATATCACTATGTTTCAGACTGGTTTGTGAGTGAAGTTGTCAAACCAGGCATCAGGGATTGAATGGCATAATCTGTACAAAGGGGTCGCTAATACTAGATTTATTTGGAAATGATTAAAAATATCAAATCAAAACAAACAATAGCATGCCTGTGTTTGTGGCCAGAGACAGTGGAGCCCATCAACCCTAGGTTTATTTGGAGAGATTTTCTTTAAAATAAAATCATGCAACTTTGGGGCTAGCAGCGAGTTCCTAACATTACATGAGTTAGAAAGATTTTTCATTAAAAATATAAAAATATTCCACGCAAATTTTAGTTATTTAAGTTTATTACCTATGACACAGGCAGTGATGGGCAGGCCAGTTAATTCATATGTAAAACATCAGAATAAATTATTTATGCAGTATTTTGATTTCCATATATATTTTTAAAAGATCGCTCACTTGCAAGAAAAGTGACAACTCGACGAAAGTAAATTTTACAGAAGATGCAAAAGAAAATTTGCATGTTTTTACTATAGCATGAAAGTACAGCACTTAGTACTGCAATTTTCCCTTTTCTATGGTCACAAATGGATATATAGTATAATAAAGTAATTTTCCGGATAACTACACTTATGAATTTTCCTGTAGCACCTATGACATACATATTAGTGAAATAAAATGTAAAATGAATTTTTGAGAGTTGTGCCAGTTTTCTTATAGGTGAGGGACATAAAGAAAACAAAATTCATTTCTCTGTCGCTTTTTGTAGATGCAAAAATATCGTTAAAAGTTCATTGTAAGCTCTCAACTCAAATGAGATATTTTCATAATGTTAACAATATTTTCTTTTATAATTACACTTCTATTAAAATGAAACAAAATATTAAAAAAATACAAAATGTTACTTTTACTTGTTTTGAATTCATTGAATTTATTTTTTTTAATATGAACCATGAGGCCTGTATTTGGGATGCACTGAGCAATTATCAGGGGGTGTCGCCATGGGTGGTTATGGGGAGGTTTGATTATGATTCATTCACATTAGACAAAGAATTCTCAAACTAATGCTAGTTGATAAAAAAGAAAATGGTCATTTCATGTTAGATCTCTAAAAATAAAAAATGAACGTTCCAAAAAAACATTCTATCACAAACGAAAATCGGACAACAAATTATTCATGTGTCTTCTAACTGGCGCTATAGCAATAGGTCATTGCCAGAGCAGTTATAGAAGGTTCTTAGTCATTGCCATCAATGCCAGACATATTCTGCAAATATCACAAATTTTCTTTTAAAATAGCATTTTATTCTAATAATAGAAAAGAAAAACACAATGTCTCTTTTTCCTTCATTTTGATCTCAAATAGCATTAAAATAAGTTGAACATACATTGCACATATCATTTTGAGTTTGAAATTAGAGCAGTTTGTTTCAAATTGGGAAATTTTTTAAATAGGCACAGTAAAGTAGGCATAGGACGTCATTATTGCAAAATGCACAGATAACAGCAAAAAGATGCCGTCATTAAAGAAACTCAACCAAACTCAACCCCCTGGTTCTCTAACGATTCATAGGCCTTCATTTATTTGTAACATTCATACAGAATACAGATAGTACTTAAAATTAGATACAGTTTATAATAGCTCTATGTTTCAACAAAAATCATTCATTTATATTTTTTCAAAATAGCACATATTTCCCAGTAGCAAAAAATTCTCCAAGCATCTGCAACAGATACCTCAGGGGCAGAAAATCTGCAGGTAAAATATTTTAGAATTGAAGCATTAATTAATCAAACGATCACTTACCTTTGTTATTATGCATTTTATTAATTTTACTAATAATAATCTTAAGTTTTTGTATTAAGTAAAAAAACTAAATAAAGGTTTGATAGAAAAATAATCTGCAAACGGGAAAAGAAAATCTATGAAGCCTGTCACCTGTCTCGAACTTTCTGCTATCAGGATGTATTTTAATTATATTTTCTTTCGGTTATGAAAAAATGGCAACAAAAATATAATTAATATTTTACAACTATTTTTCCTTTACTTTCTACAGAAATGGGGTACTTACATTGCCAATATTAAGCAAATGGCTCCAAAAACTACAAAAAAATTATGGAGATGCAGTTTTCAAACAAATTGCATTTAGAAGTATTTTTTTTTCTTCCAATATGACTGTATAAAAATTGAAAATGTGCTATGCTTAGAAGTTAAAAAAATTGCTACATGGTATTTAATCCTACTGCTTTGTTTTATGACTCGCTTCTGTAAGGTAACATTTTTTGGAGACGGCACTAAGCTGGGAGAAAGAAATAGCATACCATACAGGGGCTAAAAAACAAAACATTTCAGATTAATAGTCAATATAACAAATTTCAACATAGAAACTTCCAATCAGGGAAAAATATAATGTAGACATACTACTATAAATTAATAATCTTGTAAAATAGATGAAACTTATTACTTTCTTCTATCTATAATAAATGAAAGTATTGTAATCAAGAAAAATATTTGACATCCAGTTTTTAAAGGACTTGCGCATTTTAGGTGTCAGACATTCCAGGGAAAAAAAAACGCTTTTACACAATTTCTGTTTGACGCTCTTTGTATCATCGAAAAGTGTATAAAGTTATGCACAGAATTAAAACAAACTTCATATACATGTTTTTATATATTGTCAGGAAGTTTCAGTTTAATTTGGCGATAGCGAGGGGCAGTATAATAGCATTTTTTTAGGCAGTTTTTATTATATCATTGAAAAATGTATAAAGTTATGCAAAGAATTAAATCACTTCATTTGGATAATTTTATTTTTTCGATGAAGGGATCTGCAAGCTGATACAGGGCGCGATGAATGTCCCTGACAAATTTTTGAAAATATAAAATCAAGTAATTGAAGTGTTACATTGTGTTGGTTAAAAAGTTTATAGTTATCTACTATATCATTCAAATAACATTTACACAAGCTGGAAGTAAATTACTAATCAATCTAAAAATACTTACCAATAGTGGCCTCAGAAAATCCACTTCCACTAATTATGATTCCTTCAATCCCTTCCGGTAATGGTTCAATAGGCTCCCTATGGACTAAAGAAAATAAATTTATTTTAATATTGATAATATAATAAAAAATATGTATCTTTTTATATAATTATTAATCTTTACTGTATCACTATAGCCAATCATAATTAGATTAAGAAAATACATATTTAAATAATTAAATTTGTATCGAAAAGTAAAATATATTTTCTTTTAAGAAAAATATTACACTAATTAAACCATCTGATTACCGTAATTTCCGGCCTATAATCCGCGGATTATCTGTTAAAAAACCTCAAAATTTTTAAGTGCAGATTATCTACCGGTGCGGATTATCTGCTGAAATTTTTTTTAAGCAGAGGTTCACGTCAGACATCCAGTTTCTATCGCGCAATTGTCTGCTATCGACCGTTCGCGGAGTTACTCTTGATTGGTTCACATAAGACGTAAACTTGCTAGTGAGAGTGGCTTCCGATTTTTACGGGTTTTTTTAGCTCTTTGGCTACACGTTTCTGTGATGAACAAAGCGTTTCTCAACTCATCACTTTCAAAAATTTCAATCTCAATCATTTATGAAATAGTGTATTATTATGATGTTGCAAGTTATAATAATGTCTAAGAGAAAACTTGTTATTTAACACTGCAGAATTTAAACTGAACGTTATTAAAAAAGCGGACGATGATTTCGATATAGGTATCGATTACTATAAATCTATAGCCAAATCGATATAGGTATCGGAATTAGCATAAATATAGGCCCAAATCGATATAGGTATCAGAATTAGCATAAATATAGGCCCAAATCGATATAGGTATTATTAGCATAAATCTATAGTCAAATCAATATAGGTATCGATTATTAGCATAAATCTATTGCAAATCGATCACAAGACATTCAACCTTTTAGATATAAGATTCAATGGAAAAAAAAATTTTGTATTTTTTTATCTTGTAATTATTTTATTTTTCTTCAATCATTCATATTTCATATAATTATCATTTAAATAGAGCAACTAAATAAATAGGGAGGTGGTTTATTAGTAGTACTCTGGAATGTTGAAAACAATGAATAATCCTCGTACAGTTCAGCATATAATCCGCAGATTATGCGCCGATGCAGATTATCTGCTGAAATTTTTATATAAGGGCTAAAAATTGCGGCTGCGGATTATACGCCGATGCGGATTATAGGCCGAAAATTACGGTAATTAGAAAATTTACGAGTTTGTGTTTCTCGAAATTTAAATCGGGCTGCATAGTAAAAGTGTCAATTTATTGTTATTTCATTTATATATTTGGTAGCTTTCATTACAGAAAGTAAGAAGCTATCCATTGTAGTCTGAAGGAAAGCATTTCCGGAAAATGTACATTTTATCAATAACGAACTCCAGATACCAAAACAATCTCCTGTTCAAATGCTTATATTTATGTATTATGTATATCTGATCATTATGCGATCTCGTATTCATAAATAGATTGTAATTACTAGAGGTGATAGTGGATGCATGACTGTAATTTTAGATAAATATGCACAGATAAATAAATCTCTTGGATTGTTAGAGTATACTTCAACTAGGTCTGATCCTTAAAATCTATAAGACAAATAGATTTAAGCCTAACATTGTAGTTAATTAAAAATTCTTTAACCGAGTTCTGTAATGAGTCGGGTAACTTTATTTTTGCAGCAGAATTGAAATGAGAATGTGGCTGGAGTGGAGCGGCATTCATTAGATTTTTCTGCAGATCTGTGTGTGTCCTTTTCCTTGGGGGGAGGGGGGGGGGAGGAGACATTTTGTGCAGATTAAAAATAGATATATATTGTTAATAATCTTACAGAGTGGCAATGGTTGTGAAAAAATTTACAATTTCAGTAATTATATACTCAGACTTACACTTTCAATCATATCTGCTATGATTGTCAGCATTTATATTAAAGAAATTTTACTTTAATTAACAGTTTAAAAGAAATAAAATTTCACCTTATTTCTGTAATTGCACTTTATTTCTTATATCTTTTCTTCTTTCATTACTTTTCTGATCAAGGTAAATTAACGATTAAATTCATCATTGAATCTGCTTCACTTCAATTTTTTAATTATTTGCCAGTAAAAAAAAAAAAAAATTATGTTAGCAATGTGGTATTATTTAAGTGGGCTAGGGAGAAGTCTTCAACCTCCCTTAAGGAATTTAGATTTTAGCAGCCATAACAAATCAGACGAAAAAGAAATCAATCTTTTTGTTTTATTTTATTTCTTAAAGAATGAGGTTATCAAATTTAAAATAGTTCACCAATTTTTAAAATGGACAAAAATGCAAGTTTTGGAGCATTCAAATTTTTTAAATTGTAAAATATACCACTTTTCAAAGATTTTTTAAAAATTATAAACTAAGTATACTATATAACACAGGGGGGTGGGATCTGCATAAAGACCTTATTTTGTTACTAAAAATTGCTTCTATATCCTAAATACTTAATACCTATATACTTAAACTGCGATTTAGCATTTAATCACAATATTAGATGAATGATAAATTGATTCAAGAAATTTCTGCATCACCCAGCCCTAACTTGCACTCATGAAATTTTGGTGAAAAATATTTCCTACTACACAAAGAAAATTTAATATTTTACTTTAAGAACTTGAGAAATTGAAAAATTGCTGATCTTGTCAGAAAATGGAGGTGATACATACGTAATGATCCTCCTTTTACGGTTTGCCTGAAGTACACAAGACAGCGTGATAAAAGATTCTTTTGAGTTATCAAGATATTTATCAATTTCATTGAAATCTTTAACCCCTTAACTGCCGACGAAATCTTACACGATCTCCAGTGTCTCACTTAAATCGCATATTTCTGCAATTAAAGAGGGTGTACATTAGTTTTCTGAAGTAACAATAAGAAAATTCATTCTTATAGTGCATTAGGCGAACGTGAAATTTAAAATCAATGAGAAGAAATAAAATTAAGTCTAAATAAACTAATTAAGAATGTATTTTGAAATTTTTTCATAAAAATTTTTCAATTTGAAATTCTGAATTTTTTTAAGAACTTCTTAGCGAGCATCTTAAACGTAACCACTAAGACAACTTCCAAGCTCAGTTAGCCAAGTTTATAGTTATACAAGCTTCTATAACAACTATACCACAGAAATCTCAATTTTAGAGCTTTTTTTTTTTGCTCTTGCACACTTTAAAATTTTTACATTTTTAAAAAACTGTTTTGCAGGTGCATTTATGTCTCTGAAGTAACAGTCATACCAAATTTTAAGTTTCTAGCCCTAACAGTTCTAAATAAATCATAATTTAGAACTTTTTAGAAAGTTTGCTTTTTTTCAGCCTTTAAAATTTCGAACTTTTCAGAAACCATTCATAGCAAGTACTTGCATCTTTAAAAAGTAACTACTACACCAAATTTCTGGACCTAAAAGTGTCACAAAATCACAATTTTTGCTCCTCCACCCCCTTGGCAGCTGTTGTGCCGACATAAAATGTTGCTTAAGAGCAGAGATGGACATTAGCATTTTACCATCATTATTTTGGAAATCACATTGGTAGTTCCAGAGATTACCCCTACAAACACAGGAACGTTACTTCTTTACAATATTATAGTACAGATAAGCAAAATAACTGAAGAGCTGTGGGGTATCCTATCTTAGTAATAATGACTAAAATTGTGATGTGATTTCATGAACATGAAATTTACCTATGGTCTTCAAGATTTGTTTGTTCAAAATATATGTTGACAATGTTTGTTTTTTTTTTTTTTCCTTTTGAAATCTCCAAAGAAAATTTAATTGAAAATTTGGAAAAACCAATTAGTAGGGTTGTTTGATTTAAATCAGATTGATTTAGATCGCAATTTAAATCTTCATTTAAATCAAATGATTTTTTTAAATTTGATTTAAATCAGTTCTTTTTTAACATTGATATTTACAGGTTAAATAAGAATAGAATTCATCATTTATGTTATAAGAAAAGTCATCAGTCATTTCAGATTAAAAATTACCTTTTAATAACATTAAATAAAACTTTTATAAGTTCAAAATACTATCATTTTATGAAAGTAAATGCAATTGTATTAAAAATATTATCAATCCATAGTGCATTCCTCAAAAATATTGATAAATGCTCTCATTTTTATTTATTACTTTTTTTTAATGATCAGTTCATTTTTGCAAGTTAAATGCTTAAGCTATAATTAAATCTATTTAAAATAATGTATTTAATATAATAGTACTTTCAGTGCAGAGTTACTTTCTCTGAAGCAGATTACACACAATTCACGAGTTTGTTTTATGCTTAGTTGCTTAGACCTGCAAATTACTGTGTCCCATATGTTGGCGATTTAAATATTGATCAGATAATATGATCAATACTTGGACTATAACATAATAAATTTTTCGGCCATTTGTCTAACACAGAATTATAGAATTCCAATTTCATCTTTCTTCTATAACTGAAAACACTTTAATAGCTGACTAAATCCTTTTTCCTTTCTTTTCCTAGAATTCATTGCTTACTTGAAAATATAAGGAATATTACTGTACCTTATTCATGGGTTGGTCCAGGATTTATGTGTCCTGTTTTTTGTGATGTTTTTTTTATTATTATTATTGAAAAATCTAATCACAATTTTGTGAATTTGAAAAAAATCATTATATATAAGAAGTTTTAAGTGAATCTTAAATTTGTTTGCAACAATTTTTAATTTTTATTTAAAATAGCTTGAATTCTTATCTAGGAAATGCAATGAAATTAATAGAAATGTGTATATAGAAAAAATAAATAAATACATGCACATACATAAATAAGTACACAAATAATATTAATAAAAAAAATCTGATATAAATAAAAAAAAATCTGATTTTTTTTTTTTAATCGCGATTTTTACCAATCCTGAGTCTCCTAATGCAGTTCACATTTGAAAATGAAACTGGTTGTAAACACCCATTCTTAGATATTTCAACTGATAAAAAATGATTATTGGTCAAAGAATTTCAAAATCTGTATGCCATAAGGGAATGCTTTCTGGCCAGTATTTAAATCTTAATTCTGAAAATCCTGTTTCCAATAAAATCACTATAAACAGAATTAGTTTGAAGGACAAGAAAATATTGCAACAAAGATTTAGTTAAAGAAAATATTTGCTGATTTGAAATATAAGTGGTTACCTTAGGAGATGCCTAGGAAGTATTTTTTTTAGAACAAGCTATCATCCTCCATAAACCACAACAGTATTAAAAATTGCATCCATTTCATATTATAAAAAAACTCAATAAATATGCAAATTATTCAAATGAGTATTAATACAGTCTTTAAATCTCAGATTGCTATGCAGAATAAGTTAATGTTAAATTAAAATCTAAAATCTATTATGGAATACCGACAGGGTTGGACGGTATTTACCGCCTGATGGTTTTAACCGATATTTACCATGGTTTTTACCGTTTTTGGAAAACATGTTTTTACCAGGGTTTTTACCACCTATGAAAAAACTTAGTTTGAGTTATGGTCACTTAAATATGAAAATTTATTTACCAATTTTTCATTTACCCAGGGGTTAAAGTTTTTCGGGCATTTAATACCATAACTCCATGTAACAATATTAACCTAATTTAGTTTCCGATTAGGTAAGTAAAAGAATACTATACAAAAATAGTAGTTTTTAAGGAATATAAATAATCCGGAAAACTTTCAGTGTTTTCCTCCTACAAAAATTCAAAATTTTAAAGATATTGTACAAATATCATTATTAAACTAAAAATTATTATAACTATTATTATGAGAATGCACATTACAACATTTATTATATCTTAATGGAGACTAATTTATTAATTTTTACTTAAAGCAAAAGGAAAAGAAAAATTCTACACTTTTATCACACTTAAAAGCCTTAATCATTTTAATAAAAATCAAATGCTTGCAAATATTAATTGTCACATAAAGTAGTTTGTACAAATATTAGTAGGTATATTTTACCAATCTGTCTTTGGAGCCGCTTAGCATTCTATAACAAAATATAAGCTTTACAGTTTACTGTACACCAAGTCTATTTCTTAATTTACTGTGGATATGTGAAAAGCTCGAAAAAATTGGCTCTATGGGTGAAGAAGTACAAGGTATGGTGTGAAGATTAATTATTAAATATATGAATTCGGAATTTATTTCTTTGTTATTTAATGCTTTCCACCAAATTTTGACTTAAGCATCTTTTTTTTTTTTTTTAAAGAAACTCCTTGGAAATGGTAAGAGTGCAAGTGGAATGAAAACCTGCTTTGTGAAACAGCTAGTAAACATCTGTTTTCCTATTTATAGATGAGGAATAGAAAATATGGTAAAATCTATGATTAAAGTGCTGTATCAGCAGCTTTGGAGAACTAATTCTTTACTTCCCATCTCTTTATATATGTATATAATACATAAATACATCAATTACATGAAACAGTTTTTATCAATAGTATTAAAATAAAGTTTAATAACTAGTAGAGTTTATTGTATCTTTAGGTTTTTACCATGTCCTGGTAAAAACCAGTTTTTACCGGTAAAAAGACAACCCTGAACACCGATATAGCTAACAGTATCTCTTGTAAAGATTTTATATCTGTTTATACAGATGTAACTGGCGTTCAAGAAAGAAGAACTTAGAAGAGTTGGATCATGAGTGCAAGTAGGATATTGATTACAATCCTATTGCCAAATAGGAGATCAAACAGATAATATTCATTCTAAAGCTTTGAAAGTATTGCTTGAACAACATTTTTTAATAGTGCATTAGAATGGACAAATGTTTCAATGTGCAACATTAACAGTAAAACAAACCAGTTTAAAACTCACTAGGGAAGTGCAAAAAGTGTTACACGTCGATTTTGACAAGAGTTGTATCATTGGAAAGATCTTGTTGCAGGAAGTAAATAACTCAATGGAACTACCCATCGCAAATCGGGTCGTTTAAGATATCTGACAATTTATGTCACGTAATTTGTTTATTATATTTATGCTGTAACATTTGTTTTGTAATTAACTTTATAATTTTTGCTGTTAAATGGCTTTCTGAACACTGCTATATAGAAAGGCATAAACAGCAATCAGTGGTCAATCCAGGCAAAATTTGGGGCCTATTTAGGGTCCTTTCACAAAAATTTAACAAAAAAAAGCCCCTTCATAAAATAAATTTAATAAAATAGGACCCTTCACAAAAATAAATTTAATAAAATGGGCCTTTTCATAAAAATGAAATGCCTCTGAATGAACATGCCTCTTCACAAAATTCCTTTTAATAAAAGACCCCCCCCCCCCTTTGTAACATTCTTTTTCCTAAAAACTATTTTAAATTGTGTAATTTGTAAATAAAACCACATAATGAAAAACAAAAACTTTAGCAAGGAGATTTAAAGGAGTTTTTGTTAACAAATTCTTGGTTTGAATTTGAGTAACTGGATTTCAACTTTCATTACACAATGTTATTTTTCACAAAAATATAAAATTCATAAAAATAACTTTTCACAAAATGGGTCGGGCCCCCAAAAATAAAAACCTGCATCAACCCCTGGCAATGAACACTGCAAATGTCCAGCATCAACAAACACACACACACACACACAGAGCACACGAAACAATACATTTACAAGGGTACCATTGGGGACTACTTTTTAATTCATCTTGCACCATTTTCTTAAATAAAAATCTTTCAGGTGTAACTTGACAACATGTGCAAGAGAGAAGTACTACAAAATGAATTTATTTTTTAAAAAATTGGTGTGAATAGAACATAAAAATAGTCACCAGAGGTAGCCCTGCATTTTCAGCCATTAACTTCTATTAATCTTTTCCAAGTTTGTTCTTTTTTTGCACCTCTAACAAATATTTAAATATTGCTACACTAGATGGCAGCACTAGACGATAGTTCTTTATTATAACGGCTGCTAAATAATTTTATCCCGTCATCCCTTGCATTAGTTTTTTTACGCAGAGAGTTCTAAGGGCATGTAACGTAGAAGGTGCGAAATACAAGCTGTCTTGCTTGTTTTTCCCCCGGGAGTTTTATAAGCAGGAAATTATAAAATGTTTCTTTCAAATCAGCAGATTTCTCCTGAAGTTCCTAAAGCCTGTACATATGTATTATAATTGCACATAATCGTGTTAAATGCCATATCCTTATCTTTTATATGATCTATTAAAAAGGTTTGTACTAAATCTTAGAGTGGCGGATCTAATTTTGGAATGATGAGTCCGTCATTAAATATTGTGACCCCTACTTATGAGAAGTAAGGGAGCTATAAATGGCTTTCCCAACCTTGGGCCCTGAATTCACGACCGATCGAGTAAATAAAATGCTGATGCTCTACGAGTTTTAAAAAATGTTTGTGCTCTTCATATTTAAAAGAAGTGCTGGTGCTTAACGTAGAAAGATGGAGTTTTTTAAAAATACTGGTGTTTAATACAGTGTCGTATTCTACAAGTGGTGTGCTACAATGGCTGGTGCTTTGAGGAAGGATAAGTAGTGTTTTAGCATCTTCTGATCAGACGTCGCTTCTGTGATACCAGCTAAAGCATGATTAAAATAAAAAGATGCTGTTCGTTCTCCAAAATTTTGAAGGGAGATATGATCCAAGTAAGATGTTTGGTCTACATGAGCTTCATATATATGTGTGAAAGTGTTCTAATACTTCTGTAAACCGAACGTTGACCTCGGTAACACAGAGTACATTATTCTTTATTCTTAAATAAGTTTTACTGCTTGAAAGCTTATAAAAATACAGATGCGTGTAGCAGCTATCCGAAGATAAGTTTGTAATTTTATTTTAGTAAACTTTTGTTTATTGCATTCTCATATTGTTTATTTTATGTTATTAAACTTTTGATGTTAAAATTGTTTAAGATAGTATTGCAAGTACATTATTTTCTCATTAAGAAAATATATTGTGTCTGTTTTGTCATTGGCATACAGACAACGTAAAAATGTCCCGATTTCAATATAAGTTGGAAATCTAGATATGACGTAAAAGATTTCTGTAAGAATTTAAATTCTGGAAGTAAAAATCCTTGATCAATTTAGATTAAGGGTAATTTAAGAACAAAATTTGTTCTGTTAAGATATTTTACTTACTGATGTGAAAATTATATTTTGTGTTCTAATTTGAGAGAACTTTTCGTTTTGAATTTAATAAACTGTATTTTTTTTAAATGGTATCGTTTGACAGATATTTACAATAGAATAAATATTTTTTTTTTCTTAGTAAGTTGAGTTTCGTTTTGAATAATGTTGATTTATGAAATGACGAAATTAAGTTCTGAACAGAACTTTTATAAGAATAAGTTTTCTTATAGGTTAAACATTTTAATTTGAATTTGTTTTAAAAGGTTAAAAAAAAAAAAAAAGAATTTTCTTTCCCGGAATAAAAGTAAATTGTGTTCTTTTGAGAACAATTTTGAATTATTTTGCTAGTAAAGTAATTTTAATTAATTTTGAATAATTGTGTTCTTAGAACAAAAATATAAAGTGTTCTTTTGAGAAGAAAGTTTAAATATTCTTGCTTAATGTAATATTTTTTTTTTTCTTAAAAGAAATTAAAAGTTAAGAACTGTGTAGTTATAATTTAGTTTTGTTTTATTTTGAGAGTTAATATTGAAGTTAGAATTTTTTTGTTTTGTTTTGTTTTCTTAAAAGTATAGTAATATCGCATTACGTAACAATAAATTGAAATGGTTCAATTTTGGTTTACCTTCCGAAGAAAAGAGTTAAATAAAATTTTATATTTTGTGATATAGTAATTTGCATTTATATTTATATTGTATTTGTATATATATAATAAATTTGAAATCACAAATATATGAAGAAATTGATAAAGTTCTAAAGATGATTTAGAAATGAACATAGGAAACCAGTATGTAAAATAAGAAACTATGAATGACTCACAGAATCGTCAGAGGAGCTTGTGAGTTCATTCATAGAAGATGCGTTATTTCATCCAATTTTGTCGGCATTAAGCCTAAAATCACAAAATTTAGCTCCTTATAACGCAAACATTACAGAAAATAGATAATAAAAAGCTAAGAGATCTAAATAAAGATACACCTCATACAGGATATTAAAAATTATTAGAGCACAATACATGAATGACATACTAAGAGTCAAAACTACTGTATATCAGCATGGAAAAACAAAGTTCAGACTATTTTAACATGTGATCTACAGTTGAGCATCTGAGTGAAACCCATAACTGTGCTGCTATCTGGTGTGAGAAAGGAAAAATGTAAATTATATTACTATTATATGTTAGCAAGGCTACAAACGCCATCCTGTGCTTCGTTTGTAGCCTTGCCAACATATAATAGTAAGAAATTTTCCAGGCAGGTTAATCGTTCCATGTGGTTTAGTCGGTAGAACGTCAGTGCGCTATACTGATGGCCTGGGTTTGAGACCCGGCATGGAATCTTTTTCACTGTGTTGGCCTTTGTGCCTCTTAAGCAATTCATTTGAAATTTGATTTTCATTTGAAATAAAATTGTTACTTTTGACTTTGATGTAAATTAGCAAAAATTCTCCATATTGTAGATTCTGCACAATATTTGTAACTGTAACTCTAACCAAGTTGTTTATTTTTCTTTCATTAATTTCTCTGTATTTCCATTTTATTTTTATTTTGTCAATATCACATACTCATTTTAATATTAGGTTTTAACAAAAGTTTTCTGCCAAATCATCATTACGTAATACTGAATATATATAATTAACTAATTTTATATGTAACCACCATTCTGCCAAACCTTCACAGTGCTGTATGATACAACACTAGTTATTAAAACTCCCCTTTCTTTCTGTTGACTTGGCGAAAATTAATCACCGCCAAGAATTATGGTAACCCAATTTTTTACTTTACTATTTTTCAGTTTGTTTTAAAAGGTAGATGTAATTTAAATTCTGAAGCGAGCGATCACCGCTATATGTGATCTGAACCAGGATTGCCTGGTAATAATAATAAATATATTAATATTCAATTCTTCGAGCTTTTAATTATTTGAGTGCTGATTTACTTTGAATGAGTAAAAATCGTTCTGTTGATTTATCATGAATAGATAAAATTGTTCTGCATTTTAACTTCATTTGAACCTGATGCGATTAATGACTGATGCGAAGCAAAATTTTATTATCGACTGTGTTCTTTGAAATCCCTCATGCTGGCAAACCGCGTCAGGATGTCTGGACTGACGATTGAATATTATTTCTTCTGATTCTGAAGGCTTGAGGTAAGCTATTTTTTTATTGTTGATTCAGTGAAAAATAAATATGTCGAACATTGCAACTTTAAAAAAGAAAAGATCTGGCTTACGTACACAAACAACAAAATTGTGTACAAAAATAAGAACAACTCTTGAAGATGATTCTATCACATTAGATAATAAATTAGATTTATTAAACATTTGTAAAGATCAGTTGAATGACAAATATGAATTATTAAAAAAATTAAACTAATATCCAGGATGTTATTGCCGATGACGATTTTGAGAAAGAAATCGAAAGTTCCGAAACCTATAGTGAGAAAATAATTTAATCTCGTTATAAAAAAATGAAGTTCTTAAATGAACATAACTCCCAAAATCAGAATAATACTTTTCAAAATTTTATGAAAAATGAATCCGGTTCTCAAAACTGAAATTTAGAGAGATCGATAAAATTGCCGAAGCTCACTAAAAATAAATTTTTTGGTGACAGCAGTTCCTGGTTAGAATTTTGGGGGCAATATTCTAATGCAATTGAAAAGAATTCTAATTTAACTCCTATTGACAAATTTGTCTACTTGAAATCTCTTCTTGGAGGTAGTGCATATAATGCTGTTGCTGGATTTTCGCTTTCGGAGGAAAACTTTAAAGCTGCAGTTGATTTGTTAAAAACTCGCTACTATAGGTGAAAACTGGGAAATTGAGTTAGTAGCCAGTGGCCGGTAGACTCAGTTTCATTAGTGGCCACTTTTTAAAGTTAGTGGCCACTATAATGTTCCAAACTTTCTTGACATCTAGGTAAACTATAATCGCTGTATATATACATATTTTTCTATAAATCAAGAGTTTTATACCAGCCAACTATTCATGATAAGGATAGGGAAGCAGTCAAAATTCAAGAAAATTACTTTAAAACCACAAAATCTGTTATATTAATTTTTTAGAATATATTTTTGGATTATTTGTATATGTTTATAAACACAATTATCAACCAAATTACTATTACTTTCTTTATATAAAAAATAACTAAATCAAAATTCCAACAGCTAAGTGTATACAATAATAATAATAAAAAAATCAAATAAAACAAAATAAAATGTTATTTAGATTTTATTTAATAAGTAAATGTGCTATTAACATACTACACAAATTACATACAGTTGAAATCTAAGCTGGTGAGTGTATTTCGCAGGATTAAACAGTATCTCTTATAGAAAAATAATCTAACTGGTGAGAATGTAGCAGGAGTATTGTGCAGGAGCATATTGAAGATACAGCAATGCCCTTAAAATCTGCTTCCATCCAGTGAAAAAAAAAAAAAAAAGGAATAAATTATTTAAAATGCATGTGGAATCAAAGCTGGTGAATATATTTTGCAGAATTCTTGAAAAAAATAGAAATTTCTTGTAAAAAATAAGTGAAGCTAGCATATGACGAAAAGTCGAAATATTGAAAATACAGCTAAATCGTTGAAATCTGCTTGCATCCGGCAGGAAAAAGAATTAACCAGTTTGCTACTTAGGTGTAATCAAAGTAGAGATGCATATTTCCATGAAAAATGCTGTATTTCCGTTGGCGATCGTTAACAAAATTTATAATCGCCACTTATGCGAGTGGCGACTAAAGTGGCGATCGATGGCCGATTTTTTAATCGCCACTTTTACAACTTTAATCGCCACGTGGCGAGTGGCGACCGCTAATTTTCACCTATACTTGCTACGGTCGCGACGACCTTGTCATCAATGTCCATATGAGTAAATTATTAAATTTAAGACAGGTAAAGAATGCTTCTAATGTTAGAAAACTTCGGGAACTGTATGACAGTTGTGAAATACAAATTAGAAATTTAAATTCTCTCAGAGTTACAGCAGGAAGTTATGGTCATCTCCTATGCCCTATTTTAATAAAGTTGATACCTGCTGAAATGGCGTTAGATTTTAATCGTAAAAGAGCCGATGGTAAAAAAATGGAAGTCGAAGAGCTTTCTTTCATTAAAAACGAAGTACAATCGCGAGAATCTACTATGACAGTCCAGAGCTCTGAAAATGGTTTTAGTGCTAAAATAGAAAGGAATAAATACAATAACATTTAAAGATTTTAGCAATTATAAAAGTGATATTCCTTCAGCCTCTGCATTGACTACCAATCTAAAAAACGTTTGTTTATTTTGTGACAATGAACACGATTCAAAATTGTGTAAAGTGTGTACTATTCCTCAAAAACGGGATAAATTACGTATGCAAGGAGGTTGTTTCACTTGTTTAAAAAAATTCCACGTCTCGGCTAAATGTAAATCTAATTTAGAACCATGTAAATTTTGTAATGGAAATTTTCATCATTATTCGATTTGTTTAAAAAAATCTCAACCAATAATTCCCAAAGAAATCTAATCAGCTGACACAGTTATTAGTTCGATTTCTCATTGTAATACCCAAAATGAAAATTCCTTTAAGGAGGTTATACTTCAAACATCTTGCGTAAATGTGGAATCTGAAATAAACTCTGAGCTTGCATTATGCTTATATGATTTGGGGAGTCAAAGGTCATTCGTTACAGAGCAATTAGTATCAAAGTTAAATCCCCAAATTATTCGTCAAGAAAAACTTCAAATTTATTCTTTTGCAGCTGTTAAACCACAAATAAACATTTGATGTTGTGCAATTAAAATTATCTCATGTTGAAAACAAATCACGTTTCATATTTATCGAGGCTTTAGTCACAGATGTAATTTCAAACGTTAGGATTTTGCCCCCCCCCCCCCCCCTTCTCTCCAGACAGATAAAAAATAAACTGGCACCTTATAAATTAACAAATGCGGTTGCATCATGCCATTCAAAAATAAATGTTCTTATTGGGGCAGATTATTTTTATCAAATCTGTTACAATAGAGTAATAAAAAAAATAACTAAATCTCTCTTTTTATGTGATAGCTTATTCGATTATTCGCTTTGTGGTTTTTATAAAAATGAAAGGAGAAAAATGGAAAGTGCTTCTGTCTTAAATCTGTGTGTTTCAACTCCAGTTGGGGAAGATTTGAATTTATGGGAAATCGAATCTTTGGGTATTACGCAATCAAATGATAATATTTCTGATGCAGATAAGAAAATTGTAAATAAATTTGAGAATAACTTAAAATTCGTAAATCATAGGTATGAAACGGGTTTATTGTGGAAGTATGAGAAAAATAAAGTCGGGAATAATTTTAGAATAGCTAGAAGTCGCTTTGAGGAATTTAATCGTAAACTCGAGAAGGATAATGACTTATGTAAAAATTATAAAGATATTATATTAGAACAATTAACTGCTGGAATTGTAGAAGAATATCCTGTTAAAATAACTGAAAGTGGTTATTTTATGCCGCACAGGCTGGTTTTAAGAGATGATAAATTAACTACTAAGGTAAGCATGGTTTTCGATGCTTCTTCTAAAGAAAAACATTTAAATTCTCTAAATGACTGCTTATATCCAGGTCCAAATCTTAACCCGAACATACTTAATGTAATATTTAATTTCAGAAAATTTAATGTTGCATTTAGCGCTGACTTAGAGAAAGCGTTTTTGCAAATTGGGATAACAGAGGAAGATCGGGATTATTTAAAACTTGTGTGGTTTGGTGACGAAAAGGATGATTTAAAATTTTTGAGATTTACACGAGCTGCTTTTGGGATAACTTGCAGTCCCTTTCTTTTGGCTGCAATGATTAAATCCCATATACGTAAATATGCTGATCATCCTGAAGTTAAGATTTTGGACTCTTCTTTTTACGTAGATGATTTGATTATGGGGTCAAAATCTGATGAAGACGCTTATTATCTATCCTCAACAGCTTCGCATATTTTTAAAGCTAGCATGAATGTGCAAAAATTCAATACTAATTCTGTCAAACTTAGAAAATTATGGAAAGAAAATAAATTATGTGACTCAGAAGAAAATTTGAATTATTCTTTAAAAATTTTGGGATTATTATGGGATACTAATTGGGATATTTTACGTTTTGACATTGAATCCTTTCCTGATGACTGGAAATTTAATCCATCGAAAAGCGTTGTTCTTAAAGCCATGTTAAAATTCTTTGATCCTATTGGATTCATTGCACCATTTTCTGTTCGTATGAAAAGTTTGTTACAGGAAACATGGAAAAGGGGTTTGGAATGGGATGAAAAATTCCCTAATGATTTAAAAATTGAATGGGAAAATTGGTGTGCAGAAATCGAACATTTACATAAATTTGAGATACCCCGCAAATATTTTCCACAGTATTTAGACTTTTCGGACCCAATCTAAATTCATATTTTTTCAGATGCTAGTCCTAAGGCTTATGGGGCTGTAGCTTATTTTCGATGTACCACAAGTGATAATAAAATTATGACTAGTCTTATTTGGGCAAAATGTCGAGTCGCCCCGATTAAATGTTTGTCAATTCCTCGGCTTGAATTAATGGGGGCATTAATAGCTGCAAGGATGTCTAAATATCTGAAAAGTGCATTTAGTTTTCTAAATTTGGAAATTCATATCTGGTCAGATTCCACAATTACGTTACATTGGATCAAGGGATCAGCCATGGATTGGAAGACCTTTGTGGCTAATAGGGTTGTAGAAATACAATCTTTAACTGATCCTAAAATATGGAAGTATATTCCGGGTAAGGATAATCCTAGTGATCTTCTTACTCGAGGCGAAAATTTACATAACCTCATAGAAAATAAATTATGGTGTTACGGTCCTGAATGGTTGGCATTACCAAAGGACAGTTGGCCGAAACCTGAAAAGATACATTTCAATGAAAATATTTTGAACGAAAGAAAATCAACAAATTTGAGTTCTGCTCAATTATCTTGTACAGTAGGTGTTGTACCTCCAGAGTCTGTTAAAATTAGAAAATTTTAGTTTTATTTCCAAATTACTTATTATCACAGCCTGGATCTTAAGATTTATAAATATCAATAAATTGAAGCCTAAAATTTCAGGTGAGCTCACAGCTCAAGAAATTGAAAAGGCAGGATTTTACTGGTTAAAACAAACCCAGTTATCCGTCTTCAATCGTGAAATTGAGTTACTAAAAAAGGGAAAGCCCATCAATAAAGATTCAACCTTGTATAGTCTGAATCCAAAATTGGATGAGAATGATGTTAATTTTATCTGGAAGATTACAATTTTCAGAATTATCTCAAAGGGAAAAGCACCCTTTTATACTTCCATATGGGAGGGCTTACATCAAATTGTTGATTCGAAATGCCCATGAAAAGGTTTTCCATTATGGAATTGCAACAACTTTAGCTCACTTACGAGAAAATTATTTTATAATTAGAGGACGAAAAATGATAAAATCTGTACTGAAAAATTGCCTTATTTGCACAAAATTTAAAGCCTCTGCTGGGAAGCAAGAAATTGCACCATTACCTAAAGATCGTATTACTGAATCACTACCCTTCTATACCTGTGCTGTAGATTTTGCAGGACCTATTTATGTCAAAGCAAAAACTGGACAAGAAAAGGCCTATATAGTTCTTTTCCCATGCGCAGTCACTAGAGCTGTGCACCTGCAACTATATACCAATTTAACTACAGAAACTTTCCTTTTATCATTTAAAAGGTTCATCTCTCGTAGAGGAATTTGTTGAACAATCTACAGTGATAATGCGAAAACATTTATATCAAAGCTGATAATCTTCTTAGAGAAGTTTAGAGCCGAATATCGAAAGAGGAAGTTTTACGATATTTTAATAAAAATAGAATCATATGGAAATTCATTATTCCAAGAGCCAGTTGGTGGGGCGATTTTTGGGAACGCATGGTTCGTTCGGTGAAAACTCCTTTGAAGAAAGTTCTCTGAAGATCTTGTCTCTCATATGAAGAAATACAAACCACTTTAACAGAAATCGAAGCTATGATTAATGGTTGCCCACTAACGTATGTTTATGAAGAAAACAGCGAACCGCTTCCACTTACGCCTTCACATTTCCTGATCGGCAAACGAATAAATTTTCTACCAGATTTTCATTGTGTTATAGAACCTAAATCGAATAAAATAACGTTAACAAAAATATTAAAATATCGAGATCAAGTTTTAAACCATTTCTGGAAACGTTGGAGGCAGGAATATTTGCTAGAGCTGCGTTCTGTCAATTTTTCAGTTCCTGTCAAAGCTCTGACTAAATTCGAAATTGGTGACATTGTATTAATTAATGAAGATAAAACTCCAAAGGCACATGTGGAAATGCAACAGAATTACAGAGCTCTTTTTAGGAAGAGATTCAAAAGTTAGATCTTGTGCAATACAAACTGAATCTGGTGTAATAAAAAGACCAAGTGCAATTGCTGCATAAACGAACTCGACATTATGGACTAATTTTTTTAACTTTTCACTTTTAAGAACATTTTGTTTACATATTTTAACTTTTTCTAATTCATTATTTTGTATATTTTAGTTTCAGTAGTTGTTCCTGTGAAAATAGTTATTTGTATCTCTCATTATTGTAAGTATGTTCTAACTTTTAATTGTCTTATTAATGTAATTTGAAATTTTTGATAAAAATTTAGTTTGAATGATGAACAATAGTAATTGTTCATCCGGGGCCAGAGTGTTAAAACTCCCCTTTCTTTCTGTTTGACTAGGCGAAAATTAATCACCGCCAAGAATAATGGTAATCCTATTTTTTACTTTACTATTTTTCAGTTTGTTTTAAAAGGTAGATGTAATTTAAATTCTGAAGCGAGCGATCACCGCTATATGTGATCTGAACCAGATTGCCTGGTAATAATAATAATATCCAATTCTTCGAGCTCTTAATTATTTGAGTGCTGATTTACTGTGAATGAGTAAAAATCGTTCTGTTGATTTATCATGAACATATAAAATTGTTCTGCATTTTAACTTCATTTGAATCTGATGTGATTAATGACTGATGCGAAGCAAAATTTTATTATCGACTGTGTTCTTCGAAATCCCTCACTAATACCTAAAGCTGTACACTTTATTCAGTGACATTCTGTAGCTGACTTTTTGCAACAGAACTGGAAGTAAATGATGGTTCAAATCTGCTAGCGTGATAGTTTCATTTCAGACACCTTGTACTTAATGATATATTTTTTTTTTTAATTTCGCAACAGTGTTATAAAGCAAGTCTCCTTTTTTCAAATGCCACAAATCGTTTGACAAAATATGAGCAAACATGTCAACGCAAACTGTTTGCACAGACTGTATTAGCTGTGGCAGGAAACTTTCGTTACAACGTGATATTAATTCTAGTTAATTTGACCAAACAAGCTTTTTTGGAAGAAAATATTTTTATTTTTCTTCGAAATTTGAAAAATTTAGCAGAGGTTTAAAAATTTAAATCTCTAAAAACAATAAAAAAAACTTTAAAAAGAAATTTAAAATGATAAAATTTCTCAAGAATTTAGTGGACGTTCAAGTAGAATTTAAAATTTTGAATTTTTTCAAAACAAAACAAATTGTTTAAATGAAACTTAAAATTTCAAAAATTTAATAAACATTTAAACAAAATTTAAATTTTCACAACTTCTCAAAAAAAAATTTTTTTGAATGAAAAAAAATAATTAATAAAATCTTTTGCAACTTTTGACCTTAAAATGACAAAAAAAAAATTAAATATTCTGTAAATTTGAATTTATTAGATAATGAAATCCACACCATGGAAAAAATTTCAAACCCTGACATCGAGTTTTGAACCTCCTGAAAAGCAGACAAAAGTCTTGCCACAGAGCTACTTATCTTGTACGAGAAAGACAAATTAATGGTATGTTTTTTTTTAATCTACAGCGCAGAAAAGATCAGATACCATTCAATTAATTCTAGTGGGAGTGGTTTACTTCAGAAGCATAATAATGACTAATAATTTTTAGATTTGAAGAAACAGGAGGTTTTATTTACATAAAAACAATGTTTTCTCTGGGCTAAAATACTGGTAATTATAATAGACAACAGTGGTGTAGTCGTAAAAAAAACAGAAGGTATACGCTCAAGGCAGAGCGTATACCCTAGAATGTATATACTATAGCTTTCTTCAGAAACAGAGGGTATATGGTGTTCCTTAAAAAATCCAGAGGGTATACGGCGTATACCCCCGTATACCCTCCACTACATCCCTGAACACAACAAAAATAAAGTTTGAAGATGAGAATTGATGCAATTTAAAGTCTTTGAGAGGTGGCAGCTTATTTCCAGAGTCCCATTAATATAACAGAGTTCTTATCATCAGAATCACTTTCGATTAAGAATAATAGATTTTTCAGATAGTTCCTTTTAATAGGCATGGCACCTCTATACTGCTATGGCAGCGTTTCGCTATGCCAATATCACAGATTCCTCACTTAGCTCCGGCCTAGTTCGCCGTCAGAATATCACAAGGCTGTTCCGCTTTCAGGTCGTCTGCCCGCGAAAGCTTGAGTAAAAACCCTGGAGAGCTATTTCTCTCCTACAGGTCCAACCTGTATGTTTACTCACCCAAGTCTCGAAATTAACTAAATAAAATTATCTTATCTCCTATATATTCACAATTATTTATTCTCGAAAACAATGTGAAGTCTTTTGGCCACTCACCATGCTTTCCTGTCAAAATCCTTTGACAGCTGCTCTCTGAATGGCTGGGTAGGGACCGCCACCATCTTTGCACATGACACCTATGCGAGGAAATGCCTCATCTGAAAGTATTTCAGTTACTTTTGAACTCGGCACATCAAAGCCAAGTCTGGATGGTCTAGTGCATTAGCGACTGTCAACGTCTGTCACACGTCTAAGATCAATTTTGACTGACTGCTTAATATGATCTTGCCGGCAGGATTTAGGAACTTAGCCGTATTTTCTCTTTGCTTTAGAAATGCAGTCGGACCTCTATTTAACGAAGTCGCTAAATCTCGAAAAAAGTTCATATGGAAAATTCGTTAAATAGAGTCACCCTTTAAAATAATTTAAACTACGTAAAACACATTTTAATCCATAAACACTAAATATAATTAAAAAAGTAATTAGTCACACTTTTTTTGTAAATTCTATCTATTTGTTTTACTTATTTTACCCATCAAAAAGAAATGTGCAAGGGAAATAAGAATGAAACAAAACATTGTCTGGAAATACATTGTATTTTCAGTTTAAAAAATAATTTTACATTAAAATCACAACTTTATTATGGTTGATAAGCTTTTTGGAGGAATACCAAATTTTAAAGCAGTATTCTTTTTCTTCATGCCTTTATCCACCTCATCGAGAATAATTTGTTTTCTTTGATGCTCAAGCACTTTCGCTTTGACATTTGAGCTACAAGAACCGAAATTACCAACAAGATTGATCATGATCAACAATCTAGAAATCTGGAAACTATAGTTTAAGGACACGGGTCAGCTCTATTGAGGGTTAAAAGGGGATATTGAAAGTTTGCTCTTCTTGGATGGAAAGCAAAGAATCCCAATGATTTTACTTCTCTCGGTGAGTTAGGTGCCTGGTAAGACCTGTTCATGGTCACTGATCATCATAAAATGTGTTAAAAGAATGAATAAGTTTGAAATGTCCAATAATATTTTAAGAAATAGGGAGAAAAAAAATTTACATCCCAAGGAAAAGTTCGTTAAATAGAGAATACACTTTGCTATTTGGAGGTTATTTTACGAAGAAATTTGCAAAATGTTCTTGGTTCCAAGTAAAAGTTCGCAAAATAGAGGTTCGTTAAATAGAGGCCCGACTGTACATTAGTTTTTCCTATCTATTGGATCTGTATCACTCTGAGGTTTTCTGTAGGGAATATTGTAAAACAGTCTAAGTCTTTACAATTCATTTAATTATAATAACATGAGACTTTTCAAAATTTTATGAATTGTTGTGTGATAAGCTGTAAGTATGCAAAATTTCAAGTCTCTAAATTATACAGTTTCTGAAGATGAACTCAGAGGTGCGAGATGATTAGGGTTTCATCAGATAGAAGAAACCCTAAAATTTCATAGTAGCAACAGAAACAAAATATAAAAATCATTAAT
Organism: Maratus speciosus; assembly: GCA_963932465.1. Classification (NCBI taxonomy): domain Eukaryota; kingdom Metazoa; phylum Arthropoda; class Arachnida; order Araneae; family Salticidae; genus Maratus; species Maratus speciosus. The sequence continues at coordinate 106,896,495 of OZ010797.1, forward strand.
GGTCATGAATATTTTAGCAATGTACAGAAAGAAAATTGCATTTAAATTTAAAAGATAAAACATAAAAACTTAAGATTAAGATAAATTAGATTAAAAATTTTACAATGCAGATACTTTTAGCTTAAAATAATATAAAGTACAGGTAACAATAAGTAAATAAAATCCAATTCATGTCATCTATTGAGTGATGCAATGTACAATTATGGCTAAAAAGTCTGCAGTGTGAGTTTTTAGAATTGTTTAAGAAAAGTAAATTGAATAAATTGAAGATAAATTATATATATGATAATAAAAATGGGAAGAAATCGTTACACGAGAAAGATTTAAATGTACAATAAGATCCAAAAACGTACAGATTAAAGAAAAAAAAAATACAATCTAGAAGTAACCCTAGTTATCAGAGTTGTTAAAAAGTGTGCACTTTATGCGCTTGAAATATAGTCTAGTGAAATATAAGAGTTGCATGCATACACACACACACAAATTAACTTTCCCAAGTAAATTTGTTAACCATCAAAGTAGTAAGGTACTCAGATGAAATAAGTATGTTTTTGAAAGCAAAATAAAGAAATTTAAGTTGAAACACAAAGTCTCTGTAGAATTGAAATGTTCATAAAATTATACTCCAAAGATGCATTTGTAAAAGTCAGCCAATCCACTTTGTAATTCTAACTGTCTAAAGCAGTCTATCCTGCTGTGAGAGATGAGTAATTTTTAATAGATAATTTTTAATAGATTGCATTAATGTATTCTTACAACAAATTTGTTAAACAGTGTAAAATATAAAAAGTTATCTTTAATGCTATATAAAAGTAAACTTAGGCTTTTCTAGGTTTCGTTCAAATTTAATATAAAAAGAATTTATTGCAACTGAAGTAGAAACAATATAAACAGAATCCAGTATGAAATAAAATTTAACATTACTATTTAATTCATATGTTTAAAAAGTAAAATTGAATATACCATATATCTTCGCAAGATTTAATACTAGTTTAACCTTGTATTTATTAAGCATATCAATCATTTCAGACTTTACTAAAAATAGCAAGTACTTTTAGAAATGGTTTGATAAAATGTCGAAATGAAATTGCTTAGGGCATATTTCAGGCTTTCACCAATTTTATCACCTTCACCTAATCACCATTTCTAGTTATCGAAAAACTATAAGAGTGGTTGGATGGATGTTCAGATTTTCCCATAACACCTTGTGTAAAGCTAATAAATTGAAAGGAGAATTAACTTGTGAGGAATATAAAAAGGCTGAAGTTGCAGTTTTCAAATTGATACAAAAAGAAACACTACACGATAGTAAATTTTTGAAGAAAATTCAAACCTTTAAAGATCAGTTTTACTACGCATTAAAAACTAAACTTTTTGAGAGTGAAGAAAATGAATTTCGAAGTCCTGTTTTGTTGCCATCAAGTCATGAAATAATTTCAAAATTGGTAACTGAAGAACATGAGAGATCCTTGCATGCAGGTTTGTCTACGTTATTAGCAAGGATAAGAGAAAAATATTGGATATTTGGTGCAAGAAAATTAGCAAAGAAGATCATTTCTAAGTGTGTAATTTGCAGACAGTACACTGCTAAGCCTTTAGAAGTGCCTTTCGCCCCTTTACCCAAAGATAGAGTAACTCTGACTAATGTATAAGTATCAGGAGTTTATTATGCTGGGCCACTTTATTTACAATCATATGAAAAAGCATGGGTAGTTTTATTCACTTGCGCGGTATACCGTGCAGTGCACTTTGAATTAGTAAAGTCATTGTTCACTGAGACCTTCATTCAAGCCTTAAGAAGGTTTATAGCCAGAAGAGAAAGAATATCTGTTCTATACTCAGATAACAGTACGAACTTTACCGGTACTAATAATGCTCTAAAAGCAATAGACTGGAACAGTATTATTTCTTTTTCCACTACGCAGAAAATTTCATGGAAATTCAACCAGCCTACTGCCGCATGGTGGGGTGGTTGGTGGGAGCGTATGGTAAGAATGCTCAAAGAACTTTTAACCCCTTCGCGACGGGAGCCTTTTACGAAATGTTTATTACTTTGCTAGCGGTTTTATAAAACAGAAGTTTGTGCCTATTCAAATTGGGAAAATGCTCGCATTAAATAAGGCAAATTTTACAGTAAAATTTTACTGGTGAGGATAAACAAGGATCCTTAGGCCTATTTCCGGCACGTATATGTGTCGCTCGTCCCCAAGGGGTTAAGACGAATTCTTGGTAAAGCTACTGTCGATTATGAAGAGCTCGACAGTATTGTGTGACTGTGAAGCAGTTATAAATTCGAGGCCATTAACATATATAAGTAATGAGTCGAACGATTTGATGCCATTGACATCAGCAATGTTTATTCATGGAAGTACCACCAGTGAGACCCCAGATCTCGATACCATAGATAGATCTTTTCTAGTTAAAAGGTCTAAATATATCCAAAAAATTCGTGAGGATCTGAGGCAAAGATTTAAAAGTGAATATTTATCTCTCCTAGTTCATCGAGGATGTAGAAGGAATGATCAGCTGAAAATTGGAGATGTGGTGCTCATAGGCAAGGACACAAACAAAAGAATTGACTGGCCACTTGGGATTGTTTTGGAGATCTACTCGGGGGAAAGATGGAATCCCGAGAGTTACAAAAGTGAAAACATCTTTAGGGGAAAGAGTTCGTCCTTTCCAAAGACTTTTTCCATTAGAAATATCATCAAGGTCTGATGCAGAAGTTTTGCAAATGTCTCATGATATAACAGAATTGTCTGTGGGACCTAATGATTTCACTCTACAAGATTACGAACCATCTCATTCAGAGACAAAATGTGTTTATACTCCAAATGTCAGAGACTCCTCCAATAATAACTAGATCTGGAAGGAAAATTAAAATACCCGATTGCCTGGACTTATAAAACAATATTTTTTTTCTTATAAATTTTTCCTTAAACCATTTCTAAAAATCTTTTGCAATGTTACATTATGTATTACAGTTATTGATGTTTATAATAATGTTGCAATGTTACATTTGTTATCGCGCATTGCAAGGTGGGAGTATGTTAGGTATTCCATTAATTTATTCTTATTTTCCTACCTTTTGGAATATCTAACTAAATTTTGGCTTACCTCCATGGTGTATGATTTAATCAATGTCACATTTTAAAATTGAGAATATGTTTTTGGGTAAACGTATGTGGCAACGATTGTTTTTTAGTTTTTTAAGCAGTGACCCAGAGCCGAACAATTTTTGATGCTCCAGCTCCGCTCCTAGAGAAAATACTGTGGCTCCAGCTCCGGCTCTAAGCTTTTGAGTTGCAGATTTTAATTTACACGTTTAATTTTTTGCTCACAAATACTTTCTACCTTCATTAAAGATCTGACAAAATGCATTTTTCTTCTCATCAAACTTGAAATGCTTGTTCAGAAAGTATGACATCTTTTAGTTTTTGCTTTTAAAATAGGAAGTCTGGTAGAATTTTAAACACAAAAATCTTAAATTTCTTCAACACTTTTCGAACAGCCAAAATTGTACGACTACACATGTAAACAACAGGCGGCCATATTTGTTTTCAAATAGTGTTGTCACTTAGTTCAAGTAGAAAGTAGAAGTAAAGTAGTGTTGCCATTTTTTGAGAAGTTTTCTTTCCCTAATAATAATAATAATAAAAACCTAAAAAATGATATAATTAAAATACTGAATAATGATGTAATTAAAATATTTTAAGCCTAGAAATTTAAAAGAAAAAGATTTAAAAGAATATTAAACTAAAGGAGCCCTGGAGCTGGGGAAAATTTAGAGCTCCAGCTTCAGGAAAAACACAGCTCCGGAGCGCTCCGGCTCCGGGCTACAGCTCCAGCTCCGGGTCCCTGTTTTTAAGTTAATAAATGTTTTTGTTGATAGCTGTTCTATTTATTTTTTTGAGAGTGAAAAAGTGTTTTATTTACTTTTATATAAGTATTTACAGAGATGAGTGTGGATTTATCCTACAAATGAACATGGTTGCAATGTTTTGAAGTCATTAATGAGTTTTGAGTAGTTCCTAAATCACTGACATTAAACTGAGCAATTTTCAAGTACGTGATCGAACAATTTGTCAGGAAAAGACTAAAGTAACAGTAAATAAATAATACAATCTATTCACATTTTATACAGTAGCAACTCAGCAAAAATAAAACTGTTCTATTCCCTTTGATTAAGCAAGGAAGTTTTTAAATGCATCCTAAATCGGTGTATGGAATAGGCAATCATTTTCAGAGATCGTAAGCGTTGTTCTTAAAATCTTAGCGAGAAACAGATTATTTACTGGACAATGTTCAGGAACTTACATTTGTACATAATTTCTACAAAAATCCTCATGATTGGTTGATTTTCTTAAATACTTAACGAACAGCAAATAAATAATGTAAAAACATTTTCTTTTATTTAAATATGATTCTGTTTCTAATTATTTTGAATATCTTTATAAGTTGAGTGGAAAACATAGAAGTTGTTTAAGGTTTTTAAAAATATGTTTTGAAAGATTTTTTAAGTATTCGGTTCAGCCGAATGTTTTGATATTCAGCCAAACTGAATATTCGGCAGCTCGAATAGTTTGATATTCGGTCAAACTGAATATTTGGCATATCGAATAGTTTGAAATTCAGCCAAACTGAATATTCAGCATACCGAGGTTTGATATTTGGCCAAACCAAATATTCGATAGCATGGCTGAATAGCAAATAGATACCGAATATTCGGTGCATTCCTATTTCATATACAATTTACTGATTGATGTATATAAAAATAGATAAATGGAATTTTTTATATTTAATAAATCATAAATATTGAAAATTTGCTCGTTTACATAAAACACTGAATAGGTTGACAAAAAATGTGTTGCCAAATTTTTTTTGGCCAAGATCATTCTCTATCTCCCCAAGGCCCCTATACCAGAAAAAGTACATATTTTTTCTGCATAGCAATGAAAAAGGTTACAATAATAATAAACAAAAAAAATTACCCCACTGCGGATCTCGTACGACATCTTGCCAATGAACTGTCATCTGCAAAGAAAAAAGAATTTTGAGTAAATAACATGCATTACAATATGAACATTAAAAGCTTTTATACATTTGTATGGAAAAATGAATTAATTTGAAGCAAAGGAAATAAGAAAATTTTTATTTTCTACAATAATCTTAAAAATCCACTGAAGTAACTTTTTAGTGAACTATCTAGGTAAAAAGTAGTTCAATTTAGTACCTTTAACTTTAAATCTTTCTTTTATTTTTAAGGATTTTTTGAATATAACTGAAAAGTTATAAGAAATTACTTGTTGCAGTACAATATAAGTAAATTAAAAAGCTGGAAATTCCACGTCAAAAACGTAGCAAATGAGGTGCGTTCATACGATAACTATTTTTATAAACGTTTGTTGCACCGCATATTGTACTGAATGCATATTTTAGTGCACTTCATATGTGCCTATCAGTTTCATTCTGTTTGAAAGGCTGGAACATCATTAAAATTCACTTGAAATAAATTTTTCCCATTTTCTATAATGTAACGAAAAACTTTTGACTGTCCCTGTAATTAAACTATACATCCGATTTTCATAAAATTTGTAATGACTCGACAAAATTTTACAACAATTATATATTTAAAATTTCAGACCATTCTGTTGGGTAGTTTTTGCCCTGTTATATGCAGAAAAACAGATGACAGACAGACGGACTGAACAATGACTATAGGTGCTATGTATTTATATAATTACAAATGCACCTAAAAACAATGTTTATAGCACCAAAACATTTTTACTTGTTGCAAACTAGCTTCAGTAGCTATAGCGTTCCATCATCAATACAAAACAGGATTGCTCAGAAAAGAAATTTGCTCAAATATAAAAAAAGAAGAAGCCGATTCTAGGAAAAAGTTTATCGGGCAATAGGGTTGGGTTGATTTTTGACGGCCAATTATCTACACGAGGGATATAGGCCCGGGGGGAGTGCCCTCCGTGGGGGTCTTTCTAAGGGAACCTAATCCGTATTAACGCATGGAAGATCCACGGCTCGAAGAAAACCACGAAAACTCCGAACGATTAGGCCGACGGGCGCGATTGGGATCGAACCCAGCACCTCCCGTCTACCAGCTTCGACAGCAGAACCTCTCGGCCACTGGTGGGGCATCGGGCAATAGGATTACAAAAGGAAATTTTAGCAAACGTGCAATGTAAGCAGATTCAAAGATAAAGTTTATCGGACAATAGACTTCCAGGAAAGTTTAGAGAACAGCTAATAAAATACTTAATGTAATGTGAAAACATGCAAATGGAATTTATGAACAAGAGGTTTTTTTATATAATTTTTCCCATGTACTCTAACAATGGAAGACCAGCAAAATCACAATTAACAATATTTAAGATTTTTATACATATGAAATTCTTCAAGAAAGTCAAGTTCATGAATGGAAATAAGTTTACAGATAATTTTGGCAGGGCTAAAGTGAAAAATAAGATTCATTTTCTAACAATGTTTATCAATAGCCAATTTGTCAATTTCTTTCTGAACGTACTGCCTGTGGGCTTTAATTCAAAACTTTAAACTGCTCTTGGTTTGAGCAATGTAAGAAAGACCACATTGGCAATTTATACTATAGATACCCCAGGAATTGGATATCTCAATTGGATCTTTCAGTTTGGAGAGAGTAAGTTTATTAGCATGGAGTGAAAATTATTTTGAAGACAAATTGCCTAAGCATTTCAGCGATGGAAGAGATGGATTTGGGAAAGAAGGGTAAAACGATGCTATTATTTGAAGAAGCAGATTTAAGTGAACTTGATGAATGAGAATGCTATAATTTAAATAAAGCAGTATAAATAATGGAAAGATTTTAACGTCTGGCAATAGCAATGGCATTAAGACATTGAATTTCTGAATTTAGTATGCGGGAATCTGAGCAAAGATGCATGTTTTACAAAAGGTATAAAAAACGGCCATTTTCTGACCAGCGGGATGACATGAACAAGCATGTGGTAGTACAGAAACAGCAAAACTTTAGCAGTAGACTGATATAGAGAATTACTGTATCTCATTTGTAGAGGTGCAGAAAAATCTCTGACAGTGCATCATGGTTGATAATTCTGCCCCTGCTGCTATCATCCCAATTTTTTTTTTTTTTTTTTTTTTGTCATTTTGCCTTTTTTATGTAGGCAAGAACTAAATGCCACCCACTCCTTTTACTACAACTAGATAGTACCCGTCAAGATTTGACGGTAAATAACTCGAATGTTCCATTAGAGAAATTTATTTTTTAATTAGTTGTTTTTTAGTAATTGAAATCGTGACAAATTTTTATATTGCATAAGTCATTTCCTATAAGTCTATCCATTTTCCATCCAGTTTTCCATTAAGTCTATTTCCTGAACGCGAGCTAGACGGTGCTGTCAGCCTAACCTATCGAATGAAGTGAAAGTTTATAATTTACAACCAATTATGCTTGCCTTTTATCAGAAATTTACCAAAAAATACTGGGCAGAGCATTTATTTTTACTTACTACGGTCTCTCTCTCTTTTTTTTAATATAATCAATATTAAATCAATTTTTTTATATAAACAATAAGGATCATTCTGTTGAAAACAAGTAGGGGAATTTAGCTGCATACAATAATCTTCCATTTGATTATTATTTTTTTTTTTTTTACTAACATTCATTTTGAGCGCAAATTTGACTACATATTTACAGGGTGTCTACAGAAATTGTAAAAAAAAGTTCAATGATTTTTCCATGATTTCCCTGACTATATCGGACTTCCTTGATTTCCATTATACAATACACATACAGTATTTTTTCATGTATGCCGATTCCTTGTATAACACACTTATTCAGCTTGCTAATATCTCATTAGGAGAAAAAACAAGAGAAAAACATATTGCCTAATATTCATTAAGTATTGGTTGACAGTTTTATAAATCTAAACTCAAACTTTACTCAACAATTTCATATAGTGGCCAATGAATATAGGGTGACCAGAAAATTTCCTCATTTTCTGAAAAATATCCAATTCTAAGACTTATCTACATCTGACGGGACAGCTAATTGGGTTAAGCTGGCCACCTGGTCAGGTTATGCTAATGTATCATTTAAAATTTTTAAAAATGGGTAAATTGCCTTCAATATAAGCGCCATCTGCAGAAAATGAGGACATCTGATCATCTTAATTTGCATTAAATATCAAAACTCATACCATGTGCATCTTTTAAAAAATATTGGGAAAGACTAATCAAATCAGCATGTGAAAAAATATTGTATATAAAATGGACGAATCAGTCTCGTTGGCAAGGTGAAAATGCAAATGTTTTCGCATATAGACAAATTTCCCTGATTTTCAAGTATTCTTATTAAGTTCCCTGACTTCTCCCTGATTTTTCAAGATTCATAAAACCTTCCCGATTTTTCCCTGATTTCCAGATTCTGTAGACACCCTGATTGACATCATTATCACTTTTAAAATTAATATCCTTGGTGCCAGTGACAACACCAATGACGGGGGGGGGCACCAGTAATAGAAGGAAAAAGAGTGAAAGAGCCTAGGCAGGATGTCTTGATTTTTCCCATCCTACTATTATTCGGCGATTATCAAATTTTTAAAAATAACTACTCGAAACAATCTTCTTATATTTTTATTTCAAATTTTTTCCTTTTATCTAGAACACTGAAAAAGATACCAATTCAAGTGAGTAAAAACAAGTAATATAAAAATTTTGTTTTTTAAGTCAATTCCTACTTAGGTCAAAGAAAAATTTAATATAATCCCTTAAGCTAATATTAGTTTTTGTTGCATTAAAATATCTCAATTTGTTGATTTTCTATGAGCAAGCAGGTTTGCAATGGAACTCTATGGGAATTTGGCAAAATATTAGAGATATCGCCAAGTTGGCGTCACTTTTGGCAACTCATTTTGGGCACCAAGTTGGCAACAAACTTGGCGGTATTTGGCAACAGAACAGGGTCCCCCCCCCCCTATAGTAACCCCTTATTGAAAATACTTTCACTGATCTTCAATAACCAAAGGCCGCCATTTTGTTTCCCATGCAAAACTAAAATTAATTAATTAAAATTTAATTAATTAATATTTGAAAAGACTGTATTAACATCAATTGTCATCCAGTACAAGTTTTTAAAAAAATGTATTTCAACTTGATAGGATGAATAATGAGTATTTTATTAACAATTGAAAATTTGAACAAGATTATATTTTATGATTTTTTTTTTTTATATCTTATTTTGAATGCAACAATTCATTTTGAATTATTTATTCCTTAATTGGTATCTTATATATATTTATATATACCTAGGTAGCTAAATGTTTTAGCAATCTTTTAAATATATATATATATATATATATATATATATATAGGGAAAGTGTGAACTAATAGTAGGAATTGAAAAAAATTAAAAAAAAAAAAAAAGGTAAAGAAAAAAGGAAAGGAAACATTCGAAGGACACCAAGAAAGTGTTCAAATGATGCCATGGCACACGCAGGTGCCGCGTTGAACAGCCCTGGTATTCAGGACCTTCTAAATTGTATAAATCCATCAAAAAACAAACGTTGAAATTTTTCACAAATCCAATACTTTCTTCTTGTAAAGATAGAAGAAAGTACAAAAAGATTTAGCTTCTTATGAGGTAATAAGCAGGGTCGGCACAACATTGCACAGGGCCCAGGCAAATAAGTTAATGGGGCCAACATATACTGTGATACTGATCTAATAAAATTTATTTTTTAATTGTATGTATCATAGAATGATATATAACAGATATTAAACGTATTGAGAAATAGTACTAATGTGTTATGCATAATTTTAGAGTTTGAAAAATCTTCCATCCTTTACAATATTTTAAATATTTTTTCCATTTACGATTACTTTCACTTAATCTATTATACAGTGGAACACGTTTAAGAATTTTATCTATGGTCCTAATTGGTTTTTTATTTCTTTAATGCTAAAGTCCACTCTTTAAAAAGTTTTAATTTTGAAAATGTTCCCGCTTAAGAAGTGTTCGTTTCGACGAAAATAGTCTTTCCAAATTTCACTATACAGTACAGTCTCAAAAATCCGCACTTCCAAAATCCACAATCTTCCGAAATCTACATGCATTTTAAAATGTAAATAATGAAATTTGCAATTAAGAATTATTCTTTATAATCTTTATTCCAAATAACAGTGAATGAAAATAAAATAATTTTTAATGTAAATTCATGGGAAAATGGTAATGATAAGAATATTGCATAAATAAAATGCTTTTATTTCACAGAAACTTACATACAAGAAAATGTAAAATAGAAATTGATAAGAGATATAAACAAGCGCAGAAAAGTTTTAGTAGTGGCACCATCTATCGACTGCTAAAGAAAACAGTGAATTTATTTTATATTCCATACATTGTTATAATAAATGCATGACATAAAATATGACCTGGCTCTTTATTTATCCAAAATGAGGATAAAGAAAGGTTTTTCGCTTAACCTTATCACAAACTAAAGCCAAAAGAAAATACCAAACGCTAACTTTTGAAGGTTTGGTTTTAGGTAAAAATATTGAAGTTCTTTGGGCAGCAGAGTTGTATAGACCAACAGGAAATAATGGCCATTTACAGAATTCAAAAGAAACTTCACCAAGAGGAAATGGAATTTCTCAATCAAAGGACTATATAAGAAATGTTTTAAAATTGTAAAAAAAAAAATTGGTTATTAAAAGGATAATGTACAGGTAAATAAGAGATTCAAGTTTCGATTTGCTTAAATTGAATTATTACATGCTCTTCTTGGAAATAAAAAAGGTATGTTGAAAAAACAAATCATTTAATCCAGAAATTACAACTCTAAAATACGCAAAATTCTAAAATCTGCACAGCATCTGGTCTCAAACTGTGCAGATTTTAGACTACTGTATGGTAACATTTTTGGATCTACAACGTTCAATTTTTCAAGGGAAAAAAGATTCAAAATGTACATATGAAGAAAGGAATGGATAAGCTGAAAAACAAAAAAATGCGACTCCTTTCCCTATACAATACAAGGATAGCCACTGTTCAGAATTCAGAGGAACTAACAGCCACTTTTGAGAATTTCATTCTTCTAATGCAAGGGCTTTTCTTTCTATGCTCGACTTTAGCGGGAGAAGGAGATAGATTATCCTGGGATGAATGTAAGTTAAATATGCAAAAGCAAGCCGTTTATTGCACAAAAATACAGTTCGAAATGAAATTGTTTATTTTTTTGTTTTCTAAAAGGGGTTTTAACATTAATTTATTTTCAAGTTTCTTTACAAGTTTTATTCCCTTAAATAGTCAGGAACAACTTTTTTTTTTTTCATGACAGTACTTTTAGACATCTGACTGCTTTACAGACATACTCCCCTGAAGAGAAAAGATATTCTGCTGGCATATCAAGCCCCATTCTTATGATTAGTTGGACAAGTTTTTAAATCATGGTGTATTTATATGCCATAGCCTAGCAGTACTCATCTGTGTACTCTTCTTTGACTAACTTTTCAACATGTCTACTAAAGGATTTTTAAGTGGGATTCACTGTATTTAAAATCACATATCAGAACTTAAAAGTCACTTCCAGCTTATTATCACTCATAGGCTCAGTAACAGAAACAGTGCAGCACGGAAGCGGGCGCCGCAGATTATTTAAAACCTTGCAGATTAATCCACCAACTTAAAAATAAATGCTGGGCTTAAAAAATAGCTGAAATTTGCTTTAAGTCTCTAGATTTATGGTATTTGTTGTATCCTTATATTATATATTTTCTTTATAAATGGAAATTTTGCTTACTTTAAGTGTTTGTTATTTCTTACGATATTAGGCTTATTGGGTCGCAGATAAATTTTTGTTTGCTGCAGACTGATGCAGAAAATTCTGCCTCTGGGCTCATGGGCAGTATTCAAGTGGGATCATGACCCCCCCCCCCCCCTCACCACCTATAAACAAAGAACATTTCTATAGAATTATACATTTTTAAATATAAATACGCATAAATGCGGTTCTGAAATTTCCTGCTCAAAAACAAAACTTTCTGGCACATTTTCCGACTAATTTTTAAACGTAAAGGCATAAAATTGGCAGGCCTGAATATTAAAGCGATTTGGAATCTAATGGCAATTTCCATTTTTGATAAATTAGAGTTAAGCGATTTTTGTCACATGAGTTTCTCCTGTTCCACACTGGCACGTATGGAAATTCGTTTCTAAACGTCAACTGTGACAATATTTTCTGAACGATCTTCTGCATTTACCAAAAAATAGAAAACACCATTCGATTACGCAGTTTTGCTAAAAGAGCACATGCCAGTTTCATGAGTTTCAGAACAAAAATTAATTCAGAAGTTTGTCAGAAAATCAGCTCCTTTGGTTTTGACAACAGCCTTGAAGGTATTTTCATTTTTTTCCCCGCTTAAAACTGATTCATTAACAGAGTAATAACAAGAGAATATCCCATCCAAAATACATAAAAACTTACAACAACTTGACTATTCATTTACAAATATTCGAAAAAAAGAAAAGCAAAATGTATTAAAAGATTATTTCAGTAATAATGATAGTAATAAATTATGTTAAACTACTAGAAAAGTCTATCCAGACTTTTCTCTCAGGGTCCTGTTTTTGTGAAATTTTGAACAGCTTTTTTACATGTGAAAAATCTAGTTCTAGTTTTGCGAATTTGAAATGATTGTTATATTCAGGTTCTTTTTTATATGTTTTTAAGAAGATACATGTATGTAAAATAAATATATTTTTTCTTTATATATATATATTAAAGTGACAGGCAGATTTCACTCTTAAATGATTAAATTTGTGAAAGGTTTAGTTTAGAGCTAGATAAATTTTGTAAAAAGGCCTATTTTTAAAGTGAAAATTTCTGTGAAGAGTCCTGTTTCAAAATGAAAAATTCTGTGAAGGGTCCTGTTTCAAAATGAAAAATTTTGTGAAGGGTCCTGTTTCAAAATGAAAAATTTTGTGAAGGGTCCTGTTTCAAAATGAAAAATTTTGTGAAGGGTCCTGTTTCAAAATGAAAAATTTTGTGAAGGGTCCTGTTTCAAAATGAAAAATTTTGTGAAGGGTCCTGTTTCAAAATGAAAAATTTTGTGAAGGGTCCTGTTTCAAAATGAAAAATTTTGTGAAGGGTCCTGTTTCAAAATGAAAAATTTTGTGAAGGATCTTTTAAAGGACTCAATTTTTTTCTAAATAGATCCCTGATTTACCATTATGTTTTCTTTATTTTAATACTTTTGATGCATTAAAAATGCTTTAATTTTTAATTCATAAAATTATTCTGTATATCTAATTCAACACTTTGTACGAAATTTTATATTACTTTTTTTTTTTTATGAAGTTTGCAATTAGAGTTTTTGCACTGGGAAGTTTTGCCATTTAAGACATTTTATTTACCTGCTCCCTTGGGAAACTTAGATGGGTTTTACTGTATTCCCCACTTGAAAAATTATATTAAAAAGAGAAATATGTAAATAAATTTAAATCACAAACAAAAAAAGTTCAAAAGATATAGCTTACTTTTCTACTATAAGCAGGCAAGTAGTAGGCTCAAAAGCAGGTATAGGCTCGAGACAACCTATGAAGAAACCCAAATAAAAATATATAACAAGATATATTACAAGCAAATATGCAGTATATACTTGTCATAAATATATGAGAGGGGGTTCACAACCATAGTAGACCAAGTCCATTTCAAAAAAAATATGAGATAGTCCATTCAGAAAGTGCATAAAATCTGTTTTATCCACTCCCACAGTAAACCAAGTCTATAAACAGATGACATATGTGAAAACAGACAAGTTTACTGTGGAAGTTAATAAAACAGATTTTATGCAGCTTCTAAATGGACTATCATTTTTTCAAAATGGACTTGGTCTAATATGGTTGTGAGCCCCTCATATATATATTTATTAAGAGAAATACGCTGCTAAGTGTATTGAAACATCAAAAATTAAATAACATGCATTTAGTTTAATATTTCATTTTCAATATAATAAAAATATTTGAGATGCATTCAGTTTCATTCATATATACTATATATACACACTAGAATATAGCCCGTCAGAATGATATGTTTGCATTTTCAAAAGAATGATAAAGCATTGCATTATAAAAAGAATTATGAAGTAATAAATTTTTTCTTACCTGACTAATAGGATCAGGTGGGAATAAAATAGTTATAAAAAGAGCCCATTTATAATTGAAACTTAATTTGCAAGCAAGAACTTCACTCACAAAATTTAAAGAACTACTTCACAAAAAACATGCAAATTAGAACTAATAATGCTATTTCAAAATACACTGTCAGGTATGATCCATGTCAATTCAGGCACCCAAAGAAAAAAATCTTACCTTCATAGTCTCAGAAGTTTTTGAATTGAACATATGTTAAAAATTCAATAAAAAATAAGATACTTGTACATTTTGGTTTTGCCCAAAAAAATTCCTGGCCCGAGATACAGGCCGCCAAAGATGGCATCCCGGGCACCATTTCCAATAAAAATTTTAAAGTGCTCTATCTCTAGAATAGTGCAAGATATTTTGTTGCATTTTTTTTTTTTTTTATTTTAAAGATAATATTCTTCTGTTTAAAATGATATACCCAAATTTGAAAAATGCATTCAACTTTTCTTGTGGCATTCTTTTGAAAAAAAAATTTTTTTTCAAAAAAATTTTTTTTTTTGAAAATGCCAATTCCAAAAATTTGATTTTTTTGCTGTTGATCAATACCATTGGGAACTATCTTCACTGTAAAGGAGAACTTCCACTTTTGAGTTTAACAAATTTTAGAAACATTTAAAAAATTCAGAGAATTTTACAGGAACTGTATATATACAATTCTAGTAAAAGTCACTGAATTTTTGCTTATTTGTATCATATTTGTCAGGATAAGCCTACTATATATCCTAAACAAGTTAGAAATTGCAATATCAAATGTGGCAAATGAGGTGCATGCATAGTATTAACTAGTTTTATAAATATTCAGATCTTGGGGCAATAAGTGTTACACTCTTGGGCAAAAAGGCATGAATACAAAATTTACTATAATTCCATATATTAAATTCAGTAATACGGAAGTAATATGAATCCATCTTAAAAGGACTTAATCGACATGGCAACCTAGAATCATTGCCTATCATGGTATATCATTGAATCAATTATGTATTATAGGATTTTTATATAGAATGAAGAAAACTTTTATTAATGTCTTTTATGTTTTAATTTGATTTTCATAGCATTTGAAGTGATACATACTTTATTGCAGAGGTTTACAAAAAATTCCTTCCTGTGTCATAGAAAGTGCATAGTGTTTACAGGGACACACAAAAGATTTCGGATACTTTACCTTATTGGAAATACTGTACATTAGCGATGATTGCTAGAGGTGCATTTTTAGTTGCGATATGAGTTTTCAAGTTTAATTAAATATTTCCATATTACGTTGTGTGTATAAAGGCTGTAGATCATATACAGGGCTACACAAAAGAAATCGTAAGGGTATTGCTGGAAGTGCATTTTTAGTTGTGTTTGAGTTTTTAAGTTTAACTAAATTTTTCCATGTTACATTGTGTGCATAAATGCTGTAGATCATATACAGAGCTACACAAAAGAAATCTTAAGGGTTTACTGAGTATGAATGAAAGTAGCTTAAAGGTGATTTTTAAATGAGTTATGCATTTTTACACTGAACTGCATTTAGTATACTAAGATATGTTTGGAGAATATAGATAAAATGATATACAGGTCCACGCAAAGAATTAGATACATGGCCGTCTATGAATGATAATCTCTGGAAGTGTGATTTCACTGGTTTTAAGGATGTTTTAATCTTAATTAAATATTAGCTAAATAGTGGCATGTATATAAAGATAGTAGGTAAAATACAGGGTTGTATGAAAGTATTCAAGTATGCTTCCGTCTATTGACATAAATTTCTAAAAGTCAAATTCCGACCTATTTATGTGTTTTTAACAATTTCCAACATAGTTGAAAGTCTTTATGGATTCGATTTGTCTGCCCATCTGTCTGAACTCTAACTTGTATTAATATAATTTGTATTGCTGTGTAATTGATATATGTTATTAAGATTGTTTTACTATGTTCGGTATTGAAAATAAAGTATGTATCACTTCAAATGCTATGAAAATCAAATTAAAACATAAAATACATTAATAAAAGTTTTCTTCATTCTATTTAAAAATCCTATAATACATAATTGATTCAATGATATACCATGATAGGTAATGATTCTAGGTTGCCATGGCGATTAAGTCCTTTTAAGATGGATTCATATTACTTCCGTATTACTGAATTTAATATGTAGAATCATAATAAATTTTGTATTCATGCCCTTTTTGTCCAAGAGTGTCTTATTGCACCAAGACCTGAATATTTATAAAACTAGTTATAGTACGCACGCACCTCATTTGCCACATTTGATATTGCAATTTCTAACTTGTTTAGGATATATAGTAGGCTTATCCTTACAAATATGATACAAATAAGCAAAAATTCAGTGACTTTTACTGGAACTGTATATATACAGTTCCTGTAAACTTCTCTGAATTTTTTAAATGTTTCTAAAATTTGTTAAACTCAAAAGTGGAAGTTCTCCTTTACAGTGAAGATAGTTCCCAATGGTATTGATCAACGGCAAAATAATCAAAATTTTTGGGACTGGCATTTTCGAAAAAAAAATTTTTGAAATTTTTTTTTTTTTTTTTTCAAAAGGCTGCCACAAGAAAAGTTGAATACATTTTTAAAAATTGGGTATATAATTTTAAACAGAAAAATATTATCTTTAAAATAAAATAAACCGCAACAAAATATCTTGCACCGTTCTAGAGATAGAGCACGTTAAAATTTTTATCGAAAATCGCGAATGAGAAAGGATGCCGGGGATGTCATCTTTGGCGGCCTGTATCTCGGGCCAGGAATTTTTTTGGGCAAAATGAAAATATACAAGTATCTTACTTTTTCTTATGTTTTAACATATGTTCAATTCAAAAACTTCTGAGACTATGAAGGTAACCCCCCTGCTTGAGTTGATATGGATTCAGCCGTCAATTAACTTTCGTCTTTGTTCATTGCTTTAAAAAAAATCAATAACCTTCAATTTCTTACAAATCAGAAAAAAATAAATAAGAGTCCTTCACGGATTAATTGCCGATAGCTGACGCCGAAATAATAATTATATAGCTTAAATTTTAAAAAGTTTAACTCAGGTTAAATCCTGATTTTTTTTAAACATGCATAAAGAAACCTATAATAAATTTTGATCATTAAAAATTTTCCTGTATCATTTCAGTAAATTGCAACTATAAATTGCATTAACAGATTTTTTTTTTCTCAATTTCTTTTATTAAATTATAAATTTATTTTCCCTACAAAATACAAAAATGCAAAATTTTATTTCCATTGATATGTATTTTATTGTCATTTCAATCACAATATTGCAGTTTTTGATGATGGTCGGTAATGTTTAATTAATGGTTAAATATATATATATAAAATACTATTCACTTTTTCTCCCAATGTCTTCAATGGTCAAAGAATTTCAAAAGAAACTTTTTTTAACTACCGATAGATGGCGCCAACAAAGCACAAAAGTTCACAATGAATGGGATGCAAACGAATGTTTACTTATGGAGGGAGAGGGCCAAACTAATTTCAACTGAAGTTATCTCAGAATATATACATTATTGGATATAAGTCATCTCTCAAATGTAAATTTATTTTGAATAATTTTTCTAAAAATGTAACTTTTATGAAGTTTTATTCGAAAAAATAATTTTCAATAAAAATGGCCGAATGGAATACGATAAAGCGAAGTGGGATCTGAATGACTTCAACCCCGGAAGAGTTTTACACTTTGTGCTGTTATATATAATATAAAAATTCAGTTTTTTTTTTTTTTTGTTCACCAATTTTGTTTTTCTTATACTATGTATGTGAAAAACTACATTTAAAAAAAAAGTTAATTGAAAAATTCAATTTGGAAAAATTTTTCGTCTTAATGTTTTTAGTTATAAGGGATCGTAAACAGATTTAGCACGTTTTAATGTAAGTCAAGTGCTTATAAAATAATGCATACTTTTTTTTTTCCTCAATCAAGGTTGGTAAGTTTTTGCCATAGGCGGAAAAAAACATGGAAAAAACCTGGTTGAAACAGTCCCAGCAAAAATAGGTTTTTGCCAAAGTGGTAGCAAAAATAGGCTGTCCATTTAATTATTTTCCCCAGGAAAAGAGAAGAAAATACTTCGCGAAAGAAAAAGAAACTCAATACTTAGTTAAAAAATCAATATTCTGAGTTTATTTTAACTCAAGTTAAATAAGTATAATTATGCATTTTATGAAAGAATACTAACTTTTATAACAAAATTATAAGTGAAAAAAAATACTAATTTTATATAAATAAATAGAAAACTTATTTATTCATGTTTATACAATTATTAATGATTACTCACATAATAGAACTATGGAGGCTGTAAATGAGGAAAGCATTTATGTTTATGTGTTAGAAATTCAAATAAATTTAATTTAGAATATAATTGTTTAATATAAAATTACATTTAAAGCAGAACACTTAAATTTCAAGTAATGCAGTGATATCTCCATCCTAACCTAATTTTTGCTGTTTTAGCATAGCATAACAAACTAGTTTAGAAAGAGTATTTGTTGAGTTTATGTCGAATTTTAATGGCACAAATGGAAAATTTGAAAAAAAATCTTTCGATAGCAGCACTACA
Source organism: Maratus speciosus (assembly GCA_963932465.1). NCBI lineage: Eukaryota > Metazoa > Arthropoda > Arachnida > Araneae > Salticidae > Maratus > Maratus speciosus. Next base: position 106,915,275 of record OZ010797.1, read on the forward strand.
TACTGGACATATTTGAAAGTGTGCAACTGATGAACAGAAGTCTTGAAATCTCAGACGTTTTTTCGATACTTCTCTATCAATTATACGCACTGACTTTACTAATCACTTTTGCAAAATATGAATTAGGGAAGGGTTTTTCTTTTCGCTCGAAATTAATAACACAAGATATAACAGACTAGTTTTATCAGATAAATAATTATAAATTAGTACCACAGACATAAATATTTAGATATTTTTAAGACTCATTACATAAAACAAAAGTTACAAAGTTACATAAAACCTTTTGATAATTAAAAAAATATTAATGACTGACAAAATACTTTATTTAAAAAAAATTAGATATCTGATTTTTAATTTGGTTCATAAATTCCTAAGTATTAAACTGAGCCCCACCTATTGTAAGGATTTAAAATATGTAAAAATATTAAATTATATTTATTAATTAGCAAATTAAAAATATTAAATACGTTAAATTTAATTGTTTATACCATTATTATCCTTAGTAGCTTATAGATTTTATCACATAAAAGACAAATAAGAATTTGCCATTTTTGCCGGTAAAAATGGCAACCCTGTTTCCAATTATTTAATTTTTTATTTTTGGGGGGGTGGGGGTGGACTTACGTCTCAATTTTTTGAGGTTTAGTAAGAAAAATATTTCTGAAATCCATTTTACTTTGATGAAATTAAAGATTCAACTGTCAAAAACTTAAAAACTTCTTGAAAGGGTTGATTCTTGTGCAAAAATTACATTATATATATACAGAATCATTTATCTGGAAGAGTTGGGGCCGGATGTATTCCAGATAACTGGTTTTTCGGGTTAACTAGTTGGGCATTAAAGCAGCATCCATTTGATAAGTTTTGTGGAATATATGCGATTGTGGTATTATTTCTGCTTTAAATTATTAGCATTTTTTTTCCCCCCACTTGTAAGTTTGTTACATAAATGTAACAAAATTGAAGATCAACTAATTGAAAACAGACAATTTGCTTTTTAGACTTAAAACCATGAGATTAATTATCAAGTTTCCAGAAAATTTTGCATTTTATACAACAAAATTATATACAAAATACTCAATTTATATGGAAAATTTTGAAAATAAATGTAAGCTTGTGTCCTTCATTCTCTAACCTGTTGTGTAGGTTAAAGAAAATCAAAATCAGAACAGATTCTAATGAAGCTGTGAATAACTTTTCTAAATTAGACGGTTTATCTTTCAATAGCTGTTTTACATAAATATTGTGCCACATTATTGGTTCTACATTTATAAATTCAGCTTCAAATGTAAAGCATGAAAAAGATTTTTTTTTTTTTTTTTTTGGTGGAGGGAAGGGGGAAGGAATCTAAAAATAACATGCCAAAGCAAAATTTCTTATCTACAGAATGACACAATAACAGTTAAAAAATTCATTTGCACTTGTTTTGGCTGAAAATATATGCAATATTTTGAAAATTAATGTCATATCAGGGGTCGACCCAGACAAAAATTGGGGCCTATTTAGGGCCCTTTCACAAAAATCTATTTAATAAAATAGGCCCCTTCACAAAAATCTATTTAATAAAACAGGCCCCTTCACAAAATTCTTTTTAATGAAATAGGCCCCCTACGTAACATTCTTTTTCATAAAAACTGTTTTAAAATGTAATTTGTAAATAAAACCAGGTCACGAAAAACAAAAACTTTATCAAGGGGATTTAGAGTGTTTTTGTTCATAAATTCTTGGTTCGAATTTGAGTAACTGGATTTCAACTTTCGTTAAAATGTTATTTTTCACAAACATATAACAAAATTCACAAAAATAACTTCTACTTTTCACAAAATGGGCCCCAAGAAAAAAAACCTGCATCGAACCCTGCATATGAAAACATCAAACTTTATGATATTTCAAAAATAAATATCGGACATATATCAAGATATACCCCATTGATATATTTCACCAAACCCTGAAAAAGAGTACTTTTTAAATAACAGATATATAATACAGAGTGGTAAGAAGGCGTCGAGATTTTACAGATGCTCTGGTGGGACGTCGGCAATAAGTAGTTGGGAATCACTGCTGTAAATGGAATATAAATGCTACACATTTCATTTTCAACACCATATTTCTCATAGATTAACATACAAGATGAGACATTTCCATAGAGCGTAATGGTAATCCGATTGCCTTTAGTGACAATGGGGAAGAAACTCCCCATCCTTGTAAAATTTTTATCATTAAGCATCTACCTCATTCTGGTTGGTTGGTTGTATTTAAGACGGCCAATTATCTGCACGAGGGATATAGGCCCAGGGAGGGGTGGGGGGAGTGCCCTTCGTGGGGGTCTTTCTAAGGGAACCTAACCCGTATTAACGCTTGGAAATCCAAGGATCGAAGATAGCCACGAAAACTCCGAACGATTAGGCCGACGGGTGCGATTGGGTTCGAACCCAGCACCTCCCGTCTACCAGCTTTGAGAGCAGAAGCTGGTAGACAGGAGGTGCTGGGTTCGAACCCAATCGCGCCTGTCAGCCTACCTTATTGTGATCTTTCTTTTTTTAATGTTTCATGTTTACGTTTTCAATAGAATCTTACACCGATACATGAACATAGAATAGATATTCTATTTTATATATCTAATATCTATTCTATGTTCATGCACGGATGCTTTTTTTTTTTTTTTACATGATGAGTGAACGATATAAGTGCAACGAAAAACAGGGTAAAAATTTCGTCTTGAATGCTATAGATGAAATAAATATGATATAATTGGATTTAAAGCTACATAAGGTAATGGTGTAATATAAAAATATACAAAGTATTGCACTCTACAAATCCCAGAAAATTTCATAACTATTCCCAATCGGTAGGAAAATTTTTTTATAGCCATGTTTTATTAATTTATTAAGTTTAACGTATTAAACAATCGTTACAATAATCTTAAAATTTATGCATTTTCACTTTCTTACAGATAAAATAAAAATATTGTTTTAATGTAAATAACGTACAATCAATTCAATAATATTTATAATATTAACATATAAGAAATAATAAAATTACAGATGAGAAAAAATTCATTTCGACAAATTTTAAGAATTATATAGATCTAACAGTTAAAAATAAATAGAGGTACTGACATTTCACTCAATAAAGTTTTGTTCGATATGAATAAATTAACACAATACTCAAATTTGATTTTTTACAATTTAATCTCAAACTTACATATTTACTTTATTAACAGAATTTTCTAGGGTTTTTTCTTTTATATTATTACTCTAATTATCATTTTGTAAATTAAAGGTGACCAATGCAAGTACGGTTAAAAAAAAAAAAAAAAAAAAAAGCAGCTAAATAAATAAAGCAAGCATGAATAGAAAATCGTCTGACACCTGCTTCATTTTAGGAAAGAATGGATATTCAAAGCATAGAGAGTAAACATATTTCTCCAACATAGGTAAATTTCGGAGGCTTGTTAATTCTTCCCCCTTGTCAGTAGTGACGCTAGTACTGTTGCCATTACAGATTTTGCCGTAAATGTCTCATCTTGGTCCTTAATCTATGCTATTTCGATAGTAAACCAAATTAAAACAATTTATGGCAATCCAAAGACATGAGTGAGCATGGATAAACTTAATTCATAAAACATATTTCAACTATGTTGGAATGTGTTAAAAATTCATGCAATTGAATAAACCAGTAAGTACTGTCACAGAAATTAATTTATAGTAACTGTGAGCAATTTCAGAGACAGGTTCAGTGAAAAATGATTATACAGTAGACTCCCTCAAATCCGCAACCCTAAAATCCACAAATGTCTAAAATCCGCACATCATAACAGATGTAAACAATCAAATTTTCAATCCAGATAAAAGGGCAAAATTAGAGAATTTTTTAGTTTTATATCATTCTGTATGTATTTTAATAAGTAATTCTCGATAATATGACTGAACTCATGGTTTTTCATGAAGAAAGTACTATAAATTTATTTCCAGAAAAGAAAAAAAAAAAAAAAAAATCAAGATATTGCTGATATCACTGGTAATCACAATCTTTTTACCAAATATATTTATGAATTAATCAAGCTAACTTGGTTATGAAGACGGGCTAAACCTGAAATAAAACTTCTTTACTTTATGATTTTAATGTGAATTAATAAATAGGGTATCTTTGAGGAAAGTTTTATTGAATAATTCAAGAAAAATGTACCTGATCTTTATAATGCATATTTAATTATACATTATCAATTATTTACTTGACCTTTACTTTTTTCATTTTTAAAATACTCAACATTTTTATCTTACTTTTTATTATTATAGTTTATTACTTTACTTATTTTAATATTTTACTATATTGCAAGCATTCATTATAATCCCAATTGCATTATTACATTCAAATTACTATTTTAAAAATGTAAAAGCAATGACTAGAAATCTGCAAAATTCTAAAATCTGCACAACCTCCTGTCCCAAGCTGTGCAGATTTTAGGGAGTCTACTGTGCTACCCTATCAAGCCTTGAGGTACCATTTCTATATTAACTTTAGGTTTAAGATTTCCATAATCAAAATTTACCTTTTCAGAAGTCTATCTACAGTATTACAATTACACTATACTCTTTTTCAGAAAGAGAGGCGCTTGACTTTCATTGACCATCACAGCTTGAAAAGTGTTTCTATGGTAACGCGTGGTAGATTTTCCAGTTGCTCACCGTTTTTCAAACTGCATTTGAGGATTGTTTCAGCTCCTAGTCCAGGAACATAAGTGAAGTCTCAAAGCAGAAATGAAGTGGGAAAAACAAGATAAGCCGGTAGCAGATGTGATATGTCCACTAGCGAGGGTGACTGTGAAGGTCAAGCATCTCTTAAAGAAAAAATGAAGTGGGGAACCAGGGATTTTTTTTCTCTTGGGTCCCCATTTTGTGAAAAGTAGAAGTTATTTTTGCGAAATTTATTATATTTGTGAAAAAAACATTTTGTAACGAAATTTGAAATCCAGTTACCGAAATTTGCACCAAGCATTTATTAATAATAACTTCTTTAAGTCAATCTGTTAAAGTTTTCATTTCTGGTGAACTTGTTTTCTGTAAATTACACATTTTAAAAGTTAATATAAAAAATAATGAATATTTTTTTATGAAAGAGAATTTTGTGAAGGGGCCTGTCTTAGTAAGAAGAATTTTGTGAAGGGGCTTGTTTTATTAAATGGATTTTTGTGAAGGGGCCCTAAATAGCCCCCAAATTTTGCCTGGATCGACCCCTGGTATCCATAGTTGAACTGAAAGTTAAAAGTGAAACTTAATCTTGGGCATTTCCTTGCCATTCAGTAGGTTAACTTATTTATAAAATTTAATTCCTGTAAAACAAAAACAACGAAAAATCATGTGTCAAATTCTAAAAATAATTCACAATACTGTGATACAAATTCTTGGTTTAATAGGGTGAAAGATGCAGGCCTTTTTCAAAAATCCTCTTTCACCTAATGAAGATGTGAAACTGCATGAAATCATCTTATACAGACACCTTTCTTCAATTAGATTCAAGAAACACATTTATGCAGAGAAAGATAAGAAATAGACAATTAGGTCTGTCACATTAATTGTTTCAAAATGTTTGCAAGCAGTCTCTGAAACCGCTTGCTCGAAAAATGGTTAAAATGCAATATTAACACATGAGATACTGTTTCTATACTAAATTTTACATTCAAGATTTTCAAAATCTAAATTCACCTATCCAGAAGTCTCTGTCAATAGATTTAGAGTGACAAACGAAATACAGTTACATTAGTATCCATAGTTAAACTAAAAGTTTAAAAGATAAGCTGCGAGAAACTTTAAACTGTCTGCAATACTGTTAACAGTAACAATCTTAGGCAATTTTCGGTACTTTACAGTTATACGGACACCATGCCAAAATGTATGCTAATGTGGCAATTATTTCAATTATGATCATGAAAAGGATTTTTATTGTAAACCATGTGAAACATTGTGATTTGCTATATGAAACGTGAATCACGGGAATGATTATTATTTAACCTTAACATCGGAAAGCTTATAACAAGTATAATAATCACTTATAAGCAGACTAGGTTAAATAACGCTATAAAAAGTAATAAAAAATCTTTATGAAGATGGACAATTGTTTCATTGCACAAACGGCGACATTTTCAAAACAATCAGGTGAATGATTTTGAAAATGTCGCCATTTGTGCGATGAAACGATCGTCAATCTTAATAAAGATATTTGATCGCTTTTTATAGCATTATTCAACTTAATCTGAAAGCTTTTTAATTTGCTATTATTCAATAAAATAGTTCATAAAAGTTCATTTTAAATGTTATATTTTTAAAATGCTCACTTTACTATCTACAATGTTTTTTTTTTATTTCTCAAATGTTTCAAGTCACGTGATTTTCATTTTGTGCCAACTATTATGCTTGGCAACAATGGTGTCCGTGTAATGGAAAAGTACCCAATTTTCTTATCACTTAAATGTTAACTTATTAGATATTTAATTCCATTAAAAAATATACATAGTGGAGGAAAATATTCACATAAAAATATTTCTAGTAGCATATTAACATTAAAAAAATAAGGTTATTCAATAATCAAATACATTTTACATATTTTATAGCAGAAAGATATGTATCTAAGTAACAAACAACTGCATGATAAAAATAAATATATGAATAAAAAAGCTTAAAGACGAATCAAATAGCAATTAAAAGTGAACTTACACTTCAAATAGAAGGAAATTAAATACAGTGATATTTTCAGCAAAATGACAAATAAGAGCAAACACAACTAGATACCCTGTAAAAAGCAAAAACAGCGATGTCAAAAAAAAAAGATACAGTAATTTTTCAATTAAAATTTATATTTTTATGAGATTAGACAAAATCTTACCTCTAGTAGAAATAACTAGTTCTAAAGTCAGGAAGGAAATCCAAAACAAACTAAAAAATGCAGAAAATAAAGATCAGTAAATCAAATGTAGTACAGCACTCTTGAATCAAATCTGAATTAAATTATAATATAGTGACTTCACTTATACAACTTTCAGGAGACCGTAGAAAAAGTCTTATAACTCAGAAAGTCATATAAGCGAGAGACCATCTTATTATACAAGTTTCAAACTTTATATGCATTAAATTATTTTACCTATATTAAAAACAATAAGCTTTGAGTACTAAGAACATTAACAAAATTTATAAAAATATTAAAAAATAAAAATATATTGAAAAAAAAGTTCACAAAATAATTCACTTATCACTTTGTTTAAAGATTTACAGATCAGATTTTCTCAAAAAATGAAGTGATATTAATTATCTCTGTCGTCGACGAAAAGAGAAAGTGTCTTTTTCTAAGCCTAATAAAGCTTTTATGCCATTTGGGGAATAATCATTTTGATGGACATAATTCTTTAATGTACTTAAAGTAGCACTTGCTTACAACAGCAGGAACATTGCTCTCATCTTTGTCATCATCGTCTCTCATGTCTTCATTATTGATATCCTCAAAGATTTCTTCAGCAGTTCTGATAGAAGAAATTTTCCATAACATTCTACATAATCTTTGAAATTAATACCTTTTATCCATAAACATTCATCCCAATCTTTGTCATTAATACGTTCTCGAAATCTGGTTTAGAGAACTGCGCAAGTCGGGTTCTACCCGACCCAAACCTGCAAATTCCATTTTAAGTCAACCCACAAAAATAATTTTCAGCAACCTGCACCCGAGATATATCAACCAGCATCCGACCCACACCCGCAATGTAAGCAAATCATGTTTTAATACCATTGTGAAAAATAACCTACATCTCTAATAGGGATCTGCACCGGGCCGGCCTGCACGCCGCAGTGAGGTGGCAAAATTTCAAACTGGCCAGGCCGTTTTATTAGGACAGTTTTTTCCACAGGTCGAGCTGATAAACAAAATAAACAGGCCAGTCCGGCAAAAAAACTGAATGGCCCTGCCAGGCCGGGCTGATAACTATAATTAAGAGGGTCTACTGGCCTGATAAATATTTAGACTGAGCCGATAAAGTTATATGGGCTGTGCCGGGCTAGGACCGAACTTTTAAGTTTTACAGGGGACTGGACAGGGCAGGGCGGGCCGTTCCCAGGCCTAGAAATTCCAGCCCGTGTAGCCCTCTAATTCTCTAATACAATGTTTATGTTTTACATAAAAGAACAAATCTATGTTCTTTAATATTCAACTATAGTAAAACCTCTGGCCCAACCTGATGCAAGACTAAATGGTATCAAACTAAAACTAATCTTTAAATATGCTTTAAAATTAGTTGCGGCTTCAAAAGTTTCACTTCTAATGAAGAACCTTGTTTTACACAATTGGCCATCTGTCTTTAATTTATCAGCTGTTATTATTTTGAAATTTTTCTTGTCTAACATAGTGCATCGCATATCACCACAATTAAATTATTCACTTGATATATTAGACAGGAAGGACCATTTAGATTTTGCTGCGTATTGTATTTCTGAAATACAGTAAAATTATAATGCAGTTTGTTATTTTGGAAACTCGTGAAAGAAACACTAAAGACAAAACAGGCACACATTTTACTTTTGTGATCTGCGGTTTTATATAGGCTTTTAACGGGAAAAAATATTTTCAACGTTCTTTTAAAAAAGCAGGTTAACCCGAACCCGACCCGCAAGAGTAAAAAAGCCAACCCAACCCGTACCAAAAAAATTTTAAGTCAACCCGACCCGCAATGAAAAAATATAGCGCCAACTTCGACCTGACCCAAACTGCAGGTTGGGTTGCACTCGGGTAAAAGCAGGTAACCCGACCTGATGCAGGACTCAAATCTGGTTCATTCTTTGAACTAGCAGTTTGATCTTGTGAAAAACCACATTTCCTAAAGCAATTCTTAATTGTCTACGATGTCACATTGATTTTCCCATGCAGATGGTGCAAGATGCACAGTATCCAAATCTAAAATAGAAATTGCTTTAGCTTCCTTTTTGTTTTTTGATTAAAAATAAAACAATGAATCAAACTTCTGTAGTTTACTTAGAAATTCTTTATAATCCCTAAATCTAATGGCTGTAATCTGTAGAATTTGTTGGCAAAAATTGAACTCTAATTTGTTTGCAGAAATTGCAGGTCTTTTACATCTGAATGCGATGGACCAATCCATTAGAACTAAAACCTTTGTTTTTTTGTTTTTGAAATTTATCATCCATCATCTCTTTAAAAAAAATCAATGAAGATCTAATGTCATCCAAGCTTTTTTTTTTTTTAATTTTTGTAGCTACACGATAATTTTTATATTTTTAAAGCATCAAGATTTTCTTGATTTTCCTATTACTAAAAGATTCTATTTGCTGAACCATCACTATTAGTGCATAAAAAGATAGTAAATCTTTCTTTACTTTTACTGCCCCCTTGACATGGATCTCCTTTCTATGTCTTATCTGACATCAGTTTGAAAAACACTCCCATTTCATCACAGTTAAAAATGTCTTCAGGTTTACAGTCCATAATTAACATTAAGGAGATTTTGAAACCATTGCCTGACGTTTTCTCCTGTGATGCGGCGATGTGAAAAGTCCATGTCTTCTTTTCAATTTCTCGAGCCAAACCCAAGACGCTAAAAAATTTGATTCCATATTTCAGAGCAAGAGTGCAAGCCTTTTAAAATCACATCATCCATCGGTAAATTTGAAGCACTCATTTTGTTAAAACACGCGATTAAATCGGATTCCAGTTTTTCATGTCTGCCACATTGTATCCTGATATCTTTGAATTAACATTTTTTGATGCATTAATGATGACATTTTTATTTTTCAGAATTCTTTTTACTGTCTATTCTGGCAGACTGAAACAAGCAGCTAAAAATCTACTTCTTGGAGTCATCTTTTTTTTCTGGTAACTTCATAGGTAACAGGTTCTGGCAAAATTTTTACAGCTTCATTGTCATATGATATAGGTGAAAACTGGAAAATTGAGTTAGTAGCCAGTGGACTCAGTTTCATTAGTGGCCACTATAATGTTTCAAACTTTCTTGGCATCTAGATAAACTATAATCGTTGTATATATACATATTTTCTATAAATCAGTTTTATACCAGCCAACTATTCATGATAAAAATAGGGACACAGTTGAAATTCAAGAAAATTACTTTAAAACTACAAAATTGTTATATTAATTTTTTTAGAATATATTTTTGGATTATTTATAAATGTTCATAAACACAATTATCAATCAGATTACTGTTACTTTCTTTACATAAAAAGTTAGTAACTAAATCAAAATTCCAACAACTAGATGTATACAAAAAAAATCAAACAAAACACAATAAAATGCTATTTCGATTTTATTTAATAATTAAATGTGTTATTAACATAATGCATTACATACAGTTGAAATCTAAGCTGGTGAGTGTATTTCACAGAATTAAACAGTATCTCTTGCAGAAAAATAATTAACTGATCAAACACATTGAAGATATTGTAATGTCCTTACCCTTTAGAGTCCAATTTTTTTTTTCAATTTTGAGAACAAAATTACTTTTATTTTAATAATCTTAATCGTAGATATCCAAATAGATTTACTGATATGATAATAGGTTAAGAGTTTTTAGAGACGTTTGGAAAATCTCGTATTACAGGAGGGTTTAACAGATATTACAACTTTATAATGTTTGTGTTTTACCACACGATTCGTTCAGAAAAGTAACCTATGTTTTAAATTTAAAGAGTGAAATATACGTATAAAATAAATTACTAAATGTCCAAACATAAATGAACTCATAATAAGAAAAGCATAGCCATAGACTATCATTACTATGTGTAGATAGTAACAAAAGTAACTTTTAAGACAAAATAATACTTGATGAAAAGACATGCACTATTAGTAGTAAACCAGACCGAAAGGGTTAAAATCCACTTGCATTTGCATCCAGTGAAAAAAAAAAGGAATAAATTATTTGAAATATATGTGGAATCAAAGCTGATGAATATATTTTGCATAAAACTATATTTCTTGAAAAAATAATCCAACTGAAGAGCGAGCATGGTGAAAAACTGAAATATTGAAAATACAGCTAAATCGCTGCAATCTGCCTGCATCCGGTAGGAAAAAGAATTAATCAGTTTGCTAATTAGATGTAATCAAAGTAGAGATGCGTATTTCCATGAAAAAAGTTGTATTTCAGTTGGTGATCGATAACAGATTTCTTTATCGCCACTTGGCAATTGGCGACTATAGTGGCGATCGATGGCCTATATTTTAATCGCCACTTTTACAACTTTAATCGCCACGTGGCGAGTGGCGACCACTAATTTACACCTATATCATATGAACATTACGATTGTCTCTCACAAATTCAATAAATTCTATTAAAGATTAAAATAAAGAAGTAGCAGAAAGTTCGAGACAGGCGTCGCAGATTCTTTTCTCTTTTGCAGATTATTTTTCCATTGCACCTTTATTTCGCTTAAGATTTGAGGCTGTCAAACATTTTTTTTCTATTTTTAATTTTGTAAACTGGTTATTAATTGCAATGGAACTGCCATGACAGATAAACAAGTTAAAATTTACTGCAAATGTATGTTTTACAATTGCTATTTAACACATTATATAACTTAATATTGATATACATTTTATTTATATAAACATGTTGGCATTTAAAAAAAGGTTCTAGGTGAACTGAACTTATTCTTCCCCCCCCCCCACACACACACACAAAATATGTCACACTGTTGTGTATAAATAAGTATCGTGATACTCTGATATAAAAGTTGTTTCTTGAATGGGAATAATCAACATATTTATTATTGTTAAATTCTGCATTTTTAATTTAGGATTTTCAATTGATTAAAGTGGACAAAATGGACAAACCAGGACGGTTTTTTTCCACAGTGGAAAAATCTGATAACCCTGTCAAGATGTGTTATGTCAGGCGTAGAATCAAATTAATGAGAAGAATTTTGCCGCCAGGATTTCATCAATTATGTTCTTTAGCCCTTTATCTACTGACGGTACTTATAAGTTACCATTAAAATAACTTGTTATAAAATTCATTTAATAGATCGATTAATTGTAATACAGTTTAGAATGAGTTATATAATATACATTACTTTATCTTGTTTAGGGTTTAATCTAATCTAGAGCTAGCCAAATAGCTAACTGGAAGTGCTTTTTGCCCCCAAAGCATTTAGTGAATTAGCCAAATAGCGACAGCCAAAGAAATATTCTATGTCATTCCCATTTTGTTGTTCCGCATTTCGTAAACATGCTGCCATTGCACAAAAACAGGGAAAAAAAATCTCATATTGCAGTCGCACTGTGGCAACACTTCAAAATTTGTCTCGTGCTCTTTATGCAAGCTTCTTCAAACAGTGTGACGTCATTTGCATCAGACACGACTCCAGCATATGGCGAAAACGAAAATCGCCGATTGTATAAGCATGGGATATGATGTGCACTAGCTTTGAATCATCAATGTGCCAGATGCATGTCGTATAAACTTTTCAGACTGAATTTATGCAGGTTCGGCTACAAAGTGTAAAGAAATGAAACTAGCTTATTGTATTTTTTTTTTCATAAAAATGGCATTACTGGCATGTTTCCCAATGTGACTTCTTTGTATGAATTTGTAGCATCACTTTTGTTGTCTACAGCAGACTGAACGGGGATTTAGTCTCATGAATAAAACAAAAACTGACTTGAGAAACAAACTGACAATCAAGAATTTAAGTAACTTAATGATGATTAATTTGGAAGGGGAATTTTGAAAAGAATTTCCATTTAAAAAAAGCATTTGCTGTGTGGTATACAGCCAAATCTCGAAGGGTCAATCTTACAGAACGATGTATTTGTTTGTATATTGCATAACTAAAAATAATACTCATGTATATAGAAATTTTGTATAAATAAAACTTTTTTCCCCCTTGGCTAAAGCTATTTTTATTTGGCTAGAAGTTATTGGCTGCAATTAGCCAAAAAGCTAAAAATCCCTTTTTTCTCTATTAAACCCTATTGTTCCAAAAGCATTATGAGTTACACAAAACAAAAATATTTTTAAAAGGATGATTTCTTTTGCCTTTGTACCTTTTCAACTTTCTTGGCGTTGGGGAAAGGGGGGGGGGGGATTTTTTGAATTCGGAAACATTTCTATATTTCTATTGTTAGAACATTATGTATTTGTACATTTCCTAATTCAACAAAATACTAAGAAAATTATTTAAAATAGATTTCAGTGGGGTTATAAATATTGCACAAAATCCCTATAAATTCAAATAATCCTTCTAAATCCTCCAATCCTTCTAAAATGTATTAAATGATTATGTAAATCTTCTAATGCAGTTTAAACAATACAGAAAAAATGCTTTAGAAGATAAAATTTTCAGGAATTCATAATTCAGTAGATAAAGGGTTAAATAGGAACAGATGTATTATAATGCCACATCCGCCATCTTGGATTTTTTTTCTTGGTGTGAATTAAAAATGGTTTTTTCAATTAATAGTTATAATTATTATATTCCAGTTTTTTCAATATTATATTATTAATCTGTCAACAATATTTAACCATTGGGGCAGTTCTGTGCAGAGAGACACACGTAATGCAGGCTTTAATTTTCATTTATTCAATTATTTATAAAATTTTAATTGTAATTTTAGGTGGTATGGTAAATAAGTTACCATATTTTTTTATTTAAATGTATGGAAATAAAACTTGCAGAAATATATCATTTAATTTCATCACTCAAAATGTGCTTTTTTTCTAAGTCACACACGTAATGTTTTTAAAAAGCTATTTAAAAAACAACTATTATATCAAAATCAGTGACCCGGAGCCGAACAATTTTTGATGCTCCAGCTCCGCTCCTAGAGAATATACTGTGGCTCCAGCTCCGGCTCGGCTCAGACTTCTCGCTTTTGAGTTGCAGATTTTAATTTACACGTTTAATTTTTTGCTCACAAATACTTTCTACCTCATTAAAGATCTGACAAAATGCATTTTTCTTCTCATCAAACTTCAAATGCTTGTTCAGAAAGTATGACATCTTTTAGCTTTTGCTTTTAAAATAGAAAGTTTGGTGGAATTTTAAACACAAAAATCTTAAATTTCTTCTACACTTTTCAAACAGCCAAAATTGTACAACTACACATGTAAACAACAGGCGGCCATATTTGTTTTCGAATAGTGTTGTCACTTAGTTCAAGTAGAAAGTAGAAATAAAGTAGTGTTACCATGTTTTGAGAAGGTTTCCTTCTCTAATAATAATAAAACAAATCTAAAAAATGATATAATTAAAATACTGAATAATGATGTACAGCAGAAGATCTTTTTAACACAAACCTAAAAACGCAAGGTTGTGCGTTATATAGAATTTTGCATTATATGGATCACATTTCGCACATCATTAAATTTACCTTATAAACACGACCATATAAAACTGAAACATACCAAAATACATTAGAGTATATACTGCACTTCTTGTTACCAGGAATTATCCAAATTATAAATATTTGCATTATATGATCATTTTATATTGTTTATTTTATAAACATGGTCCAACTCTACCTGGACCCAATCATTCATTATATTACTCATTTCCAAAAACATAATATTTATTGTAATAATAGCAATTTTTTTTCATTAAAAAGTTTTGAATTAAGGAGATAAAGTTGAATTAATGTATCAAATGTAGTTTTCTAGAGAGTAGCAATTTTTACGATGTGGGATTTCAGGTGCTTCTTACCTGCAAAATTCATTGTTTACATCTGAGAAGTTGTGCGTCATATGGAGAATTGCATTATATAGAATCTCGCTATAAAGATCTACTGTAATTAAAATATTTTGAGCCTAGAAATTTAAAAAGACAAAAAAAAAAAGATTTAAAAGAATATTAAAAACTAAAGGAGCCCTGGAGCTGGGGAAAATTTAGAGCTCCAGCTCTAGGGAAAACACAGCTCCGGAGCGCTCCGACTCCGGGCTCCAGCTCCGGGTCCCTGATCAAAATGATAGGTTTTTGCATAAAAGAATATGGTATATTTTTTAAAGAACTTTTGTTTGGATTTTTAAATAAGAAATATTGAAAAATCCTTGCTTAATTAGACATTTTTTGGGGTACTTTTCGGTTAGCTGGGTGCCAGTGATACATATATATATACACATATATAATAGCCTCTGCTTATTAACCAGGAGAAGACCCTTAAATTGCCTTCGAGGAGGACTTAAAGGAATCGACTGGGAGCGGAGACTTAATGCCCAATCCGCACCTTCCATCGGTGCAGCCTGTTAGTACCCTTGCCTAGTGCATGGGTAACTAATGCGGATGGGCTTCCTCCAACCCACATTGTCGAAAAATTCTATAACGATTTATATAAATGTGAAGATCAAAGGGAAATCAACCTATACGGTCCACGAGAAAACTTAACAGAAGCCGAAGCCATAATCCCAGTGATGACAGACTAAGTTTTACAAGCCATTAAATTTAGGAAAAAAAGGTAAATGCCCCGGAGAAGATGGAATTACAATCGACCTTATCAAAGAAGCAGGAGAAGAATTTGCAAAAATGCTATCCTTGCTGTTTTCCAAATGTCTCAAGAAGTCAGATGTACCAGAAGATTGGAATAATGCTGTGATGGTGCTAATTTACAAGAAAGGGGAGAAGGAAAACATTAAAAACTACCGTCCGATCAGCTTACTATCAGTGATTTATAAAATTTTCACCAAAGTTTTAAAAACAAGACTTTAATCAGCTCAACCTAGAGAACAAGCAGGATTCAGAAGTGGATTCAGCACAATGGATCACATCCAAACGGTAAGGGAACTCATTGAAAAACATAATATAATTTACCTCTTTGCCTTGCCTTTATTGATTATGAAAAAACATTTGATTCAGTTTACACATCAGTAGTAGTAGAATCTCTGGAGGACATTGGTATAGACAGACAAACCTTACATCAATATTATAAAGAAGATTTACAAGAAAGCAACAGCAACCATCCGCTTGGACAAAGGAAAAGCAAAGATCAACCTTGGAAGAGGGGTAAGACAAGGAGACACCATTTCGCCTAAGCTTTTTACGGCTGTCTTAGAAAATATTTTCAAGAAGCTGGATTAGGAAAACAAAGGGATTAGAATAAATGGGGAATATTTAAGTCATCGCAGATTCACTGACGACATTTTAATTTTCAGTAACAGTCCTGAAGAATTGGAAAATATGCTAAAAGATTTGGCAGAAGCTAGCATTAATGTGTGATTAAAAATAAACTTGGAAAAGACTAAGGTGATGTTCAATTCATTTGCATCAAAAAAGAAAATTGTCTACAACAACACTGAAATTAAAGAAGTGCAAAGTTATGTGTACCTTGGGCAGAAAATATCATCGGATAATAGTATCATGAATGAAATCAATAGAAGAATAAGAAATGGATGGAGTGCTTTCGGGAAGAACAATATTATTCTGAAGAGTAGCATGCCCCTTTGTTTGAAAAGAAAGGTATTTAACCAATGTATTTAGCCTGTGCTAACTTATGGAGCAGAAACATGGAAGCTAACAAAACGGATGGTACAAAGATTACAAACAACACACAGAAGTATGGAAAGATGTATGCTAGGTATAACTAGAAGAGACAGAAAAAGAATAACCTGGATAAGAAACCAGACGAAAGTTTTTGACATCATTGAAAGAATTAAATGGTTAAAATGGAAATGGGCTGGGCACATTGCAAGAAGACAAGACAATAGATGGTGCACAAGCACCCTACAGTGGTATCCCAGAGATGCAAAACGGCCAAGAGGACGACCTCAAGTAAGATGGAGTGACGAAATCAGAAAAGTAGCCGGTGTAAATTGGATGACTAAAGCACTAGACAGGAAACATTGGAAAAATTTGAGGGAGACCTACACCCAGCAGTGGATTGAAAATGGTTGATTATATATATACACACACACACACACACACACACACACACACACACACACACACACACACACACACACACACACACACACACACACACACACACACACACACACACGTATTTATATATATATATATACACACATACATACATATGTATTTATATATATATACAGTAGAAGATCTTTATAACGCAATTCTCCATATAACGCACAACTTCTCAGATGTAAACAATTAATTTTGCAGTTCAAAAGCAACTGCATTTCCACATTGTAAAAATATTGCTACTCTCTAGAGGACTAAATTTGATTCATTAGTTAACTTTATCTCCTAATTTAAGAACTTTAATGAAAAAAATGCTATTATTACAGTAAATTTTTTTGAAAATTTACTAATATAAGGGATGGTTTGGCCAGTTATATTTGGATCATGTTTATAAAGTAAATTTATCAATGTCTGACCTATATTATGCAAAAATTTAAAATTTTTTATAACTCTTGGTAACAAGGAATGCAGTATAAAGATATTCTAATGTATTTTGATATGTTTCAGACATATTTGGCTATATTTACTAGGTAAATTTAATGATGTGATCCATATAACGCAAAATTCTATATAACGCACAACATTGCGTTTTTAGGTTTGCGTTATAAAGATCTACTGTATATATATATATATATATGTGTGTGTGTACATATATATATGTACATATGTGTGTGTGTGTATATATATAAATATATATATAACAGAGGCGCCTGGCTAACCAAAAAGCAGGGGTGCAGAAAATGTTTCTACTCTCAACATTTCCCCCAATCCACATGAAAATTTCCCCAAAATTTTACGGTATGTTATAGGTAAATGCTGTATTATTGTAAGTATAGAAAATTTATTTTTCCAATATTTCTCAACTTATGCGCAAGTACAAACGGCAGTGGTGATTCTGAGTGAAAAAAAAAAAATTCTGAAATTCACACATAATTTTCTGAAAGGTTACAGCAGAGTGGGGGAAGGGGGGGAAATCCACTCCCAGCACTATGTTTTTTTCGCGGACCTTTGACGAAATTTGCGATCTTTTGACGAAATTCGCAGTTATTTTGCCATCTTTTGATGAAATTCGCAGTTGTTTTGCGATCGTTTGACGAAATTTGAGGGTTTTTTACCATTTTTTGAAGAAATTTGTGTTTATTTCGCTATTTGGCAAAATTTGCGTGTTTTTTTCGCGTTCCTTTGACGAAATGTGTGTTTTTTTCGCGTTCCTTTGACGAAATGTGTGTTTTTTTTCGCGTTCCTTTGACGAAATGTGTGTTTTTTTTCGCGTTCCTTTGACGAAATGTGTGTTTTTTTTTCGCGTTCCTTTGACGAAATGTGTGTTTTTTTTTCGCGTTCCTTTGACGAAATGTGTGTTTTTTTTTCGCGTTCCTTTGACGAAATGTTTTTTTTTCGCGTTCCTTTGACGAAATGTGTTTTTTTTCGCGTTCCTTTGACGAAATGTGTTTTTTTTCGCGTTCCTTTGACGAAATGTGTTTCTCTTTCGCGTTCCTTTGACGAAATGTGTGTTTTTTTTTCGCGTTCCTTTGACGAAATGTGTTTTTTTTCGCGTTCCTTTGACGAAATGTGTTTTTTTTCGCATTCCTTTGACGAAATGTGTTTTTTTTCGCATTCCTTTGACGAAATGTGTGTTTTTTTCGCGTTCCTTTGACGAAATGTGTGTTTTTTTTCGCGTTCCTTTGACGAAATGTGTGTTTTTTTTCGCGTTCCTTTGACGAAATGTGTTTTTTTTCGCGTTCCTTTGACGAAATGTGTTTTTTTTCGCGTTCCTTTGACGAAATGTGTGTTTTTTTTTCGCGTTCCTTTGACGAAATTTGTGTTTTTTTTCGCGTTCCTTTGACGAAATTTGTGTTTTTTTTCGCGTTCCTTTGACGAAATTTGTGTTTTTTTTCGCGTTCCTTTGACGAAATTTGTGTTTTCTTCGCGATCTTTTGACGAAATTTGTGTTTTTTTCGCGATCTTTTGACGAAATTTGCGTCTTTTTCGTGGTCTTTTGACGAAATTAGCGTTTCTTTTCACGATCTTTTCATAAAATTTGCGTTTATTTCTTTATCTTTTGACAAAACTTGCAGTTCTTTTGCGAACTTTTGAAAAATTTGCTATTATTTTGAGATTTTGACGAAATTCGCGGTTCTTTGCGCGTTACAAAATTTGCAGTTATTTTGCGATCTTGTGACAAAATTAGCGTTTTTTCCATAATTCTTGGACAAAATTAGAGGTACTTTTATGTCCAAATTTTCAGATTGATGACCGATTTTTTTAATTTTCGGAACCATATGCCTGAAATTTTCGGAAAATTCGGAACAGAATCACCCCTGATATACGGTACATATTATTCTGAGATCGATTTCTGAAGGTCACTATACAGACCTTTTTATTTGTAGTGAAATTTTTTTATCTCAGGGAATTATGGAATTCGTTGTTAAAATCTAAATCAGTTGTAATGTTTCTGCAAAATTTCCCCAGGTGGTTAAAATTTCCCCCGATCCTAGATCTCCGGATCGGACATATTCTGCACCCCTGCCAAGAAGTACCTTTTTTTGTTCAAAATGTCACACATGTAACATGGAATGGCCCATTGGCGACATTTACTACTTAGCGAAAAAAGGCGTTTTCCATGCAAGAAAAAAAAATCCAAGATGGCAGATGCAGGATTATAATACATCTAAGCCTTTAAATATTTTATATGCCTTAAGTTTAATGATCTCATTAATGCTAATTGATGATAAATAACTCTTATTCCCAGTTCCTGGATTATCATACATAGAAGGATGTGATGCAAAGAAACTGAGCCACTAATTCTAGGCATCCCAAGAAGTTTCCATTAAGGATAGGACCTTATTGACTCGTCTCGAATAAAGCTACACCTCTAAAGGACAAATAACAGTTTTAAAACTGACTCTCTGTACAAAAAGAAATTTTCATGCTTTGTCAACCTTAAAGATGTTTCCAGTCTTTAACACGTTAAGCGCCACATCAGCCACCAGTGGCTGACAGCAAACTTTCTGTTTAAAATGCTTCATTCACCGATGGCCGACGTCTAAAATATGATACAAAACTGAAAAAATATACATTGTTTTAAATAATTACTGAACAAATATTTAAAATTTACCTACCTTTTATTTATTACAGGATTATACTTTCTTAAAAATTATTTTAAACATTGTAAATTTTCAGCACTTCAGTGTCAGTCATCGTGGCACTCACCTTGTTAAGTCCAGAAGTGGAAAGTTTGTATTGTTAGAAAAATAAAATCCAACAACATAATTTGGTTAAATCGCAGTTTACTCTCCTTCGATAACTGCCCCAATGTGGCAACCCCGATTTACCGGGTTGCTCCTTGGACGTCACCAAATATCGCAACCCTAAGATTTCTCTTGAGAGAGTTGATGGTTTAAACTCCTTGTTTTGTAAGCTGCTTTGTAATTGAACTGAATTGGACGCTTATTTTTTTGTAAAAGGCTTTTTTATTTGACAAAGAGGAGAATAAGGGAACATTTTGAATTTTTTTGGAAAAACATTATTGATATTGCTGCAATGGATTTCGTGTTGAAAAGTTGTGTGTTGCAGTCGCGTATTTTTATTATTTGTTTTCTCAATCTCGTATATTTTGAAACAAGTACCTATCTGGACAAATGCTTGACAGGTGAGAATAAATATTCGATCAGTTATTTTTCTTTTATTTTTACCTGCATTTTTTATCTTTGATTGAATTATGTACGAAAGAGAGCCTGATTGTTCCAAGCTATGAATGACTAAAAATGACAAATTGAACGATGCTTTTGAATGACATCCTATAGTACAAGGTAAAATTATGAATAAAAAAACGGGGGGTTCAGGGGGGCAGTAGCCCCTCTGATTAAAAAAAAAGCCCCCCCCCCCCCCCCCCCCCGATTAAAAAACCCACAACATTGTTTTGCTCCCCCTACTGTTAACAAACGTTCTTTTTTAATAATTTGGGTAAGTTTTGTTTTTTGATATATTTGATAAAATGTATTTTAAAATATATGAAATGTAGTTTTAAAAAATGTATTTCGAAAAAATTTGAAATTTTATGTATTTTTTATTTTTACTAAAAATACAGGTTAAATAAGAGAAAAATAACTGATCGAATATCTATTCTCACATTTTAAACATTTGTCTAGATAGGTTACTTGTTTCAAAATATACGAGAAGAGAAAACAAATAACTTTGCGTACTTTCTCCCGCATGTTGCAGCTCCGGGAGTTTGTACGCGAAAATGCGCCAATTTGGCGATTTTTGAAAATCCCGCCAAGAAGAAGAGTAAACTGTGATCGCACCTATAATTTAGTTGTTGGAGAAAGCACAAGCCATTCTCAGAGTTGTTTTTTTTTTCATTATTTTTTTTAATACGATGAAAGTTTCTTTCAGTCAGAAGTCGTTTAGAGCCAGAAATCTTTTTTCAGTTTCACTCAAGAGTTCACATTTTGCTTTGGTGGATTGTTAATAAAATGTTCAATCATGGCAGGTGAAACAATATTCCATGATACTGGATCAGAATTGTAACCTGAACTCAAATCCAATGAATCGACGGAATTTCCTATTGTTTTCACCGGCTCTTCCTGAAAATCATCATCATCACTTATATTTTTGGAATTATTTATTTCTTCAGGTAGTTTTATCACTGCTTTTACCAGTTTCTTTTTCGACGGAACATTTCTTTATGTATTCTAGCATCATCATTTTCATTTTCTCAGTTTGTTCTTCATGAGTTTTTTTTTTTTTTGGCTGCATGACATATGCAATTGTAGGAATTTAGTATCGATTAATATACGATAAAAAAGACAAAGTGCGTAAAATCTGTATATTATTTCGTAGCTAAAGCACGAGACAAGGTAAAACACGTGCGTCAGATAACATAAACAAAACGAAAACGTAAATAAACATGTAGGCACAGTTAAAGTTACTGTGTCGGTTACTGAATAAAGGAAAATTTATGGAGGAAGTGAACACGACGAGAGTACTAACGGCAGAGAGGGAAAAGTTTTAGCGACTAGAATATTGGGAATTAAAACGGCCTATAGAGGCGCTGCTCGCAGCCTTCGGTACAGGAAAATTGTCTCTTCTCTTTAATTTCACATTAACTAATGCTATAGTGCCATTGAAATAATTCTTTATTGTAAATACATTTGAAAGTTTTAGATATTCAAATTCGGATATTTTTTACTTTGTCATATAAGACAGAACACAAATGTCACAGGAAATCTGAAATTGTGCAAAAAAAAAAAAAAAATAATTCTGAACAAATTTAAAATACATGTAATAAGGCAATGAGCTAGCAAGTCCTTATCCTGAAGCGAGAAGTTACATCTTTTCTCCACCAGATGGCGTAATCAAGCTCAAGGTGCAACGATGCTGCTGCAATATAAAGATCGCAGCGACATCTGTAGGATATTTTCTAAAACTCCGCAGATCGCTGCGATCGACTCTTTGGATTTCAGAAATATTGTCGCACATTTAAGGGATACAAATGTTTAGCATTGTTTGAATAGCATATTTCCACACTATGTATTCTAGACGCTGTTGTCTCTACTAGCATGGATTTTACCAGTGTTGAATTCAGGGGGTTTGCAGGGTGGGGGACATCCCCCCCCCCCCGGTAGTAGGGAAAGAATTGTAAGAATTTGGCAGTAGGGAAAGAATAGCGGAAATGCATATGAAATAAGTAGATCATTGCACGTCAAATAGCTCAGGGGTGTCCCAGACAGAGTGTAAAGCTATGTCCCAGTGCACTCAAATATCTCCTGAATGGATATAAATGGAATAGTGGCAAAAGTGTATACTAGAGTACAATGACTATTTGATTTCATGATTAAATGATTTTTTTTTTTTTAGAACATAAATCATGCAAAAATTTCCTTAAGAAATTAAATAAACACCTCTTTTTATATAATGAAGGGCGATTTGATCTTTAAAGTAAATTTTTTCAAAACTGCAATTTTGCTCATCGCACTTATGATTTATGGAAAAGGACTGGCTAGAATTTCAAGATATTTCAACTGAATGTATTACACGCATAGAGGCACAAAATGAATTATGTTCCTCAAAATAAAGAATTTGGAATTCACGACTACTTTTGTATTAAAAAAAAAATTGCAAGAATAACTCTTTCGCAAAAAGTATTATATTTTAAAATTATAACTATACACAGTTAAGTCATTTAGTTATAGAGTGACTGCAATATAGGAGGTCACTTTTTCATGTATTTTGTTCAAAGAGTATCGTTAGTAGTAAAGAGAGGGGAAAAAATGAATTAAATTATAGCTGTTATATATTTAATTAACATTTATGATATATTCATTGTGTACAAGCTTAAAAATATACAATTAAATATTATTAATTTTGTTCCCGCACGGAAATGTCATGTAGTTTTTTGCGCAATTAAAGATTTTAATCTTCGGTTCGAAACGTTACTAAATTAGTCCGTTTTTAACTTTAAACATTCATCCCTAATTATAGCACTCCTACCATACCTGTTATCACTATTTGTACGTGATGGTGTGGTAATTTGTTTCAGGACAGTATAGCACAATTCTGAAAATTAAATTTACTCGTGCCTCAATGAAAATGTTCTACGAACAATTCTTTTTCTTTAAAGTTTTTTTTAGATCAGTATAAAACTACTAGGGGGCCCTCGCCCTGCGAGTTACGCTCTCCAACCCCCCGTTCAGACTTTAAAAATCTTAATTTGATCGGCTTAATAAAGATTACGGAAGATTGAATTATAATTAAAAAAACAGTGGCGATATCCCTGTAAAGGGGTGTCCATTTATAATTACGAAATATGCCACTTTGCATTGGAGGGAAATGTTCCAACAGCACTTGGTTATTAGATCTGGGATGGGAAGGAAAGAACTTGACACTTATGTCAATAGATACATAAAATAATTTAGACAGGAATTGTCGTACAAAAATATAAAAGTCGATAGAGTAACATAATGGAACATAATTTTGATCCTACCAAAAATTTATTTTCCAATTTATGGAGAGAAAAAAAAGTATTTGTCAAATTGCGAATTTATAAACCCCGAATGTTAAGAACAGAAAAAGCTAAGTCTTAAAACACCGCATTCTTTCATTAGAGTGATTTAGCTACAAATGCTGCATCATTGTTTTTATATCCACGTTTCCATACAAATTAGCAAATATAATCATAAATTGGGCTATAGGAGTAAAAGTGTCAGTAAAAGCGTATCTCATTTAATTCAGTCTAAAGGATTTAAGTATTCAAAAAGAATATTTTAAAAACACTTTAAACCTTTTGAAGAAAATACTATTTACCTTCGTGAGTAAGATTTACTTATTAACGTTAGGGGAGACCGGGGGAATGGCGCCACTCGGGGTTATGCCGCCACTCGGGGTTATGCCGCCACCCCGCCTAGTTTAAAAACTAACAGTAGTTTGACATAGTGAATGCGTCTGCATTATAGAGGCCAACAATAGAAACAGTACCTAGAATGAGAGCGATTTTGCTGTACGTCGTTCGTTTGTTCTAGTGAAAAATTTGGTTTTCATCTAGTTGCTTCTTATTTTGGAGCTTCAAATGGGTAGAGATAAACACCTTTTATTGTAACATTAGGTACTTAAAATAATATTACCCATAATCTACATGCATTCGCCGACATTTTGATGCAACATGTTGAACAAGTTCGGTTCTTGTTTCAGCTTTACTCGGGATGGAGGGGGTGGGGGGTTCCGCTATATTGTCCTCTCGGGGTAATGCCGCCGCCATGGTAAAGGGTGACTTTTCCAATTTGAGTTAAATTGTAAGCTTAACACATTAATAAATCTAGTTTAAGGAACATTGTAATTATTCATTATTTTGATAAATTATTGCTTTCTAAATATTTTCAGTAGGTTGTGAGTTTCCTAGTATCCATTTTAAATATCCACTAGGTCATTAAATAGTGGCGTCATTACCTCGATACAGTGGCGGAATTACCCCAGTTCCCTGGGTAATCCCGCCACTGTACAGAGGTTGAAAGAAATTTTTTTCATGTATGTTTACTTTACAGTTATGATTACGGTTAAATTTATACAGATACTAAAGATCATGATTGAGCTTTAGAATTTTTACTATTAAAAAATAAACATTTTTTCGAGGGGAAAAAAATTAAATTCTCTTAAGATGTCCGGTCTCCCCTAAAAAGATTTTTTCAACATAAAATAATTTTAAGTATATAAATATAATACTTGAGAGTTAATCATTACTAGAATGATTTAAAACAGCGGAATTATATTAATTTAAGTAATGCTTCTATTCCGTAAAAAATACAGTTGGGTGAACGAAAATATCATTTCATGGTGCTGTGAAGGTTAATGCATACCAGTTAATATACTACTTTTAAAATATCTTTAACAAAGATATGTATCCAAGCCGCTTAAACGAGTACATTTGAAAAACAAACAAACAACAACAAAAAAAAAAAAAAATGAGGAATTAAATATAAACTTACTTAAATACAGAATGACGAAAAGGGAATCAATTCCAAACAAGAACGATGAACAAAATACAGAAAATCCAAACAGCAAACTTCAAAAAACTGATAACCTGTTAAAAAAAAAAAAAAAAAATACCGTAAGTGATGTGAAAAAGAAAAATCTCTGGTAAATCTCTTACAACCATAAAAAATTAATAAACTGATTAAATAAAGGATTTTCGACAAATTAGCTTCAAAGAAGAATTGCAACATTTTATAAAGTCAGGCTTTTATTTCTAATCTAGCAAACTTAGTCAACGAACATTTTATTTGTTGCTGCTATGTTCCGAAACAGTAGTTAATATAATTTGTTCACAGAATTCTCAACAAACCACGATACTGGGTTAATTTTTCATGCGGAAGTTTTATCATGCGTAATCTTGCATCATTATGTCACAGATAATCAAATAAATGAGATGCGAATAAATCACAAATCCGTGCTATATTGGTGTAAAACATTTAACATAGATGTAAAAACAATCTTCGACATACATCAGTGGTCATCAGGAATGTAAAAAATTCCATTTTTTTACGTTCCTGATGATGGCCACGGATGTGTGCAGAAACTGTCGAAGATTTTAATGTTTTTATGTCTATATTAAATGTTTTACAACAATATAGCAAGGATTTGTGGTTTTTCGCATCTCATTTAATTATTTTTTTTTTTATCATTTGAGCAATTCCGCATAATTAATTCCCTAAATTTTGCAAAATTAAAAAGAAGACGTCCAAAAAGTTTTTTTTTTTTTTTTTTTTTTTTTTTTTTTTTTTTTACACAAAGTACGTATACTATTAGAACGTACGATTAAAAAATTGACAAAATCTATGAAAGTATTGTAAATTTTCTATTTATTGCATGTTTTAAAAAAAATTACCTTTTAGTCAATTTATGTTTTTTTTTCATGCTTATACAGATGTATTCTAACATCTGACAAGGAAGTTCTCCTTACAGGGCATACTCAGAATATGTTGGAAAAAATGCTAGTGAAACTACTCATGTATGTAATAAAGGATCAATTAAATTTAACGGCGAAATTCCAGTAAAAAGTAAAAAAAAACTTTCCAATATTTGGCGCGAAAAGACAAAAGCGACACGCGATTTGGCGGGCAAGATTTTTCATCGTGAAAAGCAATCGATTTTAATGCATCGGAAAATTGCTTGCTATATATTTTTTTTTTTGAATGCGCGGTATTTAATGAATTTAACCTTAATCAATGAAAGAGTTTATTATATATATATATATATATATATATATATACACATACATATTTTTTGTATTACATATACATGTTTGTGCTGCAGTTATTTAATTTTATCACTGTAAAAATAATTTTATATAAAAAATATTTTCATATTGAAAAATATATTTTCATACAAGCGTGTTCCGAAATAAAGGCTAGATGAAGAATGCTGCAGTTATACATTTCAATATCGGAGAGGTTTTTGTTTCCATAGCAACAAAATTGAATCGACAGTGCTCAACTGGACTTAATTTTGAGATTGAAATAATTTAAATTCATTCCTAAAATTTCATAGTTAACTTTCATTATAAATTTATATATATGACAAAACTAAAGCATAGCTGCCAACCTTTACGCTTTTTTGCTACCACTAAAATTTAGAAGAGATTTTCCCCTTGTTTAATCGTGAGATTTCGACTATTAAATAAGGCGATATTTACAAGAAAATTTTAGTGGTAGGAAAAAAGCGTAAAGGTTGGCAGCTATGCTATAGTTAAAACAAACTAAAACTGACAAAGCTAAAGTTATTTAAATCTATTTAAACAAGTTCAACATGAAACATTTTTACCTTAAAGAGTATTTGACATGAAGTATTTTTTGAAATTTTATTTAATAGCCAACCGATGATAAATCAACAAATAACAAAATTTTCCTTATTTTTTTTACGGACACTATCGAGTTTCCGCCCAATTTTTTTACTATAAACATATCTATCCTCTTGCAAACATCATTCTATATATATATTTTTTTTTAATTTTTCGGAGTATGTTCGTATGGACATACCCTTGTGAGTAAATATTTTTCCAAATTGGAGTTGAGCTGCAAGAGGACGTACTAGGAGAACGTGATAAATGTTTTGAAGTTTCCCACTACTTGTGTACAGTTAATTGAATATTACTTTTTGTAAATTACTTGGCAGCTTTTAAAGTCCTAGAAGTACACAAAGTACAACAATAAACTTCAGTTACACAATAACAACACCCACTAATTGTAGGGCCGCCAAAGGCGACTATTTTTATACTCTGTTCGCACCGCTATTTTTAAAAAATGCATTTTGTACTATATTTCTCTTGCAAATGTTGTCAAAGTATATGTAAGTGTTTTAAAAAAGTAGTGCGAAATAGAATTAAAAATAGTCGCCCGTTGCAGCCATGTAATTGCTCATTGTTAGCTCTAAAAAATAGTTTTATGAAAAAAAATTTAAAAGTAGTGACTTTTCGGTAGTCTTATGCAGTAAGAGTTAAATGATATATCGGACACCCGCTGTTATCTATGTAAAACCAGCGGAAAATGCCCTTAAAGTTACCACTATTCGTATATAGTTAGCAACTTACAAAAAGCTATACACAACTAAATCCAGCTACCTAATATTAATTCAGTTGAGTAATATTAGACTACGAAGAGAGAGCAATAGACAGAACTTTAAATATCAGCATGTATTATGACAGTGCCATTAAATGTGCGAAAAAAAAAACTATTTTTACACTCAAATATTTAGTAAAATCAATGACATTAAAAGAGAAATGTGTCATAAAATGCAAAGAATAGGTATATTTTGAGATTTGTTTTTTATATCGCTTCCCTCCCCCCATTGACGTCTAAATAATTTGAAATGAATAATCTGAAAACAGTGGCTTCAGTTTATATAGACCAGCGCAAACATTCTTTTACGGTAAATTTTACTGCAAGATTGATTACATAATATTATTAAGTGTAAAATATTGTAAATACAAGCATTTGGACGAGAATGAATGAACAATTTTGAACCTACACAATATTTTCAAGAGAATGCTGCTACTGCCTAAAAATTAACCTTACTTCCTATAGCGAAAATATTTGGCAATTTCGATGCTTTAAATAATCATGTTTCAGGAATGGTGTATGATTTAAATGGGGGTATGGGTTGTTTGAAATATTTAAATGAAAAAAAATGTAAAATTGTATTGTAAATATAAAAAAAAAATTAATAATATATTCCTAATTGCTAAAAAGGTGCAAGATTAAAACTTTAAAAACAATAAAATAGTTTTATTTGACTGCTGACATGTCGTCGGTACCATGTCAAACTATCCAATGTGAAAATAACCACTTTTCAGGAGGGCAAAAATACTGTTTTAATTGTGGATTCAAAATTAGCGCCAAGCAATAGTAAACAATTATATTTTTCGGGTGCTGTTTTATATCCTATTTAAGCATGCTATTGAGATAAATCATTTGAGTAATTTTACGCCAAAATAAAATCACATTGGATAGTTTCATATGGTATGCTTATTTGTACGTTTTCAGCTTTGTTGAACTTTTTCAGCTTCAAACTATCCAGTATGCCATGTTGGATAGTTTAACTTGTAAAAATTTTGTGCTTTTCCCAGATTCGCCGTTTCATAGTAGGAAATGTGTCGTATTCAATAGTTTAATTTGTAAAAATGTTGGTATTCACATATTCAATATAAAACTCTTAAGAATTTTCTTTAATAATGAATATAAAGTAAATTAATAAGGAAAAAAAAATCTTATTTTTAAACACTGTTAATTAAAAAAATACAAGAAAACAAAAATCTCAATGTGGTGGGCAACAATAGGCACTTCATACCCGTAATTATAAATAGTAATCTTTGCGCTATTTATTCTAAGAAACTCATGGGCCGCTTGTAGGTAATATACAGGGTTGTACAAAAGAATTAAGTTATGTTCGTCTATTGGTATAAATCACTGAATGGGAATTTTAAACATTTTTTAACATTTTCCAACAAGGTTGAAAAGTGTTTATGAATTAGGATTGTCTGTCCACGTTCTAACTCACGTAAATATACTCGGATTTTCATGCAATTGAAAAATGTTAATGGTACTTACTCTTAATACGCAATACCGAACATTGTAACATTGATAGTTCATTTACAGGGGCATTCAAAAGATTTCCATTACATTATGGCATATGGGGGAAATCGTTTGGAGAGTATTTTAAAGACATTATGCTATTTCAAATGTATTAAAACTTATATAAATCACTGAATTTCATTACAAGAAGATTACGACAGAATAGAGCGCGCATTCATAGCATTTGTCGTTCATTTACACGGACAAACAAGAGAAATTGGTTACAGTATTGTCTTTGAGCAATAATTGCTGGAAGGCGGTATGCGCTTTTAAATTTAACCATTTTTTTGAAAGTTGTAGAAAAATTCTATACCTCGTATACAAAGCAGTACAAAAGAAATCACTAAAAAACAATTACCGCCCATAGGCAGAAAAAGTACTCGAATCAATTTGTGAAGCTCTGTAAATGATCTATAGATTTATATATAATCGAGATAGTATAAGAACATTTAGTTTAATTAGAAAAAGCGTAACACAATTTACACTTTCAAACTTTAGTAATTTCCGCCAATAAACGGAAATATACTCTAACTTCTTGTATAGCCCTGTATATTATCTATAGATTTTTTATACATGCTACGTAATATGGTAAAATTTATTCAGGCAAAAAATTGTTATAAACACACTTCCAAAAATTACCAGTTATAGTCGGCACTGTTTTCAGTTCTTTGCGTAGCCCTGCATATTAGGAATGTCTACTAACATATTTTAGTATAGTAAAAAGAAATAAAAGACCGAAATTACATAACTCAATTAAGGACCGCCATTAAGAAATTCACGCCCATACAAAGTAATGCTTACAAATTCTTTTGTATAGCCCTGTATGCGATCTATAGAATTTATACGCACCACATAATATTCAAATAGTTAAAAACTCATACTATAATTGAAAAGGCACTTCAAACAACTATCGTTAATAGACAGCAGTGTAACTAAAAATTTTTAGGTGTTCCTATAAATTAACCATAACTATCATACATGTCATATTCTACAGCAAGCAACTTGTAATGTAAATTAATTACGGATGTCAATTTCACTTGGTTTGGAATACTTTAACATTATTAAAATATGCTTCAAACTTTTTTTTTTTTACTATAAACCGTTATACAACAAAATACTTTTGTATGAACCTGTAAGTAATAATAACTGGCTTGCATTACCATATTCCGCATAAAACATGTTTTAATACACGTGATAAATCCATATTAATTTCATTATGTTTTAAATATCGTAACACAATAAAAAGACACCTCTTTTTCCTCTATTGACTGTAATGTAACGGGATTCTTTAAACTAAAAATTTTCACGTTGCATTAACAATAGAAAACATAATATGGTATAGCAAACGTCAAAAACATATGTCAATATATATGTCGATAAATTTCAATTCATAAATAAACAGTTTGTCTTCCTGATAAAGACTATTTTCATATAGGATAGTTTGACATGGTACGGATGCTTAGAAAAAGAAAAATATCCAAACATTTACGGCAAAGGATCGAATATGCCATATTGGACAGTTTGAAATAGTAAATTTTAGAAAAAAAAATGATATTGGATAATTTGAAACAGTCATTATCTAAGTTTCTAAGCAAGCTAGAGAGGTGCCGATTTTAATTAGTACGTATTATGCACAATACAACAAAATGGCAGAAAATATGAAAAATGTATTTTTTCACATTGGATAGTTCCGACATGGTAGCGACGATGTATCAACTCTACCCGAAATCTTTGCATCAGACCGTGCAATTTCAGAATATCATTTATTGGTTTTGAAAATGACTCTGGGAGAGTTAAAACATGTCAACAGTCAAATAAAACTATTTTATTGTTTTTAGAGGTTACGCTATTAGAAATATTACATGCAATGTAAATGCTCATTTTATGTAAATACATAAATATAGAACGCATTCAAATAAAACACATTAATTTGACATTTATATCTGAAATTTATAAAAAGCAAATTCAGTGATATTTCAGCTATATAAACATTTTAAAATTAACCATTTTAAATTCATTATCGTTAGCAGTTTCTTCTTTAAAATACAGTAACAAAAGAATTTTACCGTTAAATTTTTATTCCTTTTGAAACAAACCGCAAACAATACCCAACCCCCTTCTCTAGTACGCCTGTTAAATCTATACCAATGAGTCAAAATATGTGTGATTATTTCATGTAAACCTGGTTCTGAAAGTAAAACTTATTTTATGCAAAAATAAGGGCTTAAAAGCACGCCCAGTAGCATATTTCATTCAAACACAGGAAGTAACAAAAATAGTTTAAGTGTCAGTTAAAATGTAATTGATATTTTCAGTGATTAAGGAGAAGTAAATACGAATGCCTTTGTACGTTTGTATAAATTTAAATTTAGCTATACATTTTAACAAAAAAATATATATATATGATTTTCATTCAGCAATCCATAGAAAAGCAAAAACATGTCCGTGAATAACGCACATCATACTAGCTATTCTAACGACTGAGCAATCAATTTTATTTTATCTCTATTTTTATAAACATTACACAGTTTCAAAATTTACACTATTGTGTGTGAAAATACAATGTATTGAACTGTCTCTTTAGGGTTTTAAGATAATTTAAGTATTTTTTTTAATGTAACATTTTCATCGAATGCGGAATATTAAAGCATTTGCAATTAAAACTACAGAAACTCGACATTTATTTATGGCCGACATTCAATAATGAAATAAAAATTTCATCAAAAAACAAAGCAATTTTAGCAGATTTATAATAAATACATTTGCATAAACTATGAAATATTAATCAAAACTGCTTCAGTAAGTAGAGAGTACTTGTACTAATTTCTTTGATCTTTAACTACTGGCATGCATTTAAAATATTTCAAAATTTTATTTATATACACAATACTTTTCATATAGAATTGTTTTTCGGGAATTGTTAGCGAGCATCTAGAAAATATATTTTAAATTTAAAAAATCTTAGTTTTCAATTTAAAATAAAGAAACTTGCTTTCCGCCTATACTCTATACGCTGAAGTGCGTTTTATAACCCGGCATAGATCCTCTGGTATTTTATTAATAAAATGTGCGTTTTGGGCCCTTTATATATGATGAAATGCAAGAACTGTATTAATTCTTTGGATGACTGAGAACATTGCAGTAGGGAAAGAATAACAGAAATGTAGGGGAGACTGGGGGAATGGCGGCACTCGGGGTTATGCGCCACCCCGCCTAGTTTAAAAACCAACAGCAGTTTGAGATAGTGAATGCGTCTGCATTATAGCGGCCAACAATAGAAACAGTGCCTAGAATGAGAGCGATTTTGCTGTACGTCGTTCGTTTGTTCTAGTGAAAAATTTGGTTTTCATCTAGTTGCTTCTTATTTTGGAGCTTCAAATGAGTAGAGATAAACACCTTTTATTGTAACATTAGGTACTTAAGATAATATTGCCCGTAATCTAAATGCATTCGCTGACATTTTGATGCAACATGTTGAACAAGTTCGGTTCTTCTTTCAGCTTTACTAGGGAGGGGGGGGGGGCGCTATATTGTCCTCTCGGGGTAATGCCGCCACCATGGCAAAGGGTGACTTTTGCAATGAGTTAAATTGCAAGCTTAGCACATTAATAAATCTAGCTTAAGGAACATTGTAATTATTATTCTGCTAAATTACATCGTTTCTAAATATTTTCAGTAGGTTATGTGTTTTCTACTATCCATTTTATGTATTAACTAGGTCATTAAAGAGTTACGTCATTACCCTGATACAATGGCAGAATTAGCCCAGTATACTGGGTAATACCGCCACAGTACAGAGGTTGAAAGAATTTTTTTCTATGTATGCTTACTTTACAGTTTTGATTACGGTTAAATTTATACAGATACTTAAGATGATTCAGCTTTAGAATTTTTACTAAACATTTTCTTGAGGGGTAAAAATTTAAATTCCCTTAAGGTATCGCCATTCCCCCGGTCTCTCCTATATGAAATAGAGTAGATCATTTAACGCCGACTAGCTCAACAACAGGCTCATTTATTTTAATGTGCCGATTTTTTCATAAAGGCAGAATATATTTTTAAAAAGGCCGTCGAAACGGGCATTTTGAAACGAATTTCCCTAAGCGATAGTGCTGGAAAAGAAAAACAGGGTCGCACTGAGAAAATAAAAACACAGGGTCTCTTATAAATGTCTTCAAAAATCGCGACAGCAAGTTCATGTTTTTACTTTTAAAAAGTAACTTTAGTCTGAAAATATGTCAGGAAATTTAGAGTTGAGCGTGGGAATTTTTTTTTTTTTTTTTAATATCGCCTTAAAGAAGATTTTCTCCTTTACTTGCGATTCCATCTTAGCCGATTTTACTGTACTAAATAAACATACAGTAAAATTTGTGAAAGCGGAATTGTTAGGTACTAAAAATTCTAATTTAGTAAATATAATTGTACAGTATCCCTATTACAGGAACAGTAAAATTTTTAATTTGTTTATAAACAAGTTCCGTTTACAGGCGGCTTAATGAAGAAAGTGTATAGTAAAACTTGAGAGATCACAGAATCACTAGGAACCGCAAAAATTCTTTTAGTTTCTCCTTGTCCACTACTTTGAAAAAAAAAATAGCTATGCAACCTTGAAAATTCCTGCCAGAATTATCATAAACTGATTTTTTAACATTCTTTTTTTTTTTTAAAGATAAAACTTTTCATCATATAATGAATGCTCAATAGATAAAAAACAGACTCAAATCAGAAAACTCATTTAGTGAAAAGTTTGAAATATTATGTAAATATTCATCAAAGTTATTCTTAAACCGAAGAAAACTTGAGTTAAACAAAGATCCTTCAACCAAAAATTAAATACATTAAAAACTTAAAAATTAAACTCATATTAAATGTACACATGAATCCAGGAAACAGAAATGCATCGTTCAATGGAGGATTTAATTAAATCTGGTATTGTTAAATCGGAATTACGTTGTATAATAAAAAGGATAATGAGTTACTTCCGAACCTTTAAGTTAAAAATTCTGGACAGAATGATCTAAACGGATTTTTAAAGAAATTTTATGTAAAACTCATCGCATAATGCTCAACAGATAAAAACGGATAAAAAACTGGAAACTAATTTAACGAAAAACAGTTTTGACATATATATTCAACAAAATTATAGTTAAATCGACGAAAATTTCAGTTAAAAGATCATTCAACCAAAAATTAAAAGCATTAAAAATTTAATTTAAAATTAAATGCATAATAAATGCACACATGAACTCAGACGACCAAAATGCATCGTTAAATTGAGGATTTGATTTAATTTGGTAATGTTAAATCGGGATTACATTGTATAATAAAAAGAATAAGTGTGTGCTAGGTCAATAAAGACAAAAAGTTGAAAAAACTCATTTAACTCGAGAGTTTTAGAATTGTTGGATATTAATCGAAATTCGTGTTAAACCAGAGCAAAAATTAAATGGATTAAAAATTTAATTAAAAATCAAAAGCATATTAAATGTATAAATGAATCCAGGCGACTGAAATGCATCGTTAAATTGAGGATTTAATAAATTGTGATAATGTTAAATCGGGATTATATTGTATCTTTATTTTTCTGGTGAATGATCTTTTTTTAACGGAAGTTTACGTGGATTAACTAATTTTGATGAATTTTTAATCTTTCAAAAACTTTCAGTTAAATTAGCTTCCAGCTTTTTTCCTGTTTTATCTATTGCGATGAAAATTTTTATATAGAGGAATTTTAAAACTCGGTTTATGGTCGTTCTGTCCACAATTTTTAACTTAAAGGTTCGGAAGTAGCACATATCCTTTTTATTATACAATATTATAGTTGGAAAACCCCGCAGATTTTGAAGGAAGGGAATAAAACCAGGAATTTTGAAGGAGTTTTGAAGATAGACAAAACCAGTTATTTTTCAATTTGAAATTTTTATTTAAGAAATTTCAGGGAAGAATGTTCCAAAAAAGATAGATTTTATGAATTCACAATACAGTCTAAGTTTTACGTCCGATTTTACCGTCTAAGTCTTTATAATTTAATAGCAAACCCCGCGGCTTTGCTCGCGTAATATTTGAAATATGCCAAGTGATATTTATATGTCTAATTTTTATTGAAAGGTACTAACTAAATTTTTATTTTATTAAAAGGTAATATTTTATTTTATTAAAAAGGTAATATTTTATTTTATTAAAAAGGTAATATTTTATTTTATTAAAAAGGTAATATTTTATTTTATTAAAAAGGTAATATTTTATTTTATTAAAAAGGTAATATTTTATTTTATTAAAAAGGTAATATTTTATTTTATTAAAAAGGTAATATTTTATTTTATTAAAAAGGTACTTATTACTTTTAGGAATAATTAAAAAAATTACTATTTAAAACAGTTTGATTAAACATCATTGTTACACTGCATAAGGCAGAAATGAGACTTAAATTAATAAAACGAAATAAAACTAAAGTAATAATTTAGAAAATATTTTGAAACTTTTATGCTCAATTAATACGCTCATTTCAGTATTCATTTGAAGTTTTGAATTTTTTAGAAACCATCTTACATCTTAAAATTAACCATCATGTCAAATTCCGAGTCCTACCACCTCTCTCAATATAAAGGGCTATGTTGAAATAGGAACTGTCACCATTAATTTGCCAACATTAATTTTGAAATTGGTTTGTTATTTCCTAATATTCCACAGAAACGTAATTTAGAAAGCTTTTAAAGGCCTTTTTTAGAGCGTTTGTTGTTTCTGTAAATCCCAGGTGGTAGAATCATCGGCATAAAATATAGCCAGTGTAGGATCAGAGACTTACCATTGATTCGCAACTATTACTTTTATATTTGGTTTATATTCCCTGAAATTGCGTAGAAATCGTAATTTAGGACTTTTTCAGAATGCTTTTCGCACCTCCCCTTCACTTCACCCTTTTTTAATTCGAATTTATTTTCGACAGTCCTTCGAGGGCATTTATATTACATAAGTAACTATCATGCCATATTTAAAGTTTCCAGCCTTTTCAGTATCACAGAAATCGCAATTTAGAAAGCTTTTAGCTACTGCAACCCTCTGGTGGTAGTGGCACAGACATAAAATATAGCTTATGTTTGAGCAGGTTCTATCACCAACAATTTGTTATTTTTTTAATCGGTTTGGTATTTGATAAGATTACATAAAAATTGCAATTTATAACGCTTTTCGCTCACTTCATCTTTTTAAATTTGAAATTTTCTTTCGACAGTTCATAGAAAGCAGTTGCATCTTGTAAGTAAATAACATGCCATACTTCAAAGTGTTAGACCCTTCAGTTATGCAAAAAACGCAAATTAGAACATGTTTTGCTTTTGCAACCCTCAGATGGTAGTGACAGCAACATAAAATATAACCTATGTTATAGCAGGGACTGTCATTATTGATTTGCAACCATTACTTTTGAAATAGCTTTGGAATTTCTTGAGATAGAGTAGAAATCGCAATTTAGAACGTTTTTAGAAAGCTTTTCGCGCTTTTTCACCTCTTTTTAAATTTCCAATTTTTTTCGAAACTGTTCTTAAAGATCATTTATATGTAATAAATATGTACCTTGCTAATTTTAAGTTGCTAGCAATTACCGATCACAAAAATCGAAATTTGGAATGCTTTTTTGCTCCTGCAACGTCTAGATGATAGTGATACCGACTTGAAATAGCATCTATGTTAAAGCAGAGGCTGTCAGCATCAATTTCTTACCATTACTTTTGAAATCTGTTTGATTTTTCCTGAGATATTGCTGACAAATCGGCATTTAGAACGTTTTTAGAACGCTTTTCGCTCATTTTGCTCCTGCATCTCCTCTGGGGTAGTGGAAACAGATATAAAATATAGCCTATCTTAGAGCAAGATCTGTCATTATCATTTTAACACCATTATATTTGAAATCGGTTCGGTATTTCCTGAGATTGCATAGAAATTGCAATTTAGAACGTTTTTTACAACGCTTTTTCGCATTTTCACCCCTTTTAAATTTCGAATTGTTCAAGAACTGTTCTTAGAAATAAGTAGCTGATACTTCAAATTTCATATTTCTAGGCCCTTCAGTAACACATAAATCGCATTTTTAGAGCGTTTTTTGCTCCTACACCCCCTTTGGGGTAGTGGCACCGACATAAAACATAGTCTATCTTGGAGCAAACGTTGTCACTATCATTTTGACACCAATATTTTTTTAATCGGTTTGGTATTTCCTGAGATTATGTAGAAACTACCATTTAGAACGTTTTTTAGCACGCTTTTTGTGCATTTTCACCCCTTTTAAATTTTGAATTGTTTAAGAACTGTTCTTAATCATTTATATCTTATAAGTAACTAATATTCCAAATTTCATATTTCTAGGTCCTTCAGTAACGCAAAAATCGCATTTTTAGAACCTTTTTTGCTCCTGCACCCCCTTTGGGGTAGTGGCACCGACGTAAAATATAGCCTATGTTCTAAGTTGGACTAACACCCATCATTTTGATACCATTACTTTTGGAATCGTTTCTGTAGTTCCTGAGCTTACCTCCTACAGATAAACAATTTTTTCCTCTTTATAATATGAGTATAGATTAGCTTTACAACAATGGCGGTTGAAAATAGGTGAGGATATGAATGTTTCATTAAAAAAAATTTTTTTTTTTAGTTTCTTTTGGCTCGCATATACCTTATTCAGGCATACTTTAAATTAATTTTCTAACGAGTTGTTTTGTATTTTTACATTGATTTCTTTTAATTGTGTTCATTTTCTTTTATGTTTATATTCGCTGATTCGAAGAACAGATGAAATTTATATGCATGTCAGAGAAGATGAATTTCTCATCTGCCTCTTACTTTTTACTTATAGACGATTAAAATACCAAATTACTTATATTTTTATTTCTGTTACTTAATATTTCTGTAGCTTAAGCCTTCATTTCGTTAGTTTTGATGTAAACAGCGATTTTTTTTAAAATGTTTTATGTTTTTTGTTGTGTTTACATTAACTAAAATTGAAATCATTAAAAATAATTGAAAACATTAAATTAAAAATTTTTCATGCTTAAAACTTTCTGAAAACTCCCGGAAATTTAAAAAATATTTCCTTCCCAAAAAACCCAGTTTATTCCCGGGAATAAACCCGGTTTTTTCCACACTTTGCAACTCTATACAATATAGGGGAAAGTAGGGCAATTGCGCTCACTTAAGGGAAAACATGAATAGCTGGTCAAATTTAGACAAAAAAAATCAATATTTTATTAACGAAGTATAACTCCAAAGCATAAGGTACAGTTTGCAAACAACTAATTTTCATAAAAGTTTAAGGAATTTTTTTTATAGTTTTATTTAAATAACCATCGATTGAGCGGTAATGCCCGACATGATAGGATAATTGCGCTCGGAGTTTGAATACAACATTTAAGTAAGACAAAAGTCACATGTAGTTGTGTGGGCTGTTCACACCACTGCAGACTTTTTGCAACCACTTTACACATATTTTGCACACATATTGTGTTAGACATATAGTGGGCTACTTTTTTTATACTTAGGTTTTTTGATTTCCACCAGTTTTTTTTTAATCGTAAAATTCTCCTTGTTTAATGACATATTAAGGCGAGAAGAAGGGAATTTTAGCATTTCAAAAAAGTGGTGTCAATCAACAAATTTGAATTTTTAAAAAGTTGCCCACTGGCAACACTTCTGGATTTCCACGCGAGCGCCATTACTCGTTATCACCATGTTGGGTTTTAATGCATTATAATTGGCTTAACAACGCACTACAAAAATAAAAGCATGAAAATACAGCTAAATGTATATATTTTGTAGACATAATGAGTAAATATTTGACAATAAGAATGTACGCTTACCTTCAAGTTAGATGTTTTAGAATTTTATAATAAAACAACTTCAAACTAATAACGTGAGGACACAAAAATACTTGCCTCCGGACGGGCACTAAATCCTTACTGGGAACTTAGGATAAAGTTCGCTAGGTGCCGGTACCGAAAGTACGTTTTCAATTCTATTCTATTTAGAGATATTGGGTCAGCGGGATTACCCTTCTGAGCGTCATTATCCTACTTTCCCCTAATCCCGATTTAACAAAACCAGATTTTATTAAATCCTCAATTTAATGATGCATTTCAGTCGTTTGAATTCATTTATACATTTAATATGCATTTGATTCTTAATTAAATTTATAATGCATTTAATTTTTGCTCGAATAATCTTTGTTTTAACATAAGTTTTCTTTAGTTTAACCAAAATTTTGATGAATATCCAACAAGTCAAACACTCTTGAGTTAAATGAATTTTCAGGTTTTTGTCTGTTCTATCTATTGACCTAGCACGCATTATTTTTATTATACTGTGTAATCCCGATTTAACAATACAGTATTAAATCAAATCCTCAATATTTAGTTTCATTTTTAATTAAATTTTT
Organism: Maratus speciosus; assembly: GCA_963932465.1. Classification (NCBI taxonomy): domain Eukaryota; kingdom Metazoa; phylum Arthropoda; class Arachnida; order Araneae; family Salticidae; genus Maratus; species Maratus speciosus. The sequence continues at coordinate 106,955,246 of OZ010797.1, forward strand.
AATGCACTTAATTTTTGGTTCAATGATCTTTGTTTTAACCTTTAACTGATGTTACCGGTCTCTCAGACCGATGCTTTTTTTCCAATTTTTATAGTTTAACTTGTAACTTTCAGTTTATCTACAAACACTACCGAAATTTTGTTTCGTTTTGAACTATTACTAGCTCAAATTCTCTGGACTACGTAATTTCTAGAACGTATTCTATCGTGGGAATTAAAGGATTAAAGGTTATGCTTTATAAAATAAACTATATAAAATAAGGTATTTTGAGACATTTATTAAAATATTTACTAATTTGCAATATTTTAGCGTAAAACAGCCACACGATAATAGTTTTTACTTGTATTGCAGATGTGCAACAGAAGAAAAGATTGACGTATTATATGAAAAATGCATCTGATTTTTTTTCGTTATTTTTCCTGTGTATTAAGCCTTTCAGAGAATCAATTTTTTTCGAAACAGTAATAAATCGCAAAAAATTAAGGGTTAAGATGAATTTAATAATTTCATCTTATGGAAGAGTTTCAAATACTCTAACATGTAAAGAGTAAATCAAGTTACTTTCTTTTACATCTTTTTAAGTTTTATTATACACAACATATCAAATCAAATACATTAACTTCACAAGGTTTTTTTTTTTTTTTTTTTTTTTTTTTTCAGAAAATCTAACAAGATGGCAGTTTTGGGTTTGTTTTTCATATTTAACTCAAAGTTAAAAGATAAAACTTTGAATACGGAAGAAAATTTATCTCATGACAATTAGAACTGATTATTTTCAACCACTAAAGTTTAGATATGATTTAAGTTCATTGCTAATACAATCCATTAAAACCAAAATATTATTTCTTATTTAATAGCGGTTGAGGTTTGCTTGAGCTCTGAGTTCAAAATGAAATTAGTTATTCAGAAAGTTTAGTAGAATTGTTTAAAGATGAAATATGTATTTTGTATTTGAAAATTTTCAGAGTTTGAATTCGGGGGGGGGGGGGGGATAAATATTTCATAAACAAATATATGATTTCGGGTCCCTTCATTGGCGCACCCCGAGGGGCTGAAGCCCCTCCCAGACTAGATTAGATAATCAATTTTTTTTAATTATGAAAGAATATTTTTTTAATAGGTCCTTAAAAAATCGGGATTTTTGAAAAATATTAATTCTGTCACACATTCTTTTCTCTCTTACAAATTTTATTACGAATTCCGAAATATTAGCATGTTTAAAATTTACTTAAAAATTTAAGACCCCGTGCAACCTCTTGCTCTCTTTAACCCTCATAATATTTTGATAAATTTAATAACAAAACTCTAAATCGTTTGATTGGAAACACTTTAAAATTAACCAAATACAGAAACACACACAAAAAAAAAATCATAAAACTAAGATATATATTTTAGTACAGTATTTTATTATTTAACATGTTAAAAGCGTTCAGAATTAGCCCCACCAAAATTTTCCTCAGCTTTCTCTGGCTGGTTACGATTCTGCTCAAATCAGCAGAAAAAAAGTAAGTCAGGACCTGATCCGGCACGTCCCATCAAATCAAATGAAAGAAAGACAGCTCGGCAGCGGGCCGGTCTGGATCTGGGCACATATAGGCTTCTAAAATATGCTAGCCCCCTCCTAAGGGTAATTCTGGATGCGCCACTGGGTCCCTTTGGGGTCTGGGACCCCTGGGCAAAGTCCCGATTTGCCCATGCGATAATAAGGGCCTGGTCATTTCACCATATCACAGCAGCACTTTTTTTAATGGGGGAAGGTCGAAAGTTTTAGATTATTTCATCATAACTCAGTAGCAAGTTTAGTTAGAAGTAAAATTCATCATAACAAATGCACTAAAAAAATAAACGCGTATTTCAACCATTCTAGAATTTCAACCACCAAGGTATCTTAAATAGTGGGAGGGGGGTCAAAAAGTCATTTCGTTATATCTCAGCTTCAGTTTTAGATAGGAGCATAAAATATAGTTAAACTTAAAAAAATAATTAAATACGTATTTCAGCGTTTTTAGAGCTATTTTAGCGTTTTCGTTGCCAACATCGGATTATGAACCCGATTATGGAGAATTTGTTGATAAAGACAACTTTTGTTGATTTTTGATTAGATATTTAGCGTAAAACATTTTTCCAAAGAAAGGCTTAAAAAAATACACACATATATATATACACACATATATATAGATACCGTATGAAATAAATACTTTCACTAAATGATATGCTATTTTGTTGGGGCTTCCCCCCCCCCCCCGTATTGTCAGGGAAATTGTGCAATTTTCTATTACAAAGAAAATGGGGATGTACAGGACCCCGTTATTGTGATCGCCCATACTATTGCATTTTTATTTATTTTATCTGTAAGCAGTGTTGAATTCAGAGGGTGGTCCGGGGGGGGGGACATTCCCCCGCCCCGGAAGATTTGAGATTTTGTGCTTTCAATGGTCAAAATGTGCATTCCTCCCCCGGAACTCTATAATGCCCCACTCCCCCCCCCCCCCCGGAGCTACATAAATCCCTCCCGGAGAAAGTGCCTGAATTCAACACTGCCTGTAAGGCCTGTGGTTAAAGGGCTATCTCACTCACGCGAACACACCCATTCGGTAATGCTAATCCTATGGAAGGAAATTTTTTAAGATATCTCGTTTGAATTTTAATTTCTTTCATTGGCTAGTTTAGGTCGATCTGTACAAACGCCTTTTTTTTCACTTTTTCAGTTGTGTTTACAGTGTTATTTTTTTTATGAGAATACTTTTATTTTCGAAACTGGTTCAGTAATTAAAAGTATCCTCATTAAAAACCTTAAAGCAAAATCGAAAAAGTTAAAAACGGCCTTTGTAGAAATTTCAGCTATGTAATGCAAAATCATTTAAAAATATTAAAATGGAAACGAAATAGCTTAAGAAATTTTCGTCGATCTAACTATAACTTGGTTGAATACGTACTATATAAACTGTTTTTAGTTAATTTAGTTTCAGCCTTCTGTCCGTTTTTGTCTATCGACCATTTCTGAGATGAAAATTTTTATATACACGAATTTTAAAACTCAGTTTATGATCATTCTGTCCAGAATTTAATTTAAAGATTCGGATAGTAGCACATATCCTTTTTTATACAATATAATCCCAATTTAACATACCAGAGTTTATTAAATGCTCAATTTAATGATGCATTTCACCCGCCTGGATTCATTTATATATTTAATATGCATTTCATTTTTTATGAAACTTTTAATGCATTTAATTTTTGTTCGAATAATCTTTGTTTTAACGTAAGTTTTCTTTGGTGTAACCAAGCAGGGATCTGTTCAGGAAGAAGTTGGGTTCTTTAACCTTTAACTGATGTCACAGAAAATGGTCACATAACTAGTTTGAAGCGATCTGCGAGATCGCTTCATCGAAAGATGAATAAAAGCCGCGATTAACTCACAGGATGCTGTTTTTGTACTAAACTTTTCGTACAGGAGTGTTATAATTAAGATTCACCCATTCAAAAATCCCTGGTGATAGTACTAAAGTTCCAAACGAAACAAAATTTCAGTAGTTTGTAGATCAACTGAAATTTGCAAGTTAAACTATGAAAATTGAAAAAAGCACCGGTCTGTGAGACCGGTAACATCAGTTAGAGGTTAAAAGACCCTTCAAAAAACTTTTCACCTTAAAAAAGGACCCTTCACAAAATTCTTTGTCTTAAAAACAGGCCTTTTACAAAAATTTTCCAGATCTAAATTAAACCTTTCACAAATTTAATCATTTAAAAGTAGAATCTGATCTGTCACTTTTACATAAAGAAAATATATGTATTTTACATACATATATAATGTATGTATTTTATACTCTTAAAAATGTATAAAAAAGAGCTTGAGTATAACGTTCATTTCAGATTCACAAAATTAGGACTAGATTTTTCACAAATGTAAAGAAGCTCTTCACAATTTCACAAAAACAGGACCCTGAAAGAAAAGTCTGGACAGACCCCCTGCAAAGTTTTGATGAATATCCAATAAATAATTCAAAAACTCGAGTTAAATGAGTTAATTAAAATTGAACTGTAAAATTTTTCTATAACTGTATTTTGAAGAAAAAATCTGCTAACGAGAAAATCAAACTGGCCAATTTTAAAAAGCTGAGTTTAAAGGTTGATGGATCACTATATATATTCTTTTATCAAAAGTAACTAGAAAATATTAGATACGTATTTTTTTGTGTGTGTGTCAATTTTATTAAATGAGGATTTACGTTGTAATTACTTTCATTTGTTAATTTAAATTCTTTAAACTATCCGTACTCCCCTTAAAACCAGCGGCTCCCAACCTGGGGTACGCATACCCTCGGGGGTACGTGGCGGGACTGCAGGGGATTCGTGAAAATAATATCAATAACGGCGGAAATCGCAAAAATGTTAAAAAAAAAAAAGAAACTGATAGTTTTATGTTACAAAGTTACTCTCATGTGTAAGTTTAATATGTTACACTCAAAAATGAGGGAAGAGACTCACTGTACAATTAATTGATAATGCAATGTCAGTAGCTCCGCCCACTGCTAATCATGTTGCATGAGTACTTATGTATTTTCACCCATTTTCCCGAAAACTCCAATTAGTCATCATGCAATATTCTTTTATGTTTCCATCCATTTTGATTATTTGTATATCATGATGCAAAGTTCTTAGCAATCATCGTAAGATAGTTCAAATTTCTTTTAATGCTACATTGATTGTTCTTAACGTGTGGCTAATTTTATAAAGAGCAATATTAACTTTAAAATGCCAGATTAAAAAAAAAAAAAATCTAATGTTAGAAATATGTGAATAATTTGAAACGATTTATTATATGGTTGTGATAAGCAGATTGCTAATGAAAAAAAGCATGTTTGCGTAAACTAGTTGAGTGGAGGGAGAAGGGGGCGTGTTTATGAGAAACATGGGCGTAGCAAAAAAATTTTTTCAGGGGGAGAATTCAAAATTTTCCCAACGTGAAACAAATTGCTCTATTTTCCAACTAAAATGATATGTTCAATGTGTGTTTAATAATAATGATACTTATACGCAAAAAATCCTTTCCAAAGTAAAGTGCTGAAACTAAAAAACAAAAATTATAATTATTGGTTCATTTAATGAAAGTTTTTGTCTTCAATTGTGTACGAGTCATAATCGCACTTAACATGAAACTAGCCTCATATTTTTAGATTTTCGAGAAAGGAACAAAGTTTTGGAGGAAATGTATCAGAGACAATGTTGATGGACAACAGTAGAGAAATTCAGGTCTGGTAGATGTGTGATATTTTCGCGATATTTTTGTAACACAGCGAAACATAATGAGAAATTGAGTCTGGCTGCTTTTTGTATCTCTTTTGAAAGTTTAAAACTATTTTACTATTACAGAACTCAGAAAGGTAGTCAGCGAAACTTTTTTTTTCTTCTTTACTTTTTACTTAAAAAAAAATGTCAAAAATCTGTAATTTCCCAACTCTAAGCTCAAATTTCTCAAGTTCACATATATTGAAGGGGGGAGGCTCCCCCCATAGCGACGCCCCTGATGAGAAAAGGGGTTACTCTGAAATGAAAAGCCTAAGAAAGGGGTACATGAAGACAAAAGGTTGGGGAACCCTGACTTAAAACATAACTCATGATTGAAGCATGATTTTTAATACTTTCGACATATAGTTGAAAAGTGATTTCGGTTTGTCTGCCCATGATCGCGTGAAGATAGTCAGATTGCCTTAAAATTGATATATGTTGGAGTTTACTATGGCATGTTCGGTATTGAAAATGAAGTCTAACATTTACTGTTCATTTAGAGATTAATTTTGAATTTCATTTAATATTTAGGATTTTATTTAACCCTAGAATACTAACCTTTATATTTAGTACTTAAATACTAACCATGCGTAAAATCTACTCATTCCATATTTAAAATACATTTAAGTCATGTTTAAAAAATTATATATATATTCTAGGATTAATCTAATATTGTTAAATCGAGATTATATTGTATAATAAAAAGGATATGTGCTACTACCGAATCCAAGTTTAATTCTAGACAAAATGATCATAAACTGAGTTTTAAAATTCATATATTTATAAATGTTCATCACAGAATGGCCAATAGATAAAAACGGACAAAAAGCTGAAACTAATTTAACTAAAAACATTTGATATATTACATATTCAACAAAATTAGTTAGATCGACGAAATTTTCCGTTAAAACAAAGGTCATTCAACCGCAAAATTAAAACTATTAAAAATTTCATTTAAAATTAAAAAAATTAAAAATTGAGGATTTGTTTTAATCTTGTATTGTTAAATCGGGATTACACTGTATAATAAAAAGAAATATGTGCTATAGGTCAATAGCCAAGAACCGTCATAAAGCTGAAAACTAATTCAATAGTTTTTGAATTGTTGGATATTCTTCAAAACTTTGGTTAAGCAAAAGAAAACTTACGTTAAGCAAAGATTATTCGAGAAAAAAATTAAATGCATTATAAATTAATGTACAAATGAATCCAAGCGACTGAAATGCATCGTTAAATTGAGGATTAATAAAATCAGGTATTGTTAAATCGGTATTATATTGTATAATAAAAAAATCCCTGATGGCACGGCCTACAGGTGCAGGTAGATTTCGAAGTTAAGTGCTAATTTCAACAACAAAAACATGATTAGAGAAACCCACTGTAACAATTTTATCTGGCAGCTTTTGACGAGTTTTTCATTTCATTTTTATATAAGAGCTGGTTTTATCAGAATCATGTTACGCATTAACATCCGGTATTTAAAAAAACTCTTCCGTGCTCAACAACTTGAAATTTTCTGGCACATTTTCAGATTCATTTTTAAAAGAAAAAATATGAAACTTGCTGACGTGATTTTTAAAACGGTTTATAAGCGACCTGTGGTTTTATTTTTCGTTCAATTAATGAAAACTTGATTTATAAACAATTATTTTCTCAGTAGGACAATATTTTTCGTTTCAAACACAATCGCTTCGGAAAATTCAGTTTAAAATGCCCACTTTGACATCATTTTTTAGGTAGATTTCGTTTGAAATGTATTCTGCCTCTTAATAAAAAAAAAAATCTAACATCACGGTACATTATATAGTTTCTGAATAAGAGATTCTACCAATTGGAAGCGTTTGAGAGCAAAAATGAATTTAAAAATGAGTAAGAGTAAGCAGTTTGGATTTGAATACACCCCTTTAAGACGATTATTTTTTTCTTCAACCGCTATGTATTCTTAATTTGTTTTTGCTGTAAGAATTGGTCCAATCAAAAACTTTTCAATATGAATGTTGTAGATAATATTAAGAAGATATGTAATAAATTCATGAGTATTTTATATCTTGTGAATTGACAAAGTTATGGATTTTTTTTCTTTTTCAACACTCCCCCCCCCCCCACCCCTCCCTTTTTGTTTTCGTTTTTTAAATTATTTTTTTCGGCACGAATTGGTCCTATCAAAAACTTGTCAATATAAAAGTTGAAGATAATGTTAAGAAGATTTAAAATAAATTTAATTGGATTTGATATCTTGAGAACTGACGAAGTTATGAATTTTTCTCTCCCTAAACCCCTATTTTTTGCGCCCCTTGAACCCATTTTTAATTTTATCAAAAATCTGGGATATATAAATTTTGGGGCCTATTTTTAGAAATAAAAGCTTTAAACTTTTGATATGTACAAAAATTAATAAGTTATGGAGTTTTTTCGGTTTTCACAAAATCCCTCCCTACTTCCATCCCCTTGGTCCGATTTTGCCCATTAACGAACTTGATCGAGATTTTATGCCCCTTGATTTTATGTATCAGTTCGAAAGAGATTTTTTCAGAATTACGTAAGTTATCGTGTGCAGAAAAACGTGATATACAAGTATATAGTATGTATGTATATATAAATATATTTATTTGTTTATATATATTTAAAGTTTTTTACTGAAAGCGGATTTGGGTTCTAAGGGGTCATGATCGGTGTAGATCTGCAAAAATTTTTCAGAAATTCCAACATAGGGGAGAATGTAATAGGTAGTATTTCATACGAAATCTACCTAGAAGATATGTGCTACTAACCTAACCTTTAAGTTACAAATTGTTGGCAGAATGATCCTAAACTGAGTTTTAACCCCTTAATTCTAGCTCCCGTGATATTCACGGGCTATCTTTTATTCAGATTGTTCGATTCCCACCAGTTTTATAAAATAGTGTAATTGGCTTTATTATGGTATCATTTTACCCGTATTAAATGAGGTGAATATTTCTTTTTAAAAAAAAGTGGTGTTAATAAGCCATTTGAATTTTTAAACCGTAATTTAAAGCGACCGTTAACGGGTTAAAGTACTTTTATATAAAACATTTCATCGCATAATGGTCAATGGATAAAAACTGACAAATATCTGGAAACTGATTTAACTACAAACAGTTTTTGAAATATTACATATTCAGCAAGTTTATAGTTAAATAGACGAAAATTTCCGTTAAAATAAAGATCATTCAACCAAAAATTAAAGGCATTAAAAGATTGATTTTAAATTTAATCAACCCTTAACAGGAAACGTGAAAATCCCGTGCACTAACAGAACACTTAATAGTTTACCAAATAGTGAACTTAAACATTTAATCTTTAATAGTAATGCATTAACAAGACAAATTTTTAAATATAACAGCTTAAAAGTAAGTTTGGAATGTCGGAGAGAGAAAATATTAAGGGCAGATATGTAGACGCAAACATCTCACAGACGTACGTTTTCAGTTAAGGGTTAAATTTAATATTGAGGATTTCATTTAATCTGCTATTTTTGAATCGGGATTACATTGTATAATAAAAAGAATACGTGCTAGGTCAATAGATAAGACAGACAAAAAGCTAAAAACTCATTTAACTCAAGAGTTTTTGAAATATTGGTTATTCATCAAATTTGAATTAAACCAAAGAAAACATTTTAAAACAGATTATTCGAGCAAAAATTAAATGCATTAAAAATATTAAACAACTGCATATTAAATGCATAAATGAATCCCGACGACTGAAATGAAAAATTGAGGATTTCATAAAATCTGGTATTGTTAGATCGAAATTACATTGTAGGGGAGACCGGGGGAATGGCGCCACTCGGTGTTATGCCGCCACCCCGCCTAGTTTAAAAACTAACAGCAGTATGAGATAGTGAATGCGTCTGCATTATAGCGACCAACAATAGGAAACAGTGCCTAGAATGAGAGCGATTTTGCTGTACGTCGTTCGTTTGTAATAGTGAAAAATGTAGTTTTCATCTAGTTGCTTCTTATTTTGGAGCTTCAAATGAGTAAAGTACCTTTTATTGTAACATTAGTAGGTACTTAAGATAATACCCGTAATCTACAAGCATTCGCCGACATTTTGATGCAATTTGTTGAACAAGCTCGGTTTTTCTTTTAGCTTTGCTGGGGGGATTTTCGCTTTATTGTCCTCTCGGGATAATGCCGCCACTATGGCAAAGAGCGACTTTTTTCAATTTGAGTTATTGTAAGCTTAGCACATTAATAAATCTAGTTTAACGAACATTGTAATTATTCATTATGTTACTAAATTATTGCATTCTAAATATTTTCAATAGGTTATGCGTCTCCTAGTATCCATTTTATGTATTTACTAGGTCATTAAAGAGTGGCGTCATTACCCCGATACAGTGGCGGTATTACCCCAGTGTCCTGGGTAATCCCGCCACTGTACAGAGGTTGAAAGAATTTTTTTTTTTTTATGTGTGCTTACTTTACAGTTATGATTACGGTGAAATTTATACAGATACTAAATATAATGATACAGCTCTGGAATTTTTACTATTAAAAATAAACTTTTTTTGAGGTAAAAAAAATTAAATTCCCTTAAGGTGTCGCCATTCCCCCGGTCTCCACTATAATAAAAGGGATATGTGCTACTAACCTTTAAGTTAAAAATTGTGGGCAGAATGATCGTAAACAGAGTTAAAATTCGTATATATAAAAATTTTCATCGCAGAATGGTCAATAGATATAAACGGACAAAAAAGCTGAAAATAATTTAACTAACATTTGATATATTACATATTAAACAAAATTATAGTTAAACAGATGAAAATTTCCGTTAAAAGAAAAACCATTCAATCAAAAATTAAAAGCATTAAAATATTAGTTTGAAATTTAATTAAATTTAATAGAGGATTTCATTTAATCTCATTGTTTGTTCGGGATTACATTGTACAATAAAAAGAATACGTGCTAGATCGATAGGAAAATGAGTTTTTAGCTTTGTCTATTTTAACTCGAGAGTTCTTGAATTGTTTGATATTCATCAAAATTTAGGTTAAACCAAAGAAAGTTTACTTTAAAACAAAGATTACTCGAACAAAAATTAAATGCGTTTTCAATTTAATTAAGAATCAAATGCATATTAAATGTATAAATGAATCCAGGCAACTGAGATACATCGTTAAATTGAGGATTTAATAAAATCTGATATTGTTAAATCGGTATTATATTGTACAATAAAAAGGATGTGTGCTACTATCGAACCTTTAAGTTAAAAATTCTCACCAGAATGATCATAAACTGATTTTTAAAGTACTTTTATATAAAACTTTTCATCGCATAAATGGTCAATGGATAAAAACGGAAAAAAATCTGGAAATTAATTTAACTACGAACAGTTTTTGAAATATTGCATATTCAACAAGTTTATAGTTAGACGGAAATTTCCGTTGAAACAAAGATCATTCAACCAAAAATTAAAAGCATTAAAAGATTAATTTTAAATTTAATCAAATTTAATTTAATAGAGGATTTCCTTTAATCTGCTATTGTTGAATCGGGATTACATTGCATAATAAAAAGAATATGTGCTAGGACAAGAGATTAAACAGACAAAAAGGCTAAAAACTCATTTAACTCAAGAGTTTTTGAAATATTGGTTATTCATCAAAATTTTGGATAAAGCAAAGAATACTTAATTTAAAACAAAGATTATTCGAGCAAAAATTAAATGCATTAAAAATTTTATTAAAATTGAATGCATATTAAATGCATAAATGAATTCCGACGACTAAAATTCATCGTTAAATTGAGGATTTCATAAAATCTGGCATTGTTAGCCCGAAATTACATTGTAATAATAAAAAGGATATGTGCTACTAACCTTCAAGTTAAAAATTGTTGGCAGAATAATCATAAACAGAGTTTTAAAATTCGTATATATAAAAATTTACATCGCAGAACGGTCAATGGATAAAAACTGACAAAAAGCTCAAATCAATTTAAGTAAAACATTTAATAGATTTCATATTAAACAAAATTCTATTTAAACAAACGAAAACTTTCGTTAAAACAAAGATCATTCAACCAAAAATTAAAAGCATTAAAAGATTAGTTTTAAATTTAATTTAAGGGGTCTTGTACCTTTTAAACGTGTCTAAAATTAACGAAAAACTTCAAAGTTTGAATTAGTCTATCTTTAAAGCCTTATGTATAAACATGAAATTTTGGTTATTGATTAAACAGATTATGCTTTGTAATATGCTATCATTAGAAATTTATTAACCCTTTACAGAATTTGTGTATTGTTGAAATCAAAATAGCTCTTTTTTTACCCCATAAGTCATTGCGAGCTTGATATCTTGAGAAAGTATGTATGGATTGGCATAAAATTCGGTAAAGATACTAAACATGTATGTGTGTTTAAAATGATCAACTCTTAGGCTAAAATTATTTCATTAACTATATAAAAAAAAATATTTTCGTAAAAAAAAAATAAAAATTTTGTATTTTTAATGAATAAAAATAGTCATAACTAAAAATATTACCATTGTAAATACTTAAAAGTAGATCATTTTAAACACACATATCTGTTCAGTATATTTACCAAATTTAATGAAAATCCATACATACTTTCTCAAGATATCATGCGCGCAATCACATATGATGTAAATAAAAAGCTATTTTGATTTCAACAATACACAAATTCTGTAAAGGGTTAATAAATTTCCGTTGGTAGTATATTACAAAGCACAATATATTTAATCAATATCCAAAATTTCATGTTTATACATAAAGTTTTGAAGGTAGACTAATTCAAACTTACAAGTTTTTCGTTAATTTTCGACGGGTGTAAAAGGTACAAGACCCCTTAATATTAAGGATTTCGTTTAATCCGATATTGTTTGTTCGGGATTACATTGTATAATAAAAAGAATACGTGCTAGGTCGACAGGTAAATGAGTTTTTAGCTTTGTCTATTTTAACTCGAGAGTTCTTGAATTGTTCGATATTCATCAAAACTTTGGTTAAGGCAAAGAAAATTTACTTTAAAACAAAGATTACTCGAACAAAAAATAAATGCATTTTCAATTTAATTAAGAATCAAATGCATATTACATGTACAAATCAATCTAGGCGACTGAAATGTATCGTTAAATTGAGGATTTAATAAAATCTGGTATTGTTAAATCGGAATTACATTATAAAATAAAAAGATATGTACTACTACCAAACCTTTAAGCTAAAAATTCTGGACAGAATGATCATAAACAGATTTTTAAAATTCCTGTATACAAAAGTTTTCCCTCACATAATGTTCAATAGATAAACAGAACAAAACCTGAAACTCATTTAACTGAAAGAGAATCTTTAAATTATTACAAATTCATAAAAAATAGTTAAATCGTTGAAAATTTCCGTTAAATAAAGGTCATGCAGCAGAAAAATAAACATGCATGAACCTAATCGATCAAAATGCATAGTTAAATTGAGGATTTGATTAAATACGACATTGTTAAATTGGGATTATGGTTTATAATAAAGTTTAGGTAGTACTACATCCTTTAAGTTAAAAATTCTGGCCAGAATGATAAACGGATTTTTAAATTACATTTATATAAAACGTTTCATCGCATAATGGCCAATGGATATGTGAAAACTCATTTAACTGTAGAGAATCTTTGAATTATTACAAATTCATAAAAAATATAGTTAAATCGTTGAAAACTTCCGTTAAATAAAGGTCATGCAGTAGAAAAACATGCATGAACCCAATCGATCAAAATACACCGTTAATTTGAGGATTTGATTAAATACGACATTGTTAAATTGGGATTGTGCTGTATAATAAAGTTTAGGTAGTTGCACATCCTTTTTAAGTTAAAAATTCTGGCCAGAATGATGATAAACGGATTTTTAAATTACATTTAGGTAAAACTTTTCATCGCATAATGGCCTACGGATAAAAAGAAAAAAATATTCTCATTTAATTGAAGATTATTTTTGATTTATTACAAATTCATCAATATTGTAGCTAAATCGACGAAAACTTCCGTTAAAACAAAACTCATTCAGCAGAAAAAATAACAAATGAATCGAAGCAACCAAAATGCATATTTAAATTGAGGATTTTATTAAATATGATATTTGTTTAATTGGGATTACGCTGTATAATAAAGGTTAGGTAGTAGCACATCCTTTTTAAGTTAAAAAAATTCTGGCCAGAAGGATCATAAACGAATCTTTAAAATACATGTATATAGAACAAGTCAAAAAACAGTATAAAACTGAAAAATTTCTATTTTTTAAAAACAATTTAAATTTAAAACTATTAACCCTTAACTGGTGAGGTGGGGTAAGAAGTGACAAACATACAAATAAGCAATTTAAATTTTTTATTTAAAAAAATAGTATAAAACTGAAAAATTTCTATTTTTTTTTTTTTTTTATAAGATTTTAATTCTGAAATATTGCTATTTTGCATCACTAGATGAACTGTGCACTTACAGTACTTTTTAAGCTGTTTTTTTTTTTTTTTTTTTACAAATAATGCAGAATTTACAGGAAATTTTCTTATTTTAATTCGTTAAATTTTGTAGAGTGCATAAGGAATCAAATTTTGGAGGTTACATGCACCCCACCTCACCACTTATGTTATTAAAAAAAACCTCACAACTTAAAGGTTAAATATTATTTAACATTTTATTGATTCCATAATAAATATGTAATGTTGTACAGGAACTAGACTATTTCTATAAAAATAACGAATATTTAACAAAAATTATAAGCATAAAAAAGACAACACTAAAAATTTCTGAAAAAACGTTAATAATTCATAACTTAAAACACAAAATTTTCAATAAATTAGCAGAAAATAGTTACTTCATTTGCATACATATTTAAAACATAAATTATAAATTTTGTGGTAATTGAACTATTATTTATTGAGCTATAACAATTTTTCCAACACAATTTTACAGAAGAATAAAATACTTCTGAGAAAAATATAAAAATAACTTTCAATTTGTTTTTTCATTTTAAGTTAAATATAAAGGTTTAAAAATCACTAGAACAAATTTGTAAAATGGAAAGAAAATTGCTTACTTCAAAAACAATTAGTTGAGAAAACCTTCAAAAGTATTAGCTAATAAAAAGACAAACAATATTAGTTGAACAAATCACAAAAAGTAATAACAGGCAGATCTAAATAAATAAAGCACGAAAACTCTCCTGAGCGTAACTAGTACTAACAGAGAGGCAGAATTTTCTGCAGCTACGCTATTTAACAACTCGGTAGGTTGCACATTTCCTTGAAACGTTTCCTTATTGGTGAATTTTTTCGCTCAATGTTTAATCCAATGCTGCTGCTGCCATCTATCGAACAGAGATGTAATTATTTCACTTTACAATTTAAATTTTGAAATTCGCAATTAGTATGTCAAAGTTTTATTTAAATTAATTCGACAATAAAGGGGAGGGGTTAGTAAATTCTATCTATTTCTAAAAAATGTTAGTACATAATATATTTAACAAATTTGCAGTCATATAAAAACCTGCTAAATTTCTGAACCCTCAATGCCATTAAATAAATAAATAAATAAATAAAAAAATATATATGTCTATATATATATACAAAATACAAAAAATATATTTTTTATCCAATTCTTATGCAATTTATTTTAATCCGATTTTTCATATTTCCTTTAAAGAAATTCCCAGCTGCAAATGTACTGTGGTCGCTAAAATTAAATAAAGTGCATTTATTCAAATATTGCATTTTAAATTCAATTAAAATATTTTTGATACATTCGACTTCTGATCTGAAGTAGTAATTGTACTGACTTTTTTTCTTTCTTTTGCCACGCCATCTTTGATTTTTCCCTTACTTTGTATATGGAAACCTATACAATGAAAATAAATTAAAATTTATTTAAAATGTTTTTCTATAAAAAAAAAAAGAGACAGACAACTGATTTTGCGTGTTTTTACAAAATTGAAAAGCTTCTAAAATGTTGCAAGTTTTTTCAATTAAACGATATTAAATTTAAAACAAGAACGAAAAATCATGCGTCCAGCATAGATTATGTAACACTTTCTAACACATTCAAAATACAGTAACAAAACTTCGCAGTTTATCAATGTAAAATATGATGTATAAAACAATTTGAAAAACTCGTAACGTATTTGAAACCCTATTTCTGCTATTACAATGAATAGTCGGAAATATATATATATATATATATATATATATATATATATATATATATATTGTGCAGATCTGTATATGATCTATGGATTTGTATGTATACTACATTGTATGCTAACAGTTTGTTCATTGAAACGAATAGCACGGTTGAAATTTTCCATTTAGCAATTTCCGTGAATAAACGAAATGTACTTGAGAAATTTTGTACAGCCCTCTATATCATTTATAAAATTTATACACACCAAATGATATTTAAAAAAAATAGTTCAGTTTAAAAACGTGCACCACAACTGAAACCGCACTTCAGGCAATTATTGTTTATAGGCTTCAATAGTTCAATCTCTTCTGTAGCCAAACTCTTTGGTGTGTCCCTGTAAATGAACGATATCTTATGCACAATCATATTCTACAGTAAGCGCCGTGTAGTTCACCTCAGGGGTATATATAAATTTCAGTATGTTTAAAATACTGTAATATTATTGAAATACACCGCAAACGATTTTTCCCCCATAGACCGTAATGTAACGGAATTCTTTTGACTGTCTCTGTAAATGAACCGTAAATGCTATACATTTCATCTTCAATACCAAACATGCTATAGCGATACCCAATAACATCTAACAATTTCGTGGCAATCGGACTGTATTTACGCGTTTTACAGCACGGACAGACAAACCGAATTCATAAACACTTTTCAACTTTGATGGAATTCTGGTGTCAGTCAATCATTTCGTCATTTTATGAATAGAATTTTTCTGTGCCGGAAAAATTTAAATGAAGGGTCATTTCCAGGCCCCAATCATGACTAATTGGGACCCTGGGCAAAGATAAATTAGGGGGCCCCATTCGAATCGTTGCAACATTATTCAAATAGAACTGATGGTCAGTCATATGTATAATGTATAAACAATATTTTCGCACCTTGGATTTTAAATTGAATAAAATTCTTGTCTCTGTCACTTCTAAATTAAGTACTTTGATTAATAAAAATACTCTTTTTTTTCTTAGTACAAAAAAAAAGTCTTTTGTATAACTTTAGCAACTTGTTATATTATTTTAAGAAGAATTTAAAATTGTATTACACACAACATAATATCCATATTAAATACTTTCTACTTCACAAGTAGAAAGTTTTTTTTTTTTTTTTTTTCAGAAAATCTAAAAAGATGAAAATTTGGGGTTTGTTTTTCATATTTAACTCAAAGTTAAAAGAAAAAACTTTGAATACGGAAGAAAATTTATCTCATGACAATTAGAACTGATTATTTTCAACCACTAAAGTTTAGATATGATTTAAGTTCATTGCTAATACAATCCATTAAAACCAAAATATTATTTCTTATTTAATAGCGGTTGAGGTTTGCTTGAGCTCTGAGTTCAAAATGAAATTAGTTATTCAGAAAGTTTAGTAGAATTGTTTAAAGATGAAATTTGTATTTTGTATTTGAAAATTTTCAGAGTTAGAATTGGGGGGGGGGGGGGATGGTAAATATTTTATAAACTAATATATGGATTTGGGGGCCGGGGTCCCTAGTCAAAGTCACGATTTGCCCATGCGATAGTAAGGGCCTGGTCATTTCACCGTATCTCAGCAGCACTTTTTAGATGCGTTCGTAATTATATAAATACGTAACACATATAGTCGACGTTCGGTCCGTCTGTCTGTTTGTCCGTCCGTCTGTCCGCATATAATAGAGCAAAAACTACCGA
Organism: Maratus speciosus; assembly: GCA_963932465.1. Classification (NCBI taxonomy): domain Eukaryota; kingdom Metazoa; phylum Arthropoda; class Arachnida; order Araneae; family Salticidae; genus Maratus; species Maratus speciosus. Next base: position 106,972,415 of record OZ010797.1, read on the forward strand.
ACCAAATGGTCTGAAATTATATATATATAATTGTTGCAAAATTTTGTCGAGTCATTTCTAATTTTGTGAAAATCGGATGTATAGTTTAATGACAGGGACAGTCAAAAGTTTTCTGTTACATTACGGCCATTGGAAAAAAATGATTTCAAGTGCATTTTAATGATTTGATAGCCTTTCGAAAGAATGAAATTGATAGGCACTTATGGAGTGCACTACAATATACATTCAGTACACTACGTGGTGCAAAAAATATTTATAATACTAGTTATAGTACGAACGCACCTCATTTGCCACGTTTGACGAGCAATTTTCAACTTGTTTTTAGGTAGGAGAGTAAAATTCAGCATAACAAATCTACTAAAAAATAGTTAAGAAGGTATTTCAGCGATTTTAGAAATTCAACGACTAAAGGGGAAATGGGGGAAAGTCAAAAGTTTTAGAGTATTTTACCATATCTCAGTAGCAAGTTTAGTTAGAAGTGTAAAATACAGCATAACAAATCTACTAAAAAAGCTCAACGCGTATTTCAACGATTTTAGAAATTCAACCACCAAGGGATGTTAAATAGTGGGAGGGGGGTCAAAAAGTCATTTCGTTATATCTCAGCTTCAGTTATAGATAGGAGCATAAAATATAGTTAAACTTTAAAAAATAATTAAATACGTATTTCAGCTTTTTTAGAGCTATTTTAGCGTTTTCGTTGCCAAGATCGAATTATGAACCCGATTATGGAAAATTAGTTGAATAAGACAACTATTGTCGATTTTTGATTAGATATTTAGTGTAAAACATTTTTCCAAAGAAAGACTTACAAAAAAAAAAAAAATCATAATACATATATATATAGATGCCGTATGAAATAAATACTTTCACTAAATGATACGCTATTTGGTTGCTCCCCCCCCCCCCCCCAGGTATTGTCAAAGAAATTGTGCATTTTTCTGTTACAAAGAGAATGGGAATGTACAAAGCCCCGTTATTGTGATCGCCCATACTATTGCATTTTTATTTATTTTACCTGTAAGCAGTGTTGAATTCAGGGGGTGGGCCGGGGAAAATTTGAGATTTTGTGCTTTCAATGGTCAAAAAGTGCATTCCTCCCGCGGAACTCTATAATGCACCCCCCCCCCCCCGGTCACAGAAATCCCTCCCGGAGGAAAGTGTCTGAATTCAACACTGCCTGTAAGGCCTATGGTTAATGGGTTATTTCACTCACGCAAAAACACCCGTTCGGTAATGCTAATCCCTATGGAAGGTAATTTTTAAAGATATCTCGTTTGCATTTCAATTTTTTTTTTCTTTCATTGGCTAGTTTAGGTCGATCTCTACAAACGCCGTTTTTTTACTTTTTCGATTGTGTTTACAGTGTTTTTTTTATGAGAATACTTTCACTTTCGAAACTGGTTCCGTAATTAAAAGTATCCTCATAAAATAAAAAATCGAAAAAGTTAAAAACGGCCTTTGTAGAAATTAATTTCAGCTAGGTAATGTAAAATCATTTAAAAATATTAAAATGGAAACGAAATAGCTTAAGAATTTCTTCTATAGGATTAACAATAGGGAGCGGGTATTTTCGCGTGAGTGAAGTAGCCTCTTAACGTCTTAACATGGGCAATAAACAATTTTAAAATATTTTATTTTCATCGATTTTCATAAAGTTGCGAAGCACTATCTGTTTGGCGGGAAAGTCGCCACCCGGCGATTTTCCTTCCTCTTTATACGCTTTTGTTTATAGGATTAATGTAAATAAAACCAAAACGCAATGTTTTAATTTTTTTTTAAATTATGACGTAAACAGTGATGGAACAGTGGCGCAGCAGTTGGGCGGTTATCATCACTAAATTTTTATAGTATTCTTCGCCTTTAAAAGTCTTAGAAATTCTATCCTGAAGTAAGATGAAGAATACTATTAAAATTTAGCTGTGTCAATTGATTCTTTGCTGCTACACTGTTTCATCACTGCGTAAATAATCAATTTAAAAAAATCATGCGTTAAGCATAGATTATGAAACACTTTCCAACACTTCGTAAATGCTTTAACAAAACTTCGTTATTTAGGGTTATAAGGTAAATAATAGGTAACTAAGTAAACATTTTAGAAAACGCACAAAACATTTGAAAAACTGATCAGTTACCGTCCATAGCCAAATATGTATTTCTGTTCTTTTGAATTGCCCTGTATTTGATCTGTACGTTGATATATATACTATATAATGGGAATATTTAGTTTAGCAAGAAAACGCATAACAGGTTGAAATTTCTCTTTCAGCAATTTATACTAATAGATGGAAACATACTTTTGTACAACCCTTATTAGACGCCTCTATTTAGCTAAAATTTAATTCAAACTAATTCACACTTAAATCTACTGAAATCACATTTCCAGAAATTATCATTTACAGACGGCCATGTATCCAATTCTTTGCGTGACCCTGTATATCGTTTTATCTATATTCTTACAAACATTTCTTAGTAAATTAAATGCAGTTCGGTGTAAAAATGGTAACACATTTAAAAAGCACCTTTAAGTAATTTTAGCTCATACCCAGTAATCCTTACGAATTCTTTTGGGTAGCCCTGCATATGAATTATATCATTTATACAAACCATATAGTATGCATAAATATAGTCTATACTCATATTATAAAGAGGTAAAAATTGTTTATTTGTAGGAGGTAAGCTCTGGAACTACCGAACCGATTCCAAAAGTAATGGTATCAAAATGATGGTGTTAGTCCAACTTAGAACATAGGCTATATTTTATGTCGGTGCCACTACCCCAAAGGGGGGTGCAGGAACAAAAAACGTTTTAAAAATGCAATTTTTGTGTTATGGAAGGGCCTAGAATCATGAAATTTGGAATGGTAGTTACTTATAAGTTATAAAAAATATCTAAGAACATTTTCTAAACAATTCTCAATTTAAAAGGGGTGAAAATGCGCAAAAAGCGTTCTAAAAAACGTTCTAAATGGTGGTTTCTACACAATCTCAGGAAATACCAAACCGATTAAAAAAAATAATGGTATCAAAATGATGGTGACAACACTTGCTCTAACATACGCTATGTTTTATGTCGGGGCCACTACCCCAAAGTGGATGCAGGAGCAAAAAACGTTCTAAATTACGGTTTTTACGTTACTGAAGGGTGTAGTAATATGAAATTTGAGATATTAGTTGTTTATTAGATATAAAGGATTTCTAAGAACAGTTCATAAAAAAATCGAAATCTAAAAGGGGTGAAAATGCACAAAAAGCGTTCTAAAACACGTTCTAAATGGTGGTTTCTACATAATCTCTGGAAATACTAAACCGATTTAAAAAATAATGGTGTCAAAATGATGGTGATAAACCTTGCTCCTAGATAGGCTATATTTCATGTCGGTGCTAATACCCCAAAGGGGGTTCAGGAGCAAAAAACGTTCTAAAAATGCAATTTTCGTATTACTGAAGGGCTTAGATATATGAAAATTGAAATATTAGTTACTTATCATATCATATCTCTCTATTCTAAAAAAAAGTAACTACCGCTGTCACCGCCGCCGCCGCCGGTTTTGATTTTTTTGTGACCGGAGGCCTTTCTTCGTTAATATTAACAAAAATAATGCATACAAAAATATGAAAATCGGTGGTTTTATACAAAAATGTTTGATAAACACGCTGATGCAGACAGTTTTCAAATCGAAGAATTATTTTAAGAGTTATTTAATGCTTAAGTTGGACAAAATCGTTCCACTAAAAAAGTTTTATAGCAGCAAAAACTATACATGGCAGTGTAATCATTTTTAGATCATTTTATGCGTTAGAATTTGCCGGAGTGCAGATTGCATTAATTTTTTTATTTTGACTCATTTTTTCAGGTTTTATTTATATTTTAAATTCAAATTTTCAGCATTTCTAGAGATATTTTTTACAGATTTCAGAAAATTGTACTAATTTAAACTGTTGCCAACTGTATAAAAAGGGCAAGCAATAATGTTTGCTTCAAATTAAAAATTTATTTACACGTGACTATTATAAACAGGAAAAAAACTTTCAAATTAGAGTTAAATAATTACGTATAAAAAGCAAGAACTTATTAAAAATTACGTAATAAAAAGTATACACGTGAATTTTAAAAGAAAAAGGATATTGTAAAATTATAAATCCATTAACATGCGTTAGAAGTCTTAGGAGAAATTACGTCATATTTACGTCACATTATAGTTATTACATAAAATGAACACAGAATAATATTGCAAAAAAGTTTAAATTTAGAAATTGCGCTTGACATTTATTTGATATTTTGAGAATTAATTTAAAATGTCTCATTTAAAAGAACTTTCTTTTCGCTTTGTTAAAAAATACCAGGAGACAAAGACTCTCTTTACTTAATTCCTTTTATATTAGCTTATTTTGAAAGGTTGTTACACGTGTATACGCCATCAAGTTATTTTTATTTCGACGTTTTATTTGTGTTTTTCTTATTGTTGTACGAATTTATTTGTTCTTTCGTTATTTAAAATAAAAATTATATCAATTTGTATAATTTGGCGAGTGGTTTGGCGATTTATATAATTTGGCGAAATTGGTCGACAGGATAATCAAGTAGTACCGCAGCGGATTTGGCGTTAAAATTCCCCAATCAAAGAGAAATGAATAGAAATTCGTTTATAGGGAGATCGCCACTTTTTTTAAAATTATAATTCAATCTTTCGAAATCTTTTTAAAGCCGATCAAATTAGTGTGCATTTAGAGTCTGCGGTGTCTGGACGGGGGTTGGCGAGCGTAGCTCGTAGGGGGCCGAGCCCCCTAGTATATTATAAAGCAGTAAGATCTAAAAGTTCCGCCCGAATGTTTTCAAAAACTACCCGGTGGATTTTTTTGCAAATAGTGTCATTCGATAGAGAATATTCACGTGGTGGTTTATGAGTAAAATATACAGGGATAACTATGATTTTTGGTAATAAATTTAGCATTTTATTGTTATTTTGAACGAAAAGGTTGCCAGAGGTTATTTTTTGGCGACAAATGAATTGAAATCGCTGTATCCGTTAGAAAATAAATGAAAAAATAATTACTGATATTTAAATGTAAAAAAAGAAAGAAAAATCCATTTAAATGAGGGATTATGTTAAAAAACGAATATATTTAATTTAAACCTAAAAGAAATATTTTTAATTTAATTTAAACCTGAAAGAAATATTTGTAATGCTTAAAAATTGATTTAATGAGAAAGATTACCAATTGATACGCAATATTTGGCTCATTATCGCTTGCGTTAGATTATAGAAATGAATCTGAAAATTTGATTAGATGAATTTTTAATGACTTTTTTTTCTTTTTGTTCTTTTCTTTTTATTTTTATCTAATTGCCCCATCACGTAACTTATAGAAAAAAAAAGCAGATGTAATTGTGAGTCACATGTGTAATTATTATTTATTTCTTTGCGATTTTTTATTTTACTTTTGGTCGCCAAACAATGTGATTTTAAGTCAAAAATGCATAAGAGTGACACTAGCTTGAGGATATTCTCATAAATGGTGTTTTTTCAAGTGAACGAGATCTTATTTTGAGTACATTTTTATATTCAATTGTAACTTATATAGATATCAGTTAATATTTTAAAAATGGAATCAAATACTTAAATTTTAGTGTGAATTTTTGCCACACATACATATTGCAAAATAATTTCATATTTTTTAAAATGTTTTTCACCGTAATTCCGAAAGCATGTGATATTTTACTCTAACTCAGATCAATGACTATTATCCATTTTTTTAAGCAAATATTGTCTATTGTTTATTTCATTTTTTCTTAAGACATATCGCCAATATAATTTATAGGAAAATTCACACCTTCGAAATCTAGGAAATGAAGATAGTTTTTAAGGAAATTTATACAATCATGCGTTATTATTATCGAAAATTTCAACATTTTGAAAAAAAAAAAAAAAATGCAAGTATTTTGTAATTCGTCATTTCTTTTTCGTCTTTTTTCGTAATTTCTCCTCTGTTATGTAATATTTCAAATGATATTGGGCTAATTTTCGATCATCGAGTCACCGCCAAATGGCATATCTATATAGTATCGCTAAGAAAGGATTTTCTAAAGTGTCACCCCTAACGGCGTTTTTGCAAGGGGACGGGAAAAAATTCCTTAAAAATCGGATATTATAATTATGCGTCAGATGATAGCATAATTTAATGTATTTTTGTATGCTGAATCGATTGGTGCCAAGTAAATTCTTATAATTCCAACAGTTGATGACATTTTTCATATTTTTCTAATTTGGCGGTGTCTTTGGCGTCTAAACCTCAAAATATCTAACATTACATCCGTTACTGTAGCAGCGAAAAAAATTCAAATTAACTCTTTTGGATAAAGAATAAAAACGGCTCTATGAGTTTGAAAACAAACAAACAAAAAAAAAATACGAACATCTTAATAAAAAAAAATGGTACTACTTAGTTATCCCGTTGACCAGTTTCGCCAAATTATATAAATCGCCAAACCACTCGCCAAATTACATTAATTGACATAAGTTGTATTTTAATAATGAAAGAACAAATAAATTAGTATAACATTAATAAAAATACCAATAAAACGTCGAAATAAAAATAACTTGATGACGTAAGCACATGTAACTTCCTTGAAGTCAAGTGAATGTGACATTTACGATCAACCGTTATTGGCATTTAATCTTATAATTTGACGATAGATTTTTGGTCAACGGGATAACTAAGTAGTACAAAAAAAAAAAAAAAAAAAATAGTGATTTTATGCAAAATAAAAGGAACAATTTTACTAAGCAATTAGCGTTATAGAACGAAAGGGTACTACTTAGATATTCCGTCGTCCAAAAATCTATCGCCAAACTATAAGATTAAATGCCAATAATGGTTGATCGTAAATGTCAAATTCACCTGATTTTAAGCAAGTTACATGTGTTTATGTCACAAAGTGATTTTTATTTCGACGTTTTATTTGTATTTTTATTAATGTTATAATAATTTGTTTGTTCTTTCGTTATTTAAAATAAAAATTATGTCAATTTGTATAATTTGGCGAAATTGGTCGACGGGATAACTAAGTAGTACTAACGAAAATATTTAAATATGAAAGCAATGTTTGTAACGAATTAAAAATTATTTTCAAAGAAAGAAATTGGTATTGGAATAATATTTGGCGATTTATAATTTGCTCCTCGATAAGAAGAAAAAATGGGTACATCTATAACAGCCGTGCGCAGATCTTGCCAATAGCATTTTTAAAATTGCCAGTAGCAGTAGTTACATTTTGCATATGTAAATTAAAAATAATTCTTTGTTTTTAATTATGGAATTATTTCCTGTTATTTCAGTTTTTTAAATGAAATTAGTGTAAGGCATGCATTTCAAATGAAATGAGTGAAAGGTTTGTATCTTAAATGAAAATAATAAATATTAGAATATGGTATGAACACAATCTTTGTTGATTTATTACCTGCGCCCGGCTAACATAAAAGTATCACAAAAGCCACATATTCACTTGGTACAGATGTCATATTCGCCCCATATTGGCGCTATTTTTTTTCGGTTGCCAATTTGGCAAAAACATCAACAGCATAAACAACATAATCCGGGTTACCACATCAAGCAAAATAACGACACTTTGGCGCAAATTAAGTACCTGTTGCCTATATGATATTAGGTGGTACAGATGTCGGCATGGATGTCATATTCGCCCCATATTGGGGCGATTATTTTTCTGACGCCAATGTCATATACGCAACGGGTACTTAACTGGCGCCAAAGTGTCGTTATTTTGCTTGATGTGGTAACCCGGATTATGTTGTTTATGCTGTTGATGTTTTCGCCAAATTGGCAACCGAAAAATAATCGTGCCAATATGGGGCGAATATGACATCTGTGCCCAGATGTCATTGGTGGTACAGATGTCATTGGCGCGATTTTTTAGCGACGCCAATTTGGCTAAAACATAAACAGCATTAACAACAACTTCCGGGTTACCATATCAAGCAAAATAACGATACTTTGGCGCCAGTTAAGTATTGTTGCGTATTGCAATGTTTCTGACATTGGCGTCAGAAAAAAATCGCGCCTATATGGGGCATGTATGACATCTGTGCCCAAGTGGTTAGGTAATAATTTTGGAAAGGTTTTAGTGTATACGTATTGTTCAACGCTACTTAGTCATAGAGCAAAAAAAAAAGTTAAAAAATTAAGTGAACCTGATTATGAAAGTTTAGCCTTTTTTTTTTAATCTACAGAACGTATTTTGATACAAGTGGCACTGTTACATAACGTTTCAGGAATGGTGTTAGTATATAACATTTCATTATATGTTGATTAGTTATAGAACTATTAATTCCTGCTGTATTAACGGTCTCATTACCCTACCAAAAGTGCATTGTTAGTAATCAACTAAAAGAATTACTTCTTAATAGCTAAATTTTGACCAACGCTTTAGGTAATATTATATAACAATGGCGTTCGCATCGTTTTCAGCAATGATTAAGGTCCACCTGAAGGTCCATATTGTTTAAAATGCAAATTCAAATTCACCAATGTTCATTTGGAAAAATTAACCAGCGCAGCGGGCATAGCCTGCTAGTTAGATATAAAGGATTTCTAAGAACAGTTCTTAAAACATTCGAAATTTAAAAGGGGTGATAATACGCGAAGTGGGTTCTAAAAAACATTCTAAATGGTGATTTCTACTCTATTCTGGGAAGTATGAAATCGATTTCAAAAGTAATGGTTGTAAATTGATGGTGACAGACCTTGCTCTAACATGGCTCTGTTTTATTTTTGTATCACTACCACATTGGGGTTTCAGGAGAAAAAAACGTTCTAAATTGCGGTTTTGTGCTATGGAAGGCCCTAGAATCATGAAATTTGGAATGGTAGTTACTTATAAGATATCAATGATCTCTAAGAACATTTCCTAAAAAAAATAATCGAAATTTAAAGAGGGTAAAAATGCTCGAAAAGCGTTGTAAAAAATATTCTAAATTGTGATTTCTATGCAACGTCAGGAAGTACTGAACCGATTTCAAATATAATGGTTTAAAAATGATGGTGACAGCTCTTGCTCCAAGATAGGCTATATTTTATGTCTGTTTCCACTACCTCAGAGGAGATGCAGGAACTAAAAACGTTCTAAAAATGCTATTTTTGAATTATGGAAGGAACTAGATTCATGAAATTTTGCATGGTATATATTTATTAGATATAAATGATCTTTAAGAACATTTCTTTAAAAATTTTAAATTTAAAAAAGGATGAAAATGCGCGAAAAGCATTCTAAAAACGTTCATTTAGAACGATTTGTGAGCAATCTCAGGAAGAATCAAACTCATTTCAAAAGTAATGGTAGGCAAATTGATGCTAACATAGACGCTATTTCATGTCGGTTTCATTATCATCTGGAGGTTGCAGGAGCAAAAAACGTTCTAAATTTCGATTTTTGTGATCGGTAGGGGCTAGCAACTTTAAATTAGCAAAGGTACATATTTATTAGATATAAATGATCTTTAAGTACAGTTTCGAAAAAAATTTGAAACTTAAAAGGGGTGAAAATGAACGTAAAGCATTCTAAAAACGTTGTAAAAACGTTCTAAATTGCGATTTCTACTCAATCTCATGAAATACCAAACCTATTTCAAAAGTAATGTTTGGAAATTGATGGTGACAGTCCCTGCTCCAACATAGGCTATATTTTATGTTGCTGTCACTACCATCTGGGGGTGCAAGAGCAAAACATATTCTAATTTGAGTTTTTTGCATAACTGAGGGGTCTAACATTTTGAAATATGGCATGGTATTTACTTACAAGATGCAACTGCTTTCTAAGAACAGTCGAAAGAAAATTCCAAATTCAAAAGGATAAAGTGAGCGAAAAGCGTTCTGAAAACGTTCTAAATTACAATTTTTATGTATTTACTTACAAGATGCAACTGCTTTCTAAGAACAGTCGAAAGAAAATTCCAAATTTATAAGGATAAAGTGAGCGAAAAGCGTTCTGAAAACGTTCTAAATTAAAATTTTTATGCAATTACTTATCAAATACCAAACCGATTAAAAAAATAACCGTGACAAATTGTTGGTGATAGAACCTGCTCAAACATAAGCTATATTTTATGCCTGTGCCACTACCACCAGAGGGTTGCAGCAGCAAAAAACTTTCTAAATTGCGATTTCTGTGATACTGAAGAGGCTAGAAACTTTTTAGCATGGTAGTTACTTATAAAATATAAATGCTCTCGAAGGACATTCGAAAATAAATTCGAATTAAAAAGGGATGAAGCGAAGGGGAGGTGCGAAAAGCGTTCTAAAAAAGTCTTAAATTACGATTTCTATGCAATTTCAGGGAATATAAACCGATTATAAAAGTAATAATAGCGAATCAATGATAACAATCTCTGATCCTAAGCAGGCTACATTTTATGCGGATGATTCTACCACCTGGGGTTCACAGGAACAACAAAGTTCTAAAAAAGGCCTTTAAAAGCTTTCTAAATTACTATTTATAAATTCTAATTTTCTGTAGAATATTAGGAAATAACAAACCGATTTCAAAATTAATGTTGGCAAATTAATGGTGATAGTTCCTATTTCAACATAGCCCTTTATGTTGAGAGAGGTGGTAGGAATGGAATTTGACATGATGGTTAATTTTAAGATGTAAGAAGATGGTTTCTAAAAAATTCAAAACTTCAAATGAATACTGAAATAAGCGTATTAATTGAGCATAAAAGTTTCAAAATATTTTCTAAATTATCATTCATTTTATTTCTTTTTATTAAGTCTAATTTCTGCCTAATGCAGTGTAATAATGAAGTTTAGTCAAACTATGTTTTAAATAGCAATTTTTGAATTATCTCTAAAAGTATAATTTCTTTTAATAAAAATTGGGCATAAATATCACTTCGCATATTTCAAATATGACGCGAGCAAAATCGCGGGGTTTGCTAGTAAAAGATAAAAGCGCATAGCATAATTAAAAATGCTTTTCTAGCAATCATCGCTAATGTGCAGTACTTCGGATACAATATAGTATCTGAAATCTTTTGTGTGTCCTTTTAAATGCTATTCACTTCATATTATACATGAAATAAGTTATAGTAAACCTCAGCGACGTATAACAATTTCATTATACATGAAATAATTTAACATAATTAAAATACGCCGCAAACAATTCCCTCCACCCCTATATCATTAAGTAACTGAATTCTTTTGTATTGCCCTGTAAATGAATAATAACTATTCTTTACACCGCATATTCTGCAGAATGCATATTTTAGTGCACTTCAATAATGCATATCAAGTTTGTTATGTTTGAAAGCGTGTAACAACATTAAAAATCTTTTTAAAGGATTTTTTCCCATAGGCCGTAATGTAACGGAAAACTTTTGACTGTCCCTGTAAATGAACTAAACATGCTACAAACTTCATTTGAAATAGGGAACGTCCTATGGTAAACGTTAATAACATCCAAAAATTTTCGCGCAATCCGAGTACATTTACGGGAGTTAGAGCGCGGACAAACGGACAAACGGCTAGAAAAACCGAAGTCATAAACACTTTTCAACTTTGTTGGAAAGTGTTAAAAAAATCATAATTGTAAGGCGTTTAAATTCATTCAAGATTTCTGCGGTGCACTCGCTTCCTTTGAAGAACTATATTTTTACGGTGGAGGATTTTGTAAGATAATACAGGGTGCGCTAAAAGTCCCTGGCAAATATTTCAATTTAATATAAATAAAGCAAGTTTTTTTTTCTTTCTTTGTTAAAGGTTTATATTTTATAGCTTCAAACACGTGCTTAGGTGTAACTAGGGAAGTGTAAAAATATTTTGCACCGATTTTGACGAGAGTGGTAACGTTGGAAAAATCGCGTTGTGGGGAATAAAAGTCTCAATGAAACTACCCGTCCCAAATCAGCCATTTGTGAGATATCCGACAATTTATGTCACACAATTTGTTTATTCAATTCCTACTATTAGTTCACACTCTCCCTATATTTATTTATATAGGGTGACAAGAAATAACTTGGACACACATAATACATTATAACTTTAATGCTAATGAAAATATTACGACCAAACTTCAAAATAAATATGAATACATTGTTTCGTCTAATATACTTACAAATTTTCAACGTGGCTACCTTTAGCCTTAATACAGAGCTTTAAATGTGTCACAAAATTTTCGGATATGGGCCGCAACTCACTTACTGATATTTTATCCCATTCCTTGCATAAGGATAGCTTTAGTGATGCGAAAGTTTTATGAGGTTTAGCACACACCCTTGTCTCTATGATGGACCAAGCAGAATAATCCATTGAGTTCAAATCTGGGGAATACGGTGGCCATTCTTGAGCTCCAATGAAGTCAGGAAAATGTGTCTTGCACCAATCTTGAGTGGCTTTAGCTGTGTGTGCAGGTGCGGAAACCTGTTGGAAGGTCCATATTTTGTTTCCAAAGACCTTTTGTGACCAAGGTAAGACAACATCTTCCAAAATGAGTTTGCGATATGTTTTTGACTAATCTTTATCCCTTGATCAACAAAAGCAAGTGGTGTTTTCCCACTAGCACATATCCCACCCCAAACCATTACAGATAGGCGTTGTTGACGCCATTCAACAATGCAAGAAGGTCCAGGTGCTTCTGCTGACAAAACTCTATCATTATGGCTATTGTGAGCTTGTTCAATCGAAAACAATTTCTCATCTGTGAAGACAAATGTTTGCCATCGATCACCTGCGGCCCGCTTTAACAGTTCTTTACGCCTTTGAAGTCTTGTGCGTTTGTTCGCTGCTGTTAGCTTTTGGGCCTCTTTTATTTTGTAAGGGTGAAGACCAAGCTGTACTCTTGTCATCAAAGATGCGGTTTCTCTGTTGATCTTCATCTCTCTAGCAACCTTTCTCTTTGAAATCCCAGGATTTCGTTGAACTCGCTTTTTGTTAACTACCCGGTTTCTTGATGTGTGAACTGTGCGCTTTCTTCCTCTTCCTGGCCTGTCACCATCATGACCGAGTTCTTTAAATCTTTTGATTGTGTATTAAACCTTCTGCTTAGGCACTTTCAATCGTTGAACAATTTCACATTGTTTCATTCCTTGCTTATGTAATTCAAGTATGGTAGATCATTTGTTAACCATAATGGTTATCACAACTAACTTACTTACACCTGTTTAGTAGCTTTCTAGAATCAATTCCTTATGACAATAACTTTATAACTTACAGATTCCTTATGACAATAACTTTATAGTTACAGATTTTTGGTTTGAAACTTTGTCCAAGTTATTTCTTGTCACCCTGTATATCTTGTTCAAATTTTCAATCGTTAATAAAATACTTATTATTCATTCTATCAAGTTGAAATAAATTTTTTAAACTTGTACTGCATGACAATTGATGTTAATACAGTTTTTTTCAAATATTAATTCATTAATTAAATTAATTAATTAATTTTAGTATTATATGGGAGACAAAATGGCGGCCATTGGTTATTGAACAGCATTTAATGCATCTTCATATCTATAAGGGGGGTTACCATAGGGGGGACCCTGTTTTGTCGCCAAATACTGCCAAGTTTGTCGCCAACTTGGCGATATATCGCCAAATTTGGCGACCAAAATGAGTCGCCAAAAGGGACGCCAACTTGGCGATATCTCTAATATTTCGCCAAATTCCCAGAGACTTCCATTGTAAGCCAATAGGGTTTACTTGCTTATAGAAAATCAACAAATTGGGATATTTAAATGCAACAAAAACAAATATTAGCTTAAGGGATCATATTAAATTTTTCTTTGATGACCTAAGTAGGAATTGACTTTAAAAACAAAATTTTTATATTATAATAATGTATGTGTTATTTTTATATTATTTGTTTATTACAATGTATTTATGCTGTTACATTTGTCATGTTGTGTTAAATTTATAATTTTTGCTGTCAAATGGCTTCCTGTTAACTTAATTATGTTTAGAAATTAAATATGAAAAAAAAAGCGAAGAGAAGTTAATGGCTGTAAGTGGAAGGCTGCCATGGGTGACTATTTTTATATGCATATACTATGTACACATTTATATTATGTATACTGTTTGCACTAACAGCGAACAGCATACAGCTCCAGGGGCTAGAGGTCTGCACGGGCCGACATTTCCAGGCCCGGGGCCGGCCCGACTCATACAAAAAAAAATTCGGCCCGGTCCGATACAAAAATAAAAAGTTCGGCCCGGGACCAGCCCCATAAAAAAAAAAATTAAAAGTTCGGCTCGAGTGAATTTCTACAAAACATTGATTTTTACGTCGAATTGGTTAAAAATTTGTCTCGTATGAGGAGTTCTGACCAAAAATATTTATCTTAACTTTTATTTTCATGTTTATAATATTCATTTTTATAGAAAAAAAATCTCTATTTCTTGTATGTAAATGTTTCAGTTATCATTAATATTGTTAATCCATATTCCACGTATAGAAGTGTTAAATATCTGAAAAAATGTTATACAATAAAATCTTCTAAGACGGAATTGATTAGAAATGAAACAAAAATACGTTATATACAAGTTCCCTTCTTAGCAAGTGTAAATGTATTATATATTCTTTTCTTACTCTTTTATTAATTTTGAATGGATCAACACGTTTTTCAGTTTAAAACAGGGTTCCGTCATAGGCAGGTTCCTTTTCATACATTTTACTATATTTTAATTTAACTATATTTTAATAGGCTTAGAAATCTACTATTCTTTAAAAGTAATAAATTTTAATGTTTAAGTGTACAATAATGGCGATTCAAAAATGTATGCATTTTTTGCAAAACATTTTGGGCCAGGCCTAATTTAACTGACCTTTAAATAGACCAGGCCATGCTGAGACAACGATTTTCATACGGGCTGGCTCAAAACCAGGACTGAAAATTTTGGGCCGTGAAGACTAGGAATGAAACCAGGCCCGGATCTGTACAGAAAAATTAAGTTCGGCCCGGCCCGAGCCTTCAGAAAAAAGTATGGCCCGGCCCGTGCAGATCTCTACCAAGGGCTTCCCATTTGCAGGGCAAATCCACGCCCTGTCGATGAGCATATGTTTTGCACATCATAAGAAAAAACAGGAAATGTTAGTCTAACGCGCCTATTCCGATCAAACGCTTTTCTCCCGTAACTCCCCTTTCCTTGTGGATTTGCGAGGCGCGTCTAAAATCACGAAACAGATCAAACGTGCGGACGGTTTCACTCTCGCAGAGCAATCGTAACTGAGGTTGTCACGTGATAACTATTTGCGGAGGTACAAAAGACTCGTAAGTAGTAAAAAAAAGATGGCGGACTTTTGGTAGCATAGCGTGCAAAGAGCCATGTGACGCTTGCAAAATGCTGTTATAGTAAATTTTGTGCTGCAAATAAATAACACAGATTTTAAAAATCACTTGTTATAGATAGAAGTTAACATCAAAACAAAACATAAGGGGAATACTCATTTAAAATACGGGTATGTGAAATGTTTTTTTCAGTGTTACGGTACCTTTTGATATGTTGTATTATCGTGAAAGATAGTTTTTTTTTTTTTTTTTTTTTTTTTTTTTTTTTTTTTGTACTACTATAAAACCTTTACTTTTTTTCTTAGTTATTACCAAGATAAGTCATATATCATTAGAATCTTGGTATTGACAGTTTTGACTTTTATCTCGTGAAAGCGAAATGCTATCGCATCCATTAAAAAAATATTTGTTTACTTTTTGTAAAATTATGATATTTATTTAGTTTCTAATAATTTAGTAATGAAGTTTTTATATCTTTTTGTTACCAATCCCTAAGAATTAGATTTGATGATTTATAATAATAATAATAATAATAATAAAGCTGACACATGAACTGCTGTATTTAAACAATAAGTTTAATTTCTTATTTTTCTGCAGTAAGCAACAGACAATTTCCATGACTTGTGGATAATTTATTTTCGATAACTGTAACGTATTAATTTTTTCAGCATTTTATGTTAATTTGAAATAAATTTTAAATGCACACGTAAGAAATAAAATTGATAAAATATAAATTTGTAAAGATACTTTTATTAATTAAATACTGTTTATCATCGAGATTTTCATTTTTAAAGCTTATCTGTAATCGTGCAATGAAGAAGTAAAAATATATATGATTACATAGTATGAATTATTAAAAAAGGATTAAATCATAATTCTTGAAACTATATTGTGACATTTATAAATATGTCTTATCTTGAAAATTGTTTTTACTCTTCAGTATAATACAACATGTTAATAATAATAAAACACTGAAAACATTTCACATTGTGACTGGTTGAGAGTATGTAAGGATGTATGATTGAGTATTTATTATGTGAAAGTATTTAATTCACAGAGATCAAGTATTATTACTTATTCAGTTTAAGGGGGGGGGGGGAGGATAAACTACTCTATCTGCATTACATCTAAGACAAAATAATATTAATAGTAAAGATGATAATAAATACTAGTCAGTTTGCAGATAACAAATGTCTGTATTATTTTCAAACTGAAAAAATCTAATTAGCTGAAAGTTATAATTTAATGATGTTTATTAACAAATTTAAGTTTTTAAGTTAAATGACTTCAACATTTTGGATTAAGATTAACATCTTAATTGGTATTTATTTCTCTAGTACTTGTTGGCTTAAGAAAAAATGGCTAAAGAAAATCCTGCTGTATAGTACATTTCTCAAATAGGGTAGATGTGCCAGTAATAGACACCCTTAAGAAATTTCTTTTAAAATTATTTTTTATTAATAAATTATAATCATTATATTCCAGTTTTTTCAATATTATATTAATCTATCAACAATATTTAACCATTCTGATAGTCTCATTTCCGAATATGAATAAAAACTCAATTTTAAATAACAGAAATATATCAAAACACCCCAAAAGTCCAGTAATGGACACTCTCTGTTCCAGTAATAGACATCCCACGAAAAGTAACAGATATAATTGTTTTTATGACTATTTAGAACCAGAATTTAATGAAAGCATACTAATGAAACAAAACACTGATTTTCAAATAAATTTAACAATTAGGATGCCAGTATTTAATAAAATATTTGTGATAATCATTCACTGTTTGCATCAATTATTGTAATTATCAGAAGATAGATATTTTAATTATTTTAGATGGATAGTTTAAAATACTAAATATCAAGCAATTACAGCTGTCAGATTATTGAGACAGTGGGAGATTTAAAAGTTAATAATAATTTAAAAAAAAAAGTTTTTGAGTATTAGTGTATAGCAATAGCTTTGTCTCACTATTTTTAACAACTTCCAGAGACTACTTGATATATTACTTGTAATAATTAATATTACAAATATGAAAGAAATGATACTGTGAGTTGGATATTTTAAACACTAAATAAAATAATTCTCAAAATAAAACTGTAGAATTGACGTTTGAGGCCACTGATCTGCAGATTTACTAGTTTCATGATTACTATAACTTTAATTAACATTACAATAATATATATATATTTTTTCAGAGATGAATAAGGGAACATTTAAGACAGATTTTTAACAATTTCTGTAACTTAATTGTTTTTATTTAAATGGGGAGGGTTAAGCTCTACGAGCCCTGTTTGACTATGCCCTTAAATTATATTTTCTGCTTCCAGACTGGTTTGATTGCCATATTATAAAAAGTGCAAGTCAGAGTTATTATATACATAAAAAAAAAAAGAATAAATTATTGAAATTTTATTAACCATATAAAATAACTTAAAAGCAGCTATTTATAAAAGTTTTGGTGTTATTACATTTTGGTAAGTGTAATTTAAAAATTAAATTTATTATTTAGGTCTTCAGTTAAGTCAATATTTTATGTAATATAAACATTACTGAAATTGCATTTTTAGCAATGTCTACACGGGGTGTCCATTACTGGAAAATGACTAATAATAATGCAAGATTATAAAATATGCAAGAGGAAGTTATGAAACAAATAATAAAAGCTAAATTTTTATTGGTTATTATTTTTTTTTTTTATATAAACCAAAACATTGAAGGGTGTCTATTACTAGCACATCTACCCTATATTAATTTACACAATAAATTATCAACTTTTAATTTAGTATAAATTTCGTCAGTGCAAATGAAGTATTGATAGGTCTATAGCAAAAGCTTGCTATATTAAGTATGTGTATAATGCTTTTAACAGTTTTCTAACTTTTTCACTCTAAACAGTGTCTAAACAGTTTGTTTAAAGCTGTGAGCTTTTCAAGATTGCTAAATATATTGGAAAAGACACTAATTAAGAGACATTGATAAGCATGTTATCATGAAATTTGATGTTTAAAAACTCTACACGTAGCATAAACGTACATTTTTTCCCCTTCGTTTGTATTTAATCATTATAAATAATATGAAATGAAATTGTGTAACATAAATAAAAATAACAATTTCAATAATATTTTGTATTTTAATTTTCAGTTATATAAAAATATATGTACAGTTAGCCCAAGTAATAAGTGATTTTTAAAAGTGACAAAAATGTTAAATTGATTTAAATTGGGGGGGGGGGGGCGGGGCTCTTGTGAAAGAATACAATTGCATAGAAGTAGATGTTGTTTCGGTTTGAGCCTATATACATTATTCTTGTTATAAAATTCAATTTAAGAAGTATAAATTAATAATAATAATTAATTAGTATAAAAGAACTTTTGTGATACAGTTAATTGTAAAAATAGAGTCTAGTATAAATAAACTGAATGAAAAGAACAAGCAACCAAAATAAATTTAACATTGAGCTGCTTCAAAACTTTGCATAAGGAGCCCGCCCCTTCTATAGTGATAAAATTAAAATAAAAAAAGAGAGAAAACAGGAATAACAATAACACACTCTGCTACTATTATTTCCCATTTTCTGTATCATTCTTTTGGCACTGAAGAAGGAAGTTTTAAAATAAATGCAAGAAAAAATTTCTCGAAATATTTCAGCTTTTCTTTGCGTTGATTTTTAAATATCACGTATTTATCGTAGCAAAATAAATTTCATATGTATGTCATCAGTTTTTAAGTGCTCTCTCTGGTTTTTAAACTCTTAATGCCCCCTTCCCCCCTCCATCAGTTAGCCAGTATCAGGGCCGAAACTAGTCTTTTTGGCGCCCGGGGCAAGCATGGATTTTGCCCCCCCCCCCTCCCTCTCCACTACAAAGTAAATTTACAAAAAGAATTTTGCTAAGTATCTAATAGACAACTTATTTTTAAATTTAAAATATATAAAACCGAACTACGTAATCAGCTTTGTCAAATATTGGTTCATTAAAATCTTGAAACCGGAATAAAAAAGAACCGAATTGCATTTTAATCTTTTTTTTGTGTGTGTGTTGGCTAAATGAGGTCGATATCTATTGCTGTGCATTTGTATTTTTTCATCTTAGCAGGTTTATTGTGTAATAGGTGCGTTACCTGCTATGATAAAAAATGTTTAAAGCGGAATTTTTCCCGATTCTTGTGACTCCCTCTTAGAAACTTTTACTATAACTTAGCCCCCTCCGAAATGATGAGTCTATACCTAAGGAAGACCTAAGTTGTCAATGGTGATTATACTAGAGAGGAGTGTAAGTCCGCGACAATAAATAGTTCTGTACTGAATATGAAAAAAATGGCATATTAAATCTCTTTTTTTTCTTCATTTTCACAGGAAAAATGATTGACTCATTAATCGAAATCGATTGAGCTTAGCATATATTCATTTTTATGATAAATATCTAATAATAATCAAGGAAATGTATTTATTCGCAAGGAAGGTTTTTGGCGAGTACTTGGCGCGGTGCTCGCAAATAACTAGCAACCTTAGACCCCCAACAGAGCTGTGCCGGGTGATGGTCAATAGATATTGCCTCTTCTTATTGTCAGAGATTGTAGATTTTTGATGTCCAATCAAAAGTTTCTTTTTTTAAGCTATTACACATAGAGAAAAATTTTCGGTGGATTCGAATTTTTCGGAAAATTTCACCCCAAGTACATACCCAACATATGGATGAAACATTTAAAATAACAAAGAAAATTTTCTTTTGCAAATTAAAACGAATAAAAGAAGCTCTTTATTGTAAGGCTGTTCTCAAAAAAATTATTTTTCCCCGCTCAAGAACCGGAAACTTTATATTTTAAGGCTCTTTTTTAAATGTAAAAACAGGATACTTGCAGGCATGATATTTGAAGGGATTTGAAATCGAACAGTTTTTCTTAGTTTCTGGTAAATTAATTACAAGCAATTGTTGTCTAAGAATGGATTTTTATTTATTTATCTAATTTACTGGACAATCGCGTTGGATAGAAAATTTTGGTGGATTAGACAATTTCACCTCAAATAAATATGAAGCATATGGAAAGAATATGTAAAATAACAAGAATTTTCCTTTTGTGTGAATTAAAACGAACCTCTTTTTTTTTTTAATGCGGCTTTTCTTAAGTACATTCGCGATATAATTTCCCTCCCTCCGCATACAGAAGTTTAAACTATTCTTATTTTACTTAGAAAGAATTGATCAGAAGTTAAATTAATTTGTCTTTTAAACAATGATATAAATTCAATATTTTAACAGTATTTTAGACACAAAAACAAGAAAAAATTCACCAGTATACTATATTCACCATAATGCATACTATATTTTTATACATAAATGTAAGTTAATTTGATTCGATAAGTTAAATTATAATTTAATTTGACATAAATCAATTAACTGGAAACGAAATTCCAAAATATCTAAATATATTGGATTAGTTTAAAACAATTTCTTCAATGCTACTAAAAATGTGCATTTGTTTGTAAACATTGTGAGAAAAAAAATTGTGAGTAAAGTGTTGTACGAACATTGTGAGAGGGTGTGTATGTGTGTTTCCTTCTATTTTAATAGATAAGTTTGAAAAAAGTGATATTATAATAATTTTTAGGATGAAATTTATATTGAATATGAAATTGGAATAAAATTTGTAAGGATATAATTAGATTATTTTCAATTTTTTCTTTTGTTTCAAACATAAAAATTGAATGCTAAATAATAAGAATTTTATCTTTATTTAAAATGTTAACATATATATCAATAACATTTTTATTCGGCTTCATAATAAAACACTGCACAGCTTTTGAATTTTAGCATTCATTACTATGAGTTTATTACACAGGTAGATTTATTTATTGTTATTATTGTAATGAAAGCTTTCAAATCTGGGACTAAATAATAATTGATTTAGAAAAGAAAAGCTAAAAATATTAATTCCTGTTTTCTTTTATGATTTTCCGAAGAAGATTTCTATTACAAACAAATCAGCGAAGACCATTTATTTTTATTATAAAAATAAGGGGGAAAACAATTTTTATTTTATACACGCTTCATGGGATTTACAATAAATTCTATATTGAATGTATTAAAAAAAAACTGTTTAATTTAATGTGATATAGCTTCTTGCTAGCTAATTTTATATATGATTTTTGTTCGCGCACCTTTAAAATAAAATTTCCTGTCCTTTTTTTTTTTTTTTCTGGTTGGGTGGGAGGGTGTCTTAACTAAAACACAATTTTTCTCTTATAAATTAGTTTTTTCTGAATATTTTTGTACATTAAATCATCGTTAATTTTATATCTTCGCGAAAAAACGCTGAAAATAGCATTATAAATGACTAAAACTTCAAAAATTGCAGAATAAAAAAATTTCCATATTGGAAAAAAATAGGATTCCAGGGGTCGATGCAGGTTTTTATTCTTGGGACCCATTTTGTGAAAAGTAAAATTTATTTTTGCGAATTTTATAATATTTTTGTGAAAAATACCATTTTGTAATGAAAGTTGAAATCCAGTTACTCAAATTCGAACCAAGAATTTATTAACAAAAACTTCTTTAAATCCCCTTGCTAAAAAGTTTTTGCTTTTCGTGACCTGGTTTTATTTACAAATTACATATTTTAAAACAGTTTTTATGAAAAAGATTATTACGAAAGGGGCCTGCCCTATTTTATTAAAAGGAATTTTGTGAAGGGCCTGTTTTATTAAATTCATTTTTGTGAAGGGGCCCATTTTATTAAATTTATTTTTGTGAAGGGGCCCATTTTATTAAATAGATTTTTGTGAAAGGGCCCTAAATTGGCCCCAAATTTTGTCTGGATCGACCCCTAGATTCAATTTGCGAATGTTGAGAAATCGTCGCGCAAACCCCCCCCCCCCACCCCCACCCCCCCAAAAAAAACCCGACAAAAATTGCTGTACGCGAATTCCAAATAAACTTCATTGAAAAAAAGGATAAAATTTATTGTATTGGACTAAAAGTTAACAATTGGATGTATTTTTAATAATGTAGAAAATCGCCGCGAAAAACAAAAACAAAAAAGAATCGCTAAAAATTCAGAAATCACAGGTGACAAAATTTAGTACATTAGGCTAAAACAATGGAATCGAAATTCTTTTAGGAATACGGAACAATCTGTGTGGAACTTGAAAAAACAAAAGAATTGTTAACATGAATTCGCTCAAATTTATTCCCCCAAACAACGATAAATAGCCAAATCCGGCGATCCTACAACGCCAAAGTTATAGATACGCCACTGCAGGGTGGAAAAAGGGCTAGAAATGGCAGAAAGACGAGAAAAAAAAACCTTTTTGGGCACTAAAGACGGGGGCGGCTTTGCTTTACTAGCCATGACTCCCCGTCCAAAATTTTACTGTACCACTACAAATGCGACAATAAAAAATAAAAGGTTTTACTAAGAATTTTACTTTGTTCATTCCCTCTCTCGTTTGATTTTATTGTCCCGGGCGGTCATCGCCCATGGCAAGACGAAAAAGAAAGAAAGAAAGCTCAACGCTTTTCAGTGGAAAATAAACAAACAACTTTCATGGAATTATTTTAACTAATAGAAAAGTCAGACTGGGGTCGCTTCCCACTTTGTAGTTATCCGTTGTGGTCAGTGTCCCACAATAGAGATTGACCTTGAAAAATGGTAGGGATTCTCCCTCACAGGAAGGGATTTAAAAGATAGAAGGCAAAGGTACAAACATGATACTTTTGGAATGGGAGGATAAAAAAAAGCCTTATTTCTTATTCATTTGCAATTTTGTATCTATTTGTAAAGTTTAATCCATTTGGTTCAATTTTCCTTTAAATTTTTCGGCTGCGAGACATTTTTATACAAATTTCGTGTGTATATATACATTCTTGTATCAAACGTAAAGCAAAATCTTCATTTTGGCGCCCCTTCACCTTCTGTTAAACCGGCGCCCGGGGGACGTGCCCCCTCTGCCCCCCCCCCTAGTTTCGGCCCTGGCCAGTATACATATATATATACTTAAAATGAAATCGAATGTCTAAAAATCAAAGGGAAAAAATAATACAAAAGTTAATCATAGGAACTTGTAAATGCAAATATATATAAAACTGGCTATAATATAGTATATATATATATATACACCAACATATACTTTAAAACTGCAGCTATTATGGCGCCTATATGTGGTACCTCGATTTTTAATTCGTATAATATTTTTTAAATATTTTATTTAGCAAAGTATATGCTTATCTAGCGTGGATGACATTCGTGCATCTTGCATCCAGAACCAATTTAAGTCATTTTACAGCCCTGCTCCTGATTGCTTTTTTGTAAGTTCCAATCTATAAATCTATTCTTACTGCAATGTATCAATCTGTTCTTTATTTTTCTTAAATGTATTTAATTGTGAGAAAAAATACCATCATAGAAAAGCTGAGGCTTCAAAGCTAAAGTAAAAGGTTAACATAGTTCGTAATTTTAAATTAATAAATTTTAATTTGATAGGAAAATAGGTGATACATTCATGGGAATAAGCTAGAGCAATAAAAATATTAATACGTAATATGAGCTTGTTATTAAAATAATACTCAGATATTAAGTATTTTTAAATTTAACATTTAAAAGAAATATTCTTCAACTGGTCAGCTATTATTCAAAACATTATATTCTGTCCCTTTAAAAGTTGTTGATGCACTCTGATTGGTTAATACATGCTAATATTCGATTAAAAATCGATTCTCTTATTCTTAAATCGTACGTGACATCAGCAGTTGCGGAAGGTGAAAGATGTTTGTCAGGAATAGCGACTTTCAGTTCTTTTCCCCCTTCTCTCGTAAACCTTCCCTTTTGCGGAATAGCTTTCACAACTTTGCGGGCGTTTGATCGAATAGTCGCGTAAATGTAGTGAAGCACTACTGTAATAGAGAGTGTCGATAACTCCCAGCATCACTGCCGAGAATCAAAGACAGGATGAAAGTAAAAGAGAGTGGAAAGTCTATTTAACACCTTGAGGGGCACCGGTATATATTATATACCACCTACGATTAATGAAGTTTTACACCAGAAAAATTTTATTAAATTTTACTTTTCTAACTTTGGTGGAAAAAAGGGCGTAAAATTGCTTTTACTTATTTTGAAATACAATTTTTCAAAGATTCCGGTGGGAATTCAGCATTTTACAAACGTAATTGCTTGCCCCTCAAGGGGTTAAGTAAGTGGCCGAACTGGCAGCCAATACGAAAATAGGAGGGCGGGGCTTGTTTCCATGTCTAAGTATATTTGAAAGATTTTCATTTAAGAAACTGGTGTGAGATGAATTAAAAAATAGTCCTCAACGGTAGCCTTGTAAATGTATTGTTTCGTGTGCTGTGTATGTGTGTGTGTGTTTGTTGATTCTGGACATTTGTAGAGTGTTTACTGATGGTTGTGGTCTTCTATATAGAAGTGTGCAGGAAGCCATTTAACAACAAAAATTATAAATTTAACGACATAACAAATGTTACAGCATAAATAGATTATAATAAATAAACAAATTGCGTGACATAACATAAATTGTCAGCTATCTTGAAAACGAGACTTTCAAGAGAATTTGCAGTGAATTCAGGTCTAAAGCAAGGTGATGTTCTCTCGACAATTCTTTTTAATTTAAGGTTGGAGAAATTAATTAGAAGCATCTACAACAACAGGAGAGGTACTATTATGAATCGCTCCCTACAAATCCTTGCATTTGCAGATGATGATGATATAATTGCTAGAAATAAGAAAGTCTTGATTGAAACATGAAAATGGACCGAATGAATCCACAGGCAACAGCAATGCTAACCTTCTCGCTGCACAACCAGAGAGTTTCTCGGGCAACGTAAAAGTAGCAAAATTTGCGCAACCCGAAATTTCATCGGGATGCATTTTTTCCGTCTAATTAACTCTCCTTGATCATTCCCACCAGTTACTTTTTATTGTAAATTTTGCCTTATCTAATCGGAGCATTTTCCCGATTAAAACAGATGAAAATTTCGGTTTTTGAAAAACCGGTGACAAAAGAATAAAAATTCTTAAAAGACGCTCGTCGCGAAGGAATTAAATACGCTATTTTTGAAGCTACAGTAAACTCCGTCTAAGGCGGAATCGGTTGGAACTGAGAGAATTTTCCGTGGTAGACAACATTCCGGCTTATGCAAAAAAAACTCCCGCCTTCCCCTCAAAAAAAAAAAAAAAAGAAAGAAAGAAAGAAAGCAAAAAAAAAAAAAAAAAGAAAGAAAAGAAAAAAAAATCTCGATTTTTGATTATTTTTTATTGATTTTCCTGACTCGAAAATCGATTGAAAACTGAAGTTCTGAAAGATTCTTTGTCTTTATAGGTAAATGAGAAACGCTATTCAACTTCTTAGTACTGCTGTACTAATACGAATATACATGCGAATTAAAGGTTTACACACGCAAAAAGTAATAAACTTCGAGAATGAGACAGAATGCTATAATTTTGAATTTCAGTACAACCTTAAAATATAATATATTGTACTTTAAAAAATATGTACTATTTTCATAAATTTGCATTCTACTAGAAATAATAACTTTTAAATGCAATTTTGTATAGGAAAAAATGTCATAAGCAAGAATTCCTTAAAATTTAAACAGTTTCCGTTCTTTTGAATTAACTATTTCAAAGTGTTACGGAATTTAACTGACATCCCCGACATTGAGTACTTGACTTAACACTTTTAAAGTTTGGTAAACGAAATGCCTTTCATTTTTAAAATATCCTTTTTTCCGCTTTATGCAAAATTTTGGTTTCGGTGGGACCTTAAAATTCTTTCCGTCTCCGCGTTAGACAGATTCCGCCTTATGCAGCAAGAATAAATGTAATTTTCTATGGATTCGCCGGGATTTGAAGAATTTTCCGCGGTAGACAGATTTCCGGCTTACACAGAGTCCGCCTTAGGCAGAATTTACTGTATTTTGATAAAACAATTGCGCAGCGAGAGGGTTAACAATAAATAATGAATTACAATTTAATGAAGTAACAGAATTTAAATATTTAGGATCTACGAGGGTGGTTCAATAATTATTGTCCCTAGTGTCTCTCTATTCTAAAAAAAAGTAACTACCGCTGTCACCGCCGCCGCCGCCGGTTTTGAATTTTTTGTGACCGGAGGGCTTTCTTCGTTAATATTAAGAAAAATAATGCATACAAAAATATGAAAATCGGTAGTATTATACAGAAATGTTTGATAAACACGCTGATGCAGACAGTTTTCAAATCGAAGAATTATTTTAAGAGATATTTAATGCTAAAGTTGGACAAAATCGTTCCACTAAAAAAGTTTTATAGGAGCAAAAACTATACATCGGAATTTAATAATTTTTAGATCATTTTATACGTTATAATTTCCCGGTGTGCAGAATTAATTTATTTTTTTAATTTGACTCATTTTTCGAGGTTTCATTTCTATTTTAAATTCAAATTTTCAGCATTTCGGAGAGAGATTTTTTTCTTATTTCAGAAAATTGTACTAATTTAACCTGCTGCCAACTTTATAAATAACGGAAACAATAATGTTTGCTTCAAATTAAAAATATATTTACACGTGACTATTATAAACAGAATAAAACTTTCAAATTAGAATTAAATAATTACTTATAAAAAGCAGGAACTTATTGAAAATTACTTCATCTATAATTACACATGAATTTTAACAGAGAAAGGATATCGTAAAATAATAAATTTATTAACATGCGTTAGAAGTCTTAAATAGGAGAAATTACATCACATTTACGTCACATTACAGTTATTACATAAAATGAACACAAAATAATATTGCAAAACTGTATAAATTTAAAAATAGCGCGAGACATTTACTTGATATTTTGAGATGAATTTTTCAACTATTTATTTATTTATTTATTTATTTATTTTTTGGACAGCGCAAATAATATTTCATTTCTAATAAAAGCATTTTCACGTGAATATTAAAAAGGGAAAGAAAAGTTTGGTAAAAATTACGTCAGATTAAAAACGATATATTTAAAATGTCTTATTTAAAGGACTTTCTTTTCGCTTTGTTAAAAAATACCGGGAGACAAAGACTCTGTTTACTTAATTCATTTTATATTAGATGATTTTGAAATGCCATTGTATCTTTTAACAGCAGCTGATTTTTCCGTAAAATTCCCCAATCAAAGAGAAATGAATAGAAACCCGTTTATAGGGAGATCGCTTTTGTTTTTTTTAAATTATAATTCAATCTTTCAAAATATTTTTAAAGCCGATCAAATTAGCGTGCTTTTAGAGACTGCAGTGTCTGAACGGGGGTTGACGAGCGTAGCTCGTAGGGGGCCGAGCCCCCTAGTATATAAAATATTTGTACTGCGATGGTTATTATGGAATACCGAAGCCTAATGTCTTAAATGCCTATATGCTCAATTTGAGAACCGTAGCTGCTATATTTACATAGTTTTGGAGGGAGGAGTGAAAGGGGGCGTGGATGGGTGTGAAAGGCTGATTTTTAGCTCATGGGGCTAGATTTGTGACAGTGGATGAGACGTAACTGCTGTCGTTTGGACTCGAGATCATAGTGATGTAGCCACATCTCATCCACTGTCACAAATGTAGCCTTACAAGCTCCAAACCAGCATTTCACCCTCACCCCCCTCCTTAAAAACTCCCCGCAAAATAAGTCTTTAAAACTTCATACCCTCCCTCCAAAACTATGTTAATATAGCAGCTACGGTTCTGAAATTGAGCATATAGGCATTTAAGAGATTAGGTTTCGATATTCCACATCAACCATCGCAGTACAAATATTTTATATACATTAGAGACAATAATTATTGAACCACCCACGTGTGATCAACTGTGATAATATGGTAGAAGCAGAGGTTAAATTTCGACTTGCAGCAGGAAATAGATGCTATTTTTCGCTTCAAAACATTCTAAAATCACCTCTAATATCCCGAACAACCAAACTTAAAATTTATAAAACTGTTATAAATCCAATAGTAATTTATGCTAGTGAGACCTGGACCACTACACAAAAAGATGAAAAGTTACTTATTACTTGGGAAAGGAAGATCCTAAGACAAATTTTTGGACCTATTAAAAAAGACAATACATGGCGTATAAGGACAAATATGGAGATAGAACAGTTATATAATGAAAAAGATATAATAAATACTATAAAAATAAGAAGAATGAAATGCTTAGGCCATCTAATCAGAATGAGGGATGAGAGAAGCACAAAGAATATATATAATGGTAATTTAATAGGGAAAAGAAATATTGGTAGACCCAGGAAGAGATGGATAGAAGAGGCAGAGAAAGATCTTGCACAAAAGGAAATTATAAATTATAAAGTGAAGGCCAAAGATCGGAAGGTCTGGAGAGGTATATTGAGGGAGGTCAAAATCCTACATGGATTGTAGTACCATTGTGTATGTATGTATGTATTTCGAAAACGATTGATTTGCGATGGGTAATTCCATTGTTCTTTATTCCCCACGACGAGATTTTTCCAACGATACCATTCTCGTCAAAATCGGCGCCGGCGCGTAAAACTTCTTGCACTTTCCTAGTAAGAGCGAATAAATGCAGAATTGTTACTATAGCCGTACCGGATTCAACTCCCGGTGACTACATTGCACATTCATAGTGTAGAGTTCTCGGCTATATTTGTGTTATCCTGATAAATTGTAACATCGCCGTCACCTTGCGTATGGAATAATGTACATGTAAACTACAAGAAATTTGTGTCAAGATTTGAACGTATTCTAATACACTATATGGCCAAAGGTGACCAGTCACTTGCAATTTTAGACGTTTTGTCAAATATCTAGAAAAATACATGAGGAATTAATCTGAAACTGCAGGTGTGTAAACAGTATTATAAGTCATATATTTCGATGAAGATTTTTTCCCGAAACCCCATAGGGGACCGTCAACATATTGAAAAACAACGAATATCTTTTGGATAACCCTATAGAAACTAATGTAGCAAAAGCGTTCAAACTCGAGATTATTAATAAGTGGCTTATTGTAATATACTGTGTTCATTTTTATGAGGATAGCATGTATACTCGTAGAGAAATTAAGGTTTTTATAGTCCCAAATTTCGCCAAGTTTTTTGCTTATAATTTGCAGAGTTCTTAATATAAAAAAAAAAAGTTATTTTCAGAAAATATGACAAACAGCATTGTACACAATACCCTGCAATCAGAAGGAAAATATAATAAAAATTGTATGAAAAATGAGCAGGCTTACTAAATAATGATTCACTGCGCAAGCTCGAACGTAATCAAAATATAATTTTCATAATGTGTTAACTAAATGTATAGAGCAACTTTTGTGAAAGTCTCAAAAACATAGTTTGAAAAGTCTTATAATAATCGTTTATTTAATAAGCTCAAAATCCGTTATTCCTAAAAGGAAGCAAAAAGATTAGGGCTGTATCCACCAAATACAGTAGTACGAGCAATATTGTGCATGCTATATTGGCACTAATCAATGGATATATGGATACAGCCCCTCATCTTTTTGGTTCATTTTGGGAACAACGGATTTTGAGCTTATTCTATAAACGATTATTATCAGACTTTTCAAACTATGTTTTTGAGACTGTAACGTTTACGATTCATACGAACGTCATATTAAGACCAATTAATAACAACTAACAATAAGTTAATAGACGATACGCATATACACAATAACAAGATATATTTGGAACACAGTTAACGGTTACAGGATGTCAGGTAATGCATACACAGTTACGGTTACAGGTAATATTAGTTACATTATAATATCATGACATCCCCCTTTTTTTATAAAAAGAAAGTTTTTCTTTTACAGGTCAAGTTTATCAGGCTTTTTAACAGTCCTGCCAGAACGGGTTTTTATACCAGTATCTGTCTTGCACACAGGAGTTTTGATCTTAGGAACAGGAGTAGATGACAGATTCGGAGAAGCATCAGCACTTACCAAACCCGAGTCATCAGACATTTTTGGCGGTGATTCACTTTGGCAATGTGTAGGATCAGGACTGTCAGTTTCTTCAAGTGTAGGATCTGAACTACTTGAAACTGAAGGTTTCTCAGGAGTAGCATTCGGACGGAGAAACCAAGTATTTCTTCTATAAGTTGCACCATCTGGCGTCTTAATAATAAATGATCTTGGTCCTTGAGCTGGAGCAATTACATCAGCAGGACTCCACTTTCTATGACCTTTTCTAAACCCCACTTTCTGACCAATAGAAATTGGCTTTTTCGGCTTTGAGCCTCTATCTCTATACTCTTTCTCTTTTATCCTCTTTTCTGTAAGATTAGAGGGAACATTTTTTTTATGATAGATGGTTTTAACAACTTTGAGCTTACTGGCAATAGTCCTCTAGTTCTTCTTCCCATAAGACGTTGTGCAGGAGATCCTAAAACTCCTCTAGGTGTATTTCTGTTATTTAACAATGCTAAATATAAGTCAGAACCATCTGCAGCACATTTAGCTATAAGCTGTTTAGCTTCTTGAACATATCGTTCAGCTAGACCATTGGATCTTTTGTGTTCTGGACTTGATACTTGAAGATTTATATACCACTGCTTAGCGAAATGTATTACTTCTTTAGAAATCAGCTGAGTACCTGCATCAGAGCATAAAGTTTCAGGAATACCATGAGTTGCAAAACAACATTTAAAAGCTCGTATAACTGTACTAGATGATAAGTTGTTAGCACACAAAAATCAAAATAACCCGAATAGCTGTCTGCCATAAGTAAATAATTCTTTTTATCCAAATGAAAAATATCTGTGCCAACAATTTGCCAAGGTCTCTCTGGTACTTCATTCAACATTAACGGTTCTTCGGGATTATCTCTTTGACGTTGTTGACAAACTTTACACTGTTTAACATATAACGTAATATCTTTATTCATGCCAACCCAGTAGACATTTTCTCTAGCTATACTGAGTGAATGTTGAATACCTTGATGACCAAGATGACGTAGGTTCCATAAGCTTGCGCGGAATGACTATTCGATCCCCTCTGAACAGGATGTCATCATAAACGGCAAACTCATCTCGAAAAGTCCAATACTTTCTTAGACTGTCAGGAACTTTAGTTAATTCTTCTGGCCAACCATCTTGAGTCACCTTAATTAGCAGACTTAACTCTTTATCATCTTTCAATGCTTGAATCAGTTCAGTTGTTTTAGATTCAGTCATCGGAACAACTAAATGAATTTCCATCTGTAATTCAGGCATATCTAAATTATAATTAAGATTACAATCTCGGCTCAAAGTATCAGCTATAAACATTTCAGTTCCTTTTTTATGAATAATTTCAGGACGATAAGGCATGATGTCCAACATGATTCTTTGCAGACGAGGAGGCGCTAAATGTAATGGCTTCTTTGATATTGATACTAACGGTTTGTGGTCCGTTCCCACAGTTAGTTTTCTGCATCCCCAGACGTATTGATGAAAACGTAGACATCCAAATTTGATTGCAAATGCTTCTTTTTCTATCTGAGAATAATTCTGCTGCGTCTTGTCTAATGCTTTGGCTGCATAGGCTACAGGGCGTCCTTCTTGCATAATCACAGCTCCCACAGAATGTTTGCTTGCGTCTACCGACAATGTTATAGGTAAATTCACATTGAAGTACTTCAATACAGGTAAATTCTTTAAGATTTCTTTCAGCTTTTCAAATGCTGTCTGTTGTTCACTCTCCCAAATCCATTCGGTGTCTTTTTTACATAATGCTCTTAACGGTCGAGTTAATTCGGACAAGTTCGGAACAAATTTAGCCAAGTAGGTAACCATTCCAAGAAAGCGCTGTAACGATGCTACATTTTCTGGAACTTTTAGCTGAATAATAGCTTGGATTTTTTCAGGATCGGCTATCAGTCCTACATCAGTAACTATGTGTCCCAAGAACTTAACACTGTTCTGTGAATATATGCATTTTTCTTTATTCAAAGTCAAACCAGATTCTGTGAGAATTTTTATGACTTTAGAGGTCATTTCTTCCAATTTTTCTTTAGATGAAGCATGTATCAGAATGTCATCCATCGCACATTCAACATTTTCTATATGTCCTAGCAGACGTTCCATAATTTGCTGGAAAACTTCCGGAGCAGATGCTAAACCCATTGGCATTCTCAAGTAGGAAAGTCTACCCCAAGGAGTGACCATAGTCAGGTATCGACTAGTACGTTCTATCACTTTTAGCTGCCAAAATCCTTTTTTACAGTGCAGTAATGTAAACCATTTAGAGCCATTTATACGTGCAGCAATTTTTTAAATGTTTTTAAAGGATAGTGTCTTCTCTTTAAAAATATTATTCAGACTAGATGGATCCATGCAGACTCTAATCTTACCATTTCGATGAACTACAGCCATAGGCGAGACTGCAGGCGTAGGGTCATTCACTGGTTTTATGATACCCATCTGTTGCATTCTATCAAGCTCTTCTTTAATTTTTTCCCTAATGGAATGAGGAACTTTTCTTGCAAGAAATATTTCAAGCTTAGGGTCATCAATTAAATCTATCTCATATGTAAAATTTTTCAAACAGCCTATTTCATCTTCATTAGCACTGGTATTTAAAAATCTTTCTGTTAATCCAATACTGTTTACGCGTTTAACTAAACCCATTTCTACACATGAATCTTTTCCCAATATAGGTTGCAACATTTCTTCAATTATTACAAATCTAGCAGCATAAGTTTTCTTTTTAATATTCAACTTGGCAACAGCTTCACCAGCTACTTTCATTTTATGATTAGAAAACGATATTAACGATTGCACGTTAGAATATTTAATGCTTAAATTTGCTTTTTTAGCCAAAGGATATGATAGGACATTGCACTGAGCTCCAGTATCTACTTTGAATTTCACTCTGAACTTGTTCTCAAATTCAGCCGTTTCATACCAATCTACTGATTTTACATTATTGGCTATACTATTAATAACGAAACTTTTTGAATCTTAATCGTTTTTGCGACTTTCGTCAACAGAGCTATTTACTGTAGCTACATGTTTTTACTTTTTCTTTGAAGAACAACAAATACTAACATGGCCTTCTTTACCACACGAAAAACACTGCCTTTTATAAGCCAAACATTCAAACCTTTTGTGAGAAGTATTGCATCGCGTGCATAGTTTACCGTTAAAAGTTTGCTTTTCTTTAGCATACTTATTTCTCGTACTTGTTGCATACTTTTTTATACTTTCAATATTTAATGGTTTATCTTTAAGAGAACTCAACTGTGATCGAGCTTGTTCACTAGCTTTACAAATTTTCGCAGCTTTATCTAAAGTTAAATAATCTTCAGCCAATAATTTTTCTCGATCGGAATCACTGTAAACACCAATTACAATTCTATCAGTTACTAAACTGTCGTGTAACGTACCAAATTGGCAAGATTTGCTTTTGCCTAGTAATTCCGTCAGAAAATCATCAAATTTCTCATTTTCGCTTTGAAATATTTTATTAAATAAAAATCTTTCATACGTTATGTTTACTTTAGGCATGAAATATTTTTTAAAAGCTTCAATTAAAACATTCAAACTAGTTTTTTTATCATCAGTAAAAGTATTATAAATGCTTACCGCTTCATGTCCTATAGCTGACATAAACAAAGCTAACTGGATTTTATCCGGTTTTTTCTCCAATTCGATGACCGTTGAGTACCATTCAAACTGTTGATACCATTCTTGCCATGATTTCGTAACATCATTGGTCGTGAGGCTTAGTGGAGGCGGCGGTCGAATATTTAAGCTATTATTGCTGTAGTTAGTATCTCCCGGCATGACGATTTCTTTAAAATGCTATCATTTCGGCACCATGTAACGTTTACGATTCATACGAACGTCATATTAAGACCACTTAATAACAACTAACAATAAGTTAATAGACGATACGCATATACACAATAACAAGATATATTTGGAACACAGTTAACGGTTACAGGATATCAGGTAATGCATACACAGTTACGGTTACAGGTAATATTAGTTACATTATAATATCATGACAGACTTTTATAAAAGTTGCTCTATACATTTATTATTGGAACACATTATGCGCATTATATTTTGATTGCGTTCGCGCATGCGCACTGAAATATTTTTTAGTAAACCTGCTCATTTTTCATGCAATTTTTATTATTTTTTAATTCTGATTGCAGAGTATTGTGTACAATGTTATTTGTCATATTTTCTGAAAAGAACTTTTTTTATATTAAGAACTCTGCAAATTATAAGCAAAAAACTTCGCAAAATTTGGGACTGTTTTTATAAAAACCTTAATTTCTCTACGAGTATACATGCTATCCTCATAAAAATGAACACGGTATATTATGATAAGCCACTTATTAATAATCTGGAGTTTGAACGCTTTTGCTACATTAGTTTTTACACGGTTATCCAAAAGATATTCGTTCTTTTTCAATTTGTTGACGGTCCCCTGTGGGGTTTCGGGAAAAAAATCTTCGCGGAAATATATGACCTATACTATACTCTTTACACACTTGCAGTTTCAGGTTAATTTCTCATGTATTTTTCTAGATATTTAACAAAACAAAACGTCTAAAATCGCAAGTGACCGGTCACCTTTGGCAATATAGCGTATTATGTATTATAAATTTTTTAGTACCTTTGGAACAATGGAACAACAAAGCAGGTGTGTGGATTCCCTAGTTGCTTGGCAACTTTACATCCAGGCTAAGAATATATCGTGTTACAATGCAATGGGAGCCATAGAAAAAAGAGCGTTTAAACGCGGCTGTAGCCACGAGAAAGAGAGAGTAAAAGTTAAGAAGATAGACAATTTTTAAAAGAAAAATTGTTAGTATAACTAGTAGAAGAAAAAAAAATGTTCCATATGATCCACATAAATGTCCTGGACAGGCGAAAAAGCTACCAAAGGAAGCCCCATAACAAAAAAAGACTCAATTCAGAGACCATACATTTAATATAACTTGATAAGCAAAAAGTTTAACACAGTGAAGAAGTGAAAATAAACAAAAATATATACATTATTATTTACAAGAGAGTTTAAATTATTGTAAGGAAAAAAGAATAAAAATGCAAGAAAAAGCTACAATGAGGAGAGTTCTAACTAAATAAACAGTTAAACGCAAAAGCCGAGGGGAGCAAACGACAGCAAGGGGACGGCGTTCACCCAGTCTAGTAATTTGAGATGAATAACAAAAAGAATGTAAAAATAAGAATAATATCATGAAAAAAGCATAGTATACAAAAAAAAAGTTTTTTTTTTTTTTTAAGTTTTTAAACAAACAGCACGAACAAAAAGAAAGCAAAAAGTTTAGCAAATGAAGAGCTTAACCCCTTCGGGACGGGAGCCTTTTACGAAATTTTTAATCTTTTGTCACCGTTTTTTAAAAACAGAAATTTGTGTCTTCTTGAATCGAGAAAATGCGCTGATTAAATAAGGCAAATTTTACAGTAAAATTTTACTGGTGAGGAAAAACAAGGATTTTGAGTGCTTCATGCGGCACGTATACGTGTCGCTCGTCCCTAAGGGGTTAATCTTCGTTAATGTTGATATGACTTGCAAGTTTATCAAATTCAGTTAATATAACCATCAATTTTTGCATCGGATTATCGAGTTTCTTAGTCTGAGTTGAGATGTTCTTTATACATTTTAGGAATTTAGTGATTTGAAAAATTTGTTTAACTTCGTTGAGAGTATTAAGAATGTCTTTTATATCATTGGTGTAATTGGTAGGAACTTTTTTTTAGTACCTTTATACATCTTGTCAATAGTACATTGAAAGTCTTTTATTTAAGAAAGTGGTGCGAAATGAATTAAAAAACAATCCCTAATCCCAATTCCCTATGGTAGCCTTGTAAATGCATTTTTTCGTTCCTGTGTGTGTTTTGTTGATGCTGTATATTTGTAGTATTCACTGGTGGTTGTGATCTTCTAATAGACGTGTGTAGGGAGCCATTTAAGGGGACTCTTCACTCATTTGAAAACACCCACTCCGTAATGTTAAACCAACGAGAAGGTTGTTTTCGAATTTCTCGTTTAAATTTAACTATTATTAAACGATTTTTTTTTGCATAGGATAGCTGAGCTCGATCTTTAATATGGCTGTTTTTCAGGGGCGCCATTTGAGGGGGGCTGGGGGGGTATGCCCCCCCCCCCCAAGGAATTTGATATTTTAGAAAATTTATCTGTCATCGCAGGTCAGACTCAAAAGAATTAAAAAAAATTACTCAAAACCTGAAATAGCTTGTCAAACTTTATTACAATAAAAACACGTATAAGTAAATACTTTAGGTACATAAACTAATAATTACAAAAAAAATATTTCTAATTTGCCAATTTATCTATTTTTTCCAAGTCTAATTTACAAATTTCGCAATTTTTTTCTGCGGTCAATTGACGAATTGATTTTGCGTCGCTCTGCAAAAAAAATAAGCAAATAAATAAATAAAATAGCATGGACTTCCCTTGAAAATTAAACAAGAGAGAAAAATCATGCGTCAAGCATAGATTATGAAACACTTTCCAACACATCAAGAATGCTTTAGCAAAACTTAGCCTTTCAATAAGGTAAATAATATATCTAATTAAACATTTTAGAAAACATAAGGACTTTTTCCTAGAAATCCGCACAAACTTTGCAATTATGTAAAATAGCAAAGGAAACTGAATCAGGTGAAACTAGCAATCAGGTGAAACTTGCGCGTGAAGTGTTGTGCTATGGTATATAAGATCATGGCCATTAGCCAAGAGATCATTAAATAATCTGTGTTTTCCGAGAATAGAGCCACAAGAGGAGTGTCTATGTATTATTGTGTACAAGTTTTACGAAAGCAATATTCATCAAGGAGCAAGTCCATTGTGAACTATTTATTTACCGAAAATATCACCAAACGAACTACATACGATGTTCTAGAATGTTACTAGGGGGGACTCTCGGCCAAAAATGATCTGGGATCGGGTAGGAAGGCAAAAAAAAAAATCTCCAAGCCAGAGTTAGAGCAGTTGAAAGGACTGTTTGGCGAAAACGACCGAGTATTAATCCATCCCATGCCTTCGAAATACAGTGTTTCACTTAACCACCAACAAAAGACAATCACTAAGAACCTGAACATCAAATATTACAAGAAATGGTCATAACAGAACGAACAGAAAAACAAATGGTTGTCGTGAAAACGAAGTGTGGTCACTTGTTCAGAAAATTCTCTGATAGAATATTCATCTTCGATGACGGTGACGGCTCATATTTTAAGCTCAAGCACTCGACGTCTAACTATAACGGTGGCTATTATACATCTGACGTCTCCACGACCCAAGATATCATTGAATTTTCTACTAAAGCGGAATTCCAAGACAAGATCCTCGTATGGATTGCAATGGATCCGAAAGGTTTGAGTCATCGCGTCCGTTCAACCGAAAGTCTGAGTTCGCTGTCAATGGGCAACGACATTTGAACAAGGGCATTCGCCGTCTTCTTATCCCCTACATCTGTAGCAACTACAATGACGGTGATTACGGCATCTGTCCAGACTTGGATAGCAGTCATCTCTGCAAAATCGTTCTCAGCCATTTCCGCCAGCAAAACATTACTTTCATAAAGAAGTCTGACAACCTGGTTAGCATTCCCCAAATTTGACCAATTGAGCGGTTCTGAAAGTATCTAAAGTCAAAAGTGTATGCCAAAGGCTAGAAAAACAGGTAACATCCAGAAATTGATCAATCGAATCAAGTATTGTTTCAAAATTATGAACTTAAATTTTGTACAATGTCTAGCAAGTACCACCAAAAGTAAAATCGATAATGTCAAACGAAGCGGTTTAATTGAAATCCGATAACAGTTTTACAGAGGAATGTGGTTATTGAAGTCATCTTACAGTGCCCATTTGAGTTCTTTATCTCGTTTTTTAATAACTCTCAAGTCAAGAAAAGTTTGTGCAGATTTCTAGGAAACAGTCCTTATACCACATTTAAAAACCATATTTCAATAATTACCGCCCATAACCGTAAAAGTAATCCAGTTCTTTTGTGAAGCTCTGTATATGATCTATAAATTTGTACATATGCTACACAGTGTGCTTAAATTATGTTTAGTAAGAAAATGCATAACACAGTAAAAAATTCCCCTTCAGCAGTTTCTACCGATAAGGAGAAACGTACTTAAATTCTTTTGTACAGCCCTGTATATGACATACAGATTTTAATACACGCCACATATTAATGCTGAAATTTAATTCAAGCAATGCTTAAGCTACTTAAATTACGCTTCCATGAGTTAATATCCATAGGTGATTATCTATCCAGTTCTTTGCATAGTCCTGTATATGATTTTATTTATATGCAGCAAACTTACCTTAGTATATTATACTAAACGTAGTTGAGCTTGAAAGACAACATGAAGCTGCATAACTCAAATTAAAAATAACATCTTTAAGCAATTCCTGCTCTTTCTCAATAATGCTTACGAATTTTTCTGTGTGTCTTACGAATTTAAAAATTGCTCTGTATATGTTCTATAGAATTTATGCACACCATGTAGTATTCAAAAATTTAGTTAAACTAAAAAACCATACCATAAGTGAAAACGGACTTGCAGCAATCATTCCTAATAGTCAAACTTCGCATACAGATTTGTTCCCGAAATCTTTTATGTGTCCCTGTAAATGAATGATAAATGTAATCCCCATCCTATTTTACTGCAAGCATTTTGTTGTTAGCTTCAGTAATGTATATCAGTTTCATCATGTTTGAAATAGTGCAACATAATTGAAATACGCTGCGAACAGTTTTTACCCGTAGACCATCA
Source organism: Maratus speciosus (assembly GCA_963932465.1). Taxonomy (NCBI): domain Eukaryota; kingdom Metazoa; phylum Arthropoda; class Arachnida; order Araneae; family Salticidae; genus Maratus; species Maratus speciosus. The sequence continues at coordinate 107,011,490 of OZ010797.1, forward strand.
TATAATCAAACTCTTTTGCATAACCTTGTAAATGAGTGATGAATGCTTCGCACCCCATATTCTACAGAAAGTATGTATTAGCACTAGAGATGAGACGGACTCAACCCGGACCTGACACGAGTTTGATTTTTATACCAGCCTTCGGGCTCGGACCCATTCTTTCTCAAATTGGCAGTTTTATTTATTCTCGTGCTCGTATAGAAACAAAAAATAACTTTTTTACCCCTTAAAAATTAATTATCCCATTGCAAGTCTTTTTAATGCTATTTTGATCAGGAGGAAAGAGAAATAGATTTTTTTTTTTTTTTTTAGTATTTGTCGAACATTATTTTGAAAGAAAACTTGTGATATTTGATGATTTATGTCTGTAGTTTAACGCGAGTAACGACCTGTTGATGTTGGCGGCAATCAGAATATGACGCCATTAGGATACTGTTTAATAGGAATGTTTATTTATTATTATTTTTTTTCAGAGTTTACGTCAATCAGCATTAGCCTAAGATTTGCAAATTTTTAGTCTCCTATTGTCTGCGATTGTAATCGCTATTTATATGAAAATAATGTTGGTGATTTTATTCATGCTTCTTCTTGAAGTCTGCTCATTCTGTGGCTCTGTTCTTCATATTCATACAATCACTTTCATACGTAAGTAGATAAAATTGGCATGTGTTGTTATTCCCGATTGAAAGCAATCAAGCAGCGTTTCCTCTTTTTCTATAAAAGCATCGGATCTTTTCAGTAACGGTGTCAAATTTATAATTTAAACTGATTTTCAAAGCCATGATAAATGTGAAAGATGTACACCTTTTATAGGAAACAGAAAACGTTGTTCGATTCTTCGTCATATAAATCATAATTTCTGCAAATTTCATTAATTTATACATAAAATGCTCTTCGTTATTGTATCCATCAGAGATACCTACTTGTTGCGGGAGAAAAATTTAAAAATCTTTTTAGGGAAGTATATTTCTATTTGACACTAAACGTCTCTTTTGATAAGATTTAATGTAAATTTCATAAAATTAATTATGTGCTAGAGATTAACAGTTGTTAAAAAATGAGATCTATTACATTTAGAACAACTTTTAAATATTATGCATTTTTGTTAAACCTTTTTTTTCCGTGTATACTTTTGGTATCGGAATCGGGCTATGATGGCTCAAACTTTTTCGGTTTCGGATTAAAAATTGTTGGCCCCGGGCTCTGAAAAATGAGCCCGAACTCATCTCTAATTAGCACATCTCAGAAATTTTTATCAATTTCATTATGTTTTTAACGGAGTAACATTATTAAAATACGTCACAAATATTCTTTCTTCATAGACTATAATATAACGGAATACCTGTGAGTTCTCCTGGACGTGAACTGTAAGTGCTAAACATGACATTACATGTAGTAGTCATCTTTTAGTACACCCCAATTCTGTATATAAATGTTATTATGTTTAAATACTGTAATACAACAATATTAAAATATACCGCAAATGATTTTACCCGATAGATCATAATCTAACGGAATACTTTTGAGTCCTCCTGTAAATGAACTATGAATGATAACACTTCATTTTGAATACCGAACATTCCATTGTAAATATTAATAACATATATCAATTACGCGTTAATCCGAGTATATTTACGTGAGTTAGAGTATGACCAGACGGGCAGACAAACCCAATTCACTTTTCAACTGCGTTGGAAAGTGTTAAAAATATTTCTTGAAGAATCCCATGCTTATGAAAATGTTAAGAATGGCATGCTACTTCAAATCCTTCCCCTCAAACAAAATCTTTCCTCCTCTCCCCATTCTAAGAAACTTATTAAATGGCTCCCTGTCCTGTCCGTAAAGCCTGCAAAGTCAAAAAAAAAAAAAAAGATCTCCGTTTTAGGCAGATACCCTTCTTAGCAAGTATAATTATATAGTGCTTTCTTCATAGAAACGTAATTTTTTTTTTCGTTTGCGAAACAATTCTTGTTTTGACAGGTTTCGTATTCGCAAGTTTTACAATAAATGTAATATACCTATACTCTTCAGAGGTATACTATAGAAAGGATGTTAAGCCTTTAAGAATACTTGTAAAAAGGGAAACTGTCTATAATAGAATACTGTCTTAAACGAAAAAATTGTTAGTCACTATCTTGAAATTATATCTGCTAAGATTAAAAAAAAACCCTGCTTAAAACGGAATTTTTCATAGGTTTTCGTTTTGATGGGAGAGAGTACAGGCTCCCCCACCCCGCCGCCGAACCCCACACCACCCTTGGCTATGCCACTGTCCTCAAAGACAGCATTGCCCCCCCATCCCCCCAAGAAAATTCTGAAATGGCGCCTTTGCTGTTTTTTTACTTTTTCGACTTCGGTTGCAGATGTTTTCACTTTCTTTTCAGTTTCGAAACTGAAAGTAGCTTTATTAAAAAACATCTGCAACCAAAATCGAAAAAGTAAAAAACAGTCATATTAAAGATTGAAGTCAACTATCTTATGCAAAAAAATCGTTTAAAAATATTCAAATTTAAACGAGAAATTCAAAACCACCCTGCCCATTGGTTTAACCCAGGGGCGTGACGATGGGGGGTTACAGACAGGGCCTGTTTACGGAATAGGCCCGTGAAGCCCGTGCTTACCCACTGAAATAGTAAAAAGGCCTCAATTTTACTTTTTTTAGAAAAAAGAAACTCAGTCACTGTAAAAAATACATTTTTTTCTTATGAAACTTTTTTGTTCTTACTATATGGCAGTTTGTAAATAACAAAAAATACTTTGAAGTTCACATATTCTCAACTAGAGTTCCATATTTGTCATTTACAAAATAAATTGGTCATTTACAATTAAACATATAATAAAATACTTTTATATAGGTAGTTTTAGTTTAATATTAAAAATGTTATTTACTCTAAACTTTGATGGTAAAATTTCAAATTATTTAAGCATATGAAAATGAGATTTAGTAAATAAAAAAACAATTTGTAGAGTAATAGGGGGCACCCCTGTGTGACGTCGGGCTTCCCCCATTCCTAAGTGGCTCTGGTTACAGAGAGGGAGCCCTCCCCCCCCCCCCTCCAATATATCTGAACTTGGGAAATTTGAGCTTAGAGCTGGGAAATTCTAGATTTTTGAAAGACTTTTTCTTTTTTTTAATAATAGTAAAAAAAATATGAAATTATTATTGTTTTGCTAACTACCTTTCTGAGATCTGTAACAGTAAAAAGTTAAATTATCAAAAGAAGTACAAAAAGCAGCCAGGCTCAATTTGTCATTGTGTTTCTCTGTGCTTCGAAAATATCATATATCTACCACACCTGAATTTCCCTATTGTTGTCCATCAACTGTGTCTCTAGTCTATTCCCTTTATTTTTTCCAAATCTTGGTTCCTTTCTCAAAATAACAGGACGGTATTTTCATGTGAAGTGCGACTATGATTCGTACGTAATAGAAGACAAAAAAATTGCAAACTTAAACTAATATTGTTTTTTTTTCTAAATATATGCAATTTTTCTAGGTTTAAATCAAACATTTACCGTATTGTTTGAAATTGCTTTCTTATCTATTCATTTAGCAATTGGGTATCTTATTTTTTTCATGCTCAATGATTACAAAAGGGGAAAATAGAAATTAATCTAGTTTTAATTTTAATTATTTAAATGAAAGCGGTGTACTTTAAACTTTCATTGAACAAACCAATAATTATAATTTTTATGTTTTTAGTTTCAGTATTTTTCTTTGGCTAGGATTTTATACGTGTAAGTATCATTATCATAAACACACATTGCACTTATCATTTCAGTTGGAAAATAAAGCAATTTGTTTCAAGTTGGGAAATTTTTTAATCCCCCCCCCCCCCGAAAAAATATTTGTAGCTACGCCTCTGGTTTAACCCCTTGAGGGGCAAGTGATTGTGTTCCTGTATTGTGGAACTTACACCGGAATCCTTGAAAAATTCTATTTCTAAATAAAGAACAGCAGTTTTACAACTTTTTTTCACCAAATTTAGAAAAGTAAAGAAGTTAACATTACGGAACGGGCGTTTTCAAGTGAGTGAAGAGGCAAAAATTATATAAATACATTATAATAAATAAACAAATTACGTGACATAAATTGTTAGATATCTCGAAAACGACTGATTTGCGACGGTAGTTCCATTGAGTTTTTTGTTCACCACAATTTCAACAGCCTGATGTACTTATTTAACACTAGAACCGTATAGCGGTCATTTTGACCGGTAAAAAATGAAAATATTTTGATTCGGACCAGACATTTTTTTTCGAAAATAAGTTAAATAAATATGTTAAACAGTTTTAAATAAAAATTCGGGTGTTAAATAGTTTTATAACACTTGAGTAAAATTTCCGGCGGCTCTAGTGTTAACCCATTAACCGCCAAAATTATAAGGTTGACATTTTCAACTTTTTAGCGGAACGGCGTTAGCCACCACAAACTTTGAAAGATAATTTTCGCTATATATGATCTTAAAATTTTATGTCTTTTAAGTAAATACAATTTTTAAATTGAAAAATAGTGGTGCGTATGAAAATAATTTAAATATATGCATTCTTTTTTACCTTTGCGTGAACGCAACACCAGCGGGTAATGGGTTAACATTACAAACACTTTGATGATAGTAATAAACATGGTTTTTGCTAAATGTAAATTAATTACTAATAGCATAATCTTATGTATATATACTTGTAATTCAGATACATTTTATCTAAAATAGAAACTCATTATTAAATGTGCTTTTTAAATTTATTGTTTTTAATTTAGAAAATTTTGTTTGGCACAAAATACTTTATTTTTTTCTTTTATGCTTCGACATATGAAGTTGGCTTTTTGGACCTCCCTCACTCCCCACCCCTAATGTACAAAATCTCCCTTTTAAGAAAATTCTTGAATTAAAAGGAACTCAAACATCTTGAATATCTTTCAAACTTAATTTAAACTTCCCTAATATGATTTTTATAAAGTTCTTCAGAGATATACCCCCCCCCCCCCCGATACCGTTTGTAAAACAAAAATTATTACAAAAATGATATTTTCTATTTATTTTCTACAAGGGGATTTTTTTCAAAATTTCGCTCCTTTTCTCCTTAAGGGGAGGAGCTTTGAGGAAAGGGGAGGGATTTAAAATTTCTCAAAACTTATCGAAGCCTTAGGTGTGGATTTTAGAATGGTGTCGAGGCTCAGATTATTTTTCACCAGACACGGACATTTTTTTTATTATTTTTATTTATTTATTTTTAACCCCCGGTATGCTATTTCTTTCTCCCACCTATTAATGTGCCGTGTCCAAAAAAATAACGTTACGTTGTATAAGCCAGCAAACAAAGCAAAGATGTATCATTGTACTGTTAAATACTCTATAGCAATTTTTTTAACTGCTAAGCTTCGCACATTTTCAATTTTTATACCGTCGTATTGCGAAAGAAAAGTACTTTTAAATGCAATTTGTTTGAAAATTGCATCTCCATTTATTTTTGAGATGTTACTTTTTTTTTTTTTTTAAGTTTTTAGCACCAATTATTTTAATTTTGGCAACTCAAGTACCGTATATACTCGCGTATAAGTCGACCCCAAATTCAAGAGGAATAACAGACTGAATACCAGTATTTTTAAAAAGTTATCTTCTTATCTAAATGCAAAATTTGCTGATATTAAATAAGCTGAACATGGCTACAAGGAAATACTGGTATGCAACATATTTTTTTCACGAATTTAGGGTTCGACTTATACGTGAGTATATACGGTACTCCATTTCTGCACAAAGTAAATGGAAAATAGTTGAAAAATAGCAATTATATCTTTTTGTTGTCATTTTCTCATAAAAACTAAAAAAAAAAATGTAATTAAAATACGTGCTATTTTGAAAAAATACAAATGAATGATTTCTGATAAAACATGGAGCTATTATAAACTAAATTTAATTTTAAGTATCTATATTGATATTACAAACAAATAAAGGCATATGAATCATGAAATAGCCGATTTTTTTTGTTCAGTTTATTGAATGACGAAATCTCTTTTTTTGGATTTGTGTATTATTCAGCGATAGTCACGTCCTATGCATATTTTACTGTAGATGTTGTTTAAGACTGGGTAGTAAATGAGAAATTCTTTAGCGGATGAGGATGACACCATTTTATATAAAATAAAAGCGCGTGTTTGGAGTCTTAAAACTGAACTATCTATATTTATATACATATATATATTTTTTTTTTTCGTCGGGGGCGACACTAAATTCTGAAAAAGCAGAATTCCTGTTTTCTATTTTTTTTTTTTTTGTCCCCTTTGCCAATGTACTCTTCAAATGCCATCATAGATCAGGGCCGATTCTAGCCTTTTTTGCAGCTGGGGCACACATAGATTTTGGCGCCCCGCTCCCGCAAAGTAAATTTAGAAAGAGTTTTTTACTAAGTTTCTAATAGCCGACTTATTTTAAAATTTATAATATGTAATAAAAAAATTCGTAATACTGAATTACGCACTCAAGTTAGTCAAATATTGATTCATTAAAACCTTCAAACCGAAATCCAAATGAATCGAAAAAAATTCCGCTTTATACGGGATTCTGTCTTAGCAGGTATAATTGTTGGTATTCATTATCATGCAAACATATAATTTTTTTCACTTAAGGTAGGATTCTGTTATAGGCAGATTCCAGTTTCACAGATTTTATAGTATTTGTAGTATTACAAATGAGACGTTTAAAGTCACAGTGATATGAATCACGTTGTCTTAAGAGACTACACTAGTCACGTCAAGAAACTTGCAAGCTAATGTTAAACCTATGGGAGCGTTCTTTTCAAATTTCTCGCTAGTATTTTAATATTTTAATTTTTTTTTTTTTTGGGGGGGGGGGGAGGAAGGGGGATAACTAAGGTTGATCTCTAACTGGGTTAATGTTTACTTTTTCGATTTTGGTTGCAGTCTTTTTTTTTTTTTAAGTTACTTTCACTGTTGAAACTAAAAAAAAAAAAAAAAAAAAAATTGAAAAATTGAAAAATTGAAAAATTAAACATTAACCCGGTTAGAGATCAACCTCAGTTATCCTAAACAACAACAACAACAAAAAAAATCATTTAAAAATATTAACCCTCCAGTCGCGGGAAACGCTATTTTCGCATTCCAGTGGGCTACTTTTTCAAAATTCAAATTATTTGATTCCCACCACTTTTTTAAAAGCGTATAATTCGGCTTATTCTCGCACTATTTAATCTCTAATTAAATAGGCTATTTCTACTTCAAAAAAGTGGTGGTTGTCAAACAATCTTAATTTTAAGAAAATAACCTACTCAAAAAGTCGCCCGCAGTTGGAGGGTTAAAATGCAAGCAAGAAATTTGAAAAGAACGCTCCCATAAGTTTAATATTAGCCTGTGAGTTTCTTCGCGTGACTAGTGTAGATTCTTAAGAATTCAAAAACCAATTTTCATTTGGCGACCCGTTCGTTTTCCGTTCTAGCGCCCGGGACACGTGCCCCCTCTGCCTCCCCTCTAGTTTCGACCCTGTCATAGATTAGGATATATGTTTTTGAGTCTCCTCGGGAGACAATAGACTATTTTTTTTTTTTTTTTAAGTTATCCATATCTATCATTCATTTCCTGATGTCCCGCAACTTACAAAAATTTATCACTCAATATGCGAAAGGTTTTCAGATATGTTTTTGTGCATCCCCCCCCCCCCCCTTATCTCCCTGCAGAGGGGTACGGATATCGAGATTTAAAAAATCCTTATCTAATGCTATATGCTGAGAATCTTTAATTGTAAAATTTTATTAGTAAGCTGTGATAGATTTTATGCCCTCCCTTTGCTTCTTGGGGCAAAGATAGAATTTTTTTTTAAAAATACAGTCGGACCTCTATTTAACGAAGTAGCTAAATCCCGAAAAAAATTTCGTTATATGGAAAATTCGTTAAATAGAGAGTCACTTTTTAAAATACTTTAAACTACATAAAACATAATTTAAGTCCATAAACACTAAATATAATTTAAAAAAGTAATTAGTTACACTTTTTTATATAAATTATATCTATTTGTTTTATTTATTTTACCCATCAAAAAGAAAACTGCAAGGGAAATAAGAATGAAACAAAACATTGTCTGGAAATACATTGTATTTTCAGTTAAAAAAATAATTTTACATTAAAATCACGATTTTTTAGTGTGGTTAATAAGATGTTTGGAGGAATACAAAATTTTAGAGCAGTATTCTTTTTCTTCACGCCTTTATCCACCTCATCAAGAATGTATTTTTTTGGCTTTGATGCTCAAGCACTTTCGCTTTGACATTTTTAAGCTACAAGAACCGAAATTATCAACACGGTTGATCATAATCAACAATCTAGAGAACGGGAAACTATACTTTAAGGATATGGGGCAGCTCTATTGAGGGTTAAAAGGGAATATTGAAAGTTTGCACTTCTTGGATGGAAAGCAAAGAATCACTGCAATTTTACTGCTCTCGGTGAGTTAGGTGCCTGGTAAGAAAATGTTCATGGTCATTGATCATCATAAAATGTGTTAAAAGAATGAATAAGTTTGAAATGTCCAATAATATTTTAAAAAATAGGGAGAAGAAAAAATTAGATCCCAAGGAAAAGTTCGTTAAATAGAGAATGCACTTCGCTATTTGGAGGTTATTTTACGAAGAAATTTGCAAAATGTTCTTGGTTCCAAGTAAAAGTTCGCAAAACAGAGAAATTCGCAAAATAGAGGTTCGTTAAATAGAGGTCCGACTGTATTCAATCTGATATTTATATTGTTAGAAAATATCTTGTCAATCTTTTATCTTTAAAAAGCATGATAGATTGTGAGATAACTTTTTGCAGTTCTTTTCAGGTAGACAGGGACTGAGTTTAAAATAAAATATCCGTATCTGGTATTTATATTCCGATTCACTCCATCGAACAAAATTTCATCACTGCGGCCGTGACAAGTTTTGAGATACGCTTTTGCGCCATGCTTCCCTTCGTGAGGAGCAGCGCCATCGCTAAGACTTTTTATTGGTGGGGGAGAGAACCTTAAAATGCCAAGTCAAATTTCAGTATTTGCCAACTCGTTTTATAATTTTGCCAACTTACCACAGTTAGAAAATGTAATATAGTTCTTATTTGTTAAAAGTTTAATAATATTCCCAATTAGTTTTGTAATTTTTGCCAAGTCTATCAGAAATAGAAAATATATTATAGTTTTTATAAAAGTTTGACACAAATTTGCCAAGTGTAATAACATTCGCGAATGTTTGGGGGGGAGGCTCCCCCCCCCCCTTAGCGAAAAAAGCCCCTTAGGCCTGGAAATTCCGGCCCGTGCAGACCTCTAGTATATTTGTGTGGAGAGAGAGGGGGAATGAGCGAATTACTAAAGGTAATTCGAAAATAAATTATGTTTTCTCTAAGCAAATTTTTAAATTATTATAATTTAATTATAATTTTACTAATAATTTTATTAAATTATATTCTTTTAAGGGGGTCCGGAACACAATTTAAAATCATTTTTATTTCTTGAGTTAAAATTTTGAATTTTTATGTGATGGTTAACCATGTTATTTGTAAACAAAATCACATGATAAAACTTCTCATATATTTTTTAATAAATTTTAAAATTCATTAAAAAAGGGGGCTAATTTAAAATCGTTATAACTCAAAATATTATTTGTAGAATTTCAATTTTTTTTTTGATTTAAATAAACAGAAATATATAACTTTTAATTTAGATTCAGCATTTTAAAAAATATTAATTTAAAAAAAAATTAAAAATATTTGTATAAAAAAAAGAAACAAAAAATCATATTTTCAAAAGTAAATATATTTTTTTTTTAATTTGCTGAATCAAAATTAAAGTAAAACAATTGAAAAAGACGTGTTCTAAGTTTGAAACATTTATCTTTAACGATTCTTTACTTATAACGATTTAAATACAAGAAATGGTGAAAAAAGTCATCATGAAGAAAAACGCATTTTCACAAGAAATCGTTTTAATGCAACCATTGCTTGAAAGATAGATTTTGAAAACAAACCAAAACGAGAAATTTAATATTTCCTGTTCTAATTAAGATAGAAAAATGATTTAAACGTCCTTTTAAGCAGAAAAACACAGATAAATTTTTAATGCAATAAAAGTTTTTTAGAAAGTTTGGAGATTTTTGTGTCTCGGACCCCCATAAGTTCTTCCTTATAAATGCATTAATATTTATTTTAAATAACATTGGAACTGTTAACTATTGAAAGTGCAAAAAGCTAAATGTCAAGAAAAGCATTCATTTTAGCCACCTAAGTGCTTTATCAATTCAAGACATCAAAACAGATGACAAAATAGGCAGGAAATTTGTTTTCGCGAGAAATTTAATTATACATGTGCTGAAGGGGTTTTCAGTGCTCCTGTAAGTATAGACACGGTCAAACTCGATTCCCCCTTATGAGGCAGGCGATCGAGTTTGGCCGTGGTATAGTTTATGCTCTTTTTGAGGATGTTAATAAAACCCAAATTTCATTTCAGCGATTAAATAATAATAATAATAAAATAAATTGTGAATCAAATCAATTGAAATTGGGTGGATGTCGAGGTCTAGTTATTGGGTGGGCTGGCGCCCCATGGGTCCCTAGAAGTTGACGCTACTGGATACTTATATTCTTAGAAAATAGCTTTCCAAAATTTTATTAGTCGTTTTTGATTCCGAGATGTATTTTTGCATTCATATCTCAGGGGTACAAGGGAGGGCTAAATTAAAAAAAAAGTTATCAGTGTGTGGCATTTTTATTCTGCTTCTCTGTATCTTACAAAATTTTATCATTAGGGCGTTGGTAGGTTTTGAGATATGTTTTTGCACAACTCCCCCCACCCCTCCCTTCCTTTTCCATTGGGAAGCAAAGATCATGAATTTCGAAAAAAATCTGAATCTAGTGTTTATATTCTAAAGCTTAGCTTACCATCTTTATTACCATTAGACTTATACAGTGGAACCTCTTTTATCCGAAATCCATTTTTAGAGCTTTTTTTTTTTTTTTTTACTATTACATTTCTTGTGTGCAAAATCCGTTTTGAAAGCTTTGTTTTAAACTATCATATTTCTTGCGTGCAAGCGGTCCTTTACGAACCACGAGTACATATAAATATTTTCGATCCCCTTTCTTAGAATTCCTTTGAATTTAACTTGAGCTTCCGTAAGCTGCGGAGTGATAAGAACAAAACGAACTTAGATTACGAGTACATATAAATATTTTCGATCCCCTTTCTTAGAATTCCTTTGAATTTAACTTGAGCTTCCGTAAGCTGCGGAGTGAAATGAACAAAACGAACGAAGATTACGAACAAGTTAGGAATTCTGAAGATTTTGAATATTTTGCAAAAGGTTTGGCATGGTTGGAGCAGCAGAAAGACTGTGACACTGATGAACTAAACATTTTTAAAAACTTCCGTGATAGAACTTCAAAGCAAAGACAGTCGTAATTGCGACAAACAAAACATTATTTCAAAGCCTTGTGAAATAGTATAAAATGTACTTAATTTCGAAATTAAAATTCAGGTAATGTATTCTTGTTTCTATTTTGCTATTCTTTATTTTTATTAAGCACTTGTTACCATAATAAGAAATAGCGCATATATTTTTCCTTAATCTTAAAATTGAAGCATTCTCGATTATCCGAAAATTTCGATTTTCCGAAAGAGGGTCGGTCCCAATTTCTTTGGATAATCGAGATTCTGCTGGTAGAACCTCTTTTATCCGAAACTCTCGGTTAACCGAAATCCATTTTTAAAGTTTTTTTTTTTTTTTTTACTATAACATTCCTTGTGTTCAAAATCCATTTTGGAAGCTTTTTTTAAAAATTATCATATTCCTTGTGTGCAAGCGGTCCTTTCCGAACTACGAGTACATATAAATATTTTCGATCCCCTTTCTTAGAGTTCCTTTGAATTTAACTTTATGTCCCGTAAGCTACGGAGTGGAACAGATAAAACGAACAAATTAGCAATTCTGAAGCTTTTGAATGTGTTGCAAAAGGTTTGGCGTGGCTGGAGCAGCAGAAACACTGTGATACTGGTGAACTAATAATATTAAAAATATCCATGATAGAGCTTTAAAGCAAAGGCAATCGAAATTGCGCCAAACAAAACATTTGTTCAAACCCTTGTGATATATGTAAAAGGTACTTAATTTCAAAATTAAAATTCATGTAATTTAAATTTATTTTTGTTTCTATTTTGCTATTGCTTTATTTTTATTAAGCACTTGTTACCATAATAAGAAGTACTACATATATTTATCCTTAATCTTAAAATTGAAGCATTCTCGATTTTTCGAAAGATGGTCAGTCCCAATTACGTCGGATAATCGAGGTTCTACTGTATTAGAAAATTCGGATATTTTTTATTAATTAATATAAACAATATACATTGTAAAAATAACTTGAAAATATGCATGATGGCATATTAAAATAGAGAAAATATTTCATAAATAAGCTATATATGTTCCCGAAAATAAATAAAATTCGATTAAAACATTAAATATAAGCGTAAAACTTTAAAGTACAATGCTTTCCAATACATGGATCTGACCTATTCCAGTTTTTTAAACTATATAAAAATTTCATGATTAAATTCATTTTGATTTATAGATCACAAATTCTTGTTTTCCCGCTCAACAACACGAAACTCTCTGGCATTTTTTTTTTTTTTCCTGGCTTATCTTTTAACATAAAAGCATGATATTTGCACGCATGATTATTAAAGTGATTTTTCCTCTAACAGTTTTTTTTTTTTCGTTTTCCAAAAAATGAATTAGATTATGAATTTTCAGATATCATAGTTCATCAAAGCAACTTTTTAAATTTCGTGCGTACCACGTCCGTAATTTCGGTTCCAAACTCCCAATTTTAACAGCATTTTCTCAATAATCTTCTACCTTTACAGAAAAATTTAACAAACAGTTCGGTTACATAGTTTCTTAATAAAAGTACCTTGCAATTTGATAGGATTGCGAAAAAAAGTAGTCAGATGTGCCAATCCCAAAACTTTCTTCTATCTCATATATTTTAATATTTCAAAATGTTATAAATGTCTATATTTCATTTATTAGTTCAATGCTATATAAACTTTAACTTTCATCTTTAATTTCTGCTTCAGTCAATTAATCTGAGTAAAAACGAGTTAATCTCCATCATGATATTTATTAAAATCAACAGTTTTCCATTATTTTGTTGTATATCAGCTGTTCGCGAATAGCCAGCTTATCAGGATGGGAAGTTCCTGTCACTTCACAAGCCGCAGGTGTATAATAGAGCTACGCAAAATCAAGAAAATTACACAAAAAATCGCTATTATAGTGAACCTCTTTCGGCGGAATATTTCCTAATTCAGGGAAGACCTAAAAATTTGGTTCAATTCTATGCATAACTTCATACACTTTTCGATGTTACAATATTGAAAATGACACAAAAAGGGCTATTACAGCGCACACTTTTGGCGAAATTTTTCCAAATGAAGGGAGGACCTTCTAGCCTTGGCGAAAAACATACACAAAAAATTTGGTTTAGTTCTATGCATAACTTCATAGGGTCGGACTGGGCCAGGCAAAAGGGCGCAGACCTTGGATTTTCAGAGGGCGCAAAAATTTTAACGAACACAAGTCAATTTTACATGCTTGTGTTGTAGTATCTGGTTTAACAAGGTTTAACACATTCGCACAGTACCAAGTATGAAAATGGCTTATTATATCTATTTTTCTAAAACGAATAATGTAATATCTAAAAATTCCAGCAAGTTGAACATAGATTTGCCTGTAATAGGTGACTGATATCATATAACATAAAGTTTTTTATTCAAAAAATCTATCATATTTTTAAATATTGTCTTTATTTAATGATAGATTTTGTCGTGATTAGATTAAACAATCTTTTTAAATACATACAAGTTTTTCTAATAGGTATTTTACCATGAAAAGTATGTAATTAAATAAAGAGAAGATTAGTATTAACCGAAAGTTGTGGTGTAAATTCTGTGAATGGAAAATGCTGGCCGCAAGTTTTCACAGCCTGCAGGATTGCAATCTAGAAGTGTCATCAAATTTTTATTCCTCGAAAAGAAAGATCATATATTTTTTGATCAGCAATAAAAACAACACAAAAAGTTTTTTTGCTTTCTGATACATCTTTCTTTCTTTTCTCAAGCTGTTTTCAAATATAGGTGCATTCAGGGCCGACTTTAAAGGGGATGGAGAAACAAGGTACTACAAGCAGAAGGAATGAAAATATACAAAATATTTCGTTAAAATTAAATTCTATAATATATCATTCAAAGAACTGATGACAAAAAATCTAGCCCAGGGCGCCATGGCTATTAAAGCTTTCCCTGGATGCATGTTTTCACTCGCAATCGCAGGCCCACTTTGATTTTCGATCCTATCTTTAATTTCTTTGCGATAATAAAAAATAGTGCTGTTTATCTATGAACTGGTTGTTACTACCTAAACAAATTCTCGAAATTTAGTAGATTAGTCAAAATGTACAATGAGGTAAAAATATTGGTGCGGCTTAGGGCGCGAATTTTTCCCTTGACGAGGGCGCACCGGCCCTCGGGCCGATGGGCCAGTCTGGACGTGCTTCATACACTTTTCAATGGTACAACATTGAAAATTGGCACAAAAATCGCTATTACAACGCCCCTTTCGGCGGAAATTTTCCAAATTCAGGGAGGACCTTCTTGCCATGGCCAAAAACATACACAACAAATTTGGTTGAATTCTATGCCTAACTTCATACACTTTTCGATGGTACAATATTGAAAATGGCACAAAAATCGCTATTACAGCGTCCCCTTTCGGTGGAATTTTTCCAAATTAGGGAGGACTTTCTTGCCTTTGCCAAAAACATACACAAAAAATTTTGTTCAATTCTATGCATAACTTCATACACTTTTCGATGGTACAATATTCAAAATTGCACAAAAATCGCTACTACAGCGCTCCCTTCCGGCGGAATTTTTCCAAATTCAGGGAGAACCTGCTTGCCATAGCCAAAAACTTAAAAAAAAATTGTTCAATTCCGTGCATAACTGTATACACTTTTTGGTGGTAGAATGGCGACAGACAGACAGACAGACACAGACATTTTCTATAAACATGTTTTTTGGGATCTCTGACCCTTAAAACATGTAAATCCGTCGAAAACCGGAAGCCGAAAAAAATTTCGATTACAATACTTTCTTCTATTGAAGATAGAAGAAAGTAAAAATTAATTACAAATTGTGCCAATTTGGATTTGAGAACTGCCTTCAACTGGAAAGATTGTAGTCTTTGAAATGTCAACCAGGCGTGGTCCTGGTGGGGTTATTTAATGAGTCTTTTGTGATCATGATATATGTTTTGGGGGTGAAAGAATGGGAGGGGGGAGGGGACACACACATTCATCTTAATATATTATAATGACTTGACAGTCAAACAATTTTTGAAGTGAAAACTTCTTTAGGCGCGTTGAGCTTTTTTTGAGATGGGGAAAAACCACTGATTTCGAGACACTGTAACATAACCGACATGCTAGCATTTTGACACATAGACACTAGCGCGCCAAGCGGTGAATGACAGGAACTTTTCCCTCTTCAGCTCAATCCGCAAAAGAAGAAGGAAGCTAAAACTCACTTTTTCTCCAGGCATATTGCTAAAACAAATTATTATTTTGTTTTTCGTCAGTTAAAATGAATTATACCGTATTCGTGACCTACCTATTTCATGTAACTAAAAACCGATAACGCTGTATTTTATTGTGTTGATGGTCTGGTCAATGACCAACAGTATTGGCGGAAATTTCGATTACGGAAGATAAAATACGGGGCACAGATGTCATATACGCACTTGGGTACCTAATTGACAGCAAAATGGCATTACTTTATTTTACAAGGTAACCCAGCTACTGTTGCTTATTTATTAATAAATTGTTCATTTACTTTTATTTTTTTTTTTAATTGTACAATTGTTTTGTTCTATAGTTATTAATGAAATTATCGTTTATTTATTGTTGTTTACTTTTTAAAACAATAGAAAATAATTTAAAAATATATATTGTAACTGGTATCGGAAAACGGGCTTTCGCCAAATTGACGTTAAAAATTGCGCCAAACCTGGTTCGTATATCACATCTCTGCCAAATTCTCGGTTTTTTGATTTTTCGACTTTTTATCAAAATTTTCCCTTTCATTGTATCCCAAACACTATCTTCATACAAAATTTCAAGATTCTAGGGTTACAGGTCGTACCTCTGAGTTTTGATGATCGGTGAATCAGTGTCAAAAAGGCAAAAGTTTAAATTCATATATCTTCTGAAATAAAAAAGATAGAAACGTGAAATTTCAGCATTTAGTTCCATTTCCACATTACTTTAGATTTACGAATTTTCAAGTTTCTGGGAATCACCAACACAAAGATATTGGGGGGTCAAAAGTACCCTGAGTTGCTTCCAGAAAAAGATGCTTACGGCTGTGCTTTCAAGACTTGGCAGGGGCACTGCCGTGTCCCCAGATGCTTTCATTAGTGCTGCTACACAATTCAACGCATAAAACATTTCCTGACGATTAAAAAAACACACACGTAATTGTTGAAGTTTTCACTTCTATTGGCACTCCCGGAGTGCCACTGTTTTTTGTTTTTTTTTTCTCTGACGATGCAAAATTTTCACAATGCACTGCCCTCCCCTACTGCCCCCAAAATAAAAATCTCTCCCAATAAAAATTAAAAAGCTATTTTCATATTTCGTTTTCATATTTCATATTTCGTTTAACTTCTTTTATATATTTAAATATAGTCTTCTTGCATGGTGTGTGACTTTTATATCTCCTAAAAATTAAAACTAAAATACTTTCCAAACAGTGTTGAATTCAGACATTTTTCTCCTAGAGGAGGTGGGGGAGCCCCTCTGCCTAAATTCTTCACAGCTTTCCAAATATAGGATCAATTTTAAGATCATTTAAAAACTGCAGACTTTTCCTATATTAGGAAATATAAAAAAGATGACGTAATTTAAAGTAAGAATTTCTTGAAAAATTTCCAATCATTTATTAAGTTATTAATTGTCATATTTATTTTTAGATACAAGAATTTATCTGTTTAAAATGTCATGCCTTAGACAAGATCATTAAAAATTTGCGGTTTGCTGTGTAACAGAATAATTCAAAATTATTTTCTGAAAGGAACAATAATTTGTAAGTCATATAACTAATATTGGGTTCAGAATAATATGTAAAATTAGTTTTTTACTTGGTTTATATGAATATGTAAAAATATTTTCTAACAAGTTTTATAGAATTAAAGGTAATTTATATATTTATTAGTTACAAATGCAATGTCACTTTCATCTTTTCATTTTCCATTCTCTTATATTTAAAATTTGGGATGTAATTCTAATATTTTCAAGAGACGCATTTTTCAGTCCAAATTTCTGTATTTTAAATATGATTTTAGATTGCAATTTGTATAATCTTTTTATTAAAAAAAAAAAAAAAAAAAGGATAACATTTTTGTTATAAACAAATTGCGAAAATAATAATTCATTTAATCAATCCTTTTAATTAATCACTTTTTTTTTCTTTTAGCCAAAAAACTATTTTTAATGTACAATTTTCATGATTAAATCTTACCATAAAGAGTTAAATGTAGGAATTTTGATAGAAGTTTATGCTTTTTGTTATGAACTTAAATTTAAAATGAAAAAGAAAACCTACATCTTTGTCAACAAGCAGTTTTGCTTATTTTAATTCATATTTAGTGATCATGCAGTTATGGTAGAATTTCTTGAATCTCAAAAAGAAAATAATAGAATGCCCAAGACATTTCGTGCTGCCATCTATAATCAAAAATGGAAATTGCGTCCAAATGATCAAGTGATGCTTAGGTTGAGAAAACTAGTGCCACGAACCTCAGTAGTATTTTTCAGACCATGTTCTGTGCTGCAAAGCCTATCTATATTGTCTTCTATTCTATCTCCGTGGTCATGGCGTGCATAATATAGAAAGGCAAGTTCATTTCACTGAAAATCGTGCAAAAAGTTTAACTGGATTTAGCACAAGCCTTGCCTAAATTATCATTGAATCAGCTAATTTCTACCCAGACCAGATAGCAAATTGGTCAAAGTCAGATTTCAATTTTGGTTCAGGGTTGCATGATTGGTCAGAATTTTGATTGAAGCTTCTGCACCCTCTAATGATTGACTTCACATATTATAAGCAAATGAGTATGCCTTCTTTATATCTCATGTTTTGGTTAAGAATCTTAAAACATTTGGTAATATAATATGAACAGGTGAAGTGTCCAGTTCAAAAAAGTTAAGCTAAGTCACTGAACTTACATAATCTGAATGCGGGATAAACATACACTCTAAACTCGGTTTCTCACCTGACATTTCTTTTTCTACTTACTGCACATTCATCTGAGGAATTTCTGCAACTGTTCCAGAGGATTGAACAATCAGTTCATTGTAGGCACATCAGATTCTGCTTACATTGACATCACATACACTATATTACATGCAGCAGAAAACACTAAAAAGATGTGTCAAAAGTGAAATCACTTGCACTACCTATACACTGCACTTACGATCGTGGTAAAAAGTATTTTGTTGCATATGACTGTAAGTTTCGCATTTTGACCATCCACTTTGGTGATTTTAAATGTTGATATAGAATAAATCTTGCCAAATTTCAGGAATATTATAAACAGACTACCATATTTTAGGCCATTTCAGGATGAGTACAACCCCTAGAATTTTTTTAAATGGTGAGCACGTTTCTAAAGTCATGAAAACATTTTCAGTGTGTTTGAATTCACTTAAATTATTATGCTTGTAATTTTTATCTTACAACTGAAGAGAGCAACAATTTCATAAATTACAATCTAAATATTTGAAGGAACAGATTAAAAAATCCTTAGTCATAAATACTAGTTTTTGTGAAAATAAACCCTCAAACTGAATCAATTTAAATGTCATGTTGTAGTAAATATTTACAAGGAGACCACCAAACATGGTTCACACAGATTTTAAAGCATATTGTAGGGGTCATAAACCTAATTATTCTGACGAAAGGTTTTCTTCAAATAGGCATTAGTTTTTGAGAAATTGGGAGTTAAAGTTCAGCATATGTTTCAAATAGCCATTAGTTAGAGATATGCTAAGCATTGTAAATGGTAATGCATAGTTTGACTATTGTGTATCCAAGTGTGCTTTTTTGACCTTACATTTTATTCATGCTTATAGAGAAAGTAGACATACGTAGAATTGATTTAATAGTCTCGGAGGTAGTGTTATATTTTTGCAACTCATTGTAGCATAAATGATTTTGAAATATAAAATAGATTTAATGGTACAAATAATGAAACTGCTAGTCAACTGGTGTACTTGTAAGGAATGTTGCCATAGCAACATAACACATGTCTCTTCAATGTGAATTGAAGAGCAACCTGATTACTGATGTTACATTTACTGATGTTACCTTACATTTTATTCATGCTTATAGAGAAAGTAGACATACGTAGAATTGATTTAATAGTCTCGGAGGTAGTGTTATATTTTTGCAACTCATTGTAGCATAAATGATTTTGAAATATAAAATAGATTTAATGGTACAAATAATGAAACTGCTAGTCAACTGGTGTACTTGTGAGGAATGTTGCCATAGCAACATAACACATGTCTCTTCAATGTGAATTGAAGAGCAACCTGATTACTGATGTTACCCTGGCTCAGAGCATTTATGAATAACCAGGTTGTCATTCATTTAACATTGCAGAGAATTGTGCTATGTTGCTATAGCAAGATCCCTGATAGAGTGTCACTCAGTTAAAAAACAGCTTCCGATTCCAAAATAATTACGTCATTAACACCTGCACCTTATTTGCCTTTTTTTCAAAGATCCTGCAGTGCTCAACACAAAGTTAAAGTTCACAATTTTTACTTCTCTCTCATTTCGTTTACATTTTTACTCTGTTATTCATACACATGAACATCATGTTAACTCATACATAAGCAATAGTATATTTGTATAACTTATTCCATTTTCTTTCTTAATTAAATTAGTTTTGTCTCATAAATTTTATGTTTATTACTTTCATGTTATTACCAGACATTGTATTAAAGAGGAATATCATAAAAAGTTGTTATATAGACTATAAAATGCCTTGGTGTATACAGTATGCTACCAGCATTTTTATGTAACAACAAAATATATATATTTTTTCCTATCCATCATTTTTTTTTTTGTATTTTTATACGTTTATTATTTAACTTGTTTTGTTTATGACATCAAATACAAATACGCAAAATACAGAATTTCAGGCATCTTTTTTTATTTTATTTATTTATTTTGTTATTTTTCAACGGTGGGCTTTTTGCTCATCTTTGTTCGTAGCTGATGGCACAAAAAAAATCTATTATATGGGGGAAAAATGAACATAATTGAGCAGCCTTTGATTAACTTTGTAATTACAATTTTTTCATAGAATTAAAATATAATACAGGTCTCCCTTGATTAGTGTGATTAATTAATATCACAATATTTCAAAACTGCACTAATTGAAACATATATTCTATAAAAACTACAATAGATTCACAGTCAATTTCTTAACCTTTTCACGGGCAAGTAATTGTGTTTCTGTAATGTTGAATTTACACCAGAATTTGACAAAATAAAAAAAACAGTTTCTCAACATTTTCCTACTAAAGTCATAATAATTAAATTAACAGTTTCTAGTGCGAATGTAGATTAAAATTAGGTGTTATATAATACAGTATAACTTCAAAAATCTGGCATTCAGAAATCTGGCTTTCCCCATTTTTTTTTAACTTGCAATTTATGCAAAAAAGGAAAAATATTATTTGTTTACGAATTAAAAATTTCCGAGTCCTAAAGTGAAAGTGTGAAAAGTTACACAGCAGAATGCCCGAGAAAATTCGGAAATGGGAATATCTAGCCACAATAGAACAGCTAATAACGCTGGCAACTCCGAAGATGAGGGCAGGGAACAGACAGAAGAAAAAAATATCACTGGAAAAAAATATATTAATTTGATTGGACAATTAATAACTTCTGAAATAGATATTCTTCGATTGTATTAAATGCATGAAAAAATTGTAAAAGAAAGGTTCAAGAAATTGAAACAAGTAAAGATGACATTCATGTTTCAGAAATTGCACGAGAATAACTTCACTATTTATAAGATTTTTTTATAACATAGAAAATAGAAAATAAATAAAATTTTTCTCTCTTACTCACATAATAATCATTTGGTTATGAATTGAATTATGACTAAAGACACCATTAGAAATATCGGAATTATTTTTGATATTCCTTCAGAAATCCGGAATTTTCAAAACTCCGGCATAGCCTCGGTCCCGACGATGCCAGATTTTTGAAGTTATACTGTATATCCCATCGCCCATCAAAAAAAATTAAAGATCAGTATACATACATAAACAATATAATAAGATACTATGATATTTTCCTGTGTCTTATTGTTTGAAAGTACATGTTGTAGGTTGCTTTTGAACTTTTAAAATAAAATTTATCTTAGTTACATTGACTTCCTTTAACATGTGAGCCAATTTAATAAGTGACAATCAAGAAACATTAAACAGCCGATATTTAAGTTTAAATCTGTATAATGAAGAACTCTATCTGATTATCACTCCAATAGTCATATTTCTTGTCAAACTTTTATTTTATTTTCCTTCGAGTTTCCCCCAAACAGTTTCAGGAGGTTGCTGCACCCTCCTTGCCCCTCATCCAATAAATAAATAAATAAATAAAAAATAAATAAAATAAAAAAAATAATAGTGCCCTTCTTGCCCTCCTAAGTCCAAGAACTGATAACACAAAAACCTTTGTTATCAAGCAAAAGAAAAAAAAAACCTTTATTTTATGGAAGACTAGAAGTAGGGGAATCTAATGATCCATGTCTGCCAGAAGTGAAGTGGTGCATAAGCCAAAAATTAATACCATCAGTGGTTGACTTGTATGTTTATCATTGTGTTTGTCCTACAACTACCTGCCATGTTTTCATACCTTTGTTTGTAGGGCAAACACAATGATAAACCTACGAGTCAACCACTGGTGGTATTAATTCTTGGCTTATGCACCACTTCACTTCTGGCAGACATGGATCATTAGATTCCCCTACTTCTAGTCATCCATAAAATAAAGGTTTTTTTTTCTTTTGCTTGATAACAAAGGTTTTTGTGCTGTCGGCTCTTGGACTATCCAGTCAAAAAAAATTGTTCAATTGGTCTCTTTTGTATTGAAAAATTTGCTTACATATCAAAAAGTGATTCATTGTCTTTTGAAAAGGGTTGCTTGACTTTTAAATATTAAAGTTGCTTAAAAAAAAAAAAAATAAATAAAATAATAATAATAATACCCTACGACAAAAAAAGTGCCTATAAGAACATAAAACATGCCCTTATGAATATAAAAGAAGCCCTTTTCGCACCTGTAGCATCCTGCCCTTTTTTAAACCCCAGAGAAACTCTGTTTTCATAAGGAATCGGTGCCTACTGACTGGTAAAATATGATAAATCAATCTGTGCTTTGTGCACTAATCACAAACTTCCCTTTATTAACCAATAAATTGTCTGAAAAAAAAAAAAAAAGAAGAAGAAGAAGAAAATTATATACAGTAACTGAAACCGCTTAAAGCGAGGAAAACCTGTATTAATTTAAAAGAAAAAAATAATAATCAAAGACACTTTTTAACCAAAACACTTTATTTTTCTAATCACATTTATGCTTGCATTCAAATACTGTAAATAATAAAATCTAATCACAATTGGGGGGCTGAGAAAGAAGAAATATATACATATCACAACTTAAGAATTCAAATTTATAAATAAAACATCTTCATTGTGAAATAAATACCTATACAAACTTAACTACATACAATGCTAGAAAATATCACAACACAAAATACTGCATAAGAAAATAAGTCTATTTTAAAAATTGCATATCATTTCACCCTAAAAAGTTATGAAAAGTAGATGATACTGCTGTAAAAAGAGGCTAATTGTGATTTCCTTATTAAGGTTTCAATGTTATTACAGTATGAAAAATATTATAAAATTTATGCATCAGAAAAGACTGCACCATATGCTTTGCTGCCAACCTTCTAGTTTTAGTAAATTAAATATATTTCCAACTAGAAATTTTACTTAATGAATGGAATTAAGTAAGTAGTACATAGAAACAAAATATATTTTATTAAAATTTTCTAGTTTAAAATATGCTTGTTTGATTTTAAAAAATTGGAAAGTTGGCAGCTATGCATATAACTGTATATATATAAATATTAGTACTTTATATGCCATGACTTTATTTTCATGTATGCACAGATATATTGTATTAAAGAATTTAATGTATATAATACTTTGATTCCTATCTCTATTGTTAATCATTATTAAAATAAGTTAAACACATGAAAATAAAAATCTTTACATCTAAAAATTTGAATTCAACATAATTTTTTTATTATTCTGTTAGTTATATGATAATTCAATAAAATTTTACTTAAAAAAAGAAAAAGAAAGAAAGAGAGAAAAAAAAAAGTAACAACATTGGATTTCATTAACATGACTAATTGTTTCATTAAATTTGTAATTAAAAAGATTGTTATATCGCATATTTCTATCATATACAGAAAACAAATAAATATATTGCACTTAAAAATGCCATAGTTTATAACATACAGTTTTGATGACAGGAACCACTAACAAACAATTCCAATCATAGGACAAAATAGATTTCAACTAGAGTCCTGCACAGGTCTGTACCTAACCAGAATCCAAAAATTCTACTTAAAGAAAACATGAACCCATGAAAAATGAATACATTCAACTCTGTGAAATCCGTACACTTAGAGACCAAGGGTTTTGTGGATTATACATTTTAGCAGATTATAGATCATTCCTTTGTTTACATTTTAATTTTTAAAGCCTGACTATAAATCAGGAACAACTATTCAAAAATTACAATTACAATGGAAAAGAAAAACATAATGCAACATTGATTTAATATTTTTAATAACTAAGATTAAAGAAAATTTAAATTAAAAAAAATAAATTATATACAAGTTTTACTGATTATTCCTTATTTTAAACATTGACACAACACAATGGCAGTTTCAGTTTTGGTTTGTTGTCAATTTTTTTCTGTAGCCTATGAAAACTTATTACTTCTTGCTCCAAGATAAAATTTTGTTACTCAAGAAAATTTAAATATTTATATCCAATTTATATTTAAATATTTACTCACTAGGAAATTGATAACTGAAAAAATATATACCAAATTTAGCTTTATGAGTTAAACTGTTAATGACAATTTTCACTGTTTACATTCCAAACGTATAGTGTGGATAACAGACATTTGTGGATTATACATCGGTGGATTTCACAGAGTGGATTGTAAATAAACACAACAAAATATTAACAATAAATGACCCATAATCTGGCCTTTTTTTTTTTTTCCCCAGCTGACCCAAACCCAAATTATTTCAATGTGAACCTGACCAATAATTAAAAAAATATTTAGCTATAATTTAATACAATTACAACAAAATAGTCTACAATCGTACCTAGCAACTTTAAATTTTATGTACAAAATTAACAATGGAAAGACTCGTTGATATTGAAATTATAGTTTTTCATCTGAAGCAATATTCTGGATTTTCTTTTGAAAAATCATGTTAACCCAAACTTGACCCATAAGTATCAAAACTCAACCCAAACCTGAGTCAATCTAAACTGAGCTGAAACGCAAGGCAGGTCGGGATAAAATTGGATTACCCAACTTAATGCAGCACTCTAATTTCAACTTTAAGCATAATTTTAATCATATGTGATTAGTAGTTATAATTTTAAAAATGCATTTCACAATGTATTGTCTTAAAATCAAACAGATTCAATGCAATCTTCATAAATAGTACATTAGTAATTTTAAATAAATGTATGTAAAACATTAAACATGTGTATAAAATAATTTAACTATCACAATATTATATTTTCATGCAATAAATACAAATGCACTATTTCATCAAACATTCCAATCAGAATACAAAGCAAATATTTTAAATACATCATATGAAAATTCTAATAGTATTATGGAAGCTTTATTTTAATATGGCAGTTCAATTATTGGCTGGAAGAAATTTCAGTTGAAAAATACACTTAATCTATGAAAAAATAGACACAAACTAAGTAGCTACAAACAGAGGTGCAGAGAGCATCAGGAATAAAGTTTCTTAGGGGGAGGCAGGGGGCATTTATTTATATGTAGTCCCATAAAAATGGAGAATTTAAAAAGGTACTAATAATATTTATTAAATTCATTATTTTAAAAATAATTTAAACATTAATAATACAGTACAGAATCAATTATCAAGAATGACTGGAGTCAGATGTATTCCTGATGATAACTGGTTGGGTAATAAATATCGGTGCAGATTACCAAAATCTGGAAGGAGCCAGTGGCTCCTAAACCCCAAAAAATCCAGTGGCCACATTGTGAAATAAACACTTAAAAACAATAGGGTTTATATTGGGGTAGGGGGGGGGGGAAATAAACAAAAAAACTAGGAATTCAAAGTGAAAAATAATTTATATAATATATACACTAGAATAAAACAAGACTAATTACTTCAAATGTGTATATATTTAATGTAACATTAAATTTGAATATTAATTAAGCGTAATACAAATCTTAAAGTATGTACTGCCAGAAGATAAAGTAGTCAAGATATGTATAAGCTAAGCAATCATGATAGTGGGAAATATTAGAACAACAATATTTCTTAATTTGATTTTATCATACAAAAGCGTGCACACATGCACACACATGAAAGAAAAGAGAGAGAGAGAATTGTGCAAGATTATTTTACACTATAAAAATCAAAATACACTTCAGTCATTTGCTTTTCTATATGAAAAATCATCTAAAACAACAAAACATATGGCGACTTAGTCACCGAAAGTTAGTGGCCACAGCAAAAAATCTAGTTGCCGTGTGGCAACTGTGAATCTGCACCTATAGCATTAAAGCAACATTTATTTGATCAGATTTGTAGAACATATTTGGCTATGACATTGCTTCTGATTTCAAATTAGATTACTCACATTAAGTATCAGAAGCAAACAAGTTTAAAGATTAATCAGAGTTTGAAAGAAGGCAATTTATAAGAATCCCTTTGAAACAACAACAACTGCTTAAAAACAGAAACACTCAATATCTAACTAAATATGCTTCAAATCCCAGATGTTGGCATGAAGTTACACCATGCATGTGGTAATGCATCCAGCAAAGCCCATGACATATTTCATTGTTGCAATTTAACAGCCAGTTGGCCTATTTTCAGGAGAGTGGTTTGGTACATAATGAACTCCATTGTTATTGCAACTTGCATAAAATTATAACTATAAAGAATATTGGACGATGGATCATCTGTGTCTGCCTAATGGAAAAATAACCTTAAAATTATGTTACAGTAGACTCCCTAAAATCTGCACATCATCACAAATTTAAGGACAAAATTTTTTAGTTTTATGTCATTCTGTATGTATTTTAATATGTAATTTTCAATAATATGACTAAACTCATGGTTTTTCATGAAGAAAGTTTTGAATTTACTTCTGAAAAAAAAAAAAAAAAAAAAAAAAAAAGATATTGCTGATATCACTGCTAATCACAGTTTTTTTACCAAATATATTTATGTATTAATCACGCTTATTTCGTTATTAAGACTGGCTAAACCTGAAATAAAACTTCTTCACTTTATGATTTTGATGTGAATTAATAGGGCACCTTTAAGAGGAAAGTTTCATTGAATAATTTAAAAAAAAATGCATCATCTTTATTGTGCATAAATAATTATACATTATTAATTATTTACTTGACCTTTACTTTTAATAATTTAATCATTTTAAAATTATCTTACTTTTTTTAGTTAATTACTTTACTTAATTATTTTAATATTTTATTATATTGTAAGTATTCATTATAATCTCAATTGTATTATTACACTCAAATTACAGTTTAAAAAATGTAAACAAAGCAATGACCAGAAATCCTCAAAATTCTAAAATCTGCACAACCTCTGGTCCCAAGCTGTGCGGATTTGAGGGAGTCTGCTGTATTAATACAGTACAACCTCGATATCTCGAATCTGTAGGGAGGGAAAAAAAATTCAAGATATAGAGGTTTCGAGTTATCAAGGTTTTGACAAAATTTAAAAATCTAATCTCACAAACCGCTCTTTGCTGTAAAAAATAAGATTCGTCAAAAACTACACATAATCTACTAATAATTAACAAATTACACTTCTCAAAGTTTTAATACTTTCAAAATTGTGTTATACACAAACTTGTTTTGATTAAATAATATCCAATTCGTCATTAAGAAATGACAAATTTGATATTATTCAGAAGTTTCTCAAAATTTGGGCTCAATCATCAAATTTGAAGCTACGGATTATCTCCTAGATGAATGGTTGTCAATGGTTGTCCTGGTCGAAACTTCGAAGTCGTGTTTGGTGGCAAAAATTTAACAGCGATATTTTTTAGCGTTGGAAGTTTAGAATGGGCTTTACAATTGTCTATGAAGAGGAGAACATGTATTTTACTTTTAGCCATTGTTTTACCGATTCCTATCAGCCAATCAGCAAAAATTGCAATTGCCATCGTATTTCATATGTACAGCATTAGAGATGACTTAATTTAGCAAAGCACCTCGGCTTTTTTGATCGTCCTATCATAAGAAGAGGAAGCTTTTCTTTACCACTTTGATTTGCAGCCAAAAGTACAATTACACGAAGTTTACTTGTTTTGCCACTTCGGATTTCTTCACCTCTAAATGCAGACATTTTGTTGGGAAAACTATGGTACAATAATACAGTTTCATCTGCATCAAACATATCATCTGCTTTATAGTCTTTTAAAAGAGAAGGAAATTCTGAGAGCCACTCTTCACAGGTAGCTGAATCACCCGGTGCACTTTCACTGCAAAGTTTCTAAAAAACGATGTTGTCCCTTTTTTCGGTTTCAAAAGCATTCCATTCTTACCTTTTAGGTTCTTTGTACCAACAAACAACAAAGGGATAAAGGAATGTGAAACCAGCATCCAGATAAAACTAGTTCTACAGCTGGCAATAGCCGAAAGTAAAAAGTCAAACTAATTTCTGTGGAAAAAATTTCGACAAATCAAGGGTTTTGGAAAATATATTTCAAGATAACTATGGAAAATACATAAGAATTTTGATGGAAATGCAGGGGAAATTTCTTTTTTCGAGATATCAAGGGTTTTGAGATAAGGAGGTTCGAGATATCAAGGTCCGACTGTAATTAAGTTCTGAAACAACTGAAATATTGTAATGTCATCGGTAACACACCTGTGTACCTAATTTTTATAATTCTACCCTATCAGGAAGTGAAACATTGATTACACAATTTCACCTTTATATGTAAATACATGAATATTTGTATTTAAATACACGAATCAAGTTAAATAAAAGAGTGTAAAAATAGAACTTTGAAAATTCCAAAAAATATTCTTCTCATAAAATTACATAGCAGCAAGGGACTCAAGAATTTTCCCCCATCTGCACCTCGTGTTACACAATACATATAAATTAAATGCTGGTTACAAAGTAGATAAATAAAAGATATTTAACACATTGCAGGGAAGGATTTTTTACGCACACCTAAAAGAAATGCTAAAAGCGTGAAGTTTAACTAATATAATTATGGGAACATAATAAGAACCCATTTCAAAACTCTTGTAGTAATAAAAGTGAAAGAAATAATATAGCATACATGAAGAAATAAAATAAAACTGATTGCATACAGATTATATCAGAAAAATCATTTATTACTACAATAAAATATACAATTACATGCTAAAAGTGATTACAGTGCATATAAAAAAAAACCCCATCTAAATATCAAAAACCAACTAATTTCATACATTTCGAATGGTGTCATTAACTAGAGGTTTTCCCCAAAAAATTATTATTTACTTGCAAATCTTGGGAATGCCCCTGTTAGAAGTACAGTAAAGCCTCGATTATCCACGAAGTGTTTTTAATTCAAGCCAACAGCAAGGAAAATACAATAAGCCCTGCTAATAAATATAAACAGAAAAATTCATGTATTCGAAAGTAATAGAAGAATATTTCTAGATTCTGTTGCCATGTTTGAAATATCAGATATAAAGTCTTGATGTCTTTTCTTGATTTTATTAACCAAACATAAATACAGCAATTAAAATATTTAACAATTAAATAAGACTATTATGATAAATTTCAGGAGAGCATATCAAGAATAAGTTCATTTTCGAGATAAAAATTATTCCATACTAAAAAGAAAAATAGTTTATAATTTAGAATAAAGAAAAGGTGTTTCCAAGTGACTGATTTTTTTAAAAAAGGTGCAACTCAGCCTTTTTGTAGAGTATGTACGGCATTGTTTCTTGTTTACTGTTCTTTATTTTAGTGCTTTAGACATAAAGCAAAGGTTTCAGATGTACTGTGCATATGTATGTATTTTAAATGTTTTATAAAGTTTTTTGTACACTAAAACATAGTTTTTATGTTGAACTTTCTTTTTCTTTTCTTTTTTTTTTTTTTGTGTGTGTATTTACACCCCATTTTCAGTCTTTTTCGGGTTATCCAGGTGCCCTTGTCACCCAATTTTGCAGATAATCGGGGCTGTACTGTATATGAAACGGTTTGTTACTAAAAGGTTTTTTTGAACTTTTTTTTAGTAACTATTGTACAGTAATCCCGTAACATTGGTGAGGGTTAAGTTTGCGGGAACATCCATGAATGTAGAGGCTATGTTCTCATGCATAAAAGGGGGTTCAGTTTTATGATTTTTTTTTTTTAAATGGTGAAAAGCAATTGAAATGTAAAAAGTATATTTATTAAGCGTTGAAAAGTACATGCTGTAAATAAATTTGAATAATTATAAATATACTGTACAAAGTTTATTTGCTAGTTGATGGCTGAAACAATTTAGGGATATGCGATTGTTTGCCAGAACAGATCTTTTATTTATGAGTTTCCACATGAGAAAAAGATGCAGCATCGATTTTTCTTTTAAATTTAAAGCTCCTCATAAGTGAAGAACTGCATTCTATTGCTTTCTCAACAAGCTGTTGTAGAAGTTTTAAAATTTTTCCGACAATTTTTGCAGAAAATATATCACCTGCAATAAAACGTTTGAATTTCAGAATATTAAAAAACAAAAATTACATAAAAAAGAAAGAAAAACGTTTAACTGCAGTTTCAGAATTCCTGCTCTCATCGTCAGTGTTGAAGTGTCATTGTCTGGTTCTGTAATTTTTTCTTCAAGGATATCTATTTCTAAAAGTTCTTCTTCAGTAAGCTCATTAGGCCATACAATACAATGAAGGTTTCCAGTGTTACATAGTTCACGGAATTGGTAATACAAAGTGAGTTTACTTTGTAAAAAAATATTCTTCATAAAACAAAATTCATGAACAACCAAGTTAAGAATTGGCAAATGTTGAAATGTTCTGCATTTTCTATTTTGCAAATAATCAAAACTTATGAATGTTAAATCCGCGATTATTGTAGTAACTATTTTTAGCATGTAAATATATATTTTATTTTAGTGATCGCATGTATTGTTACATTTCTACAAATATTTCAGTGAATAAGTATTTAATCAGATTTAAATAGATTTCATTCAAAAATCTTAAAAGCAATGTAAAGGAAGATTTATTTTATTTTCTAAAAATCAGTTATAGATTTTTTTAAATTCCATATACAGCAGACTTTTAATTATCCAATTTCTGCACTGTCAGAACTAGTTCAAAAATTTCTTCATAATAAAATTCAGAATTACTTTGTTAAGTCTATGGAGATTTGTGTATGCTAAGATCTATGATTGACCTACATGCCATATATGTGCCATTGTGGAAGAGGGCTAAAAAGAAGAAGCAGTCATCTATCAAATATTTTTACAAACACTAAACACTGTAAGTTTCGATTCCTGTATATCGGACCTTTTACCATTTGTCTAATCATTTATCAAAAAACAGTAAAACGAGTTTAAATGATTTTTTTTTTTTAAATTGAGATATAGTTAAATTTATCTTAAAATGTTTGCACTATTTTATTTTTGGAACTTTTTCCTCCAAAAAGTTTTTTTAAAGCGTGCAGTTGTTACATAACAAACATTTATATAGCACTAAAGGGCAAAATTAATACTAACCACAGGGTCATTAAATGAAAAAAAGTGGCTACAAAAAAAAAAAAAAAAAAAAAAAAAAAAAAAAAACTCTGCCAGCAATCACCTTATGGTCACTTTTCCCGCAAGGAGAGCATTCCATAAATTATTTAGCTTTTTCTGGTTGTAATACATTAATATTAACACAGTAGCCACCCTTGGCCACAAGTTTAGTCTCCCTTAAAATTTATGTTTGGGAAAGTATGCTAAGCATTGTATCATGTTACTTTTATTCATAATTTATTTGGACTCCCTTAAATATAATTAATATAATCCTTTAAGCTAATATTAGTTTATGTCACATTAAAATATCTCAATTTGTTGGTTTTCTGTAAGAAAGTAAATCCTATTGGTTTACAATGGAAGTCTATGGGAATTTGGTGAAATATTAGAGATACAGTAGACTCCCTTAAATCCACGACCCTAAAATCCGCGAACGCCTAAAATCCGCGTACTTTTTCAGATGTAAACAATGAAATTTACAGTTAAGTTGCAGGAACAAAATTCAAGATGGCGCTGAAATCAGCGACTACCGCAGTGTTTTTTTTACTAAATTTTTTGTTAATCATTCTCTTTTGGCTATTACAGCTTGTTTATTACTAAATAAATTTACATTACTTTTGATTTTGATATAAATTAGCATATCCATATCAAAACTTCCAGGGTTCGAAATGGAAAAATCCACGAACTGGAACGCTATTTTAAAATTATTTTTCGTGGACTTTTTTTTTTTTTTAAATTATAGACAAATTGATTTCTAAACATACAAAGCAGTATAAGAAAAGCATTCAAGACTCTAAATAACAATGAAAAAAGTTACAGTGAGTGCAATAAGCTATATATACTGATAATAGCATTAACACTGTTCTCCTTGCTATCACTAGATGGCAGCATAGGACTTTTGGAATCGAATTTAATCGATTTCATTCGTAATAATTTAATATTTTTTAAAATTTTTATTAATTACTTACCTTTAAACGAATAAATTATTTTATTATTTTACTTATTTGAATGTTTCACTTTATTGTAAGCATTCATTATAATTTCCCTTGCTTAATTACCAATGAAATTCATGTTTCAAAAATGTAAACAAATCAATGACCAGAAATCCGCAAAATTCTAAAATCCGCACAACCTCTGGTCCCAAGCTGTGCGGATTTGAGGGAGTCTACTGTATTGCCAAGTTGGTGACTAATTTTGGTTGTCAAATTTGGCGATATATCGCCAAGTTGATAACTAAACAGGGTCCCCTTCTATGGTAACCCCCTTATAGGTATGGAGATGCATTAAATGTTGTTCAATAACCAATGAGATACGTTTTACTTGGGTGTTGCCATTAAACAATTGACAAATCATCATGATTTCTGTGCCACATACAATAGCGTAATATATATATATATAGATTTATTTGGCCTATTTAATTTTAGAATAATACTAATAGAAATTTTAACAAAAGTTTATTGTTTAGTACTTTTAAATAAAACAAGTGGGCAAGTGTGATCGCAGATTGTACAGAGGGTTTTGTTCAATATTCCTTTCAAAACACTTCATCCTTTTGCAAAATCTGTTAGTTCCACATTTCACAACCAGGGGACGCACTCTAAGCAAACCTCTATCCAAACGAAACTCTGTTTTACAACTTATCCGTAGATATATTAGTCGAGGGGATCGGATCATAGCACCCAAGATAGGTAGGCGTCCCCTGGTGGCCCAGAAGCAGAATTTTCTGCATCAGTCTGCAGCAAACTAAAATTTATCTGTGACCCAAAAAGCCTACTATCATAAGAAATAACAGAAACACTTAAAGTAAGCAAAATTTCCATTTATAAAGAAAATATAATATAAAGATACAACAAATACCATAAACCTAGAGACTTAAAGCAAATTTCAGCTATTTTTTTAAGCCCAGCATTTCTTTTTAAGTTGGTGGATTAATCTGTAAGGTCCTGCAGCACCTGCTGGTGTGCTGCACTGTTTCTGCTACTGAGCCTGGCGGTAAAAAGTAGAACTAAAATATGTAAGGCTATGGTGCATAGTATGAAAGAGCGGTCAAAGAGCTGTGCAATGATATATGAGGTGTGTCGGCAAAAGTTAGAAAAGTGCCTCACGGGTGAAAAGGGGAGGTTAGAAAAATTGCTTAAAATACACAAGTTAGAGCCTAGAGGGATAAATAATATAAGACTTTTTGAAATTTTTATGATTTTTTGTGTGATCAAAAGTGTTCTGCTATAAGTATGCAAAATTTCAAGTCTCCAACTTCATTAGGGGCTGAATTAGAAAATTTGTTTAAAATACATAAGTTAGAGCGCAGAGGGGCAAATATAAGACTTTTTCAAAATTTTATGATCTGTCGTGTTATCGCAAGTGTTCAGCTATGCTATAAGTATGCAAAATTTCAAGTCTACAACTTAATTAGGAGCTCAGTTAGAAGAAAATTCTTAAAATACACAAGTTAGAGCTCAGAGGTGTAAATATAAGACTTTTTAAAAATTTTATGATTTGTCGTTTGATGTGAGATGTTCAGCTATAAGCATGCAAAATTTCAAGTCTCTAACATTTATAGTTTCTGAGAACGGGCTCTGTGACAGATGGACAGACAGACAAACAGAGGAGTGAGACGAATGGGGTTTCGTTAGATGAACGAAACCCTAAAAAGGTGGCCACTTACAAAACTAACTACCACTGGCCACTAAAGAAATTTCCCATTTTTGTCCTGTATACTAGCTTGTACTAAGCAGTAAAAAAATATGAATAAGAACGGTTTTGGTATAAAAAGTGTTTTTGATGGTACAGGTATTTATAGATATCTGGCTTTTGCATTCTCCTGACTGCTGTTGTGACAAATTTAATTGGATAATCGGGAGTCTACTGTACTTTTTAAGAATAAATAATTCTTAGAAACTTAATAATTTGCCAAAAAATACTAATTTTTAGGAACATTTTTTTTTTCAATAACTTTTAAATGCACATAGGAAAAAGATTAAAAATAAAATAATTTCACAGAAATAAATAATGGATGATTTTATTGCATTGATCTATAGCTACCATATATCAATTAGACAGATGTTTCATATAGTCTCTCTTTGAATAGATTATTAGAGAATAAAAATCAAGAATGCGGGTACATAGAAAACTTAAAAGCAAGCTTTTCTCAAAATCAGTCTAACATTTCTTTGGTTAAAATAAATTCAATAAATAAATAAATAAATAAGCAAAAATAAATAAAATAAATAAGCAAGAATAAAAGTAATGCAAATGGAAAATAAATAAAAGTAATGTAAATGCAAAATAAATAAATAAATGGATCTATGTAAATGAGTTTATGTTGAAACAGGAAGCAACATACAAATCTCACAAAGAAAGTTACAATATTACATAACTTTAAGGAAGTAGTTAACTAATGTGCAATGACTAACTGGCGTGTTTTATGTATATTTACATCCATTCAAATTTAATCGATGTTATCACCAACAGGTAAAGTATGCTGACTATGTTAACCTTTAAAAACATTGACAATATATTGAGTGCACCACTCAGTGAAACAAACAGTCGAGAATTACAGTATAATTATGTAATTGACACCTGCACCTCATTTACCCTCTTCCCAAAGACCCTTTAGTGTTCAACACAAGTTTAAAGTTAAAATTCAATTTTACAGTTAAATTTTACTTTTAAATGATTAAATTTGTGAAACATTCAGTTAGAGATGAAAAATGTTTGTGAAAGGCCTATTTTTAAGACAAAAAATTTTGTGAAAAGTCCTGTTTTAAGATGAAAAAATTTGTGAAGGATTCTGTTTTGAGATGAGAAATTTTTTCATTATCCTCTTTTGTTAGAAAATTTTTCATAAAAAGTCCTTTAAAGGAACCAATTTTTCCATAAACAGACCCCTGATTAAATTAGTATTTTTTCATCAATTTGATTGCAATAACTTTCATACTACTCATCATTGTACTAAATCAAGTTATCGCTAAAAGTTGTTATTTAGGCATAAAATGTTTTGATGCATACTATCCATGTTTTCAAAGGTTAAGTTTTACAATTGAATATTTCTTTCATTGAATATGTAGATTGATTTTTCAATTTCTTTTTTCATGAGAAATGGATGAATCAATGGAAAAAGAAAAAAATGTGAAAAAGCAAACAAATTATAAAAATAATTAATTGATCAATTATAATGTCATGTTATTGCTTTCTAGCACAATTAACAATAAATTATTCTATGAAAAATGAATTCAACAAAATTCCCTAAAACATGCATAATAAGATAAAGGCAAATTCACAATTTGAAATTTAAAAGCTTGATACTATAAAAATTATCAATGCAAAACATCACATTCTTGTTTTCATCAAATACTATTTCATGATTCATCTTCTGTTCTTAAGACATGAGCAAGACGTTTAGCTATATGCAATCGCTTGGACACCTCCCAAATGTACTGAACAAGAACTTCTTTCTTTAAATCCACTGACAGCACCTGAAAGGACCCATAAAGCTATTAAAAAATAAACTGAATTTATTGAGCTTATTTATTAAAAATTGAATTTATTAATGTGATTTATTAAATTATTAGTCCTTCTTTAAAGGGGGTGGGGGAGGGAGAAGGTTTAAAATTATGAAAAAATGCATGTATTTTTGTTATTATTAGAGGGCTCTGCCTAAAGGGCAAAATTAGCACTAGCCACCAGCCACAGGGTCACTAAATGAGAGAAAGTGACTAATGAAAAATTGCCAGCGACCACCTTATGGCCACTTTCCTACAAGGAGATAATAAAATTTTCTTGCCTTACATTAAGGATCTACTTTTTTTTGCTTGAAATATGTTTATAGGCGGCCTGCATCGATGTCACGTTGCTATTAGCAACGACTGATACTCTGATCTGGTGTTATATCTGGAGCCCACACGGAACTTCAGAACTCCCTGTTTGACGTTAAAAGCACGTGTTGTATTTCTGTTTAACTTACATTTTTCTTATTATAGTACTAATAAGTCAAAAAGCACTACATTCGCCTCATATCTGGGTGTCATATGAAGTGACACCAGATTCTTCTGAATATGTGACGTCATGTGCAAGCCGTCTATATTAACGTTTATTTGGGCTATTCAATTTTAGATTAATAATAAGGAGAATTTTTTTTTTTAAGTTTACTGTTTAGTACTTTTAAGTAAAAAAGGTCACTGCCTCTCACACTTTTATAATAATGTCTAGAAGAAAAGTTTTCTTTTTATATATTACGAGAAAATAATTTTAAATCTGATGTTTTAAATATGACAATTTCCCCCAATTAAGGCTTTTTGCACATAATATTTTAACTATTTTAAATTTTTTCTCTTTTAATATTCACGTAAATATATCTTTTGATTTAAAAGTACTTGTCAATGTTATTATTTGAGTTTTTATGATGTAACTTTGCTCATTAAATGTTTTTTGCATGTAATAATTCATTTTACAGTTTTCTTTCTTTTTTAATATTCGCTTGGAAATTAAATTTCAATTGAAAGATGCTTGGAAATATTATAATTTGCACTTTTTAAATGTTGCAATAATAAGGAAAAAATTACCTCTTTGAAGTATGAAATAATTGGAGATAAGGAAATTTTGAATAAAAAATTTAAAAAGAAAAAAAACTTGAAAAAAATAGACAAATTTAAAAAAGATTGCACACTGCATACCACAACCAAGTATAGTATGCAACTGCAATATATGGTCAAATTGTGATGCATAGTTTTTGATGCTATCAAGCTTTTTTAACTGAACTATTTTGAATGATTTCAACAATTAAATAACGCTTAATTCTGTTACAGAATGTTTATCATACATTTCTCTGTAAAACTATCAGTTTTAATATTTTTATATGCAATAGTTTTCTTATTATAAGTTGTGATAGAGCACCAGTCACAAAAAGTTAATTGAAGCAGCGACATTGTTGCTTCTTTTGTAGAATATAGAAGATTACTTTGATGATGACTGAATGCTTAAAAATGACATTCATACAATGAGTTTGATAGGAAAATTCCTAATATGATGGTCATACTAAAGCTAACTAAGGTAAATGACATTAAAGTGGGAATTAGAGTCCTGCATCAGGTCGGGTTGACTTTCATTGTTATATATACTTGATTTACAATTTTATGTGTTAAAATATTAGCAAAATTGCGTCTAAGATTTTAACATTTCACACAAAATTAAATTTATATTTTAGAAATATTTTAACAAAAAAGAGGCATCCTTTAACAGGGTTCCCAGCAAAATATGACTGGCAAAGTCCCTGACCAAATCTCAAAACAGTCTCTGAACAAAGGGCATACAACGAAATTTGCTACTTATTTTCACAATCCTTTGTAAAAATTAGTGATTTTTTTTCGCAATCGTTCTTCAAATTTCTCGGATTTTTTTTTTTTTTGCGATTGTTTGATGATTTTGTGATTTTTCCCCGAGACTATTTCATGAATTTCATGTAATTTTTCATTTTTTTCCGAGACTTTTTAGAAAATATTTGTAAATTCCCTGACTTTTCCTATATGTTTTGAAATTTCCTTGACTTAACCCTGTTTAAGAACAGTACACAGAGAAAAGAAGTAAAAAATATTAATTTCCTGAACAGCTACTTTAAAAATACGAATATATTCTATGGCTATAGATTTAACATTAGCAAGAGGAATCTGAGATCTCATTGACCAACATCCTTAAACCTAGGCATGTGGGAATGCATTTGTATTTTTAAAATATATTTCCAGGAAATTAATATTTTAAACTTCTTTTCTCTGTGTACTCTTCTTAAAGGATACCCTTCTCTTTTTTAAAAGAACAAAATATTTCTAAAATATTTGCTTAACTTAATATTTTATGTGTTAAAATCTTAGCAAAGCTGACAAGCTGTAAGATTTCAACACTTCAAGTAAAATTAAGTATGGATTTTAGAAATATTTTGACAATACATATATAATGTTATCAACTTTTTAGAAATTTTAGAATCCTTCCTCCCTTATAATATCATACGTTATCATTCCTCGAACTGCCCCCACCCGCTCTACATAATGATATCGTTATTAATGACTAAGCTGTTAACATTGAGAGAATGAATTTCAGATCTCACTGACAAACCCCTTTAAACTCAATTATCTCAAAATTCTTTATATTTCTACAAAAATTCTAAAAATTCTTTTTGTTTTTACAGTTTTTTTCTTTTGTTTTCTTTTCATATGTTTGCAATGATATACAGATATGGTTATATATTTATTATTTGCATACTTTACTGATGTAAATGAAAAGAGGAAGTCAAAATATCACTACTACATAATGAATAACATATCAAATAACACTTTAACATGAAGTAACATATCAAATAACCCTTTAATGAAATACTTACTATTTAAAAGTATTTTATAACAGCCTTTCGTTATATAATGATTCAACAGTAATATTATCTTCTTGCATTTGCTCCCAGTACAATTGATAAGCAGAACTTCTTATAAACAAATCAGGTGGACAACATTCTTCCCTATTTTTTTTACTAGTAAATATAACAAATATCCTTTTGAACTTGGTTTCTCTAGCAATGAATCATACACACATATGGCAGAAGAATAAGAATGGCGAACATTGGGTTATTCCATATTTGGAATAAAATGATTTTATGATCATTTAATGGTTTTAATAATAACTTTGAATTTCCCTAAAAATAGATAACATGCTTTAAGAAAATAATAACAGACAATATTGAAGTAAAGAAACAAAAAAAGAAAGTTTTGGTTGGATAAGAAATAATGATATCAAAAGACACTCCCCCTCTCCCAACATATATTCTTTCGATATCAAGTGCCAGCCCCTCACCCCCTAAAGTGATAACATTATATATTTACAGCCCCCAGCTAAGGAAAAGAAAGGAGACATCCTTTAACCCTTAAATGCCAGGTGTTGCTTTTTGGCAACATACCCAATTTAGGCTTATAAATACTATTAGAATAATATTGAAGCTATAATGCCTAATGTTTCCAATAAAATACATTCTAAAAATATTATTATATCAATTTTCAACATTTAGATGGCAACACATGTGCTGTTTAAGAATAAAGATAGATTTATTTTTTCAATTGTTGATACATGCTCTTTTTGTTTTGTTTGGAAGCTTGCGAAATACTCTATTTTGTTCTGCAGTGAGCAAGTAAAATTTATTTCTTATCATAGTTCTCAAAATTCTTGTGTGTTTAATATTATAGAATTTTATCAAGGAAAATTATTTTTTCAAATAAACACCAGTATTGCCGATTAGTAATAAACAGTTTTTTAGCCGTAAACCATACTTACAAATATTAATTTACTGGGAAGATAATTTAAAAATACAAATGCATTCGGCACCTATAGGTTTAACATTAGCGAGGGGAATCTGAGATATCACTGACTGAATCCTTAAACTTGAAACACTGTTTTTCAGTAATTTTCAAACAATCCCATTTGAACAAGTTAACAAGAGGTGAACTTTTTTTAATAAAGGAAATTAAATTCTCTAGCTTAAAAAAAAAAAAAAAAAAAAAAAAAAATTGTTTTTTTTAAGTATTAAACCAAAAACAGATACATTTTTATGGATTATGAATTTTTTATTATAATCCTTTAAATTTTTGAGAGTTTTTTTCTGTTTTCGGTATAATTAAAAGTCAATGTAATAAACAGATAAAGAAGAAATGACAACTTAAAAATAGGGAACTTTGACTTCAAAATCATGGCAAAACTGGTTTTGGAAGATTCATTTTGCTGCACACAATTAAAACTTTTGTTGTAGTTTTTTTTTTTCAATTAAATTGATTGACATGTTTATTTCACTCAGAGCAATAAACTCTAATTAAATTTCACTAAATGTAACAATTGTTAGACTCATGATTATAATTAAAATTAACATTAAATGATTCTTAAAAGCCATAAATAGTAATTTACTTTACCAAGTATGACAGTTATTGGATTCAGTTCATTAATTCAAGTTAACAAATTATATTTACGCTTTGGCAGAATTTGAGATAATCAGCCTTCCCTAGAAGCCATGTAGAAATTTCAATAGGTATAAGGTTCTCAGGGGCTTATCCAGACTCCTGACTATAATTGTATCATTGAACTAGATAATAAAAAAAGTTTGTTCTATGAAGAGGTCCTTGAGTCAGTTATTTCACTAAGCCATAATTTATATAATTCATTCAAACCAGTATTTCTTCAGACATTTTCATGAAGCAACCCATGAAGTTGACAGCATATTTTTAGAGATTGACTGAAAATTCAGTTTCGTTTTCAGCTCAAAATCTGAGTTTTGACGAAAAGGAATTTTCAGCGAAAATGCAGCTGAAAATTCGGTCGGACCAAAACTATGAGTATTCCAAAAATCTTGTTTCTTCCTTCGGAAATTTTCAACATTACTCATCGATTTGAGCTTTATCAGCTCATATGAGACTATTTATTGCTATGAACTTCGTTGTTTATAATTATCAGTCATGACTGACTTAAGAAGTGAATGCAAACTATAAAGCAAGCAATGCATATATAACTAACCTTTTTCACGTGTGCATTAAAAGCAGCAGACATAACAGTAATAGAAAATTTTCAGTTTGAAACTGCAGAAGTGCTTCGAATACCTTTTGAGAAAGTTCTAGTATAACAGATGATCATTAACAGAAATCATTATAAAAGATAAATCAAAGTGGGTATACGTAAAACTAAAATATTTTTAATTAAATGAAATTCGTATAATTAGAAAATCTTTATGTGTTGTTGATGAATCAATTACGTTTTATTTTATATGAAAATAAAAAGTTTTGGATCTAAGGCACATAGAGCTAATTTGAGCCTCATGTACAATTAATTAATAATTATGTATATTTAATAAATACACATAATTAATTAATAATTATGCATATTTAATACATATATACAATTAATTAATAATTATGCATATTTATGTATGTATTAATTACTTTAATACATACAATTGCTTAAAATTTTTTTTTGGATATTTTCAGCCGAAAATAGGAAGATCACTGAAATTAGGTTTCGGCCTTAAAAACCTGTTTCGGTTGATCCTTACATATTTTACATATAAGCAAAAAGAAATAATAGTCAAAATTAATGACTGGCCTTTTAATCCAAGATCAAAATTCAGTCAATTTCCATCCTCTCCAACCTTTCTGGTCACCTTAATCAGAGAGAATGTACAAAGTTAATCTAATAAAGAAAAAATACTAAAACATTCCTATTTTAAGGAGGCTGTTCCCAAATCCAAACTCCCTACTTTCTGATGCATTTTTAAACTACTTTCCCTTCACAAACGCATGAAACTGGCAGGTTCTCTTAATAAGAATCTATGTAATCAAGCAGTTTTTCCCACTTTTCAGTTAAGTCAGAAGATATTTCAAGAAATGCTGTAACGTGTACATTTTGAACTGAATTTTTAGATGCAAGAAAAAATACTGCAGTCTTGAGACAACCAGGGATGCCGTGGATGCACTATATCACATCATTTAAGCAGAAAATTGGAAAACAAATGCATAAAAAAAACTTATGGGTCTTTGAGGATGCATAATTTTTCCCTTGAAAGATCACAAAAGAGGCATATTTTGTATTATAAATACAGTCAGTATCGGTTATATGGTCACCCATGCGGTCCTGAAAAATATGACCTTATAAGCGGGGTGACCTTATATGCGGTGTAAGCAGAAATTTTATTTTTGACAATAAAATTTTATTAATAAGTTAGTTAAAATAATGTACAAAGAAGCTATGAATATATAATTTATAAAGATAATAAACAAGAATTACTTTACACTTAAAATTTCGAATTGTTCAGTATACTCGTAGTAGTAAAAATAATCTTTTATGCAGGTTTGTTTGTTTTTATATTGTAGTTGTTAAAACTACTTTTTCTTATTCACGGACAGTTTTAAAATGTTCCTCTGTGCCTTTAGGATTGGTAAAAAAATATCTGAATGTATTTAGCGCTTTGAGAGCTTCTGCTCGCATTGTCGGCTCAGCTCCGAATTCTCCGCCACTATCATCGTGCCCATCAGTGGTGAAATTTAAAATTTCCGAAACTGTTTCCAGTATAGAAGCTTCACAACGGGCTTTACCTATGTCACGTCAGCTGCTGATATCTAGAAGAAAAACGCCAATAAATTGTTGCCACTCGTGGGTAAAGTTCATTATTAGCGATCTCCTTGTAAACAACTGCATATGTCAGTTCGTCTTGTGTTGTGCAAACGGCATTCCGTAGTTCTGATGTAACTTCAAATAGGGACACATCATCACCATCGTCATCATTGCCGTTGTCTTCGAACGATAATTCTTTACATTCTGGAAGCCAAGGATGTCGAAAACAATTTTCAATGGTCTTCTTTGATACCATATTCCAACTCTTGTCTACGTACACATGGCATATAGGGACGCGAAAATTCCTTTTTTGATCAATGACAGCAATGATGTCTTTTAGAAGCAGCTTTCAATAATTTATCTTAAAATTCTGAATAATTCCTTGATCTAATTTTTGTGAAGTACTAGTTCAGTTTGGAGACAAGAAAACAAGTCCAATTGAATTTAAATTCGAAATCATGGGCGGTACAGTTGTCTGCGATTATAGCTACTTCTCTGTCCAAATTTATCGAAATGCCGAATTTCTTTTTCCCAAATGCATATTGTCACCCAGGCCTTTCATTTCGCATCGTAAGATACAGGTCAAGATTTGCAGTTTTTCAAATGACAAGGCTTGCGAAATTTACCTATAACTAATGGAGTCAATTTCTCTGAACCATCCATCCATATTCGCTGCTAATAAAGCGGTCAATCTTTTTTTGCTTACCTTCCCACAACTTCAATTTTCGTTCTTCTGGAAAAACATGAAAAACAGACCAAGTTTATCAAAATTAAAAACATCACAAAGTTTGTATCTATTGAGAACGTCACTTAACGTCTTAACAGTCATTCCTTTGATTATTTTTCTTGTACACTATCATAAACATCAGCAGCTTCACCGCACATCTGTAAAAAGTAAGACTGTGCTGTAAATTAAACCTTTGTAACTACACTTTGATGGTAGTAAAATTCGGTTTTCCTAGTTGTGCAGCAATTTTCAGAGATTTTTCTTTTACGATAATCCATCAGAGATTTTTCTTTTACGATAATCCATCAGAGATTTTTCTTTCATGGTCTAATCCATGATATTCGAACATTCTGCGATCTGGCACATTTTATCTGAGTGAAAGGATCTTTCTCAATATTCTCAATTATCGAAACATGTTCTCGCTT
This sequence comes from Maratus speciosus, assembly GCA_963932465.1. Taxonomy (NCBI): domain Eukaryota; kingdom Metazoa; phylum Arthropoda; class Arachnida; order Araneae; family Salticidae; genus Maratus; species Maratus speciosus. Next base: position 107,055,017 of record OZ010797.1, read on the forward strand.
TCTCTTTTTGTTGATCACATCTTCTGTTTAACAAGATTTGAACCCTAAGACATTATTTAGTGTCGTTCTCGCTATTCCACCAGTCTTCGCGAAAGCTGCTTTCGATACATTCGATTTTTCAAAGTTTTCAATCAATTTCTTTTTTTCACCATTTGTCAAATTTTTCGTTTTACTGACTTGTATTTACAAATAAGAAAAATGAACGAACATTTTACTCACAGCAACAAATAATGAAAAATACAAAAAACTAAAAACGCATGATTTAACTTTTCTCTGCACGTAGGACAATTTTCATTCGGTCGCAAGGGTTGATGTCATATTTTCCAACAATCGTTATCTAATGCGACAGTTGAGGGAGAAATCTTCAGAGATTTGGAAACTCTCATCGACAGGGAAGAGTTTCTGTTAAAGACTGCACCTGGGAAGAGAAGACCCCCCCCCCCGAGTGTCGGCACGCATCTAGTCACGTGGTATGTAATATTATTGCGATTTCTAAGGCTCCGTTTAAAAAGGAAAAGGTTTCCCTCGCATATCTAAAGCTATAAAAATGTCAACTGCCCTTTCTTTACCATATGGAAGTTCGTACTTGTGGATATTACCAAAAGCACGGGCGATTCAACGATGGAAAAAGGGGAAGATTGAGTAGAAGGAAAGAAGTTCCTCCTTCAGGATGGCCATCCACTTCCTTCTAAAGCTATTAAAAATGAAAAGTACTGCGTGACCAATACAAAGAGGCCGACAGTTGAAGATACTTGAATGATACGTCTATTCGGCACTTTACACCCTAAAAAAGGAAGGAAAAAGCACAAAACTGTAAGATATTTTGCGATAAAACGGGAGTCAAAAGATGACCATATATCTGATAGTAGCCATTAGAAATAGACCATATAAGGCGGTGTATTTTAACACATAATGCCTATTCAGCCAGTCTGGACTTACGAAAAGCGACCTTATAAGCGGGGTGACCTTATAAGCGGGTGACCATATATCCGGTACTGACTGTACATTGAATATGTCTAATTTCTAAAAAGGAGACCCAATTTTTTTTTAAAGGACACAGTTTCTTTAACCCCCTGACCGCTGAGCAAAAGGGAAAAAATTTAATGCTGTTTTCTCTGTATTTTTTTAAATGCTAAAAAAAGATGTATTTCCACTATGATATAATTTTTTTTTATTAGGTACAGACATGAAAGCTTTGAGAGTACTAATCATAACTTAATCATTTAAAACTGGATTATATCTATAGAATTATATTAATTTATATAATGCTTCTATTGCAGTGAAACCTACAGTTTAGTGAACGGATATATGAGTTCGTGGCGGTGAGAAGGTTAAAGTGTCTGGAACCCATGAACCCATGATTTCAAAAGCCTAGCGACACCACTGGTCAACATCATCTTTCAAGTTGCAATTCATTTATTGAAAAATGAAAAAAACCTGCAAATTGTTTCAATAATCATGCCTGCAAGTGTCATGCTTTTATGTTTAACAATCAGTCAGAAAGTTTTATGTTGTAAAGGCAAACATACTTTTTTGTGAATTGACTTAAAATGAAAAAATAATAATAATAATAATAAACTTAGAAAATGCAAGAAAAAGTTTGTTTTTCAGATAAACAGTAATTTAAACTTTAAATCTCTTCAAAAATTTAGAATCTTGGAAAAAAAAATTTCAACTTACAATAAAGCACTGCACATTTGCAAATGTCCGTCTATCTGCTATCCATTAAATGCCTTAAATTCATAGTTTAATTAAAAAAGACAAGCGTGAAGGTTGATATTTTTGTAATTCTTCCTATTTTTTAGAAATATTATAGTATGAAAGATAAAGAAATAGGTAATTTATGGATCACATTTTCCTTGTAATAGTATGGTGATCTTAACAAAATCTGAAAACTTATGTAAATGTGTATATAATTTATTTTCAACATCCATTTGTGTCCTGGTTATTCTTTATTTCCAGAAGTAAAATAAAATTAAATGATCTGAAAAGAAGAGTTTTATTAAATTAGTGACTAAGGCATAATTACAATTATGGAAATAGCAAGATTTGAATACCCCCACTGCATATGTTAAGAATAAAGCAGGTAAGAATTCTTTTATTCATCAATATTTTTAAAATTTGATAACATAAATTGATGAACAATTAATAAATCTGAAAGATAAAATATAAGGTTAAAATATTCAAATCATGCATAGTCAATAGAACCACAACATCTTTTATATGTATTCCTTTAATTTTTCCTTGCAGTGTGTAGTATTGCATTTAAAATATTTGATTAAAAAAAAAGAATACCTGTCCATTTCTAGAGATTGCAACAATTCCTTCGGTTTCTCTATTCCAGGCAGTACTAAAAACGATGTCAGAACATAAAATTACACTACACAGTGTTGTGCAACTCTCTAAGTCACATAAATGCAAGGCACCATATTTAGTGATAACAAACACAAGTCCTAATTTTGAACTGACCTAAATTAAAAAAAGCCGGATTTAGAAAATAAATATACAATAATAGCATACTTTCATTTGTACCATAATATATAAACTATGAAAAAAAAAAAAATCACTGAATAAAAGTACACTTATGAAAGTATATAAGAACATGCCATTCAATTACTTTAAGAATTGTTGTTCAAAGACATGATATTTTATGATACATTTAATCTGTCATATAGGGAGGAAAAGATGAGAACAAGGTTTGATTGAAGTTTTTATTATTAGAAAAATTACTTAAGGCTGTTCTCAAATCCAAAGGTCCTACTTTCTGACACATTTTTAAAATTTATTTTTGATCAGAAATGAATAAAATTGGCAGGTATTATTATTCAGAAACTATGTAGTCGAAAGATGTTTTCTATTTTTTGATAAATGCAAACTATCACTATAAAAATACTATCAAAGTTGGCATTTTGAACTGAGTTTCCGATGCAATAGCGCAAGACTGGAGAAAAACGGGTCGTCACTTGACCACGTTTATAACTCGATAAGTAATTTATTCATAAAAAATAAAAAAACTCAATCCGATTCCAAATCGCTTCACTAGTCAGCCCTACCAATTTTATGCCTTTATGTTAGAAAATGTGTCAGAAAGTTTCACATTGTTATGTTAAGCAATGGGGTTTGAGAATCACCTTAAAACAACCACTGCTACTTGCGAAAAAGCAGCATGTATTGCTATTGAGGGCCCACCCTTTCTACCACTAAATGGAACAATAATAAAACTGATCACGTAAGATGTCACTGGAAAAATTTAAACCAGGGCATTTAATACATCAGATAACTGCAACAGTTTTAAGCCCATTACAGCTATAAGAATGTAATACAGCACAAGATCTTTATAATGCAAACCTAAAAGATGCAAGGTTGTGCGTTATATGGATCACCTTTCATACATTATTAAATTTATTTTGTAAACATGGTCAAATATGTCTGAAACATATCATAATACATTGGAATATCTTTATACTGCATTCCTTATTACCAGGAGTTATCCAAATTATAAATTTTTGCATAATTTAGAGCATTCCGTACATTATTAAATTTGCTTTATAAACATAGCCCAAATATAATTGGACAAAATCATTCATTATATTACTCATTTTCAAAAATGTTTATCGTAAAAATAGCAATTTTTAAATTAGGAGATAAAGTTGAACAAATTTAGTTCTCTAGAAAGTAGCAATATTTTACAACATTGAAATGCAGGTGCTTCTTAACTGCAAAATTCATTGCTTATATCTGATAAGTTGTGCATTATATAGAGAATTGCACTATAAACATCTTCTATTGTAGATCAATGTATACATAAAGAGATTTATTATTACAGGGGATACATTCTAGATTATAGAACATACTGTTCTGTGAACATAACATACGGAAAAACTATTTTTTTTTTTTATAGAAAACTCCAATACATTTTTTTATGTTTAATATATTTTTTTGGCTATTCATTAACAACAACAAAAAGCAATTTTATATAAAAAAAATACCAGTTCTATACTCAAAGAAAGCTTCAAAATTTATTTAAAACACTATTTTCTTATTAGCCACATTGCAGGGGTTAACAGCCAAAGATTTCATTAATTATGGCAGCCTTTTTGTTTCCAATTATTTCAGCGCTAGCTCAATTACACATGTGTTAAACTTGTGTTCCATTTACTTATTTATTTTGGTAAAGTTAACTTTGTAGTGGAATATTAGCTTGAAACAAATGCTAAATTATTTACATTGTTTTAAGTACAAAAAGTCCATAATTAGGCTGCAAACCCCATAAAGAAAAAAAAAATCATGCTTGAAAATTATTTAAAATAACATTTAAAAAAATTAGAAAATTAAGATACAGTTTTCAAACAAATTGCACTTGAAAGGACATATTTTTCCTGAATTCGATGGCGCGAAAATTATTGTGGAATGTTTACAAATTAATTTGGAAAAAAAAAAAAAGAAACTTATTATTGAGGTAGATGCTGACATCAGCTTTTAGATTATTTAACTTACAGTGAAGTTTAGTTTATAATATAGTTAGTTTTTGTTTATAATATTTTAGTTTAGATTAATTAGTTTCATACTTGTATTCATAAAACTATTTTAAAATGTTTGCACTTTTAAAAAATAAAATCCTCACTGAATTGGAGACAGATTCATAAAAATGCTTTTTAAAGCTTCCTTGGAGAATAAAAGGTAATTTCCCAGTATAGAGGCCTTAGCAAGACAGAAAAAATGAGCTTGGCAAAAGAAGGAAATTGTTCATTCATATTTTCTGCCAACCTATTCACTGTTTCATGTACACAAACAATTTTTTCAATATTTATATAAATTATTTAAAGTAAACAAGCCATTTATCCATTTTTTATATACAAAAAGAAATAAATTGTATATAAAAACAATAATAATAATATAAATAAATACTTATATATATAAATAAACATATAAACAAGCATAAAAGTTCATCAGGTTAGTTTTCATAGCTGTTTATATCATTTGGTGACAACTCTCACTTTCTGAAACCTGAATTCTGCACCCTTATGTTTAAAAAAATGTTAAGTCCACTATATTGGAAAAGTACCAAATAAAATAATAGGAAATATAGTCAATACAAGCTGGTACAGCAGAACCATACCTAGACCTGCCAACCTTTGAAAATGAAAAATAGTAGCACCAAAAATTCAAATTAATCTACAGGTCGGTTGGTCGGTTGCTGTTTTTTACACTGCCAATCGAGTTAATCCGATTTTTCAAAAGTTAGTTCTGTATATTCTTTCAGATTAAAAACTATATGTATCATAATAATAAACATAGATTTTTGTCTGTGTGTGAAATTTCCTGAAGAGAGCAGAGAGCAGGGGTGATTGAGTGAGGGAAAAAAAAAAAAAAAAAAAAATCAGAAATTCACAGAAAATTTTCTGAAAGGTTACAGCAGTAAGGGAATAGGGGGGGGGGGGGGATTTCTTCACAATGCTAATTAAGCTTTTTCCCATGGTCCTTTCACGAGAATGCACATTTTTTCTGCGGTGCTTGGGCTTAATTTGCTTTTTTTCTGCGATTTTTTGATAAATTCATGTTTTAGTGTTTCCCCCAGAATAAAAAAGGGCAGGGTGCTCTTTCAAGAAAGGGCACTCTAGCTGATCAAAAAGGGCACATTTTTAAGAAAAGGGTTTTTGAAATTTGTTTTTGTTGCTGTTTATTTGATTGCCGCGATTTTCGACAAAAGATCGCGGAAAAAGCGCGAATTTTCTCAGATGATAGCGGGAAAATGCAAATTTCGTCAAAAGATCGCAGACAAAACGCGAATTTCGTCAAAAGATCGCGGATAAAATGCGAATTTCGTCAAAAGATCGCGGATAAAACGCGAATTTCGTCAAAAGATCGCGGATAAAACGCGAATTTCGTCAAAAAATCGCGGATAAAACGCAAATTTTGACAAAAGATCGCGGATAAAACGCTAATTTCGTCAAAAAATCGCGGATAAAACGCGAATTTTGTCAAAAGATTGCGGATAAAACACGAATTTCGTCGAAAATTGTGGGAAAAGCGCGAATTTCGTCAAAAAATTGTGGAAAAGGCGCGAATATCGTCAAAAAAATTGTGGAAAAAGCGTGAATTTCGCTAAAAAATTGTGAAAAAAACGCGAATTTCGTCAAAGGATTGCGGAAAAATGCGAATTTCGTTAAAGGATAGCATAAAGAAATGCAAATTTCGTTAAAGGATTGCGGGAAAATTGCAAATTTCGTTACAGAATTGCGGAAATCGCAAATTTCGTTAAAGGATTGCGGAAATCGCAAATTTCGTTAAAGGATTGCGGAAAAAACGAATTTCGTCAAAGGATCGCAAGAAAAAATGCAAATTTCGTCGAAAGTTCGATGAAAAACCGCGAATTTTGTCCAAGGGCCACAAAAAAACCCATAATTAGTTGGTCACCCCTGATTTAGTTATATATTGGAATTTAGATTTTTATGTAGAAGGAACAGGGGAATTTTCGTTTGCAAGGTATTCTCATAGACTACTTTCTCAGAAACTCAATTTTTAAAATTTGTTTGGATCAGATTTTTAATCTGTGTAATGTAATACTTGATTTGATATCAGAAACATTCTGCGGCCATTTGACGAAATTCACGAATTTTTCTTCCACGATCGTTTCGCGAATCACACGATTTTTTTTCCGCGACTGTTTCGCGAAATTCACGAATTTTTTCCACGATCGTTTCGCGAAAAGCATCATTCTTTTTTCACGATCGTTCCGCGAAATACCCGATTTTTTTCCACGACCGTTTCGCAAAATTCATGGTTTTAATCATGATTTTTCCCCCGACTATTTTGCGAAATTCACGATTGTTTGTCGAAATTCACGTTTTTTCCTTGCGTTCCTTTGATGAAATTAGTGCTTTTTGCTTCGCTTGGTTGGCGATTCTTTTTTCTGCGGCCGATTGATCAAATTGGCGATATTTTTTCGCGGCCGATCAACAAAATTACCGATGTTTGTTAGCGCAGTCTTGACGAAGTTGATGATACTTTTTATGCAATCTTTTGACGAAATTTGCGTTTTTTCTCCCTGACTGATGAATGAATTTATTTTTTTCTTGCGATCGATTTATGATTTTTGTGGTATTTTCAAGCAACTTATTGGGACAAAAAGGTTTTTCTTGTGATCCATTGAATAATTTCGAGGGGTTTTCCCGCGATCGATCGACGATTTTCGCGATTCTTTTCCTGCGGTTGATTAATATAGTTGCCGATGCTTTCCAGCTACCTATCAGCAAATTTTGTAGGTTTTATTCTTTGGATCGATTGGCTGATTTCCATAGTTGACTGATTAATGGTTTTTGTGTTATTTTCTAGCAACTTTTTTTTCGAGATTTGCGGGGTTTTCCCGCGACCAATCGGCAATTTTCGAGGTTTTTCCCCCATCACGTACTGGAGAAGAGGATTTCGTGATTGCTTTCCTGTGATCTATTAACATAATTGGCAATATTTTCTTGCTACATATTAGCGAATTTTGCGGGTTTTATTCTTGGGATAGATTGCATAATTTCCGGTGCTTACTGGCGGAACTCGTGGTTTTTTTCCATGCTAACATAAACGAATTACGTGATTTTCTTTCCGCGAACAATCGACAAATTTCGCGATTTTTTCCCGTGAGCGATTGGAGATTTTTTTTTTTAGTTTTTCGTGCGTTAGACTAACGAAATTCACGATTTTTTTTCCGCGTCCGGCTGAAACCGTTTTTTTCCGACCAACTGATGAATTTTATAATATTTTCCCACGATTGATAGACTTTTTTTGCGATATTTTTCGCGACCGATTGGTGAATTTCACAATCTTTTTTAACAATCGATAGACTAATTTTGCTATATTTTCCCGCGATCGACTCTAGAATTTCAGATCCAACGACCTATTGCAAATTTCCGAATTTTTTTCGCGACCTATTGTTAAAATTCGTTAGTTGAAATATGCCGACGGCAAAATTTTGCAAACCCAAAATGGGCAGGGCGCGTTTTCAGTTATATAAAAACGGGCAGGGCGCATTTACAGCTATAAAAAAACGGGCAGGGCGCTGCGCCCTCACAAAAACGCCTAGGGGAAACACTAATGTTTCTTCTGCGGTCCTTTGACGGAATTCACGTTTTTTCCACGATCCTTTGACGAGATTTGTATCTTTTCTCCGATCCTTTGACAAAAATTTGCGATTCTTTGAAGAAATTTGCATTTTTTCGCGATCTTTAGAATAATTTGCGTTTTTTTGCAATCCCTTGGCTAAATTTGCGGGATTTTTCGTAATTATTTCACAAAATTCGCACTTTTTCATGATCATTTGATGAATTTCACGTTTTTCTGAGATCCTTTTATGAAATTGTCGTTATTTTTCTGCGAACGATTGATGAAACTGATTTTTTTTCCGGTGTGTGTGTGTTTTTAGCTCCAAATCGTAGAAACGACGATTTTTTCGTAGCAGTTGGCAGGTCTGCATACCCCTAAATAGAATTTTGCTGGGGAAAAAATATTAAGCTGTATCTTCTACTCTACATAGATATAAATTGCATTTCAGAAACAAAATAACAATTTAAGGTACTTTTATGCCAGCTGAGTGCATATCTCACAAACAGCAGCTTTTAACTTTGAGTAAATTAGAGATAATGTGGGGTATTTTAAATAAAAGGAGCGAACATGAAATTAAATAAGTAAAAGCTTTGTTTTAAATTAAATTGATGCAGTACTATGGATGACAATGAGAGCAATATTTGGCGATTTATCACATGCACCCAGTTAACATAAAATTATAAAACTATGAAAGAAAAAGACACTGCAAAAGAAAAGATTGAATATTAAAGTATTTTAAAAAGAATTACTTGGATGGATGAAGGGAAGTCAAATCGATACCAGTCATTTGAAAACTCAATGGCTCCAGTATGAGATGTGTATGCTAAATTGCCAAGTAGATGAGGTCCAAGTTCCACAACATGGAGCTGAAAACAATTCATATATTAATAAAAACAGCAGGAATAATAAATAACATTACATTTTATGTTAAAATCAATAAGAAAACAAGTTGATTGTGTATATAATAAGAATTTACTAATAAATTGATCAATCGATTTATTTTAATAACCATTTTCAAGAATCTATTTAGGTTCTTATTTTAGGCCCTTTAAAGGATCCTTCACAAAAATTTTTATCATAAAACAGGATTCTTCACAAAACTTTTTATCCCAAAACAGGACCCTTCACAAAATTCTTTGTCTTATAAATAGACATTCACAACATTTTTCTATTCAAATTTGAACTTTTTACAAATTTAACCATTTAAAAATAAAATCTGACTTGTAACAAAACAGCAGAACTCATCAAATAACACATTACTTAGCTTATTTTATACATGAAGGATAGAACCTGAATATAACTATAATTTCAAATTCACAAAATGTGACTAGATTTCTCACAAATAAAAGAAAAACAAATATTATTCTGGGTGGTTTGATTGCTTAAGAATTTCTCTTTTCTAAGAAAATAAAATACTCTCCATGTTAAATATATGCACATCAAACTGATCTTTGTTCCAAAAATACTCACTGAAACTACCCAAAAGTGTTGTATAAATGAAACAAGACATTCTAGTTGAACCTTTATGAAACCTTTTTTCCCTTTTAAAGTTTAAAATAACTTCACTCTGGAAAGACACTTTAAACAACTTCATTTACAGGATTTTCAGGTGCTCATAGCATAAGCTGACTGTTGATTCGATAGCTCTTCAGAACAGCAGTTCAGAAACTAAGGATTTAAGCATATAAAACGTCTGAGGATAAATTTATCAGACACCCCCCCCCCCCCCCCCATATGCTTCTAATATTTTCTTTGCATTTTTTAATCAATTCAGAGAATGTCCAAATTGGCTTTTAAAAAGGTGGAATTCCTCCTTCAGGAGGAACTCTTTCATGCCTGTCATCATAAAACTAATGATTAAAATTTTATTAGAACAGCCTAGCAGTCCATTGTTTTCAAGAGAAATTAATTATTGACGTTTTCCTCTTAATGAGGGAAGTTAAAACCATTTATGATGATCAATTGGGAGCATTCTCCTTTTAGAAATCTTATGACACACATAGATAAGCAAAGGGAAAGTTTGCAAACAAATGCTCCAGTCAACCAATCCATTATTTTTTAGTCTAATTTCACACTAGTTTTTTTTTAAAGTATATTCTTAAAGTTGTGACCATCTTTTTTGTGATACCCTGTATGCAGAAGTGAATAGCACCTGGTACAAAATTTATGTATATATACAATAGGTATGAAGTTTAGTACTAGTCACTTAAGAAGGTACTTCACTCATGGAAAAAAACACTTGCTTGCTACTGTTAATTTTATGGGAGAAATTTTTTTAAATATCTCATTTGTATTTTAGTATTTTAAAATGATTTTTTCTTTGCATTGGATAGCTGAGGTCAATCTCTACAAGGGTTGTTTTTTACTTTTTTGATTTTTTCTACAGGTTTTTTTTTTTTTTACCAGGAAACTTTCATTTTCAGAACCAGTTTTGAAAGTAAAAGTATCCTCATTAAAAAAAAAAAAAAAAAAAATCTACAAACAAAATGAAAAAAGCAAAAAAATGGGCCTTTGTAGAGATCAACCTTAGCTATCAAATACAAGAAAAAAAAACATTTTAAAACTTTGAAATACAAACGAGATATTTAAAATAATTTCCCTCATAGGATTAACATTAGCGAACGAGTATTTTCACGTGAGTGAAATAGTTTGGAGTTAAGTATGCCAGAATGATGCTTCTCCCATGACCCTAGATAATGTAAGTCGGGCTCTGACTTTTACAGCTGCAAGCAGAGCTAAGTGCTATAGTTTTACATTAGAGTTAAAAAACTGTGAATCTTCATTTGCCTCTCCTGAGAAATATAGTATTTTTGAGTTGTGTCCTTTTTCTTATGGGTGAATAGCATTGACTTTAGAAAAAAAGGGCCACCGGGCAGGAATTTTTCAAAAAGGGAACACTATTCTAAAGAAAAGGGGATCACTATCTAAAAAAGGGTACATTTTTTCAAAAAGGGAACACTATTCTAAAAAAAAGGGATACTTGTACCTTGTTCACAAAAAATATTTTGAACTGGTTTGTTTAGAGTGCCTAGAATTTGTGATATTTCCCCAGGATCAACTGAATTGCCACAAAGCGTATAGGTAGTGTTAAAAAGGGCAGCCGGGCACATCAGAAGGGTTGCTAAAGCGGCTTAGAGTCAACACTAGGGGAGTGATGTTTCTCATATCTTACCTTTCCATGAGAGTCAGAATTTCGAGAAGCAGCAATGAGAACACAAGATGGTTGCGCATTTCCTTTAAATTGATACAAACTAAATCGAACACAGTGAGCTTCGATGTTCTGACATAAGTTGTGATCAGCTGAATAGATCTGTGTTACACCTATGACATGATTATCCTAAAAATAAATATATAAATTATACTAAATTCAAAACAAATTATACAATGGAAGTAAAAATTAAAAAGGAACAACTCATAAAAAGGTACTTCATATATTAATTGTACAAAGGAAATGTTCTACTTATTTGTGTCAAAATTTTTGATTTTTTGTTTTTTTGCATCCCGCAAGTGTGTAGATTGTTGCTCTAAGGCAGTTCTGCAATATTCCATTCATCACAATTTTTTTGCTATCTCGTTGAATGTGATGCTATAATTTAAATTTTGTTTTTCTCAAAACCATGTTTTTTAAACCTGTGTGACCATTTTTTCTCACAAACTATTTGACCAATATCCTTCATTTCTTTAAAAAAAAAAAAAATAATAATAATTTTGCTGGAGCTTATACCACTGAAAAGTACACTTTTCATCGATCAATTATTTTTTCAGTAAAAGGGTTTTAAAAAAATGACTTTTTTTGTTCAAATGACTGCCATCTTTTCAAAAATCAATTTTTAACACTTTCCAACAACGTTGAAAAGTGTTTATGAATTCGGTTTCTGTGACCATCTGTCTGTCCATGCCCTAGCACATGTAAAGAGACTCAGATTTTCATGCAATTGATATAGATTAATGATATTTACCATGGCATGCTGGATAATGAATATGAAGTGTGTAGCTTTAATAGTTCATTTACAGGGGCACTCAAAAGAATTTCGTTATATTATGATTACGGTCAATGGGAAAAAATCATTTGACATGTATTTTAATGACATTACACTATTTCAAAGACATTGAAATTGATATAAATCACTAAATTTAACAAGATGATTACTACAGAACAGTTCATAGCATTTATTGTTCATTTACAAGGACACACAAAAGAAATTGGTTGCAGTACTATCTTTGAGCAATAATTTCTGGAAGTGTGTTTTTAATTTCTATAAGTGTTTTTAAATACAGTACAGGACCTATTATCTGGAATCCTCAAGACCGAAGGCTTTCCGGATTTTGGAATTTTCCGGATTTCGGGTCCTCCCGAATTCCGTCAAAAAAATCGCAGGAAAAACGCAAATTTCGTCAAAGAATCACGAAAAAACACAAATTTCTTCAAAGGATCGAAAAAGCCCCCCACAATTTCGTCAAAAGATCGCAAAAAAATCCGCAAATTTCGTCAAAAGATAGCAAAAAAAAAAAAAAAAATCTAAAAATCGCGAAAAACATGCAAATTTAGTCAACGGATCACGGGAAAAAAACGCAAATTTCGTCAAAATCTCGGTAAAAAAACCTGCAAATTTCGTCAAAAGATAGCAAAAAATATTTGTTCAAAGGATCACAAAAAACCCCTTAATTTCGTCAAAAGATCGTGTAGAAACGAGAATTCGCGAATTTCGTTAAAAGATCGCGGAAAAAACTCGTAATTAGTGCAGAGGAGGCCTCACCCCCCCCCCCCCCCCCCCCCTCTTCTGTAAACTTTCAAAAAAAGTTGCTGTGAATTTCAGATTTTTTTTCTTTTTTTAAACTCAGAATCACCTCTGATTCAAGTAACACAATTGTGTAGCCATAATATTTTGTCAAAGTGAGAGAGAGAGGATGTGAAATATCTGATGATTTTTTAAAAAACAAATCTTAATATAAATTTTAAACTAAAACAACTAAACAACCGTGTTCCCCCATCGCTGATGTAGCATATTTTAGTGGTTACACATTGCAACACAATAGACCAAAAAAAAAAAAAAAAAATTACAAATCTGTAAAATTTTCGAAAAATTTCAAAATTTGAAAAATTTTAGTAAAAATTTACAAATTTAGGAAATTTTCAAAAAAATTTTTTTCCGGATTTTGGAATTCCGGATAATGGGTCCTGTACTGTATAACTAATTTTTTAATGTTTCTCAGGTATAAATTCTATACATTGTAGACAGGGCTGTACAAAAGAATTCACATGCCATTCTCCTTATTAGCAGAAGTGGCAGAAGGGGAATTTTCAACGGTGCTATTTTCTCTCTGAACTAAATTTTTGCATGCATGTAGTTTATAGATACAAATTTATATATCCTATACAGGGCTGCTGAAAGAATTTGGATAATTTTCCGTCTGTAGATGGTAATTGCTGAAATTGGGTTTCAAATGTGTTATGTGTTTCCAAATGGTTCAATTAGACATCCTATTTCAATTTATTAAACGGTGCAGTTTTGTTACATTATTCTGAATGTGTTGGAAAGTGTTTCATAATCTATGCTTGATGCATGATTTTTCTATCTTGTTTTAAACTAAATGTTGATATAAGTTCCAGAGAATTGAATGTCCTTTCATAATTTTAAGCCCCAATTTTTTTTCAGATACTTATGACTAGAAAAAAATAGTCACTCGATTGAAAGTTCATGATGTGCATCTGAAAGTACTCCCCAATGAACAAAGCATATTATTCATTTTTCATACACAAAACATTTAAACACACAAGTGAAATTTCAATAAATATAATGTAAAAAGTCCAGAGGTGATATCCCTTTTTCTTTGTAATAATAATGAAAAAAAGATCATAAAAATCAAGTGAATTTTAGGTAGGGTGTCAACGATTTAAATCAGTTGATTTAAATCAGCGATTTAAATCATGATTTTAATCAAGTGATTTTTTTTAAAAAATCATTGATTAAAATCAAAAAATTTTTAAATGTTTAAAATGACATAAAAAAGTATTCAAATCTAAGATGAACATAATTTGAAAAGTTTCTACAGGTATTGTGACTTATGAATACACAAAACAAAGCTTTAAATAATTGTTTTGAAGTGTAATTCCTGAGTATTGTGAAAAATTTAAGTACAGTAAGTTTGTAAAAAGCATGGTTTTTTATCTAACATAAAAAGCATTTAATTTTAAAATGATATTTAAATCTAATATAACTTACAATGTCATCATTTCCTTTTAATAATCAAGTTATTCATTCTTTTACATACAATAAACATAGCAATAGAGTGTCAATGATTTTAATCAATTGATTTAAATCAGATGATAAAATCACATATTTTCTGATTTTTTAAAATAGTGTGAAAAAGCATTATAATCATTAATGGAAATTATCACTAAATCACTTGTAAAAATGTAATATTTGTTATTGTTAATTATAACAATATTAAACTGTGTAAAAAGAAGTATTACACATTTAAAAAACATCTAACTAAATGTTAAATAACTTCAAAACATTATAATATTTAGTAGCTATTCAAATATTTTAGTGTTGTGGGGAAAAAAATCTGATTTAAATTTCAAAAATACAATTTTTGTAATCTATTTATAAATTATGTGCGAGTTTGCTGTATACATCACTACAATTTTTGATCAATTTGATATACATATGCTTTAGAACCCGTGTAAAATTACTGGCTGCTTTATGAATTTATCAAACGATTATTTCTCACCTTTTTTCAACCACTTTTTCAAAAATGTAGATTGTGTTCTTAATTAAACAGTTAATTGTTTAATAATTACAAAATTTAATCTGTATCATCAATTTGAAAATAAATGCAATTTATCAATAACTTTAAAATATAAGCAGTATTTAATATTGGTTTACATAATTATTACAAAATATTAATGCACATAATTTTGTATGTTACTAAAGAAATTTTTAATTTGCAGTTTTTTGTAATTTCTGTAATTACATAATTAAAATTTTATTAATTAAAGCAAAAAAAACATAGTCTATGTTAGTAATTGGAGGGTTATTCATTTTTGAAATGCTTAATTCTTGACAGATGTTTAATATTTTAATGCAGGGAGAAAAATAAAAAAAATCCGATTTTTTTGATTTTTTAAAAAAAAATCATGATTTTTTTACACTCTAATTTTAGGCCACAGAAGTAGAACCTCTCCTTAAATGAAGTCCAATGAAAAAAAGTAGGTTTGTAACTCCAGGAATAAAAGTAGGAATTAGGAAAGAAGGTGGGATTTTTAAGTAGTTTTATATGAAATACTACCTATTGGCGTTGTTCCTATGTTGGAATTTCTGAAAATTTTTTGCAGATCTACACCAATCATGACTCCTAGAACCCAAAACCACCCTCAGTAAAAAACTTTATATATATATCACTTCCTTCTGGACACGATAACTTCCACAATTCTACACAAATCTCTTCCAAACTGATACATAAAATCAAGGGGCATAAAATCTCAGTCAAGTTTGTTAATGGGCAAAATCGGACCAAGGGGATGGAAATAGGGTAGGGTTTTGTGAATACCGAAAGACACCCATAACTTCTTAATTTTTGTACATATCAAATCAGTTTAAAGTTTTTATTACTTCTAAAAATAGGACCAAAAATTTATGTATCACAAATCTTTTATAAAATTAAAAATGGGCTCAAGGGGCGCAAAAAATAGGGTTTTTGGAAGAAAAAAATTCCTAACTTCGTCAATTTTCAAGATATCAGATCCAATTAATTTTATTATACATCTCCTTAATACTATCTACAACTTTTAATTCACAAGTTTTTGATAGGACCAATTCGTGCCGCAAAAAAAATTAAAAACAAAAACAAAAAAAGGGGGGTGAAGAAGAAAAATTTCCATAACTCCATCAATTCACAAGATATAAAATCCTCATGAATTTATCATATATCTTCTTAATATTGTCTTAACATTTATACAGACAAGTTTTTGATAGGACCAATTCTTACAGCAAAAACAAATTAAAAATACATAGCGGTTGAAGATAAAAATCATCTTATTAAGGGTGTATTGAAATCCAAACTGCTTATTTTCTTACTCATTTTTAAATTCATTTTTGCTCTCAAATGCATCCAATTGATAGATTCTCTTTTTTAGAAACTATATAATGTACTGTTATGATCAATTTTTTGATAGAGGCAGAATATATTTCAAAAAATGATGTCAAAGTGGGCATTTTGAACAGAATTTCCCGAAGTGATTGTGTTAGAAACGAAAAATATTGCCCTACTGAGAAAATAATTGTTTATTAATCAAGTTTCAATTAATTGAAAGAAAAATCAAAACGCACGTTGCTTATAAATCTTTTCAAAAATCACGTCAGCAAGTTTCGTATTTTTTCTATTAAAAATGAATCTGAAAATGTGCCAGAAAATTTTGAGTTGTTGAGCATGGAAAAGTATTTTTTTGAATACCGCCTTAACATGATTCTGATAAAACCAGCTATTACATAAAAAAGAAATAAAAACTCGTCAAAAGCAGCCAGATAAAACTGTTAAAGTGGATTTATATCTAATCATGATTTAGTTTTTGGTTGTGCAATTAATATACTTAACTTCGAAATCTACCTCCACCTGTAGGCTGGGCCGGCAGGGATTTTTTTTCAATCTATTATACAATGACGCAAAACTCTTACAATTCAGACACATTTTAACTGTCATTTATGCAATAAAATGAAAAACAACAGTACACATGATATTTACTTTTCATAACTTAGAAAGTATTGAAAACAAAAAGCAAATTTATACTAACAATATATTTATAGGTTCATTAAAAGAAAAAAAAAAGATTGAAGATAGTTTGCTACAGATATAAATCAAAATATATCTGATGAACTTTTGTAAAGTATAGAGATTAGTTTTTCAAAATAAATATTATTCTGGTTGGTTTGACTGTTTAAGATTTTTATCCTTCTTTCAAAAGAAAAAAAAAATCATGCTAAATAAATGTACATCAAACTAATCTTCACTCCAGAAACATATCTTCAAAAATGCATCACTGAAATTACCCAAAAGTGTTGCCTAAATAGGACAAAAGATTTTTTTTATTAAAAAAACAAACAAGAAAAAAAAAACCCTTCTGAATTCTTCCTTTCCTCCTTTAGTCTGGGGGGGGGGGGGAGAAACCCTCCAGGCACACACTTTATACAACTTCATTTGTGTAATTTTTAGATGCATATAATTTAAGCTAAGCTTTGATTGAATAGCTCTTTTGCACAGCAATTTAGAAACAAACTCCATGGAATGGAGAAGACAAAATGGCTGATTATTCAATTTAAGACCTTTTCATCCCTCCTTTGTATACTTCCAATTTTTTCTTTGCATTTTTTCATTCATTCTGAGAATATCCAAAACTGCTTTAAAAAGAGTGGAATTCCACCCTTTGGGGAAGAACTGTTTCATGTCTGAAACTTAAGGTCAACCTTATCATGATTCTTCAATTATTAAGATTTTTTAGTTTGACTTGGAAATAAATTCAAATTTCCACCATCATCATTCACATTGCTATAGGAAACAATATTGCCTTGTTCCAACTTGAATTTAATCATAACAATATCAAAATTTACTAAAGTTTTTTTTTGTCTAAGATAAAAAAAATTGCCAAGAAATTGACACAAAATAGGAAAAAAACGCATTAAAAAATTTACGAAAAATTGAAAAACAGAAGGGAACAAAATTTACTATCTTGGGCTAAAAGGTTAAAACAAAATTCACTTTATGAATGCCACCATAAAATAGAGGAAAATTCAAAAATCACTGAATGAATTTTAAATAAACTTTTTTGAAAAGTGCACAAAGTTTACTATGCTGGGCTAAAAGATTCAAACTGGATTCCTTTTACTAATAGGGAAAAAAATCTCAACAAAATGCAGAAAAATACTAAAAATCACATAAAAAATTGAATAAAAAAGATATATATATATATAAAATGTAAGATTAACTTCAGACATACATGTACAATTACTGCCAAATCTAGTAGCTGTGCACACATTATTCTCTCTCAGCACACAAACATTTATTGTATAGATATAATACTAAATATTATGGAATTTGACAAAATAACCATCCTAATAATGAATATGCTTATTCAATTTGAATAAATTCTTACTGAATCTAATTTCATTCTCTAGACTTACTTCGGCTGTCAAGCCTGTAAGGGCAAACCACTTCATGTTGGGATCGGTCACATAGTGAACTAACTGCATTTTTTTCATCCTTGGATCCCTGGAGAACATTTTTATGGGTAACGAAAAACCTAAAAAATACACAAAAGAAAAGTCATATTTAAAAAAAAAGCATATCTATGTACATCTAATATTGTTTTTAAAGGATAAAAACACATTGCTGATGATCGTTACAAAAGCAACTTCCTACTACAGGGTGTGCCAAAAAATATATAGATCCAATTTACTCTCCAACTACTTGACCTGCCCAGCATTGTCTAGACACAGGATAATAATCTTAAATATAAATAAAATCAGTGTTGAATTTAGACATTTTTCTATAGGGGGGATTTATTTCTATAGCTTTGGGACGGGGGAAGGGCTATACTGTGGAGTCAGGAGGACCCGACACCAGTAGCAAAAATAATACAGCACAGCAGTGGCCACTACAGATTAATCTAACAAAATAAAAAAAAAATGCTGGGCTTAAGAAAATTGCTAAAATTTATTTTAGATTGCTAGTTTTTATTTATTTTCCTTCTAAATGCAAATTTTGCTTATTTCATAGATTACTATTAATTCTTATGATAGTAAATAGAAAACAACCCCAGCCTCACACATCTCTACAAGAACCCCCAAGAGGTAAAAATCAGGTGTTTTTTCTTCAAATAAATACAAATTGAACATAAAAAAAAATTATGGGAGCTCCTAATTGAATCTTTGCCCAAGGGTCTTGTGTTCATCAGGCCCCATGTAGAGTTATCCACAAGTCAAATAGAAAAAAAAAAAAAAAAATGACATCATAAATCTTTGGTGATAAAAGATTGCTATAAAAATAAAATCCATTTTCCTTTCCACTGGCTACATGAAACTGATAATGTAAGTATATATTAAAAAAAAAAAAAAAAAAGACTTGCAAAATGAAAAAAAAACTTAGAAAATTTCAACTGTCAGAAAGTTATAAGACATAATCACTTATCTCTCATAAAGGAACATCGCTACCACTGGCTACATGAAATTGATGATGTAAGTATATAAAAATAAATTTAAAAAAAAAAATGGACTTTCAAAATGCAAAAGACTTGCAAAACGAAAAAAAAATTTAGAAAATTTCAATTGTCAGAAAGTTATAAGACATAATCACTTATCTCTCATAAAGGAACATCGCTACCACTGGCTACATGAAATTGATGATGTAAGTATATAAAAATAAATTTTTAAAAAAATGGACTTTCAAAATGCAAAAGACTTGCAAAACGAAAAAAAAATTTAGAAAATTTCAATTGTCAGAAAGTTATAAGACATAATCACTTATCTCTCATAAAGGAACATCGCTACCACTGGCTACATGAAATTGATGATGTAAGTATATAAAAATAAATTTTTAAAAAAATGGACTTTCAAAATGCAAAAGACTTGCAAAACGAAAAAAAAATTTAGAAAATTTCAATTGTCAGAAAGTTATAAGACATAATCACTTATCTCTCATAAAGGAACATCGCTACCACTGGCTACATGAAATTGATGATGTAAGTATATAAAAATAAATTTTTAAAAAAATGGACTTTCAAAATGCAAAAGACTTGCAAAACGAAAAAAAAAATTAGAAAATTTCAATTGTCAGAAAGTTATAAGACATAATCACTTATCTCTCATAAAGGAACATCGCTACCACTGGCTACATGAAATTGATGATGTAAGTATATAAAAATAAATTTTAAAAAAAAATGGACTTTCAAAATGCAAAAGACTTGCAAAACGAAAAAAAAATTTAGAAAATTTCAATTGTCAGAAAGTTATAAGACATAATCACTTATCTCTCATAAAGGAACATCGCTACCACTGGCTACATGAAATTGATGATGTAAGTATATATAAAAAAAAAAAAAAATAAAAAAAAAATGGACTTTCAAAATGCAAAAGACTTGCAAAATGAAAAAAAAAAATTTAGAAAATTTCAATTGTCAGAAAGTTATAAGACATAATCACTTATCTCTCACAAAGGAACATTGCTACCACGGGCTACATGAAATTGATGATGTAAGTTTATAAAAATAAATAATAATAATAAAAATAGACTTTCAAAATGAAAAAAAAAAAAAAAAAAAAAAAATCCTAGAAAATTTCAATTGTCAGAAAGTCGTAAGACATAATCACTTCTCTCTCACAAAGGAACATCGCTACCACTGGCTTCATGAAATTGATAATGTAAGTATATAAAAATAAATAAATAGAAAAAAGGACTTGCAAAACAAAAACAAAACACCTAGAAAATTTCAAGTGTCAGAAAGTCATATGGCATAATCACTTATCTCTCCATAAAGGAACACCGTCATTATAACAAACTTTTTGATAAAAAGTAAAGTTAAATAACCCACTAACATAAAATTTTTCTCTTGGAACATCATTTGGTCATCAGAAATTTCTCTTTTCTTAAAGGTTTTAAAAATTACTGTAAATTTAAATTATTAATTTATTTTATTTAAAACAAGAAAGTCTGTTCCATATACGGATATAAAATATAAGATTGGATGATGCCAGATAATAAAAAACAAATTTCTCATTTCTGATAAATGGGAACTTAAAAAAAAAAAAAAAACTTAGAAAGTTAAAAAATTGCTGTATGAATTCCAAATAAACTTTATTGAAACGAGGACAAAATTTTCAATATCAGGCAATGAATGTGGATTGCTTTTATGAGTGGGTCAGAATCACTGGCAAACTTGGAAAATTGGTGAAATATGGAAATTGTTTTGTTAGATATACGAGTAAATAACAAAATTTCTAATAAAAAAAATTCAAAATTTGAGACTCGGGAGCATTTGGACCTGTCTTTGTATAACCGGAACCAAAATTCAATGCTGAACTGGGAAAATCAGGGGAGGAGATAGGTAAATTTTTCTGTTCAATATAAAAACCGATATTTTCAATATATATTCGATATTTTCAAAATAGTAAACTCACTGCTGACAATAAATATTTTCAAGCATAATATAAATTAGAAACTATAACATATTGCACTTAACATGAAAAACTTAAACAATGCATCTCTCTTTTCCTTCTTTCACTCAGAACAAAATTGAAGATTAACTAATACAGATACAATTTGCTTTATATACACACTTATGAAAAAAGGAAACTATAAGATCAAGTATCAAGAAATCTATAAAATAAAATTTTAAATACAAAATAGTTTTTTTAATTGAAGAATTTTAACATAAATGTAAGCTTGTCTTATTTTTTGTTCACTAATATGTTGTACAGTTTAGACTCATCTAAACAAAATCAGAAAAGATTCTTTTCTAATGAAGCTGTATATAACTGAATATCTAAATTAGACAGTTTACCTTTCAACAGCTGTTTTGAATTAAATGTCTCACATAATTATTAGGTCTACATTTAAAAATAAAAGCTTCAATACATAAAGCTTGAAAAAGATATTGGCTTTCTTCTTTGGGTATAAAAGTCACTGCCAGTGACAAAATTTCTTTATCTACAGAATAACATAGTCAATAACAGTTGAAAATTTCATTTATACTTGTCTTGGCTGAAAATATCAAAATTATCTTGCACAGTGATATTTTGAAAATGAATAATTAAATATACAAAATATCAAACATCTTGGCATTTTGAAAATAGATATCAAATATATGAAAATATCAAAAATCTTGATATTTAAAAAATAAATAATGGATACGCATCAAGATATATATCCTGATATAGATCCACTGATATATATCAATGAATCCTGCTTATAACTGCCGGAATTAGAGATAAGTTTGGCAGCTTATAGTACAGATGAAATGGGCTCAGCATAAGCCTGTGACCATGTGCCTGAAACGGGTTTAGGTTTAATTTTTATACCAGTTTTTGGGCTTGGACTCAAAGTGAAGGTTTTATTTATTCACAAATTGGAAAAAGGAAAAACTTGCTATTTGAGAAACAAGGATGTACCCTAAGTCATGAGTGTAAGAAAGAGGGGGAGGGGGCTCAGGGGTCTCAAGCCCCCTCCCCCCTCATTGGAAATAAAGTCTTTTTTTTTCATTGGATTAGCGTCTCCTTTATAGTGAAAAAATAGTTGTCATCAGACAAACAAGAAAGACCATGGCACTGCAATAGAGTCCTTATCAAGTTGCAATACCGCTGTTTACCCCAACATAAAAAAATTGTTGAAAGTTCTATCAGTGCTTCCCGTCTCAACAACCACTCCAGATAGAACATTCTCTACACTGAGACGATTGAAAACTTATCTTAGAAACACTATGCCTAATTTTCATCTTTCAAGACTTGCATTGATAAACATCTATTGAGAAATACAAGTAGATGCGGAATCCATTTTCGCAATGCAGAGCAGTACCTTGATGATGTCAAAATTGGTAAGTGCATTTTTTTTTTCTTTTTTAAGTACTATTACTGGAGTTTTTTTTTTTTTTTTTTTTGTACCCTTTGTCATATTTCACAAAATTGTAAAATTTACTTTATTGCTTAATGTTTACTTGGAAATAACATACTACATTTTTAATTATGAATAAAATTTATTTTTAATCTGCATAATTACTTATTAATGAGACTTTTATCCTTAATTGATTTTCTAAGTTTCACAGTTATTTTAAGCACACTGAGTTAGAAACTACTTGACCCCCCCCCCCCCCCCCACACACACACACACAATTTTTAAATTGCTATGCTACTGGTCGAAGTTTTACAAATTGGTTTGCAATCCTTTAACACTAGATTTATGTGAATTTGATTACATTAAAATGCATATTTTTCGTGATAACTTTTGTTCATTTCAATCAGCTACACTAAATTAGACAGCTGATAGAGAAAATGGGCTAAGTATATACAGAGTGTTTCGTTACCAGACCAACAAACTTTCAGGAAGTGCAGATGGCACAGAGGCGACTCAGAATTACATAGCAATGGAGGATTGGAAATGCAATCCAAATAAGGTAGAGGGGTTGTTGGGGTCTGAATCATAGTGATAGCAAATTGACATTTAAGGCTTAAAATAAGCCATGTAAGTCAAATAAGTTATAAGCTTAAAATAAGTTATGACTTTCCTGATAATGAAGTTCCCCAAAGTTTCTGCTTACATGCCTTGTTCTTACCATCTATGGTTTTGCATGTTTGAGGTAGTAGGGACATTTTGAAATTGCACATCTTTGTTGCTACAGCAAATGTCCAAATTAAGCCTGGTGTAGTTCAAAACATATGAGATTCTAGGTTACAAATGTTTCATTCACACATTACAAACCATCGGACAACTTCAGAACCAGGAAAGTCATGACTTATTTTAAGCTTATGGTCTTTAAATGTCAATTTTCTATCACTATGATTCAGCCCCTAACAACCCTAGTTATCTGTTAGGCTTGCATTTCCGACCCTGCATCGCTATGTGATCCCACATCGTCTTTGTGTCCCCTATACCTCCTGCAAGTCAGTCTGGTAGTGAAACACCCTGTGTGTGTGTATATATATATATAAATATGTGCATCATATTTGTAATATCTTTAAGGGGACCAGGTAAGCAAAATTTGGGGAAAAATCGATTTTGGCTTTTTATATTATTAAACAGTTTAAATTTTTATCTTTCCAACGATGTGTCACACATATTTATATATATATATATAAAAGAAATGTTGGAATTATTCATTCTTTCTAAGAGTACTTCACAGCTTAATGGCCATTTAAATCTTTAATTGACTTTTCTCAAAACTTGGATTTTTCATGTGTGTTCCTTTTTTTCAATATCAATTAAACTTAAGAACTCAGACTTTTTTTAATACTTATATTATGTTATATTGTATTCTTTAGCACAAAGATTTAATGATTTGTTGATAATTATTTATTTTAGGCAGTGAAATCTTATCAAAAATGCTAGTTTAAAAATGACTTTCAATAAATAATTAATTTTCAGTTTCACTTAGAAAGAAAATGGTCTGTTAAAATACATAAAACATGTTATTCTAACTACTCAAAAAAATCTAGAACTCTATCTTTCACCATTTTTGAGGAAAAGGTATTTAAAGTTGGTGGATTTAACATGGCGGAGATAAGGCTTTCCCGGTCCCCTTAAATTCATATTGCAAAATAAGCTATCTTTTTGGACGATTTCAAGCATTAAATTGAAAACCTGTCAAATTGATGGGTTCTGTAAACCCAGTGTTAAAAATCAGTTTGAAATAGAACTGAATTGTTGTGGATGGGATGCGAAGAGAAATACAGTAGAGCGCCGATTATCCGAACTCCAATTAACCGAACTTCCAATTATCCGAACAGCCTATTTCTCTCAAAAATTTTTTTAGACGAACTTCCAACTATCCAAACACCCTATTAGACCTGCATATCAGATTTCAAATGATGATGAGATTGTGGATGATATTAAAGACAAAAAAAAAATTGAAAACGAATGCTCTGAAAATGATTAAGGTCCACCATATAACGAAGCCTTTGAACGTTTGAATCAGCTATGAAATGGCTCGAACGGCAGAAGAATGTTGTTCCTATTCAACTAACGTATTTAAGATAAGAAGAATTCGAGATATGGCAGCATTGAAAAGAATGTCTTCTTTGAAGCAAGCAACAATCGAAAGCTCTTTTGTTTAAATTATAATCTCTGGAGTTCAGAAAATGAAATTAAAAAGTAAACAAAAAAAAAATAAAAAAGACAAAAATCAATTTTTAAACATGCCAGCATTAACTAGTGCTGTCAGTCTAAAGCATGGATAAAATGTGAAGATTTTAGTATAGTCAGGAACATCCATTAAATTGTCTATCCATTTATCTGAATTGCTTATCCGAACTAGAGTCCGTCCTGACTTGTTCAGATAATTGGCGCTCTACTGTATTCTATCTGATTCTGAAGCCTTGGTGCAGTGAGTGTTAGTAACATAAAGAAGCTGCTTGATATATCCCTTGTCAATCCTAGCTTTTGGTTCAAAATTTTGAGAATGACTGGAAAACAGAACTCATGCCATAGTTCCACAATGATATTTGAAAAGAATTTCAAATTCAAGTTTATAAGTTGACAGTAGTTTTTCAATCTTAAAAGGAATACTTTGTGTGCATCCAGTGTATAAGTTCTGATTTATTCTTGAACAAAACAGTACTTTGTTTATTGATAAAATAAAATTTAATGACAATTTGTAAAAATAATTTAGTGGCATTGAAGGAATGTATCCTTTCCACTCAACAGAAAGTGTTATCGTGATAAATCCACCTCTTGAACTTTAAAAAAAGAAATATAAACACTAATTTTAAATATCATAAAAATAAATAATAAAGGTTATAAAAGAAAATAACACTACTAAACCTACCATTATCTAGATACCAATGATAAACTGAGTCATCGGACACAATAACTATAACTGAAGAACTAATCCAAGTCCAAAAACTGATGCTGAAATTCAATGAACATCGATGCAAAGATTTGCGACTTCTCAAATCATATACTTGGAAAACAGAACCAGCTGAGAAGAGAACAAGATTGTTAAAATAACATATTAAGATTTAAAATTACAACATAGAAAAACGAAATCAACCTTGCTATAAAAACACATTTTATAAAATGGAAAATAAATTCAAATATTAAATATTTTAATGCGTCTTTTTCTTTTTTATTCCTTTTTTGTTACAAACATGTATTTCAAGATATGATTACATGAATAGACAAAAATTACAAAGATTTATTTATTGACTGCAACTCCAAATTATCACTTACTGCAAAAAACATTATCAGTGACAATATCGAGATGAATTCAAATAGCTAACAACAGAACAAAAAGAAAATGGTATAGAACATAATGATGAATATGATTATATGCCTTAAGGGGCTTTTCAGTCACGTGATGACGCTTGTGTGCTAATGTTAATCCTACGGGAGTGTTCTTTTAAAATATCTTGTTTGCATTTTAATACTTATTCATTTATTTTATGTTTTTTGTTTTATTTATTCAGCTGAGGCAGATCTCTACAAAGGCTGTTTTTTACTTTTTCAAGTTTGGTTGCAGAATTTTTTTTTCTTTTTTTTAATGAGCATATTTTTTTGGAACTGGTTTCAAAAGTGAAAGTATCCTCAAAAAACTGCAACCAAAATTGAAAAATTATAAAAGGGTCTTTGTAGAAATCAACTTTGGCTGTCCAATTGGGGAAAAAAAAAAAAAAAATATATTGTAATGCAAATGAGATAAAACATGCTTATAGGATTAACATGAGCACTCGAGTGTTTTTGTGTAACTGAAGTAGCCTTTTAATGAACATGTGCCAAGGTTTACTGATTTTGAATATCATAATTTTATGCAAGAAACATCACACTGTTTATGAGTTTAAAAGTCAAAAATTCTTAAGTGCAGTATTTCAGTCTTTTACTCTAGGTAATTATAAATACTAACTGAGGTCTCTTCAATATATAAATTATATATGAAATATTACATAAATCTTAAAACCTGATTAAAGTTGTGAAGGTTTAAACTTTGCAACTCGCAATGTTAAACAGCCATTCAATCATTGCAAAACAGACTGCAATGCAGATAGTTTTTAAAGCACAATTCTAAAACCACTTTTGGAATGACTGTAATTTTGGATTTGCGTATTTGAAGCTTCTAAAAATCAATTCCTGTTTAAAAAGGTCATATGTTACACAATATTTTTTTCAAAATTTAATTTTGAAATTATACATACAGTCGAACTTGCTGAATATGAGCATGGTTAAAACGAGCAACTGGCATGTTAAGAATGACTCATCATTTAATCTATATTAAGATTTTCATGCTTTGTACTAGTTGCAAAAACAGGATCACGGCTAATGTAGTCCATCTCAAATGTTTAAGCACTCAGCAAATCTAGTTAAAAAATTTTGAAGAAAAAAATGTATGAAGCCAATTTACAATAAATACTAAACATTTAATCAAAATAAAATAAACAACTTTTGTTGGTTGAAATAAAAATTACATTAATTTTTATTTAATTAACTTTTTTCTTGGAGAAACATTGTCTCAAAAGTTTAAGCACTTTATGCAAAATTTTTTTTAGAAACATGAAATTGGACGAGTGTAATGACATTGTATTCCAGTTTTGTAAAAGTACAGCATACTCTCTGTAAGGCAGACTCAGTGTAAGCCGGAAATCTGTCTAACTCGGAAAGATTTTCAAGCCCCTGCGAATCCATAGACATAGAGTAAAAAATTTGTCTAAGGTGGAATATTGTCTACTGCAGAAAATTTTCGTGGTCCCAATCGATTCCGCCTTAGACAGAGTTTACCATATAAAAGTGGAGAAATCATTTCCACTCATTTTATAAATGCCGAAGGATAAATAATTCACAAAAGGTGAGATTTTAAAAGTTTTTAAATCAAAATCACAAAATAAAACTGTTTCTGAAATTGCAAAAATTTTAAACTGATCAAAGCAAGGTATATATCAAGTACTCTCTAGAAATGATAATTTCAACCAGAAACCAGACTGTTCAGACGGATCAGAGAATACGAATTTATGTTTAGACAAAATATATCCCTAGGGCAAATTAAAAATAATCTTGATGTACAGGTGTCCAAAGACATTGTACATAGATGTATTAAAGAATGTGATTACATCATACTAAAGAAAATGGCTCATAAAGTGTGTTTCAAACTACACCACAAACAAGAAAGAATGAACTGGGCTAAAAACCCATGTTCTGTGGGGACAAGTGGCTGACTGTTTTATTCAGTGATTTGAAAAATGGAACTTAAATAACCCTAATGGGTAGAACACATATTGCAGGGTTCCCAACAAAATTTGTCTGGCAATTTCCCTGACTTTCCATGGCCAAATCTAAAAAAATTCCATGGCCAAACATGTATATAATGAAATTTGTTATTTATTTCTGCATTCCTTTGACAAAATTAGTGATTTTTTTCTGCAATCGCTCTTTGAATTTCTCGAATTATTTTGCGTTTATTTGATGAATTTTGAGATTTTTTTTCACCCCAAGATAATTTGATGAATTCTGCATCATTTTTCATCCCAGACTTTTCCATAACTTTTTTTTTAATATTTGTAAATTCCCTGACTTTTCCTACATATTTTTAAATTTCCCTGACTTTCCATGTCACTGGGAACCCTGTATTGGCCTGATCTACGAAAGGCACATCATTAACTCCATTGTTATTGTAATTCATATACAGCCATAAGAATATTGTAATTCATATACAGCCAATAAGAATTGTAATTCATATACAGCCAATAAGAATTGTAATTCATATACAGCCAATAAGAATTGTAATTCATATACAGCCATGTCACCATAAAAAATATTGGACGATGAATTACCTGCAGTTGGCTAATAGAAAAAGGCCTTAAAATTAATTTATAAATAAGTTCTAAAACTAATTAATAAAATATTGTACTGTTAACAACTGTACTGGAAACACATCTGTGTCCAAAATTTTATAATCCTATCATGGAAGGAATGAACAATTGATTAAAAAATTCCATCTTTACAAACATGATCCAAGTTAAGTTAAATAAAAGATTATAGGGGAAAAAGGAAATATAGAAGAGGTGGGAGACCTGTATTTAGCTATTTTTATCACCTAAAAAGTGAGAAAAGTACTCAAATATAATCTTTCTCACCTTTAACAGCAATGATCGGCATAACAGGATTCATTTGGGCACAATCAGCTACTGCTTTATAGGTTCGAGATTTTGAATTATGGGGGTTTAACACAGTGATAGCAGTGCCATTTTCTAAATTGGACAGCCTATTAAAAAAAAAGAAACTTTTAATAAGGTCAGCAAATGAATTAAAGCATTTATGAACATACTCAAAGATTAACTAAAAACAAGAAATTTTATTTCAGTCTAAAGGGAGATATTAGATTAACCCATTGATTTAGATTATTCATTTATTATGTTTTACCTAAAGGATAAAGAAACACAAAATTAACTACAGAAAGGTGCAAAAGTAAAGAATTTATGAACATACTCAATGATTAACTAAAAAAAAAAGAAATTTTATTTCAGTCTAAAGGGGGAGATATCATTACATCAACTCATTGTGTGTTATTCATTTATGTTATAAATGATAAAGAAATATAAAATTGACTACAGAAAGGCACAAAAGTAAAGCATTTCTGAACATAATCAAAGAATAACTAAAAACAAGACAAATTTTATTTCAGTCTAAGAGGGAAATATTATCACATAACCCTTTGAAGGATTGTGGTATATCATTTATAACATTTAAAATTTAAATAGCCAACTGCCAAAACTGCACTAGAGTTTTTATGGAAAAAAAAAAAAAAATAATAATAATAACAAAAAACTGTGTTAGATTCTTTATCAATTTATTACAAATAAATAAATAAACAAAATTGTCTACAAAAGAGTGCAAAATTAAAGTATTTATGAACATGCTCGAAGATCAAAACTGCACCAGAATTTTTTAATAAAATTTACTTTTCTAATGTACATAAAGAAAAAATTATGAAGATTTATTTATTTTCAAATCAATTTCTTCAAAAATTCTGGTGGCAGCCCATCATTTCAACAATTTAGCAACAGGATTGCATTGTTATCTGAATATGTTTACAGGGTTGGTTGGCCAGATCTCAAATTCCCTTTAATATTAAACATATGGGAGTGGAATGCAATTTTATTTTTTAAATATCTCAGCAGGAAATTAATAAAGTTGAACCTGGTAAAGGCACGTTTCAAGGGAATAGACAAAAGTCACATATTAAGCAGGATTACATATTAAAGGTGATTTGTATAACGTTGCAAGAGCTCAGCTTATTTACACATTTAATCATATAAATGAATTTTAGAGCTTTCATTTACATGCTTACAGTCCAATATTGTGCCTTTTAAGTATATTTAGATTAAATTTTAATTGTATTCAACTTTAACTCATTGATCCTTTTTATAGGACCAACTGGATTAATAACGGAAAATAAATATGGATTCCAACATTGGTTCGATTAATACAATACAACTAAAAATAAAACAAAAATAATTTTCTTACTAATTTTTTAAACAGGAAGAAAATAATTATTAAATCTTTGAAGCAAAACCCAGTTTTTAAAATCGTATTTAATACTTTAATGCATACCATTAAAATCTGTCCTTTTTAATATAAGAAAAAAACTATTCTTATTAATCTTTGTGTAAAATATATTGTTATATTGTTAGCATAGAAAAAGCATTTGTTTAATCTTTACAAGCTTCATTTTTTGTTACCTAATATGCCTTATAAAACACAGTAGTGATGTAACATACTAATGAAGAATGTTCATATAATCCAAGCGATTCAATTCATAGTTCACAAAAATAATTGTTGAGGGAGAGCAAATTATTCAAGGTAACACCTTTCAATATATTTCATGAATTAAAAACAGTATATTTTCACATATTATGTTTTGAAGCAAAATAAAATTGAAATGTTTTATTTTTGTGTTAGTTAATTAAGAATAATCACCAGCAAGAGAACATTTTGTAGATTGTTATTCACAGTCCGACTATATACATAATTTACATTTGTACATCATATTTACAAAGAAATATTTGCGATTAATACTTATATAAACATTATTTGTTCTTCTCTGGGAATGCAAGCTAATACTTTCATAAATCATGAAATTAATTTTCTTCTGTTTTGGAAGACCAAGAAATAAACTGCAGCTTGCTTGCTGCAATCGAATTTACATCATTAAAAAAAAAAAAAAAAAAAAAAAAAAAAAGAACAAATATTTAATATCAATTCTCCAGTAGAACACGTGGCCCCTGGCACCTCCAGTCTAGCTGAAAGAGGCTTGCGAAAGGGAGATGAGAAATATTCCACACATACATTTATAACATCAATAACAGATATGATCTTAATAAGATATCTGTTAATAGATATCTAAGATAATATAAGATATAATAGATATCTTAATAATTTTTAAGACCTATCTGGGTAACCTGAATTCATATATCTCTCTACTACAGCAAAATCATACACAAAACTAGAGAGAAAGAATGTTAGGAGGCAGGATCAAAGAAGAATTGCAGTTTTGCTAATTTAGCAGGGTTTTGTTTTATTCAAATATCTTCTACTATTTCCGATTAGTAATTTTTGCATTAATTAATCTGTATTAAATACAATAAATAATACTATTCAGAAACAGTGTTTATTATCTGAATAAAAAAAATTTGCTAAATTGGAAACACTCAAGAAGAGAGAATGAATTTGAGTCTTAAGTGGGATTTTTTTTTCCTCAAAGGAATGAAAATTTATTGCATATTAAGCAGGATTGCGTAATAACTGTTTGCATATTAAACATATATTTTTGCATTAGTCTTATGGGCAATGTTCAAGGGATCGGAAAAAAACATGCTTATTAGCCGTGAGCATCTTAACTGGGTTCGACTGTATTTTTTTACACTTCTTAAAAAATGTCTTGTTTTTTCTTAGTTGTCAAAATATTTCTAAAATATAAGCTTAATTTTATCTGACATGTTAAAATCTTACTCACAGCTCATATGATTATAACGCATAAAATATTAAATTAAGCATAGATTTTAGAAACATTTTGACAGCTAAGAAAAAACTAGACATCTTTTAAGAAGAATACACAGGAAAAAGGAGTAAAAAATATAAATTTCCTGAGGAGATATTTGAAAAATAGAATGCAGTTCACACCCATAGATTTAACATTAACAAGGTGAATTTGAGATCTTACTGACCAACTCCTTTAAGGCAGCGTTTCTCAAACTATGATTTAGGAGGTCTGTTATAGCAGCCCACTTAAATTTACGAAAAAAAGTAAAATTCAAATTAAGTGAATATCCCGTACTATAACTGAAAATTGCAAATTTTTTTAAATGACACATGGCAATTGGCAAAGTGGTTGTTGAATAAAAATTGAAAAATGCTGCAGTAACTCTTTTGCAATGAATAGTAAATATAAGATATGCAAATCGTTCAATTTTGACACCATAACTTTAGAACAGAAAATTTCATCTTATTTTACTGCAGAGTCTCAGTGATTAAATAATATAATAGTGGTGCCAAAACATTAACAGGATCATATTTGATGCTCGTCCCAAAAAGGGTTAAGGCATTTCACAGAATGAAAAAATTCAAATGAGCATTTTTACAGGAAGAAAAAAATATTAGGCTCCTTATTAATTCTGTATCTGAGAGCCAAACTATAGTAAGTTGCATTTCACTTATTTTTCAAGAGAAGTAAAAGTACAATAGTTTGGCCTGAAGGTGAGATGTGATTTATGATGTTCTAAAACAGAATATCTCTGAAATCACTTATAATACAAATATAGAGATAGTTTGGCTCGAAAGAACAGTTTCCTTAGTATAAAAAGCTGTTAACATAAAATGTGTCATTTTTGGACTTACGATAGTTTGATTCTCAGGTATAGAATTTATAACATACAAAATAAGAAATAAATAAACACGAACTTGACAACAGAAAGATGCAAAAGGTTAGAATGATAAGCATTAACCACTTTTTTAAGTATGAAAAAAAATTATGTATCATACATAATACACTGATTTTAAGTGTGTAATCAAAAATTTTCATACAGTACTGAAATCAGTACACTCATACAAAAGATGTAAAAATAAAATAAATTCAAAAGTTATTTTTTAAATAAAAAATAAATCAGAATTTGAATTAAATATATATATTTTTTAATTTAAATTGGATTTTTTCTTTTTCCCCTGTATGGCAATATTCAGTGGCTACCAAGAATTTTAGGTTTCCAAAAACAAACCTCTAATTAGATGACATTAAGAAGCATATTGTATATTTTCATGCTTTAATTAATAAAATTATAATTAGAAATTACAGAATAGAATAGACCAAGAAACAATTTCATGAGTTAGCAGAACATGTAACATATCAAGCAAATATCAATTTATAGCAGCACTTTTTATACTATATGTTGTAAAATCATTGTAATTTGGAGTCCTGCATCGAATTGGGTAACATGAGTTTACCGGGACTATGGACTCGAGTCATGTTGGGTCAATTATTGCTAATTTTTTTTTTTTCCCAGTGCAAGCCGGATTCAGGTGGAACATATTTTTTAAAAAAAGTCTAGAATATTTTAAAGATGAAAAAAAAAAAACTACATATAGGAACATTAATGAGTATATATATATATATATATATATATATATATTTCATTTTTCAACATAAATGATAAAATTGGTGTTATTACTTTTTTTTTTTTTTTTTTTTTTTTTTTTTTTTTTTCCATTTCAGGTTGATTTTTTTGGTTTTCTGGTCTGGCTTGAATAAGGTTCACTTTAAATAGAATTTTCAGGTTCAGATTGGGTTATGCCCAACCAGCATAGGACTTTATTGTAATCACACAAATTTAAACTTACACAAGTGTGGATTCTAATTTAAAAAAATTGTGATACAATAATGTTTCACATTAGTTAATTCCCACATACACACAGAATATATATATAATCATAAGAAAGTCAATTAATAGATCTGACGAATTTTAAACTTACGAATGGCGAATACAGATCCATTGATCAGATGTCATAGTTACTCGAGGCCATGTTATATGTTCCAGGGGGATGCCAACATGGGTTAGCTATAAAGTTTTAAAACAACAAAATAAGTTACTTTGACTCTTATGTATCAATGGCAGTTGGGTAAAGAAAGAAACTGGTTATGACTAAACAATATTCACGAACTTGCATTTGTAATTCATTAATAGCTAATTTCCTAAAGTGTCATTTTTCAAACAACAAATAAATAATCAGGGTTCGGTGATATATATCTGATATTTATTTTCAAACTATCATGAAGTTTGACACTATCAATATTTTTGTATATTTGATATTTATTTTCATAATATTGTATAGTATATGATATTTTTAGTCAAAGCAAGTGTAGATAATTTTTTGTAACTATTACTGACTGTGTCGTTCTGTAGATAAAGAACTTTTGTTCTGGCAATGACTTTTTTAGCCCCTCCCCCTAAAAAAAATATATATATATATAAACCATTATAAACTAATACAAATTATCAACGAATGTGAATGTAT
The DNA here is from genome assembly GCA_963932465.1 of Maratus speciosus. Taxonomy (NCBI): domain Eukaryota; kingdom Metazoa; phylum Arthropoda; class Arachnida; order Araneae; family Salticidae; genus Maratus; species Maratus speciosus. The sequence goes on from OZ010797.1 coordinate 107,089,361, forward strand.
AATATATTATATCCAAGTACGTTTGTAGCTAAATTTTTAAATTTAGAACCAATAATTATGTAGATATATTTATTTAGACAAGGTATTAAAAGAACTGTAATTTAGATAAGTTATGTAAAGCTTCATTAGGAAGAACTTTTTCTGTTTTTGATTTTGTTCAATTTAAACTACACAACTGGTTAGGGAATGAAAAAAGAAACAATCTTACATTTATATTCAATTTTTTCAATAAAAACAAGTTATTTTGTATTTAAAATTTTGTTGCATAAAACATAAAATTTTCTTAAAACTTGACAATAAATCCAATAGTTTGTTTTTTTGTGAGTGTAAAAAGCAAATTGTATCTGTTTTCAATTAATTGATTTTAAATTTTGTTACATAAGTAAAAAAATATTGTTTTTATTAAGTTTTGATGTAAATACAGTATGTTTTAGTTTCCAATTTACATTAGTTCTCAAAACATTTTTAACCCTTCACTGCACGATGTGCCACATCTGGCACATACCTAAAAACACTGTAATTCTCATTCTGTGCCATGAATTTGGCCAATATGATCTCTATTCCTGATCAAGAAAAGTCCAAAGAATGGAATAACACTTATTTTGTCCATGTCAGATGGATGCATTTGACAAAAAATTAGAATTTGTTCTTCGGAAACAAAAAAAAAAAAAAATTGATCCTGCTATTAAGGTAAAATTTACTTGCATTATTTTTACTGAATACTTAGAAATATTAATACAGTAGACTCCCTCAAATCCGCACAGCTTGGGACCAGAGGTTGTACAGATTTTAGAATTTTGCGGATTTCTGGTCACTGATTTGTTTACATTTTTGAAACATTAATTTGATTGATAATTAAGTAAGGGAAATTATAATGAATTCTTACAATAAAATGAAACATTAAAATAAGTAAAATTTTAAAATAATTTATTAGTTTAAACATAAGTAATTATTAAAATAATTATGTAAAATAAAAATTTAGAAAAATATTAAATTATTACGGATGACATCGATTCAATTCGATTCTAAAACTCCTATCCTGCCCTTTAGCGGTAAAGTGATCATAAGATCAATACGTCATCATATAGATATGCTAATTTATATCAAAATCAAAAGTCATGTAAATTTATTTAGTAATAAATCAGCTGTAATAACCAAAAGAGAATGATTAACAAAAAATTTAGTAAAAAAAACATTGCGGTAGTAGCTGATTTCGGCGCCATCTTGAATTTTGTTCCTGCAACTTTGTAAATTTCATTGTTTACATCTGAAAAAATATGCAGATTTTAGGCGTTCGTGGATTTTAGGGTCGCAGATTTAAGGGAGTCTACTGTATAAACAAAGTTGCAGAGTGTTAAGCAGATAAAATTAATTAATTAATTTAAGCTCATTTAGTTGTAAAATATAGCAATACAATATTTAAAAACCCTAATTGTGTTGTACATAGGGTGCACGCCATAAAATATCAAATTTTCGCTGAAAATTTGAAATTTAAATTTTTTTACTATTTTTCCCATTACTAGCCCGACATATAGATTTCAAATAATTTTTTTCATAAAAATAGATAAAATCGTGCAGTGAAGGGATAATCATCAATAAGTTGATTATTTTGAAAATATCATATTACATATAAAATATCGGATACATATCAAAATATTAGATATTTTTGAAAATATCATGATATTCACGAACCCTGTGAATAATGTAAAAGCAGTCTTTTTTATTTAAGTATGATTCTATCTCTTAATTATTATCAATATCTTTATTTATTAACTAACAAGGAGAGAGCCAACCTTGTTAAGCACAGATTTTGATTATTTTAATATATGGTGTAGGGTAGAGACCCATTAGTCTCTGGTTGAACTGATTTTATTAAACGCTCCTTAGTTCTTGGGAAACCGGGGAGTCTAATAGTAGTACACAACTTAAATGCTTACTTTGTAATTAAAAGGATAGGTTGGTCGTAGCTGAGTTGGCATGGTGTTTTCCGGCTGATCCGCGGGCCCAGGTTCGATACCGGGACGCGCTACATTTGTTTTTCTCTTTTTATTTTATAAATATATTCGTAAGCATAACTTTCTAATCTCATTGTCAATTAAAATTTATAATATTGTATATTAATTATAATTTTAACCTATTTAATTTTTTACTTTTAACTAAATAGTTGTATAAAACATCATAAAACTGTTTATTTTTTTAAAATCACTTTTAAAATGTATTTCATATATTCTTTATCGATGCAATGATATTGAGCAATTGTGTCAATTCGTGATTTTAAAGAAACATCATTTATGCATTGCTTTAACAAAGGAAGTCAATGCGATAATACTATTATTCTGTTTTTAAAGTAACAAGCATAATTATATTAAAAATTAGCATTAGAATTAAATTACAACCAATTTTTTCATATTAAAGATTTTTAAAACGTATGCTTGCACTTTCAATTATTTTGCTTTCCCCGTTATCTCCTTTCTGCTTTTATTTTTATTTTATTTTAATATTCTTTTATCATAACTAGATGCCGCCAGAACAGATTTGTCACGATTTTGGAATTTTCATCTTTCAATAATAGATCCAGTTTCTTTTAAAACCTCTTTAAAGGATGAGAAATAATAGTTTAAAAATAAAAAATTATAAATTTAAGTTTGTTAACATTATAATTAATGTATGATATTGAAATTTTTAATTTAAATTATTAAATTATAATTATAGGTGTATTTATAAAACAAAAAATGAGAAAAACCAATGTAGCGTGGTCAGGTACCGAACCCGGGCCCACAGATCAGCCACCAGACGCCGTAACAACTGGGCTACGACCAACCTATCCTTTTTGTTACTAAGTAAGTATTTAAGTTGTGTACTATTATTAACCCCCCCCCCCCCCTTTCGGTTTCTCAAGAACTAAGGAGCGTTGGATAAAATCCGTTGAACCTGAGACTAAGGGGTCTCTACCCTACAATGCTACAACATATATTAAAATAATCAAAATCTGTGATTAACAAGGTTGGCCCTCTCCTTGTAAGTTAAAAGTAGAAACTATGCAAATGTTTTAAAAATATTTTAAAAAACGATTTTTCAAATTACCGTAGATAATATCTTTATAATGCAAACTTAAAAACATGAAGTTGTGTGTTATATAGAATTACGTTATAAAGATCTTCTACTGTGTTTGGTTTGGACAAATATTTTAATATTCATCCAGCCTAAAGCTATGACCAATAAAATTACCTGAAGCAATTCTGTAATTCGCAATGGAGTCCTCATTCCATGTTGCTCCTTTCGTCTGAACATCATCGGAAACAGATAATTGAAGACAAATGTAATCTAATGATGATAATTTATACACATATTAACAATCGAGAACAAATATGCAACGAAATAAACAATTAATTTTATTTTATTTTAGAGGTTACCAAAAATGAACTGTAGAACGATCAGTCACACATAAAAAAAAAAAGGCTAAACCTGTGGCTATACAATCCATGAAGGATCAGGACATACAGTGCCCAACCCTGTCCACCTAAAGATGAAAATAAGGAATTTTGCTTAGTCTAGCAGCCACTGGCCGGTAGGTCGATTTTTTTTTTAGTACACAGTTACTGGCTAGTGAGAATAATTTCTTTAGTAGCCAGTACGTACATTTATGTCACTGAATATTTGATTTTAAAAATATACATAATGAGTTTACAGTAAACATGTAATTTATGTATTAAATAAAAATATTTTAACTTATATTGTTTTCAATAAACTTGAGATACTAATTTCCAGTCTATTTTAAAATAAGTTCGCAAAGTTATACACAACATGCTTATGTAGCTAACTACATAAGTCCCACTAAGCTTAAGTACTTGTGTAGCTAACTACATAAAAACCTTTCATTATTTTTCTAGAATTAAGATATGACAATAATAAAATAGGTGTGTTTATCCACAGACTAGCAGGTGTGAGAATGAAAAGATCATCAAATTGCCGGTGCAATGTGAAATCAGAAACATTTGAGGTGTAGGGAAAAAGGGAATGGGGAAATATCAAATCGGAAAATCCTGCATTTGGCCGGTTCTTTAGATAATTTTAATCCCAGTTTTTAAAATTTAATCACCGAGTCCGAGTGATGACCGACGAGAACTTATTTTCATCTTTATGTTCACCCCTGGATTCCAAGGTGGCATAGAGTTGTACATTTTGTGTCCAAAACAAAGTCTATGATTTATTATTCCACAATTATGAGATAAACAAAACTTTTAGAAGATTGATTCTATTTATTTTATTACTCAGTCATCTAAAAATTAACTGTGTTACTTTATTTACATGAAAAAGGATGCTGACCAATAATTACCCCAGAAGTGACCAAGAGTTACCCCATTTCCGGGGTAATTCTTGGTCATTTAAAAATTTTAATTATAAGTGCATATATATTTAACTAAGCATTTTATAGTATAGCCATCAGAGGGGGCTTATTCCACAAAAAAATTTGGAACAATACCTTTAATAGTTTTTATAATAATTAGATGTTGATGCTTTTTGACCAGGAATTACCCCGGGTGACCCTAATTAACATAAAGAATTCATTTATCTTTTTTCATATACTGATAGAAGTATAAATTGTACATAAAAATCAATAATAATAAGTACGTAAATAAAATGTTTATATATACATAAATAAATATATAAATAAACATAAGTGTTCATAAGGTTTGTTTTCACAGCTGATTATATCATAATCATTTGGCAACAAATTTCATTTTCTAAAATCCAAACAGCACCAAGCTTTTTAAAAAATATATCTAGGCCCCTATAGTGGAGAAGCACCTTATCTGCTACAATAATATAAAAACAATACGTTAAAGCACTACTTTTATGTTAACCAGGCAGGCACAGGTGATATATCTCATTGTCATCATTCGTATTGCATTCATTTCATTTAAAACAAAATCCTTTAACTTGTTTCATTTAAAATACATAGGTATAACTGTTGAGCAGATGATATTATTCTTTAGCTCCAATTTGTTATAAATTTATTATTGCAAAACTAGAATGAGAAAATAAGATACTGGCAATTTATTCTTTTATTTGCAGAAATTTATTACACTAGCTCTTGCTAAGCTTATTTTATATAAAGGAATGAACAATTCAATTACTTAAACCAAATTATTGCATTACAAATTATATTAGATTTAAATATAATTTTAAATAAAATGCTTTTTATGCCAGATAAAAACTTGCTTTTTACAAATTTACTGTACTTAAATTTTTATAAGCCTAATGAATTAAATTTAGAAAAAAATTATTTAGCAGATGTCATATTCGCCCCATATTGGCGCGATTTTTTTCGGTTGCCAATTTGGCGAAAACATCAATAGCATAAACAACATAATCCGGGTTACCACATCAAGCAAAATAACAACACTTTGGCGCCAGTTAAGTACCTGTTGCCTATATGATATTGGCGACAGAAAAAAATCGCGCCAATATGGGGCGAATATGACATCTGTGCCTTTTGTTGTTGTTGTTTTTGCTTATATTCTTAAAGAAAATATCTATAGAAACTTTCTAAATTATGTTCATCTTAGATTTGAATAGCGTTTTTAGTCATTTTAAACATTTAGAAAATGTATGATTTTAATCATCGATTTAAAAAAAAAAACAATTGCTTAAAATCATGATTTAATCGCCAACTTAAGAAAAACAGCTGATTAAAATCATGATTTAAAAAATCAGTTGATTAACATAATGATTTAAATCGTTGACATCCTACTAAAATCAATGAAAGCCAAGCATTCGTCTGTCAAACTGAATGATCATTGCTTTGCTATAAAGAAAACACAGGTTGTTTTCCCTTATTTTGATTGATATTTGTTTAAATAGATAAATAAATAAAACAAAACAAACAAAAAAAAAAACTATGTTCTCTCAAACAAGGCCAAAAAAGATCACATTTTAACAATGCTGAGAAAGAAATGAGCTTAAATACATATAAAATGGAATTACAAATGCATCCTGAGATTAATATTTAGAAAAACTAATATTTATTATTTTTATAAAATTGTAAGATCAATGAAAATAGTGCAAAATTTAAACAAACTTCCAGGCATACACTGCCAATTGCTATGTTTCTTCCAGGTCTTTATATTGACTGAATAACTATAGACTCATATATATATATAGGGTAGATGTGCCAGTAATGGACACCCTTAAGGAATTTCTTTAAAAATTATTTTTTTATTAATAGTTATAATTATTATATTCCAGTTTTTTCAATATTATATTAACCTATCAACAATATTTAACCATTCTTATAGCCTCATTTCCCCATATGAATAGAAATTTAATTTTAAATAAGAGAAATATATCAAAACACCCAAAAGCCCAGTAATGGATACCCTCTGGCCCAGTAGTGGATACCCTCTGTTCCAGCAGGAGTGCAGAATATGTCCGATCCGGCGATCTAGGATCGGGGGAAATTTTAACCCCCGGGGGAAATTTTTCAGAAACGTATACAATTGATTTCGATTTTAACAACGAATTCCATAATTCCCTGAGATAGAACAATTTCAGTACAAATAAAAATATCCGTATGGCGACCTTCACAAAATCGATCTCAGAATAATATGTACCGTATATCAAGGGTGATTATATTCTGAATTTTCAGAAAGTTTAAGACATTCGGTTCCGAAAAAAAAAAAAAAATGGGTCGTCTGAAAATTCGGACATAAAACTACCGCGAATTTTTACGAATTACAGAAAAAACGCGAATTTCGTCACAAGATCGCAAAATAACCGCACATTTCGTCAGAAGATCGCGAAAAAACCACAAATTTCGTCAAAAGATTGTGAAAAAACCGCAAATTTCGTCAAAAGATCGCGAAAAAACTGCAAATTTCGTTAAAAGATCGCGAAAAAACCGCAGGTTTCTTCAAAAGATCGTGAAATAATCGCAGGTTTCGTCAAAAGATCGTGAAATGAATGCAAATTTTGTCAAAAGATCGCAAAATAAATGCACATTTCACCAAAAGATCGCGAAACAATCGCAAATTTCGTCAAAAGATCACAAAACAACCTCGAATTTCGTCAAAAGATCACAAAGCAACCTCGAATTTTGTCAAAAGATCGCAAAACAACCGCGATTTTTGTCAAAACATGGCGAAATAACCGCGATTTTCGTCAAAACAGGCCGAATAACCTTCTATTTCGTCAAAGAAAAGCGAAAAAAAAACACAAATTTCGTCAAAAGATTGCGAAATAAATGCAAATTTTGTCAAAAGATTGCGAAACAACCGCGCTTTTCGGGCAAAATAACTGCAAATTTTGTTAAAATATCGCAAAAAATCTGCAAATTTCGTCAAAAGATCATGAAAGAGTCACAAATTTTGTCAAAAGATCACGAAAGAATCGCAAGTTTCGTCAAAATATCACGAAAAAATCACAAATTTCGTTAAAAAATCGCAAAAAACTACAAATTTTGTCAAAAGATCATGAAAGAACCGCAAATTTCACCAAACGATCGCAAAACAACCGCGAATTTCATTAAATGATAGCAAAACAACTGCGAATTTTGTCAAAAGGAAGGAGAAATAACCGCAAATTTCGTCGAAAGATCGCGAAATAACTGCGAATTGTGTCAAAAGATCCATGAAAAATACATAGTGTTGGGAGTGGATTTCCCCCACTCTGCTGTAACCTTTCAGAAAATTTGCTGTGAATTTTAGGAAATTTTTTTTCACTCAGAATCACCCCTGCCATATATACTCGCGCATAGTTGAGAAATATTTGAAAAATAAATTTTCTATACCTACGGTAATACAGCACTTACCTATAACCTACTGTAAAATTTTGGGGAAATTTTCGTGTGGATTGGGGGAAATGTTGGGAGTAGAAACATTTCCTGCACCCCTGTGTTCCAGTAATGGACACCCCATAAAAAGTAATAAATATAATTGTTCTTATTCTTATGACTGTATTTAGAACCAGAATTTAATGAATACATACTAATGAAACAAAATAGTTATTTTTAAATAAATTTAACAATTAGGATACCAGTAATAGTAATTAATAAAATATTTGTGATAATCATTTACTGTCTGCATCAATTATTGTAATTATCAGAAGATCGATGTTTTAATGATTTTAGATGGATAGTTTAAAATACTACATATCAGACAATCACAGCTATCAAATTATTGAAACAGTGGTGGATTTAAAAGGTAAAAAAAAAAAAAAAGTTTTGGAATATTAATGTTTTAGTTTTGTGTCACTATTTTTAACAATCTTCCAGAGAATACTTGATATATCATTTATAATAATTAATATTACAAATATGAAAGATATGATATTGTGAGTTGAATATTTCAATTACTAAATAAAATAATTTCAAAATAAAACTGATGTTTGAGGCCACTGATCTGCAGATTTACTAGTTTCATGAATATTACATATAACTTTCATTAATAGTATGACTTTTTTTTTTTTTTTTTTTTTTTAATAAGGAAACATTTAATACAGAAAATAGATTTTTAATAGCTTCTGTAACTTAATTGTTTTTATTTAAACGGAGAGGGATTAAGCCCTATGAGCCCCTCTTTGACTGTCCTCTTAAACAGTATTTTCTGCTTCCTGGCTGGTTTGATTGCCAGATTATAAAATATGTGAGGTATATGTACTATACATAAAAAAAAAAAAATAAAATAAAATACCTAAATTTTATTAATTACATAAAATAACTTAAAAGCAACTATTTATAAAGTTTTGGTGTTATTACATTTTGGTAAGTATAATTTAAAAATTAAATTTGATTATTTAGGTTTGCAGTTAAGCCAAAGTATTTTATGCACTACAAACATTACTAAAATTGCATTTTTAGCAATGTCTACATGGGTTGTCCATTACTGGAAAATGACTAATTAACCATCCCAATAATGGACACCCCCTCTTAAAACCTTAAAAAGAAATGAAATTTTGTAAATAGCCATTAGTATATAAAATTCAAAGTTTTCTATTGCTACTCAAACAAAAACATTCAAATTTTGCAAGAAAATAAATAATATATAAATTAAATGAAGCCATCTCTTGACCTCTTCATTAAGATTGTCACAGAAAAACAGCAAAACTTTGAAACATTATTTTCTGCTTCCTGATTGGTTTGATTAAAAGTGTCAACAATAACATAGAACATACAAGGGGGAATTATAAAAAAAAATAATTAAAGCTAAATATTTATTAGTTATTTTTTTATGAACCAAAAACATCAAAGGGTGTCCATTACTGGCACATCTACCCTATATATATCCTCACACAATGAAAGCAAACTGTAGAATGAAGCTCTAAATATATATTTTATATTCCTTTTTCATAAAATAGAAGATTTCCCTAACAAATTTAGACAGTCAAAGTCCGTTATACTCGTAACTACAATGGACAATTTGGGGGTAAATTGGCGTTAGTTATAATGGACTGCTCTTTAAAAGTTTTTTGTATCTTTAACTTATTGATGGTGCATCTCAAATCACTAGTAATAGCGGGATTCTCATTAGAAACCAAAACCGTACTCCTTATATAAGACTTTCACTATCTAGGATAAATAAAGTGTTTTTCCATGAATAATCGAAATGAATATAAAAATTTGTGTAAGCATAATTATTATACATCATTAAAGGAAATGACTTGTTGCTAAACACATCTCCATATTTCATTATTTTTATTAAGAAACAGAAGAAAAATTCCTTTTAGATGCTTCATAATTGCATAGTAAATTATGTTTTAATCTGAGATTTAAATAAATGATATCATGATAATTATGACTCTACTGAACTCGAACCTTCAAAACTTAATGATGGGTTTTAAAAAATACAAATATATTTTGAAATATGCACATGAAACGATTCATTTGAAATATTTGCGGCTTTAATTACCTATCATGATAAATTAAGGATGTATATTTCCTCCTTTAATAAACTTTTGAAAAAAACAAGAAATGTAATAAATGACATCTGCCATCATTATTGAAAGATAGGTTGGCTGGATGACCGATCATCTGGAGAAAATTTCATCTTCCATAAATATATCTTTTAAATGTACGAATATTTCTTTAGTCAATTCCTGGGCAAATATCTGAGAAAATATACTCGAAATATAGATATCCGCGAGGATATACTCAAATTATGAATATCTGGTAAAAGCTTGTTCTTGATTTATGAGCTCAGTGGGTTTATAATCGATTACATGCATCGAAAATTTATCGATTAAATGTAATCGAGAGTTAAAATGCGTCGATTTAATATAATCGAATAGTTTTTATTTTTCTACTTTGTAAATGACACTAATGCATGTTATTGTTTGTTTGTAAAATAAATAGTCTCAGCTATGTCTAAATTTTCTTCAGATATTTATTAAACGTAATTTTATGTAAGTTTATTAATTATTGGATTTTTTTTTATGTGTTAAACTGTACTAAGCAAAGTGGTCATTTTCTCCGTCGACTTCGTAAACAGTAACCAATCGTTACTGATTTTATGATTTATAATACATTACTTGCAGCATATTTCATGTATATTTTTTATGCCTAATTTTACTTTCATGTCGAAAGTTTTGTTGAAAAATCCCATTAACAGTGTTAAAGTTAGACTTTGGAACAATGGATATATTTTTTAGAAATTAAATAAAAGTTTCTTTCACTTGGCCCAAAACACTGTAAAATATTGTTGCATTTTGCATAGAATTTCAATTTATCTTATTAACAATGTGGTATCAAATTACAATTATGAAGGAGAGTGAATGTTTAAGATTTGCATTAGAAGAGATCCAAGACTTAAGTAAATTTGTGTGTGTAGATGATTCACATTGTGGCGATATTCCTGTAATAGTTTGCATTACTTTACTAAATTGAAATTTTTTTTTGAAAAGCCAATTTGGCTGAATCCTAGAACAACAAGCGAGACACTTGCCAACATTGAATTTGGCGAGGCCATAAATCACTTCTTGCTATACCCAGAGTTCATTCTAGGATCAAGGGTGGGCACGGGCAGGGTGCACTTCGCCATGAAAGGGCACTTTAAAGAAAAAATGGGGCACACTCATGAATTATAAAGAAATAGTCTAGTGTGTGCGTACGTATATATGTAAAATACATTTACAAACTTTGATTTTATTGATATATTGAATTTACTATGGACATAGTTTAACCCTTTATTCTCTTATGCTTAGTGGACTTGGATGAACTGATGACCACTTTTTGTACAGAAATCTTTTTAGCTACCACTATTTCTAAACAATAATCTTCATGGTAATTTACATTACAAATGTTGCGGAAATTTATCACAGATATTATTGTTTAGAAATTGTAGCAGCCAAAAAAGGTGACCACTAAATTCACTGTATGCCATCACACCATTACCATGTCAAAGTCACACTCGACAAATAAGTGCAAAAGGTTAATTAGTAGAATTTACAACATATTTGACACACCTTTTATCATTATCATAAAGATTTTATTCTTAAATCAAATAAGATGATTAGTCATAATCTATAATACAGGGTCTGTACACAATTCTTTAAATAAAAATCAAAGAAGTTTAAGGACCTACGAATTGAATAAACTGTTTAATATGCATTTTTCATTGAACGGTTTAATTTTTGTAAATACAAGTTTTAAATTTTCAAATGACAAGGGGTGTGGGGATTTTGGCAAGTGGCAGTAGAAAGTTAGAAGACTATTACTACATATAGTAGACATTCTACCGGCTCTAGGGGTGATTCTGTATAAAAAAAGAAAATTCTGAAATTCACAGTAAATTTTCTGAAAGGTTACAGCAGAAGGGAGGGGAAGGAGATCCATTTCCGGCACTAATTACGTGTTTTTCGAGCCCCCCTTTGACAGTGGTGTAGTCATAAAAAAAGCAGAGGGCATATGCTCTAAGCAGAGGGTATACGCTCAAGGCAGAGATGCCGCTGTACTTGAAAAAACCTGGGTCCCCCGGGACCCAGGATTTCCAAAATTCTGGGTCCCTTTTTTACAAAAGCGGGTCCCCATCAATAATAATTTATATTTTAAAGGTTATAAATAAATGAATAAAAAAGAGATAATTTTTTTTATATATTTACTTTTTATATTAATACTTTTTTTTATAAATAAGAAAAAGGTTAAAATATATTTACAATTTTAATTGTAAAATAATGTTTATTTGAGAGTAGAAGATACCAAGTTCCACTAACAAGTATCACTAATGTTCGCATTTCTTTTAAAAATGGGCAAGACAGGTTTATTGAAAAAGATATTTTTGCTGAAAAAAAGAATACTTATGTTAAGTAAAGGTGTACTTTTTGTTGAATGAATAGGTGCTTTCATTATACTTCCCACTGAATTATTTGTCAGCATAGATCTGTGTTGAAATCAGATATTTTCCTTGGAAAGGAAATTTACCTCTTAATCATTAATAAACATCAAATCCTAAATGTTCTGAAGGTGGGAAACATTTCAATGCAGTAAGAAGAAGGGGGGGGGGATTTTTCACTGGTCCACCTACTGAATACAATATCAAAGTACACTGAAATCATTCTGCATTTTTAAGAATCTCATAAAAAAAATTAAATCCCATTGTATGAATTTTCTACCTATAAGTTTAGTTTGCCCATCTTTTTTGGTGCTTTGACTAAATTCACGTTTTTTCCGCATTACTTTGACGAAATTTGCGTTTTTTCCGCGATCCTTTTGTCGAAATTCGCTATTTTTTCGCTAGCCTGTCACGGAAATCGTGTTTTTTCCGCAATACTTTGACAAAATTCGGCTTTATTCCGCGATTTTTTGACGAAATTCGCTATTTTTTCGCGATCTTTTGACGAAATACACTGTTTTGTCTAAGCCCTTTTATGTAAATAGCGTTTTTTTCGCGATATTTTGATGAAATTTGTGCTTTTTTCACGATCCTTTCACGAAAATCCGCTTTTTTACACTATTTTTTGACGACATTCGCTATTTTGGGGGGATCCTTTGACGAAATATGCTATTTTTCGCGATCCTTTGACGAAAATCGGCTTTTTTCCGCGATATTTTGATGAAATTTGCACTTTTTTCGCGACCCTTTCTCAAAATTCGGCTTTTTTCTGTGATTTTTTTGACGAAATTCGCTATTTTTCGTGATCTTTTAACGAAATATGCTAATTTGTCGCGGCCCTTTTCCGAAAATCACGTTTTTTCGCAATATTTTGATGAAATTTGTGCTTATTTCCACGATATTTTGATGAAATTTCGCTTAGCGCGTCCACGGCATCCTTGAGAGGGTATACCCTACAGTGTATATATAGCTTTTTGGGGTAACAGAGGGTATACGGTGTTCCTTAAAAAACTCCAGAAGGTATACGGCGTATACCACCGTATACCCTCCACTATATCCATGCCCTTTGACAAAATTTGCATTTTTTCGAGGTCTTTTGACGAAATTTGTCGTTTTTTTCCGAGATCTTTTGACGAAATTTGTCGTTTTTTCGCGATCTTTTGATGAAATTTGCCATTTGTTCGTAATCTTTTGACGAAATTTGCCGTTTTTTTGCGATGTATTTACGAATTTTGTCGTTTTTGCAAATCTTTTTGATGAATTTTGCTGTTTTTTTCGCGATCTTTTGATAAATTTAGCCGTTTTTTCGCAATATTTTTATGAAATTTGGTGTTTTTTCACGATCTTCTCACAAATTTTGCCGTTTTTTTCACAATCTTTTGACGAATTTTGTGTTTTTCTCCTTTGATGAAATTGGCGATTTTTCTTTGAACGATTAACGAAATTGATCTTTTCGGCGATCATTTGTCAAAATCCGCGATACTTTTTATGTCCGAATTTTCGGATTTATTTCTGATTTTTCTTTATTTTCGGAAATGGCTGCCACAACTTTTCAGAACAGAATCACCCCTGTGCAATCCTTTGACGAAATCCGTTATTTTTTTGCGACCCTGTTATGAAAATCGTGTTTTTCCACGATATTATGACCAAATGTGTCGCCTTTTTTCGAGATTTTTTTACGACATTCGGCTTTTTCCGTGATTTTTTTTGACGAAATTCGCTATTTTTCCGTGATCTTTTGACGAAATTCGCTATTTTTTGACAAAATCTGCATTTTTCTGCAGCCCTGTTATGAAAATTGCAGTTTTTTTTGCGATATTTTGCCGAAATTTGTGCTTTTTTTATGATTCTTTGATGAAATTCTTTTTTCCGCGATTTTTTGACGAAATTCGCTATTTTTTCGCAACACTGTTACGAAAATAGTGTTTTTTCTGCGATATTGTGACGAAATGTGTCGCTTTTTTTCATGATAATTTGACGGAATTCTGCTTTTTTCTGAGATTTTTTTTGACGAAATTCGCTATTTTTTTCGCAATCCTTTGACGAAATCCACTGTTTTTTCGCGACCCTGTTATGAAAATCGTGTTTTTTCATGATATTGTGACGAAATGTGCCACTTGTTTTGAGGTTCTTTGGCAAAATTCGGCTTTTTTCCATGATTTTTTAATGAAATTACGCGTCTCACGGGGCGATTAAGAGATTTTTTTTGCGTGACATCTCCGATTTTTTGCGCAATTTACGCGCTATAGCGTGTCCAGGACATCGTTGATGTTTACAAATAGTTGACAGTTTGCTGGGATGAAATTTATTTAAAGGGCTTTTTTTGGCCGATTTTTCGAGTGATAGTGCTCACAGGGCGGGGCTTTAGGGCAGTGGGGGCATCGGGGCAGCAAATTTTGTAAAGAAGGGCAGGCAGGGCGGCCCACCTCGCGAAAAACACCTAGAATGAACTCTGCTATACCACTTTGTTCCATATATTGTGGCTATGCCTGCTTTAATTTCACTGCGTTTTTTTGGAGCATTGGGTTTTTTGAAATCTGTGTTTTGTTGAGTTGAGGTTTTTTTTTTTTTTTTCTGTTTGTGATGAAGATTAGATGTTAATTTTCATTTGACGTGTACAACGGTTCTGTATTTCTGGGTCATTTTTGTATATTTTGGAATATACCTTCATAAGCAGTCTATTTTAAGTGTGAACAAAATTTGTCAAATAAAAGTAAGTGAATTTTTATTTATTTATTTATGTCTAGAGCTTTCTGCAACAAATTTGTGCATTTTTAAGATTGTGAATAAAGAAATTTTAATGTATTGGGCTAGAAGATTAATCTGGAGTGATTGACAAATATAAAGCTGGAGTTAGTGCAAATTTAAACCCGGAGTTATTGACAAATTTAAGGCTGGAGTTATTGACAAATTTGTTCATTTTTAAGATTGTGAATAAAGAAATTTTAATGTATTGGGCTGTTGCAGAATGGAATAAAATCAACATGATGGAATGATTTTATTAGCAAGTTGCTGAAAAATCAGACTTTTTTTTTCATTCAATGTTCAGATAACTGGAAGTTTGGTTTAAAAAATTTTTTTGAGAGAAGTAGGCTGCTCGGATAATTGGAGTTGGGATAATCGGTGCTCTACTGTAGTTAGACTTTCAATCAGAAATCTGACATTTTCATAGTACAGTAGACTCCCTCAAATCCGCAACCCTAAAATCCACACATCATCGCAGATGTAAACAATGAAACTTTCAGTTTAGATTACAGAATTAAATTACAGAATTTTTTAGTTTTATATCATTCTGTATGTATTTTAATATATAATTCTTGATAATATGACAGAACTTGTGTTTTTTCATGAAGGAAGTATAATTTCTGAAAAAAAAAAAAAAAAATCAAAATATTGCTGATATCACTGGTAATCACAATCTTGTTACCAAATATATTTATGTATTAATCAAGCTTTTTTGGTTATTAAGACTGAAATAAAACTTCCTAATTTTTTTTATTTCGATGTGAATTAATAGGGTATCTTTATGAGAAAAGTTTTATTGAATAATTTAAGAAAAATGTATCTGATCTTTATTATGCATATTTAATTATACATTATTAATTATTTACTTGACTTTGACTTTTAATAATTTAATCATTTTTTAAATTATCTTAATTTTTATAATTTTAGTTTATTACTTATTTTAATATTTTACTATATTGCAAGCATTCATTATAATTTTGATTGCATTATTACTTTCAAATTACTGTTTAAAAAATTTAAACAAAGCAATGATCAGAAATCTGCAAAATTCTAAAATCCACACAACCTCTGGTCCCAAGCTGTGCGGATTTGAGAGAGTCTACTGTACAACCCTATGCATACATTGTGTGAAATATCTTTTTGAAGAAAAACAAAATGCATGTCTTAGTTTTTCGAAAAATCCTGGTCTGTACTTCATTTTGTAATTGTATTTTGTATTACTAGATGTAACTTTTGGTACTTTTGCATGGTTTTGTAATGAGTTGATTAGCTTATTATTAATGCATATTAGAAGACTGTTCTCAGCTGTCATGTTCAGCTAATGGTAGATATTTAATTCATTTTCTAGATGTCATTAAGTCATTCTCTTGCATGTTGAAAAAGAGGACTTTTCAAAACACTAAGGCATGCTCTTTTCAGCTTTGGTATAAAACTAATTGCTACTCCTCTAGCAAAATTGAAAGATTTAGTTAGTGACAAAATTGACTGGATCCTGAAAGGTGATGACTGGGATGTATGTAATTCTGCTGAAAACTGGAAATGATACCGTAAAGTACCAACCCCCCCCCCCCCCCTCCCACCATATATCTGAATTTTTCCTTTTTTGAAAAAGTGCCATTTATAAGCCCACCCCTTCAAGTTCTATTTTCTGACACTTTCAGTCCTGTTTTTTCAAGCAATTCCTTAAGTTTTTGGTTTGCATATTTCCTAAATGAATATATCTTATGCAATTTATTTTTATCTAATCTCTTTAAATATCATTGTATCAGAATGGCATACTTTGCTATATGCACTTTCAGACCTTTGAAAGGAATGTTCCTTTCGGAGGACATTATTAATGTTTTCCTTGATTTTTATGCACTAAGATTTAATAGATATTTATATTAAGCTTAAGTTTTATAATTTTTTTTCATAATTTCTTTGATATCTAATTTGATTATTTTATGCAAATTTGTTTCATTAATTTATTATTTTTATTAATGGAAACTACTTAGCTTCTATGGAAAGGAATTTTAAAACCAAAAAAAGTTAATTTGATCTGATTTTATTTCGCAAATTGTAAAAATCCTGTGAAATTTCATAAATTTCAGATATACTCCACTTTCTCAAATTTTCCTATCCTTTTCTGAAGAGTTTCAATTATAAGCCCTCCTTAAAATCATTAGAATTTCCTGTCTGCTAAAGGAGGGCTTACTTTCAATACTTTACAGTATTTATTTTGTATATATTTTGAACTTCGTGTACATATAAATGAGTTCTCGTAAATTGTAAAGATTCAGAATATTTGGGAGACCTGACTAGTCAGCAACAGCCCTGTCAAGACTTAATCAGAAGCAGAATAAAGAGGCTAATTTAGAGGACATGAAAATTGAATGCCCCTTGAAAAATTACCATGAATTAATTATCAGTGAATCAATTTACATTATCAATAAAGAAAATAGAGATTGTAATGACATTTTATCATATAACATACCCAGTATATGGGTAAGTTTGCTTAAAGGCCATTTTTAAAGGGTGCAGCACCCTGTCCTTTTCAAGATAAGTAAAATGCACCACTAGTTGTACCCAGAGATTTCTACTAAAAAATTTTTCCATTTCATAGTATTTCTAAATCTGTGTGCCCAAGAACTTGCAAAATTATTGAATCATGTTGTAATTTAATTGTACTTTTTATTTTTATATCGTAAAATCATTCAAAATTAATGCTACTTTTAATATCATACCTAAAAATTATATATTTTCCAACTTTTTTTTTCTTAACTAAAGGCAATAATATATTTTCTCTTGCAATAGTGCCCTTTTCTGCTTCAATAGCGCTCTTTTTAGTGAGTAGTACCCTGCCCTTTTTCTTTCTAGAGTGAACACTACTACTTCACCCCTCTCCCATACTTCCTCTTTCTCTTTTTACTCATAAACCAACAGTAATTGGCATCATCCAACTAGCCTGGATGAAGAAATGGATTTTCTTTAGTTCATGGATCAAGAGGCAGGAATTTTGAAAAAAAAAAAAAAAAACGTTAACAAAAAATTATTTTATCCCTGATCAAGGTTGTATGTATAGCTAAAAGTACCTTCTGAGAAGTAATTGACATTGGATAATGTTAATGTGGTTTAATATCTTTTAAGTAATGAAGCACATTTAGCATAATTTTCATTTTTAAGTTTTTAAAAATCAATTTCACCATTTTACTCATTTGTTTGTTTTTTTATTTAAAAAAAGCTGTCAATACTTTTATAAATAATTATTGATATCTAATGAAAATTGAATGCATTTTTTCCTCTTTGTCATCTGCAGGAAATATCATCTCATTAAACATTGCCATCACTAGCCAATATTTATAGTTAATATGATTAGATAATATTATAAAATTATTCAGGATCAATTTAAAGTCTTCAAAAGCCTTTGAGCTTGTGTGAAATATAAAATACAGTAGAAGATCTTTATAACGCAATTCTCCCTATAACGCACAACTTCTCAGATGTAAACAATGATTTTTGCAGTTAAAAAGCACCTGCACTTTCACATTGTAAAATATTGCTACTCTCTAGAGGACTAAATTTGATACATTAGTTCAACTTTATCTTCTAATTTAAGACCTTTTTACTGAGAAAATGCTATTATTACAATAAACATGTTTGAAAATGTCTAATATAAGGGATGGTTGTGTCAGTTATATTTGGATCATGTTTATAAAGTAAATTTAACAATGTCTGACCTATATTATGCAAAAATTTATAATTTGGATAACTCTTGGTAACAAGGAAATGCAGTATAAAGATATTCTAATGTATTTTGATATGTTTCAGACATATTTGGCCATGTTTACAAGGTGAATTTAATGATGTGATCCATATAACGCAAAATTCTATATAACGCATAACCTTGCGTTTTTAGGTTCGTGTTATAAAGATCTTCTACTGTATATGATTTTAATTACATATCATTTAGTTTTGTCCATTTGTAGTTAAATTCATTAATGAGCCTCAGTGGTTGTAAACTGGATTGGAGGTAAATTTTTATAGCTTAAAAAGGCCATAATTACAATAAATTTCGGAGACCTATGTGACTACTTAATTTTAAATCTGTTATTTCTTGTAAGGTGGTATAATAATTAAAAAGTAAATATATAACTGTTATCCTCCTACTTATTTACTATTTCTTAGGATTTTTTTTTCTTTATTGCACTTTTTTTTTTCTTTTCATCCTGAATTTTTATGTATGTATATTCTCACCCCCTTTCTTTCTATCATTTCAGATTGTACAAAACAGCCGACTACTCTTACATCTCCATTATTAATATGGATTCTCAGGTATGACATTAACTGCCCTTTTGATACTTACATTTGATTTAATCACATGATTAGAAATTACATGATAATATGCTTCGTTACAGATATAAAATTTCTAGAAATTTTGACATAATGGAAAGAAATAGGTTCTTTTTCAGGAAAAATTGATTTTTTACAAATGAAATCCTTTTTTTTTTTAAGGTATATTTTTTTAGAAAATATAAAATTGTATTATATTTTTTTTTATTTATATACGCTAACAAACATTTATTTTCAATTTTCATGATTATATTACAAAAAAAAAAAAAAAAAAAAAAAAGCTTTTACTATTAAAATGTTAGCATTTCAGTTTCAGTAGCTTTCCTTGCTTGATTTAATGTCATTATTTGTGATATATTTCCGTATTTTATGGAAGAAACGCCGCACTCCTCAAAATGGGTCTGAATGACAGACATGCCAACTGCTACGAAAAAATCGTAGTTTCTACGATTTGGAGCTAAAAACTACGATGCTACGAAAATCAGTCTAAAACTACGATTTTTTTTCAAAAAACACACACGCCGGAAAAAATCAATTTCGTCAATCATTCACATAAAAATGCCAATTCGTCAAAGAATTGCAGAAAAACGCAAATTTCGTCAGAGGATACCGATAAAATGAAAATTGCGTGAAGGAATTGCAAAAAAAAAAAGCAAATTTCTTCAACGGATCGCAAAAAAACACAAATTTCTTCAAAGGATCGTGAAAAAACACAAAATTTGTCAAAGGATCGCAGAAAAATATGCGAATCTCATCAAAGAATCGCTAAAAAACGCGAATTTTTTCAAAGCATCGCTGAAAAAACGCGAATTTTTTTAAAGGGCCGCTGAAAAAATGCATAATTAGTGCGTAACCGCCTCCCCCATTGCTGTAACCTTTCAGAAAATTTTCTGACAATTTCTGAATTTTTTTTTACAGAATCACCCCAGGTCTGTGCTCTCTTCATAGGAAACATCATACACAGACAAAAATCTTTATTCTTTATGTTTATTTATATGTTATAGTTATGTCATATAGTTTTTAATCTGAAAGAATATAAAGAACTAACTTTTGAAAAAATCCGGTTAACCCAACCTGCATGAATCTAAATTCGGTCCGAACCGAAAGTAATCAGAGTTCACCTGATATGCAGCGTAAAAGACAGCACCCATCCACACAACCAACCAACCAACCTCCAGATTAATTTGAATTTTGAGTGCTACAATTTCTCATTTTCAAAGGTTGGCAGGTCTGGAATAAGCTTTAAAATATCGTAATCGTCGCACCTGTGAGAATGCTACTTTTGTGGACAGTATCTCATTAACCTGACTTTAACCAAACTTTTCTGAACAGTGTAAGGGTGCCTCATTTTTAATAACTTAATATTCTAGAATTTTATTTAAAATATTAAGTCTGGTTTTAAATATTTTTATGTAATTTTTAAATTAAGGAGACATCAATCGGTATCAAAACCATCCAGAGTGTGGGATGTGGACCCCTCTGCTTAGGCACTGCACATTTTTTTAAAGTGGTTGGCGCAACTTAGTACGTATTTTATGATGCTTTTTACATCGTATTCACTTTAGTCCTTTTTTAGTTTCTATTCGAAGCCATCAAAATCTGAGTCATCAATATTTGAAGGGAAGAGTTAATAAGTTAAGTTATAAAGCAGATGGACTTATGCATTCTTAAATTGTATAAATTGTTTTCAACTAAATTCTGATAGAAAATTGCTTAATGCATTCTTAAATTGTATAAATTGTTTTCAACTAAATTTGGTCAGAAAATTTGCGTAATTTTCCCTTGCGAAGTTTATTTATATGTATTCATACCTGCCTAGACTACTTGTGACCTAGCCAATTTAATAATTTCAGTTATAAACATTCAATATAGAATGTTTATAATTGGAATCATTCTGTAGGTTGCAGCTAATATTAATAATTTTTTCAAAGTTGATTGCAACTAGATTAAAGTACCAAAGGTGAAAATTTGGGGAAATTTAAGCATTTTAAGCAAGAGACGAAAACATAATCGTCTTCGCTGAAGTAGTCGAGAAACTCACTCCAAATTTTACCTTACCAAGAAAAGTACCAAATATTTATTTTTTGTTAGCAAAATTATATTAAATACCTTCCTCCCATACATTATGGGATTGAAAATGAATAATAATTGTTAAAAGTATTTTTTAACGATTTAACATGGATTTAAAACTGGAATATAGCTTCCTTTTGTTAAGTTAAAAATTTAAATGGAAAATTTCTGATCTGTTTTTTGAGTACATTATGTGCTTAAGAAACAAACTTAACTAAAAATAAAAAATTCAAATTATCATTAATCTCCAGGTTTTTATGGTGTTCCCTCCACTTGTGCCGATCATTGTTTTAGTAGCCATTCAAAAATGAGCTACAATTTTTTTTTTGGGGGGGTGGGGGTGGGGGGAGGTGCAACAGAAAAGTCTGAAGTGAAATCGAATAAGAAAGTGAATAATCTTTGGGGGGAAAAAAACTGATATTTTGAAAAATGGTACGTAAGGGTATCAACTCCTATCATTGTCCAATGCTTAATTTCCTAAACCATTAGCTTTTGAAATATAGTTTCAATAGCAAAATTGTTCTTCCTCTTTTTTAAAAGCTATTTATATCAAAATAGTTATCTTTATAAAAAGGTGCATAATTAAAAAAATATATATATGGTCCTTCGGTCCTATCTTTTCTCAATTCACTAACAAGCAAAACAATAAAAGTTTCATATTTGTTTCACCAGCACTTACCAAGTTATGATAACTTGGATTTTATGAATTTTCATGTATTTTTTTGGCATTAAAAAGGGAAAACACGTGTCTTACCCAAATGCCAATGATAGTTAAAAATTTCTTGACAACTGTGTATTTCTTTATCTGCATTCTATATTACTTTGAAAGCCTTGAAAGCAGAGGCGTCGCTATGGACGGTCAGTCTACCCTCCAATATTTGTGGACTTGTGAAATTTGAGCTTAGAGTTGGGAAATTTTAGATTTTTGAAATAACTTTTTTTTTTTTAATAATAGTAAAATAAATATGAATTTTTTTATTGTTTTGGTGACTTCTTTTCTGAGAGCTGTAACTGTAAACAAGTTAAATAATAAAAAGAAATACAAAAGGAACGCAGCCAGACTCAGTCTGTCATTGTGTTTCCCTGTTCTATCAAAATATACATCCACCAGACCTCAATTTCTCTAAACGTTCCAAAAAAACATTCTACTGTCACAAACGAAAATCAGACAACAAATTATTCACGTGTCTTCATATTGGCGCTATAGCAATAGGTCGTTGCCAGAGCAGTTATAGAAGGTTCTTAGTCGTTGCCATCAATGCCAGACATAATCTGCAAAAATCACAAATGTCTTTTAAAATATTTTAATACTATTCTAATACTAGAAAAGACAAACACGATGTCTCTTTCCTCTTAATTTTGATCTCAAAGAGCATTAAAATAAGTTGAACATACATTGCACATATCATTTGAGTTGGAAATTAGAGTAGTTTGTTTCAAGTTGGAAAATTTTTAATCCTCCCCCTCCCCCCCCCCACACACACACCCAATAAATATTTGCCGTTACACCCCTGCTTGAAAGTAACAACAAAGATTGAAGACAGCAGATTGCACTGAGCCCATGGCCATAAAGCGGGTATCCCACTCAATTCAAAGAAAATATTCAATGTTGTAGTTGTAAATTAACCAGAAGGTAAACACTACAAGCAGAGAGTATACACTAGAGTCATGAACGTTCATGGTTAGAATATACGCCACAGTTTTATTTGAGAAACAGAGTGTATACAGAGTTTGTTAAAAAAATCCAAAAGGTATACAGTGTATACCTCACTATACCCTCCACTACACCCCTGTAAACATTGGTAGGTACTCCATACTGAAAGAATTGTAGTTCAGATTAATATTTTAATTGTATTTATTGTTAAAATGTTTTGATTTTAGCAGTAAAATATGATTTTTAAACCTCAAAAAAGCTTTGGCAGAACTTTTCCAGTGACAAGGGATGCAGCACCCTTTTTGCTTACTCCAGGGTGCTGAATGTGTAGTTACACAAATGATTCTGTTTAAAGGCTTAATACAGTAGACTCCCTCAAATCCGCACAGCCTGGGACCAGAGGTTGTGCAGATTTTAGAATTTTGTGGATTTCTGGTCATTGCTTTGTTTACATTTTTTAAAAAGTAATTTGAATGTAATAATGCGATCAAAATTATTATGAATGCTTCCAGCATACTAAAATAATTAAGTAAAGTGATAAACTAAAATAATAAAAAGTAAGATAATTTCAAAAATGATTAAATTATTAAAAGTAAAGGTCAAGTAAATAATTAATGTATAATTAAATATGCATAATAAAGATGAGGTACATTTTTCTTGAATTATTCAATGAAACTTTCTTCTTAAAAATACCTTATTAAATCACATCAAAATCATAAAGTAATGAAGTTTTATTTCATGTTTAACCAGTGTTAATAACCAAAAAAAGCTTGATTAATACATAAATATATTTGGTAAAAAGATTCTTATTACCAGTAATATCAGCAATATCTTGATTATTTTCAGAAAATAAATTTATACTTCCTTCATGAAAAACCATATGAGTTTAGTCATATTAATGAGATTTACATATTAAAATACATACACAATGATATGAAACTAAAAAATTATGCAATTTTGTCATTACAGCTAAATTGAAAGTTTCATTGTTTACATCTGTGATGATGTGCGGATTTCAGGCGTTTGCAGATTTTAGGTTTGCGGATTTGAGGGAGTCTACTGTATTTGTAGCATTTCAGTTTCTTACTTAAGTATACTTCTGTTTCAACATGTGCATTTAATTCTTGTTTGTAGTAATGAAACTGAGTAGTCTTCTTTATTAACCATAAGGTTATATTTGGTTTAAATATAATTGAGAGCAAAAGTTTAATTGTTCTTCATGCTTATTTTGTTTTTAAAGTTTATGTTGGCAACCTGAAATATTTGAGGGTATGTAAAATTTCAATTTCCATCAGTAGCCACATTTCTTACTAAATAAAAAGTAGTAGCTTGAGCTAGAAAGGGCTTGAACTTAAAAAAGCATTTTATACCATTTAACCATCAAGAAAATATGTATTTTGTTTATGTGTGTAATACTATAAATTTATTTTCTTTTTCTTTTAATTGGATTTGTTTTTGTATTTTCTTTTGCCATATTTTTCAATATTTTTAGTATATTTCCTTATTTTGTTGCTTATATTTTTACAAAAGATTTAGGCATTAAATTATTTTCACTTACAAGAATAATTCTTTTTTATAGATTTTATTTGGAGATTCTGACTTTGAAATGCGGGATTCAGATGATGATGTGAGTGATTTTTTTCCACAGTTTTATCATTAAAATTTGCAAATTAGATTTTATGGGCTATATAGCCATCTGTGGGCTGTAGATAGTTTTAGAATATTAGACAAAATTGTTGAAATAACTTGACTTTTTAATGTTTCTATTCTACACTGCTTTTAGCAAAGTACAAGTACAATTATGTACTGTGTATATTTTTAATTTGTATTTTTTGAAAATTATTTTTTAGTTGTTGGACGAATGCTCACAGATCTTTATAGAGAACCCTATTTCACCAGCTTTCCCTCTTAGCTCTGGATGTGAGGTACTTATTACTTTTAATTTAATCTGTTTTATTAGCTGTAGAACCAAGGACCAGTAAGCATGAGAATTTACTGGTCCACAGTCATCATCACTGGCCCGCTACATAAAATTCTATTAAGTCACTTTAACCCTTTGAGTGACCCCCCCTCCTAGAATATAAACCAAACTTCCTTTACTGTTATCCAAAATTTTCAGCATAATAAAATGTAAAATTATAATTTATTAAAAATTAAATAAACAGTACATAAAGATAAACTATAGAATTATTAATTAGATATTTTATTTCTGATTATTTATTTTGACTGACTAAGGTTTAATGTAATCTTTATTTATTATTGTGTGATTTGTGTTTAGTTGCAGTTTTCTCAGGGACAGGAGAATTTAAGTTTACCTATGAGAGAGGGGGAAGAAGTTACTGGTCCTGCAGCCCACTAAATTTTTCAAATGAGTGGTCTAATTGAATTTTTGGTGGTCTCCGACCACCAAGGATTTTGAACGCTGGTTTTATTTTATATTTTTTATATTTAGATTTTGAGATTGCATTTTTATAGAGTAGAATAAACCAAGTTCTTCCCCAGTGGCACCAACTTATATGGGCCTGTGGGGCACGAGTCCGCACAATAATTTGATTTCTCCACCCACCCAATTGTCACTCATTTATTTCGTTGTTTATTTAATAGCTGAAATCAAATTTGATTTTATTGACGTTCTCAAAATAATTTTATTTGAAAAATAGTAAAGACATCCATTTGATTTACAGAAGCACTGACAGCTCCTTCAGCTGATGTATAATTAAAATTTTCTCAAAAACAAATTTCCTGTCTATTTTGTCGTCTGTTTTTGTCTTGAATCGATAAAGCGATAATTCTTGACATTTAGATTTTTACACTTTCAATAGTTAGCAATTTTTATGCTTTTATAATAAATACTAGCAAACCCCGCGGCTTTGCTCGCGTAATATTTGAAATATGCCAAGTGATATTTATATGTCTAATTTTTATTAAAAGGTACTAACTAAATTCTTATTTTATTAAAAGGTACTTATTACTTTTAGGAATAATTTTAAAAAATTACTTTTTATTACCACAGTTTGATTAAACATCATTGTTACACTGCATAAGGCAGAAATGAGACTTAAATTAATAAAATGAAATAAAACTAAATAAATAATAATTTAGAAAATATTTTGAAACTTTTATGCTCAATTAATACGCTTATTTCAGTATTCATTTGAAGTTTTGAATTTTTTAGTAACCATCTTCTTAGATCTTAAAATTAACCATCATGTCAAATTCCAAGTCCTACCACCTCTCTCGACATAAAGGGCTATGTTGAAATAGGAACTGTCACCATTAATTTGCCAACATTAATTTTGAAATTGGTTTGTTATTTCCTAATATTCCACAGAAACGTAATTTAGAAAGCTTTTAAAGGCTTTTTTTAGAGTGTTTGTTGTTCCTGTGAATCCCAGGTGATAGAATCATCGGCATAAAATATAGCCTGTGTAGAATCAGAGACTGTTACCATTGATTCGCAACTATTACTTTTATATTTGGTTTATATTTCCTGAAATAGCGTAGAAATCGTACTTTAGGACTTTTTTAGAATGCTTTTCACACCTCCCCTTCACTTCACCCCTTTTTAATTCGAATTTATTTTCGACAGCCCTTCGAGGCCATTTATATTTTATAAGTAACTACCATGCCATATTTAAAGTTTCTAGCCTTTTCAGTATCACAGAATTGAAATTTAGAAAGTTTTTAGCTACTGCGAGCCTCTGGTGGTAGTGGCACAGACATAAAATATAGCTTATGTTTGAGCAGGTTCTATCACCAACAATTTGTTATCATTATTTTTTTAATCGGTTTGGTATTTGATAAGATTACATAAAAATTATAATTTATAACGCTTTTCACTCACTTCATCTTTTTAAATTTGAAATTTTCTTTCGACAGTTCATAGAAAGCAGTTGCATCTTGTAAGTTAATAACATGCCATATTTCAAAGTGTTAGACCCTACAGTTATGCAAAAAACGCAAATTAGAACATGTTTTGCTTTTGCAACCCTCAGATGGTAGTGACAGCAACATAAAATATAACCTTTGTTATAGCAGGGACTGTCACCATTGATTTGCAACCATTACTTTTGAAATAGCTTTGGTATTTCCTTAGATTGAGTAGAAATCGCAATTTAGAACGTTTTTAGGACGCTTTTCGCGTATTTTCACCCCTTTTTAAATTTCCAATTTTTTCGAAACTGTTCTTAAAGATCATTTGTATGTAATACATATGTACCTTGCCTAATTTTAAGTTGCTAGCCCCTACCGATCACAAAAATTGAAATTTGGAACGCTTTTTTGCTCCTGCAACGTCTAGGTGATAGTGATACCGACTTAAAGTAGCTTGTATGTTAGAGCAGAGGCTGTCAGCATCAATTTCTTACCGTTACTTTTGAAATGAGTTTGATTCTGCCTGATTCTTCCTGAGATATTGGTGACAAATCGGCATTTAGAACGTTTTTAGAACGCTTTTCGATCATTTTGCTCCTGCATCTCCTCTGGGGTAGTGGAAACAGATATAAAATACAGCCTATCTTGCAGCAAGATCTGTCACCATCATTTTAACACCATTATATTTGAAATCGGTTTAGTATTTCCTGAGATTGCATAGAAATCACAATTTAGAACGTTTTTTACAACGCTTTTTGCGCATTTTGACCCGCCTTTTAAATTTCGATTTTTATAGGAAATGTCCTTAGAGATCATTGATATCTTATAACTAACTACCATTCTAAATTAGACTATTCAAGGCCCTTCCGTCACGCAAAAACCGCAGTTTAGAACGTTTTTCTCCTGCACCCCCTTTGGGGTAGTGGCACCGACATAAAACATAGCCTATGTTGGAGCAAGGATTTTCACCATCATTTTGACGCCATTATTTTTAAAATCGGTTTGCTACTTCCTGAGATTGTGTAGAAACTACCATTTAGTACGTTTTTTAGAACGCTTTTCGCGCATTTTCACCCCTTTTAAATTTCGAATTGTTTAAGAACTGTTCTTAGAAATCCTTTATATCTAATAAGTAGCTGATACTTCAAATTACATATTTCTAGGCCCTTCAGTAACACATCAATCGCATTTTTAGAACGTTTTTTGCTCCTACACCCCCTTTGGGGTTGTGGCACCGACATAAAACATAGCCCATCTTGGAACAAATGTTGTCACTATCATTTTGACTCCAATATTTTTTAAATCGGTTTGGTATTTCCTGAGATTATGTAGAAACTACCATTTAGAACGTTTTTTAGAACGCTTTTTGTGCATTTTCACCCCTTTTAAATTTCGAATTGTTTAAGAACTGTTCTTAGACATCATTTATATCTTATAAGTAACTAATATTCCAAATTTCATATTTCTAGGCTCTTCAGTAACGCAAAAATCGCATTTTTAGAACGTTTTTTTGCTCCTGCCCCCGCTTTGGGTTAGTGGCACCGACATAATATATAGCCTATGTTCTAAGTTGGACTACCACCATCATTTTGATACCATTACTTTTGAAATCGGTTTGATATTTCCCGAGATTATGTAGAAACTACCATTTAGAACGTTTTTTAGAACGCTTTTTCTGCATTTTCACACTTTTAAATTTCGAATTGTTTAAGAACTGTTCTTAGACATAATTTATATCTTATAAGTAACTAATATTCCAAATTTCATATTTCTAGGCCCTTCAGTAACGCAAAAATCGCATTTTTAGAACGTTTTTTGCTCCTGCACCCCCTTTGGGGTAGTGGCACCGACATAAGATATAGCCTATGTTCTAAGTTGGGCGAACGCCATCATTTTGATACCATTACTTTTGGAATCGGTTCGGTAGTTCCTGAGCTTATCTCCGACAAATAAACAATTTTTTCCTCTTTATAATATGAGTATAGATTAATATGTTTCTAAGAAAGAATTTATGAGAATATAACTTAATAAAGCAATTTATTAAATTATAAATAAATTTTACAAACTTATATTTTACTTTAAAAAACTATAATTTGACTTCGAATTATCATCTTTAGTCATTTCCTCCTACCCCGCCCCAATCTCAACACACACGCACTAAGAGAGAAATATTTTTATAATTTTTTTCAACTTATATTTTAAACCAATGAAATGTGCATGCTGAATGCTTTATTGTATCACACGTGTCTCTGGGTTAAAGGAAGGTAAACTTAAACAGAAGATGTTATGACTGAGCTAAAACTATGTAGTTCATTTTTACCCGGCTGCCAAGAAGGGTTATGTGTTTCACGCGTATCTGGATATGTGGATGTCTTTATACCCTCGAAACATCCCAACAGCTTGATGGATTTTAATGAATGAGGTCTCTATTGATTCGTCTTAGCCGTCCGATCATTATAGGCTAGGTTTTGTTATTATAAATTAAAAATGGCGGTAGAGGCGAAATTTTTTTTTATGCACCCTATCGAGTGGCATATCATTGGATAGGTTTTTCAAAATGAAGACAATGTTTCATTGACTATTTTACAGTCAGAAGCTCCGTTTAAATATTACACAACCTGGAAGTTTTGTAGGTAAGATCTCTAGCTTTACTGCAATTCTAACATTCATAGACATCTATAGGCCTCATAAAAACAGTGTTTATAGATAGGAACCAACATTTAAACGCAACCTGAAAGTCAATACAAGTAAATAAAAAAAATAGGTAAGTAACATAAAAAATAGTTTCTCATTGATGAGAAATAATTAATTACAGTAAACTCTCTGTAAGGCAGACTCTGTGTAAGACGGAAATCTGTCTAACTCGGAAAGATTTTCAAGTCCTTGCGAATCCATAGACATAGAGTAAAAGTTGTCTAAGGCGGAATATTGTCTACTACGGAAAATTTTCTCGGTCCCGATCGATTCCGCCTTAGACAGAGTTTACTGTAGTTCGCTTTTTACACAGTTGGTTTTTTTAAATTTAATATAATTATTGGAATATTATTTTAGTTGTCTAAACACATAGTTGTAGTTTCTCTTGAATGTTTCTCTTGCATTAGTAAAAAGAAAAAAAAAATTATTTTAAGAATCAAAAATAAATTTGCTTCATATATTTTTTATGCTTGCTGTATATTAATGACTTGTTTATGTGTAGACGTAATAGTTTCCCTATTTATAGAACATCATACTGTACATTATCCATAATTTAAACTAAGCTTAAAAGCAGCACTGTTACTTATGCAAGTAATTTAATATAAAAGAAGGTAGTTGAGAGGAATGGGACAAGTTCAATTCCTTCTTTTGAGTAAGAAAAATGTAAATTACTAATAATATGCAAATATTTTAAAGAGATTAATATATTAATTATAATATTAATCATATATTTATTTTTTCAAAATGAATTGATGATTTTTAGGATTCCGTACTTAAAAAGTTAAAATGGAACCATTATAAGATCACTCCTGTGTCTGTCTGTCACAATCATTTTACTCGTAAACTATGGAACGTGGAAAGTTCAAATTGGGGGAAGTAATAAACACTATTGACCCACATATTTACAGACTCTTAAACATTCACAAATATATTTAGGAAAAATATAGAGAGGCTAATTAAGTTACTTGATAAAAGAAATTCTTTGTATATTGTGTGGGGTATCGTGTGAAAGCTTTTGTAATGCTGAACTCAAAAATACTTTTTTTTTTAATTTTAGGTATTATATTTTCAGAGATATCATCGATAATGTAGTGCAAAAATATGTTCCGCCCCACTTCTGTTTTCGAATCTACTGAAACTAAAATTATGAAAAAATTAGTGGTAGTAGATGTTAATGTAAACCTTGCACGAAAACTATAGTGGTTGCCCTAGGTGACATAGTTTTTGAGAAAAACGCATTTTTCTGTTACACACAAATTTCGATTTGCAGGCATTCAGCAAATGTGTTGAGGAGTGCTGAAAGTACCTATTGTAGCTAAAGTATAAAAGCATTGTTGATAATGATTTTCGAAAAAAATCGTCTGTAATTAGCCGATTTATTAACCCTTAAAGACACAGATGGTTTGGACTTACATAATGTCAGGAGTGGCATACTCTATGTATCATCGGTTTTTAAAACCTAGATAACAACTTTTAATGATATATCTCAATCTGTGTAATGCAATGCACAGTAGCAGTATAAAAGCAATAAATGTCAAATTGTTAAAAACAGACTACTTTAATTAGAATTAATAACATAAATACTATGAGATTTGCGACTAGTTTGCATTGAGTGGATCTCTCAATACGCCTCCTGTGTCTTAAAAATTTAATTAAAAACCTATCTGGAAAAACGCGGCATGGACCAAGGCAGCGTTGCAACTTTGCGACTTCCTTTCGAAGCGCGCTTAGTACAATGCCAAGTTTAAACTTTGGAAAAGTGTTTTGTTTTAGCTACAAGGTAAAAAGAAAATATAATTACTACACTGAATTTAGTTTTATGAAATAACAAATGAAGTTTGATGCTCATGCACAACTTTTATTGTCAGTACCAAATTGAATTCAATATAAACATATTAGGATAAGATTAAAAAAAGAGTTATACAGAATAGCAATATTTGATATTATTTAGGCTTCATATCTCTTTGAACTTTTATGGTATACCCATTCATTACTTTTCTAGTATATAAAGCTGTACCCAACCCTACGTTATATAGTTTTTACAAAGTCTTATTATTCTTTTAGCAACAGTTTTTTCAATAATACAGTTAATAATTCATATATTTATTGTACGGAACCCTCTGAGCGCAAGTAATACTCGCACTGGGATGTTTATTTTATGTCATTTGTGACTGACAATCCTGAATCTGCCAGTGGGTGTCTTTCTGTGGAGGTGTTGAGGGCTTACAGAAATCAAAACTCTTGGTTTCTTCTAAAAGTTAATCCGAAAAAGCGCCTAATATTTCATCTGTTCACATCAAAGTAAATGCCACAGTAGTTGATTATCCATCAATATCAAAGCAATGATTGACGATTGACCACACCATTAACTGCTCCAATTAATCCACCAGATATTCGTCCCTATCCAAAAGCATGTACACAAAAGCTAGGAAATCTCAAAGAGAAAGAAAAATTGGCAGAAGCAAAATTATAACAGACACTACAGAAAAAGATCCTATCCAATGATATGCACTCAATATGGTGCATAAAATATTTTTTTTTTCGTCTCTGCCGCCACTTTGTATTTTATGGCCGCCATTTTGAATTTATAAAAACAAAACCTAGCCTATAACCATCGGACGGTTAAGACGAATCGATAGAGACTTCATTCATTAAAATTCTTCCATGTTTTGAGGGTATAAAGAAATCTACATACCCAGATACGCGTGAAACACATAACCCTTCTTGGCAGTCGGATAAAAAGAGATATGTTTAGTTTTCAGAAACTTCCTATGGTGAAGATACTGTATATGTAGTTTACGCTGCATTATTTGCACCGTATCATACTTTGTTTTATAGCTGTCCCATACCTCCCTGTTAGTAGGAAGTTATGGGACACATTTTGAAATTTACGATTTCTTTAATTTTAAAACTGTTTTTGCATTTTATGTTTCTATATTGTGTAGGGATATTAGAAAGTGTTTCATCTTGCATTCTATAAATTGAAAATTTTGTTTTTGTGTCAAACAAAGTTAATTTTCTTATTTTTGTAAAAAGTGTCCCATTACTCCCCTAATATAGACATGTGACACTAGTGCCAAAATGTTTTGAAACTAAGCAAGTTTTTGTTACATGTTTCTGTAAGGAGGTTGTAATGTAGTCTAGGAAAAAGAAAATGTTCACAAATCAAGAAAAAACTCAGTATATCTTCTGGTATCACGAGAAGTGAGGCAATCTTTTATGTCAAGTCCGAAGAAATTAGTGCAATATGGCCTCACGTGAATTACAGATACCAAAAAGCAGACTTGTATAAAACCAAAAAACTTTCTGCGCACATAAATATTGGATCAAAAACTTTCTGCAAATTAATTTAATGTTTAATAAAATAACGTGTTATATTACTTTGCCGGTATGAATTAAAAACAGTAGTTTTAAAATAATTGCCATTTAAATTAAAAAGTAATTAATATTAATTGTAGAATAATTATGTTGACTAAAAAAATAATAAAGCTAAAAATCCGTGATAAGAAGGGTGAATTCTTATCAGTTATTTTGTCAATGCATTTAGAAACAGCCCAATCCTTAATATTGTGACCTCTTCTCACAAAATGCCAGTCACTCTGTTCACAGAAATAATGGACATTGCTTCTAAAACAACTGAATAACATTTTGTAAGGAGAGGTCCATTCACAGGTATCATCATTAAAGAGACCGATGAGTTTTTATTACGGCCCTTTGATGAATTTCTCGTTTTTTCCGAGATCATATGGCGAAATTTCCGTTTTCCGTTTTTTGCGCATTTTTCGCGATCTTTTGACAAAATGTGCTCTTTTTCTCCTATCCTTTGACGAAATTCATGCTTTTTTGTGGCGTTTTGACGAATTTCGCGTTTTTTTTGTGATCCTTAAATGAAATTAGTTTTTTTCGCAGTTCTTTGATGAAATTTGCATTCTTTTCACGATCTTTTGACAAAATTTGTGCTTTTTCCGCTATGTTATTACGAAAATAGTTTTTCTCCTGCGCTTTTTGGACGAAATTTGCTTTTTTTACGATCCTTTGATGAAATTCACGTTTTTTGTGGCCTTTTTGCGCGATCCTTTGATGAAATTAGTTTTTTTCTACAATTCTTTTACGAAATTTGTGGTTTTATTCGCGATCCTTTGACAAAATTCGCGCTTTTTCCGCTATTTATTTACGAAATTCATTTTTTTCCTGCGCTTCTTTGACATAATTTGCCGTTTTTCTACGATTCTTTGACAAAATCATTTTTTTTCCGCGAATCTCTACAGAAATTCGCGTTTCTTCCGCTGTCCTTTGACAAAATTCTCGTTTTTTTTTTCCGCGATTTTTTGACAAAATTTGTTTTTTTTTCTGCGAACGATTGATGGAATTGATTTATTTTCGGCGCCCATTTGTTGAAATCTGCAACATATTTCAGTGATATTCTTTTATATCTGAATTTTCGGACTGATGGCCGATTTTTTTAAATTTTCGGAACCGAATGCCTTATATTTTCGGAAAATTCGATATAGAATCACCCCTGGCAAACAATAAATAAATTGTGCATAAAATTGGGGAACATTTTTAATTTTTCATTAAAGAAAAATACAAGAATGTTATATGAGACTACTCATATAACTAGTGCTTAAAAATGATCTATTACTTTTATAAAGCACTTCAATAATACATCCTAAAACTAAGCAGATATAAAATTTGCAGTAAGAAGCATCCGCTGAAAAATAAAACCCTAAATATGCAGAGAGAGAGATATGGTTGTTTTATGCAGTAAGTGTAAGAAGAAATGATGACCAGATAAATAAAAGAAAAACTTAACTTTATTAAAATTCTTTCATGATAAAATACGATAGTATAAAAATAAAGG
Organism: Maratus speciosus; assembly: GCA_963932465.1. Classification (NCBI taxonomy): domain Eukaryota; kingdom Metazoa; phylum Arthropoda; class Arachnida; order Araneae; family Salticidae; genus Maratus; species Maratus speciosus. The sequence goes on from OZ010797.1 coordinate 107,123,910, forward strand.
CTTTGAAATTAAACAAACAAATATTGATTAACTTTATATCTTGCAGAAAATAAACGTAATAAAACAATACTTTAAGATAATCCCTCCAGAGCTCATGCCATAATATATTCACTCTAAATCAAATTGCAAATGAAAAATGTCACCTGTAGTAAACGAATTCATCACTTTATTTCATCTTTAAACTTGAAGAAAAACATTGTAGAACTAGCGAAGATCCAAAGATTAAAATCATCCTCTCAGCAACTCCATCGTACGTAAAACTCAATAACATAAACTTCATATCCGTTAAATAAACATCAGAACGGCAGACATCAAAACACCGAAAGAGAAACGGCCAGCATGCATCAAAAATAAACGTTCCACCAACAGCTATCACGCCGTTCCTTTTATCTATATCGGCAAGCACCGAGAGCTGCTCCGCAGAGAAGCTGCAATCGGAAATGCCCTCCTTCCATCGCACGTGGAAAAAGTAATTTGCATAGGCACGTGCCGCGCCAAAGGCGAAAAAGAGCACTCGTGGACAGGCAACACCACCTACCGGCCAACGGAGTTACCGCTCAGTTCGAAAACGATATACGATAGAGCTCGACTGGAAAAACATCGCGATGTAAAAGTCCGATGATACGATGCAAGTTCTCTTTAAAACAAATAAATAGCTGCACAAATGGACAAAAATAAATTAGCTGTAAGGATGAAAGGTAAGTCATAACTAAACAAGTTTCAAGATAAAAATATATTTAGTTGAATAAAATAAAGATAATGCAATTGATAAGAAAAGTGGGAATATGGCTAACAAATGCCCCCCCTCTTATCAATGCTACCAAATACCAAGAAGGCAAAGTCAATTACATGTCAAAAAAAAAACTTAAAGTCAACTGAAACAAGTCTAATAAAACAAAAACTACCTGCGAAAACTACCCAAAAGTAAATTCGAAAAACATGAGCACCAGAGCGACTAACAATCCATGCGATTAATTTCACTGTAAAATAAAAGTTTGTATCATACAATAACAATATCACTATTAACAATATCAATAAAATCATCAACCAGCAACTCAATTCAAAATTCCAAAATTTCAATTAAATAGCAATTCTACAACAAACATTATACAACATCAAACTTTAAAACAATTAACAATTCAACTCTTAAAAACAATTCAACATCAAATTCCAAAATTTAATGCTTCAAGAAAGACAGAACTTCCAAAACAGTTCAAGATATCAAAAATTTCAACAACATCAAAAACCATCTCAACATAGCAATTCCAGTCTCATACTATCACCAGAGATAGACAAACAGTGCCAACATTTTCAATTTCCAAACAAAAATCTATAAAGATTAAATTCAATTCAAAAATCAAGCAAATATTATGCAAATTCATGACATTTAAATGCGAAAAGAAGTTACAATAGCAGGTGCCGAAACAGGATAATCTTCCACATGTCCGTACGACATTTTGTGAGCTGTAATTAGTGAGCTATAAACAAAAATATTTTTACAATAATGGCTGTCAATACAAGATTTTCTTCCACATGTCTATAAGACATTTAGTGATTACAATTAAAGTCACAAGGTACCTACACAAAAAAAAACCTAGAATACAATACAATACATATCATTCATTCAACTTTCATACAACCTTACGTGGCGCCACGATTTCATCAACTCTTATTCTCACATAGAGACAAGGAACCTGTAACAATATTGTAAATTATTTAAATCAGGGATTTTTCACACTTTGACAGAACCACCATACTTAAACCATTATTTTAGCAAAAAGAAATCCCTCAACATCCACCATTGTAACATATGAATATTCATACATTTCTGCCTAGGCTCCCGGGATGCCCAAGCAAAAAAAAAATTTTTTAATTTTTTCTTATACATAAATCTATAAACCCTAATAAATTAAAACATATACATATTATCAAAAAGTACAATCTTTAAATCAGCTGGTAATTTGCAAGGTAGACGGGAATTAGTGACAGTTCCATATATTAACATAATCAAAATGGGACTTACAAAAATAAAAGTTAACCTGCCCGCGAAAAGACCCTCCTGTGGCAATAGTCAACTCGAAAATCCACCCCCAGATGCCACTCAGACAGATTACAGTGGCACCCCTGCGAGACGCTTCCTTGGGGCCGTTCGGACACCCAGAAATGGACATCGAGAAGTATCACCACATTCAGGCGGGATTTAAATGTCCACCAAGCAAAAACCGTAAAGTATATATATATATATATATATGATACCAACAATATAAAAAAAATATATATACATTATAATTCAAAAACAGTAAAATTTCAAGAAATACAAAACTTCAAAATTATCTAAAGATATGCTCAATAAATCTTTTTAATTCAAACTTGGTGAGCGGCTTAGTGAAGACATCAGCAAGGTTATCCTTGCTGCGGACAAAAAGTAAATCAAAAGTATTTTTATCAACCAGATCCCGTACAAAGAACAGCTTAACATCGATATGACGACTTCTATGATTCTCAATAGGCGATTTTACAAAATCAATAGTAGCCCTATTATCTACATACAAAACTGACTTCATCTTTTCCCCAGTGACAACCTTTCTACAAAAACATTCACTTAGAATCCTGTCAAACCAAAGAAGTTCTTTTGTCGCTTCGGTCATTGAAATAAACTCAGCTTCCATAGTTGACAAACTCACACTTTTCTCTTTAAATATTCGCCAAGAAATGGGAGAGTTACCTAAAAATACAATTTGACCACCCAGCGAGGTCTTATCATCTCGATTTGCAGCAAAATCTGCATCAGAAAAAGTTATCAACTGAGGTTTTGTACAAGATAAATTAAGTGTCATATCAATAGTATGTTTAACATATCCCAACAATCTAAGTAAGCCATACCAATGTGTCATTCCTGGATCTGATTGAAATTGACTCATTATATTTACCGCATATGAAATATCGGGACGGGATCTATTAGCAATAAAGGACAAACAACCCAGTACACTTCTGTATGGTAACTGTGACATCTCTCCACGCTCTTCCTCAGACTTAGGACAATCAGATTTAGAATAAACAGAGCCCTTGCTTATGGGTAAGGAGGAAATGGGAAACCTGTACGACTCAAACCTTTTGCAAACATCTTTAATATAGGATTGCTGGTGAATCCGCAAGCCTTCATCACTTTCCTCAAACTCCACACCAAGCAACTTCTTAGTTTTTCCCAAGACCTTTAAATCGAAATATTTGCTTAAAAGTTCTAAAGTTCTATTTATAATCCTTTGATGCTTCCCAAATAAAACAATATCATCAACATACAATAATAACACTAAATCCGAGTCTAAAACGTAAACACAGTTACACCATTCTAATTTCTTAAACCCAATCTCCAAAAGAACACGTTTTATCTCAAAGAACCAAACTCGACCTGACTGATGTAGACCATAAATAGCTTTATCCAACTTACAAAATAGACTTTCTTTACCAACCTCAACAAAACCCAGGGTTTGCGACATATAAACATTTTCAGTAAGAGGAGCATAAAGATAAGCACATTTGACATCACATTGGGTGTGTAACCAGCCTTTAAAGGATACTAATAAAGAAAAGAAAAACCTGATGACACTAAAATTAACCACGGGACTAAATGTTTCCTCATAGGATTCTCCTCTAATTTGCTTAAACCCTTGAGCCACTAAACGGTCTTTAAACCTGGCAATTTTCCCCATGTCATCTTTCTTTATAGTGTACACCCATCTACAACCTACAGGGCTGATGTTTGAAGGTAAAATTTCTAAATGCCATATGCCTCTATCATACATAGTATTTATCTCCTCTTTCATAGCTTTTTGCCATTCATCCCTTTGATCAGATTTTATTGCCTGTTTATAAGTTCTAGGAATAACTGGGTCATATAGTCAAGACTGTGACTGACAAATATTCACATTAGAGTTAACAGCATTAGGTTCAGAAACCACTCCCTCAAAAGTATTGCTCCCTTTAAAATCAAACAAGTTAGGCTTAAAAATTAAATCATTCTCCTTACAATAATCCTCCACTTCCCTTGCAGACCTTAACCTATCAGAATCATTATCAATATCAAAATAATAAATATCCCTACGAATACCAGTATTTCTGGGAACAACTTTTCTTCTCCAGTGAGTATCTTGTAATGTGGTGTGAGGTTTACTAGGGGAATCACTTTCTGAAGAGGACCCCTGACCATCACTCTCTGCCCTAGAAGATGATCCGAGGGAGTCGTTCGAGCTGTCAGTGGTGGCTCTGACCTCCTCAACAACGTCTTCATCCTCGATATCACTCCTAGTAGCAGGAACCCACTGAAACTCTCCTGGAGTATCGCCCAGCACTGCTCCATTTAGCGCATCCCTATAACTGGATTGTTCGTTAAAGGAGACATTAATGGTCTCAACAATTCTGTCACTATCAGGCAACCAAACTCTATAACCTTTTGTTCTAAAAGCGTAGCCAACAAGATATCCTCTACTAGCCTTTGAATCCAGTTTTTGCCGTTTCTGACGAGGGACACCAACATACGCCAAACACCCAAATGGTTTTAAATGCCTGACAGAAGGTTTATAATTACCAAAAAGTTCAAAAGGGGTTTTGGTCTGATTTTTGTGACATAAATGGTTCCAAACATAGGTGAAGTGGAGAACTGCCTCTGGCCAAAAATTCAAATCCATGCCACTTTCTTTTAACATGGTTCTAGCCCCATCTACTACAGTCTGATTGTACCGTTCAACAATACCGTTCTGTTCTGGTGTAAAAGTATTCGTAAATTCATGATTTATTCCCTTTTCAAGACAAAATTCCTCCATTTTATTATTATCAAACTCTCCCCCATTGTTGGATCTTATGGCCTTAACCTGTCTACCCAAAAATCTTTCGGCACGGTTAATATGTTGCCTTAAAATTTCAAAAACTTCCGACTTCTCTCTCATAGGGTATAAAGAAGTTTTACGGGAAAAATCATCAATTATAGAAACGAAATACCTTTCTCCTTGCCTGTCTTCAACCTGACTTGGACCCCAGACATCAGTATACAAAAGTTCCAATGGAGATTTGGATCGAATAAAATTTCTAGATTTAAAAGATGTCCTCCTAAACTTGTTAAGTTTACATAATTCACATTTAAATTCCCCCTCTCTTAAATTTGGCAAACCCCTAGCACCTGTATTTCTACATGTATGAGCTATCAAATAAGGACTAACATGTGCCAGCCTTCTGTGCCAAACATACATATCATCATGCTTACTGGTAGAAGATGCTTCAAAACTAACTCTCTTAGTAACTTTGCTAGGAATTTTGGGGTATAAATAGTAAACACCATTTTTAAGAATGGCTTTAAAAAGGGGTTGTCCGTTGCATGATATCTTCACCTCGCCACTCTCACCAGAAAAACATGCCCCATTTATATCTAAACGAGGACCAGATATTAAATTACGCCTTAATTTAGGAGAAAACATTACATCTTTAAACATTAAGATTCTTTGCCCAAACTTTAATTTAATAGTTCCACACCCTTCTATAGGAAAAGTTACACCTTCAATGGCTACAGCCATATGCTCATCATTTAAAGGAGTAAATTCAATAAAAAGATCTCTATTTTTACAAAAATGATGTGAAGCTGCTGTGTCGAAGACCCAGTCAGCATCTCCATCAACTAAGTTAGCTTGAGACAAAAAGAATGAAGTATAGGACTTACGTTCTGGACTGTTCGACAGATAGGACTTACGTTCAGGACTTCTCTGATGAGTGTCTCTAGATCGGCCTCTTTTCACTTTGTCATCAAGTCTACGAGGATCACTTTGTTGATGCTTAGCAGGAGATCTTGTATACTGTCGTGGAACTCTCTTATCACTATGAGGGCTAAAGGATCTAACTAATGAAGTATCACGATGAGATGAAAATTCGGCTGACGGTGAACTATCTCTGTTACAGGACAACATACTCCTTCGGAAACTATGGCACTGGCTTTTAACGTGACCTGGCTTTTTGCAAAAATAACAGCTCAACTTCTTTCTAGCTTTCTTCTGGTACTGTAATGATTGAGCTTCAGGATACACTTTACTATGATCACGTTCTCTCAGTTGAAGCCTGGTTTCTTCGGCTACCAATGAAGTCACCACATCGTTAAAAATAAACTCCTCTTCTTTCCATCTGAGAATTGCCTGTACCATGGAATCAAACTTTGGAGGCAAGAATCGCAATAGTTGAAATGTCACATAGACGTCATCAAACTTTTTATTTATACTTTTAAGCTGGTTCGCCACTCGTAAAAGCCTGGCAGCATATAAATTAATACTCTCACCACCGGCAATTTTGCATTCACATAACTCAGTAAAAACTTGCATATGACGGCTTCTTGTGTCTGGATAAAAATGAGTATGGAGCTTTTTCCAAGCATTTACTGGATCACTACATTCCTCTATAATTTTTCTAAAATTAGGCTCCACATTTAAATATATCATAGACAGTGCTAATTTCTGTCTAATATGATAATCTTTAGTATCTTTATCGGTGACACCATTACTATCTGCATTGAGCTCAGGAGGTTTCTCTATTTCTGCCACTATATCCCAAACATTTCTTTCCATCAATAAATATTTCATGTCAGATTGCCAATTGGCATAATTACTAGCATTTAATTTCTGAATCTGATTCTGCATCATCATTTTGAAAAATTTATACTTAAACCAAAAAAAAAAATTTCACAAATTTAAAAACTTTATGGACCAGCCAAAAAAAAAATTTATAGTTAAAACATTTTGTATTAAAAATTTCTTAAAAACTCTAATTCTAACCTATTTCCTTTCTCTTTTCAAATTATTACTTCAAAAACGAAATTATTAAAAAAAAATTTCTAATTATCGGTCATCGTACGAAAACTAACGGCCCCCCCTAATAAAACTATCTCTTAATCCTCCTTGGGCCGTAGTTACACTTTACTGCACTAATATAAAGCATAGCTAAACAGAAACTATCTCTGCATGGGTATTAAATGCCCATAACCAAAAAATGTTATATGAGACTACTCATATAACTAGTGCTTAAAAATGATCTATTACTTTTATAAAGCACTTCAATAATACATCCTAAAACTAAGCAGATATAAAATTTGCAGTAAGAAGCATCCGCTGAAAAATAAAACCCTAAATATGCATAGAGAGAGATATGGTTGTTTTATGCAGTAAGTGTAAGAAGAAATGATGACCAGATAAATAAAAGAAAAACTTAACTTTATTAAAATTCTTTCATGATAAAATACGATAGTATAAAAATAAAGGCTTTGAAATTAAACAAACAAATATTGATTAACTTTATATCTTGCAGAAAATAAACGTAATAAAACAATACTTTAAGATAATCCCTCCAGAGCTCATGCCATAATATATTCACTCTAAATCAAATTGCAAATGAAAAATGTCACCTGTAGTAAACGAATTCATCACTTTATTTCATCTTTAAACTTGAAGAAAAACATTGTAGAACTAGCGAAGATCCAAAGATTAAAATCATCCTCTCAGCAACTCCATCGTACGTAAAACTCAATAACATAAACTTCATATCCGTTAAATAAACATCAGAACGGCAGACATCAAAACACCGAAAGAGAAACGGCCAGCATGCATCAAAAATAAACGTTCCACCAACAGCTATCACGCCGTTCCTTTTATCTATATCGGCAAGCACCGAGAGCTGCTCCGCAGAGAAGCTGCAATCGGAAACGCCCTCCTTCCATCGCACACGGAAAAAGTAATTTGCATAGGCACGTTCCGCGCCAAAGGCGAAAAAGAGCACTTGTGGACAGGCAACGCCACCTACCGGCCAACGGAGTTACCGCTCAGTTCGAAAACGATATACGATAGAGCTCGGCTGGAAAAACATCGCGATGTGAAAGTCCGATGATACGATGCAAGTTCTCTTTAAAACAAATAAATAGCTGCACAAATGGACAAAAATAAATTAGCTGTAAGGATGAAAGGTAAGTCATAACTAAACAAGTTTCAAGATAAAAATATATTTAGTTGAATAAAATAAAGATAATGCAATTGATAAGAAAAGTGGGAATATGGCTAACAAAGAACAAAAATTACGTTTTCTTTCCTAAGAAAATTTCCGCAAAATTCTGAATTTTGTGGAAAATGTTCCGCGCACGGCATGCGCGTGTGTGTCTATATTATACAACTCTGCCAAAAAGGTCTTGTGATACTACAAGTGCACACTGAGTTTTTTTTTTCATTTGTGAACATTACAGTTTCCTGGACACTGACTCTGCTATACTACATCCACATTACGGAAACATGGAACAAAAACATTTTGTTAGTTTTCCCACATTTTAGCACCAGTTTCAAATGTCTATCTTATGTATAGCAGATATAAATAAATTTTGTAATTGGGGAAAGACTTTTCGGACATACTGTATATTATGTGGAAAAATCCTGTTACTTTTTTAGCTGCTTAGTAGGATAACTGATAAAGTAAATTCGTAGTTTACTTCTATTCTCACCAATTATTTTGTCACAAAAGCATAAAAATCTCCAATATATGAAAGAACTACAAAAAAATCCCAATTGAACATAAAAATATACTAGGGCTATCTGTTTAAGAATTCCAAATATACAACCATAAAATGCATATCCTAAATTTGATAAAAAACAAAGGCAGAAAGAAAATAAATATGTCGTCTACATCATAAATCAAAAACAGTTTTCTTCTTGTAATTAATATTGTTTCCTTTTATTTATTTACTAGCAGACCCGCCCGGTGTCTGTAAATAATAACCTTAAACAAAACTCAAGTTTGTATGATTTTATATCTTTTGGGAATTTTTTAAATGAACTTACTTTCAGGAGCTCCATTGCCTTCTGCAGCATCTAGTGTGTTCCCAACAAACCTCTTTCTGAACAAATTTGGGACCTGGGTTCCCGCTCCCTAAAGCAGTGTGCATTGGATGTGTTCTGCACGTGCCAGAGACAATCAAAAACAAAGTTGAGTGAGCCAACTCTCATAGTAATCATCAAGTCCATAGAACCCGGAAAAAGAATGCACCACTAATGTTGGTAACTAAAGTCTAAGATGAAATTTCATAATACAGAAAGTAGCTGAATTGTTATCTAAGCTGAATGAAACAAATTTCATTGAAATTAGGCCCTTAGAATCCCAGGAAAGAATACGTCCCCAAGCGGTGGAAGGTGCTCCCTTCTGTAAATTTCACAAATTACTTTTAACATTAACACGAAATTTAATAAATGGAAAAAATCCCTTATCTAAAGTTACCTTTAAAGCAACACAATTTCTAATTTATGGCTATAGTGACTAAACGTAAGTTTTTGCCGAAAGAAAATATTAATGTTCAGAAAAGGTGGTAGCTGAAGTATAAAGAAAGACCGGCCCTGGGGTCCAGGGACTTAACTGGAATCTAGTTGGGTATAAGAATTTTTTTTTTTTGTGGTTTTAAAGTAGCTGGAAGATGCTAAAACTATGTTAAAGAAAATTGCAATAGAATAGGATAGTTTTTAAAGAAGCTGCAACAAAGGCACCAAAAAGGCAATTAATATTCAAAATTGGTGGTAGCTGAAGTCTGAAATTTTTTTTGTCGTTCGCTGGAGAACATAAGATTTTGTTAGAAAAAAAAAGTTTGTGAATCTGGCCATTTTTAAGGGAGTTATAACAGGGGTCCCAAAAGGGGTCCAACTGATAGTTGACAGCAGGGGCTTAGCATGTTTAAATGTTTTAGTACATAGCATTTTAGATCTTCAATTAGTCAAAATAAAGCATAGGGTATGAATGAATCATTAGAATAATATTTTAAAGAAATATGCAAAAATGAGGTAAATTCTTGAAAAAGGGCCCTAGTGCCCCAATAAAAATATGAGGGTGTTGGTCTAGGGAGAAGAGTCCAGTACTCAATTTTAAGATTATGCAATGAGAAGGTAAGAAAATTAGGGGATGAAAATGCATGGCACAAAAAAAGTTCAAGGGACCCTGTATCGGGCCCTACAGGACCCTAGAATGCCCCAGGATTTTAACTGGAATATAGAAACGGGAAAATAACTAAATGGAAAAATGGTTCCAAAAATGAAAATCGGATTAAGAGTGGCAATTTATTAACAATTTATGGTGCAAAAGCTTCAAGAGGCTCTGTACCGGGTCCCAAGGAAGAAGGAGCTTAAGTGGCATGTAGTTTGGTATAGAGATACTTTTTAGTAGTTTTTAAAGTAAACAGAGGATGCTAGAACTATATTAAAGAAAATTGCAAGAAATTCGGATAATTTTTAAAAAAAGCTGCACCAAGGGCCCAAGAAGGCAATTAATAAATATTCGAAATTGGTGAAAGCTGAAGACTGAAAATTTTTTTGTCATTCATGTAGTAGTTGGAGGGCCCAAGAAGTTAGAAAAAAAAGCTAATGAATTGGACCATTTTTAAGGAGCTATAATAGAGGGGCCAACTGATAGTTAAAAGCACGGCCCTAACATGAACACATGTTAAAAGGTCTTGGTACTTAATGCTTTAGATTTACAATTAGTCGAAATTAAGCATATGGTATTAATTATTTGTTAGAATAATATTTTAAAGAAATGCACAAAAGATTGGGTAAATGTTTAAAAAGGGCCCTAGGGCCCCAATAAAAATGAGGGTTTTGGTCCAAGACTCAACTTTAAAACTATGCGCTGAGAAGGTGCGAAAATTTGAAGGTGAAAAATGCTTGGCGCACAAAAAGTTCAAGGGGCCCTGGATGGGACCCTATGGTTCCCTAGGGGTCCCCAGTGTCTTAATGTAGAAACGTGAGAATAACTAAATGGAAAAAAGATCCCTAAAATGAAGATTGGATTAAAAGAAAGCAATTTATTAACAATTCATTTGTACAAAAACTTCAAGGGGCCCTGCAATGGGCCCAATGGGCCCCAAGGGTTCAGGGTCATAACTGGAAAGTAGACAGGCAGGAATAACTAAATGGAGAAAAGTCCCCCAAAACGAAGAAGATTGAATAAAAAGGGGGCAAGGTATTAACAATTTAGTGCATAAAAACTTAAAGGGGCATCGGCCCTTAAAAAATTAAAAATTTGAGTTCTCAGGTGCACCAGGACCTGTCTTGGACTAACCTCACTTAAATTTTCAGACTTCTACATACGGTAGATTTTGCTAGCCATCGCAGACACACATACAGAGCGATTTGTTCTTTTATTAATATAGATTTTTTAATAAATGAATTTGGTACTTGTATGTTAGCTGGATGCACATCTCGCCAATAGCATAATTTTATCACCAATTGCAACATTTATTGTCCTCTTTTGTGAATTAGAAACCATACTTTCAAATAAAATGCTGATTGATGTTTTGGTTCATAGTGTTATTTCTTATTTTTCTTTTTTGTATTTTAAATTAAATGAGTGAAAAGCATGTATTTTAAATGTATATAATATATGTGATTTAAATGTATGTAATATATGTAATTTAAATAAAAAATATGTATTTTAAATTAAAGGAGTGAAAGGTTTATATTTTACATGAAGTGGATGCAATATGAATACTGGCAGTAGGAACAATATTTGGTGATTTAGCACTTGCACCTGCCTGGCTAACGTAAAAATACCATCAATTTAATTCTATGAGGTTTTTCAGTAGTTTCATTTTAATTTCAGTATTTTTGAAAATTTTATTTCAGTGACATTTTTATCCCTTTTAATTTCTCTCATCCTCTTTCTGTATTAATGTAGAAAGCAAACTTTTACCTTTTATGCTTCTCTCATGATCTCATAATATTATTTATAGGTCCAGGAATCAAACGATGCTATTTCATATATTGACGCACTACCAGAAGAAATTCTTTTCAAAATACTGGGTTATCTAACTCAGAATGAACTGTGTAGAGTTGCAAGGTATGTAAAGTTTGTGCATATCTTTCATATTTAAATATTAGACATAGAAATATGTTCAGAAAATGTTTTAATTTTTAAGTCTTGAAGTACAGAAAATTTATTTCAAACTGAATGCCGATGTACAAATGCAGATAGCGTAAGTAAAGTAGTTACTGTGGGTTTAGAACGTGTCACTTTTCTCATTAAAAGTTGCATTTTTTTAAAACCCTCCAACTGTGCAGCAAAGGGGCAAGATTGTAATGTTTTCTCTATTTTTTTTTTAAATGTTACAAAAAATTATCTTTCTATATAATGATGTAAAAAAACTAATTATGTATATAAAAGCATTCAACTTTTAACTACTAACACATTGATGAGAGTGAGATTTCTGTTTATTCTGAATTGTAACTTTTATTTTGTCAGCAACATAATTTAAACAGTCTTCTTTTGATTGAAATTACGTATACATAGAATCCATGATATCACTCAAAACACTGAGTATGTTTCTAGAATAAGGTGACTTTTTTTTTTTTTTTTCAATTATGAACATTGGTGGTATCAAGAGCCAAACTATATAACTGAAAATATGGATAATAATATGCGAGTGAAGACTTCCTCGAAATCTTTGGCATTGAAAATCATGAAGCCTCACCTCGTACCTCATTAATCAATTCACACCCTGCCAATCACACTACAAAACACAATTTCCAGAATGGCAAGAATTCAATTCACTCTGGGTCACAAATTAAATGCAGGCATTAAATGTTGTGCAAAGTAAATATTGAAATTTAAATAAGGACTTACATAATGTGTAAAATAAATTTCTCTGGAGCATACATAATATTCATGCCTCAAATGCAGCCCTAATAACTCAAACTTTCAATTTTGCACAAAGTTTTAACACTATCAAACATTTTAATCAGGTATAGTTTGTTTTATTAATCGTTGTATACTTTTAATTCCGTTACTTTCATGATATCATAAACATTTCTTTACATCACTAACAAAACAAAACAAAACAAATAATAATAATAATAATAAATTCAAATTCACTTGTTTTTCTTTAAATATAAATTATATTGTATTTCATCTAAATAAAGTTTTTTATAGCTATTTTCATTGTGCAACTGCTTATACAATAGGAGAGGAAATGCTCATATGTGACCAATAACGGCATTAAAAAACATGCGTCCAATGACTGTTTAAATTGGAGGCAGATCTTGTGGCATATCTCTGAAAAGAAACCTTTTTAAAACAAACAATTTTTTTTAAATTGTTATGCTATGGTGTGTCTTAAAGCTTATATGATTAATTAAAGTTTTAAGTTTTAATTTCAGGAAAAAGAGGGATTTTTTGCCTGTTAGAAAACATGTAACTTTTCTAATGCTTAAATTTTGATCTAATAGTTTGAATTACAATGTGAAGTACAGTCAGTACCGGATATATGCTCACCCCCTTATAAGGTCACCCCGTTTATAAGGTCATTTTTTGTAAGTCCTGACCGACTGAATAGGTATTATGTGTTAAAATACACCGCTTATATGGTCAGTTTCTAATGGCTACTATCAGATATATGGTCACCTTTTGTCTCCCTTGCGACCGAATGAGAATTGTCCTCCGTGTAGACACATGTTAAATCATGTGTTTTTATTCTTTTGTATTTTACAATACTTGTCGCTGCCTGTAAATTATCTCTTGTAAATACAACATGTCAGCAAAATGAAAAATTTGACAATTGCGGAAAAGAAGAAATTGATAAAAAATTTTAAAAAATCGAATGTATGGAAAGCAGCTGTCTCGAAGACCCATGGAATAGAGAGAACAATACTGAATAACGTCTTGGGGTTAAAATATTTTTAAGCAGAAGATGCAATCAATCAAAACAGAAAGCGACAACATGTTTCAATGTTTGAGAATGTTGAGAAAGAATTTTTCAGTTGGATGTGATATGCCAGATCGCAGAATGTTCCAATATCATGGATTATCGTAAAAAGTCTTTGAAAATTGTTGATAAACTACGAAAACCAAATTTGACTGTTAGCAAAGTGTGGTTACAAAGGTTTAATTTTCAGCACAATCTTACTTTTTACAGATGTGTGAGGAAGCTGCTGGTGTTTATGATAGCATACAAAACAAATAATAGAAGGAATAGGTTGTTAACTTGTTAAGTGACATTCTCAGTAGGTACAAACCTCGTGGTGTTTTTAATTTTGATGAGTGTGGGCTGTTTTTTCATGTTTTGCCAGATAAAACTGACTTTTAAGAATGAAAAAGGAAGTGGTGGGAAGGTAAGCAAAAAAAAGATTGACCGTTTTATTAGCAGTGAATATAGATGGCTCAGATAAATTGACTCCATTAGTTATTGGTAAATTTCTCAAGCCTCATTGTTTGAAAAACTGCAAATCTTTGCCTCTATCTTACGATGCGAACCGAAAGGCCTGGATGACAACAAGCATTTGGGAAAAAGTAGTTTGGCGTTTCAATAGAATTTGGACATACAAAAAAAGAAAAGTGGCTATAATAGCAAACAAATGTACTGCTCATTGCGTGTTTCAGAATTTACATTCGATTGAACATGTTTTCTTGCCTCCAAATTGAACTAGTATTGAAAAACCCTTAGATGAAAAGATTATTCAAAATTTTAGATAAATTATGGAAAACTGCTTCTAAAAGACTTCATTGCTGCCATTGATCAAAAAAAGAAGTTTCCCCGTGACTATGTTAAATACCATGTGTTATGTAGACAAGAGTTGGAATATGGTATCAAAGAAGACCATTGAAAATTGCTAGAACTTTAGAAATCCTTAGCTTCCAGAATGTGAAGAATTATCGTTCAATGACGATGGCAATGAAGATGACAATGATTATGATGTGCCCCTATTTGAAGTTGCACAAAAACTACGGAATGCCATTTGCACAATAAAAGACGAACTGACATATGCAGTTGCTGACAATGAAATCGCTTCTAATAGACTTTAACCACGAGTGGCAACAGTCATGCCTTAGCGTGTATGTATACTCCGAAAAAGACTGCTTATTGGACAAAGAGGAAGCTGTGTTAAAATAGTCTTTATGCCTATTGGTATTTTTCTTCTAGATAACCGCAGCTGATGTGACATGGGTAACGTTCATGGTGAAACTTCTATACTGCAAATCGTTTCGGAAGTTTTAAATATAAACACCGATGGAAACAATGATACTGACAGTGAGTGCGAAGCTGAACCGACAAGGCGAGCAGAAGCTCTGAAAGCACTAAATGTCCACACATATTTATTACCAATCCCAAAGGCAAGGAGGAACATTCTTGAAAATCTAGCTGTTTATCTTAATCGTTATGTTATTGTTAATGATAAATCTGATTCCACAATGCTCTCTGCAGCTTGGAAAAACCTTTTCAGTACTACCATTTAATTTATTTTTGTATTTATTAATATTAGTCTGTTTTTTATATTTTATTCATTTATTTATTTATCTATTTTTTTAATTTCATGTGTTCCCATATTTAATTATATGTATTTTTTTATTTTTACTTTTTTGTCCCTCCCAATTTTTGCCCCTCCTACTCTGTGTTCTTTTGTTTTGATTATACTACTCTTCTGTGATTGGCTGTTGTCTTCTACTTCCCTATTGGCTGTTGATTTCTAATTTCCTATTGGCTGTTTCTTCAGCTTGTTTCCTTTCCCTTATCTCTCATTTCAGTCTTGCTGCTGCTTTCATAGTAGAAGCACGTCTTCTTTGCGTCTGACGAAGAAAGACTCAGATCTTTCGAAAGGCCTAGCGCATTAAAAAAATTTTGATGGTGTTTTAAGATTTTTTGTTCTTATTCATTCACATTTTAAAATTGTTCGTGAATAAGAAATAGTATTTTTAACAACTACGATAAAAAAACAAACAAACCTGCATAAAAGATTATTTTTACTATTAGAAGTATACTCATCAATTGGAAAAAATAAATGTAAAACAAAGTGGAAAGTGTTCTTGTTCATACCTCTTATTTAATAAATTATATATTCATAGTTTCTTTGTACATTATTTTTCTAATATAACTAACCTATTAATAACATTTTATTGTCTAAAGTAAAATTCCGTTTAGACTCCATGTAAGGTCACCCTGCTTATAAGGTCATATTTTTCAGGACTGCAAGGGGGACCATATAACCGATACTGATTTTATATATACAAATCAGCATTTTTATATTTATATTTCCTTTCTTTATTGCAGAGTGGGCAAAAAATGGAATGAATGCATAAGATGCCCAACTTTGTGGAAAAAGGTAAATGTGCAGCTTTACCAGTATCATGAATCCCAACATGAACTAGCAATAAATATTGTTCTTAAAAGGCTATCATCCTGTACGACACACTTGAAATTAGATTTTTGTATTCATCGAGGTGAGCCTAATGAATTAAATTTCAAAAAATTTGCATTGGCGTTACTGCACAGATGTCCTCATCTGAAAACGCTAATATTGTATCATGCTGAATTATCAGAGAGTCTTTCATCAGTTATATATGCATGTTCTCAAAACCTACAAAATCTCAAAGTACTGATATTTAATCAGTCTGAATTTTCTTTTTATCCTTCGATATCGACACATCCTTTTATTTCTGATATTGAAGTTTTAGATGTCGGTGATTGTAATAATGTATTTTTTGATGAATTCATATTTTCAAAAATGCCGCAATTGAAAAAGTTACGTTTAGCTTCTACAGATGTATGCGATTATATGTATGATTATTTTTATACTTCTTTTTTCAATCATTTACAAGTGTTGGATGTGGGACACACAGCTATTGATTATATGGCATTTGAAACAATAAAGAATTGTGGTCTTTATTTGACTGAGTTATACATGTGTGGTGCACACCTAAATGACAGTCATTTAAAAGTTGATGGTTCACAATTTCCATGCCTGCAGACAATCTGTCTTGGATGTTGTGAATACATTTCTTGTATGGCCATTGTTTTCCTCGCTCACACGTGTCCATCTTTGCAAAACCTGTATGTGGATGAAGATATGGCTCAGTCTTTTGCAAATGTCGATAAATGTAAGTTAGGAATTGTTAAAGTCTCCCCTTCCTGTGACGATCATGAAGAAATAAATTATTTGCAAGAATAATATGTTTTTTAAATATGTTTGTTGGCTCAAAAGTTTAAATAAAGTTATATTTTATCAGATTTTGTTCATTGTGTTTTTTATTTTAATATTTTTACAATATAAATTTTGAAACTGCATCAAGTTACACTAAAAAATAACATGGGTTTTTTATTTCCACCCTACCATATTTTTTTTTTTGGTGGTGGTGGGGGGAGAAAGCATAATCATGAAATATTTTACCAGGGAAGCTATTTAAAAATTTTCTTCGGGGGTAAGGGGGCAAAAATTTCTTTAGATTATGTTATACACTGCTGAGAAGCAGTTGGTACAGTTTTATTCTTGTATATCATCATCATCAACCGTTTTCAAACCACTGCTGGATGTAAGTCTCTCCCATATTTTTCCATTGTTTCCTGTGTAGTGCTTTAGTCATCCAATTAACACCGGCCACTTTTCTAATTTCATCACTCCGTCTTACTTGAGGTCATTTTACATCTCTGAGATACCACTATAGGGTGTTTCTGCTCCAATTGTTAGGCTTGTCTTCTTGTGGTGTGGCCACCCTATTTCCATTTTAGCCATGTTAATTCTCTCAATGATGTCAAAAACTTTTTTCTGACATCTTATTCAGGCTATTCTGTTTCTGTCTCTTCTAATTATGCCTAGCATACATCTTTTCATACTTTGCTGGGTTTGTAATCTTTGTACCATCCGTTTTGTTGGTGTCCATGTTTCTGTTCCATAAGTTAATGCAGGCAAAACACCTTTCTTTTCAAACAAAGAGGCATGTTACTCTTCAGAATAATATTGTTCTTCGCAAAAGCCCTACACCCTTCTCACAAACACACATATACATATCATAGTTGCCAACTTTTACACGTTAAGTGTAAAATATATACTTTTTGACCATTTTATACACTTTTACTCTTAGGATACTTATTTTTACACTTTTTTGCAAAGTTTTTATTTTGTTTCCTTTTTCTCCCCTCAAATTATGAATTACTTTCTATAGTTGCTTTTAATAACAATAAATTCTGAATGCAAAGGGGATCAGATGAATGAATTCATGTTTTATTGTCAAAAATCACCAGAAATAATCTTTTAATTTTCATTTTATGTAAAAATAAGGTTCTCAATATATTTGCTTAAGAGAACTAAAAAAAAAAAAAAAAAAAAAAAAAAAACTATGTATATGACTTTAAAATCAGTTTTTTAATGAGTCTGTTAATGGTTTTCATGTTATTCTCATCAAACTATCTTTGTCACCACTGTAATATTTGCCCCACCAGTGGCCGAGAGCTTTTGCTCTCGAAGCTGGTAGACGGGAGGTGCTGGGTTCGATCCCAATCGTGCCCATCGCCCTAATCGTTCGGAGTTTTTGTGATTTTCTTTGAACTTTGGTTCTCCAAATGTTAATACGGGTTAGGTTCCCTTAGAAAGACCTCCACGGAAGGCACTCCCCCCCCCCCTTTGGGCCTATATCCCACGTGCGGATAATTGGCCGACATAAATACAACCAACCAACCGCTGTAATATTTAACAATATTCATCTATTATGTAATCTGTAAAATAGTTTTAAAAATGTGTGAAATACCCTTCATGCGTCATTTTACACTTTGCTATGTTCAAGTGTTGGCAGGTATGATATATATGCACACGAGGGCAAGTCAGTAAGTAAGTCACAAAAGCCAATAAAAAAAGAAGAAACCAAGATACATACTTAAAAGGCATGTTTATTTCTCTATATAATCACCATTTATATTGGTACATTTGTCCCATCTCTTTATGAGCTTTCTAATTCCTGCTGCATAAAAGTCTTTGGACTGCACTCTCAGCCATCTGTGTACCTCACATTCAACGTCTGCATCAGTTGGCTGTAGACTAAACCATGTGAACACCCTGTTGCAGTCGCTAATGGTGTCTATTGTTGTTTGTCTGTCAGCTCTAACCATTTCCTCAACCTTCTGTACTGTTTTATCTGTTGCAATTTTAACAGGACGATCACTTTGTTCTTCGTCAACAGCTTTTGAAAGCCCCTGCTCATCTTGTACAACTGTTGTCTCATAAATTCGAAATTGACATCTTACAGTTGGACAGTGCTGCCTAAGAGAAGTTAGCTCTTCAGGATAAAAAATATATAATTTTGTTACTGATCAAGAATACCCTTAAAAGGTTTCAAGATTAAACTGTAGAGCATAAATTAAAATCTTTAAAGCTAACCACCATCACTGTGATGTTTGATAAATTTAAAAATAAACAGAAATTTAGTGGAAATATTTTCTATTAATTTTGTATTATTTTATCATTTAAATGTATTTCTAATACTGAGTACAATTTTTTTATATAAAAAAGCATTTTCTTTCATTTTTATGTTATTTATTTACAGTGTGATTACTAAATCAGTAGATAAATTCCGAATATTAGAATGTAAACAAAGAAATGACCAATAATCTGCAAAACCCTTGGTCCCAACCTGTGCAGATTTGAGGGAGTGTACTATATATATGAGAACAAAGTGATTGTAATAGGTCAATTTCTAAAGAATTCAACCTAAAAATTGTAATATTAATATACTTCCTAACAATTTTTTCATATTTAAAATAAAAATTAGGGGAATGAATTGAAAACTCCTCTTTTTGTAAATAGATTTTAGAAAGGTGGATTGTAGATGCCAAAATCCCTGTTTGCCAGGTCCAATATATATAATAAATTAGAGATTAAATTAGTAATCACTATAATGGGGACCCCTTTGTTTGGATAGATTATCATTTAAAGATATAAAATAAAAAATTTGAAGGTGTGTGTTGCCAAAAATAGTGAGTGGACCCCCAACATTAAAGCTCATTTGAAAAGATTCATTTTAAAATCAAATCAAATCAGACTGGAGCATGTCTAGTGTATGCTGCCGAAAGCAGTTAGGTCTCCAAGTGTAAAATCAGCTAAGTATTGACTACAAGCTTAGAAATGAATTCATGTATCACAAAGTAAATCAAAAAAAAAAATAATTCAATTGATTAAAATTCAATTAATTTTATTAATAAAAGAAAATGATAAATAAGTACTGGATGACATATTATATCACATGAAGTAGGTTAAAATATACTTTTTGTTCCTAAAGAGGAAATATTTAAAAGATTAAAATAAGATAAAATAAGTACAGAGGGATACAAAAGTTTCTACATAAACCTTAACCACTTCCATACCAGTGGATCCACGTATGGATCCATGACCTGATTCTCCACAAACACCAGTGGATCCACGTATTGATCCATGTTGGTTTTGGATGGTTGGAACTGGTTTTACATGTAATCTTCTTATACATATGCTGGTACGCAAGAGGTTAAAGAGCATGCTGATATTTTTTGCATAGGAAACCAGTTTCTCATAATACATTTATTCAGTCAAAAATGGAGAATGTCTCATTCTGTTCTGAACATAACTGTAACAAAAAGAAAGATATTGTAATAAAATTTTCAACACACTTACCTTGCTTTGTGTAAAATGCAATGACATCATAAAAAGGACTGGAAGTGTGCAATATTTTGGTCAGCAAAACTGCATGTGTAATGATAATTGCATTCAGAGTGACTATAGCATTGTGACTAATTCAGAGCTTTTTGAATGTAGAATGTTATCACTTCTTAAACTTCTCACAATACCGTTATGATTTACACTGACTTTACAAAAATAACATTACAGAGAAGCACTTTTGTTTTCACTCAACAAACAAAACCAGCCACTACCACTAAGACTTTCTTAAATACTAAAATGATACTGCTCTACAGATTACATTATCCGGCATCATCTTTCTTATGAATCTTTTTAACTCCACTTTGTTGAGATGTTGCACTTTTCGATGTGTATATTTTTATATGAATGAAGTTCACTGAAACTTGGAAGATTCTCCCCCCAGGATAAATTACATTTTTTGTGCAAAACGGTTTGGAAGGCTTGCTTATCCTTTGAGAGTAGAAAAGAAAATCAAAATTGTTTGAAATTGGGTAAAAAGGTGAATAGTGGGGGTTTTACAGTACTTTAAACATTGTTACAATTTAGTCTCTGTGGGACTTTTTTCTTACATTATTCCTTTATAATTTACCATTTGGAAATGTTGATTGTTTATGAAAGTGTTTTCTAAGATAATATTGTATTTGAATATAAAACATTTTTTGAACATTATTATTATTTTTGTTTCCTGCTTCAATGTTATGTGGATTGCATAAAACACTCATATAAAGAGGGGCCAAGTGTGGGTGTGATATTTTTCATTTGATGATTGAAAAACTTCAGTAAACTCTGTCTAGGGCTGCCTGTGTGCATGTAAGATGAAATCATCTTAATTCTGAGGGATTTTTCAAGTTGCAGCGGATCTGTAGACATATGCTGAACTTCGTCAAAGACGGAAATGTTTCTTGATACCAATCAATTCCGCCTTAGACAGGGTTTGTTGTATAACATTTTTATATTATTTATGTTTCAATTCAGCCCCTAATATTTACACAATTTATAGTTCATGACTAAAGCTTGTGCTATTATTCTTTTATTAATATTGCTGATTCTTTCTTTAAAATGTCTTAGTTTCATGAGTATCTGTTAGATTTCCAATGTTCCAATTCCAATGCATTTTTTCTGATACAAATAATTTTATTTTAAAAATTTTAACAGAGAAATAGAAATTCCATCTTCTGGGATTTTCAATTCAACTAGCACTTAGTGAAAAAAGGAAATTATGTTTTGTGATGCATAAAAATAGAATAAAAAAAGATATTTTTATTAAAAAATGAGTTGATGTATTATTTTACATAAATTCTTTCTGATCCGTTGTCTCCATAAAAGAAAAGTGAAAAGTCCTATTCTGAGGAAGGATTTTTTTCTAGTATGTCCAGAATGTTTGTAATTATTACATCTTCAGAATTTAATAATTTTCAATTGAATTAGTTGTACTATGGAAAGATATTAGCTTAATTTTTAAAGAAATATGCATTGAAAAAAATATCAAAATATGAGTGCTCAACTTATTGACGCAAGAACAAAATCTTTCATCTGTAATAGGTGCAATAAAGTATTTTTCCAAAAATGTCATTTGAATGCCCACTATCGTATTCATACTGGGGAAAAGCCTGTTACTTGTGATGTATACAATGAAGATTTTTCTCAAAAATCTGCTTTAAATAGGCACCTTCTTTCTCATACTGGGGAAGATACTTTCAAGTGTGAAGTATGCAGTAAAGGATTTTTTAATAAATCTCATTTAAATAGGCACTTTCTTATTCATTCTGGGGAAAAAAACCTCTCTTTTGTGAGCTCTGCAATAAAGGTTTTTCTCAAAAAACTAATTAAGTAGGCACTTTCCTATGCATACTGAGGAAAATCCATTCAGTTGCAAGGTATGTAATAAAGCATTTCCTGATAAATCTAATATGAAAAAGCACTGTTGTATTCATACTGGAGAGAAACCATTTGATTGTGAGGTTTGCAATAAAAGATTTTTTGAAAAATCTGATTTAAATAAGTACTTTCTTTTTCATACTGATGAAAAACTTTACAGTTGTGAGGCGTGTAATAAAAGATTTTTCAATAAATCTCACTTAAATAGGCACTTTCTAATTCATTCTGATAAGAAACCTTTCATTTGTGAGCTCTGCAATAAAGGATTTTCTGATAAATCTGCTTTAAAACAAACATCTTTTCATTCATACTTGTGAGGTATGCAATGTAGAGTATCCAAGAAAATCTTGCTTAAATAAGCACTTTCGTGCATTCCATGCCAATTGAATTTATATTTAATTGCAATTTGTAGTAAAGTATGCTTTCAGAAGCATCTTTTAACTTTATGTTTACACTGATTATAAAAAAAATTTCTTTTGAGTATGCAAGAAAAGATTTAGTATAAGAACCTAGTTAAATACAGTGAAACTTCCATTTAACTGAGTCTCATCATTACACTTAAACACTTCATTACAAAGAAAATTTGTTAAATAGAAATCAACTTAAATTCATGAAATTTCTATAATAAAATATGCATGCATAAAATGGAAAATACTCATAAAATGGAATTATTAGGAAAATGTATGTTAATTTTGGCAGTATCTTTTTTTATGCAATGTAGGCATATGAGAAAAATTTAATTAGAATAATGTTTAAAAAGCACGTAATAAAGAGAGATAAACAAAAACTGAAGCGTACCGTACCTTTTCGCTATTTTCTCAGTATATCAAATCCTTAACTTAAAAAGTTTGTAATATTAATTTCTACAGGTTTCTTATTCAAAAATATTTACATTGTTCATAAAAATTTTTGCATTTTCGTAGCTTTCTGAACATCTTAACATTTTTGTAAAATTGAAATCCCTGTCTTGTTGTATCAAAGGCTTTTAGCATTTCTTCTTTTGAAGGCCTTTCAATTTTTTTCTTCATTATCATCTTCATCGCACACTATAGCTTATTGCGCTTTGCACTGTGTCATTGTCAATAGAATATTCAATTGTCTTAGTGCTTCAGTTGTGTTAAATGGAATAAACTTCATTAATATAGAATATATTTTTCGTAATATGGATGTTAATTTACATGTTAATGATGTTTAAAGTCAAGGTTTAGCAGAAAAATTCATTAAGTAGAAAACTTTGTTAAATAAGGACCTTGTTAAAGAAAAGTTCCACTGTATGTTCATACAAAAATAAACCTCTGTGTTGCAGATACAGCCTAAAATTTCATTACAAAAACTCATTCTACTCTGAAACATTTCAATTGTGAAGTATCTGTCACGACTAAACCCCATAAATACACTTCATTCTACTTATATTGGGAGAGAAGATTTGTTACTCGTTATTGAACATTTATTCAGGATAGTTTAATTGGATAGGAAGGATAATTTAAAAGAAAAGCCTTCATGATTTTTTCAGAAGCGTGGTTCTCTCATAAGTCTTAAATTATTTTTATGTCTGATTTAAAAGTCTTTTTACAATTAATTTTTATTTGAAATATAGAAAATAAAATTTGTATAATGACTTTTGGACTGTTATTAATGATGTATATTAAGCCTAAACTAGATAGTACCCATCAAAATTTGACGATAAATAACCTGAATGTTCCATTAGAAAAAATCTTGAATTTTTAATTAGTTGCTTTTAAATTAATCATTGAAACGTGACAAATTTTTATATTGCATAAGTGATTCCTGTTTCTTGAAGGCGAGCTAGAGAGTGCTGTCAGTCTAACCTATTGAATGAAGTGAAAAGAACTTTAACCCTTAAATGCCGGGTGTTGCTTTTCGGCAACATACCCAATTTAGGCTCTAAAATACTATTAGAATAAAATTGAAGCTACAATGCCTAATGTTGCCAATAAAATACATTCTGAAAATATTATTAAATCGATTTTCAACATGTAGATGGCAACACTTGTGCTGTTTAAGAATAAAGATAGATTTATTTTTTCAATTGTTGCTACTTGTTCTTTTTGTTTTGTTTGGAAGCTTGCGAAATACCCTATTTTGTTCTGCAGTGAGCAAGTAAAATTTATTTCTTATTATAGTTCTTAAAATTCTTTTGTGTTTAATATTATAGAATTTTATGAAGGAAAATTATTTTTTCAATTAAAGACCAGTATTGCCGATTAGTAACAAACTGTTTTTTAGCTGTAAATCATACTTAAAACAAAATATGATTTTTTAAAGTATTTTTTCCATGATTTATTTAAAAAATGAAAGCCGAAAAACATTATTACAATTTTTTTCGGAGAAATCAGGCATTTAAGGGTTAAGTTTACAATTTACAACCAATTATGCTTGCCTTTTATCAGAAAATTTACCAAAAAATACAGGGCAGAGCATTTATTTTTACTTACTACGGTCTCTCTCTCTTTTTTTTTTAATAACAATATCTATTTTTATTTTTTTTAGCTACATGACCTTTAAAAGCTGCCATGAATTTTATTTATGTCAGTCTTATTCTCTAAAAGCTTAATTTTGAAACTTGATGCAACAAACGATTTATAATATATATTTTTTATTACTTCAATTTTATTAAACTTTTTTCTTCATTTTTTAAATATTAAACCATGGATATCAAGATAATTTATTTTATAGTTTTTATATGAATATTTTCCTTTCTTTTCGTTTTATTTTATTTTATTTATTCAATACCAATTTATTCTTCCATATAATAAGAAGAGGATTCCAATTTCACAAAAATGTTGCAGATGTATTGTTCGGATAATTAATTTGTTTAATTATTTTAATTAAATTTGTAATTGTGTAGTTTTTTAAAAATAAGAAACCGCTAGAAAGTAATATTACACACTGTTTTAAAGTTAAGGATCTGGAATACTGCAAAAAAAGAGGAAAATTTTATGAACAATGTATTTTTTATGAGAAACCTGTGCAAATTAATATTACAAACTTTTTTTAAGTTAAGGATTTGATATACTCTGAGAAAAAAGAGAAAAGGTACGCTATGCTTCAGTTTTTGTTTAGCTCTCTTTGTGTTTTTTTAGACATTATTCTAATTAAATTTTTCTCATATTGCTACATTGCATAAAACAAATTACTCACCGAATTAAAATACATTTTCCAAATATTTCCATATTATGTGTATTTTTCATTTTACATGTATTTTATTACAAATTTCATGAAATTAAGTTGATTTCTATTTAATGAAAGTTCTTCAGAACGAAGTGTTTAGGTGTAACGATGAGACTTCATTAAATGGAAGTTTCACTGTATATTATGCATTGATATGTGTACTCATCAGTGTTGAATTCAGGGGGTGGCTCGGGGGGGGGGGGGGGGGACATCCCCCATTTGAGATTATGTGTTTTCAATGGTCAAAAAGTACAATTTTCCCCCAGAACTCTATAATCCCCACACCCGGAGCGACAGAAATCCCTCTCAGAGAAAAGTGTCTGAATTCAACACTGGTACTCATAACTCTTTTTTTTCTGATTGAAGCTATTTTCAGATTAATTTTTATGTCATGAAAATGTTTTCCTTCTATATTTACCTTCAATCAGTCAATGCATGAAGTTTTGGTACTTACATATTATTTTTGCCAAAAAATGGGTTGTCAATCACCAATCGTGTTTATATGTAGGCTTACTATTCTTATTCATAATCATTTCTCGGAAATTATTTAAACTAACACAAAATTCCAATTTTAAATTACCCTACAACATGATCTAAAGAAAATTCAATTAATAATTTTGCAATATGCTTTAAAAGTTGCAATTAAATTTTTATGAAAGATAATTGCATTACATGTAAATATTAGTAAAAATGAGGATGCGAGTTTCAAAATCAAAACTCAACTTATTCAAAATTTAAAAAATCGTGTTTTCTCTATCTGTCTATTCTACTGGTAAACATGCACCAAATAAATACTACAATCAAAAAAAAAAAAAAAGTTCTATCCTGTATTTTTTCAATTGTAAAATTTTGGTTTACAATGAAAATCAATGGACACAGTCATAGGTTCTTCGCGATTTCTCAAAATTTGATTTTGTGGATAAGATGAGTTTTGAAACTCAAGTTACAGCGTCTAAAATACCTAGTGTGGAAATATGCTATCCAAACAGTGCTAAAAATTTGTATCCCTTAAATGTGCGAAGATACTGCTAAAATCCCAAGTGTCGATCGCAGCGGCATCTGCGGGATTTTCGTATTACTAGTATTACATTGTATAGACTAGCAATTTCTTGCAGTTGTAGAAAATATCCTGCAGATGTCGCTGCGATCTGCATATTGCAGCAGTATCATTGCACGTTTAAGGGATACAATATTTTAGTGCTTTTTTAAGTATTACAGGGATAGCCGATTTTCACACTATATATTCTAGGCGCTATACTCAAGTCCTCAAATGAAAAAATGGCTTCTGTTTTAGTTCTTCACAAAACCTTCAAATACGTGATAAAAAATACAGAATATGAAATAATGTAGAGTGAAAAAAAGTTAACACACAATTTTAAAAAAAAAAATCATGAAATGTAGTTACCGTGTAGCAAAAAAAGGGGAGAGGGGCACTGTAATGAGTACTACTGGCGACATTGTTGCTGCTGTGTTTCTAATCTGTTGTGGATAGTACTTAAAAAACCAAAATTTCTGATATCACAGCTGCTATGTCCAAGTTTAACGATAATTATGTATTAGTTTCTCTGTGTTAAAATTTAACACTTTCTTAGTCACAAAAAAATGCTTTCTTAGTCACAAAAACAAGATGCAGCACAGTACACTCCCTGAAATCCGCACTGCTTGGGACCAGAAGTTGTGCTGAAGTTGTGCTCTAATTTTGACCCTACATCTAAATTGAAAGTTTCATTGTTTACATCTGTGATGATGTGCAGATTTTAGGGTTGCGAATTTGAGGGAGTCTACTGTAATAATAAATTCACCCAGCAAGATGCGATTATAAAAGTGTATCAAAATTATATTATGTCTGATGAATAACTTAAATGTAAATAAATCTTGTTTGTTCTCAATAGACAATTTTTTTAATTAAATCATTTTCAATTACATAACTTTCATTTAATAAGTTAAAATCTAAATGTCTTCTAGAATTCAGCTATGCATTAAAGTACATACTATGTTTGTATGCTAATTTAATACAGTTATCTATCTGTATTATAAAGGTCAAACGTCTCTGTGCATAATGCTGATGTTATTCTGTGAATGGCAACACTTCAAGATAAAATTTCAATTTCTGCTACTGCAATTTTTTTTTTAATTCTAAGCATTGCACGTTTTTAAATTTTACACCGTTGTATACAGAAAGAAATTAATATAAAGTATTTAAAATTTGATATAAAATCAAGTAATTGTCGTACAAGTGTGTGGTTTGGACTAAAATGCTTCTCAGGATGAAAAGTTTTCTTCAGGCGAATGAAAATAATTATTTCCAAATTTTGATCATAGATGACGCCACTTGAATGTATGTATGCTTTCAAACATAACATACATTCGCAAATGACGATTATCAGCACTAGGAGGCTTATAGTCATCATTTCCGTGTCACAAATTCAAAATTAATCAGAAAAAAAAACACGTGTTTGAAAGCATACATTACATACGGACAAATAGCGATATCTTATGATCGAAATTTGGAACTAATTATTTTAATTCACTTGAAGAAAACTTTTTATCCTAGAAGCATTTTACTCCAAACTGCACTCCAGTATGACAAATTACTTGATTTTATATTGAATTTCAAATGTGTCCAGGAATTTTCGGACACATTTTAAAAAAAGGAATTTTTGTCTTAAGCACACATGTGCTTAGACACTATCCGAGAATTCAGAAAAAAATGATCAGGAAAGCATGACAAAAGACATGCCCAGAAGTACTTGCACTTAGGAGGAGATTTTACATCGTGAAATCAAAGTAGTCATTTTTTAAGAATTGTTTTCTCAATGAAGGATGAATAAAAATAAACCAAATTTCTTTGTTCCACTAAATAAAGGTATCTTTGTCTATTTTGTCAAATTTTTGTGTGTAAAAAACACAAAAGCTAGTGGCAATATCTTTTTCTTTTCAAAATAGATGTGTGCGGAGTCAGTGGTGCAAACTTATATGGGCCTGTGGGGAAAGAGCCCACCCAATAATTTGATCTATCTGCCCACCCAATTTCCACTGATTTATGTAATCACTGAAATAAAATTTGGTTTTCTTGACTTTCTCAAAATAGTAAAGACATCAGTTATACTTACAGGAGCACTGAAAGCCCCTTTAGAGGATGTATAATTAAATTTTTCTCAAAAACAGATTTATTGCATATTTTGCCATCTGTTCTACTATCTTGAATCAAAAAATCACCTATGTGACTAAAATGTGTTTTTTTTTTCTTGACGTTTAGTTTCTTTCACTTTTAATAGTTAGCAATTTTTATGCAATTTATAATAAATATGTATGAATGTATTTATAAAGAAGAACTTACGAGATTATGATTTAATTAAATTACGATAATTTCATATTTTACTTAGAAAATCATTATTTGACTTTGATTTGAATTATCCTCTTTAGCCATTCGCTCCGCTCCTGCCTCTCTCCACACTAGCACGTACTAAGGTGAAAAAAGTTTTTAAGCATTATTTTGCTAAAAAAATTTTGAGCCCACCCAACATTTTACAAAAGTTGGCGCTACTGTGCAGAGTGTATCCTGACTGTGTGTCGGACAGAATTGTGTCTCGTTCAGACATCTTAAGAGTTGTGAAAGCCAAATAAATTAAAGGGTTGTGAACCTACTGTCATCGAAATTGAAATTAAGTGGTTTCATAAACATACCAACAACCCTGAAAGAATTAACCTTTTCGTGACGGAATGCTGCTTAATGGAATGTATTTACATGACAGGTGTGTCTTATATGCATCAGGTAAATGTCACTAGTAGCCGAGTGATGCACTGCTGAATCGCTGTTTATATTGATCTACTAGACGGGTGTATCATATTTGCATTTTCAATTATACACATTAAATTATTTTTTTGTAATCAAAAGATGGAACTTGTCCACTACAGTTAACTTAATCAAACCTTTAGATTGCTGACCTTGTATCTGTAGAATACTTCTGATTCACAAAACTCAGCTGATGGTCAGCTGTGTCTGCACGTGATGTAAACATTGGAAGGTTTCAGATGCTTTGAAATATGCTTTTTTCCCCCTTTGGGCAGATAAGGGTTGCTGCAAATTGAAGTTTTTATTTAGTTTGCATCTTAGCTAGTAGACGGAACTCTTTTCTGTGCTGATTAAGAGAATTTAACTAAGATTGCGATGACCAAGAGGAAGAAATTCTTAATAGAAGAGTACACTCGAATCGTAAATAACTATATGAGGGATTATTCTGATTGCAAAGGCTCTCTAGATTTAACTGAGTAGCAAATCAAATCAGGTATAATATATTATAAGTATGGTATAAGAAATTATTCTTTGGTTTAATGGATATTGCTTTGTTGCATGCCAATTTTCTCAATGATAAAAAATATAGGGCTAAAACTCTATTTCTTCAATTTAAAATGAAAGTTGTATGATAAATATTTGAAAATTATGAAAGTTTCAGAATAGAAAGACAGTTCACCAGCTAAATCAACAACCACACCTTTAAGGTTTTCTGGGAGGTATTTTCCTTCACTAAATATCAGTGAAGGAGGTGAAAAAAAAGCAGAAGCTGTGTAGTTTGCTCACAGATTGTAAGAACTCAACAGAAAGTATTGAGACAGACTTTTTATTCTTGTGAGCTATGGAACGTGGGTTTATCCTTTCTTTAACCTATTCTCAGGGGCTGTGACAGCATGTGTCCAAAAAAAACAAGTGGGTAAGTGTGATCACAGATCGCACAGAGGGTTTCGTTTAATATTCCTTTCAAAACACTTTATCTTTTTGAAAAATCTGTTAGTTCCATATTTCGCAACCAGGGGGCGCACTCGATTCTAAACAAACATCTATCCAAACGAAAACCCGTTTTACATACTATCCGTAGATATATTAGTCGAGGGGATTGGGCACATAGCACCTGAGATCAGTAGGCGCACCTGGTGGTAAAAAATAGAACTAAAATATGTAAGGCTATGGTGGATAATATGAAAGAAGGGTCAAAGGGGTGTTGGCAAAAGTTGGAAAAATTCTCCCCTGGTTTAAAAAGGCGGAGGTTAGAAAAATTACTTAAAATACACAAGTTAGATCCCGGAGAGGTAAATAATATAAGACTTTTGAAGATTTTATGATTTGTCGTGTGGTCTGAGGTATTCAGCTATACGTATGCAAAATTTCATGTCTCCAACTTAATTAGGGGCTCTCTTAGAAAGAATTGCTTCAAATACATATGTGGTAGCTCAAAGGGTTAAACGTTATACTTTTTCAAGATTTTATGATTTGTCGCTTGGCCTCAGGTGTTCTGCTTATAAGTATGCAAAATTTAAAATCTCCAACCTAAATAGGAGCTCACTTAGAAAGAATTGTTTAAAATACACACGTGGGAGCCCAAAGGGTTAAACGTATAACATTTTCAAAATTTTATGATTTGTCGTTTGATATGAGGTGTTCAGCTATAAGAATGCAAAATTTCACGCCTCCAACCTAAATAGGAGCTCACTTAGAAAGAATTGTTTAAAATACACATGTTGGAGCCCAAAGGGTTAAACGTACGACATTTTCAAAATTTTATGATTTGTCGTTTGATATGAGGTGTTCAGCTATAAGAATGCAAAATTTCACGCTTCCAACTTAATTAGAAGCTCACTTAGAAATAACTGTTTAAAATACACATGCAGGAACCCAAAGGGTTAAATATACGACTTTTTCAAAATTTTATGATTTGTCGTATGATGTGTCCATCGTTATCCAGTCCATCATGGATGAACTCAACCACCCAAAGCAGCTGGTGTGCGGTGGAGTGTTCAGGCCTAAAGCCAAATTGTTCTGGAATGTCAGGAATAAAATTTTGAAGTCGTGTAAGAAAAATATGTTCGGTAACCTTACTCAGAACAGGAAGCAAACTCACGGGTCTGTAACTCTTAGCTAGTGAAGGGTCCTCTCTGGGTTTCTTAATTGGAACAATAACAGCTTTCTTCCAAGTAGTGGGAAAATGATGAAACTTAAACATAGCATTGATAAGAGTGGCTAGATGATCAGCATACTTAAGTGGGAGATTTTTGAGAGCCGAATTGGTGATCCCATCAAGCCCAGGGGCCTTTCTATTGGGGAGATTTTTGATCACTGAAATGACCTCATCGGTAGTGGTCGGTTCGATCGATCTAACAGGCACATGGTCCAAAAACCTGCTAACAGTATGCTCAACACGATCAATAGTGTCCACATTAAATACGTAACTATGAGGTTGAAATTGTCGTTCATACTGATCTGCAATCACCTCTACTTTTTCTTTGTCGAGGCATTTACTACCAGCATCCGTATGAAGAGGGGGGATGGGGGTGAAAGGTTTTTTAACTCTCTTCAGATAATTCCACAGGGAGTTATCCGTAGGAGTCAGGGAAGTAATAAAATCAGTCCATTTATTAGATTTAAAACTTTTAATATCCCTCTTAATGATAGCATTAAGACGGTTAAGATCAGAACGAATGCTGGGGTCCCTGCTGGCTTGCCACAATCGCCGAAGGCGATTATGCTGTCTGATTTTAGATTTAATTTCAAAAGGAAGAGATTGAAAATTTTGCGTGGCCTGGTGACATTTAGATGCCTCCAGAGAATTTTGGATTAATTTGGTTAAATGGGTGACAGCCATGTCAATATCCTCGACAGAATTTAATTTGCCAAAAGGGGTGGGAGCATCATTGATTGCATTGGTAAAGGATTGCCAATCATAAACATAAGGAGAAATAATAGTAGGTAGGGAAGGATTGCAATCAATGCTAATTTGAATCGGGAGGTGATCCGATGTGAACGCCGAAATAGGGGTAATGACAAAAGGGTAGTTGATATTGTTTAGCAGTGCCAGATCAATCGTAGTACCATTTCCCAAAGGGCCAAAACGAGTGGGGGAAGTAGGTGCAGCAATTTCTATACCATTATTTGTACAGAAATTATGAAGGGTTTCCCCTAAAGAATCCTTGTTGCTATTGGGACACCAACTGGGATGATGGGCATTAAAATCACCTGCAAGGACAACATTATCATCCAGCCTGAATAACTTACTAAGGTCTGAGGGTAAATCCAAATGATTCGAAACCCAGAGATAAATGGAGGAGACAACAAAAGAATTTTGATTATCTAAATAAATTTTAACGTTTGTATTCTCAAGAAGATTGAGAGACAAGGAGGGAATTTGAGCATGAGTGACCCTTCTACTCACGAAAATAGCAGTCCCGCCATACAGCGAAATTCTAGTACCATCTGTATGTGGAGTGAAGTAAGATTTAAAATTTGAATGTTGAGGTTCCTAAAGGAAGTACAACGAACCTCCTGTACAAGAATGAGATCCACAGGGTTGTCAATAACAAAATCCCTGAGCTCATCGAGCTTCGATCTGAGGCCATTAGCATTCCAAAAAAGAATTTTGAAAATCCCCATAATTATTTGTTTTTGTCAGAGCTTTTCATACCCGTTAGGCTATCAGCATTAAATATTGTAAGAATTTCAGAGACATTTTTGTTCGTAACAATTTTTTGAAGTCTTTCCAAAAGAGTACAGAATTTGGTCAATTTATCAAAAATAATATCAAAATTTTCAGGATTAGTCATAATAAAATTCAGAAGATTAGATTGATCAATCGATGAATTAATAGCATTATTAACATTCAAGCAAAACGCAACACCACACGTGCAAAATTTGGAAAAGTTGAAACGATTAGCAAGTTGACGACGGTCAAATTCGATTAATATATCGAATTCCATACGAATAAGTAGAGTAGTAAGAGTACAGTGTTGAATTCAGGGGGTGACACGTAAATGCAGATGAAACAGCACCGAAAAACTGTAAATGGCAACATTTGTGAATGCAGCATATAGAATAATAAGCTATGAACATTTTTTTAAATTTCAAGATGCAGCAACCAATTATTCTTATTAATTTTCGATACTTTCCTCCGTTAATCGAATGGGAGAAATTAACTGAAATTTGTTGTAAACATAATCGAATAATCTTGTCAATCGAATTCATTGAAATTTTTTTTTTCAGGAACAGATGTGTTATTATCCCTCCATCCGCCATCTTGGATTTTTTTTAGGCGTGAATTAAAAACTGTTTTTTAATTAATAGTTATTATTTTTACATTCCAGTTTTTTTAATATTATATTAATCTATCAACAATATTTAACCATTGGCGACATTTACTACTTGGCGGAAAAGGAGTTTTCACGCAATAAAAAAATCCAAGATGGCAGATGGAGGGATAATAACACATCTAAGCCTTATTGGATCTCAAATAGAAGGTTAGTACCAAAAATAATACTCGATAGCGTCATGTCGCCATTATCGTTAGCGTGGTGTTGCGATGGCTATTTAATAAATGTAAATAAATAGTCATTACATAATTCTCAAGCTCCCTATTATTTAATGGTCGTATGCTAGCTTCGACAGCAGAATGTGATTTTCATCGAACTTTTTGCGAGTTAATCTGTTCTTTTTAGAATTGTGTTTTCCGTAAGAGTACGATGTCGGCGATGGAGGAAAGTACGGACAATAGCTGTAAGCCATTGACTGTCATTTTTGGTGATGAATTTAAGCAACTCAACGAATGGATTGAGTGCTGTTATGATGATTTCTCTGAAGGGGATGTTGGAATCTTCGTGCTAAGTACCCTGAAGGATCTTGCCACTCTGATTTCTGGAGGTGCTGACCTGACCAGACATAATTTCTTCAGCGAAATAGATGGTATGTGGAATTTATTTTTAACATATGCCGATAAGAGGGAACCCAATCAACTAGTTTTAATTAAGGATAATTTATTTGGTCTTTATACTTATCTTAAGAGTGTTGAAGCTTCTTACCCGGCAATGCAAGCTCCGGCTGCCGGTGCTAAGAGACCTTTGGATTCTGATGACGGTTTTAAGACCACATCGAAAACGGCTAAGGTAATTACACCCAAAATTACTAATCCGATTGCCTTAAGCAATCAGTTTGAGAAACTCAGCAATGCTGAGAACAATATCACTGACCGAACGACTGAGGTTCCACCTGCAGTCCCTAAAGAACCTAGGCCTGAGCCATTTTATGTGAAAACACAAAATTGGAAAAAAGTTTCAGATGATATAGACAATTTAGCACATTTCAAAGTCTACAAAAAAGTGCAAGATAACTTGATAAAATTTTTTCCTAGTACTGTAGAAATCTACAGAAAAATCCAAAATTATTTGTCTGAACAAAAAATTGAATTTTTTGGCATGAAATTGAAAAATGAACGGCCTAGGAAGGTGCTTATTAAGGGTATACCCATAGATTTTGACATTGTTGATATTAAGGGTGAACTAAGTGCCCTGGGGTATAGTGTTCATAAAGTTTCACAACTCAAAAATTTCTGGACCAAGCTCCCCATGCCCATTTACCTGGTCGATGTTTTCATTAATGACCAATTCAAGCATATTTTCGAAATGTTTCTTCATCAAGGTCGGAGCTTACAAATTTAAGGGGGCAAAGCAGTGTTATAACTGTCAAAAATATAACCTATCAAGTGAGTGCTGTTTTTTGAAGCAGTATGTCTTAAATGCTCAGAAGAGCATAATGTTAAGCAATGCCCGGTGACGGACAGAGCAGGGATTAAGTGTGCTAATTGTGGGGAAAATCATACGTCAAATTTTGGTGGGTGTATGAAAAACCCCAAGAATATGCGAAATGGTCGTGTTTCCACCTTTCGTAACCATCATCAGGGTTTCAAAGCGAAACCTGTTGTTAAAAATTTATCTTTCTCTAATGCTGTTACTAATGTCTCTGATAGTGTTAACCCTCAATCTGCCACTACTGGGCAAGCTCTTCCTACTGTAAATAAGCCAGGTGTTTCTAATGTTAATGTACCTATATTTAAAAGTGTAAATAATACTGATACTAATACTAAATCTTATTCTCGTGCTATGTCTCCATCAAATAATGTTAATAATGCTATTAATTCATCTATTGATCAATCTAATCTGCTGAATTTTATTATGACTAATCCTGAAAATTTTGATATTATTTTTGATAAATTGACCAAATTCTGTACTCTTTTGGAAAGACTTCAAAAACTTGTTACGAACAAAAATGTCTCTGAAATTCTTACAATATTTAATTCTGATAGCCTAACGGGTATGAAAAGCTCTGACAAAAACAAATAATTATTGGGGTTTTCAAAAATTTTTTTTGGAATGCTAATGGCCTCAGATCGAAGCTCGATGAGCTCAGGCATTTTGTTATTGACAACCCTGTGGATCTCATTCTTGTACAGGAGGTTCGTTGTACTTCTTTTAGGAACCTCAACATTCAAAATTTTAAATCTTACTTCACTCCACGTACAGATGGTACTGGAATTTCGCCGTATGGCGGGACTGCTATTTTCATCAGTAGAAGGGTCACTCATGCTCAAATTCCCTCCTTGTCTCTCAATCTTCTTGAGAATACTAACGTTAAAATTTATTTAGATAATAAAAATTCTTTTGTTGTCTCCTCCATTTATCTCCGGGTTTCGAACCATTTGGATTTACCCTCAGACCTTAGTAAGTTATTCAGGCTGGATGATAATGTTGTCCTTGCAGGTGATTTTAATGCCCATCATCCCAGTTGGTGCCCCAATAGCAACAAGGATTCTTTAGGGGAAACCCTTCATAATTTCTGTGCAAATAATGGTATAGAAATTGCTGCAACTACTTCCCCCACTCATTTTGGCCCTTTGGGAAATGGTACGATGATTGATCTGGCACTGCTAAACAATATCCACTACCCCTTTGTCATTACCCCTATTTCGGTGCTCACATCGGATCACCTCTCGATTCAAATTAGCATTGATTGCAATCCTTCCCTACCTATTATTATTTCTCCTTATGTTTATGATTGGAAATCTTTTACCAATGCAATCAATGATATTCCATCCCCCTTTTGGCGAATTAAATTCTGTCGAGGATATTGACATGGCTCTCACCAATTTAACCAAATTAATCCAAAATTCTCTGGAGGCATCTAAATGTCACCAGGTCACGCAAAATTTTCAATCTCTTCCTTTTGAAATTAAATCTAAAATCAGACAGCGTAATCGCCTTCGGCGATTGTGGCAAGCCAGCAGGGACCCCAGCATTCGTTCTGATCTTAACCATCTTAATGCTATCATAAAGCTGGATATTAAAAGTTTTAAATCTAATAAATGGACTGATTTTATTACTTCCCTGACTCCTACAGATAACTCCCTGTGGAATTATCTGAAGAGAGTTAGGAAACCTTTCACCCCCATCCCCCCCTCTTCATACGGATGCTGGTACTAAATGCCTTGACAAAGAAAAAGTAGAGGTGATTGCAGATCAGTATGAACGACAATTTCAACCTCATAGTGAGGTATTTAATGCGGACACTATTGATCGTGTTGAGCATACTGTTAGCAGGTTTTTGGAAATTGTGCCTGTTAGATCGATCGAACTGACCACTACTGATGAGGTCATTTCGGTGATCAAAAATCTCCCCAATAGAAAGGCCCCTGGGCTTGATGGGATCACCAATTCGGCTCTCAAAAATCTCCCACTTAAGTATGCTGATCATCTAGCCACTCTTATCAATGCTATGTTTAAGTTTCATCATTTTCCCACTACTTGGAAGAAAGCTGTTATTGTTCCAATTAAGAAACCCAGAGAGGACCCTTCACTAGCTAAGAGTTACAGACCCGTGAGTTTGCTTCCTGTTCTGAGTAAGGTTACCGAACATATTTTTCTTACACAACTTCAAAATTTTATTCCTGACATTCCAGAACAATTTGGCTTTAGGCCTGAACACTCCACCGCACACCAGCTGCTTCGAGTGGTTGAGTTCATCCATGATGGACTGGACAGCTCGGAGTATGTTGGCTCACTCTTCATTGATGTTGCGAAGGCTTTTGATACTGTTTGGATTATTGGTCTCATATATAAACTTATTAAACTTAAAGTTCCTACTGCATATATTTTGTTTATTCTCAAGTACCTTCGTAGCAGAACATTCTGCGTCCGCTATGCCAACATATTTTCAACACTTCGCCCGATTAATGCGGGTGTGTCACAAGGCTCTAAATTGGATCCCTGGCTCTACAAGGTCTTTATTTCTGACATCCCCACCTCTCCTCATACTTTGTTGGCTATATATGCGGACGACACTACAGTGTTGGCTCGTGACAAGGACTGCCTTGTTATGCACGACCATCTTCAACAACACGTTAACACACTTGAAAAATTTTTCACTAATTGGCGCATCAAAATTAATTCCAGTAAGTCACAGGCAGTCATCTTCACCCATAAGTGCACACCTCCACCTCAACTCTATCTCGATGGTTCCTATCTCAGTTTTGGACGGGAAGTTAAACATCTGGGTGTTTTCTTAGATAGTACTCTCACTTGGCGCAAGCACATCGACTATAGCGTCCAAAAGTTTTATAAAGCCAAAAATGATCTTGCCCATCTCCTGTACAGTAATGAGATGAGTACAGGAAACAAGTTGCTGCTGTATAACTCAGTGTTACGTCCCATTCTTCTCTATTGTGCGCAGATCTGGGGTTCTGCGGCGACCACCAACCTTCAGAAAATTCAAATTGTTCAGAATAAGACCCTTAGGGGTATTTGTCATGCACCTTGGTATCGGCGTAATACTGTTATACATCACGATCTTAGCACTCCCCCTATTCGATCTGCAATTAAAAAGCAAGCTGTTAAGTTCTTCGACAAAATTTCTAACATCCAAAATCCAGAACTGCATAATATTTCTGATTACGACGAACGTGCCCGTTGGCGTAGGCCAAGAGCAACGATTCATCTGGCCGAAAACATCGACCCGGGATAATTTCTCAGTTTCTCCCTGATTTGATAGGGCTCACCTTCCTGAATGTTCATTACGGTCAGTGTTCACTTTGTATATTTTTGTAAATATTTTCTTTTTGCTCATTCTTATATATTTATTTTATTTCTTATCTTTATCTTTTGTTGTATTTTATTATGTTTTTATAATGTATGGTGCCTTAAAAGGGCCTTTTTGGTTTAACATCTGGGGACTCCCTCTTTTCCGCGTTTCTGGCGTTCTGGTTTTGTCCGACATCGGCTATGTTTTTATATTTTTCCACATGTCCATTTCTCTATTAGAGGTAAGGTGCTTAGCTCCAGGAACTCTGCAAAAGACTCTCTTCCAAGTTCCAAGTCCAATGAAAAATCAATAAAATATTATTTGTGTAACTGCTTTTTAA
The DNA here is from genome assembly GCA_963932465.1 of Maratus speciosus. Classification (NCBI taxonomy): domain Eukaryota; kingdom Metazoa; phylum Arthropoda; class Arachnida; order Araneae; family Salticidae; genus Maratus; species Maratus speciosus. The sequence continues at coordinate 107,162,683 of OZ010797.1, forward strand.
AAATATTTTGTTGTTATTGTTGGCCAGAAAATTTTTTAATATCAGTATCATTCAAAGAGTTCTGAATTCTGTATGTCATTCTTATTGGTTAAATGTACAGAGTACAAGAGAAAATGTGTACATGCTGAATCCTATTGTGTGCATGCTTAACCCTTCTTTTTCCCTATAAAACAACTCATGTGTGTGTTGCTATTTTCTTAGGTTTTATTTTTACATTGTTTCTAATTTGTGTATTTATAGATACAAATTTACATGTAGTCTATATATGTAGCTATAAAATAATTTTAAAAAGCTTGGATGGAGAAATTTGATACACGCATGGATCAATAAAGAAATCTAGCTATTTGGAAGCTTCAGTTTTAATATTTTAGTTAAAGAATATGTAGTGGATTAAAAACTTGTGTCTTTGTATACTATATTTTGATTATGATTCTACATTATAATTACTATTCCTAATTTTATCAATCCTTTATGTATTTTAATTTTTAATTAAGTAAATGAAACTAGAGTGAATAAAACATTCAGCCTATATAAATAAGTTGCTCTTTTTTTTCCTTTTTGCTAGAGATGAGAAATACAGTTACTTTTGGTTAACAGGTTACATCGTTCCACACTTGTACAGGTAACAGGCTCCAACAACTTGTTATTTTTATAATATATAACTAATTGCTGTGTATCCGATCGGTGGATGTTTTAATTAGAAGGCCTTTCAAAAAAATGTCTGAAGTAATTTTTTCACAAAATCAGTTTGTGGTTAGAAACTTAATTTTTGCATGACAAAAACTTACCTAGTTATAATACTTTGAATTCCATGCATTTTTGGCGTTTTCTGACACTAAAAACATGTTTTTCCATTTATGGTGATTAAAACATTGAAAATTCATAAAATTCCAAGTATCATAACTCAGTAAGTTTTGACCATACAATAATAAATTTTTGCTGATTTACTTGTTAAAACATGGAAAAACTTTTTCTAAATAAAACTTATAGGATGCAGGCATTCTATAAAATTTGTAATTTCTTATCTATTTAAAAAGTAATTACTGTAGTGTAAATTGATTTTTATGCGATGCAAAGCAAAATTTGAAACATTTTTGCAACCTAAGTCTATACCTCTAAAACTAACGGCTTAGAAATTAGTTATTGGTAAACGATAAGACACACGCTGTATAATATTAAACACAGTTTTAACAACGCGATTTCTAAAAAAAAATTGTATACAGGATAAATTATGAAACACTTTCCAACACATTCAGAATACTATAACAAAACTTCACAATTTACAAAGGTGGAAGATGGCGTCTTAATGAACAATTTGGAAAATGCAGAATGCATTTGAAAACATGATTTCTGCTATTATCATGAATAGTCATTAAAATATACGATTTTTTTGCAGCCCTGTATATGATCTACAGATATGTATGCCTACTACATAGTATGCTAAAAGTCAGTTCAATTAAACGCATAGCACAGTTAAAAATTTCCGCTCAGCAATTTCAGTTAATAGACGAATGTTTTTGAGAACTTTTGTTCGACTTTGTATATGATCTAGATTTTATACACACCAAGTAATATTTAAAAAATAGTTAAATTTAAAAATGCATACCACAAATGAAAACGCAATTCCAGCAATTATTGTGCGTAGGCTTCAATAGTTCAATTATTGCTCATTTTCTTCTATATCTAAATACTTTTGTGTGTTCCTGTAAATAAATGATAAAGTTTATGCACACCATATTCTATAGTAAGAACCTTGTAAGAACCTCAGTGATGTATATCAATTTCAATATGTTTTAAATACTGTAATATCATTAAAATATGCAGCAAGAGATTTTTCCCCATGTACCATAATGTAATGGAATTCTTTTCAGTGGCCCTGTAAATGAACCAAAAATGCTACACACTTCCTTTTCAATACTGAACATGCCATACTAAAGCCCAAGAATAACATATATTCATTTCATGGCAATTGGACAATATTTACAAGTTAGAGCGAGGACAGACAGATGGACAAACAAACCAAATTTATAAACACTTTTCAACTACGGTTGAAAGTATTAAAAAGAGAAAATTGATCCCCAACTTCATAGCAGCCATATCTATCAACACATATTCAAAGCTAATTTCACAAGAACACAAAAATATTATTTATATACTTTTAATCAAATGAAATTCATCCAAACAAATTTCGTTCGTACAAATATGTTTTTCAAATTAATTACAACTGTACTAAAATTAAGCTTTCGCACAAATTATAGGAGGCTATTTTCTTTTTTTTTCTGCGAAATAAAATCACAGAAATTAAATGTTTTCTGGCTCCCATTAAATGCAATGATAAAACAAAAATATTGAAATCACTTGGCCAAAAAGATAAATTTATAGTGCGAGAATCACCTCCCCACCCCCCCCCCCCCCACCCCCCCAAAAAAAACTTCATTAGTACATAGCAATAACCGTTTTAAATATTCAAAGAAACTGTCCATAAATATCTCTCATTCAAAATATCACCACTAATCAAAACATTTCCTATTACTTCCTCATGATAATTGCTTGATGTGCAAAACACTCTTTCATTCATTCCAAAAAACACGAAGAGTAAATAAACACTTAATCAAATATAATTCACTCAGACAAAATTACCCTTTCAGATAAATTTATCCTCAGCATATTTTTAAAAATTTAAAACACTTTTGTAACAAATGTTTCAAAATAATCAAGTGTTATATTGACCGCAGAAAATAAATAATAGACAAGGTGTTCTATTATTTCTGTTTATTCAAAAGTTTCAATACCAAATGATAAACGATCATTTTATGTGTTAAGAACTAGATTTACTGATGCCGTAATGAAAATGTATCCCAATGAATTAAGGAATTATTTGTGGTTGGTTTTCATATTGCTGTTTTCAACTGAAATCAATCTAAGTTCTAATGTACATGTTTTAAATGCTAATCAATTAAAAAATTATAAATTCCTGCATTTTATTTGGATATAGTCAAATAATGTTTCATTATTTCTGGATATAGATTTCCAAAAATCCAAAATCGAGAATTGAAATTTTTAAGGCATAAATTTATAAATAAATGTATTTTACTTAAGCGTTGCAAAAAGGTACTTTTTATAAATTTAATGATTCTAGACTCGAGTTTTGCTTTTTTTTTTGGGGGGGGGGGGGGGGTAAGAAAACAGTGATTTTAAATTATGTATAATTGTTCAATTTTAAAAACCATAAGACAAAACAGAATTTTTCACCTTGATTCAACATATAATATATAATGTGAACTTTAAAAAGTCCACACAGTCCAAAAGTTCGGTTTGAGTTATTAAAATATGCTCTGATGATGAGCTTTGAAAGCTTGAAAGTACCAAGAAGTTTTAAATAAAATGTATTCAACTTTCATTAAATGTTATTGGCCATTAACAATTGGTTGTTAAATGAATTTCTGAATTTAGATTTTATTCTATTTTGGGTGTTGAAACGTCTTTCACAAGGTACACTTGTGACAGGCAGCACAAGAGCGACTTTTATAATTTTGAAAATTTTCAGAAACGTATGGTTATACTCTCATTAAAAAATTTTGGAAAACTTTGCAAAATCTGATGTGCTTTCATTTTTAACTACTTGCATGAAAAGTGCATATTCGGTGATGGCATCATCAATATCAATTTCTGAACAAAATTGTATTATTATATCTTTAATGGAATTATAGACAAAATTAGAATCTCTGTTATTATTTTGCATGAACTAGGTTTTATGTATTGAAATTTTAATCCATGTGCAAAGTTAGAAAGGGAACCATTTCTTCGATTACACAAGAAATGTAGTTTGACTTTTAATTGTCAAGTTCTAATTTCTGTGAATTGCAAGGATCGACTAGTTTGTTGTTTTTAATTATGTTTCCTTGGAGTTCGAAAAAAAAATTCTGCATATGAAATAAAAGATCTTTACAGTTCATCTTCTAATCTCATTTTTGTTTAGTGCTGACTCTAGGCAAATTTAGGAGAGTGTAGTGCCCGATGATTCTTTACTGTCCTTTTTATTGCACCCTTTTGATTCCTTTATACACCTTCAGTTAGAGAAAATAAAAATAGTGAATTTCATCAACCTGGCAAGGGAAAAATATCATAAAACTTGTCGATTAGTTGTTAGAAAAAAATCTTTAAATTTGCTGATCGATGACGGGAAAATATCACAAAATCTTTTGATCTCTTGCAGAAAAAAAAAACAACATTTGTTGATTGATTGCAAGAAAAAAACATGAAGTTCGGCAATCGATCGTGGGAAGTAATCATGAAATTCGCCAATTGGTCTCGAGAAAACAACACAAAATTCATCAGCCAGTCGCAAGAAGAAACTGCAAAGTTCGTCAATCGGTTGTGGGAAAAAAAATTGTCGATCAGTCATGGGAAAAATATCATGTCTGTTGTCAGAATTTTGTGCAATCAGAAAAAAAAATCTTGAAATTCATCAATAGGTTGAAGAAAATAATTGTGAATTTCATCGATCTGTCGCTGTTAAAAACCATGCAAAATTTGCTGATCGGTTGTAAGAAAGAAATGTGAAAATTTTCAATCAATTGAAAAAAAATCTCAAAATTCGTCAGTCAGTCATGAGTAAAACATGAAATTCATCGATCAGTCTCTGCAAAAAATCATTGTCTTCGATCTGTCATGTTTAAACACCCTCAAAATTTGCCAATTGGCTGCGGGGGAAAAAAAAAAAATGATATTCACCAGTTGGTCATAGAAAAAAAAAATCTAAAATTTGCCAATTAGTCATGTGAAAAAAATTGCAAAATTCGTCAATCAGACATGGATGAAAATTGAGAAATTCGTCAATCAGACATGGGTGAAAATTGAAAAATTCGTCAATCAGACATGGGTAAAAATTGAAAAATTCGTCAATCAGACATGGGTAAAAATTGAAAAATTCGTCAATCAGACATGGGTAAAAATTGAAAAATTCGTCAATCAGACATGGGTAAAAATTGAGAAATTCGTCAATCAGACATGGGTAAAAATTGAGAAATTCGTCAGTTGATTGTGGTAAAAAAAATCTTAAAAGTTTGTGAATAGATGACAGATTTTACATTTAAAAAGCTTTCCAAACGTAAGAATGTCAACGCACATTGCTCTTTTTCAGGGTTTCATATTGTTCTCTGGATTGATTCTACCACTTGTCATTTCAAAAAGCAACATTTTCCCGGAAAAGGTAAAATTTTTGGGATAGGATTCACTCTGAAATTCAAGACTTGGCAGAGAGGCGTACAAAAACTTTTTGCTAATAGGTTTTAATAAGTTATTGTAGAAATATTGTTAACCATAAAACTAGCTGTCCTGCCCAGTGTTACCCGGCCCAGCCCTATCCGAACCGTTATAATAACCTTAAATAAATCTCAAATTCGTATGACTTTCTACCTTTAACTTGATTTTGTAAAAAATTATACTTTTAAACGAAAATCTTTCTAAACGAACCTCATATTGATGGACCCGCAATATTTTTATTTTAAAAAATCAAATGGATTGTTTAAAGTAAAATTTATACTCTTTAAGTGGGTGTTATATGCTTTTCCATATTTCGACAAAAAATAGCAGATTGCCCAAACTCTTTTAAATTTTCTGTTATAAATATAACTGTTTCGAATCTTGCATAAATCATTTAATATTTAAAACAAAATAGTTCTTATTGTACAAACTCTGAAATTTTTATAAGTTATAAATATAATTTTCATGCAAAAATATGGATATTTGGTTGTAAAAACATGAAAAAAAAGCCATCTGCATATTGACGTTCTGAGCGAAAATTTTGCAGTTTTTTTTTAAATCCAAACGTTTCAAGATTTTTTATACATAATGTAAATCAAGTGTATGAAAAACATCGAAAAAGATTGTGTCAAAATACCAAAGTTTAGTTATTTTCAGTGTAAAAAAAAATAAGTCTCCAGGAGGTACAAAATGACTTCGTCACACAATTTTTTGAAAGGGTTAATACTTATATTTTTGTGAACAAATTGCCCTGTTGTAGAGAAGCAAGTATCAGAATTAAGTGCGTATTTTTTATTTTTCCATACCTTTAAAAATGAGCCTTGTAAAAGCTATGAAAATGGAAGGATCCAGGGTTGTAGTAGAGGATATACAACATATACCTTCTGGAGTTTTTAAAGAAGCTCTGTATCTCAAATAAAGCAATAGCGTATATTCTAGGCATGAACTTACATGACTCTAGTGTGTACACTCTGATATTTTTACGACTATAACACTGGAAGGATCACCTGTGAAATTGAACTTAAAAAAAAAAAAGAAAATTGGAATGCTTAAAATTTCTAATTTTTTGTGTGATTTGCAGAGCTTAAAAGTAGAAAGTACATACTTTAAGAATGTGTTTTTGGTTCGGCCTGCACACGTTTACAAAGACGGGGCAAATAAAAGAAGCCACTCAGTCTTTCCTTTCTTCTGTATTTGCTGATGTGCAAAAGTGTCTCAATTACACAGGTGTGTGCATGCTTGAAAAATAATGTTTTTTTGATTAAACATTCACTTTGGTTTAAATTAATATTTCGGCCAATTATCAAAAATCTGAGCCTCAGGTTTATCAGGACCTGTCTTAGTCTGTCCTCCCTCAAATTTTAAGACTTCAATGTGTGGTAGGTTTCGCTAAGCCGTTGCAGGCACACAGACAGAGCAAAACTTTCTTTTTTTAGTACAGATTTTCATTGTCTCAGCTCTCTCCTTTAATGCAAGAAAAAGTTTTCAAATGTAAGAGAAATTTTCCTGTCTTCTAAGTCAGCTTGAAAGACTTTGAAGTTTTTTTTTTATTTACAAATGTAAGTTGGCATTTTTGAAGAATCATTCTGCAGGACCCGAAGTAATTCCTAAATTGTAAAATTCGACTTTTCTTTTAAGTATTACATGGTCGTAAAACTATTATTATGAGTATACGTGTTACAGTACATAACTGTGTATCTGTTGTTATGCATTTTTTCTTTCTAATGATGTTAGTACATACCAGAAAATGGCTTCAAAATCAATATGCTACTGATGCAGAATAAAATCAAATTTATTAAATTAAAATCATTACTATCTATATCCCTTTTAGACCTGACCTACATACACAATTGTGTAGGTCATGCTGAAAAAAACAATTACCTCTTTTTCTGCAATTTAAAGCCGAGCCTGCATCACACAATTGTGGATCCTCCCTTGATGTAACCTGACATTGGAAATTTTTAAAAATATTTTTTTCAATCAAGTATGATCCTATTAATTTGGGTTAAAAACGAAGACTTTATATTTCTACCAACACTCTTTGGGTCTTAAAGTATTATACAGTACAACCTCGATATCTCGAATCTGTGGGGAAGGGAAAAAAATTCGAGACATAGAGGTTTCGGGTTATCAAGGTTTTGACAAAATAAAAAAAATCTAACCTTACAAACTGCTTTTTGCTGTAAAAAATAAGATTCATCAAAAACTACACATAACCTACTAATAATTAACAAATTGCACTTCTCAGAGTTTTAATAATTTTAAAATTGTTTTGCACACATGCTTGTTTTTATTAAATAATATCCAATTCGTCATTCAGAAATGCATTCAGTTTTTTCAGAAGAAAAAGTGCTTAATAGAAGTCTGCCGTCTTGCAGAATCTTTTTGTAATAGCACAGTTTTCTCTAACATAGCAATGGTACCAAATGCTTCAGTTCTAATATTTTCGTTTGATTCAAGAAACCGCCCCAGCAGGTCAACTGCCTTCTCAATTTCTTTCACTGTAATTTTTCCATGCTCTTGATGATCTTGTAGGTCTTTAAATGTCTTCATCAGAAATTTCTGCATTAATACTCGAAACAAACTCTTCATCTGTCATAGTGCCGGAAGTTTCAAGCTCATTGTCTACATTCAAGAATTCTTCGAATGAAATCCCAGTGTGACACGCCTTTTGTACCGATTCCCACTGTTCTGGATTCAGTTCTTCTTCAGTCGCTTACTTAATGGATTCAAATTTCTCTGTTTCACTGGAAGTTACATATTCTAAAATTTCTGCTTTTATGAAACGGTTTTTAACACTTTCCAACAAAGTTGAAAAGTGTTTATGACTTCGGTTTGTCTGTCCACGCTCTAACTCTCGTAAATATGCTCGGATCATTCTGAAATTTTTGTATGTTAGTGACCTCTATCATAGCACGTTCCCTATTTCAAATGAAGTTTGTAGCATGTTTAGTTCATTTATAGGGACAGTCAAAAGTTTTCCGTTACATTACGGCCAATGGGAAAAATTTGTTTCAAATGGTTTTTAATGGTGTTACACACTTTCAAATATAGTAAAATTGATATTGATTCATTAAGTCCACTAAAATATGCATTCTGTTGAATATGCGGTGCAAAGAATAGTTATTATTCATTTACAGGGCCACACAAAAGAATTCCGTTCATAATGGTATAGGACGAATTGTTTGCGGTGTATTTGAAAAAGTTTCAGATATTATATTGTATCCGAATTACTGTATATTAGTACTCATTGCTCGAAATGCATTTTTAATTATGATATGTGCCTTTTTAGGGTTTTTTTATCTGACGAAACCCTATTCATCTCGCTTCTCTGTCTGTCTGTCACAAAGCCCGTTCTCAAACTATACATGTTGGAGACTTGAAATTTTGCATACTTATAGCTGAACACCACACATCATACGATAAATCATAAAATTTTGAAAAAGTCGTACATTTAACCCTTTGGGCTCCCACATGTGTATTTTAAACAATTCTTTCTAAGTGAGCCAGCCCTAATTAGGTTGGAGGCGTGAAATTTTGCATACTTATAGCTGAACACCACATATCATAAAATTTTGAAAAAATCGTACATTTAACCGGTTGGGCTTCCACATGCGTATTTTAAGCAATTCTTTCTAACTGAGCCCGTTATTAAATTGGAGATTTGAAATTTTGCATACTTATAGCAGAACACCTGATGCCAGGGGACATATCATAATCTTGAAAAAATCTTCAGTTTAACCCTTTGAGCTACCACATATGTATTTTAAGCAATTCTTTCTAAGAGAGGCCCTAATTAAGTTGGAGACATGAATTTTTGCATACATATAACTGAATGCCTCAGACCACATGGCAAATCATAAAATTTTCAAAAAGTCTTATATTATTTACTCCTCCAAGCTCTAACTTGTGTATTTTAAGCAATTTTTCTAACCTCCGCCCTTTTCACACGGAGCGCACTTTTCCAACTTTTGCGACACCCCTTTGACCATTCTTTCATATTATACACCATAGTCTTACATATTTTAGTTCCACTTTTTACCGCCAGGGCACCTAATTATCTCGGGTGCTATCGGCCCAATCCCCTCGACTAATATATCTACGGATAGTATATAAAACGGAGTTTCGTTCGGATAGAGGTTTGTTTAGAATAGAATGCGCCACTGGTTGCGAAATGTGGAACTAACAGATTTTTCAAAAGGATAAAGTGTTTTGAAAGGATAATTAAACGAAACCCTCTGTGCGATCTGTGATCACACTTACCTACTTGTTCACTATATTTATGCATACTATAAAGTGCATATTAATGCTATAGTTCATATACAGAGCTACAGAAATGAATTCGTAAAGGTTACTGAGTATGAGCATAAATTGCTTAAAGGTTGGTTTTAAAGGAGTTATGCATTTTTACGCTGAACTGAATTTAGTGTACTAAGAAATATTCGTAGAATATAGATAAAATGATATACACCGCCACGCAAAGAGTTGGATACATGGCCATCTATGGGTGATAATTTCTGGAAATGTAATTTCAGTAGTTTTAAGCATGTTTTAGTTTGAATTAAATTTTAGCTAAATAGTGGCATGTAATAAAGGTACTATGTAAACTCTGTACTGTACAAAAGTATTCAAGTATGTTTCCATCTATTAGTATAAATTGCTGAAAGATGAATTTCAACCTTTTCTTGCTATTTTGGTATTTCTGGTATTTTCTTGCTAAACTAAATTTTCCCATTATATAGTATATATATCAACATACAGATAGAATACAGGGCTGTTCAAAAGAATTGGAATACATATTTGGCTATGGGCGGTAACTACTGAAATCAGATTTTTAAATGTTTACTTAGTTATCTTATTTCCCTAAGTAACGAAGTTTCGTTAAAGCTTTCAGGGAATATTGGAAAGTGTTTCATAATCTATGCTGTATGCATGATTTTTCTTACTTGTTTATTGTTGTTTCTGTAACATTTTTCCATGTATAGTTAGTCATTCGCATTGACTGTAAGATGTTGACAGGTGTGGTAGATGGTTTTTACCTTCACCGATATTATTCAGAAGTCTTCTTTCACAATTTGGAATTGATAACCAACTTTGAAGAAATGGATTATCTCTTGGTCGAATATTCCCCCCCTTCGAACTCGTTTTTTGCTTTGCAGCAAAAATTTAACAGCGATATTTTTTAGTGTTTTAAGATTAGAGTAGGCTTTACAATTGTCTATGAAGAGGAGAATGCGTATTTTACTTTTAGCCATTGTTTTACCGATTCCTATCAGCCAATCAGCAAAAATTGCGTTTGTCATCCAATCCTTTGTATTTGACATGTACAGCATTACAAATGACTTAATTTTAGCAAAGTATCTCTGCTTTTTAGGTCGTCCTATCATAAGAGGAGGAAGTTTTCTTTACCATTTTAATTTGCTGCTAAAAGCACAGTTACACAAAGTTTACTCTGTTTGCCAAATCGGCTTTCTTCACCTTAAAGTGCAGTCGTTTTGATAGGAAACATTGGTAGAATAACCCAGTTTCATCTGCATTAAACACAACATCTGCTTTATAGTCCTTTAAAAGAGAAAGAAGTTCTGAAAGCTACTCTTCACTTCTGCATCACCTGATGCACTTTCACCGCAAAGTTTCCAAAACACGATGTTGTGCCTTTTTTCGGTTCCAAAATCCTTCCATTCTTACCCTTTAAGTTCTTTGTATCATCAAAGGGGTAAAATAATGTGAAACTAGCATCCAGATCAAACTGGCTCTACAGCTGACAATAGCTAAAAGTAAAAAGTTAAGCTAATTTCTGTACAAAAAATTTTGACATATCAAGGGTTTTGGAAAATATATTTCGAGATAACTATGGAAAATACATAAGAATTTTGATGGAAATGCAGGGGAAATTTTATTTTTCGAGATAAGGAGGTTCGAGATATCGAAGTCCGACTGTATTATTTTTGTTCCCCTTTACCAAGACCTCGAAATAACACAAAAATTTAAAAAATGTTGCCTTTTTCTTTCTTTACCTTTGTCTACAGGAGTCTGCATGGACTAGCATGCAAAACCTGAAATTGTAAAATTTTCGTGTGTTTTTTTAGCCCTTAGTATGCTATTTCTTTCTCCTAGCTTGACTCCAATAAATAACATTACCTTGTATACGCCAGCTGTAAAACAAAAGCCGATGTTTCATTGTGCGCTTAAATACTCTACAGCATTTTTTAAAACTTCTAAGCATTGCACATTTTCAATGTTTATACCGTCGTATTGGGGAAAAAAAGTACTTTTTAATGCAATTTGTTTGAAAACTGCATCTCCATTTGTTTTTGAAATATTAATTTTTTTGTAATTTTTAGCGACATTTGTTTCATTTTGGCAACTCAAGTACTCCATTTCTGTAGAAAGTAAAGAAAAAATTGTTGAAAAATAGAAATTATATCTTTTTGTTGCCATTTTCTCATCAAAATTGAAAAAAAATAAAATACGTGCTATCTTGAGAAAAATATAAATGAAGGATTTATGATAAAATATGGAGCTATTATAAACTATATTTAATTTTAAGTATCTATATTAATGCAAATGACGGCATTTTACATAAAATAAAAGCGTGTGCTTTAAGTCTTAAAATTGAAATACGTTTTGCAGTAGAGTCCCAATTATCCAAGTCCCGCTTAACCGAGTTATTTTCTTCTGGTGGACTGGTGGCTTCTATTATTATGAAACAGCCATTATAAATGAAGCGTTAGGTGAAGATGAAAGAGCAGCTGTAAAAAGTCAGAACTCTGATTTTCTGGTAAGAATGAAAAAAAAAAAAAATGGCCATTTTTTTTTTTTAATTATGGTTATTTTTTTTTCTCTATTCTGACCAGAAAATCAGAGTTCTAACTTTTTACGACTGCTCTTTCATCTTCACCTAATGCTTCATTTATAATGGCTGTTTCATAATAATAGAAACCACCAGTCCACCAGAAGAAAATGAAGTAATGGAAATGCCGGGAGCGACACTAAATTCTGAAAAAGCAGAATTCCTGTTCTCTAGTCTTTTTTACTTTATTTTTCACTGGATATTTAATAATGATCATTAAAATGCAATTTTGATGGTAAATTTTGTATCTTTTGTAAAATAAAACTTTAAATGCTTATTTTCTTGAAATTAACTAGGAGACTTTGCTCCATACAAGCTACACTCGCCAACCCTCATCCAGACCCCACAGGCTCTAAAGCATACTAATTAGCATTGTTTAAAAAAAAATTACCCAACTAACAGAAAAGTATAACAAATTTAAGCACTAAACTTTAATACACATTTATGAAACTTCTAGTTTTTCAATAGATTTTGTTGAAGTTCAAAACATGCTGCACTGTCACTGGCTGCATTATACTGCTCAACATTACTTTGCAATTTCAAAGGATAAATTATTTTCTAGCACTTCAACAGCTAAATAGAATGAAGCTTAAAAGCTGAGCAAACTTTGATCCAATTTTATACGATTGTTTGAGCATAATTACAGTTTGAGACAAGGCAACATCATCTATGGGTGATATTTTAAATTAAAATAATGAAGCATAATAAAAGAATGTGTCTTCACATATTAATTATCCTGCAAAATAGCTTCAATAGTTGTCACTGTTTTCCTGATATTGAATGTTTAAAATATTCCGTATTTTAGCATGTCCTGTAAATAATATCGACAGCTCATGAATTTTTATTTTGTTTCATTAGAAATAATAAATCTAATAAAGTAAAAATGTGCCCATGAGTAACACTGTTGTCATATTGATAGTGGCAAAGACCTGGGCAATCAATTTTGATGCTATCAGAAATTTATTATTTTTAAAAATAGCACAATTTACTAAGATAGATGAATTATTTGCATAAATTAATAATAACAATTAAAAAAAAACATATGAAAAGCATTCATTTTTATTTACAAAGAGCATCCATCACAACGCTAACTTCAAAAGCAGAAAACAGCTGACAAAATGTACAGAGATAATAATAATAATCACATCTTTTAAAGCATTTTACAAATAAGACAAACACATGGACATAATAAACAATTTTTCAGTCTTCTCAAATCAACTGAGCAAATAATCATTTACAAGAAACTTTTCTTCTTTGAGCAACAATAATGGATACAACGGATAAAATATTTAGGAAAAAATCCACTCTTTAACAGAGGATTTCCTATTAATTAACACCAAATGAAAAGGTAATCAGAAACATAATCAAGGCAAGAATAAGCAAAATTATAAAATATTTCAACCAATGATTACAGACTCTAAAAATCTTGTTAGAATATGCAATAACTTGTATAATGAAATAGCAAAATCAATGCTTGCATTTTTAAAATTTTAATCTAGATATAAGAACAGCTACAGCATTCAACCAAAAACTACAGATCATTACTAAAAAAAAAAAAAATAAATTAAAAAAAAAAAAATAATAATAATAAATTAGATAGGATTTGCTATTTGCAACATTCAATTGATGTAAAACATTATAACTAGATACATACTAATACATACAAATGAGAAAAGAAAAGAAAAAAAAAACTCCAGTAATAAATTTAAAAAAAGATTACTGCATATTTTGCTTAATTTTTTCAATAAGTATAAAATAGCCCAATTTAAATATTTTTTTAAAAAAATCTAGGCAAGATGTGTGCAGCAATAAATTAGACAAAATACTATAATTGATAGTTAGGTTTTTTTTTTTCTTTTAACCTATCCGGGACCATGGGTGCATATATGCACCTTCAAAATCTGCATACAGAATTTGTTTTATGCACCAGTAATAAAGAAAAGTAATATTTTCCATATTAAATCAAAGTTTTTTTCATGATACAAGGTAATTTTTTTAATAAAAGTGGTGCCTATAGATTAAGATATGTGTAAGAGCCATCAGTCCCAAAAGGGTTAAATATAGACTGGATATGCTAGAACAAATTGGTATTAAAAAAAATACTAAAACCAAGACATACAAACCTTTTTCTTCCTTAAAACAATCAAGGCAAGATATGCAACAACCGTTAATGTAAAATATTACAACCAATAGATAATAAATTGAACTTCTACCAGTATAACAGACATGACTGAAATAAATCATTATTTTCAAAAAGATTTAAAAGCAATGCAGCACCCAAAAATTATTGCATATACCATCAATACATCCATTGGTTAACATTTTCTTGCACTTATTATATTATTGATTCAATGATTAACTTTTCCTCGAATTAATAGTTTATATACATGTTTCTTTTAATAACGATATAATTATTAGTAAAATATTTCCTTCAAAAAAGATTTTAAAGCATCCAAAAATTATTGCATCGGGTGTTTTAGTGCAACTGTCAAAATTTTGCTATAGGAACATCAGGAAAACATAGGAACATTGCTATTCATATCACATTACAGTGGGCTGTGCGATGTTCCTGTGAGAACACTGCTTGCTGGTGTACAAGCTGACTGGCAGTTTCGTTAACTGTATCATTTAATCTATCATGTAAATCAAAATCACTGATGCTAAAATTAGTTTGCAAAAATGTGACCCTGCCTTTTAACACCAATAAATTATGTATGGTATAAATAATAACACAATATAAAGATAACACAGTATACTCATACATATTGGAATAGCTAAATTATACATTACAGGAAAAAAGTTGATTCTACAGCTAGAACAAAACAGAATTATTGGAATGGCTGATGACCTGCTAGTTGTTATAATAAGAAAATTATGTTTAGGTTTGCACATTCTTAAAATAAATTTAGACTTTTTTTAAGTTAAGGCCTTCATGGATGTTTAAAAAAACATAACATCAATGATTTGTAACCACATATTAGAAATTTGTTTAGTTAATTAAATTTTATGATAGAAATAAATAACATTATTCCTTTTTAAAAACTATCATTGTTTTTTCAATTATATTTAAATATTTTTAAACATCAAAGTGAATAAAAACAGTATTCAATTGAAATTTCAACTCCCATCTGTAGTATTTGTTTTCTATCCTGATATAAAAGCTATGTATTACAAATTAATATTTTCCTTTCCTCTTTTTTGCTTTCAGAGAGGTGTGTGTGTGTGTGTGTGTGTGTGTGTGTGTGTGTGTGTGTGTGTGTGTGGGTGGGGGGGGGGAAGCAGGGGTTGTATTTACTAATTTAAAAGACATGAATTATTCTATAGTTGCATATGAGGTAACATATGAGGAATTAAATGCAAGCACATCTGCCCATTCGAAAACTGGATGGACAGCAACTGAAAATGCAACATGTAATTAATACACAAGATTTTAAATGAATAGCAAGACTTAATATTACCAATGGATATATCTTTAAAATATATAGTAACAATATTGAGCACATTAACAATTAATATAATTAAAACATAAGGCTTGATTATGCACACAGGTAATATGTATGAAAATATTTAGATTCAGAGTAATGCTCAATGAATGTAAATGATATCATTTTGCTCCAAAGTAGAGTTTGTACAAATGTAATAATAAAAAAGATGCTTCCAAGTAAGATTACTCATCAACAAAAATAATTTGAACCATCAACAATTTAAGCATATGTGTAATTTTCGCTTTGTTATATAAATTTAACAGAAAATATATCTTTAGAAATGTGCGTTCTTGTAGAATGATATATGGATTTGGAACTTTAAAATGCACTCATTCAATAGCATATAACTTGGTGCTAAGGCAATTAAAAAAATGGCAAATATGAATGAGCAAAAGTTTTTGTTTCATTAAGGCAAAGATAAAGTTTCAATTATTTTCAGATCTCAAAATAACTTTTTCTTGCCAAATATTAATGCGACATTATGAAAAGAGTCCTGATAAATTTAAATCTCAGTTATTTGATATTTACTAAATTCATCAAATTAATTTCAGATATATATACAGTAACAATAAATCTAAAAGCTCACTAATAATAATAATAAAAAAAAAATACAACCATTTTAGAGCCTGATGTCCTTTTTCATGAACATAATATACACAGAGATTCAAAATTGAGATTATGGCAATTATTGCTGAATCTGCAGATAATAGGAACATACTTCCAATTACAAAATATATTCCAAACCAAATACAGATTTCAGATGTGTTCATGTAATAAACACACAATTTAATTTTTAATACAGCTTCAGTTTACTATAATTCATATTTAGAAATGTTGACCTGTATCTAAAAAGAAAATAAAAAAATAATCCAAAGAATAAATACAACTTTTTTTCAATAAATTTACAACTTAATAATAATTCCGCAGATTGTAAAATAATTTTTTAGATTTTAAAGGACAGACAAGCAGATTTTAATGGTTAAATACAAGATTCCACATGTTGTGTTTGTTTGGCTGTAAATTTAATAAAACACACAATTTAGTTTTCAATACAGCACTGGTTTATTATAACTCATATTTAGAAAATGTTGCCCTATATCTAAGATGATAAATAATAATAATTCAAGAATTAGATACAAATTTACAACTAAAAAAATAAAATTTTGTAAATTGTAAAATAATTTTCAAGAATTTAAAGGACAGCCTAACATTCAGTGTAACAGGGAGAACTTTAAATACACAACCTTTTGCAAATAAGTAGAGTTTGCAGATATATTTAAAACGGAATAATTGCTGTAAGCCAAAACACTGCTACATGCAAAAGAAAATAAGGGTTTAGAAAGAAGGGAGGGCGGAACATGAACACAATATATGAGATTCAAGAGATAAGGACAATTTTTTACTACATCTCCAAAACAAAATAACTTACAACTTTAAATAAATGCTAAAAGTTGTACATATAAAATACAGTAAAATTCACACAAAACAACGATTTATATTATCTGGTCGAATTAAACTAAAAAACACTCCATTATCAAAAATAACATTTCACAATATAAACATTATAACATAATATTGCTCAATACATTACACTATTTAATCGAAGCAATTACAGGTTTCCCTTGCATTAAGCAGTTAGTTCAGTTCATACAAGTTTTAGTTAGAGCAATGAACTTCTCTTAGATGATTCTTCATTTAATGCAGAGAAAATTTTGATTTGTGCCATAAATACAAAAACGGCGATCCTTTCACGTGTTTTTTCCCAGCATAAAGCCAATCTTTTTTTTTTTTTTTTTTTTTTTTTTTTTTATGGAAATTGCACAAAATGTTGAAAAGGAAACTCTTTTTTTTAATTGGAATTTTCTAAACAGCATTGTTTAAACATAGATCCAGATATCAGTAAAAGCATTCACTGAAGTTTAGGAAATAAAATTGTGTTACCACAAGATGTTTTTACTTAATTCGCTATCTGAGTTTGAAGTAATTAAATTGTATTATAATAGGTTTAGGATGAAATTATGAAAATTTTTAATAATTAACATAATATTAGGTAACATAATAACCCTAAAAAATTGAAGTAAAGCAAAGTTAAACTTGAAATCGACTTCTTAATGTTTTTTTTATTTTCATTTATTAAATTAATTCACACCTTTATGTTAATGAGAAAGCATGACAATTAGATAAACTTTCTTTTAAAAGTTTTAAATCAATTTTGTTTTTAACAATTAATGCATCAAAAACAATATCGTAGCATATTATTTCTTAGTTTATTTATATAAGTTGACGGTAGATCTGTTGCATTTATTCCCATTAAATGTAGGTTTCAATTAGAGTGATAAAATTGTGAGCTTAACTGCATTAATCAAGGAAAACTTGTATACTTAAAATAGCATCACAATACACTTGTATTTCAATACACAAAATAAGTTTAAAACAAAGATTAAAATTCTTTTTTAAAGTATAATTAAGAACTTGATAGTATTTCCACTTTAGTGCATCAAAATATATTCTGCACATTGCACCAACTTGGTATAAAAAAAGTTATAAGTTTTAAAAAAAGCTATTTCTATTAAACCACGCAGATGACATTTAACAACACATCAAGCAATTACTACCTGAGCTACAAACATTTTTTTTGTCATACAGAAGAAAAAAAGAAATATATATATAATGCTTTGACTAATTTTGTTAAAACTCTAAACAATTTGAAAAGTAGACAAACACTTTTTCAGAATCAGTAGCTATAACAGTTATAGCATGTTATATGTATATCTATATTTATAAGAGTTCATATGTATATATCACATCTGAAAAATGACCCTTTACACAAAATATTAGTAAAGGCACATGATGCAATTTCATTAAAGGAAAAAAAAAAAAAAAAGTTCACTGCATTGTAGACAATCTTTTGCTACAATTTTTCAAAACAAATTTAGAGTGCATTTTAACCCTCTGCTGATCAGATATGCTATGATAATTTAAAAAAAAAAAAAAAAAAAAAAAAGGAAAGAGTATGAATATAAATTATAGAATTTTACACTGTTTTAAAAAATGTATGCATTCACAATGAGTTGTAGATATGGCTCAAATGCCAAAGACAGGAAATAACACTGAGAGTAGAGAATACACTTCCGTTAAAGAAAAGAAAAAAATTCACTTGATATAAAATAAGGCAATAATTTTTCTCCTAAGGTTGAACAGCAGAGGGCGAAGAGAGACAAAGGCAAAGACCACTTCTTGGAATGGAAAAACAAATTTTGTGTATTCCGGAATAGGATTGACAGATTTTTCTCTAAAAAAAAAATTTTTTTTTTTTTTTTTTTTTTTTTTTTTACATTGGTTTGTTCTTATTTTATCTCTCACCATTTTTTACATCCTTTTAAGCTATGTTGAATATACCAATAATCGCTTCTTTGCAGAATTTTCCTTAAAAACAATCCATTAATTTTTTTGCTCGTTTGCTTTTTTAAAATTGCATTTACAATATCTTACAAACATGAAAATAATTAACTAATATTTAATCAATGTTGCAGTCATTGTTCCTATTATGTTCCATGCATATGCTTTTAATGTCACGACTCCCCAAAGATTTCTGTGTTCATGATAGGAAATGATTTTCTCTCCTGCTTAATGTGCATAATTTTTTTTTTTTTTTTTTTTTTTTTTTTTGTGGCAAAAAGTGCATCCAAAACGTAATATTTGAAATTTATTGAAGCAAGTTAAATATGTAAAATAAGTAAAAATCTCAAAATTATTAAAAGTCAGACACACACACACACAAAAAGAAAAAAAAAAAAAAAAAAAAAAGAAAGAAAAAGGGAAGGAGTCATAAGACAAAGGTTTAAATGCACAATAAGGCTAATAAATGTACAATCTGACAACCCTATTATTGATAGGCTTATTTTAAAAGACATTCAAAAATTACAATAAGAATTATTAAGAATTTAATATTAGCACATTCTATACACATTATGTATCATCAGAAATTTCTACCAATGAAGGTGCAATGTTTGCAAATTTCTTTCTGCTATCCTTTATTTTAATTACTGGAAAGATACTGATTTCCCACCCGCCTCAATTTATTATGTTCTAAGATTCAATTCAATTATTTAACCTGTATTTCGAATACCAACCACCTGTTTAACTATGTACTTAAATTTTAATATCTGCAACCATATGATTATTTTTCTGATTTTATTCTAATAAAAACACTTTTTATCAAAAAATTTAATAATTAAACCATTAATAGGCTTTGTATGGCATTTATTATGCTATTAGTTTTTAATTATAATAATTTTTTAACACACAAGAACAGTCTGCAAAAATCCAAAATGTTGGATAGATAACATTCAGATTCTCTACAGAATGGCTTACAATACAAGGCCTATTTTATCACTTACTATTATTCCTAAAATGGTTCAAAGTGATCTTTACCCTTAATTCAAAAACAAGGTACTTTTTGTATTCAGTAATGTTTAAAAAATTAATTTTGAAATGCCATATTTACTGTTATCTAAGACACACTTTTTCCCCCCTTCAAAATTGAACCCATTTGAGTGTGTGCAGATTGCTAAAACAAAGTCAACCTCCAACATTTTAAAATTAGATGTGTGTAGAGCATATTGAGAAGTTTTTATGACTGGGAAATTTTTAAATGACTTTATGGATCAATAATAATTTAATAAAAATTTATTGCCATATAATCATATATAAAATGCTAAATTGCTTAAAGAACCCTGAAATTTTGGTGCCTTTGTCCTTGAATCCATAAGACGGTACATTAGTCAACTTATGTGAGCAGCAAATACTGGGGAGGGGGGATAAATAAAATTAGGATAGGCTTATATTTTGTAAATTTCATAACTCTTTCTTTCACCCGTGTTTTTATGAGTTTTAATAAAAATGATTAATTCTGCGACAAGATTTAAAAAAGAAAGAGTCTTAGATTTCAGTAAATACAGTACATCCAATGATATGTCCTTAATATAAAAATTTGGTCCAAACATCCAACTTTACTATGGGGAGTGTCTGATGAATCTAGGCAAATGCAACTAAAGGCAACATTAGGAATGTTTTATTGACATTATGGAGATTAATGATAAAGATTTGATTTCAAAATTTTCAAGTTTTCCATGAAAAGTTATTTAAAATATTGTATACAACATAAAAGGTTGCTATAATAGCATTATGGACCTTATACTGAAAATATGACTATATCTCAGAAACAAAACAGGATATTGTCCCCTTACCCATACATGGATTTTGAAATTTTATCTGCATTTATCTTTGATGATTAGATAAAACATAAATAAATATTTATTTATTTATTTTTCTAGGAGGAAAGAAAGCAATCAAGATTAAAATATTTATTTATTTTTATAAGATACTGTATAGTTTCCAAACTTTTTGTTTTTGACTATCACTATTTCTGAATAGAAATATTCACTTTGTTTAATAACAAAGACTTATAATAAAAGAAAATGGAAATTACTATTTGGAAATAGTGGTACTGTAGAGTCAAAACGTTCTGCTGAATTACATTCTGCTAGCTTTGATGGATAAAGTATAAGAATTCAATATATATATATATTTTTTTTTTAACAAACTCTTTAATATTAAAATCTCAAAAGTATTTAATAATAAATAACATGGTCATAAAATGACAAAATGGTCTGTCAATAAAATCATTGCTGTCTTTATATAGTGTAGACCAAGGATGTCTAACCTTTCAATCAGCTGCTGACAAACAATGAATGCTATTATTCATTGGGCCAGTGGTGTAGCTGTAAAAAAAAAACCCCCAAAGGATATATATGCTAGAGAGCATATGCTCCAGTTTTATTTAAAAAACGTGGGATATATGGGTTCCTAAAAAAATCCGATAGACGGCAGATATACAGTAGTATATAGTAGTACACACTCCACTAGATTCCTGTATGCTACTCAAAACATGCAACAATATTATCTCATTATAGTAGTGGTAGACACACATATACATCTTATTAGTGTTACTACTTTATTGCACTTGTTATTTAAAATATCTACCACTACTTTTGAATAGTTATCTTTGCTTTTATTAATAACAAAGTATCTGAAATTAAACAAAGCTTCTATGTGGAAATAATAGTAGATATTCTGAATAAAAAACAAGCTAAAAGGACAACCATGAATCTTATACGACTCTACAATTCAGAAATTGTATGTAAAAGAAATTTTCAGGAAAAAAAAAAAAAAAAAAAAAAAAAAATCCCAGCAAATTTAGAAATACCTTTTTCCAAAAAAAGACCTATCTCCCCCCAAAAATCCCTACAAAAATAGGGAAAGGAGACAAACTTTAATTCCACTTAGCTTACAGTAATAGCATGTGTAATTAATCTGCATATTTAAAAATGCAAATACTGCTTTAAAAAAAAAAAAGAAAAAAAAGCTTTACATTAGATTTTTTGTTAAAAAAAAAAAAAAAAAAAAAAAAAAAAGCTAGTAAAAGGAATAATTAGAAAGTGAGCCATGGCATCTGTGGGTGACGCATTGAACAGTCCTGATATAGACTCAATATCTTTGTCTGTTTTAAAACTAGTGTTTTTGTTCTGCATATAGACCAACGTTACTAATAAAATATTCTGCCTCTCATACTAAATTGTACTTATAAGTTTTATTTATTTATTTTTTTAAAATGATATACATTTTTTTACATAGACATTATGCAACTAAAGCAGAAAACTTTTCTCCTTCCATAGAAGTCATCATTGTTTTTATTTACCACATAGACTTGACATGGTTTGATTAATGCTAACTTTTTTTCTTTCCAAAAACATGTTTTTTTATTTTTGAAATGCTTAAAAAATCTCGCCAAAAAATAAAAGTTGTCTATTTTTTTACATGAAAAAACAACAATAAGTTGCTTTAAACTTTAGTTTTTTCATAGACTTATCAAACACTCCCCATAACAATAATTCCAATGTACAATGCACAAAATGCTGTAATCATGCGCTGAAAACAAAACAAAACTAAAATGACCCTTTTGTGTATCAACTGCTGATCTGACATTTTGATTTAAAAAAAAATACACAGAAAATATATTTTTTAAAAATCTTTTTTCCTATGAGAAAAAGATTTGTGCTGCATGATATGGAGTTTTTAAGGTGCACTTTTATTTCACAAAGCAAAAGGGGGAATGTAAACAAAATCAAATCCATTTTCCTTTTCTCGGAAACAATTTCATGATGTGAGTCACATGATCACATGTGGACGGATGCAGCCGTGTATCTTGCTTCTCCACTTCGAAACCGCCACTGACTGGGACGGTACTGAAAAGAAAAACAAACCAAAAATTTAAACAATTACTGATGAATTAATTAAAATTAATTACTAAAGAATCATTTTATCAAAAATTTAAACTAGGCCTCAAATATGAATATATATATCAGGTGTACCCAAAATGGCTGATACCTGCTTTAATCTTTTGGAGATCATCTAACTTATAAAGGGTTTAAACTAAGGTAGAAAATAAGATTATGTAAATTGAAAAGTCCTTCCATTAATGTTCAAAAAGTGTTTTTTTTTTTTTTTTTTTTAATCATAACACCTCTATATAAAATTGGTCAATTAAAAAAATTCCTCTTTACTGCAACAAGATCATTACACAAAACAGTATATCTGTATTTTTAGTATTAAAGGAATTACGCTTGGCTGGAAATTAATCATTGCAAATCTAAGAAATATTGCAACAAAAAGATAAAAGCATATTCATATGCAGTTGACCTCAAGGAAAAGGTAATTGATGATTTCAATAATATTAAAAGCAAAGAACTCTAAAATATTTATAGAAACATTAGAAGAGCTCATTAATATATTAGGGAACCTCTATAAGAGTGTAGTGATACATAGAAAATAAAATTTGATTAGTCGAGACAATTTTGAACATAAATGAATCGTCAAGGATCTTCGAAAACCTGCCATTATTGGCAAGCTAATGTTTGTTGTCTCATGCACATAATCAAACTTGTCCAGGTGAGTATTTCTATGCACATAATCAAACTTGTCCAGGTGAGTATTTCTAAGTTCAGGTATGTGGTTTAGCTCAGCTTGGGCAAAATTTTCAGACTCAGCATGCTTTTTGCTCATATGTCACCACTCTTTCATACAGGCAGCTTATGATGCATAAGACAGGAATAAGAGCACTTATATAGGCGTAAAAAAATTTAAAAAGAAACTGGAACAAAAATCACATGATCACATGTATAATGAAAAAAAAATGCAATAATAAAAATTAAAATGGACATTTGTGAACATGAATTATTTTATGCTATTGTTTCTTATTTTGCAGAGCATCTCTTTTCAAATTTTAGATAACTAGATTTTATTTTCTAGATAAATTTTAGGTTTAAAGTTACCTAAAATTTGGAAAGAGATGCTCTACAAAATAAACAATAGCATAAAATAATTGACATTCACAAATGTCCATTATTATTTTTATTATTACACTTTTTTCATTATATATGTAATCTCATGATTTTTGTTTACCAACTTTATATTTTTCTTCCTTCAAAAATATTTGTATTAAAATCTTGAGAATGTCGCTGTCTGAGCGATGAAACATGTAGATCAGAATAAAGGCATCTATATGGCTTTTAAATGCATTTTATCACTTTTAGCATGTATTAACTTAGTTTCATGATTTTGAGTGATTTTCATGTATAATTTCATAAAAATTTGTCTCTTTAGATTATTTCATCTCATGTAATGCTTTATTCAGATGTATTCCTGTTATAATTTTTTGGCACTTGTTAGCTTGTTTTTTAACTATAAAACACCATCATTAATTTATGAATGATCCAAATTTTACTGATGAAATAACCTTTTAAATCGTACAAAAAAGTTGCATAGTTCAACTTTTTATTTCTTTTAATTTCAGTTCAGTTAAGTCTTTCAATTAATTTTAAACATATAGTTTTTTTTTTTTTGTAATAATCTTGTTGAAATAAAAGAAAAAAAAATCCAATTGACCAATTTTGTCAATGGGTCATATAAAAGTTTAAAAAGCAACTTTGAAAAAAAATAATGGGAGGATATTTTTTTCATAAAAATAATCTTATTTTTAACGATTCTGCAATTTACGCTGCAAATTATAACAGTTAAAAAATGAAAGTGCACTTCAACTTTTTTAGAATACCCTATATATACATATATATACAGGGTGGTCATAAAACTTCCTTGATATATGTACCCCTAGTGACTTAGCCGCTCAACCAACTGAAAGGAAATTTCATATTTAGTTATTTGAAAGTGTGCGCTCAAGATCGTGATGATTTTAAAACAACAGAGCGGTTACAGTTAGTGTTCCCGTTATGCGTTTTTCGAAGGGTGCCACACCCTGCCCTTTTTTATTTAAGTGTCGATGCACCTTGCCCCATTTTGTATAAGTAACGACGCGTCCTGCCCTTTTTATAAGTGAAAAAAGCACACTGCCCATTTCTCAAAGCATGTACTGTGGATGTTTGAAAAACAAATGATTCTCTTGTCTGATCATGACAGGTGACGATAATCGGACAATCGGACCCTCCCCATGCATAGCTAGAACAGGTGCAGGAACCCCAATTCACTGTGTATTCAAGATTTCAACATTTTGCACTGCGTTCTGTTCTGCATCCCCACATTCCAACGCGCCTGCATTCATAGTTTAAAAATCGCTCCACTAGTTCACGTGGTTGTTAAATACAATTCATCTAGATATGCCTTCATCGAATCGTAAGAAGAAATTGATGGAAGATGCAAGAAAAAAAGAAGGAAAATCATGCAAAAAATTAGCGGATATGTTCATAGTAAAAGTATTATTTTTGTTCAGTTTTATTTTATTTAAATATTTGTATTGAAATTTATTTACAACAAAATTGAAAATATGCAAAATTAGCTTAACCTTTATTACATTATATTTACAAATCATGATTTCGATGTAGACTAAACAATAATAATAATAAATTCTTTAAACATAGAGAAGTACATTATCAGATGCAAGCTGATAACGGCCGCATTTCTGTTATCTGAACAACTAAACTGCAAATGTCATCTTTTTATTGGGGTAACCTTAACAGTGAGATTTTTCTTTTAAAGGATTCTAATTTTCTGAAAACTTATTATATTTTAATAGAAATTTGGCAAACGGCCTAATTTATTATTATTTGAACTCTCTGAAAATTTGAATGCAATTGGATAATTAACAAAACATATTACAGGGGTGATTGTGAATCAGAATGAAAAATCCCGAAAATTAATAGATACAAAGTGAAAAACCCTGAAAATTATCGATGCAAAATATACCAATATCAATTTACATAACAACTGATGCTGCAACAGCATGACAATCATATGGCATATTTCTGCTATTGTTTGAAATATACAACTGCAGAAAAAATAATTTGGTAAACTCATGTTAATTTCACTGAAAGCTAAATGACTTCATCAAATGGAGAGTGCAATTTATCTTGTTACATGCAAAGTTCGAATTCTACATTCAGTAAATGAATTTATTCTAAGTACTCATGAAACAAGTACAAATTATGTGTTAAGATTTATCTCTTAGTAGATTTATGCAAGTCATATCTAGTTATTTGAAAACAGTACAAAAATGTCAAAACCAATCCAATTTTACTTCTAAGTGGCTAAGTATTAGAAAAAAATAAATAAAAATCTATTTTTAAAGCTTTACTCTTACACAAGGTCAATTTTTTTTTTTTCCTGCTTTCTTCTTGGGTATTACACATTACAGATATGCAATTCTGGACATTTTTGTACTGAGATCGAGATGGATAACACAATACCAGGGGTGATTCTGAGTAAAAAAAAAATATATCTGAAATTCACAGCAACTTTTCTGAAAGGTTACAGAAGAGAGGGTGGGGAGACAATCACTCCTGGTTCTAATTATGTGTTATTTCTGCGATCATTTCACGAAAATTTGCGTTTTTTTCTGATTTTTTAAAAAGAAATTCATGTTTTTTCCCAGTGATCCTTTAACAAAATTTGCGTTTTTTCTGCGATCCTTTGACGATATTTCTGTTTTTCTAGCGATTCTTTGACGAAAATCGCGTTTTTCCCTCGCGATCTTTTGACGAAATCCGTGTTTTTTCTGTGATTCTTTAAAGAAATTGTTATTTTTTCGTGATCCTTTAATGAAATTTCCATTTTTCCCGCGATCCTTGGGCAACATTTCCATTTTTCCCGCGTTCTTTGGACGAAAATCTTGTGTTGTTTTTTTTTTTTTTTGCGATCCTTTGTGAATTTTGCAACTTTTTTGTGATCCTTTGACGAAATTTGTGTTTATTTCGCGATCATTAAAAGAAATTTCTTTTATTTCGAGATCATTAGACGAAATTTGTTTTATTTCGAGATTCTTTGACAAAATTCGCGTTTTTCCCGCGATCGTTTGGTGAAATTTGCAGGTTTTTTCGCGATTATTTAAAGAAATTAGTTTTTTTCGGCAATCCTTTAGCGAAGTTCGCATTCAAGGATCCTTTGGCGATATTTCGCCTTTCCCGCGATCCTTTGACGAAAATCGCGTTTTCCCCCACAATGTTTTGACGAAAATCGCGTTTTTCCCCCACAATGTTTTGACGAAAATCGTGTTTTTCCCCCACAATGTTTTGACGAAAATCGCGTTTTCCCCTGCAATCTTTTGATGAAAATTGCGTTTTCCCCTGCAATTTTTGACGAAAATCGTATTTTCCCCCGCGATTCCGGGATGGGGAAAATCCTTCCTGGTTCTAATTATGTGTTTTTTAAACGGTCTTTTGACGAAATTCGAGTTTTTTCCGCGATTCTTTAAAGAAATTAATGTTTTTTTACGTGATCTTTTAACGAAATTTGCATTTTTCCAGCCATCTTTTTGACGATATATCCGTTTTCCCGCGATCTTTTGACAAAAATCGCGTTCTTCCCTGCGATGTTTTGATGAAAATCTTAGTTTTATCACGATCCTTTGCGAAATTTGCACTTTCTTCGCGATCCTTTGACAAAATTTGTGTTTATTTCGAGATTCTTTGACGAAATCCACTTTTCCCCCCCGCAATCCTTTGACGAAATTGTCGATTTTTTTCAGCGAACAATTGAGGAATTGATTTTTTTTGGCGATCATTTGTCGAAATTAGCGATATTTTTTAATGTCCGAATTTTCCGCTAAACGTAACGATCTCACAAACCCGGAAGGATCGACCGAAAAACCTGGAAATCCGGGCAACACCCGGAGCACAATCACCCCTGATATTAATAGTATGGAAAAGAAAAGGTTAGCTTTCCGTTCTTCATGAATTATTATTTCTGCTTGCAGATGACATTTTTTCTCAAAAAAATATTTTTCTCGACTCAACAATGCGAAACTTTGATACATTCACAGTCAATGTATCTCAGAAAAAAAATTGTCAATTTTGCCAATTGGTAATTAAAAATAGTGGGATATATCAATTGGTCATTGAAAAGAATTGCAAGAAAAATTGTTAATTTCGCTAATCGGCAATTAAAAATAGTGGGATTCATCAATTAGTCATTCAAAAAAATTGCAAATTTTGTTAATCGGTTGCTGATAAAAATCGTGAGTATAGTCGATCAAGTTCTTTTATTCTGCCCGACCCTTTCTTTTCTGTAATTTTCTTTCAAAATTAATTTCTAATGAAAACAAAAACTTCTAGCTCTCATCGTCTATCATGACCTAAGAAGCCTCATGACCTATTTTTCTTTCCCCCTCTCTCTCTCTGGACTGTGCAGAGATAAAGACCATAAATACATGACTTATGTAAACTAAGCGAGAGGATTCATGTGCAGAGTCATGGGTTGTTTTCATTTTTTCTTTCTTTTTCTTTTATTGCTTTAGATTGTTGCAATCTCAAATGAATAAAATAATTAGAATTAGAAAAAAATTCTTTTAAAATATGTTTGCAATAGGCAGATTGATTTAAAATGTACTTACAAGTTTTATTTGATTAAAGTACTTCAGACGACTTTTTAAAATTTCAAGCCGAAGGGTGGGTGGGTGGTGGTGGTGGTGGTGGGGGGGGGGGGGGGTGGTGGTGGTGGGGGGGCAGTAAAGATTTGTTTTGGGTCGGGACCAGATTTTTTCCGAACCTGACCCGAGGAAGGGGGGATGCTAATTTTTTCTTTGTTGCAAATTGGGTTTACTTTAAATGCTTTGGGTTTGGTTTTAACTGTTTCCGGACTGGATTTTTCAGAAAGTCTTGAATTGAATCTCGGAAAATGTGATTTTCTTCAAAAAGCGGCAGAAAAGACCCGATTTTCATCAAAAGCCCATGGGAAAGACGTGATTTTCGTAAAAGCACTGCTGAAAAGGAAAAAAAAAAAAAAAAAAAAAAAAAAAAACTAAAAATTCATCAAAAACCTGCAGAAAAGATGAAAAATTTTTTTTAAATTTCATGACCAAACGGGCATACAAAGAAATTTGTCGTTTATTTCCACAATCCTTTGACAAAATTAGGGACTTACTGTAATCGCTCTTTGAATTTTTTGGATTTTTTTTTTTTTTTTTAATCATTTGATCGATTTTGCAATTTTGATGAATTTTGCGTTATTTTTACCCCAGATGTTTCCATGACTTTTTAGAAAAAATGTAAATTCCCTAACTTTTCCTATATATTTAAAAAATTCCCTGACTTTCCATGACTACTTCTAAATTCCCCACTTTCCAGATTTTCCATGATGCTGGAAACCTTGTAAATATAGTACAATTACAGTTCACCTTGATACTGCACTGAAAATAATCCAACTGAAGGCACAGAATGTACCTTTTTTAAATTCTCCTTTCAAAAAGTGTTCTTTTACTTGACAAAAAGTGCCCTTTTTAGTAAATGTGCCTTGCCCCTTTTCAAAAGAAATGTGAACACTAGTTACAGTTATAGCGAAAAATATTCAAAATTTTTGAATGGCAACACCCTTTTTTAGCGCAAATTCATCAGCACATTGAAAAACCATAAATGGCATCAGAACGATACACGTATGACTAAAATTGTCAGTGTAATATCATGGCACTCAATCCTAATCAGTTCCTATGCAATGCACTTTAATTCAGTACTCTAAAATAAATGATTAAATTTTTATTTTCACTATGCATACACAAACACATCTCAAAAACACATTTTGAAACAAATCTTACAACATTACTCAGTTTGAAAGTGAAGAAAAAAATCAACTGCTGAAAAACATGCTTTGTAACCACTCCTTTGTTCCTCGCAATGGTCTTTTTTGCAACTGTTTTACACCGGCAATTTTCATTGTATGTGTATCATTCCAATGCCATTTATGTTTTTTCAATGTGCTGATGAATTTGTGCATGAAAAAAATGGATGTTGCCATTCGAAAATTGAGAGCTCTATTGTTTTAAATCATCACGATCTCGAGCGCATACCTTCAAATAAGTGTATCTAAAATTTCTTTTTGATTGGTTGAGCGGTTAGGCCGCTAGGGGTTCATACATCGGGGAATTTTTTTTATGACTACCCTGTATATATGTTCTGAATATTGTACCAGTTCAGTTAAAATATTTCATTTCTGTTCAGTTTTTTGTTCCCATAAAAATAATGGTTTTTGGTACAGTTTCAAAAGATTTTTCTTTCTTTTCAGTTTAAAAATGCATACATATGCATACTGTTTAATTCAACTTTAAAAAAAATAAAATAAATAAAACTTATATAAACTTTCAAATAATGTATACTTAAGCTAATACAAAATCTCACTTTGCCAAATTATCAAAATCCTGTATTCTGTCTTGTCTTAAGATTAGAAGAGGGAATGCCAATATTCAGATTGTTCTTTGAGTTGGGATTTTGAACACATGCAGGTAATATTAAAATAAATAATCATTGTTTAACGTCTGATATACGAGTTAAAAATAATAAATATATTACAATTCATCAGACATACAAGTAAAATTACATAAATACATTTAATACAATTAAAAAGCAAACGTTTCGAGCTAAATTTTAACCCCTCATCAGTGCAACAAAACATTCAAATGACAGAAAACTATATATCATGTTTACAGTTAAAAACTATTAGCAGTTAAAATTAAATAAAGTATAAAAAATTTTTAAAACAATGCTGAGTATTCAGGAGGAAGTGCACATGATTCATTTATCGGCGACGTTTGCTTACGAGTGAACACACCTTCCAGAAAAACTCTACTTTTAATATTATTGCAACCGGATCTGATAACTTTCATATTTGCGAAATTTGGGATATGGTCGGTATCTAAAGAATGCTGTACAATTTTAGACTGCAGGTTTCCAGATTTGTAAGCATGTTTATGCTCGGCAAGGCGAATGGCGCAAGTGCGACCAGTTTCGCCAATATATACTGAGTCGCAATCTTTACATGGGATACTGTAAATTGAACCGGTTCTTAGTAAGGGGGGAATTTTAGGTTTAGATTTACAAAGTAAGTTTTTCAAAACATTTTGAGGCTTGAATGATGTACTGATATTATGAGACTTCAAAAGGCTAGAGGTTTTTTCAGAAAGATATTTGTTGTAGGGTAAAGATATATAAATAGCAGGAGCCTTACAAATTACAGAGGATGACACGCGATGCTCAGAAAAAATCCTTTTTAATTTGAATGTTTTGTTGCACTGATGAGGGGCTAAAATTTAGCTTGAAACGTTTGCTTTTTAATTGTATTAAATGTATTTATGTAATTTTACTTGTATGTCTGATGAATTGTAACATGCAGGTAATATTCACTCCTATATTTTACTTAATAAATATTTTTATTTTTGGCAGTTTGGTTAGTATGCATAATTTCTGATTTAACTTTAAACATACTTTTAAAAGTCAACTCAAAGAGTTTAATTTAAATTTTCAGATCAGTTCCAAAACAGTAAAATATTTTCATTCAGTTCTGAAACGAAAAACATTTTAGTACTTGTCCCATCAGAAATAATGGTTTTCAGTTTTCAATTTGTTTCAGATTCTAAACCTTGATTTAAATTTTAGATAGTATCAATAAATAAAAATTGAGTTGGAAGATGCAAAGCATGTTTTTTTTTATTTTAATGTTATAATGCTGGCTCATTAATAACAATTATTGTTAGTACACAAGTAATAGTATAATTTTTTTTATAGTAAAGTCAATTCGTGTAGGATTTATTTTTATAGTACACAGCTAATAGTATAATTTTTTTTATAGTAAAGTCAATTCGTGTAAGATTTATTTTTACTGCCACCATAGAAGATGCTGTAAAATTT
The DNA here is from genome assembly GCA_963932465.1 of Maratus speciosus. Classification (NCBI taxonomy): domain Eukaryota; kingdom Metazoa; phylum Arthropoda; class Arachnida; order Araneae; family Salticidae; genus Maratus; species Maratus speciosus. The sequence goes on from OZ010797.1 coordinate 107,194,527, forward strand.
TGAATTTCTATTTCAGGACGAGAAAGCTTAAATTTGTCAGGAATTGTTCAGCTTTATTTGCAGACTCTCTGTGCATTCTTTTAAAAATTAAAAGGAATAAAATTTCTTAGCAGCCGTATAGAGGCAGTTTTAGATTTCTCAAATCACACTTTGAGCAAGAAAATGACTTGTCTAGTGTCATTATATCATTAATAGTGCAGGATTCTTTTATTACTTTGAAATATCCTTCCGGATGCTGGTGACACTGGAAAATGTGCCAAAGTTTTAGTACAACATTTTTTCCCTAGATAAACATTAAATGGCACGATTCAAAGAAGACAATGAAAAAAACTAGTTCTAATTAAAAACTGTCTAGATTCCTGTACAGCATACTAATGCATGTAAGATTTCAAGAAGTGTTGGGAAATTTAACAGAAAAATTTATTACATACACTCATATTCTGAAGCTTTATTTTCTATCATTTTTTTTTTTTTTTTTTAATTTTATGAGGCGGATTGAACCGCCTTTCTTGTTCCATTGATTTATAATCACAATTCTCTAGAAATCAATATCTTAAATCTCTCTAAAAATATAATTAAACTGTTGTTTTTGTGATAATAGCATTAATAATTAGTTTGAATTATTAATAATTCTCAGAAATATTTTTTTAAATATTAACTGTAATTATAGAAGTTATTTGAACATGACTACTTTTAACACCCTTCCATAACTTTTTAATTAGTACATCTCAGAGTCCAGCACTGTATTGGTCACTTTGGAAACATCTATTTTGTAACATTGAGAAATGTGTCAAAGTCTATACATTTAACTTACTATTTAAATATTAAGATTAAAATTAAAAAACTCACTCTGATTAAAAGTTGACCAGATGCTGTGTGTGGATTCCTATATGCATAGCCGACCCACAACAACCCTCCCATCACCAGGGCTAGAATCAAGATGATGGCAACCACACTCCCAACACCTACATTAGAATAGTCTTCAGAAACTGAAATCGAATAGTAATAGTCAGTAAAAATGTGCACACTTAAACATTGAGAAATTTAAAAGAAAAACAAAATCATTTATATATACAGTGCTAACATGAGAATTTTCTGCAATGTGTAGAAAAAACTGTCAAAGATCTTTTAGAGAAAAAAAGTATAATTTTTTCAAATTAAATTAGCACTCTCTTATAAAGATACTACATGGGGTGAAAAGTCCCGAGACTCGTCATTAGATGGTAGCATCAAACAAATATCCATATTATCTTTTGTTAGCACAAACCTTCGAAAGACTGGTCTCAAAGTTTCATGATACGTCGGCCATTTTTTAGCAAGTTGTGGTCGTTTAAGTGACGCTACTTTTCAAACATTACTTTTAGATGAAGAAAAATACTGTCCAAACCCAAGAATTACGGTACATCTGCTCTGTCACAAACATTTGTCGATGGTTTAATGAGTTTAAATGTCGCTGCACGAACACTGAAGATGCTGAACGTTCCGGACATCTAGTTGAAGCAACAACTCCAGAGAACATAAAAAAAGTCCACTGAATTGTTTTGGATGACTGCAAAGTTAAAGTAAGAAAGATAGCTGACATTGTAAAGATATCAACAGAACGGGTGAGACATATTTTACATGAGTACTTAAATATGACAAAGCTTTGTGCAAGATGGGTGCCACTTTTTGTGACAATTGACCAAAAACAGCAATGCATCGATAACTCAGAGCACGCTTTGGAACTATTAAAGAGTAATCAAAACAAGTTTTCCCGCCGATTCGTAACTATGGATGAAATGTGGATCCATTACTGCACGCCTGGGTCAAAATGTTAGTCTGCAGAGTGGTTAGAACCCAGTGAAAGCCGCCCAAAGCGACCAAAGACACAACAATCAGCTGGAAAGATCTTGATCAGTGTTTTTTGGAATGCATGTGGCATAATATTCATTAACTATCTTGAGAAAGGCAAAACAATCACAGGAGAGTATTATGCAGCATTATTGGACCGTTTGAACAATGAAATAAAGAAAAAAAGGCCGTACATGGCAGAAAAAAAGTGCTGTTAAACCAAGACAACGCACCAGCTCACACATGAATGAAAATAATGGCAAAATTGAATGAATTAAATTATGAATTGCTCCTTCATACCCCGTATTCTCCAGATCTGGTCCCCAGTGACTATTATTTGTTTCCTAACTTGAAAAGATGGCTCCAGGGGAAGAAATTTACATCAAATGAGTATGTCATATGCGAAACTGATGCATATTTTTAAGGCTTTGTCAAGTCTTACTATATGTGAAAGGTATTCAAATCTTAGAGGACCGTTGGAAGAAATATATCACTCTGGAAGAAAACTGTGTTGAAGACTAAAATCCATTTTTGACAACAAAAAAGTTTTTTCATTGTTAGTCCTGGGACTTTTCACACCATGTAGTATTGCATCCTTTTAGTATAATGAGAGACATTACATCAAGATTATATTTTAAAACTCCTTTATTTAGAATTTTTTTCAAAGAATCCAAAGACACCTTGTATATTGCATACTCTGCACATGCTATGTGCCCATCTGTGTGTGTATTTATACACAGGTAGGAATATGGCAAATTTATACATATAATTCAAGTAACACAGATAACTGCCCATAATGGGCCATTTATGGAAGTTATTGAGAAATCATTATCTTTAATACAAATGTTGCAGGACTAACACAAAATAATATTGTTACCATTGAGTAAAAACTGCTGCATACACAAGGCACTTTTCCCATAGTTTAAATCAGTGATTCGCAATCAATGTGCTGCAACACATTAATGCAGTGTGTAAGATACTCAGATGTGTCACAAACATTTTCAATAAATTTATATCTAAATTTTAAGAACTAACAAAAATGCTTTAACTCATTCAGGATGGACATCCCTTACACAAATCTTATTCGGTTGGCATTTCTTTTTTTAAATAGTTCCCTTTACTTATGAAACACTGAAAATGCTCTAATTAAAAAAGACAAATATTACTTTTATCTAAAAATGGTGCCAAAAATAAATTCTGCATGCGCCTTTTGACAATGCATACATGCATCAATAGTCCCAAAGGAGTTAAACTGCAACATTCTAAGTTCTGCAGTTTAATATGCTATGAAGTTTAATGTCATAATTTCCTTCAAATTTGTTTCAGTGTTAGAAATGTCAGAGAACTGAAAAAAAAAAAAAAAAAAAAAAAAAAAAAAAAAAAGGGGGGGGGGGGGGCATGTGCCCGGGTGCCAGAACGGAAAACGAACGGGGCAAAAATTGCAGATTGGTTTTTGAGTTCTAATCCTTTCAAGACGGCATCGCTTACGCAATTTTTTTTGGGTGGAACTGGTTTTTTGAAACAGTTCACTTTACTTGAGAAAAAAAAATACTCTAATTAAAAAAGACAAAAATTACATTTATTTATTAATGGTGCCAAAAACAAATTCCACATGCACCTTTTGACTATGCATATATGCATCAACCGTCCCGAAAGGGTTAAGAACCTACACTAATCACGCAAAGAAACTCGCAAGCTAATGTTAAATTTATAGGAACTTCTTTTCAAATTTCTTGCTTGCATTTTAATATTTAATGATTTTTTCCTTAGGATAGCTGAGGTTGATTTTTAACGATGTTAGTTTGCACATTTTTGATTTTAGTTGCAGTATTTTCTTTTAATGAGACTACTTTCACTTTCGGAACTGGTTCCGAAAGTGAAAGTAACATTATAAAAAAAAAAACCTACAACCAAAATTGAAAAAGTAAACAATAGCTTGGTTAGAGATCAATGTCAGCTATCTCAAACAGAAAAAATCATTTAAAAATAATAAAATGCAAGCGAGAATTCTGAAAAGAATGCTCTCATAGTCTCTTAAGACAATGTTATTCATATCACTATGATTTTAAATGTCCCATTTGTAATACTACAACTACCGTAAAATCGGTGAAAATGAAATCTGCCAATAAAAGAATTCTATCTCTAATGAAAAATTACATGTTCCTAACAGAAAGAATACCAACAATTATACCTGCTAATACAGAAACCTGTATAAACCGGAATGGTTTTCGGCTCCTTTGGATTTAGTTTTCAAGGTTTTAACGAATAAGTATGTGACAAAGTTGATTACATAAATCAGTATTACGTATTTTTGTATTACATATTTAAAATTTAAAAAAAAAAAATCGGCTAGAAACTTAGTAAAATTCTCTTTGTAAATTTACTTCCCAGAAATGGGGAGGGGGGCGCCAAAATCTATGTTTGCCCCTGGTGAAAAAAAGGCCAGTATCGGCCCTGCCTAAAATCCTTCTAGGAAATTTATTGGCGGAGGGGAGGGGGGGGGGGGATTGAATTGTACGTGTAGTCTCGTCTCACTTCTCAGAACTTAGCTTCGGAATCCTGATAATGATGGAGATCGAGCGTTTTCAATCAGGAGAAGATATGCGTGTCTGGTCATGTGTCACCTATGTCAGGTATCAGAACAGGTGCCAAATCGTCTGATTTGGTCATTTTCCCTTTGCTAGAGAAAGAAAGGAAGGGGGTGCGTATTGATAAGCGAAGTACTGAAAAGTCAGCTCGCAGCTTTTAGAAGGCGTTTGGAGTTGGACGATTTTAAAGTCAGCTATTTTGAGTTCTAAACGAAACATTTAATTTTTGATTTTCTTCCTTTCATGAGTATATTTTTTCTAAGATGGCAGGGCGAAAGCAACTATCCTTTCGAGATAAAATGAACGTTAACAACGATATTGATGAGGGAGTGAAGCAGGTTGATGTATCTAAGAAATACGGATTATCGCAATCTACAGTTGCAACGCTCCTAAAGAAGAGGAGCCTACAAAAATCTTTATCCAACCTTGATGAAAGAAGCAGCAAAAAGTCTGGAATTAGCATGGAAGACTATTTAACAGCAGATGACGAACTTAAGGTTTTCGCAGGAGTTACTGATGAAGATATTCTCTCTGAAATTACTGATGAGATAGAAAATAAGGATGGAGAGGAGGCGTAGAATGATATAGGCCCATCAAAATTCTTATTGTCATACCAGGAAGCTCTTCAATCTGTGAACTCTTTACGGACATTTTTTTCCAGCCTTTCGTCGAAAAATGAAGATCATTTTCGTGCACTAGACTCGATGCATACCTTATTGGTTGACTTATCAGTTAAAAAAAAATGAATAAACAAACTAAAATTTTGGATTTTTTTCAATAAAAATGGTTTTCAGGTATGTGAATATTTCTGCGATTATTCTCTGAATTTAAATTTTTTTGTAGTGTTTAACCACTACTATTAACACTCTGCTATTTAATTTCTTCTAAATATGACTTTTTTAAGTTGTATATACCTTAAAATTAAGAAAAAACCTTATTAAATGCCCAAAATATGTAGGCCCTCGATATAGCAATAAATCCCTCTACAACAATATATTTATTTGGTCCCTAAAATATTGTTGTAACGAGGTTTTACTGTATTTCTTGAAACTGCCCAAGCTTTCTACTTCTATTCTTTCTGCTATATGTCACATGAAGAAACTTTTACGCATGAAACTACATAAAAGTACATCTGACAGTGTTGAGCAACCCAAAAAATAAATGAAGTATTGCCAACTTTATAACATTTGTAAATCTTAAATAGCATTAGAAAAGGAAATGGGTAGATGGCAAATATCTATGGCTCTTTTGCAGGCATCCTACACAGTAAATAAATGTACATGATTCCGTATACATTTTAAATTTTAAAATAAGATAATATATCGAAAATAATTAACGATACTGGAAAAAGGGAAAAATGTGTTATGATTGGGAATAATGGCTACTTAAAATTGATAAAGATGTGAATCTTGAAATGCTTCTTGTGTATCGTGTTATCCACAGAAAGAAAATTTAGTGTCAAAAGATTTTCTACCAACTCTTAATGAGCTACAAAATTGAATTTAAAATATATGAATGTTATAAATTTTAATGCTAAATGTAAGCCAAGCCTCTGTTCAAAATATTTTATGAAGGTAAAAATGCAGACCATATAACACATTTCTTTAACCTTAAAGTTGGAAAAGTACAACAAAACTCTTCTGGACACAAAGGTGAAGATGTATAGTCTCATTAATGCATTTTTGAAAGAAGATTCACCTCTTTGATAAGTTAAAAATGTGAAATGAATAGTTTAGTTATTGTTAGGGCTGTTTGTCGCTTCCACCGTGTGAATAGAGTTAACTTTTTAAATAATAAGAGACATAATTTACAGAGTGAGGAGGCGAGGGGGGGGGATGGTGATTTTACAAATGCTTCGGTGGGGCGTGGCCAATAAAAGGTTGGGAACCACTGGTCTAGATCTTTGGAAGATTTACTAGCACTACACCTATTCAAAAACCTTATCTTATAAAGATATTAAAAAACCTTTTTATTTCAAATAATAATAAAACATATTACCTTATTTATGATGAAATAGCATTTTGTTTATGTAAATAATTAATTTAAAATGACATGTATTTTTTTCATAGGTTTTTAATTATAAAAGTTTAGCCATGAAAACCAGAAATTTAACTATGGATTCAAGTGTGCTACAAGATAAAATAAAGTTGAGAAACACAAGTTTAAATAATGAACTCTTATTTTTAGTTTACCAAACTTTACTTGCTGATCTTTTGGAATCATTCCCAAGTTGAATTTTTAACTGTAATAAGTACAGATATTTTACCAAAAACTTCAACATAGAATGTAGTGTGAAAATTACATATGAAGTCATGGATATTGAATCACTGTGTACTTTTTGTCACATATCACTCAAAGAAAAGTAAGCAAGCCTGCTGAAAATTTTGTTGAAATATCTTTAAAATCAAGAGAAAAAAAGTTGTTTTCAAATTGGGATGGCAGTCATTGTACTTTTCATTGAGTTAAATTGTTTGAAAATGTCCTACACTTTCTTCTTGTAGTCCTCTTAAAATTTTTAATCTTAGTACTGAGATACCCTGCTAATAAGTTTTGATACACAATGGTGTAGACTTTGCTGCAGTATATGAGGACTCATTTCAAATGAATCTAGGGGGAAAAAATCCTTAATCTCTCTTTTATCTTATACCCGTAACAATTTCAGTTCAAACATACAAAGGGTGACACAAACCAAAAACATGCAATAATGCAGTTAATTAACTAAGCAAATCATAAAATATATTAATGCATGCACATACAAATAAATGCATTAGCATTTTTATTAAATCTGTTATAAAATAAATAAAATACAGGGTGTTGATAAAATTCAAGAGTCCAAGGAAGGATGCAAGCGCTGTGCTACAAATGACTGATTTTCACCACTAAATTTTAATAGTAGACTTTGCTTTATTAAATCTGCAAAATTCTGTCATTAAATAAGGTGAGAAATACTAAAAAAAAATTAGCGGTAGCAATCAGCCATTTGTGGTGCAGCGCTTGTATCCCTGTCAGTAATAACGATTGCATTAAGTTTAACAATGATGTCTGATTAACAATAAAAAATGATTCATCTTTATTCCCTATTACAATGTCAAACGTACAATTGAATAAATAAAATACAGAGTGTTCATAAGTTAGAATAATGATTACATTAAGTTAAAAAATGCATCCTGGATTAACAATTAAAAATGATTCATCTTTATTCCCTATTACAATGTTCCAGCATACGCAACATTTTTAGGTATTCTTATTTATCAAATAATGAATAGTTTAAATAAAAAAAAGTTACAAAATTAATTTGTATTATTCCCCCCCCCCCCCCCATGCATGTGTATGCATAACTTTGGAATAAATGGCCTGATTTTTATATTTGTTGTTGTTGTAGGAAAAGTTTCTTTCTGCAGACGGTTGAGTTTCAATATCATTAGGATGTAAAAATGATATTTGACTGCTTTTGATTTTATAAAATTTAACTTTCATACAAATTGACTAACACAATTTTGAGTATGGTGCAAGCTACATAGCACTAATTTAAGTTTTGAAAATAGCTGTCCTATAATGTCTAGTTTTCTAGAAAGATAACTTTAATGCATTATTGCCAAGTACGTGTCAAAATAAGCAATATTGGCATGAAAGAGATTTAAAGTTAATTTGGATTACAACCCTACATTAGGTCGGGTAACACAATCTTATCCAAACTCAAAATGATGTTGCTGGTCAGGTTAGGAAAAAAAAAAAGTTTGGACTGGAATCAGTAGAACCCGATTGTTTCAGGTTCAAGTCAGGTTTGATAACTGCTTTTTTTCCCTCTCCCCCAAAAGAAAATATATTGTTTATTGCATTTTGAAATATTAATTGCAAAGCCCCATAAAATTAAATCACTTATTCAGGCTATCTTTACAATTGTAACACTATCTTTCATTAATTTTTTTTCTATATTTACCATTTCAAAACTTTTTTTTTTCTTTCTTTCTTTAAGGTTGATTTTATGTTAGTTTTCACATTTTCTGGAGTATTTTTTCTGCAATTTAAAAATGCAGAACTTAAAAAAAGTGTGTCCCGGTACAACTAAATAATAATAATACCCACTTATTTTGAGTACCTTTCCTACTTTTGTTTAAAAAATATTAATATTTAAAAAAATACTAAATATTTTTTGAAGATCGATTTCATAAAATAACCCTCATCAAACATTAAATTTAGTCATAGTGCTTTTTAATAGACAGAGTTTTAAATGTATGATCGGGGATTTCGTTTCGTGTTTTACTAGAAGGGCTGGTGGATTTTCCTGCTGTATTTTAAAAGCGAGGGTTTTATGTTTTGTGCATGTCCAGGGAATTCTTACAACACTAGGTTCACTTGGAAAAGAGGCATGGATATTATGCACAAATTTTCTTGTTTCTTTTTTGCTAATAACTTGACAGCTAATTGACTGTTTTGATGGTACTTTTTTCCCAATTTACGTTATTTAAAGAGGGAAATAAAGGTTTTTTACTTCTGAATTCTTTATTTTTACTTCTCAATTAATAATAAAAACAGTTTTGTTCAATGAAATTTTCTTCAAATCTAGATTATAAATATGTCCTCTAAATATGATCAATTAAAACTGTTTTTGCTTTAAGGAGCTGATATATTTGGAAATTTACAGTATGTTTTATATGCATTCATTTATAAAAACAAAATTTTGTTTTTCCCAATTAGCTTGCATTTGAAATCTTTGAATATTACATAATTACCATATTTATCATTACTAATGTATAAAACTTTTTTTTTCAATAATTTTAGCCCCCCCCCCCCCCAACAAAAAAAAACTGTATTGCTACATTAACAAAATAAATTTTAGATTAACTGTAATAAACTTGTAACATAAAACAGAAGAATTAAAGGTTAATCTATTACACTATAGTAACTTGGTTTTCTCCCCCTCTGAAAGTCAATGTTCGATCTTGACATATTAAAATTTCAAAGAATCCTCCCCCCTCTCACACACGTGCACATTATATAACAGTAAAATGTTATTGGATTATACAAGCATTATTTGGTCTCCCCCCCCCCCCCCCACACACACAGTCCCATTATATCAGCATATGTCTAATACCAATGTATCAAAATTATTTTTTTTTAAAAGTTTTTAATATAAAGGAAATAAGTGGTTGAAAAGTCATTTGAAACATTTGAAAGAAGGAATTTTAAAAATAGAAAAACTGTTTTGGCATAGTCACAAGTATGATAGTAATATCTGTAATGCAACACAATGTGTGTAAATAAATATCTGACAATCTTATCGGATAGATTCCATTTCTTGTTTGTTAATCCTAACATGAATAAATTGTACCTCTAGCACTAGTTGAAGCTCCATTATCACTATTTTGTCTGTTTGCAGACTTATCAGGCAAATAAGGCACAGTGGACACAGTTTCATCAGGCACAGAAGTAGTACGGGGGAATAGAGTGTAAGTTTTGGATGGAGCATCTACAAAAAAAAAAGCATGCAAAACAAAAATTGAAAACAACACAAGTCAGAAACTACTCTCTTTTTCATCTTAATTCATGGTGTTGGAAAAAAAAATTATGTCACAGGGGAAAAAGAAGCAATATGAAAATAATAAAAATATGCAAGGCTGAGTTCTTTCATTCAGATTTAATTGAAGTGGAAAGTATGTTATTATTGACTGTTTCTGTTGTAATATTTGAGGATTAAATAGTTCTTTAAATTGCATTCATTATCAACATTTTTCTTTATAATTACCAATGTTCAGTCCCAAGGACTTTTCAGAAATTTAATCAATTTAATAAAAGTACAGATATTTTTTAATCAATCAAACAATTAAAAACAGGCTTTCCTAAGCTATAACAATTATGCAATGTTTTATGTGGGAATAAGTAATTAAGGCCCAAGAATAAAAGTCAAAATTTTTGCAATAAATAAAAGTTTAACATACTTTATTTTTACTAAAACTAGTAAAATGTAAAAGAGAAACTGACACAAAATACTATAAATAACTTTTATACAGAACATAAATATCTGAGGTTCTTTTGAAAATTGATTAAAACTTCTATGCAATTACAAAATAAAAGGCTGCAAAGAGTGAAATAAAGAGTGGTTAAGAAATTTCTGAAAAACTAACTGTCTTTATTTGTGCATTCTAAGCAAAGTTGTACAGAGCACAGTAAAATGCATGGGTCTTGCACAGTCTTCGCAAAAAAATTATATAGTTATTCTTTTGTAAATATAGTACATTTTGGTTTATTAGGACATATCAGTTCTAGCCAACCTCACCACAGCCAGTGCCGAAATTATATGAAGTTAAAGTTAATGACATTTTTTTATTTTCCCCTTAATATTTTGTCCGATTAAACAGGTTCCTCAATTAAAACCATCCCATATAACCAAAATCCACTATATACATAAGTAACGGTACTTTATTAGGGATTTTTTTTTATTCAGATACCTACTACAATTTTTGAAATAGTACTATTTCCCTTATTTATGATAGATTAATTAAGGCAAATATTACTACTCAGAAATTGCAGTAAATATTTGAATTTTAAAAAATCCTGCTAAATTAGCACCACTGCAATTCTTTTTTTTATAATGTTTCCTAACATTCTTTGTCTCTTGCTTTGTGTCTGTTTTTACTGAAATAGAGAAAAAGACGATTTTTTTTTCTTTTTTTAAATTGGTGTATGATATCAATTCTTGCTTTTTTTCTCTCATACATTGTAGTAAATAAAGCTTCCCTAGTCTAGTGGTGGTATTGTGTGCTATTAAATGCATTTGAAGAAAATGGGAAACTGTCTTTTGTTTTCAATTCTATTTCTGTGTTGCTTTTCTCTAATGTGTGCCTTCTCCTGTTTATTCATGGCCTTTGAGTTACTTGCACCATGAGTTCATTGAGTCAAAGAATCTCTAATTGTGTTGTCAAGTTTTAGGAATATTTCTATTAATATGGAGAATAGTCACAAGATCAAAAGAAGGCACTTTATTCTTTTAAAACCGGAAGATTTTTGGGAGAAATGAAAAGTTTTGGTGTTTTCCCCTAATTAATAGCATCATATTTGATTGAAAAAAAGTATTTTAAAAAAATACCCAATGTCAGGTTATGCAAAGGGAGGATCTACGGAATTCTGTGGGTGATGGCTCGACTTTATGTGTCAGATAAATCGGACATTATAGAAAAATATGTCTCTGAAGGGCATGGTAAATAAAAAAAGCATTCCCGAGATCAATAAATATTTTGGAATCAATGTTATATATCCTGTTAAAAAATCCAGATACAATAGACAAAATTGAGATAATTATAAGATGAGACTGGTTATAAAATTATTCATTATCACAAGTACTGAATTTGATTATAATAATTAGGTTATTCTGAAAAGATTTAATATTTTTGGTTTGAGTTATTGGTTTGAAAAATTATTTTTGTTGTTTTCTTTTTGGTTGTAACATACAAATAGACAATAAAGTCAATCCATATTTTTAGGTAGATTTCGTAAGAAATACTACCTATTGCAGTCGTTACCATGGTGCGACTTTTGAAAAATTCCTTCATAACTTTTCATTATAGGACCCCAGGAACCCAAAACCACCCCCACCTAAAAAGTTTATATATATATATATATATGTATGTATGTATGTATGTACTAAATTTTGTCCGCACGATAAAAGTCGCAATTATGCACGGATCGTCTTCAAACTCGCCAACAACTTTGAGATGGCTAATATCTCGGCGGGGATTGAAAATGGGCAAAATCGGTCCAAGGGAATGGAAATGGAGAGGGTTCAAAATTTTGAATACCGTCTTAACAAGATTCTGATAAAACCAGCTCTTACACAACAATGACGGGAAAAAATAAATATTTTTTGTTATAACAGTTGCCAACAATTTTTAAAAAAAGCAATAAAATTCTCACCACAACAATTGCTTTTCTATTGAAAGTTCACGTGAAAAATTAAATTAAATAAATAGTTTGACGAATTGAAAACAAATTGAATATTACGTCATAAGTGTTCTAGAGCAAGATTTCCGCATGAAAACTCAAAATGAAATAAATAGTTTGACGAATTTAAAAAAAAAATATATTGCGTCATATTGGAAATAATATGGACCTCAGTTGGTGAATATGTAATGTCATGCGAGTTTGAGAAAACGTATTAAAACATGATAAAAACACGACTATGGAAATATTAACATATTTTAACACTTTGAGGTTTTCTGAATTTACTTTAGCTATTTTTTAAACCTATTCCATATACATGCGTGTGTGTATTCGTGTATATTAGAATTTTCACAAAATGTTTATCTCCCTAGAGCTCATTCTTAGTGGAGGAACTGGGTTTTTCTCTAATCTTGATTTAAGTTTTGTTGGTGAATTTAGTACTCAACTTCGAAATCTACCTCCGCCTGTAGGCCCGAGCCGGCAGGGAATTTTTTTTTTTCAGCTATTATTTCAGACTATCCTATAAAAACAAATCTTGAATACAGTAATTGAATATATATATATATATATATAATATATTAAATTTAATATACTTAATAATAATATACACTTGAATATATTAAATTTGAATCTAAATATATGCATAAAAGGAACAATTTTCGATTGTAAAAATATAAACTAAAGCTCTAAAGTTCATTTAGAGACAATTAGATATTAGGGTGTAAAAAAATCAAGATTTTTTTTTTTATTAAAAAAAAAATCTGATTTTTTTTATTTAAATCGGATTTTTATTATTTTTTCCCAGCATTCAAATACTGAATAGCTACCAAGAGTTTTAGGTTTCCAAAACAATTAAACCACTAATTGCTAACATAATCTATGTTTTTACACTTTAATTAATAAAATTATAATTATTAGTTAGTAATTACAGAAATTCTACAAACTGCAAATTAGTAGTTTCATTAGGTAGTATCATATAATAATGTCGTATACATTAATATTGTAATAATTATGTAAAACTTTATAAATACTAGTGATATTTAATATTTATATTTATTAAAATTATTAACTGCATTTTATATTAAATAGTTAACACTACTTCAAATTAATAATTAGTAAACAATTAACTCTCTAATTAGGAACATATTATACATTTTTAAGGCTTAATTATTAAAATGATAATAATGTAGTATTCATTTTAGAAAGAAAAAGGGACGGGATGCTAGTTCCAAAAAAAGGCTACTATTTCATGAGGAAATATGTTAGTAATGTCTAATGTGTTTAGTAATGATATAAGAAAAAAAAAAAAAAAAAAAAAAAAGAATTTTTAGTATGATAAATAAAGCGTCCCTAATTTTTAATAATTTTATGAAAACAAATTGAAAAATACAATTAAATAACATATTTTAATAATATCCTGTATTTTCTAAAGAAATAAATTTCTATATTTTTGCAAGATCTTGGCCACATGAATTTAGAAATATTGTTGAATGGGGAAGTTTTTTTACAAGAAATCTCTGGCTATGACTACAGGTGAATTTCAACTATTTTTTTTTTTTAAGGCACGGTGCATTTTGCCAATTTTAAAAGGGGCATGGTGCAGCACCATTAAAAAAAAATCCAAGAAGAAATAGTATAATTACAGGATTAATAAAAACTGCAAATAAGTAATTTCATTAGTTAGTAACCCAAATAACAAAACTAACAAATATTATTTGCAGCCTGTTTTGCATTTGTATTTAGGAAAATTACTGTAAACCACCAAAATCTAAACTTACACACATGTATGTATATGATAACCAAAAGAATTATGAAAATGAGTTAAACCCATTCATATAGGATAAATATAAGTTAGCCACTTATATCTGAAATCCTCAAAATATTTAAGTAACAGCACTATTACCTCTCAGAGTGAACTATTAATTAGCATTTTGCTGCCTTTTCAATCCCTAATTATTATTTTCTATTTAGTATGAGTTACAAAGTTAAAAACATTTACAGTCAACTCCCTCTAATCCGCACAGCTTGGGACCACAGGTTGTGCAGATTATAGAATTTTGTAGATTATAGGTCATTACTTTGTTTACATTTTTTCTCATCTAATTTTACAGAAATTAATTAGTAATGTGTAAATTAATTGGTAAAAAAGAAAAAATGATGTAACACATTGTGTTATTTAATTAAAAAATGCATTATATTTAAGGAAAAATATTTAAATTTTATAATACAATTTCTTTTGTTTGTTTTTATAATTTTCAAACACAGGATCAAGTGTCATTGCTTGAGAACTTTTGGTCAGTATTTTTTTCTTGCAGTCTATAGTCATTATTTCTTGTTCTGAAACAAAACTCTGTTTCAGAAGTTTCTGAAGAAAATGTAGATATTTATAGCCAAACATTGCTCAAGTGTTACTTTTTCATTTTCAGTAGAGTTTAACAGAATAGTACTTATAATGTCAACTCTTTGCAACTGGATCTTCACCTTGGGAGAACACCCATTCAATTGTATTTTATCCATTCAAGAAATCAGGCACAACAGTTAGGGAATTTTTTTTCAAAACACAAAAGTTCTGCAGATTTCTGTTTTGTACTATCCAAACTGAAACCAACAAAGTCAACATCACCATCACTGTCTCTAGATGCTGACCACAAAGAAATATCCTGATTTTTCCTTTTTTTTTTTTTTTTTTAAATTTGAAAAATAAAGTTTTACTTCATTCAAATGCAAAAATTGAAGCGGGGAAAAACTGAATACCGATCGTCAATCAAATTGCTGTCATTTTGAATTTCTCTTGCAAAGTTAATGGTAACTGAATTTTCATTGTTTACATCTGAAACAGTGTGCAAATTATAGGCGTTTGTGGATTAGAGGTAGTTGACTGTATTCAACCTATACCGAAGAAGCTCTTGCTGAGCTTAGCATTTTTATACCAATTATTTCTTTTTCTCTTATGCATTCATCTAAATTTAGCTTTGAAAAGATGTCATCCTTTCATTCTTCTTTAACTTGAGATTGCTATTAATTACTATTTATTCTTTTACTTGTAGAAATGTATTACACTTGCTATGTGTAATTTTATATAAAATAATGCATAAATTGATTACCTAAAAGAATTCATAACATTGTAAATTATATTAAATTCAAATATCATTGTTAAATGAAACTACTTTAATTTGGATAAAAACTTAAAAGCAATGCTTTTTATAAACTCAACTGTTTTTAATTTTTTACAATACTCATGAATTAAGCTTAGAAACAATTATTTAAAGTTCTTTTTTTGTTTATTCATAAGTCAAAATACCTATAGAAACTTTCAAATTATGTTTAAGTTAGACTTTAATACTTTTTTTGACATTTTAAACATTTAGAAAATTTTTGATTTAAATCAATGATTTTTTTTTTTTAATCGGTTGATTAAAATCATGATTTTAATCGCTGATTTAAATCAACTGATTAAAATCGTTGACACCCTATTAGATGTGTAAAGGAGCTCACTTCCTGCAACAATATGCAAATCCCAATCAATACGCGACTTTTGTCCGGTCACATGAAATGTGTCTTAACCGGGTTCGACTGTATATGCATGGGAGTCCCAGGGACCCAATGATGGGGATTAAAGGTTAACAGAAGAAAGAATTAGCATATAATTCAGCTGTGTGGATGGAAACCAATAAGGTCAAATGGCAAAGGCAATTATTTTTTTATTAATAGTTATCTGAAATTTCTGGTGATTTTGATTAAGTTGATATCAGATATTTAGGCCACATTATAATAAATCCTGATCCAAAACCAACTGAAAGTCTTATTTATGTTTAAGTGAGTTATTTACAAAAATAGCTGGCAATCAATTTATCAAGCAAAACATTTTGCACTGCATTGTAAAATATTTGCAATTATATTCAAGTAGTAGAACATATTCTTGGCTCTCAATATTAAGTACTGAAACAAAAAGAGTATTTTCATAGTTCTAATATTACAAACAATTAACTTTTTTCTTAAAATTTTTATTTAGTGCAGTAAATTTTCTATTGTTTACCTGTTTTAATTCTTTTTTATGAAATGGCAAATGCTTAGGCTAATTAAGGAAGGAATAATTACAATTTATAGATTTGAAAATAGAATATAAATTCAGAAATCAAATATCCTGCAGCCCATAAATCATCGAAACAATGTTAGAAAATACATAAATTGTTTTTTTAGCTCTTAGTCTTAATTTAGTTATAGGTATATAAGTTTATTTACTCTAATCTGTGCAATCATAATAATTTAAATTTGATCAAAATATATATGAAAGAAATTTAAAATAAATATAAAACAGCCATCCTCTGTAACCTGCATAACCTTTAATTCAGGGTTGCGCAATCTTCTATTATATTTGGAACGTCTTTTTGTTTTTTATAATAAAAAAAAACTTAATTATGGCATAAGTAGTTGAAAAGTATTTGAGCTTAAAATGTCTGTCTGTGTATCTACACTTTTAATGCCTACCTGCCAATATGTCGATTTTGAAAACCTTACAATTTTTTTTTTACGTATTCTTTCATGCTTAAAAATGCATAACATATGCATATCCTTCTATATATATAAAAAAAGTAACGCTTTGAAAATGGACCAATGAAAATCTGCATAGATACCACGAAAGGATCTGATTGGTCAGAGCTTTCTGACGCTATAAGTAGGGTTACCGAAGAGGGGGGGGACCAGGTTCTATCACCAAACATCGCCAAGTTTGTTGCCAACTTGGCGACCAAAATTAGCTGCCAAAAGTGATGCCAACTTGGCGCTATTTCCAGTATTTCACAAAATTTCCATAGACTCCCATTGAAATCCAATAGGGTTTACTTGCTTACAGCAAATCAACAAATCGAGATATTTCAATGCAACAAAAACTAATATTGGCTTCTGAATAGAGCTTATATTTACATTATTTTTCCTCTATATTTACATTATTTTTAAGCACAAACACTAACTATTTACAATATTCATAACACTATATATATAATTTTATATTTAATAATTCTTATAATTATGAAATTCTGTAAGCTCTAATGATTATGTGCTTGGAGATTTAAAAAAAATTGTCAGGAGTTGGGGAGGAGTGCGTTTTTGCCAAGTGGAATCTAAAAATTGAATGCATAGAAAATAAGGGAACGCGAATCGAAACGGAGAAACAGAATTCCAGAGTGGAAACACGAAACAATTACGTCTGAGGTTGGCTAGAAAATAGGGATTGTTTCGTGATACCGAATGGAATCGCAAAGCGATTACGCAGGGAGTTGGTGAACGTAGAGAGCAGGGAGGCAAAGCCCCCCTAGTGCAATTGAAAAAAGTAATATTTCATAGCAATATTTTTTATATATATATATAATTGAATTAATTATTGTAATTGGAAGATGATGATTTGTAGTTATATTATGGCTCTCTCTCTCTCTCTCTATATATATATATATTACTTATATATATATTTTTGGGGGGTGGGGGGGAGGGAATAAAACCATAAGATTGCACATTTTTTTTTTATTTATTTTTTTTTTTTAGTTTCACACTTTGGGAATTGTTTTTGAAAAGCTATCCTGCATGATTAGCAATAGATAGGTTGCAGATAGTGTTCCAAGAGGAACTTCACAAATAAACACAATGCATTTGTGACGGCATTTCCAGGATTTTCAGAATTTAAGAAATTGCCAAGTTTCATACTTAAATTCTGTTTTTTCAAGAAATCTGTTTTTTTTTTTTTGTTTTTTTTTACATGTAAGATGGTTTTTTATATCACTTCGACCTCCATGAGCAATTTAAAAATCTGCCTTACACATGATCCAGTCAGCAAGCATAAAGTTCCCCTTTACAAAATTCTGTTATACACGAAAATTCTCTCATATATGCTTCTATAAAAGCTTGATAATGTTGCTTCGGTTTAGATTTTTCGATTTTGTAACAATAATGGAAAATACTAACTGAAAAGTAAATCATACAGAATAAGTAATTAAACTGAAACATCAAAAAAGTACACCACACAAGTGTGCACTCACTCTAGCTATTGAACAGATTTACCCCCTTCTCTTCAATTCAGGAGTGATTCTGAGTAAAACAAAAATTTCCAAGATATACACAGAAAATTTTCTGAAAGGTTACAGCAGAAGAGGGGATCTCCTAACAGTGCTAATTATGAGTTTTCTGTGCAACCCTTTACGAAATTCGTGTTTTTTTTTTTGTGATCCTTTGACAAAATTTTTTTTTCTTTTTTTTTCGTGATCTTTTTATGAATTCCGCTTATTTTTCGCGATCTGTTGATGAAATCAAGTTTTTTATTTTTTGTTATACATCAACGAAATCTGTGGGGTTTTTTTTTTTCGCAACCTTTTGACAAAATTTGCATTTTTTCTCTTAATATTTTCACGAAATTCGCGTTTTTCCCGCGGTCCTTAGACAAAATCATTGTTTATTCTGCAATCCTTTGGTGAAATGTGTGTTTTTTCTGCGATCTTTTAACAAAAATAAGGTTTCTTTCACGATCCTTTCATGAAATTTGCATTCCTTTCATTATCATTTGGCGAAATTCACGTTCTTTCTGTGATCGATTTTTCCACATGCAAAAACGTACAATCGTACATTTAAAACAAAATCCTTAAATTGTACAGCCAAACCGAACAAGTTAGCAACTATATTAATGTAATAAAAATACTATGGTAGTCACAAATAACTTAAACATACTACTGAAATAGACAATAGCTTCAAAATTTAATGTTCTAATGATGATTCGGTTGACTGGCTCTTCACTTAATGCCTATAAATTAGAGACAATTTTTGATAAATGATATTTTAGATTTAAAAAAAAATCCAGACACACAGAGAAGCTAAGATGCAAACTTTGAAGAACCATGTCAGAAAAAGAGCTTGTATAACACTTATTTAATGTAAAGTGCTTTAATGCAGTCAGTTTAAGGATATTGATCAAAGATATAAGTGTTTTGCTAATTTCTTTAAAAAGAAAGAAAATAATTAACAGATCACCCACCACCCCACCATCACCAACAACCCAAATATCACAGAATTTATTCCGTCAAATTTAATAACGTATATTTCATTTTTTAGATGTGTATAATTTTGAAGTTTCATTGAAAAACTTCATTTATATTACCTTTCTAAATTAATCTATTATCTAAGATTTGGGACAATTCAAGATATGCTAACTTTTTTTATTATTATTCTTTTTCAAAGAAATTTTAAAATAAAAACTTCATTGTTTTTAAAATTGAGAAAAAATGGCCGAGATGAAAATTGAGAAATAATGTGTTTTATATGTGTGTAAGTGGAATATTTTTTTTTTTTTTTTTTTTTTTTTGCAACTAGAAATTTTTGTGTTTCTTAGATTTTTTTCCAATTTGTAGAGCCCTGATATTTTATTAAAATCTTATTACTTTTTATTCCTACATAATTCTTTCCAACACCATGTTGTAAGCAAATCTAGTGCAAAAACTATCAAAACATAAATCACTCAACGTTAAGTAAAATAAAATCAAATTAGTGACATGCAAAAAATACAGATAAAACAAATGAATAAAAGTCTGGACTTCACCCTGTTCAGTATACATTAAAAAAAAAAAAAAAAAAAAAAAATCACAGTCTTATCATTCATCCCCTCAATGAGAAACTTTATTTTTTAAGGGAATATATCAATAAAATTTACAAACTTATTTACGAAGAGTATGTATATAAAAATGTAGATGGTTTTAACACTTACAAAAGTAATCTGTTTGCACTGTAAGTTTTGCAATAATACTTGCTCAGCAACAAAATTTAAATAAGTAGAATATATTAAGCTTTTTATTTAAAACCCATTCATTTTAGAAAGTTACTGGAACTCAGAACCAGAACTCATGTCTTTCTGTCACAATTGTACGGTGATATTTTAAAAGAATAAAATTTTGTGACTTTTGTAGTTTCTGCCAGCGGTTGGGTATACATCAAAATTTTTTTTATTTTAAACAGATTTTCAAGTACATGAAAATCATGAAACAACATTCTGGGAGAGTATTTAGCATTAATAGTTATTTCAATGTAAGAAATATATTTAAGTAAGAAAATCTCAAAACAATTTAATAATGTTAATATTTTTCTGCTGTATACTTCAGATATTGTGATCTGATGATACAAAAAATTTCACACTCTACCAAACTCTGAATTCGAATCGTAAGGTTTGGGCTTCAAAAAAAGATTCTAAACCAGGCATGAGATTGCAAAAAGCTAAAAAAAGAAGAAAAGTGCGTGAAACGGGAAAATGAGAAATTATTTAAAATAATGCACGTTTAAGCACGTGCCATTTTAAATAAGGTTATTTTATTCACAATAAAACTTAATATTTTATTTAAATGCTGCTTTATTAAGAAGGGGGGGGGGGCAGTAATTTATGCAAATAAATAAGTAATTCTAAACTGAAAGTTTCTATTTTAAGTTCATAATTCTGATGCAATGTACAGTAGACTACCTTAAATCCGCGACCCTAAAATCCGCGTATTTTTTTCAAATGTAAACAATGAAATTTACAGTTAAGTTGCAGGAACAAAATTCAAGATGGCGTCGAAATCAGCGACTACCGCAATGTTTTTTTTACTAAATTTTTTGTTAATCATTCTCTTCTGGTTATTACAGTTGATTTATTACTAAATAAATTTACATTACTTTCGATTGGGATATAAATTAGCATATCTATATGACATATCGATCTTACGATCGCTTTACCGATAGATGGCAGCATAGGACATTAGAAATCGAATTGAGTCGATTTCGTCGGTAGTAATTTAATATTTTTCTAATTATTTTAATAATTACTTACGTTTAAACTAATAAATTATTTCAATATTTGACTTATTTTAATGTTTCACTTTATTGTAAGTATTCATTATAATTTCCCTTGCTTAACTACCAATCAAATTAATGTTTGAAAAATGTAAACAAATCAATGACCAGAAATCCGCAAAATTCTAAAATCCGCACAACCTCTGGTCCCAAGCTGTGCGGATTTGAGGGAGTCGACTGTATTACACTGCAATCTCAGGTAGTTGTCCAATTACAATGTATTATACAGCAATCTTAGGTAGCTGTCCAATTAAAATTCTAACATGCTTTTACTCAAAACATGAGTTAATAAACATGGCAAGCTAATGTTTAACTTGCCACTCAGTTGCAAAAAATCTGGTGAAAACATTGGTGCAGCAAATTTTTCACGACTTTGACAGAATTTGCGTTTTTTTAGCGATCTTTTGACGAAATTCGCTTTTTTCAGCAATCTTTCGGGGAAATTTGCATTTTTTCAGCAATCTTTTGACGAAATTTGCGTTTTTCCAGCTATGTTTTCACGAAAATTGTGTTTTCCCAGCGATATTTTGACGAAATTCACTTTTTTTCAGGGATCTTTTGACAAAATTCACGTTTTTTTCCAGCGAAATTTCAACGAAATTCGCGATTTTTTCAGGGATCTTTTGACGAAATTTGCGTTTTTTCCAGCGATCTTTTGACGAAATTCGCTTTTGTTCAGCGATCTTTTGACGAAATTCGCATTTTTCCAGCGATGTTTTGACGAAATTCGCGTTTTTTCTAAGATCTTTTGACGAAATTAGTGTTTTTCCACAAGATCTTTTGATGAAATTTGCGTTTCTCCCGTGATTCTTTGACAGATTTTGCATTTTTCCAGCTATCCTTTGAACGGAACTCGCGTTTTGTCAGCGATACTTTGACAGAATTTGCGTTTTCCCCGGCTATCCTGTGACAAAATCTGCTTTTTTTTTCATTTTTTCCGCAATCTTTTGACGAAATTCGCATTTTCCCACAATCTTTTGACGAAATTTGCGTTTCTCCCGCGATTCTTTGACAAAATTTTTATTTTTCAAAAAATAAAGTTTCATTTGACACATAAAAGATTTATGATAGAAAGAAAATCACGTTTCTGAAGCATGTGATATAAAACACACTTTTTTTTCATTGCAGTCATTTTTGGAAGAAAATTAAATTGACATGGATTAAAAATATATTAATTGATTCCATTTGCTTTCCAAGATAAAAGGAAATATGTTCATCCCAAATCATCATGTATATTCAAATTTCATTACGAATTTTTTTTTTCTGAGTTAAACTTTCTGGAATAAAACGTTCCAACTGTGTGGCACGAATACCGGTCACTCAGGATGTGAGTGCCAAAACCGCCAGCACGTATACCCGCCGCGCGGGATGAAAGTACAAACAAGGCCGCCACGAATACCGGTCGCTCGTCCCGAACGGGTTAAAGTTACAAACGAAAATCTGGGTTAGATTTGAAGTGAGACATCATGTATTTATCACTGGGAAAGTGCATTGTGATCCAGTTTTCACATACAAAAAATGTTTGTTTTAGAAAGCTCAAAGTTTATCCCATGATTTTAAAATCACCCGGCATAATTCACTATTTTCATGTTATACTTATTATTTGGTAGGGAGAAAAATCTTTCTACACTGTTAAGCAGTTAAATATTCATGAGTTATCAATGCAATTCTACCAAATTTTATTTTGGAAGAATTTTAAGATTGTTGTGCTTTTTAAATAAATATTCAATTTTAGTTATCAAAAGAATATTACATAACTAACAAAATACAATTTCTCTTACAATATTTAATTTACAGTGAAAGATATAAATCAAAAGAGTGAGAAATATTGATACTAATACAAGTCTCCCAAAAAAAAAATCAAGGTCATAATCTTATACTGTCTGACTATCTGAGAAAAAATAAGAAAATATCAAAAGATTCAAAACACTGTTTTAAACACTAGTGTCATGAAGGAACGTTGTCGTAAATTTGTAGTTTTCTATTTTTCTTTTTTGTAAGTGGTTGAAACATGCTTGCACGACAATTTCAAAATCTTTCCATATTTGGTTTTTCTAATATTTTCATGTAACCTATACCTTAACTGCAAGCAATTTTTCTACTTTATAATATCTTAAATCATTTGAACTTTTTGATGTGGCATGTTCTAGTGGGGATTTTGTGCCAATAAAAATGCATCAAACAAACTGTACATACAATGATGTTAATAGAAAGTATTTACATTTTTTTTTTTTTTCCCCCACACAGATATAAAATTAAGTTGCAAAAATCCCAAAACTTGCCAAATGATAAAAACTGTGGGGAAAAAAAAAGTTTATTTCATATGAAACCCTTGTGAATCTAGTCAATACTAAGTTCACCAGAGCGGGAAGAAGGATAACAGAAAAAGAGTGAGTCTTGTGTATCAATGCATATAATTTTACGTAACATTTTATTTTGCAAAGATAGTTTTTTTTTTTTTTTTTTTTTCATGGAAATAACTGAATAATTCTAAATAAAAACAAAATTTTGAGAACCATAGAAGTATAAACTGATTATGTTATATGTTATGATAACTGCCACTCTAGTTAGGGTTACGGCCATAATTGGGATACCATTCATTTCACTTTGCAGCAAGCAGTGCAATATTGTACAAATTAGCATTTCTCCAACTGAGTAAACAAGTTGGAAATTGCTCGTCAAACGTGGCAAATGAGGTGCGTTCGTACTATAACTAGTTTTATAATTATTTTTTGCACCCCATATTGTACTGAATGTATATTTTTTTGCACTTCATAAGTGCATAGTCTGTAACATCATTAAAATGCACTTGCATTTTTTTTTTTCCCATTCCCCGTAATGCAACGGAAAACTTTTGACTGTCCCTGTCATTAAACTATACATCCGATTTTCATAAAATTTGAAATGGCTAGACAAAATTTTACAGCAATTATATATTTAAAATTTCAGACCATTCGTATTCTGTAACATCATTAAAATGAACTTGCAATAATTTTTTCCCATTGGCCGTAATGTAACGGAAAACCTTTGACTGTCCCTGTAATTAAACTATTCATCCGATTTTCATAAAAATGGAAATAGCTCGATAAAATTTTGCAACAATTATATATTTAAAATTTCAGACGATTCGGAAGGCTGTAACACCATTAAAATGAACTTGCAATAATTTTTTCCTATTGGCCGTAATGTAACGGAAAACTTTTGACTGTCCCTGTAATTAAACTATAGATCCGATTTTCATAAAATTGGAAATAGCTCGACAAAATTTTGCAACAATTATATATTTAAAATTTCAGATGATTCGGAAGGCTGTAACAACATTAAAATGCACTTGCAATATTTTTTCCCATTGGCCGTAATGTAAAGAAAAACTTTTGACTGTCCCTGTAATTAAACTATACATCCGATTTTTATAAAATTTGAAATGGCTCGACAAAATTTTACACCAATCATACATGTGAAATTTCAGACCATTCTGTTGAGTAGTTTTTGCTCTGTTATATGCGGACGGACGGACAGACGGCCAGACGGACTGAACGACGACTATAGGTGCTACGTATTTATATAATTACGAACGCACCTAAAAAGTGCCTAAGCCAAAAATCGAATCCAAGATATCTCTACCAGTAGAGAAATTAATATACAATGTGGATTAAATTGGCAACAATCTGCCTATTGAGATACCTCAACCAACACTCCTTAGATAAGGGAAAAAGGCTTGACATGTGTCATGAAAAAGACACACAAAACAAGCAAAAAGAAAAAAATTCAAACAACTTGCGTGTTTTGATTTTGTTGACTCATAGAATTATTAATTATTTCCTAATAACAATTAATAATTTCCACAAGCCAAAGAAAATGAAACATACAAGTTAAGAATTTTTGTCTTTGTTTTGCCTGCTTTGTGTGACATTTTCATGACATGTATCAAGGCCTTCTCTCTTATCTAGTGGCCGTTGCCTAAACCGACAACTAGATGACACAATTCACTTAATAACCTTACAAGCAATAGCACCTGGTCTGCCATGTAGACAGCTCAACAGAATAAGAGTTTAAAATATTAAGGTGTGCAATGCTTCTCTGTGCATTTTTAACCTAATGGCGTCCTGCAGATCATTCCATGCTTGTTCCATGTAAGCAAGAAAATTTGTTGAAAAATGTAGAGTAATGGAAATAAATAAATAAATGAAAAGCTAACATAACACATTTAAAATCAAAACTCATCACTAAACATCATCAAAGTTATTTTTTAGGTAAGCAAATCATGCATTACCATAGTATTAAAAAAAATTGTGCTTTTTGGCATCAGCACAAATATTGTGCATACACTAAAGTAAAGAAATATTGTAAAGAAATTAAAAAGCTTAATGTGACAAACAATATGTAGAAGTGCAATAAAGAATGAAAGATTTGTACCTGTCAGAGGCTGGACATAGGGATTTACATTGGGATAAGGAAGGGCGCTGCAGTTTATGCTACTTTTCTGAAAATAAAGAAAATCTATTAAAAATACATATTAATAAAAATTTTATTTCATTTTCTTTATTTAAATGATACTGCGGACATGCTATGGTACATAAATTATGTAAATAAAAAAGTATGTCACACCAATGCAATATGTAATGAATTGTTAGATTCAAGAAGGAAATAAGTAAGAAAATCAAGCTTTTGATAAATTATTAATATATTTCTGTTTGGTTTGCAACACAAAAATGAAATGACTAAGACAAAATTAAAATACAGAATGAAACTGAAACAATGAACAGATACTGATCCACTCACAGAACATCATGGCAAGAAGGTGTAGGCCAAATTACCATCACATTGGAGAATGGTTTCTAGTTGTCCAAAATGCAATGAAGAAGTTTTTTCAGACCTTCCAATGTTTTGTATTTTGACATTGTATTGTGGAGAATGCCATAGCAGGTCTTGGTTTTTGCAGCAGGAAACTTTCTTTATCAAGGAAAGCGAAGATTGGAGATACTTTAGAGTACAAAAAGTAATTTTGCTACCTTTTAGCTTTATTCCCTTCTTCACTTTTCTTTTAAAAAAAAATAAAAATTTTGATGAGTAATGTTAAGATTTTTTCTTTTTAACCAACTTCAAAAATAAAAGAAATAGCACATTTTGATAATATTTCTTTTTTAAGATAATGGGACAAAAACTTGTCAGGCTTGACCTTGTCGCCAAGTTAAAGTTTATTCAATTGTCTAACTCGCTGAAGGAAACTGGACCAGGCAAATATTGCCAATTCTGTAGTATAGGTTGATATGGTTTAGGCAAAAACATGCTTGACGTTATCGCCAAGCTGAAGTTTATTCAATTGTCTAACTCGCTGAAATAAACTGGTCCAGGCAAATATTGCCAGGTTCTGTAGTGTAAGTTGCTATGGTTTGGTCAAAAACATCCAATCTTCTGTTTATGTTCCATCTACATTTTTTTTTTAAATTGGAAAATGGTATTTCATATTAATTAATATAAAATCTTTTAACTTTTTGGTAATAATCATAATAAATGTCAAAATAAGTCACACGATTTTCTTTTAAATTGTACTTTTTTAAGGAGAATAAGGAATAAGCTAAAAATAATTAAATTTATTCAAACAAAATAAAAATCATCAATTCATACAGCACACGATTTCCTATTATTTCTCTTTGTCAACAATGGCTTTTATCCCAATCATTAGGGAAATATGATTACAAGTTATACAAAAATTAATATCTAAAAAACTAATTTAATTTTCAAGATTATAAGACTTATTATGACATCCTCAGATCCCAGGCGAATAACTGACATTAGTTTCATTGCACAACACTTCATATTCTAGAAACAGCTGTGAAATACAAATACACAATCAAATTTTAATATATAATAGATATAGCCCATTGTAAAACAAATGCATAGCTACAAATTATACTTGGTTTGCATATTTTTTGCAACTGGAAATGTATTTCTATTGCCTGTGGTTTCAGATCTATAACTAATATTTTGAATCACCTGATACATCAACATTAAAGACAGTAGGTGTATATGAAACATAGGCACCTTGACTAAGGCATATTTATTAAAATTCTAAGAAACACCCCCCCCACACACACACACACACCAAAATCAAACATATTTAACTGGGTGCATCTAGCAATTGAAGAGGATTGTAAATACTGTAAAACTAAATATGTGTGGTTTATATTGCGAAGCTTAACTATCCCTCCTTTCTTCCTCATTAAGAACACTATGAATTCTGCCCTTTTTTTATAGAAAGCCCAGGTTTCCTTTGCCTGTCTGTGTTCAATTTTATTTTTAGACCATTTTCAGTTAACGGAAATCTAACCAACTTTATCAAAAATAGGTTCAAAGAAAAGAGAAAACAAAACTGATTTAGCTGTTGTGTCTGGACAAATGTACTTGTAATTTCTACTGCTTGGTGTACAGCAGAACCTCGTTACAACGAATGTCACTTTGCTTTTTTCAGTTTCACACAAATGTTTTTGGATTGTTAAAAAAGTCCTATGGTTTCTAATTATAAAAACATTCACTTCAACAAATTTTGTATTAAGGAATTTTTCAAATTAATTTATTGATGGATTAAAAAGAAATGTCATTTCAATTGTACGAGTGCTGAGTTGAAAAAAAAAGAAAAAATCCCTACCAAAGAACTTTTATTCGGAAGAAAACCTTTGCTCCCCCCATGATCTTTGAAATTTCAGCATATTATGAATCTGTTTTTCGAGAGAAGGCGTGAAAAGTATTTTCCATGTGCAGCTGCAAAAATAATTAACTAGTCTTTTACATTCACAGCCAATTGCCTTTCTCTTTTTTCTGGCCGCCTTTGGTCTGTGGTTACACGCCCTTTCAAATACATGAAATAAGTCCAAAAAATTTATTATTGTAGTCGTCCTTTACCTTGGAATGCTGTAACATTTAGTGATAATTACCAGCGAAATTTGTCAATTCGCATCTCAAATTTGATTTACTTCATTAAAATGGCAGAAAAAAGGAAAAGAAAACAATTTTTATTGAAAGCAAAGGTTAAAATTATAGAAGCAGTAAGTGGTGGAAGAAGGCAGGTAGATCTAGCAAAATAATGCGATATACACATACATATGCTTCTATATTAGCTACCATCTTTAAAGAAAAGGACAAAATTTTAAAACTCTTTGAAGGGTCTAATATGCGCCCAGGCAGGAAAAGATTACGACTTGCAGAGTCAGATAATATAGACGAACACGCGAATGCCGTTCGCAGAAAATTTTCAAAGTTTTCAGACAGTTTTGATTTTTTTTTACACATTTCTTTATAAAAAAAAAAATTATCAAGTCCCCAGGCGGAGAATCGGTGCAATGCACATCGCAGACTCTTGAGAAGGTTTGCAGATTATTTTTCAACCGGAGAAAGAAAAAGTTTGCTAGAAATTATTTGCCATGTGCCATGGTACAGTACTTTTTGGAAGAAGCCCTGTGGCGCATACAAGTTTAAAACTTTAAAATATTGTAAGTGCAGCACTTATGCTGGAACAGCGGGTACAACGCATTTTTCTTTTTTTTTTTCTCCTGCCAGGGCCGGTAGCAGAAAAACATTCATTAATTGTCTGTATTAAGCATGCCATTCAATACTACATTTCTTGACTGAGTTTTAATAATGCTTGTAAATTAATATTTTTTTTTAAGTGGTGTTGCTAAGTGGCACTCCACTTGCATACAATTTTTCATTTTTGCTGTTAGCGGCGATATAGGACTCAGCAGGAACACAGCATTTTTTTTTTTTTTTTTTTTTTTGCAGAAAATTTTTAAGAAATTATTTGAGTTCACAGACAGTTTTACATTTTATCTAAGTCTGACGACTTGGAGACTATCAAATAATTGATGAAGCTGTATACACTTGGTTTAAAGATGTTAGATAACTTGGCTATTTTGCTTATGTGAAAGGTGTGGTACAGCATGAAAACAAATTTCTGGATAGGAAAAAAGTGCCGATGTGTCAGCTGCACATGAATGAAAGAAAGAAAACTAGCATTTACCGAATCTATGGCAATGAAAGGTGAAAATTGTAAAGACAGGAAACAAACTTGATTAAGACTTTCGGTTTTGTTGCTGTAATGCATCGGACAGAGTTCTCGCTGGCTTTTGACTTACCTTAACAATATGACTAATCAGAAATAAAAAACTGAAGCCAAATGAAAAATTTTTTAGCAAAATAGAATTTGCTATGAAACACTGGAAAAATGATTTTTAATTCCTTAATGTAGACTTTTTTTATTTTTTAAAATAACCTTCAACCTTTCATCCTTTCGGGGGTCGATAAAATGAGTTCTAAGCTTGCTTGGGAACTAAACATCGAGGGTCCCACACACCTCAGGGTCCATGGTCAAGAAAACAGGCCTGGACACTGTAGGCCATGAACATTAATGATTGTAGTGTTATAGGTTTAGTTGAGTTTTTTTTTTTCTAAACTAACCTAATTTTTTGTAACTGCTTATAGATTAGTTATTCATCTAAATTCAATTAGCTGCTTTAGAAACTATTAAAAGAAGTATATTCTAAATGTCTTGTGAAATCAAGAAAAAAATTCCAAATACGATTTAACTCATTAAATATGTTATAAAACTTTTCCACCCAACTTTACTCAGTATTTCAAAATATTACATTCAATGAATTCTGAAAAATTCAAAATATTAAACAAAATATACGTCACATTTAAAAAAAAAAAAAAACCCTTTATTTTTCTAGAATTCTTTGGTTTTTCATTGAAATCCATGGTTTAAAGGCAATTTCAAAATTATACTGTTGCCCATTGAGCCCATTAAACACATATTGAAAGGATATTAACATTTATTATGTATGTTTCTGGCAATGTATGAAATGCCAGCATTCTATAGAATACATATACATTTTAAATAATGACGAAAACTGGCTGGCAATGTAAAAAACAATTCACCTTCCACATATTTTCTACGTATTCTAATAGAATGACAAATCGGCAAAGTATGAAATAAATTTCAGATTCGCTTTGAATATCACTAGGCAAGGCACGTAACTTTTAATGCTTGTCTCAGGCTCAGAATTTGCCATTTACATTTTGTGTTTTGTTTGGGAGTGTCAAAATACATTTTCGAGGAGCAGCCAGAAAAATTAATAGAAAGCGTCAAAACAATGCAGAAAGGTGAATCTCTAATTGGCTTATGGAAAAAAAAAAAAAGAAAAGGAAAGGAAAAAAGTCTGTTTTAAAAAACATGAATGAGATTATAGTCAATGGTGTATTAAACAGCGACATGCTTACCAAAGACATTTCCGTTTCTGCAACATGCTGTGTGTGTTTAAAGTAAACACACATGTATGCACAAAGGGTCATAAAAAAATTCATACCTTCTGCGGCCATGTTAGTAAAGATGATGAAATGGATATTTTGTGCACTCTTTGTTTCAAAACTGGAAATGGTATTGAAAGTAAAAGTAATTCTAAAATTAATCTGGAAATACAAATAATGAAAATGAATTCTGAAAAAAAAAATTACCACTGCTTCTTTGAGAACTACTGTGCGAGTTCCTATTCTTGACATCGGCAAGGGGTGAGGTGATTTGCACAATATATTGGAAATTGTAATGTAATGAGTGTGACAGAGCACAGTTTATACAGACTTCAAACTTCTGAATAAATTTTAAAACACCTATATGCTATACCTTTATGCTCTAAGAACTTGCTAGGAATTGAAGATATTCCTGACCATGAAATTCCTCTACGGTCAGTTATAATTGTTCAGCCTAGTGGAAGTGGCAAAGGATTCGTCAGTTGTATGCGTAAAAGGAAAGGCCAAAATATGAACTGTCTTTGCATGAAAAAAGTAATGCAATGTAACTCAAATGTCATTCAAACATTCCAGATTGCAACAAGTAGGTTAATTTTAACTTCTTATTGTTTATTTTTTTATATGAAAATTTTGTTTCCTTTAATGAGAAAGGGCAAAAAAAAAAAATTGTACAACTCATTTTTCTTTACATACTTTGATAAAAGTTTAAGAGTTTTAAAGAAAAATCCTTATTTTCATGGCTAAGAAATAAAGTGTGTCTTAAATTTGTGTAAATACGGTCTACTAGAATGATCTAAAAAGATAAATTAATACATATACAAAACACGATTTTAAATGGCAGCACACTTGCTATGCAGTTTACATAAAAATATTCTGAAAAGAACTGCACTCAAATATCTTAAATTTACGCATTGCAACTCACCTGAACATCACATTTTGACTGCAGCCAGTCATGCCTTAGCCTGTCGAGTCCATCGGAGCACCTCTTTGCAGACTCGCACCAGACACAGTCGAAAGCGACATCAGCACCCATGCATGCATTGCAGGAATGATAGCTCACGCAAGCTAAAAACATAATTTGCAAAAGAGAATCAGGATCAACTGATAAGATTACTTTGAATAACAAGGGAAATTAAAAGAAATTCAGCTTGGTAATAACTTATACAGTCGAGTCTCTCTATAACGAAATTCCATACATCGAATTTCTCTATATAACGAATTTTTAGTAGGAACGGTCCCTTTTTCCCATGATCTCATTAAAAACAGTCTCCATATAGCGAAATATTTATTTCCATATAACGAATTCTTTCATAAAATGTTCTTCATTTATTGTTTTAAAAAAGCTTCCAAATCATATGGAATCCATTTTCCATCACTGATTAGTGATTTATCGTTCAGTGCTGAGTTTTTTTATCTTACTTTTCTACATTGAATCTCCTTGTTTTTTATGCCCAACGAATTCATCTCCCCCACATCTTCCAACATACTTCTTAAAACAGTGTCAATTGGATTGTTATATATATAAAAGTGGGATCAGAGAGGTAATTGAAGTTTAAGGTGAATGAGAATTCAAATGGAGGAAAATGTTCCCGATACATTTTTTCATCTTGCTAAAAAGTGAACATTTTTTCGAGAGTGTCACAATTTTGAAATCAAAACAGCGAAATATTACAGATTTCCTCGTCTAAAATTAATGTAAGTTTTCCTTATGGGATTTTTATTTTGCTTTCAAATAAATGAATGTTGTCTTTTTTGAAACCGTTTAAATAATTCAGAAATAAAATATTAGGTTAATATTTATCATTAAACATGTCAAATTCTTAATTAAACACCTCAAAAGTAATTTTTGTTCAAAATTTGCGCATTAAATAAGAATTTTTACTCATTCTCTAAATAACAAATTTCTCTATATAACGAATTTTTTACTGGAACAATGGATTTCTTTACATAGAGACTCAACTGTATATCTGGTTACACTTCTTGACAATAAAAAAAAAAATTTTTTAAAGAACCTTGGTTTCGTAATAATCCTGTAAAGTTAATACCTATTGATTATACAACGAAACTTCACTTATCTGGACCAATGTGATTTGGATACAAATCGTAGAAAAAGGTTATGTACATTTTTTTCTAAATCCACTTTTACTGAACAGATGATGAAACATTTGCCTGCAAGACTAACAGTCTTCAGCAAAATTTTATAATGTCTCTATTTGTCCCTACAGTGAAACTGCAATTACACTGATCTAGACAACTTTCAGAACAGATAAGTCAATGAGTGCTTGCTATAGTATTCTTAAAACTGAAATAGAAAATGACCATATATAATCGCTCATAAGTTGAGAAATTTAGCACAAAATACAAGTATATAGTGGGGAAGGGGATTCGACTTAGACAGGGCTAGTACTAGGATTTTTGAAAATTTTAGGGGGGAATTTTGGGAATTTTTTCCCACATTTTAGGAAAATTTTGGGGGTAATCGAAGTTATTTTTAACATTACATGTATGTAATAACAATATATTTATGCTAGTTAAGCACAGGTGGTATACTGCCAAACAATATTCCTATCCTTTAAGATTAGCTTCCATTCAATTAAAATACATATACTTTTAAAACATTTCATTAAAAAGGAAAACAATGTAAATAATGTAATAGACAAACATATCTTAATTGTAATTGGTACTTACATATTATCTAGGCCATACGATAGATCACAGAAAAAGTTATCAAATAAATTAATAAATAAACTATAAAAAAGAAAAAAAAAACATAAAACAATATACTAATATTATATGTCTTATGTGTATGCTATAAAGTTGTCAAAAAATAAAAGTTATTGTAATTCGTAATAACTGATGCAGTAATATTTGACATGGCCTGAACAATACATAAGTACTAAATATTATTTCTAATTTAGGTGCAGAGAAAATAATGACCAAGAATGAAACGTTATTGTTCATATTTGCACCAGATAACACCAGTTCTTAATCCCAATAAAAAAATAGAATATTTAGATTATTTTATCAAGAAAAATTCATTAATACTAATCAAACAATAAATGGGATACATACCTTTATACATAAAAAAAAAAAGGTGGAAACTGGCTTTAATTACACTCTACAACTTTAAGCTGAATATAAGCACTTATTAACAGTGATTAGACAATTATATGAAACTTCATAAAAACACTCAAATTGGTGCACATTAAACATTCAGTCAAAATAACTTAAATTCTCATTTACCATCATTCTCTTAACTCATTCCACCATATTTTAGATATTTGCTTAAATAGCAAGGTTTTCCTACTTAAAACACATTAAATTGTAATTAAATGCAGAAAAATATCAAATAAAATAATTATTACTCCTGTATTTGATGATGCCATGTAAACTTTTATTTTTTATCATATCAATTATTATTACAACATAAAAAAATATGAGATTGCTTATTGCTAATATTAAAAACAACTTCAATGTTACATTTTGAAAGATCAGTTAATTTTAAGTCGTTTTTTCAAAATTTGTTCTTTCTCTGCTTCCAATACAGACAATTCAGATTCTAATTTTTGTAATTGTTCACTACCTTCAGAGATTAAATTTCGTGCAACAGTCATTTCAACATTGTTTTGAGTTGCTGCAGCTTTTGTCAGCCTTTCCGTTCCTTCTCTAATTAGTCCTAATGCAACTTCCTTATTTTTTTTAAGCTTGCTGATCATGTTGTTGTTTTCAGTAATCTGCAAATCAAGATCATTTTTCCTCTTCCTTGTTTCCTCCTTTTCGTGTTCTTCCTTCTTGATTTGCTTTTTTTCTTTTTCAAGCTTTTCTTCTTTTAATCTTCTAGCATATTCCAGGTATGATTTGTGAGAATCTCTCACTGTCGTTAATAATGATAAAGTAATAGGGACATTTAACACTCCTCCATAATTTTTAGTAGTATCTTTAACAAATCTTAATGACACTATTGTTTCTTCATTATGATTTACATTCACCATTGCTCTGTTTAAGGAGAAACCCCTTTCAGGATCAGAATTTCC
The DNA here is from genome assembly GCA_963932465.1 of Maratus speciosus. Lineage (NCBI taxonomy): Eukaryota > Metazoa > Arthropoda > Arachnida > Araneae > Salticidae > Maratus > Maratus speciosus. The sequence goes on from OZ010797.1 coordinate 107,229,076, forward strand.
ATGTGGTAAAACAAATACAGTTTTTATCAAGGCAGTTAAATTAACATACTTCAGCTGATTACAAATATCTTTCTGGAGAAACAGCTCTCTCCAATATGCATCTATCCACATTGTTTCAGATAGTTTAAGTTTCTCATGGGCAGCAATATCGAAAATAAACAGCTTCCACTCTTCTCTAATATTATCAATAACATGATCAGGAAAATTCAAATAACGTGCAATTCTTGTAACTGCATGTATGCTATTACATTTGGAGCTATCAGGATCAGGTATTCTAGGATGAAAAATTTCCAAGTCTTTGAAAAATTGATCAGAAAAGGGCATATGTGATTTTAAATAGTTCACAGTTTTAATGAGGGCAGAACGAACATTTAATAAAAAACTTTTTTTATCATTCTGATTCAACTTATGTAATTTCCATAGAAACCAACTTTTTCCAGTTGTTTCCGTTGTCAATATCTCTTAACTCAACACCTTCGTTGGCAGAGACAATTTCATCTTTCAAAAATTGCATCATAATATTTCTTATTAACTTATTCATCTCACTAAACAACAGGTGTATCTTTGGTTCTTTACTCTGGAAACATAAGGAAAATCTTTCAAAATGTTTATGTATATAAGAAATGAAAGCCAATGAGCACTGTGTTGATGGTAATTTTAGGCTGTCACAAATACGCCGCCTATACCTGTTTGAAGCAGTTAGTTGTTTTTCTAATAATTTTTGCTTGGGCAAAAAATTTAAAAAATATTCGGACATATTAGCCCATTGTTCAACTAGCCTTTGAGCAACAGGGCCTGCTGAGAGCCACCTACTGTTTACATGTTTCAAGAGAAACTGTGCTGTCTCATGTGTGATTTTTTCAACACATTTAAAATCTTCTCTGCGTACAGCACTGTTTTTTAAGAAAAAATGTACATCGTTAGCAAATTCATCAAAATTTATATCCAATGCATTTAGAAAAGTTTTAAAGGTATTATTTGCTACATGCAAATTGCATGCACCGATGGGTAACAATGTATCAGTACCAATTTTCTCTGAAAATTTTTTCAAAACACTTTTATTCACATTGGGGTTATCCATAGATAAGCATATTATTTTACCTAATGGAATTCCAGAAGCAGACATAGCATCTAAAAGTTCTTTCAAAATTATATCAGCTGTGGCATGGCCAAGAAATACACTTCTGAGATATCTACAAGTAACTAAATTGAATTATTTCGACCAGTACCTTGCATATATATCTAACTGGCATTTTGTCTGGATGTTGGTAGTTTCGTCAAATGCCAATGTTATTCCATGTGAGTTGTCAGCGATATCTTTAACTAAAGATTTTTCAAAATATTTCGCAACACCGTGTTTTAAAACATATGCAAATTTCTTTTTCTTAAGTTGCATTGATGACGCAATAGATGAATCGGGAAACATTTCTTTGATTAGTTCCAACGTAGCATTACACGATTTAAATGAAAATTTTTCATTTGCCACATGCAAGGGCCATAGAGTTTCGGCCTTTAGAATCTGATTTTGGAAACTAAGAGCTCCAGCATTAGTGTTATTCTTTTCTTCTATAGTTTTAGAGAGTGACTTATTTTTGAATCTGGTATTAAATTTCAGCAAATGTTTTTTGCCTTTATGATGCAAACGCACTTGATCTATCCCACTTCCGCTTATTAAGAACGTTTCAGAGCACAAAATACACTTAGCTGAATGTATATCCTTTACGGCCTCTAACCACTTTCCAATTAGCACTCCATCCCATTCATTTTGCAACCAGGAATCCTGGAATTTTGTCAATCCCTTAGGCATAATTTGATGATAATTCAAAAAACATGAAAACACATAAAAATCAAATCGGCCATAACACTATACTCAGTGTAACAGAAAAACAACAAACACAGATACACGTGACTGAATGCTATGCTACACAACACAGAATCCCGCGTGATTGAGCAGGCTTAATCGGAATGAATACACTCCTTCGCTTTCTTTCAGACGTTCTCTTTCTCCGTGAATCTAGAAAACAAATTATTAGAGGAGGAGGAGGTACACTGAGCTTGACTGTGATTGGAAGAATTATACTGACGTTCGAAATAACAGCTATTTTCAACCAAACAAAGGGAAGGAAAGTGGCGTGTTTTGACGATCTCGAAATACTTTGTGATTTATGGAGTTCGTGAGCAAAAAGTATATTTTTTTAGGAATAAGAAAGAAATTTTGGTAGAATTTTAGGAATTTTGGAGCGTAAAATAATAGTTGGGAATTTTAGGGGGAATGCGAGCCCTGCTTAGACCATCACAAATTTATAATGCTTATTTTCCAGAATGCAACCAATCAAAATACAAATAAAAATGTTTAAGAACACTAAAATTAAGAAATTATGTACAATACAGAAAATATAATAAGATAATACTCTAATAATGAAGGAATTTATGTCAACTTCACCCTTTATAAAAAATGAATTTTGCCTTCAATTACAATGTTTAGGTAAAATATTCTTTTAAACAGCACTGAAATCTAATATTAGGGGAGACCGGGGGCTAGTTGGCTACAGGGGTAAGTAGACGCAGTCCTTATAAATCGCCTATTTTTCGATAGATTGCGCAACCAGTCATAGAGTACCTTTCTTCTTGCTTTTTACAATCCTCATTGTAGTTTTGCACCATTACCTATGTGCAGTGGACATTTATTACGATTTTTTTTTTTGTTTGTTTTTTGCACCCATAAGTAAATTTTTGTTGCTTCATTCTTATTCAAATTTCTAATACTTATCTTAATAACTGTGCAGTTTTTCTTAGTGTAAGACCAGCTATACCTACCCCATATGTGATTTACTTGGATTATTTATGCTTAGATGGTTATGTGTCGTTTTGTGAAGAAGTTTATTATGAGGCTAGTAGGCGCATTGAACATGGGGCAAGTTCACTCAGTGTTTAGTGTGTGCTGGTAGCTTGAAAAACAGTAAACATCGAGAAAAGTGGTTGAAATGCAAGATTTTGGGTACACGAGGCTTGCCCAAACGAGACACTCGATTTTTTATTTGTGACAACTGTAACTCTGATGATGATATCGAGTAGGATAGAAGTTACTCACTGTTAATGTTCTAATCATTATTTTTATGTCTGTATAATTTAGAATTTACAAAGGAAAGCAATAACGCCTTTGTTTAAACTTATTGATAATAATGAAATTGACTTCTCTTAACTGCAATGTCTTATTTGAGTTTCATTTAAATTTTTATAAAGCGTGTGCCAACTTACCCCATAAGTATAGGCAACTTGACCCGTGATGGGGTAGGTTGGCGCACAATTTTCCTTTTACTTTAGGCTTCCGCTAAGCATAAACTACAAAAGCTACAAACTCAAAACTCCGGGTATTTATAGCCCAATGCCTGTTCTTTAAAAGTACAGTCAAAGTTTCATAAAAAACTTAAACAAAAAATTAATAACTAAAAACTGTGCCTACTAGCCCCGGTCTCCCCTAAGATATCATTCATGCTCACAAAAAAGTTTGGATGGATGAGGCCAGTGTTCAAGTTCTTTTCAGTAAAAACAACTAAACTGGATTTTAAAATTATTAATAGTACATATGAATTATTAATAGTACATAATAAATATTAATAGTACATAGTAAAATTATCAATAGTACATATATTCCCGTCATATTACATGTATCTAAAATGTCAGACAATATTTCTCTATTTTTAGCATCATATTACACATACACCACCCCTCTTTTTTTTTTCTTTTTTTTTTGTACAAAGGAGCCATCAAGAGATAAGTAGAATTGAATACAATACTGAAAATTATTATAGCTAGTACAAACAAAGAAAAAAACTGAGAAAATACAAAACAAGAATCTACCATACATACAATATTGTTTACTGTAGAAATCTAAATTATTAGGATTTTTTTTTCCACTTTTATATCTGAGTATAAATGTCAGCGTTTTTTAAGTCAAAAGAGTGGGTTATATATGCCAGAATATACTGTAGTGTTAACTTCAAACTTAAAATGTACCTTGGGTACATTTTCAAAGTCAAGAAGTTATCTTAGAACAATGGTTCCTTAAAAATGGGGTCACAACCCACCAGTGACTGACCAATTTATGTTACATCTTAAAGTAGACTAGTTGGATGTGCCAATCCCAAAATTTTCTTCTATCTCATATATTTTAATATTTCAAAACGTTGTTACAAATGTCAATATTTCATTTATTAATTCAATGCTATATGAACTTTGACTTTCATCTTAAATTTCTGCTTCAGTCAATGAATTGGAGTAAAAATGAGTTAATCTCAATCATGATATTTATTAAAATCAATAATTTTCCTTTATTCTGTTGTATATCAGCAGTTTGCAACTAGCCGGCTTATCAGGATGGGAAGTTCCCGCCACTTCACAAGCCGCCGGTGTATAATAGAACTACAAAAAAAATCAAGAAAATTACACAAAAATCGCTATTATATTGACCCTTTTCGGCAGAATTTTTCCAAATGCAGGGAGGACCTTCTTACCTTGGCGAAAAACATACACAAAAAATTTGGTTCAATTCTATGCATAACTTAATACACTTTTTGATGGTACAATATTTAAAATGGCACAAAAATCGCTATTACAGTGCCACCTTTCGGCAGATTTTATCCAAATGCAGGGACAACCTTCTTACCTTAGCCAAAAACATACAAAAAATATTTGGTCAATTCTATGCATAACTTCATACACTTTTCGATGGTACAATATTCAAAATGGCACAAAAATCACTATTACAGCAATTTTTCCAACTGCACGGAGGACCTTCTTGCCTTGACCAAAAATATGGTTCAATTCTATGCATAAGTTCATACATTTTTTGATGGTACAATATTCAAAATCACTATTACAGCCCCCCCTTCCAGCGGAATTTTTCCAAATTCAGTTAGGACCTTGCTACGGCCAGAGACATACACAAAAAATTTGGTTCAATTCTATGCATAACTTCATACACTTTTCTATGGTACAATATTGAAAATGGCACATAAATCGCTATTACAAGGCCCCTTTCGGCTGAATTTTACCAAATGTGGGAGGACCTTCTTGACTTGGCCAAAAGCATACATAAAAAATTTGGTTCAATTCTATGGATAACTTCATACACTTTTCGATGGTACAATATTCAAAATCGCACAAAAATCGCTATTACAGCACCCCCTTCCGGCAGATTTTTTCAAAATTAAGGAATTACCTGCTTGCCATAGGAAAAAACTTAAGGTGACAGACAGACGGACACACGAACAGCCGGACAGACAGACATTTTCTATAAACATGTTTTTTGGGATCTCAGACCCCTAAAGCATTTAAATCCATCGAAAACCAGAAGTCGAAAACAATTTCAATTACAATACTTTCTATATTGAAGAAAGTAAAAATGTGAAGGAGTATGGATAAATAATTTCATAAAAAGACTATGGTTTAAATATTGTGTCTAGAGAATGACTTGACTATCATTTACATGCTTCAAACCAAATACAGACTTTTTAATTGATAATATGTATTTTCAAACATATTATAACAACTTCATTTTTCGATAAATTGTCCAAAAATTCTGCTGAAAATGGCAACTTTTTCTGAAATATCCTTTCCCCTTTATTGAAAAATAGAAAAACTATTCAATTTCATAGTTTCTAAATAAGAGCACTTACCTTTCTCAAGTGCTTAAAAACAAAAACGAATTCAGAAAAGCGTCTGAAAGTGTTTGGATTTGAGAATAGCTGTAACAAAAATCAGTAGGAATTTTTTTTTATCCCTAAATAAAAAAGAATAACATTCTTACTTCTAAGGGCAGTGAAGTATATAGCTGTGTGGTTAGCTATTTCTTCCTTCTTCATGTCAATGCGATGGTATTCATAGATAGTTTTCCTTCGAATAACTATATAAAGATGCAACACAAGTTAGTGTTGAAGCTTATTTTTTATCATAAAATACATGTAAATAATTTTTGTAACTAATGACTGCAATAAATACATTCAAGAAAAACATACATTTTAATAATCATAAATTTGTATCATATCTATATATTTGGTCTAGGAATTAATTCGTGTGGTTTTACAAGAGATGGCATAACTAGCGTATTGTCCCATAGTTTCGTTTGTTCAAACATGCATTTAAAACTACTGTTATTACACATCCAGTTTAGTATATGCCATTTGGTTTAAGCGTAAATGACAACAATTTTTATCCAACAGAAAATGTCAAATTTTGTGCCTGATAAAGTGTTTTTGCGGGGTGATTCTTCCTCATTACTTTAACATGAAGAAAAGTGCTACCGAAAATCATCGTATTTTGGTGGAAGTTTATGGTGACCATGCTCTAGCTGAACGAATGTGTCAAAAGTTGGTTTGCACAGTTTAAAAGTGGTGATTACGGCTTGGAAGACCAAGTACGATCTGGACAGTCAAAAAAATTTGAAGATGAAGAATTAACAGCATTGCTCGATCAGGATTCGTGTCAATTGCAGGAAGAACTTGCAAAATCATAAGAGGTTGATGAAACAATAGTTTCCAAACGCCTCAAAGCAATGGGAATGATTCAAAAGATGTCACATTGGGTTCCATATGAATTGAAAGAAAGAGACGTTGAAAGAAGAAAAACTGTTTGTGAAATGCTGCTTCAAAGACAGAAAAATAAGGGACTTTTGCATCGGATTGTTACTGGTGATGAAAAATGGATTTAATACGAGAATCCTAAACTAAAAAAAGCCTGGGTAATGCCAGGTGAACCAGGTCTATCACAATCAAAACGAAATATTCACTGTGCAAAGGTTATGCTGTGTATATGGTGGGATATGAAAAATGTGGTGTACTATGAGCTTCTGAAACCTGGTGAAACTATTAATTAGTGTTCCCGCTAGGCCATTTTTGAAGGGCGCAGCGCCGTGCCCCTTTTAAAATCAGTAAAACGTGCACTGCCGTTTTTTTAAATCGGCAAACTGCGCCCTTCATATTTCAAAAATAGTCAAATGTGCCCGGAGTCGTTCTCAGCGATCGCTTTAAGCGATGCCGCGGACGCGCTATAGCGCGTAAATCACGCGAAAAATCGGAGACGGGACGCAAAAAAATAGTTATTACGTGTCCGTGGGACGCGTAATTTCGTCAAAAAATCACGGAAAAAAGCCAATTTTCGTCAAAGGATCGCAAAAAAAAGCGCAAATTTCATCAAAATATTGCAGAAAAAACACGATTCTCGTAAAAGGGCCGCGAAAAAATAAGCGTATTTCTTCAAAGGATCGCGAAAAAACAGCGAATTTCGTCAAAGGATCGCGAAAAAATAGCGAATTTCATCAAAAAATCGCGGGAAAAAAGCCGATTTTTTGTCGAAGGATCGCGAAAAAAGCGCAAATTTCATAAAAATATCGCAGAAAAAATTAGATTTTCGTAAAAGGGCAGTGAAAAAATAGCGTATTTCGACAAAAGATCGCAAAAAATTTGTGAATTTCATCAAAGAATCGTGGAATAAAGCCGAATTTCGTCAAAGGATCTCGAAAAAAAGATCACATTTCGTCAAAGTATCGCATAAAAAACACGATTTTCGTAACAGGTTCGCGAAAAATAGCGAATTTCGTCAAAGGATCGTGGAAAAACGCGAATTTCGTCAAAGGATCGCGGGAAAAAAGGCGAATTTAGTCAAAGCCTCCAATGCACCAAAAAAGATGTGCAAACCAAACTTATCGGTAGAACATTCATAAAATGGGATTTAGTTTTTTTTAAATGAGATTCTTAAAACTACAGCATGATTTCAGTGTACCTTAATAATGTATTCAGCATGTAGACCAGTGAAAAATATCCCCCCCCCCCCACTTCTTACTGCGATATTACTATTAATCGATTTATTACATTAATTTTACAACAAGTTATTTTAATGGTACTTTAAAGTACCATTGGTGCATAAAGGGTTAATCAGCCCCACAGTTCAGTTAAATATTTAAAATTATTTACTTTATTACTTTTTCTGTTTTGTTTGTTATTTTATTATAAAAGAATTTGAACTCTTAGAATATTATAATTTTTTCTATTCTAATTGTAAATTTTAAGTAAAAAAAAAAATTATAAATAAAGTATAAATATAAAGTATTGTAATAAATGTAAAGTATAAATAATCAATCATCCAATCTAATCTACCTCTTCTTCCCCCGCCTCCCTCCTTCTTCGAAGGTTAAAATATTTAAAACTCTAATTTTTTTTACTTGCAACTCTGTCACTTCATTGTGACAATAAATAACCAATCATTTAAATTCTGCTTCTCTTTCTTATCAAACATACCAAATTTAAAGGCTTTTATTTTTTCTGTCCTAATTGTTAAAATTTTACTAATGATAAATAATTCATTATATAATCAACCTCCTCCCCCCCCCCCCCAAAAAAAAAAAAATCGCTTTTGTCTCTTTGCCCCCACCTTCACAGCTCACAAAGCTTATGATCTTTAAGTTATATTTGGTGATTTATTGTAATAATAATTAATTGGTCACCCATCTAAATTTTTCTACCCCTTAAAATCTCTGCTTTACCCTTAAAACTGCTAGTTTATGGGACTAATAATTTTTTAGTTTTTTTATTTGAAACAAAATTACTTACCTAGATCTTTGAAATATCAATTTAAGAAAATATATATATATATATAATCTGTTACTAAATGTGCGCATAAACAATGATGAGTTTGTAGTAATGTATAATTCTTATATCAGTTTCGAAGATCTACATTTTCTCAGGGTCGAAACTAGGGGGGAAGGGGGGGCAGAGGAGGCATGTATCCCAGGCGCCAGTTGTTGATTTTTCTCACGTCCATGTTTAGCACTATTTTGTTAAAATCGTCCTGTCTGGGGTATGCCAAAGCACAGAAGAATCTAAGGATATGGCATAAGGATGCTGTATAAAGCGGAATTTTTTTCAATTCCGTTTTCAAGATTTTAATGAATCAATATTTGACAAAGTAGATTAAAGTAGTTCAGTATTACATATTTTATGATTACATAATTTAAATTTTAAAATATGTTGGCTATTAGAAAATTAATAAAATTTTCTTTGTAAATATACTTTGCAGAGGAGGCGGGGGGGGGGGGGGGGGGGGGATCAACATGATAACGCCAGATCACATGTTGCAAAACCGGTCAAAACATATTTGGAGAATGTCGGATGGAAAGTGTTACCACACCTGCCGTTTTCACCAGACATTGTTTCTTCAGACTACTACTTATTTGATTGCATGAATAACGATTTGATTGGACAGCAGTTCACTTCTTCAGAAAATATAGAAAAATGGATCTCTGATTGGATCGGTTTGAAAAGTGAGGACTTCTTTCAACACAGAATTCGTAAATTGCCTGAAAGATGGGAAAAAATAGCAGGTAGCGATGGACAATATTTTGTTAACGTATTTATGTATTTTGCTTTTGAACTAAAGCTTTAATTTTTTATTAAAAACTGCACGAATTAATTCCTAGACCAAATAGATAACATTTAAAAGAAATAAAACAGTAGAGAGTACTACAAGAATAAATTTAGAAGCTCAAACTTCAGCGCTGGCTGGTTTATCTGAAAGTATTGTAAAGCAGGCTTGTCCAATCTTTTAGAAACCAAGGGTGACCCCCACCAGGTTACAAACAATGAAAGACACCATTATTCACATGACTGCAAGAATTTTATCCGACTACTGTAGTGGCAGAATCTGATTACCACATGGGCTAACTCCCATGATTACTTTTGTATAGTAATTGTCGCCTTATTTAAATACAGAATTTCTGTAATAAATGTGGAGAAATTCTACTATTCAGAAATGCTGGTGGAAGTTTGTGGTAACACAGGCCTGAGTAGTGGTATTATAAGTCACACACATGTTATATGATACACATACATCTCGTATGGCAGCCATAAGATCTCTATACCATGCAAGAATTCTATGCAAAAATAATTTGAAGAGATAACATAAATTGTAGTAAATTTAGAATGACATTTTTTGAGATCAGGAGAGAAGAGGAGCAATGCAAAACATTTTGTAGAGGGAGGAGCCAAACATTAATTGCTCTAATAACAACTAAAAAAAAAAGCATTGGATTTCTTCCCTCACAGTCAAAGAGCGCCATGGCGCACAAGGTCGCTACATTGGAAAGCCCTGTTGTAAAGCATATAATAAAGATATAAATAGCTGTGAATGCAGATAGACAGATCCTTCCACAGAGTGAAAGGTATCTGGGAAAAAACTAACAGAACATTATAATAGAAAGCAGGTTAATCGTGGTCTGCACAAGGTAATTTACATTATTAGCCAAATTGGAAAATCATTAGCCAAATTTGATAAACATTACACAAAACTACCATTACTGTACAGGGTATATTCTTCAACTTTCACATAATTTTTTGTTATCATATTATGATCAAAAGTAGACAATAATAAATTTTGAAATGAACTTAGAATATAAAGTGAACAAATATCTACCAGTCAGAGTGCAAAAAAATTAATACATTTTCAATTATTTAGGAAAACACTTAATAAAAAGAACTAACTACTTAATTGCATCTAATTGTGATACACAGCAGTTATGTTTACAACAATAATCCACGAAAGCTGCATCAAAATTGAAATCTAACATACCTGGCCTTCATTATAAATAAGAATAAAATTGCTACTTTAAAAAAAAATTGTCATAATGTTTCTAAAAGCGGATTTTGTTATAATCCAACGTTGATGTCTGCTTTCAACAACTCTCATGTGCCGACAATGTGATTCCACAACTGTTTCACCAAATTGAATATTCAAGCATATCTGTATACATAAAATTTAAAAGAAATAAAATACAAATTTTATAATTTATTCGCATTTGGCTCATTGAAGAAGGGCCTTATTAATTCAGAATAAATAAAGCAGGGGTCAATGCAGGTTTTTATTCTTGGGGCCCATTTTGTGAAAAGTCAAAGTTATTTTTGTGAATTTTATAATATTTTTGTGAAAAATAACATTTTGTAATGAAAGTTGAAATCCTGTTACTCAAATTCGAACCAAGAATTTATTAACAAAAACTTCTTTAAATGCCATTGCTAAAGATTGTTTTTCGTGACTTGGTTTTATTTACAAATTACACATTTTAAAACAGGTTTTATGAAAAAGAATGTTACGAAAGGGCCCTATTTTAGTAAGAGGAATTTTGTGAAGGGGCCTGTTTTATTAAGTTCATTTTTGTGAAGAGGCCCATTTTATTAAATTTATTTTAGTGAAGGGGCCCATTTTATTAAATTTCTTTTTGTGAAGGGCCTATTTTATTACATAGATTTTTGTGAAAGGGCCCTAAATAGGCCCCAAATTTTGCCTGGATCGACCCCTGTAAAGGTTTTGGACATGGTATGAATTTACTCATAACTATTTCCGCCCAATTGTGTGTAACTGAGTACATTACTCAGAACAACTAGTTAAGTTATTAATGAACTAGGGATGCACCAAAGAGTGATTTTGGCCGAATACTGAATATTCGGCACACAGGTAAGTGGAATAGTAACTTTTAAGTCGAATACTCAATTATTCGGCTGGTCGAATACTTTTACATTTCAGAGTTTAAAAGGTATTAAAAAGTTAAATTTTAAAACAATTTTACATAATATTTAACACAAATATTTCCATTTTGATAAACAAAAACTTTTTACAAGAAAACGTTACACACATACGCTTATTTAAGAGGAGAATAGTTTAAAAAAATTTTCAGTTAACAAAATGTTGAATTTCGTGGCTTTTTCTGAGAATTAAAAGGAATGAATGAAATTTTTTTATATTCTAAAGCAAATATTTTTAAATCAAAGAGAAATTTTGAAAGAATTGGAAGAAAAAAATTACAGTCATATACTGCTTGTTTCACAGGAATGGACTAAAATAAAAAATAAATAAATAATACAATCTATTCAAATGGCGGCAGTAACTCAACAAGAACAATGTTCCTGTTCCTTTTGATTTAGCATGAAAGTTTTTAAATACACCAAAGAGAAGTGTCTGGAGTGAACACTCATTTTGAGGGTAAACATACAGATTGCTCCTAAAACCTTGTAATAAACAGCCAGGGGATATAATGTTGTTAAGACAAAAATTTTTTGAACAAGCAACAACATCTCAATCTACTTATTCTGTCAAAAATACAACACATTCAATCAAAAATAGAGTGCGTAACACCATATGCCGAAACTTAATTTTCATTCAGAACTTTAATAATAATGAAGTTATTTTAACAAGATGTGCATCATATTAATTTTGCTTATACAAAACATGATGTTATCATTAAAAGTGACTGCATTTTGGCCAGTGACACAATATCTGTCAGCTGCATTCTCAGTAAAAGAATGTTAAGCTCAATGTTGTTTAGATATGAATGAAGGCAAATTCCAACACTTCTTGTCAGGTTATCATATTTCATAGAAATTAAAGTACCTCTGTTGAAAATATAGTTGCAATATTTTTATTATTGTCAAAGTAACAAACGAAAATCCAAGTTTGACCTGGAGTGAAATAAAAAGTATTTTTAACTAAATGAGTGGATGACAATCTTGGTTTTATGAACAAAATTGTCTGTTTTGAGGTTCATTATCACTCCTGAAAGCTTTAATTTCTTAAGTGATAGTTTTCAAACAGCAAATAAATGTAAAAGCATTCTTTCATTTAAAAATGATTCTAATTATTCTAAATATTTTTATTAATTGGCAGATAAAAATAGAAGTTGTGTAAGGTTTTTTTTAAGTATTCGGCTTGGTTAAATATCGAAATATTTGGTATGCCGAATATTCGATGCATCCATATAATGAACAAATGAATAAATAGTTATTATACAAAATAAACAACAAAGTAATTTTAAGAATGAATTTTAAAAGCAGAATCTTTTGGGAAAACTTTGCATTCTGCAAGAATAAATTATCTTCCTTTGCAAAAAAAACTATTTTAATGACAGTACAACCAGATCACCAGGGGTGCAGAAAATGTTTCTACTCCCAACATTTCCCCCAATCCACATGAAAATTTCCCCAAAATTTTACGGTATGTTGTAGGTAAATGCTGTATTATCGTAAGTTCCAATATTTCTCAACTTATGCGCGAGTACATATAGCAGAGGTGGTTCTGAGTGAAAAGCAAAAATTGTGAAATTCACAGCAAATTTTCTCAAAGGTTACAGCACAGTGGGGGAATATGGGGGCGGGTCCACTCCCAGCACTAACTATGTTTTTTTTCGCGGCTGTTTGATGAAATTTGTGATTTTCTGACGAAATTTGCATTTTGTAGCGATCTTTTGACGAAATTTTTGGTTATTTCGCTTTCTTTTTGACGAAATTAGTGCTTATTTCGTCCTCTTTTGATGAAATTCGCGGTTGTTTCACGATCATTCGATGAAATTGCGGTTGCTTCACAATCTTTTGACAAAATTTGTGGTTTTTTCGCGATCTTTTGGTAAAATGTGGTTTTTTTCGCGATCTTTTGGTAAAATTTGCATTTTTTTCGCGATCTTTTGACGAAATCTGCATTTTTTTCCCGAAGAGTTTTGCAGTTATTTCGCCCCTTTTGACGAAATACGCGGTTGTTTCGTAATCTTTTGACGAAATATGAGAGTTTTTTCACGTTCTTTTGACGAAATTCGCGATTATTTTGCTATGTTTTGACGAAAATCGTGGTTATTTTGTCCCTTTTGACGAAATTTGTGGTTTTTTCGTGTTCTTTTGACAAATTTGCAGTTGTTTTGCGATCGTTTGACGAAATTTGCGATTGTTTCATGATCTTTGACAAAATTGCAGTTGTTTTGCAATCTTTTGTCAAAATTTGCAGTTTTTTGCGATCTTTTGACGAAATGTGCGTTTATTTCGCCTTCCTTTTACCGAGTTTTGTGATTATTTCGCCCTTCTATGAAATACGCGATCTTTTGACGAAATGTGCGTTCATTTCGTGCTCTTTGACGAAATTCGCGGTTGTTTTGTGATAGTTTGACGAAATTTGCTCTTCTTTCGCGATCTTTTGACCAAATGTGCGGTTTTTTTCGCTATCTTTTCACAAAATTTGCGTTCATTTCGCGATTTTTTGATGAAATTTGTGTTCATTTTGCGAACATTGGAGGAAATTTCCGGGGTTTTTTTTCGCGTGCCTTTGACGAAATTCGCTGTTATTTCGCCATGTTTTGACGAAAATCGTGGTCATTTTGCCCCTTTAGACGAAATTTGCGGCTGTTTCATGCTCTTTAGACGAAATTTGCGGCTGTTTCATGCTCTTTTGACGAAACTCGCAGCTGTTTTGCGATCGTTTGACGAAATTTGCAGTTGTTTCGCGATCTTTTGATGAAATTTGCATTCATTTCGCGAACATTTGACGAAATTTTCGGGGTTTTTTTTCCGCGTTCCTTTGACGAAATTCGCTGTTATTTCGCTACGTTTTGACGAAAATCGTGGTCATTTCTCCGCTTTAGACGAAATTCGCGGTTGTTTCACGCTCTTTTGACGAAACTCAGTTGTTTCGCGATCGTTTCATAGACGCCAACATTGTAAAGATTGTATCAGGAGTAAACCAGTTAAATTTCAGGAGTTTTGGACACTCTTCAGGAGTAAAATTTTCACGTTTCAGGAGTCATTTCAGGAGTTGCACATAGTTTTTTACGAGCTATATTTTTTAAAAATATTTTCAGTCCTCTTACAGCTTTTGCATTTATCAACACAAACATAATTTAAATAAAAGTTACTTAATTTACTTTTACTTTTAATGTAGTAATAATTTTATAAAAATAAAAATAAATTTATAAAAATGGAATATTTTATTTTTATCTCTACAGAGCAAAAAATCCGCGATTGATATAACTGTGTGAAATTACATGACTATTTTTTCCCCTACAAAAAAAGTAAAGTGACTTTTTTTTCCTGCGTCCAATTAACAAAATTCGCGATTTTCCGCCGAGATTGACTGACGAAAATCGTGAATTCTTCGCCGCAACTTACGAACGAAAATCGCGATGTTCTACCGCGACTAGCAGACGAAAATCGCGATGTTTTGCCGCGACTTGCAGACGAAAATCGTGATGTTTTGCCGCGACTTGCAGACGAAAATCGTGATGTTTTGCCGCGACTTGCAGACGAAAATCGCGATGTTTTGCCGTGACTTGCAGACGAAAATCGCGATGTTTTGCCGCGACTTGCAGACGAAAATCGCGATGTTTTGCCACGACTTGCAGACGAAAATCGCGATGTTTTGCCGCGACTTGCAAACGAAAACCGCGATGTTTTCCCGCGACTGACGGAGGAGAATCGCGATGTTTTGCCACGACTGACGGACGAAAATCGCGATGTTTTGCCACGACTGACGGATGGAAATCGCGATGTTTTGCCACGACTGACGGACGGAAATCGCGATGTTTTGTCGCGACTGACTGACGAAAACAGCTATTTTTTGCCGCGACTGATTGACCAAAACAGCAGTTTTTTGCCGCGACTGATTGACCAAAACAGCAGTTTTTTGCCGCGACTCATTGACGAAAACAGCAATTTTTTGCCGCGAATGGCTAACGGAATTGGAGATTTTTTTGCAGCGCAGCGAGTGGTTGAAAAAATTCGCGATTTTTTATCATTGGCCGATTACTGGATTTCAGGATAAATTTTCCTCAACTGATTAACGCAATTCGCAATATTTTGCCGCGGGTGAGAGCCGAAATTAGAGTTTTTTGCAGAGTGAAAAAATTTGCGATTTTTATCAACGACCTATTGATGAATTTCACGATTATTTGCAGCGACTGATTGACAAATAGTGCAACTTTTTCAACGATCGGTTGGCGAAATTTGCGATTTTCTGCCGCGAGCGATTGTAGAAATTCGCTGTTTTATCGATTAATAGACAATTTTTGCGATATACTTCAACGACCGATTGACGAAATTCGTGCTTTTTTGCCACGACCGATCGAAGAAATTCGCTATTTTTTTGCCTCAAATTTCCGTATTTTCTACCTTGTTACCGTACTTCCGTATTTTATCCTACATTTCCGGAGAAACTCCGGAATTTCCGGAGATATTGGCATCTATGTCGTTTGAAGAAATTTGCGGTTATTTCGCGATCTTTTGACGAAATTTGTGGTTATTTTGCGATCTTATGATGAAATTTGCGGTTATTTTGCAATCTTATGACGAAATTCGCATTTTTTCCGTAATTCTTTGACAAAATTCGCAGTATTTTTATGTCCGAATTTTCAGATTGATGAACGATTTTTTAAATTTTCGGAACTACATGCGTTAATTTTTTGGAAAATTCAGAACAGAATCACCCGATATACGGTACATATTATTCTGAGATCGATTTTGTGAAGGTCACCATACGGATCTTTTTATTTATAGTGAAATTTTTCTATCTCAGGAAATTATGGAATTTGTTGTTAAAATCGAAATCAATTGTATATGTTTCTGCAAAATTTCCCCAGGTGTTTAAAATTTCCCCCGATCCTAGATCGTCGGATCGGACATATTCTGCACCCCTGCAGATAAGTCAAACGTTTGGTCTTTAGCAGTTCTTTTTTTTTTTTTTTAACTTTTTAACATTTAACACTTAGTGGCAAGTTAATGCAAAAATTTCTGCCAACAAAATAATTATAATTAAAAATAATTATTTATAAATATAAATACTGATAAAATAGTCAAACATTTAAAATATAATAAGCACTTAAAATAACAATGAATGAAATTTGTTTAAATCTTTTTACAAATCCTTTATTAATGATAATTTAATATTAATCTTCAACTAGTAGTAAAAAGTACACAGTTGCTTTTGATCAGTACCCAAGTTATCTATTCTATCCAAAATTGTATAACTTAATAAAGAAAATACAAAATGAAACTCACAATAGATGATTTTGTCAATAACATAAGCATCTGATAGGCCCACTTTGACAGGGTGAGCATCGTCTCCTATCTCTGTTACAGGCAATGGTATCTGAAAATATTCCAAAAAGAAAAAAATAAATGGTCAAGTGCGAGTATTAATCGTGCACAGAGGGTTCTGTAAATAATAAATATATTAAGTAGTAACTGTATTATTAGAAAATATCATTGCTAAAAGAATAATAAGACTTTGTAAAAAACTATACAACATAGCATTGGGTATAGCTGCACATACAAGACATGCATAAATGGATATACCTATGAAAGTTCAGAGAGAAATGAAGCCTAAATAGTATCAAAGTATTGCTATTCTGGATAACTCTTTTTTTAATCTTATCTTAATCTGTTTATGATGAACTTAATTGGGTGCTGACAATAAAAGTAGTGCATAAATAAACTTCATTTGGCATTTCATAAACCCAAATTCAGCATAGTAATAAACTTTTCTTTTTACAGTGTGCCTAAAGCAAAACCCTTGTTCTAAGTTTAAACTTGGCATTGTGCTAAGTGCATTTCGAAAAGAGGTCACAAAGTTGCAACTTTTTTCCTGATAGGTTTTTAATTAACCTTTAAAGAGACAAGTGACGTATTGAGAGAGCCACTCAATGCAAACTAGTCACAAACACCCTAGTAATTATGTGATTAATTCTAATTAAGTTAGTCTATTTTAACAGTTTGATGTTTATTGCTTTTATACTACTTCTGGACATTGCATTACACAAATATATCATTAAAAGTTGTTATCTAGGCTTTAAAAGCCAATGGCGCATAGAGTATGCCATCTGTGTCTTTATGTATGTCCAAATGATCCGTGTCTTTGAGGGTTAATATCGACTAATTACTGACAATTTTTTTAAAAATCATTATCAACAATCTTTTTTCTGCAATGATAAGTACCTCCAGTGGTCGTCAATTCCTCTGCTGAACACCCACAAATCAAAATTTGCGTTTAACGGAAAAATGTGATTTTTTCAAAAACTATGTGACCTAAAATAATCGCTATATCTTCCTGCAAGGTTTAAATTAACTTCTACTACCACTAATTTTTTCATAATTTTAGTTTCAGTAGATTCAGAAATAGAGGAGGGGGAACCATATTTTTGCATTACATTTTCAAAGATATCTCTGACAATATAACACTGAAAATGAAAAGAAATGTATTTTCAAGTTTGACGTTATGAAGGCTTTTTTTTTTTTTTTTTTTTTTTTTTTTTAAGTAACCATTATTATATATATAGCCCCTCTAAATTTTCCCTAAATACATTTGTGAATGGTTAATAATCTATAAATATGTGGATCAATAGCCTTATCTCAAAAAATCAAATCTTTGAAATTTATCAATTTTATTTGCTTAAAGCTTAACTGCATGTCATGTGAATCTGGAGATAAACTATTTCAAAGTTATCATTTGAAGCTTGAAAGAAAGTAAACAATGTGTCGCGTTCTTCAGCAATTTACAGACAGGGGAAATAAATCTGCTACTCAGAATAGAGTACCTTTATTAACAAGTAGCAACATGCATACATGAAAACCTTAAATGGTGAAAATAAACAGAAACAGAACTGTGGAGAGGTTTTCTTTTTTTTTTCTTTGTGACACACATTTTTAATCAATGATTTGTTACTATTAGTCAAATGCAAAAACATTTCTGCTGTATCTGGCTATTGTCGTACAACTAAACTTCGAGCATTTTTAAAATTTTTCACAATTTTTGGCTGTTTGTATATATATATTGGGCTGGTAAAAGAAATTTGAGGAAGTTTGATTTTTTTTTCAATTAATTTATGAAATGTTTAGCAAAAATTCCACATTTGTAAAAGAAATCTGGCCAAGTTTTTTAGCCCAATATAGTAAGTTTTGCCTTATTTTCAATAAAGTTTCTTTGGAATTCATGCAGCACTTTTTAAATTTTTCTGAGATTTAGGCCTGCAGATTAAAGGGAACTGGCTGTCTTTATATGAAAAGTAGAAGTAATTTCATATTTACTCACCGTTTCATATACAAAAATAATGTTTCCATTGTTTAACAGGGTTGTTTGAAATGTGAAGTTGCCACCTGAAATACAAATATATAGTCAACATCAATTAGTCTTAAATTAATATGAAAATACTGAGAAGACTTAACATAAGCATACCTTTCTCTCCATCTTGTAAGGTAACCTCATGCCATTCAATAACAAAGGCAGTTCCTTAAAAAAAATAAACGAAAAATATTTACAGGTCTATATAAAACAAGGGTTCAATAATAAATTGTAATAAATTCCATAGTAATTTTATATCAATATCATATTAACTCGACAGTAGATGTGTGCCTGTCTTTTTGCCTCACTTATCAGTTATATTCTCTTAATCTATCTCTTCAAAATACAATGACGGCATTTCATGCAGCTGATCTTAAATGATTCTCCTTCAGCATAATAAAAGTACAAGATGTTTCTGCTTTTCTTCAAGCATATATTAAAAGGTAAAGATGAAATTCATCGAAAAATTTGTGACATGATCACTAATGTTAATGGATTTTTATGCTGCTGCAATATTTCAAAGTTCGTGAAAAAAATGTAATTTCAGTAAATTTAAATTTTATTAATTCATCCAAAAGCAACATTTGAATATTGTATGAAAACTGTTTATTCTTCTCCATTTTTTACCAGCAGTAAAAATACCAAATGCAACCAATCAAAGAACCGAAAAGCTAGATTATTTTTTTTATTATTTAACTTATATTTATTTTTTGATCCTTTAAGTTATTTTTTTCAAATCTTAAATGTATTTAATTTCTGAGATAACAGGCAACAAAGTAACAATCAGATAAAAACTTAAAGTTACTAATTAAAACATTGAAAGCTCTTCACACTCAAGATATATTTCATTTCTGAGATAACACGCAGCCACATACAATTTTTAAAACTCTAGCACATCAGGAAGTGGATGAAAAATGAATTATAAATTTCCATCTTTACATACATGAAGCAAATTAAATAAAAACTTTTTAAGAGTACCATTATCAAAATATCTAACAGTTGACTCTTCACTGAGGCTTGTATCAAAATTGGCCATCAATGGTGCTATGTACTGTGTTGCAGCAAGCCAGCTATGCATGTAGTCTCCCATGTACACAAACCCTAAAAAAGAACATTTCACATTTATTGCAATAAATACTTGTCATTTATAACAGAAAAATTAATTCACAAATAACCAGATAAATATTACAATAAATCATGAAACACTCACATCAGCCAGGCACCAAATGCAAATAATCATAGATTTTTTACAAAAATATTTATTTTGGCAAAATACTTGGGAAACTAGCAACTCAGCACATGAAAAATAAATTTTTCATGACCAAGACATTTTAGAATGGTAAATAGCTGATAAAAATTAAGTTAGGTTTGATTTTCATAAACCACAATATAAATAAAAATGTACAACCTTTGCTGAAAAACAACATGACAGTAAAGAAACTTTTTTTTTTTGTGTGTGTGTGTGTATAGTGAATACCAATACAATAGAAAATCACTAATCCACACCACACAGCTTGGTTTCAAGCACTTTTCAGATTTGAGACTTTTTGCAGTTTTGTCTATTTCATCTTTGTATACAATTTTTTTTTTTATTCATACTTTACAAAAATTTAGATTGTTAATGCCTAAAAATAAACAAATTGCACACTTAAACATATAAATGATGTAAGAATTATTTAAAGAATAATTTGTTGGTTTTACATTTTTAAAAGTTCTCATCAGCAGTTGCTTGTATTAAAATATCTGGTTTAAGGTTTTGTATTGTATCTTGCAGTCTTTAAAAAGCCATAATTTTCAGTTGAACCACAAAATTTTGTTTTTAGAATTTTCACTACCCTTGGTTAATTATTGCAAATAAATGTGTGAAGGTTCAATAATAATTTATTGATTTTTATATTTTTTAACACTGATTTAAGAGATAAAGTGCTTGGTTTTTGAATAAATGATTTTATTTGCAATTCTATAATTCGAATTTACCTTATGAATGCTTTTAAATGCACAATCATTTTAAGCTATAAAAAGAGTATTAAATAATATATATCCATATCAGAAGTAAAATTAAAATTGGGGAAAAAATGTGATTGGTAAATTATTTTTTTTAAGATTTAAATTTCTTTAATTACATTCATTTATACAGTGCATAATCACAGGCATTTGTGAATTAGAGGTTTGAGGATTACAGATACACACTACTGTAATAAAAAAGTGTTAAACTCGATTAGGTATAACTGCTTATTTTTGTCCTGCTAATTAAAAAAAATTCATAAATAATTGAAATTTAATTCATGTGGTAGTCTTTAACTAGTAAGCATTTTTTTTAATTTATACTGGAGGATTGAGTAATAATATATTAAGATTCCATTTTGATTACAGTGTAACATGTCTTATAAAAAATTAGAGTAGAAATTAAAAGATGTTTCTCCATACAGTAATGGTCATGTTGGCTAATAATTATCAAATCTGGTTAATGATTTTCCAGTATAGCTAATTTGCTAGCTAATAATGAAAATTCAGATCTTATGTCCGATTTAAGTAACACATTAGATGTAAATTTTTTATTAATTCATAATTTGGGCATAAAGGATTAAATCTATTGTCGCTGTCAAATATGTCAGCAACATAAACACACGACTTTGCACGCAGCAGTTTTGAAAGTATTGTTCATATACAAGGGCGAAAAAACGACCACTTCATTGCTATTTAACAAAATTTATAAACGATTTTTCAGAACTGTACTTTTTTAGGGTTTCGCTCATCTCACGAAACACTTATAGTCTCGCTTCTCTGTTTGTCCGTCACATGCTCATACTCGGAAACTATTTAAGTTACAGACTCGATTTCTTTTTAACATAGAGCTGAATAACTCGTCATACGCCAAATCATGAAATTTTGAAAAAGTCTTATATTATTAAGAGTTCTTATGAGTTCGCCCATTTCTGTGACATTACATAATATTAATTTCAGCTTTTCATTCGTAGAAGTTATAGCCCAGTTGGTAAGGTTGTTGGGCTCGTATGTAGAAGGTTGCGAGTTTAAATCCTGCTGATTAAAGTTGAAATTTTTTAAAACTTACAATTTGTAATTTTTTTGCAGAATTTCTTTTTTAAAGTAAATTTGTGCAGTATTATGTGTTCCTTTATGTTTTTACTTATGATTTCCTAATTGTTGTCATAGGCTTAATTCCTAACATATAGCAGAAAACAACTAAGACTCTTTACTAGGCCAGGATTTCTACTCACATCTAACAAATGTTTTAAATAGGGTTAGATTCTGCAATGAATTCTAAGCAATATCCTTTTGTACCACTTTCAAGGAAAGTTCTATAAGCGGTTATGTTGCCAAATGATGTCTTGGTACAAATGTAATTGCTATAACATGATTTGTTTTCAGACGATTATACAGCAAAACTGAAAAATCAAATATCTATTCTTTTAAGTTTACAATGTATTTCAACAGTTATTTCTGAAATAAATTTATATTACGATATGTTATTTGGTAGTTTACTGCGAGATATGGGAAAAAAAAAAATTAAAACAGGAAAAAATTTTAGATATTTTTGAATAATTTATTTTGGAAAAATGAATTAGTTTGGAGATTTTAAATATTTTCTTAAGCAATCTATAAGTATGCAAACATTTCTTGATAGATAACCAATTGAGTTGAAAGATTTGCTGATTGAGTTGATTATTTGTGAAGCTGTAATGAATAATAATGCAATCATAAATATAAAATATCAAAACATTCTGAAAATATTTTCATTAAAATCTATACGCAAAAATAAAATATTTGACTTATCTTAACTAAATATTATACAGAATCTTTAATAGAATCAAACTGTTATATAAATTTACACTTAAGCAAATCCAAAAAATGATAAAACATTCTGCAAATATTATCTCTCTATTCTAAAAAAAAGTAACTACCGCTGTCACCGCCGCTGGTTTTGAATTTTTTGTGACCAGAGGTCTTTCTTCGTTAATATTAAGAAAAATAATGCATACAAAAATATGAAACTCGGTAGTATTATATAGAAATGTTTGATAAACACGCTGATGCAGACAGTTTTCAGATCGAAGAATTATTTTAAGAGATATTTAATGCTAAAGTTGGACAAAATCGTTCCACTAAAAAAGTTTTATAGGAGCAAAAACTGTTCATAGGAATTTAATCATTTTTAGATCATTTTATGCGTTAGAATTTGCCGGAGTGCAGATTGCATTAATTTTTTTATTTTGACTCATTTTTTGAGGTTTTATTTCTATTTTAAATTCAGATTTTCAGCATTTCTAGAGATATTTTTAACAGATTTTAGAAAGATATTAATTTAAACTGTTGCCAACTGCATAAACAGCGGAAACAATAATGTTTGCTTCAAAAAAAAAAAAATTATACGTGTAAATAAATTAAAAATTTATTTACACGTGACTATTATAAACAGATAAAAACATTTGGGATTAGAATTAAATAATTATGCACAAAAAGCAGGAACTTATTAAAAATTACGTCATAAAAACTATAATTACGCGTGAATTTTAAGAGAGAAAGGAATTTGTAAAACAATAAATTTATTAACATGCGTTAGAAGTCTTAAATAGGAGAAATTACGTCATATTTACGTCACATTACAGTTATTACATAAAATGAACACAAAATAATATTGCAAAACGGTTTAAAGTTAGAAATCGCGCTAGACATTTATTTGATATTTTAAGAGGATACTTTTGAACTATTTTTGTTAGGAAAGCGCAAATAATATTTCATTTCTAACACAAGCATTTTCACGTGAATATTAAAAAGAGAAAGAATAGTTTGGTCAAAATTACGTCAGATTAAAAACGATTAATTTAAAATGTCTCATTTAAAAGAACTTTCTTTTCACTTTGTTAAAAAATACCAGGAGACAAAGACTCTGTTTACTTAATTCCTTTTATATTAGCTTATTTTGAAATGTTGTTACACGTGTCTAAGTCATTAAGTTATTTTTATTTAGACGTTTTATTTGTATTTTTATTAATGTTGTACTAATTTATTTGTTTTTTCGTTATTTAAAATAAAAATTATGTCAATTTGTATAATTTGGCGAGTGGTTTGGCGATTTATATAATTTGGCGAAATTGGTCGACGGGATAATCAAGTAGTACCGCAACGGATTTGGCGTTAAAATTCCCCAATCAAAGAGAAATGAATATAAATCCGTTTATAGAGAGATCGACACTGTTTTTTAAATTATAATTCAATCTTTCGAAATCTTTTTAAAGCCTATCAAATTAGCGTGCATTTAGAGCCTACGGTGTCTGGAAGGGGGTTGGCGAGCGTAGCTCGTAGGGGGCCGAGCCCCCTAGTATGCATAAATAATTCAGAAAGGTGACAGTATGTCTTTAAAGAAAGGATAAACACAAAGTCCCATGTTGCATATCTCACAAGAGTAAAAAGTCTTATTTTCCATTGCGTTCTTACAATCTGTGAGCAATCTACAAACCTTCTTCTGCTTTTTTTCGCTTCTTTTATTGACATTTAGCAAAGGAAAATATCTCCCAGAAAGCCTTAAAAATGTGGAAGTTTATTTAGCTGTGAACTGCCTTTCTATCCAGAAATTTCCATAATTTTCTAATATTTGTCAACACTCATTTTAAATTGAACAAATGAAGTTTTAGTCCCACATTTTTACCATTGAGAACATTGGCATTCAACAAAGCGATATCCATTAAATCAAAGAATAATTTTTAATACCTTATTTATATTATACCCGATTCACTACTCTCAGTTAGAGAGCCTTTACTATCAAAATAACCACTCATATGATTATTTACGATTCCAGTGTATTCTTCTATTAAAAATTTCTTTATCTTAGCCATCACAATCTTAGCTAAATCCTCTTAACCAGTGCAAAAAACTTTCGTCTACTAGCTAAGGAAGATGAAAAGAAAAAGATATTTTGAAGCATCTGAAACCTTCCAATAATTACATCACGTCTGCATATGTGTAACATGGAGACACAGCTGACTGTCAGCTGAGTTTTATTTACATCACATCTACTGCTCTTGCATCGAAAAAAACTACAAGAATTGGAAAGTATTCTACAGACACAAGGTCGATAACCTAAAGGTTCGAATAAGTTAACTGTAGTAAACATGAAGCTCCAATCTTTTGATTTAAAAAAATACAAATTTAATGTTTATAATTGAAAATGCAAATATGATACACCCATCTAGTAGATCAATATAAACAGCGATTCAGCAGTGCATCACCTGGCTACTAGTGACGTTTACAACTGATGCATATAAGACACACCCATCATGGAAGGACATTCCATTAAGCATCATTCTGTCATGAAAAGGTTAAAGTGAGTGTGGGTATTTATTGTTATAAACATTTATTTGTCCCAAAAACATCCTGGGTTTTCCTTAAAAACACCATGTTATGCCAAACTACTCTCACTAAAATACACCAGCTGGCATACAATAACATTCTAGATCCTGAGAACAGAAAAACAGTTTTTAAATTACTGTAAAACAGTGTTAAACATGTTTCAGTGGATAAATAATATACTTATGATATGCTCACATTTGTTGAAAAGATCGAAGTAATTTCAAGAAATCAAGAAGCATTTAAATTAAAGTGTGTCATTTAGTGTCTCATACAGGTGGTGGCAAGACTGAGGAGTGTCTTCCCCCCCCCCCCCCCCTAAAAATTACTTGTTATGGCTCACGTGTGCATTGAAATGTTAAGTGATATCAATTTCATTCACTGACTTTAAACATAAAGAAAAATATTTCATGCTTAGGAATAAAACTTACCTCCTGTTGCTATGGTAATATTCCTCAGGGGATGACCATAAAATGGAAAGTCAAAAGACAATGTAACTGTCTAAAAAGTAAAAGAATGTTTTAAAACCTGAGAAATTTTAACATAGATATAATGGATAAAACACACTTTTGTATACAATATGCAAGATGTTTCCTACATAAGGAAAAAAGATAAGCAATAGTACACATTAAGAGTCCAGGCAGGGTTCTCGCTGGCTTTTGGCTAATTTTAGAAATTTGGCTAATCGTTAAAGGAAAACTATAGCCAAATACAAATAATGTTAGTAATAGATTCATCATGAAACACAGATTCTAAAACCGTTCGTTAAACTTCCCAATGTACCCTGTTTTTTCTCTTCAATATATATTCCATTTTTTCATAACTGTTTTTAGAATGGTCATCTAAATTCAGTGATTAATTATAAAAACTAATAAAACAAGTGTATTATAGGGCTTTGTAAAGTCGAGAAAAAAACTATAGCACAATACATTTCTATATAGTTTTACAAAAGAAAACCACAGTTAACTCCAGATTTCGGATAGCATGTTAGCGGGCTAAATGAAAGCAAATTTTTTTTTTTTTTTTTTTTTTTATATATGTGAAAAAGTTTTTAAAAATACAAAACACAAATAATAAGTTACATAGAAAACATCTAATCATACAATAACATTATTGAGAATGGTGGCGAAAAAAAAACCTCTTGCAATTTATTGATTTCAATCTTTCGTTTTGGCATAATGTAGAATGGCAGCAAGAAGCCTGAGTTCAGCACGACCCAACCAGAACTCACAAATTCTATTTAAAGTCAACCCGGACCAGAATTTTGCAATCAGAAAGAAATTAATCTGCAGTGTAAATTATGAAAAAATAGTCCAATGGTCAGAATTAGTGCACTACAAGTAACAAAACTACAGCAGTTGTTACTTTTCCTAGTAGTTTATAGTGTAATGTACAGCATTAAAAAAGTGTAGTGTCCCAGTAACAGAATGTTCTGGGTCAATTTGCAGAAAAAAACCTAAATTTATTTTCAACCTAATAATGCCGACTTTCCAACAAATAGTAAAGAATAAAAAAACAAACAAAATTTTGCATTTATGCAAAAATTATAAAAAGGTACAATAAGTCAAGATATTTAAAGTAAGTTCATTTTTAAGATGCTAGGTAAATCTGGAAGATGAGAAATAATCTGTGCTGCACTGTCTCTGCTATTGGGAGTAATGCAATACAAAAAAAATTACCGTAATTTCTGGAAGAAACGCCGCATTAGAGGTCTGCACGGGCCGAAATTTCCAGGCCCGGGCCGACTCATCGGAAAAAAAATTTGGCCCGGCCCGATAAAATTAAAAGTTCGGCCCGAGCCCGGCCCGGCCCGTAGGAAAAATAATATTGGCCCGGCCCGCTAAAAATCTTAAAAAGTTCGGCCCGAGCCCGGCCCGAAAAAAAGCTAAAATCTCGGCCCATGAAAAAAAAAAAAACCCAGACCGAGTGAATTTTTTACAAAACATTGATTTTTACGTCAATTTGGTTAAAAATTTGTCTCGTACGAGATAGCTCTGACCAAAAATATTTATCTTAACTTTTTTTTCTCATGTTTATAATCTTCATTTTTAAAGAAGTGACACAGACTGCGATATTTATTTTTTTTTTAACGAATCTCTATTTCTTGTATGTAAATGTTTAGGTTATCATTAATATTGTTAATCAGTATTCCATGCATTAACATACATGTATTCCATGTATGCCAAAAATCTGAAAAATTCTATACAGTAAAATCTTCTAAGACGGAATTGCGTAGAAAAGAAAAAAAAATGCGTTATAGACAAGTTCCATTCTTAGCAAGTGTAAATGTATCATATATTATTTTCTTACGTATTAGTATATTAATTTTGCATGGATCAACACGTTTTTCAGTTTAAAACAGGGTTCCGTCATAGGCAGGTCCCTTTTCACACGTTTTACTATATTTTAATTTAGCTATATTTTAATAAGCGTAGAAATATACTATTCTTTAAAAAGAAAAAAATTTAATGTATAAGTGTAGAATAATGGCAATTTAAAAATGCATGCATTTTTTGCAAAAAATTTTGGGCCAGGGCTATTTTGACTTATCTTTGAATGGATCTGGCCAAGCTGATACAATGATTTTCATATGGGCTGAGTCAAAACTAGGACTGAAAAGCTTGGGCCATGAAGACTAGGAATGAAACCAATCCCGACTCTGTACAGAAAAAATAAGTTAGATCCGTCCCGGCCCGAGCCTTAGAAATAAAGTATGGCCCGGGCCTTCAGAAATAATGTACGGCCCGGACCGAGTGCCGTGAATGAAAATCGGCCCAAGCCGGCCCATGCAGATCTCTACACTGCATAGCGAAAATTCCCACAAAAAAAAAAAAAATAAATAAAGAAATGTTCATAAACGCCGCATCATCATAGGTGAAATTTCCGCGGTAATCGCGATTGACATGCTAAACAGAAACATATTAATAAATTGAATTAAGAAATCATTAAAATGAAATTATTAATTAGAAATAAATATTTAATACAAAATTCGAAATTATTATTTAGATAATATAAGTACGAAAAAATATACTAAAATTGCGTAAAATATCCAGCTTAAATTCTGGCATATGGGGCTGGAGACATATTGCAATATTACTTTGGTATATTGCGAATGATATAGCAAGGGAAATTAATTAAACTGAATTTTAGAAACCACAAAATATGAAATTATTAATTTGATATAAATAATTTAAGTACGATATTCAAAATTATTAATTTACTATAAATAATATAAGTACGATATTCAAAATTATTAATTCACTATGTATTAATAATATTTAAATGAAAAAATCCCATTAAAATTGAGTAAATGTCATAACCAAAATTTCGGTATATATGGACTCTAATCGCGAATAATATACCAACAGAAACACTATCATTAAACTGAGTTTAGGAAACATAAAAATAGAAACATGAAATTATTTGTTATAAATAATAAATACAGAATTTAACAGGAAAAAAAACACTAAAAAGATATTAAAATAGTGAAACACAGATTTTATTTTTACATTACGAATTTAATTAATTAAAACCATCAAAATCTGATCATCACTGTCAGAATTAAAAAGGTTTAGAATGTCCTCATTTACACTGCTGTCTAAATCTATGCCATCGTCCTCCTCCTCATAATTGTTCTCTACCGCAGCGGAAAGTTCATTTTCCGGTGTTAATATTTCCGCTTCTTTAAATCCTGCTATTATTGTAGCTTTTTTTACAGGCTTCCATGCAGCATCAACCCACTTAGCAACGTCTTCATATGACGCTCTACGCATTTTCCCACTTTTCGTGTATGAGTGCAGTCCTTCACTCATCCAGAGGTCCCACTGCTTACGAATCTCTGCTTTAAAACACTTGTTTACCAAAAGATCTAATGGCTGCAATAATCTCGTTAAACCTCCTGGAATTGCTGCTAAATCGGTGGATAATTTTTTAAAACGATTTTTAACCGAATCCAATAAATGGGAACGCAATGAATCCAAAATCAAAAGTCCTTTTCTATCAAAAAAAGATCCTTTACGTTGTTGTCACACTTTTTCTATCCGTTGGAACATCATACTTTCGCACATCCATCCGTTTTCATTAGCGCAAACAATGATATCGGAGGGAAATTTTCCTTTTGGGACTGTTTTTCTTTTGAAAATCAGCATATGTTTTAATTTATCTCCATTTGCTGCACAAGCCAAAACACATGTAAAGGACATTTTTTCATGTCCTGTCGTTAGCACAGAAACAGTTCTTGCACAGACTCGATCAACTGTTCTATTTGGAGGACAGTCAAAAGTTAATGGAGTCTCATCCATATTGATTATCTGTGATAAAAGAAATTTCTTTTGACCAATAATGTCCCTTATGTATTTTAAGAAACTTTCTTTTTTCTTTTGCCAGTCTAATGGTAGCTCTTGTCCAACGGTTGTTTTTGTTCTTACAGATATTTTGCTGCGTTTCATAAATCTATAGCACCAGCAAGGCCCTCCTTTAAAATCCTCAATATTCATTTCACAGGCCATTAATTTCACCTGAAGTCGAATCTTTATTGTCGAAACAGAGAGTCCCTTTTTTCTTTGCTCTTTTATCCTTTCCAAAAGATCTTTTTCCAAAATGGGCCATCTTACAGTCCCACTTCTTCTAGCACATGTCTGCTGCAGCATTTGTTTCTAATTCCTTTTTTTCCGCTCTCCAACGGCTAACGCATCGTTCATCTATTTCATATTCACGTCCTGCAGCTCTGTTGCCTATTTCTTCAGCACGAGAAACAACATTAAGTTTAAAACTTGATGTATAACTTCTATGACGTTTAGGTGCCATTTTCCTAAAAAACTCAGCTTTTCACGTGGTAACAAACTCCCGAGTGCACAAAGTAAGAATAAGAAAATACGGCAGTTCACTCTCCGAAATTATTCACTAGTGTCGCCAAATAAATTTCCTAAAAGCCATTGAATGGGACGAACCGGAATTTGTCTTGGAACTTTTCTATACATTGAAAAGCGTTATATGAACGAGAACATTCCTAAGTTGAAAATCTTAAGACTGGGTTTTAGCAGACTCAACTTTAACTCAAGTATCTTAAAAAAGCGTGTTTGAACAGAATAAAATTACATTTATTTTCCCGTACCATATATTAAAATTATTTACAAATAGATAATAAACATATTAATTTTAATATTTACCACTACATACAAATAAAATAACGTTATCACATCCTATTTCATCAATTGAATAAGATATAAAATTTATCTTTTTAATCATTTCTAAAAGAATCTGTAGATCAGGAATGGAGGCAGAATTTTTTTCTTTTTTTCAAAAAAAAAAAAAAAAGGAATTAAAAAGCAAACTCGCTCAATAAATAATTCACAGAGGTCCGGTAATTTAAAACGGAAAAGCGTGGAATCTGCTGGCATATCTATCAAAGTGATTTGAAATCGAATAAGTTTTTCCGTTTTCGATAAATGTATTGTAGCTTAAGTTATAAGCTATTGCTATTTAATGATGACCTTCCCCGGGCTGTCTCATCTGGAAATTCAGCTTGAAAAATCAACTTTTATCATTTTCTAAATGTTTGTTTTTTCCCTTATCAAAAACTGGAAAACGCTATTCGGTTTCGTAAAAAATTAATAAATGCACCAATAATTTTATGCTACTAAAATTAAAAATGATTTATAATGAATGCAGCCATTATTTATGTGTGTATGCGTGTTTTATACTAAAAATAAAGTTCTCAAAAACAAACTTTTTATTTAATTCCTATCGGTCTATCTGCAAGAAATTTCATGACGACCTACTTTTATTATTTCTCTGCTCGTGGAGCGATAAGTATTATAAACATTATGCTAACTGCAACGAAAAGACATCACATGCGGTCCTAAAACTATCTTCTCCCCTCCCCACCTTCCTCTATCGCTCTGTTTGGAACATTTTAGCTGTCACAAACTCAAAGGAATAAATATAGATTTCAATTAGAAGATTTTGTTTTAAAAGACACACGAAATGATAACTAAAAAGGAAAAAAATATACTTACCAGCACTGTGCTGTTTCTTAAATACAAGATACAGTACAAAGTCTAAAATCCGGACATCCGAAATTCTCCAAAATCAAGACGTTTTGCTAACCAACTTCTTTTTTTAATTTTTATAAAAATAAAAGTATTATAAATTTGGAATTCTTAAAACCGGATCGAAAACCTCTCCAATCTTCTAACATTTTTTAAAGAACAAAGATATTCATACTCTTTTCATTCCACTAGTTTCGGCAAAATGATCTTACGATCTGTTTTTCCATAATGCTTTTCCAGATGGCTTTTTAAAAAGCCCTGATGACTCAAAACTATTCATTTTTTTTCTCATTTTTTGCACGAGAAAAAACTATTCAAATTCTATTCTTTTAAATATAAAAAGGACTTCTTGAATGTGTCAACAAGTTTGCGTTGCTTAAGTGCAGAAAAAAAATATTGAGATGCAAGCAAATAAAAAAGAAAAAGAATGAAAACCGAAACTCTTATAATCCTTACTGTTAGAAAAAAAAAAAAAAAAAAAAAAAAAATAATAATAATAATCCTTATCTCCCATGTAAATTGACCAATTTCTTTCAAATTTTCAGCAGGTTGAAATAATAGTAAATTAGGCTGCGTAACAAATTTTTATTAAAATATAACCGTTATTAGAAAGTTAGAATGGCTGCCCACTTTATAGGAACTGCGCAGAAAAAGTAACATCTGCGGTTTGTTTTCGTTTATTCACTTCGCTCTGTGAAATCAGAATCAATGTTTACACAATCGGATCATCAATGTTGGATGGATTATGTTTTACTATGCAGAAAGAAACCGTGAATAGATTTTTTTCTTTTTTAACTAAAGATTAAAAAAAATACAAAATACAAAAGCATACCATCCAAAATAAGACGTTTATATTTTAATTTACAAAGCTTAGAAATCAATAACGAAACTTTCTCGAAAAATGAAATTTGTTGAAAATTGGAGAGGGGGGAGAAAAAGAAAAGGGGGAAATTGGAGAGAAAAAGTGCTCAGTTTATTAGCAAAGGATTGGAGCAGCGGAACGTTGTTACAGGAGAGGAACTGGTGTCCGTTTATGGAATACAGGTGAAGGTTATTGTCGAAAAATCTTAATTGATGAAGCAGCGCAAAATAACGGACATGTTCAGTGAAAAAGCACTGAGAAAAATGCTCAGGCAGGGCCAATATATTTCGTTCGCCTGGGTCTGAAAATTTCGGTTTGTCCACATTATTTTAAAATTTCATTAATATGAGATTTCTCATCTTTGGGAATGAAAATAAAAAAAAAAAAAAAAATGTGCGTAAACGCCGCATCGCTTGAAATTTTAATTTAAAGCACGTAAACGCCGCGGCATTTCTTCCGAAAATTACGGTAGTTTGTTCTGAATACTGATGCTACTTCAAGGGGAAAAAAGTATAAAATTTTTCAAATCCCATGATCATAACTTGTCTCTTGCATGTGCAAAATGTGTTTTGCACAACATTTTGAAAATATCAGCAACAAATTATTGTAAGAATGGAAAATAAAATTTATGCAGTGAATGGTTTGTTACATTTCATAGTAGCCCTCATTATATCGCTTGTTCAGATATATAGCTCTGTTTTTTGTATTCCAAAAAATAAATAAGCTTTAGTTTAACACCATTTTTATGTAACTTTACAAAGTGCCTACAAAAGTTCTGCCCACCCCTGATTAAGTTCAGAAGAGTAGCGGCTATAGTCATAAATGTAGTGTCGTATAATAAAGTATGTAGGCACAATGCAATGAGGCCACTTACAGCACCACCTAACTGCAAACAGCAGAGTTAGAATTGTTGTTTCAAAAAAGGTCAAGATACAAGGGAAAAGTCAATTACAAAGTTGTAGAGAGTCTTCAATTTAGTATGAAATGATGTCTTATGTATAAAAATAACTTTATTAAAAGCTCGAATTTTAAATTTTTTATATCCTATTACCGGCTTAACCTTCCGAGCGTCTTGAGGGCTTTCCTGCCTTTAAAAAAAATTCTTATAAGAATAATCTTAAATTTTCTTTCCCTATTTATTTACTTCATACCCCTTTATTTGACATACAATTTAAAATACAATTCTGTAATTATTTTTTCCTACAGAAGATTCAAGTTGTTTTTGGGAAACGGAAAAATATAGGCCAGAGACGGCAAACCTATGGCACGCAAAAGAATAATTTTGGCAAGGCATTGCTTGTGGCTCTAAATCAAAATAAAGTGAAATTTCACAAAATTACAACTGATGTTTTCTAAATTCGATTAAATGAAAATTGAAACATTTTAATTGTGGCATATTATATTCCAATCTAATTAATTATGTTTCAAAAATTTTTTAAACTAAGACGATATGAAAACTATCGGCAAGAATTGGTTATTGGACATTACTAAGTTCCGAAGGTAAAGTTATGACAATTTTGAATTTATTTCAGAGCTATTCAGAGAAACTGGCATTTTATATTTTAACTGTTTTTTGCCTATCCATGCTTTCGAGTCGCTGTTTTCACAAATGAATAATATCAAAACTCAAACTGAAAGCATTTGTCAGATAAATTCGGATCAGTTTGCTTTTAAATTAAACTGATATTACGATGCAACAACAGAAATCAAATAACATCGCATTAATTTTTAAAAAATTAATTTCTAAAATATACTTGTTTCCATAATTATTATAGGGTAGCACCTATGTTTCTAATATTTTTTAAATCTTAACAGAAAATTTTAATTAATTTTAATCTATTATTTTTCCATCTACTAAATTTGTTTTTTAATTGGCACATCATGGTCACGTAAAATATTTTTTGATCAAATTTGGCACGCGGCAACAAAAAGGTTTGCCAATCCTGATATAGGAAAAACACTCAGAGGGTTAAATATGCCCCAAACTGCACGCAGAAGCGTGGAATTATAAGGCAGATTCATATTTACTAATAAAACTAATACACGTAAGCAAACTGCTGATTATTTCAATAAGAAAATAAAGTTAACTATAGTCAATATGTCCACTATTAGCAGCAATGTATCATGTATTCTGCATTTGTTCCAATGGTGGATGACATCTACTTTGGTATACCTATAACTGTCGCCATTATAAAATTAAAGAGGTGAAAATGATTTTAGTAGGAATCTTAAACATAATTTAGCTAAAATTTTGGAGACAAATACAAAACATTTTCCTGTCTGTTATAGTTCTTAAATTTTTAATGCTTTCGGCTATATCACTGATTACCACTATATTTGATTGTATACTAGCAGATGAGATACAAAGAGAGGCAAATGTATTAATTAATCTGTATCCTCAATTTTGTGTATAGCTTAAATCTATTGACAAAATCTGAAATTAGTGAAGTAGTTATTACTTTTGAACAGTAGTTTGTAATCACTACTTTTAAACAGGTAGTTTTAGTTAATTACATTTTCAATGATGTAGTTTGCTACAAAATAAAAGTTATTCTGATGACTAAAATAGTCTATAAACATATCTCTAATATCAATTTTAACATTTATGCTGAAAAATTAACATTTAAATAATCATTCACATTCAAATACAGTCGCACCTCGTTTTCCCGACACTCTAATGACCAGAAAAAAGTGTCGTTATAAGCAAAGTGTAGCAATAACCGGAGTTGGAGAAAGATATATGTTTATGAAAAGTTGTATTTTTAATTAATTTAAGACAATTTTAAGTTCATAAACTGATCTTGCAGTTTTAAGCAATAAAACACTATTATTAAACAAAATAAACACAAAAACAAAAAGAATAAAAATCAGATTTATGACGACATGCTTTTTTATTGAAATATTTATGAATTAAGGTTTGCTTATTCCTAGATGTGCTTCCTACAATTCTTTTTGCAATATTATACAATGAATTCCAATCAATATTCATTGTTTTAGAAATGGATGTTAGATAATATTTGATCGTTTCAATGGTATGCTTCGGTTTTAGTCGGATGAAAAACCCAGTGTAACCACAGAAAAGCACCGCCTGACCAGATCATAAAGTTTGCAAGTTGATTGATACGTCTATCTGGAGCTTAAGTGGGCCATTCATAGTGTGTGAGTTTATTTATTCAAATAAAGGATTGAAGTAAAATTTCTCATTTATCTCAATGGATATTTTAGACAATTTTGTGAAAACTTTGTAAACACACTTTCTGTGATACTTTTGTGAAAAGTTTGTTTCTTGCCGCTTAATTCCCGTGCTTACAAGATGGCTTATGAAAAATGGACGATTTTCCTAAACCATCGGGGATATCCGGAGTTGAAAATTATACAATGACGTAAAATCTGGAGTTTATTTACATTAAAATCATATACAGAAAATCAGGACTTTGAAAGACTGACGTAATAAGCAGAGTGACGCAAAAACCGGGTGTTGTGGTAATAAGGTCCGACTGTACATAGTTTTTGATCCAAAACAATATTCTGGACTTCCTTTTGAGAAATCAAGCTAACTTGAACTTCCCTGCAAGAATCAAAATTCAACCCAAAACTGACCTGAACCAATATAGCGCATTCGTTAATTTTTTCATAACAAGTAATTCTTTAATTCATTATAAGTGACTTATGAATACTTACATAAAAGAAATTTATCATGAACTATGAAAAAGACTGAAGTTATTTTTTAACTTCTTCACTCCCAGAACGTACACTCTCATTTCAGTAATCAATGACCATTACGTACACCAATACGTCCACTACACATTTTATGTCACTATAAGAAAGAAAATAAGCTTTCGACCATCACTTTTAAAAATATCGTGAAAAATTTCATCTGTTTTAAAATAAATTCCTCAGTCTCAGGCATATATTGCATGTATGTATATCAGTGTATGTATATAATGAGCAAGTTTTATATATTATACATATTATGATAATGTTGTAAATCTTTTAACAGCCTTAAATTCATTACTATTATATCACGGAAGTTATGAAATGATTTGTGACACAAACATTTTAGACCACACAGCCTGGTATATAGCCCTTTACCAGCGAAATTATGTCTAGGAGTGAAGTGGTTAATGGTCATTACAGCTACAAACTAAAATCCTCGGATATAAATCTATTTTTTTTTTGTCATTTTTGCAGTTTAAAAGGTCTACTTATGGGCTGCAAAGTATGGTATGGTAAATATATTGAAACATGTGTACTTTGTGTTTAAAAACCAATAAAAAGTCATACTTACATTTATTGCGACGTCATGAGAATACTGTCTATAAATGTAATATTTAATTTTTTCAGAAATATTTGCAGTAGATTTACCTTATTTTTGATTAGATATTTTGCAAGACCATTTTCCTTGATAAAATCTTGACTAGATTTTATTTCATGTAATTATTTATAAATTATTTTTAGTTTTTTGCATTTTAGTGACCCAATTACAATCTTTATACAAAAAAAACTATATATTATATCCTTTCTTTTTTTAATAAATTTCATTTGGAAGTAGAGGTTTACAATTTAAATAATGATCACACCATTAATAAATCGTTAATAGCAGCCCAGTTATATTGAGGGTCCATGTTATAATGACTACCATATTAATGTTTTATGGGCAAGAAGCATACAAGTCACAGGGGCTTGTTACAGTTATCACCATAATGAGGCTGTTGGTCAATGTGATCTCAAGTTCCCATCACTAATGTTAAACTTATGGGCATGTGATGCATTTGTATTTTTAAAAAATCTCCTTGAGAAAATAATATTTTAAACTTTTTTTCTTTATGTACTCTTCTTGGAAGACATCCTCCTTTTTTCAGTTGTCAAAATATTTCTAAAATATATATTTAATTTCATTTGAAGTGTTAAAATTTTTCTCAGTTTCACTAAGATTTTAACACATAAAATTATAAATTAAGCATTTATTTTAGAAATATCTTGACAACTAAATAAAAACATCTGTTAAGAACAGTAGACAGAAAAAGAAAGCTAAAAATTTTAACTTCTTAAGGAAATATTCACAAAATATGAATGCATTATATACTCATTGGTTTAAAATTAGCGAGAGGAATTTGAGATCTCACTGATCAACAGCCTTAACGAGTTATGAACAAGAAAAAAGATGAAGGCTAGGTCTACATGATCTAAGATAGTGGCTGCCAAGCTAGACGGCAAAGCCAGGTTAGTATTTAATTAAATTTATTGGTACTTTTCGGGTAGCCGGGTGCCAGTGTTATATATACATACAGAGGTTGGGCAAAAATATGGAAACACCTAACAAAAAAAACGGTTCTCCCTTCTTATTTTTTTTGGTGTTGACAGGCTTTATGAGCTCGACATTTAGTTCAGCAGTGACTTTTGCAGCTGTCGTCTTCTTATTTTTCGTCACAATAAACTTTAATGACCATCAGTTACGATCATCCAACAAACACTTTTCTCCGCATTGTGACTTAACGGATGATGTTTTTCGCTTTTCCTATATGCGGTATAAATCTTCGATAAGGTGCCTCTTGAAACATGAAAAACTTCGGCTACCTTGGTAACGGAAGCATCCACCATAAGAACACCAACAATTTGTTCAAGTTCGAATTTACTTAACCGAGACGAAAAGCACTCACAACTACACAGAATACTGTTGTGACAATGACTGACACTTGCAATGTATTGAGGACATTGCACAGGTGGTTTTAGTGGTAAAATACAACAGCACCACCCACAAGAT
The DNA here is from genome assembly GCA_963932465.1 of Maratus speciosus. Taxonomy (NCBI): domain Eukaryota; kingdom Metazoa; phylum Arthropoda; class Arachnida; order Araneae; family Salticidae; genus Maratus; species Maratus speciosus. The sequence continues at coordinate 107,267,030 of OZ010797.1, forward strand.
TGGGTAGAATCAACATTTACGTTCAAGCATGCATTTCACGAGGTGTTTCCATATTTTCATCCAAACCCTGTATATACAACACACACACACACATATATGTATATATAATATTGGCGCCCGGCTAACAGAAAAGTAACAATTTATCTAGTGCCACTGACATTAAATAAATAATAATAATGTATTTCAGCAACTCTAAATGAAATCTTTAGCTTTGCTTTGGTTGTACAATGAAATATAATTTTTCTTATTTGAAATTTTTTTTCTCTATTTTGCATAGTTATATTTTTCACAAATCTATATTATCTATATATATAAAACAAGAGATGTCTGCCTGCCTGCCTGCCTGCCTGCCTGACCGAGGCAAGCGCCGAAATTATAGCACCTAGGCCTCTGAAATTTTCGTCATGTGTTAATTTTGTCCTCGGAAAGTGTACTTCACAGCCGAATTTTAAAATTTCAATTTAGATTTTTTGTTTTAAATTAAAACTTTATGCGTTAGAGGCTATTTACAACTTTCCGCCAATCCGTGGCAATGAAGCAGCCAGCCAATGAGAGCAGGCGTTAAATATTGGATCTATCGTAGCGGCAGCGGCAAAGGGCAAACTTCATTCTCGCAACTCCCAATGTTTATGTGTCGTAAGCTGCATGTAAATATACTTTTGCGTTTGTCTTCCTATAAGATTTAATATTATTTACATTAATTGTGATATTTCGAAGCGTTTTTTACTTATTTTGCAAGGTATACAATTCACGTAAGTTTAAATTGTATTTATTCTTTGTGTTAATGGCGTAGTCGCGAAAGAATGAAATGTGTTTCTTGAACTTTACTTTCTCTGAAGTAAATAGTTTCTGTTCTTGGGCAATTAAAAGTGAAGTTAATGTTCGATTCTTATGAAACTCATATGACGAAATTATATGGTGATATATTATAAGTATTTCACGCCCTCAGGATTTTAAATTCAGCTCTTTTCCTTTTGTTAAAATCTTTTCTACATATGTTACACTTTATTGAATGTTTTCATAGTGCCAGTCATATCAGTTTAAAGTTTAGGCGTAACTCAATGAACGAAATTTTTGAGTACTGTTATTTATTGTAGTTATCTTTCTTCCTGTTAATATTGACTATATTTTTAGACACCCAAGAACGGTGAAATCATAACATGCTATAAATTGTACAACTGAATGCAAAATCCTGTGAATGTAGTATGAGATGTATGTTTTAATTAAGATTTGTTATTGAAATTAGTTTATTTCATATACAAAACACCATATGTTATGAGTTTGGTAAGTAATCCTACCAAAAACCTATATCTTGCACTTTATTGAATGTTTTCATAGTGCCAAGCATATGAATTCAAAGTTTAGGCCAAATTCAATGAAGCAAAAATACCAGATTTGCATGCCCGTTCTTGGGCGATTCTTATGAAACTCAATTTGTCACAAAATGGTGATTTTATTGACTTCATTTTTGCAAATTAAAATGGTTTCATGACAATATACATCTTTTTCCAAGAACGGACATGCAGTCTGGTATAAGATGTATATTAGAGTCCTGCGCAGGTCGGGTACAACCCGACCCGAACCCACAAATTCCATTTTAAGTCAACCCGACCCAAACCCCCCAAAATAATTTTCAGAAACCCGATCCGGACCCGCAAAAATAATTTCCATCAACCCGTCCTGAACCCGCAATGCAAAAAAAGTAAATTATGTTTTAATGCCACTATGAAAAATAATCTACAATTGTATCTCTAATACAATTTTTATGTTTTACATAGAAGAACGAACAAATCTATATTCTTTAACATTCAAATATAGTAAAACCTCTGAGCATGTTGGGATCATTGTATAGAGTCAAACATCGAATCGGGTTATCCTGAATTTTGTTTTTTCGGCTCGGAATGAATCTAATTTTCTTTCTGCAGGTCGGGTTCGCATTACAAGAATTCTTTTCGGCCATCTATAGGTTTTTTACTGGATTCGTTACAATCATTATCGTATCAGTAATTGAGAAAGTATGTTTATATTAATTTCCAGAAACGAATTCTAAGACTATACAAAACTGACAGGCACGCATTTTGTTTTTGTGAAACTTTGATCTGCGGTTTTTATAGAATTTTAATGTGAAAAAATAGTTTCCACATTCTTTTAAAAAATCGAGTCAACCCGAATCCGAATTGTAAACGTCAAAAAGCCAACCAGAACCCGAAACAATGAAAGCCAACCCGAACCACAACAAAAGAAGTTGAAGTCAACCCAAACCAGATTCGCAACGGGAAAATATAGACCCGACCCGAACTGCAGGTCGGGTTCGGGTAAAAGTGGGTAACCCGACCCAATGCAGGACTCTAATGCTATGCTATGTTGTCAAGTTGTCATCGCCCAAGAATGGGGAAATAAAACCCAACAACTTTTGACTTCAGGGAAAATGAATGAGGTTATTTGGGTTTTCCTTTTGTTAATATTTTTTCGCCACATAGACTTACCCATATATTATGAGTTTCGTAAGAAATCCCAATAAAAACATATTTATTTGCTTTACTGAATGTTTTCCTTTCTTATCAAAATTATGATATGTAACATGCGAGAAATTGTAGAACTGGATAGAAAATTCTGTCAGTGACGTCTACGGTTTGTTTTCTTTCAGATTTGTTATTGAACTCATTTTATTTCATTTAAGAATATTTTTAGTCACTAAAGAATAAGCATGTGTTTTCATTAAGATGAGAAAAGATTAACAAAAGTTAAAGAACTGAATGAAAAATTCTCAGTGCGCTAAATACTTATACAATGAACATTTTGTGATATATTACGAGTTTCATAAGAATCGCTCATGAATGGACTCTTAATCGCCCAAGAACGGAAATTATTTACTTCATAGAAAGTAAAGTTCAAGAAACACATTCCATTCTTGGGCGACTATGCATATATAAATCGCCATTAACACGAAGAACGAATACAACTGTAACTAACTTATGTGATTTGTATATTTTGCATAAAAAGTAAAAAAACATTGTGAAATATCACAATTAATGCAAATAACATTAAATCTTATAGAAAGAAATGTGCAAAAGTGTATTTTTCTTTAAAATAAAGCTGATGAGACATAAATAGTGCAATTTATCTTTACCCCTAAGCTATGAAATGCGGTCGCTGGATCCCATATTTTTTACCGCCTGCTCTCATTGGCTGGCTGCTTCATTGCCGTCACAATGCCATATGCACATTTTAATAATAATAAAAAAAATCTACATTGAAATTTTAAAATCCAGCTGCGAAGTGCACTTTTCAGTGACAGCATCTACACATGACAAAAATTTCAGTATACAGTGAAGCATGCAGCAGTGAGCCCTGTCCGAGGTTCTTATAGGTGAAATTGGGGTCTTAATTGAGTGATGGTTACCATTATTTCCGAATAGAAATTTCAGCAAATTTCTTAAATTCTTATTTGTGTCACAACCCCATCGAGTAATATATCTATGGATAGATTGAAAATTTGAGATTTATTCGTATATAGGTTTGTTTATGAGAGAGTGCATCCTGGTGGTGGAAAGTGAAACTAAAAGATATTGCAAAGTGTGCATAGCATGCCTGCTATACCCGGCTGCAGGCGGTGGTGACCTGTGTCGGATATATTCGTATAAAACATTGTGCCCCGTGGCGGTGGAAAGTACTTCGAAGCATATGCACGGCTAGGATAGTTAGGTTAAGTTACCGTTACGTAGGCCTAGGTCTTAAAATGATTTACAGCTTGCATCGGAAATCCGATTTAACCATTGGTCTTAAATCGATTTAAACTAACATCGCGATTTAGCTAATGTCTTGAATTACGATTTAGCCATTGTCCTTTTAGCCTTACATCGCAATTTAAAACAAACATCAAAAATCCGATTTAACCACCAGTCTTATATCGATTTAAAGATAACATCAGAAAAATTTATTTATCTATTGGCTTTAAATCGATTTAAATCAAAATACCGATTCAGAACTAACATTGGAAAACTGATTTATTTGCATTGATGCAGCTTCTGCATGCATGGCGAGCTGGTGTTAATCGATTTAGCAGGATCCGATTTAAGAAAACATTGCAAGCTTCAGTGCTTTCCGATTTAAGAAAAACATGGCAAGCTGGTGTTAAATCGATTTAGCAGGATGTGATTTAAGCAAATCTTAATGAAATTGATTCACTATTATGTCTGAAAAAAAAAAAACAGTCATGGTTAAAGTCCAAATTCATGTATTTTTTGCTTATATATTTTTGCATTCTTTTGATCAAAAATTAATTTTCATATATTGAAATATTTTAGTTTTAAATTATTATTATTTTGTAATTAATTAAAAATACTTAAATGATGAGTTGAATAATACTTTAATAATCCTTCTCCATCCACTATATCAATGTCAGCATTTATGTTAAACGAATTTTATTATAATCTAAAAGTGAAAAAGGAATAAAATTGCACCTTATTTCTCATATATTCCCCTCCCCCCCCCCCATTTTTTTCTGTTTAGCTCACACGCTATCAAAGCCTGAGATCTAATGTGTCCGCAGGTTCTGTATGTACATATGTAACTTTTGATAGAAATATCCGATTTGCTTCAAAATTTTTTTCTAGGTTCATTCTGATAAGGTGCTTCCCTGATTAGCTTTTGAGGTCCATTGGTTTAGTATAAAAAGGGGGGGAACGGAGCTAATCCACCCCCCCTCCCCCTTAATTTATATGAATGGTTTTTTTCAAGCAGAATTATCCGATTTGCTTCACATTTTGTTTCTATCTTCATTCTGATAAGGCGCTACCCTGATTAGTTTTGGGTGTTCATTGGTTAAGTATATAGGGGGGAACGAGGGGTTAATTCCCTTAATTTAGATCAATGGCTTTATGCAGAATTACCCAATTTGCTTCAAATTTTGTATATACCGGTTTATTTTGATAAGGCGCTTCCATGATTAGATTTGGAGGTTCATAGGATAAGTTTAAAGGGTCTAATACTCCCCCATTAATTTAGATAAATGCGTTTTTCATGCAAAATTATCTGATTTGCTTCAATTTTTTTTTTTCTAGATTCATTCTGATAAGATGCTTCCCTGATTAGTTTTTGGGGTTCATTGGTTGAGTATAAAGTGAGGGGGACGGGTTATTCTCTCTCCCCCACCACATTCATTTAGATAAATGGATTTTACATGCAGAATTATTCGATTTTCTTCAAATTTTTTTCTAGGTTCGCTCTGATAAGGCACTTCCCTGATTGGTTTTGGGGGCTCATTGGTTAAGTGTAAAGGGAGGAACGAGGGAAGGTGGGTTAACCCCTTAATTTAGATCAATGGGTTTATCATGCAAAATTACCAGATTTGCTTCAAATTTTGTATACCGGTTTTTTTTCATAAGCCGCTTCCCTGATTAGATTTGGAGGTTCATTGGTTAAGTATAAAGGGTGGGGGGAAGGGGCTAACCCTCCCCCATTAATTTAAATAAATGCGTTTTTGATGCAGAATTATCTGATTTGCTTCAATTCTTTTTTCTTGGTTCATTCTGATAAGGCGCTTTCCTGATTACTTTTTGGGTTTCATTGGTTAAGCATAAAGGGAGGGGGGGGGCTAATCCACCAAATTAATTTATATAAATGGATAGAAGATTCGCATGCAGAATTATTCGATTTTCTTCAAATTTTTTTCTAGGTTCATTCTGATAAAGCGCTTCCTTGATTAGTTTTGGAGGTTCATTGGTTATGGGTGTGGGGGGGGGGGGTTACCCCTCTTAATTTAGATCAATGGGTTTATCATGCAGAATTACCCGATTTGCTTTAAATTTTGTATACTGGTTTATTCTGATAAGGTGTTTCACTGGTTAGATTTGGAGGTTGATTGGTTAAGTATAAAGGGGGGAACAAAGAAGCTAATACCCCATAATTTAGCTAAGTGGGTTTTTCATGCAGACTTATCCGATTTGCTTAAATTTGGTATATAGGTTTATTCTGATAAGGCGCTTCCCTGATTAGATTTTGAGGTTCATTAGTTAAGTATAAAGGGGGGGGGGGGTTATCCCCCTTAATTTATTTTTCAAGGGCATTATTCTTTGAAATAAGAGTATATTGTACAATAAGCGTGAATAGCCTGTGAGGTCAATGACATTATTTTAACTGGGCACTTTTCTTTTTCTTTACTACTTTTCTCATCATGGTAAATAAACAGTTAAAAACAGAAGCATATTCAATGATGAATTAAACTCTAGACCTTTTTCATTCTGTGACAGTAAAAAAAAAGTGTGTATGTTGTTAGAGTAGTACTATTTGGGTGGTCTACAGGGAAGTCCCCCCCCCCCCCTTTCCTTTAAAGAATTTAGATTGTAGTGACCATAACAAGTCAGACAAAAAAAAAAAAAAAAAACACAGAAAAAATGCGTCAAGCATAGATTATAAAACTCCAACACATTCAGAATAATGTAAACAAACTGCACCGTTTGAAAAATTAAAATATTGCGTCTTATAACACATATAACACATTTCAAAACCCAATTTCAGCTGTTTCCCTCTACAATCGGAAAATTATCTGAATTTTTTTCAGCAGCCCTGTATATGATAGAGAGATTTTATCAGATGCATGCCAAAATTTAGTTCACTTAAGAAATACATATACTTCAGTTCAAAATTCCCCTTCAGCAAGTTCCTCTAATGTGGTATCGTACCTAAAACATTTCTAGGTAGACACAAACACGTGGTAGATAAATTCTACCAAGAGAAAATAAAAAAAACTGATCGTATAGATTATTCATTACATAAAAAAAACCCACCTAAAAAGGAAAAATGCTGCTGTGGGAAGGAAAAATTAATACAGAGATATTTTTACTGATTTAAATTAATGTTTATTTAAGGAATAGGATATAAGCAATTAATATTAAAATCTAGTTCATCTTTAAAAAAATTACACATACAATATTAACAAGTATCATTATTTATCTAATCTTTTAGTTTAAAACTAACAAAGATAGATTGCAAATTTGTTCATGATTGAAAATGATTTATAATTTCTTCGGATAAAATAAATAAGAGGTACCTCTATTAATGTTTACAGTATTTTCATAATTTAAACAACATCTCCAGGCAATTCGTCGGTGTCATTTAGTCTTCTCTCTGAAGACTCTCCATAATCTTGATACTCAATTTCAGCATCATTGCGGCCAATTGGTTTTACTAGCTCCGGACTCCGCGATCTCTCTCGCTCTTCTAAACCTTCCAGCCGACACACGGTCGCTCCTTCCACCTTGCAGCCGAGCCTGCCACCTCCGAACTCCGATCTTCCGAAGAGAAAAAGCCCCGTTTTTAGCGAAGATCTCTCCTTTTATCCTCTTGCTTCCTTACCTCTTTCGTCCAGCGCAACGGTACAAAGTTCCGTTCCGCGCCGAAAAACACAGAGATATGCGCTATTATTTATTTTTAGGTCTTTTTGAAATGAATTAATCATCATTTAAATAACACATAATATCTATTTTTACACAGTATTTTCCGATTTTTAAAAGGAGTCTTAGTTGCATGTAAAACGTGGTCCGATCGTACGCGGATGAATACTCAAAACATCGCCGATTCGGAACCACGTGCGATTAAAAATGAAATAATAAATTAAGCTTAATTATTTACAAATAGAATAACTCTAAAAACTTCTAAAATAATATTATTTTGTCATTTGAACACATATTTTCAATATTAAATTGCGATTTAGTTGTAACTTTAAATATTTTTTTTTTTTTTTTTTTACATTTTTAAACATTATAGGCTTATATTTTACACATAAAATATTCATAATTACTGAGGAAAAAGTCTTTACATTGGCGGGCGCCAAGCCAACATAAAAAAACTTCCTCAAAATATTATTTGGCATTACAATAAACCATTAAGTATAATATGGAGTAATTTGAACTATTGACTGACAGAAAAAGAAGTTATTCTAAAGTAAAAAAAACCAACTATTATCTATATAAAACATCTTAAAAATTAGCATTACTTTTTTTTTTTTTTTTTTTTTTTTTTTTTAATATTTAATTATTTAAGGAAAACTCAAATTATCAACATAACACATTACATCTCCGTCCCCTCAAAAAAAATTTTTCTGAAAAAAAATTTTTTGTAAGCAAAAGAATAAGAATCAGGTCCTCGCCAAAAAAAAATAAAAAAAAATACATGTTGCATGTGAATACCCCTCTAACTACCCAGATAGAAATTCAAGTAATTGGCTAAACTCCGAACACCCAGTCACCAAAACCAACCAAATCAGGATTCAGACAACTTTACCAAACATTAATGAAATCTTGCTTCATCAAATTTTGACATGCATCCATAACCATAATGTTTAGATTATACATAATAAACAATTCAAGGTGATTTCCATTAGTTGACTGGTGTGTTTAAGATTTATACGTATACTTTATCACATTCATACAATAAATAGCAAGTTTGTTCAAAAATTTAAAACGAAAATTTGATCCTGATTATACAATATATTACACAAATTATACAATACGTTACATAAATTATATTACACAAATTATACAATACAATACAATAGAAAAAAAATTATATACAACACTATTCAATGGTGAAAATGTATTCACCACAAAATCTTATTTTTTCACAACAAAACCATGTGTGTCTCTGGTGCGCAAATTGTAATCACTAACGACTGCAGGTCTCGTATGCTGTCTACAATTTTGCCTAGATCCTGAATGTGACTGACCAGGTAAGCCTGTATTTATGTCAACATTATCAGTGTTAATTTTATTATTGTGTGCATGAGCTTGATTGTTACTACTATCACTATAACCTATCAAATCAAAAACTGGATACTGATCAACAATCTCTTCTACCTGAGAATCCTTAACATCCATGTCAATTTGATTGTTTTGATCCGTATCCCGTTCCCCATTATTAATCTCCTCCTCAAAAAGTGCAGGAAAAATAATTCTTTCAGTGATTTTAGTCAATCTATCAACATGTACTAATTGCTCGTCCTTGGGGTTTTGTATGTGAACAATTTTAAAATTTACTGTATTAGTTTGTTGAGTGATACGGTAAGGTCCTTTATTGAACTGTGTAAGTTTTTTACTAGCCCCTGGCTTAACTACTGGTGTGTACAATAGCACCAAGTCCCCCACTTGTAAATTTTTGTCTGTGGCAAACTTTAACCTATACTCTTCCTGCTTTTCTGCAGCTGTAGTTAAATTTTGTTTGACCAAGCGAAAAATTTTGCTTAACCTTAAATGTAAATCTTCACTTAACTCTCGAGTATCTGCGTAAGATCTTTGAATAGGTTTGGTTATGAGGTCAACAGGTAAAAGTAGATCCCTACCGTACACTAAATGTGCTGGGGTATCCCCTATAGCAGCGTGATAAGCTGTTCTGTAAGCCAATAGAGCAAAATGTAAAACTTTGTCCCAATCTTCATTTGAAGAGTCCACTAAGTGTTTTAACATATTAACTATCGTGCCATTGGCCCGTTCCACAACCCCGTTTGCACTCGGGTGATAACTGGTCGTAGTATGTTTTTTAATGTGAAGTTTCTCATATACTTTTAAGATTGCCTCTGATATGAAAGATTTGCCCTTGTCTGTAGTGAGGTGTTCAGGAATCCCATGAGTAGAAATAAATTTTTCTAACACTGATATTATAACCTCAGATTGTAAATTCGGTACAGGATATGCCTCAGCCCATCTTGTAAAATAATCTGTAATTACAATAATGTGTCTGTTTCCCACTGCTGTAGTACTTAACGGACCCACTGCATCGACTGCAATCTTTTCAAAAGGACGTGAAGTAATTTCGACTCTCTGCAATGGAGCTTTCTGTTTGGATTTATATCCTTTACGAATGGCACACTGTACACAAGATTTAACGTGATTGAGTGTGTGTTTATATTGTCCCCACCAAAAGTAATTTTTCTTAGTTTTAATTAGTGTTCTTTTAAATCCTGGATGTGCTGAGGTTACAGAGTCATGAGCTAAATTTAAGATATGTGAAATTAAAGTTTTAGGAATAACTAATTTAGTTTGATTGTCATTATGTGCATCTTTTTTGTTTATGCAATATAATAAATCATCTTTTAAAAAGAAGGTTAATTCATTTAATTGTATTTCATTTATATTATTTAATTGTTCAATTATGTTTTTACATTTTGCATCTTGATTTTGTGATGATTTAATAAATTCTTTTGAAAAATTTGTGTTGATATTTATTTCTTGTATCACATTGACATTTCTCGATAGTACATCAGCTGGTACATTACATTTACCTGGGGTATGACAATATTTTATATTATAATTTTGCAGTGCAAGAGCCCAACGAGAAACTCTACTACTGTCTTGGATTCTCAACACCTGCGAAATTGCCTGCTGATCACAAAAAAGAGTAAATTCCCTCCCGTAAAGATAATGTCTAAAATTACTAATTCCCCAAACTACACCGAGAAGTTCTCTCTCAAACGTACTATATCTTGTTTCGGCATCCTTTAAAGTTCTGCTAGCATAAGCGACTGGATGCAGATCACCTGATTCATCTTTTTGGCTAAGTACAGCACCTAATGCGAAACCAGACGCATCGGTATGTAAAAAGAAAGGTTGCTCAACATTAGGCAACATTAAACAAGGGTAAGAAGTCAAACACTGTTTCAATTTGTTAAACGCTGAATCTGCTTCCTGACTCCATTTGAAAGGGGTTTTCAATTTAGTTAATTCTGTTAAGGGCTTTGCGATGTCGGCAAAATGATCAATAAATTTTCTATAAAAATTACATATTCCAATAAAACTACGTACAGCTTTTTTGTTTTTTGGTATGGGGAAGTTTTCTACAGCTTTTACGTTTCTTTCATCTGGAGAGACTGCACCATTTTTAATTTGGAATCCAAGGTAAGTTATTGAATTTTTTGCTATTTGACATTTTTCAGGGTTAATTTTCAGGTTATGAGAATTGAGTCTTTTAAAAACCTGATCTAATTTTTGAATGTGTTCTTCAAAAGTTGCAGAACCAATAATTATGTCATCAATGTAAGTATTAGTATCTAAACCTAATAAAATTGTAGCAACTAGCCTTTGAAAAGAAGCTGCAGCATTGATTAAGCCCTGTGGCAATCTTGTCCACTCAAACAAACCAAATTCTGTACAAAAGGCAGTTTTGTATCTGTCATCAGGATGCAACTCCATTTGCCAATATCCTGAGCATAAATCTAAAGATGTATAGTAATGAGCACCATTTAATTTATCTAATAAATCTGAAATATGGGGGAGGGGAAATGGCAAGGGTTTAGTTTTTAAATTAAGCTTTCGGTAATCGCAAACTAATCTGTAAGAACCATTTTTCTTTTTAACCAATATTACTGGGGATGCATAAGGAGAATCAGAAGGGGTAATTATATCAGCTTCAAGTAGGTCATCAATTTGTTGTTTCAGCTCTGTTCTTAAAGCATATGGTGTCCTATAGGGTTTAGAACGGACTGGAATATCATCTGTTAAGTAAATCCGATGACTGGTTGTGTTACAACCTGTTAAGTCTTTAACCGACTGTGCGAAAATAGCTTTATTTTTATTTATGACTTCCATGACTGCCTGTTTTTGTGATTCAGTTAAATGATCTAATTCGAACTTCTCCCCATAAGGATTAAAATCAGTTATCTCATTTTCCACTTCTAAATTATTTACAGTTGTATTTTGGACATTAACTGCTTCAACAAATTCAATTTTTGCTATCTGACAATTTTTATTTATATGAATTTTCCTTTCTGTTACGTTAGCTACTTTAATCCATAAATCTTTGTTGCCTTCATAATTATAAATTCCGTTCGCTACTAACCAAGAATTATTTAGAGATTTATTTGATGGCTGAACAAAAATTAGGTTTTGAGTTTGTGGTAACCCATGAATTTTAATTTTGATGAATTGTTCAGATCGAGGTTCAATAACATTTTTATTTACCGTGCTCCCTATACCTTCAAATTTATGTAAATTTATCGAGTTAACTTCTATATTTTTTATATTGTTCCATAAAATCGTATGGTTTATATATTTTAACGTTTCAGTTTTATAATCAATGATAATGTTATGAGATTTTAAAAATTCCGATCCAAGAATTGCGTTATAGTTTGTTTTTAGACTATTACTAATAAAGAAGGTTACGTCAAATTTAACGTCTTGGTCAGTTAAGGAAAGTTTAATTTTCTTATCTAAGCCCATGATGTCATTGTTGACGCCAATGACTTGCATTGTGCAAGACTCAGCTATATCAACCCAACTTGGTAAGAGTTTATTCAAAATTTCGGATGAAATTAAGTTTATTGCTGCTCCTGAATCGATAAGACAATCTATTTTTTGTTTATTTAATTTAAGGGAAATTATAGGTAATTGTCCTACTTCAGCACTAACCGTATCTATGCGTACCAAATTAGGGGGAGAATCCAAAGACAGTGGTACGTTCCCGTTTTGCCCCACTACTGGTTTAAAGAAATCTGAATTAGAATTTTGTGATTGTGTGTGTAATGAGGGACAATTCCTTTTTAAGTGGCCTGGTTGGTTGCATTGGTAACAAACAATATTTCGTCTGGGACGGTACTGCCTACCCCCGTATTGTGATGGACCTGCCCCATACCCTTGTGACTGACCTTGGGTGACACGTAATAATGTTTGTACTTGGTTACTAAGTTCTGCGATTTTTCGATCACTCTCGCTGACTACATTTTGAATGAGACTTTTAATTTCTTGCATTTCATTTGAGTAATTATTAGTAGTTTGAGCAATGTTAATTGGTGCTTGTGTTTGGTCATAGTCTGCACATTTCTCCTGACAAATTGCCAAGTCCCAAATATGTTTATAAGTGCTAGGAGAATGTGGCATGACAAATTTTCGCACCTCCGGTAACATACCTTGCAGACATTTTTGTACGAGTAATTTTTCTCGGATGGCCTCTTGATCTGCAAAGCATTTGTAAGATAAACCCAAAACTCTGGACAGGAAAGCTCTATTTGACTCCCTAATATTTTGGCGGGCTGTTGTAAACTCTTGTAAATGGTATGCCTCATCTACAGTTTTACTGAATCGGCTAATTAAGGCTTCTTTTAGAGTTTGTAGGCTGTGTGTATTTTTTAAGTGAGGCTGGGACTTAATAAATTTTTGGGCTTCTCCTATGCATTTCATCTTTATGGCAAAGACGCATTGTTCCTCCTGCCAACCTGCAAAGTCTCTAACTTCTATTATTTTGTCTAGAAAATCAGCTACTGTTATATCGGGATTTTCTCCTGAATAATTTGGGATATTTGAAATGAACTGATTGAAGTTAAAAGTTAGGTTTGGTACCAGAGACACTGGTCCATGTGTGTTCCTCCCATAGCTGTCTGAACTCCTGACTGGTGATAATGTTGGTGGTGAACTGCTACTACCAAAAGAAGTATTTGCTGGGTTATTTTCTTTACTCTCTTTTTTGGATTTCTCATTTTCTACACTATTATTTAAATCAGTTAAAGTAGTATTCTGTTCATTCCCTTTCCCAGCCTGTCCAGTCACCTCCTCAGGCGTATCTGTCTCAGTGCTCATTATTATCAATTACTGCAAGTTTCCCCCAAAATAATACTAATTGTAATTATAAATTACTATAAAAATATATAAAAATTGTGAAAATAAAAATTTCATGCAACATGTGGAAAATCAAAAATGAAAACTAAGTTAAAGTTAATATTCTCTACAGCCACTTAAATCATGTTAAAAAAAATGAATTTCTTAAGAAATTACTCCATTTACAAATATTTTCCATTATCCACAGCAGCAAAAGGTAAAAGAAAACAACAGGTGACGGCGCCGAATTTGGCCGAGAAAAAAAAAAAAAAAAAAAAAAAAAAAAAAAAAACGCGGACCCGAACCGTGCCGCGACGCCAAAATGGCAAAGGTCACTAGGCACCAAAAATGTGTGGTATCGTACCTAAAACATTTCTAGGTAGACACAAACACGTGGTAGATAAATTCTACCAAGAGAAAATAAAAAAAACTGATCGTATAGATTATTCATTACATAAAAAAAACCCACCTAAAAAGGAAAAATGCTGCTGTGGGAAGGAAAAATTAATACAGAGATATTTTTACTGATTTAAATTAATGTTTATTTAAGGAATAGGATATAAGCAATTAATATTAAAATCTAGTTCATCTTTAAAAAAATTACACATACAATATTAACAAGTATCATTATTTATCTAATCTTTTAGTTTAAAACTAACAAAGATAGATTGCAAATTTGTTCATGATTGAAAATGATTTATAATTTCTTCGGATAAAATAAATAAGAGGTACCTCTATTAATGTTTACAGTATTTTCATAATTTAAACAACATCTCCAGGCAATTCGTCGGTGTCATTTAGTCTTCTCTCTGAAGACTCTCCATAATCTTGATACTCAATTTCAGCATCATTGCGGCCAATTGGTTTTACTAGCTCCGGACTCCGCGATCTCTCTCGCTCTTCTAAACCTTCCAGCCGACACACGGTCGCTCCTTCCACCTTGCAGCCGAGCCTGCCACCTCCGAACTCCGATCTTCCGAAGAGAAAAAGCCCCGTTTTTAGCGAAGATCTCTCCTTTTATCCTCTTGCTTCCTTACCTCTTTCGTCCAGCGCAACGGTACAAAGTTCCGTTCCGCGCCGAAAAACACAGAGATATGCGCTATTATTTATTTTTAGGTCTTTTTGAAATGAATTAATCATCATTTAAATAACACATAATATCTATTTTTACACAGTATTTTCCGATTTTTAAAAGGAGTCTTAGTTGCATGTAAAACGTGGTCCGATCGTACGCGGATGAATACTCAAAACATCGCCGATTCGGAACCACGTGCGATTAAAAATGAAATAATAAATTAAGCTTAATTATTTACAAATAGAATAACTCTAAAAACTTCTAAAATAATATTATTTTGTCATTTGAACACATATTTTCAATATTAAATTGCGATTTAGTTGTAACTTTAAATATTTTTTTTTTTTTTTTTTTTACATTTTTAAACATTATAGGCTTATATTTTACACATAAAATATTCATAATTACTGAGGAAAAAGTCTTTACATTGGCGGGCGCCAAGCCAACATAAAAAAACTTCCTCAAAATATTATTTGGCATTACAATAAACCATTAAGTATAATATGGAGTAATTTGAACTATTGACTGACAGAAAAAGAAGTTATTCTAAAGTAAAAAAAACCAACTATTATCTATATAAAACATCTTAAAAATTAGCATTACTTTTTTTTTTTTTTTTTTTTTTTTTTTTTAATATTTAATTATTTAAGGAAAACTCAAATTATCAACATAACACATTACTGTAATGTGTTATGTTGATAATTTGAGTTTTCCTTAAATAATTAAATATTAAAAAAAAAAAAAAAAAAAAAAAAAAAAAGTAATGCTAATTTTTAAGATGTTTTATATAGATAATAGTTGGTTTTTTTTACTTTAGAATAACTTCTTTTTCTGTCAGTCAATAGTTCAAATTACTCCATATTATACTTAATGGTTTATTGTAATGCCAAATAATATTTTGAGGAAGTTTTTTTATGTTGGCTTGGCGCCCGCCAATGTAAAGACTTTTTCCTCAGTAATTATGAATATTTTATGTGTAAAATATAAGCCTATAATGTTTAAAAATGTAAAAAAAAAAAAAAAAAAATATTTAAAGTTACAACTAAATCGCAATTTAATATTGAAAATATGTGTTCAAATGACAAAATAATATTATTTTAGAAGTTTTTAGAGTTATTCTATTTGTAAATAATTAAGCTTAATTTATTATTTCATTTTTAATCGCACGTGGTTCCGAATCGGCGATGTTTTGAGTATTCATCCGCGTACGATCGGACCACGTTTTACATGCAACTAAGACTCCTTTTAAAAATCGGAAAATACTGTGTAAAAATAGATATTATGTGTTATTTAAATGATGATTAATTCATTTCAAAAAGACCTAAAAATAAATAATAGCGCATATCTCTGTGTTTTTCGGCGCGGAACGGAACTTTGTACCGTTGCGCTGGACGAAAGAGGTAAGGAAGCAAGAGGATAAAAGGAGAGATCTTCGCTAAAAACGGGGCTTTTTCTCTTCGGAAGATCGGAGTTCGGAGGTGGCAGGCTCGGCTGCAAGGTGGAAGGAGCGACCGTGTGTCGGCTGGAAGGTTTAGAAGAGCGAGAGAGATCGCGGAGTCCGGAGCTAGTAAAACCAATTGGCCGCAATGATGCTGAAATTGAGTATCAAGATTATGGAGAGTCTTCAGAGAGAAGACTAAATGACACCGACGAATTGCCTGGAGATGTTGTTTAAATTATGAAAATACTGTAAACATTAATAGAGGTACCTCTTATTTATTTTATCCGAAGAAATTATAAATCATTTTCAATCATGAACAAATTTGCAATCTATCTTTGTTAGTTTTAAACTAAAAGATTAGATAAATAATGATACTTGTTAATATTGTATGTGTAATTTTTTTAAAGATGAACTAGATTTTAATATTAATTTGCGATTTAGTTGTAACTTTAAATATTTTTTTTTTTTTTTTTTTACATTTTTAAACATTATAGGCTTATATTTTACACATAAAATATTCATAATTACTGAGGAAAAAGTCTTTACATTGGCGGGCGCCAAGCCAACATAAAAAAACTTCCTCAAAATATTATTTGGCATTACAATAAACCATTAAGTATAATATGGAGTAATTTGAACTATTGACTGACAGAAAAAGAAGTTATTCTAAAGTAAAAAAAACCAACTATTATCTATATAAAACATCTTAAAAATTAGCATTACTTTTTTTTTTTTTTTTTTTTTTTTTTTTTAATATTTAATTATTTAAGGAAAACTCAAATTATCAACATAACACTAATAAGGAGAATGGTACGTGAATACTTTTGTGCAGCCCCTGTATATGAGGTATAGAATTTATATATGAGTAACATGAAAAAAATTAGTTAAATTTAAAAGGGCATACCGAATATTAAAACGTACACTCCAGCAATTATTACTCAGACAGTACTGTAACCTATTTATTTTGTGTGTCCCTGCAAATGAATAAAAAATGCTATGAATGCATTGTTCTAACGTGATCTTAGTGAAATTCAGTGATTTATATAAGTTTCAATACATTTGAAATAGCGCAATGTCATAAAAATACTCTGCAAACAATTTCCCCTCCCCCCATATACCATATTGTAATGGAATATTTTTGACTGCCCCTGTAAATGAACTATTAATCCTACATACTTCATATACAACACAAAACATGCTTTGGTGATCCTAAATAACCGTTATCAGTTGCATAAAAATCAGAGTATATTTACCAGAGTTGGAGCGTGCACAGACGGACAGACAAACTGAATGCATAAACACTTTCAACTTTGTTGGGAAGTGTTCAAGAAAGAAAGAAATTATAAAATGTATTAAAATAGTTCACTAACTTTTTAAAATGAAAAAAAAATGTGTGTTTTGAGTCCTTCAAACTTTTTTGTGTGTAAAATATGTACCTCTTTTCAAAAATATTTCTTTCTTTTTTAAATGACCTCCTGAGATGTAAATTTTCTGACGCCGCTGCGAATTAGTTACAGCAAGATTCGACCTCATTTGAAGGCTTGACCGAAGGTGAAACTCCTCACGGCCCCTCAATTGGTGGAGTCTATTTCTGATCCGAGAGTATTAGGGGCCATTCCCCCAAGGGGATGTGGAAATGGATTTTTTCATGTGATATATCGTTTTAAAGCTTTTGACCTGTACATTACTAAGCACTCGCTCCTCTCCTCTTAACTCATTTTTTCATCAGTACAGGGTGTTTTAAAGTTTTAATTTGTTCATGACTGTCGCATACAATTTTCCAAAAATTTAGATAGCAAATCTCAACAATTAACAGCTTCTCCCCATTTTCCACACAGTGAGTGGGTACGTATTTCAGTCAAAATCGAGTTAAAGGTATGAAATCATATAAATTTAAGGATAATTTTTAAATATCACCACGGACCCGGGCAACGCCGGGCGGGTCAGCTAGTACATATATAATTACGATTAACATTCCTATCTCATATCTAAGTTAGCTTCCACATGTATTTTTCCTAATATTTGTATACAGCATCTTTGTTAGCTTTTGAATGAACAAAACTTAGTGCTAAGTGACGCACAGCTAAAGCAACGAATATCTTTGCGAAAAATAAATTGTTTTACATAAAATGAATGTTACCCATATTCAAATTAATAATGTGATTTATTTCACAACTTGTGATGGTTAACTAACTAATTTAAACATAATTTATAGTACTTAAATATAAATTTAAGGTATTTAAATATAAATTATATAACCAATGTGCATTGCACATACACTTCCAAATTTAATTTTTTTAATCCTTTTTTTTTGGGGGGGGGGGGGAGTTTTCTACTGGCAGCTTTATCAACTGCATAAATCTGCTTTTGTGCTTATGCTATTTATGCACCTTTCATAAAACTTGCAACATTACTTGCACACACACATCAGGAATCCATGCAGGTAAAAAATTAGAACCCCTTTGGGTGTCCTTCATAAAATTATTTTTAATGAAGGATCCTTCAGAAAATTTCATATTATATTTTCATAAAATGAGTACTTTCACAAAACTATTCCATAAAAATGAATTCTTCATAATGTTTTTTAATCTGATTAGATTTGAAATGCACAATCTGCAAATAAAACAAGCTCACCACAAAGGAAAACTTTAGCAAGCAAATTTAAATTAGTAGTAATTTTCCATTAGGCAAACACTGCACACTTTGTGCTAAGTGCAAATGCTGGTGCAAAAGCCAATAAAGACTATATTCAAAAATAATTTATAAAAAATATCTATTCAGGAGTTAACATAGGTAAAAATTCATTCATTCTTAAGAATTTTCACTAAGCAGCGAGTTTCCCAGACCAATAAAAGAATTGTTGAGAGTTCTTCCTTTCTGCCCAGTCAAGAACAATAACATCGCTTAAATTTATAAGTCTTCAATGACTCTTCAATAGTATTTTTCCAAGACATTCTAGGTCTGCCCTCTTTCGTCTTCCTTTTGGACTCCAGTTTAAAAGGATTTATGATTTTTAAAAAAATTGGATAGATTAAATTGGGTAAAAATAGGAATAGTAATCCTAATGACACATGTTTTATTAAAAGCGTAACTCTTTTAATGAATACAAAATAGAGAAAATTTGCAAATAGAAACAATAATTTCACTACATGGCAATCATAAAGGTGATTTCATTTAACATTTCTGAAAATATATATTTTCTTTTCATGAGAGTGGTGCTTATATAATTTCAATTAAGTGTAATTCTTGTGCAAGAATCTATGGATGTATACCAGATGTATATAACACTTGATTATTTATTTTTATTTTGTTGGGATTCAAACTGTGCAATTAGTAAGAAAAATTATTTCACCAGAAAGGAGAACTTCAGCAAGAAGCACAATAGCAGAAACAGTGCAACATAGCAGCAAACATTGCAAATCAATCTAACAGCTCTAAAAAAAATTGCTAAAATTTAATTTTGTCTCCTGATTTATTGTACTTTCTTCTTATATTTTCCTTTTAAATACAAATTTTGCTTATTTTATCGGCTACTATAATTTCTTATTATAGTAAGCTAGATCAGGCGCTTGAGTTGCAGATAAATGCTGCAGATTAAAACAGAAAATTTTATTACTGGAAGCAAGCAGGACTTAAATAAGTTATCAGTAATAAATGCTTGATCTGAATTATGATTGAATTTAATCTTCTGTTACATTTTTTCCTCTAAAATGGGGACTCAAGGAGAAAAAAAAAAATCTGCATCAACTTCTACACAGACATTCTTCATCTATCTTATTTTACAATAGAGACTTACCGCTGCCCTTCGATGGGAATCGGACAACATTCTATGCACAATCACTTTATCCTGAGGAAGGGTATCAAAGTTGACCCAATATGACATGGCTTGCTCAGGATCTAAATAAATTGTAGAGTTGTAATAGACATGGTGGTCAATCTGAAAATCAGAACATATACAAAATATTAATGTAGAATAAATATTTACACAAAAAATAGATACATGCACATATACAGACACTAGAAATGAGTTCAAGTTCTTTTTTATCCTAAGCCCAATATTGTAAGCAAACAATAAAATATTGTGAATAACACTTTAAAGTCTCTGCTATTAATGATTAGTAAACAATGATACGAAATTTTATTCAGACAATCATAAAAAAATATATCTAACACCAAATATCTTTGATACTTAAGATTGTCCTATTTATCCCCCCACCTCTCTCTCATGTGAATCTCACAGTTACATTCATAAGGTTAGTTTTAGACATAAATGCATGAAATTTGTAGACTTTACCATGTATGTGCCTAAGAAATTGAACAAAATTTAACTTTTTCCTAGGACAGCAGCACATCCTGAATTATAAAAGTAGATTACTTCCCTTCCTAATGACAGCCTTCATGATTTTCATGTACCTGAAAATCTGTTTACTTTACAATATTAAAATATATATATATATATATATTTTTTTTTTACATCCAGCCACTGGTAGAAAGTTGAAAAAAAATTGTTATAACTTATTCCTTTTTAAGTATCATTGTACAACTATGGCAAAAAAGTACGAGTTTTGTTTTTTAGTAATTCTGAGAAAATACTTAAAACAGGATGAGGATGGTTGTCTTGTAGCTTCTTCATGTTACTAACAATAATCACACAAGAGAGAACATTTATCTAGAAAGTATGTGAAGTAGGTAGAAAGTGAGACTGCTTACAATTGTGCACATTATCTATTCCATTTCAAACTGGTTTTTAGAGGATTGTAAAAACACTAAGAAAACTGGACTGCATGCTTGTTCCTCAAATAGAATTTCGCAACCCATTTTTCAATTTGTAAATAGTATTAAAATTTTACTTTGAGAACGAGTCCCAACCCATACTGGTACTTATACTCAAAGCAATACTCATACATATTTAAATACATAATTATATGTTCTACATATTTAAAAAGAAAAACTTCAAACATAAAGCTTGGAAAATATATATTTGTTTTCTTATTTAGCTTAGCCCATATTCTTAAATTCCCCCAAAACAACTTAAATCGGCTGTAGACAAAAATATTTTTAACAGAGCTGTATTTTAAGATACATATAAAATAAAGAGATATGAAGTGCATTTTAGAAATAAAGAAAATTTTTTTTTAATTAACATATATTTTACAAACGTTTTTATGAAAATGCAGGAAAGCCCCTAGATACTCAGAAGCATGGGTGCAAGTTTGAAATTAGGCCAAGACTGAAAATATTTTGAATCCTGCCCCACTGAATGAGCACATACGCACGCGTCAATGCACCACTTAGACAAAACCCGTGCTAATATATGCAGTAAAATTCAATTATGTTGAAACCAAATTTTAAAAAAGTGCATATGCATGTAAAACATTCATATTCATGTAAACAGTATTTGAAAAGTTTAAATTACTAGGGGGCTCGGTCCCCTATGAGCTACGCTCGCCAACCCCCATTCAGACACTGCAGTTTCTAAAAGCACACTAATTTGATCGGCTTTAAAAAGATTTTGAAAGATTGAATTATAGTTTAAAAAACAGTGGCGATCTCCTTATAAACGGGTTTCTATTCATTTCACTTTGATTGGGGAATTTTAAGGAAAAATCAGCTGCTGCTAAAAGATGCAATGGCTGTTTTCTTCTTTGATTAAATAAAATCAGTTAAACATTTCAAAATAATCTAATATAAAATGAATTAAGTAAACAGAGTCTTTGTCTCCTGATATTTTTTAACAAAGCGAAAAGAAAGTTCTTTTAAATAAGACATTTTAAGCGGGCTCTCATGACAAGCACACAAGTCATATGTTTGTTGTTCAATAAATATATAAATAAAAGACATTGTAAATGTATCGTTTTTAATCTGACGTAATTTTCACCAAACTTTTCTTTCTCTTTTTAATATTCACGTGAAAATACTTTTGTTAGAAATGAAATATTATTTGCGCTGTCCCAACAAAAATAGTTGAAAAGATTAAATAAATGTCTTGTGCTATTTTAAATTTAAACTGTTTTACAGTATTATTTTTTGTTCATTTTACATAATAAGCATATTGCGACTTAATTTCTCCGATTTAAGACTTATAACGCATGTTTCTGAATTTATTATTTTACAATATCCTTTCTCTGTTAAAATTCACGTGTAAATATAGTTTTTATGAAGTAATTTTCAATAAGTTCCTGCTTTTTATAAGTATGGTACATATATACTCGTGTATAAGTCGAGAAATTTCTGACAATTTTCGCTAAGCAAAATTGGGGGGTCGACTTATACACGAGTCAGTTACAAAAAGTAAAAACAAAAACTTCGAATACAGAAAAATTATAGCCTTTTATGTGTATGAATAAAAAAATAAGGTAGTGTTCCCGCTAGGCCATTTTTGAAGGGCGCAGCGCCCTGCCCCTTTTAAAATCGGTAAAACGCGCCCTGCCGTTTTTTAAATCGGCAAACTGTGCCTTTCATATTTCAAAAATAGTCAAATGTGCCCGGAGTCGTTCTCAGCAATCGCTTTAAGCAATGCCGCGGACGTGCTATAGCGCGTAAATCACGCAAAAAATCGGAGACGGGACGCAAAAAAATAGTTATTACGTGTCCGTGGGACGCGTAATTTCGACAAAAAATCACGGAAAAAAGCCGATTTTCGTCAAAGGATCGCAAAAAAAAAAAAAGTGCAAATTTCATCAAAATATTGCGGAAAAAACGCGATTCTCGTAAAAGGGCCGGGAAAAAATAGCGTATTTCTTCAAAGGATCGCGAAAAAATAGCGAATTTCATCAAAAAATCGCGAAAAAATAGCGAATTTCATAAAAAAAACGCAGGTAAAAAGGCCGATTTTTGTCAAAGGATCGCAAAAAAGCGCAAATTTCATCAAAATACCGCGGAAAAAACGCGATTTTCATAAAAGGGCCGCGAAAAAATAGCGTATTTCGTCAAAGGATCGCTAAAAAATAGCGAATTTCGTCAAAAAATTGCGGAAAAATGTCGATTTTCGTCAAAGGATCGCAAAAAAGCACAAATTTCATTAAAATATCGCGGAAAAAACGCGATTGTCGTAAAAGGGCCGCGAAAAAATAGCGTATTTCGTCAAAGGATCGCGAAAAAATAGCGAATTTCATCAAAAAATCGCGGGAAAAAAGCCGATTTTTGTCGAAGGATCGCGAAAAAAGCGCAAATTTCATAAAAATATCGCAGAAAAAACGAGATTTTCGTAAAAGGGCCGCGAAAAAATAGCGTATTTCGACAAAAGACCGCGAAAAATTTGTGAATTTCGTCAAAGAATCGCGGAATAAAGCCGAATTTTGTCAAAGGATCTCGAAAAAAAGATCACATTTCGTCAAAGTATCGCATAAAAAACACGATTTTCGTAACAGGATCGCGGAAATACGCGAATTTCATCAAAGGATCGCGGAAAAACGCGAATTTCGTCAAAGGATCGCGGAAAAACGCGAATTTCGTCAAAGGATCGCGGAAAAAAGGCGAATTTAGTCAAAGCCTCCAATGCACCAAAAAAGATGTGCAAACCAAACTTATCGGTAGAACATTCATAAAATGGGATTTAGTTTTTTTTAAATGAGATTCTTAAAACTACAGCATGATTTCAGTGTACTTTAATAATGTATTCAGTATGTAGACCAGTGAAAAATCTCCCCCCCCCCACTTCTTACTGTGGTATTACTATTAATCGATTTATTACATTAATTTAACAACAAGTTATTTTAATGGTACTTTAAAGTACCATTAGTGCATAAAGGGTTAATCAGCCCCACAGTTCAGTTAAATATTTAAAATTATTTACTTTATTACTTTTTCTGTTTTGTTTGTTATTTTATTATAAAAGAATTTGAACTCTTAGAATATTATAATTTTTTCTATTCTAATTGTAAATTTTAAGTATAAAGTAAAAAAAAATTATAAATAAAGTATAAATATAAAGTATTGTAATAAATGTAAAGTATAAATAATCAATCATCCAATCTAATCTACCTCTTCTTCCCCCGCCTCCCTCCTTCTTCGAAGGTTAAAATATTTAAAACTCTTAATTTTTTTTAATTGCAACTCTGTCACTTCATTGTGACAATAAATAACCAATCATCTAAATTCTGCTTCTCTTTCTTATCAAACATACCAAATTTAAAGGCTTTTATTTTTTCTGTCCTAATTGTTAAAATTTTACTAATGATAAATAATTCATTATATAATCAACCTCCTCCCCCCCCCCCCCCCCCCCAAAAAAAAAATCGCTTTTGTCTCTTTGCCCCCACCTTCACAGCTCACAAAGCTTATGATCTTTAAGTTATATTTGGTGATTTATTGTAATAATAATTAATTGGTCACCCATCTAAATTTTACTACCCCTTAAAATCTCTGTTTACCCTTAAAACTGCTAGTTTATGGGACTAATAATTTTTTAGATTTTTTATTTGAAACAAAATTACTTACCTAGATCTTTGAAATATCAATTTAAGAAAAATATATATATATAATCTGTTAGTAAATGTGCGCATAAACAATGATGAGTTTGTAGTAATGTATAATTCTTATATCAGTTTCGAAGATCTACATTTTCTCAGGGTTGAAACTGGGGGTGGGGGGTGGGGGCAGAGGAGGCATGTACTCCAGGCGCCAGTTGTTGATTTTTCTCACGTCCATGTTTAGCACTATTTTGTTAAAATCGTCCTGTCTGGGGTATGCCAAAGCACAGAAGAATCTAAGGATATGGCATAAGGATGCTGTATAAAGCGGAATTTTTTTCAATTCCGTTTTCAAGATTTTAATGAATCAATATTTGACAAAGTAGATTAAAGTAGTTCAGTATTACATATTTTATGATTACATAATTTAAATTTTAAAATATGTTGGCTATTAGAAAATTAATAAAATTTTCTTTGTAAATATACTTTGCGGAGGAGGGGGGCACCAAAATCCATGTTTGCCCCGGATGCAAAAAAGGCTAGTTTCGGCCCTACATTTTCTGAAGAAACAATGCCCTTTTTCGCTGAAAAAAGTGCCCTCTTTCAGCTTCAACTGTGCCCTTTTGTGGCTAGCACGCTGCCCTTTTTTTTCCTAGAGTGAACACTAAAATAAGGTACTTGTTAGTTATCCCATAGACCCATTTCGCCAAATTATATAAATCACCAAACCACTCGCCAAATTATACAAATTGACATAAGTTTCATTTTAAATAAAAATACAAATAAAACTTCAAAATAAAAATCACTTGATGACGTAAACACGTGTAACTCAAGTGAATGTGACATTTATGATCAACCATCATTGGCATTTAGTTTTACAATTTTGCGACAGTAATTTGGTCGACGGAATAACTAACAAGTAGGGTCACCCGGGGTAATTCCTGGTCATCAAGTTTTTGGGATAATTACTGGTCACAGTCCTTTTTATGTTTTGAGAACGCTTCACCAAAATGAAAAAAATCATAGAGGTACTCTGAACTATCCTCATTAGAATTTATTACTTAATTATGAGTTTACTGTTTATTTATTTTGAAAAAAAATCTTTTTAAAATGGCTTGTTAAATTTCTGTAAAACAACATTGGCCTTAGTTATGAAACATTTTTACAAAGATCTTTGTCACACCTCAAATTTTAAATATTTTTCTTTTCTTTCTGTTTGGTTCAATTACCAACATCTAATTTAGCTATTAAAAAATAGTCTTGAAAATTTTTATACTATTTTAAATAATTTACAGAAGTTGGTCAAATATTGCCCAATGTATCTGGGGTAAATCTTGGTCACTGGGGTAATTCCTGGTCAACGTTTTTATCATCATTTAATTCCTTTCTATTGTCATATTTAGTGATTTTAATTGTTGCAAACCCTTTGAGAATTAACTGCAACCACACTGTTCACCACATTTTATTTAATTACAGTTCTTAATAAAGTAGTCACCCGTTGTAATTCTTGGTCACCGAGTTTCTGAGATAATTCTTGATCATTTTCACTTTTGTTATAAAAATAGCAATTTATGAAACTGTAAAAAATCTCAAAGATACTTTGAATCCTTTACTTTGAAATATATGCCTTAATTATTCATTTAGTTGAAATTAAATATTTAAAAAAAATTATATTCAAAGCTGCTACTCAAATTTCTGCAAAACATCGATCTTGATTTTTACACATTTTACAACAGATCATTGTCATTCTTGAAGTTTTAATTATTTTATTTCAACTAATGATATATCACAGTCTTATTTGCAAGTTATTAATAAATCCATTCACAGTGGATACTAATGAAGTAATAAATACTGCTTATAAATGTTGTAAAAAATGCATAAAAATTCTTTGGCTAATTAATGTTTTGTAAAATGTACAAGTGTCTTTTGCACATCAAATAACTTTCTATTTATGCCCAAAACAAAGTCAATGCTTTATTATTCCACAATTATGAGATGAACAAAACTTTTAGAAGATTGATTCTACTTATTTTATTATTCTTTCATAATAAAATTAACTGTACTACTTTATTTACATGAAAAAGGATGCTGACCGATAATTACCCCAGAAGTGACCAAGAATTACCCCATTTCTGGGGTAATTCTTGGTCCTTTAAAAATTATAATTATTTTAATTATAAGTGCATATATATTTAAGTAAGCATTTTATTATATAGTCATCAGAGGGGGTTATTCCAGAAAAAAATTGGGAATAATACCTTTAATAGTTTTTATAATAATTAGATGTTGATGCTTTTTGACCAGGAATTATCCCGGGTGACCCTACCAAAATTAATATATAAAATGTACAAATAATAATAATTTATCACTTAAAAAATTTCAATGATTTGTTTTTGTTTACTTACTACCTTTTCGCATTGGCAAGTGAAATCTTTGGTTTGATTTTGTGCAAAATTGAAGTAAAAAGTTAGGAGGTTGACTTATACGTGGGTTTTTGATTTTTTTCCAGAATTTAAATTCGAAAGTTAGGGGGTCGACTTATATGCGAGTCGATTTATACGCAAGTATATATGGTAATTATTTAATTCTAATTTGAAAGTTTTTTTTCTGTTTATAATAGTCACATGTAAATAAATTTTTAATTTGAAGCAAACATTATTGTTTGCGCTGTTTATACAGTTGCAACAAGTTAATTAGTACAATTTTCTAAAATAACTAAAAAATATCTCTCAAAATGTTAAAAATTTTAATTTAAAATAGAAATAAAAGCTCAAAAAATGAGTCAAATTAAAGAAATAAATGCATTCTGCACACTGGGAAATTATAACGTATAAAATGATTAAATTCTGATGTATAGTTTTTGCTCCTATAAAACTTTTTTAATGGAACGACTTTGTCCAACTTTAGAATTAAATATCTCTTTGATTTGAAAACTGTCTGCATCAGCGTGTTTATCAAACATTTCTCTATAATACCGCCGATTTTCATATTTTTGTATGCAATATTTTTCTTAATATTAACGGAGAAAGACCTCCGTTCACAAAAAATTCAAAACCGGCGGCGGCGGTGACAGAGTAAGTTATTTTTTTTTTTTTTAGAATACAGATACAAGCTACAGCTAAAAACAATGAAGTTGACATCCTATGACAAATTAAATTGTGAAATACTCAAGAATGTGCATGGGCAAGGGCACACTTATACAAAATGTTTTTTTTGTAATTTTAAAAATATCTTCCCATAAATGAAATTTAAAAAAAAATACCTCGAATATCTGCAGATGAGTCCTGTTAATATCTTTTACTTTCTTATTTTTAATCTTTGATTACAAAACACAGTTTGAAAAATATCCCATTCATATCTACTTTTAGATTACAATCCTTTGAAGAAAGTGGAGTGTTTTTTAAGCACTATTCTTAAACATTTTGTACAAATTCTGTAAATCTAAAAACGGATTTTTCTTTTTTTGTCCTCTGAGATTTTTTCCATTTTGTTTCCGTCCGGGAATTTTCAAAAGATGGAATTCCATCCGTGGACGGAAAACTTGCATCCATGCTCAGAAGGTTAAACATAGGTGAAACTCTGAATTAACTGTTTCTATGACAACCCTGTATGTATAAACACTGCTATTTTAATCTAATATTTTAAATAAACTTACTGTGGTATTAGTAATATTGGATGGCTTTGTTGGCAGGACATCAGAAAATGGAGAAGTCGTAACAGAAGAAGTAATAGGTACAATTGTAGAACTGCTTGTCGAAGAAGAAACAGGCACAACTGTCGAAGTTGATGTTGATGTCATGTTAGACGTTACAGTTGTATTAGATACAGGAACACTGGTCGTCGACACATTTTGTGCATCACTTTCAATATGAGTTTCTACAGTTGATGAACTGAGGACTGTGGAGTTGTATGTCATTGTGTTGTTGCTGTCAGCAGTCAAATTTTTAATATCCGACTTAGCTTTGTGTGCAATAAGCATTACAGTGTCTTTAGGGGGGAATTTTTTTTCTAACGTGGCAGAGGCTTTTTTGGCAGGATTAAGTGGAGATCGTCTTTCAATATGATGATAAAAAGTTCTTTCAAGATCATGTGGATCGAGGTCACCATTGTATGTATCATGGATGTGTAGACTAACAATGGATGGATTATGTAATTTGTCTGTAAAAGATAAAGAAGGAATATTATTTTCACGACAAAACAAACTGTCTATATAGCAAAAATACATATTATACAATGTCACATCACAATTTCAAGTACTATTTTATGTGTAATGTAACAAGCATTTTAAAGTGATCATTGACACAGCAGGATTTTTTTCAAAGATGAGGACAACTTTGAAGTACTCAAATATTTCCCGTATGTTTAAATTCCCTTAAGTCATCATGTTTGAAATTTTAGTACGTCTCCATTATCCCATCGGTCATTTTCCATGAGAAAAAACATTTATTTATTTACATTATTTTTCTTAATTATCCCTCTCAGCTGGTGAATATTTATGGTGTCAGTTGAAATTGATTTTTTGTATGTAACTATGCATTGTAGGGTGTAAAAAAAAATCATGATTTTTTTAAGTAAAAAAAATTAGATTTTTTTTTATTTAAATCAGATTTTTATGATTTTTTCCCTATGTTAAAATATGGATAGTTTTAGGTTTCCAAAACAATTCAACCTCTAATTGCTATCATAACCTATGTTTTCAAGCTTTAATTAATTATAATTATTAGTAATCATAAAAACTGCCTTCATTTGTATTAGATTACATATTTAATACATATGTAACATTATTATATTAATACATTAACATTTTGTAATAATTATATAAAACCAGGGTTGGCAGGGTTGGTTTTAACCATGGTTTAAACAAACTGGTTTTTTTTCTAAAAAAAAAAAACAAAAAAAACAATTGGTTTTTTTAGAAGAAATTTAATACCATTTTCTCTTTTTTTCTTTATAATTTAAATGTTTCAAATTATCGGATATATAAAATTTCTACTTTTAACACTTTATTTCAGCAATAAGTATTACATAATAGTGGCTTTAGGTCATGTTTACATGTATAGGATGAAAATCGGTATGTGTTGACGAACATATCTATCGCTCTAAAGAAAAAATTTTAAAACATGTGAATTTTTCAACAGGGTTCATACTCTATTTGAATAGCAAAATTCTCTGACTTTTCCAGGTCATATTTCCTACAATTTTCTGACCAAAATTCACGACATTTTTGGAAATACGAATTACAATTCAAGATCTTAATCATTAAACTTACATCTGAAAATTAAAATAAGGTATAAAATTGAAAATAAAAATCTATATCATTTGACATTTACAATATATATATATACATAACATAAAAACAAGCAAAACTAAAATACAGCTCAGATGGATTCAAAGTAACTTTTTATTCACATAACTGAACTTACACATATTAAACATTTAACTTTTTTTAGACTTCTACTATCATGTCATTTATTTGTGTTGTTTCAGAAGCAGTTTGCTATGTAAAAGTTTCAATTTTTTGTCTTTTAACATTTAACATTTAAACTTCAGGTACAGCTTTCTTTTATCTTTTTTTTTGTCTTGTTTCATAATTTTTATTCTTTTTCTTATATAATTATTCATGATATCTCATCCTAGCCACCTTAACATGGCTCAACATTTCTTTCGCTTAAGTACCGACTATTTGGCAACAAATTTGTATAGCTAAAACATCTTTATGTTAAAAATGTGAATATAGCAAAAATTCTCCTTTTAAGGGAAAAATCAGAACTTTTTTGCGGACACACCATGAACTCGGGAGAATGTTGACACATGATATAGTGCATTTAAAAAAAATCCCTGACTTTTCCAGGCTTTAGAATTTTTTTTTTAATTTTTCCTGACTTTTCCATGATTTTTTGAGCACTTGTCATTTTTCCTGACAATTCCCTGTTTTCCAGTCGTATAGGAACCCTGTTCAAAGATAAAATAGATTAAAAATATTCAATATTTAGTATAAAATATTTTCATTTTAAAAAAAAATGGAGATTATTTAAAGCAATCTGTCATAACACGCATGGTGATTTTGAATATGGAGCCACATAACTGCACATAGCACGATGATCTTTAAGATTTTGGTCAAATTGTAAAAGAAATTTTTCTTGATTGGGGAAATTATCTTCAAGAATTAAAATCAAAATATGAAGTGGAATAAGAGAGTATTCAAAAATTGGGTGCTAGAGTTATAGCATTTTAAGAATACCAATCTATATAATATATATATATATATTTCTTTTCCACCAAACTACATCAAATGTTTATTACTAGCAGGGGTGCAGAATATGTCCGATCCGACAATCTAGGATCGAGGGAAATTTTAACCTCCTGGAGAAATTTTTCAGAAACATATACAATTGATTTCGATTTTAACAACAAATTCCATAATTCCCTGAGATAGAACAATTTCAGTACAAATAAAAATATCCGTATGACGACCTTCACAAAATCGATCTCAGAATAATATGTACCGTATATCAGGGGTAATTATGTTCAGAAAGTTTAAGACATTCGGTTCCGGAAAAAAAAAAAAAAAAAAAAATCGGTCACCTGAAAATTCGGACATAAAAATACCGCGAATTTTGGCGAAGAATTATGGAAAAATCACGAATTTCGTCACAAGATCGCAAAATAACCGCACACTTCGCCAGAAGATCGCGAAAGAACCGTAGGTTTCTTCAAAAGATCGCGAAATAACCACAGGTTTCGTCAAAAGATCATGAAATGAACTCAAATTTTGTCAAAGATCGCAAAATAAATGTGCATTTTGCCAAAAGATAGCGAAACAATCGCAAATTTCGTCAAAAGATCTCGAAACAATCGCAAATTTCGTCAAAAGATCACAAAACAACCTCGAATTTCCTCAAAAGATCACAAAATAACCTCAATTTTCGTCAAAACATGGCGAAATAACTGCGATTTTTGTCAAGACAGGGCAAATAACATTCTATTTCATCAAAGAAAAGCGAAAAAACACGCAAATTTCGTCAAAAGATCACGAAATGAATGTAAATTTATTCAAAAGATCGTGAAATAAATGCAAATTTTGTCAAAAGATTGTGAAACAACCGCACATTTCCTCAAAAGGGGCAAAATAACTGCAAATTTCATTAAAAGATCACAAAAAATCTCCAAATTTCGTGAAAAGATCATGAAAGAATCGCAAATTTCATTAAAAGATCGCAAAAAACTGCAAATTTCGTCAAACGATCACGAAAGAACTGCAAATTTCGTCAAACGATCACAAAACAACCGTGAATTTCATCAAATGATGGCAAAACAACTGCGAATTTCGTCAAAAAGGAGAAATAACCGCAAATTTCATCAAAAGATCGCGAAAAAACGTGAATTGCGTCAAAAGTTCCATGAAAAATACATGGTGTTGGGAGTGGATTTCCCCCACTCTGCTGTAACCTTTCAGAAAATTTGCTGTGAATTTTAGGAAATTTTTTTTCACTCAGAATCACCCCTGCCATATATACTCGCGCATAAGTTGAGAAATATTTGAAAAATAAATTTTCTATACCTACGGTAATATAGCACTTACCTATAACATACCGTAAAATTTTGGGGAAATTTTCATGTGGATTGGGGGAAATGTTGGGAGTAGAAACATTTTCTGCACCCCTGATTACTAGTAATCAAAAGATTGTTTGTAAAGATTATCAGGGTATCAATGTTTCACTGTGTAGAGCAGTTTGTTCTCTGAACCTAACTGTGTGTTTACTGATACTGTTTAAATTAAAATACGAATTTTTTTAATTTTCTTCATAAATTGACTGTAATTATAATTATTTTCAAGTGAAGTTATACTACTTATATATCCAAAAATATCTATTTTTATCAATAAATATGCATGTATATGTAACAAGAAAAGTTTTTTTTAAAAACCCCGGTTTAAACAAAAAAAAGAGATTTTTTTTTGTCTTTTTCAAAAAAACCTGCTTTTTTGCCAACCCTGTATCAAACCATTTTAATACTACTGTACTGATATTTACATTTATTAAAATTATTAATAACTGCATTTAGTATTAAATTGTTAACTAGTGGTGTACCGAGTAGTACTTTGGCCGAGTAGTGAATACCGAGTAGTTGGGTAATAAGGAAAAAAAACGCTGATGTGCACATAATGTGAGCTTAGGTGTACATATGTGTGTACATATATATATAAATTAACTAATTAAATTTGAAATTTATTTGTGCACCTATTAAAGACAATTTTTGACAATTCAAAACAGTAGCAAAAAAAGGAGAATTGACACATAACATGTACAATTATTAACCAATATAAAATTAAAACATTCTTCAACCCTCTAATTTATTCCGGTACCTAAAATCTGTCTATCAAAAAAAAAAAAAAAAAAAAAAAAAAAGTTTATTGGCTACTGTAACAATTCATTGAATAATGCAAAACATTTCATATTTATTTTGTAATTGTACCTTATTTTCTTTTAATTAAAAATAAAAGAGAGAAAAATACAAAGAGAGGTACAAAGTGATACAGGATTTCTTAACAGAAGACTTATGTAAAATTGACACTCCATTTGCATGGTTGGGGGGGGGGAGAAACTTTTCAGATTATGTGCAACCTTGCAAAAAAATTCTTATGTGCACCTTCAACCACTGTTTATTCTGAACGTATATTTTCAGAGGTAGACCAAATTTATAGTAGTAAAAGAAATGCCTTGTCTACTGATAATGTAGAACGTTTGGTGTTTTTGCACCATAATTTGAAATATAATAAATTTAATTATTAATTTTTTTTATTACATTTATTGTATTTTCAGTTTCTTTATCCAAAATAATAATCTTTTCTGTTTTTCTATATATTTAAAAAGAACTTATTTTTATTTGTATAAATGTGAAACTAAATTTTAATCTGGAATTATTTTATGAGAGTTTTTGTTCTTGACTTTTTCTATATTTTGTAGACATATTGTTAAATACCGAGTAAATAGTTTTATGAATTATTGCATATATTATACATTGATATTCGAATAACTTTTTACAGATCAGTTTTAAATTCATATGCTTAAAAAATGAAATTCTTACAACTACTCGGTATTGGCTGAGTACCGAGTATTTACAGAGTACTCGGTATGGCTCTATTGTTAACACTGCTTAAATTAATAATTATTAAACCATAAACTATTTAATTAGGAAATTAATATACATTTTATGCTTTAATTACTAAAATGATAATAATATGCACAGTAAGTAATTATTGTGCTGTCCTCTAAAAAAAAACCCCACTTTTTTAATTTTTCTCTATATAAAATTTAATAAAAAATACAAAACAATTTGAAGTAGCTACATTTTCACAGCTTGTTCTGACTAAGATTTTAATGTATAGTATTTTTGATTTTGTCAATATATTACAAAATGGCAGTCAAAGAAGAATTTGAAAAAAACCCACTTTTTCCTAAAAATAACCCATGTTACCTAAAAAAACCCACATGTAAAAACACTTTTAGAAACCAAAATATTAGACAGCAAAATATTTTTTTCATTATTAATTATTTTTAAAACACAATTCTGCAATTTTTTTTTTCTTTTTTTTTTTCAATCAAATCCAAAGGAGCAACTTAATCACACAAGTTTAAAATAATCTTTGTTCAGAAAGTAGAAATGCCTGAAATTGGCACTGTGTTATTCAGAAACTACAGAAATGTTCCATTTTTTGGTAAACATAAAAGATCTTTCAGAAAATAATGTCAAAGTTGCCGTTTTGAACCAAATTTCCTGACAAAAGGAGAAAAAACACCCAAAGAGAGGTGAAAAACTAGTCGTCATGGGACCCAAAATCACTTGTAACTCTAAGTAATTTATCAAAAACGTAAAACTCATTTCGATTCCAAATCACTTAGTCAGCACTGTCAATTTTGTACCTTTATGTTTAAAAATGAGTAAATGTGTCAGAAAGTTTCGTCCTTGTTGAACAGTGAACTTGAGAATCGCCTAATAAAATTTGCATAAAAAAAGCAAAATAATGATTAAAATAAAATAAGCTTGTAAACATTAAAACAATGTATGATATAAAAGTAAAAGGATATCTTTGTGCACATAAAAAAAGTGGACGGGTTTTATTTTTGCAAAAACAAAGGGGCGGGGGGAGGTATGACATAACTTGTACAAATTCTTAGAAATGCAAAATTTGCATAATTTATTGTGTTTTTTCCCTTTAATTAATATTTTAAAGAAAAAATATATGCTCCACCATTTATTTATATATTATATATAAAAGTGTTTTTTTTTTTTTTTAGTTCCCGCATGGGTTTTTTTTACCTCTGTTTTCAAAAGGTCACAAACTGGGCCAAACATAATATAATCAGCTGAAAATGGTGTACTTTATTCACATATTAATAGTTTAACATAAAAATACCTAAAAACTGATGTACATCATTGTAACATGTCGTATTATAACAAGAAAAACTGTGAAAATGAAGCTCTTTTTTTTTTTTTTTTTGGCTAGAATTCTGTATTATTAGCTTATTTTTAAAAACTAAATAAACACTTTTAAAGTAATTTTAAATAATTTTATTATTGAAAATGGCATATAGAAACAGGACAAAAAGAAAATTTTACTTCAGTGATTTTTTTTGATGAAGTTCTAGAGTGGGTTTTTTTTAGGATACATTTTCCTGTGGGTTTTTTTTAGAGGACAGCACTTTACAGGATTAATAAAAACTGCAAATAAGTATAATAATTTCATTAGTTTAGCATTATAACTTTTTTTAAATACCATGACCTTGATGTTTGAGGAGGATGTACAGTGGAACCCGGTTAAGACGTGTTTCAAGGGAGTGGACAAAAGTCGTGTATTAAGAGGGATCGCGTATTAAACGTGATTTGTATAATGTTGCAGGAACTGGACTTATTTACGCATTTAATCGTCTAAATGAACTTTAGAGCTTTCGTTTATATGTTTAGGGTTGAAAATTGTGTCTTTTACATATGTTCAGATTAAAATTTAATTATATTCAACTTTAACTCCTTGTTTCTTTTTATTGGACATAAGGGAATAAAAAAGGAAAATAAATGTGGATTCCAACATGGTTTTATTGTCGATTTGTACGTTGCAAGCAAAAATAAAACAACAAAAATAATTTTCCTACTAGACTAATATTTTTTAACAAAAAGAATAAAACATTAAATCTTTGAAGCACAACCCAGTTTTAAAAATCACATTTAGTACTTGTAGTATCATATTAATGAGTACCATTATAATTGACCCTTTTTTTTAATATAAGAAGAAACTATTTTTATTAATCTTTGTGTACATAATATTGTTAGCATAACAAAAAATAAAGAAAGCATAAAAGAATTATCTAATCGCAGTCGTATTTATTTAATCCTTACGAGCTTCATTTTTTGTTGCCTATAACATGCAGTATAAAACATAGTAGTGATATAACGTACATTTAAAACCTTGCTAACAACAGGTACGATTACCTCTAATCATAATAATTTTTATGATGTATCTGAGTAACCTGAATTCGTCTATATCTCTCGTACTACTGTAAAAACATACACGAAGCGAGAGACAAAGAATGTTAGAAGGTGGGATCAAAGAAGAATTGTAGTTTTACTAATTTAGTGGGGTTTTGTTTTATTCAAATATCTACCACTATTTCTGATTAGTAATTTTCGTGTTAATTAATCTGTTATTAAATAAAGTAAATAATACTATTCGATAACAGTGTTTTTTATTTGAATAAAAATAATCTGCAAAATTGCCAACACTTGAGAAGAGAGAATGAATTCGCGTCTTAAGCATGATTATTTTCCCTCAAATGATCAAAAATTTATCGCGTATTAAGCGGGATCGCGTAATAACCATTCGCGTATTAAACGTGATATTTTTACATTAGTCTTATGAGCGATATTCAAGGGATCGGAAAAAAATCTGCGTATTAAGCGGGATCGCATATTAACCATGAGCGTCTTAACTGGGTTCAACTGTAATTATATAATTAACAAAATAACTAATAAATCAGTAAAGCATCATTAAAAATACAGCAAAACGTTGAATTAAAAATTAATTCATAACAAACGTATGTAAGGCATCTGACCTCAAGTGAATGTGATGCCAGCATTTTTTACGTTAAATCACATAGTTAGGAGAGATTTTTTTATGGAAAGTGGCCAATAAGATAATGGAGATGTACCAAAATTTTTACTTTATACAAAAAAAAAAAATAAATAAATAAAAAATTGATTGTTATAGCTTGTTTATTCAATGTCCAAGGTGCTTTTTAGCTATTATGTATGTTTAAGTCCATATATAAAAAACTTATACACAAACATATTATTTTAATTGTTTTGATTATATCAAATAGATATAAGTAAAATATAAGATTCCTAACCCTATCTTATTCTCTTTCTTTTTTTTTTTAACTACTTGAAAAAATGGTTATTGTCCTCTGTATCAGGATAGGAAAACAAAAACATATCTGAAGCGTTTTATTAGTAGAATCTGCATTTTATTCGTTTTCCAATTGGTCTATACAGTAATCTGTATTTCCCTTTACTTTCAACAAAGATGGATACTTCTGTTGAAACTATGACAAAAAAGTAATAAAAACTACAAAAACTCAGAAACAAATTGAGATACAGCTTTCAAACAAATTGCATTTAAAAGTACATTTTTTTCTCTAATGAAATTTCATTTAAAATTGGTCCAGGAATATTAATGTTTAATCCATGGCGTACGTAATGTATGACCAGCTCTGTAGAAGTTTAAAAATTTACAGTACCAAAAAATGTAATCCATGACGTACGTAATGTATGAAATTTCATTTAAAATTGGTCCAGGAATATTAATGTTTAATCCATGGTGTACGTAATGTATGACCAGCTCCGTAGAAGTTTAAAAATTTACAGTACTGAAAATTGTAAAACTGGAATTTCTTCCACTCTCTCCTTGAAAATAAGTCCTCACCAGTTTTAAACAATTTTTACTTTCTTTCCCAACCGAAGAAAAAGGTCCTCTCCAAACTTTTTTTTTTGAGCAAAAAATTTATTAAAATCAAAATAGGGTAGATGCACCAGTAATGGACACCCTTAAGGAATTTCTTTTAAAATTATTTTTTTTATTAATAGTTATAATTATTATATTCCAGTTTTTTCAATATTATATTAACCTATCAACAATAGTATTTAACCATTCTTATGGTCTCATTTCCCAATATGAATCGAAATTTAATTTTAAATAACAGAAATACATCATAACACCCAAAAGGCCAGTAATGGACACCCTCTGATCCAATAAAGGACACCCAATGTTCCAGTAATGGACACCCCATAAAAAGTAATAAATATAATTGTTTTTATGACTATATTTAGAACCAGAATTTAATGAATACATACTAATGAAACAAAATAATTATTTTCAAATAAATTTAATAATTATGATACCAGTAGTAATTAATAAAATATTTGTGATAATCATTTACTGTTTGCATAAATTATTGTAATTATCAGAAGATTGATGTTTTAATTACAGTAAAACCTCCCTAAAGTGACCACGTTCCGTTCCAATAAAAAATGGTCGCTCCGAGAGGTGGTCTCTTAATAGAGGTCATGCTTAAATCTAGATTTTAATTTTTGAAAAAAGGTAACAATTAACGTTACTAAACATTTATTTTTCACATTAGGAAAAAATATAAAAATTTAAGTATCAAAATGTAAAAGTTAATTATATTAGTTAATTACTGCAGAGTTTCAAAAATGAATACATTGATGTTTGCTTTGATTTTACGGTAGTCCTTTCAAAGTTCAGTAATAAATGCAATTTTTTTTTTTTGGATGGAAACAAATAATAATGATTTCATTAATTTATCTATTTCTTTGAGAGTTTCCTAATAGAATAGGGCAGGGGAGTTTATTGGCTGTCATTCTTAATTTGTCATCAGAGTTAAATTCATCGCCTAAAAAGGCACAAAGAGGTTTAAACACTTAAAAGCTACCGGAATAAAAAAAGAATCTAAACTTATTTTAGAAGTTTGATGAATAATGCGCTCTTTGGAATTATTTTTCTAATAAAACCTTCTTCAAGTGACCCAGAAAAAATGGAATAAGTTTCATTTTCTTCAAAGAAATGGGTCGCTCATGGAGGGAGTTCCACTGGGATGGTCTCTGAATGGAGGTAAAATTAGTATTGAGCCTATGGGAATAAATTTCGTTCCATGAAAAAATGGTCGTTCAGGGAGGTGGTCGCACAAAGAGGTTTCACTGTATTTTAGATGGATAGTTTAAAATACTAAATATCAGGCAATTACAGTTATCAAATTATTTAAACAGTGGAGGATTTAAAAGGTAATAAGAAAAAAAGTTTTGGAATATTACTTAGTGTTTAGTTTTGTCTCACTATTTTTAAGAATTAATCTTCCAGAGACTACTTGATATATCATTTATAATAATTAATATTACAAATATGAAAGAAATGATATTGTGAGTGAAATATTTTAAATACTAAATAAAATAATTTCAAAATAAAACTGTAGAACTGATGTTTGAGGCCACTGATCTGCAGATTTACTAGTTTCATAAATATTACCTATAACTTTCATTATTTTTTTTTTTTTTTTTTTTGTCAGAGGTGAATAAGGAAACATTTAAGCCAGAAAATAGATTTTTAATAACTTCTGTAATTTGATATTTTTTATTTAAACGGAGAGGGGATTAAGCCCTATGAGACCCTCTTTCACTGTGCCCTTGAACAATATTTTCTGCTTCCTGGATGGTTTGATTGCCAGATTATAAAATATGCAAGGTATATATACATTAAAAAAAGAATAAAATATTGAACTTTTATTAATCACAACCAAGTTGCTTTAAACCAAATGGTTTTTTCTTTTAAAACCATGCTGGTTTTTTCTCTTTTCTCCTAATGTTTGCATTTATTTTACACATTATTGAAAATGCAAAATCCAAGTTATGCAGAAGCTACAAGCAAAGCTTTAGAAAAATGATGAATTAATAAATTTGTAAAGAGACAAACATTTTTAATCAAACTTTTCTTATAAGCTTTAAATCTAGATGGCAGACTAACTCATTTTTCTAAAATTAGCTGGGAAGAAAAAAATAAGTAGTTAGTTTTCTTTCTTCTTCTTTTTTTAAGCCTTTTATTTTTAAAAATAGCCAAAATGGCAGGTTTGAGCTATAAATACATTTTTACTACTTAGATTGCTTGATTAGTTAAGATTTACTAAGGGTTGCATTATGCCTCAATGATGACATAATCAAAAGTAATTCTCTCCATTGGTTACTCTTTGTTTTGTATCCTAATGAATGATTGGCTGTGAGTTTTCTTTGCTGTGTGGCTATTGGATTTAGTAAGCCTTTATTTTTCTTGCATTTCTACATTGGGATTGGGGTTTATGATTTTATTCTGTTACCATCAGGGTTGGCACGGTTTAAATCAATTAGTTAACCAACTGGTTTTCAGAAAAATCTAATATAATATAATATTTTCTCATTTTTTGAATTTAAGTTTTTGAAATTATTAGATATAAATAATTTCTACTTTTAACAGTCTTATCCCAGCAGTCACAGTGAAACATAGTGAGTCTAGGTTATATTTGTATGCATGTAGAATGCAAATTGCATGTGTTGATGAACATATTTGAAGCTCTAAAGAGAAAATTTAAAACAGGTGAATTTAGCAAAGATAAAATAGATTAAAAATATTCAATATTTTGAATAAAATATTTTCCTTTGAGAAAACGTAGATTATTTATAATTAATAACATAAAATGACCTTTAAGATTTCAGTCAAGCTGTAAAAGAAAATTTTCTTGATTGGGGAGATTATCTTTTAGGGCTGTTTTACTGTTCTTCTCAACAAGCACTAAACGCTTTGACAGATGTACTAATTCATTTTTTAACAGAAAGATATAAAATTGGAAGGCCTGACTATGGAAGCTATTTGGAATCGAACTGTGTTTTCCATTTTTGATAAATTAATTACCTATTGAGTTGTAAGCAATTTTGATCACGTGACAAAGATGTTTTTAACCTTCCTTCAGTGGTTATTCTTCTTTCGCGTGGAAATTCGGTTCAAAACGCCGACTTTGACAACATTTTCTGAAAGATCTATTGCGTTTGCAAGAAAAAAAAAATCCAAAAACACTGTTTGATTACATAGTTTCTGAACAACAGCATCTGCTAGTTTCATGCATTTCCGAACAAAAATAAATTAAAACTTATGTCATAAAGTTGCTCTTTCGAATTTGAGAACAGCCTTAAAAAAAAAAAAAAACTAGTTGGATGTGCCAATCCCAAAACTTTCTTCTATCTTATACATCTTAATATTTCAAAACCTAGTTACACATGTTAATACTTCAATATTATTAGTTCAATACTATACCAACTTTGATTTTCATCTTAAATTTCTGCTCAAGTCAATTAAACGGACTAAAAACGAGTTAATCTATATCATGATATTTGTTAAAATTATTAATTTTTCCTTATTCTGTCGTTATCAGCTGTTTGCGAATAGCCGACATAGCAGGAAGCGAGTTCCCGCCGCTGCATGAGCCGCCGATGCACAATAGAACTACGAAAAATCAAGAAAAGTATACAAAAATCGCTAGCACGGAGCCCCTTTACCGCGCAATATTTCCAAATTCAAGGAGAACCTGTTGGCCAAAGCCAAAAACAAGCACAAACATTTTGGTTCAATTGTATGCATAATTTTATACGCTGTTCGATGGTACAATAATGAAAATGGCACAGAGATCGGAATTATAGCGCCCCCTTCTTTCGGAATTTTTTCAAGTTCAG
The DNA here is from genome assembly GCA_963932465.1 of Maratus speciosus. Classification (NCBI taxonomy): domain Eukaryota; kingdom Metazoa; phylum Arthropoda; class Arachnida; order Araneae; family Salticidae; genus Maratus; species Maratus speciosus. The sequence goes on from OZ010797.1 coordinate 107,308,358, forward strand.
GGAGGACTTGTTTGCCATAGCCAGAAACATGCACAAAAAATTTGGTTCAATTATATGGATAACTTCATACACTTTTCGATGGTACAATAATGAAAATGGTACAGACATCGCAATTATAGTGCCCCCTTCCGGCAGAATTTTTCCAAATTCAGGGAGGACCTTCGTGACATGACCAAAAATAAACACATAAAATTTGGTTCAATTCTATGCATAACTTCATACACTTTTCGGCGGTACAATATTCAAAATGGCACAAAAATTGTACAAAAATCGCTATTACAGCGCCCTCTACGAGCGATTTTTTTACAAATTAAGGGAGGACCTCCTTGCCATAGCCAAGAACTTAAATTTTTTTTTTGGTTCAATTCTATGCTTAACTTCATGCACTTTTCGATGGTGCAATATTCAAAATCGCACAAAAATCGCTATTACAGCGCCCCCTAACGGCGAATTTTTTGCAAATTCATGGAGGACCTGCTTGCCATATCCAAAAACTTAAAATAAAATTTGGTTTAATTCTATGCATAACTTCATACACTTTTAAACGGTACAATATTCAAAATCGCACAAAAATCGCTATTACAGCGCCCCCTACCGGCGAATTTTTTCCAAATTCAGGGAGGACCTGCTTGCCGTAGCCAAAAACTTAAAATAAAAATTTGGTTTAATTCTATGCATAACTTCATACACTTTTGGACGGTACAATATTCAAAATCGCACAAAAATCGCTATTACAGCGCCCCCTACCGGCGATTTTTTTCCAAATTCAGGGAGGACCTGCTTGCCATAGCCAAAAACTTAAAATAAAAATTTGGTTCAATTCTATGCATAACTTCATACACTTTTCGATGGTACAATATTCAAAATCGCACAAAAAACGCATTTACAGCGCCCCCTACCGGTGAATTTTTTCCAAATTCAGGGAGGACCTGCTTGTCATATCCAAAAACTTAAACTAAAAATTTGGTTCAATTCTATGCATAACTCCATACACTTTTAGATGGTACAATTTTCAAAATCGCACAAAAATTGTTATATCAGCGCCCCCTACTGGCGAATTTTTTCCGAATTCCGGGAGGACCTGCTTGCCATAGCCAAAAACTTATAATAAAATTTTGGTTTAATTCTATACATAACTTCATACACTTTTTGATGGTACAATGGCGACAGACAGACGGACGGACGGACAGACGGACACACAGACAGACAGACATTTTCTATAAACATGTTTTTTGGAATCTCTGACCCCTAAAACATGCAAATCCGTCGAAAACCGGAAGTCGAAAAAAATTTCGATTACAATACTTTCTTCTATTGAAGATAGAAGAAAGTAAAAACCTCAAGATATGTATAGCACAAAATTAGCAGTCGCCATGCGTCGAGTAACACTTAAAACATGGCGATTAACTTTATTGTCCTCACTCGCTAAACTCAATGGGCACCACTCGCCAAACGCGATGGTTGAAAGATCGATGCCAAGGAGGAAAGGGGTGAAATTCGTTTGGAATTTACGGCGTCCAAATCGGCGATTCTCCCGAACGTAAGAAAATAAAGTAGCACGGGTGATTCTGTCTCGAATTTTCCGAAAATTTTAAGGCATTCGATTCCAGAAAAAAAAAACTGTCATCAGTCCTAAAATTCGGACATAAAAATATCGCTAATTTCACCAATCGTTCGTAGAAAAAATCACCATTTCCGTCAAAGAATCGCGAAAAAAACGGGAATTTCGCCCAAGGACCACGTAAAACACACGAATTATGTCAAAACATCGCGGAAAAAACGCAAATTTTGTGAAAAGATCGCAGATAAAACGCAAATTTCGTGAAAAGATCGCAGATAAAACGCAAATTTCGTGAAAAGATCGCGGAAAAAACGCAAATTTCGTGAAAAGATCGCGGAAAAAACGCAACTTTCGTGAAAAGATTGCGGAAAAAACGCAACTTTCGTGAAAAGATCGTGAAAAAAGCAAATTTCGACAAAGAATCGCGAAAATTAATCACAAAATTCTTCAAAGTATCGCGGAAGAACGCAAATTTCATGAAAAGATCGTGGATAAAACGCAAAATTCGTGAAAAGATCGCGGTGAAAACGCAATTTTCGTGAAAAGATCACGAAAAACGCAAACTTCGACAAAGAATCACGAAAATGAATCACAAAATTCTTCAAAGTATCACAGAAGGACGCAAATTTCGTGAAAAGATCGCGGATAAAACGCAAAATTCATGAAAAGATCGCGCAAAATTTGTGAAAAGATCGTGGAAAAATGCAAATTTCGTGACAAAATCGCAAATTTCTTCAAAAGATCGCGGAAAAACACAAATTTCGAGAAAAGATCGCAGAAAAAACGCAAAATTGTTGACAAGATCGCTGATAAAACGCAAAATTCGTGAAAAGATCACGGAAAAAACGCAAATTTAGTGAAAATGAAAAGATCGCAGAAAAAACAAAAATTCGTGAAACGATCGCGGAAAAACGTAAAATTCGTGAAAAGATCGCGAAAAAGAATACAAAATTGATGTCATTAAATTAATGACAATAAAAGCACGATGAAAGCTTACACTAATAGTCCTGATAAAGTATTAAATAGTTATGAAAAGAAAAGAAACGTATGGTGGAGAAATAAAAACAAAGTAAGTTTAAAAACAAACTAATGATTAACTAAAATATAAAAAATAAGTTTAAATATAGTTCAAACAATAAACCAAATCTTTAAATTCAATAAACACATTTAAGCTGTCAGATTAAATATAAATACATATCCAGAAAACCAATTAACAATAAAAGAAAACTGACCTCACAGCAATAAAGAAATGAAAATGATCACAGAGTGACCGGTTCTCCTCAAAGTTCCATGTTGTTCACAAACGTCCAACATGCCGATGGATTTAAACTGAAATACCGTGAATCATATATCTGTGCCGAAACAACTCCAGGAAAAATACTTCTCTATAGATGAAGTTACGTTGTAGATAATCATTAGGAAATGTCAAAAGATAGATGCCGGTAACAAGTAGCGAGTAAAACATTTCTGAACTTCATCATAACAAAAGCTATCTTGACTCACACATCAATGTTTTCATTTAAACACGATGTACGCAGAGTCCACCTTTAAAGAGCAGAGTCGAAGTCATATACTATCGAACTCATAACAATCAACTTATAAAATGGCCGACAAATGATGAAGCAGAAGTTAAGTAGAAACATCAACTAATTAAAAACACACAGCACTTCAAGAAAACATCTAGAGCCATCATATAGCACTATTGAAACTTCGTGAAGACTAACACTGTTAGTAAAGGACGAGACGAAGTACGTAGACAAACAGAGAGAGAAGGGAAGAAAACGTATTTCAATTTATATCAGCCGGGTGTTCGAATAACGCCTCATTACGCAATGCAAGGAGCAACTGCAAACGGTTCCAGAATGAGATCATCATGATGAAAGAACGCAGAGCCGATATGTCGTAGACTCAAACGAGCGACGCCATTTGGCGCCGATCATAAAACGATAATCTATGATTATCATTCAAATTAAGTGCGTGCTCATGTTTGCATGGAAGCAGACAGCTGAAAAACATGAATACGAACGCCAAAGAAAGATAAACATCGTAAAAAGGAATTAAAGACAGAATAACAGGAATGAATAAAAAGGTAAGTGAAATGACTATATATTGTTAATAAAAGAAATATTTTAATTAAAGAAATATTTTAATAAAGGGAATATTTTAATAAAAGATACTTTAAGTGTTAAATAAATATAGCGGAATGCAGAGGAGATCTATATATATCTGGACAGTGTCAAGACAGGAAATAAGGTATTTACTCTTATCAAATATTGTTCAAAGTATCGCGGAAAAACGCAAATTTCATGAAAAGATCGCGGATAAAATGCAAAATTCGTGAAAAGATCGCAGAGAAACACAAATTTCGAGAAAAGATTGCGGAAAAACGCAAATTTCGGCAAAAGATCGCAGAAAAAAAGCTAATTTCAAGAATAGATCGTGAAAACCCCCGTAAATTTCGTCAACAGATCGCGGGAAAAACACAAAATTCGAGAAAAGATCGCAGAAAAAACGCAAATTTCGTGAAAAGATCGCGGAAAAAACAAATTTTGTGAAAAAATCGCGGAAAAAGCAACTTATGTGAAAAGATCGTGCAAAAAACACAAATTTCGTAAAAAGATCGCGGGAAAAACGCAACTTATGTGAAAAGATCGTGGAAAAAAACGTAAATTTCGTGAAAAGGTCGCAGGAAAAACGCAACTTTCGTCAAAAGATCGTGAAAAAAAAACACAAATTTCACGAAAAGATTGCGGAAAAAACACATTTCATCAAAAGATCGCGTAAAAAACACAGATTTCATCAAAAGATCGCCTAAAAATGCAAATTTCGTCAAAAAATCTTGAAAAAAATGCAAATATTTTCAAAGAATGGCGAAAAAAAACCACAAATTTCGTTAAAAGATTACAAAAAAATGCAATTTTGTGAAAAGATTGCGGAAAAAACACAAATTTCGTCAAAAGATCGCGAAATTCGTTAAATGGTCGCAGAAAAATGCATATTAATTAGTGCCGAGGGGAGGGGGGGGGGTGGAGTCCCCCTCTGCTGTAACCTTTCTGAAAATTTCCTGTGAATTTATTTCATTGCAATTAAAAGTAAAAATAAAATTTTTCAGTTGAGTGTAATCATATCGAATGGTAAATAATATATGTTACTAAATTATAATGTTGATAGTTAGAAAAAACACAATTTTGTATGGAGCGACCATAACTTTGTTACTGGCCAGTGGTTAAAAAAAACTGGACAGTGAAAAAAAATCAGTGTACTGGCCAGTGACCAGCGGGTAAAAATGTTAATTTTGACCTATAAAGATATGAAGTCGAATAAGAGTTGTTGTTACTGTTTGCTGTTTGTACTGTTCACACTGTTGTGACAAAATTGGGTGCTAGCGAAGTACCTGTTTACTTTAACTAAAACATGCAATAAGATATATTAAAATCGTGTATTGCATAATAGAATCCACAATTTAGATCTGACAAAAAATGAAAGAAAATCGAGATTAAGGTTTGCTTGAGACATAATAGAAAAAAGTCTCATAAAAATGCCTAAAAAGATATATTAATTTTTAGTTTGGACATTTAAAAGTAATACGTAATATAACTCAGCTCAGAAAAAAAGCCTGTGTATTAAGTCTGATGGCTGTTTAAATGTTTTAGTGAATGAAAACTTTTATAAATCTACTTTCCATTTTAAGATAAATGTTTTCAGTAGTCTAAAAAGCTGTTAAATAGGTATTTCTGTTTATTTTACTGTCACCTTTTCTTTTTTTAACCTGGCAGTTTAAGAAGAGAAGTGTCAAATGGCAATACACAATAACTTCTTGAAACATGTAAAGACTCTACTGCTAAATTCAAATCATTCCAGGAATTCTTTATAAAAAGCTTTACTTTCAATAAAAGATAATAATTGTCTTGTAGTGTTCGAACAGAAAAGTCAGATATAGAGGTCTGCACGGGCCGGAATTTCCAGGCCCGGGCCGAACGAAAGCTATCTTGGCCCGGCCCGACCCGGTGTAAAATTGGAAGTTCGGCCCCGGCCCGGCCCGTTTGCATTTTTACAGTTCTCGGCCCGGCCCGGCCCGTACAAAAATCAGTGAAAACAGGCCCGGCCCGACACAATTTCTACAAAAAAAAAGAAAAAAAAATCCGTTTTTTCTCAACATAGAATTAAGATTCTTTTAATGAATACTACATACATATTTATGGGAACATTTTACAGTATATTTTACATTACTATGATGTTCGCAAAACAGAAAACACACAATAGTAAACATTAACGATTACTTACAGTGTTTTAGTCATCATGTCCACAGACATTTCAAAATGGAAATAAGGATTCATTAAAAGATTAATGTAGTTCAGAATAAAGGATTAAAAACATAATAACTTTTGAAGCTGTATAATAAAAAGTAGATTTGTGAAAATATTTCTCTCATTTTTAAGGCTTTTCTCAAATCCAAAGGAGCTACATTTCGACACATTTATGAATTCTTTTCTTTTCGGAAACGCGTAAGATTGGCAGGTATTCTTATTCAGAAGCTATGTAAATGACGTTTTTTAGGTAGCTTTCATTACAAAAAGCTACCTATTGCAGCCGTTCGGAGGAAAGCGATTTCAAAAAATTTTGGTATATTTTCATCGATCATGACCCCCAGACCCCGAAACCACCCTCCGTTCAAAATTGATATATATATATATATATATCCATATATCTTACAGCTTTAATTCATAATAATTGACGGTGGATGGTTATGTTTAATTAATGGTTATATATATATATATATATATATCTGACCTTTGTCATACTGTAACTCTCGAATTTATGAACCGATTTGGATGTAATTCGGTATGTACATAGTACATACCAATGTCTCGACCGAGTTTGTTGGCCAGCTTCATCCATATTTTGTTTCAAAATGGCAGCCATTTAAAATTTTCTTAAAAATTTTAAATTTGAAATGTGGTACCAAAGAATTGAAAATGGAAAAATATTTTTTTCTTATGTATTTGACCTTTATACAAAGATTCCGGAGCAGTTTTTGTTTCGTCTATATCTTAAAAAATGGCTGAGTTATAGCATTTTGAATTTCTAGCGTGGCTGACATTTTGAAACGTCCTGAATTTTGTCACGCGATAAAAGGCGTATTTTTGAACCGATTTGGATGTAACTTCATTTGTACATAGTACATACCAATGTCTCGACCGAGTTCGTTGGCCAGCTTCATCCGCCTTCTTGTTTAAAAATGGCAGCCATTTAAATTTTTAAGAAAAATTTAAATTTGAAATGTGGTACCAAAAAATTGAAAAAATATTTTTTTTTTATGTCTTTGACCTTGATACAAAGATTCGAGAGCAGTTTTTGTTTCGTCTACATCTCAAAAAATGGCTGAGTTATAGCATTTTGAATTTCTAGCGTGGCTGACATTTTGAAACGTCCTGATATTTGTCACGTGATAACAGGCGTATTTATGAACCGATTTGGATGTACTTTGGTGTGTACATAGTACATACAAATATCTCGGCCGAGTTCGGCCAGCTTCATCCGCCATCTTGTTTCAAAATGGCGGCCATTTAAAAAAATTTTAAATTTAAAATGAGATACCAAAATATTAGAAAATGAAAAAGATTTTTTTTGTATGTGTTTGACCTTAATACAAAGATCTCGGAACAGTTTTTGTTTCGTCTATATCTAAAAAAAATGGCTGAGTTATAGCATTTTGAATTTCTATTGTGGCTGACAGTTTAAAACGACCTGATTTTTGTCACGCGATAACAAGCGTAGTTATGAACCGATTTGGATGTTACTTGGTCTGTACATACTACATACCAATGTCTCGACCGAGTTCGTTGGCCAGCTTTATTCGCCATCTTGTTTCAAAAGGGTTGCCATTTAAAAAAAATTAAATTTAAAATTTAAAATCAGTTATTAAAAAATTGGAAAATGAAAAAGATTTTTTTATGTGTTTGCCCTTGATACAAAAATTGCGGAGCAGATTTTGTTTCTGAAAATTTGTTCTTTTGTTTATATCTTAAAAAATGGTTGAATTATAGCACTTTGAATTTCTAGTATGGCTAACATTTTGAAACGATCTTGTATTTGTCACGCGATAACACACGTATTCGCCTATTTCCATGTGAGAAAGCATGTGGATAGTATACATCAACATCTCAGCCAAATGTAAGTTACTTTAAATAAAAGCAGCTTGGATAAAGCTGACTAATTTCGTGAAATTCTCATTCATAATGATTTAGTATTGATAAAAATTAGTATTGAATCTCCTATATTCGGTTTCCACTAAATTGAGCTTCGTGTGTTTGAATAATATAAGTTGGCTTTTTTAAAATATGGTATTTGAAAGCTACCTCTTCCTCCCGGCACTGGCCGGAAGGACTTTTTTCATAGGTAACAGCAATATATCTTTCTGAAAATACTGTCAAAGTTAGCGTTTTGAATCGAATTTCCGGAAGCAATAGCACAGGAAAGGAGAAAAACGTACAGTCACGTGACAGGAATCTCTTATCTCTGTAAGAAATTTATCAAATATGGAAAAAGCTATTCGTTTCCAAATGCCTTCAATAGGCAGGCCTGTCAATTTTATTCCTTTATAGTTAAAAATTTTGTCAGAAAATGTGTCTGAAAGCTTCACATTGTTGAGCAGTGAATATGAGAACCACCTTAAGGTATATTTCCAAAGATACTGTTTAGAGAAGTTCATTATCACTATTAATACTACAAAACACAATGACTGTTCTACACATCCTGAGATCAATTAAGTCCAGTTCCGTCCCGGCACGAGTCTGCTGAAAAGAAATTAAACTCGGAATCAGACATCTTGTAACTGTACGATGCCGATCTCTACGATGGACATGTTAAATTTCTGTTTTGATGTTGTTAAACTCGCACCGGCTCGTGACGCACATTTATACTTCTCGAGAAAATCATATTCATTGAAAATGGCTCATATTTTATCTGCTTCGCTTAAATTCTTATATCGGGCCGATAGGCCCGATTAATTTTTTTGCCGGCCCGGCCTGTTTATTTTGTCTGTCGGCCCGGCCCGTTAAAAAAAATTTCCTAATTCTGCCGGCCCGGCCCGTTTGAAAATTCGCCTTCATTCTGCCGAGTATGGGCCTCGGGCCAAGCCCGGGCCCGTGCAGACCTCTAGTCAGATATCTCAGATTACAAATATTTCAAAGAAATTATTTTGAATAGCCATGGGAAAGTATATTTATGAAACTACATCATATATTTATTTATAGTAGGTACTACTAGTAATTAAAAGATTTTTATTAAGATTTTCAAGGTATCAATGTTTCTCTATGTAGAGCATTTTATTCATGGAACATAAGACAGCTTTTACTAAAAAATGTTTAAATATTAAATGATTTCAATTTTCTACATGATTGTAATTATTTAATTTAAATTATTTTTCAATGACGTTACATTACTTATACAGTATAGGATCCATTATCCGGCGTCCCGATATCCGGAACGCTCTAAAAACCAGAACGGTAAACGATCCAAAACCGAAACTTAGTGAAAACTTTCATTTCATAAAAATTTGCAGTTTTTTTTTTTTTTTCATATTTTATTGAAGAGTTAACATGCTTTATAAATCGAATTTTAAACTTTTTCTCATACACCTCAAGGTACCATAATATACCCTTAATTTCCTCCCCCACCCCCCTCCAAACGCGGCAAAAAATTGTAAAGTAATCGGCCTACGGATTAAAAGTGGCTATCGAAATCTACCGCCTGTTGAAATCCGAAAATGTTTATAAGAATAGTCCAAAGCCTGCCCTGATATTCAGATTTTTCTTTTTTTGTTAACCGAGATAATTAAAAAACAGAACTTAAAAAAGCGCGAACTTAAAAGCTTGGTGTCTCCCTACGATCCCACTTATGACGCTCCCGTGAAAGATAAGAATTGAATGTACGCAATCATCGGACATAAGTTCTCTTTTTGATCATTTTTATGACTTCGCATCGGCGTAACCTTTAAAAATATGGGAAAACTAACTACATCTTAATTTTCGTATTTTTCTGCTTCAAACGCTAAAATCCATTATAAAAAATTTTAATTTTAACCTTTTGAAAAAAAATATTTTCGAAACATCACTTAGAATTTGAATGCATTTTCCGTGATCGAAAACTGTTGGCAAGCTCCGACCTTTGACGTCATCTAAAGGCGCACCTACAATTCGGCCAATTAGGAGAATGAGAGAAACGTTCGTTTTACCGTTTTCAGCTGCGTCCATCGAACAGTAGAAAAGCAGAGATTCGGAATCGGATAAGACAGAAAGGTGGTACGGCGCTTGCGCCATATTTTTTTTTTTCCTTTGGAAAGGGAGGGGGGGGGGGGGGCGCTTTCGTGGGATTTTTTTTAAATATCAAATTTGTTTACAAAATAGGGGAGGGTGGGTTAATGGAATATTACAGCAATTATGCATTTCTTTATCTCCGCGAATTTGCAGAAATCTGCATTTTAAGTGTTGATAATTTTGCCTCTTATATTTTTCTGTCCGCTTTCCATGCGATAAATTTGTAAACAAAACAAAAATAAATAAAAAGTCAACTTTCAATATATTCCCCTCCCTCCCTCCCCAATTATTGGATGAAGATGCAGTTCAAGTTTGTTTCAATATAGATAATAATGATCCACTTAGTCATCAGATGACATACAGTGAAATTTGTGAAATGATGACTAAAGATGCATCTGATGATCGTAGTGATGATGATGACAAGAAGGAGGAGGTAGAAAAAATATCTAATGAACAAATGATATTTTACATTCAACAATTAATTCAAGGCACGGAACAAAATAAGTTATTTCCATGAACAACAAATAATGTCCTTATATAAAATTCAAGACCAGATTGTAAAAGAGAAACGTTACAAGCAGCCAACTTTAAAAGGATTTTTCCAAAAAACTAATTCCCAAGCATCTGCATCTGAACCCCAAAACTAAATTTTATTTTTGATCTTGTTCATTTGTAAGTTTTATTATAATTTAAAATTATTACTTAACTTTTTTTTTTTTTTTTTTGTAAATAAAAATTAATTAAACTTTTCCTTAATTGTGTTTTATTGAATTAATTCAACAAATGTGTAATACAGTATTTTTAATATTATTTATGCTAACCAGTATTTCATATTTATGTACATTAGAAAATATTTGTGGTAGTGTTCCGAATTACGGAAAAACCCCTTATCCGGAATGCCTCAGGTACCAAGGATTCCGGATAACAGATCCTATACTGTATATCCAACGATGTTTATTTTTATCAATAAATATGATTGTATATGTAATAGGAAAACTTATTCAAAAAAACCTGATTTAAACAAAAAAAACTGGGTTTTTTGGTTTTTTTGAAAAAAAAAAACTGGTTTTTTACCAACCCTGAATCACATAAAATAACTTAAAAGCAGCTATTTATAAAAGTTTTGGTGTTATTACATTTTGGTAAGTAAATTTAAAAATTAAATTTGATTACTTAGGTTTGCAGTTAAGTCAAAATATTTTATGCTTTATAAACAGGGTTGGCTTTTTACCGGTAAAAACTGGTTTTTACCAGGACATGGTAAAAACCTGGGGAAAAGTGGTAAAAACCTAAAGATACAATAAACTCTACTAGTCATTAAACTTTATTTTAATTCTGTGCTAAAAACTTGATGTGTTTATATAATATATAGGGTAGATGTGCCAGTAATGGACACCCTTCCAGTAATGGACACCCCTTGATGGTTTTGGTTCATAAAAAAATAACTAATAAATATTTAGCTTTAATTATTTTTTTTATAATACCCCCTTGCATGTTTTATAAAACTGAGTTATTGTTTACACTTTTAATCAAACCAATCAAGAAGCAGAAAATAATGTTTCAAAGTTTCACTGTTTTTCTGTGAAAATCTTAATGAAGAGGCTAAGAGTTGGCTTCGTTTAATTAATTTATATATTATTTATTTTCTTGCAAAATTTGAATGTTTTTGTTTGAGTAGCAATAGGAAACTTAGAATATTATATACTAACGGCCATTTACTAAATTTCATTTATTTTTAAGGTTTTAAGAGGGGGTGTCCATTACTGGGATAGTTAATTAGTCATTTTCCAGTAATGGACACCCCATGTAGACATTGCTAAAAATGCAATTTCAGTAACGTTTATAGTGCATAAAATATTTTGACTTAACTACAAACCTATATAATCAAATTTAATTTTTAAATTATACTTATCAAAATGTAATAACACCAAAACTTTTATAAATAGCTGCTTTTAAGTTATTTTATGTGATTAATAAAATTTCAATATTTTATTTATTTATTTTTTTATGTAGTACATATATATATACCTCACATATTTTATAATCTGGCAATCAAACCAGCCAGAAAGCAGAAAAATACAGTTTAAGAGCACAGTCAGAGAGGGGCTCATAGGGCTTAATCCCTCTCCGTTTAAATAAAAACAATTAAGTTACAGAAGCAATTAAAAATCCATTTTCTGTCTTAAATGTTTCCTTGTTAAAAAAAAAATGCAATACTATTAATGAAAGTTATAGGTAATATTCATGAAACTAGTAAATCTGCAGATCAGTGGCCTCAAACATCAGTTCTACAGTTTTATTTTGGAATTATTTTATTTAGTATTTAAAATATTCAACTCACAATATCATTTCTTTCATATTTGTAATATTAATTATTATAAATGATATATCAAGTAATCTCTGGAAGATTATTAAAAATAGTGGCCCAAAACTAAACATTAATATTCCAAAACTTTTTTATTATTATTATTATTACCTTTTAAATCCACCACTGTTTCAATAATTTGATAGCTGTAATTGTCTGATATTTAGTATTTTAAATTATCCATCTAAAATAATTAAAACATCGATCTTCTGATAATTACAATAATTGATGCAAACAGTAAATGATTATCACAAATATTTTATTAATTACTGGTATCTTAATTGTTAAATTTATTTAAAATAACTATTTTGTTTCATTAGTATGTATTCATTAAATTCTGGTTCTAAATACAGTCATAAAAACAATTATATTTATTACTTTTTATGGGGTGTCCATTACTGGAACAGAGGGTGTCCACTACTGGGCCAGAGGGTGTCCATTACTGGGCTTTTGGGTGTTTTGATATATTTCTGTTAATTAAAATTAAATTTCTATTCATATGGGGAAATGAGGCTATAAGAATGGTTAAATATTGTTGATAGATTAATATAATATTGAAAAAACTAAAATATAATAATTATAGCTATTAATAAAAAAATAATTTTTAAAGCAATTCCTTAAGGGTGTCCATTACTGGCACATCTACCCTATGTAAAGATATGGGAAATAAACAATTAGTTCCCTAAAGCTATTGATACAGCACTTTAACCATACAGAATTTACTATATTTTCTATTCTCCATCTATAAATAGAACAACAACAACAACATGTGTTTACTATCTGTCTCACAAAGCAGGTTTCCATTCTACTTGTACTCTTATAATTTCCCAGAAGTTTCTTTAAAACAAAACATGTAAAAGCCAAAGTTTGGTGAAAAGCGTTAAATAACAAAGAAAAAAATCCCAAATTCATATATTTAATGGTGAATCTTAACCCCATACCTTGTACTTCACCCATAGAGTGAATTTTTTCGAACTTTTCACATATCCACAGCAAATTAAGAAATAGACTTGGTGTACAGAAAGCTGTAAAGCTTGTATTTTGTTATAATGCTAAAAGGCTCCAAAGACATACCTATATTGGTAAAATGCATCTACTAACATTTGTTCAAACTATAGGGTCACCCGGGGTAATTCCTGGTCAAAAAGCATCAACATCTAATTATTATAAAAACTATTAAAGGTATTGGTCCCAATTTTTTTGTGGAATAAGCCCCCTCTGATGGCTATAATATAAAATGCTTACTTAAATATATATTCACTTATAATTAAAATAATTTGAATTTTTAAATGACCAAGAATTACCCCAGAAATGGGGTAATTCCTGGTCACTTCTGGGGTAATTATCGGTCACCATCCTTTTACATGTACATAAAGTGGTACAGTTAATTTTTTTATGACTGAGTAATAAAATAAGTAGAATCAATCTTTTAAAAGTTTTGCCCATCTCATAATTGTGGAATAATAAACATAGACTTTGTTTTGGACATAAATACACAGTTATTTGATCTGCAAAAGACTCTTGTACATTTTACAAAACATTAATTAGCCAAAGAATTTTTATGCATTGTTACAACATTTATAAGCAGTATTTATTACCTCATTAGTATCCATTGTGAATGGATTTATTAATAACTTGCAAATTTATTGGTCCATAAAAAATAACTGAATGTTTGTTATCAATTTTATTTTGCCAACTGAAGTTTTTGGCTCCCTTTTCAAGAAAATTTCAATACAGACCTTTAATATAATATAACAGCATAGTAATTAGGTTCCTCTATTGCATTATGTATATTTTTATGCACCATTTTGGCATTTTGCAATGTATTTCTGCGTAAATTGTTCAATCATAGAGTGTGTCTTATTCTCTGAGCACTTACTGTTTTCTTCTTTTAAAAATGTTTAATATAGTACAGGAAAATTTTATCTTTTTTAAAGACTGTGATATGTCATTAGTGGAAATAAAATAATTAAAACTCCAAGAATGACAATGGTCTGTTTTAAAATGTGTAAAAATCAAGATCAATGTTTTGCAGAAATTTGAGTAGCAGTTTTGAATATAATTTTTTTTAAATATTTAATTTCAACTAAATGAATAATTAAGGCATATATTTCAAAGCAAATGATTTAAAGTATCTTTGACATTTTTTACAGTTTCATAAATTGTTATTTTTGTAACAAAAGTGAAAATGATCAAGAATTACCTCAGAAACTCAGTGACCAGGAATCACCATGGGTGACTACTTTATTAAGAACTACAATTAACTAAAATGTAGTGAACAGTTAATTCACAGTGCAGTGTGGTTAATTCTCAAATTTTTGCAACAATTAAAATCACTAAATATGACAATAAAAAGGAATTAAATGATGATAAAAATACTGACCAGGAATTACCCCAGTGACCCAGATATACCCCAGATACATGGGGCAATATTTGACCAACTACTGTAAATTATTTAAAATAGTATAAAAAATTTCAAGACTATTTTTTACTAGCTAAAGTAGTTGGTAATTAAACCAAAAAGAAAGTAAAGAAAAATACTTAAAATTTGAGTTGTGACAAAGATCTTTGTAAAAATGTATCATAACTAAGGCCAATGTTGTTTTACAGAAATTTAACAAGCCATTTAAAAAATATTTTTTTTTTCAAAATAAATAAACAATAAATTCATAATTAATTAATAAATTCCAATGAGGATAGTTCAGAGTACTGCTATGATTTTTTTCATTTTGGTGAAGCGTTTTTAAAACATAAAAAGGAGTGTGACCAGGAATTACCCCAGAAACTTGCTGACCAGGAATTACCCCAGGCGACCCTATTATGTGACAATATTTGTAAGCTTTTGGTTTTTATTAAAATGATTAAGGTTTTTAAGTGTGAAAAATGTGTATTTATAATTTTCTTTTACTTTTGCTTTAAGTAAAAATTAGTAAACTAGTCTCTATTTAGATAAATACTATAATAAATATTGTAATGTTTATTCTCATAATAGTTATAATAATTTTTAGGCTTAATAATGATATATGTACAATAATTGTATCTTTAGAATTTTGAATTCTTGTAGGAGGAAATCACGGGTGAAAGTTATCCGGTTTTTATATATTTCTTAAAAACCACTATTTTTGTATAACTATATATTTTACTTACCAAATCAGAAACTAAATTAGGTGAATATTGTTATACAGAATTATGGTATTAAATATCCGGGAAACTTTAAAATTGGGAAAATGAAAAATTGGTAGATAAATTTTCATGATAAAAGTGACAAAAACAGTCAAACTAATAAGTTTTTTCATAGGTTGTAAAAACCCTGGTAAAAACATGTTTTTCCAAAGACGGTAAAATACCATGGTAAAAACCGGTTTAAACCATCAGACGGTAAATACCATCCAACCCTATTTATAAACATTACTGAAATTGCATTTTTAGCAATGTCTACATGGGGTGTCCATTTACTGGAAAATGACTAATTAACCATCCCAGTAATGGACACCCCTCTCTTACAACCTTACAAATAAATGAAATTTTGTAAATGGCCGTTAGTATATAAAATTCTAAGTTTTTTATTGCTACTCAAACAAAAACATTCAAATTTTGCTAGAAAATAAATAATATATAAATTAATTAAACGAAGCCAGCTCTTAGCCTCTTCATTGAGATTTTCACAGAAAAACAGCGAAACATTATTTTCTGCTTCCTGATTGGTTTGATTAAAAATGTCAACAATAACCCAGTTTTATAAAACATGCAAGGGGGATTATAAAAAAAATAATTAAAGTTAAATATTTATTAGTTATTTTTTTATTAACCAAAAACATCAAGGGATGTCCATTAGTGGCACATCTACCTTATATATTATAACCATTATTATTTGAAATTGATATTTGAAAAAAAAGTATGAATTGTAACCTAATGAATGTTTCTCAACGTTAACTGTTGCATTGAAGAAAAGAAAATATTGCATAGCTTAACACATTTCTCTGCATTTAATAATAACATTAGAGTTCATTTCAAATGTATATTTGGATTATAAAACTATTATTATGTATTACATTTTCAATCATCACTTCTAAATTAAATACATTTTTTCTTTTCTTCATCTTTTTGATTTTGATAATCTTCATCAAAATTCCCAAACACGCTAAAAATGTGGAATTTTCACAGGAGTAGGTAAACGAATGAAAAATTTATGCTGTAAAAAATGAATTTTTTATTATCCATTAGAGTTAACGTTACCGAAAACAGAATAAAATGCCGGGGAAAGTTCCACAAGTGGTGCGTCGACAATTGCCCATTTGATTGAGCGCTGCTCGGCATTAATTGTATTCTTGCAACTTGTTTTTCAGACGATTATAAAATAAAATTTCTATTTTTGTAACATATTTTAGTATTTTTCTTTTTTTAAATATATTTAATTCATTATTTTATGATGTATGCAATTTAGCAGTTTACTGTGGGATATGAAGATAAAATTTACAAAATTATTAAAATAGGGGGAAAATGTCGTTTTCTTTTGTTTGTTTGTTTCAGATATATTTTGTATAATTTATTTTGGTAAAATTAAAAGGAGAATTCAAATATTTTCGTAAACGCCTAATAAATATGCAAGCATTTCATGATAAATAACAGCTCTCGTACTTCCTACATTTGAAACCAATACCACAAAGTTGACATCTCTATTGTTTGATGCCAAATTGGCGGTATACTCGCTTATGGAAATTTAGATAAACTGTCATTTATATTATTATTAGAACTAAAACTGTTTGTTAAAAAAAACAAAACAGAAACCAGAGTATTAATCATCCTTCGTATCAACTTCGCGAAATACAAATCACTCATGACAAAAATGGTGATAACATTGGAATATTCATTGTGGTATTTATTAAAAGTAAACATTAATCACTTACCTGTAATTTGTGAAGTTAAAACGACGCAAAATAAAACCTGAAAAAAACAAAAACAAGCAATATTAAAAGAACGACTCACACACATCGCCATATTTCACTACAGACAAAATGTTGCCATGTAGAAAAGCATAGAGTATGAAACTTTTGGCAAGGTCGCTGTTAATGGACAATTTTTCTTCTTTGGGCTCAAAATATTGAAAAATTGCTCAATTTGAAACACAATTTATGCTTTTTCAGAATTCATTTATTTTTTTTTACTCTGTTTCTGAAATGAAATGCGAATGAAATAAAAAAAAATGCGCTTGCGTGATATTTTAACAGTGCTTTGACCTGATCCATTCACTGTTATTGTGAAATTTTGTTTTTACTGTTTATGCTGTATGCATTTTATGTAGCATCCCATAGGATAAGGTTTTTTGGTCGGAGTAGGTTGGTGCGTTTTGGCAACAGCTCCGATATTTACTTTGCTGTGGTGGTCGTTTGTTGGTTTTTGCGTGTGAAGAGTGCACGCTTTCCTACTTCCTTCAAGGGAAGGGTTTCTTTTACCTTCAGGTTGTATTATATTTTTGTTATTTAGTTTAATTGAGCTTTTGGCTAGCTCTTTCGTGGTTTTTCCCTTGCTAAGTGTTTGTATTTCTGTGTTGTTTTTTTCATGTCGTATAACTGCTGAGTTGTTTCAATGTCGGGGTCTCCCCAAACTCAAGTGGTCGAAAATACTGCGGCCGCACGTAGTAACGAGAAGGTGGATAATGTTGACATGAAAGATGAGGAAGGCTTTTCGCAGAATAGTGCTATATTATATCGCAAAAACAAATCTCAAGTCGAAATTTTCCATGAAGCTAATGAAGCGGGTATAGCGGGAGTTTCCATAATCTTTTCTGCTGACACGGGTGTTATTCCGAAAGCCCACCCGAAAGCCTTACGCGACGCCATTGCTGCGCAAGTTAACAATCACGTGGGAATTGATACTGTTCGGCTGTCTCGGCAAGGGAAGCTCACTTTGTACACTCATGATGCGGTCACGGCGGTCCAAGCTTTAAACATCAAAACTCTTCTGGGTATCCCGGTCTCAGCCATGTTGTTAACCGACAACATTACCTCAAGATTTCTTCTGCACAACATGGATCCTCAAGTGAATTGCAATGACATAGCGGAGGAGCTGGAATACTCTGGCATCCCGGTTCTGGAGGTGCGACGATTCGTACGTAAAGACACTGGCCCCACTGCGACCGTCCTAGTGACGAAGTTGGGTTGCACTATACCCGAGGTTGTCAGAATGTGGTACCAGGTGTACAAAATCTCCCTTTTCATTGATAGACCTAGGCAGTGCTCAAACTGTTGGAAATTTACACACGGCGCCCGCGTTTGCCGCAGCAACCGGGTATGTAGCCAGTGCGCTGCTTCTCACACAGGTCCTTGTACGGCTGATTCCCCGGTTTGCGCCAATTGCAAAGGAAGTCACTGCGTCACGGATAAAGCCTGTCCCAATTACATCCAGGAAACCAGATTTTTGAAGTTCAAAAGTGAAAACCACCTGTCATTCAGTGAGGCTCGGAAACAATTTCCGGCCAGTGTTTATGCTAAGACTGAATCATACGCCCACGTTGCCTCTGCTTCCCCACCCCCGCCCGCCGACTACGTTACAAAAATTGACCTCCAAGCCATGCTTCAAGGCTTCGCCGAAAACATAGCTGCCATGATGCAGTCGGTCCTGGAAGCCCAGGCCATCAACTGCCAAAATATGTTGACTACTATCACCTCGTCGGTTGTCGGGGCCCTGCGGGACGCTCTTGTCCCAAGTGCTCCCCCCCTCTCACAGAGCCCTGTTGGAAAACAGCAGCGGCCTGCAACTCCTCCGGCTCATCTGCCGTCACGCAACAAAAATAGCAAAAAATTGTGTACAGCCATGCCCATCCTGTCCCCTCTCCAACTGCCAAGTATGGACTGTTCCTCGGGGGATGTCTGGATTTTGGATGACCCCTCCTCTTTGCTTAACAAGTCTGATCCTGGCGCCTCCATCACCTAGTGTGGTTGAGGTAGGTTTCTTTTTCCTTTTTGTTCCCTCTTGGGGTGTTTTTAGTGCTTGTTTTTCTGCAAGCATGTTCGCGTTGCTGTTTGTTGTTTTTTTTGTCTTGTCCTGCCATGTCTTCTCGGTGTTGGGTTGGTTTTACGAGCCATTCTCGTGTTCGGTTTCTGCTGCCGGGTCCCTGGGCTGGGGTTCATGGGACCCTGGCTGTCTGGGTCCTGTTTGGCCTTTTCTCCGCGTTTTTCTTTTATGCTCAACTTGTTAGTTCAGTGGAATTGTCGGAGTGTCCGGGCCAATGGTCATTGGCTCCGCTCCCCTACCTTCGCCCAGGCTCGTATCATCTGCCTTCAGGAAACTTTCCTTCCCCCATCGGATGTGTTTGTGCTCCCGGGCATGAACGTGTTCCGTAAGGACCGTTTGGCTGCCCGTGGTGGCGGCCTTGTGACGGCCGTTCAGGCCTCTTTGGCTGCTCTCCTTGTGCCTCTGCCTCCCTGTCCACAGCCTGAGTTCGAGGTCTTGGCGGTTAAAGTCTGGCTAAATCGCTCCTGGATCTTGTTGTTGAATGTCTACTCCCCTTCGGGCATCTTTCCAGAGGAGTGGCTGTCTGGCGTCATCGATACGTGCGACTCACCGATCATTCTGTTGGGCGACTTCAACATAAACATGCTGGCTCGTGACCCTCCACTCCCTCCTAGAGCTCGTCAGCTGTTGGATTGGTCCGCCACTCAGGAGATCTGTTTCTTGAACATGGACTCACCAACTCGCTCTGCTCCCAATGGTCCTTCCTCCCTGTTGGACTTGACTTTGTTATCTCCTTCCCTTCATAGGGACTTGCACTTTTATGTTCACCCCGACAATTTTGACTCTGATCATCATCCTATTTGCATCTTCTCCAACAGCATGATCACCCCGACCGGGCCTAGCCTGACGTCGGTAAATTGGTCTAGGGCAAGCGCCTGCCTCAATGAGCTATTGAATGCCCCGGATCCCTCCTATGCAAAGTTTGAACGTTTGTGCCAGCAGGCAATTAACTCTCACCGGGTGGTCCGGCGTGCCCAGGCGCGCTCGTTCCCCCCTTGGTGGGATGCCACTTGTCAATTTCTCCTGCGTCAGAAGCGGAGGTTCCTGAAGTGGGCCCGCTCGACCTGTTCTAGAGATCACTGGAATAACTACAAGCTGTTCGCTGCAAAGCTTCGGAGACACATTAAACTTGTGTCCCGCCAATATTGGGACAAGATCTGTCGTAATAGTTGCACGAGTGGTAGCATCTTCAAGATCCTGAAGCGCCTCGCGAATCGAGAGTCTCCACACGGCGGCAACGTGCTGTGTAACCCACATACAATTGTTTCTGCACATCTCCAGTCCGAGGCGTTTTTGCGCCACTTCCAACAATTGGACGCCTTTGAGCCACTGCCCTTTGACCTCAGCGATGGCGACTGCGCCTTGGATGCCCGCTTTTCTTTGGAGGAGCTGTCGCATGCGCTTAAATGCACTAGACCTACTTCCCCTGGTGCTGACGGTATCTCCGTTCGTCTTTTGCAAAACCTGCACTCTGGCAATCGGCAAAAGCTCCTTTCGATGTATAACGCTTCTTTTGAGAGTTCAACACTTCCTGACTCCTGGAAGTTGGCTACCATCATCCCGATTCGTAAGCCGGGCAAACCAGCTAAGCATACAAGTTCGTATAGACCAATAGCACTGACTTCAGTCTGCGTCAAGGTAATGGAGAGGATGATCCTCCGTCGCCTCCTGGTCTGGACAGGCAGGCGAAATATTTTCCCTCCCAGCCAATTTGGTTTTCTTCCCTTTAGGGACTGTACTACGGCCCTGTGCACTCTTGTTGACCATGTGCGCCGTGCACGGGAGCTCAACCAGTTCGTGGCTGCCGTGTGCTTGGACATCAAGGCTGCCTATGACTCGATTTGGATCGATAATCTTATCTACAAGTTGGCGTCCTTGGGCATTCGCGGACGTATGGGTCGTTGGATTGCAGAGTTTCTCACGGACCGTCGGATCCAGATTAGGTGGAGGTCGGCCACTTCTGGGGTGGGCCCTTGTCGTCTTGGTGTCCCCCAGGGGAGTGTGCTCTCCCCCCTCCTCTTTCTGTTTTACTTGACTGATATCGTGGAGATCCTGGAAGACGGCATCTATCTCATAGTCTATGCCGACGACATTATTGTGTACGCCATCGGCCCCAACGAGGGTCGCGCTCGGGACAAGTTAAACAATGCACTCCAGAGGATAGGCACGTGGTGCGCGGCTAACAAGTTGAGAATCTCTCCTGAAAAGTGCTTGGCCATCAACTTCTCGCGGCGCCGCGACCCGGGTGTCCCTCCGATAGTTGCTGGGCGGGAGGTCCCGTGGAGCGCCTCTGTGAAAATTTTGGGAATTTGGATCAGCCGCACCCTCAACTTTCGCCAACATTTCTCGATGATCCGTGTTAAAGCTCTTCGCCGTCTCAACTACATCAAGGCTGTGGCAAGCCATTCTAGAGGCGTGGCTAGCACCCACTTGTTGCGGATTGTCAACGCTCTCGTGAGAAGCCTCATCGAGTATGGAAGTGCGCTCTTCTTCGACTGCAATAAGACTGCCATGACGACTCTGGAGAGAATCTATTATGCTGCTCTTCGCACCGCTACCGGTCTCCCTTTGTGTACTCCTATCCCGATCCTCCGCCGTGAAGCTGGCGAGACCACTATCCAAAGCCGGCTCCTGTTCCTGGCCAAGACCTTCCTCTTAAGGCAGCTCGCCATGCCCCCAGGCCTCGCACTCAGCGACTCTCTCAGATCTCCTCTGCCTGTTGGACCTGGTTCCAAATGGTCTCGCCTCTGCGACGAGTTGACTGTCTCATATGGCTTCGATTCATCTCAGATAATGCGTTTCATCTGGCCTCCTCTTCCTCAGCACCTGTCCCTCCACATCATCACTGAGGGTCTCCCCTTTCAGGACACATCTCTCCCGGACCGAGTGCTGGTTGGCGAGTGGGCCCGCTGGCGCGAGGCCCACCGCTCCTGTGCTGTTTTATCTTCAGATGCCTCCAAAGATGATGCGAAGACGTCGGTGGCGGCAGTTGATGCTGACTCTAACCTCGCAGTTGCTGCCTTGATCCCGCATTATAACTCCATCTTTACTGCGGAGGCGATTGCCCTGTGGATGGCCGTTACTCATCTGCTCCCTGTCAACAGAATAGTCTTCCTTTTGACAGACAGCCTGTCAGTCCTGCGTGCCCTCCAGGCCTACTCTCTTCGTTCGCCCAAGGTTATTCTCCACCTGATCCATAGTATTTCATTCAGATGTGACATGGGGTACTCCATCACCTTGGTCTGGTGTCCCGCTCACAAGGGCATCATCCCGAATGAGAGGGCTGATTCTTTGGCTAGAAATGGTCCATTTCTTTGCCAGCCTATTCCATGGATTTCCCCGGAGGACCTACGTTCCCACCTCAAGAAGAACTGGCTCACTGAGAACGACTATTTGTGGCTCAACAGTGACTATGCGCCCTCCCATCCTCACCTTTCAACAGACCGGTCTTATTCTCTGTGGACTCCGTCCCGGGCCACAGACGTCCTCATTGCCCGATGGAGGGCTGGGATGATCCTCACTCGCAAGCGTCTATTCCGTATGAACCGAGTCTTCTCCCCACTTTGCAGGCATTGTTTCGAGCCAGACACCCCGGAACATGTGCTGCTTCACTGCATATATCTCAACGGCCCTCGTCGTCAGCTCTTTTTCACCCTCAAACTACCCGCCTCCCCAAGCTATAGCGACGTCATGTTGGCCGCCCTTTCTTCTCCCCATGGAGTTACTGCGCTCATCCGTTTCTCCCGTCTGGCTCTCCCGCACTTGCTTTGATGTTCCCTTGTTCTGCCTGTTTGTGATCCCGCTTCCTTGACCTTACTGTCTTTGATATGCATCTCGCACTCCTGCTTCTCGCATGTTCCTTCCGTCCTTTCCCATCACTGGACTTCCGAGACATAAGCCTCCCTTTCGGGTTGTAGCACAGGTCTCAGTATGCACCAACCAACCAACCAACCAACCAAGCATCCCATATATCAAAAACGTCTCATTTGTATAAAGGTTTCATTTTCGTACTTGTTTTTATTTGTGACAAACTGATCAAGATGATGTCTAGATCCGTTCGTGCTGAAACTCGTAGTCGAGCCAAAGATGATATTAAGCGTGTTATGCAAGCGATCGATAAAGTTAGAAAATGGTATATTACAGTTTGTTTATTTTATTTATATACTTTACCATGAGTACAATACTCATAATAAAATTTGGCTTAGATGTATTATAATCCCGCATCCGACATCTTGGATTTTTTCTTGCATGAAAAGCCCTTTTTCACCAAGTAGTAAATGTCGCCAATGATTAAATATTATTGATAGATTAATATAATATTGAAAAAACTGGAGTATAATAGTTATAACTATTAATTAAATAACAATTTTTAATTCACGCCAAGAAAAAAAATCCAAGGTGGCGGATGCGGGATTATAATACATCTGTTCCTTTTTTTAATTTGTATTTGTATTAATTTTAAAAAATGTATGGTATTGAATAACCTATCATAAAATAATGACTTAAAACTTTAGTGTCAAATTTTTTAAAACGTGAAAATATTTTTATCAATATTCTTCTCTTTATATATTTTCCATACTATTAATACAGACTAGCCAAATCTCCTGATTTTGGCAAGAGACTCCTGGCTTTTACATGTTTTCAAAACACCTGATTTTTGATATATTTTCACTGATTTTCTTGCATATTTTTCAATATTCTATTATTTCATTCTCAAATGTATAATACTGTGATTAAAGGATAAAAGTTCCAAATAGGGCATTTTCTTTAATGTTTCATCACTGATGAAACATTAAAGAAAATACTGATGATCAGTATTTTATTCTATAAGCTATACGCTTAGATTGATTATAAGAAATGAAATTTTAAAACTATGTGACTGTTACCAAGGTCACATTTATTATAAATAGTTTTCTCAATTAGGAATTATTTAAGACTTTCCCATTGCTTTATGTATATATTGGGAAACTAATTTTCCTGTGTTATTTATATTTAATTTAAAAACGAGTTTAAGCATCCTAAATGCCATTAACTTAGCTTATTTTTACAAGTAACAAGAGTAATATTTTTTTTTTTGTTGTTCAAATAAGAGTGATATACTTATACTTCCAAATTTCCTTTAGAAGTTAGAGTGATATACTTGAATTTCTTCTATGATAATAAGATACTGTTTAAAATTACCCTTGTACTAAACATTTTTGCATTTAAAATATATAATATTATTATAATTAGTATTCATCAAAAAAATTATCCTGATTTCTGAAATTAAATCTAATGATTTTTGTCTTCTAGAATTTCAAGTCTGTTAATGTGAAAAAAAAAAAAAAAAAATCTTCTTATATGTCTAGGTAAATTAGAAAATCTGAGGCCTCTTTGCATTTATAAGTTTGTTTTGTTTTCTGGAGGGTAAAGGTTACTGTACAGAAATATCGATCTATAGTCTGTATATCAATTTCAACAGTACAAGACCTATTATCCAGAATCCTCGGGACCGAAGGCTTTCTGCATTACAAGTCCTCCTGAAATTCGTGTTTTTTTCTGTGATTCTTTGACCAAATTTGCATTTTTTCTGCGATTCTTTGACAAAATTTGCATTTTTTTTCTATGATCCTTTGATGAAATTTGCATTTTTTTCTATGATCCATTGATGAAATTTGCATTTTTTTCACAATCCTTTGAAGCCTTTTATCGCTATCCTTTGACGAAATTCATGATTTTTCTGCGATTCTTTGACGAAATTAGCATTTTTTTTGCAATTGTTTGACGAAGTTCATGTTTTTTCTGCGATCTTTTGACGAAATTCACATTTTTTCTGCAATACTTTGACAAAATTTGCATTTTGTCTGCGATTCTTTGACAAAATTAGCAGGTTTTTTCTTACAATCCTTTGACGAAATTAGCATTTTTTTTTTTTTTTACAATCCTTTGACGAAATTAGCAGGGGGTTTTTTCTGCGATCCTTAACGAAATTTGTGTTTTTTCTGCGATTCCTCAACGCAGTTCACGTTTTTCGCAATCTTTTCACGAATTTTGTGTTTTTTCGTGATCCTTTGACGAAATTCACGTTTTTCTGGAATCTCTTGCCGAAATTGACGATTTTTTCAGACATTCACAGATTTTTTTGCCGACCATTTGTCAAAATTTGTGATATTTGCAAATTTGTCCAAAATATTCAGGCTAAAAACCAATTTTTTTTTTTTTTTGTTTCATGACCGAATGCTTAAATTTTCAGAAAATTGGGAACAGAATCATCCCTGGTGAAATATCTGATGATTTTTGCTTTAGTGAATCTTAATATAAATTAATTTTAAACTAAAACTTAAGAGAAAAATAATTTTTTTCTAATTTCGAAGGCGGGGGGGGGGGCTGCCAGTCCCCTGCCACTGAAGTAACATATTTTAGTGATTACACATTGAAACACAATGGATTGAAAAAAGAATTAAAAATCCATAAAAATTTCGAAAAATTCCAAAATTTTAGTAAAAATTTACAAATTTAGAAAATTTTTAACAATTTTTTTGGAATTCCGCATAATGGGTCCTAAACTGTATATATTTTCAAAAAATCATGGTACTTTGTTGTAGCAGCCCCTGAGGATGAATCACCAAGTGACAGAGATTTTATAGCGAAGTGTTAGGTTGTTATAGCTCGTCAAATGGTTTAAAGTCCTAAAGAAACATTCATGTATTTATATGATATAGTCATAATGCTTTCTAGTTGATGTTCCAGGATATATATCATATTAAAAGCAATTACAAAAATACGGACAATTTAATTAAATAGTTAAAAAGCACATAAAAAACATATAAACATTTTGAACTTTTTCAGAGTTTCTCTTTAATATTTAGTAATGTAAATAATCACAAAACATAGGTAACATAACTCAACTTGCAGTTGAGATCATGTGCCTCAGACAAACACGGAGATGCATAATTGAGTCGGGTTAAAATAATAAAATCTGGTGGGAGGGAACTTAGTAAACCATGCTTCCAGGAAAATACGGCTTTTGTATACAATTTAAAATTACCCATCTCCATGTTTAATTGTTTGTGGCACATGCTCTCAACTGCAAGTTGAATTATGTTATCTTAAATGATTTTGTGTTTATTTACATTTTCTGAAGAAGAGCTTTGAAAAAGTTTGAAACGTTTAATGTTTTTTAAAATGATTTTTATGTGCTTTTTAGCTATATTTAATTAAATTGTCTATACTTTTGTAATTGTTTTTAATTAATTATGAACAGGTGTAATATCTTTTTTCTCTTTAAATATATATCATATGTTGCTTTTTTTTTAATTGCATACATTTTTTTTCTTAAATTAACTGTATTTATTTTTATAAATATGGAAACAATCTTTGATTTATCTAGCACTGAGATGGGTGCAATCCCATTTTTTTTTCAAAAGTTAGCACTTTTACCCAACAAACAACTATGCAAAAATGACCATAATATGAAAGTTTATAGAAATACAGTTTAAAAGTTATGGGAAAAGAAAGAAGCCTCTTTGTTGGAAATTGATTTAGATTGCTTTGATAATACCATTTGTAACTGCTGCTTTAACCACTTCATCATCTGACTCGAGATAACTCGGGGCTAAAAGCACTGTTTCCCCATATCTGTCGCCGGTGAAGTGGTTAAGGCTTATGTACTTTTGGGCAGAGGGATTAACACCTGTAAAATGGTGTAAGAAATATTGGTTAAAATGCACAATTGGAATACTTACATGAGAGAAGTGTGTTCTCTACACCTAATATGACCAACAAAAGTTTGTTTGTATGCTAAAATAAACAACAGCTTCAGGGTACTCCTACAATAGTAAATTTTTGGAAGTATATGCCAGGAAAATGGTGAATGGTTTCTTGTTCAGATCTCAAATGGAGATGCTAGTATACTCATGGGGTAAATGTGAACATGTTGAAAATAGATCAACAACCTACATTGACTACTAGAAAGGATACAATTCAGAAGAGCTTTAGGAACAGATAACCTTATTCGCCCGGAGTCTGCCATCTTGTTTTTTTTTCTTGGTGAGGAAAACCCGTTTTCTCCAAGTAGCAATTGTCGCCAAATGGTAATTTATAGCAACTTTAGGCTTAAGCTTAAAAAACTTAAAAAATTCAGAGATTAAACATTTAAGGAAAAGCAAAAAAAAAAAGGAAGGGGGGAGGAGGAAATCCTATTAAACGAATGGCAAATACATTCATTTTAAAGCAGTAGAGTAAAACAAATATTCAATTTTAAAAGTAATAAAAAAACAATGCAAATGGAACAGAAATCAGCACGTGAATCGTTACTAGTAATAATAATAAAAAATAAATAAAAATAGGGAGGGGGGGGTGGAGAATTCATAATGAGTAAATGGTAAATACATTAATTTTAAAAGAGTGGAGTAAATCAAATATTGTTTTTAAATGCATTATTACAGCAAAAAAAAAAAAATTAAATTTAACCATCAAAATATACAGATACAGAGATTAAATAAATATGGCAGCCTTGAGCCTTCTCCAGGCGATTACTCATGGGAATGAAAAAATTTGTTTTATATAATATAAATTGAAAATTATTTTAAATGATTTATAATTTATAAATATCAAAATGAATAAAAAATGTATATTTCAAAAAGATAAATTATTTTTAAAAACCTGGTTTAAAAAATCAAATGGTTCCACATGCCAGCCCTTACACAAAATTTTAACACTTGTTAAAAAAAAAGGATAATATAAACCAAATAAAAACACATTTTCACACAACACAGTTTGAAAAAATACAACCTGGTCAACACATGTAGATCAACAATTCGGAGGAAAAAAACTGCCACCGCACAAGCCAAGCTTCAAGAATGAAGTGAGATGTTCAAAATCGCAGACGCGGTGACGTTGAAAAATCTAGGGTTGCCAGAACACTACAATCATTGGAAGTCCATCAGGAAAAAAACATTGCCCGCGGAAAATCACAAAAAAAAAAAAAAAAAATGGCAGCCATCTCTGGGCGAATACGGCATCATAACCGAGCTTTAAAAAAGCAGATTACAAACACTTTACTGCAAAACTACAATTTTCTTGATCCAGCTATGGATGTTCACAAGTGTATAATCTTAAAAAACATTTTGAGCCAAGTTTATATGCATACTTCTGTTTCTTCCTAAATTGTGGTTCTTAATTAGGTTAGAAGGTAAAGTTCCATAATCAGGTTTATAGTGAAGATTTGTGTCATACATGAGCAATATGACTTCAAGTGTACAGTGATGGAACAGCTGCTCCAATTGCGCCAAATCGATAATGCTGTACATTTCTGCGCCGAAATGATCATTTTTCAACAAAATTGCGCCCAACTGCGCCAATTCAATAATAATTCTTGAGCCAAATCAGTCATTTTCCACCCAAATTTTGCCAAAAGATTGCGAAAACCATGCGAATTTGGTCAAAAGATCGCGTAAAACACGCGATGATTGTCAAACGATCACGGAAAAAAATGTGAATTTTAACAAAGGATCGCTAATTTCTTCAAAGAACGAACAAAGCGTGGTCAAAAGATCACGAAAAACGTGATTTCGTTAAAAGATCGCGAATAAAATGCAAATTTCGTCAGAAGATCGCGAAAAACATGCAAATTTTGTCGAAAGATGGCGAAAAACACACGAATTTCGTCAAAGGATCACAAAAAAAAAACGTGAATTTTGCCGAAGGATAGCTAACTTTGTCCAAAAACAAACAAAACACGGTCAAAAGATCGTGAAAAAACGCTACTTAAAATATAGCGAAAAAGCCCTGCAAATTTCATCAAAAGGTCACAAAAAACATGCAAATTTTTTCAAAAGATCGTGAAAAACACACGAATTTTGTCAAAGGATCATGAAAAAAATGTGAATTTTGTCAAAAGATCGCTAATTATGTCATAAACGAACAAAAAAGGGGTCAAAAGGTTGTGAAAAAAACACGAATTTCGTTAAAAGATCTCGGGGGAAAAAACTGCAATTTCATCAAAATGTCGCAAAAAACTGCACATTTTGTCAAAAGATCGCAAAAAAACGCAAATTTCGTCAAAAGATAGCGAAAAACATGCTGATTTCAACAAAGGATCCGAATAACATGAATTTGGTCAAACGATTGCGAACAATACGCAAATTTGGTCACAAGATTGCGAACAATACGCATATTTGGTCAAAAGATCGCGAAAAACATGCAAATTTCGTCAAAGGATTGCGAAAAAACGCGAATTTTTTGAAATAGTCACGGAAAACGCGAATTTCGTCAAAGAATCGCAGGAAAAACGCTAATTTCATTAGAGAATCGCAGGAAAAACGCGAATTTCGTAAAAGAATTGCAGAAGAAACGCAAATTTCGTCAAAGAATTGCAAAAAAAAAACATGAATTTCGTCAAAGAATACCAAAATGACATTTTGATGCTCCAAAATAGTTATTTTCTGTTCCAAAGTGGCTTTTTGCTGCCCCAAAATAGTTATTTTCTGCTCCAAAATGAGCGTTTTTGCTGCTCCAAAATGAGGCCGCAGCTGTTCCATCACTGAGTGTATGAGAATTAAAACATATTTCCTGCATTGAAGTTAATAATAATGCACCAAACTAGGCTTGTTAAAATACACTAATTGGCTAATATTGATTTGATTATAAAACTTTTTCCAGTTTAGACATAACCATATTTTCTTCTGCATCTCAATCACAACCTGATTTTCACCTAAACCTACATGACCCGGGCTTTGGGTCCTGAGTTTGGGAAACCTGAAAATCACTTTAGCCAATTTTTAAAGTGCCTGTATTAGGATTCATTTGCAAACTGAATAAATTTAACAAACATACAGTTGTACATAATAATCTTTTAAACTAGTACATACAAGTTTTGGCAAGTATCAAAAACTTAAATTCATACTATAAATATTCAAATGGCAAGTAAATAAGTGTACAGGGCCCCAAAACTAATTATATGACTTGAGCCCCAAGTTCTGTAGGTCTGTGAAGTTCTGATCTCAACTAAAAAATTAGAAAATTGAATTTTGTCATGTGTACACTTAATGTTGAATCATTTCTGCCTTTCTTTTATTAAATTAAAATGTGATAAATATTTTGCAGGGAAAAAAAGTGGGTAACCATTGGTGATACAACTATGAAAATTTACAAGTGGGTACCAGGTAATTTTTTTCTTTTTTACTTAATTGTTTAAGGTAGAGTTATTTTTAATGATATTTATGCCAAAGTTTTCCACGGATAGATTGGGGTGCTGCACCCTGCCTGCCCTTTGGTTACTGAAATAGCACCCTTCTCTTGTCTCTGAGTTTTTTAAAAAAAAGTACCTTTACAGCCTTTTCTGTTAAAAAAAGTGTATCATAGCAGCATTCGAAATCCTTGGTGGTCCGCTGGTCGAGACTACTAAAAATTCAATCGGACCACTAATTTTAAAAATTTAGTGGTCCGCAGGACCTGTCACGTTTTTCCCTCACTGACAGGTAAGCATAAATTTTCCCGTTCCTGAGAAAACTGCAACCAAACACAAACCTCAGAATTTTATTTTATTTACAAAAATAAATAAAAAATTGCATTAAAACTAGAGATTGACCGAATACCAAATAGTTGATTCGGTATTCGGTGGTTCGGCATGTAAACCGAATATTCGGCTTCGGCCAAATACTTTTAAGTATTCGGCCGAATAATTGCAGATAAGTATTTTGTTAGAAGAAGAAGAATTCTCTTTTACTTAGCAGTAGAATAGGCTAAACAATGAGTTTCAATATTATGTGCGGGGCATTCCACGTCAAATCAGGCAGTAAAATATCAATATGTAACCCACCATCACAGATTTTAATGAAACTGCGTGTGTTTGTTCTTACTATTAAGATATGATCACCAGTAATTTTTTTGGCTCCTTGGTGAAATAGTTTCTGAGAAAAAAATTGCCAAAATTTTGAAAAACTGCCGTCAGTTGGCATTCTTGATAGCTCGGTTTTCAAATGTAGCATGTCATATATATAATCATATTTCAATATCTACTCTACAAATCATCTTCAAATAATTTATGCACAATATTTAGGGTACGCAGCTTATGAAAAAAATATATTGTTACGCTTATAACATTTTAAGTGTGTCTAAAAAAATATTTAAACTTTGAAGTCGTGAATTTTTTATGAAAAATAAAGCATTAACAAAAAAAGCATTATCAACAAAAGGCGGTATTTTAATTAAATTTATTTTTTATGGGAGATATACTTAAAGGTGTCCTTTACCTGATTCTGAAATAAAAATAGTGGGATTTTG
Source organism: Maratus speciosus (assembly GCA_963932465.1). NCBI lineage: Eukaryota > Metazoa > Arthropoda > Arachnida > Araneae > Salticidae > Maratus > Maratus speciosus. Next base: position 107,339,880 of record OZ010797.1, read on the forward strand.
GGTGTTTTTAGTAGTATTTCCTATTTAAAAATATTTTGAGGTGCATTTCATATCAAATCAAGCAGAGTCATTCCATGTCAGTTCCCCTAAGCCATTTAATCACTGTCACAAATTTCAATGAAATTGGGTTTGTTTATAGCTTATTTTAAGACGTAATCACCTTTAATTTTCTTGATCCTAAGTAAAATATTTTTTAAGATAAAAAATATCAAAATTTTGAAAAAATTTTTTAAATTTTTTTAATGACAGTTCGATATTCAAAGACTACATTAAAAAAAAAAAAAAAAAAAGTCATTTCAATATAAAATCACTAAATAGGTTTCAAATAATGTATATGTGACAAATAATGTAGGCTGATTATTATTTCTTGTTTTTTATCATGTTTAAACACTAAGAGTGTCTTTTATCTTATGAATTTTTAAAATCAAGAATTTTGTCAAAAATAATGTGTTAATCAAAAATTTATTATTAATCGAAGGCAGGGTGTTATTGCTTTTTTTTAATTGTACGTAAAAATATCTTTTAAATGGTTATAAAATAAAAATAGTGAACATATGAGAAAAAATTATCAAAATTTTGGAAAAATGCCACGAGTTGCCATTAATGATTGTTCAATTTTCAAAGGCCTCATTATATATATAAAATCATATTTCAATAACTAATAAAGAAATCTTCTTCGAATAATTTAAGCAAGGTAAATAAAGTATGTAGATTATGAAAAAAATATTGCTGTAATGTTAAAAAGTATTTAAATGTGTCTAAAAATTTGTATAATCTTTGAAATCAAAAATATTTTACAAAAAATAATGAAATTATTAAAAAATCTTTATCAATCAGAGGCGGAGTTTCTATGACTAATTTTTTAATTTTAAATTGTACATAATACTATATTATAACTGGATCTGAAATAAAAATAGTGGGATTTTGGTTGGTTTTAGTAGTATTTAAATCATATTTAAAATTATCAATATTTTCAAATGTAAAACCTATCCAATGTATCATCCCTGGAAATATTTTTATTTATACATTTATTTTATTTTTCAAATTATCTTTTATGTTCGTTTCTTAAGGAAAAAAATAAATAATATTGCTTTTTAGTAAAACTTCTAGGGCGAAGAGCAATTATCCCTTTCCAAAAAAGAGAAAAATCACTAGCTCCTCACCGCCCGATAGAAATTTTCAAAATGACAGTCCTAATCTTTAAACTCATATTTGGATGTTAATATTGAAAATTTAGCATTGAGCTGCTAATATTGAAAAAAAAAAAATTCACTCTGTTGAGGAAAATTTTGACGTATTGTGCTTTAAATATATGCAAAAAATGCATAATCCATTATATTTATATTTTTCAAATAACTATATCTAAAATAATATTTAAAGCTTAATGAGTTGCACTTTTGTAACTTTATTCAGTTTCTAATGATATGTACCGTAATTTCGGGTGTATAGCCCGCAGATCAAACAATTCAGTTTGGACCCAGAAATTTTATTCAGTATTTGAAGACCAATATTTACTGTGATCTAAAAAGTTACATTTTATTTTTAAAAATTTCTGGGTCGAAACACGATTGTATGATCCGCGGGCTATACACCGGAAATTACGGTAATTTGATTTATTTCATCACAATATTGCTGAAAGATGGATTTTCAACATATATATGTGTGTATATATATCCCTGTTCTCAAACAAATTATTTAAAAATTATTCATTTATGTTTAATAAAGCATATATATATTGTTTATACACTTACAGAAAATACATATAGCAAATTTTATGATATTATGTCAATAATGTCTAAAAGTAAAGAACTTATCTAATAGTATGTAGCGAAAAATTTAACATCTGGTGTAATGACAACAAAATTTTATAATTGTTTTACTTAATTTGGATGAATGAAAAAAGCTTACATGTTTATATTTTATTGAAGTACAGGTGAAAATGTCACAAAGACATACCTCAACAACCACTGAGTATGTCACATTCACACTACAGATGATTTTTTTTTCTTTTCATCTTTCGGGTTTGATTTCAGATGGTAATGAATTAATTAGTTTTGTTAGAAGTGTCATTGCAGTCAGCATATTAGGCTCACTATTTTTTTTTATATAATTTGTTTTGATTGACTCGATGAACAACAATATTTAAAGGGACCATTTCATGACTTTTCAATTAAAAGCTGATTTATAAATTCATCATGTTGTTTAGTTATTATTATCGTCTTAAGATAATAAGTTGATATTAAAATTTTTAAATGCAGTTTATTTATTATTTGAACAGTTGAAAGTATTTTTCAATAAGAGTGCGGGCTGTTGATTTTAAGTCGGCTGTTGAGCAATGTAGTGTTGGTAAAGGAACTGGTACTATTTAATTTAATTTTTATTGCTGTAAATAATATTTGTTATTTTATTATTGTATGTATTATATTTAAGCAAGAGTAGAAATACATGATATCGTAGTCATTTTAGTACATCTTAGCATGAAAAGCTTCAATATTTATCATTAAACATTCACATTTTATGAAAATTTTGTTAAAATTGCTCATATTTTCACTATTTTTATTTTATAACTATTGAAAAGATATTTTTACGTACAATTAAAAAAAGTAATAACAGCCTGCCTTCGGTTAATAATAAATTTTTGATTAACACATTATTTTTCACAAAATTCTTGATTTTAAGAATTCACAAGATTAAACACACTCTTAGCATTTAAACATGACAAACAACAATAAATAATAATCTGCCTACATTATTTGTCACATATACATTATTTGAAACTTATTTAGTGATTTTATATTGAAATGACTATTTTTTTTATGCAGTCTTTGAATATAGATCTGCCATTAAAAACATTTTTAAAAAAATTTCAAAATTTAGATATTTTTTTTATCTTAAAAAATATTTTACTTGTAATCACCTTTAATTTCCTTGATCCTGTCTTAAAATGAGCTATAAACATACCCAGTTTCATTGAAATTTGTGACAGTGAATTAAATATCTTAGGCGAACTGACATGGAATGACTCTGCTTGATTTGATTTGAAATACGCCTCAAAATATTTTAAAATATGAAATACTACTAAAAACACCCAAAATCCCACTACTTTTATTTCAGAATCAGGTAAAGGACACCTTTAAGTATATCCCCCACAAAAAATAAATTTAATAAAAATACCGCCTTTTGTTAATAATGCTATTTTAGGTAATGCATTATTTTTCATAAAAAAATCACGACTTCAAAGATTAAACATTTTTTTAGACACAGTTAAAATGTTATATAAGCGTAACAGTATTTTTTTCATAAAATACGTACCCTATATATTATGCATAAATTATTTGAAGATGATTTGTGGAATAGATATTGAAATATGATCATATTTATGTCATGCTACATTTGAAAATCGAGCAGTCAAGAATGCCAACTGGCGGCAGTTTTTCAAAATTTTGACAATTTTTTTCTCAGAAACTATTTGACCAAGAAGTAAAAAACAATACTGGGAATCATATCTTAATAAAAGGAACAAACACACGCAGTTTCATCAAAATCTGTGATGGTGGGTTACATGCCTGCCTGAACTGACATGGAATGACCCGTGCATGAGTTCAGAGTTTAGCTGCACTACAAAAAACAAGTCAGAGGCCATTTTTAATTTTTAAAAAACTTTTTTCGTCCTAAAACAGTCTACGTAGGTGTGAAATCAGAACAACTGTCTACAACAGAGAAAAAAAAAGTAACGAAGATGCGCATCTTTCCCTTATCATTTAATTTTATTTAATTTTACATTAGTTTTTTTTTTAATTTAAATTTATTTAATGTGTATTTTCTTTAATGTACACATCAAATAAGTATATCAGAGTTCATATCTGTATATCTAAAGTGTATATTAAAGAAAATACACACATCAAATAAGTTATATCCATATGCCTATCCTATAGCTTTTATAACCACTATATCAAAATCGCTCAAATTTCTTTTCTTCATCACCACAATGTTAAAATATTAATCAAAATACAAATATTCTATCAATAATTTCACAGAAAATAGTTAAATGTACAAATTGATATGATACCTTTTGTATTTTGAAAACATACCTATTCAATATGTTTATAATTAGACTTAGACAATCAGTAAATCAGCTTAATGACTAGAGATTTACCGAATAGTTGATTCGGTATTCGGTGGTTCGGCATGTAAACCGAATATTCGGCTTCGGCCGAATACTTTTAAGTATTCGGCCGAATAATTGCAGATAAGTATTTTGTTAGAAGTAGAAGAATTCTCTTTTACTTAGCAGTAGAATAGGCTAAACAATGAGTTTCAATATTATGTGCATGAGTTCAGAGTTCAGCTGCACTACAAAAAACAAGTCAGAGGCCATTTTTAATTTAAAAAAAACTTTTTTCGTCCTAAAATAGCCTACATAGGTGTGAAATCAGAACAACTGTCTACAACAGAGAAAAAAAAGTAACAAAGATGCGCATCTTTCCCTTATCATTTAATTTTATTTAATTTTACATTAGTTTTTTTTAAATTTAAATTTATTTAATGTGTATTTTCTTTAATGTACACATCAAATAAGTATATCAGAGTTCATATCTGTATATCTAAAGTGTATATTAAAGAAAATACACACATCAAATAAGTATACCCATATGCCTATCCTACAGCTTTTATAACCACTATATCAAAATCGCTCAAATTTCTTTTCTTCATCACCACAATGTTAAAACATTAATCAAAATACAAATATTCTATCAATAATTTCACAGAAAATAGTTAAATGTACAAATTGATATGATACCTTTTGTATTTTGAAAACATACCTATTCAATATGTTTATAATTAGACTTAGACAATCAGTAAATCAGCTTAATGACAACATTGTTTCTTTGTATTTGAATGAACTTTTGTTTTTTTGACAATCCTTATCCTTAATAATACCCTGTATAGTTTAATACTTTCATAGGTTATTTTTGGGTATTGACTAGTGATAAAATAATAAAAAATAAGTGATGGGTTAATGAATTTGTGAGTGGAAAGAAGTCATTAAATTTTTTTGTGTAATTAGATTTAAGAATAAAAATGTAACTGAATAAAATTATTGAGAATTTAATTTCAATTGAAGCTTATTAAAAAAGCTAATATATGCAAAAATGCATATTAAAAAGTTTCAAGTATTCGGTTGCCAAATACCGAATACACCGGTATACACTTCGATCGAAGCTTCGGTATTCGGCAAAATTGCTGCTGCTTCGGTCAATCCCCAATCTTCATCACCACAATGTTAAACCATTAATCAAAATATAAATATGTATCAATAATTTGACAGAAAATACTTAAATGTATAAATTGATATACCTTTTGTATTTGGGAACATTCCTATTCAATACGTTTATAATTAGACAATCAGTAAATCAGCTTAATGGCAACATTGTTTCTTTTTATTTGAATGAACTTTAGTTTTTCTAACAATCCTTACCCATAATAATAGCCTGTATAGTTTAATACTTTCATAGGTTATTTTGGGTATTGACTAGTGATAAAATAATAAAAAATAAGTGATGGGTTTTTAAAAAATAAGTAATGAATTTGTGAGTGGAAAGTAGTCATAAAATTTTTTTGGTGTAATTAGATTTAAGAATAAAAATGTAACTGAATTAAATTACTGAGAATTTAATTTTAATTATAGTTTACTAAAAAAGCTAATATATGAAAAAATGTATGTTAAAAATTTTTAAGTATTCGGTTGCCGAATACCGAATATTCGGTGTACACTTTGACCGAAGCTTCGGTATTCGGTATTCGGCAAAATTGCTGCTTCGGTCAATCCCTATTAATGACAACATTGTTTCTTTGTATTTGAATGAACTTTTGTTTTTTTGACAATCCTTATCCTTAATAATACCCTGTATAGTTTAATACTTTCATAGGTTATTTTTGCGTATTGACTAGTGATAAAATAATAAAAAATAAGTGATGGGTTAATGAATTTGTGAGTGGAAAGAAGTCATTAAAATTTTTTGTGTAATTAGATTTAAGAATAAAAATGTAACTGAATAAAATTATTGAGAATTTAATTTCAATTGAAGCTTATTAAAAAAGCTAATATATGCAAAAATGCATATTAAAAAGTTTCAAGTATTCGGTTGCCGAATACCGAATACACCGGTATACACTTCGACCGAAGCTTCGGTATTCGGCAAAATTGCTGCTTCGGTCAATCCCTAATCTTCATCACCACAATGTTAAACATTAATCAAAATATAAATATGTATCAATAATTTGACACAAAATAGTTAAATGTATAAATTGATATACTTTTTGTATTTAGGAACATTCCTATCCAATACGTTTATAATTAGACAATCAGTAAATCAGCTTAATGGCAACATTGTTTCTTTGTATTTGAATGAACTTTTGTTTTTTTGACAATCCTTATCCTTAATAATACCCTGTATAGTTTAATACTTTCATAGGTTATTTTTGCGTATTGACTAGTGATAAAATAATAAAAAATAAGTGATGGGTTAATGAATTTGTGAGTGGAAAGAAGTCATTAAAATTTTTTGTGTAATTAGATTTAAGAATAAAAATGTAACTGAATAAAATTATTGAGAATTTAATTTCAATTGAAGCTTATTAAAAAAGCTAATATATGCAAAAATGCATATTAAAAAGTTTCAAGTATTCGGTTGCCGAATACCGAATACACCGGTATACACTTCGACCGAAGCTTCGGTATTCGGCAAAATTGCTGCTTCGGTCAATCCCTAATCTTCATCACCACAATGTTAAACATTAATCAAAATATAAATATGTATCAATAATTTGACACAAAATAGTTAAATGTATAAATTGATATACTTTTTGTATTTAGGAACATTCCTATCCAATACGTTTATAATTAGACAATCAGTAAATCAGCTTAATGGCAACATTGTTTCTTTTTATTTGAATGAACTTTAGTTTTTCTAACAATCCTTACCCATAATAATAACCTGTATAGTTTAATACTTTCATAGGTTATTTTGGGTATTGACTAGTGATAAAATAATAAAAAATAAGTGATGGGTTAATGAATTTGTGAGTGGAAAGTAGTCATAAAATTTTTTTGGTGTAATTAGATTTAAGAATAAAAATGTAACTGAATTAAATTACTAAGAATTTAATTTTAATTAAAGTTTACTAAAAAAGCTAATATAGGAAAAAATATATGGTAAAAAATTTTAAGTATTCGGTTGCCGAATACCGAATATTCGGTGTACACTTTGATCGAAGCTTCGGTATTCAGCAAAATTGCTGCTTCGGTCAATCCCTAATTAAAACTTAGTCAGTTGAAATAAATAATCGGAAATAAAATACATAATTCATAATTTTATAGTTTTTTTTTATGTAGGGGAGACCAGGGTACAGTGGACCACCCCTTATATTTTACTTATTTTTAAAGCTTTTCTTTTAGGCTAATTGATAAGAGCACTGGATTGATTACTTATAGCCTTCAGAACACATCGTTAGCTCAGAACCCTTTTATCCTGACTGGTTGTTTTGAGCTCCTAAAAGTAAAATTTTTCATCATCATACTTTTCTTTATTGAGTAATTAAAGGTTATGGATAAATAAGATAAAACAACTTTTTTGAAAAGGTAAAACACTGATCTTTATTAAATTTAAAAGCTTATATGCTTAAAAGAAAACTTTAATAATATTTTTATCAGTATGTATTGAACTTTTACATGGGGCACAGTGGAGCAGCCACTGCTGGGGTACAGCGGTCCACAATACTGCTCCTGGAATGAAGAATTTTCAAAATATTTAATAATTACTTATTCTCTATAAAGAAATATTGTTTTAAAATAGTTATTTAACTATAAAATAAAGTAAACAAAGAAAAATGACAATTTATTTAACCCTACAATGCATAGAGTAGCCATTTGGCACACTTTAAATTTCATGTTATTATGTTGTTCAGATTATAATGTAGCCATCTGACACTTTAGTTTTCTCCTAAATTATGGATAACAGTTCACATGTGATTTTTAAAATAAGTTTTCTTGTTCAATATAGCAGTTCTTTTTTTTTGTTGTTGTTTGTTTTTGTTTTCTTTTTTTTGGGGGGGGGGGGGGAGAAGGAGAGAAATGAAAATCATGCATTGTAGAGTTAACATATTCAGAAATATTTTGTTTTGTATTTACTGCCTTTGAAAAATATAACTGTAGCCTAATAAGTAATAGATGACCTCACTGGATTGGTTATTTATAACTTCAGAGCATAGCTCATAATAAACTATTTTAAGCATCTAATAAATTTTTCATCATCATATTTGTCTTATATTAGTTTGCTGATTTTTTTGTACTTAATTAATAACTTTTTTGCCATCACTCCTGTATCTTATATTGTTATTTTCAAAATATAATAAATTTTTTGATAATTTTTTAGTTTTATATGTTTTTTGTTTCAAAATGCTACTTGCAAATTTGTATTATTATATTATTTTGGAGGTAAAGGGGAAATAAAAAAGAATTAGATTAATTATAAATAGATTTATATTGTATTTTAGACAATAACTAATAGTGGACCACTGTATCCCAGTGGGTGGACCAGTGTATGTAAAAAAAAAAAAAAATTTGAAAGATGTATTGGAAATTATGTTCTGTGAAAATTATGAGGCATGTAGAAAGGTTTAAAGAATATTCAAAAATATTTTCAGGTAGATTGGTCTCTTCGTTAAAGAGAAAAAAAATGTTAACTGCAAAAGTGGACCACTGTACCCTGGTCTCCCCTACTGTTTATTTAATTTTTAGCAAATTATAATTTTACTTTTTATTATGCCGAAAATGTTGGGTAACTGAAAGGAAGTTTGGTTTATATTCTAGGAGAAGGGGGGTGGGGGTCATTCAAAAGGATAAAGGTACTTAATAGAATTTTATGTAGTGGGCCAGTGACAATGTCTGTGGACCAGTGACTTTTTTTAATCAATTCTACCGCTGCATAGTAAAAAACTGACTCATTGTCATGTCTTGAAAAGAGTGCCCTGCCTTTTCTATGTTAAAAGTGCCTTTAAAAATAAAGAAAATTACAAAATGCCTATTACAAAAGTTCCCTTTTTTTATCTTATATAAACTTAAGGGAAACTCTGTTACTGTGTATATTATTGTTTTTATCTGTGAATTTCAATATATATGTATTTCATTTATAAACTAAAGGCAGTTTCTTATTTCATTTCTTTGTCTTTTACACTCATCTGTATTTTAAAAAGCATGTGACTATTTTACCATTTATTATATCTTGTTCTTTATTTTTACTACAAAAAAAAAAAAAAAATATATGTATATATGGTACTTTGGCATTAAAAGGAACAGTCACAATTTTTAGTTATGGCATATATATCAGCTGATATGTATAGGTTTTTTGTTTTCACAGCATGAAAATACTCCTTGCTTTATTTTGGTTGTATGAATTTAGTGTTATAAAAGTACAAAAGCAAAGAACAGGCATGAAAGTGCATAGTCTAGCAGAACATGAACTCTTGAAAGAAGAGAAGGGAAGCAATGTGTACTATTCTAAGTTTTACTTCTTAACAAATTGAGCCAGCCATAAAGTGTATGTGTAGCAAGTACGAACTATGTAACAGGAAATGACTTGCTATCAGGGCTCGAAATTTACCAGAACAATATTCTGGTTCGTGAAATTATGGCAAATGTTGTTCCAGTTTGTGAAATTATCATAAATATCATTTTGGTTCACGCATTTTTAAAAATATATTATTACAGTTTTATATAATTTATCTTATTTCACTCTCTGTAATTTTTTTTATTATATAGAATCTTGAATGCATTTTTAAAATTATTTTTGTATGGTTAAATGTAAATTTATCTATGCTTTCAAAAAAGAGAAAAAAATCTCAGTCAACAATAATATTAAAATAGTGCTCTAGTTTGCAGATTTTTTTCATTTTGAGCCCTACTTGTTATAATAATATTCCGTATAATTCTTTATAGTATAATATCTGAATCTCATACTATGCACAAAAATATTGCTGCTATAGCAGGGTTCGTAAATATCATGATATTTTCGAAAATATCAAAAATATACGGTATTTTGGTAGGTATCCGATATTTTCGATATATATCCGATATTTTCAAAATAGTCAACTTACTTCTGATAATGAATATTTTCGAGCGTAATATAAATTAGAAACTAAAACATATTGCAATTAGCATGAAAATAGTATTCTAAAATGCATTTATCTTTTCCCTTTTTTTTTTTTTTTTTTTTTTTTTTTAACTTAGAGCAAAATTGAAGATATACTAATTGAAAACCGATACAATTTGCTTTATAGACCTATATATGTATATAAACAATAGGATTTGTTTCAAGCATCGAGAAAGTTTTATATTTTATAAAATAAAATTTTAAATACAAAATAGCTTTTTTTTTTGGAAGAATTTTAGCATAAATGTAAGCTTCTTATTTTTTCTTTCCTAATCTGTAGTGCAGTTTAGACTCAATTAAACCAAAATCAGAAGATTCTTTTCTAATAATGCTGTACATAAATGATTATCAAAATTACAGTTTATCTTTCAGTGGATGTTCTGAATTAATTGTCTCGCATAATTATTAGTTCTACATTTAAACATAAAAGTTTCAAACATAAAGCTTGAAAAAGGTATTTGTTTTCTTCTTTGCCTAAAAAAAGTCAATGAAGTTAGACAAAAGTTCTTTATCTACAGAATGGCACAGTCAATAAGTTGAAAATTTCATTTACACTTGTTTTGACTGAAGAAAATATCAAAATTATCTTGCACATTGATATTTTAAAAATAAATATCAACTATACGAAATATCAAACATCTTGATATTTTGAAAATAAATATCGAGAATTTAAAAATATCGAAAATATCAAAAATCTTGATATTTAAAAAATAAATATCAGATATATATCAATCAACCCTGAGCTATAAGAAAAAATAATTGCCTTTTATGACTTTCTTTCTGAAAGAAATTAAAAGAAGGTTTACACAGTAAAATATGGTAATATGGTTTTTACTTAAAAATATGAAGCATGAAAATACATATGATTTTAGATGTGTGAATGTGAAATATATCCTGGTAGAGGCGTTTAAATTATCTCTGTCGACAAATTATAATTATTTATTTTTTATAGCGGCCTTTGCAAGATAGAGAATTAATGGTTTTGTCAAGAGAAGGAAAAATGTTGCATGTACGGTTGGCCAAAAAAAGAGGAGATATATTTTAATCACCCAAATTGTCCCAGAAAGAATAATGGAAATAGTCATTCAACTAGAAATTATTATTTTTTTCTCTATTTATGTTAAGCAAAATGATTTAGGGGGTTTCTTTATGTTAATCAAAATTGGGAGTTTTCTGTTATACGGACACCCTTTCGCCAAGCGCAATAATTGGTGCAAAATGAAAATCGCATGAATTGAAACATTTGAAAAATAAAAGAAAAAACATTGTCAATATTAAAGGTAGCATTTTAAAAACATAACACTTGAAATTATAACTTTGTAAAAAAAGTATTTTTAATTTGAATAATAGCAAATTAAAAAGCTTTCCGAGGCTAAGTACTACTTAAATAATAATAATTCGCGTTTCACAAATAACAAATCACAATGTTTTGCATGGTTTAAAATAAAAATACTTTTCATGATCAGGGTTAAAATAATTGGCGCATTGGCATACATTTTGGCATGGTGTCCGTATAATGAAAAAGTACCCAAAATTGTACAAAACTGTACAATTTTTGAATATGAATACCCAATTTTGACAGCATATTTGTTTCCTCAATAAATTTTACCTTAAGATACCAAACGGGAAAAGATTTGGTCAAGTAATTTAGGAGTTAGAAAGATTTGAAATTTAGAACTTGTAACGCTAACTTCCTTTTTACTCATTGCAAAACAGATTGCAATATGGGTAGTTTTTAAAGTGTAATTCAAGAACTTCCTGAAATGAGCTGCAGTTTTAAATTTGAATCTTTTAGAAATAGATTTCTGTTAAAAAATTCATAGTTCATGTATTTTTCAAAAATCAATTTCAAATATGTATATTTTCAAAATTAATTTTTGAAAAAAAAAATGAATGAATACTTACGATTTTTAGTTTTGGGTTATGATGAACAGAAATAGATTTCTAGAAGCTCCAAATATACAATTCCAAAATTACAGCTCATTCTCTCTAGTAGCTTTAAAAACTACCTTTATTACAATTTGTTTTCAACGATTAAGAAGGAATTAAACTTTCAGTTCCAAACTCCTATACTATTTAACTGAATGACTTCCCATTTGATATCCTAAAATACAGAAAAAATAACTATGCTGTCAAAATTGGATGTTCGTCTTGAAAATTTTAGAGTTTGGTAGAATTTCGGTATGAAGACAACCACGTGGGCCTTTTTGTTTGACATAAATTCAAATAAAATTTCCTGTCGATTGGCTAGTTCTGTTTTTTTTTTTTTTTTTTTTTTTCTGCAACAATTTAGTGCTTAAAATGTATGGGGTGTTCTTTTTTTTATCTTTTTGTCCTGTTGTACTTTCTGGCAACATATTCACTGTTTCATATATCAAATCAGTTTTGTTCAATGTTTAACCTATTTAATATATACAAACAGAAGTAATTTTAAACGTACATAAAAGCAAAATCAATTTCTGTAATCTAATGTTTATAATCAGAAATAATTTATTTTATACACAAATAAACAAAGGGAACCTTTCATCTGTTTTGTTCTCATAGTTATTTATATAATTTATCAACAAATCCTAATTTCTTAAGTAAACCTAAATTATGCCAACAGCATTTTGACAAGTGTCAAGGCCCCTGTAAAAAAAATATATGATTATTGGTTTTCTTGTTCACTTGTTCGGTCATAGCGTCATTATTCATCATATTTTCCTGTATATTGTAATATTAATGGAGCACTGCACAGCAGCACATAGAATTGTATCTTTGGTAATTCATTTGGAAGAAGAGCAAAAAAAAAAAAAAACAATCCATTGTTTGAAGCAATTTTATCTGAGATGTAAAATTTTTGACCATCTGAAAAATACTCATAGATGAAAACAAAATCCTATCTAACATTATATATTCATACTAATTTAATGTTTTTATGTTATATTTGTAAAATAAAGCACGCATTTCTTAAAATAATGAAATATTATGTTGATAGTTTAATATTGTACCAATAATATTTCTTTTTCTTTTTTTTTCAGTTCCCACCTTGGATGCTCAGGTAAAGTTCTTGCTGTTTGCATTTTAGTACTTATGTATTATCTGGGTTGCAAATGTACACAACCAACAATATAAATTACTGTATGAAAGTATGCATTGCAAGTTTTATGCATTGTTAAATTATGCAACCATGTAACTAAATATGTGTGAGTACGAAGGTAATTTTTTTAGAGGGACTCGTATTTTTTTTCACAAAAGTAATTTCTTCTTCAAAAAATATTATTGTGAAATTCATTACATTTTTGGAAAAAATTAAATTTTGTAACAAAAAATGAAATTTAGTTACTTGAATCTAAAGTAAGCATTTATTAATATTAACTTTTTGAAGTCCTCCTAAAACTGCTACGAAAAAATCGTAGTTGCTACGATTTGACCTATAAACTACGATGCTACGAAAATCGGTCTTAAAGTACGATTTTTTGCAAAAAACACAAACGCATTTTTTGTTTCTAGTTGCGATTTTTATCCCGCACAACATATTTTTCAGGAGTGATGCTGTTGTGAAATTTCCAAATTCTCAAAGTATTCATTTCCGAAAGTTTTAAAAAATTGGCCATTAGTCAGAAAATTCGGACATTAAAAAATGCTCATGGGAATAAAAATCTGGGCTGCAAAACAAACTTCTTAACATAAAATACTCTCTTTGTGTATATTAACCATGAATGAATCGTGTTTCTGTAAATATTTACACAGGAATTCGCTTCCTTTGAAACGAGGTGCCATTTTAAGGATTTCTGGAAAGGAGGGGTGGCTGGGGGGGGGGGGTCTTTGAGGGGCAAGGTTTGAAATAGTGTGCAAAATCACATGATTTGCAATAAACTATGGCGAATTTCGACAAATGACCTTATAAAAAAAATAAATTTCGTCAATTGGTCACAGAAAAAAAAAAATTTCGTCAAAGGATCGTGGTAAAAACGTGAATTTTAGCAAAATATCACATAAAGAAAACGCGAATTTGTCAAAAGATCAGTAAGAAAATGCAAATTTCATCGAAATATCGGTAAGAAAACGCAAATTTTCACTGAAAGATCACAGAAAGAAAACACTAATTTCGTCAAAAGGATCGCGGAAAAAAACGCAAAATTCAACAAAGGATCGTGATAAAAAATGCGAATTTCATCAAAAGTTCATGGTAAAAAGTGCGGATTTCAACAAAAAATCGTGATAGAAAAATGTGAATTACGATTGTGGAAAAATTGTGAACATCCTGAAATGATCGCAGGAAAAAAATCGGGAATTTCGTCAAAATTTACTGCACTGGGTAAAAAAAAATAGAACCAGGCTCCTTCTACAAATCTATAAAAAAAAAAAAAAAAAAAAAAACGCTGCGAAACGAAAGAAACTCTAAAAATCGTATAAAAATTTTCTATATTGAGTTGAAAGACTGAAACCTTATTCCCTTTACGAATGTCAAAAGGCTGTTTAACACAAAAAACCAACTAACCAACCTCCAGATTAATTTAAATTTTGTGTGCTATGATTTCTCATTTTCAAAGGTTGGCAGGTCTGAATAAGTCATTTTTGCCTGGATTGACATCTGTTAATGCAAATTAAGTTCAAAAATATATATGTGTAAAATGTAAGTATATATGAGCAAGAGTGGGGAAACAAATCATTTTTCTCGCGAGTGTATTTTCTGACAGGGCGAGTGAATTTTTAAGTAGTCTTTGAAAAACTGAAGGCATATGCCAATTTTTTTTTTTTTTTTTTTTTGCTAGATTTTGCAACTTTCGTAATTACTGCAATATAGATGTGGTACTAAGTTCTATCCTATACTAAACTTTCCTCTTTTCTGTATATTCCTTAATTTGATAGAAAAATGAGTCATGAAAAATGCATTGTAGTAATAGTAATTTATTTTTTGTGCAGTCGTGTATGATTTTGTCATAACCCTTTTCAACTGTACATTGCATCTTGCTTGCTGGTAAAATTGGCTGCTAAGATTTTCTGAAAATTCCTCACCCCTGTATTGAAGAGTTGATCCTGGTAATGTTTGGAGCCTATTTAAGGCCTCTTCACAAAAATCCATTTCATAAAATAGGCCACAAAATGTTGTCTAACATTGGAGACCCACGTGATGAAAAATTCCAAGTTTCTCTTTTAATGTTTATTATTCTAAAATCATTTGGGAAGAATAAGTTTTAAATGTATATATTTTTTACCTTTACAAACTATACACACCAACACTTGTTTTGATTCCACAGTCTCTAAAAATATAGGGGGAATGGTTGCAAATGTATAAACTCATTCACCATTTGAAGATACATATTATTTTAAGAAATGGACTCAAGCATTAAAAGTGCTTTTAATTTAATTAAATATTTCTTCTCTACATAATATATCAGACTGCTACCTTCTATGATTTTCACTATCTTTAGAGTTTCCCCTTCAAGTTAGAAGTATGTTTTGCTTTGTACCTGAAAAATCGAATCACCTTACATTACTGTAAAACATTACAGTATGTCTGCTGAAAGGTTAATTCGATGAAATTCTCCTTGAATTGTTTGAGCACTTTAACTTCACTATTTTCTGAAGTTCCAATGCATTTTTGAGGTAATGGGGGAGGTAGGGAAGTAAGGTGTGACTTTTGACAGATCCTATATATAATGTTTTTTCTTTACCACCTATGTTGTGTCACCCATTTTCTCCATAGTCTTCCAATGTCAAATCGATTCTACTTGTACTCTTGCATTCTTGTAAGCAGAGTCAAAGAATATAGAGAAATGTTTGAATGCCACATACAAAATTTTTTTCAAATTTGCTTAAAATTTACAGTTGTAACATTTTATATTTGTTTAATTAAACTTGCATTATAATTGTAGTCTTGAATAGTCTCCTATATGTACCTATTTTCTTAATTTCCATAGACTCGCACGAAGGGCAAGGGTGCTGCCAGCGGGAGGAACAAAGAGAATATTGAAAAATCTCTGCAGAACGATAACAAGGGCTCCAATGATAAATGTGAGTGCTTTTCCTATTATATGCTTAATGGTGTTTCATAAAAGTAAGGTTTTTTGCACGAAAATTTCTGGCACATTTACAGGCTTATTTTTAAATGTAAAAGCCTAACTATTGAATTCATTTGCAATTGACTGTTGTTTTTTTTTTTTTTGTTTTTCGATAAAAAAAACCCTGCTAGTTTGAGCTATAAGCAAATTGCTGTCTCATGATGACATTTATTGAGTTGTCACATTCGGAAATTCGGCTTAAATGCCAACTTTGACAGCATTTTCTGAAAAATATTTTACCTTTATCAGAAAATGGAATAAAGTATTATTCCATCCAATAATTTCTAAATGAAATCATATGCCAATCAGATTTGCACTCAATTCTTCTCATCCTCCTAACCAGAAATTTGTTGCTTTCAATACTTTTGTTTTTCAGGCTACCAATATTTTTTCTACTCCTCTGTTACTTAGTGCTGAACTTAATTACCTGCAAGCTATTGCTGTTGATCATGGTTATTCCTCTAATATTATAGATTCTGTTTATAATAAATTGCCGAAACCTGCCCATTCTGAAAAGCATTTTAATTCTAAATCTAATACTACTTCAGTTGTTTTGTCATTTTATCCTAAAATCAGTCTACAAGTTGCTAAAATCTTAAGAAGGTTTGATTTCAATGTTATTTTTTCTCGTGTTAATAAAATCTCCTTTTCAAATCTCAAACACCCCATTGATTGTTTAGATAACTGGGGTATTTACCAAATCTCTTGCCAGTATGAACTTTCTTATATTGGTCAGACTAAATTTCGTTTAAAAGAGCATGAAGGTTATGTTAAAAATCAGGAGCTTAAGCGTTCTTCTATTGCTCAATATTATTGGTCTTTCCACCATAGGTTCAATTTTTCCTTAGCCATCATTATCCAAAAATGTTCTTCTAACCTTGATCTTGATTTTTGGTAAGCTTACCACATCATCAAAAATTGTCACTCTTTAGTCAATGACTTATCTAATACTCCTGATTTTCCAAGTATTTGGAAAGCTTTAATTTAATTTCTCCTGTTTTGGTTTCTTTTGCTTTCATTCTCTGTTAGTCTGTTGTTGCTACTTGTCCACTCAGTCGTTTCATGTTGCTTTTCTCTCATTGGTTGTTTAGGCGCGTTCGCTACCCGTATCAGGTATGTAAGCTCTCTGTCATTTTGTCCAACCTTGCTTTTTCTATTTGTAGATTCGGAACAGCTGTTTGCTGCTTTTTATGTATTATTTGTGCATTTTTAAATATTGGTTTTTTGACTTTTAACAGATATAGTCAGGGATGCAAGTGCTGCGCATATCTGCGCAGAAATACAATTGCTGCGCATGTCTGCGCCGAAATAGCGTTTTTCCTTAAATTTGCGCCAAACCTGCGCCAAAACGTAGTTAAGTACCAAAAGGAAATTTAGCACGATTTCGTCAATCCGAGAAACAAAAACAAATTCCATTTTTAACTTTTTCCAGGTGGTAAATTTCCCCCTAGAAATACATTAAAATCCGGGCCTTTATGTGATTTTTTTCTTCCTCTCTTCGACAAAAAGTTGGCGGCGGATTTGCTTGGCGTACTCTCGGTATGGGAGAGTCGGTCGCACACGCAGACTTCCCGATTTTTCTCCCGCTAAAATCTCGGAACTTCACTCCGGATGAGAGAAAGAAATCTGAAAGTTGCCAATTAAGCGATCGCCGCCAAAAAACGACACCCTCTTGACGGTGAAAAAGGAAACGTGTTGGAATTGTCTTCTGCCGGAAAGAACAATGGGATTCTCTCTACGTATCCGACGTCACACCTCTTGGCGGCGCATGTGTGGAATCCTACTAATCTTAGTCGAACAATGAGATTCTATCTGTGATTTAAAAACCAAAATCGAAGCTGCGATGTCTCTACATGGCAAGCAATCAGGTAAGTCTAATTATTTTTACAGCAAATTTAATAGTTTTATGATCTGAGTTATTAGAAAACTTTAAAAAAAATGTTCAGAGCAAGCTTAATATAATAATTTATTCAATATAACATGTAAAATAGGAGTTTGGTTAGGCTGAGAATAATATCGCAAAATAAGAATTTTACAGTATTTTCAGAAAAATAATTCACTTTAACAATAAAAAAGAAAACACCGTTCGATTTCTTTTCCTCTGCATGAAAATTCTTGCAGATTTTTATTATTTAGTCGCCGTACGCGTTGGTGTTCTGTTTTTGAGATATTCTTTTCATACTTCAGATGTTCTTTTTATTAATTTAACATAACTGTTTTCCATATTATTTTATAATTTACTGTTCGCAAAGCGTATGTACATCGTGAGCATCCATAAATAGTTAATACGGCGATTGTTATAAAGCGGCGCGATCATAATACATACGGGACCCTGAACCCTTCGCACCCATATGGATGGTGATCTTTCGGGGAAAAAAAAAAAGCCTTGCTACGTTTATATATATATATTAAAAATCTGCATGAGGGTCGTCTGCGTATTCGCGATTTTACAACTTTTTCATTTTTCTGCGCCGTTTTCATTCGAAAATTTGATGCAGTTTAATCTCTAAATGTGTTAAAATGAAAGTATAATTTTGTAAAAATGTTAAATATTTGACAAAAACAACGTTCATTTGTAGTGTTGGTGGCGACGGAAGGGGGAGGGGGGGGCTTGCGCTTTCTTCCGAGGATCCACTATTTTTCGCTTTTTTCCGATTTTTTGTCGTTTGTTTCTCGCAGGGGTGATTTGTTCCAAAAATTTAAAAATCGGTCCGAAAATTCGACATAAAAAAAATACTAATTTCAAAAAATGGCCGCCGAAAAAAAAATTCGTTAATCGTTCGCAAAAATAGTCAATTTCGAAAAGGATCGCAGAAAAAAAGCAAATTTCGTTAAAGTATCGCAAAAGAAACGTAAACTTCTTCAAAGGGCTGCGAAACAATGCAAATTTCGTCAAAGAATCGCGGAAAAACTCCGAATTTCTTCAAAAGTTCGCTGAAAAACCGCGAATTCTGTCAAAGGATCATGAGTGTAAAATGTGAATTTCATCAAAAGGTCACAAAAAAACGTGAATTTCGTCAAAGGATCGCGGAAAAACTCCGAATTTCTTCAAAAGATCGTGAAAAAACCGCGAATTTCGTCAAAAGTTTGCGGGAAAACGCGAATTCTGTCAAAGGATCATGAGGGTAAAATGCGAATTTCGTCAAAAGGTCACAGAAAAATGTGAATTTCGTCAAAGGATCGCGGAAAAAACGTGAATTTCTTCAAAAGATCTCGGAAAAACCACGAATTTCGTCAAAAGATTGCGGGAAAACGCAAATTCTGTCAAAGGATCATGAGTGTAAAATGCGAATTTCGTCAAAAGGTCACAGAAACACGTGAATTTCGTCAAAGGATCACGGAAAAACTTTGAATTTCTTCAAAAGATCGCGGAAAAACCGCGAATTTCGTCAAAAGTTTGCGGGAAAACGCGAATTCTGTCAAAGGATCGTGAGGGTAAAATGCGAATTTTCGTCAAAAGATCACAGAAAAACGCGAATTTCGTCAAAGGATCGCGAAAAAAACGCGAATTTCGTCAAAGGATAGCTAAAAAACGCGAATTTCGTCAAAGGATAGCTAAAAAACGCGAATTTAGTCAAAGGAGCGCGGTTTCATGTATAAAAAAAATTGCTAAAGAGTTGCCCAATGTAATTCCGATATCATCAATTTCTTCTTTGGCCGATGAATGGATTATACTCCTAAGTGAAAATATTTCTAGTGAAGGATCATCAACTGAAGGCTCAGACATTCAATGTTTCTGGAACTCAGTATTTTCGGTGACAAAACCAGATGGCAGTGCTAAATTCCAGCACATTCAAACTCTTATAAAAGCATTATTGTCTATACCTCATGGTAACTCTGATTGCGAAAGAGGTTTCAGTGTAAATAATCGACTATTGAGCAACCGAAGTAATCTATCTCTTCACACAATCAGTGGATTGAGAAATGTGAAATCTCATCTTGAGGACTATGATAGTGTCACTCATGTTGATTTATCGAATGATCTATTACGATCAGTTAAAAATGCTTACAAGAATTATAATCGTCGTTTAGAGACAGAGAGACAGGAAAAAGTATTAGATGAACAGAAAAAAGAAAAAGAAAATAATGAAATTAAACTGAAAGAAGAAGAAAAAGAGCTTAACTGCAGACTGGAAGCTTCCCAAAAGATGCTTGAGAATGCAGAAAATTTGATCAAAAATGGACTGAAAAGAAAGAATTTTCCCGATATAGAATCTGGGCAAGTTTTATTAAATGAATCCTCAAACAAGATTAAATGTATTCTTGAAGATTTAGAAAAAAATAGACAGGAGCAAGGGGCTCTCTCCAAGAAGAAGAAAATTTAATGCTTTCCAACTTACTTGGAATTTTTCTTTCATCATTTTCTTTTTGGTTTTTAAATTTCTCATTTTGTCTATATTTTATTGTGAATTCAACATTGGTTTGAAGTGTGCTAAATTTGTGCCTTCATGAAATAGTTTCAGTAAAAATATTCAGTTGATATTTTGGTCCAAATTTTTATTTAATGTAAAATTTAATATTTCATAATTATATTTATCAAAATTATTTTCACTGAGCTAAAATGTCATTTTTTTAATGATATAAATTGTTGGTTTATTGGTTTTAATGCTCAGTATTTTTAAATATCTGAATTAAAAACTTGGCTCTAAATAAATGAAAGGTAAAAAAGGGTGAAACATCCATATGATTACTTTTTCGTGTAATAAAAAGTTTGTCACAAACTTGTATATTGATCCATCCATTCATTCATTTAAAAGTAGCAAGTTATTTGAGAATTGTAAAGGGGAGGGAACTTTATATTGACTTATGTCATAAAATTCTTATTTGTAATTATGCTTTTCTGTGTATGAAGGAAGATTATTCACTGCATTGTATTTTAAATAAATTTAAATCTTACTGAGCAAGTTGTCCTTCCATTTTTGTTAGTTTGTTTAATTTTGAAAGTAGAAATCTGAATAATAGTGGATAATACATTCTAAAAAGGATTGGTCTGCAGTATGTTTCTAATTCAGGTTAGTTATGTTTTATTCATATACGTTTCTTTGATTAGTTAAAATTGCTCTAAAATAATATTTTTTAAACCCAAGTAAACATTTTTTTTCTTCTTGCTGCTAATTTTTCATTATTATTCTAATCAGTACCCAACTGTCGTTTAGAATGTTCAGAGTTAACAAAAAGTGTGAAGAAATTTTATCCGAGTAATTATTCTCTCAGATGTCAAAATATTCTCAAGATAGCAATCATTTTAATTTTTAGAAGTTTGTTAGCATTAGAGTTTAGATCTGTCCAAAAAACAACTGTAAATGCTAGAAAATTAGATTTTTACTGCTCCAAAAATCGATTTTACTGCTCCAAAATCGGATGTTTGCTGCTCCAAAAATGGATTTTACTGCTCCAAAATCAGGTTTTTGCTGCTCCAAAAATGGATTTTACCACTCCAAAATCAGGTTTTTGCTGCTCCAAAATCAGGTTTTTGCTGCTCCAAAAATGGATTTTACTGCTCCAAAATCAGATTTTTGCTGCTCCAAAGCTGCTCCAAAATCGCTTTAGTGCACTTTCATCCCTGGATATAGTTCATTTTCAGAGACATACAAAAGATTTCAGTTATAGTACTTTCTATGCACAATAAAAGCTAGAAGTGCATTTCCCAATATGGTATGCATTTTTATGTTTAACAAAAAATTTTGCTTGCTGTGTGATGTGTATAAATGCTATAAATCATATACAGGTATGCCTTATTTCGATTCCAAATAGCTTCAATAGTCAGGCTTACCAATTTTATGCCTTTATGTTTAAAAATGACTCAGAAAGTTTTGCGTTATTCAGCAAGAGATTTGTTAACCACCTTAAAAAAACTAACATATCTAATAATTATTTTTAAAAAAAATCCATATTGCCCATCCTGGAGACCTACTATGAATGTTTAAAGCCTGGATAATCCCCTAGCCTGTTGTGGAAGGGATGGGGGGGGGGGGGATCAGTGTCAGCTATCTCTTTTGTAGCAAGTACACCACTTTTCTTTAAAATCACCATCTATTCTTTAGGCTTTTTGTCGATACTTTTATAGAATCAAACTATTGGTCTTTCAATATGCTTCTGAAGGCTGTTTTCAAATCCAAACTCTCAACTTTCTGGCACAGTTATGAAATAAATTTCAATCTTATATGCATGAAATTTTCAGTTTATTTTATTCAGAAACAATGAAATTGAATAGCATTTTCCCTTTTCGATAAAGGCAAAGTATCTCTCAGAAAATGCTGTATAAGTTTGCTTTTTGAACTGAATTTCTGATAGCAACAGTAGACAAAGGTCTTCATGGAACAGAAATCTCTTGTAACTCAATGTAGTACATTCATCAAAAAACAAAACAAAAAAAAAGGCTGTTTGATTCCAAATAACTTCAATAATCACACTTGCCCATTTCATGTTTTTGCATGTAAAAATGGCTTTATTAATATTTCATAAAGTTTTGCATTATTGAGTGGGGGGAGATATTGTTTTGAGAAGTCACCTTAATGTTGAATTTATTTTTATTCACTTTTTCAGCCTCACCCCTTCGTCGTGACAGCAAACACATGTGCACTCGAGAATCCAGTTCAATATCCAGTGTCATGAATGAGGAATCCAGCTTAGGTAAAATTATGATGAATAATTTTGTACATTGACGTCATTGATTAATTAATTACATCACACAAATTTGGTGGGGTTTTCATCCCTCTCCCTTTGTCACAGGTTGTCACACCCTCTCTGTTGTTATGACGTCCATTTTCATAATAGTTATTTCAAGTTTTGATGAACTTTTCATCAAAACATCATAAATATCCCTTATCTCAGTTTCAGGATTAAATTCTAATACCACTTTATAAGTAATCAAAATAATTTTTTTCTGAACTTTGATAAAATTTAATCTTTATTCTTTCACTTTTATTTAACTCAACCTTGATTGTGTATGTAAAGATGAAATTTTGTAATGTATTTTAAAACCTTGATATGCCAAAATTATAAAAATCACATTTACAGGTGTGTTTCCGATGACAATGTAACATTTTAATGTTTTTTAAATATAATTGTAAATGAGTACATTAATTTTAAGATTTTTGTCTGTTAGCCAATGACAGGCAATAAATCATCAAATATTTTCTGTAATATAATTCTATGGGAGTTGAAATTACAATGGATATAATGCTACACCAGTAAATGATCGACAATATATGCCAAATGGCTACCATAAACTGTAACAATGGAACATTTTAAAGCCTGAAACGTAGGAAATAAATTATAAATAAAAAATGTGTGTTATATGTTTTTTAAATATATGCTTTTATCAATTAATAGTTTAATATTAATTCCTTTTCAATTAATTGTTGAGAAATTAATTTAGAAATTCTAAAAAGATAGTTGAAATAATGTTTCATATTTGCCCTTTTCATTGTGCTATTTTAAAATAGAAACAGAGCAAATTTTTAATAAATTCACTGGCTTGTGTTTTCTACTAAACTTTAAAAAAAAACCAGTGAATTTTTCTTAATTGAGTTTGGTGCTTGCGCCAAATTAATGTGTTGTAACAGAAATTTTGGGTCATAATTTTCAAGATGAACATAGAATATTTTTTAACTATTTTTACTTTTATACTTATTCTTTTTCTGGGATGACTTAAAGGTCTTTTTTTATTATTTATCTATTTTAAACAAATACTCATCAAGATAAATTTTTAAAAAACTATGGTTAAGAAAATGCAATAATGGTAACTTGGCAACTATCAATTTTTGGTTGGTGTTGATGTTGATTATAGCCAATGCATTATAAAAGCTGTCAATTAGTACATGATTTTATTTTAGATATGTTCTCACAATGTTTTAACCCCTCCCCCTTTTTCTGTCACATTGAGGTACACGTTGTGCCCCCTTCTTCCCACCTTCTTGAAGTGTGATGTATGATAACTTTTTTGTTGGGCCTTGGTGCTTTTTAAAGTTGTGTTGTTTCAGTCCAGGCTTGAGGAAGCTACAATAATTGCAAAGTCTCTTGTAAAACAGCTGGCAATGATGTACTCTTTTCTCTAGAACTACAGAAGAGTTGCAATGCTCCTTTTTTTTTTAACAGTTTTGGAATGATACAGTGGTCATTTTATGAATTAACATATTGCATTTTTTAGGTTGGTTTTTTGTTGAATGATTAATTTTTAGTGTATCTTCTGCTAAAACCATTGAAAAGAAAGGTATTGAAATTGGCTCAATAGTTCCTGAGAAAAAGGTACATCTATGTCAGCTGTTTTATGTTATTATTTTTGTTTGTTTGTAAAATCATGTAATTTTTGTATTTTTTATTTCTTACTAAACGACCAATTTATAGTTTATTTACTGCCAATGCTATTTTTCAAAATGCATTGAAATTGCTTCAGAATTCCCAAGATAAAAGGCTGTGCCACCTGTTTTACATGTGATTTTACGATTGTTGTTGCCCCCTTATGAAGTGAGATTTGTTGCTAAATGATGTTAACAACTATGAAAACAAAACTGATGATCTATCATGTTTCTATGTGTTAAAAAATTGCTTCTGATTACACATATTAACACATTACCGACCGGCCGTCGATTAATCGACGTTTGCTCCCCAGCGCTTACCGACCAGCTTCGGTGTTTTTTTATAAGATTTAGCCCTTAGAAATGAATGGAAAGAGTTTAAGAAAAGCGCATATATTCCCGTGCGTCAGTCTAGGCCGAAACCAAGCCGGTGTCTCGGACGATCTGGGGCTGACCGGGCATGAAAGGGCATAGTATGTTCGAAGCGCTGCCGGTCGGTAAAGTGTTAAGTAAATTACTTCTGTTTGTATGTACAGTGTAGACTATAGGTGCAGATTCCCAGTTGCCACATGGCGACTAAATTTTTTGCTTTGGCGACTAACTTTCGTCACCTGACTCGCCATGGTTATGCCCCTTTTTCACCGAATGATTTTCGGATTTTTTTTTTTCTTCAATTGCGAGATTATGTCTCCTTCATAACCATAACCATGCGATATTTACCTCTTTTCTTTTTTTCGTATTGTCCATAATTAAAAAATATGATTAAACATGGACGCCACATTTTTGCAGAATATTGTTTTCTTCTACAAAACTGCGATGTTCACAGGATCGAGAAAAAAAATGACGTTTGATGTAAGCCGCAAATATATTCAACAGCAGTGGTAACACAGTTAGCTTGCAACGCAGAAAAATTATAACCATGCGATATTTACCTCATTTCTTTTTTTCTTATTGTCCATAATTAAAAAATGATTAAACATGGACACCACATTTCCGCAGAATATTGTTTTCTTCTAAAAAACTGCGATGCTCACAGGATCGGGAAAAAAAATTACGTTTGATGTAAGTCGCAAATGTATTCAACAGCAGTAGTAACACAGTTAGCTTGCGACGCAGAAAAATTCAAGCCGAGAAAATTAGCTTTGATTGCTTAGCTTATGCATATTTTTTTAACCTGTATTTTGCCCAACTTTGTATTCTGAACTGTACATAGTTTAAAATTTATATTACGCTTAATTTATACCCAAATTAAAAGAATTTTGTGATTAAATTAAATGTACACATTTGATATATTTAGTCTATGTTTTGTTGTACATGTGTATACATTAAACAAATTATTTTTCACTTTGAATTCCTGAGTTTTTTCCCATATAAAAGTTATTGCTTTTGTGCAATTTTTTCACAATGTGGCGACTGGAATTTTTGGGTTTAGGAGCCACTGGCTCCATAAAAGTTTTGGGAATCTGCACCTATACAGTAGAGTATAATTAATCTGAAAACACTTGTAATCTGCATTACATATATTAATGTAAACAAAGAAATTTAAATCTTAAAATCCTCAATGACAACAATTTTTATAATTTTGCACCTTTGCTTTAATCTTATTTCTGATGTATGTTATCGTATATCATCTGGCATTCTTTTTTATAATTTAAACTCATACTACATATAAAAATATTTTATTTATTTAATCATTCATATGGCAAATTTTATAATAAACTAGCTGACCTGCCCAGGCCCATGATAAATCCCATTACTGGACCTTAAATAAACCTCAAATTTTTATGATTTTATATCTTTAACCTGATCTTGTATCAATTAATATTTTTTTTAATGGTAAAGAGATGAAAAAATATTTATATTTAGTGGTAAAAGTGATCGTAAGACATTTTCATATTTTCATGTAAAATCATTTCACAGTAAAAAAAAAAAAATCTGGGCCAAACTCTTTGATATTTTTATCAATTATAAATATAACGGTTTTGCAGGCCACGTAAAACATTTGTGAAGAATCTTGATATCTACTTATAAAAGAAATATGTTTTCTTCTTGTTTTTTTTTTCTTATTTTCATGTCAGGTCTTTTAATATAACAAAAAAATATATAGTGATTATCGTCCAAACTCTCTGAAATTCTAATCGGTTATAAATACAACTGTGTGTATCCAAATGTTCTTTAAAATCTCCTGAAAAAATATGCATATTAAGTAGTGAAAACATGAGGCAAAGCCGAGCGAACCATGCTGAAACACCTCACTTTTTAGCGTTTTCATTGAAAATTTCTCAGATTTTCTATTTTTTAAATATTTTTACTTATCTGAAGATTTTGAAATTTTTTTAGGTGATGTAAATCTGGTCTGCTGTTATGCTCTAAAAAGATTGTGACAAATAGAGACGTTTAGTTGCTTTTAGCATAAAGAAAAGATCATCTCTGGGAGGTGCCAATTGACATACATTCGCAATTTTTTTGAAAACCGATTACACCATTGAAAAAAAGAAGGCCTCAGCTTTAAATACATATTTTTTTTTTAATTGGTACCGCTGAAATTGAACCCTAGAGAACCATTGCTGAAAGGGAGAAAAGATCAACTGCGAAAACGACTTTTTTTGTAAGAACTTTTCAAAGGGTTAACAACCATATTTTTTCTAACTGACCGTGGTGTTTGATAGGTGAAAGTAAGAACTTTAAAAACATATAGTCTTTTTTTCTTAATTTAAACAGTATGGCCAATGAGCATTGAAACAAAATGGAAGCGTTCCTTCACCAAATTGCAAAAACACATCTCTTTTTGATGAGCTTTTAATCAATATCTCATCTAATTATAAAAAAATTGAAAATCTGAGCCTCAGGTGCATCAGAACCTTTACTTGGACTATCCTCATACTAATTTTCAGACCTCCGCACATAGTAGATTTTCCTAGCCATCGCCAACACATGGGTGCACAGACGAAGTGACAGTCTTTTATTAGTGCAGATGATCTTTTTAATAGAGTTTTCATTTTAATGAATTAGATAATATACTTAATCTCACACCTACAAATACTTACAGCTTATAGGACTGAAATAAGACCATTTATTCTGATATCAAACAGTCTCACAAATTAAAGTTAATAAGTATAAAAATTAGCAAATTCTTGTATGCATATTTAAAATACTAAGCCAACGATGTTCAAAATTCTCAAAACAAAATTTTGTGTTTCAGCAGACAATCACTACTACTTATATACTGCAAAATGTAATACAGAAACATAAACCAAATTTTTTAATGTAAACTACTATCATTATAACATTTCAAAAATATAGAAATTAATACATTATTTTAAAAATAATTTGTGCATTATTTTTATGTTTCTGCATGTAATTTGTTTATTTTTAAGCATTAACAATCTAAATTTGTCCAAAGTATGAATTTTTTTTTTTTTTTTTTTTAACAAATATTAAAGACATGACCCTGTAATCTGCAAAAAACCTCTAATCTGTAAAATTCTTAAAACCAAGCTATGCAGATTAGTGGTCCTGTTCTGTATTAAATAAACTGTATGAATATCAACCAAATTGCTTGTGTGTATGGAACAGTGAATAGGTTGCCACAGGGTTGCTTGGTTTAAACCACGCTGGTTTAAACCAAATGGGGTTTTTTTTTTAAACCATGCTGGTTTTTTTCCATCTGGTTTTTTTCTATTTTCCCTAATGTTTTCATTTATTTTACGCATTATTGAAAAATGCAAAATCCAAGTTATGCAAAAGCTACAAGCAAAGCTTTAGAAAAATGATGAATTAATAAATTTGTAAAGTGACAAAGATTTTTAATGAATCAAACTTTTCTTATAAGCTTTAAATCTACATGGCAGACTAGAAAAAAACAAGTTGTTACTTTTCTTTCTTCTTCTTCTTTTTTTTTTTTTTTTAAGCCTTTTATTTTTAAAAATAGCCAAAATGGCAGATTTGAGCTAAAAATTCACTTTTACTACTTAGATTGCTTGATTAGTTAAGATTTACTAAGAATTGCATTATGCCTCAATGATAACATAATCATAAGTAATTTTCTCCATTGGTTACTCTTTGTTCTGTATGCTAATGAATGATCGGCTGTGAAGTTTCTTTGCTGGTTTTTTGGTATTGGGTTTAGTAAGCCTTTGTTTTTCCTGCATTCTTAGATTGGGATTGGGGTTTTGCATTATGATTTTATTCTGTTACCAGCAGGGTCAGCACGGTTTAAATCAATTGGTTAAACAACTGTTTTTTTTTAGAAAAAATCTAATGTAATATTTTTTCATTTTTGTAATTTAAGTGTTTCAAATTATTGGATATAAATAATTTCTACTTTTAACATCTTATCCCTTATATACTTTTAACATCTTATTGAAAAAGAAACTCAAGATATGAAGTCGAATAAGAGGACATTGAAAAACTGGATGCTAGTGAAGCACCTGTTTACTTTTAACTAAAATATGCAATAAGATATATTTAAATCGTCTATTGCATCAAATCCACTATTTAGATCTGACAAAAAAATGGGAGAAAATCGAGATAAGGCTCACTTGAGACATAATAGAAAAAAGTCTCATAAAAATGCTTAAAAAGATATATTATTAATTTTTAGTTTGGACATTTAAAAGTAATACGTAATATAACTCAGCTTAAAAAAAAAAAGCCTGTGTATTAAGTCTGATGGCTGTTTAACTGTTTTAGTGGATGACAACTTTTATAAATCTGCTTTCCATTTTAAGATCAATGTTTTCAGTAGTCTAAAAAGCTGTTAAATAGGTATTTCTGTTCTGTTTATTTTACTGTCACCTTTTTCTTACCTAGCAGTTTCAGAGAAGTGTCAAATGGCAATACAGAATACTTCTTGAAACATGTAAAGACTCTACTGCTAAATTCAAATCATTCCAGGAATTCTTTATAAAAAGCTTTACCTTCAATAAAAGATAATAATTGTTCATGTAGTGTTCTAACAGAAAAACCAGATATTTCAGATTGCAAATATTTCAAAGAAATTTTTTTGAATAGCCATGGGAAAGTACATTATATTTATGAAACTACACCATATATTTATTTATAGAAGTAATTAAAAGATAGTTTATTAAGAATTTCAAGGTATCAATGTACTAAAAATGTTTAAATTTTAAATAATTTCAATTTTCTACATTATTGATTCCAATTATTTAATTTAAATTTTTTTTAATGAAGTTATATTACTTATATATCCAAAAATGTTTATTTTTTCAATAAATATGCATGTATATGCAATAGGAAAATATATCTAAAAAAAACCCGGTTTAAACCAAAAAAAACCTGGTTTAAACCAAAAAAAAGGGGTTTTTTTTTTTTGGTTTTTTTTTTTTTTTTTTTGAAAAGAAAAACCAGGTTTTTTACCAACCCTGGGTTGCCAGAAAGTAAACATTGCAACATTAATCCCCTTAGACAAGCAAAAGCAATGGCTATTTTTTTCTTCTGCTAAAAGTACTGTGAAGAAATGGGATTTAGAACCCATGTTTCAAAAATGTATGGTGACTCAATAAATACTATGTATATTAATCTACATTAATAAAGGGGAGTGTTTGTCTGTCTGTTTATGTTTGTTGGGGATGGCTAGATCTATTGCACATAGAGGTCTACAAATTTGTTTCTGTGTAAAGTAAGATTAGTCTCAATGCAATGCTATCAGATTTTCGATTTTTTGTTTTTCTATACCAAAGGCATTTTGAGCCAGTCATAAATGCAATCTATATTCATTCTTTTACTACAATATAACAAATTTTGTCCTCTTGGCAATTTTTCACAAGTTTTTTAAATAAAGTCATTTTTCAAACAAGAACGAGGGCTTATTAAACAATTTCTATTTGGTTTCTTAACCACCCAATCTTATATTTTATATCAATGTATGGATCAAATATCAAACAATAGAATGTCGTTTTAAAAAAATAATTTAAAAAATGTTTATTCTGATTTTTGATGAGATTAACACATTGCAAGTTTAAAGGAGATCCCATGAAGTTTTTTGACTTGCTTTATAAGAAAAAATGTTTGCTATGGTAACAAACATAAGAAACAACACAGAAAGAGTTTGTGAACATATATCATAAAATAACATGGAAAGATATTTTCAGGGTTTTTTTTTTTTTTTTTTTTTTTTTTTTTTTTTTGCAAAGGCATTTTTAAGGATGGGTTTTTTTCATGCTATTAACAATTACATATTTTAATAAAATAATTTTTTATTACTATTGTTGCTATATTAAAATTTTCATGGTTTTTTTTTTTTTTTTTTTTTTTTTTTGCAAAGACATTTTTGTGAAGTTTTTTTTTTTTAATTTTGCACATTAACGAAGTGCCCATGGTATAGTGATTGCCATGTTGAAGATCACAATTGATCATATTTGTTGATCAGAAAAATTGCCATTATAATGCCAAAGGTAGTAGGGCTCAAACCACTAGATTCATTTGAATATTATAATTTATTTAAGGTAATTTTAAGTATATTTAAGATAGTCCCAACTAATGGAAGGCAGGTCTGCTAGTATTAATTACTTCTAAATTTACATTTCAGGATTCAATGATGTGAGTCAAGATTCGAGAGTTGCTAGTGATGATGCCACTAATTTAAGCATGGAAAATAGCAGTGATGCACAATTTCCTGACAGTCAGCCTGGTAAGTTTGTTAATAACATCATTTTATGATAAAGAAAAGAATGTTTTGAAACTCATTATCTTGCATTACTCATAGGATTTGAAATAGGACTTGCATCTTAGGATTGATTATCCATCTTTTGTCCAAATTTTAGAAGGGATTTTAAAAACTGTCTATATTTATCATGTAGCAAGATAATTCACAAGAAATAACATTTTTCATTACATCTATTCAAAAGAGCTGTGGAATGGAAAAACTTTAAAAGAATTACATTAAGCTTACATGGTACTCGCTTATGGATGTTACTGCAATAGTGGTATTCATCCGTTATTGATATATTGTTCCTTTAACTTGTTTTGCAGCAATCAGTACGATGTTGCTATGACAACCGGGGGTTGGCAAAACCCCAGGGTTTTATCAGGTTTTTTCAAGAATGTGGTATTTTCCCACTTTTTTTTATTATGATTTTGAAGTTTCTTTCAGGTTTTTTTTTTTTTTTTTTTTTTTTTTTTTTCAAGGTTTTGAGGCTTTTTCCAGGTTTTCTTTTTGTTGTTATTTTGTAAGAGAATGCATAGGATGGTTTAAAAAAATAAATATTAACCTTTTATTAATATTAAAAAAAGTTTTGAATTTTGTAATTCTTTTAAAAACATTTTATGATTCAGTTGAAAGGAAATTTTGAAAAGCAAAAATAATTATTCTAAAATTTTGCTTGTTTGCCTTTTAAAAATAACAATTGGATTTAAATAGTCAAATATTTAGTTATGTTTTATTAGATATTTCTAATTTAATAGAATTCCTCCAAATGTTTTGAATTATTGTCCTATTACTAATTAGTAGTATTTTGTTGTTAAATTATTCAGATATTTTCTTATTTGATTTGTTAATTAATTATATGTGGTGGTAAATACTAGAATTGTTCATATAAGTTATTCTTATATCCACATTTATTTATTTTAAATTGTTATTTATAAATATCTTTGTTTGTTTTAAAATATATATATAATGTACTTTAATTAAGTCTAACTTTCTTTATATAGTTGTAGAATTATTATTATTATTATTATTATTTTTTTTTTTTTATGTTATTAGTTTATTAAAAAAGTCAAAACATCTTTATTATTAAAGAATAATTTCAATCAGAATGATTTACATTTACATGCTTATTTTTAAATTTATGAAAAAAAAAATATTATGGATAGACAATTTTCAAGAATCCATTAATAAAGAATTTGTTGTCTTATTACCCTTAATCATGTGTTTCTTCTTGTCATCCTGGGATTGAGGATAAGAAGAAAGCAGTAGTTTATGGAGGGAGTTCATCTTATTCTATGCGACAAACAGGTGATACAATAATTCACATCCCACCTCTTCAAAAGACCCCCCCCCCCCCCCCAAATCTCCTTAAATGTAAAATAAGTTTTGACTATAGGGTTGCTAGGTTTTTGTTTCCTCAAGAAAAGGAAGATTTTTATTGATATAAGCTAGTTTGGAGCCTTATCACACTACCGCCATCTTCCACGTCCTACTAAACTGTATTGACAGAACAAATAATATCTTCTTTTGTAAAATTTCCATAAAAATAATTCATTAATAGTTATAATTATTGTTTTTAGATTGTATTTGCATTATATTATTTTCACTAACTAATTTTGCCACCATATTTCCTATTATGAATCGAAAATTAACTGTGGCAGTAGAAATAAATTGACAATCCTAAAATTCAGTAATGGTTAGAAAAATTTTACCAATGGACATCCAAAAAAAATTGGTATTTAGAATCAAAGTGAGGTATTTCAACAACAAATTAAAAATACATACATTAAGATAAGGAGACAATAAAATAAATATCAGTCTTAGTTCCCGTCATCATACCGGTGAATTACTGTGCAAGTGTGGCACAAAAATGGTGTGTTCCACATTAAGGTTTTTGAATTAAAGTGTGAAATGTTTGAAGCAAATTGTAAATGTAAACTGAGAAATTACACCAGGGGCAGACTGGCATAGTTTGGCCCACCCCGCTGGACTTATGCAGTGGCCCACCAATTGACAACCCCATTGTTAAAATGTTTCAGTACTGATTATCAACACTCTATGAAGATGACTTAACTCGAATTCGAGACATATTAGAATCTTTGTAATAGTTTATTTTCAATTGGTAGTAATTTCATCGTGAAAAAAAAAATATTGTGTGTGAGTGTGTGTGTGTGGGGGGGGGGGGGGGGTGAGGGAGGAGGGTTAACTTGCTTAATTTTTATTTATATTTTGAATATGTAATCTTTAAACAATGAAAAGGTATACACGTAATAAATGAAAAGTTTGAAATTTCTTATGGGAACTCTGTTCAGATATTTTCATTCTTTGTGTTTCAAAAAATTCTTTGGTCCAATAGTGGGTCCGTAGTAGTATTCGTAGAAATAATGACGAAAGCAGTAGAAACGTATAAGAAGGCAAAGGAAAGTAAATTAAAGGCTATGCAATATATATGCAGGCAGATAAAAGACCACAAGATGATTCAACGGTGGGAACAATACATAGGGAAAGGTGAGAACTTGCAGAGCAACATGAAATTAATTTTTAACACGTGTGGTCGCAATTTTATCCTCATCGCAGATAGTTAAAAGCCAACGTTCATGACAGGGACCTCAAAATGTGGGCCATTGACAAATCATTAGAGCTTGGAATTCCCGGATTCACAGCTGGCTCACACTTCATGAAGAATTTCAAACAGGCACATAAAATAACAAGTCAAATGGTGACACAAATAGTAACAAAAAGAGATTTGTTTCCGGAAGTGTCTTTGGAACCTGTGATCGACGAATTCCGGGAAAACATGAAAAAAATGTTTGACCAGCGAAAGTGTCCACTTTTCAACGCCCTGAACACCGATCAAAGTGGCTTCCAATATGAGATTGTATCTAACAGAACTCTCTGTATGAAGGGATCTAAAGATGCGGATGCATCGGTAATCAGTAAAAACAAAATGACTCATTCTTGTACCGTGCAAATGTGTATTAACGTCACTGGAAAATTTGTGGGACCTAATTGTAACACAGGAATGTCAGGGGGAATTTGGTCCAAAGTTTAGAAAATGTGCAAAGAATATCATACTCAAATTTGCTCATTACATGCTCCAAGTCAGGAAAGAGCACTAAACTAATAACTGCAACATACTTCAATAAACTAAAAGAATCGATTGGTGATCAGGAAACAATCATGGTGCTGGATAGTTGGAGTGGCCAAACGGATGTACATTTATCCATTGGGAAATTTGGATTCAATGTGGATCCTGTTTTTCTCCCACCGGACACGACAAAATTTCTTCAACTGTTAGACATATATTTCTTTCAAAAGTACAAGTACTTAATAAAGAGATTAATGAAATATTCAAAATCTCACCAGAGTGTTTGTGGAAATGTCAATATGACCACTAGAGAAAGCATAATAAAATTGCATAAGTTGGTCAATAACCAACCTTCTCCTTTTCACCCAACTTCGATGACATGCCTTTCAAAAGGCTTTAATTAGAGACACGGATCCCGTCTTTCGATCGGTTAAGCATGCTTTAACTTAACACATGTGACAACTGCAAAACACCCCCTTTCAATGTGTGAATCTGGTGCTGGAAACACTCATGCTTCAGCCATTTCTATTCAGAAATGCACTAACAACCTTGAAATTACTTTTTCCATGAAGCATAAACTGTCTTCTCTGTAATCCATCAACTCTCTTTTCTACCACACAGAGTGTCTTTCCTGCATAGCTAGTGACTTGGAGCAATCAATAAATGACAGAAATACATCGGCCTATAACTCTTCACCAGTTGCATTCGGATGGGTAGTTGTATACAATTCCTTGATCCCCATGGTAAGAGCTTTCCAACGACATCACTCTCGATGAAATCCCGATCTGGTAGTTGGGGACCTTCCCTAGTAAGACGATATTATAAACGTCTGCCTTAAATATCTCTGATGGTGACCCGACAATATTTCTTGCCTCATGTTGAGAATATTCATCACATCAACGTTTCGCTACAGATATTCTTTTTTCTGGTAGAAAACTCTCAATTTCAAAGGAGTACTCCTTTTCTATTAGTTGCTTCAGAAGATATTCCGAAAATTTAGAAGCATTTTTCAGAACCATATCAAAATTATTTCATTTGTGTAGCAGATTGGATTTCATGGTTTGAATTTTGTTAGCAGTTAGTCCAGGCCTGCAGATATTTCAATGTGGACATAGATATATTGAATAGGTCACTGAAAATGGTTGCTATTAATTTATACTGAAACTTGTATCAATTATCAATCACTGATGTTGATGAAAAAGATACATGTGATGGGAAACCGCCCATTTCGTTGATATCTTGTAAGCACCTAAGCAATGTTAAAAATTTATGTTCAACTTTAAAAGATTCTGAAGACTCGTTAAACATGCTATTAAGTGCTCGATCCTTACTCTGCCACCTAGTTTGGGGCTGCCACAGGCTAATATTTTTAAATTCTATTTCGCGCCACTTTTTCAAAACAAGAATCTTTTACATACGTTTTGACAACATTTGCAAGAGAAATATACTGCAAAATGTATTTTTTTTAAATTATGAGGCGAACACAAAATAAAAATAGTCGCCTTTAGCAGCTCTGCTAGTAGCGTTTCATTTTTGTAATCGCTGAGGAAGTTTATTTCCACCTACAGACTCCTTATTCACTGAAGTCCATACTTTCATTCGCTTATATGACTCCGCTCTAAACACGGTTGTAGCTTGCATTACGTCAAGAAGTCCGTTGTCAAATTGCAACCTTCTGTTGCATCTGTCAGGACCAAATTTAGCACATGTGTGTGCATATTAATGTACATGCTATATATTTGGTTTATCCTTTTTTGAGTTGTGCCTGCAGTCCTTTATATCGCCACTCCAACTCATATTTGCTGTACCATCAAGGAAGTGCCAGCTATTTGTAAAGGAAGCAGTTTAAACTTTTTAGGTTCTTTCAGTTGGAGATAGAGGGCTTCCGCTGTTGTTTTGGAGGAATCAAACAATTTTAAAAGCCTAACCTTCACCTTATCATGAAGCTGCAATCTTGTGCAAAATCTACTTCTATACTGAATGAACCTGACTGTTTTACATCATTGTCAATGTTTATTTGGATCTGAATGGCGATATGAGCAATTAACTTATTTATAAATGACTTGGACAGGAATGTAATAAACTAACCTCTTCCATGCCGTTTAGGATTTTTATTTTGTTCTTCTTTCTGCTCTATTCTAGCAAGCCTTCTTCATAATTTTTAAAGATCTTCCTTCCTGGCTTCTTTTGATAGCCTGTGCTACATGACCTTACAAAATTTTATTATATTTAGTAGACAAAATGAGTAATTTGTAGAGAACTTACAAAGATTGCTAACAGGAGAGGGAAAGGAGAAATTAAAAGTAATCCGATCAACAAAAAAAAAAAAAGCTTCACGCGAAAAAAAATGAAAAGAATAATTGAGTTTCATAATTGTTTTTTTTTTTAAGTTTTATTGAAAAGAAAAAACCTCAAAAAATTTATTATTATTTTGGTAAACCCTGTGATCGCGGGGCAGCGGGGTCGGCCAGTCCGCCCTTGAATTACACAAAAATATTAAAAGTCAGATATTTGTGGGGAAAAACAGGAGAAATCATCATACGGGTACTGACACCAGAATTTTGGTTTAAAAAAAATCGGTTTATTATGTGTGTGAAATATAGCTTTTTCTTATTTAAAAATAAATTTGTTTTCAAATTCCGGTGTCAGTCATTAATTTCAACACTTTTGCAATGGAATTGCTTTGCCCCTGAAAGGGTTATGCCGTTTTACAAATGCAACTTTAGCCTTCCTATTCTTATTAGATAACAAACGTGTTTTTGCTGGTCGTCTTCCATGTAAACCATAGAGGTTTAGACGTTGTTTGACTGATGAAACTTGTATGTCTATGCCGTAATTTTCTTTCAATTAATTTTTTATTATTACAGCGGACTTACGACAATCACTTGTAGATATCAGTTTTATAATATAGTCAATATTTCAAGTTGTTTTCTGTGGATGGCCACTTTGAGGCTTATTTTTGATATATTTCTGTTTATTAAAAACTTTATTCCATGTAATAACAAGTTGCCAAGACACATTAAAAGAACGAGCTAGTTCTGCTTGCAGTCCACCTTTCTTAAGGGCATTTACAGAGGCTTTTCTAGAATCACTTCAATATTTTTTTTACTTTTCGGCATTCCTGATCCTTAAAAATAATCACAATAAGTCAATAAAAACACTAATCGAAGCTATAACACCACTGACACCTTCAACAATTAAATGCAAACTAATTGTCAAAATACTTTTAAGCTAAGGCAGAGTCATATTTCTTTGGTGGCGCCGAATGTAAACAAACAAGTTGAAACTTGATACATTTAAATAACTGCAGTCACAGTGTTCTCAATTATAGGGAATATATTTTCTTTTACATTTTTATATTAACTAAAATAAGAGAGAATATAAGGTTGTCAAAATACTTTTGAGCGCTACTGTATGTACAATAGAATATCTTTATACTGCAAACCTAAAAACGAGAG
The DNA here is from genome assembly GCA_963932465.1 of Maratus speciosus. NCBI lineage: Eukaryota > Metazoa > Arthropoda > Arachnida > Araneae > Salticidae > Maratus > Maratus speciosus. The sequence goes on from OZ010797.1 coordinate 107,377,651, forward strand.
ATTATACATTATATAGATTGCCTTATATAGACCTTTTCACACATCATTAAAATTTACCTTGTAAACATACAAAATATACCTGAAACATATCAATATACATTTGAAGATCTTTATATTGCATTTCTTGGGACTGTAAGTTGTGCAGATTCATATATTGTTGCATAATATAGATCTTTTCATGCATTGTTAAATTACTTTATAAGCATGATTCAGATATGCATAGACCAAATCATTATATTGCTCATTTCCAAAAAATTTTATTTAATAATAGTAATTTTTTAATTAAAAAACTAAATTGAGGAGATAAAGAGGAAGCAATGTCTAAAACTTAGTACTCTAGAGAGTAGCAATATTTCTACTATGTGGATTACAGGCATTTCTTAACTGCAATATTCATTGTTCAATCTAAGAAGTTGTGTCATATAGAAAATTGTAAAGTTTCCCCGAGGTTTAAAAAAGAGCAGGTGTTGCTGCCTCAAAAAAGGCAATTTTAGATTTGTAAGGGCACTTGTTAAATTCGTAAGGGCACACTTTAGATTTGTAAGAGCACATTTTAGATTCTTATGGGCCCATTTTAGAGTTTTTGGGGCACTTTTTGATTTTTAAATGCAATTTTAATATTTAAAAGTCAGGCAACTCTTTTCAAGACACAGGAAGTCACATTTTGCTATGTAAGCAAATTTTTCAATGCAAAAGGAGTAAAGGTGCAATTTTTTTGACTGGGGCAAGAAGGGCGCAATTTTTTTGTCCAAAAGGCAAGAAGGGTGTTATTTTTTTGGATGAGGGGGCAAGCAGGTATGAGGGACACCCTGTATATATATATATATATATACAGGGTGTCCATAATTAAACGACCCTACTTTAGAGTTGTCTATAGACAAAAACTATTGTTCATAAAATTGTGAAATTCTGTAAAAGACATAATAAAGGGATGGGAAATTGTTTAAGCTAAAAAAAAAAATCCAAATTTCGCCAACAGAGAGCGATTTTTAATAAATTAAACATTTAGCATTACGAAATTTTAGAAATTTTTTTATTAACGTAACCTGATTCTAAAGACAGCATTTCACGCCATGTTTTTAGCATTTTCCTGAACACACTTTGGTCAACTGTGGAACATGCTATCTTATGATTCCAGATGGTATATGAAAATGATCACTGTTATGCGGAACATGTTTGGTTATCACAAAATTTGTTAAACTATCGCAAATGTATGCTAAATGCGTAATTTGTTTAAAAATGGACTCCTAATTTTTTTTTTTTTTCGCTCAAACAAATTTCCATATCTTTATTATGTCGTCCACAAAATTGCACAACATTCTGAACAATAGTTTCATCTGTAGCGAACTTTAAAATAGGGTCTTTTAATTATTGGCACACTGTAAATAAAATTTCTAAACTATTGCAATGTGTAATTTATTAAAAATCGCGTTCTGGTGGTGAAATTTTGAACTTTTTTTTTTTTTTAATTGCTTAAACAAATTCCCATCCCTTTATTATGTCTTTCAGAAAATTTCACAACTTCATGAACAATAGTTTTTTGTCTGTAGACAACTTTAAATTAGGGTCATTTAATTATGGACAACCTGTATATACCCCTGTCACACAGTAGCATATTTTGTTGACCCCACACCCCTTCTCTTCAAATGTTGCTTAATTAAATGATGCTACCTTATGGAGAGCGATTTCTCTTCCTCATATTTATAAAGATCCTTAAAATTTTGACATTGTTTTTTAAATATTTTTCTTTTTTCCAGTGAGTTCCATCCATGTGAAGCAAGAAGAGTTAAGCGAAGACAGTTGTGAGCCGCCTCTTAAGAAAAGTCGAATGGACAGTGACCTGAAGGATTAAATATCGTTCTTAATATGAATCAATTTGTTTTTGCTTATGTACAAAGTTTCTGTAAAACATCATAAAATCAAGTTAGATAAGTGGAACTGCGATAACTCATTACCTGGATAACTCAACTACCTCGGTAACTTGATTTTTCCCTCACATTGTTGGTACTGTGCAACTAGCTGATAAAGATGTGTTACATGCATGGATGCCTTGCAAAAGAAAAAAAATCCAGGCAGTGCACAAGATTTTGGAACAAATGTGTCTGTAGTTTGCTGCCTAAGCTGTGCTTTTAAAATGGAGACTATAAACCTGAAATAAAGCTGCCTGTGAAAAAACTGTTTTAAAATAGGTCAACATAAAAGCAATCCTGAAGTATAACAAAATGAGTGTGCTTGATGAGAAGACCTTAGTTTCTTTCTCTCCTGGTGTTTAGTTGTTTTATGTTGCTTGAGGAGAATAAATTTTATTATTTTTTTTCAAAATCATCAGAGGAAAAGAAAATTAATTAAATTTGAAAGTCTGTGCAGGCATCCATAGTCACATGACTTCAGAGTGCAAAGAACGTGATTCTATTCTTTAAAATAAAAATGGCTAATAAAAAGAGAAACTTTTGATGTCATTCAGACCTGCCTACGCTACAAAAAAATCGTAGTTTCTACGATTTGGAGCTAAAAACTACGATGCTACGAAAATCGGTCTAAAACTACGATTTTTTTGCTAAAAACATACACGCCGAAAAAATTCAATTTCATCAATCACTCGCAGAAAAAAAGTCAATTTCATCGTCAAAGGATCGCGAAAAAGCACGAATTTCGTGAAAGGATCGCGGAAAAAAGCGCAAATTTGTTCAAGGGATCGCGAAAAAAATCCGCAAATCTCGTCAAAGGATCGCAAAAGAACCCGCAAATTTTGTCAAAGAAGCGCGAAAAAACGCAAATTTCATCAAAAGATCACGGAAAAGACACGAATTTCGTCAAAGGATCGCAAAAAACGCAAATTGTTCCAAAGGGTCGCAGAAAAAACTCAAATTTCGTAAAGAATCGAGGGGAAAAAATCCGAATTTCGTCAAAGGATTGCCAAAAGAAAAACGGAAATTTGTCAAAGGATCGTAGAAAAAAACCCATGTTTCTTCAAAGGATCGTGAAAAAACACAAATTTGGTCAAAGGATCACTGAAAAACAAATTTCGTCAACCAACCAACCAATCTGTAGATTAATTTAAATTTTGGTTGCTACGATTTCTCATTTTCAAAGGTTGGCAGGTCTGTGTCATTTTTTTCTGTTGTCAAGAAAGATTCAATTTTTACCTTTTCCAAATTCAGTGCTTCTCTCCTCGTGGAACTATCTATTTTTTCTGGCAGCTGCCAAGACCCATGGGTGAAAGTTTTTTTATCCTGTAACAGTATTCTGTTTTGTTTATGTGGGAAGGTGGAAAAAAAAAAAAAAACTCATGTCTGGTTTAGAAATGGTTTATCTAGAAGTCTGTATCATGAAGAAATCGCCATCAGCTGCCAAATCCAACGACCGACAAAAACCTTTATATCTTGTGATTAAAGTGTTTATTGTAATAAATAAAGTAATTTTCTTTTCATTTCACAAAAAAATTTCAAAAATATTTTAAGCTGCACTTACTAACAGTTACTACTACAGTTACTTACTAACAGTTACTATTGAAAATTTAAGTTTTTGAAATTTGAGTTTTATGCTATAGAGTATGGAACCATTTATCCGGAAACCAGTTAACCGGAAAACCAGTTATCCGGAATGATATTTCTAATAGACTTATTTCAGAATCTTTGCAAAAAAAGTGTCATATACTGCCAGTTTGACATATGCATTGCTTTAAACAATTATATAATTTGATGTCAACATCTAGTATTTATAATGGAAACATATTATATTTTAGATGTTTTAATTTTTATGCAGAGGAAACAGAAGAATTTTTGTTCTTAAGAATATAAAGAATATATCCCATAAATTACTTTCTTTCAAACTCTAACTTTTGATCTTTCTTGCATCAGATTTTCAATCCAAGTAATCTAATAATTTAAAATCAGAAATAATGCCACAACCAGATATATTCCACAAAACTTATCAAATGGATGCTGCTTTAATTCCCAACCAGTTAACCGGAAAAACCAGTTATCCGGAATACATCTGACCCCAACCATTCCGGATAAATGGTTCTCTACTGTATATGTTACACATTTTATCCAAGTGTTCTGAAAACATATTGCTGTATTTCATTTCCCTGTAAAAATTCCTGACATTCACCCATGACAAGATGTGTTTTTAAAAACTGGCTAAGTAATACAATGTTAATTTCTTTGAGGAAGAAACTTGCTAACTTGGCATCCATTTAAGGTCCTGAAACTGAAAGTGTTCTAATAAAAAACAACTGCAAACAAAATCATAAAAGTATGAAAGTATCCAGTTAGATACAAACTTCATGTATCTTAATCATTTGAAAATATCCAAATGTGAACAAGAAATTTGAAAAGAACGCAGCCATTAGTTTAACATTAGCTTGCGGGTGTTTTTGCATTACTTGCACTAGTTTTTGCATTACGTAGGCTTCTTAAGGATGTTATTTAGTGAGATCTGAAATTCCCCTTATTATTTTTAAACCTGTGAGCGTGAAACATATTTGTATTTCAAAAGTATCTCTTCAGAAAATTAATATTTTTAATTTCTTTTTTTTTGTGTGTGTGTTTTCTTCTTAAAGAATGTGTCTTTTATTTTTTAGTTTACAAAATATTGCTAAAATCTATGCTTAATTTAACATTTTATATGTTAAAAACTGCTTAATTGTGAATAAGATTTTTTACAAACACAATTAAATATATATTTTAGAAATATTTTGACAACTAGAAAAAAGAGGCATTCTTTAAAAAGAATACACAGAAAAAAGAAGTCAAAAATATTAATTTCTTGAGGAGACATTTAACAAGTAAAAATTAAATTTAAAAAATCAAAAAACCCGACTGCGTAAAAAGTGAACTAATAATTATTTCTCATCAATGTTAAACAATTTTTTTATATTACTTACCTATTTTTTTTTTATTTACTTGTATTGATGACTTTTAAGTTGTGTGTAATAGTTAGTTCCTATCTCTAAACGCTGTTTTGATGAGGTCTATAGATGTCTACAAAGGTTAGAATTGCAATAAAACTAGAGATCCTACCTACACAACTTCCAGGTTGTGTAATATTTAAACGGAGCTTCTGATTGTAAAATAGTCAATGAAACATCGTCTTCATTTTGAAAGACTTATCCAATGATATGCCACTCAATAGGGTGCGTAAAAAAAAATTTCGTCGCTACTGCCATTTTGTATTTTACGGCCACCATTTTGAATTTATAAAAACAAAACATAGCCTATAACCATCGGACGGTTAAGACAAATCGATGGAGACCTCATTCATTAAAATCCATCCAGCTGTTGGGATGTTTCGAGGGTATAAAGAAATCCACATACCCAGATATGCGTGAAACACATAACCTTTCTTGGCAGTCGGGTAAAAAATAAGGATGCATTCTATGCTTATAGGTTTTGCATTAACGAGGAGAGTTTGAGACCTGACTGACCAACATTCTTAAGTTGACATGTTTTTTTTTTATCCCTATAACCCATAAGGTGTCAAGCTATCAAGGTTCCACTGCATTTAACAGAAATAAAAAGGTACTTTCTTTTTTATAGGGACCTTGAAACAGTAGAGAAAGCAACGAGATTATGTTTAAGAAAAGCAAAATGTTTAAAACAATTTCTGGCAACCTGATCTGATTGTTATATCTTTATCACTATGCGAAGCACACGAATAATTTGTCAATAATTGTGCCACTTGTTAGAAAAGCCTATATGGTAGTCCATCAGGACAGGTGGGCATTATTTAACATAATAGTTAAAAAAAAAAACACTGTTTTTGCTTTAAAGTTTGTTATTCAGTAACAGATTGTCAAAAACTCTCTGTTAATTTTGGAATTATTTACCCATTTTCCTCATAAAAACTGAAAAAAGAAAAAAAAAAAAAAAAAAATTATTTTAGAAATGCAAACTTTTATGTTGCGATGAAAATAAAATTACAAAATCTTTTTTCCTAGCTTGTATTAACCCTAAAAAAAGAGAAAAAAATTATTCCACTATCACAAAACGGACAAAAAAATCCTCCTTTAAAATCAACGTAAGACAAAATACAGAACCGAAAGCCATTCAATTCTTCTATGAATGAAAAAAGAAGCCAGCAGTCTAGCATTGTCACCTCACACTCTACCTAGATCACCCGATTTTATTAATAGATTTATTATAGATAGACTTTATGGATCGGGAACCGGCTGCACAGACAATCACCTCATCAAGTTCACGGTTGAAATTCCAGAATTAGTTAAAATTCGATTCGCAAAATTAAAACGCAGTCGGTCTGCCAAATCATATCTTGGTGGAAAACACCTAAAAACCCAATTTTAGCAGTTGACTCGTAGGTTTACCATTGTATTTTCCTGCTCCCAGTTCTCCATGTTTTCATACTTTTGGGTGCAGGAAAGCACAATGGAAAAACCTACAAGTCAACCGCTAAAATCAGTTTTCAGGTGTTTTCTACTAAGATATGACTTGGCAGACCGATTGTGTTTTAATATGTGAGTCAAGTTTTAACTAATTCTGTAATTTCAGCCATGAACTCGATGAGGTGATTGTCTGTGCTGCCAACTCCCGGTCTATTAGACTTCAGAGATCAATAGGAAGCAGAAAAATTTTCCCTGACCATTTCTGATGTTCTAAATAAAAATTACTTATCAGTTGCAATATGCTTATGCAATATTTTATTAAATGTGGGTTGCTAATAGTTCCAATATTATGGTCCCTCTAACATCAGATATATAGTTCTTTTGATTTCGATGAAACAAAAAAACATATTTCAGGCTTCGATAGTTTAGCTATGAACGAGTTATACATGTATTGTAAAAAGATATTATTGCTTCGAAAGTGCTGTTTATCTAAGCTGGTAATGGTGAAATTGGTGAAAATTTATTTCAATGCTATAAAATAGTAAGATTCACAGGTGGGAGGAAGATCAAGATCTTGGATTTTAAGGTTTCAGTGTAAGGGGTAGCTATTTTGGTTTTGTCGTAGAGGGGGAAAGGGAGGGGTGAAGATGTGATGCAGCTTGGATTTTAAGGTTTCAGAGGAATGCATGTTATGGTTTTGAGGTGTTCAGAAAACATTTTTTTCGATCGCGTGTTTTATCTAAAAATCTCTACTAATGCTACATGTGGGTACAGATAGAGCTATTTATTTACTTATTTTACTTTTTGTCATTACTTCGAAAGTTATAAAACATTTTTATTTGAATTAAATTTAATAAAGAAAAAAAAAACTGTTTTTAGGGACATTTGTAAAATTTTAAAACTGCTGTAATCAATTTGAAATATATACAGTTGAACCTCTATTTAACGAAGTCGCTAAATCCTGGAAAAAAGTTCGTTATAAGGAAAATTCGTTAAATAGAGATTCACCTTTTAAAATACTTTAAACTACATAAAACAGATTTTAAATTCATAAACACTAAATATTTTTACTAAAAGTAATTAATCACATTTTTTTAAATAAATTATATCGATTTGTTTTATTTATTTTACCCACCAATATCCATCATCAATTCATTTTTTTATGTGTTTAAATCTTTGTTATCTGCAAGGAAAACAAAACATTGTCTGGGGGGGTCACTGTATTTTCTGTTTAAAATAAATAGTTTTACATTAAAATTAACAAATTTTTATGACATTATTGCATTTATTATTATTATAACAAATAATTTTAACCATACATTAACATATGTATCCTTAAATTTAATTTCTGAAAAACTCTTAATTTTGCCTGAGTTTTTTATTTAAAAAAGTGCTTTATCTCATAATATGTCTCGCGTCTTTGCAATGCACTAAAAAACCCTTCATGCGTATTTTCTTCTAACTATAATCCGCGTCGGTTGTTTCAAATGATTTCAGCATTTCATCATACGAAGTTTTGTTAATTCCTGCATAATGATCATTTCCATCATCATCATATTCGTCTTCATCGCAATTCATTGCTGTATTGTTTTTATTTTTCACACTGTCGAAAATATCCAATTCGGATAGTGTTTCCGAGGTCTCAATTTCAGAATTAAGTGAAATACAATCATCAATCAGCACATCATGGTTAATTTCTTCTTTTTTTCTCACTGTATCCATATTTTTTTAAGTTACTCTAACGGACTATCGTCTTCGTCCTCCGTTGCCCTCCAAATTCTCACTGCTGACAAAGAAGGCGCCTGGTAAAACCAGTTCAAGACCATTGAACATCATAAAATGTGTTTAAAGAAAGATTAAGTTTGAAATGTCCAGAAATATTTTGAGAAATGGGGATAAAAAAAATTTTTGATGACAAGAAAAAGTTTGTTAAATAGAGAATGCACTTCGCTATTTGGAGGTTATTTTACGAAGAAATTCGCAAAATGTTCTTGGTTCCAAGGAAAAGTTCGCAAAATAGAGGTTCGTTAAATAGAGGTCCGACTGTATATATACATACATATATATTGAAAGGCATTATAAAATGCTAATTTTTTTATAAATATGAAAGCGACAATCTTTTAAAAATTATTTGTTCACACAATTTTCAGAGAGGAATATTTATATTAATAAATTTTGTCTTAAATCTAATTACATCTGAAAGAGTTTACTGTTGATTGAAAGTTAAATTATTTTTAAGAAATTATCTTTCTATATTCCATAATGTTATTGGAAATTTTATGCTAATGGTAAATTAGATTAAAATACACAATTGATCATATTGCAACCTTATTTGTTAAGTTACACATTTGAAAAGGGTGAAGTTTTTCAGAAAAGGGGAAAAAAAGATCTGGGAATACATAGAGTCAAACATTTATTTTAATATGAACCACATTTCACCTAGTTATTTGAAAATTTGCAAATTTGAATAATATCGTAAGTAAAAAAAATCTAATTTGGCCATTTTTATAAATATTTAAACATCCATTTTTAATAAAAAGTTCAAATTTCAGTGCAAAATTCACCTTGATTAATAATTAAAATTCATAAAGATACAAATAAATATGTTGCTTAAAGGTTCGTGAAACATAATAAAATCATTTAAAATCCTTTCAAAACCAAAACGTTTTCAACCAAAACTTACTCGACCTTTATCAGTGAAAAACTAATAGTTGTTGTCTCTTCAAGCTCTGTCAGAACAGACCATTCTACTTCAAGGGTGGTATGGAGTATAAGGTGGAATGGAAAAGGTTATTCAAAATTTCAAAAAACAAGTACAGGTTTATCATTCATGCATTAATTCTTTCCATACTGTGTGAATATCATATGATAATATATCATACAGACTATTTCTTTATCAGATATTATTTCTAGAGATTCTCTTATGATAGCTTCTTGGTGATTACTTGTACGGAAGATAATTTTGGATCTATTGAAATCTACTTTTATAGTTTGAGTTTGTACTAATCTTGCTAACGCAGTGTTGGGTCTATTAAATTAACTTGAATATATGAATTTTCATCCTAAAAATTTTAGACTTGTTCTAGCGATTGTATGACAATTGAACTGCAGAAATTTTAAATCACAAAGAGTGTTGAATGCTTGAAACTATGAAAAAGAAAAATCTTTTATCCTTTTACCTTATCTACAAATGTTTCAGATAGAGGTTGTAGGTATGTTCATTAATTCTGTTTGTAGCATGGAATAAGACAGGGTGTGGGAATATAAAATAGGATGATGTTGTAGTAAAAGAAGGATCATGTTGAACATAGGATCTAAATTATTAATCTTTTATAATAAAGATGTAATACTGTTCAGCATTTCCTTATCTCCACTACTCAAACTCGAATGTTTCTTTTGATCAATCGTAAATTTTAACTCTGCGTTTTCAATCAGAGCTTAGAATCTTTTTCAGATATTAATATTTTTAAAAATAAAATATGCAAAATGTTACACAAAAAATGCTTTCAAATACAAATATTTATACAAAATTTATAAAAATGCCATATATTCAAAAGCGTCTTGAAAAAGTTAAAAAATGCAAATGTCAACAAATTTCTAGGCTTTATTAATGAGTTACAAAATTTATAGGTTAGTGTAACCTGTTACCAAGCTGGTCATGCAGCGATGGTACCTATTAACAGAAAGTAACTGTCTTTCCCACCTTTAGTCATTAATAATTGAAGCAAATCAATTTTGAAAGTGAACCTAATTTCAGAGCTACTGCCAAGTTTAAGAAAAAAGCAGGGTGCTGCTGATAGGAAAAGGCACTTTTTAGATACTTAGATTTTACTTCTTAAAGGCACTTTTAATTTTACCTGTTCAAGTCATCTTTTACCATGCAATCAAATGTTTTAATACAAAAAGTAGTAAGGATACATATTTTTCTCTTAGAAGCAAGAAGGGTGTTTTTTTTTTTTTTAACTAAAAGACAAGCAAGGTGTACCTCCCTCCTAAAACTGTCTGTGGATCGAAACTCTGCTAGTTAGGGAGAAAAAATATATTATTTTTATCATCCTTTTCTGTTGTGTCATATTTCGATTTGTTTTTGTATCTTGACATGGAGTTAATGTTCTTTCATACTCAAACCATGGAGATTTATCTAATATAGTTTCTACAGAATGATTTTCATACTACAATTCAGTGCAGCATTTTACTTGATGAGGTTTTTATGATTTAATGCATTTATAGCTACAAATTCACTTTGACAAATTTTACAATTTTTACTGTGATTCAAATTGTTTAAAGTCAAAATTCTTATAACATTTTCTAGATAAACATATTAATGTACAAGTTTTAACTGATATTCCCTTTATCAATAATGAAACTTAAATTAATTTTAACACAATTATTCAAATTGGTAAATAATTCATATGTGTTGCAATTTTCCAACTGGGGGGAAAATGTCAGTTTCAACCAAGACATTCCTGGTTCGAATCCTGGCCCAGACATTTTTCGCCCAGTTGGAAAATTACAGTGCATATGAATTATTACGAATTTGAATAATTGTGTTAAAATTAACTTAGTGTAACTACGTATCCAGCGTTTACTGGAGTTTCATAACCTGTGATTTATTCTGTTGAGCTGATTCATATATCAGACCAGATGCTATGATCAAAAAGGTTATCTGGGTGAATTAGATCCTCCAGATTCATTCGGGATAGCTCAATTGGCAGCTTCAGCCAAGAGATCCTGGCCTGGGCATTTTTCGCCCAGTTAGAAAATTACGACTCATAATAATGAAACTTCTTCAAGTATCCCATTGGCGACCTTACTATCCCCCTAATTTTCCCATTTGTTGTATCTATCTCCAGCTTAGTTTTCCCATTAGCAGTGTAGATATTCCCTGGTATTGTCCTCCCTAGAAATAGAACTCTTAAATACACTTTTTAAATATTTAATTGAACATACACAGCATATCATTGATGCAGTTATTATAAAAATCAATCTTATGTTGCAATCTGTGACTATTGTATTAGATGGTGAAATATGAATATATACAAATGAATAAAAAATGCATATGTAATGCATGTAAAAAACAAACAAAAATCATGTGTTAAGCATAGATTATGAAACACTTCCTTAATGCTTTAACAAAACTTCGTTATTTAGAGAAATAAGGAAAATAAGATAACTACGCAAACGTTTCATAAAACGCATAAAACATTCGAAAACTGATTTCAGTAGTTACCGTCCATAGTCAAATATGCATTCCGATTCTTTTGAACAGCCCTGTATTTGATCTTTAGATTGATATATATACTATATAATGGGAAAATTTAGTTTAGCAAGAAAACGCATAAGAGGTTGAAATTTCTCTTTCAGCAATTTATACTAATAGATGGAAACATACTTGTATACTTTTGTTTGACCCTGTAGTTAACCTAGTACCTTTATTACACGCCACTATTTAGCTAAAGTTTAATTCAAAGTAAAACACTCTTAAAACTACTGAAATGACATTTCCAGAAATTATCACCATAGATGGCCATGTATCCAATTCTTTCCATGGCCCTGTATATCATTTTATCTATGTTCTACAAATATTTCTTAGTAAACTAAATTCAGTTCAGCGTAAAAATGCATAACTCATTTAAAACCCACCTTTAAGCAATTTACGCTCATACTCGGTAACCCTTACGAATTCTTTTCTGTAGGCCTGTATATGAACTATAGTATTTATACACACTATATAGTATGAATAAATATAGTGAAACTTAAAAGTGCATATCATAATTAATGCATATCGAGCAATCATTGCTAATATACAGTAATTCGGATACAATATAGTATCTGAAATCTTTTGTGTGTCCTTGTAAATATTATGCACTTCGTATTATACATGAAATAAATTATGCTAAAGCTCAGTGGTGTATATCAATTTCATTATATATGAAATAGTTTAACTTAATTCAATTATGCCGCAAACAATTCCCCCCTATACCATTATGTAACAGCCTTTTGTGTGGCCCTGTAAATGAATAATAACTATTCTTTGCACTGCATATTCAACAGAATGCATATTTTAGTGGACTTCATAAATGCATATCAATTTTAGTATGTTTGAAAGCGTGTAACACCATTAAAAATCATTTGAAACAAATCTTTCCCATTGGCTGTAATGTAACAGAAAACTTTTGACTGCCCCTGTAAATGAACTAAACATGCTACAAACTTCATTTGAAATAGGGATTGTGCTATGGTAGAGGTCTCTAACATCCAAAAATTTTAGAACAATCCAAGCATATTTAAGAGAGTTAGAGCGCAGACAGACGGACAGACAAACCGAAGTCATAAACACTTTTCAACTGTTGTAAAGTGTTAAAAAGAGTATGTAGCTGATCAGTATTAAGTTTAGCAACTAACAGTTATAAGGGATAAAATTCTTCTGAGAAATGAAATGAATTTCTAAATTAATGCTAAACATTTTTTATTGAGTTAAAAAAAAAAAAAAATGTGGGTGCAAAAAAACTCCTATGTGGCCACACATATTGTCTATGGGAGATGAGTTCGGGCTTTTTTTTTTTTTTTTTTTTTTAAAAAAAAGCCTGAGCCAAACAATTTTGTGCCATCATCAAAAGCACATAGTAAAAAAAAAAAAAAAATTAATAACATTTTTAATTTGTTTCAGAATTATTTCTTTCAAAAAAAAAAAAAAAATTTCTTTGCATAAAAATAAGTACTAATCCAAAATATTCCTCTGAAACAAAATTTTGCAATTTTCATGTCTCAGAAAATCTGCTAAAAATATAGCACATTTGTTATTTATACCCAACCATTGGCAGAAATCTGCGAAAGCCACAATTTTTATTTTTTAAATATCGTTGTACAATTATAGCAGAAAGACATCATATTTCAAACGAAAATCAAATTTAAAATTAATTGCTTAATAGGCGCAAAGGCCAACCTAGTGAAAAAGTTTCCATGCCGGGACTCGAACCTGGGCCATCAGTATAGTGCACTGACGTTCTACCGACTAAACCACATGGAACGATAACCAGCCTGGAACTTCTTACTATTACAGGTTGGCAAACGTAGCACAAGATGGAATATATTTCTGTGAGCCACCGACATGGGGCAAACACAATTAAATCGATTGAATTCAATCGACAGCATTGATTGAAACTACAGTGGAACTTCCCTTTAATGAAGTCCCTATTTAACGAAGTTTTCTATTTAACGAAATTTTCTGCTGAACCTTGGACACCATTAACATGTAAATTAATTTCCATATTACGAAAAATATATTCTATATAACAAAATTTATTGCAGTTTTGCGCATCTACAGTATTCAAACAGAGAGTTGCTGTTACGATGGATGTATGAATTTATTTCCGTGAATTGTTTGAAAATGAAATTATTTATTTAATCATTTCCATTCTTTTTAGTGCTAAACAAAACAATTTTTTTTGCACTAACGTAAACGCTTGCTATCGGCCGTCTTTCACACAGGCACCCTGATGCTGAAGTGGTGGGAGGCCTTCAATAGAATAAGAAGGGAAATCCCGTTTCACGAAAACGTTAGATGAACTGTTCGGATACGCGAAAATTTTAATGAACTGTGTTTTTCTTTTACTAAGAAACCTGTACAAAGTAATAATACATACTTTTTTTAAGCTAAGGATCTGTAATACAGAGAAAAGGTACGCCACACTTTAATTTTCGTTTACCTCTCTTTATTACGCTGTGGTTTTTTTTAGACATTATTCTAATTAATTTTTTCTCATATGGCTACATTGCATTAAAAAAAAAATACTGTCCGAATTAAAATACATTTTCCCATTATTCTCATTTGATGTGTATTTTTCATTTGATGTGTATTTTATTATACATATTTCATGACTTTAAGTTGCTTTCTATTTAACAAATTTTCTTTATAACGAAGTGTTTAGGTGTAACAAGGAGACTTTGTTAAATGGAAGTTTCACTTTATATTAATTCATGACATGAAAGACATTATTTTAGTTTTTTTTCAATAAAACTGGAAAAGCACTTCAAACAGAAAGTGGGGTTACACAAGGGGTATTCTTTTTTCATGTCAATAACATCGATCATGTCAAAGTTTCAGAATCAAAGAATATTTCTCTTTTTATCCCAACAATAACAATTTCAATTCCCCTTCAAACTGATTTTTAAAGGATTGTAAAACACTTTAAGAAATTTACAATAGATAATGTGTATGTTTGTCACACATTACTGTCAATAAACTGGCTTGTTGTGTGACTACTCAACTTAATGTAGGCAAAAATTTGAACTAAATTGCTTGAAATTATACTAAAATGCTCATAGTTTTCATTATAATATATTGTAATATATGTAGAAAATAATACGTTATAAATTAATAACTCTGTGAGAATTCTTACTTTCTGCCTACACCAAGTTGAGAAGTACGCTTTTTTTTTTTGCATAACGTCACATGCGCATTATCTATACATTCTTGTTTTAGAAAGAACAAGGATTTTTTTGTTTCCTTTTCTTGATTTGTGAATAAATAAAATTTTCCCTTTGAGCCTAAGCATCGAAGATTGGTATAAAAGAGTCTGAGCTTGTTTTGGGCTCAGGCTGAGCCTACATTGCCTACCCTTAAGGATAACCATTAATTATATTGAGAACAGTTGAAATAGGCTTAGCTAAAATTTCATATGCTAAACTTTTATTCTTCTCAGAATGTATCACACACGATGCTGGATGTTAATGAAAATAAAATCATCTTCAATTAAATTTCAGAGGCATTTCTAAGACACAAAAACATTTATTTGCAGGAGCTATTAAAACGTAATGTTACATCTAAAGCAGTCAACATATATTCACATTCTAAAGATTTGACAAATCATCAAACAATTTAAACTGATATCATTTATAGTGTGTTTTACAGGTTTCATTTCATTTCAGTTGTTAACATTTTCCTCCCTTTGAAGCTTGGAGAGAGTCTCAAATATGTAACAATCATTATTTAGAAAATTTAACCTCTTTGGTTCTTTCACACATCTTCTAGAAGTGTATTTTTTAATTATTACAGTATCAAGCATAGATTCCTTTTTATTATCAAAACACTCACTGTAATCAGATTCTTCTTCACCTAATTTCATTTGTTTCATTTGAGTATAGAGAAGTTGCAATCAGCTGATGATCTTTTCAACTGCCAATCACAACTACCCTATTGATAAAGATGAAAATAAGCACTCGGCGACTAAACATGAAAAACTGGGAATTAAAAATATGAAAGAACCGGCCAAATACAGGATTTTCCAAAAGGGATTTCATCAAAGGAGCGTGAAAAAAAAACATTAAATTTTGTCCAAGGATCGTGAAAAAAAAGACCCATAAATTTCATCCAAGGATCGCAAAAAAAAATGTAAATTTCGTCAAAGGATCATGAAAAAAACGTAAATTTCGTCGTTGGATCATGAAAAAACATAATTTTCGTCAAAGGATCACGGAAAAACCCGAATTTCGTCAAAGGATCGCAAAAAACTCAAATATCGTCAATAGATCGTAAAAAAAATGCAAAATTCAGATTTTTTTTTTTTTTAAATTTTGAATCACACCTGCTAGTCAGTGGATAAACGTATCTATTTTACTATTGTCAGATCTTAATTCTATACAAATAATAAAAAAAGGGAGTGGTACTTATGTCATTAGTAATGCAAGTACTTAAGCATAGTGGGACTTATTTAGTTAGCTGCATAAGCATGTTGCGTATAACTTTGGTGTTAACTTATTTTAAAATTTAAAATAGATTGGAAATTAGTATCTCAAGTTTATTCAAAACAAATATGAATTAAAATATTTTTATTTAGTATACATAAATTACTTATTTACTCTAAACTCATATTTTTTAATTAAATATTCAGTGACATAAATATACTTACTGGCTACTAAAGAAATTATTCTCACTAGCCAGTAACTGGCTACTAAAGAAAACCAACCTACCGGCCAGTGGCTACTAAGCAAAATTCCTTATTTTCATCTTTACCTATTGACCACCAACGGTTCTTAGTGAAATCATTTGCAATTATCCTCCATCTCCAAAAGGAAGATATGCTGCGCCTGACATAAAAGTGTTCTGTGTTGAATCTTAGTTTAACAGTGCGAACTTTACTACCCTGTCCCGGAATTAACTAAATCAATTTTACTAAAAGTAAAAAAAAAAAAAAAAAAAAAAAAATCATCTCTGATCAAGACTATTTCTCCCACATGTGACTCACATAATTGTTTTTTGGTATGCTTTTGACTTAATTCACTTAAGTATTTTTTTCCTGAAACATTGCCTAAAATTATTAAGAAGTTTAGCTCCGTTTTTCACTTTCTTCCTTAATTCTTTGAAGGAATATTTTTATCCCATTTAGTTTGAATTGAGATTTGTAGCAGAATTAAAAAAAAATAAAAATAACTTTGGTTAAAAAAAAGTTGTAAAATTGCATTTCTTATTTTCAAATAAATTTTTTTTTTTTAAATTCTGGCATGAATTCAACATTACTGAAACAAAATTACTTGTACTTCAGAGAGTTAAATTTCAACAATATCTGAAATACTAAAATACTGGTTTTCATTAAGAAACATAGGTTTAGAGGAACTAATTTCAGTTAATGTTCTGAGATATATGCTAGAGATCTACAATTAATTACAGATTCACAGTCACATATGAATATATTCAGTTATTCATTACTGATTTATCTAGAGCAAATATTAACAATTCTTTTACAATGTGAACCAACTTTTCCCACCATGTTGCAATGGGTAGGATAAATTTCCAAACGTGTCATGGTTTCTCTTAAAACTTTAGCTCAGTCTAATTTTGAAAGTTCTCCTAAAATTTATCTCATTATCACAATAGTGCTGGCCCTCCCACTTCTGGAGATAAAATCCCTAAGCACTAGCAGAAAAGCATCAGAAGATAAACGAAATACTAATTCACACTGAAGAGCATGATAAAGTGCAAAATAAATAATGCAATCCAAACCTTCTCTCCAGTTTTTAAAAAATGACGACCCGCAAAATCAATCGCAATATTTTTTAATACAGCATAATCTGTCGCATGATCTGGTGGCAAAGTGTCGGCTCGCTTGACAAAAAATTAGCTTGGAAAAGTTTGTATATTATATAATCATGCAATACATTTTCAATAGTTCTTCTAGCTCTAATAACCCAAAAATTTTCTCTAAGATTGCATTATTTTTATTCTTGCATGACAATTCTTTGTACAGTATTGTTTTGGTGTATAAATCTAATCAATAGTTTGGAATATTTGTTTTTATCTGGCAACAATATTGGACACAAAATTCATTTTTGATCATCTCTCAATTATTTTCTAGTTTTTATACTTAAAATCATATTATTCAGAGATTTTATATCATACAAATAACATTTTTGATCTAAATGAATTAAATATGCTTCAGAAATTTTAGTTTCATATTGAGAAAGTTAACATTTTTTTTTCTTTTTTTTTTTACAAGAAACCTTTTAACAATTATTTACAAATCTCAGAATCCAAGCAAATACTATTACATCTTATTATATATACAAAGGGTTATGTCTTTAGATAAATCAATATCCACAGCCTTAATGCTTTTCCTCTGTATATCTACCCCTTTAGGTGGAACATTAATCTTGTCAGCTGGCCAACAATCAGGATTCTCTTATAACCACTTAGGCCCTTATTGCCAATTCAAACTAAGCATTCGTTGCAGAGAGTATCCTTTTAAAAGTACAGAGGGCCATTTAAAAAATGTGATATGCTCTGAGCAGTGATGTAAAATATCTGTGTATTTATTTTTACTTGAAATACCTAGGTATTTATTCTTCATTTAAGCATAATTTTGAAAAACACTCAGATTGATATCAGTTATGTAAAAAAGAAAGAAAAATTTAGAACTCTTGGCTTCTTACAACTCTTAAATTTTAAAAAACTGGACATTTTACATTTAAGTATTAAATTTAAATATCCATTTTAACTAAAATTAAGAATGTTAAAAAAGCTAATGCCTTTATTGAGTAGCATTTTATTAAAAAGATAAATCTTTTATTAAATTTAAAAGAGAAAATATTGCTATATAAGTATATAATATACAATATATAATATACAAAGGGAAAATGTAATTTTCCTAACTCAGTAATTTTAAGTTGAAAAGAGCAGTTTGATTATTAAATATAACCCTGATGCAACAGAAAATATTGGTATATAAATATTATATAAATATATAATAGACAAAGTTAAAAATATAATTTTCTCTAGCCAGTAATTTTAGGTTGATGATAGCAGTTCAATATTAAACACAACTTGACATAAGAGAAAATACTGATATATATATATATATATACAAATATATAACGTACAACCCAGGTAGCACAAAGATATATACTAACATTGGTTAATATTTCGAAAGTTGCTGAATGTTGTACATCTTAATTTACAACATCTGCGGATATTCATTGACATAACTTAAACATAGTTTTTAAAAGAAAACACTTACGGGAGTCATTTGCATTTATTATAACACTATAATGCAGAAATAGTGTTCTAAAAAATAAAATGTAATGAGTTTGCCATTTTTGAGAAACTTATTTTTTTAATACCTTATTTTTAATATCTGGTTTACATTGGACATTGTCGTAAAAATATTACTTTCAAAATATTCAGGGATATCTATTGACATTCGTAAAAACAATCCCACTTTTCAGACATTTCAAGATATCTATCAACATTCAATAATAATAAATATTATTCAAGCACGTATGACAAAGTTTGTAATCTAGACCAAAGTAGACAAACAGTTCTGAAGGATTGCTCATCTGTATAGTTTATATCAAGAAGAATGTCATAAAGGCATTTGCCATTAAATTTACACAGAAAGAACATGTCTATATAGAAATTTTCTGTGTGATTCTATAATTGTCTACATAGAATAAATTCTTTTGAAAAATTGTATGTAGAAATAAATCTACAGAGATTTCTCTAGAAAATTTTCTTTAGAACACTTTACATAGAAGTTTATAGAGAATGCTACAGAAAAATTTCTTTAGAAACATTTTATATTGAAATCTATATATATATATTGCTAAATAGAAATTTTATAACAAAATCTGCAATTATTTCTCTAGAATGCTATGCATTTAAAAAAAGTAATGTAGAGCCTATAACAATGTTAAAATATTTTTTTTTTTTTAACTAAAGTTGTGTTTTATACATAATGTTTATAAATGGGAAAAAAAATATGTAATTTTTATTTTTATTTTTATTTTTTTTTTTTTATTGAAAGAATAAAAGTGTTTCAACACTAGGTCATTTTAATTAGATACTACTCATCTTAGTAATAATTATTATCATTATACACAATAATAATAATAAGCTTACATGGCTAATTTATGTGTATATAAACTTTTAAGTAGTGCATCAATTTTTGAGAAAATTTACATATATTTATGAGTTAAAATTAATAAAAAATATATACTCGATTTCTTACAAAGCAAAATTAAAAATGGGGTTGTTTAAACCTTTCTTTACAGTTTTGTGAAACAGAATTCATGATTTTTAATGCAGCAAACTTTAAAATTTCTTCCAAGCTTTAAATTTCTTACTAGCCTTAGCATTTCTTACAAAATTTCTAGAAAGCTTTATAAGTGGCTGATATTAATATCACTTCATGAAAAGTGATATTTGAAAAAATAATTTAGCTGATAGTAGTGTCAGACATTTTCCTATTAACAGAAAAATCCACTCCCACCACTTTTTACAATAATCTTTTTATAAATATTTTTCCCTTGCTCACTCAGATCCATGCTTAATTAGTTACCAGGATGTGCTTTGTCTTCAAACTGCTGCATAGTGAGATTAAACTAGCCAGATCCCTACTTGCTCAGCGAGCTAGGTTGACGTTCACCACGACCAAATCTTTAAATCACAGTAGGCATACATTGCTTGGAGTGTGAAAAAAATATCATTCGATATCTAAAAATGTTATACAGTAATGCAAAAAAAAAAAAAAATCATCATTTAATATCTAAAAATGTTATTCAGGAATGTTAGAAAAAGATCGCTCAATGTCAAATGATGATATTCAACAATCACAGAAAAAGATATCACTTAAAGCTGTTCTCAACTGCTATGCTCAACAAACACAAAATATTTTGACAATAAAAATTCATTTTTTAATGGAAAGATATAAAATTGGAAGGCCTGACTATGGAAGCGATTTAGAATTGAACTGTGTTTTCCATTTTTTGATAAATAAATTACCTATTGAGTTATAAGCGATTTTAATCATGTGACAATGACGTTTTTTGCCCTTGCTTGAGTGGTTAATCTTCTTTCATGCGGAAATTCGTATCAAAATGACCACTTTGACACTATTTTCTGAAAGATCTATTGCGTTAGCAAAAAAAAAACAGAAAAAATAGTTCGATTACGTAGTTTCTAAACAACAACAACTGCAAGTTTCATGCATTTCCGAACAAAAATAAATTAAAACTTATGTCATAAAGTTGCCGTTTTAGATTTGAGAACAGCCTTAATGTCAAAAACAGATATCCACAGATGTTGAGAAATATTGGCCAACATTAACAAATGTCAAAATATAATACTTACGAATAGCATTTAAAAGAGAGTAATTTTATGTTAATCAATATTAAATTTTGATATTAGCCATTATTACATTTTGATATTGGCTGATATCTTTGTGCTACTTGGGAAAGTTAAAAATACAATTTTCACAACTCAGTAATTTTAGGTTAAAAAGAGCAGTTCGATATTAAACAAAACTTGAGATAATAAAAAGTATAGGTATATGAATATATAATAGTCAAATATGTACAAATGTATAATGTACAAAGTGAAAAATATAATTTTCTCTTATTCAGTAATTTTAGGATGAAGAAAACGGTTCTAAAAAGAACAGTTTGATATTGAACATGATATAAGATAAAATATTGATATATAAATATATAATACAAATAAATATATAATATATACAAATAAATACATATTATATACAAAGTAAATAATATGATTTCTTCTACTTAGTAATTTTAGGTTGAAGAAAGCAGTTCTAAAAAGCATATTTTGATACTAAACATGACATAAGAGAAAATATTGATCTGTAAATATAATATACACAAGTAATTTTAGGTTGAAAAGAGCAGTTTGATATTAAACATAACTTGAGACAACAGAAAATATTGATATACAAATATATAATAGACGAATATGTACAAATATATAATGTACAAAGTGAAAAATGTCATTTTTTTTCCCTCAGTAATTTTAGGTTGAAGAAAGCAGTTCTAAAAAGCACATTTTGATACTAAACATGACATAAGAGAAAATATTGATCTGTAAATATAATATATACAAGTAATTTTAGGTTGAAAAGAGCAGTTTGATATTAAACATAACTTGAAACAACAGAAAATATCGATATACAAATATATAATAGACGAATATGTACAAATATATAATGTACAAAGTGAAAAATGTCATTTTTTTCCCTCGGAAATTTTAGGTTGAAGAAAGCAGTTCTAAAAAGCACATTTTGATACTAAACATGACATAAGAGAAAATATTGATCTGTAAATATAATATACACAAGTAATTTTAGGTTGAAAAGAGCAGTTTGATGTTAAACATAACTTGAGACAACAGAAAATATTGATATACAAATATATAATAGACGAATATGTACAAATATATAATGTACAAAGTGAAAAATGTCATTTTTTTTTCCCACAGTAATTTTAGGTTGAAGAAAGCAGTTCTAAAAAGCACGTTTTGATACTAAACATGACATAAGAGAAAATATTGATTTGTAAATATAATATACACAAGTAATTTTAGGTTGAAAAGAGCAGTTTGATATTAAACATAACTTGAGACAACAGAAAATATCGATATACAAATATATAATAGACGAATATGTACAAATATATAATGTACAAAGTGAAAAATGTCATTTTTTTCCCACAGTAATTTTAGGTTGAAGAAAGCAGTTCTAAAAAGCACGTTTTGATACTAAACATGACATAAGAGAAAATATTGATTTGTAAATATAATATACACAAGTAATTTTAGGTTGAAAAGAGCAGTTTGATATTAAACATAACTTGAGACAACAGAAAATATCGATATACAAATATATAATAGACGAATATGTACAAATATATAATGTACAAAGTGAAAAATGTCATTTTTTTCCCACAGTAATTTTAGGTTGAAGAAAGCAGTTCTAAAAAGCACATTTTGATACTAAACATGACATGAGAGAAAATATTGATCTGTAAATATAATGTACACAAGTAATTTTAGGTTGAAAAGAGCAGTTTGATATTAAACATAACTTGAGACAACAGAAAATATTGATATACAAATATATAATAGACGAATATGTACAAATATATAATGTACAAAGTGAAAAATGTCATTTTTTTCCCCTCAGTAATTTTAGGTTGAAGAAAGCAGTTCTAAAAAGCACATTTTGATACTAAACATGACATAGAGAAAATATTGATCTGTAAATATAATATACACAAGTAATTTTAGGTTGAAAAGAGCAGTTTGATATTAAACATGACTTGAGACAACAGAAAATATCGATATACAAATATATAATAAACGAATATGTACAAATATATAATGTACAAAGTGAAAAATGTCATTTTTTTCCCCTCAATAATTTTAGGTTGAAGAAAGCAGTTCTAAAAAGAGCAGTTTGATATTAAACATGATATAAAAGGAAATATTGTTATATAAATATATAATACAAATAAATAATATAATATATATAAATTAATTGATATGATTTTCTCTACTCAGTAATCTTAGGTTGAAGAAAGCTGTTCTAAAAAAAACACTTTGATATTGAACATAACCTAAGATAAAATATTGATATATAAATATATAATATACAAAGTAAAAAGTATGATTTTCTCTACTCAGTAATTTTAGATTCCAGAAAGCAGTTTAATATTAAACACAACTTGACATAAGAGAAAATATTGAGATTTATATAATACTTACAAATATATATTGTACAAAGTTAAAAATGTAATTGTCACAAGCTAGTAATTTTACATTGAAAAAAGCAATTTGATATTAAACACAACTTGACCTAACAGTAAATATTGGTATATAAATCAATAATAGTCAAATATATACAGATATATAATATATAATGTGAAAAATATAATTTTCTCTACTCAGTAATTTTAGGTTGAAGAAAGCAGCTCTAAAAAGAGCAGTTTGATATTAAGCATGTATAAGAAAAAATATTGATATATAAATATATAATACATGAAGTAAAAAATATGATTTTCTCTACTCAGTAATTTTAGGTTGCAGGAAGCAGTTCGATAATAAACAATTCGACATAAGAGAAAATATTAATATATATATAATATATACAAATGTGTAATGTACAAAGTTAAAAATGTAATTTTCTCAACTCAGTCATTTTAGGTTGAAAAGAACTGTTGGATATTAAACACAACTTGACATAAATATTATATAAATATGTAATAGACAAATATATAATATACAAGGTGAAGAATATAATTTGCAATAGTAAGTAATAAATTAGCATTTTATTTCAACTAGTCTATTATAATAAAAGTGAAGTAACAAATTTTAAACTTTACAATAATTTTCGATTTTTTATTTGACTGACTTGTAATTTCAAATTTCTCTAATGAGCAAGATTTATTTTTTCTTTAAAGAGTTCCTAATGCAAGAAACTTTTTGGGGCCCTAATTTATTTTGTAGAAGGCTAAAGAAATAATAGTTTAATCTTCCAGATGGAGATTTTTTTTTTTTTTTTTTTTTTTTTTTTTTTTTTGCTGCTCCAAATTTTTATTAAAATTTTTTCAAAATATCCTTGCATGGGTGTATTGCATGCATTGAAACCCTTTATCATCTCATTAAATTTTTTTTAAAGCTCTTTATTAATAAAAATATTTTTTAATTTATATTTGAAAAGCTCCAGTTTTGTCAAAATCCTTTCATGAACTATCAAAATATTAATATTTCAGATATAACTGTTCAAGATGTAAAATCTTATGAGATACAACTGAATATTTTAGAAATAAAGCTGAAAAGATTTTAGGAAAATAATGCAATCCAAAATAGAATTGAACACTTTTTTTCAGGTTATTTTCAGATTCAAACTGGCTATTTTCTGACATGTTTTTGAACTCATTTTTATTCTTAAATGCATTAAATTGCACAGGGATTCTTATTAAAATAACAAGAAATCGAGCAGCATTTTTCTATGAAAAACTGTTCAACTTCATCAACTTTAAAAATACCTAATACACAATTATATACATAAAATGAATGTTTCGATTTCTCAGCAATTCCTTTATACTCAAGGGGCTTTTTAAAAGATACATTCAATATATAAGAACTAGAAAAAACACCAAATATGACTTTACAATGTTTATAAATCACTTTTCACTGCATGAGAAATAGAATCTAAGAAAATTGCTATCCTTAGGCACAACAGATAACATCAAAAAAGCTTTTCCCATATCCATAGTTATTTGATAAGATACATTCTAAAAGGATCAAGAATATCAGGTATAGACTCTATAAGTTTAATGACTCTAAAATGTCATTCATTTAAAGTCTTTCTCAACAGTAGTTGCATCAAATACTGGACACATTCTTGTTTCCTTATGTAATCTGATGACAGGTCTATGTGGTAAATAGTCATTTATTACTCTATTCGTTTTCTGGTTTGCTTTCAATAATCTTGCTACTCTCTAAATATTTCTTGATTCGACGAAAAAGCCTCTACATTTCAATTTATTAATCATTTTTCCGTTATACCAACACTATTGTCACCAAGCGTAATAGTTGGCACAAAATGAAATTCAAGTGAAATGAAACATTTGAAAAAAAATAACATATTTGGAACAACTAAAGTAAGCATTTAAAAATGATAATAATAACAATAACATTATATAATAACATTAGAAAATTACACACTTTTATGAACTATTTTATTAAATCATAAATCTATACCTAAAAAAAAAACAAATAAATATTATACATGTTGAATGTAAGTGTAAGTTTTGCTATTCAGAATGCAAAATTTATAGATAATTTTTACATTTTTTTACATAATTTACCTAATAATGTACCTTCCATCAAAATTCGCTAAGTAGAACTTTTTAAAACAGCTAATCTTTATTAATTAGGTTGACCTATTTAAAGAACTTTCTCTGATAATTTTATAACTAAGCAATGTAGAAGGATATATTATATACTAAGACCTTCCCTCAAAAGTTATAAAACTAACAGTGCAGGTTCCATCGAAATACATTCAGCAGAATCTTTTTTTAAATGCTAAACTTTCATAATCAGGTTTATCTGATTACAGAAGTTTCCCCCATGATTCTGTAACTAAGGAATGTAGAATGACATGTTATATACAAAAAACTTCTCTGAAAAATTATCTAACTAACAGTGCAAATCCCATCAAAATCCATTCAGCAGAATTTTCCAGAACGAAATTTTCATTTTCATTTTATAGATATAGTAGATAAATTAATAAAATTATTTGTTAAATTATAGTAACAATAATTTTATATTTTACTTAGAAAAACCATAATTTGACTTCGAATAATCATCTTTAGTCATTTGCTCCTTCTTAGCTTCTCTCTGTACACACATGCACTAAGAGGGAAAAAATTGTATGTGTTATTTTAAATATTTGAGCCCACATAATATTTTTCGAAAGTTGGCGCTACTGCCAATCTCATCCAAAATTTCAGTTTATGGTTTTTTGAACAAAATCTTTTTATTATTTCAGAATCAATAAGTAATGAATCACAATGTTTGGCACAGTTTACAATGAAAACCTTTTGCATGGTCAGAGTTGAAATAAATAGCACATTAGCATACATTTTGGCATTGTGTTGGTATAATGGAAAAGTACCTATTTTTCTACATTACTTCTAAGCTAAATCCTTGTTTAAAGGATATAAAGCCCAAGCATTCAAATCAAATATTTTTATATTTAACCAGCATTTATCTATAATAATTACAAGCAGCACCAATTTTCTAAAACATCAATTTCATACTTAGTTTCAGCTTTAAATCATGTAAGTACAAAGCTGATTTAGGTCTTTGAAATAAAATAAATGGCACTTTAGCATACATTTTGACATTATGTTGGTACAATGGAAAAGTGCCTATTTTTCTATATTACTTCTAAGCTAAATTCTTATTTAAAGGATATAAAGCCCAAGCATTCACATTAAATATTTTTATATTTAACCCACATTTATCTATAATAACTACAAGCAGCACCAATTTTCTAAAACATCAATTTCATACTTACAAGGGAACCACTTTTGGTGAAGCTTACACCAACCATTGACACCTGGCCCTATAGTCCAAAGTTAGAGAACCGATAAAATTTGCCAGCAAAAATCACATTTATTGATTTTACAGCAGCATAACTTTCTGAAAATACAATTTTTGAGACCACTAACTTACTTTTTTTTTTCAAATACTTTAAAATACAAGCTAGCTAATAATAAGAATAAACTATTGAAAAACAGTTTAAAAATTCCTTCAAGAACCTATGAATTTCATTTAAAAAAGATACATCATCATAATTGTATTTTTAGCTGTTTGAAATTGGCTTTATACGTTACTGTAGAATTTTTCTCGGATAAAACCTGACTGAATGTCATACTCGTGATACACAGCAGCATAACATTCTGAAAATGCAATTTTTGAGACCACTAACTTAACATACATTTTTTTAAGTACTTTAAAATACAAATTAGGTAATAATAAAAATAAACTATTCAAAAAAGTTTAAAAATTCCTTCAAGAGCCTATGAATTTCATAAAAAAAAAAATAAAACATTATAATTGTATTTTTAGCTGCTCGAAATTGGCTTTATTCGTTATCATAGAATTTTCCTCCGACAACCCTGGCCGAGCGTCATACTCGACTGCTGTGTATGAGTGAGTGATGGTTTGGATTTGCAGCACGATATTTGGTGACTTAATTCACTTTTGACATGAAATTAACAATTAATCATTCATTACTTTAACATTAAATGTATACAAAAAAATATATAATACTATTTTTGCAGACAAATTTTATTGGTTCTCCAACTTTGGCTTACAGGTCTATAAAATGCACCAGGACTCAATGTGAGTTGTGAGCTTCACCTAAAGTGGTTCCCTTGTAAGTTTGAGCTTTAAATAGTGCAAGTACAAAGATAATTTAGGTGAAAAAGTTTGAGACATGCCCCCATAGATTGGGATTCATCCAGTCTTTGACAGCATTCCTTCCTTTACGTTCAACATCAGATCTTCCATTTTTGGATACAATCTTGCCATCTTTACTCACAACAATAAGAGTTGGAATGCCTTTAATATTGAATTCATTTTTCAGTTTGCTAAAAGAAAAAATAATTAAAGCGTGAGACAAAAAATACAAACACATAAGCTTAATTTCAGATAAAAGAGCACATCAGATCCTAGCACATAGTAAGTTAAGCTAAACATAAATTTCATGACATAGTTACTCAGTACCTACTGTATTTTTTCCAAATTTTACTTTCCCCATTGGAAAGTTTATGTATGATGAAATTTCAAGCCTCCAGTACATAGAAAACCTGCAACTCTGCACATTGCATTAACTGCTTTGGAAACAGCATGCATAGAAAATAGATTTTTTAAAGAAAAAAGAAATCTTTACTTGCAGGAAAAAGTTTCCAAAAATTCTTCATTCTTTTTTGTCATATTATTTTCTGTTCCACTATTCTAAATATGATAAATTTTCTTGTGATGATAGGTTTTTGCTCAAATTCCTAGGACGGCACCGAATAGTGATTTTGGCTGAATACTTTTATATTTCACAGTTTAAAGTTATTTAAATATAGTTTAAAGCAATTTTACATAATATTTAACACAGATACTTCCATTTTGATAAAGACATTTTTACAAGTAAACTTTACACCTAAAAAAAAAAAAATGCTTTGAGTTATAATTTAAGAAGAGGATAGTTTTAAAACGTTTTTTACTGTTAAAATTAAAAATTTCGTGGCTTCTGTGAATTAAAACAAATTAATAAATTTTTCTTACATTCTAAAACAAATATTTTAATATCAAAGAGAAATTTTGAAGGAACAGGAAGAAAAATTTTACAGTCATATGCTCTTTATTTGTCAAGAAAGGGCTAGAGTAAAAAATAAATAAATAATACCCAATCTATTACAATAGTGGCATCTCAGCAAGAATAATGTTCCTGTCTCTGTTTTTAAACGCACCAAAGATCAATGTCTGAAGTGGGCAATCACTTTCAAAGGTTGTAAACATACACGTTATTCCTAAAATCTTATAATAAACTTTCTGGAGAGATAACGTAATCAAGACTAACGATTTTTGAACAAAAAACATCTGAATCCCCTTATTCCATTGGAAATACAATACATTCAATCAAAAATATAAGGTGTTACTACAAGCTGAAACTGAATTTTCATTCACAACTTTAACAATAATGAATATATTTTAGACAGATTTGCATCATATTAATTTTGCTTGCATGTGATGATATCATTAAAAGTAACTGAATTTCAGACAGAGACACAATAAAAGTACTGTCAGCTGCATTCTGAATAAAGGAATGTCTAGCTCAGTGTTGCTTAGATATGAATGATCCAGCACTTCTCGTCATGTCATCATATTTCAAGAAAATCAAAAGATCTCTGTTGAAAATATATAGTTACAATACCTTTATCAGGGAAGAAATTTCAGTTGAAAAGGTACTAGCCAGACTAAAATTTTTGCTCGCCACTATTTTACATTCATTCAGACAGCAATGTCGGCACCACACTTTCCCAGAAAATAAAATATTTATGACAAACTGAATTTAAATTGACCATTGTTAGAAGGAGTTGTCTGTTAAATCCAGAATATTTTACATTCATGAAAAGTATGAACAATTTTAAAAATGTTAACAGATGTAGTATGAAGAACTTTCTGGTGACCGTCATCATAAAAGAATGTAGAAATATAAAAAATGAAACATATTTACTGCAAAAGAAACAAAAATAATATTAACTCAAAATAAGGTTACCATAAGGTTTCAATGGTTACAGAGATTGTCAGATACCACTAAAAAGTCACGAAAGAAAATGTTCCTGTGCTTTTAGCACTTCATGTTTGCGTAGCGCTGCCTTTATGCATTGAAATATCACTTGTCAATCGCAGCTGTAAGGTCAAACTCTGTCAGGGTGGCTCCATTAATAGAAATTCTGAGAAAATCATCCAGTGTCTCAGTCTTCAGAGAGTTTTGTATACAGTCTTGAGTCTGCTGTGACAGCTGAAGCCTCTCTCGCACAAAGCTGTGCTTATTGGTAGAACAGCACAAAATGTTAGAATCTGGAGCAAATTGGGGAATCTTGCTAAATGCTTTTCACTGTAAAACTTCTCCAGCATATCTTTCAGTGTTAGTGAACAGAACATAAACTTGAATTCTGTCCACCTCTGGCAATACACAATATCCACTTTTTCATTAAAGAGACTTGGTTTCAAATACACAAAGAGCTTCTTTATTTCTTCTATCCCAAATACAAGATTTTTTTCTTTGGGAGGCCAACCCAAAGTGTCAACACATTCAAAGATATTATTGGCATAGATTGCAGTCTTTCTGTGATGTATATCTTTGCATGTTTAATTAATCTCACTCTTAAAGTCTGACACTCTTGCTCGGCATTTTTAATAATTGTGAGCTGCACAACCTTGATTATCCCTAATATGGATAGTTGGTCCAAAAACTCATGTTCACTTGGTCCAACACTAGATTCGAGATCTGTCAGAACTGACAAGGAAGGTCTCCATACGGGCATACTCAGAAAAATCTGAAAAAATTACAGAATGTTCTTCTCATATGGATATAATATGTTTATAAAAAAAATTTTGGTGGAACCCCGATACAGCGTCCGTAAAAAAAAAAAAGAAAAAAAATCACGAAACTTTTGTTTATTTGGCGATTTATCAACGGTTGGCGATTAAAAAAAAATACGCTTTTATGTAGGAAAAAACTTTTTATGTTGAAATTGTTTATATAAGATTAATTTAAATAACTTTAGTTTTGTCATTTTTAAATTGTTTTAACTATAGTTTGTCTTACATATTTATATGTATTTATAATAAAATTTAAATATCATATTTTATGATTTAAAACAAAATTTAAATTGATTTAAATTATTTCAAGCTCAAAAATAAGACAGATAGAACACTGTCGATTTGATTTTGTTGCTATGGAAATGACTTCGTCTTCAATATGGAAATGTATTATGGCAATCAAATGTCAGCTGACTGTAACTTAAAATAGATATTTGCAACTTTCAAAGTATAGAAAATATTTTTACAGTGATAAAATTAAATAACTACAGCAACAAGCAACATATATATGTAATATAAAAAATATATAATAACCTCTTTCATTGATTAATTTTAAATTCATTAAAAACAGTGCATTCTAAAAAAAATTAATAAACAATTATCAGATGCATTAAAATCGTTTGCTTTTGACGAGGAAAGATCCAGCTCGCCAAATCGCGTATCACTTTCATATTTTCGCGCCAAATATTCGAAAATATTTTATTTTTTACAGACTTTCTACTGAAATCCCGCCATTAAATTTGACTGATCTCTTATTACATACATGAGTAGTTTCACTAGCATTTTTTTCAACATATTCTGAGTATGCCCTGTAAGGAGACCTCCCTTGTGAGATGCAATGTTCAATTTTTATTTTCAAAGATGAAATGACAAGTTCCCTGTTTTGTAATGCCACACCTTAAGGGTTCAATTTCCTGCAGAAATCCAAGAGGAAGTACAGAACTTTAATAAATTTATAATCCTTCAAACTTTTCAGCAAACCCATAGCTTTAGCACTATCACTGTCTTTTCCATGGGCCACCTGTTCAAGATGGCTTACAACAGTATTCCAAGATTGCAACAGAGCTTTTACACCCTTTTTTTGCTGGATAACCATCTAATAGTGTGAACATCTTTCAGTTTGAGAATTTCGTCTAGAATTTCTGCTGTTTCTTTTAACATATGAAGTCTTTTAGCAGAGGCAAGGTAAAATTTAAAAATACTTCTAACCACTGAATCAAATGTTTTAAGATATTCAACTTCACCACATGCATCAAAAACAGATAACTGCAAATGGTGTACAAGGCAATGAATGTTTATCAATTTAGTACAAACAGATTTAATTTTCATAGCCAATCCTGATTTGTATCCACCATAATTGGAGCACCATCAGCACTCAAACCTACAATATAATACCTGTTTCTATATTCATTTGGGCCTATAATATCTTATCTAGAAAATCAGTTATGGCTGTTAAATAACTGGATAAAGTAGAATTTGGCATCTATATTATTCCTAATATGTCCTCTTTGATATGATTATCTTTTGCATCCACATATTGAACATACACACTTGCATGAACATGCTTACATGCTCAACAGTTGATCTATCTGTGGATGAGGAACCATCAACCAGAATGCTGATATATGTATACATTTTTTTATTTTTCCACTAAATCTAACTATAAAGTTTCAACATTAAAATGGATAAAATATCTACATTGTTTTTCATTGCCATATTTTGTTAAAATATCCACATTTAATTTCTCAGCTAAAAAAAAAACCCCTACAAGATCCGCGTGTCGCTGGATTGAGGCACTATATTCTGGATGTATACAGTTTGATTTGAAGCACAACATTTTCAAAAACGAAACTTACTCACCAACCTTAAATATTTGCTTGCTAATGGTGAGCAGAAATTTCCCACCCTGTCTTTATTATTGTTAAAGTAACAATTGAAAATCCAAGTTTGACCTGGAGTGAGATGCACTGTATTTTTGACTGAGTAAATGGATTGTAATCATGGTTTCCTGAATGAAAATTCACTTTTATTTAATTTTCTACTTTTTAGTGTTTAAAATATTGCATTGTTCCAGTTTCATAGTTCGTTGATCTATTTTTGCGAGCATTGTTTGATGCATAATTAAACTCATTGTTTCTGTAACTCATATACAATTGTAACCATAAAGGGCACAGATGTCATATATATATATTGGTGCAATTTTTTCCGACGCCAATTTGGCGACAACCTCTTTACCTTATCATCTATATCTGGGTTACCATATCAAGCAAAATAACGACACTTTGGCGCCAGTTAAGTAACCGGTGTGTATATGACATTGGCGTCAGAAAAAAAATCACACCAATATGGGGTGTATATGACATCTGTGCCCCTTAACAAATATTTGGCAATTTATCACCTGTGACAGTCTAATAGAAAAAGCCTTAAAATTAAGTTACAGTAGAAAATCTTTATAACGCAATTCTATATAATGCAATTATCCATATAACGCACAACTTCTCAGACATAAACAATGAATTTTGAAGTTAAGAAGCACCTAAATCCTATATTGTAAAAAAATGCTACTCACTAGAAAACTAAATTTGATGCATTAGTTCAACCTTATCTCCTTAATTCAGAACTTTTTAATGAAAAACTTCCTATTATTATAATAAACATTTTTGAAAATGAGTAATATAATGAATGATTTGGTCCAGGTATAATTGGACCATCTGTATAAAGTAAATTTAATAATGTGGAATGGTCTATATAATGCAAAAATTTATAATCTGGATATTCTTGATGAGAATGCAGTATAAAGATACTCTAATGTATTTTGATATATTTCAGACATATTTGATCATGTTTACAAGGTAAATTTAGTTATGTGTGAAATGTGATCCATATAACGCAAAATTCTATATAACGCGCAACATTGTGTTTTTAGGTTTGCGTTATAAAGATCTTCTACTGTATTAATGTATAATTAAGTTCTAAAAATATTAAAATGCTGTATTGTTATCAAAAACACAGTTTTGCACATAACTTTCATAATTCTAGCATATCAAGAAGTGAGTTAAAAATCGATTACGAAATACTACCATCTTTACATACAAAGAAAAAGCTAAATAAAAGAATATAATGATAAGATGCCATTTAAAAAGGCAGGAAATAAAAACAATCCAGCAAGTCTATTGCACAACTTTTTAACTGTATGTCACTTACTAGTTCAATTGATGAAAGGAGTTACAAAACAATTGCTCTCAAAATGAGTCACTTTTTAAAAAAGCAAATCTGGAATTTCACGATGTCTTTATTACATTTTCTTTCTTGTCTTTATTCGAAAACTTTGCACATTAAATAAGAGATCTGTAAGTAAAATTTAAGTAATTCACAATTTTGTCCAATTGGAGGAAAAAATTATCATTCCCAATTCAACATTTAGACTTATTTCTGAAATACAATAAAGCATAAAAATTGTGTTTAAGGCTGTTACGCAGTGAACTTGTCAATTCCCCTCGCTAATGTTAAATCTATGGACATAGAATGCATTCGTATATTTAAAATATCCCAGGAAATTAATATTTTTAATTTCTTTTTCTGCATACTTTTCTTAAAAGATGTCTTTTTTTTTTCTTAGTTTTCAAAATATTTCTAAATTATATGTATAATATTTTATGCTTTAAAATATGACGAGCTGTGAGCAATATTTTAACACTTCACATAAAATTAATTATATGTTTTAGAAATATTTTGAAAACTAAGAAAAACTAGTATGTTGTGGCCATCACAAAACTTTCTTCTATATAAATCACGTCAATTAAATTATTTAAATAGTACAAGAAATAACAAAGATTTAGCACCAATTCATATCAAAGTATATCTGAATTTGAAGTTGGATGAAAATTCGTGCATTAGTTGTTGAGATAGGGCTATAGCGGAAATTCTGAAAAAATGTAGCATACCAGCGCCACCTGTTGAGCGATTTACACCAAAAGTAAACAGCACTAAACGATATCAAGGTATACCTGAGTCTGAAGTTTGTTGAAAATCCAAGCATTATTTCTTGGGATAAAGCTATTGCGGAAATCGCAAAAATACAGCATAGCAGCGCCACCTGTTGAGCGATTTACACCAAAAATCAGACAGCACTAATTTATACGTCAATTCATGTCAAGGACTAAGTAAATCTGAAGTTTGATGAAAATCCGTGCAATAGTTCTTGAGATACAGTTCTTGTAGAAATCGTGAAAAATGCAGCACAGCTGCGCCACCTGTTGGTCGATTTACACCAAAATTTAAACATCACTAATTTATATCAGGGTCTAACTGAATCTGAAGTTTGATGGAAATTCGTGCATTTTTTCTTGAGTTAGAGTTATTGCGTAATCATGAACAATGCAGCATATCAGCGCCACCTGTTGGGCGATTTTCACAAAAAAGTAATCAGCACCAAACTATATCTTGGACTAACAGAATCTGAAGTTTTATGAAAATCCGTGCAGTAGTTCTTGAGATATAGCTATTGCAGAAATCGTGAAAAATGCCGCATAGCAGCGCCACCTGTTGGGCGATTTTCACCAAAAACTAATCAGGTCCAGTTTATATCAAGGTCTAACTAAATATGAAGTTTTGTGAAATTCCGTGCATTAGTTCTTGAGATAGAGTGCCCACAAAATTTGTGTCACATACAGACTCACAGACAGAGTGACAGAGTGACGGAGTGACAGACAGACTCACAGACAGACATTTTCTAAAAACCATCAAATCGTGTTCTGGACATTCTAAAACGTATAAATCCGTCGAAAACCGGAAGTCGAAAATTTTCACGAATCCAATACTTTCTTCTTGTAAAGATAGAAGAAAGTAAAAAAAGAGACATCCTTTAAGAAGAATACACAGAAAACAGAAGTTTAAAATATTAATTTCCTGAGGCGATATTTTAAATATACAAATGCATTCTATGCCCATAGATTTAACATTAGCGAGGGAAATTGAGGAGTTCTCATTCTAAAAGTGTTATTATACTTAAAAATTCCAAGCGACAAAAATCGCCTGTGACTTGTCTGATTTCCCACTTTTGAAAGCCAGTTTTTTCGTTTTCCAAACATTTCATTGGCTGTTTGGGAAAAGGCTTTTCCATCGTCAGATTTCCAAGCATTTGATTGGCTTTTACTGACGACTCTCTTTGTTTCAGGCATCAAGGACGCACCGACAGAAGAAAGTTGCTTGCTTTCGAAGCGACTCCCCTGGAGCCATAGGATAAAATGGAGATGCCTGGAATTTGAAGTGACTTTGACCCCTTGTGTAATAGCACTTTAACAGCCTTAAATAATTGGAGTTTTTTTTTTGTGTGTGTAAATGATGATCAGAGAATGGAAAACTTCACTCAAAACTGAGAAATACATACTCGACAGCAGGAGATCCAAATGGTACAGCAAACCAGTCTCCATGAGCTTCATTCATGTAATCAAACATAGCTTCTTCTGATTTGTCATGGGATACAAAAACAATTTCCACAGGTAATTCTTGATCCTTAATGCTTGCATAAAGGTCAGCAAGAAGAGGAGTAAACTTCTGACATGGTGGACACCAATGGGCAGAAAAGTAAAAAGCTATTATCTCTTTATCCTTCAGAGCTTCATCAACCGGCACAGTAATTTTATTTTTGTTAACCAAAGTTTGGTCTTTTAAATGATCCATCTATTAAATTGGAGATAAATATAAGTTATTTGAAAGAACGTATGAAAGAAAGACTCAGTATTGTAGTACTGAATTTTTATTGTAGACTTTACTACAAAATAATAATAATAATAATAATAATACAGTAGACTCCCTTAAATCTGCATAGTTTGGGACCAGAGGTTGTGCAGATTTTACTTTGAATGTAATAATACACTTTAAATTATTATGAATGCTTATAATTAAATAAAATTACAAAGTAATAAATTAAAATAATAAATGTTAAAAATTTTTAAAATAGTAAAATAAATAATTACTAATAATGCATTACTAAATATGCATAACAATGATGAGTAATTTTTATTGAATTATTCAATGAAAATTTCCTCATAAAGATACACTAATAATTTACATCAAAATCTTAAAATAACAAAGTTTTATTTCATGTTTAGCCGTACTTAATAATAAAATAAGCTATTAAAAGACTAATACAGTGAAACCTCCTTGAACGGCCGCCTCTAAACAATGAAAGCCTCTGAACACCGGCCACATGTTGATGGAACCAAACACGTTCCATAGCATTAATATTAATACGAACCTCTAAATGAGGAACTCTGAACAACGGCCACTCAAAAGTCACAAGACAAAAAATTTACAGCTCCTGGTACAATTTCATATTTATTTGCAATCCGAAATACGAAGCAGATTAAACAAAATTAACTTGATATGTGAACAAACAGAAAATGAAGTCATTAATAATAATGGGGAACTTTTATATAATATTCTTAGAACGGCAGGCATAACTAACATAAAGGCCAGTTTGTTTGTATCTCTGGTAAAAAATTTGGCAGCTACTGTACTGCCACATTTGATTCCATACAGCAAATGGTGGAAGGTAGAAGAGAGGAAGAGGAAATAGACAATAGAATGACCCAAAATTTCCAGTATTAACACATATCCGAAGATTTGCAGAACTTTCATAAAATCCAAAAATTCTCATTAAATCATTATGATGATGAGTTGTATAGCAAATCAAGTCATATTTTTTTTTTCTTTGGAGAAAGACATTAGCAGCAAAAAAAAAAAAGCAACTGCAAATCACTGATTTTCTTATAATATTAAAACAATGATGATTAATTAAAGTGACTGTGTATACAGTATGGAACCATTTATCCGGAAACCAGTTAACCAGAAAACTAGTTATCCAGAATGATACTTCTAATAGACTTATTTCAGGATCTTTGCAAAGAAAAGGGTCATACACTGCCAGTTTGACATACGCATTGCTTGAAACAATTGTATAATTTGATGTCAACATCTAGTATTTGAAATGGAAACATATTTAGTTGTATTTCAGATGTTTTAATTTTTATGCAGAGGAAACAGAAGAATTTTTGTTCCCAAAGGATTCCCATAAATTACCTCCTTACAAACTCTGGTTAACTTTTGATTTTTCATGCATCTGACTTTTAATCCAAGTAATCTAATAATTTAAAATCAGAAATAATGCCACAACCAGATATATTCCACAAAACTTATCAAATGGATGCTGCTTTAATGCCCAACCAGTTAACCGGAAAACCAGTTATCCGGAATACATCTGACCCCAACCATTCCGGATAAATGGTTCTGTACTGTATTTCTATTTAAATTTATGTAATTTTGATTTTTTTTTAATGAAACCTCTGAAAAACACCCACCTCTGAAGAGCGGTCACTTTTCACTGGTCCCACGGGTAATCGTTATTCAGAGGTTACACTGTACATAAATGTATTTGGTAAAAAGATTGTTATCGTCGCCACTGATATCAGCTCAATTTTGAATATTTTCAGAAATAAATTTATACTTCCTACATGAGAAAGCACAAGTTTAATCATATTGAACACAATTATACATTAAAATGTGTATAGAATGATATAAAAATTTCATAAATGCTAAAATTTTCACCTACATCTACTTATATAAGATTCATTGTTTACATCTAGAATTATGTGTGGATTTTAGGCATTTGCTGATTTTAGGGTGGCAGATTTGAGGGAGTCTACTGTATTAATAAGAAAAGATCCAAAATTTCAACAGTATTTCAAAGTAATAAATAAAACAATTAGGGTAAAACAAAAAATAAATAAGAACAGAAATATTTCTAAAGATTTTAAACTGTGTGTTGGGAGTCTCAACAAAATGTATCAAAAATTTCAGGAGAAGGGATTTAGATGATTATTTATTTAGCAGTATAATAGTTATTTATACTTCAAAGTAAGCAATAAAACAAATGGGACAAAACAATACATAAATAGAGCAGCATTAAAAAGTAAAGAGTTTTAAAGTTTAAGCTTGTGAGATGGGGGTAGAAGGAGAATGGAAATTTCAGACAGTGGAGTGTCTGTCATGAGGCTTGCAGCATGTCATATTTTTGTCAAATAAAATGGTAGAAAATTGATGGAAGCAAGTTTTTAAAATAACACAACAGTAAAATGGCCATTTTTTCATCATTAAATCACCACACTTGTGAGTGCCAACTGGTAATTTTTAGCTTTACCTCTCAGTGATTAATAAAATTTCCTTTCTATCATTTTTTGTTCCCTCATCATTTTACCTTTTAAGCTTGTTTGGTTCTTTAACATTTTAGAACAGTCAATCTATTTATATATTTTTCCTCCGTTTCTGTATTCTTCCTCTATCAGTAATAAAGTTTTCTTTTTTTTTTTTCAATAATTATTAATATCATGTTCTTTTGATATATTAATATTATGTTCCATGTAAAATAAAAATAATAAAACTATTAAACTACATTTAATTTGACAAGAAAATTATTTGCTCTATAAAATAATAAAATATTTTGTTTTGTAAAGATTAAAGAAATACTTAATCAGATAAAGAAAAAAAAAATACTCAGAGAACTGAACATTTTTCGTTTTAATTAATGAAAATTCTAAAATAATATTATGTATTTCAATTTAATAAAAAAATATCTGACTTGATAAAATGACACAATCTAAAAGACTGTCTTTTACCATTGCAAATCATAAATAGTTTTAGTAACTTTAAGTTTTGAAAATAAATGTTCCGGCAATATTGGATACCAGCAATGCCGAAATAATCTGAAGGGTAATTGTAAAATTTGGATAAACTGGTGATTAACTTGTTTGAATGAAAAATCTAAATGGGCTGCTGATCTACCATTTTTTAAATTAGAAATAAACAATAGACAATATCAACGAAAGTGTCGGTGTCTGTGTAATTCCAATGCATTACCTGCTGTAACTTTTTACAACAAGATAATAAATATTTCTTATTTTTAAAAGCAGTTAACAAATTGAAAAAATTAAATTTACATTTAATGCTATTTTAATGAAATAAACCTTTCTTGCAAAGAAGTTCAATTGATTATTCAGAGGAAAAAATAAAATTTTATTGTAGGACTATGTTACTATATTTATATTCCGTCTTCTTGTGGTGCCTTTTTAAGTTACTTCAGTGATCTACAAAAAATACAGATTCAGTGCGCTTTGCGTCAAATTTTGCTGCAATTAATTTTCAGCTTTTGACAATTTCTTTGAAATTTTTATTACAGTAGACTCCCTAAAATCCACAAATGCCTAAAATCCGTACATCATCACAGATGTAAACAATGGAACTTTCAATTCGGATGTAGGTGTAAAATTACAGAATTTTTTAGTTTTATATCATTCTGTATGTACTTTAATATGTAACTCTCGATAATATGATGGAACTCATGGTTTTTCATGAAGGAACTATAAATTTATTTCTGAAAAAAAAAAAACAAGATATTGCTGATACCACTGGTAATTACAATCTTTTTACCAAATGTATTTATGTATTAATCAAGCTTTTTTGGTTATTAAGACTGGCTAAACCTAAAATAAAACTTCTTTACTTTATAATTTTGATGTGAATTAATAGGGTACCTTTATGAGGAAAGTTTCATTGAATAATTCAAGCAGAGTTTCTCCTAGGCAGTTTCAGGAGGGTGCTGCACCCTGCCTGCCCTTACATTTACAAAATAGCACCCCTCTTGCCCCTGATGGAAAACATTAGCACCCTTGTTGCCCCCAGCTGGAAAAAGTGCCTTTACTCCTTTGTTTATTAAAAAATTTACTTGCATAGTAAAAATTGACTCATTGCTGTCTTTAAAATAGCGTCCTGTCTATTAAATATTAAACGCAGTTTTAAAAATCAAAAGAATGTCTTAAAATTTTTTTTTAAAAGTGCCCTTAAGAATCCAAAACATGCCCTTTGGAATCCAAAAGTGCCCTTTTCCTACAGGAAGCACCCTGCCCTTTTTTAAACCTGGGGAAAACTCTGATTCAAGGAAAATGTATCTCATCTTTATTATGCATATTTAATTATACATTATTAATTATTTACTTGACCTTTGCTTTAATTTTTATTTTTTTCCTACTTTTTAGTTTATTACTTTACTTAGTTATTTTAATATTTTATTATATTGCAAGCATTCACTATAATTTTGATTGCATTATTACATTCAAATTACCAACTAAAAATATAAAAAAAGCAATGACCAGAAATTCTGCAAAATTCTAAAATCCGCACAACCTCTGGTCCCAAGTTGTGTGGATTTGAGAGAGTGTACTGTATAACAATAACCATCTAAAAACTTATTTAAGTTATTCAGTGCATCTAAAGCAAACTGGACATTCATAAGATGAAGACTGCAGCATTTTATTGGCAAAATTTACTTTATATAAAATATCATACAAAACATAACAAATAAATATGCAGATTATTATTTTTTTTTTTCATCTAGACATTTTGACTGATATTTGTATTATTTAATCAATTTTGAAGAGTCATCGCACATTTAAAATAAAATATCTTATACTACAAGTAAATAATTATCAAGTTTTAAGACATCCATTCTATTGAACGAATGTATTTTAGATAACACTTATAGGTCAGTTGTCTAGTCATTCAAAGAATAAAGGTCAG
Source organism: Maratus speciosus (assembly GCA_963932465.1). Classification (NCBI taxonomy): domain Eukaryota; kingdom Metazoa; phylum Arthropoda; class Arachnida; order Araneae; family Salticidae; genus Maratus; species Maratus speciosus. The sequence continues at coordinate 107,418,585 of OZ010797.1, forward strand.
TTACACCAAGTAGTTCACAGGCAGATACTGCCCATTATGAAAGATATCTTGGAGTGGAATGTGAGAACTAACTGTTGTTCATTACTAGAAGTTTAAAAATAGTAATAGTGATTGCAGCACCCAATATGTGTCCTTTACATGGACACAAAGCTCTACATTCATTTTAGTGACCGTGGTATTACTGAATTTCAATGTGTTTTTGAGATTACTATACAAAAAGGTTGTTGCATCCAGTGATTTTTTTTTTTTTCTTTACAGGTACGAAATGTGCATACATGAGTTTATAGAATAACCAAATTTCATGCACTCTTGAGATTCCTATAAAACAAAGTTTCTGCATCCAGCTTAAATTTTATATCAATGGTATCCATGACTGCTTTGGCTGTAATAAACAAATGAGCTTTTTCAATTTCCTTAACCAAAATCAAAACTTTGTTGGCAAGGTAATTTTTATAGTGTTAGGAGAATCACTTCTAACTGATTACAGAACACAATAAAAGATTTTAAAATAATAAAATGAATTTTCTTAATCAAACTGCTATTAATCAGACGTTTAAAAAGTTATACTTTTTAAAACTGGTTAGAATTTATCAGAATGGTATTTGTCTATTATTCTGTTGACCACTTTCTATAAAAAAATAATTGTCACCAATAATCATTAAGTGACATTTGTTATATTTCACAATTTTCAACCAATAACCATGGCCAAATGCCTTATCTGTATATCCTGAATGCAGAAAATTGGAAGGTACCCTACTGAAAAAAACAAACTAGATTGATTTTTCTCTTTGTAAAAAGAGACTGTCATCATTTTCTTCAATCTCTTTAGAGACCCTATGAATTTTCTGGAATATCTTTCTACAGGGTTAAACATACAAATTTCTTGGACATAACCATTCTAATCTAATACTGTATTCTTGTTGAAAGCTATTTTTTTACCCAGTTGATTGATGCCATCTTTCAAAACATAAATAAACTGTAATGAAGTTATAAATGATTTGATACTGTCGAACCATATTTCTTTTTTAAGATTCACTTATCACAATTTTTAATATTACATCACCATCATTTATCCATTTGCAGGGACCGACTTATGCAGGGGCATGCGGGGCAGCTTCTTAGGGAGCCCCCATAAGAGTTATCAGGATTTTCATTAAAAGGTGCCAAATGATTAAAATTAGCCAAAAGTGACCAAAATTCCTATATTTTCAAACATTTAGGAAGAAGAGCGGCCCCCCTTCCACTCTCTACTTCCAGTACCCCCTGCACCCATGCAAAAAACAAACTATATCATTAGAAAACTAATGATTAAAATTTTATTACGACAACTTAGTATTCTATTGTTTTCAAAAGAAATTCCTTATTAACGTTTTCCTTGCAATGTGGCAAATTAAAACCATTTATTATGATCAATTTGGGGCATTTTCTTTTAGACATCTTATAACGTATGTAGATAAGCAAAGCAAAAAAAAAAAAAAAAAAAAAAATACTCGTGTCAACCAATCTATCATTTTTTCTGCTTTTATCATACTAGTATTTTTCCTTAAAGTTATGACCATCATTTTACGATACCCTGTTTACAGATGGAAGCAGTACCGGGTACAAAATTTATGCATGCATACAATACATATGAAGTTTAGTACTAGCCACTTCCACATTATTCTAAAAGAATTCTATAGATATATAGAAGGGTGGGCCCCCGAATGATGCTTGCCCCGGGGCCCCCCATAACCTTAGTCAGGCCCTGTCCACTTGCAAATAAAGTCTCATATCATGCCCATTAATGCACATTTTTTTTTAAATGGCAGAATCCTATAACATTGAAAATAGTTTATCGCACCAAGTTCTGTATTATGGAAGGTCACAGTTTTTTCTTTAAATGTAAGAGAAAACAGAGGAATAGTGGCAAACTTATATCTTACATTAGAAAAAGTTAATCTGGATATCCACAAAATAGATGAAAATGGAATACATACATTGCATGCAAGGGCTGCATTTTAAATCAAGTGCGACATTACATTTTTGTATTATTGACATTAAATCCTTTTGTTTGATGACAATTTTAATTTATAAAAAGTAGTTGACAGAAAAATAAAGAAGTACAAGAATGGACGAGATATGGAAACCCAGTACATGGTTTGTTGATGACTCTTTCTTGGTGCACTTTCTCGGCTCACATCGGACTGTAGTTTTCAAATACGTCATCTTGCAAATAACGATATAGTATCAGGAAACACAAGGAGGGATATTTTTATGTCAGGGGAACGGGACCTGTTTGACGATTGGTGGACATTAAAGATGGATAACACGACCAGATTTTAAAAAAAGAGAAGTAGAGGAATTTTGAATGCCAAAAAGAATTTTTATTTTTTTTAATGTACAGGTATAAAGGGGAAAAATTACAAAAAGACAAAAAATTTTTAGAGCCAGAAGTCTCAAATATAAAGCTATGATAAATTTAAAAAGTTTAAGAAAAAAATAAATAAACAATATTAATTGTTTGAAATAAATGGATGAAAAAATTAAAATAAAAAAAAATGGGGAAAAGCCAGACGTGAATTGTGAATGAATGAACCCAAAAAAAACCCAAAAGACTTTTCACACTCTCTTTTTTTCCATATACAGTCGGACCTCTATTTAACGAACCTCTATTTTGTGAACTTTTACTTGGAACCAAGAACATTTTGCAAATTTCTTCGTAAAATAACCTCCAAATAGCAAAGTGCATTCTCTATTTAACGAACTTTTCCTTGGGATATAATTTTTTCTTCTCCCTATTTTTTAAAATATTACTGGACTTTTCAAACTTATTCTTTCACACTATTCTAACACATTTTATGATGGTCAATGACCATGAACAGGTCTTACCAGGCACCTAACTCACCGAGAGCAGTAAAACTGCAGTGATTCTTTGCTTTACATCCAAGAAGTGCAAACTTTCAATATTCCCTTTTAATCCTCAATAGAGCTGCCCCATATCCTTAAACTATAGTTTCCCGTTTTCTAGATTGTTGATTATGATCAATCGTGTTGATAATTTTGGTTCTTGTAGCTTAAAAATGTCAAAGCGAAGGTGCTTGAGCATCAAAGAAAAAAAAAATTATCCTTGATGAGGTGGATAAAGGCGTGAAGGAAAAGAATACTGCTTTAAAATTTGGTATTCTTCCAAACATCTTTTTAACCACAATAAAAAATCATGATTTTAATGTAAAATTTTTTTTAAACTGAAAATACAATGCATTTCCAGACAATGTTTTGTTTCATTCTTATTTCCTTTGCAGTTTTCTTTTTGATGGGTAAAATAAATAAAACAAATAGATATAATTTATAAAAAAAAGTAACTAATTACTTTTTAAATTATATTTAGTGTTTATGGACTTAAATTACGTTTTATGTAGTTTAAAGTATTTTAAAAAGTGACTCTCTATTTAACGAATTTTCCATATAACGAACTTTTTTTCGGGATTTAGCTACTTCGCTAAATAGAGGTCCAACTGTAGTTTATAATCTATTAAAAATAATTTGTTGGGATTTCTAAATAGGCCAAAAATATTTCTTACTAGATCTCACTGTCAAGCTTCTAAGAAAAACTGAACTGGTATTCATTTAAGATTTCAGTGATGTGCATATCTAAATCTTAGTTGATTAACACAATCTTTCAGTGAAGGAAAACAAACCAACAAATTATGACAAATTCAAGCTTATTGATAATACCAGTATTCAATTTGTAAAACTGCCCCATTAATTGTTCATATTATTACTGTGCACATGCAGAGCTGACATAATAAGACACATGACAATTAAAAACCAATAATTAAAGAAAAAAATCTGTGATGTAAAGTGTTGAGAAATTTAAATTTGTCCTCCCCATATAGTTGTCAACATGCACTGCTCTTCAAATCTGATCAAGCAGGTTGCAAGTCTTAATTTTTTATTATAATGACGCAATTATGTGCATATGTGAAATAATGGGTGTGGTGGCACTTCTCCCTGGAAAATTTCCTCCTCTCCTCAAATCTTCAGGTTTGCCATCCTACAAAATAAATAGCTGGGTTGCCATTAAATAAATTAGAGTCACTAAAATTTGGTGACTTTTTCCCCTTTATAAATGAAAAAAAAAAAATTAAATCTGTCTCCGCTTATTAAACACCTTAGCAAGGGCGGATCCAGAGAATCGTTTTTTTTTTTTTTGGGGGGGGGGGGGGGGGGGGCGATACCGAGTGACATATAATCAACGTAGTCATAATTTCTGTTGCTCAAATCATTCCTTGCAGTTAATTTTTAAGTGAATATGAAATAATTAATGCGATTTGAAAATATTACAGGCTCTCGATTATCCGGCGTCCGATTAACCGAAACACTCGGTTATCCAACACTCTTATTATATAAACCCGCCCTCTCAAAATATGGTTTATTGTTACTTATTAGGTCGTAAAATTAAAAATGTTATAACAGAATTTATTTATTAAATGTCTTATTTTTTTTCTTTTTCTTTGTACTCTTGTACTATGGTAATTATTTATCTTATTTTTTGTTCTTTTAGTTATAGTGAACAATATTAATAATACAAGTTTGCGATGATTGTGTTTTTTAACTTTTGATAATTGATTTTGATGTATATTTTAGCACTGAATCCGAAAATGACCTTCATTTTTAACCATCGCGTCACGATTTTCGCAAATTGTAAATTTCAAAGTTAAAAAGTAAAAAAATAGCGAAAATCTCTCAAAGCAATTTGTCAAAGCCTTAACAAAAGAAGGTAAATATTTTAAATACATCTGCCACAAATTTCCCAGTTTTATCAACCGCCAAAATAAAAGAGGATACCGAGATTGAACCCCATAGAGAAGACTAAAAGAAAAGCATGAAGCAGAGCATGAGAGGTTCAAAGAAACTTCTACGCATGGAATAAAATTATAAAATTATATATTAAATACACAATATTTTACATGTTTAACTGTAAAAATCCATAGTATAAGCAAAAAAATGAATAAGTTATTATGAAAAAAAGTTACGTCTATTTTATAGTAGCAGATTTTTGCAATATTTCGACTATTTAAAAAGTTGTGATTTGTAAAAAATCCTGACGTGATGGTATGGTAAAATATGAAGGTCATTTTTGGATACAGCACTAAAAAATACATAAGAACCAATTACCGAAAGCTGAAAAACATAACCATTTTTTAATATCAGATTTCTGAAACAGGGTAATCTCTGAAAAAGGGTAGGGCCGTAACATCCTTGAAAGTCAAAATGTATCATCTAAGTGGTATGTATACCTCTTCACAGGCGTGGATCGCCACCCCCCCCCCCCCCACCTTGGATCAAAAAATATAAATCCATCGATTATCGCGAATTTCGATAAATGGTTGCCGAAAAAAATCAATTTCGTCAATCTTTCGCAGGTCATATAGCAGGTAAGCATCGCGCAAAAATGCGAATTTCGTCAAAGAAGCGCGGGAAAAACATTAATTTCGTCAAAAAATCGGGCATTTCGTCAAAGGACTACGAAAAAAATACGAATTTCATCAAAGGACCACTAAAAAAACGCAAATTTCGTCAAAGGATCGCAGAAAAAACGCGAATTTCGTCAAAGGATCGCAGAAAAAATGCGAATTTCGTTAAAGGGTCACAGAAAAAACGCGAATTTCGTCAAAGGATCGCAGAAAAAACGAATTTCGTCAAAGAATTGCAGAAAAAACGTTCATTTCGCAAAAGGATTGCAGAAAAAAAAAGCGAATTTTGCTAAACAATTGCGGAAAAAACACTAATTTAGCCAAACAATTGCGGAAAAAACGCAAATTTTGCAAAAGAATCACGCAAAAAACGCTAATTTTGCGAATTTCATCAACAGATCTCGGAAAAAATGCGAATTTCGTCAAAGAATCGCGAAAAAATACACGAATTTCGTCAAAAGGCCGCGGAAAAAACGCACAATTAGCACCAGGAGGCGCGCATCCACGGGGGGATCGATCGGGGCGGTCGCCCCCCCCCTCCCCCCAAGATCTAAATATGCTTTTAACGGCAGTTTTTGTGGAACAGACAGACAAGCAAAAGAAAACCAAACACTTTACAGGTATCAATGGTAAACCTCACTGACGTTTCGGCAATTAGTGAACAAAATAGGATTATGTTCAGTCAAAAGGCATATGGCGACATAATTTTTGACAGTATGGGTTGATGTGGGGGACAATGCCACTTCGTGTACCTTTTGTTGAATCTCTACAACAGAAATTGACAATGTTATGCAGATCCCTTTAAAGTGTTGAAACTTTTTCGTTCTTTCAAAGAAGCTGCAATTCTAATTTCTGTATAAAGATATTTTTGAGGAGCGCTTTATTGTTTGAGAAAAGAATGGGATTCATACAATTTCCAAAGAAAGTAAGAAACAAGAAAAAGAAAGGTCTTTTGAAAAATTCAAGCATCTTAATGTTTTCTGAAGAAAGCCACTAATGTGTAAAAAATGTACTGTTATACCACCCACATTGGTAAATTTCAAGGGTATTTGATGAATGAATGAAAAAGGATTATATCTTAATACCACTCAGTTAAAATGCGTATGGTGTGTTGATTTCTTAAAAACCAACTTAGTAAATTTGTTCTTCCCTTCTTTGCCCCGATTCCCCCCCCCCCCCCCCCCAATGGATGCGCACCTAGGGAAATCTCTTCCCTGTACTAATCGTGCATTTTTTCCGAGGCGCTTTGACGAAATTTGCGTTTTTTCAGCGATTCTTTGGCGAGATTCACGTGTTTTTTTCAGCGTTTCTTTCGCGCAAAATTCGCGTTTTTTTCTGCGATCCTTTGATGAAATTTGCATTTTTTTTCGTGGTCCTTTGACGAAATTCGCGTTTTTTCCCGATCCTTTGACGAAATTGACGTTTTTTGCGTGATCCTTTGACGAAATTCGCGTTTTTCTGCGATCCTTTGACCTGCGAATGATTCACGAAATTGTTTTTTTTTTCAGAGACCATTTGTCGAAATTTGCGATAATCGGTGGATTTATATATTTTTTTTTTTGGGGGGGGGAGGCGATTGCCCCGATCCCCCCCCCCCCCCCGTGGATCCGCGCCTGCACCTTAGCCTCATAAAGATATTATTTATTCTGATGAGGTTTTAAAATACAATAAAACAATGAACTAAAATCAGCAAAATTCACAAAGCCACTGTTCTAAAGTTGTACGGATTACTTACAGTATACTGTACTCAAATAAAAATACCATTGATTACAAAGGTTGGCAATTCTCCTTAAAATAACTACCTTCCATTTGAAATACATATTATGCTGTCCTCTAAAAAAAAAAAAAAAAAACACAGGAAAATGTATCCTAAAAAAACTCACCCTAGAACTTCATCAAAAAAATCACTGAAATAAAATTTTCTTTTTGTCCTGTTTCTATATGCCATTTACAATAATAAAATTATTTAAAATTACTTGAGAAGTGTTTATTTAGTTTTTTTTTTTAAATAAGCTAATAATACAAAGTTCTAGCAAAAAAGAGCTTCATTTCCACAGTTTTTCTTCTTATAATACGACATGTCACAATGATGTACATCAGTTTTTAGATGTTTTGTGAATAAAATGCATCATTTTCAGCTGATTATATTATGATTGGCTCAGTTTGTGACCTTTTGAAAACATAGGCAAAAAAAAAAAAAACCTGTGTGATCTAAAAATAAAACCACTTTTTTATATATAAATAAATGATGGAACATACAATTTTTCTTTAAAATATTAATTTTAAAGTGAAAAAAAAAATAAATTATGAAAATTTAATGCATATTTTAGTATTTCTAAGAAGTTGTACAAGTATGTCATAACGCCCCCTCCTTTTGTTTTTGCAAAAATAAACCCATCCACCTTTTTTTTAATACACAAAGATATCCTTTTACTTTTATTTCACACATTGTTTTAATGTTTACAAGCTTATTTTATTTTAATCATTATTTTGCTTTTTTATACAAATTTTACTAGGCGATTCTCAAGTTCACTGTTCAACAAGAACGAAACTTTCTGATACATTTACTAACTCATTTATAAACGTAAAGGCACAAAATTGATAGGGCTGACTAAGCAATTTGGAATCGAAATGGGTTTTACGTTTTTGATAAATTACTTATCGGGTTAGCAATTTTGGGTCCCATGACAACTGGTTTTTCGCCTCTCTTTGGCTGGTTTTTCTCCTTTTGTCTGGAAATTCGGTTCAAAACGGCAACTTTGACAGCATTTTCTGAAAGATCTTTTACGTTTACCAAAAATAGAAAATTTCTTTTGATTACAAAATTTCTGAATAACACCTGCCAATTTCAGGCATTTCTACTTTCTGAACTAAGATGAATTAAAATTTGTGTGATTAAGTTGCCCCTTTGGATTTGAGAGCAGACTTAAGGCAGGAATAACCATTACAGAGGATAGAGCAAAAACTAAGCGAAGGTTCAAATTACAGCAAACGATTTTTTTAGATATTATTACTTAGAACTGAATGACAATACTTTACGTTTTTGATAAATTACTTATCAAGTTAGCAATTTTGGGTCACATGACAACTGGTTTTTCGCCTCTCTTTGGCTGGTTTTTCTCCTTTTGTCTGGAAATTCGGTTCAAAACGGCAACTTTGACAGCATTTTCTGAAAGATCTTTTACGTTTACCAAAAAATGGAAAATTTCTTTTGATTACAAAACTTCTGAATAACACCTGCCAATTTCAGGTATTTCTACTTTCTGAACTAAGATGAATTAAAATTTGTGTGATTAAGTTGGCCCTTTGGATTTGAGAGCAGACTTAAGGCAGGAATAAACATTACAGAGGATAGAGCAAAAACTAAGCGAAGGTTCAAATTACAGCAAACAATTTTTTTAGATAATATTACTTAGAATTGAATGACAATACTCGAAGATACTTGAACATTAGAAATCCATTTTTAATCAATGGCTTTTCTGATCTTTTAGAAAAAGAAATGACTAGGTTTAATAAAATGAACTGACCAGAGTGTATTTGGAATTTAGATGAATCTGGGTTTCCAACAGATTTAAATAAAGTACAGAACCATTTATCCGGAATGCTTAGGGTCAGATGTATTCCGGATAACTGGTTTTTCTGGTTAACTGGTTGTGCATTAAATCTGCATCCATTTGATAAGTTTTGTGGAATATGTGTGGTTGTGACATTATTTTTGATTTTAAATTATTAGATTACTTGAATTAAAAATCAATGCAAGAAAGATCAAAAGTTAACCAGAGTTTAAAAGAAGGTAATTTATGGGAATCCCTTAGGAACAAAAATTCTCCTGTTTCCTCTGCATAAAAATTAAAACATCTAAAATACAACTAAATATGTTTTAATTTCAAATACTAGATGTTGTCATCAAATTATAAAATTATTTCAAGCAAAGGCTATGTCAAACTGGCAGTGTATGACACCTTTTTCTGCAAAGATTCTGAAATCAGTGTATCAGAAATATCATTCCGGATAACTGGTTTTCCTGTTAACTGGTTTCCGGATAAATGGTTCCATACTGTAATACTGAAACTGTGTCATTCTGGAGACAAAGTGGTTAAAGTAATAGCAGGAACAGATTGAGAGAATGTTACAGTTCTGGCAAATACTGTTCTCAATTCAATTCCACTTGAATGGGCTGGTGATGATGGAATAGCACTAACTGGAACATGGTACGTACAGTTTAAATAAGAATGGATAGATGATAGCAGTAGTTTTTGAAGACTGGTTCAAATTATTTGCAGATAAAGAAAATTAGACCTATTCTGTTATTGTTAGATGGCCACATTTCCCACCTAAGCATTAAATACTTGATGGAAAGCTTGTGCTGAAAATACATGAATTCTTAATCTCCCATAGAACCTCAAAGTTACAATCATTGGACTTAAGTGTTTTTGGTCCTCTCTCTGAAGATATATTAATACTAGGGTAAACAAATGAATAACTGGATTATGTCTGTTGGTATCCCAATAAGGGCATTATTTAAAAAACAGTTCCTAAGTAACCTGTCATTGATATGGAACAAAGGATTGTCACTATCAAATACAAAAAATGGATTCAAACCTGTTGGAATTTTCTCCTTTAACCCTCAGCCTACCAAAAACAGGTGGGTAAGTGTGCTCGAAGATTGCACAGATGCTGTCATCTAATATTCCTTTCAAAACTGCTTATCCTTTAATTAATAAATCAAAATCATTAATTTATAATTATTAAATTCTTAACCTTTTTCAATAAGAACATAGATGGCAACACCATTAAATTTAATTTTAAAATTATTGCAATTGGAAGATATATTTTTCAATCAAATTAAAAATATTCAAGAACTGCCAGGGGTTGATCCAGGCACAATTTGAGGCCTATTTTGGGCCCTGTTATAAAAATCAATTCAATAAAACAGGGCCTTTCACAAAATTACTTTTAATAAAACAGGGTCTTTCACAAAATTATTTTTAATAAAAAAAATAGGCCCCTTCACAAAATTTCACTTCATAAAAACATACTCTTCATTAATTATTTTGATTTTGTGCTGATTTTAAAATGTGCACTTTGTAAACAAGTTCCCTAGAAAGAAAAAGTTTAGCAGAAGGATTTAAAGAAGTTATTATTAATTAATACTTTGTTCAAATTTGAGTAAATGGATTTCATCTTTCATTATAAAATGTATTTTTCACAAAAATAACTTTTACTTTTTACAAAATGGGCCTCAAGAAAAAAAAATTCTGCTTCAATCCCAGACTGCTTTTCAGACAATTGTAACAACATATGTTTTGTATATATGACAAGCCCAATAGCAGAAAATTCTCCAAGTGTCTGCGACAGATCTTTCAGCGACTGAAAATAATCTGCAGGTAAAATGTTACAAATGAACCCTTAATAAATTAATAATTTACTTTTAATGTCTTTAAGCATTTTACTCATTTTTATTAATAATAATCTTAAGTTTTAGTAATAAATAATAAAGAACTAAGCATAGTATAAAATTTGGAAAAAGATCCAATGGAAAAAAAAATCTGCAAAAGGGAAAAGAATATCTGCGACGCACGTCTCCTGTCTGGAACTTTCTGCTACCGGGATGACAAGCATATTTAATTGCATGATTTAATTTTTGCTTTTTAAAAAAAGTAAACCCATTGGACTGGAATGTAGTCAATTTAAAATTTTGCAAAAAATATTATATAACTTTAGGCCTTAAAATGACAAAACAAAAAAATTACAAAATTTCTGTAAAATTGAATACATTAGATAATGAAATCTATTCCAAGAAAAAAATTTCAAACTTTGAAGCTGAGTATCAAACCAGGAGCCTTTTGATTAGCAGTTAAACATGTTACCACAGACCTATCTAGTCAGCATAAAAAAGACTGAAATTAAGATTCTGTTTTAAAAATCTAAATAACAAAACAAGTCGAATCTGAATGTCATTGAATTAAATCATTTAATTAAAATAATGTAAGATTTTTTCAAAATTTTGTAATTTTGGATATTCAGCTATAAAAATGTAAAAATTTAAGTCTCTAACTTATACAGTTTCTGAGAATGAACTCTGTGACAGACAAACAGACAGAGGAATAAAATGAATAGGATTTTGTCAGATGAATGAAGCCTTGAAAAACAGCGTACAAAAATTACAATAACGAATTCAGTTAAAATTCATTAGTTTTTATTCAATATTCTTTTAAAATGGTTCTAGATTTTTACAAATTTAGAGCTAAGAATACCAATTTAAATTTTATTTTTCTATGGACCAATAGTAGAAAATGTTATGGAATTTACTCAAGATAGGATAGACTCATAGGATAGATGCTCCAGTTGTGGCCACCTTTAGAGAAAATTTGAAATAGAAATTTTACAGTTATTGATTGATTAAATCATAATAACATCATTCTTTAGCAAATTTAATTATCTTTCTGTTAATTATAACTTTCTACAGTATATTTTAGATTGTAATAACCCATTAAATAGTTTATTTCAATTTGTACCAGTTGTGGCCATCTTTATGCACCAGTTTTGGCCACTCCAATATCATGTAGTTTAACAAACATTTTAATTGATAATAAGTAAAAATAAAGCATTTTTAATGCAACATCTATTTTACCACACATATATTTGTTTGCTGTATTAAAAGAATTTTGCAAATTTTCTTATGAATTAATAAATACAATCAAGTAAAATATAGTTATGTTGATTTTAACTGAAAATTTCAATTAAAAAAAAAAAACAAAAAAATATATTTAATTTGATTCATAAAAGGGACAACAGTGCCTATAGGACATAAAGATTAACTATTTAATCAATTTTATAATTATCCATGGATTGTGGATTGTTTAGAAAACTTGAATCTTCACCAAAGAGTTATGTTTCTTGAAACCATTTTCTGATTTTGTCTTGATTTATATTAGCTTGTGCCTTATTTATGTATTCTGCTTCTTTGCAAGTTATTTTAGGATGTGATTTCATAAGGGAATCATACCATTTCATGCCTGGTCTTCCATCTTGAAATCTATTTCTATCTTGCCGGCTATAATTTTATGGACAGAATCTTACAGTTGTTCCATTTTTATAGGAAATAGTATTCTGACAATATCTAAAATCAACTTTTCTAATTGATTTTTAACTTAAATTCCTAGTACCTAGATCTACTACTTGAGATTCAACATTATTAGAGAAAAGTGGTGTCCGTCTTGCAAACTTAGGATGTAAGGCAGAACGGGGTACTCCAAAACTTTGCTAGCTTGTAGTGCTGGCATTACATTTTGAATGGCCTTAATTTTACTTTCTAACAGTGTTCCCTCTAGGCCAGTGGCTCCCAACATGAGGCGTACACCCCACAGGGGGACAATATGATTTTTCAGGGGGGCAATTTCAGATTTCTTATTAACAAATTTTCTGCCATCTTTTTCTAATGAAAGTATTATCTTAGTCTAAAAATAGAAATAAAAGATGAAAAAAATTTTAAATAACTGAATAAAAATTAATTTTCGGAACAATACCATTTAAAAGTTCAAAAATACACTGACACCGGAATAATTATGTGAATATTTTTGGATAATTTGACACCTTTTTATATATTAAAATATCATTTAATTTACCTGGTTTTTAATATTATTTTAGTAAATTACACCTCTTTTTTTTACTATTTATTTAAAAAAAACTTCTACATCTATTCATAGTGTAATAATGCCCCATGAGGGAAATTTTACATAAGAAATTTTGTAGAGTATATCTAAAATTGACTATTTGGGCATGTTTAATCTAAAAATTGTTTTGAATGATCTAAATGAGGTGCTACATTTATGAAATTAATAAAACTCCATGCACATCAGGGAAGGAAATGGTTGAAAGTATTCTTATGGCTCTTCTGCAGACGAATTCTGAATATGAAATTCATGACATATGCATTTTAAAATTTAAAATTGAAGAAAACATGATGACCAAATAGTGGGGAGAAAAGCCTTCTATCAAAGAAGTATGTTATGAGAGGAAAGAAAATAGTAACTTAAAATGGATAAAAGCGCAAATCTGGAAATGTTACTTGTGAATTATGTTATCCATACAGTCTTGGTGATAATCAAATACAGTAGACTCCCTTAAATCCACGACCCTAAAATCCGTGAACACCTAAAATCTGTGTATTTCTTCAGATGTAAACAATGAAATTTACAGTTAAGTTGCAGGAACAAAATTCAAGATGGCGCCGAAATCAATGACTACCGCAATGTTTTTTTTACTAAATTTTTTGTTAATCATTCCCTTTTGGCTATTACAGATGATTTATTACTAAATAAATTTACATTACTTTTGATTTTGATATAAATTAGCATATCTATATAAAAAATTCCAGGGTTCGAAATGGAAAAATCCACGAACCAGAACGCTATTTTAAAAATTTTTTTCACGGAATTTTTTTTAAAATTATAGACAAATTTATTTCCAAACATACAAAGCAGTATAAGAAAAGCATCCAAGACCCTAAATAACAATGAAAAAAGTTACAGTGAGCGCAATAAGCTATATATACTGATAATAGCACATTAACACTGTTCTCCTTGCTATCACTAAATGGCAGCATAGGACTTTTGGAATCGAATTGAATCGATTTCATTTGTAATAATTTAATATTTTTCTTAATTTTTATTTTACATAATTATTTTGTAAATTACTTACTTTTAAACTAATAAATTATTTTAATATTTTATTTATTTTAATGTTTCACTTTATTGTAAACATTCATTATAATTTCCCTTGTTTAACTACCAATGAAATTAATGTTTCAAAAATCTAAACAAATCAATGACCAGAAATTGCGAAATTCTAAAATCCGCACAACCTCTGGTCCCAAGCTGTGCGGATTTGAGGGAGCCTACTGTATCACTTATTCTTAATGAAGTACTAAAATCCATTATAAAATGTATCAATTCTATCAGATGCAATGCAAAATATGAGAGAGATTTCAAGAAATTTTACGAAAATAAAAATGTAGACTGTTTATCACTTTTAAATTTGGGATAAGTTACCAAAAAACAATAAAACTTTTGCAGATGTAAATGCGAAGATCCATGGCATGACTGCATTCATGGAGTTAGTATTAAAAAAATATATGATTTTGATAAATTAAAGAATGTGAAATCACTTATCATAGTTAATTTTATTTTCAGATCCATCCGGGAAAATGGAAGTTTATTTTTTTACGAGACAATATTTATATGATATAGAAGGTGGGGACATCATGATTTTAGAGATTCTTAGGTGGGGCACGGCATAAAAAAGGTTGGGAACCACTGCTCTGGGCCATTTTTTTAGAGGACAGAATTCTGTCTTTTTTAAACTTTGTAAAATGAATCCTGTTCTTTTTAAATAATGTGAAATATATTCTTACTTGTATTTAGATATCTCTAGTAAAGATTTTCACAATATTTAGTATTTCTAAATTTGTGTGCCCGAAATCTTGCAAAAATTGTGGAACTTCTTCATTTCTTTAGGAAAAATACAAAAAATCATTAAATCATGCAATAATTTTATAGAACTTTTTAATTTATAAGTTGCAAAATCTTTCAAAATTTATGTTTTAGTTTATTTATCATACCTAAATAATACATATCATCTCCCCTTTTGTTTTATCAATACTAAACAATATTTTCTTTAGCAATGTCACTCTTTAGTGACTAGCACAATGTCCTTCTTTCTAAAGTGAGGACATTGGATTAATTATCTGTTGGACAGAGAATAACAAAATCTCTTTTATAGAATTATTAGCATTGCTTTTATTATTATTGAAGCCATTACTATATAAAACAAAATTGATTGTTTTATCCAGATGTTCTTAAATTTATTAAACGGCTAAAATTCCTACTATAATGAATCATGTGGCCACAAGTGGAACATAATGTTGTACCCTTTTTGGCCACCCCTATGGTCATAACTGGTACATATAGCAAATTTAACGTACCAGTTTTGGCCACCCCCCATTAAACTGTTAAAATAATTAATTTAAATGTGAAATTGCAATAGAGAGAAAGCTTACCTCATAAAACCTAATAGCAATTTTTTAAAAACAAATAGAACCCGATAAGTGCCTAATATTGAAAGATTCTGAAAACTTGTCAGCTAAGCAAAAATCTTAATAAATGTGAGCACACGCTACAGTTTCACACATTTATATTTGGTACAGATGTCATATTCGCTCCATATTGGCGCGATTTTTTTTGGTTGCCAATTTGGCGAAAACATCAACAGCATAAACAACATAATACGGGTTACCACATCAAGCAAAATAACGACACTTTGGTGCAAGTTAAGTACCTGTTGCCTATATGATATTGGCGACAGAAAAAAATTGCGCCAATATGGGGCGAATATGACATCTGTACCTTATATTTTTTGCAAGTCACATTTTATCAAAAAATAAACAAATGATATTGTAAATGATAAAAGAGTGTTTTCTTAAGGTATAAGAATGCATATTATTTGTTTTGTTAGCATCAATTCACCCTAAATATTGGACAAACCGATCCAGTGTGGCCAGAACTGGTACAGTGGCCACAACTAACCTACTAAGAAATTAGAAAAGTTTTTGGAGAATTTAGCAAAAAATTACATTTATAATTTTTTATTTGTAAATCCTTCAATTTACAAAAAAAAAAAAAAAAAAAAAAAAAAAAAAAAAAAAAAAAATAAGTTAAAACTTTTTTTTTTTTTTTTTTTGACAGAATCAAAAATACTATACATTAAAATCTTAGTCAGAACAAGCTGAGAAAATGTAGTTACTTCAAGTTGTTTTGTATTTTTTATTAAATTTTATAGAGAGAAAAATTCAAAAAGTGGGTTTTTTTAGAGGACAGCACAATACATTAATAAAATTTAAATATATACTTTTTACTCATTTCATTAAAAAATATAAAAAATTAAAAAGAAATTATATCATAAATCAAAAACATTTCATTCCATCATCAAAGCATTATTTCTAATTTACACACATTGTTTCTAATTTTTTGTGGCCAGCTAACAGAAAAATACAGATTATTTTTATGACTATCCCAAAAACATGGATCCATTGTTAAGCCAAAGAAAAAAGAGATTATTTTTTTTAAGTTAAGGAATCATAATTATTTTGGTTATTTAGATAAATCTTATTATATAGTTTTATCATATTTATTTTAGATCAAAGAATTTTCATAAAATTTTTGTGACAAGATCGCTTACGCATAAAGTGCCTTTTGCAGATATTAAACCTTGTACGATTTCTGAATTGTATAATGTTCGACAGCGATTAACAAGAGTATAAGTTTTACACAAATTTGAGAAAGTTGCCATGGTTCATTAAATTATTATATTTTAGTGAAATATAAACGAGAACCGATGAAATAGTCTACGTTTAGATGGATGGGATGCTTTGAGACCTGTACCAGCCGGTACCAGAAATTTTGTTTACAAACAAAAAAACCTGTCAACTAATCATCCCTATTTTCTGACAATTTTGCCCCTATGGCCTGGTATAAACCAATCAGACTGTCTTTTGCCTTTTAGTCACGCCAATGTTTTGTTTTCGTGACGTTAACTGTCCTCTATTAACCAATTAATTTACTGCATTTTACTACAATATATGTACAGTGACGTCGTGGTCACCAGGAAATGAGGGGGAAAGTACATTGATTACTTCTTATTTCCCTCATCATTTCCCCCTCATGAATTTTCCTGTCTTTCTCTTTAACCGTGTTTGTTCCAGTGCAAAGTCGTCTGTTATTTCAAAATTCCCTCATATAGAGATATGTTAATTCAGAATGTGTTCTTGTGTAAACATTTAATTTTGAACTGTGCGTTTACATAAAAAAGCAAAACAAGATGTATGTCTATCGAGGAAGCACGATAGTATTACATGAAACGTGTAATTCTGTGTGATATTACTTCTTTTTCCTCCTACAGTATGTGGAATCTTTAGTAACCTACAGTAGTTAATTGACCGTATGATTCCTATTAGCGGTAACATATTTGATTATTTTCGTTTCCAAATATTGTCTTTTAAGGTTTTACTGATTACATCTTATAACCTTCTTTATTTTTCCGATAATACTAATACTCATGTTATTGCGTTTAATAACTAAAATCATATGTAAAATGAAGTTTTGATTAAATACTTTTATATTAGTGGAAGAAATAAATTAATTTTTAAGTTTCATAACCAGGTATGTCTTTAAGTTTTGCATTAAACAATAGAGGTATTTTAAGCAATGTGGTAATGCTTTCAAATGTAGCAAGATTATGCGATCAATTATCTATCAAGCAGGGTTGGCAAGTTTTTGACATGCGACGGTTTAAACCGATTTTAACCATGGTTAAAACCGTCGTGTCAAAAACCTTTCTGTCAAAAATGTCCAAAAGTGTCAAAAACCCAGTTTTAATAAAAATCATACCAAAAGAATTATTTAGCAGAGTTAGATGGGCTTTAAACAATAAATTCTAAGTAAAACTTCATAAATACATTAAAACTGTGGGGTATAAACTGCAGAAATACATTCTTGAAACCTATTTGCATAGGATATGGTAAACTGCAAATTGATTGTTGTATGATTTTTTTTATTATTATTTGTGAATAAAAATTACCTAACTGTTATTTAATGATTTAGTTTATCATTAATGTATGCTTTTAAGATGAACAGTTAATAAATCCTTAATTATTTGTAATCATTAAAACTAGATAGGTTTAATCTAAATTTTGCAGAGATAAATAAATTGTTTAGATTTTTTCATGGCTGGAAGCACAGAGTAATCTATCACAATTGGTATCTAATGAGGGTATTTACTTTTCTTAAGATAGAGCAAAGTCAAAGATTCCCTTCCAGTACAAAACAGTACTGCTATTGCAACAAAACCAATTTTTCTTGCTTTCCCCCTATTATGTTCTTATGGATGGGGTTGTTTAAGGAGCTACCGGTACTTTTCGGTTAGCCGGGCGCCAGTGTTTTATATACATATTTATATACATACATATATGTAAATATACATATATTTACATATACAAATATTGTATATATACACACATATATATATGTAAATATATATGTATATTTACATATATGTATGTATATAAATATGTATATAAAACACTGGCGACCGGCTAACCGAAAAGTACCGAGCTACCTTCACCAAAGTTCAAGTTAAAACACCCGCCTGCTAATGTTAATCCTACAGGAGAAATTTTTTTTTTAAATATCTTGTTCGAAATTTCATACTTTTAAATGATTTTTTTCAAAGTAGAAATGAAAACCCCACTCAATAATGTCAATTTTATGATAGAAATTTTGTTTAATATTTCAATATTTTTAAATGTTTTTTGCATTGGATAGCTAATGTCGATCTCTACAAAGACCGATTTTTAAATTTTCGATTTTGCTTGCAGTTATTTTTGTTATTAGGATACTTTCACTTTTGGAACAGGTTTCAAACTAAGTTAAGCATTTTTCTTACTGGTATGCCGAATTATTCATTTGTCCCTAATTTTAGGAGAAATTCCACAAATAAGAAAATTTCATCAGTAAGAGGTGATTGTCAGTCACTAACAAAAATTAATATTGGGATAAAAGGATTAAAATATCATATTTTATCATTTTATCCTAACATTTCATTCTTTTCTCATTTGTAAAATAAATGTTATTTTTATTGTTCAGCGTTTGTAAAAGAAAATGCTGCAGAGAAAATATTTGTGTTAAAGACTGTATATAGGGCAGATGTGCCAGTAATGGACACCATTAAGGAATTTCTTTAAAAATTGTTTTTTAATTAATAGTTATTATATTCCAGTTTTTTCAATATTATATTAAACTATCATGATTGATTTCGTTTGTTATAATGGCTTATTATTACAAAACATTTGTCTATATATATTGTTTTTTAAATAAGAAATGCAACCAAGTATGCTGAAAAGCCACAATAAAAATACATATAAAAAATTTGGCAATTTAGTCATAAACAAAGAAATAAATTATAATTTAATATTTGATTACGGTAAAATAAATGCTAAAACTAAAGTGCACAATCATTAAATAAAAGCAATGTTGTATCTTGCTATAACAGCATTTTTTTGTTGTTGTTGTCCAGACCATATTTAAATATTGGTGTTTTTGATGGTTAAAACCGCTTAAAACGCGGTTTAAACCTATGTCACGTCAAAAACTGGTTTTTGACGGCTTAAACCCAACTCTGCTATCAAGAAATGTTTGCATAATTACAGAATGACCTGAAAAATATTTAAATTGACCAAATCAATTAATTTTACTAAAATAAGTTACGTAAAAATATCTCGTGCAAACAAACAGAAGTAAAAGACGTTCTTTTCTTGTTTTAATAATTTTGTAATTATTTTCATATGCCACAGTAAATTCTCAGCTATCATAATCAGGAGTGTAGTAGAAAGTATACGCCGTATATCTTCTGCATTTTTTTTTAAGAAGCTCCGCCCGGTAGCAGAAAGTTCCTGACGGGTGACGTGCGTCGCAGATGTTCTTTTCCCTTTTGCAGATTTTTTTTTTTCTATTGGATCTTTTTCCAACTTTATATTAGGTTTAGTTCTTTATTATTTATTACTAAAACTTAAGATTATTATTAATAAAAATGAGTAAAATGCTTAAAAAAATTAAAATTAAATGATTAATTAATTAAAGGTTCATTTGTAACATTTTACCTGCAGATTATTTTCAGTCCCTGAAAGATCTGTCGCAGACACTTGGAGAATTTTCTGCTATTGGGAAGCTCCGTATACCCCTGATTCTCAGATAAAGCTATATAGTCTAATGCTAGCCATGAGTGTTTAGACACTAGCTTATACCCTCTGCCTAATTGTGTCTAACTCTGATTTTTTTATGACTACAACACTGATCATAACGTAAATATATTTCTGAAATAAGCGCAAAAATAGGGTAGATGTGCCAGTAATGGACACCCAGGGTTGGCAAGTTTTTGCCATAGGTGGAAAAAACCTGGGAAAAACCGTCCCGGCAAAAATAGGTTTTTGCCAAAGTGGTGGCAAAAATAGGCTGTCCATTTAATTTTTTTCGCAGAAAAAGAGAAAAAAATATTTCATGAAAGAAAAAGAAACTTAATACTTAGTTAAAAAATCAGTACTCTAAATTTATTTTTGAACTCCTTAATTTAAATAAGTATAATTATGCATTTTATGAACTTTTATAATTTATAAATGAAAAAAAATATTAATTTTATATAAATGAATAAAAAAACTTGATTGTTCATACAATTATTAATGATTATTCACATAATAGAACTGTGGAGGCTCTAAATGAGTAAAGCATTTATGTTTATATGTGTTAGAAATTCAAATAAACAATTATATTCTAAATTCAATTTTTTAATATAAAATTATATTTAAAGCAGAAAACTATTCAATTTCAAATAATTCAGTGATATCTCCATCACAACCTAATTTTTGCTGTTTTAGCATAGCATAACAATAAACTAGTTTAGATAGAGTATTTGTTGACAGTTTATTTAGAATTTTAGCTTGCACAAATGAAAAATTTGAAAAAAATCTTTCAATAGCAGAACTACTTGCTAGACATATTTGAAGGTAGGCGACTAATGAACAGAAGTCTTTTGAAATCTCACAAGCTTTTTCAATACTTCTCCACCAATTATGAGCACTGACACTACTAATCACTTCTTCTGAGAAATATGAATTAGGGAAGGGTTTTTCTTTTAGCTCGAAATTAATAACTTAAGATATAAAGTCGGGATTAATTTTACACAACCATGCTTTACAGTTTTTCTTTTGTTCATAATTTAAAAGTTCCTTTCTGTACTTTGGATGTAACAAATATGCTACAAGATGACACGGCAAAACTGCTTGTTCAAATTGCTTTTTGAATTTTGAAAAATGTGGTAAGCAGAATGCAATACTCTGGTATTTTGTTATCTGTCTTGTGGTCATTTGACAATAGACTGCTGGATTTAAGAATTTCAAAAGAGGTATTTGGGGGGTGGGGAGGGGGGGGGGAATATAATACAAAAAGATAAAATGGCTACAGACTACTTACTGAAAGTAAAGAATGTAACTTTTTATCCCTTTCTTGGAGTGTAAGAAAGAGGTAAAAAAATTCTAGCTTCCTAGCAAGACATAACAGCAGGGTTGCAAAAAAGCCGGCTAAAATTTAAAAAAAGCCACGGTGGTGGCTTTTATTGGTTTTAACCGGCTTTTTTTGGTCAAAATTGGCTTTTATACAATGAAGCATTTTAATTATAAATGACACATTTTTATGTGTTTTTTAATTTGTTTTAAAGACATTTAATTGAGGTAGAAATCAATATAACTCAATATTTATCAATAATGAAGACATTAATATTGGAATAAAAGGTCATACAAATTGCTTTGTCTGGTTTACACTGACCTTAACAATCTTTTTTTTAAATTTTTATTGCTTTATATAATTAAAAGGGACAATGGTTGCTTAGTTATATATTTTATTAACTAATTTGAAGGGATATTAATAATGCAAGTATTATTGTGCTGTCCTCTAAAAACAACCTACATTTTTCTCTATATAAAATTTAATAAAAAAATACAAAACAATTTGAAGTAGCTACATTTTCACAGCTTGTTCTGACTAAGATTTTAATGCATAGTATTTTTGATTTTGTCAATATATTACAAAATGGCAGTCAATTAAAGAAGAATTTGAAAAAAACCCACTTTTTCCTAAAAATAACCCATGTTACCTAAAAAAAAAAAACCCACATGTAAAAACACTTCTAGAAACCAAAATATTTTTTTCATTATTAATTATTTTTAAAACACAATTCTGCAAAAAAAAAAAGTTTTTTGTTTTTTTGCAATCAAATCCAAAGGGGCAACTTAATCACACAAGTTTAAATTAATCTTTTTTCAGAAAGTAGAAATGCCTGAAATTGGCACTGTGTTGTTTAGAAACTACAGAAATGTTCAATTTTTTGGTAAACATAAAAGATCTTTCAGAAAATAATGTCAAAGTTGCCGTTTTGAACCAAATTTCCTGACAAAAGAAGAAAAAACACCCAAAGAGAGGTGAAAAACTAGTCGTCATGGGACCCAAAATCGCTTGTAACTCTATAAGTAATTTATCAAAAACGTAAAACTCATTTCGATTCCAAATCGCTTAGTCAGCCCTGTCAATTTTGTACCTTTATGTTTAAAAATGAGTAAATGTGTCAGAAAGTTTCGTCCTTGTTGAACCGTGAACTTGAGAATCGCCTAATAAAATTTGCATAAAAAAGCAAAATAATGATTAAAATAAAATAAGCTTGTAAGCATTAAAACAATGTATGATATAAAAGTAAAAGGATATTTTTGTGCACATAAAAAAAGTGGACGGGTTTTATTTTTGCAAAAACAAAGAGGCGAGGTGAGGTATGACATAACTTGTACAAATTCTTAGAAATGCAAAATTTGCATAATTTATTGTGTTTTTTCCCTTAATTAATATTTTAAAGAAAAAATATATGCTCCACCATTTATATATATATATATATATATATAAAGTGGGTTTTTTTTTTTTAGTTCCCGCATGGGTTTTTTTTACATCTGTTTTCAAAAGGTCACAAACTGAGCCAAACATAATATAATCAGCTGAAAATGGTGCATTTTATTCACATATTAATAGTTTAACATAAAAATATCTAAAAACTGATGTACATCATTGTAACATGTCGTATTATAACAAGAAAAACTGCGAAAATGAAGCTCTTTTTTTTTTTTTTTGCTAGAATTCTGTATTATTAGCTTATTTAAAAAAAAATTAAATTAAACACTTTTAAAGTAATTTTAAATAATTTTATTATTGTAAATGGCATATAGAAACAGGACAAAAAGAAAATTTTACTTCAGTGATTTTTTTGAAGAAGTTCTAGGGTGGGTTTTTTTTAGAGAACAGCACTATATTTTATTTCTCATAAACATTTATTTAAAATTATATATAAAGTCATTTAATAAAAACATCATTTCTCTCTATTAAAGCAGTATTATGAATAACATATGCATTAATTTATGCGCACTATTTTAAATAGTAAGTAGCTTTTCAAAATTCTAATTCAACAAGTTTAATTTGGAGAATTTTTTTTAAATTGTTCTCTTTATTTTATGCACTTACATGTACTAAAATTTCCTCAAATGTTATATCCTTTCTAATTTCTCTTTCAACATTGTTCATTATGCGATTTTAATCTGTCCATATGGACATATCTGGAATAAGTTACATAACAGCTTAGTAGCAGAAAGACTTTTTACATATATCATCTTTATAAGTATTTTTTATATAATGATTGCTTATTTACTTATTATTGCTCAAGTATTATATAAGATAATTTCAGTTATTAAATACATATAAGCTATTTAGTTTTAATCAATTTTAAAAGTAAATATCAGATGTAAGAATGTTTCTATTTTAATGTGTGACATTTTCTTATTCTTTCATATAAACTTTAAAATGTGTGGTATGTGTAGAGCCATGATAAAGAATTCCAAACCAATACTTTAGAGTCTAATTTAATGTATTCTTCTGAATATTCATAATTTTTTTTCAGACATAATGCTTTCACAGTTGCATTCTAGCAGTTATAAGGTCTTATTTATTTGACAAAATTTAATAGAAGTTAATATTTTTTTCATAGAAAATATTTATAAGTATATTAAAAATAAATTAATCCAAAGTTTATATGAATTATCTATAAACCACCTTTTTGAAAAATAAAAGCCGGCTTTTTTCAATTAAAGCCAGCCGGCTTTTTTTGGCCTGGCTAAAAGCCGGCAACCCTGCATAACAGATAGTCTTTTCAATATATAATATTTAATTACTTTTTTATCTGTAACACACTATTTTCATCAGATAAATAATTATAAATTAGTACCAAAGACTTAAATATTTACATATTTTTAAGACTCATTACATAAAACAAAAGTAACAAAGTTATAATCTTTTGATAATTAAAAAAATATTAATGCCTGACAAAATACTTTACTTAAGAAAAAAAATAGATATCTGATTTTTAATTTGGTTCTTAAATTCCTAAGCATTAGACTGAAACCTACCTACTTTATAAAGATTTAAAATATGTAAAAATATTTAATTATGTTTATTAATTAGCAAATTAAATAAAAATATTAAATGATATGTAATTAAAATTAATTGTTTATACCATTATTATCCTTATTAGCTTAGAGATTTTATTACACATTAAAGTCAAATAAGAATTTGCCATTTTTGCCGGTTTTTTCCATTTTTACCCTGGTTTTTTCCAGTTTTTGCCACTGTCCTGGCAAAAATGCCAACCCTGTGGACACCCTTAAGGAATTTCTTTTAAAATTATTTTTTTATTAATAGTTATAATTGTTATATTCCAGTTTTTTCAATATTATATTAACCTATCAATAATATTTAACCATTCTTATAGTCTCATTTCCCAATATGAATCAAAATTTAATTTTAAATAACAGAAATATATCAAAACATCCATAAGTCCAGTAATGGACACCCCATAAAAAGTAATAAATATAATGGTTTTTATGAATGTATTTAGAACCAGAATTTAATTAATACATACTAATGAAACAAAATAGTTATTTTTAAATAAATTTAACTATTAGGATACCAGTAATTAATAAAATATGTGTTATAATCATTTACTGTTTCCATCAATTATTGTAAATTATCAGATCTATGTTTTAATTATTTTAGATGGATAGTTTAAAATACTAAATATCAGGCAATTACAGCTATCAAATTATTGAGACAGTGGGGGATTTAAAAGGTAATTAAAAAAAAAAGTTTTGGAATTGTGCTGTCCTCTAAAAAAAACCCACTTTTTGAATTTTTCTCTATATAAAATTTAATAAAAAATACAAAACAATTTGGAGTAGCTACATTTTCACAGCTTGTTCTAAGATTTTAATGTATAGTATTTTTGATTCTGTCAATATATTACAAAATGGCAGTCAATTAAAGAAGAATTTGAAAAAAACCCACTTTTTCCTAAAAATAACCCATGTTACCTAAAAAAAACCCCACATGCAAAAACACTTCTAGAAACCAAAATGTTAGACAGCAAAGTATTTCTTCCATTATTAACTAATTTTGCAACACAATTCTGCAAAAAAAAAAAAGTTTTTTTTTTCAGTTTTTTTTTGCAATCAAATCCAAAGGGGCAACTTAATTACACAAGTTTTAATTAATCTTTGTTCAGAAAGTAGAAATGCCTGAAATTGGCACTGTGTTATTCAGAAACTACAGAATGTTCCATTTTTTGGTAAACATACAAGATCTGTCAGAAAATAATGCCAAAGTTGTCGTTTTGAACCAAATTTTCCAGACAAGGAGAAAAACCACCCAAAGAGAGGCAAAAAACCTGTCGTCATGGGACCGAAAATCACTTGTAACTCGATAAATAATTTATCAAAAACGTAAAACTTGTTTAGATTCCAAATCGCTTAGTCAGCCCTGTCAATTTTGTACCTTTATGTTTAAAAATGAGTAAATGTGTCAGAAAGTTTCATGCTTGTTGAACAGTGAACTTGAGAATCGCCTAATAAAATTTGCATAAAAAAGTAAAATAATGATTAAAATAAAATAAGCTTGTAAAAGAATAAAACAATGTATGATATAAAAGTAAAAGGATATCTTTGTGCACACACACAAAAAAAAAAGTGGATGGGTTTTATTTTTGCAAAAACGAAGGGGGGGGGGGGGGTATGACATAACTTGTACAAATTCTTAGAAATGCAAAATATGCATTAAATTTGCATAATTTGTTTTTTCCCTTTAAAATTAATATTTTAAAGAAAAAATGTATGCTCCACCATTTATTTATATTTAAAAAAGTGGGTTATTTTTAGTTCCCGCATGGTTTTTTTTTACCTCTGTTTTCAAAAGGTCACAAATTGAGCCAAACATAATATAATCAGCTGAAAATGGTGCATTTTATTCACATATTAATGGTTTAACAGAAAAGCATCTAAAAATTGATGTACATAATTGTAACATGTCGTATTATAACAAGAAAAACATTGAAAATAAGCTCTTTTTTTCGCTAGAATTCTGTATTATTAGCTTATTTTAAAAAAAAACTAAATAAACACTTCTAAAGTAATTTTAAATAATTTTATTATTGTAAATGGCATATGGAAACAGGACAAAAAGAAAATTTTACTTCAGTGATTTTTTTGATGAAGTTCTAGGGTGGGTTTTTTTTTAGGATACATTTTCCTGTGGGTTTTTTTTTAGAGGACAGCACAATATTAGTGTTTAGTTTTGTGTCACTATTTTTAACAATTAATCTTCCAGAGACTACTATTTATAATAATTAATATTACAAATATGACAGAAATGATATTGTGAGATGAATATTTTAAATACTAGGTAAATAATATAATTTCAAAATAAAACTGCAGAACTGATGTTTGAGGGCACTGATCTGCAGATTTACTAGTTTGATGAATAGCATTACTTCTATAACTTTCATTGATATTACATTTTTTTTTTTTTTTTGGTCAGGTGAATAAGGAAACATTTAAGACAGAAAATAGATTTTTAATAGCTTCTGTAACTTAATTGTTTTTATTTAAACGGAGAGGGATTAAGCCCTATGAGCCCCTCTTTGACTGTGCTCTTAAACAATATTTTCTGCTTCCTGGCTGGTTTGATTGCCAGATTATAAAATATGCAAGGTGCATAAACATAAAAAAAAAAGAATAAAATATTGAAATTTTATTAATCACATAAAATAACTTAAAAGCAGCTATTTATAAAAGTTTTGGTGTTATTACATTTTGGTAAGTATAATTTAAAAATTAAACTTGATTATTTAGGTTTGCAGTTTAGTCAAAATATTTTATGCACTATAAACATTACTGAAATCGCATTTTTAGCAATGTCTACATGGGGTGTCCATTACCGGAAAATGACTAATTAACTATTCCAGTAATGGACACCCCCTCTTAAAACCTTAAAAATAAATGAAATTTTGAAAATGACCATTAGTATATAAAATTCTAAGTTTTCTATTGCTACTCAAAGAAAAACATTCAAATTTTGCAAGAAAATAAATAATATATAAATTAATTAAACAAAGCCAGCTCTTAGCCTCTTCATTAAGATTTTCACAGAAAATCAGTGAAACTTTGAAACATTAATTTCTGCTTCCTGATTGGTTTGATTAAAAGTGTCAACAATAACCCAGTTTTATAAAGCATGCAAGGGGGAATTATAAAAAACTAAAGCTAAATATTTATTAGTTATTTTTTTATGAACCAAAAACATCAAGGGGTGTCCATTACTGGCACATCTACCCTACATTGCAAACTTTATATGTAATGTATTTTGCAATGCTATTGCTATATAATCATCTGAAAAACAAAACCAATTTACTTTCTTAAGCAGTTTTCACTGTGTTTGTTTATCCTTCAAACTGCAAATGAAATTAAGAGAAAGATTACTTTTTTCATGATTTATAACAGAAAAAAAAAATAATCTTTTGGTATTTATTTATGGTAATACTTAGTTATACCGTCGACCAATTTCGCCATATTATATAAATCGCCAAATATTACAAATTGGAAGAATTTTTATTTTAAATAATGAAAGAGCAAATAAAGTAGTATAACATTAATAAAAATACAAATAAGACGTCAAAATAAAAATCACTTGACGTAAAGTCGTGTAACTTGCTTAAAGTCAAGTGAATGTGACATTTGCAATCAATCATTATATTGGAATTTAATTCTATAGTTTGGCGATAGATTTTTGGTCGACGGGATAACCAAGTAGCACCTTATTTATTTACATTATTTTTCTTAATTATCTCTCTAGGCTCGTGAATGTTTTTGACATTAGCTGAAAAACTATATTTTGTACATAACTTCAATGTTTTTCTCTTTTCATATCATGATGTCACCGTTTAAGGACATAATTGTTGTAATAAATCAGGAAAAATATAGATAAACATTGAATTAAAAATCACTTGATGACATAACAAACATATGTAACACATCTTGCATTAAGTGAATGCGATGCCACATTCATGCATTTTTGGCATTAAATCCTATAGTTTTGCAATAGTTTTTTCTATGGAAAGTAGTCGATGGGATAATGAAGAAGTACCTTTATAGCTAATGAACTAAATATGGTATAATATTGCTGTTTAAAATAAATTTTAAAATATCAATTCTCCATTAGCCCATTTGTCATTTTATCCATTTATCTCATTATATCATTTTTATACACTTAAAAATAGTTTTTAATCATGTTGTTGTAATGTTAGCTAAAGTTGCATAAAGTTGACATCAAGCATGAGAGATGTTGACAAGCATGTCGTTTCAAGTGTATGACAGTAAAAAATGGAAGCAAAGAATTATATTTGAGTGTAGTAAACATGATTTATATAAACTTGGTGGTAAATATTTAAATTCAATATTAGCTAAAGTTATAGAATCTGGATTGTAGCGAAGCTTGACATCAATTATGTGCAATGTGGTTTCAAATGTAAGAGAGGAAAACAATGACAAAAATTTTATATTCAAGTGTAAATTATATAAAGATGGTTTTTATAATTAATAAAAACAGGAACTACAGTACATTCCCTCTAATCTGCACAGGCCGAGACCAAGGTTTTTGCGGATCATAGGTCATTTCTTTGTTTACATTCTAATGTTTGGAATTTATCATCAAATATAGTACTATTCATACTGTAAATACAGAAATAAAAGAAAATGTTTTTTTTTTTTTTTTTTTTTTTAATAAAAAATAAAACTATATTGAACATTAGAAATATACATTTTAAATGATATAATACAAAATTAATAGAATACATTTCTACTTATGTTTAAATCCATCAAACATTGCAGTGATATAGTGGTTTGCTTTATAGTTTTTGCTTTTTGCTCTGTTATTTAATCTTGAAGCCTTCTAAGAGTCAGGATTTCTTGATCAGTAAAAAAATTTGTTTTTCTAAAAAACTAAGATATTTATCTCCCAGAGCTTAAAACCTCTTCAAAAGCAATTTTATCATTTATATAGCTAACAAATGCATTCGAAATATAGCAGTCTAATAGTTATTTATAAAATACATACAAAATTTCCTTCTAATGAACGCAAAATCCATTAATAATTTCTTAATAAATTCATCAGGTCAGTCTTTTTTTTTATGGTTAAAGTGTACAAATTCTTGCTTAAAGAAAGATTTAAACTGTTTGTTTACATCTGAAATATAGTGCGGATTAGAGAAAATCGACTGTATATATAAACATAGATGCAAACGTTTAAATTCAAATGTAAATATTTGCCACACACGCATATGAAAAGAAAAAATAAGTTACAACAATAAAATTAAGGTACAGTTCACTCCCTTTAATTCGCAACCCTATAATCCGCCAAATGCCTATAATCTGCACTATATTTCAGATGTAAACAAACAATTAAAATCTTTTTTTAAGGAAGATAATGTACTCTTTGACCGGATTAAAAGTTGACTGATTTGACGAATTTAACTGATCAACAAATTCTGACTCTTAAAAGGCTTCAAGATTAAATTGCAGAGGAGCAATTCCATCTCAGCTCAGGCAGGACATATCAATTCACCATCATAGATTTTTTTCAAAAAATTACAGTAGTTACAACTAAGTAATACACAAAATTTCCCAATAGGATTTTTCCCCCCAATTTTTTTTTTCTGTGGTTACAGCACTTTAAAGTTTACAATAAATTGACAATTTTCAAAAAAACAGAAAAACGCTTCATTTTGAAATGAACACAGTATCAAAAATATTTAACGTATCCAGTCAATTTATTTTTTACAAATAGTTATTAAGCTGAATTTTACTTTAGCATAGTTTTAAAAAATATAATGGCATTTTAAATTAATTTTAAAAAATTGTTTCTAAGTACAAAAAATGGAATTATTACTGATTTTAAGATTTTTTTTTTCAGAATGAAAAAAAATATTTTAAAGCTAAACATTGATGGTAATTCAAAGACCTTTAATGGGAGTTTCACAGTAAATTTTATTTTAAACCTAAGATGCATGCAACTTTTGCAATTTAATTTTAAATTATGCAAAATTTCGTAAAATCGCTACTTTTGAGATGCAATTTCTCAAAAACACCATTTTTAAAAAATCTGATATGCTCAATTGATACCTTATTAGTTTCTAATAAATACCTTATAAGCAAATCGTGTGTTTTTGCTTAGAAAAATTTATATGATTTTTTGAAAATAACATGTTATGTATATTTTTCAAAAGACCAGAAAGTCAAGCTTTTTCTTATTTCATTGTATTTATAATATGATTAATTTTTTAATAAAAAGAATAATGTAATAATTTTTAATAAAAGGTGTATCAAAATATCTAGTAGTTAAATCCAAAAAAATTAAAAAAGAAAAAGTAGTTTATGCGCAATCTGATCCTTATATTGGACATCCTTTATCAATAGAAGCACTAAATGTTTCATTGTTTTGCTATTTAGAGGATAACAAAGATTGAACTAAAGATAGTCCAAACAAAAGTGATGTTATTTGTATTAAAAATGATGGAGCAAAAATTAAAAGAGTAAAACGTTTTATGACACAGTCTGTCAAAGAAACATAATTTAATGAAAAAAGAAAATCCTTCTATGACAAAGGAGGTCAACTGTGGCATACTGGACACTACTTAAATTTTACAGAAAAAGTCGACTTCTTGAATTGCAGAGATTCGATGATAGATAAGGAAATGATTACTATCAAATTTTAGTGGTATCGAGCATGACCCCTCCTCTATGAAAATAGGACTATCAAAATTTTATTCATTACATCCAAACTTTATATAAATTCAGCCGATACAAGTAGTACGCTGTTCTGTTTACTGCAGTAATTGGAAATTAATATGTGGCGCTCTTAAAAATCTAACAGGCATTCAAATTAGAGAAGCTCTGATGAAATGCTTATATAGAAAAATAAACAATGAAAATTGTTTGCTCGAAGAGTGTGGTGGGTGCCCTGGGGTACAGAAATTTTTACAGTCGAAGCTTTTGATTTGAATGAAGAGGAAGAGGTTGTATATGCTATATGAGAAGGCGGTGACTTAATAAAAAAGTTGGTATGGATTAAAAAAATTCTAGAAGAGGTAAGGCACTTGGTGAGAAAAGCAATCCCTCATTATCACTCAAGAAAAATCTGAGACAAAGAATTGCTGAGGTAAAGTTATCAAAAAAAAAATCTGTGCTTTATTCTGTCGCGATTTATTCTGACTTTGCTAAAAACTGGTTGGTAATACTGACAGATGAAGTACAAAGCTTTCACTGGCAAAATACTCAACTATCATTATTTACCTGTACAGCATATTTTAGAGAAGAAATAAAGAGTTTTATTGTAGTTTCTGTTGATATAACTCATGATAGAGATCATGCTGCTTGTGCCATAGAAAATATAAAAAAAAAAGAATTATCTAAGTTGTACCATTTACAAAAACTGGAATCAATTGTGTATATATCAGATGGAGATAGAGCACATTTTGAAAATAAGTACAGTATAGGACCCATTATCCGGAATTCCGAAATCCGGAAAAAAAAATAATTTGAAAATTTTCTAAATTTGTAAATTTTTACTAAAATTTTGAAATTTCTGAAATTGTTTGAAAATTTTACAGATTCCTAATTTTTTTTCAATCCATTGTGTTTCAAAGTGTAACCACTAAAATATATTACTTTAGCGGGGAAACACGGACCCCTCACCCTTCCCCCCCCCACACACACCGACACTAGGAAAAAAATCATTTTTATCTCCAATTTTAGTATAAAATTAATTTATATTAAGATTCGTTAAAAAAAGAAAATCGTCAGATATTTCACAAGGAGTGATTGATTCTGTTCTGAATTTTCAAAAAATTTAAAAAATTGGCCTTCAGTTCGAAAATTCGGACATAAAAAATATCGCGAATTTCGACAAATGGTCGCCGAAAAAAAATCAATTACGTCAATCGTTCGCGGAAAAAAAATCGCCAATTCCGCCAAAGGATTGCGAAAAAAACGTGAATTTTGTCAAAGGATCACGAAAAAAATGCAAATTCCGTCAAAGGATTGCGAAAAAACTCGCAAATTTCGTCAAAGGGTTGCGAAAAAACGGAAATTTCCCAAAGGATTGCAAATAAAACGGAAATTTCGTCAAAGGATCGAGAAAAAAAGTTATTTTCGTCAAGGAATTGCAGAAAAAACGCTAATTTTGTCAAAGAATCGCAGAAAGAACGCTAATTTTGTCAAAGAATCGCAGAAAAAACGCTAATTTTATCAAAGAATCACAGAAAAAACGCTAATTTTATCAAAGAATCACAGAAAAAACGCTAATTTTATCAAAGAATCGCAGAAAAAACGCTAATTTCATCAATGAATCGTGAAGAAAACCGCTAATTTTGTAAAAGAATCGCGAAAAAACGCAAATTTTGTCAAAGAATCGCGGAAAAAAGAATTTTGTCAAATGATCGAAGAAAAAATACACACCTTTTGTCAAAGGATCGCGAAAAAATCGCAGATTCCGTCAAAGGATCGCAGAAAAACGCTAATTTTGTCAAAGAATCGCAGAAAAAACGCCAATTTTGTCAAAGAAATGCGAAAAACGCTAATTTCATCAATGAATCGTAAAGAAAACCGCTTTGTGAAGAATCACAGAAAAAATGCGAATTTCGTAAAAGAATCGCGAAAAGAACGCGAACTTCTTTCAAAGAATCGCCAAAAAACGCAAATTTTATTAAAGAATCGCGGAAAAAAACAAGAATTTTGTCAAATGATCGCAGAAAAAATACGCACATTTTGTCAAAGAATCACGGGAAAAACGCGAATTTTGTCAAGGTATCCCGAAAAAAGCAAATTTTGTCAAAGAATCGTGAAAAAAACCCGAGAATTTCGTCAAATGATCGCGAAAAAACGCTAATTTCGTCAAATGATTGTAGAAAAAATATGCAAGTTTTGTTAAAGAATCGCAGAAAAACAAGAATTTCGTCAAATGATCATGAAAAAACGCTAATTTCGTCTAATGATCGTAGAAAAAATACGCAAATTCTGTCAAAGAATCGCGAAAAAAAAACGCAAATTTAGTCAAATGATCACAAAAAATGCTAATTTCGTCAAAGGATCTCTAATTTAGTAAAAGGATCGTGAAAAAAATTGCAAATTTCGTCAAAGGTTCTCTAATTTAGTAAAAGGATCGTGGAAAAAAAACTCAAATGTCGTCAAAGGATCGCCGAAAAAACGTGAAATTCGGGAGGACCTGAAATCCGGGAAGCCTTCGGTCCCGAGGATTCCGGATAATAGGTCCTGTACTGTATTATTTTTATGGATTGCACAAAAATAATGAAGTTGTACTAAAGACGTGGATTTTTTCAGCTACTGGCCATGAAAGAAGTGCATGTGATGCTGTAGGGGGATTATGTAAGCATTATGCAACGAAATTTAATCTCCAAAATGAGCCAATAAGAGCCATCCGAGATTTTGTCTCATTTGTTGCTGAACTATCCTCTCTGTTAAAAAAGTATCCTTCGACTCCATCTAGACAGAAACATTATTCAAGTCTATAGAGCTAAAAATGAGAAAGAATAAGCTAATGTAAAATGTATTGTTGGCATACGATCTAAACATTATTGGATGATTAAAAATAATAAAGGTTATATGGGACAAACAATTAAAAATGCATTGACAAAAGTTGAAACCTCCAGCCAGATGACAAAACAATATTCAATGCACGATTTATAAATCGGTGATTGCATTGGATGCATTTATGAAAATAATTGGTGGATAGGACAAATCAATAGCATATCATGAGAACTGAGGGACATTACAGCATCATTCATATACCCCATGGTCCAGAAAAAGCATTCCTGTGGCCAGAAGAATCTGGAAAGAAAAAAGATGAATGCGTCGAGTAACACCTAAAATGTGGCGATTAACTTTATTGTCCTCACTCGCCAAATTTAATGGGCAGCACTCGCCAAACGTGATGGTTGAAAGATGTATCGATGCTCTTTCCTCCCTGGCATCGATTCCAGATTTCTTTCCAGATTCTTCTGGCCACTGGAATCCTTTTGCTGGACCATGGGAGTACATGAATGATACTGTAATGTCATTTAGTTCCCGTGATATGCTACTGATTTGTCCTATCCACCAATTACTTTCATAATCAATTATAAATTCAGTGAAATAAGAAAAAACTTGACTTTCTGGTCTTTTGA
Organism: Maratus speciosus; assembly: GCA_963932465.1. Lineage (NCBI taxonomy): Eukaryota > Metazoa > Arthropoda > Arachnida > Araneae > Salticidae > Maratus > Maratus speciosus. The sequence continues at coordinate 107,453,297 of OZ010797.1, forward strand.
AAAATATACACAACATGATATTTTCAAAAAATCATATAAATTTTTCTAAGCAAAAACACACGATTTGCTTATAAGGTATTTATAAGAAACTAATAAGGTATCAATTGAGCATATTATCAGATTTTTAAAAAATGGTGTTTTTGAGAAATTGTATCTCAAAAGTAGCGATTTTACGAAATTTTGCATAATTTAAAATTGAATTGCAAAAGTTGCATGCATCTTAGGCTTAAAATAAAATTTACTGTGAAACTCCCATTAAAAGTCTTTGGATTACCATCACTGTTTAGCTTTAAAATATTTTTTTTCATTCTGAAAAAAAAATCTTAAAATCAGTAATAATTCCATTTTTTGTACTTAGAAACAATTTTTTAAAATTAATTTAAAATGTCATTATATTTTTTAAAACTCTGCTAAAGTAAAATTCAGCTTAATAACTATTTGTAAAAAATAAATTGACTGGATACGTTAAATATTTTTGATACTGTGTTCATTTCAAAGTGAAGCGTTTTTCTGTTTTTCCGAAAATTGTCAATTTTATCGTAAACTTTAAAGTGCTGTAACCACAGAAAAAAAATTTTCGGGGAAAAATCCTATTAGGAAATTTTGTGTATTACTTAGTTGTAACTACTGTAATTTTTTGAAAAAAATCTATGATGGTGAATTGACGCATATTAGTACTGCCTGCCTGAATTGAGATGGAATAGCTCAGAGCATAAATTAAAAGCTATAAAATAAAGCAAACCACTATCAATGCACTGTTTGATGGATTCAAAAATAAGTATAAATATTTTCTATTAATTTTGTATTATTATACAATTTAAATGTATTTCTAAAATATTGAAAAAAAAAATTGTCTTGCATTTCTGTGCTATTTATGTACAGTGTGATTACTGTATTTGTTGATAAACTTCAAATATTAGAATGTAAACAAAGAAATGACCTATAATCCGCAAAACACTTGGTCCCGACCTGTGCGGATTAGAGGGAGTGTATCTGTTTACGATGAATTTGGCCTTTTAGGGGAGCCTTCAGAATTTTTTACATCTTAAAGCAGGACCCTTGTCAATATTTTTCATTTTAAGAGCAGGGCCCTTCACAAAATTCAGTACAGTAAAAGCTCTGTTATCTGGCATTCAAGTAACCTGAAAGCTCAACTAACCGGAAAAATTCGGAGAAATCATTTATTTTTTTTCCCCCATAAACAGTTGAAAAATTTTTACTACTATTTTAGGAAATTCAATGTTAGCATTCTCAAATTATCTCAGCGATTAATTCGGCGTAAAACAGATCTGTGTGTATGCTCATAACAATGAACATTATAAAATAAAAATATAGCATAAAGAACTGTCTATAGCTCGTTAGCGCAGAATAACTTCATGTTGCGTCATAGTACGCGATAGTCCGCCACGCCGGCTGTTTTTCCTTCCAAAAGAGAGAAGGAGGGGGTGGAAAATGAAGACAAGATAAGAGAGGCTTGATCTTTCTTTTCTGCTCTTCGCAGGGTTGGCTTTTTTCCGTCCAAAACTTGTTTTTCCCATCCCACTGGGAAAAACTGGTAAATACCGGGAAAAACTGGTAAATACTGGGGAAAACTGGTAAATACCGGGAAAAACTTCCAAATGACAATATGTAAGAAATATTCTGGCTTTCCGAATCTGATGTGTAAAATTAAAGATAGAAATACATAGTTATTACAAATTTTCCTTAGGTTTAAAATTATTTTGTAGGAAAGGAATATAAAAATAAATAAGAATTATTGAATAAAGCAGAAATTCAAGAATCTGCTGTAGAGAAAATAGTTGGGAGAACGGTTACTCTCATGCAAGTTGGATGGAGTAATGTCCATAATGACCCTTTTATAGCCAATTCCATATTTTGTAATGGAAAAAGTATGCTTCTTTCTGCAATAGATTTCGGGAAAAATAAGAAAACAAGAGAGTATTGTACAAATCTTGCTCGTGGGGCAAAAATTGCAGCAGCAGCTACATATGGATGCACTGCAAAAAGTTTCGGTTTGGATAATGAACAGAAAATGCTTACAATAAGGCAGAATCTTGGAACGGAAGATATACTAGTTACATACAGATCTGCATCGCATTATTTAAATATTCGCAAGAATGTGACTACTGATTCTGTTGTGGCTAATGTTGCCAAAATTCAGAATTTTTTTAGAAATCACCATAACCCTGGGAGTTTATTGAAAGAGTATTCCAATTCAGTTAAACCACAAATTCCACGTGAAACTCACAAATAGCATGTTTAAAAACTTTTACTACTAACAGGACTTTTTATCTTCAAATTGTCGATAATCATGAAGATGAAATTGATAAAAACATTTAAGTGCTTAGTAAATAATCTCTGTATAAAGAAGGAAAAAATATGTACAACCAAATGGAACCAGTTCCAAAAGCTCTTACAAAGTTGCAACTCTATAATAATGCCAATATTGCTGATGCTTGTGAAATTTACCTACACCTTCTTCAAAATAAAGAACTCAATCCACATTTCACCAAAGTGAAATCTAACATTGATAAAGCAATGACCCCTGTCCATTTTTTGGCACACCTGATGAATCTGAAATATAAAGGTGAAAAGTTATCACAGGATCAGGAGGAATCTGCTCGTGAATATTTACAGACTTTAAATCCAAAGTACTCACAATACAATTCAAGTGAGAAGATGCACCTTTTCCGAAGACATTACAACAAACACTATTTCACCTGCACTGTGGTGGAAGAATTTAAGTAAATCTGGAATAGATGCAGGATTTCTCCAATTAATGGAACATCTTCAGGGATGTCCTGCATCATCAAAATCTCTGGAGTGTATTTTTTCTAATTTTTTTTTTCATCCAAAACAAGATTATAAATAAACTCTGTTTACAAAAAACCTCTAAATTAGTATTTTGTTATATGATGCTAAAATCCAATGTGGAAGGGGCAAACGAAGAATAGGATTATTATTGGTAAACGTTTGGGAATATGTGTAGTGTATAAATATTTAAATAAATGCACTTCATTGTCTGTTTTTGCAGATCTTATTTTTTTTTTTTTTTTAACCTTTCAAGCTATTTACTTAAAACTCATTTTTGACATTTTTAAAGGTTGTTTTGAATTTATATTTATGTTTTTAATAATGAGTTTTTCCCATGTGGGAAAAACATAGTATTTCCCAAGACGATAAATACCGGTTTTTACCACGGTATTTACCGGGGGTGGGAAAAACCTTGCCAACCCTGGCTCTTCGCGAAACTAGATGGGGAGGGGGGGAAGGGAGGCGTAATAAACGGTAGAAAGCTACATCTTTTCCGAAAACTGAACTGCTAAGTGAGGAAGCCTGGAGCATGAAGGAAAACTGTTTTCTAAGAATTGGGATGGGGATATGGTCATTTCAGATATCATATTTTTTTCCCAGATGCACAGTAGCCCCCCCCCCCTCCCCCCTCCCTGGAGTTACTAGAAAATTCCATCTGTCCCGACCTTTTTGGGTCTACACATTCAGTTTGACCAATTAGAATTTGACTTAAATCACGCTGATGCTTCTTTTTTTTTTTTTTTTTTTTTTCGTTTTGGCACATTTTTACTGCCATTCGCATGTGCTTAATCAGCTAGCCTAGTAAATTGCTCTCAACCTTTATTAATCGTGTTCTGTCATATTTTTTGTCAAATTAAAAAATGGCAGATCAGTCAAATCCTAATAAAAGGAAACGAGTTGTTTTAACCATAACTCAGAAGCTAGACATTATTAGACGTTTAGAAAGAGGGGGAAAATAAACAACAATTGATGCGCATATTCAATGTTGGATCCTCAACGATTTACGATATTAAATCGCGGAAAGAAAAGTTGATGGCATTTGCTTCCTCTGCAGAATCAAGCAAAGCAACGGATGAGAGGAAAACACTGCAGCAACCTCAGCATGAAAAACTGGATAAAAGTTTATATCAGTGGTTTCTATTAAAACGAGAAGAAGGAGTTCCTACTTCTGGACCTATGCTGATTGACCTATGCAATCAAATCCAAAGGGGCAACTTAATTACACAAGTTTTAATTAATCTTTGTTCAGAAAGTAGAAATGCCTGAAATTGGCACTGTGTTATTCAGAAACTACAGAATGATCCATTTTTTGGTAAACATACAAGATCTGTCAGAAAATAATGCCAAAGTTGTCGTTTTGAACCAAATTTTCCAGACAAGGAGAAAAACCACCCAAAGAGAGGCAAAAAACCTGTCGTCATGGGACCGAAAATCACTTGTAACTCGATAAATAATTTATCAAAAACGTAAAACTTGTTTAGATTCCAAATCGCTTAGTCAGCCCTGTCAATTTTGTACCTTTATGTTTAAAAATGAGTAAATGTGTCAGAAAGTTTCATGCTTGTTGAACAGTGAACTTGAGAATCGCCTAATAAAATTTGCATAAAAAAGTAAAATAATGATTAAAATAAAATAAGCTTGTAAAAGAATAAAACAATGTATGATATAAAAGTAAAAGGATATCTTTGTGCACACACACAAAAAAAAAAGTGGATGGGTTTTATTTTTGCAAAAACGAAGGGGGGGGGGGGGGGGTATGACATAACTTGTACAAATTCTTAGAAATGCAAAATATGCATTAAATTTGCATAATTTGTTTTTTCCCTTTAAAATTAATATTTTAAAGAAAAAATGTATGCTCCACCATTTATTTATATTTAAAAAAGTGGGTTATTTTTAGTTCCCGCATGGTTTTTTTTTACCTCTGTTTTCAAAAGGTCACAAATTGAGCCAAACATAATATAATCAGCTGAAAATGGTGCATTTTATTCACATATTAATGGTTTAACAGAAAAGCATCTAAAAATTGATGTACATAATTGTAACATGTCGTATTATAACAAGAAAAACATTGAAAATAAGCTCTTTTTTTCGCTAGAATTCTGTATTATTAGCTTATTTTAAAAAAAAACTAAATAAACACTTCTAAAGTAATTTTAAATAATTTTATTATTGTAAATGGCATATGGAAACAGGACAAAAAGAAAATTTTACTTCAGTGATTTTTTTGATGAAGTTCTAGGGTGGGTTTTTTTTTAGGATACATTTTCCTGTGGGTTTTTTTTTAGAGGACAGCACAATATTAGTGTTTAGTTTTGTGTCACTATTTTTAACAATTAATCTTCCAGAGACTACTATTTATAATAATTAATATTACAAATATGACAGAAATGATATTGTGAGATGAATATTTTAAATACTAGGTAAATAATATAATTTCAAAATAAAACTGCAGAACTGATGTTTGAGGGCACTGATCTGCAGATTTACTAGTTTGATGAATAGCATTACTTCTATAACTTTCATTGATATTACATTTTTTTTTTTTTTTTTTTTTTGGTCAGGTGAATAAGGAAACATTTAAGACAGAAAATAGATTTTTAATAGCTTCTGTAACTTAATTGTTTTTATTTAAACGGAGAGGGATTAAGCCCTATGAGCCCCTCTTTGACTGTGCTCTTAAACAATATTTTCTGCTTCCTGGCTGGTTTGATTGCCAGATTATAAAATATGCAAGGTGCATAAACATAAAAAAAAAAGAATAAAATATTGAAATTTTATTAATCACATAAAATAACTTAAAAGCAGCTATTTATAAAAGTTTTGGTGTTATTACATTTTGGTAAGTATAATTTAAAAATTAAACTTGATTATTTAGGTTTGCAGTTTAGTCAAAATATTTTATGCACTATAAACATTACTGAAATCGCATTTTTAGCAATGTCTACATGGGGTGTCCATTACCGGAAAATGACTAATTAACTATTCCAGTAATGGACACCCCCTCTTAAAACCTTAAAAATAAATGAAATTTTGAAAATGACCATTAGTATATAAAATTCTAAGTTTTCTATTGCTACTCAAAGAAAAACATTCAAATTTTGCAAGAAAATAAATAATATATAAATTAATTAAACAAAGCCAGCTCTTAGCCTCTTCATTAAGATTTTCACAGAAAATCAGTGAAACTTTGAAACATTAATTTCTGCTTCCTGATTGGTTTGATTAAAAGTGTCAACAATAACCCAGTTTTATAAAGCATGCAAGGGGGAATTATAAAAAACTAAAGCTAAATATTTATTAGTTATTTTTTTATGAACCAAAAACATCAAGGGGTGTCCATTACTGGCACATCTACCCTACATTGCAAACTTTATATGTAATGTATTTTGCAATGCTATTGCTATATAATCATCTGAAAAACAAAACCAATTTACTTTCTTAAGCAGTTTTCACTGTGTTTGTTTATCCTTCAAACTGCAAATGAAATTAAGAGAAAGATTACTTTTTTCATGATTTATAACAGAAAAAAAAAATAATCTTTTGGTATTTATTTATGGTAATACTTAGTTATACCGTCGACCAATTTCGCCATATTATATAAATCGCCAAATATTACAAATTGGAAGAATTTTTATTTTAAATAATGAAAGAGCAAATAAAGTAGTATAACATTAATAAAAATACAAATAAGACGTCAAAATAAAAATCACTTGACGTAAAGTCGTGTAACTTGCTTAAAGTCAAGTGAATGTGACATTTGCAATCAATCATTATATTGGAATTTAATTCTATAGTTTGGCGATAGATTTTTGGTCGACGGGATAACCAAGTAGCACCTTATTTATTTACATTATTTTTCTTAATTATCTCTCTAGGCTCGTGAATGTTTTTGACATTAGCTGAAAAACTATATTTTGTACATAACTTCAATGTTTTTCTCTTTTCATATCATGATGTCACCGTTTAAGGACATAATTGTTGTAATAAATCAGGAAAAATATAGATAAACATTGAATTAAAAATCACTTGATGACATAACAAACATATGTAACACATCTTGCATTAAGTGAATGCGATGCCACATTCATGCATTTTTGGCATTAAATCCTATAGTTTTGCAATAGTTTTTTCTATGGAAAGTAGTCGATGGGATAATGAAGAAGTACCTTTATAGCTAATGAACTAAATATGGTATAATATTGCTGTTTAAAATAAATTTTAAAATATCAATTCTCCATTAGCCCATTTGTCATTTTATCCATTTATCTCATTATATCATTTTTATACACTTAAAAATAGTTTTTAATCATGTTGTTGTAATGTTAGCTAAAGTTGCATAAAGTTGACATCAAGCATGAGAGATGTTGACAAGCATGTCGTTTCAAGTGTATGACAGTAAAAAATGGAAGCAAAGAATTATATTTGAGTGTAGTAAACATGATTTATATAAACTTGGTGGTAAATATTTAAATTCAATATTAGCTAAAGTTATAGAATCTGGATTGTAGCGAAGCTTGACATCAATTATGTGCAATGTGGTTTCAAATGTAAGAGAGGAAAACAATGACAAAAATTTTATATTCAAGTGTAAATTATATAAAGATGGTTTTTATAATTAATAAAAACAGGAACTACAGTACATTCCCTCTAATCTGCACAGGCCGAGACCAAGGTTTTTGCGGATCATAGGTCATTTCTTTGTTTACATTCTAATGTTTGGAATTTATCATCAAATATAGTACTATTCATACTGTAAATACAGAAATAAAAGAAAATGTTTTTTTTTTTTTTTTTTTTTAATAAAAAATAAAACTATATTGAACATTAGAAATATACATTTTAAATGATATAATACAAAATTAATAGAATACATTTCTACTTATGTTTAAATCCATCAAACATTGCAGTGATATAGTGGTTTGCTTTATAGTTTTTGCTTTTTGCTCTGTTATTTAATCTTGAAGCCTTCTAAGAGTCAGGATTTCTTGATCAGTAAAAAAATTTGTTTTTCTAAAAAACTAAGATATTTATCTCCCAGAGCTTAAAACCTCTTCAAAAGCAATTTTATCATTTATATAGCTAACAAATGCATTCGAAATATAGCAGTCTAATAGTTATTTATAAAATACATACAAAATTTCCTTCTAATGAACGCAAAATCCATTAATAATTTCTTAATAAATTCATCAGGTCAGTCTTTTTTTTTATGGTTAAAGTGTACAAATTCTTGCTTAAAGAAAGATTTAAACTGTTTGTTTACATCTGAAATATAGTGCGGATTAGAGAAAATCGACTGTATATATAAACATAGATGCAAACGTTTAAATTCAAATGTAAATATTTGCCACACACGCATATGAAAAGAAAAAATAAGTTACAACAATAAAATTAAGGTACAGTTCACTCCCTTTAATTCGCAACCCTATAATCCGCCAAATGCCTATAATCTGCACTATATTTCAGATGTAAACAAACAATTAAAATCTTTTTTTAAGGAAGATAATGTACTCTTTGACCGGATTAAAAGTTGACTGATTTGACGAATTTAACTGATCAACAAATTCTGACTCTTAAAAGGCTTCAAGATTAAATTGCAGAGGAGCAATTCCATCTCAGCTCAGGCAGGACATATCAATTCACCATCATAGATTTTTTTCAAAAAATTACAGTAGTTACAACTAAGTAATACACAAAATTTCCCAATAGGATTTTTCCCCCCAATTTTTTTTTTCTGTGGTTACAGCACTTTAAAGTTTACAATAAATTGACAATTTTCAAAAAAACAGAAAAACGCTTCATTTTGAAATGAACACAGTATCAAAAATATTTAACGTATCCAGTCAATTTATTTTTTACAAATAGTTATTAAGCTGAATTTTACTTTAGCATAGTTTTAAAAAATATAATGGCATTTTAAATTAATTTTAAAAAATTGTTTCTAAGTACAAAAAATGGAATTATTACTGATTTTAAGATTTTTTTTTTCAGAATGAAAAAAAATATTTTAAAGCTAAACATTGATGGTAATTCAAAGACCTTTAATGGGAGTTTCACAGTAAATTTTATTTTAAACCTAAGATGCATGCAACTTTTGCAATTTAATTTTAAATTATGCAAAATTTCGTAAAATCGCTACTTTTGAGATGCAATTTCTCAAAAACACCATTTTTAAAAAATCTGATATGCTCAATTGATACCTTATTAGTTTCTAATAAATACCTTATAAGCAAATCGTGTGTTTTTGCTTAGAAAAATTTATATGATTTTTTGAAAATAACATGTTATGTATATTTTTCAAAAGACCAGAAAGTCAAGCTTTTTCTTATTTCATTGTATTTATAATATGATTAATTTTTTAATAAAAAGAATAATGTAATAATTTTTAATAAAAGGTGTATCAAAATATCTAGTAGTTAAATCCAAAAAAATTAAAAAAGAAAAAGTAGTTTATGCGCAATCTGATCCTTATATTGGACATCCTTTATCAATAGAAGCACTAAATGTTTCATTGTTTTGCTATTTAGAGGATAACAAAGATTGAACTAAAGATAGTCCAAACAAAAGTGATGTTATTTGTATTAAAAATGATGGAGCAAAAATTAAAAGAGTAAAACGTTTTATGACACAGTCTGTCAAAGAAACATAATTTAATGAAAAAAGAAAATCCTTCTATGACAAAGGAGGTCAACTGTGGCATACTGGACACTACTTAAATTTTACAGAAAAAGTCGACTTCTTGAATTGCAGAGATTCGATGATAGATAAGGAAATGATTACTATCAAATTTTAGTGGTATCGAGCATGACCCCTCCTCTATGAAAATAGGACTATCAAAATTTTATTCATTACATCCAAACTTTATATAAATTCAGCCGATACAAGTAGTACGCTGTTCTGTTTACTGCAGTAATTGGAAATTAATATGTGGCGCTCTTAAAAATCTAACAGGCATTCAAATTAGAGAAGCTCTGATGAAATGCTTATATAGAAAAATAAACAATGAAAATTGTTTGCTCGAAGAGTGTGGTGGGTGCCCTGGGGTACAGAAATTTTTACAGTCGAAGCTTTTGATTTGAATGAAGAGGAAGAGGTTGTATATGCTATATGAGAAGGCGGTGACTTAATAAAAAAGTTGGTATGGATTAAAAAAATTCTAGAAGAGGTAAGGCACTTGGTGAGAAAAGCAATCCCTCATTATCACTCAAGAAAAATCTGAGACAAAGAATTGCTGAGGTAAAGTTATCAAAAAAAAAATCTGTGCTTTATTCTGTCGCGATTTATTCTGACTTTGCTAAAAACTGGTTGGTAATACTGACAGATGAAGTACAAAGCTTTCACTGGCAAAATACTCAACTATCATTATTTACCTGTACAGCATATTTTAGAGAAGAAATAAAGAGTTTTATTGTAGTTTCTGTTGATATAACTCATGATACAGATCATGCTGCTTGTGCCATAGAAAATATAAAAAAAAAAGAATTATCTAAGTTGTACCATTTACAAAAACTGGAATCAATTGTGTATATATCAGATGGAGATAGAGCACATTTTGAAAATAAGTACAGTATAGGACCCATTATCCGGAATTCCGAAATCCGGAAAAAAAAATAATTTGAAAATTTTCTAAATTTGTAAATTTTTACTAAAATTTTGAAATTTCTGAAATTGTTTGAAAATTTTACAGATTCCTAATTTTTTTTCAATCCATTGTGTTTCAAAGTGTAACCACTAAAATATATTACTTTAGCGGGGAAACACAGACCCCTCACCCTTCCCCCCCCCACACACACCGACACTAGGAAAAAAATCATTTTTATCTCCAATTTTAGTATAAAATTAATTTATATTAAGATTCGTTAAAAAAAGAAAATCGTCAGATATTTCACAAGGAGTGATTGATTCTGTTCTGAATTTTCAAAAAATTTAAAAAATTGGCCTTCAGTTCGAAAATTCGGACATAAAAAATATCGCGAATTTCGACAAATGGTCGCCGAAAAAAAATCAATTACGTCAATCGTTCGCGGAAAAAAAATCGCCAATTCCGCCAAAGGATTGCGAAAAAAACGTGAATTTTGTCAAAGGATCACGAAAAAAATGCAAATTCCGTCAAAGGATTGCGAAAAAACTCGCAAATTTCGTCAAAGGGTTGCGAAAAAACGGAAATTTCCCAAAGGATTGCAAATAAAACGGAAATTTCGTCAAAGGATCGAGAAAAAAAGTTATTTTCGTCAAGGAATTGCAGAAAAAACGCTAATTTTGTCAAAGAATCGCAGAAAGAACGCTAATTTTGTCAAAGAATCGCAGAAAAAACGCTAATTTTATCAAAGAATCACAGAAAAAACGCTAATTTTATCAAAGAATCACAGAAAAAACGCTAATTTTATCAAAGAATCGCAGAAAAAACGCTAATTTCATCAATGAATCGTGAAGAAAACCGCTAATTTTGTAAAAGAATCGCGAAAAAACGCAAATTTTGTCAAAGAATCGCGGAAAAAAGAATTTTGTCAAATGATCGAAGAAAAAATACACACCTTTTGTCAAAGGATCGCGAAAAAATCGCAGATTCCGTCAAAGGATCGCAGAAAAACGCTAATTTTGTCAAAGAATCGCAGAAAAAACGCCAATTTTGTCAAAGAAATGCGAAAAACGCTAATTTCATCAATGAATCGTAAAGAAAACCGCTTTGTGAAGAATCACAGAAAAAATGCGAATTTCGTAAAAGAATCGCGAAAAGAACGCGAACTTCTTTCAAAGAATCGCCAAAAAACGCAAATTTTATTAAAGAATCGCGGAAAAAAACAAGAATTTTGTCAAATGATCGCAGAAAAAATACGCACATTTTGTCAAAGAATCACGGGAAAAACGCGAATTTTGTCAAGGTATCCCGAAAAAAGCAAATTTTGTCAAAGAATCGTGAAAAAAACCCGAGAATTTCGTCAAATGATCGCGAAAAAACGCTAATTTCGTCAAATGATTGTAGAAAAAATATGCAAGTTTTGTTAAAGAATCGCAGAAAAACAAGAATTTCGTCAAATGATCATGAAAAAACGCTAATTTCGTCTAATGATCGTAGAAAAAATACGCAAATTCTGTCAAAGAATCGCGAAAAAAAAACGCAAATTTAGTCAAATGATCACAAAAAATGCTAATTTCGTCAAAGGATCTCTAATTTAGTAAAAGGATCGTGAAAAAAATTGCAAATTTCGTCAAAGGTTCTCTAATTTAGTAAAAGGATCGTGGAAAAAAAACTCAAATGTCGTCAAAGGATCGCCGAAAAAACGTGAAATTCGGGAGGACCTGAAATCCGGGAAGCCTTCGGTCCCGAGGATTCCGGATAATAGGTCCTGTACTGTATTATTTTTATGGATTGCACAAAAATAATGAAGTTGTACTAAAGACGTGGATTTTTTCAGCTACTGGCCATGAAAGAAGTGCATGTGATGCTGTAGGGGGATTATGTAAGCATTATGCAACGAAATTTAATCTCCAAAATGAGCCAATAAGAGCCATCCGAGATTTTGTCTCATTTGTTGCTGAACTATCCTCTCTGTTAAAAAAGTATCCTTCGACTCCATCTAGACAGAAACATTATTCAAGTCTATAGAGCTAAAAATGAGAAAGAATAAGCTAATGTAAAATGTATTGTTGGCATACGATCTAAACATTATTGGATGATTAAAAATAATAAAGGTTATATGGGACAAACAATTAAAAATGCATTGACAAAAGTTGAAACCTCCAGCCAGATGACAAAACAATATTCAATGCACGATTTATAAATCGGTGATTGCATTGGATGCATTTATGAAAATAATTGGTGGATAGGACAAATCAATAGCATATCATGAGAACTGAGGGACATTACAGCATCATTCATATACCCCATGGTCCAGAAAAAGCATTCCTGTGGCCAGAAGAATCTGGAAAGAAAAAAGATGAATGCGTCGAGTAACACCTAAAATGTGGCGATTAACTTTATTGTCCTCACTCGCCAAATTTAATGGGCAGCACTCGCCAAACGTGATGGTTGAAAGATGTATCGATGCTCTTTCCTCCCTGGCATCGATTCCAGATTTCTTTCCAGATTCTTCTGGCCACTGGAATCCTTTTGCTGGACCATGGGAGTACATGAATGATACTGTAATGTCATTTAGTTCCCGTGATATGCTACTGATTTGTCCTATCCACCAATTACTTTCATAATCAATTATAAATTCAGTGAAATAAGAAAAAACTTGACTTTCTGGTCTTTTGAAAAATATACACAACATGATATTTTCAAAAAATCATATAAATTTTTCTAAGCAAAAACACACGATTTGCTTATAAGGTATTTATAAGAAACTAATAAGGTATCAATTGAGCATATTATCAGATTTTTAAAAAATAGTGTTTTTGAGAAATTGTATCTCAAAAGTAGCGATTTTACGAAATTTTGCATAATTTAAAATTGAATTGCAAAAGTTGCATGCATCTTAGGCTTAAAATAAAATTTACTGTGAAACTCCCATTAAAAGTCTTTGGATTACCATCACTGTTTAGCTTTAAAATATTTTTTTTCATTCTGAAAAAAAAATCTTAAAATCAGTAATAATTCCATTTTTTGTACTTAGAAACAATTTTTTAAAATTAATTTAAAATGTCATTATATTTTTTAAAACTCTGCTAAAGTAAAATTCAGCTTAATAACTATTTGTAAAAAATAAATTGACTGGATACGTTAAATATTTTTGATACTGTGTTCATTTCAAAGTGAAGCGTTTTTCTGTTTTTCCGAAAATTGTCAATTTTATCGTAAACTTTAAAGTGCTGTAACCACAGAAAAAAAATTTTCGGGGAAAAATCCTATTAGGAAATTTTGTGTATTACTTAGTTGTAACTACTGTAATTTTTTGAAAAAAATCTATGATGGTGAATTGACGCATATTAGTACTGCCTGCCTGAATTGAGATGGAATAGCTCAGAGCATAAATTAAAAGCTATAAAATAAAGCAAACCACTATCAATGCACTGTTTGATGGATTCAAAAATAAGTATAAATATTTTCTATTAATTTTGTATTATTATACAATTTAAATGTATTTCTAAAATATTGAAAAAAAAAATTGTCTTGCATTTCTGTGCTATTTATGTACAGTGTGATTACTGTATTTGTTGATAAACTTCAAATATTAGAATGTAAACAAAGAAATGACCTATAATCCGCAAAACACTTGGTCCCGACCTGTGCGGATTAGAGGGAGTGTATCTGTTTACGATGAATTTGGCCTTTTAGGGGAGCCTTCAGAATTTTTTACATCTTAAAGCAGGACCCTTGTCAATATTTTTCATTTTAAGAGCAGGGCCCTTCACAAAATTCAGTACAGTAAAAGCTCTGTTATCTGGCATTCAAGTAACCTGAAAGCTCAACTAACCGGAAAAATTCGGAGAAATCATTTATTTTTTTTTCCCCCATAAACAGTTGAAAAATTTTTACTACTATTTTAGGAAATTCAATGTTAGCATTCTCAAATTATCTCAGCGATTAATTCGGCGTAAAACAGATCTGTGTGTATGCTCATAACAATGAACATTATAAAATAAAAATATAGCATAAAGAACTGTCTATAGCTCGTTAGCGCAGAATAACTTCATGTTGCGTCATAGTACGCGATAGTCCGCCACGCCGGCTGTTTTTCCTTCCAAAAGAGAGAAGGAGGGGGTGGAAAATGAAGACAAGATAAGAGAGGCTTGATCTTTCTTTTCTGCTCTTCGCAGGGTTGGCTTTTTTCCGTCCAAAACTTGTTTTTCCCATCCCACTGGGAAAAACTGGTAAATACCGGGAAAAACTGGTAAATACTGGGGAAAACTGGTAAATACCGGGAAAAACTTCCAAATGACAATATGTAAGAAATATTCTGGCTTTCCGAATCTGATGTGTAAAATTAAAGATAGAAATACATAGTTATTACAAATTTTCCTTAGGTTTAAAATTATTTTGTAGGAAAGGAATATAAAAATAAATAAGAATTATTGAATAAAGCAGAAATTCAAGAATCTGCTGTAGAGAAAATAGTTGGGAGAACGGTTACTCTCATGCAAGTTGGATGGAGTAATGTCCATAATGACCCTTTTATAGCCAATTCCATATTTTGTAATGGAAAAAGTATGCTTCTTTCTGCAATAGATTTCGGGAAAAATAAGAAAACAAGAGAGTATTGTACAAATCTTGCTCGTGGGGCAAAAATTGCAGCAGCAGCTACATATGGATGCACTGCAAAAAGTTTCGGTTTGGATAATGAACAGAAAATGCTTACAATAAGGCAGAATCTTGGAACGGAAGATATACTAGTTACATACAGATCTGCATCGCATTATTTAAATATTCGCAAGAATGTGACTACTGATTCTGTTGTGGCTAATGTTGCCAAAATTCAGAATTTTTTTAGAAATCACCATAACCCTGGGAGTTTATTGAAAGAGTATTCCAATTCAGTTAAACCACAAATTCCACGTGAAACTCACAAATAGCATGTTTAAAAACTTTTACTACTAACAGGACTTTTTATCTTCAAATTGTCGATAATCATGAAGATGAAATTGATAAAAACATTTAAGTGCTTAGTAAATAATCTCTGTATAAAGAAGGAAAAAATATGTACAACCAAATGGAACCAGTTCCAAAAGCTCTTACAAAGTTGCAACTCTATAATAATGCCAATATTGCTGATGCTTGTGAAATTTACCTACACCTTCTTCAAAATAAAGAACTCAATCCACATTTCACCAAAGTGAAATCTAACATTGATAAAGCAATGACCCCTGTCCATTTTTTGGCACACCTGATGAATCTGAAATATAAAGGTGAAAAGTTATCACAGGATCAGGAGGAATCTGCTCGTGAATATTTACAGACTTTAAATCCAAAGTACTCACAATACAATTCAAGTGAGAAGATGCACCTTTTCCGAAGACATTACAACAAACACTATTTCACCTGCACTGTGGTGGAAGAATTTAAGTAAATCTGGAATAGATGCAGGATTTCTCCAATTAATGGAACATCTTCAGGGATGTCCTGCATCATCAAAATCTCTGGAGTGTATTTTTTCTAATTTTTTTTTTCATCCAAAACAAGATTATAAATAAACTCTGTTTACAAAAAACCTCTAAATTAGTATTTTGTTATATGATGCTAAAATCCAATGTGGAAGGGGCAAACGAAGAATAGGATTATTATTGGTAAACGTTTGGGAATATGTGTAGTGTATAAATATTTAAATAAATGCACTTCATTGTCTGTTTTTGCAGATCTTATTTTTTTTTTTTTTTTAACCTTTCAAGCTATTTACTTAAAACTCATTTTTGACATTTTTAAAGGTTGTTTTGAATTTATATTTATGTTTTTAATAATGAGTTTTTCCCATGTGGGAAAAACATAGTATTTCCCAAGACGATAAATACCGGTTTTTACCACGGTATTTACCGGGGGTGGGAAAAACCTTGCCAACCCTGGCTCTTCGCGAAACTAGATGGGGAGGGGGGGAAGGGAGGCGTAATAAACGGTAGAAAGCTACATCTTTTCCGAAAACTGAACTGCTAAGTGAGGAAGCCTGGAGCATGAAGGAAAACTGTTTTCTAAGAATTGGGATGGGGATATGGTCATTTCAGATATCATATTTTTTTCCCAGATGCACAGTAGCCCCCCCCCCTCCCCCCTCCCTGGAGTTACTAGAAAATTCCATCTGTCCCGACCTTTTTGGGTCTACACATTCAGTTTGACCAATTAGAATTTGACTTAAATCACGCTGATGCTTCTTTTTTTTTTTTTTTTTTTTTTTCGTTTTGGCACATTTTTACTGCCATTCGCATGTGCTTAATCAGCTAGCCTAGTAAATTGCTCTCAACCTTTATTAATCGTGTTCTGTCATATTTTTTGTCAAATTAAAAAATGGCAGATCAGTCAAATCCTAATAAAAGGAAACGAGTTGTTTTAACCATAACTCAGAAGCTAGACATTATTAGACGTTTAGAAAGAGGGGGAAAATAAACAACAATTGATGCGCATATTCAATGTTGGATCCTCAACGATTTACGATATTAAATCGCGGAAAGAAAAGTTGATGGCATTTGCTTCCTCTGCAGAATCAAGCAAAGCAACGGATGAGAGGAAAACACTGCAGCAACCTCAGCATGAAAAACTGGATAAAAGTTTATATCAGTGGTTTCTATTAAAACGAGAAGAAGGAGTTCCTACTTCTGGACCTATGCTGATTGAAAAAGCAAGAGATTTTTCAGAAAAATTAAATATTGCGACAGAATGCAAGTTTTCAGATGGGTGACTTTCTTGCTTCAAAAAAGCCATGGAATTAGAAAAATTGACATATCTGGGGAACGAAAATCAGCAGATAACGAAAGTGCAGAGGAATATTCTACTTTTTTTGAAGATTTTATTAAAAGAAATAATATTGACCTAAACCACATCTATAATGCTGATGAAACCGGAATCTATTTCCATTGCCTTCCGACCTCAACATTAGCTGGTCCTAATAAAACGTCAGCAGATGGCTTTAAGAAAAACAAAGACAGACTAAAGATTCTGACTTGCGTTAATGCAACTGGCTCCCATAAATTAAAACTGTTAGTAATAGGAAAGACGAAGAATCCAAGAGCACTTACAGGAATTAAACGTCTCCCTGTAGTTTACACCAATCAAAAAAGTGCTTGGATGGATAAAGATATTTTTACCTACTGGTTTAAAAAAGTTTTTGTGCCATCTGTAGTAATTAGCTGAGGGGAAAAAAACTGGAAGATAATAAAATAATTCTTCTAATTGACAACTGTCGAGCGCATCCCAGCAAGGAAGAATTGAAATATGGCAATATTTCAGTAGTGTTTCTCCCCCCCAATGTAACTTCTCTGATACAACCTATGGATCAAGGGATCATACAAAACGTAAAAATGATTTATCGAAAACATTTCATGCGTAAGCTCGTAAATGCACAGACAACGGTGGCAGAATTTCAATCAGCTTTCACAATAAAAGATGCCATTTATGATCTTGCCAGTGCATGGAATGCCGTAAAACCAAAAACTCTTCGAAGGGGATGGAGAAAATTATTATTTACAGTAAACTTTTGTTCTGATTCATCAGATGAAGAATTTGAAGGATTTAAACCCAAGAAAAGGAACGAATTGCATGAAATTATGGAAACATTAAAAAATGGGCCTAATACTAACTTATCTCTATCGCAACTGGAAATGCCAGAAATCGAAAATTGGATAGCTATAGATAAAAATATTCCTGTCACCGAAACTTTAACAGAAGAGCAGTTAATTAAAAAAATGACAGCTCCAGAGGAAGAAACAAACGATAGTTCCTCAGAATACGAAAATGAAATGGAGGAGAAAATTTCGTGGAGTGAAGCTGAGAAAAGTTTATTTACTTTTTTAAAGTTTTGTGAAAAAAATTCGCAGTATTCGGCTCAAGAAGTTTTAGAACTGCATCTCATAAAAGAACGCTTCATGAAAAAAAGAGAACTTTCTTTCAAACAGACGGACATCAGACATGCGTTTTGTAGTATTCCTGGCACATCGAAAGAAATGCAATCAAACGCACAGTAACTGCTGAGAAATTATATCCCAAACTTTTTTTTTCTTTATTTACTCAAGAACAAGAAATTATTATTTTAAAAGAATTACATAACAAAGATCTTTATACCATATTGTATTTTAAGTATATTTACTCAAGAATATTTTTTTATTGGATGTGTTTGGATCAACTACACTTAACTGGAAATTAAAAAAAGAAAAGACACTGCAGGGTAAGTTTCTTTCTTTTTGCTTTATTTATTGTTGGATTTTTATCAGTTCAAACTTTTTCTCCTCAGCCGGGAGATTGCATCAAAGTTTTGCGTTGTTGAATTAGGGAGGAAAAATATTTTTCATCAACCTAAACAGAAATAATAATAATATTATTCTAGATAAAAAGAAAGAACGAAACAGTACTCTTTTTTTCCCCCTTACTTATTATATAAAAAAATTGCTTTCTCTGTTGCTAATTGCCCGATTGTGTTCAAACTTTCACTGAATTCAAATAATAATAAATTAGGCCGGTTACCTAATTTTTATTAACATACAATGAGTTTTCAGAAATTTAGAAATCCCCCCCAAAAGACTTCACTATCTGAGCCACTCCAACAAGAAAAAGAAGAAAAGCTAATGGGTGTAGTTTTTTTTTATCATGATCGGAGAAGTCGGGCATTATCAGTTTGCATCTGATAACGTTTTTAGCTATGCCGAAAAGATTCATTATTACTGTGAGGTTAGTTGAGGTAGCACAAGTGAATCATACCAAAGTTCATTTTCCAAGCTTCCATGTGCTTTTTCCGGTAAGGGGAGATGTCAAATTATAAATAATACAACTTTATAAAAGATTAATAAATATAGAAATTTGTTTACTTTTATTTTTTATTCGGAAAGAATAACTTTATCAACTGCAAATTTAATAATAATAATAAGAGTTATTTGATCGACTTCCTAATGGCAGGAAAATAGCCTAAAAATCATTTTCCTGTTTCATTTTTATGTTGATGCCTTCCCTCCCTTCTTTCATGACATATTTTGTAGCGCTCAACTATCCGGACTTTTCAAGTATCCGGCAATCGGCGTTTCCTGAGCATGCCAGTTAGTTGAGCTTTTACTGTACTACTTACAAGGGAACCACTTTAGGTGTTGCTCGCACCTAGAATCGAGACCTGGTGCATTTTGTGGCCCTATGTATAAAAGTTAGAACATCGATAAAAATTCTTTGTTAAAATCATATTTTATATATCTTTTTATAGTTGTAATTTTTTATTATTGGAATTTTATACCAAAAGAGAGTTGAGTCGCCAGATATGGCACTTCAAAATTTTCACTAGCTTTATATCTGTAATAGGTTTACATCCAAACCATTACAACACGGAGCGAGGCGAAAATACATAGCTAGGGTTGCCGGAAAACTGCACGGGACGAAAAAGACGCCAATCTTTCCCCGCCAAATATGGAAATATAATATAGTATTTTTTTTTAAATCAAATTCGTAGGTTCTTGAAGGAATTTTAAAACTTTTTTCAACATTTTATAGTTATTATTGACTAATTTATATTTTTAACTTTTTTTTTTTTTAAACTTTTACGTTAAAAGCCTGAAATGTGGTCTAGAAAATTGCATTTTCAGAAAGTTAATCTGCTGTAAAATCAAAAAAAATTATTTTAACAAAAAAATTTTATCCATTCCCAAACTTCCTAATATAGAGCTTTAAAATGCACCAGGTTTCAATACTAGGTGCGAGCAACACCTAAAGTGGTTCCCTTGTTAGTTATCCTGTCAAACAATTTCGCCAAATTATACAAATTGACATGATTTTTATTTTAAATGATGAAAGAACAAATAAATTAGTATAACATTAATAAAAATACAAATAAAATGTCGAAATAAAAATCACTTGATGACATAAACACGTGTAACTTGCTTAAAGTCAAGTGAATGTGACATTTACGATCAACCATTATTAGCATTTAATCTTATAGTTTGGTTGAGTTTTGGTCGACGGGATAACTAAATAGTACCCAAAATTCTTTCTTTTAAAAACAATGGTTCATGTAACTTTTTCATATAAAAAATTAAGTCTTCACCATTTTAATTATTATCTCGAAATAAACTCAGTCCTATCAAAAGCAGCCATAATCACCAAATAACCTATTATATAGCTATATATATATAATTAAAATGAAATCACATGTATGATACTTAATGGAAAATATAAAATTAGACCATTAAAATAAAGTCACAGCGTAAAAATAAAATACATATCCAATGTAAATTTGTATATAAATTATATATTCATTAAAAGAGGTCCAAGTTAAAATTTAAGTCTAAAACAGAGACTTGAATATAACAATGATTTCAAATTCGCAAGATTAGGGTTACATTTTTCATAAACTGACTAAAATTTTTGGTACTTTTCGGTTAGCTGGGCACCAGTGTTATGTATACATATACCGGGTGTCCCAAAAAGGACTGACTGATTTTAAAATTCAATAACTTGCAAACGGTGACAGATATTAAAAAATTTTTTGCAGGAGGGTTATGCATAAGGTCAAAAGTTTCATTACAGTGATTTTCAATTTTAGTTCGATTTACAAACAATAGATGGCGCTGTAAGCAATAGTCGCTAAATACAGGCTCGATTTTTGGTCCTTTATCTTGTTCCATGCAGAAAAAGGAGATGGAAATGTATTATCCGGGCCACGAAGTACCGAAAATCGAGCCTGAATTCAGCGACTATTGCTTACAGCGCCATCTATTGTTTGTAAATCGAACTAAAATTGAAAATCACTGAAATAAAACTTTTGACCTTATGCATAACCCTCCTGCAAGAATTTTTTAAATATCTTTCACCGTTTGCAAGTTATTGAATTTTAAAATCAGTCAGTCCTTTTTGGGACACCCGGTATATATATATACATGCATAGATGTATATCTTACACATATATATGTGCATATGTTATATATATACACACACATAATATGTATATATAACACTGGCACCCGGCTATCCTAAAAGTACCAAATTTTCTTTCAAATTCCTTAAAAATTCTTCTTTGATTTTAACATATTTGTTTTAGAATAAGAAAGTTTTGTTCATTTATTTTAATGCACTGTAGAAGCCTTGAAATTTAAAGTTTTATCAATTAAAGTTTTATCAATTAAAATTTTAAAAGTATTTCATTCTTATGTAATAACTCAAAGATCTCTTTTTTTAATGTAAAGTTTTTTTGGTACTACTTGCTTATCCCGTCAACCAATTTCGCAAAATTATATAAATCGCCAAATTATACAAATTGACATAATTTTTATTTTAAATAACAAAAGAACAAATTCATATAACATTAATAAAAATACAAATAAAACGTCTAAATAAAAATCACTTGAAGACGTAAACATGTGTAACTTGCTTAAAGTCAAGTGAATATACCATTTTTGATCAACCATTGTTGACATTTAATCTTATAGTTTGGCGATAGATTTTTGGTCGACAGGATAACTAAGTAGTAACCTTTTTTTTTTAATACAAAGGTCTTGTTCATCAAATGGAAATATTTATGTTAAATATTAAAATTGTTTTAAAATTTAACTTTTTAAACATATGAGTATTAGGTAGCCCTATATAGGGTTATTCCATATCAAATCAACCAAAAAATTTCAATTTTTAACCTGACCATTTCAGATTTTAATGAAACTGTCAGGGATCCTTTTCTCCGGTGATATAAATGATAATACATTTTTATAATTTTTTTATCGCGTTAAATTTTCATACAATTAATCATTTAAATTTTGAAAAATCATTTTTTGGGTTGCATAAATTTTTCAATCTTGAATTTCTCAAGTTCTATCAGGCGTACAGAATTTTATGACCCCTCATTTTAAAGAGAATTTTATAAGTTTTAATTTGATATCCAAGTTGACTATGCTCAATTAAAAAAAAATTAATTAAATTTCTTTTTTAAATTTAAAATTAAAAATTTTTCAGATAGTGTTTTTTAAAAATTTTGAAAAAAAATGTATGTTTTTTGTAATATTATAAGCTAAAATTTCTGAAATTTTTAGAGTGGGATCTCAATGTGATCAAGAGTTATGACATAAAAACTGAAATTTACCATTCAAATACATAAATAACAAAATAGCTAGAATTAGATTGTTATTTGAATGGTAAATTTCAGTTTTTATTTCATAACTCTTGATCCCATTGAGATCCCACTCTAAAAATTTCAGAAATTTAAACTTATAATGTTACAACAAACATACTTTTTTTTTCAAAATTTTTAAAAAATGCTATCTAAAAAATTTTTAAATTAAAAAAAAATTTTAATTTATTTTTTTTAACTGAGCATAGTCAACTTGGGTATCAAATTAAACCTTATAAATTTCTCTTTAAAATGAGGGATCATAAAATTCTGTATGCCTGATAGAACTTGAGAAATTTAAATAATTGTATGAAAATTTAATGTGATAAAAAAAAATATATAAAAATATATTCTCATTTATATCATCAGGGAGAATGGTTCCTGAGAGTTTCATTGAAATCTAAAATCGTCAGGTTGAGTCACTGGTTGATTTGACATGGAATGACCCAATAATTACTATGTACAGCTGACTGAATATTCAGTATTTGGTTTACCTGTGTGCCGAATATTTGATATAAAGCCAAAATCACTATATATTCGGTGTATTCCTAGTATGGATTAACCATAAGATACTGCATTTTGGCATTAAAATGAGATATGCCAATGAATATGCCAACTGATTTTTGTTTAATGTTGAACATAAAATTAATATTAAGTTAAGGTGACCTTCTACATTAGGAGACAAAAAAAAAAAAAAAAGCACTTTTTTATGATTTTTTTGTAAGAAAACTGCATGATGGATCTTTTTGAAATTTTAACAGTTTATTGTACATATCTTAAGGTATACACAAGAATTTTTTTATTAGATTTTGTTGCTTCTACTCTAAGTTATAAACAAATATGTTCAACCACATTTTTTGACACGGTGGGCAAGATTAAAAAAAAAAAACTCAATGGATCATCTTGATTTTTTTTCTTAATTAAAGCTTTTTTAATTGCCTTTGATATGAATTAAAGCTTTTACTAAAATTATTAAAAAAAAAAAAGTTATTAACAAATAAGAACAATTTTTCTTTTAACAAAAAAAAATTTTTTTTTAATCAACCATTACATAACTTTTTAAAAATAAATTTATGGATTCCTTTAATTTAACTAGAAGCTATACTCACAAAGTATACAAAAAAAATTTATTTTTGTGTTTCAGATAATTCTACAAGGCGCGATCATGCCCACTGTCCAGACAAAATTTTCCAAAGTAGTTGAACATATTTGTTTATAACTTAGAGTAAAAGACAAAATCTAATAAAAAAATTCTTGTGTATACCTTAAGATATGTACAATAAACTGTTAAAATTTCAAAAAGATCCATCATGCAGTTTTCTTACAAAAAAATCATAAAGTGCTTTTTTGATCTCCTAATATAGAAGGTCCCCTTAAGCTAAAGTGGTTCTTAATGGTTTATTTTTTTGTTCTTAATGTTAATATTTTGTTTTTATAACTATACATATAAGGTTTCTTCATACTGAATCACTTATGAAGGAACTGTTTGTATTTTATGTTTTCTTTTTTTCTTCTTTGATTTTGTAATTTAATTTTAATCTTTTCTCTGTTGCAGATGGTTTCTTACCTCAAATATGTGTCGTTAACTGTTTTGGTCCTGCAGACTACAGCTATAGTACTCGTACTGAGGTATTCAAGAACTGTGGCCCAATCGGGTCCAAGATATCTAGCATCCACTACTATTGTTATCTCTGAATTGTTAAAGATTTTCACATGCTTATTCATCATCTTTTTTGACTGTGGTAAGTTGTGTTTGTGAAGTAAGAACTTTAAGTATAAATACTTAAATAAGCTTCAATTATTTTCTAATAATTTTGTTAAAAGTAAGCATCCCTTAATGCTTTTTGTTATATTTAAATAGGCATTTGCAATTTTCGTATAATTATATAAATATTTATAAATTTTTTTCAAAAAAATGTAATATGTAAAATAATTTTGTTATTAAATGGGTGTGTTTAATATTAGTAAATTTTTTGATAAAGCCAATTATGATGTATTAGGTATTTGTATTGAAATTGAGTTTTGTTCCTATCAATATAAAGATGACCCCTAAGCTCTTTTTTTTTTAAACTAAATTAAAAGGTATAATTTCTAGTTAAATGGTTATTTCTGTTTTGTTTTGAGTCAATTTGATTATTAAAAAATATAGCATGTTCTCTCTCTCTTTTTTTCTTTCTTTTTATATATATATATAAGGGCCTTAATATAAATCAGTCTTAAAAAGTACAATTTTGTGTCAAATATTATCTATAGCAGTTTGAAAAATTAAATGACGTCTACATATACTTTGATTATAAATGTATTACTTGCCGTGCACGTATCTATTCATTTATGTAAAAAGGTAAAGATTTTTAATCTGTACCTAGTTTAATTTTCTTCAGCTTGCGAAGTTAATATTTGCTTAAATGGTTTCTTATAAGGACTTGGGCACATCTGTTCAAAAATATCTTTCTTTACATTGTCAAAAGCAAATTTGAGTATGCGTATATTTCTAAATGTCTAATATTACATGGCTTATTTATGTATACATTGCTTCTCTATTTATATGTATTAAATGATGTACATATTGAAAAAATTGCTTATGTATTTGATGCATTGTCTGTGAAGAACTATACTTTTAAAATTAATAGTTTAAGAATTAGATGTTGGTCAATGATGAGAAGGGACATCCTTGTTATTGTTGTGTTTATAAAAAGGTTTTACTTTTTTCCAGTGCTTTGTTTGGTCCTATTCTAAAGCAATGTTTTCTATGTTTATAATTTGATTAGATTTTCGAAATGTCAAAAGAATTAATACATTTGGAAATTGCTAGTTAAATGAGCATTTAAATGTTCAGTAGTTACTGAATTTAAATTTAAATGATGAAATAGTTTATTATTTTTTTCAGTAATCTTATATATACAATTTGCATGTTGCTGAAGTTATTTAACTTTAAACAGCTTCACCGGCTGGATAATTTTTAAGTGCACTTTAAAAGTATCTGCTTGATTAAGAAAGCTCTCCTTATACATTTCGATATTGAATAAGTTGTCGTTTCCATGGCAACTGTACCATTCTCTTGTTGTCTCTGATACTAACAATATCGAAGTCAAATTGACAGTGCTCAGAATCGGACCTTAATTTTGTGTTTGAAGCAATTTTAATCGATTTAAATTTTGTTCTAAACTGTCGTTAAACGATCAGTAAATTTCATTATAGATACATATAAATGTGTATGACAAATCTGTAGTTATAAAAGTGTATTTATTTAAGCAAAATTTACTTAAACTCAGTTCAATATAAAGAGTAGAAAAAGGTTTTCCTTAAAGAGTGTATTTATCATTAAAGCATATGTTTTTGTTTTATTTCATTACATTGCCAAGCAACGATAAATTGAAAAGAACATGAAATGTTCATTATTTTTTATGGACATTATATCGAGGATCCACCAGAATTTTTTTTTTTTCATTAACATATATATCCTCATGAGAAGAACATTTGATAATTTTTACATATTTTTCTGAGTATGTACTTGTAGAGGCCTTCCTTGTAAGTCTAAATAGAACCTGTGTGGTTTCATTCACTGATTGTTCAGCATGAACTATTGTTGTAATTTTTCAGATATGTATACGCTTGGCATGTCAATATTTTAGGGTTGGGTTCTTCAGGTCAAAAACTAGTTTTGGACATGACAAGTGTCTAAAACTGAAGATCTAAGAGTGAAGCTAAGAAAATCACAAAATAGAAGGAACTATGTGTAGTAATTTTCTGACATAATTTTATTTTACAATAGCTGATCCACCCGGCATTTCTCGGGCCCCTGATAATAGCCTTAAATGAATCTTAAATTTGTATGTAATTACATCGGGGCCTCAAATTCATATGAAATTTTTCCAAAAACAAACCTGTCTGCCGAACTGTATAACAAGCGTGCTGCACACGCTCTGCAAAATATGTTAGTTCCACTTTCCACCACCAGGGGGTGCATTCTGTTCTAAACAAACCTCTTTCTGAACGAAACTCTGTTATAAAGCCGTCTGTGTATATATTTATTCAAGGGGGTGGAAAGGCTCAAATAAGAATTTAAGAAATTTTCTAAAATTACTATTAGGAAATAATGGTAACCACTACTCATAAATTAAGGACTCAATATGTTCGGTACTTAAATCAACACGGGACCCTGCTGCCTTCGACGCCGTATGGCACTTGTGCTGCACACACACTGCAATATCTGTTAGTTCTATTTCCCCCAATCGCCGTGGCGAGCTGCCTGTTTTCGTCCGCAGCCCTTTATTCTTCCACTTAGTCCTACTCTTTTGCGGAAGCAAGGTTCATAGGTCCCCAGCCACGTCCTGAATAAAAGACACTAGCGAAAGCCAGGTTGGAAAAAAGAAATCAAAAATTGAAACCGGACAAATTTAAAAGGGAAATTACACACATTAAAGACACCAGAAAGGGAGGGCTTGGAGTGATAAAGCTACCGAACGACTTCTGCTACTTCGAGCTTATTATTAGTCTCGGTCGGAACACAATTTAGAAATATACATGTGGTTGGGGGTTGCGGGTGGGTCAACCGCCACGGCGAGCAGCCTGTTTTCATCTGCAGCCCTTTATTCTTCCACTTAGTCCGATTCTTTTGCGGAAGCAAGGTTCATAGGTCCCCAGACGCGTCCCGAGTAAAAGACACCCTAGCGAAAGCCAGGTTGAAAAAAAAATCAAATTGAAACTGGACAAATTTAAAAAGGAAATTACACAAATTAAAGATATCGAAAAGCGGGACAGAAGGGTTCAGGGCGATAAAGCTACCGAACGACTCCTGCTACGTCGAGCTTATTATTAGTCTCGGCCGGAACACAATTTAAAAATATACATGTGGTCGGCGGGGACACATGCTATTCTAAACAAACCTGTCTGAAGGAAACTCCTTTATTCAAACTATCCGATCAGTAGATATATTAGTCAAGGGGGTGGGGGACTGAAATAACAATTTAAGAAATTTGGTGAAATTACTATTCTGAAATAGTGATAAGTACCACTCATATACTAACTTTAAGAATGTGAGATGTGATAATTAAAAAATTAATGTTATTTGGGAAATTTGCAGAAATTATTATTTGAAAATAGTGTTAACACTTATTATTTTTATCTGTTATAAAAACAATTTATACATAATCTTGTATTTCCACCATTTTTCCAAAAAACGAACGAACCTCATGCTTGGTACCATGCTTTGGACCATAATAGATAAGCTTGGAACTAAAATAATTTTTTTTCTGAAATTACAATTAAAAAAAAAGTGCTATGTACTACTCATAAATTTATTTCAATGTTATAGACGGTGATTGTTAAGTTAATTATAATGTTTGGAATCAGTTGCATTGAGATCCAAAAGATAGTTGCTGAGTTATGGAAACTGGGCACAGTGATGTGGGCGAAGCCTGCTAATCTCTGATAAGTGTAAATACCTTATTCCTATCTTGACATTGTCCAGAAATATATCTCCACTACATTTCACTATATTTCTTTTTTTAACACACTTTAAATATTATTAAAATATTTCTTGTATTAACAATATAAAGTCAATCATTATTTCACTTACTTTTTATCCATCTCTGTTATCCTGTCTTTAAATCCCTTTACTTTGTTTACTTTCTTTGCCGGTCGTACTTTCATTTTTCAGCTATCAGCTTCCATGCAATCAAGAGCACACATTTCATTCAGATGACCGCCACGGATAATAGTTCCACGACTGCCGCCAGATGGCATCGTTCGTTTGAGTGTACGGCACATTGGCTGTACGTTCTTTCGTTGTTTACATTCTAGAACAGTCTGCTGTTGCTCCTTGAATTACGTAATGAGATGTTATTTGAACACCTGGCTGATATAAATACGGATACATTTTCTTTTCTCTTCTCCTCCTCCTTTTCTTCCACTAACAGTGTTTGTCTTTACGGAGTTTCGAGAGTGTTATACAATGGCAGGAGATGTCTTTTTGAGATTCTGTTTGCTTTCAGCTAATTGATATTTTACTTGCTTCTACTTTAACGTACGTCAGCCATTTCTGAGTTTATCGATAGGAGTTCGATAGTATATAACTTCGACTCTGCTTTTAAATATGGACTCTGTTTATCGTGTCAACAAGGAAACACTGATTTGTGAGTCATGAATGGTGATTGTTAAAGTGACGCTCAAGGTTAATTTATTCACTGATTGTTAACAGCATCCACTTTTAGCGTTCTTCTTAATGATCTTCAATAATGTGATTTCATCTATAAAGAAGTGTTTTCCCGGTGTTATTCAGCATGGGTATATTAATCATAATAGTTCAGTTTAGTTTGTCGGCAGTTCGTAGGTGTATTTGAACAACACGGAACTTTTAAGGAATGCCTGTCACTCAGTGATTACCAGTTTTATTTCTTCATGTGCTGTGAGGTCAGTTTTATTTTTATTGTCAAATGTTTTTCTGGATATATATATAATTTGACAGCTTAAACGTACTTAGTAGAATTTAAAGATTTATTTACTGTTTGAAATATATTTAAACGTATTATTTTATATTTTAGTTAATAAACGTTTAGTTTGTTTTTATTTCGCCACCATACGTCTCTTATCTTTTTCATAACTATTTAATCACTATCACTATTACTATATTTATTACTATTTTCATACTATATCGGGACATTTAGCGTAAACTTTCATTGCGCTTTATTTAAATTCTGCTAATCTAAATCCTTGTCTTAAATTTAATGACATCAATCTCTATCATACCTCAAATTCAACACTCCCTTCTTTAAAAGACCTTCCATAAAAAAAATCGAACTTAAAATAATGATAATAGGCTGAGATTTAAGTAATTTGCCATAAGAAGACATTTATTTTTCCTTTTAAAAAAATACTTTTTTGATAAAATAGAAGCCTATTTATCAATTTTCTCCATTTTTAAATAAACCAGTATGTTGTGGCCATCACAAAACTTTCTTCTATATAAATCACGTCAATTAAATTATTTAAATAGTACAAGAAATAACAACGATTTAGCACCAATTCATATCAAAGTATATCTGAATTTGAAGTTGGATGAAAATTCGTGCATTAGTTCTTGAGATAGAGCTATAGCGGAAATTCTGAAAAATGTAGCATAGCAGCGCCACCTGTTGAGCAATTTATACCAAAAATAAGCAGCACTAAATGATATCAAGGTATACTTGAATCTGAAGTTTGTTGAAAATCCAAGCATTAGTTCTTGAAATAAAGCTATTGCGGAAATCTCAAAAAATACAGCATAGCAGCACCACCTGTTGAGCGATTTACACCAAATATTAAACAGCACTAATTTATACGTCAATTCATGTCAAGGACTAACTAAATCTGAAGTTTGATGAAAATCCGTGCAATAGTTCTTGAGATACAGCTCTTGCGGGAATCATGAAAAATGCAGCACAGCAGCGCCACCTGTTGGGTGATTTACACCAAAAATTAAACAGCACTAATTTATATCAGGGACTAACTGAATCTGAAGTTTGATGAAAATTCGTGCATATTTTCTTGAGTTAGAGCTATTGCGATAATCATGAATAATGCAGCATAGCAGCGCCACCTGTTGGGAGATTTTCACAAAAAAGTAATCAGCACCAAACTATATCCTGGACAAACTCAATCTGAAGTTTTATGAAAATTCGTGCAGTAGTTCTTGAGATATAGCTATTGCAGAAATCGTGAAAAATGCCGCATAGCAGCGCCACCTGTTGGGCGATTTTCACAAAAAACTAATCAGGTCCAGTTTATATCAAGGTCTAACTAAATATAAAGTTTTGTGAAATTCTGTGCATTAGTTCTTGAGATAGAGCGCCCACAAAATTTTTGTCACATACAGACTCACAGAGTGACAGACAGACATTTTCTAAAAACCATCAAATCGTGTTCTGGGCATTCTAAAACGTATAAATCAGTCGAAAACCAGAAGTCGAAATTTTTCACGAATCCAATACTTTCTTCTTGTAAAGATAGAAGAAAGTAATTATCAATTTTCTCCATTTTTAAAAAATATGAAATAAAATGTTTTACGTATATATCCCAAATTTGAAATTGCTACTTCCAATAGATTTTTAAATTTGAACTTCCATTAAAATTTTACACTGTAGTTTTTGCCCACTCTCCAAAATGAAAACATGTGCTTTTCAAGCAGACAAGGACCCTTTCTTTTCCTTCTGCAAAATACTAGCCTCATCTCACAGCTAGTGAGATTACAAGGGGAGCGTTTTGAATGGACAGTCGTGCGCGAGTCTCATATTGGTGTTCAAATCTAGTCAGTGTGTGGTTTTGAGGAAATAAATACTTTTTTTAATTGGGCTGTTTGATGAGTTTTAATTAATATTCCAATTCCAGCTAATTATTAGAAATTGAAAATTCTGAGTCTCAGGCAGATTTGCCGGCTTTTAGCCAGGCCAAAAAAAGCCGGCCGGCTTTTTTTGGTTTTAGCCACCTAAAAAAAGCCGGCTTTAATTGAAAAAAGCCGGCTTTTATTTTTCAAAAAAGTGGTTTATAGATAATTCATATAAAATTTCCATTAATTTATTTTTAATACACTTATAAATATTTTCTACTAAAAAAATATAAATTTCTATTAAATTTTGTCAAATAAATAAGTCCTTATAACTGCTAAAATGTAACTGTGGAGGCATTATCTCAGAAAAAAAATTATAAATATTCAGATGAATACATTAAATTAGACTCCAAAGTATTGGTTTGGAATTCCTTATCATAGTTCTACACATACCACACATTTTAAAGATTATATGAAAGAATAAGAAAATATCACACATCAAAATAGAAACATTCTTACATAGTGATATACTTTTAAAATTGACTAAAACTAAATAGTATACATGTATTTAATAATTGAAATTATCTTATACAGGGCTTGAATTTCAGGGCGGGATGGCGGGATTCGCACCCAAAATTTTGAAATCCCGCCCAAAAGAATATCGTGGACGGGAGGCTCCCGTCCAAAAAAATCTCACCATTTTCCTGAAAATTTTGCATTTTGAAATTACGATCAACTCTCGCTAACGCCTTGCGAATTTCCCGCTATTTTCGCGCGACCGATTGACATATTTTGCGATTTTTTTTTTTTTACTGCGAAAGATCGTTGAAATTCACGAATTTTTCACGCGACCAATAGACAAATTTCATTATTTTTTTCTCGAGATCAGTCGACAAGTTTCCGCGACCAATTGGCGAATTCAGGGGTGATTCTGTCTGAAAATTATGAAAAATCGGTCATCAGTTCAACAGAAAAATATCGCTAATTTCGACAAATGATCGCCGAAAAAATCGATTTCGGCAATCGTTCGAGGAAAAAATAGACAATTTCGTCGCAAAGGATTGCGAATAAAATGCAAATTTTGTCAAAGGATCGCCGAAAAACGTGAATTTCATCAGATCGCGAAAAAGAAATCGAAATTCATCAAAGGATCGCAAAAAAATGCAAATTACATTAAAGGATAACAAAAAAAAATCGTAAATTTCGACAAGGGAACGCAGAAAAAATGCGAGTTTCAGCAAAGGATCGCGAAAAAAAGCGACTTTCATCAAAGGATCTTGGAAAAATGCAAATATTTTCAAAGGATCGCGGAATAAACACGAATTTAGTCAAAGGGCTGCTGAAAAAAAACGCAAATTTCCTCAAAGAATCTCGAAAAAACGCGAATTTCATCAAAGAATATCGAAAAAAATGCGAATTTTGTCAAAGGATCGTGGTAAAAACGTGCATTTCGTCAAAAGATTGAGGGGAAAATGCGAAAACAGGATCGCAAAAAAAAAAAACATGCATTTTGGCAAAGGATCGCAAAAAAAGGCGATTTTCATCAAAAGATCACGAAAAAAAAACGCGAATTTCGTCAAAGAATCGCGAAAAAACGCGAATTTCGTCAAAAAATCACGAAAAAACTCGATTTCCGTCAAAAAGTTTGTGGATAAAACGCATATTTCGTCAAATGGCTGCAGAAAAAAAATAAGTTGCGCATTAGAAGAAATGAATCAGTATCTATTTCAAACTTTTGACTTTGATTAAACAAGCATTCAAATTTTAAACAAAGAAAATACCAGGGAGTCAAGTTTTGACTAGAATTCCATTAAGGATATAATAAAACAATTTTGTTCAAAAATGGATATTGATGATTCTATCACTGTGGATATACATTATTCATGCAAGTAGTTAAAAATGAAGGCATGTCGGATATTCCAAAGTTTTCTGAAAATTTTTTAAGTGAGCATAACCATGCGTTTCCGATAAATTCCAAAGTTATAAATGTTGTGCTTGTGTTATCTGTCACAAGTTTACCTTGTGAAAGAAGATTCAGGGCCTAAAATGGAATAAAATCTAAATTCAGAAATTCATTTAACAACCCCATTGTTAAGGACCCATGATATTTGGTTGAAAATTGAAAAATAGACTATATAAAAGCTTTAACTCTCTTACTTTTTTAAATAAAAAAAAATTTTGCATAATTATTCTGAGTTGAGGATTTAAATTGCCTCAATGGTATTTTGTCATGTCTGTATTAATACAGGTAGGACAAAATAATTAATGTAAATCTTTAAATAGCACTTAAAATAACAGTGGGTTTTAGATTTTTTTTCTCCCTCCCAAATAGCTCAACTCCCCTCCATTTATAAATGTTGGTAGGGAGACTCCCCTCCTAGGAAAAATTGAATTTCAAGCCCTGTTATATAATACTTGAGAACAAACATCCAGTAATAAGCAATTGATATTCTAATTTATAAAAATGATATAGTAAAAGGTTTTTCTGCTACTAAGCTGTTATGTAACTTATTCCAGATATGTCCATACGGACAGATTAAAATCTTAGAATGAACAATGCTGAAAGAGAAATTAGGGAGGATATAATATTTGAGGAAATCTTAGTACATGTAAGTGTGCATAAAATAAAGAGAATTAAAAAAAATCTCCACATAAAACTTGTTGAATTAGAATTTTGAAAAGCTAGTTGCTATTTAAAATAGTGCATATTCTGCATAAATTAATGCATATGTTATTCATAATACTGTTTGAGTATAGAGAAATGGTGTTTTTATTAAATGACTTTGTGTGATTTTAAATAAATGTTTATGAGAAATAAAATAAGACTTGTATATTAATATCCCTTGAAATTAGTTAATAAAATATATAACTAAGCAACCATTGTCCTTTTTAATTATATAAAGCAGTAAACATGAAAAAAAAAAAAGGGTGTTAAGTCAGTGTAAACCAGAGAAAGCAATTGGTAAGGCCTTTTATTCTAATATTAATGTCTTCATTATATGGAAAAATTGGGTTATATTGATTTATATCTCAATTAAATGCCTTTAAAACTAAGTAAAAAACAAATAAAAATGTGTCAATTATAATTAAAATGCTTTACTGTATAAAAGCTAATTTTGGCCAATTTTGGCCAAAATAAGCCGGTTAAAACCAATAAAAGCCACCGGCGTGGCTTTTTTTTTATTTTAGCCGGCTTTTTTGCAACCCTGGTCTCAGGTGCATTAGGAGAGGCCTTAGACTATCTTCACAAAAAATTTCTGTCTTGTATATGCCGTAGATTTTGCTAGCCATTGCAGACGCACAGACATATAGAGCAAAACTTTCTTTTATTAGTATAGATTAAATAGTATCAAACAAAATTAAAAACATTGCATAGCTAAATTTATGAACGCTGTATAGTCATATATTTTTTTTATCACAATTTTTCTTATATCATTTATAATCCAGTATGATATATTTTTTCTTTTTATTCTAAACAGTCTTAATATTTAAATAATATATATATACAGTACAGAACCATTTATCCAGGATGGTTGGGGTCAGATGTATTGTATTCCGGATTGCTGGTTTTTCTGGATAACTGGTTGGGCATTAAACCAACATCTATTTGATCAGATGTGTAGAATATATGTGGCTATGACTGTGTTTTAATCTCAAATTAATTATTGAACTACTAAAAACAATTCAGGTTCAAACAAGATTGGACATTAATCAAAGTTTAGAAGAAAACAATTTATAGAAATTACATTGGAAACTAAAACTTCCCTGTTTCCTCTACATAAAAATGTCCAATATATAACTAAATATGCTTCCATTTGAAGTCTTAGTTGTTGGAATCAAGTTATATCATGCATGTCGCATGGTTTGAAGCAAATACATATCAAACTGGCACTGTATGGCTCATTTTTCTGAAATAAGTCAATTGGAAATATTCTGGATAACTGGTTTTCAGATAAATGGTTCCATACTTTATATATAAATCAATAACAGATAAGAATTTCAAATATAAAAAATAATAAAGAAATTAAAAGAAAGCTATCAATTATTGTTACTTATTGAGAAATATTACCATATTTGTTTCAGATATGTGTAAGAAAATCTGAAAATGTTTTAGAGCAGTGCATGAAATTCAGAGTACAAAGAAAGTCGTCAGGCTAAAAATACTGTTTGCTGGGATTTCATTCTAGTTGTAAATCCTTTAATTATTGACTGGAGATTTAATTGAAACTTTTTTTTCATTTTCTGTTTCCTTATTGCACTTGTCAATAACACATGTTAGATTTATGTAAAATATAGAAGCTGTTACCTATTTGATTAAATATTGTAAAACCTTTTATCAAGTCATGAATGCAACCACAATCAGTATACTGAGACATATCGGTGTATACAGGCCAGTGTATAGTGAGGTTACCCTGTTCCCCAAACTTTTTTTTTTGTTTGTTTTAAATAGGAAGATATTTATATACATAAAAAAGAGAATGTACCAACTAGGACCATTACCCTTAATGAAAATGCTGCATATGCCCATGCTGAGTTATTACAACATTACATTAAAAAAAAATACTATCTATTTTATAGAAAGTCTACGGAATATAATGCTGAATTTAAATTAAATGTTGTTTCATTCTAAAACAAGACATCATTTTGTGCTAATATATTCAGAAATACAATATCACATGTTTAGATGATCGTAGGGTCAGTTACAGGATGAAGGTGCAGAGAAAGCTCTTTTCTGCAGAGAAGTATAACAACAGATAGTGATAATTTTGGATGAGAATAAATAAAATATCACTGTGATATATGAAAAGGATGATATACTTATATGTTCTGCCTTTTAGTCACCAGTCTCTAATTACTGGTCACTAGAAGTTGTGTGCCCTGTTGTTGAGTCTTTCAAAAAGCCAAAAAGAAAAATATATATGCATATATTTCCTATCTAAATCATTTTTTCTATTCATGCTGAAAGTATTGTTGTCATCTATACCTATTCTAAGTACAGTCGGCAGGCTGTTTCCAGAATTATTGCAATAGTTATTTGAAAAATGTTTACTTCATATAAAACTATTTCTTAATTTCCATAATCAGTTGTAGTTCAATAAATAATTTTTTGAAACATTTACTCAGCTGCTATGAATAGCTGGTTGAAAACCTGTTTCTTACCCTCTGAAGAGATTATATGTGATCATCAAACTCTTTCACAGTTGCTAATTTTCATTCATTAAATAAGCAGAAAATTTTCAAAAAGTATTTTATACATTATTTTAGTTTTTTTTTTTTTTTTTTTTTTTTTTTTTTAAATATATATTTCACAGTTTTTCTAGTAATAATCATATTTTAGAATTTTTATGCAATGGAAAATAGTAAAATAGCATTAAAACTGGCATTTTCTGCTTTTAGATATGTTGGCTTGGAAGAGCCTTTATGACCAAGGGAGGGGCGATCACTGCATCTCTCTCTCCTCATCTCCGCCTCCCCTTAGATCTGTTGCATATGCACATCTCTATCATTCATCTAATAATATTTGGAAGAGATTTTTTGGACTTCAAGATGGTTAATTTTGATTAACATTGTGTTTTGACTGTTTACTCATAATGATATTTCATTATTAGGATGGGTTTTTTTTTATAAAACATAACCTCAGCAGATATGTTTGAATTTCTCAAGTCACTAGGCCAATAAACGTTACACAGCCCAGAGATTTTTTAGCAGTATAGTATAAGAGAATTGTGGCTGCGAAATTTTTTGATCAAGTTCTACATTTCATGTAATTTTCAGTCAAATTCTAAATATTTCATGAATTAATAAAGCGTTAATTTTTAATGGATCGTCTGTTATTTTTCACAGTAGTTTTTTATTTTAGTTGAGCTAATAAATTGTTACATGTTCAATTTATAAAAAATAATTCTTCTAAAATTGACATTTATTGATTTTTAGGTTGTTCTTTAGAATGCCTAAGCAAAATTTTGTACCACGAGATCTGGAAGAAAAAGATGGAGACTTTCAAACTGATTGTCCCTGCCGGCTTGTACACTGTCCAGAATAACTTATTGTTTCTTGCACTCTCCATCTTGGATGCTGCTACATATCAGGTAAAAATATTTATACCAGTAATATATACATACTCTATATTCTAAAGCAAGCTCATGCCCATGTAATACTGAGTCACATTAACTGTGGCAACAATCTAACTTCTAAACATTGCGCTATTTCAATTTTTGCATCCTTGAATGGTGAAAGCTAGTAGATAAGAGTGATCGAAGATCGCACATATGTCTTTTTTTAATATTACTTTCAAAACACTCTATCCTTTAAATTAATAAATCCAAATCATTAGTTTTTAATTATTAAATCCTTAACCTTTTTCAATAAGAACATAGATACAGTATCATTAAGTTTAATTTAAAAATTATTACACTTGGAAAATCTTTTTTAAATCAAACTAAAAATATTCAAGAACTGCTTTTTAGACAATTGTAACAGCATATGTTTGTATATTTGAAAAGCATATTTAATTACATGATTTAAGATTAACTAAAAAAAGAAAAAGAAATCTTTAAAATGGCAAAAAAATGTTAAAGTTCTTTTAATTAAATCTGTCAGACAATGAATTCTAGTCAATTTAAAATTTCGCATTTTCTCAAAAAAAAAAAGAATTTTTTAATTAAAAAAAGAATTGATAAAATGTAACTTTTGGCCCTAAAACGACAAAAAAAAAGTTATGAAAATTCTGTAAAATTGAATCTATTATACTGGGTGTCTACTCTCAACGGTGTCCAATGGCTAATTCCTAAACTGTGAGTCATACACATATAGTTCCAATCGCAAAAATGTTTTAACTAAAGTAAGGAAACATTTTAAAAGCGATTTGGGTCAATAAAAACATTTTTTTTTAAATAACAAAATTTAAATTTTTATATGATCCTCCGGTCCTATAAGTTATATTTAGTAAAAGTTTCCAATTACACTGACAAGTAAGACAAAAAAAGTCCAGTTCATATAACTGTAAAATTGACCGAGTTATGAAACTTTAAAAATGCATAACTTATACAGCTTTCCCACATCTGAACACAGATCAGATAGGCCTTGGTTTGAGGGGTTCATATACCATGTGTTTAAAGTATTCGAAGAATTTATTTTATGTGTATCTGCACTTTGAAAAAAATTCTGCAAGTATTACGATTTAGTTAACTTTAATTAAGTTTCAGATTCGCTAAAATAATTGTATTTTAACATATGTTTTATTTTCTAAGGATTTGAGGCAGTTTATTTTCATGATTTCTTTTAACAAAAAATTATGTTATTTTTATAAGTTTATATTTAACTTCAACAGTCGTATTTATGTTTTTCCAGTTCAAAATTTGTACTCAAACTTTAACTCACTTTCAAATATCCGATTGAGGTTAAATTTTACATACTGCGTAAATCCAATGACAATCTAATATTATTATGAATTTTAGTGGTTACCACTTATACTTTACAGGATAACACAAAAAAGTTCGGATAGATTACCGCCAAGAAGTTTAACAAAAAGTTTTAGATTAGATAACACAAGGCTACGATGGTTGTGTTTTTTAACTTTTATGTATTTTTTAGCACTGAATCCGAAAATTACCTTAATTTTTAACCATCATGTCAGGATTTTTTGCAAATCGTAAATTGTCAATGTTAAAAAAATACAAAAATCAGATACTTTGAAATAGAGGAGATGGCTGTGATTTTTAACTTTTGATAATTGATTTTTATGTACTTTTTAGCACTGAATGTGAAAATGACCTTCATTTTTAACCATCACAGTAGAATTTGTTTGCAAATCGTAAATATCAAAGTTAAAATATAGCGAAAATCTGATACTGTAAAACACATGTAATTTTTTTTTTTTTTTTAATTCAATTTTTTGGCTTAGACTGGGATTCTTACAGCTAAACAGCCGGTGGATTCAATGAGGTGGGAGAGAAGATTCAATTTTAACTTTGAAATTTACAATTTGCGTAAAATCCTGACGTGATGGTTAAAAATGAAGGTCATTTTTTGATGCTGCGGTAAAAAATACATAAAAATCAATTATCAAAAGTTAAAATTTACGATTTGCAAAAAATCTTTACATGATGGTAAAATATGAAGGTCACTTTCGAATTCAGAGGTACAGAATACATAATAATCAATTATCGAAAGCTAAAAAGCATGACATAACCCAACTTTTGCTGGCTAGTGTAATCTAATAACATTATAAAATATGTATCATTTTGTAAAGAATTGAAGCTGTTAATTTTCATCATTTTATATAACAAAAATTCTGGTTTTTTTTCTTCTTATATGTTTATTACAAATTATATATTTTGCATTAATATGTCAGAATGATTAAAGATTCCAAATTTATATTGCAGTGTTAATTTTACTCTCAACTATTTTTTTAATATATCTGACGAAATTATATTTCTACTAAATTTGTGAATGACCCCTAATTTGCAGCAAAAAATATGCTTCAACTTTAAACATCTATTACTTGATCAACTTTAATCATAGAATAACGGGACTTTTTTTGTCTTACTTGTCAGTGTAACAGGAAAATTTTACTAAATATAACTTA
Organism: Maratus speciosus; assembly: GCA_963932465.1. Classification (NCBI taxonomy): domain Eukaryota; kingdom Metazoa; phylum Arthropoda; class Arachnida; order Araneae; family Salticidae; genus Maratus; species Maratus speciosus. The sequence continues at coordinate 107,492,712 of OZ010797.1, forward strand.
TAGGACCCAGGGACTATATAAAAATTTAAATTTCATAATTTTTTAAGAAATGTTTTTATTAACCCAAATCACTTTTAAAATATTTCTTTACCTCATTTAAAGCATTTTTGTAATTGGAACTATATGTCTGTGACTAACGGTTTAGGAATTGGACACTGGACACTGTTGAGAGTGGACACCCTGTATAGTGAAATCTATTTTAGGCAAAAAATTTAAAACTCCGACACTGAGTTTTGAACCAGGAATTTTTTTATTAGCAGGCAAATGCAATACCACAGAGCTATCTAGCCTGCACGAAAGAGACTGAAATCAATGTTCTGTTTTAAAATCTAAATTGCAAAAATGGTTGGATCTCATTAAATTAATTCATCTCATTAAAATAATGACTTTTTCAAAATTTTATGATTTGTCATGTGATTGGAGATATTTATCTAAAAGTATGCAAAATATCAAGTCTCTAGCTGATACAGTTTCTGAGAATGAACCCTGTGACGGACAGACAGAGGAGTGAGACAAATAGGGTTTCATCAGATAAACGAAACACTAAAAATGTACTTTCACATGCAATTTCTTTAAAAACTGAATCTCAATTTTACTGATTTTTTAAATAAGTCCTCAAGCATGAATTTTTAAAAATCTATCTCATAAATGAGCATGCAACGCAATTACGAATGATTTAATCCATTTGCATAATACAGTAGAGGATCTTTATAACGCAAACCTAAAAACACAAGGTTGTGCGTTATATAGAATTTTGCGTTATATGGATCACATCATTAAATTCACCTTGTAAACATGGCCAAATATGTCTGAAACATATCAAAATACACTAGAATATCTTTATACTGCATTCCTTGTTATCAAGAGTTATCCAAATTATAAATTTTTGCATAATGTAGGTCAGACATTGTTAAATTTACTTTATAAACATGATCTAAATATAACTGACACAACCATCCCTTATATTAGACATTTTCAAAAATGTTTATTGTAATAACATTTATTTCAGTAAAAAGGTCTTAAATTAGAAGATAAAGTTGAACTAATGTATCAAATTTAGTCCTCTAGAGAGTAGCAATATTTTACAGTGTGAAAATGCAGTTGCTTTTTAACTACAAAAATAATTGTTTACATCCAAGAAGTTGTGCGTTATATGGAGAATTGCGTTATATAGAATTGCGTTATAAAGATCTTCTACTGTATAAATAATTCAGCATTTGTTTATTTTCATGTAATATTCCATTACTAAATTACCAAACAAAATTAAAATTTTACAATCAAATAAATTAAGGAAAATTCAAATTTAACAGACATGTAATCCAACTCTGAATTAATAAATGAAATAAATTGCTATAAATAATGAAATCTTTCATAATTTAACTGCTGGCATGTAACTAACACAAAAAATAATAAAAAGTGTTTTTTGGTGTAGTTCGTGGACTATCTTAGAATACATACTAAATGTAAAAAAATTATTATAGTTGTCAATCAAAAATGAATTTTTACTTGCACCCTGTGCACTGGGCAATATAACTTGAGATGGATCACCTGGTGTAAGTAAGGGAGTTTGTTAGCGGTATAGTCTACTTTTTTACTGCAGACTTTTCCTGTCATCACAAATATGTGACTTTTTTACACAGCTGCCTAAAGCTAGTTCTAATTTCTGTTTTATGTTCAATGAGTTTTTGATTTAGCAGCTATTTCATTGGTGTTGTGAGATTTCTGAAGAACCAACAGACATCAACCTCCCATCCCACCATTAATTCATTTAAACTCAAATTTTAGTTGACTGTTATTATACGCGTGTAATGAATAATGTTTTTGCCTAATATCAAATAAAAAAAAAAAGAATTTTGATGTAAATATTTTTTTTTTTCATCTGATTGAGTCTACTTCTAAACATTGCCACCATAGCTATAATATAATTTATAGTGAATATGAATACCATGAAAAGGTTTTAAAAATACTCTTGTGCCAAATCACTTTTTCTCAAATATGCTATTTGCAGGGTTGGTAAGATTTTGCCATAGGCGGAAAAAACCTGGTTAAAACCGTCCCGGCAAAAATAGGTTTTTGCCAAAGTGGTGGCAAAAATAGGTTGTCCATTTAATTTTTTTCCCAGAAAAAGAGAAAAAAATGTCTTATGAAAGGAAAAAGAAACTTAATACTTTGTACAATAGCTTTTACAAAACCGGTGTACCTGCAGGCTTACTTTTCCATTGACCAACTACAAAGCAGGGTGCAATACTCTGGTATTTTGTAATCTGTCTTGCGATCATTTGGCAATGGACTGCTGGATAACTTTTTCTCTCTCCCCCCCCCCCCCCCTTTTTTTTTTTGAGTGCAAGAGGGAGGAAAAAAAATTCTAGTTTCCTAACAAGACATAATAGAGTTTTTTCAATATATAATTTTCAATTTAATTTAATTACTTTTTTATCTGTAACAGACTAAATTCATCAGATAAATAATTATAAATTAGTACCAAAGACTTAAATATTTACATATTTTTAAAACTCATTACATAAAACAAAAGTAGCAAAGTTATATAAAACCTTTTGATAATTAAAAAAATATTTATGGCTGAATTAGAAATCCAATTTTTAATTTGGTTCTTAAAGTCCTAAGTATTAGACTGAATCCCATCTATTTTATAAAGATTTAAAATAAGAAAAAATATTTAATTATACTTATTAATTAGCAAATTAAATAAAAATATTAAATGATATTTTATTAAATTTAATTGTTTATACCATTATTATCCTTATTAGCTTATAGATTAAAAACAAATAAGAATTTGTCATTTTTGCTGTTTTTTTTCCATTTTTGTCAAGGTTTTTTCCAGTTTTTGCCACTGTCCTGGCAAAAATGCCAACCCTGGCCATTTGGCTATGGACCTGATTACAAAATATCTGTAAGATTACTGCACTTTGGCACTAAGCTGATATCTGTCAATGAAATGATAGATTTTCATTTGTATGTTGAACGTAAAATTAATATCAATTTAAGATTCTTCATTGTATCAGAGTTCTTCATTTTATGACTTTTTATGTTACTTTGTTTTAAAGGGATAACAACAGTTGCAAAATCATATGTAAAACAACTGACATTTATGTATCCTTTTCTCGGTAATTACCAGGGTTTGGTGATATATATCTTGATATATATCCGATATTTATTTTCAAAATGTTAGTGTGCATGCTTTTGATATTTGCACTCAAAACAAGTGTGAATGAATTTTTCAACTGTTATTGACTGTGTCATTCATTAGAAAAGAACTTTTGTTTTTGGCGGCAGCTTTTTAAGCCAAAAAAACAAAGAAATTTTCTTTCACAGATTTATGTTTGAAGCTGAATTTTTAAATATAAGACCAATCACTATGTGGGACAGTATTACCTTTAAACAAGCAGTTGAAAGACAAACTGTATAATTTAGATAACCAGTCATTTGCAAAAGTTATAAACAATCTTTTGTGGGTTTTATTTAGTTCAGTTTATACTGCACAACAACAGGTTAAGGAATGAAAAAGTAGAAAAGCTTACATTTATGTTTGAATTTTTCAATTAATAAAAATATATTCTGCATTTAAAATTTTATTGTATAAAACATATATATATATTTGATACTGAATTCTATAGTTTGTTTTTTTATGAGTGTAACATGCGTGAGCACTTTTGCCGGCTTGGAATGAAAAAGATGAGTTTTTGATGAGAGTTCATTGTGATTTTTAATTAATATCTTGGCTAATAATAAAAAAAAAAAAATTAGAAATCTGACCCTTGGGTGCATCAAAACCTGCCTTGGACTATCCTCACTGAAATTATCAGGCTTCTAGATGTACCAGATTTCACTAGCCATCCCAGACAGACACAGCCATACAGAATGAAATATTCTTTTACTTATATAGATGCAGTGAAACTTGTGTATAACTAGCTCATTTTGGTGATCCATTAATTACATCATCCAAATTTTGTGGTTATTTGACCCATCCCTTCCCCTTTGTCGCTGGTCATCACATTCGAGGGATACCTCCCTACCCAGTTGTGGCATCTGTTTTTTTTTTACAACTGTTAATTTTAGAGCTAATTTTGATTAAAACAACATTATTTTTTTTTTTCTGAAATGTATAAGAAATTAAAATTAACCACATAAATTTTCACATTTTCATTAGCTGTATATGCAGTCTATTTGATGCAACTATCTGTAAACTGCAAAATTACAGAACTGCAAGTACAGAACCATTTATCCAAAATGGCTGGTTTCTGAGTCTGAGGTACATTAGGAGAGGCCTTGGACTATCTTCACAAAAAAATTTCTGCCTCATATGTGCCATAGATTTCGCTAGCCATCGCATACAGACAGATAGAGCGAAGCTTTATTTTATTAGTATTGATTGATTATTGGAGCCTACGCTCGATTATTTGGTTTTTAGCTTTAGTATAGATTAAATAGTATCAAACAAAATTTAAAACATTGCATAGTTAAATTTAAGAACACTGTATAGTCATATTAAAATTTTAAAAAAGTCACAATTTTTCTTATATCATTTATAATCCAGTATGATATATTTTTTCTTTTTACTCTAAACTGTCTTAATATTTAAATAATTCCAGTATGATATATTTTTTCTTTTTACTCTAAACTATCTTAATATTTAAATAATATATATACACAGTACAGAACCATTTATCCAGAATGGTTGGGGTCCGATGTATTTTATTCCAGATAACTGGTTGTGCATTAAACCAGTGATGCCGCTGTACTTGAAAAAACCTGGGTCCCCAGGACCCAGGATTTCCAAAAATGTGGGTCCCTTTTTTTACAAAAGCGGGTCCCCATCAATAATAATTTATATTTGAAAGGAATAAGTGAAACTTGTTTATTTGGAAAAGATAAATGAAATGCATTAATCACTGTTTTAATAATAATTAAATAATGAATTAAAACCAGTATTATTTGCAATCAAATAAGATATTTTTAAAAAATATTAAGAGAAATTTTCTTTACTTTTTTAAAAGTAAAAATGCAAAATACAATTTTAATTGTAAAATAATGTTTATTTAAGAGTAGAAGATACCAAGTTCAACTTATAACAAGTATCACTAACGTTCGCATTTCTTTTAAAAAGGGGCAAGACGGGTTTATTGAAAAAGATATTTTTGCTGAAAAAAAGAATACTTATGTTAAGTAAAGATGTACTTTTTGTTGAATGAATGGGTGCTTTCATTATACTTCCCATTGAATTATTTGTCGGCATGGATCTGTGTTGGAATCAGACATTTTCCTTGGAAGCGAAATTTACATCTAAATCATTAATAAGCATCAAATCCTAAATGTTCTGAAGGCGGGATACATTTCAATGCAGTAAGGAGGGGGGGGGGGGATTTTCACTGGTCCACCTACTGAATACATTATCAAAGTACACTGAAATCATGCTGTATTTTTAGGAATCTCATTAAAAAAAATTAAATCCCATTTTATGAATTTTCTACCTATAAGTTTAGTTTGCACATCTTTTTTGGAGCTTTGACTAAATTCAAGTTTTTTCCGCGTTACTTTGACGAAATTCGCGTTTTTTCCGCGATCCTTTTGTCGAAATTCGCTATTTTTTCGCGAGCCTGTCACGAAAATCGTGTTTTTTCCACGATACTTTGACAAAATTCGGCTGTATTCCGCGATTTTTTGACGAAATTCGCTATTTTTCGCGATATTTCGACGAAATACACTATTTTGTCTCAGCCCTTTTACGAAAATAGCGTTTTTTCCACGATATTTTGATGAAATTTGTGCTTTTTTCGCGATCCTTTGACGAAAATCGACTTTGTACGCTATTTTGGGGGGGTCCTTTGACGAAATACGCTATTTTTTCGCGATCCTTTGACGAAAATCGGCTTTTTTACGCGATATTTTGATGAAATTTGCTCTTTTTTCGCGATCCTTTGACAAAATTCGGCTTTTTTTTTTTCGCGATTTTTTGACGAAATCCGCTATTTTTTAACGAAATAAGCTAATTTGTCGCGGCCCTTTTACGAAAATCGCGTTTTTTCGCAATATTTTGATGAAATTTGCGCTCATTTACGCGATATTTTGATGAAATTTGCGCTTATTTCCGCGATTTTTTGACGAAATTCGCTTTTTTTTTCGCGATCCTTTGACGAAATACGCTATTTTTTCACGGTCCTTTTACGAAAATCGCTGTTTTTGCGCGATATTTTGATGAGATTTGCGCTTTTTTCACGATTCTTTAGACGAAAATCGGCTTTTTCCCGCGATTTTTTGACGAAATTACGCGTCCCACGGGATGCGTAAGAGCTATTTTTTGCGTCCCGTCTCCGATTTTTCGCGTAATTTACGCGCTATAGCGCGTCCACGGCATCCCTGATTAAACCAACATCTATTTGATCAGATTTGTAGAATATATGTGGTTATAATAGTTTTATTAGACTCTAATTATTAGACTATTCAGAAAGAATCAGGTCCAAACAAGATCAGACATTAATAAGAGTTTAAAAGAAGGCAATTTATAGAAATACTTTGGAAACAAAAACTCCTCTTTTTCCTATGCATAAAAATCAAAATGCCCAATATATAGCTAATTATGCTTCCATTTCAAATATTAGTTGTCGGAATCAAGTTATATCATGTATGTTGTAATGTTTAAAGCAATATATATTAAACAAAAAAATAATTTGAAGAACAAATTAAAAAAAAATTTATTTCCTGCATTGTTTAAGCCCGAGAAGGAACATATATTAAGTCATTTCATTCAATTAGTTCTACATTTAACGTTAAATTTTTGTAACAAATTAGTTAAGCCAATTGAAGATTAAAAAATAAAAATAAAATTCATACAATATGATACTTAAAACACCCTAAAAAAATAGATTCTGTTCAAATGAAATCGAAATAAATCTTAGACATTTTTTTAAGTGTTGTATTTTGCATGCATCTTATCATTTTATGCACAATTGTCATAAACATAATACAAAATCTGCGACACAAATATTTTCAATTAAAAATGGAAGAAGTCTAAGATTTATTTCGATTTCATTTGAACGGAATCTATTTTTTTAGAGTGTTTTAAGTATCATATTGTATGAATTTTATTTTTATTTTTTAATCTTCAATTGGCTTAACTAATTTGTTACAAAAATTTAACGTTAAATGTAGAACTAATTGAATGAAATGACTTAATATCTGTCCCTTCTCAGGCTTAAACAATGCAGGAAATAAATTTTGTTTTTTTAATTTGTTCTTCAAATTATTTTTTTGTTTAATATGGTCAAGTTTTTCAATAACTACTGCACTCAGACGAACGCATTTCAAAATTAATAGAGAGTATCATCATCAGGCTTTGATGTATGCGGTGTTGCATCACAATGTGGGATGCAGTTTACCAATGTGTAATTCAAAATGTTTCACCACTGTAGTAAAGCAGGTTGCGGTAGTTTGGACAAAAACTTCCAATCTGATCATAAAAAATCTATAATCAAATCATAAAAAATTAACTTCACTTAAATTTAGATATCCTATTTCCCACTCAGGAACGATATGAATGTAAATTGTGTTGAATCCTTACTGCTAATATTTAACAATATTATACCTGTGATACAGTAAAAAATAAAAATTTTGCTTAAATTTTTAATCCTTAATCTCTCCCAAGGGGTGATGTAAACACATCAAAAAATTATTACCTAAGTTTAACTTGGGGTATAAATAGTTCTCAGCTCGGAAAAAAAAAAATACATTTTAAAATTTAAGTTATGTAATTCCCCACTAAGTTCGCTACCTGCGTAAAAATAGCTATCCATTAGGAACTTTTTACTAAAATATAAACGTGACCAAAGCAAAAACTTATTCTGAAAATATCCTTTTTATTTCCACTATGATGCCATATTCACCTTTTTAATTTAAAAAAAAAAAAAAAAAAAAAAAAAAAAAACTAGCTCAATTTAATATTTTACGTGAAAATCTTTCACCTAAAAAGAAATAAATTATTATTACGGCTTTTGAAATTTTGCAACAATGAAGTAAAAATTTTACATTTTCTATGAAAAAATGTCCGTTGATTTTCAAAGAAAAAAGCGAAAATTGGAATTATTAAGAAAAATATTTGAAAAATGTAAACAAAAATTAGCCCGTTTCTCTCTGGGTTATAATTCACCGATAAGCAAAGGCATTTTACCATTCGTTTTGACCCTGACGTCAGGCAAACGTTTTTACACTTTAAATTTATAATATCATTAGAATTAGTAAAGAATAAAAAATGAGTGGCATCAGGGACAAAAAGATGGGAAGAAAAAATGAAAAAGTTATCATCTCCATAGGCTTTTCCATGTTAAATTAACATTGAGAAGTGACACTGGAAATAAATAAGTATTGCGCTGCCGCGCAATACTTAAATATCAAAATGGGACTGTATGCCTCATTTTTCTGAAATAAGTTAATTGGAAATATCATTCTGGATAACTGGTTTTCAGATAAATGATTCCATACTGTATGTCATAGGATGCACGATAGTAATGAAAATATCTGCCCAATAGTAATTTTTTTTTTCTAATTTTAAGTGTTTGTAAAAGTATGTGCACTATATGAAGCCACATTGCATGGTTTTTGCTACTGGGAGTAAAATGAATATGGCCAACTGACTCCCTTTAACCCATAGACCTGTAATCTGCAAATATACCCATAATGCATTTTCAGATGTAAAAAGGGGAAATTATAATTCAGAATTAGAAAAAATTCAATGTTTGTTTTATTTTTATTTTTTTAAAATACTTTTTTTTTCATTAATTTTATTGAATTTTCAGTTGAAACATTGTTTCTCTCTGTCATAAATTAAACAATAATTAAATTAGTAATTTAAAAAAAAGAAAACATTAACTTTTTATCAAAAACAGTCTTTCATTTCAGAGCCGGAAATTAATTTTGCATAACTTATAAGATAAAATTTTCAAAAATAAATCTAAAGTATTGAAATTAATCAGTGTTGAATATGCTTTTGGATTTGAAAATTTAAATATGTATGCTTATTTCACTACTATCTATATTTGATTATGCTTACATCTTACGTTTACTTTTATGAAATTGATAAACTTTTGCAATCTTGAAGAGATGTTTTATTCTGAAACTTATTTGATATTATCATCTTTCCCTTTTAACTCATTTTGTAATCAGGGAGAAAAAAAAAGCATGATCTTTAATCTGCCCAGCCTTTTTTCCATTCCTTTTGGTAAGCTTTTGGGGTTAGAAGTAATTGACTATACCATTTTACTTTCTAAGACAGTAATATGACGGAAACATATTTTACAGTAGGATGTCAGCAATTTTAATTAGATGGCTTAAATCAGTAATTAAATCGTAATTTTAGCCAATTGATTTTTCTTTTTTTAAATCATTGATTAAAGTCAAAATTTCTAAATGACATAAAGTATTCAATTCTAAGATATTTTGTTTTATGAATAAACAAAAAAAGCTTTAAATAATTGTTTATAAGCTTAATTTCTTAGTTTTGTAAAAAAAAATTAGCTGCAGTAAGTTTGTAAAAAAGCAAGTTTTTATCTGGCATAAAAAGCATTTCATTAAAAATTTATATTTAAACCTAATATAATTTGAACTGTCATAATTTCCTTTAAGTAATCAAGTATTTGTATTTAATATAGTTTTATATAATTATTACAAAATATTAATGTACATAATGTTATTAACTAACTATTTTTGTAATTACTCGCTAATAATCATAAATTTATTAACTAAAACATAAAAACATAGATTATGTTAGCTGTTAGAGGTTTAATTGTTTTAGAAACCTAAAATTCTTGGTAGATATTATGTATTTTAACGCAAGGAGTAAAAATCTTAAAAACCTAATCTAAAAAAAAAAATCATGATTTTTTTTTACAACCTATTTTGCAGTTCAGGCTTACCAGTTTTTACTGCATAAAAATTTTGCTGTTTATTTTAATGTGACTTTTATTTCCTTTTAGGTCTCCTATGGTGTTACAGTACCCTTTAATCTTATATATGGCTTCTTTTTTATAGGTGACTTACCAGTTAAAGATCCTAACCACAGCCATGTTCTCTGTGACTATATTACATAAGAAATTAGAATTAACTCAGTGGTTTGCCTTGGTTTTATTGATGATTGGTGTAGCACTTGTTCAGGTAATAAAATATGTATTATTTATTTATACACTTATTTTTCTCAATGTAGAATTGTACAGCTTTGTTCGAAAATTTTTTAAGAAGTTGTGTTTTTAATATTTTGCTAGGTATGTCAGTGGCATAGCAGTTTGAAAATATAAGAGGAACTGAAGTAAACTTCAAATAAATTTAAAAATTAGGATTATCAATAATTAATAAAATATTTTGATTAATTAAGTATCCAAGGTAAATTATTGGTGTCATTAATACATAATCAGTATTTTACTTATTTTAGATAGAATATTTAAGATACTACATTCGTTAAAGTTACAATTAGCGAAGCAAAGAGATGTCATGGGTACAATTCTCTTTGATATAATAAAATGTTTTTACAGTAAGTGAACAGTCCTGCAGTAGTTGTATCTAATTGCATTTCACATAAAATTTGTGAGAGTTAAATTTCCAAAAGCTACTAAGTGATATTAGTGATATGAATGAAATGAAACTGTTAATTAAAAGATTCAAATATGAAGTAAAATTAGTTAAAAATTAAAATGTCACTTTCTGCCGATTCCATGTCAAAGCTGATATTGATGTCCCTGATGCACAACATCAGATTTATTTAACTTCTGTACTTCCCTTATATAAGGGACTAGCAAAACCCGCGGCTTTGCTCTCATAATAGTTGAAATATGCCAATTGATATTTGGATGTCTAATTTTTATTACAAAAATTATACTTTTAGAAATAATTCAAAAATTACTAATTAAGCCACAGTTTGACTAAACTTCATTATTACACTGCATTATGTAGAAATGAGACTTAAATTAATAAGAACTAAATTCTAAATAAATGATAATTTAGAAATAGAAAGTATTTTGAAGCTTTTATGCTCATTTCATAGGCTCATTTCAGCATTCATTTGAAGTTTTGAATTTTTTAGAAACCGTTCTTAGTATGCATTTACATCTTAAAATTAACCATCATGTCAAATTTCAAGCTTCTTGTCTAATGGCCTATCTCCTGTCTGGTGGTAATGGCACTAACATATATGCCTATGTTAAAACAGAGACTGTCACCATTGATTCGCAAACATTACCTTTGTAATCGTTTTATTATTTCCTGAAATTGCATAGAAATCATAATTTAAGACTCTTTTAGAACACTTTTCACTCCTTCCCTTCGTTTCATCCCTTTTAAATTTTGAATTTATTTTCGACAGTTCTTAGAGGGCATTTATATTTTATAAGTAACTACCATGCCACATTTAAATTTTCTATCCTCTTCAGTATCACAGAAATTGCAATTTAGAACGTTTTTTGCTCCGGCAACCCTCTGGTGGTAGTGACACTGACGTAAAACATAGCTTATGTTTGAGAAGGTTCTATCACCACCAATTTGAAACCATTATTTTTTAAATCGGTTTGATATTTCATAAGATTGCATAAAAATCGTAATTTAGAACATTTTTAGAATGCTTTTTGCTCACTTCATCCTTTTAAATTTGGAATTTTCTTTCGATTGTTCTAAGGAAACTGTTGGGTTTAAAGGCGAGCGAACATTTTTTATGCGCATTATATCTGCGCACTGCCAGTCTTTTCTCCCGCCACACTCAGTCTGCGTGCGAACGATAGAGTGTAGACGTAAAAAAATATTCTGTGTGAAGTTATTATGAAAAAATATTCTGTGTGAGAAATTTATCTTTAAATTAATTGTTTTGTGTTTGTGCAGTGTTTTCGTTTAATAAACTGTTTGTTCTGTCAACATCCACGGACTTAGTGATAATTAATATTAGTGAAAGAACAACAAAATGGTAGCAGAGCGCGGTTGATATTCTAAATCGAAATTAGTTTTGTTAAAAGAAACCATGGACAAGTTAAACGTCCCCGAATTAAACGGAACTAATTATTTTATATGGAGCCTAAAAATTAAAGCTGCTTTAAGCCTTAAAAGGTTGGATACTTTCATATCCGAAGTAAAAGCAGAAGGACTGAGTGATAAGGATTCTACTGAATGGGACCAAAAAAATAGCGATGCCGTCGCATATATAAAGCTGTCATTGTCTGATGAACAGGCGCTACAGTTTGCAGCAGAAGAAAATGCGAAATTATTATGGGAAAAAATAAGATCGACTTTTACCGGTCAAGCAGAAGATAGAAGAATAGATGCCGGCAATGAGTTAAAGAATCTAGAAATAAAATCAAATGAATCTGCAAATGACTACATAGCCAGAGCTCGAGGCATCTCAACAAAATGTCAAACACTTGGATTGGCTATAACAGAGAGAGAACTTGTATTCTACACGGTACGAGGTCTGAAAGGAAAGTTCTCGAAAGTAAGAGATTTTAAAAACTCAACGTGAGAAAAGTATGGATGAAGTACTAGAAATTCTACGGGAAGAAGAACTGACGAATACCGCTCGTGCTGAAGGGACCGCCGCTGAAGTATTCTACTCCAGGAAAAACAAAAGTCCGAGACTTTGTTACATTTGCAGACGTCCGAATCACATAGCCAAGGATTGTTTTTACAGGAATAATATTTCAAGAAATGACAGATCCAATGGAAATCGACAAAGAAGAAAAACGCACCACGATGTAAATTATCTAGTTAAGGACAGAAACAATTCGGTACTGACTGTTTCATCTGAACAATGTGAACTATGTGATAATATATGGTTATTAGACAGCGGGGCTAGCTCGCATATGTGTAAAGATAAAATATGGTTCAGGAATCTAATTCCTGAAGAAAAGGATATCTATCAAGCAGGTAAAAATTCCAAAATAATTTCGAAGGGTACAGGTACGGTATCATGTGATACGGTAAGTAAAAATGATTCTATACATTTGACAATAAACAATGTTAGTTTTGTACCAGATTTGAGATATAATTTATTATCTGTTACTGCTTTAATGGATAAGGGTTGTAGAATTATCTCTGAAAATAACTGTGTGCTAATTTTTGACAAATATAATAAATTTCTAACTAAAGCATTTAAAAATGATAATCGATTAGAGATTAAACTTCAACCTGCCTATAATTCTGAGTGTAATTTTACTGATAAGAGTGCTAGTAATTATGAACTGTGGCATAACAGATTGTGTCATTTAAATTCAAAATATATGTTAAAAATGAAAGAGTATATTGATCTTAAAGATGTAAATGTGTCTGATTTTAAGTGTGATACATGTGACATAAGTAAAATAACCAGGAAAGGTCATCCTAATATTGATATTGACCAAAGTTCTGATATTATGCAGTTGTTTCATTTGGATTTATGTGGCCCGATACAGCCTGAATCACTTGGTGGGGCAAAATATTTTATGATATTAGTGGATGATTTTTCTGGAATGTATTTTACTTATTTCCTCAGAAGTAAAAATGAAGCATTTGATGTATTTTATAAATTTAAAGCTAAATATGAAAATCTTATGGGTAAAAGAATTAAAAAAGTGAGAAGTGATAATGGGCTCGAATTCGTAAATACGGAATTTGACAATTATCTTGCTAATGCAGGTATTCTTCACGAAAAAACTGTCCCATATAACAGCGAAAGCAATGGAAAGGCTGAAAGGGCGAATAGAGTTCTATTAGAAAGGGCTAGGTCTTTATTATATGAAAGCGAACTTCCCACCAAATTCTGGGCAGAAGCTATCAATTGCAGTACACAGGTATCTAATATAACACCCCGTAAAGGAAAAGAAAAAATCCCCTTAGAAATTTGGACAGGTAAAAAGCCCAATTTAAATTATGTAAGAAAATTTGGTTGTTTAGCTTATTTTCATATTCCTAAAACAATGAGAAATAAATTCGATGTACCAGGAAGAAGTGGAATTATGTTTGGATATGCTAGAGATAGGAGGGGGTATCGTATTTATGATGTAAAAAATAAGAAAGTGATTGAGGAACGTTCTGTTAAGTTCAATGAAACTATAAAAGGAAGTAAATATTTTGGATTAAGTAAATTTTCAGAGTGTTGGGATATTGAATCGCTAATAAATAAAAATTTTCCGGAAGAGAATGAAATTCGTGAAAATCAAAAGAATAAATCTCTCAATTTAGAAATTTCTGACACAAGCGATATAAAAAACGGTTGCGCAACCCCATTAACAAAACTTAATTTGTCTCCAGCTAGACATGAAGGCGCGGAGAAAAGGAATCGAAACAACAAAATAAAAGACCGAAGTGAAAATATGACTGAAGTTCGAAGGTCAGAAAGATTGAAAAGTAAATATTCGTCAGCTAATTTAACTGATAATGTCCCGAGCAATTATTTAGAGGCAATAAATAGTGTGAATTCACGTGATTGGGGAATAGCTATGAAAAATGAATTGGATTCTTTAATTAAGCATAATGTTTGGGAAATCGTTGATATGCCAGAAAAAACGAAATTGATTAAAAGTAAATGGGTCTATGCTTTAAAAGAGGGTGACAGTAAGGAAATAAAATATAAAGCCAGATTAGTGGCAGCTGGATTTAATCAAATTAAAAACAAAGATTATACTGAATCGTATTCACCTGTTGTAAATATTGAGTCATTTAGATTACTAATTGCGCTTGCAGCTAAATTAAATTTGATTGTTAAGTTTTTTTATGTAAAAACAGCATATTTATACAGTGATTTGGAAGAAACTTTATATATGTCACCACCACCTGGATATAAAAAACTGATAGGGGTTAATAAAGTTTGTAAACTGAAAAAGAGTATTTATGGATTACCCCAATCGGGTAGAAATTGGTATTTAAAAATAAAAGAGGAACTTGGTAATATTGGATTAAATCAATTAGCTTCTGATAACTGTGTATTCATTAAAGTTGAAAGTGATAACATTTTTATATTATGTATGTATGTGGACGATTTAGCTATCTTTTGTAATAATCAAATAATGTATGAAAATATTGTTTCTAAAATTAAAAATGTATTCGAATTGTACGAAAATAAGAATTCTAAATTTTTAGGTATAGAAATTGAAAAACATGAAAAAGGTATAAGTTTGTCACAAGTGGAATATATTGAGTCATTGTTGGTAAAACATAATTTAGAAAATTGCAAATCTGTGAAAACACCTATTGTTAAAGGTGAAGATAAAAGTTTTCCTCCAACAAATGAATTGTTTGACATAACTATGTATCAGGAAATTATTGGTGAACTTTTATATTTAGCCAATAGAACACGTCCTGATATATCATTTGTCACAACTTATTTGTCTCAATTTAATCACAAACCAGAGAAAAGACATTACATTTTGGCTAAAAGAGTATTAAGGTATTTAAAAGGTACAAAAGGCAAAAAATTATTTTACAGCAACGAATTTGGGTATTTAAATAGTAGTTCAGATGCTAGTTGGGGAAATGGAGAAAATGGAAAGTCTTTTTCAGGAGGAGTTGTATTGTTAGGAAAGTCATTAGTATCTTGGAAATGTCGTAAACAAAAAAGTGTTAGTCTTTCTACATGTGAAGCAGAATTATTTTCTATTTCAGAAATTTGTAAGGATGTAATATGGACTGTAAACTTATTGTCTGAGTTAAATTGTAACCAATTTATAAAGGATGCCATAATTTTAAGCACTGATAGCCAAGCAGCAATACAGTGGATTAAATGTACAAAATCCTCAAATAAATCTAGGCACATGAATTTAAGATTTCATTTTGTCAGGGATTTATTGTCAGAAGGTATTATTTCATTGGAATATGTTCAAAGTGAACATATTATTTCTGATTTCCTTACTAAAGGTGTAAATGAAGATAAGTTGTTATATTCAATGGAAAGTATTTCACTATTATGATATGTGCAATTATTGTATGTAATTTGTGTGTAATTTTTGTATGTATATGTATTTTTTGGAATTGTGTAAAGAGAAAAAAAAAAATGTATCTCTCGCAGGAGGGGTGTGTTGGGTTTAAAGGCGAGCGAACATTTTTTATGCGCATTATATCTGCGCACTGCCAGTCTTTTCTCCCGCCACACTCAGTCTGCGTGCGAACGATAGAAGAGTGTAGACGTAAAAAAATATTCTGTGTGAAGTTATTATGAAAAAGTATTCTGTGCGAGAAATTTATCTTTAAATTAATTGTTTTGTGTTTGTGCAGTGTTTTCGTTTAATAAACTGTTTGTTCTGTCAACATCCACGGACTTAGTGATAATTAATATTAGTGAAAGAACAACAGAAACATTTGCATCTTTTAAGTAATTACGATGCCAAATTTCAAAATGTTAGACCCCTCAGTGTCTGAAAAATGCAATTTAGAATATTTTTTACTCCTGCAACCCCAAAGTGGTAATGACAGTAACATAAAATATAGCCTACGTTAGAGCAGGGACTGTCACTATCAATTTGCAGCCATTACGTTTGAAATCCATTTAATATTTCCTGAGATTGTGTAGAAATCGCAATTTAGAATGATCTTAGAACGCTTTTCGCGCATTTTCACCCCTTTTTAAATTTCAAAGTTTTTAGAAACCATTCTTACAGATCATTTACATCTTATAAGTAATTACCATGTCAGATATCAAGTTGCTAGCCCCTGCAGTATCACAAAAATTGCAATTTAGAACGTTTTTTGCTTGTGCAACCCCCAGGTGGTAGTGACACCGACATGAAATAGAGCCTATGTTAGAGCAAGGGCTGTCACCATCAATTTCCAACCATTACTTTTGAAATTGGTTTGCTACTTCCTGAGATTGCATAGAAATTGCTGTATAGAAAGTTTCTTAGAACGCTTTTCACACATTTTCATCCCTTTTTAATTTTCAAATTTTTTAAGAAATGTTCTTAGAGATTATTTATAACTAATAAATAACTACCATGCCAAATTTTATTTATCTAGGCTCTTCAATAACACAAAAATCTCATTTTTAGAACATTTTTTGCTCCTGGGGTAGTAACACCGACATAAAATATAGCCTATCTTCAGGGTTGCTGGCTTTTAGCCAGGCCAAAAAAAGCCGGCTGGCTTTTTTTGGTTTTAACCACTTAAAAAAAGCCGGCTTTTATTGAAAAAAGCCAGTTTTTATTTTTTAAAGTTGGTTTACAGTAAATTCGTTTTAAATTTGGATCAATTAATTTTTAATACACTTATAAATATTTTCTATTAAAACAAATTATAGATTTCTATTAAATTTTATCAAATAAATAAGTCTTTATAGCTTCTAGAAGGCAACTGTGAACGCATTATGTCTGAAAAAAAAAAAAAAAAAAATATATATATATATATATATATATATAAACATTGAAAAGGATATAAGTTAGGCTTTAAACTGGTGTTTTGAAATTCTATATTATATATAGTGTTGACTCTAAGCCGCTTTAGCAAAGTGCAGTGCCCGGCGGCCCTTTTTATTTCCTTTTTGCACCCGGCGGCTCTTTTAAACCCTTCAGATGTGCCCGGCTGCCCTTTTTAACACTTCCTATGTACCCCATGGTAATTCAATTGATACCGGAAAAATATTGCAAATTCTAGGGACTCCAAACAAACCAGTTCAAAATATGCTTTATGAACAAGGTACAAGTGTGCCCTTTTCGAAAAAAATGTGCCCTTATTTTATAATAGTGTTCCCTTTTTGAAAAAAATGCACCCTTTTTTAGAACAGCATTTCCTTTTTGAAAAATGTACCCTTTTTTTGGAATAGTGTTCCCTTTTTGAAAAATTCATGCCCGGCAGTCCTTTTATTCTAGTGTCAACACTAATATATCTCCACATGTACTACACATTTTAAAGATTATATTTAATTAAAACTGTTCTTAACTGCTCTGCTCAACAAGCGCAAAATGTTGACACATTTAAAAATTCATATTTTAACGGAAAGATGTAAAATTCGAAAGCCTGACCATGGAAGCGATTTGGAATCGAACTGTGTTTTCCATTTTTTGATCCATCAATTACCTATTGAGTTATAAGAGATTTTGATCACATGACAAACATGTTTTTTCACCCTTTTCTGAGTGGTTTCTTCTTTCGTGCGGAAATTCGATTTAAAACGCTCACTTTGACACTATTTTCTGAAAAATCTATTGCATTTGCAAAAAAACAGCACAATTACATAGTTTCTGAACAACAACATCTGCTAGTTTCATGCATTTCTGAACAAAAATAAATTAAAACTTATATCAGAAAGTTGCCCTTTTGGATTTAAAAGCCTTAATGACAAAATGTAGAACATCAAAATGGAAACATTCTTATGTGTCCATATGGAGAGATTAAGTTAAATGTTAAGAGAAATTAGAAAAGATGTTTTGTTTGAGGAGAGTGGTACATAAGTGTATAAAAAATAGAGCATTTAAAACAAGAAAAAAAAAAAATTCTCCAAATAAAATTTTGAAAAGCTTGTTGCTAAGCATATTCATGCATATGCTATTCATAATGATTTTTAAAAGTGAGAAATGGTGGTGTTTTTATTAATATGCCTATGTATAATTTCAAATGTTTGCTAGAAATAAAATAAGACTTGTATATTAATAGCTCTTAAAATTAAGTAATAAAACATATAACTAAGTAACCATTGTCCTCTTTAATTTTATAAAGCAGTAAAAATGAAAAAATTGGCAGTTGGTATGGCCCTTTTAAAATTTAGCTGACATATGTGCAATTCAGAATACAAATCACAAGCAAAATCATCTAAGTTTTATTCCAGTATTAATGTCCTCATTATTGAGAAATTGGGTTACTTATTAAACTGTAAATCAATTAAATGTCATTAAAACTAATTAAAAACACTTTAAAATGTGTAGTTTATAATTACAATGCTTTATTGTATAAAAGCCAATTATGGCCAAAAAAAGCCAATTTTGGCCAAAAAAAGCCGGTTAAAACCAATAAAAGCCACCGGCCTGGCTTTTTTTAATTTTAGCCGGCTTTTTTGCAACCCTGCCTATCTTGGAGCAAGGGCTGTCACCATCATTTTCACATAATTATTTTTGAAATCGGCTCGGTACATCCTGAATTTCATAGAAATCGCAATTTAGAACGTTTCTTAGAGCGCTTTTCGAGCATTTTCACCCATTTTAAATTTCTATTACTTTGGAAATGTTCTTAGAGATCATTTATATATTATAAGTAACTACCATGCCATATTTCACGTTTCTACGCCCTTCAGTAACACAGAAATGGCAATTTAGAACGTTTTTTACTCCTGCAACCCCCAGGTGGTTGTGACACCGACATAAAATAGAGCCTATGTTAGAGCAAGGGCTGTCACTATCAGTTTCTAACCATTACTTTTAAAATTGGTTTGTAAGACATTTTTTTAGACATCATTTATGTCTAATAAGTAACTACCATGCCAAATTTCATATATCTAGTGCCTTCAGTAACACAAAAATTGCATTTTTAGAACGTTTTTTGCTTCTGTACTCCCTTTGGGGTAATAACACCGACATAAAATATAACCTATCTTGGAGCAATTTAACACCTTCAACATTTTCATGCCATTATTTTTTTAATCGGTTCGGCACTTCCTGTCATTGCTTAGAAATTGATATTTAGAATGCTTTTCGTGCATTTTTACCCCTTTTAAATTTTGATTTTTTTTAGGAAATGTTCTTAGAGATCATTTATATCTTATAAGTAACTAGCATGCCAAATTTCTTGTTTTACGCCCTTCAGTAATACAAAAATTGCAATTTAGGACGTTTTTTGCTCCTGCAACTCCCAGGTGGTAGTGAGAATGACATAAAATAGAGCCTATTTTAGAGCAAGGGCTTTTTTAGCTGTCATCATCAGTTTCTAACCATTACTTTTGAAATCGATTTGATACTTCCTGAGATTGTGTAGAAATCGCCATTTAGAACACTTTTCACGAATCATCATCCCTTTTAAATTTCGATTGTTTTAAAAAAGGTTTTTAGAGATAATTTATATCTAATGAGTAACTACCATGTCAAATTTCAGGTTTCTAGGCCTTTCAGTAACACAAAAATCGCATTTTTAGAACGTTTTTTGCCCTTGCACCCCCTTTGGGGTAGTGGTACCAACATAAAATACAGCCTGTCTTGGAGCAAAGGCTGTTACCATCATTTTGACATCATAATTTTTTTAATTGATTCGTTACTTTCTGAGTTTGTGTAGAAATCACCATTTAAAACGTTTTTTTAGAACGCTTTTCATGCATTATCATCCCTTTTAAATTTCGATTGATTTAAGAAAAGTTTTTAGAGATCATTTATATCTTATAAGGAACTACCATTCCAAATTTCATGTTTCTAGGCCCTTCAGTAACACAAAAATAGCACTTTAGAATGTTTTTTGCTCCTGCACCCCCTTTTGGGATAGTGGCATGGACATGAGATATAACCTATGTCCATTTTGATATCATTACTTTTGAAATCGGTTTGGTAGTTCCAGAGATTACCTCCTACAAATAAACAAGCAAACTTTACTTCTTTATAATATTAGTATAGATGGGCATTGATAAAAATAATCTTGGCAAAAGAATATGTTTAGGTGCTTTCGTAATCATATAAATACATAGCATATATAGTCGTTGTTTGGTCTGTCTGTCTGCATATAACAGAGCAAAAACTACCCAACCAAATGATCTGAAATTTTAAATATATAATTGTTGCAAAATTTTGTCAAGTCATTTCAAATTTTATGGAAATCGGATGTATAGTTTAATTACAGGGGCAGTCAAAAGTTTTCCATTACATTATGGCCGATGGGAAAAAAATATTCCAAGTGCATTTTAATGATGGTACAGCCTTTCAAACAGAATGAAATGGATATGTACTTATGAAGTGCACTAAAATATACATTCAGTACTATATGCGGTGCAAAAAATATTTATAAAACTAGTTATAGTACGAACGCAGCTCATTTGCCACATTTGACGTGTTTTTGACATTAATTTATGTTTGAATATAAATTAAACAGCAGAGATATTTTCTCTTGTCAAAATATTGCTAAGAAAATGTGTTATCGGATAATGACCAGTAATTAACTTTAAAAAAATTATTAAATATAAAATGTCTTGATTTTTTACAATTTGTAAAAATACTCCAATTTGCTCCATGATTGACAACTGCTCTGGAATGTTCGAAGTTTCTCCTCAAGCCCATAGAAAATCTTCAACTTTGTATTAATTTCTCTGGTTGCTAAGTCTTTTATTTACAGGAATTTTTTTCCAAGGATCTTCAATCCATTTGTTAGATGCTGATTTACGTTCCTCTGAATCTATCCTCTAAGATAAATTTCTTACAAAGATAGGTTTTCTATAAATGTTTTATATTACATATTCCGTACTTTGATCTTTAAGCAATGTATTTACTTGAATCCAAGATTATTTTTTAACTAGGAAGATAAGGATTTTTCTTTAAAACTTGTGTATAACTTGTAAGATAAATAAAGAAAAGAAATAAAAATAGGAAACTTATGAAGTATGGTGAATAAAATCCCATTTTTATTTATTTCTCACATTTTTACAAATTACTTTTCATTGCTAGGAAACTTAGATCTCTGTATCTTCTTTCTCCGATATTTTACTGCATAAATTGTCATTTCTGTTCTCAGATGTGGCTACATTGCTGGGTTGTTTATAGATAATGACATCTTCATTCATATCCATCTTACTTAAGAAAAATCTGTTTCACTAAGCCATTAGGAATGAACTTACATGTATTGAAAAGCACTCCTCTAGTATAGACAGTCAATGTTTTTTTAATACATCCAATTCTTGAAGAGTTTTGTTTTCTTAACCCATTTATGCCTAGCGTCCCATTTTTAGGACATTTCAAATTTTAATGCATTTGTATAATTTTCTTCTTCTTTATAACATGAAAATTGCATGAAATCATTATTTATAAATGTCTTTATCTATAACCGAGAGATGACAGCACAAGGTGGATATTTATTTGCTTAAATTAAGGCTTTTTTCGGTGTTTATAGATTAATTTTTCAAGAGGGCGAAATGTAAAAAGTAAGTTTATTTGTATTTTTTTTATCATGGACCCAAAATCGCAAGTTATAATCTTAGCTTGTGGACTTTTTTGAAATACGTATTTTTTTAAATTGCAAAATTAAATGTTCAAGCCTATTTTTTATGCATTTTTGTAATGTACAAAATATAGGGTTATAGGCAAAATTGGGCTATTTATGCAATCTCCTTTCGAAGATATTTATGAAATAAATTGTTATTAAGTCTGCAATACGATTATTCTTATTTTATTATTAATAATAGTTATAACGTTATTAGTCTCTGCAAAGAAATAAATATATTTTTTTTTTGTAGTTCATTAAAATACTAATTATAGTACATAATATACAATTTAAAAACATTTTAAAAATAAATATAGGCAAAATATATAATTATGCATGTTATTCTACTAGAAATACTCATATTTAGTTCTTTTACATTTTATCAAATAAATACAAAAAAAATTAAGCTTAATTTTTTTTAGTACTTTTCCAGTTCATTTTGCAACATTTTAAAGAGATTTTACCAAAAAATTTGAGAAAACAAAAATTCAGGCACAAATGGGTTAATATAAGCCATGTTTTATAATGTGAATATGTTGTTTCTTTAAAATGGCTATGTGTACATGAATCGCTACAAATCGGGAAATCATATCTGTACAGTGTTTCTGATTGTATTCGATTCCAAGACACATACATCTCATTAAATAAGTTTGATGTTGCAAGAAAAAAGGTGTATTTTAGATTTGAGTAAATATAGTATTTTGCCTTTAAAAAATCATAATAATCATAAATCTAAAGAAATAAATATTTTTTGTCTTCACAGTGTGAACCATCATTATATGTAATAAAAATATAAATATTTTGATTTTACAATTTGAAAATTGAAACAACATTGTATCTATAGATGTGTTACAAGAATCCTCATAAATACTTTATTTTCTGTATATGCTTATGTTTTTGTGTAATATGCACCACCTGATTTTTATATTACATTTGTGAAAAAAAAAAAATTCTACTGTAAAATAAGATTATCTAAACCTTTCCAAATGTTTTTGTTCAATTAAAAACTCTAATTATTAATGTAACACAGTATTCATGAAATATTGCTTCGTGATTTTAAATATAAAGAAGCCACCTAATCAAACACACAAATAATAATATTAAAAATTAAATATATTTTGCACTTGCATTTATTTTCACTGTTGTTATCACTCTCTCCTGCTGAACTTGTCTTCTATCTTCAGACGATGTCACATCATTACTTCCATCTAGACTAGAGCATATTAGGTAGCATTTTTCAAAATATTTTATGTTTAGATCTTTCAGACTCAAGTTCTATACCGTAATAATCCACTCATAGATAAGAAATAATACAAGATTTTTATGCTTCTCATCAGCAGTTTTTTAAAGATTGTTCTTCTTCAGCTGTTAAGGCCTACACCTGTGGTATTGGTCCAAATGCTCGACTCATAATAATTATGGATTCTTCATTCGAAATCCAGCATTGGATCAACATAAAATCCCAACTCTTCATGTATCATACACACCTTGCTTTTTTGAGTAAATTTTTAAGAAAACAAACTGCACAGCATACACCAAAAAAATACGGTAACTATTTTTTAAGGTTTCTTTTTAACCCTTTGTATGTCAATATTATTTATACAGTGGGCTTTAAAAAGCGGTTTTATTTATTGCTATTATCTTCCAACACAGGAGTTAATTTTTTACATGCTTAAAATGATGCAATCTAACACCTGAGTAAATATTTTTCAAATTGGAGTTGTTGAGTCACAAAAAAAAATGTGCCATGACTTTTAACTTGCACATTGTTCATGATGAACCTTAGAAACTCTTGATACTTTATGTCAGCAATCTTGAAAAGGTTTAAGCAAAGAGAGCAACCCTGTTCAAATGGTAATGATAAAAATAACAGTTAGGATGGAGAAAGAATATGCTGCCTATGAACAGTAAAATTCCGATCATATAACTGCAAAGCAACTAGTGCATTTTCAATCATTGATTTCAAATAGATGACAAATCTTGTAGAATAAAACACACCAAAAATGTTTGAATTCTTTTGTCACTTTTAGCCCTTTGCGGTGCACAATATTATTTGTTTTTTTACATTTTAAACTTGCTAAAAGATTATAAAAATGGAGTTAAAAAAAAAATTAGTACCACCCACTGTAGAGAATGGACCTTTTATAAGGAGGAGAGTGGCAAGGGTACCAAGTCTACCAAAAAAAAAAAAAACTATCTCAAGTTCCTATGCTTCATATAAGGATCATTCTACAAAATTTTAACAAAATTTACTTTTGTATTTGTTTATTTTTAGTTGCTGCAGCATTTATTTTTCTTGTGCTTTGTACATAGAAAATAAGCTAAAATTATTTGCAAACAAATTGTATCTAAAAAATCTTTTTACTAAGGGAGGGGGGTGCTCAAAGAGTGTGAATTTGCATATTTTTACAAAATTCAAAGGTTTATAAAATCTTGCAAAATTTTTGGGCTGTCACAGGTAAACCAAAAATTCAAAAGGATCTAAAATCTACATGCCTTTTCTATCTGATCATATAAATTGTGGATTTATCTCTTTTTTTTTTTTTTTCAATTGAGTGTTTGCATAAATTTTTTCACCGAATGGTAATAATGTAAAATATTTGTGGTTTCTAAGTGAAAAATTAATAATTGTGGTTTCTAAGTAAAAATCTTTTTTTTTTTTAAATTTCAATTGAGTGTTTGCATAATTTTTTTTCACTGAATGGTAATAATGTAAAATAATATTTGTGGTTTCTAAGTGAAAAATTGAATGCATGTCTGGCAAATAGTTGTTTTAAATGCTAACATGCTGTAATAAGCTAAATGTCATGGATGAAATGCTTATATATTAGTTTTTGTTATGGTATTGTGCTATGGAATAAAATTCTTCGAAAATAAAATTTTCCTTGGCATAGCTTGAAAAACGGCAGCAAATAAAATCCTAGTGCCATGTTTCTGATGATAAATTTTCAATATTCTGCATAATTTTTTTTTTTTTTAATTACAGTTTAATTGTATATCAAATATCCTAAAATTGTCCTGTAATTTTGTTTACATTTCATTCCTAGCTATGTAAATGTAATGTGAGATACTATACAATTATTCAAAATTTAGTTTACTGCAACAACAGTGCCCAATTAGAGAGATTATTTTTGATATTTTGTAATAATACTCTTTTATTTTAATTGCTTATGAATGAATTTTTTAGTTTAACTATTTTTTTTTTTAATATAGTGAAATGAAATTTATAATTTATTTTTTCCTCTAGATGCCATCTAGCACTTCTACCCCCAACGAAACTGTCACTGATAATATGTCTTCCCAGTTCCTCGGTTTGTTTGTAGTGCTAATAGCCTGTTTTTCCAGTGGCTTCAGTGGAGTCTATTTCGAGAAGCTGCTCAAAAGCTCTGCACAGTCCTTGTGGATACGGAATATACAGTTAGGTAAGTCTTCAGTTTGTTAAAGTGGAATCTCTGTATAACTGTTTCTCATTTTTGTGATCATGAGAAGTAATTTAGATATTAGCTCAATTCAATGATTTTTCCAGTCCTACCCACCACCCCGCTACCAAAAAAAAAAAAAAAAGTGCTCTAATATTCTGTATCTAATGCATTTTTATAAATATTTGACTAAAATTGAGGAAATTTGTAAGTATTTTATCAAAGCTAGAGTAGATTTAAAACATAAGAAAAGAAAAAAAAAATCAAACTTAAAATTACACTATGTGCAAATTACTTAAAAGATGAAAAATATATAAAAAGGTGTTAAATGACTTAATATTCTTAATACTTTCAACTATACACATAGTCTTCGTAAAAGAATACAAAAATACAAGCGTCTTATTTTCAAATTTCATGCAGTTGGTGTCGTAAGGAGTGAAAGTCAATTTTTAGATCTGGAAAACATTGGGAAAATAAAAATATGGATATAGAAGGAAGTGGAATGTTACGTGTTTTATGATTCTTTAAGCAAATTGAGCCAAATTCTGGTTATGTTGTTGGATAAAATGTCATTACACATAGTATTTTCTTTAGTAATAATTTCTATTGATTTGCGGATAATTAAATCAATGTAATTCTTTAAGGTGCATATTCACTTTCACTCCTTTTGATGCCAACTACGTGAAATTTGAAAATAAGACACTTGTATTTTTGTATTCTCTGATGAAGACTATGTGTATAGTTGAAAGTACTAAGGATATTAAAGTAATTTAACACCATTTTATATATTTTTCATCTTTTAAGTAATTTGCACATAGTGTAATTTTAAGTTTCTTTTTAAAGATGATGCATTCTATTTATTTATTTGCTGAAAAAGAAATCAATACAGATTATTTTAAAAGTTAAAATTTGAAGATTTATTTTTTATTTTAGCTAAGTTTTGTTCATTGTATTCTAATAAATGAAGAAAAATGTTGTTCTAATGTGAATAAATATAATTTGATCAAAACTATTCATGTTAATTGTTTTTTTGTTTTGTTTTTAAAGGATATTCTTTGAACATTATTTCTTTTTATCTGTTGAATTATTGAATAATTTGTTTGTGTTTATATGAATATTATGCAAAATTTTGTCCTGTACACTGCTATATGCAAAAAATTTTATTCAGGAATTAATCACGTTCAGTCATTCTCTTTTTTTTTTTTTTTTTTGCCTTTGATTGAAATCATTATACTTACTTTTGTTTATGTACTATTCAATGTTCTGTTAAATGCTTTTTTTTTTTTTTTTAATTATTATATTACACTATCACACAAAAGTCTTTGGTCAAGTGTATAATTTAACAATAAAGAACAAAATATAATGAAATAGTAAATAATTTAATATAGATAGAATGATGTTATACATGTTGTAATGTGTTCAAAAGGGAATATGTTTTAAGATGATTTCTGAACCCAAATATTACCTTTGTCTTAATTTCATATAAGAGTATCTTACTACAATTAGGTAACTACATATCATTGACAATATATGAAAAATCCACCAAGTTCATTAATTATCAATAAATAAAAAATGTGACATCAAAAAAGGGATAATGATATCATTAAAACACTTACTCCTAAAATAACACACATACACACATACCGAATGTCCTAAAAAGGACCGACTGATTTTAAAATTCAATAACTCGCAAACGGTGACAGATAATTAAAAAATTCTTGCAGGAGAGTTATCTATGATGTCAAGAGTTTTTTTTACCGTTATTCTCGAATTTAGTTTGATTACAAACAATAGATGGCGTTAAAAGCAATAGGCGCTAAATTTAAGCTGGATTTTTTGACCTTTCTCTTCTTCCATGCCAAAAAAAGAGATTAAAATGTATTGAGTGGGTCAAAAATCAGGCCTGGATTTATTGCATATTGCTCGCAGCTCCATCTATTGTTTGTAATTCGAACTAAATTCGAGAATCATAGTAAAAAAACTCCTGACATCATGCATAATGCTCCTGCAAGAATTTTTTAAATATCTGACACCGTTTGGAAGTCATTGATTTTTAAAATCAGGACAACCGATATATATGTATATAAAGAAAAAAAAAGGTGATTGAGATATTAATACAGTCGAACTTCCCTTTAACAAAGTCCCTATTTAACTATTTAACTATATAGTCCCTTTTTCTACTTAAGGAAATTTTCTGTTGAACCTTGACTTTAAACACCATTAACATGCAAATTAATCTCCATATTACGAAAAATATATTCTATATTATGAAGTTTATTCCACTTTCGTGCGTGTACAACTTTTAAACGAAGATGGTTGCTGTTACAATGGATGTATGAATTTATTTCAGCAGATTGTATGAAAATGAAATTTTTTATTTATTTTATCATTTTCATTCAAAAGAAGAAATGCTAAAAGCCTTTGATACAATACATTGTTTAATTCAGACACTTTTCTCCAGGAGGGATTTCTGTGGCTCTGGAAGGGGGGGGGGGGGCATTATAGCGTTCCTGGAGGAAATTGCAATTTTTGACCATTGAAAACATAAAATCTCAAATCTTCCGGGAAGACATCTCATTGCTCTGGGAGGAAATTGCCCCCACCTCCACCCCCCTCAGCTACTCCCTGAATTCAACACTGATACAATAAGAAAGGCAATTACAGTTTCACAAGAATGTTACATATGAATTGTTTGGGTACTTATAAAAATGCGAAAATGTTTAGGAATACTGTATTTTTTTATAAGAAAACTATACTAAGTAATATTAGACTTTTTTAAAGTAAAGGAATTGAAATACTGATAAAAAAGAGAAAAGTTACGCTACGCTTCAGTTTTTGTATATCTCTCTTTACTATAGGTTTTTTTTTTTTTTTTTCTTTTACATTATTCTAATTAAATTTTTCTCATGTAAATGAGATTGTATATTCATGTGTGTAGATCATGTATTTTTCTCATTCTTTTTTTCATTGCATAAAAAAAGTTACTGCCTAAATTAAAATACATTTTTCCAATATTTCCATTGTATGTGTATTTTTTATCTTATGCATGTGTATTTTATTATACAAATTTCATGAATTTGACTTGATTTCTTTTTAATGAATTTTCTTCATAACGAAGTGTTTAAGTGTGATGATGAGACTTCGTTAAATGGACGTTTCACTGTATAGGAGAATCTCAAACCTTTTTCCCCATGTATAAACATCTTTAAAAATAATGAAATTAGAACAGTTTTATCTTTTTTTCGATTATGACATTATGCAACTCTACTTTTTACGAAACTTTTGCTTGTCAGATGTTATTTTGCTCATATTGAAATAAAAGAGCAATGTTTGAATCTAGATATAATCATTTTAAATCCTTTCCTAGTCTGTTTTAAATTTAAAAAAGCAATTTAATTTTTCATGCTTAAAAATGTTTCAATTTTTTCCTGATTTTTTTTTTTTTTTTTCCTGTTGTGTCACTTTGAATAAAGGTGAAGTATTTTGTAAATTTAAAATTTTAAAATGACATAGCGCAGTTTAATTTTTTTTTTTGCCCTAATTACAATTCACAATAACTTTGTTGTAAACAATAATCAGAAGAAACATTTTAAGCACAATAGAGAATATTAGAGAGAGAGTATTATCTATAGAGATCTTATATAGCGAGAGTATTATCTCAAAGTTTTGTTTGCATACTTCAAAAAGTGGCTCCTTTGAGACTGTACATATATAACAATATTATTTTTATGGTACTTTTTGTCCCCTACCACCCTTACAATATTATAAGTTATCATTCTTCAACCCCTCCCCCCCATTTCCTAATGATATCATTATCAGTGTCGAAATTTTTTCTTTCACAATTTTTTTTTCTTACTTTTTCTTTTTGTATGTTTGCAGTGATTTACAGATATGGTTATTCACATGCTTTACTGATTCAAAGAAGAAATCAATAAAATATCACTATTATATATGAAATAACTTTATATCTATTAAATTTTTAAAGAGGTAGTTACTTTTTTAAAGTATTTAATAGTAGCTTTTTCTTACATAATGCATTCAACAGTAATATTGTTTTCTTGCACTTGCCCCTGCATGGCGAGAAGGCAAGCAAAACTTCTTATCAACAAAACAGGTAGAGAACATTGTTTCTCTTTATATTACTAATAAAGACAAGTGTTATTTTAAATGTATTTCATACCTGGTTTCTCCAACAGCAGATTATATGGGCATATAGCAGGAGAATAGGTATGCAAAACATTGGGGTATTCCATATTTCGAAATGAAATAATTGTATAATCATTTAATGGTTTTAGTAATAACTTTTAATTTTCATAAAAATAGATGACAAACTATTTTGATGTAAAGAAACAAAAGAAAGTTACAAAAAAGATCAAAAAGGGTAATGAAATCAAAAGTTAATCTTCCCCTCCCCCTAGCAATATCTTTTCTTTCTTTTTTTTTTTTTTATCTTGTGCAGACCCCCCCCCCCCTCCTCCCTAAAGTGATAATATTATACATGCACAGCCAATTTAAGTCGCACATAAAACATCCATGAAATCAATCACTTCATTTCATGCCAAATATTGCAAAGTATGTTCTTATAGATCTTATTATTCATTGCATTCTCCTTTTAGTTTATTTACTTTCACAGCAAAGGATATACCGGTAAAAAAGAGTCATGCACAATGTATGTATAAAATGCATTACCACTTGAATATTTTCTGCATGACTAAAACAAGCCACCTAGAACAGTTCTGAAGTATGTAAGCAAAACTTTGAGCTTCTTTCTGTAATGTTATCGATTCACTTCTTCTGATTGATATTTACAATGAAGTCATTATCATTTGTAATCAGGGCGATCATTTTTAATTACCCTGTATATCGATTTTTATTGTAATTAAAGTAATTGTTTTCTTCCATTTCTTTTCCTAACTGGTGCATTCTAAAAATGTTACTTAAAATTAAGATAATTTGTCATTTTATTTCAGATGTTAAGAAATTATGTATGTTCATCATCCATTAAATGACTGATTAATTAATTGCTTATTTCTTTTCTGCAGCCATCTTCAGTATTATCTTGGGATTAGTTGCAATAGTTGTCCAGGACTTGCCAGCTGTCATGGAGAATGGTTTTTTTCAAGGTTACTATACAACCACCTGGATTGTGATCTTTTTGCAGGTGCAAAACTTATATTCCAATTTCATTAAGTTATATGAAAAAAAATAAATTTTTCAATGGATCGTTAGTTTTCGAAATTGATTCTGTTTGAAATTTATGTTGTTTTAATATTTTGCAACAATCAGGCTTTTTCTTTAATGTAGGGTGTCAATGATTTTAATCAGTTGATTTAAATCAGCGATTAAATCATGATTTTAATCAGCTGATTTTTTTTTTTTTAATCATTGATTTAAATCAAAAAATTTCTAAATGTTTAAAGTGTCAAAAAAAAAAGTATTAAAATCTAACATGAACATAATTTGAAAGTTTTTACAGGTATTTTGACTTATGAATAAACAAAAAAGAGCTTTAAATAATTGTTTCCAAGCTTAATTCCTGAGTATTGTAAAAAATTAAAACAGTTGAGTTTGTAAAAAGCATTGTTTTTAAGTTTTTATCCAAATTAAAACAGTTTCATTTAAAAATTATATTTAAATCTAATATAATTTGCAATGTCATAATTTCCTTTAAGTAACCAATTTATGCATTATTTTATATAAAATACACAGCAAGTGTAGTACATTTCTACAAGTAAAAGAATAGTAATTAATAGCAATCTCAAGTTAAAGAAGAATGAAAGGATGACCTCAACAGCTAAATTGTAAATGAATGCATAAGAGAAAAAGAAATATTTGGTATAAAAATGCTAAGCACAGCTTCTTCAGTATAGGTTGAATATGTGTGTAAGTTTAGATTTTAGTGGTTTACGGTAATTTTCCTAAATACAAATGCAAAACAAGCTGCAAATAATATTTGTTAGTTTTGTTATATGTGCTACTAACTAATAATGAAGTTACTCATTTGCAGTTTTTATTAATTTTAATTCTGTAATTACTTACTGTTTCTTCTAGGCCATTTTTTTTAAGGCTGTCGTCCCTTTGAAATCGGCAAAATGTACCCTACCTTTAAAAAAAAAAAAAAAAAAAAAAAGATGAAAATCACCTCTAGTTGTAGCCAGAGATTTCTTGTAAAAAATTTCCCCATTCAACAGCATTTCTAAATTCATGTGGCCAAGATCTTTCAAAAATAATAGAACTTTATTTCTTTAGAAAAAACAGGATATTACAGTAGCGCTCAAAAGTATTTTGACAACCTTATATTCTCTCTTATTTTATTTAATATAAAAATGTAAAAGAAAACATATTCCCTATAATTGAGAACACTATGACTGCAGTTATTCAAGTGTATCAAATTTCAACTTGTTTGTTTACATTCGGCGGCACCAAAGGAATATGACTCCTCCTTAGCTCAAAAGCATTTTGACAATTAGTCTCCATTTAATTGTTGATGGTGTCAGTGGCACTATAGCTTCTATTAGTGTTTATATCGACTTATTGTGATTATTTTTAAATGCCGAAATGTAAAAAATATTGAAGTTATTTTAGAAAAGCGACTGTAAACGCACTTAAGAAAGGTAAACTACAAGCAGAATTAGCTTGTTCTTTTAACAAGTCCCGTCAACTTGTTATTACATGGAATAAAGTTTTTAATAAATATAAATACATCGAAAATAAGCCTCAAAGTGGCCATCCAAAAAAAACAATTTGCAATGTTGACTGTATTCTAAAAATGATATCTACAAGTGATTGTCGTAAGTCCGCTGTAATAATAAAAAATGAATTGAAAGAAAATTACGGCATAGAAATACACGTTTCATCAGTCAAACGAAGCCTAAACCTCTATGGTTTACATGGCAGAAGACCAAACAGAAGCATGGCAGAAGCAAACATTTAAATGAATGTCTAACCCACACGATCATGCGGGTTGGGTCTCAAAGGGGTATACCATTTTACAAATGCGACTCTAGATTTCCTATTCTTAGTAGATAACAAACGTGTTTTGGCTGGTCTTCTGCCATGTAAACCATAGAGGTTTAGGCTTCGTTTGACTGATGAAACGTGTATTTCTATGCCGTAATTTTCTTTCAATTCATTTTTTATTATTACAGCGGACTTACGACAATCACTTGTAGATATCATTTTTAGAATACAGTCAACATTGCAAATTGTTTTTTTCGGATGGCCACTTTGAGGCTTATTTTTGATGTATTTATATTTATTAAAAACTTTATTCCATGTAATAACAAGTTGATGGGACTTGTTAAAAGAACAAGCTAATTCTGCTTGTAGTTTACCTTTCTTAAGTGCGTTTACAGCCGCTTTTCTAGAATAACTTCAATATTTTTTACATTTCGGCATTTAAAAATAATCACAATAAGTCGATATAAACACTAATAGAAGCTATAGCGCCACTGACACCTTCAACAATTAAATGGAGACTAATTGTCAAAATACTTTTGAGCTAAGGAGGAGTTATATTCCTTTGGTGCCGCCGAATGTAAACAAACAAGTTGAAATTTGATACACTTGAATAACTGCAGTCATAGTGTTCTCAATTATAGGGAATATGTTTTCTTTTACATTTTTATATTCAATAAAATAAGAGAGAATATAAGGTTGTCAAAATACTTTTGAGCGCTACTGTATTAAAATATGTTATTTAATTGTATTTTTCAATTTGTGATTCATAAAATTATTAAAAAATTAAGGACACTTTATTTATCATACTAAAAATTCTTCTTTTTTTTTCTTTCCTTATATCATTACTAATCACATTACCAATATATTTCCTCATGAAATAGTGCCCTTTTTTGGAACTAGCATCCTGTCCCTTTTTCTTTTTATAAAATGAATACTACATTATTATAATTTTAATAATTAAGGCTTACAAATGTATAATATGTTCCTAATTAGAGAATTGTTTAATACTAATTATTAATCTGAAGTAGTGATATTTAATTACTATTAATAACTATTTAATATAAAATGCAGAATAATTTTAATAAATGTTAAATATCACTAGTATTTATAAAGTTTTATATAATTATTACAATATTAATGTATATAACATTATTGTATGATACTACCTAATGAAACTACTAATTTGCAGTTTTTATAATTTCTGTAATTACTAACTAATAATTATAATTTTATTAATTAAAGTGTAAAGACATAGATTATGTTAGCAATTGGTGGTTTTAATTATTTTGGAAACCTAAAACTCTTGGTAGCTATTCAGTATTTGAACGCTGGGGAAAAAAATCATAAAAATCCGATTTAAATCAAAAAGATCAGATTTTTTTTTTTTTTTTTTTTTTTTTTTTTACACCTTACTTTAATGTTTGTTGTATTTAAAATGTAAAAAAATTCTGATAAGAATTTCTGATTAAAAACTGATACTCATCAGGTGGAGGTCGAAAATGAATAAATTTCCCAATAGAGTGAAAAGTATCTAAATGAATTATGTCATCATCTATGGATATCATCTAGGTAGTTCAGTGACAGAAAAATGGATCTGACGGAGCTGAGGTCCCAGCTTTGAATCCTGCCCTAGATACTTTTCACTCTGTTGAGATTTTTTTTTTCCTTTTTACTTTGACCCGCATCTAGTGAATCTCTGTTATTAAAGGTGATTAGCACATGTATATATTTTTTAAAAACTGTCAACTGTTGACAAATGTCACTGTTATTACTTTCTTCTACCTTTACAAGAAGAAAGTATTGGATTCGTGAAAATTTTCGACTTTTGGTTTTCGACGGATTTACAGATTTTAGGGGTGCGAAAAACATGTTTTTACAAAATGTCTGTCTGTATGCATGTGACACAAATTTTGTGGGCGCTCTATCTCAAGAACTAATGCATGGCATTTAATAAAAATTTATATTCAGTTAGTCCCTGATATAAATTGGTGCTAATTAGTTTTTGGTGTGAATCGCTCAACAGATAACACTGCTATGCAGCATTTTTCATGATTTCCACAATAGCTCAATCTCCAGAACTAATGCACGGATTTTCATCAAACTTCAGATTCAGTTAGTCCTGGATATGAATTGATGATTTATACATTTTGGTGTAAATCGCTCAACAGGTGACGCTTCTATGCTGCATTTTTTGCGATTTTTGCAATAGCTCTATTTCAAGAACTAATGCTTGGATTTTCAACAAACTTCAGATTCAGATATACCTGGATATAAATTAGTCCTGCTTAGTTTTTGGTGTAAATCTCTCAACAGGTGGCGCTTCTATGCAGCTTTTTTCATGATTTCCACAATAACTCAGTCTCCAGAACTGCTGCACAGATTTTCATCAAACTTGAGATTCAGTTAGTCCTTGATATGAATTGATGTTTTATATATTTTGGTGTAAATCGCTCAACAGATGGCGCTGCTATGCTGTATTTTTTGCGATTTCTGCAGTAGCTCTATCTCAAGAACTAATGCTTGGATTGTAAACAAACTTCAGATTCAGGTATACCTTGATATGTATTAGTGCTGTTTATGTTTTGTTGCAAATAGCTCAACAGGTGGCGCTGCTATGCTGCATTTTTCAGAATTTCCACTACAGGTGTATCTCAATAACTAATGCACGAATTTTCATCAAACTTCAGATTCAGCTATACCTTGATATAATTTAGTGCTGTTTATGTTTTGGTGTAAATCGCTCAACAGGTGGCGCTGCTATGCTACATTTTTCAGAATTTCCACTATAGCTCTATCTCAAGAACTAATGCACAAATTTTCATCATACTTCCAATTCAGATGTACTTTGATATGAATTGGTTCTAAATCGTTGT
This sequence comes from Maratus speciosus, assembly GCA_963932465.1. Lineage (NCBI taxonomy): Eukaryota > Metazoa > Arthropoda > Arachnida > Araneae > Salticidae > Maratus > Maratus speciosus. The sequence goes on from OZ010797.1 coordinate 107,528,071, forward strand.
TATTTCTTGTACTATTTAAATGATTTAATTGATGTGATTTATATAGAAGAAAGCTTTGTGATGGCCACAACATACTAGTTCTATTTTTATTATTAAAAATAATTTTGTTAGATTAAGTCTATTCTAAATGGAGTTTTTGGATTTGTACTAATCCATGTAGAATTTTCTTTCCATACCATCCAGTGGTGGGCCATTCAGCCCAGTTGTTAGCATGCTGGCATCAAAATGATGATTGGAGCATAGGCCAAAGTTTGCAGATTTGATACCACTGTGGTCTAGACAGGGTGACTGTGCAAGGTTGACAGGAATTTACTTGTTTGAAAATGATAATTCGGGTCACCTTTCCTTTAAAAGTCCTCCCTGAAAGTGAAGGCATCCCTCCCATAGCAACATCTTCCAAGCCAGTAGTGACCAATGCTTAAAAAAAATCCCATTCCATATCATTAGATGGATTTAGATATCATTAGATATCATTTAGACTTTCCTGTATTTATTGCACTGTTACCCAATTCTAGTAAATGGAGTGCTGGTGAAAAAATTTACTTATTGCCGGTTGAACCATTTGAAAAACTTTTTTTTTTCCTTACCTGAAATAGGTATGGATGGCCTAGCAAGTTGGCAGCAGTTTAAAAACACACTTTAGCAGCATCATATGGTTTGCTGCAAAACGAAATTAAGGATTCGAGTACACATTACTGTTACTGGAGTCAGGTTAACATCCGAAATTGAGAATGAATTTTGCTTTGCATTACTTTTAAATTGCTGCCAACCTGCCAGGCCATCCGTATCTATTTTCAAGTAAGCGAGGAAAATAGTTTTTAATTATTTCAACCTGCATCTAATAGTTTTCTGTTTATAGTAGCTAAATATTGCGAATTGAAGATCAGCTGATCTACAGTGTTTTTCAAACTGTTTAGCCCTGTAGACTACTTTTTGGAATGTAATGGGATCATCCACGTTCCGCTGTTTTTGTTTTTACATTTAAATTTGTTACCACAACTAAAATGTAAAAAAAAAAGGGAAATTATTTGTCCATTGTTTACTTTAGACAGCTTCATATGTATTATCCATACCCATTAAGCCTCCTATTTCTGTAAGGAGATTCCCTTATTTTGTAGATTATTAAATTGAAAATTTTAACAACGCTTAGTATATTTATTAAATAACAAATCCAAAATCTCAGGAAAATTTAGGATACATAAACACCTTTTCTATTATGAAATAATCAGAAATTTGTTTGTTTAATGTATCTTGTAATCTAGTCATAATATCTGTAGAATATTATTTTGTCATGTCAATCAGAATGCAACTCTAAATTTTGTACAACTTAATTTTCTTTTACTGAGTAGTTAAAGAGTATATTAATTTCAGTTAGAGAGTTTCATTCCATATAAAAGTAACCTTGTTTAAATACCAGGTAGGTTCCCTTGCAACAGGCATGACAAACACTTAGCCCGCCGACATTTATCTGCCTCCTGCCAAACCTCTTGGATTTTACTTCTGTTTTATTTGATTGTTTGAATACATTCATTAAAAATACACTTTAAATGAACTTAATTAAAGCATAAAAATATAAATTATATTTCTAATTAGTGAGTTAATTGTTTAATAATTATTAATTTTAACCAGTGTTAACAATTTAATATTAATATTACTTGCAGTTTTTAATAATTTTAATAAATGTAAATATCAACAATATTTAATGTAGGTTTACATATTTATTACAAAATATTAATGTAATGTTATTGTATGCTACTAACTAATGAAATTACTAATTTGCAGTTTTTATAACTTCTGTAATTGGGAATTATAATTTTATTAATTAAAACATAGAATATGTCAGTAATTTGAGGGTTCTTTTTTTTTTCCTCTTACAATTCTTTGACTATTTAATATTTTAAAGCAAAGAAAAAAAATTAATAATAATTGATGTTTAATTAATATGATTATTTTCCTTTATTGATATTCAAATAAGAAGTAACACCATGATTATATTTTTATATGAGATTCATTAAATAGATATTTAAAAATAATAATAATAATAAATTTAAATACAATGAAATCAACAAAAGTTGTGCAAAATATTTTTTGGTTTAAAAAAAAAAAAAAAAAAAATCTGTAGTACTTGTGATTTATTGACATATATTGATGTACTATCTGGAAGGCACAGTCTCTAAATCTCAAATAGTATTTCTTTCAGTTCCGTAAATTCTCTGTATAACCAACCTTCTTATACCAATATCTGAAAGTGTGTGTACCATAATTTAAAGAATCCTGCTCTTAAAAAATTTTCTAGCTTTTCTTAGAGCCAAACAATTTCAAATAAAAATTGATAGAAAAGCTGAAATGACTTTAATATTTGGTCTAGTTGGTCATTGTATTAGATGTAAAAGTATCATTGTGTGAATTGGTATACATTTGGAATCTATTCTGACATAGTATACTAACATTTTGTTAAAACATGTTTTTTGAGTAAATTGCAATTAATTTAAAATCAAATCGACATTGTTTTCAAAAATGAAATTAATTTTTTGTACTCAAATCAATATTGCCACCAAAATAAAATACTGCATTATATCATGTTCAGCAATGATTATAAAAAAATAAATAGTACAAAAAGTGTGGTTGTCAACGCATGGGTTTATTTTAAAATCATGATTAAAAAGCAGTTGTCCCATGTTTTTTCCTAAGTGGATGACTTCATCCTCTAATACAGTTAAAATAAGATTAGTTTGTTCTTGCACGTGTCTTTTGTTATTTTTAATCAGTTTTTACTGTAACTTTGATGGAATAAATGAAATGATATTCTAGCTTGAATAATGTTGTTTGCAGATATTTTTATCCTTATTTTTTCGTTAGAAGTTTAAACCTGCATCTAAAAAATATTAGATATTGCTAAAAAATATTAGACTGTAGTACGAAATCGCAAGGGTCCATTGGTAGATATTTGTTGTAGGAAACATTTACTATATTTACCTTCTTTGGTGGGCATAGAGTCGCTGTTATTTAATCATTCACCATGCTAAATATATTTTCATTTCATTTTGAGTGAATTTTATTTATTCTTTAATCTTATTACTTGCAGGCTTTTGGAGGATTGGTTGTGTCTACTGTGATCAAATATGCAGACAACATCCTGAAAGGGTTTGCCACATCTGTGTCCATTGTCTTGTCCACTATCTGTTCGTACTATTTATTAGAAGACTTCAAGCCTTCAAAGTGAGTATTATCAGTTTAGATAAGTGGACTCCAAGGAGTCCACAACACATCTTCAGGAGGTCTGAGAAGGTCTCATGTTCAGAGTAAAAATTTTCACTTATCTAGAGCCTGGGAGAATTCTTGTGAATAAAATAAATGAAAAAATTAATAATACTGTTAAGAAATGCAGTATAATAAATTTATTACACTACCATTCAAAAGTATCTAGCCATCTAGTAAAAGTTGTGTATGTTTTGAAGCTATGAATGTTACAAATATAATTATTGAGGAAAAAGGCTACATATATGGTTCTAAATGATCAAGATACGTGTTAAAATGCATAATATTCAGTGATGCCGTTATGCTTTTGAAATCCTGGGTTTCTGGGAGCCAGGACACTTTTAAAAAACTGGGTCCTTTTTACAAAAGTGGGTTCTCCTTTTAGAAATAAGTCATATTCAATGTATTTAACAGGAAATATGCCTCTTTTGTATTCTTTCAAGGTAAATATTATGCATCCTGAAGGACCTATCACAATCTTTTTTATGCATTCCTTCTCTGAGTTTTTTCTTAAATGATAGCGTTTAATTGGCATCACTTATATTGTTGAGGATGTTGGGGAATTTTGACACTTTTACTCTAACTAACATAACTCCCAAAAAAAAGTGCTTAGCATCATGGTTGCAGTTAATCCTTCAGATAAATCTGTATTAATCCTTGTATAAAGCCCAGAAAGTATCAATATATAAAATTATTTTTTGCACTCTCATGTTTTGCAGCAGCTGCTGATATTTTTCTCGAAATTTTCAAAAACATAAATTAATATAAATTAATATTATACATAAATTAATATAATATAATTAATAAATTATAATTAATATAATATAATTAATAAAACATAAATTAATATTATTATAAATTAATATTTTGTTGATTTAGAATCCTATGCAGCATTTCAAACATTCACGTAATATTTTTAATTATTTTATAGATAATGTTTTCTTTTATGATTACCGTATTCCCCCGCATTAGCCGGCATGCCAGAAAAAACCAAGGTACACCAGCATGTCGGAAAAACTCGTAGTTACCGGCATGCCGGAAAATATGAGGTTTCAATACTGGAGGACGGGCGGCTGATTTATTTTGGTTTTTCTAACAACATTTTTCCCTTTAAGGAAAAAACATCAATACTTATTTTTCTCTCTGTCTCTTTCTCTATATATATTCCTTTATATTTAAGTGATTATTAAATTCTATTTATCTTATTAACTGAGCCGCCCGGCGTTGCCTGGGCCCGCAATTATATTCTAAAATGAACCTGAAATTTGTACTGCAAAATCTCATAAAAAGACTCAATCTCGAACCGAACAAATCTTGAACCGGATCCCCACTGCCTACAGTACCATGCAAAATCTTGCAAAAAAAAAATAAATTAAAAAAAACATAATCTCAAATCTTTTAGTTCCACATTCCACCACCAGGGGGTGAATTATATTCTTAACAAAACTGTTTATGAACGCAACTCCGTTAAACAACCTACCTGTAGATATACTATTCAAGGGGGTGGCGGACTTAAGCAAGAATTTAAAATATTTGTTGAAATTACTACTCGAAAATAGTGGTAAGTAAACTTTTGAAATTTTATATTAAATAAGTAATACTTATCCCAGGGACTGTCAAAAATCCGCATCTAAAACGGTACAGTTTTGAATATTTGATCGCGCCACCTAAAAAAAATTTGTTAGCAAGTATTTAAGATATTTTTTGAAATTACTTTCCTCACTTTTTCCGGCATGCCGGGAAAGACCAGGGACTAATATTCAAAAATCTGGTCTCCCTCGAATTTTGCGGCATGCCGGCTAATGCGGGGGAATACGGTAGGTAGCTAAATATGAGCAGTATTGTAAATCTCTCTCTTTCTATGTATATGTATTAGTTTATATAGCCTGTGTTCAATATTTTAAAGAATATCAATAAATTCAGCTTAAGTCTTAGACGTCTGCGAAAACAGAGAAAATATAAAAGGGTTTGTGGTAACTACAAGTTTAAAAACGACTGGTTTAGATGCTCCTTATTATTTCAATTCAACTTAATTTATGATATACAATTTTGTTTATTTTATAGAAGTTCTTCATTCCTACAGAAATTAGTAAAACCACATCTGCAATTGTAACCTTGCAGTTGCTAGTTTTTTTAATTACATTAATTTTGTATATTGCAAAAATATTCTAAACACCTGCTAATTCATTTTTGCAGAACTGCTTTTGTGTTTGCTCGTGTAATTTTCTCTGTTTTATTGTATAAAGGAAACCATTAATGAATTTCTCCCAAGACTAAGTTTTTGATGGAAAAAGGAGATCATATCTATATATTTTCATCTGCATTTTATTAACTTTAGCTTTTTTTTTTTTTTGACATTTTTATTGACTGGTTATGTATGGAACTTCTAGTCAGCTGTGTGTGTTTCGTGTTCATCTTGACAGCAATTTACATTTTATGTTTCAAAATTAAATGTATGGTTCTAATTCTTTTTATCTCTTTTTCAGCATGTTTTTTATGGGAGCTTCTATTGTAATTGTTGCAACAATGTTATATGGGTATCCTGTGAAGAGGAAAGATCGCTACTCTATCAGTGTTAAAACTTCAGAAAAGACCCCTGAAAAATGAATTGCTATTTCACGTACAAGTGCCAAATTATTTATCATTTCAGTACAACATTGGTTAAAACTTTTAAACTGTATGCAGTGCAACTGCATTCATTTAATACATTGGTTGTCACATGATCGCTGGCAGTTTACATGTACTTTTTTACCATAATCTACTTCTACTGCCTGCTGTCATTTACATTGTTTAGTTTGTAAAACCTGTGATTAGTGCAGTGAATGAGTGTTGGTCTATCAGTAAAAAGTACATTTGATTATCAGCAGTCATGTGGCAGCTAAAACGTTTTCAATACTCTGTGTTAAAGATATACAAGATGTTTCCTTTTGAAGAATGATTCCAAATAGATTCATTCAGAGAGATAAACCAGTTCATTTTAACTCTCCTTTGATTCTTTTATAAAAACTAGGGAGCTCTGCCCCCTACGAGCTATGCTTGCCAACCCCCATTCAGACATTGCAAACTCTAAAAACAGGCTAATTTGATCTGCTTTACAAAGATTATGGAAGATTGAGTTATAACTAAAATACCAATGATGATCGCCCAGTTTCCATTCATTTTCCCTTTGACTGAAGGATTTTAAGGCTGAATCAATCGCTAATGGCTGTTTTCATGATTCATTAAATAAGATCAGTTAAATATTTGAAAATCACTTTATATAACAATGAACTAAGTAAACAATGTTGCTGCCTCCTGGAATTATTATGTTAGTTAATTTAATGAATAATTTTTTTTCAGAAATTTAAAGAATTTAATTATTTTACTTCAAAATTTTCGAAAATGTATGTTTTCGTGAAAACAATGCGTTTATGCTGTCTTTGATAAAATAAATAGCATAACCCTGAAAGTTATTGATGTAATAGCCTGAAAACTTCTTATTCATTGAAGAAAAATTGAAAAATTATTCATTGTTGTGAGATGATACCCCTAATTTTTTTTCTTGGGAGGTGGATTACATGATCTTTTAACCGCTTCCCTTACCATTTTTTTTTTTTTTTTAAGAATTGCAAAAAATCATCAAATTTTTTGCCATCACATCATTGCATTTCATCATATTTCGCATCACAAAACTTGAAAAACTGCCAATCAAATATATATATAATTTATTATATTATATAAGAATATTTTCCTTCTTTTTAAGCTTCAGGTTAAGTAAAAATATGATAAAACAAATCGTAGTTACAAATTATGTCACGCCCGAGTTTTCTTGGGATAATAATTAATTGTAACAAATAAAAACCCGATTCCCTTACCAATTTTTTTGAAAAAGAATTGCAAAAAATCATCACATTTTTTGCCATCACATCATTGCATTTCATCATTATATTTTGCATCACAAAACTTGAAAAACTGCCAATCAAATAAATATATATATAATTTTATATTATATAAGAATATTTTCCTTCTTTTTAAGCTTCAGGTTAAGTAAAACTATGATAAAACAAATCGTAGTTACAAATTATGTCATGCCCGAGTTTTCTTGGGATAATAATTAATTGTAACAAATAAGAACCCGAGATAACTCGGGATATTCAGGGAAGCAGTTAACAAATCTTAATTACTGTGCTACAATGTATTTTTTGTAGATTTTTTTTTCTTTAGTTTTTCATGTTTATGTCTTCCATGCCTTGCTTCCCCACTTGGATCTGCGAATAATTCTTTTCTGTGAACATTTTTAATATCAGTTAGCTGCTTCGAAATTCAATGTGTTACAATTACATTGCATGAAACCATCTGATTATTCTGGCACAAAAAAAATCTAATTTTATTGTACATTTAGAAAAGGTTTATACTATAAATTTTATAAAATGATAAATCACATGTATAATGTAGGTTAAAAGTTTTTTCAATAAAAGTGTATGTTTTCGATAATATTTGTGAAAACATTTTTTTTTCCCCTTCAAGATTTGATTTTTAATTTTGAAGCTAGTGGGCCAAAAATGATGTCATTTTGATAAACTTATACAAGAATTATAAGAATAGTTTGTTATAATTTAAAATAAATGTTTAAAAAATGTCATTTTTACTCATTAAAACTATTTTATTTTCGGTATTTTTTTATAAAAAGTTTTAGCTGAAATAGTTGATAATCTGTATTTTTTTCTTTAAATTTATTTTCTATGATTGATATATATAGGCAACTGCATAAAACACTTGGCTAGCAATTTTGTATTCAAATTTATGAAACCATTAAGCAATACATTGTGAATATTGTGTATTTTTAGCACTTGCTGTTAGATTTTAATAGGATAAAATCTTTTTTCTTTCCAAATGAGGCATTAAAAATTACTGTGGGTGTGAGTGTTACAGAAGGTTGTGTCATATATAAAAATATACGGTGTGTCCTTTAAAATTTCCTGGATCCTTATAATTTTTCTAGACCCCTTGGATTCAAGTATGCATGAACCCTGAAAAAATTACAATGTAATGATTCTTAATGTGTCAACAAATGATTTTTTGTTTTTAAAATAAAATGATTTGTATAGTTTAAATATGTTTTTATTTTATTAATGATTCTTAATGTGTCGACATATGATTTTTTTTTTTTTTTAATAACCTGATTTGTGTAGTTTAAATGTTTTTATTTCATTGGAATTTTTTTTTTTTTTTTAACTAACTTTTCAAATTTAAAAAGCTTTTTTTTTTTTTTTTTTTTTTTTCAATTCTAATGTGAAAATAACATGAATAAAAATATACTCTGTATGTTTTCTCTATTCCTTCCTCTTATCCACAACAATGGAATCATTTAGTTACCATCATTGCAGAAATTTCATTAAAACTTTAATAATAATAATATTTTGGAAACTTATTGAAATTTAAAAATTTTGAAAGTTAATTTGACATTGTCATATCCATTTGAATAAGCGACATTAGTACAATCTTAAACTGCCAATTCTTGGTGGAGTAGCTGTGAAATAAATACACAGTTTAATATAATAGATTCTTTTAAAGGAATTGGTTTCTTCTGGAATTGTCTTTTTTTTTTAACCTCTGCACTGTATATGAATATTATGTGTGTGTATACAACCATTATAAACCTATGCAAATTATCATCAACAATTGTGAATATAAAAATTATAAATGAATTTTTATGCAAATTAAAAATGATGTATTAACCTTTATACATTTTTTTGAAATAGATCATCATAACAAGTGAGACAAAGAATTGAAAATATGGAAATATTTGTGTAACCAAGGCAAAATCCTCAGGCCCAAATTACCCTGAGTTCCACAAATAACATGTATGGTTTCATCCTTGCATAAGCTATATACACACACAATTTTCTGCTTAGATCCATGTGACTAAATTTTAGGATTATTCAAGAGTTTATGGTTGTATTTTCAATTTTGCGTTTATTACTCCTAAATTCTAAAGTAAAATATAAAACATAGCAGAAGTTTATAAAAATAAGCTTAATTTCACATTCTTGTCCCTAGAAATTTTTGTTTGCACTTGTTTTTATAGTTTGTGACATCATGTAAAAAAAAAAAAAAAGAAAGAAACTCAGAAGTGTTTAAACTTTTTGTATTAGATAAAAAAATTTATATCAAATTTGTTTTTTTTTTTCTTATGTCAAAGTTATTTGTTTTAATGTGATAATACTGTTTAATTTATTTAATGAATATTTGGTCTGCATGTAATGAATTTAAAGGATGATGCTCATTTATAATGATTGAAAAAAAAATGGATTTTATTTTTTTTATTAATGTTATTGATATTGTAGTAAAATTTATAACAAATTTCTATTTCATTACTGTATTTACTTGTGTATTTTGCACACTTTTTTTGCCATTTCTTCAGTCCTAAAACTAGAGAATGCAAAAAATACACAAGTTTTTATTATAACATTAATTTTTCTTCAATAAAAACAGAAATGATCCTCTATAATATGAGTATAACAGTTTAATAAATGAATAATTAAGATTAAACAAAATCTATAAAAGTTTCAATAAACTGAAACAATGTAATTTTTTTTTTCTTTTTAGTTTTCTACATTATTGTAGAATAAAATATGGATAAAAACCCTTTTGTACTCTGAAACATGAAAACACTTTATCATCTTCTATGTGGTGCATTTCCCTTATTTTCAACAACAAAACTAACGTAGAATTGTGTTTCTTAGTGGATATTACTCTTTACACTAATATCAAACAAGTTTTTCATTCACTCTGAATTTTCCTCCATCTGTTGTTTTACTGTCTTATTAACAAAACACTACTCTACCATGAATAAGATATTTTGAATGTACACAAATCAACATTTACATATCACATTATTGACGATATTGTTTTATCAATTACAGTACCATCTGCACATACTGCAGCTGAAAAAAAGAGATTGTGAGGAAAAATAAATAAAACAAATAATTTTTTTCTAAATAACCAAACTCAAATATATAGAAAAATAACTATGAGAAGACATGTAGTTTTATTATCTCATAATCTTGATGCAAAAATTATGAAAATTTTTGTTTGTTTTTTTACCCAAATTTTCTTTCAAAACTACAGGGTGTGTAAAATATGCAAGTAAATACAGTATATTTTGCATTAAATAAAACTTCTGTTTAATAAACTCGCTTTCTTTTATTAACTGAATTTTCTATATTTTGCTGTCTATTAGTAGAAATTGCTAAAGGTGAATTTTCTACTATGTTATGCATTTTCTAACTGGGTTAAATTTTAGCATACTATATAGAAAATATATAATTCTAAAGATCATAATTAGGGCTGCACAAAAGGATTAAAGTACCTCTCTGCAGGGCCGTGCGAAGAAAAAACTGCGCCCGGGGCAAAGTTTCAATTTGACGCCCCCCTCCCCCCAAATTACTTTTTCTTTGTAACAAGTGCCACAAAATTGATAAAGTACAGAAACAGAAATAAAGTCTATTGAATACATTTTTTGCATTTATTTTGGAACTTTAAAACGTGTAATTTTACAGAAATTCCAAGCGACTAAATAACATAAGAGAAAATTGCAGGTAATTGTTAGAGAGATTGGACAGATTTTTCTCAACTTTTCTCTCTTTTTTTCTAGCCATTTTCAACTGTTTTTAGTATTTTGGTTGGGGAAAATTGGCAAGGTAAAAATCGCTCTAACAACCAGGTTAGGAACAAGTGGTCTGCAGAGAGAAATTTTTTTTTTCCAAAAATGATCGATAGCAAAAAAAGACGTTGGTAGTATACATTTGGCGCCCCCTGAATTTCCGCACCCGTGGCGACCGCCCCCTTCGTCCGTCCCCCCCCCCCCCCCCTTTTCGCACTGGGCTGCCTCTCTGACTATGGAAGTAATTACTAAAGCCTAGTTTTCAAATGGGCTATGCATTTTCTAAATTGTTTACTTGAACATATTCTGTAAGTGTTGGAAAGTGTTTGTAATCTATGCTTGACTCGTGATTTTTTTTTTCTTTTTAAGTGGGTTAAAATTTTATATGTTCTTGGAATGGTTTCAGAATATAAACTTTCCACTAGGCAATTATAAAACTAAATTTTAAATGTTAATTTTTCAAATCACTTTTTTGTCACTCAGTGACCAAGATATCTGAAGTAAGAGTATCAAATATTGATTATTAAATATTTTTCTGCACATGTGAAAGAAAAGCAAATGAAAAATTGAATTTTTAAAGGTTTTTTGGTACTTTTAATTTAGCCAGGTGTGAATCTCATTAATACTATTTTGTTCTTCCCCAATAGTAGCTTTTGTTTTTCACTTGTGTAAATTAGAAACAATGATTTGATGTTTAAATTAAATGTTTTGGTTTATGATATTTATTATTATTATTTTGTTTTTTAAAAGAAATGAGCAAAAGATGTGTATTTAAGTGAATGTAATATATGTATTTTAAATGAAATGAATGCAATATAAATGATTTCAATGGGAACAATTTTCAGTGATTTATCACCTGCGTCCATCTAACATAAAAGCTCCATTTTTTTTAATTTGGTGTTAGTATGAAGCAAAAAAAGAACAATTTAGTCTTTGAAGATATGAATTTTCAGCCTGAACATGCTCATTTTGTAAAAAGTCCTGTTAATTATTTTTTAATTTAAATTCATTTAAAAATTTATTACTTTTACATGAATGTGTTTTATTGTTATTTTGTTTTCATATGGTTCAGATCAAAACAGCAGCATTCTTATATTTTAACGCCATATTTATGGTATTGATTATGTACCTATTTCTGCTGAAATTTGTCATTTTGACAAGTACATTAAAATGCATATTTTTGTTTTTAAAAAAATTAGTCCATTTATAAATTAGCAAAATTAAAAGGACAGCATAGAAAAGGAACTAAGATATATTTTTGCATCATAATATCATAAAAAATTAATGCATATTTCAGAAAGGTAATATTTTTCCTTGCAGAATTTTTAAGCATAAAATTAGAAATCTACCGAATTGACAGGTTCTGTAAATTTAGTGTTAAAGTCCTCCTGCACAATGATGCACCATATTTTTATGAATATTTTTTCCATAGAAATTGTTTTAGCCTTTTTTAAAAATGATTCTTAAAATTATACAATGTTTTGTTCATACCGATATTAACAAAAAAAAAAAAAAAAAAAAAAAAAAAAAAAAAAAAAAAAGGGGGAGGATTATTGCAGTTTTCCATTTATTATCACCCTTTAAACTGTTTTGTATAAAATGTATTATTTGTATTATCTTTTTAGGTTAGGCATGTTTTTTTAAAAAATGTACTTATACTCAAATAACTCAAAAAAATTAATTCATAACTGTATATAAAATGTGTTGTTTATCAATGAAAATTTTGGTCTTATATGTTTTTCCTCTGGAAAAAAAAAGTAGTGCAATATTTATCTAAGAAATAATTTATTATTCATTTTTATGTATTTATAAATTAAAGTAATACTCATTTTTAAAAACATTTTTATGAAAAATATCATGGGGTATAAATTTAGGCTCAGTGTTGTTCTATTTAAGGGCATAAATTTATAGCTTCATTGAAAAGTTTAAAGATAATGCGATTGGAATATTTTAAATGTAAATAAGTCTGTATTTAATAGGATTTTATGCATGAGGGAAAAAAAAAAGAAATTGAACATTTTTTTTTCTCCTATGCTGAGAAGGACATATTTCTGAAATAATCCTTTGTCTTATTTAGAACCTGTTATCATAAAATCTAAACTAAATTTCTATTTTTTGCAATAAAAATTAGCCATCTACTAATTTGCAGACATTCTAATCTAATTGGAATAATTGTATTTCTATTAAAATATATAAATATGGTTGTGCATAATTGCCTCCTAACTCGTGATTCTATTCTAAGTTTAGAAAATCATATTTCCCTAGTTGTTTATAACTGGCTGCCAATATTTAATAAACTGTAATGTAGTAGTCGATCGTATGTCTCAAGGTCTGCAATTCATCTCCACATTTTTTTCTGAAAATTGTTTTCTTGCAATCTCATAGTATACTGGCTCTATTGAAAGTTGATCGACCATTGATGCAGTCACCCTATCCAAATTTTATGACAATTGCCTTATTCCTGTGAAAGTTAGAATACAGAGAGACATGTTATTCTTGGATTTAAACAGAATTCACGGAGGCTCATCATGAAGACTAGTCCTTTTCAAAAATGCTAAAAGTTAATAAAAGAGAGAAAGCTTCATTTTTCATTTGTTGTTGAAATGAATAGTGAAGGATTAAATTTAGTAAACTTAATATACATTTAGAAAAGAATGTCAAACAAAATTTACAGGACAAACTCTTTTAAATTAATACTTTAATCCATTATGAGTACAGACCTTTTTTTATATTCTTTGAAATATTTTAATACTAAATTACCTTTTGCTTTACATAAATACACTTTACTAAATTAAAAATACAAACTTTAAATTATTATTGTGAACAATCTTTTTTTTTTCTCCTAGAATATATCATCTTAGGAATTAAAATTATTTTGTTATGTATATATAACAATATTAGTTTTTTTTTTTTTTTAACCATATCTCCTTATAAATAAATCTCTATTTAAAAGACAGACCATCTGGTCAAACGGTTTTCCTTATTGAAAGGTTTTACTGCATTTTTTTTTTCAGACTTTATGTACTTTTTTAGTGTTATATCTGAAACTATGGTATGTTAACCTGCACTACATCGAGCTTCTACTGTTTCATCAGAATCAGTAAAACTCATGAATATCAGGACTTAATTTCTAACAAAACAAGTACCGGAGTCCTAGCCTTTTGCAATATACTAATCACTGTAGTGTATCCTCCCCCCACTATCCGTTACATTCAAATATTTCATACATTTTTTTGCCAAAAACTAAAGGAATTTTCCTTCATCAAAAACACATTTTAACATATTTTAAATATATTCCATAGATGCCAACAACTCCGGAATTTCCGGAGTTTCTCCGGAAATGCGTAGTAAAATACGGAAGTACGGAAATAAAGCTGAAAATACGGAAATCAGCATCAACAACCTAAAAAAAATTATCGAATATCAGTTTCTCTGCAAGTCGCGAAATTCCCAATCCGATTCTCTAATTGTAAACAATGCATGCTTTCCTCACAGACTTCTAATATCCTCTGTCTCTTGTAAAGATCTCCGACTTGTCCTCAATACGTAAACAACGATTAACGAATCAGAGCGCACTTCTTTCTAGCATCGATGTTAAACCGCAACTCTATCCTTAAAACGCAAGCGCTTATCAGCAAATGAGAGCGGAGTAGAAAGTAGCGGCGATGACGTAAAATAACTGACCCCGCCCTTCACAGTATGCTTGTTTGTTCTTTTCCCCGTGGTCTGAATATTCAAAAAGATATTTCTTTCTCCCATGGTAATCGATTTTAAAACTGTAACTTTAACTACAAATATTTTTCTCCGCGTTGTTCTGTTTTGTGCAGATTGCGTGCTTTTCTTTACCGTGTGCGATAATATGTGATTTTTTTTTTTAAGTTTGCGTTTCTGTTTTTTCGTTGTTATTCTGATGGATACTAAACCTGATGTTACAGAACAAAAAAGATCGTCGAAAAGCCATTAGAAATCAAAAATTTCTACCGAAGTATTCGCTCAAATGGCCATGTTTAAAAAGTGGTGAATTAGAGAGTTCGGCACTCTGTACTGTGTGCAACTCTGAATTTAATATTGCCCATGGTGGCGTAGATGACTGTCGGAGGCATGTAAATGGCCCTATACATCAAAAAAAAGTATCGGCTACAAAAAAAGTGAAAACAGTTGAAAAATATTTTCAAAATCAAGATACTTCGAATATTACAAAGGCAGAAGCTCTTTTTACCAAATTCTTGATATCGCATAACATCCCGCTCGCCGCTGCGGATCATGCTGGACCTCTTTTTAAGAATATGTTTCCAGACTCCAAAATTGCATCAAACTATAGTGCAGGAAGGACTAAGACAACTGGTTGATGGCTGCTGAAACATCAAAATTGCTGTCATCTTGTCTTAAAGATTCCCCCTTTTCATTATCAACCGATGGCAGCAATGATGGAGGGTCTGAAACTTTGTTTCCTATCGTAATACGGTACTTTGATGAAAGTATAGGAGAAGTACTGTCAACTGTACTGTGTATTGCAAGCAATACCAATACATCCACAGGCAGTAATATATTTTCATTAGTTGAAGATAAAAGTAAATTATGGAACCTTAATTTCAACTATGTTTGTATGAATAGGCAGAAATGTTGCTAAAGGTGTGGATTTTGTAGAATATTTGTAATTAACTATTAAATAAAGCATAGCTTAAAAAAATCGTATCACTCCTGAAATGACTCCTGAAATGCTTAAATTTTACTCCTGATGGACACCCAAAACTCCTGAAATTTAACCAATTTACTCCTGATGCAGGTTTTACAATGTTGGCGTCTATGTATATTCATGCATCATATAAAATCTAATGGAAAATTACATCTTTTTTTAATGGTAATGAGAATATAAATATATACACAAATTACTGCTTTAAGGAAAAATATTCCATTGAACTGACATATCACGGTGTCTTCCTTATCTTTCCTTTCACCCTTTTTTTTTTTCATTTTTAAATATAAAATTTGATAATGTTTTGATTTTAATTATAGCACACTGTGTAGTTTACAAATTAAGTTCATAGTTTAAAATCTCCCATCTACTTTCAACACTTGACACAGTTATAAAATTAATTATTGAAACCAATTTATTGAGTTCATTTTTCATTTCCTTTCCAGAAGATTCCTAAAAAACTCTAAAGCCCATTAAAATTGTTCTTTCATTTAAATGAAACTTTTTGCAAAGTTCCACAACTTCCAGCAAGCTTCAGTGTGCTGTATTTATTACCTCTGGTGGGTTCTGACTAATATTTAAGTTTTCATTAAAAAAAAAAAAAAAACAAAAAAAAAAAAAAAACAAGTACCATAGCTGAGCGGCTGCATAAATTAAGCATTAATGAATATCATATCACCGATCTCATAAAATAAATATAAATCGTTTCACAAATTTATGACTTTATGAATCCCATTAAAATGATTTTCTATGGTAATGTTGTGTCAATTACATTTGTTTGTACGTACAAGCTGCAATACAGCATCAAACTTGTCTGTAATTTAATATAAGTGAATTTACAGAAAGCTTATACTCATTGTAAATGGTTTTCTTTGTCATAACTTGTATATGTCTAGTCAAAAATATATTAATGATATTATGGAAATAAAGATTTTCTTAATTCTTCAGTGAGTCTTTTATTGTGATAACTTTTTATGTAATACATGAACAAATTTTAATCAAGCTTACTTACTTTTAATTATTTTCTTTTTACACCCTGTTATTTAATTTAACTTGGTTCATGTTTGCAAAGATGTAATTTTGTTATAGATTTTTTCACCCACTTCCTGACGTACCAGAGTTCTAGAAATTATATGCACTTGTGTGTTCTGTATGGCAATTGAGTTTTCCATGCAAAATGTGGCATGAGGAAGGATTAAGGATAAAAAATGTGAAAAATATAAGGAGATTAGTTTTTGAAACACATTTTTAAATGGTTCTACAGAAATTCTAGTGTTTTAGTAAATTTTAAAATATACAGAATTAACCAAAATTACAACACATTTTTAACTGGCAATTTAATATAAAATCATTTTGCTGCTACTATTTTTCCATACACTATGGAACTGTTTAGTCCTGAAACCAGTTAACCAGAATCACATTTCCAATCAACTGACCAGAACCAGGCAAAAAAAACACTGCACCTGGAGCAAAGTTTCAATTTGGTGCCCCCCCCCCCCCTTCTCTTTTTAACAGGTGTCACAAAATTGAAAAGATGCAGGAAACGAAATAAATTCTATTGCATATGTATTTTGTGTTTATTTTAGAACTTTAAAAGAAATGTATCATAATTTTTTAATTTGGGAAAAATATTCTTGATCTATGTATATATATACATACACACAGTACAAAGTCTAAAGTCCGGAATCCTCAGGACTTTACGAAGTCCGAACTTTGGGTCATGAAAAATATTGTTTTTCTAATAACAAGAAAAAGAAATTTCACTACTTAAAAAGGCAAAATATGACGTTCATATATTAAAAATTTTATAACAACTGTTAATACTAAATTAAACAATCCTTTTCATTAAATAAATCATAATGAAATAAAAAGTATAAACAAAAACCTTTATTTAAAGCTGTTCTCAAATCCAAAAAGACAACTTTATGACATAAGTTTTAATTTATTTTTGTTTGGAGATACACGAAACTAGTAGGTGTTGTTGTTCAGAAACTATGTAATCAAACAGTGTTTTCCGTTTTTTTTTTTTTTTTTTTTTTCAGACATAATATACCTTTCAGAAAATAGTGTCAAAGTGAGCATTTTGAACCGAATTCCCGCACAAAAGAAGAATAACCACTCAAGGAAGAGTGAAAAACTTTTTCACGTGATCAAAATCGCTTGTAACTCACTAGGTAATTTATTTATCAATAATTGGAAAACACAGTTCGATTCCAAATCTCTTCCATAGTCAGGACTTCTAATTTTATATATCTTTTCGTTAAAAAATGAACTTGTAAATGTGTCAAACATTTAACGCTTGTTGAGAAGAGCAGTTGAGAACAGCTTTAAGGGAACATACAATTTAAGAAGAAATTGTAACTTTCTTAACTATTGAACATTTTAGTTAATGTGGACTGCTTTATTAACTTAGGTATATCATTAAGAAATTTTTCTTTTATTCTGTACATAGGCATGAGTTAAGATTCAGTAATAAAGATTCTTTGCTGTAGACCTTTTTTTGTTTCAACAATTTTGTTTTTTCACTTCTTTCTTAAATACTGTCGCTGGAAAGTCTGAACTTTGGACAACTCCGAACTTTAGACTTTGTACTGTATTTTTTTTTTTTTTTTTTTTTTTTTTTTTTTACAAAAAAAAAAAAAAAAAGAATGAGGTTGGTACTATACATTTTCTCCCTCATTTGCATGGGCTTCCAACTGATTTCAGTTTTAAAAGAAAAAAACTGTCATTTTGACATATGTATCACTTGATACATTTCCACATGCATGGCATAACCAAGTGCTAGGATTTAAAATAGAAGCATTTAGCTATAAATTGTTTTGATTTTTATGCAGAATTATTATTTCCAATGGATTCCCATAAACTGCCCTTTTTCAAACTCTAACTAATCTTTGATCTTAATTGGATCTGATTAATTAGAAAATATAGTCAAATGGGAATACCTTTGATGCTCAACAAGTTGTCTAGAATTCTTACACCATTCTGTATAAATGGTTTTATACTGTAATAATAACATAACAGGTTGACAGCCTTGCAAAGCAAAGTATAACTGTGACAGATCAACTATTGATTAACCACTTGAATGTTTGCCCCGAGATGTCAGGGGTAAATGCACTGTTTCCCTATACCCGTTGCCGGTGAAGTGGTCAAAGAACAGCAACATTTGAAAAAAAAAAAGCTAGTATTGAAATATTCTTTTTTGTCATTTTTTTACTGAAGCAGTTTCACAAGAAATAAAGATAAAATATAAAGGATTATGCAATTTTGCAAAAAAAAAAAAAATCTCATATAAAACAGCTACAAATTCATCATTCAGAAAGAATGAAAAAAATAATAATGGTTATGCAATCTGAAAATACAAGTTTTTTTTTATATTATTATTAACCTTAGTAATTGATTTTTCAGAAAAACAAAACAATCAATATATAGCTAAATTTACAATACTCCCAAAAATATGTAAAAAAAACTTTAATTCATTCAAAATTTAAAATAAAACACATCAAAGAGCAGTTTGGAGGCATGGGCGTACACAGGAGAGGGTCATGCCCTGCCTTTCTAAATCTTGAAAAAAAAAAAAAAAAATTCTGGCCAATTTTCAACATTTGTCCCTTCCTTAATAAGAATTCTGCGTATGTCCATGTTGGGAGTGAAGGGCTTTTTATTATATCGACAACTAAAGAGGCTTTGAATCCCACTCACTATCTGCAGCAGACAATTTTTTAAAATAGTTTTGGCAGTAGATAACTATCAGGCATGAGATTCTTCCGCGGATCCACGATTTTCTGCTTTTTTGGCATTTTCCGCGTTTTTCAGATTTTTTGCCGTTTCTCGCAGGGGTCATTTGTTATGAAATTTAAAAAAAAATTGGTCATCAATCCGAAAATACGGACATAAAATCGCGAAAAAAAACTCAAATTTCGTCAAAAGATCGCATAATAAACGTGAACTCTGTCAAAGGATTGTGTGAAAAAATACCAATTTTGTCCGAAAAAACGTGTGTATTTTGTCAAAAAATCACGTATTTCGTCAAAATATCGCATAAAAAAAAGCACGTATTTCGTCAAAAGATTGCGGGAAAACGCAGATATCGTTCAAAGGATAGTGGGGAAAACGCAAATTCTGTCAAAGAATCGCCATAAAATGGCGAATTTCGTCAAACAATAGCGAGAGAAACACGAATTTCTTCAAAAGATCATGTAATAAACGTGAACTCTGTCAAAGGATTGTCGGAAAAAATACCAATTTTGTCCAAAGACCGCGAAAAAACGCTCGTATTTCGTCAAAATATCGCGAATAAGCGCGTATTTTGTCAAAATATTGCGTAATAAGCATGTATTTTGTCAAAATATTGCGTAATAAGCACGTATTTCGTCAAAATATCGCGTAAAAAGAGCTTATTTCGTCAAAAGATCATGGAAAAAACGCAGATTTCGTTCAAAGGATAGTGGGAAAACTAAAATTCTGTCAAAGAATCGCCGTAAAATGGCGAATTTCGTCAAAAGATCGCAGGAGAAATGCGAATTTCGTCAAAAGATCGCGGAAAATTTGCTGCAATATTAATGTTTTCACCAGATTTTTTTTTTTTTGCAGCTGAGTAACAAGTTAAACATTAGCTTGCCATGTTTATTAACTCATGTTTTGAGTAAAAGCATGTTAAAATTTTAATTGGACAACTACCTAAGATTGCTGTGTAAAACATTGCACCAGACTTATGAATTTGAAATAGAAACTTTCAGTTTAGAATTACTTATAGTATTTCCATAAATTACTGCCCCCCCCCCCTTCTTAATAAAGCAGCATTTAAACAAAAATATTAAAAGTTTTATTGTGAATAAAATAACCTTATTTAAAATAGCATGCACTTAAACGTGCGCTATTTTAAATAATTTCTCATTTTCCCGTTTCACGCACTTTTCCTCTTTTTTTACCTTTTTGCAATCTCATGCCTGAACTATAAATTGATCATTTATCTAGAAATAAAGATAAAATATAAAGGATATGCAATTTTAAAAAATCACATATAAAACAACTGCAAGAGGTCGGAAGTAGCGACACTACAGTAGACGTCACTTTTTATGGTAGTTTGCAATATAGAGAGTAGCACAATACAAAACAAGTTGGAAATTGCACGTCAAACATGGCAAATAATGTGCGCTCGTACTATAACTAGTTTTATAAATATTTTTTGCACAATACAGTATAGAATCCATTATCTGGAGTTCCAAAATCCAAAGGAAAAAAAAATTTTAATTTTTACAAAAACTTTGCAATTTTTGAAATCTTTCGAAAATTTTACAGTTTCCTAATATTTTTTCAGTTCATTGTGTTTCAATGTGTAGCCACTAAAATATGTTACATCAGTGACGGAGGAACATGGAGCCCCACCTCCCTTCAAAATTAGAAAAAGATAATATTTCTCTCAAATTTTAGTTTAAAATTAATTTATATTATGATTGATTTTTTTTTTAAATCGTCAGATATTTCATCTCCTTCCCTTTACTCCAAAAAAAAAAAAAAAAAAAAAAAATATGGCTATGCTATTGTGTTACTTGAATACACATTTAATAGGAGAGTTCTATTTATTTGCTTGTGCCCTCTCTCCCTTCTTACACATTCCAGAATTTGTTATGTAAATTATGTAGTTTAAAAAAATGTTGTAGAAATTGTAGATTAAATAATATTAGATTGGCAATTTATTTTGTTATTTATTCATTGTTACCATTGATTAGGGCAAGGATTTCAGTTTAATTTTTTTAAAAATGCAAAAGGTAAGTTTTTGTCCATATTTTACATGTGATTGTTTCAAATTTGTTATTTTCATGTTTTTGAAAAATACCAGCGGAATTCTGAATTTCAAGGTGGGAGGAGGTTCCAAACTTATTTAAGAAATAAGATTTATTATAAATATCAATCAAAATATTTTATGTAAATTATGTAGCTGTAAAGAAAAACAAAAGATAGAGCTTGTAGATAAAATAATATTAGTTACCAATTTTATTTTCTTATTTATTCATTCTTACCATTGAATAGTGCAGGAATTTTTTTTTTAAATAATTTGAAAAAAGGCAAAAGATAAGTTTTATTCATATTCTACATGGTATTGTTAAATTTTTTTGTTTTATGTTTTTGAAAAATTCCAGATTTTGAGGGGGGGGGGGGGGGGGGGTGCGGGATTCCAAATTTTGAGGGGACCCGAAATCCGGAAAATTCCAAAATCCAGAAAGCTTTGAGTCCCGAGGATTCCGGATAATAGGTCCTGTACTGTATATTGTATTGAATGTATATTTTAGTGCACTTCATAAGTAAATATCAATTTCATTCTGTTCGAAAGGCTATCATTATCTGCTATCAATTTCATTCTGTTTCATTCACATCATTAAAATGCCCTTGAAATAATTTTTTGTCATTGGCCGTAATGTAATGGAAAACTTTTGACTATCCCTGTAATTAAACTATTCATCCGATTTTCATAAAATTTGAAACGACTCAACAAAATTTTGCAAAAATTATATATTTAAAATTTTGGACAATTTGATTGGGTAGTTTTTGCTCTGTCATATGTGGAAGGACGGACGGACAGACAGACCAAACGACTATAGGTGCTATGTATTTATATAATTACGAATGCACCTAAAAATGAGTAGTTTGTTCCGAGAACTGACTTTACTTCAGGTGTGTCGTTCTCTAAATCATGTGGCTGTAACTTGCTTCTTTTGAGCAAAATTTGTTCTGCTCCATAATTTGCGAAACTCAGCAGCAAATCTGAGCTGCAATGTATAACAATGCATCGCTTGAAGTCATAGATTTTTCCCACTTGCACTTGTTGCTAAAATCAATTATTAACCCATCAAAAGAATTCATTTTCTTCCTGGCAACATTTATTTATTCATTATTAGTTATTCATGTTTTAATGCCAAGTTTCTTATTTGAATTGCTTTATTTATAGATAAACAGTCGGCTCTCGTTAATTCGAACTCCTTGGGACCACAAGAAATGTTCGAATTATCCAGAGTTCGAATTATGGAAAATATGAGACATGTTTAAAGGGGTACTATTACAAAGGAATTAATGTTATAGTATTTTTTTTAATTTTGGATGTTATCGTTAGAATGACTTAATATTAAATTAAAAGATATAAATACTTAAAATAATTAATAATTTTAAAATAATATAAATAAAACATAAAAATTAATAATACACTATAGAACAACGGCATTTAAAATTATATTTTAATTGAATTATAATTTTCTTACCTGAAATTAGATGAACATTTAAGAAATTATTTACACTTATTTATCATCTCTATGAAAAAAATTATCAATTGTTGTTTGCTTAGTCCTATTCATTTTTGACTTTTTAGCCAGTTTTTCTATTTGTAACAAACAGTTAAGTTCTTTGTCTGATGACGGCTGCAAAAGGATAAATGTACGCAAACACTCAATTGATTGTGCAATTGACTTTTCTGTGGGTAAGGAAAGCACTTGACCCATAGTAGCAGAATCACCAGAATCCGATTCCATCTCCTCATTGCATTTTTCGTGAATTGTTTCAACAATTTCTTCCACAGTTAAGGGTCCAGATACTTCTAAACTATTGTCAGCTGCTACATACTCTGCGAACGTAATATCGCATTGGAACTTTTCAGAAAAGTTTGAAAATTCTATTTCTTCAAAAGGTCTGTCGTTTTCGTCATTTGCATTGTAACTACTCTTTTTAGATGGATGGATAAATCCGGCATGTCAAAAGCATTTTTCTATTGTTTCAGGTTGTACGGCGTCCCACGCCGCATATAAATCGTTGATGGCCGTGAGTAATGTTATGTCGTAGCTTTCTTTAAGGTCAATCGAAAATAAAATTTGTTCTAGAATCCTTTTACGATAATGAGTTTTTAAATTTTGAATTATTCCTTGGTCCATCGGTTGCAGTTGTGTTGTAGTATTAGGGGGTAAATATTCAATCTTTATAGAGCTCAGTGTTGGTAGTTTACAATGACTCTGCACATTATCTAGCAGCAATAGAATTTTTCTGTTTTCACGAGAAAATTTTTTATCCAGTTCTTTTAACCAACTGATGCAGATCTCACGCGTCATCCAGGCTTTGGCATTTGCCACATAATCAACAGGCAGTGTTTTAACTCCTTTGAAGCAACGTGGATTAGTTGATTTACCAATAACTAACAATTTTAACTTCTCACTTCCATCCATATTGGCACCTACCATCACAGTTATCCTGTCTTTTCTAAGTTTATCACTTGTGCACGTTTCACCTTTAAATGTTAAAGTCTTATTAGGAAGAAGTTTATAAAACAACCCTGTTTCATCGGCATTAAACACGTCTTTCATTGCATAAGTAGAAATAAGTTCGGGTAGCTTTTCGCAGAATTCATTGCAAGCAGCGAGGTCTATAGCACCACTTTCACCGCACACAGTTTTGTGTACGATGTTATTTCGCTGCTTAAAACGTGTCAGCCATCCTTCGCTGCAATTGAAATTTTTAATACCCATGAGTAGTGCAAGTTCTTTCGCTTTAGCTGCCAATATAGGTCCACTCAAAGGTACATTTCTTGCCGATGCATCTTTTGTCCATAACAGTAAAGCTTCCTCTAAATCCTCATGGGCTGCTGTTCTCATACGTTTTCGTCCTTTAGCAAATCTTTACTTTTCCCATGATTTCAGGATGAATTCTTTATTTTTCAAGTAAGTAGACAGCGTATTCTTTTTTATTCCATATTCTGCAGCAATTTCTGTCTTAGATTGGCCACATCCTACCTTTTTAATAATTTCCACTTTGGCTTCTAGAGTTAACGATTTATAACTTCCACGTGGAGCCATATTTTAAAGAAACAAGACCTTTTACTTTCTCAAAAAACAATTTAGCAGTAAGTAAAACCATTGACTGAAAAATTCGATCCACAGAGTGAAAGTAGAATGTAGTGATAAAACAGGTTTCCCCTATCTTTAACAGATGTCCACTCAGTGAATTTCTTGGAATGTCACTGGGTCAAATGCTACAGAAGGGATTAGGAAAAGCACAATGGAAGAAGGGGCGGATGTGTCATTGATGGACAGACAGGGCGCACTAAGAAAGCGGATTTCAAATGCATGGAATTATTATACTAGTTCAGAACAATTCTGACAAAAATGAAAGAAAGTTATTTCAAGGATCTTAAGTCCATGAGAAAGTAAGCAAAAATGAAAAAATGGAATTCTCATTAGTTCGAATTAAGCGAAGTCAAGAGAAAATGAGTTCGAATAAAGGAAAAGTTTTAACGTTATTCTGCCATTGAAAATTTCGGGACTTCATGTTTAGTTCGAATTAAGCGAAGATTCGATTTATCCGATTTCGAATTAACGAGAGCCGACTGTATTTGTTTGCATTTAGGGTTGCTAGTTTTTCTATAATTTTCTAGATAATAAAATTAGACAACTCAAGATAATTAACTTTCAACAGAAATCAATACAAGTAACATATTAAAAGTGAATTGGATAGTTAAGGTCAAAAGAACTTTCTAAAACACCATAAAATTTAGATATGTGCAAGACCTTTCAAAAGAACTTACTATTCCTTCATCAGGTGCAAAAAACATGTGCTTCTATTTTGAAAGCAGGAGCAACTTTCAAAGTAGAAGCACATATTTTTTGCATCTGATGAAGGAAGACTAAGTTCTTTTGAAAAACCTTTCGCATTTCTAAATTTCATGGTGTTTGAAGTTCTTTTGGCCTGACCATATCACACCAGCTTTTTTCATCATTAATTGGAGAGCTAAGTAAACAAATCTATTGGAAGACACATGTGAACAGTAATTTTATATCCCAATTCAATAATAACTGTAAAAATAGTAAATATAATTTATACAGTGGTATGATTCTGCATAAATGTTATATACAAGAGCAGCTCCTCATATAGATCATTCATATATATATATACCTGTTTTTGTTTTACAAAGAAATTGTAATAACACAATAACTCTTAAAACACTTAATCTGCAAGGTCTAAAATAATCTGCAACACTGCTGCTCAGTTTCTGCTACGGGGATTGGCATATTTTTACATTTTGAGGAGCTTTGAATTCATTTACAACAATTACATATGCGTGTACATTAAAATTTCCTCATGTTTTCAGATCCCCTAAACCCACTTTGTAAAACTAAGATCTAAGTTTTTATTTATTGCTATATTACTATTCATTTGTACCCACAATATTTGGGAATGTCAAGTGGATTCGCACCAAATTTTTTAAGTAACTACATTTAAGTATTTACTGTATTATGAATTTCTCATTTTTTTAAGAAATTTGTAATATGTATATAAACTAACATTTTGGAAACAAACACAGAACATTTTCTTGTATATTATCTTAATTTTTAATGACCTCAGTTATATTGCACTTATTTAGTTGTATCCTGTCATACACAATATAACGAGGGGTCAGTGTATTATTTAATCTGTGTCTTCAGTTTTGAGTGTAAATTGAATCCTTCTGAAATTTTCTCAAGAAAATCTGAAAGTAGCCAAGAAGTGACTACTTTTGAAAAGTAGTTTGTAGTCACTACTTTTTATAACTAGTAGTTGTAGTTAACTACATTTTTGATAAAGCAGTTGTAATTTGAAAAATAAAGTTTTTCCGACAGCTGCAAATTCATCATTCAGAAAGAAAAAATAATGGTTATTCAATCTAAAAATACAATTTTTTTTTATTAACCATAGTAATTGATTTTTCAGAGAAGAAAACAATCAACATATAGCTAATTTTACAATACTCCCAAAATATTTATAAAAAAATTAATTCATTCAAAATTTAGAGGCTTTGAGTCCATTCATTGCTATCTGCAGCAGATGAAAACTGTTACAAAAAAATTTATTTCTTTAAACAAAACTTTACAGAAAAGTTATGTTAAGAAGAATTTGTTTCTTATTTAAAAATAAATTGTATAAATTTGGAATAAAAATATTTTAATTTAGATATTAAACACTTTTTTTTTTTAATTTGACAACACTAAATTGTATTTTATATAATAATTGAACAAGTTTTAAGGCTATTTAATACTTTAAGTAACCTAGCTGTCTTTTCTTATTTTTGATTGTATTTTGAGTTCTGTTATGAAAAACCACAGCACATATCCTGCTAGAATCTTTTTTTTTTTTTTCTTGGAACCATGTAAAATCTTTTTTTTCTCTATGCAAGATTGATACTATAATGAAATTTGATAGAATTCAAAATCTTTTAAAATGAAATAAGAGATCCAGATTTTCTATATTTTATTAGCTGAGATATCAGTTTAAAAATTTTATTGAACACAACACTAATGAACGAGCTGTGATTGTACTGAGTTTGCTAGCATCATGATCATTTTATGCAGATGAGAGGAAAATGTCCATTTTTCCTAGAGTTTGAAATAGTGATTGTTTGGTGTCGAAGGAAATTAAAAAATATCACCTGTCAATAGCTGGTACCTTTTTGGTACTTTTCTTTATAAAAAGATATAAATATTTATTATTAAAAAAATTTTCTGAAGGGTGTTTTTTTTTTTCAAATTTTTCGTTCTTGTACATTTTAAAATTTAAATCGCTGGGGCTTGATTAAAGTTATTAAAAACAAAAATGTCCATGGATAGTCAGTATCTTCTTATTCTGGATAATATTTTTCATGTAGAAAAATATGAGTATTTACTATTTAAAAATATATTTTTCAGAAGGATGTTTTATTATTTTTTGCTATTTTCAAATTGCAATCCATGCAGTTGAATGGAAATACAAAAGAACAGAGAATACCCAGCGATAGAAGGTACCTTTCTGCTCTCAGTGGTATGTCATTTAAAAAAATATGAATATTTACTATTTCAAAAAAAAATATTTTCTGAAGGTCATTTTCATATCCCTCCACCCCCTTTTTTTTGTGTGCACTTTAATCTCTTCGCTACTGAGTATTAATGCAGTTTTATTAATTATTACTGAATTTCTTCTTCTCACATTTGACTTCAGAGCAAGATTTTTATTTTATTTGCATTAGTTCGAATTTTAACCTCGAAACATATCATTCTGATATCGAAATTATGTTCGAGTACCATTAATAAAATAGGACAAAACGAAGGTCCCCATCTGGGGACCCAGGGAGCAAAGAGGTTAAAACTGTCATTCACGTTGGCCAAATAAAAATACAAGATGAGAAAAAAAAAGAACTCGTGAATAGATGGTACTTTTTATTAAAAAATTGAGAATATTTATTGTTTAAAAAAAAAAATAAATCTAAAGATCATTTTCATATTTTGTTTTTCACCGAATGCTAAGCAAATGGTTAATCACTAGATAATGTGAGGCCTTTTTTTTTTATGTTTGTCTTTCAGAGAACTATTTCTCTCAGTAACATCCCCCACCCCCACCCCCACCCTTCCTATTTTAATGGTAGGAGATAATTATTTGTTTTGCCATGAGACTTTTTTTTTTTTTCTAAAAAGTAAAAGGTAATTTAACTTTATAGTGCATGTTTATTGTATTACTCAAATTTTATTGTTATGACCCACAAGCCTGTCACTGCTTGATTTTCTCTCATTAGACTTGTGCTGGGCCTGGGCTTAGAATTAAAAAATCATATTTTGTTTTAAATGTGTATTACTTTAACCAGCAGAACTTATTATACAGACGTGGAAAAAATAATTCATAACCCTCAACGGCAAATCATTATATGAAAATGTGATAGGTAGTACTACTTGATAAAGGTTAAAATTCAATATTTGCTTTAGTAGCCAGTGGCCGGTAGAGGCTGTATGTTTAGTAGCCACTACTGTCAAGTTAGTGGCCACTTATCGTAGTTTGTAGATTTAAATAGTTTTACAAGTAATGCTTTTAAAATATTAATGTTGCGAAGACATATTTTAAAATATATAAAAATAAAACTATTCACTGTGTCAGTTTACTTACCCCAACAGAAACAATTAACAGTTATTACATTAAAAAAAGAGAGAATTTATCGACCAATGTCGTACAAGACCGAGGTCAAAGATTGGTTCACATCTCCAATACGTCACTATGTAGCCCGAGATCAGAATTCTTTCTGAAAATAGGCCTAAAATATTTCCTGTTTGACGAAATTCGCAATTAATTTTTGAAATTTGCAATTATTTCATGCAACCTCTTGCTAAAATTCCCAATTTTTTCGCCGATCGTTCGACAGAATTCACGATTTTTTCCTGCGATAATTCGACGAAAGTGAAGATTTTATTATGCGATCTCTTGATGAAATTCGCGACTTTATTTCCACGATCTTCTGACAAAATTCTCGATTTTATTCCGCGATCGTTTGACGAAATTTACGTTCTTTCGCGATCTTTAGACGAAATTTGCGGTTTTTTCGCGATCTTTAGACGAAATTTGCGTTTTTTTGCGATCTTTTGACTAAATTTGCGGGTTTTTTGCGATCTTTTGACTAAATTTGCGGTTTTTTTGCGATCTTTTGACTAAATTTGCGGTGTCTTCGCGATCTTTTGACTAAATTTGCGGTGTCTTCGCGATCTTTTGACGAAATTTACGGGGGTTTTCGCGATCTTTTGACGAAATTTGCGGGTTTTTTCGCGATCTTTTGACGAAATTTGCGATTTTTTCGCAATCTTTTGACGAAATTTGCAGTTTTTCGCGATCTTTTGACGAAATTTGCAGTTTTTCGCGATCTTTTCACAAAATGTGTAGTTTTTTCGCTATCCTCTGGCGAAATTTACTGGGTTCTCGCGATCTTTTAGCGAAAATTGCGATTTTTCGCTATTCTTTGATGAAATTTGTGGATTTTACGCGACCCTTTCACGAAATTTGCGTTTTTTTCGCGATTCTGAAATTCACAGCAAATTTTCTGAAAGGTTACAAAGGGGTGGAGCTGTGTTTTTTCTGCACCTGGTTGACGAAATTTCCGTTTTTTCGCGATCTTTTGACAAAATTTGCATTTTTTTTCGCGAACTTTTGACGAAATTTGCGGGGTTTTTCGCGATCTTTTGACGAAATTTGCGGTCTTTTGCGTTCTTTTAACGAAACTTGCGTTTTTTTCGCGATCTTTGGACAAAGGTTGCGGTTTTTCGCGATCTTTTGACGAAATTTGCGGTTTTTTCCCTATCTAATGGCAAAATTTAGGGGGGTTTTCGCGATCTTTTGACGAAAATTGCGGGTTTTTTTGCAATACTTTGATGAAATTTGCGGTTTTTACGCATTCTTTTCATGAAATTTGCGTTTTTTCCGCGATTCTTTGACGGAAATCGCGTCTTTTTTCGGTAGTCTTATGAAATTTGCGTTTTCCGGCGATTCTTTGACGAATTATTTGCAAACGATTGACGAAATTAATTTCTTTTGGCGACCATTTGCCAAAATTCGCGATATTTTTATGTCCGAAATTTTGGATTGATGACCGATTTTTTTTAATTTTCTGAACCAAATGCCTTCAATGTGAACATCAACGCGATTTTCTTTTTCTTATTACGATTCCGCGGAAATCGCTGATCGATTAAAAAAAATAAAAAAAGCGGAAAAGTTGCATTTCTGACATGTACTATTACATGAAAAATAAAGATCGCCACTTTGGCGATCAGATGCACATCATAAAGTCGCCAATTTTTTACATTTAGTCACCCTGTGGCCGGTGGCGACCGGGAATTTTAACCTTTACTACTTGATCAGTAATAATGTGTATTAATTATAATATTATGCTTAAATTTTGGCTACAAGTTATCTATATATAACAATTCAAACAAACTTAACTGTTTAAGAATTAGCTAATGGTCATGGTCAACATTCAGAATGGACACCCTGTATAGGTTCTTATATCTTCTTTTCATGCTTGATTTACAGGGCTGCCATTTGCTGCTAAAATGCTACTATTTTGAGCTCTAGGAGACTAAGGCAACCTTTTTAAGTGAAAAAGGGCTGAAAAGGAACTATTTCTGTCAAATAGACAACTGTTTTATGAAGGAGGAGACTTTTTTTAAATTTTATGCCAGCTTTTCCCAATAAATATTGCAATACCTGTAGGAAATATTAAACATCAAATCAATAAAAACAATTTGACCATTCCAGTATGAAATTGTGTAATTGTAGTTAAGAAGATTTTCTTCTTAACTTCATTTTAATATTGTCATTTTGTTTCCTGAAGGGAAAACGAAATGAATAACTTTTGATATTGTGATTGTGGGATGCTCCATCTGATTTAGCACAAAGGTACTTTTAAACATTAACATGCTAAGCAGCTGAATGGTATCTGAAAAAAAGGGGAAGGGGATCGATTTTTTACAAGTTACTTTGACTTCAATTTATACACAGAAAATTTTTAAAAGTGAGGAAAAATGTCTTAGTAGATGCAATAGTTTCCATATTTATAGAACATTATGCTGTATATTATCCATAGTTAAAACAAAGCTTAAAAGCAGCATTGAGTTGTTTGCACTAGTAGTTTAACATAAAAGAAGGTAGTGGGGAGGCATGGGGCAGGTTAACAAAGGGAGGAATGGGATAAGTCCTTCCTTTGCTTTGTTTGAATAAGATAAATGTAAGTTACTAATCTAATAATATGCAAATATTTCAATAAAAAGGATTAAATTTAAAGAGAAATAACTGAAAGATTGAACAGAAAATATTTTAAAACTTAAGCCCCAGAGACATAAAATAAACAAGGGAAAAAAGAAAAAAAGAGATACTTTTTTTAGTTTTCAGAAACTTCCAGTGATGAAGATACACTGGAATTTGATATTGTGACACAGACATTCATGATTTTGCATTACCAATGTTAAGATCAAAAGTTTTTAATGTAGGAAATCAATTGGAATAATGATAATGTTGACATTGCTATAAATGATTTTTTCTTAAGTATCATGCCAAGAAAGCAGACATAATTATATAGGAACAATTGAAGCTGTAGTGGGCAATTTTGGTTTTAAATGTACAATTCAAAAGAAAAAAGAATGAAACTTGGAAATTTCATTTTATTTGACAACTTGACATAACTTATGTTGAGAAGACAAACGTTCTGTTAGAATTGCCAGCTCCACATTTGATTGGTCAGATAGCCTGGATATTTGTATTTCAAATAGATTTATCAACCTACAATCTTTGTTAGACTGTATATGTAGCCAAGTAGGGAGGTATGGGACACATTTTGAAACTTACAATTTCCTTAATTATAAAATTGTTTTTGCATATCATGTTTCTAGATTGTTCAGAGACATTAAAGTGTTCCATCTTGTATTGTATAAATTGATATTTTTTTGTTTTTGTGTAAAACAAAGTTGATTATCTTATTTTTGTAAAAAGTGTCCCATTCCTCCACTATATATTTTACATTTTATTTTTTGTTTGAATAGAACTATCATATTGCAACAAACTTATCTTTCATAAGTCCAAACTGCAACATTATTTTAAAACTCCCAAAATTCTTCAAATTGACTTTTTTTCTTTTAATCGTGATAAATCTATTTTGAAATTTCTCTTGTGTATATTGCTTGCAGCTGCTCACTAGGCAGCAAAATCAGGTCTGCTATCAGATTAGCTGTTATCTTTATAACTAAATTTATAATTTTAAAAAAATTCCTAAATTGTGTCAAAAATATAAGCAATAGAATTGCTTAAAGTATTACATTTTTCTTAAAATCAACACTTAAAAAAGTACCGTATATTTCCGTGTATAAGACGAAAATTTTTGGCTCCAAAGTTGGGGGTTGGCCATACGAGTCTAAGAAAATTTCCAAAATTAATATTCTAAAATGAAAGCTGTTAAATATAAGAAACATACAAAATACTTGCAAATTAAAAAAATACATATTTAATACTCTATTCTTTTGCAATAGAACAGTCACCAATCATATTTCACTATAATTAAGTCATTATCAGAATTTTCAAGCAACCCCTTAAAATCATGCTTTCATTGGTACATATCGCCAGTGAATAATTCATCATCATCCCTATCGTCTTCAAAATTGGTATCATCCTTAGTTCCATTCAATTCATTACTGACACAACATTTTTTGAAAGATCGAACGAGCATTTCTTATGGTAATTCAAGACAAGATTTTTTTCACCCATTTAGAGATAGTAATGATGTCAACTTGTTTTTTTTTAATTAACGCAATTTGTCACACTGTATGGATCCACAGGTGACATATTACATTCAGTCAATTTCGAAGGGAGCTTGTCTTTAAATGGCTTATTTATACAAACTTCCAGCGGAACCCAATTAAACAGATTTGGCAGCGCGCTAAAACAGAATATGATAGATAAATAATTTCGGAGAGAGCATTTTTTTTCTATTTAACGTTTCCATTAAATTTCGTTCACTGAATTTTTCACCATCTTTTTTTTAATATCGACTTATATACAGGTTTTCGATTTTGAACGATTGTTCACTGAAAATCGCATCGGCTTATACACGGAAATATGCAGTAATAAGCATTTTTTACTTTGAAGAAACTGTTTTATCACAGGCTTGTATAGATGAATTTACACTCGAAATAATCCCACCTCTTTTTTTTTTATTTAGATCATAGTTTTACAGTAGTATTTCAAAGAAATGAAATGTAAATACATATATATATTATTTAAAGAAACATTTTAAAGTAAAATAATAATAACAGAAGAAAATGATCTTTAATGAAGATTTATTATTCCTGAAAATGCTTGAATTAATATTTGTGAACAGGAAGAAAAAACAATGGACTGAAATATAGGAAATATATAGGACTGAAAAACTAAATATAGGCTGTAAATAGAGCTTATTGGCCAAATTTTAGATATCTATGGTTCATAATTAGCATAATAATCTTTGTAATCATAATTTCTAAAAGGTACTTGATAAGTTATAAGGCCATAGAATTTTGCTTTTTTAAGTGCCACATCCAGTTGAAGAAGTTTCTTTCGACACAGGTGTATTTTACGCGAATCATACACCTGACCTGTATACGGATTGATGAACTGTTTTAAAAGATCAACATTTCTGTAATCCAATACCAAATACTCGTCTCGGCATATCGGACAAGGGCTACCAGTGGCGATCATGCCGCTTATAATACACGTTTCTCGTGTTCGTTTAGGAATGTACTGCCCTTTGAAGTTCCGACGATATTTTACCCAAACAGGTTCATCTCCATAAGTGGTTTTGTACGCCGCGCTTTTCATATAACGAATACTAGTTTCTGGAGATATTACTTTAGTTCTGTCTTTTCTAGGATCTATAACAGGCTTCTTTTCTTCTTCATTGCTTTCAACAACAGCTGTTTCTTCAGAAAAAAGAGGGGACCAGCTTTTAAATCCTCGATAACAAGTCGAATCCCTATTAATTGGCAGTAAATATCGCACGTCTCCATGAAGATCATGCAATTGTTTTATAGAATTTGTCGTAAAGTATGTCAAAAAATGCTTAGGAAACGAACCTTTAACTTTTAGATTTATAAACTTACTTAAATTTAGCATTTTTTTTAAAAGATTAAATGAATCTGAGTAGAAAATTTACAGAATAAACAACGTTATTTACTTTTTTCAGTTACAATTACAGTCAAACTTGTTGAATACACATGTATATTTATTTGCAATTAATAAAACAAGGAATTACAAAGAAATTGTTTAAAAAGAAATAAAATGATATAAGTGCATCAAATTCTTTTTATTAAATATTAATAGTCGATTTCAATTTTCATAATTGGCGCTTCAGCTTTTAGGTCTCTCAACTCCACTTATTTCAAAGTTTTTGTTTGTGTTGCTATTCATAATTCATGTTAATATTGTAATAAGTTTGTGTTTGTGCAATCAGTTAATTTTCAAGACATATATAATTTTAATTAGATCAATTCCACTTTATGGATCGCGATTCTGACAAATTTATAAGACGAGCATATAAAAGAATTAACGAAGCGAAAGCAAGAGCTAGGCCGGGTAAGGCAATGTACATGTTTACGCATTGTATGTCCGTAATGAAGTTTTAAAACATTTGAAATTAGTCAAATAATACGGTGTGTCTGTAAAGGAATGACTCAATTACAAATTACCATAACTTCATTTAAAAAAATTCTTTAGACACAATACAGATAGAAGCTCAAAGTTTTGTTTGCGTACTCCATTACTATTCCAAGTGACTCTCGTTAGTACAGAAATCAGTTAAGTGGTAATTTATTTCACGCCAGATAGTGTGAATGAATGCATTGTAAATGACTCCTTTTAGCAGGGTATATTCCTTCTTTGCGTATAAAAGTAAACGTAATGAAGTTGCACGGGGGAATGCATTTACATCAGTATCCATACGATACGAACATGCTTTATAAGATCTGGCGCGAAATGGATTTATTGATCGATTGGCTGATTTCATGGTTGTTTTCTGCATGACTAAGGGCTTTGAAATATGTTTTTATATTTAAGGAATAGGTTAGGTATAACCCTAAAGTCCAAATTTTAGGGGAAATTTATAATTCGATTTTTTTTTTTCTTCTATTGATATAGCCACATTATATTTACTGTAATCGTCACAATGCTATCAAATCATTGGCTTTATGAAAGCCTATTTTATGTAGTACATTCTCAAAAATCTACACAGCCTGGGACCAAAAGCTTTGCAGATTTCTTAATTGTGCAGATTTTAGATTGTTGCTTTGTTTACATTTTAAAATCTCATCAAAATAGTTGTATCTATATCAAATAACTACATTATAAATATTAAATGCTTATAAAAATCAACATATTTAATAGAAGTTGTCCAAATACTAATCCAATAAAAACTATTTAATGAATATTTTTAATAAATTATAATTACTATTCCGAATTGTAATTTAAATTTGTTAAGCATTTGATCAATAATATCTATAATTGAAGAAATACAGAATATATAAATGCAAATTTCATCCCTTCTTTTGATTTGACACTTTGCCTGTAGATGGCAGCACCAAACAATTTAGTGAATATTTTCAAGATTATATTACTGTGGCTCTGTCAATATTATTTTACCATAATATTTGAATTTGTGATATCTAAATTAGATATTTTGAAATATTTCACCTTTAAGGATGCTATTTAGTTTGTAGAAAAGGCCGGGGATTTTATTTATTCAAAAATGTCGTTAAATATTGCCTAGTCAACCTCCTTTTCTTTCTTCTTCTTTTTGGATTGGGCGGGGGGGGGGGGGGGGGGGGGGAGATGCTCTCTGGTGTTTTAAAAAATGTATGGGTAATAATTTTAACATTAATTTTGAAAGGGTTACTACTTCAAAAAACGAAGCTGAAATTTCTCAATTAACACAACACGGAAACAAAAGAAATGTGAATTCTCATTAAGCAGACTTAAATAAAATTAGTTGCCAAGAGTAAAATCAATGAGTAAAAAAAAAAAAAAGAAAAGTAAAAACCTTCCTTAATTATAAACTATCAAAATATTTTTAACACTCAAAGCAGTGCAGTGGCATATGGGATGATGAAGCAGAACCCCCTACCCCCTTTCCCTGCATCTCTGCGAAATTGAAAGAAAATATCAACTGTAGTTATGAATGTTTGCAAAATGCAGTGAAATCTGTTCAGGTGGAGTTAAAAGGACACAGGAAAATATTCCATTTTAGACAAGTTTTAACCTTAAAAATTCTGTTGTTCTTAAAAGCATATCTGTTTCATTTATGAAAGGTGATAGGTACAAGACAAACAATTTTAGTACAGGAAAGCAAGGTCAAAATTTACATGTTCATTGAAAAATAATGGGTACATACATAACTACCAACTTTCTGCTATTGTTCTAGTCAAATAAATTTATTTTGAACCAGTAATGTTACTTAAAAAAATTTAATTAAATAAGTGTTACATAATAGAAATTGCATATTCTTTAAAATTTTGTGGTTCAAAATACCTTTATTTGACTTGGAAAGTTGTCAGCTATGAAGGTATCTCACTCAAACCGAACTCAGATTTTTGTTCACGTCTGTTACTCTAATGAAGTTACTGTAACAATATTCTCGAGAAATGATTTTCGATTTTAAAAATAAACTTTCAACCGAATAAGTTTACTTTTTTAAAATGTCATGACACCTAGGAAAGCATTGGCATTGCACTATAATTAACCTATCACTACCTCCAAATTACAAAGCTTCAAGAACAATGTTATTTCACATACATATACATAGCGACTGTTTCATAACTGACAATCTTTCAATTTTTTTCAAGTCATACATGCTTTGAACTAGAAAATTTATATTTGATAAAATGTGCCTTGTTCATATGTGATACTTATTTGATTTTATTTATTAAAATTTTTTGTTCAGAGTATGTTTATTTTGCTTTTTTTAAAGCTGAAAATTTGGGTACTTTTTCTTTATATCAATACCATTGTCGTTAAGCGCAATGGTTGGCACCAAAGAGATCATTTAAAAATTACAGACTTTCACAAACTGTTTTATTATATCAGTACAAAAACACGCTTTAAATTAAAGAACAAAAAAATATTATACAATAAAACAAATCAATTTAAACTGCATGCATGAAATTGTAAATGCCTCCTAGCATTGCAGTAAATTTTTTTTTTTTGAATAAAGAAGTCGTCACATGAACTGTATGAAAGAGATAGAAATGTAAATGATGATGAACAATGCAGCTCTCTTTTTTACAACGCCGTCTTGCATAATTCCTCATAATCTCTCAACAAATTGAGTACTATGATAGTCAGTGTTAGAGTCAACAAATTTATATTTGTGAGTTACTGCTGTGAAATTTTTCTAGCAAGCATATTACTACTCATCAGTTTTTATCCATTTTAGCCAGGGTTGCCGGCCGGCTTTTTTTGGTTTTAGCCACTTAAAAAAAGCCGGCTTTAATTAAAAAAAGCCGGCTTTTATTTTTCAAAAAGGTGGTTTATAGATAATTCATATAAACTTTGGATTAATTTATTTTTAATACACTTATAAATATTTTCTATGAAAAAAATATTAACTTCTATTAAATTTTGTCAAATAAATAAGACCTTATAACTGCTAGAATGCAACTGTGAAAGCATTATGTCTGAAAAAAACTTATGAATATTCAGAAGAATACATTAAATTAAGACTCTAAAGTATTGGTTTGGAATTCTTTATCATGGACATACCACACATTTTAAAGTTTATATGAAAGAATAAGAAAATGTCACACATTAAAATAGAAACATTCTTACATCTGATATTTACTTTTAAAATTGATTAAAGCTAAATAGCTTATATGTATTTAATAACTGAAATTATCTTATATAATACTTGAGCAATAATAAGTAAATAAGCAATCATTATATAAAAAATACTTATAAAGATGATATATGTAAAAAGTCTTTCTGCTACTAAGCTGTTATGTAACTTATTCCAGATATGTCCATATGGACAGATTAAAATAGTAGAATGAACAGTGTTGAAAGAGAAATTAGAAAGGATATAACATTTGAGGAAATTTTAGTACATCTAAGTGCATAAAATAAAGAGAACAATTTAAAAAAAAATCTCCAAATTAAACTTGTTGAATTAGAATTTTGAAAAGCTACTTACTATTTAAAATAGTGCATATAAATTAATGCATATGTTATTCATAATACTGCTTTAATAGAGAAAAATGGTGTTTTTATTAAATGATTTTATGTGCAATTTTAAATAAATGTTTATGAGAAATAAAATAATACTTGTATTATTAATATCCCTTAAAATTAGTTAATAAAATGTATAACTAAGCAACCATTGTCCTTTTTAATTACATAAAGCAATAAAAATTTAAAAAAAAGATTGTTAAGGTCAGTGTAAACCTGTAAACCAGACAAAGCAATTGGTATGACCTTTTATTCCAATATTAATGTCTTCATTATTGATAAATATTGGGTTATATTGATTTCTACCTCAACTAAATGTCTTTAAAACAAATTAAAAAAACACATAAAAATGCGTCATATATAATTAAAATGCTTCATTGTATAAAAGCCAATTTTGGCCAAAAAAAGCCGGTTAAAACCAATAAAAGCCACCGGCGTGGCTTTTTTTAATTTTAGCCGGCTTTTTTGCAACCCTGATTTTAGCAATCTGTGAAGTTGATACTAGGGACGCACCGAATAGTGATTTTGGCCGAATACCGAATATTCAGCTCTCCGAATACTTTTAAATTTCAGAGTTTGAAAGTATTAAATTTTAAAACAATTTTATATAATGTTTAACACACATATTTCCATATTGATAAACAAGATCTTTTTACAATTAAATTTTACATTTAAAAAAAAAATCTATGCTTTGAATTGTTATTTAAGAAAAGAAGAGATAGTTTTAAAGCTTCTTGAATTGATAAAATTTTTAATTTCATAGATTCCTCTCTGAATTAAAACAAATTAATAAAATTTTCTTATGTTCTAAAACAAATATTTTAAAATCAAAGTGAAATTTTGAAGGAATTGGAAGAAAAATTTTATAGTCATACACTGCTTATTTGTCAGGAAGGGACTAAAATAGTCATTATAAGTTAATTTTCTTACATGATAGTTTTCAAATAGCAAATAAAAAATGAAAAAGCATTCTCTTTAAAAAAAAATTTTTTTTTAAGTATTTGGTCTGGCAGAATATTTCTATATTCGGCCAAACTGAATATTCGGTGCATCCCTAGTTAATACTTCCATCAGCTACAATTTTCTTAATTGCCGCTATTAAATTCAAAAGTTAAATTTAAAGAATTAGTTGCACAATCAGGAAAAAAAAGATTTGTGTTCAATAGGTAAATAGAGAGTC
Source organism: Maratus speciosus (assembly GCA_963932465.1). Classification (NCBI taxonomy): domain Eukaryota; kingdom Metazoa; phylum Arthropoda; class Arachnida; order Araneae; family Salticidae; genus Maratus; species Maratus speciosus. The sequence continues at coordinate 107,567,380 of OZ010797.1, forward strand.
ACAATGCTTCGCACAGTTTGCAATAAAAATCTTTTGTATGGTCAGGGTTAAAATAAAGGACACATTAGCATACATTTTGGCATGGTGATCAGGAATGTACCAAGATTTGTAGCTATTATACATTGCTTTTGTTTATTTAATAAGTAGTAGATTGTGGCGCTGGTTTCTTATGTAAAAATTGCTTGTCTACACATATATTACACCATTACACGCCCTTTACAGTTCTGACCATCATTTCACATACATCCTGTCATCCTGTGTTATACATAAATAATGTATTCCGTTTGGCCCTCCTGTTAGAAAGACTGGAGTAACCATCAGGCAAACGGCAGCTGTCAGGACCCCATGCCAATTGGGGTCTTGTTAGGGGCCCCAAGTCTCTCTATAGAATTTGAAATAACACTTCTCTATATAAAATAATAATAATTTTGCTCTAGATTTGTTTTTAAATGTTTCTTTGTATTAAAAAAGTTACTATTAACTTTGTTTCGTACAGCCAAAGTTCATATATTTATCAGGGAGTGTATTGATTTGATTAAAGTAATCATGAACGCAGAAAATAAATATTTAAAATTAAAATATTATAAAGGGTAGAAGATTTTGTGAAATTAAACATAATTTTGCCTATTAAATGTGAAAGTGGTGATATTTTTTATGCATTATATTATCTATTTAATATATTATTCTATGATATATAAAAAAATATAAATAAATTTTTTTAGCCCAGTATTGCAGTATACGCTGGGGTCCACTAGCGGCTTTGCCAGGGCCCTACATGACGTTGTGCTGGCTCTATCTGTCAGGAAGACTGTGCCTCCCTGTCAAGCACATTTAGGTGCTCTTCTTGATAAAAAAACGATATTACGCTCCATATTATGGACCATATTTATGAAATTGCTTGCAATAATTCATAAAAAACAGTTTTCATAATATTTGTACTAACCACTGTACATTACCTGCATAGTTAGGTTTCGTATCTTACCCTCTTCTGTATTTGAGTTCCCTTCAACTTCAGAAGGGACATTCTGTGATTATTTACATCCAATGATTGGTTACACCATATTTAACAAGTAATTTTGAAAAGCTAACATAAAATACAAAAGCGTAGCAATTAAAAAATTATAAGGGCTAAAATAGCCATTTTAAAATAAACAGAACAATTAAGAATTAAGATTATCAATTACAGCAAAACATCCCTGTATTATGAACATACAGTAGAAGATCTTTATAACGCAATTCTATATAATGCAATTCTCCATATAATGCACAACTTCTCAGATGTAAACAATGTTTTTTGCAGTTAAAAAGCACCTGCACTTTCACATTGTAAAATATTGCTACTCTCTAGAGGACTAAATTTGATTCATTAGTTCATCTTTATCTTCTAATTTAAGACCTTTTTACTGAAAAAATGCTATTATTACAATAAACATTTTTTAAAATGTCTAATATAAGGGATGGTTGTGTCAGTTATATTTGGATCATGCTTATAAAGTAAATTTAACAATGTCTGACCTATATTATGCAAAAATTTATAATTTGGATAACTCTTGGTAACAAGGAATGCAGTATAAAGATATTCTAATGTATTTTGATGTGTTTTAGACATATTTGGCCATGTTTACAAGGTGAATTTAATGATGTGATCCATATAACGCAAAATTCTGTATAACGCACAACCTTGTGTTTTTAGGTTTGCGTTATAAAGATCTTCTACTGTATATTGGGACTGCAAAATTTGTCAGCTATTCAGATGTAAAAATGTACAAATATAGAAATATAGGTGTAAGGGATCGAAAGAGTGTCTGCTAAACAGAGGTGTCCGTTATGAACCTTTTACTGTATTAATAAAATATTTAAGAAAAAAATTAAGCCTTCAAACTAATTATTAATACATTATAATCAAATCAGTATTTTAATTGTTTAGATTGTTTGATGTTGAACATCATACATACTCTTTTCATTTACAGCTGATTTTCCCCCAGATAAACTCCAAAAGGTGGGATTCAAGGTTGTAGAGAGCTTTTCTATGTCCTTTTTGTTTCACCATTTTCCACTTCTCCAGATGCACTGTATATTCCGCATGTGTGTCCCTGTTTCAGTATCTAGGAAATTGTATAATTTGTGGTTCTTTTACCGTGAATATAATCAGATGATTTCAGTTCTTTATTCTTCCCTTGCCAACAGCCAGAAAAAATTGTCAATCCTTCTTTAATATACCTTTTTCATGAAACAAATGCAAGAACATGAGTTTAACAGTTATGTAGGGTTTAATCTAGAGCTAGCCAAAAAGCTACCTAGAAGTGCTTTTTGCACCCAAAGCATTTAGTGAATTAGCCAAATAGCAACAGCCAAAGAAATATGCTATATGCAAAGAAATATGCATTCCCATTTTGTTGTTCCACATTTCGTAAACCTGCTGCCGTTGCACAAAAACGAAAAAAAAAAAAAATTCATATTGCATCCGTGCTGCGGCAACACTTCAAAATTTGTCTCGTGCTCTCTATGCAAGTGTCTTCAAACAGTGTGACGTCATTTGCATCAGACACGAGTCCAGCATATGGCAAAAACGAAAATTGCAGATTGTATAAGCATGGGATATGATGTGCACTAGCTTTGAATCATCAATGTGCCAGATGCATGTCATATAAACTTCTCAGACTTGAATTTATGCAGGTTCTGGCTACAACATGTAAAGAAATGAAACTGGCTTATTATATATATATATATATTTTTTTTTTTTTCATAAAAATGGCATTACTGACATGTTTCCCAATGTGACTTCTTTGTATGAATTTGTAGCACCACTTTTGTTGTCTACAGCAAACTGTGAAGGGGGATTCAGTCTCATGAATATAACAAAATGAGAAACAAACTGACAATCAAGAATTTAAGTAACTTAATGATGATTAATTTTAAAAGGGAATTTTGAAAAGAATTTCCATTAAAAAAAGCATTTGCTGTGTCGTACATTTACATCCAAATCTCGAAGGGTCAATCTTACAGAGTGATGTATTTGTTTGTATATTGCATAACTAAAAATAATACTCATGAGTATTATTTTTAGTTATGCAATATATGAATGTATATAGAAATTTAGTATAAATAAAACTTTTTTTTCCTTGGCTAAAGCTATTTTTATTTGGCTAGAAGTTATTGGCTGCAATTAGCCAAATAGCTAAAAATCCCTTTTTCCTAGATGAAACCCTAGTTATGTAATTGAAGTATGTTTCACACAGGGTTGGCATGATTTAAATTTAGATTTAAATCAGCTGATTAAAAAAAAAAAATCATTTGATTTAAATCTTTTTTTTTATTAAGTTTGTATAGTTGAAAATCCTGAATTCATCAATTTCTGTAATAAACTTCGTCCTGGATATACCCCACCAAATCGTAAAGTTATTGCTGGAACTTTATTGGAAAAAAAAACAATGATGAGAGCAAAAAATGCATAGATGTTTTAAGTGGAGAAATTGTGTGTATGACATTTGATGGATGGTCAAACATACGAAATGAACCAATCGTATGTGCGTGTGTGGTAAATAGAGGTAAAGTCTACTTAATTGACACAATCAATACATCAGGATTTTCACACACAGGTGAATATTTGACTGAACTTGTGACTAAAATGACCCCTTTAACAGAAAATAAATTTAAATGCAAAGTTTGGAGTTTCGTCACTGATAATGCTACCAACATGGCTAAAATGTGAAATGAATTAGAAGAGAAAGGTTTTAATAATGTAATTACGTATGGGTGTTCTGCTCATGTTCTAAACTTGTTGGCAAAAGATCTACTAAGTAAAACGATCAGTGATCATATTATAAAAATAATGAAATATTTCTGAAATACTCATCTCCCTAAAGCTTGGTACAATGGTGAAGGCGGCACTGCATTACTTATTCCAGTAGATGTAAGGTGGAATTCTTATGTTGGCTGCTTTCAATCATACATAAAAAATTGGTCAAAAATAGTAAAAGTATGTGAAGAGCATCGAGAAAATACAAGTTCTGATATCAAGAAGACAGTAATGGACTTAAATATTAAAAGAAATGCAGAGTATATGATTGAAGTTTTGAAACCCATTGCTTGTGCCCTAGATACAATCCAAAAAGAGGATTGTTCCCTTGCCAAATGCACATATCAATGGAAAATTTTGGGTAAAAAGTTAGAAAATGTATTAGATAAAGATAGAATTACAAAATTTAAAGCAAGATATGAACAAGCTATTAATGGCTGTCATTTTGCTGGGGTTTTATTAAGTCCCTCTGTTTTAAATCAAAATGAAATTTCACTTTGTGTAGAGGAAAATAATGAAGGTTTGGCATTCATTAAAGAAAATTGTTCAAATCTTCTCACCACTGTAGCACATTTTCAAGCAAAAAAATAGCCCATTCCAAAAATTACCATTGCTTGAGAAAAAAGTTTCAGATATTATGACAGATTATGATTGGTGGAAGTCCTTTTATGCAATGAGAGGTAAAGAGATAATCAGCGAAATTGAAATTGAATTTATTTACCAAATAACAACAGCCATGGTTTCATCTGTTGGAGTAGAAAGACAATTTTCTTCTTTTGGACTAGTTCATTCAAGCCTTTGTAATAAATTAGGAGTGGACAAAGCTTCTAAATTAGTGTTTTTGTTCAAACAATTAAATCCCTGATTTATTTCTATTTGCTTGAAAAATATTGAATTAATTGTAATTTTTATCCCTTAATAAATAGCTTGCATTAAATGAATATTTAATTTGTTTTTTAAATTTTACCATTTTCTATTCATTTACAACATATTTAAGTTTATTTCTTATTTAGTGTGCACAATTCAATTACAAAATAATAGAACGGCTTTAGATTAAAGCCTAGATGTTTAATTTTTAGTACCAATCAGTAACTAGAGTATAGTATTTTCTTAACTATATAATTATTTCTTATGTTATTTTTATAAATTATAAATATTATTTATTCTTTTTTAGTTATTTATTATAAAAAACTGCTCCATGTATTGTAAAAACATAAAAACACAATAATTAAAAATAGAATTCTAAAAAAATCAAATAAATCCAATTTTTTTTATTTAAAAAAAAAATCATGATTTTTTTCCAACCCTGGTTTCACAGAAGAGAAAAAACCAAAAGGTTACCACAAATCATGAAATCTTTGACGATTAACTGCTGACATTCAGCTAATATGAAAGTACTGAATCAAATTATATTTAATTATTGCTTTTAATTATTTACTTTTATTTTCTAAAATTAGTAGAATTAAAATGTTATGAAATAACTTATGTGATTTTTTTTTTCCTTTTTTAGAGTTGAATGATAAAGACGGTAATGGTTGGACCAAATTAAATTATGCAGGCACATTTGAACTGGACTTGAACTCTGTAAAAGACAATGTCGAACGTATTCATGTAAAAGACATTTCACCCGATGTTTTTATAGAAAAATATGAAAAACTTTATAAACCAGTTGTTATCTCAGGTTGCACAGATCACTGGAAAGCCAGATATAAATGGACTTTACCAGTGAGTTTTTCTTTTCTAATTTATTATTTTTATTACTGGCTTGATGTTCAATTTGCTTTGAAATGTATGTAATCAGATAAAGATTTTTTTCTATTGAATTTGATTTAATGAAAAGTAAAGTGCTAGATATAGGGTACCCTACAGTAGATTGACGATTTTTAAAATACAATAACAAGTAAATGGTAACAGCTGTTGAAGTTAGTGTTATTTTTGCAAGATTCACCAATATAAGAAGTCAGGAATTTCCACTGACCCCCATATATAACAGGAGTCTTATTCCCCGACATGATTTTCAACGGTCAGCGTGGAAGGATACAGTGATGATAATTTTAGTTTGCATTCATGGCATTGGCATAAAATGTTCTTTATCACATTCCTTTACATGATTAGAGAATAATTTATTTATTTGATGAGTATAACTTAATTGCAGAAACATAAATTAGGATAATAGTAAATGAGAACACTAATATCTAACAATGAAAACGCAAGCTGTTTTTTACCTTTGCCTTGCAAGCTTCTGACTGCTGACTAAGAACTCCTGTTATATATGGAACTCAGTGGAAATTTCTTAACTAAGCTGGCCAATTTTAGTTCTGAATGTTACCGATAGATGACACTGCAAAATCCCAAACTGCATTAGCTTACAATAACCTTGCAATTTCAAAATGCAAACAATTTTTTAGAATTTCAACAGCTAAACAGAATGAAGGGTAAAAATTGAGAGAATTCTGATCCATCTTTATACAAGGTTTTGAATTCAAACTCTTTTCTCCGAGAGGGATTTCTGTGGCTTCAGAAAAGGGGGTGGGGACACTATGGAGTTCTGTGATAAAATTACACTTTTTGATCATGGAAAACACAAAATCTCAAATCTTCTAAGGGAGGGACATCTCATTGTTCTAGGGAGGATGCCCCCCCCCCTCCATCCACTCCCTGAATTCAACACTGCTTTATACATTAGTTTAAGCATTCTAATAATTTTAAGTAATGCAGCACCCTCAACATTTTCATAAGAAGTTCTTTGAAGATTACCAGAAGTGCAATGACTACTGGATGATGTGCCCAATTAATTGTGCTTCTTCTGCTTATATCAGAAGACTACTTGCAGCATTTGAAGTTTCATTTCTTTATATTTTTTTCCCTGAAGTCGTTAACTGTTTTTCCACACTTGACCAAGATTTTCCAATATCTAGGTGTCCAGTTCCAACCTATAGGGTTTGTGCTTCATTTAAACTTTTACAAATCAACTGGACTTATTAATCATAAAATTGTGAGTCAGTCAACAAGAAATTGTGAATCAAGAAAAATCACAAGTAAGTTTTATCAAACTAATGATAATAAAACGGTATGCTTATTAGAACATTGATACATATCCATGGATATTGTAATTGGAGAGGCTTTCTAGCTGCTATCATAAATAAATAAATTTTATAGTAATTAACTATTTTTGCAGTCATGTAAATTTTGTCATAACAATTTTCAACTGTGTTGCATTTTGCTGGCTGGTAAAAATAGATTTCATTATATATTTTATTATAATGAAAATTGTTATATTAATTTTCTCATTTTCATTCCCTTAAAACTTTAAAGGCTTTTAGATGTGGATAACTGGTGACAGTTTTTCCAAACATACTCAAAAGCATTGGGTTGATCATTTTTTCCAATCAACCATAAAAGTTGGTAATTTTACAAAAAAAGAAAATTGAAACAAGGCAATACTTTATAAATACACATTGCCAGGGGTGGGATAATGCCTCATTTTACACACCACTGACGAGTGAATTTTTAGGCAGTCCTTGAAAACTGCAAATTATAGAGATATGCCAAAAACCTTTATTTTTTTTTACTAGTCACCTATATCTTGCAACTTTCCAAATTACTGCAATGTAAACATGGTACTAAGTTCTATCCTATACTAAACTTTCCTCTCTTGTATATATTTCTTAATTTAATATGAAAAAAATTTATGAAAATGCATTGTAGTAATAGTAATTAACTATTTTTGCAGTCATGTAAATTTTGTCATAACAATTTTCAACTGTATGTTGCATTTTACTGGCTGGTAAAATAAATCATAGACTGCTAAAATTTTCTAAAAATTCCCATCCCTGTACATTGCATTCAAATTTTGGGAGGATTTTTCTCTTCTAACTAAACAGCTAAAGCAATTCATCATTTCTGTGTTGTTTTTATTGCTTATAAAAGAGTAATGGTGGATTTAGAAAAGCAGACAATAACTGAGACATTGATAAAGTAATACTTTAATTATTTTATTATTTCAGTGTAGATGTCAGTTTGCGAGTCAATTGTTGAGTCATTATTGTAAAATTTGTGTGTCATCTTTTGTGAATTTTTGGAGATTTACATGTGAAATGCGAGTAAATGCCCCTTGAAATGAAACCCTTAACTTTTGGCTTCTTATTTATTGAACACTTCTAGTATTTCTTATATCATAAAGAATTCCCAAAATAGAAAGGAGTGACGATTTTTTTTTTTACAACTGCACATATTATAATTGTTTTACATGTGTTACTGTGCATCTTTCTAACCACAATCAGTCATGTTTTACTAATAACAGTGTTCTTTTCTGCAGCGTTTAGCTAGAAAATACAGAAATCAAAAGTTCAAGTGTGGTGAAGACAATGAAGGATTCAGCGTCAAGCTCAAGATGAAGTATTTTGTATACTACATGCAGCACAACAAGGACGACAGTCCCCTTTACATATTTGACAGTAGTTTTGGTGAGGTACGGGTGCTTTTTCGTGTAATGACATGCAGTTTGGTTTTTTTTTTTTTTTTCTTGTGTAATTTTCAGTTTTGCTTTTTTTACTCTCAATTTTATGTGTTAAATAGAAATTTAACTGTTCTCGGTTCTCTAGATATATATACGTTGTGTAATACCTTAAAAGACACCCTAAGTAATAGTTAGTAACACTAATATATATTTAATATATATATATAAATATACAAAAATGAGAATTGTGATTTATCTTACTAAAAAGGTGCTAGAACTACATAAAATAGGTTTTTAAATACAGAAAAACTGCCAAAGATGTTAAAAAGTCGACTAATAGTCATCATCACGGGGGGGGGGGGGGGGGAGCTGTGATTGTTCCTGAAGGACCATTCGTTAAATAGCTAGAGATGAGTCTATTTCATAAGGAGAAGGGTGAAGAATGTTCAATGGTTACATTTCAAACTCTCTAGGGATATTTAGTATGTTATACCAGATCTGGGGTATATTGTAGGAGAGCATATCATTACAAGTGTTTCTTCCTTTAGTTAAAATTTCCATGATTCTCTGATTATGGGGGTGTAGTAATGCAAAGTATGGGCTATGATTCTGATATCGCTCACCCGCAAGAAAAATGACACATCTCGACAAAAGTAAATTTCACAGAAGAGGCAAAATAAAATTTGCATAATTTTACTGTAACATGAAATTATAGCACTTAGCTCTGCATGCAGGAATGAAAATGTGCATAAAAGCATAAAACCTTTAAAAATGAAGACGTAGGATGAGGTTTGGAGGGTTGGGTAATTTTACCTCCCCACACAATCCACTCCTCTTCTGTGGTCACAAATGGACATAAAGTGTAATAAAGGGATTTTCTGCATAGCTACACTTATGAAACTGTTTGTACAGCAAGACAAACCTATGACAGACGTATTAGTGGAATAAAACGCAAAATGAATTTTTGCGAGATGTGTCACTTTTCTTGTGGGTGAGCGATATGCTCTCCTACAATATACCCCAGATCTGGTATAACATACTAAATATCTCTGGCAAGTTTGGAATGTAACCATTGAACAGCTCCTCCCTCCTCCTTATGAAATAGACTTGTCTCCAGCTATTTAACCAATGGTCATTCATGAACAATCACAGTTTAAAAAAATTTTCTCCTGTTGATGAATGTTTGACTTGGTCGAAAGTGCTTCGGTGTCGACTCTTTAACATCTTCGATGTTTTTTATGTTTTTAACACTATTTCTACCAGTGTCAAATGACACCATTTTGAACTTTTGATTTATGTTTATTTTGTTTGTAGTTTTTAATATAATAAGCATAAAAAAGTCTTCAGTGTGTTAAAAATGATGTATAATTGTTTCAATCTAAAAATTACAAATGAAAAACCATAAATCGGAATCTTTTAAAAGATGTCATTTGACACCGGTAGAAATAGTGCTAAAAACCTATTTTATGTATTTTTAGCACCTTTTTAGTAAGATAAATTATAAAATTTTAAAAATTTTACTTAAACTGTATTTTTAAATTAATTAATATATATATATATAATACACATGGTCCATTGCAAAAGTAATGAGAACAAATTCATTAAAAATCAGAGCAAAGCAAAATGCAAATCTGTTTAATATTTCTCGAAATAGCACTCTTATGCATCAATACAATGAATCCATTGTTATTTCCACTGTTTAAAACATTGGCTGGAGGCTTCTTCTTCTTCTGGGAGGCTATGCAAACCTTTTGTCATGGCTTCTTGAATGTTTGCTACACTGCCAAAACCCTTTCAAGAACCCTTTGAGTTCTTCTTGACTTTGGTGAGCAGAAAGAAATCACAAAGGGTCACTTCAGGACTGTAGTCACCAGGGATCTGTTAAGGAAGAAATTGTGTCCTTTAAAGGACCCTTCACAAAATTTTTCATTTCAAAACAGGACCCTTCACAAAAATTTTCATCTTAAAATAGGATCCTTCACAAAAATTTTCACCTTAAAAAAGGACCCTTCACAAAATTCTTTAGTCTTAAAAATAGGCCTTTTACAAAAATTATCCAGCTCTAAACTAAACCTTTCACAAATTTAATCATTTAAAAGTAAAAACTGACCTGTCACTTGTACATATATAAAGAAAATATATGTGTTTTGCATACATATATCTTCTTAAAAATATATAAAAAAGAACCTCAATATAACCATAATTTCGATTTCACAAAATTAGGACTGCATTTTTCACAAATGTAAAAAAGCTTTTCACAATTTCCCAAAAACAGTACCCTGAGAGAAAAGTCTGGACACACCCCTGGTCACAGACTAGAAAATTCTTAAGAATATAATAATAAGTTATTGTTATAACAGGTCTAATTAAACATTAATATTTGAATAAAATATCTTATGCACTTCATAAGAATCTGTACTAGATTCCTAGATAATAGTAGTGTGCAATTTTTATGGGGAGGGGTAGATTTATCAAAAAGACATTTTCTATTAAGTAAAAGGGCCCTATCCTTTACTCCCACTGGAATATTTGCACTTACAGCATACATTACATATTGTTGAACTGTAGAACAACTAAAAACTTAATTTGAAACAAATTCTATGTTTCTTAATTGCTGGTTTTTATCTTTTTAAAAAACATCTACTTAGAAAAAAGCAAATACGTACTTTGAAAAAAAATTACAGGGTGAAAAGTTGATGCAGCAAAAGTGAAAGGGCAGGGTGCAGTTCCAGGATTCGTACAGACTCCTTAGAAATGAAAACATTCCCGAGTAGCACTTAGAACTGCTTAGATAAGCAAACCTTAGAAACGCCTTAAATTGTATTGCGGCTTCGGACGCAAGCGATATTGCTGCCGAGGGAAAAAAATCATGATTGTAAAACGCACGGTAAATTCTTTATGCATATCAGTCATCTGAAGCAGAGCATTGATTGGTTAGGATAATCTTAATAGCAGGGCTCCCACTAGGTCCATTTTTCAATTGTTAGGTCTGTAAAGTCCGTTTTTCAACACTGTTAACCGACCTTTATTTTAAATTTTATCGATGTTTGGCATAAAAATCGCACTTTTCGAGAATATATTCCAAAAAATACCGTCAAATTTCGCCAATCGATCGCGGAAAAAATTCGTAAATTTTGTCAAATGATCATGAAAAAGCATGAATTTCTCCAACAAATCGCGGAAAAACTCGAATTTCTTCAAAAGATCGTGAAAAAGACGCAAATTTTTTAAAGACAGCGGAAAAACACGAAGTTACTCAACGGAACACGAAAAAAGCACTAGTTTCGTTTAAAGATCGAGGAAAAAAAGAGGCTTTCCTCGAAAGATGGTGAAAAACGCGCGAATTTCCTCAAAGGATCGTGAAAAACACACGAATTTTGTCAAAGGATCGCAAAAAACATGCAAATTTCATCAAAGGATCGCGAAAAACATGCAGTTTCCATCAAAAGACCGCGAAAAAATTATCAGTTTCATCAAACAATCAAAATCAAATGCGAATTTCTCCCGATCACGAAAAACACGCGAGTTTCCTCAAAGGATCGCAAAAAGAATGCGAATTTTGTCAAAGAATCGCGAGAAACACATGAATTTAGTCAAAGGATCGCAAAAAACATGCAAATTTCGTCAAAGGATTGCTAAAGAAGTCAAACGATCAAAATAAAACGCGATTTCCATTAAAAGATTGCGAAAAAAACACTAATTTCCCCAGAAAATCATAAAAACATCGCAAATTTCATCATACGATCGCGAAAAAAATGCGAATTTCTTCAAAGTTTCATCTTCAAAGAAAGCGATTCCTGCGGTTCTAAAAGAATAAATTCAAAACTTGTTATATTTGTTCTTGTATGTTGCGTTTAACATTCTTTTTTTTTTTTTTTACCTTTTAAAAATTTCTTTAAGATGTATCATGTATGTGATATACATAATAAGTGTTTGGGGTTTGACTAATCTCTATTTATATGGCCATTTTTCACTGCATAAAAAAGTTGATTGTCTATTTTGTATTTAAACTTACGAAATCAGTAAGTAGTGGTGTACCGAGTAGTGCTTTGGCCGAGTACCGAGTACTCGGCCACTGACTACTCGGCCGAGTACCGAGTAGTTGGGTAATAAGGAAACAAAATGCTGATGTGCACATAATGTGAGCTTAGCTGTACATATATATATATATACACCTGTGTGTACATATATATAATATACATATATAGTATATATAAACTAATTAAATTTGAAATTTTTTTGCGCACCTTTTAAAGACAATTTTTGACAATTCAAAACAGTAGCAAAAAAGGGAGAATTGACTCATAACAAGTACAATTATTAACCAATATAAAATTAAAACATTCTTCAACCCTCTAATTTATCCCGATACCTGAAATCTGTCTATCAAAAATAAAAATGTTTATTGGTTACTGTAACAATTCATTGAATAATGCAAAACATTTCATATTTATTTTGTAACTGTACCTTATTTTCTTTTGATTAAAAATAAAAGAGAGAAAAATACAAAGAGGGGTACAAAAAGCGATACAGGATTTTTTAACAGAAGACTTATGTAAAACTAGGGTGTAAAAAAATCATGATTTTTTTAAAAAAATCAAAAAAATCTGATTTTTTTTATTTAAATCGGATTTTTTTTATTTAAATCAGATTTTTTTGATTTAAATTGGATTTTTATGATTTTTTTCCCAGCGTTCAAATACGGAATAGCTACCAAGAGTTTTAGGTTTCCAAAACAATTAAACCACTAATTGCTAACATCATCTATTGTTTTACACTTTAATTAATAAAATTATAATTATTAGTTAGTAATTACAGAAATTATAAAAACTGCAAATTGGTAGTTTCATTAGGTAGTATCAGACAATAATGTTATATACATTAATATTGTAATAATTATGTAAAACTTTATAAATACTAATGATATTTAACATTTATTAAAATTATTAACTGCATTTTATATTAAATAGTTAACACTACTTCAAATTAATAATTATTAAACAATTAACTCTCTAATTAGGAACATATACATTTTTAAGACTTAATTATTAAAATGATAATAATGTAGTATTCATTTTAGAAAGGAAAAGGGACAGGATGCTAGTTCCAAAAAAGGGTACTATTTCATGAGGAAATATATTAGTAATGTGCTTAGTAATGATATAAGGGGGAAAAAAAGAATAATTTTTAGTATGATTAATAAAGTGTCCTTAATTTTTAATAACTTTATGAATAACAAATTGAAAAATACAATTAAATAACATATTTTAATAATATTCTGTATTTTCTAAAGAAATAAAGTTCTATGTTTTTGCGAGATCTTGCCCACATGAATTTAGAAATACTGTTGAATAGAGAAGTTTTTTTACAAGAAATCTCTGGCTACAACTACAGGTGAATTTCAACTATTTTTTTTTAAGGCATTGTGCATTTTGCCAATTTCAAAAGGGGCATGGTGCGGCACCATTTTAAGTCCTAGAAGAAATAGTATAAGTAATTACAGATTAATAAAAACTGCAAATAAGTAATTCATTAGTTAGTAACACAAATAACAAAACTAACAAATATTGTTTGCAGCTCGTTTTGCATTTGTATTTAGGAAAATTACTGTAAACCACCAAAATCTAAACTTACACATATGTATGTGTATGATAACCAAAAGAATTATGAAAATGAGTTAAACCCATTCATATAGGATAAATCTAAGTTAGCCACTTATATCTGAAATCCTCAAAATATTTAAGTAACAGCATTATTACCTCTCAGTGTGGATTATTAGCTATTAATGGTTCAATTTTTTTTTTCTTTTTAAGAAAAATTTTGCTGCCTTTTCAATCCCTAATCATTATTTTTTATTTAGCATTATGTGAGTTACAAAGTTAAAAACATTTATTTAACCTATACCGAAGAACTTCTTGCTGAGCTTAGCATTTTTATACCAATTATTTCTTTTTCTCTTATGCATTCATTTACAATTTAGCTTTGAAAAGATGTCATCCTTTCATTCTTCTTTAACTTGAGATTGCTATTAATTACTATTTATTCTTTTACTTGTAGAAATGTATTACACTTGCTATGTGTAATTTTATATAAAATAATGCATAAATTGATCCTAAAGGAATTTATGACATTGCAAATTATATTAGATTTAAATATCATTTTTAAATTAGACTGTTTTAATTTGGATAAAAACTTAAAAACAATGCTTTTTATAAACTCAACTGTTTTTAATTTTTTACAATACTCATGAATTAAGCTTAGAAACTATTATTTAAAGCTCTTTTTTTTTTTGTTTATTCATAAGTCAAAATACCTGTAGAAACTTTCAAATTATGTTTATGTTAGATTTTAATATACTTTTTGACATTTTAAACATTTAGAAAAATTTTGATTTAAATCACTGATTTTTTTTTTTTTAAATCGGTTGACAGGGGCGCCATTTCAAAATTTTCTTGGGGGGGGGGGGGGGGCAAACATTTTTTGAGGGATGCTATATAGCTAAGGGTAGGATCCAGAGGGGTCTAACCCCCCCTCCTTCCCCGTATGAGAAACGTTTACTGACTTATGCTTACTATAACAATAAAAACTTCGAATACGGAAACTCAGAACCAATGAAATATTTCGTTTTAGACAGGTTTCCATCTTAAAAGGTAAACTTTTAATATATTGGATATGATTTTTTTTCTTTTTAGACAGGATTCTATTATAGACAGGTTTCATTTGTACAAGTATCCTCACTGACTTTTAAATCATCCGCTGTATAGTATAGCTCTGAAAAGAGATGTACTAGAAGAGATGTCTATAACAGATTTCTTTCTAGAAGGGGAAAAAATCAAATTTCGTTGAAAAAAATCATACAATTATACTTGCTAAGACGGAAACCTGTTTAAATGGAGCTTTTTTCTAGTCCCTTTCTAAGTTTTACTTACAAGGGCGCCATTTCATGAGTTTCCTGACGAAGGACAAGGAAAATTTTTCTTTTATGAACAGGGAATCTGGAAAATTGCACAACTAGCAGAACTGCACAAATCACACAGAAAAAAAATCCTGCACAATAAAACATGCTTTACGTGATTTTGTCTCCATAACTTCTTTCACAAGCTTCTTCCACAATTTTTTTTTAATTATCGTGGAAGTCCGCGATTTTTCTTTCTTTCAAAATCCGCAAAATCAATTCGTCAATGGGTCGCAGAAAAAATCGCGAATCTTGGAAATTTTGAGAAAAAAGTCTCAAAATGGTCACTTAAAAAATCGCTAATTTCCTCAAACGACCGTGGAAAATACCGCTAATTTCATCAGAGATCGCGAAAAGAAATACAGATTTCGTCAAATGATTGCACAAACAGAAACCTTGAATTTCGTAAAAGGATGACGAAAAAAATATTGAATTTCGTAAAAGGATTGCGAAAAAAATCGCGAATTTCGTAAAAGGATTGGTTGTTTAAAAAATCGCTAATTTCTTCAAACGACCGTGGAAAATATCGCTAATTTCATCAGATATCGCGAAAAGAAATACAGATTTCGTCAAATCATTGCACAAACAGAAATCTTGAATTTCGTACAAGGATTGCGAAAAAAAGCGTGAATTTCGTAAAAGGATTGCGGAAAAAATCTCAAATTTCTTCTAAAGATTGCTCAAAAAATCTCGAAAATTTAGTCGAACAATCGCACAATAAAAGCGATTAGAAATTCGTCCAACTATCGCGTAATAAGGTCCAAAATTTTGTCTACCTCTCGCGCAAAAAAATCACAAATATTATTAGTTGGTGGCAGAAACAAAATTACGAATTTCAATAAATGATAGTGATAAGGAATCGTGACTTTTGTCAAAAAAAATCACGAAAACAAATATCGAATTTCGTCAGTTGGTTGCGGAAAAATATTGTGAATTTCGGCAAGTGCTCGCACGAAAAAAATCCATTTCGTATAACGCTTTCAGAAAAAAAAAAATCGTGAATTCCGTGAATCGATCGCGGAAAAAATCGCAAATTTCGTCAGATGATCGGGAAACAAAAATCATGAAATTCAATCAGTCATGAGATAATCAGCCAACGAACGTCATGAATAGGTCACGAAATTTGCAAATTTTGTGATCAGTAAGTATAAGAAAATGTTCGTTAATGATTTTCTGCAAGTGAAGGTAAAGCGTAAATTTTTTCGGATTGTGTTTTCACTATTATGAGATGGTTTCATGTTAATCCGATTTTTCAAAGAAATTCTGAATATTTTTCAGATAAAAAAACTACATATTTGAACATTAATGAATACTATGTATATATCTTCATTTTTCTACAGAAAAGGTAAAATTTATAATTAATCATCATATAAAAAGCACAAATACATGCACAAGAATTACTTTCATGTGCATACATATAATTTAAAATTATTTAAAATACATTGGAAAAACCCAGAACGTTTTCAGTCATCACAAGACCGTCATCAGTGGGATTTAAATGTTATTATTTTCTTTTGCGCTTATTCGAGAATTGGCTAGAAGAAAATAATTGTGATTGTTGTGTCAATGATTCTGACGTGTTTTCCCATGATCAATTTGCACACAGCTGAGAAGCAACTGATAAAAAAAAAAAATCTCACATGTATTTTAAAAATTAACCAAAGTACTCATTAAAGATTTATGCCTCACCTTGAGGGAGTTCGAATAGTAAGGCTTTAGGAAAATTTTTTATAATTATTACTTTCTATTCATAAGCATTTATTTAATGCATATGTTTTTACTGCAATAAAATCTGATAAGTTATTTTAGAGTTTGAGCAATTTTCTAATATTTGTTTGAGTCTCACATTTGATTAGGATGCATCGAATATTCGCTATCTATTCAATATTCGGCCTATTTGGCCATACTACCGAATATTCGGTTAGGCCGAATATCAAACTATTTGGTTTGCCGAATACTTAAAAAACCTCTTAAAAATATTTTTTAAATGTTACACAACTTCTACTTTTAACTGTCAATTAATAAAGATATTGAGAATAAATAGAATCTTTAAATAAAAGAGAATGATTTTAGATTATTTATTTGTTGTTTTAAAAATGTCACTTAAAAAAATTAACCATTAGTGACATGTCATTTGTTCATGGGAATTAATAAATGTGGAAATGCAAGTTACTGAGCATTGTCTGGTAAATAATCCGTTTCTTGCTTTTTCACAAACAGGGTGTTTCTAAACAAAATGGAAGAAAATTTCAGGGGTAATAATAAGCATCAAAACAGGCATTTTTTTGCCCAGTAAATCAGGATCGCAATTCACTTATTCAGTCAGAAATACAGTGTATCCCCAAGTCAAACTTTAATTTTCTTTTGTTACTTTAACAATAATGAAGGTATTGTAACTATATTGGCAACAGAGTTACTTTAATTTCTGTGAAATATGATAACATGACGAGAAGTGCTGGAAATAGCAACCATTCATATCTAAACAGCACTAAGCTAGACATTATTTTATTAAGAATGCAGCTAACAATACTTATACTGTACCACTGGCCAAAATCCAGTCTTTTCCAAAGATATCATCACATTCTATACAAGCAAATTAATGTGATGCAAATTTCGCTAAAATATCTTCATTTTTATACAGTTATAAACAAAAATTCTGCTACGGCTTGTACACATTTCATTTTTGATGAAAGAAGTGAATGATATGTTGCTTCTTATTCAATATGAGAGAATTCTTTTCATTTGTTTGAATTAATTGAAGTCATGGAATTTAAATTTTGTAATTAAAAAATTTTTTAAAGCGTCCTCTTCTTAAATAATAACTCAAAACGTACTTTTTTTAGTACAAAATTTACTTATAAAAATAGTCTTGTTTGTCAAAATGGAAGTATCTGTGCTAAATATTATAAAAAATTGTTTAAAATTTTACTTTTTAACGTTAAACACTGAGATATAAAGTATTTGGCCATCCGAATATTTGGTATTCGGCCGAATAGATACTATTCGGCTGGCCTGATATTCGGTATTCAGCCTAACAGTTACTATTCGGCTGGCCGAATATTCAGTATTCGGTTTACCTGCAGGCCAAATATTCGGTATTCAGCCAAAATCACTATTCGGTGCATCTCTACATTTGATGGTTGATAAATTTTCTGAAATATCAAATTCCTTGGGGGGGGGGGGGGCTCTAGCCCCAGCTCCCCTCAAATGGCTCTCCTGTCGGTTGATTAAAATCATGATTTTAATCGCCGATTTAAATCAACTGATTAAAATCGTTGACACCCTATGTAAAACTGACACTCCATTTGCATGGTGAGGGGGGGTGGGGGAAGAGAACTTTTCCGATTATGTGCAACCTTGCAAAAAAATTCTTATGTGTACCTTCAACCACTGCTTATTCTGAACGTATATTTTCAGAGGTAGGCCAAATTTATAGTAGTAAAGGAAATGCCCTATCTACTGATAATGTAGAACGTTGGTGTTTTTGCACCATTATTTGAAATATAATAAATTTAATTATTAATTTTTTTTATTACATTTATTGTATTTTCAGTTTCTTTATCCAAAATAATAGTCTTTTCTGTTTTCCTATATATTTAAAACAAACTTATTTTTCTTTGTATAAATGTGAAACTAAATTTTAATCTGGAATTATTTTATGAGGGTTTTTGTTCTTAATTTTTTCTATATTTTGTAGACATATTGTTAAATACCGAGTAAATAGTTCTATGATTATTGCATATATTATGCATTGATATTCGAATAACTTTTTACAGATCAGTTTTAAATTCATATCATATGCTTAAAAAATGAAATTCCTACAACTACTCGGTATTGGCCGAGTATTCGGCCAAAATTTTGCTGAGTACCGAGTACTTGGCAAATTGGCTGAGTATTTACAGAGTACTCGGTACGGCTCTATCAGTAAGCAATATATTGTGAATACTGTGCAATTTCAGCAATAACAATTAGATTCTAATAGAGTAAAATTTGTTTTTGAAATGTTTTTCTGTCCAAATTGGACATTAAAAATTGGAGTGTGCATACCACATAACGATGCAGCACATAAAAACAACAGCAACAACGACGACAAAAATTGGCAAATCCTTAAAATTTTTTAGACTCCTTGGATTTTTTCTTCCCAACTCTAACCCTGAGTTCCCTTTAACAGGACCAGAAATTTTTGAAATGACAAAAAAATATGTATTTTTTATTGTTATTATTTTTATAATGTTTGAACTTTTATTTTAATAATGTCATAAAGTTGGTTCTATTGGAAAATTCTCAAAATTATGGTTGTATGAGCCACAAAAGTTTAGACATGCACATACAACCAATGCTTGCTAAATCAAAACTTTAAATTCAATTATCTCGAAACACTGTTTTTCAGCAGTTTTGCCACAATAACTTTTGAACAAATTAATGGATTTATAGGTTTCCTTTTCTTTTTAGATAAAGCAAAACATTCTACAAACTATTCTTAAAAAACAAGCCAAAAAAAAAAAAAAAAAAAATCATAAAAAAGAATGTGATTTTATGAATTTTGAATTTTTTTTTTATTTTCTATTTTTTTTTCAATGTAATAAACAAGTATAAAGAAAAAATGACGACTTAGGGAATTTGGTCTTCAAAATTGTGGCAAACTAGTTTTGCAAGATTATTTTTTTTTTTTTTTTTTTTTTGTACAATATTAAAATATCTGTTATTTTGTTTTACAATTTAACTTTTTTTTCTGTAAAACATAAATGTGATAAGAAGTAATATAGTCTAAGTTAATTACAGGCTTCCTAATCCACAGTCAAACTTCGGTCAATTTTTATCATTTCAAACCTTTCTGTGGTCTCCTTACAAAGGTCTAACAGAAACATTACTAGGTAAGGTCTGAAAAAAAAGTTATGTTTGAACTTTTAATAATGTAATACATTTTTAATTAATAATTTACCAATATTAGCAAAAAGTAATAAATTGATTTACTTTAAGGCTGTACATTATGATAATTTTGGTCAACATTTTTGTAATTTTGGACCTCCTCTCTCCCTTACAATAGCATGCGTTATCATTCTTCGAACTTATCCCCCCTTTTTAATGATATTGTTATCAATGTTTAAAAATTCGTTATTATATTTCAATTTTGTTGTCTTTTTTTTTTTATATGTTTGCAGGATATACAGATATGGCTATGTATTTATTATTTACGTGCTTTACCGATTACAATAAAGAGAAGAAGTCAATAAATATAACTATCATTCATGAAGTAACTTTATATCAAATTACATCTAAATGGGATAAATACTATTTAAAAGTACTTAATAACAGCTTATTGTTGCATAGTGCATTTAACAACAATATTAATAATTTTTTTCTTGTGCACTGCCTTCTGCCTAGGTAGAGTGAAAGCAGAAATTCTTATCAACAAAATAGATGGACAATATTCTTTCCCTTCCTTCACAACAAAGTATCATTTCATAAAGTGTTATTGTGCCATGTTTCGTCTTTAGGAATTCTTTTTCTCCCCTTCTAAGTTTTCTTCGTTTCGTTTGCAGCATCCTCGCCGCAAGAAGTTACTGGATGACTATGACATCCCCATTTATTTCCGTGATGATCTCTTTAAGTATGCCGGGGAGGAGAGACGACCTCCTTACAGGTGGTTTGTAATGGGATCAGCTCGCTCAGGGACAGGCATTCATATCGACCCCTTGGGGACAAGTGCTTGGAATGCTCTCATTGAAGGACACAAAAGGTAAGAAGAGATTTCGTTTAGTGTTGAGCATGGCTGCCTACTTTTACACTTTTATGTTACCACTAAAATTTAATAGGTCTTTTTGTTTTAGGTGATAGTAGATTTTGTCAATTAAATGAGGCAAAGCTCATTAATAAATTTTAGTGATGTGAAAAAAGTGTAGTTCACAGCTGTGGTGTTGGGTAGTTGATACAAGTTTTTTCTTTGGTTCGTCACATTTCATGGAGAAAAAAAAGTTTATATTTTTGAAAAAGTAACAATTATTTTTCCGAAAATTAGTTATATTTTTGTGAAAAATAAAATTTTGTAACAAAAGATGGAGGTCTGTACTAGCAAACCACCCGGCATTGCCATGGTCCATTGAAAGGTACTGTCTATCCATGAATATTCTTTATTTATTTTTTTTTCCCACCCAGGTAGCATGGGTGATAATTTTAAGCGGCAGAAAAACTTGAAAATATGAAAATGAACTACAAAAAATAATTTTCTTGAAATAGTAAATATTTGTATTTTGTCAAAAGAAAGACACAATTGAAAGAAGAAAAGAGTTTTCTATATAAGTGAATATTTTGTTATTTCATGTTTCCACCTGGGCCATGCAAATAGCAATTTCAAACGAGAAAAAATAAAAAATATGAAGGGACCTACAAAAATTATTATTTTATTTATTTATTTGTCTTTTTTTAAATAGTAAATATTTAATTTTTTTTTTTTTTAATGAAAGGTAGAGCAAAAAATAATTTGATATACACTGGTATATTTTTGTGTTTCTGTGCTCATATATGGCAATTTAAAATGGCAGAAAATAATGGAAAATGTGAATGTGACAGTTAACTTCAGAATTTCTTTTAGTTTTTTTTTTAATATTTGTATTTTTTGAATGAAAGGTATCATCCATACGAGAAAGGTATCAGCTTATACATACAAGCTTAAATATTTTCCTTTTTTTTTTCTTTAAACATCATAGAAGACCAGGCAATTATGATTTCTCAATGCAGAAAAGATGGAATGTTTACTATGTCTATGCTTAAAAAAACCTGATTTTCCTTCATGTGTGTAGAAGCAATTGCTGGGACAATTGAAATTGGTTCATTAACATTTGATGGGAGTTATTAATTAATATCTTGCATAATTATCACACAATTAAAAAAATCTGAGTCTCAAATGCATTTCGGGCTTGTTTATGTCTGTCCTTATCCAAATTTGCAGACCTCTTCATGTGAAAGATTTACCTAGCCATCGCTGACAGAAATATACACACTAGAGATGTATTCAGACTTTTTTTCAGAGTCTGAGCCTGAAAATTTGATATCTGAGCTTGCCTGAGCCTAGAATTAAAATACCTTCTTACATGGAAATAAGTATTAATCTTAAATTATCCCTCATGACAATGTTTCGTAATTTTCATGACTCTCAAAATCTGTTTAAAATGGCAAATTTGTTACATCCCACTGTACTGTAAAGT
Source organism: Maratus speciosus (assembly GCA_963932465.1). NCBI lineage: Eukaryota > Metazoa > Arthropoda > Arachnida > Araneae > Salticidae > Maratus > Maratus speciosus. Next base: position 107,589,798 of record OZ010797.1, read on the forward strand.
TGGGCTTAATGAATTGGAGAGTGAAATTCAATCCAAAGTTTGAATTGAACAAAATTAATTCCGATTCATAAGCTCAAAATTACACTACAGCCGATGACGTAAGTGGTTGACATTGCCAAATGTGGTTTTTAAGAATTATTTTAAATTATATAAGATCAAATAAAATTATGTTTACTAGTTATCGTAGCTGAAAAAAAAAATAAAGAAAAGTATACACTCACCCAAGTACTTGAACACAGAAAGATAATTCACAAATGACGTTTATTTAAACATATATAAAATTTGCTGATTTGAATGCATTCTTACATTATGAATTATGTAAAGATTATCAAAGTGAATGTGAAATTTACTATAATTTTAGACAATTAGAGACATATTATCATCTAAGAAAAAGCAGAAGTTTACGTAATATTTCTTTTTGCAAATTAGGGATTAAAGTTCAGGAATGTAAAGTTAAATTAGGGATTAAAGTTCAGGAATGTAAAGTTAAACTAGGGCTTAAAGTTCAGGAGTGTAAAGTCAAGATCAACTAGGGACGTAGAAGGACTCTTGTATTTGGAAAACTGGAAACACGCTGTAGACAACTGGAAACACGCTGAAGACAAAGTTCCTTCAGGAATGTAGATTCTAACTCCATAGGCAATTTACCATTTATCGCATCGACAAAAAAAACAGATGTTCAATTCATATTTGTTGATCGAAGAACAATAAAATGTCGATGAGCAGAAGAACCATTCAGGGCTTTCAATTAATGTTCCATGAAATTTACTTAGAAATGTTTCTTGAAGAGAAAAATATATTTCCTTTAGATGATATACGGCCGCTAAGGCCTAACGAAACGTCGAACTCTTCTCACTCGCTCGCCGAACTCCTCTGCCGCAACAACCGGCTAAAAAAGCACGGCGTCGCAGCCCCCACAAGTTACTTGCTCCAACCGCTCCCTGGTGAAGAATCAAGACTTTTCCAGAAGAGTTTCAAACATGAAAAGCCATTACAGAGCGCGCCAGCCAATTAAAAACGCCTATCCTCCCCGCGCCTGACGTCACACAGAACGTGCGTGTTCCAAAAGGAATGTTAAACGATTTAGCAGACGTCCGGTTTTGAGCTAAGCGTCTGTTTGGCAAAGGGGAATACCCTTCTTGCTGGAACTTTCAAAATGTCGGAAAGAATGATCTCATGGCGTCGCGCGCCGAAATTAAAAATGAGAAAAGATAGAAAATACATTTTTGCGTATTTCTGCCAAAGTATTTATCACAAGTCACTGAAAATTTTGCAATCGGCTAGAAATAAATATTTCTATCCACATAATATGATTTAAAAGGGAAATATTGATAAATAAAAGATTTCTATTTTTTATATTTTAGACTTAGAAAATTCCGATGTGTTTACACATTCGCGATGTATGTTGAAAGAAATTTGAAAGTTAAATTACTGAAATATAATAAAATACTAATTGTAAGTTTAAAACTTGTGATTAGAAATTAGGTGTTTGAAAATGTTAATTTAAGTAGTAAAATTGAAATAAATTATATTATTTAAATTAATTTGAATGGGAAATGATGCATTATATTTTTTATGATGCAACATTTTATCTCCCGGTAGCAGAAAAAAAAAGGATAAAAAAAAATTTTTAGCTGACAGGTTCGAAAAGATGAACCATCTACAGATAATTCTATTCAAATTTAAAGGTAAACTACACAATATTAAACAACAATAAACACAATACAACAAAACCAATATATAAACACAATACCAAACAAGAATACACAGTACAAGTAGAAATAGAATTGTAACACAATATCAAACAATAACAAACATGGTACAGGTGGAAACAAACCACTAAAATTTATATATAAACAAAACACTGCATGGGTGAGGTTCCAATTGGCCTATAAAAATGTAATCTTTTCATGTGCAAACCCCTAACAGTAGACATATTGCAACTATGATAAAAATAAAACTATATGTGTAATCATATTTAAAAAAACAAACAAAATGCTGCATAAAGTTTTCAAATATTGCAAAATCAAACCAATAAAATTGAAACAGGATAATACTGCAATTGTGATGTAGCTGAGACAACTGTATATCATTATTTGTAGTATTTATTTTGTTTACATTGTAAAATACCATCAATTTCTTGAACAAAAAACAAATGTACATTGTTCAGAATGATAGTTGTGCCCATTAAATTAAAAAAATTTAAGACATTAAGCTGTGAATTTTAAAATAGATCATATGTGATCTTGGACACTGAAATTTACAATATAGAATGTTATTCCCTTTAAATTATGAATAGTTGCACCTTGAAGGATTTATCGGAAGGGTACTAATTTTGTGATTATTTTTTGCCCCAAGCTATGCCGAATTTACCTTCTGTGTGTGCTCGCTATAAATTTGTTGGGAACTGAAAGAAAAAGAGAAATAACTTAGAGCAGTTGCTCCATCGTATTCTCATAAAATATCTCCACTAGTATTCAAAGAGCTGCAGCTAGGAGATTTGAGCATTGATAATTTTTCATATAATTTCTGGAACATATATAAATTTTCATTTGTATTTTTTTTATTTGTAATTTATTAAAGTTGTCTCAAAAATATATTAATTTTTTTATATATATTTTCTCATAATTTTTAATAATAGTTATATAGGATCCTATAATTAAATTTAAAATAAAACATCACATGAATAAGCAGTAAAAGTTTATATGTTGAGATCACCCCTCAATTTCAATATGATATGGATATATATTGTTCAAAAATTAACAAAGATGAACATACAAAAAAAAATCTGTGGCAACATAATATTGCATTCCCATCATTTAAATTAAGGTAGAAAAAAAAATTTAGATGAAGGATAGTACATATTATAAAATATAGAATTGTAAAATAATGAAATCAATAAATCAGTATGCTTAATCAATTGTATGAGTGAACAGTAATGGACAGTACGTAAGCGCTTACATTCCGTGACCACTAGTATTTCGCCAGCAAAATATTGAAAACTCATAGAATTGATACAGATGTTACCACTGTATTGTTTAAAAAAAAATTGTAATTCAGAGAGATATATATACATATGAAGACACTAAAATGGAAATTAGAAAAAATGGGATTTACATTTGTAGGAAGATTGTAGTGCCCCAAAAAAATTTAAATGTCCATAACAAAAGAAAATTAAGTGAGTAGAAAACAAATAAAACTAACATCCTGTTGAGATGAGTTTTGATACATTCACTGTCATAATTCTGATTGTTGGATCAGTCATATGTTGAATTTGATAGTTATCGTTATTGCATATCTGGATAATTTTAAAAGGACCTGAATTTTTTGCATGGAAGGTATTAGTATGATTGAAATTCTTTAAATAAACTTTGTCGCCAATTTTCAACTTTGGAGGAGAACGACCTCTACAAATATCAAAACATGCAACAATAAATCATTATAAATTCAAAGTGTAATATATAAAGTTTTCGTTTTTTCAATTTATGAAAAAATAGCAAATAAATCTTTGAAAAATCAAATTTCTTTTCTTTACATATATTTATAGAATCAAATCTTAAAAGGAAAATAAATAAAAATATAAATCATGTATATTTTAAAAAATATATTGCACCAATATGGGGTCCGCACATGAAATAGAGAGAAAAAAATATATATAAGTTTAGTGAGTATTATTTTTAAAATAAATGGTTAAATAATTAATAAGTTAATTAATAAATATACTTTATCTATTATCATGAAAAAGTAATGAAACCCGATCTCCGATCTTTAAAGTTATGGCATCAATTAATGCCATGAGTGAAAAGAAAAAATTAATATTAAAAATGCTTAAAACAATAACTCCAAGAATGAAATCACTAAGTTAACGGCACCATTAATGTACTGTAAAGTTGGGCTTAATGAATTGGAGAGTGAAATTCAATCCAAAGTTTGAATTGAACAAAATTAATTCCGATTCATAAGCTCAAAATTACACTACAGCCGATGACGTAAGTGGTTGACATTGCCAAATGTGGTTTTTAAGAATTATTTTAAATTATATAAGATCAAATAAAATTATGTTTACTAGTTATCGTAGCTGAAAAAAAAAATAAAGAAAAGTATACACTCACCCAAGTACTTGAACACAGAAAGATAATTCACAAATGACGTTTATTTAAACATATATAAAATTTGCTGATTTGAATGCATTCTTACATTATGAATTATGTAAAGATTATCAAAGTGAATGTGAAATTTACTATAATTTTAGACAATTAGAGACATATTATCATCTAAGAAAAAGCAGAAGTTTACGTAATATTTCTTTTTGCAAATTAGGGATTAAAGTTCAGGAATGTAAAGTTAAATTAGGGATTAAAGTTCAGGAATGTAAAGTTAAACTAGGGCTTAAAGTTCAGGAGTGTAAAGTCAAGATCAACTAGGGACGTAGAAGGACTCTTGTATTTGGAAAACTGGAAACACGCTGTAGACAACTGGAAACACGCTGAAGACAAAGTTCCTTCAGGAATGTAGATTCTAACTCCATAGGCAATTTACCATTTATCGCATCGACAAAAAAAACAGATGTTCAATTCATATTTGTTGATCGAAGAACAATAAAATGTCGATGAGCAGAAGAACCATTCAGGGCTTTCAATTAATGTTCCATGAAATTTACTTAGAAATGTTTCTTGAAGAGAAAAATATATTTCCTTTAGATGATATACGGCCGCTAAGGCCTAACGAAACGTCGAACTCTTCTCACTCGCTCGCCGAACTCCTCTGCCGCAACAACCGGCTAAAAAAGCACGGCGTCGCAGCCCCCACAAGTTACTTGCTCCAACCGCTCCCTGGTGAAGAATCAAGACTTTTCCAGAAGAGTTTCAAACATGAAAAGCCATTACAGAGCGCGCCAGCCAATTAAAAACGCCTATCCTCCCCGCGCCTGACGTCACACAGAACGTGCGTGTTCCAAAAGGAATGTTAAACGATTTAGCAGACGTCCGGTTTTGAGCTAAGCGTCTGTTTGGCAAAGGGGAATACCCTTCTTGCTGGAACTTTCAAAATGTCGGAAAGAATGATCTCATGGCGTCGCGCCGAAATTAAAAATGAGAAAAGATAGAAAATACATTTTTGCGTATTTCTGCCAAAGTATTTATCACAAGTCACTGAAAATTTTGCAATCGGCTAGAAATAAATATTTCTATCCACATAATATGATTTAAAAGGGAAATATTGATAAATAAAAGATTTCTATTTTTTATATTTTAGACTTAGAAAATTCCGATGTGTTTACACATTCGCGATGTATGTTGAAAGAAATTTGAAAGTTAAATTACTGAAATATAATAAAATACTAATTGTAAGTTTAAAACTTGTGATTAGAAATTAGGTGTTTGAAAATGTTAATTTAAGTAGTAAAATTGAAATAAATTATATTATTTAAATTAATTTGAATGGGAAATGATGCATTATATTTTTTATGATGCAACACCCACCAAAAACACTTCAATTCTCTTTCAAACTGACTTTTTAATGGATTTAAGAAACTTAGGACTACATTCTTGTTTGTCAGATACCAAGTTTTTGTTTTCATTTTTTTAATTAGTGAAGAACTAAAATTTTTACTTTGACCTTGAGCGCAAAGACATAAAAATCGAGCCCATGTCAGCCTCAGGCTCGGACTGAGCCTGTCTCATCTCTAACACACAGGCTGACAAAACAAACTTCTTTCTTTTATTAATATGGGTAACATTCTATTCAACACAACAGAAACAAATAACTGGCACAAATGAAAAAGAATTTATGCATCATGAAATTATGATATTTGGTATCCTGCCCATCTTGGGAACATGTCTTGGAAACAGAATTTGTACAGATTTCCATAAGACTACTTAGACACTCTTTAGAAATAGAAAAGTTTCCAAGGAGTGTTACTTAGAACTCCTGAAATAGCCAAAATACTCATAAAAATTCCTTAAATTATTGTGAGCAAAATTAAGCGGCTTTAATAACTTAATTGAAATATATAAGATTAGAAAATGGAGACATATTTTACACGCTGAATAATATTGTCTGTATATTCATCTTTCTTATGTAACGCATGAAAGAGATTCACTTTTAAAGGAAGTAAAATAAAATTTTCGGATGTTTACAAATGTAAAATTCAAGGGACTTTTTTACCATTCTAAAAATAATAATAAAGTGACCTTATTTTTTTGTATATGCCATCTGTTTTTCACTGGAAAATTTACTTTAAAATTCTAGGTGCATGTGATGCCTAATGAGCATTTGTGGTGTGATTGACCTCTATATTTATGACCATTGGCCATTGCATAAAACAATGGGTGCTGGCAACTTGTATTCAAATGTATGAAACCATTAAGCAATACATTGTGAATACTGTGCAATTGTAGCACCAGCGTTGAATTGTAATATAATAAGATCTGTTTGAAATACTTTTCTGTTAATTTTTTCTCTTATTAAAAGTTGTGTGTGTTACATGAGGGTACAACATACATGAAAAAATATGGTAAGTTCTTTAAAATTCTTGGAATTCTTGACTCCTTGGATATATTTTTTTTTTTTTTTTCTGAAGTCTGTACGAATCCTGTATAAAACTTAAAAATTGGGGCACTTAGGAACACTATTAAAGATGTAGGAAAGGGATGGGCTTATGGGGGCTCAAGTCTTCCCATTTAAGTGAGGATATTTTTTTAAAGTTACATAAGCTGTCCCAAAGATTTTCTGTTTTCTATTTTTTAATGAACCATGTCAGAAAAAAAAAAAAAAAAAACTGTGCATAAAGAAATAATATGATAAATACTTCTAGCATGTCAATTTGCTGATCAGGAGCTAAACATATGCAATTAACCTTTCTATTTTAAACTCATTTTACTTAATTTTTAAAACCATCAAGCATTTTTTTTCCCTCTCACTAGCATGATTAGTTTGAGAAATTTCGCTATTGTGAATTGTACTGCAAAATATAAGTACATGCATTGGTTAAATTTTGAAATAATATTTTTAAAATATATTTTTGAGGTTGAAATAATATTTTTAAAATATATTTTTGAGGTTTTGCAGAATAAAACAAATTATGAAAGTTGATGATGATTTGTGAATTTATTTATTTATTTTAATGAACGGAAGTATGCTTGTATATGTCCATTACATGTTACACCTCCATTCTTCTATTTACATCTTCTCTTATTTTGAGAATCTAATAAATGTATTATTCATTCAGTAATGTATTTTTGTTCTCTGAAAATGTCTTTGTGTAAATTAAATTTTGTTATAAAAAAATTATTTAAAATAATTCTATTTAAATTGCTGTTACAAGCTTTTCTTGTACTGTTCAATAATTTCCAAAATATAGCAGCATTCATCACATAATAAAAATATTCAGAGGCAGGTGAATATCCCTTTTTAATTTCAGTTATTAGCCTTGTATGTGCACATTGTCATATTGTCATTAATTTTGAAGTATTCTCACTGAAATAGAAATTGTCATGAACTTCATGTATCCCCTGTTCTTGATTTAAAGTATAAGAATCATTTATTTAATGAAAATAAGTTTTCAATTTCTATGCATAAAGCTTTTTTTTTTTTTTTTAGATATTTATTTTTAGTTTCACGCCCTATCCTAAATAAGAATGGCATTATGAAACAAAACACTGTGCTTTAATAGCCTCTTGTTACAGTATTATTAAGGAAATTACCCTCTAAATCTTTATAAAATTAAATAACACAAAATAATAAGAAAACTCTATGACTACCTATATAAATATTAAAAGAAGAACTGTGGATATTAATATAAATTTTTTGATTTCAATATTCTTATTGACATTTTTACATGCAGAAAATAATGTTTTCCATAGAATGACCCAAAAATAAATCAAGAAAAAGAATCAAATAATACCTTAAAAATGCAGGTAGTATTTTAAAAATAATAACCATCCCTTTTCTGGCAAAAGGACTATGCAGAGCTGAAACTAATGGGGTGCAGACGGGGCATGTGCCCTGGACGCATAAAGTGGAATTTTTTCCAATTCTGTCTTCAAGGTTTTAATGAATCATTATTTGGCAAAGCTGATTATGTAGTTCAGTTGTATTACATATTTTGTGATTACATATCTTAAATTTTAAAATAAGTTGGCTATTAGAAACTTAGTAAAATTCTCTTTGTAAATTTACTTTGTGGAGGAAAGGAGGTGGGGGTGAGGGTACAAAATCCTTGTGCCCCACGTGCAGAAAAGGTTAGTTTTGGCCCTGAGACTATAATACTATTATGATATTAGGCCCAAGACTTGCAGAAAGTAGAAAAAACAAGGGCAGGAGTGGATACAGATGGCTGAACAAATATGATTCAATAATCAAGATATAAATAGAAAGCAATCTATCAAGAAGCAAGTGGTATAAGATAGGAAAATAAAATAAATTTCTGTGTTTTCCATATTATTTGAATGTTCCTCTTATGATGCTTGTTGCTTTCCCTTTTTCTCCTAGTTTATTAGGGATAAGAAGGGTTAAGAAATAAATGATCATGATTTGTTTGTATCATTAAAAATTATAATTTTTGCTGTTTCTTTTTTTAAGATATTGCATTTTTTTAGGATTTCTAAATTTATTTCTCAACATACAATCATAGTTTAATTAATATGAAACTGTTAATTGATTAAAGCGTATTTTTTTAAATGTATATTTCACACTTTATTTTTTATTTGTATTTTCTATTTTTTAGAGTTTAAAATATTTTCAGCTTCACAGCCAATTTGCTTTTTTTGCTGAGTATGTTTTGCATAGATGCCAATGTCTCCGGAAATTCCGGAGTTTCTCCGGAAATGTAGGATAAAATACGGAAGTACGGTAATAAGGTAGAAAATACGGAAATTTGAGGCAAAAAAAAGCGCGAATTTCTTCGATCGATCGCGGCAAAAAATCACGAATTTCGTCAATAGGTCGTTGAAGTACTCGTATATCGCGAAAATTGTCTATTAGTCGATAAAACCGCGAATTTCTACAATCGCTCGCGGCAGAAAATCGCAAATTTTGCCAACCGATCGTTGAAAATATTGCACCTTTTGTCAATCATTCGCTGCAAATAATCGTGAAATTCATCAATAGATCTTTGATAAAAATCGCAATTTTTTTTTTACTCTAAAAGAAAAAAACTCATAATTTCGGCTGTCAGACGCGGCAAAATTGCGTTAATCAATTGAGGAAAAAATATCCTGAAATCCGATAATCGGCCAATCATAAAAATCTCGAGAATTTTGTCAATTACTCGCTGGCGCTGCAAAAAAATTACGAATTCCGTTAGTCATTCGCAGCAAAAAATTGCTGTTTTGGTCAATCAGTCGCGGACAAAAATCGCTGTTTTCGTCAGTCAGTCGCGGCAAAACATGACGAATTTACAGTACCCGCAAAAAATCGATGTTTTCATCGGTCAGTCGTGGCAAAAAATCGCTGTTCTGAAAATATAAGGCTTTCGGTTCAGTAAGTTGACAAAAGCGGTCATCAGTCCGAAAATTCGGACACAAAAAATAGCACGAATTTCGACAATAATCAATTTTCTCAATCGTTCGTAAAAAAAATTGCCAATTTCGCCGAAGGATCGCGGGGAAAACGCGAATTTCGTCAAACGATCGCGGAAAACCCCTGCAAATCTCGTCAAAAACATTGCGAAAAACAGCAAATTTCGTCAAAGGATCGCGAAAGTACACTAATTTTATCAAAGGGCCGCAGAAAAAAACATATAGTTAGTTTCGGGAGCGGATTCCCCCCTCACCCCTCTGCTGTAACCTTTCAGAAAATTTTCTGTGAATTTCAGAATTTTATTTTTTACTCAGAATCACCCCTGGCGTGTGAGTCGCGGCAAAAAATCGAGATTTCCATCAGTGAGTCGCGGCAAAGAATCGCGATTTTCGTCAGTCAGTCGAGGCAAAAAATCGCGATTTTCGTCTATCAGTCGCGGCGAAACATCGCGATTTTCGTCCGTCACTCGCGGCAAAACATCGCGATTTTCGTCCGTCACTCGCGGCAAAACATCGCGATTTTCGTCCGTCACTCGCGGCAAAACATCGCGATTTTCGACCGTTAGTCGCGACGAAAAATCGCGTTTTCGTCAGTCATTCTCGGCGAAAAATCGGGAATTTTGTTAATTGGTCGCGGAAAAAAGTCACTTTATTTTTTTGTAGTAGAAAAATAGTCATGTAATTTCACACAGTTATATCAATCGCAGATTTTTTGCTCTGTAGGGATAAAAAAAAAATATTCCATTTTTATAAATTTATCATAAAAAATTATTAATACATTAAAAGTAAAAGTAAATTTAGTAACTTTTATTTAAATTACTTTTGTGTTGATAAATGCAAAAGCTGCAAGAGGACTGAAAATATTTGTAAAAAATATAGCTCGTAAAAAAGTATGTACACCTCCTGAAATGACTCCTGAAACGTGAACTTTTTACTCCTGAAGAGTGCCCAAAACTCCTGAAATTTAAGTGGTTTACTCCTGATACAGTCTTTACAATGTTGGCGTCTATGGTTTTGGCACATAATTAAATCCATTGTTGTTGTAACTTGTATACAATTGTAACTATAAAAGTGTTAGCAGTATGAATAAAAATTCATGTAAGTAAATTTAGATTTCTCGAGTGTAAATCATCTATAAAAATTATTATATTTATAATTAAGCTTTAAAAATATTAAAATATTGTACTGTCATCACAAACAAATCTTTGCGCATAATTTTTATATTTCTAGCATATCAGGAAGTGAGTAAAATATCAATTACAAGATTCCATGTTTACATTCAAAAGCCAAGTTGAGTGAAATGAAAGAGTAAAAAAATATTAGTCTTTTTTTTTTCTTTTTTGCTATTTTATTTTAAAACAGTGTCTGTGATGGACCCTTTAACAGAGCCATGCTCCAGTAATTTGTACCAACTGTACCCTGCTCACTGTGGCCTTATCTGTGGAAATTATTTTATTTCTGCTAACAAGTATTTTTTTGTTTTTCTTTCTTTCTAACAGATGGTGCCTTTTCCCCACCCACACGCCCAAAGAACTCATCAAAGTTCGCCCAGAAGAAGGGGGCAAGCAAGGAGATGAAGCCATCACCTGGTTTCGTTACATCTATCCTCGCACACAAACGCCTGACTGGCCACAGGACTGTGTTCCAGTGAGTATCAGAATGTTACATGAGATGGGAAATGCCCTACATTGGGCTATATTTTTGCATATTATTAGTCATTTTTAACACTTTCCAACATAGTTGAGAAGTGTTTATGAATTTGGTTTGTCTCTCTGTCCGTGTTCAAACTCACGTAATATAGCCTGATTGCCATGAAAATGATATATGTTATTGGGGTATACTATGGCATGTTCAGAACTGAAAATGATGTGTAGCTTCTTCAGTTCATTTACAGGGCCACTCAAAAGAATTACATTACATTACGGTGTATGTGGAAAAATCATTTGTCGTGTATTTTAATGATATTGCAGTATTTTAAACATGTTGAAATTGATATACATTACTGTGGTGTACTACAATGTTCTTACTATAGAGTAGGTTGTTTCTAGAACTTATCGTTCATTTATAGGTACACACAAAAGAATTTGGCTATAAAAGAAAATAGCAATAATTGAACTATTGAAGCCTACGAACAATATTTGCTGGAAGTGTGTTTTCAATTGTGGTATGCATTTTTTAATTTAAGTATTTTTTAAATATTACTTGGTGTGTATAAATTCATTAGATTGTATACAGGGTCGCACAAAAGATCTCAACAACCTCCGTTTATTGGCGGAAATTTCTGAGTGGAAATTTTCAACTGTGCTATGCGTTTAACTGAACTAACTTTTAGCATGTAGTATGCATACATATCTGTAGATCATTTACAGGGCTAAACAAAAAAAAATCGTATATTTTAACGACTGACTGTTCATGGTAATAGCAGAAATTCTGCTTTTCAAATGCACTATCCAGATTGTTCATTTAGACATCATCTTTCACTTTAGTAAACTGTGAAGTTTTGCTATATATTCTATATATGTTGGAAAGTGTTTCATAATCTATGCTGTATGCATTAGTTTTCGTTCTTGATGCATTTTCTCCCATTTATATTTAATGAATTGCAGATTTTTATGATATCCTAGCATATGAATGTGCAATGAGACATATACACCTTATTATTTATTATTTTAGTTCTTTTGAAATCTTATGAAAAGATTTTTAATAAAATACAGTATTCCAGATGGCATTTAGATTATTATTTATTATTATTATAGTTGTTTTGAAATTTTATGAAAAGATTTTAATAAGATCCTTTATTCTCGATGGAATATAGATTATTATTATTATTGTTGTTGGCAAAAAAGTCCTTTTGCAGTTAATTCATATTGAAGTTTTATTCAGAAAATATTTTAATTACCTTCTATATCTTTAATATCATTTCTAAATATTTTACTCTGAAATTTTGTTTTTGTGCAATTTCTAAAGTCCGTTTAAGAAAGTATAGCCTCTATTTTGTATCTTTGTAGGCTATGTCTTTTGATATTTAATCTAATAATTAGGCAACTGTCTCAGTAGCTTTCACTACTAAACAATTATTTTTGTTCAGGGTTTGTGGACTCCTACAGAATTCCATTTTTTAAAGACACCACAAACTCTTATTTTTTAGCTTCACCTCCTACAAAATTCCTACATTTCTTTTCGAAGGCAATAACTCCTTTATTGTTTTGCCAAGCCTTCAGATTTTTAATCATTCTCCTGCCTTCCCAATATTCCGCTGTGCTTGAAAATTAAGTTTTTTTCACTTCTCAATTTTTGTAAAACAAAACCAGCCAACCAACCCGTCTTTGGGGAAGTACTCTGGAAATCTGCCAAAATTCTTTTCTCCTCTGTGATAGTGAGTTGTTTTGACATCACATCGTAAGTGGCCATAGTTAAAAAGTCATAATCAAGCTGACCAGTTAGTTAGCATGAAGTACCATGGGTTTGGGCAGGTAACAGACATTAGCTATGTTTACTGATACTGAAACGGTAGTTGGTAATAACTTTTAGAATCTCATGTGGCTATCGATGACGAATTATTTAATTTTGTCATTTGTTTTTCTATTTATATTTAACTATGGTGATAAAAAAGAAGTATGCATTGCTTTTCAGCCATCCATTTCAGATGACTTTCCTTATGTAGTATCATCAATGAAAGGAAATTTGCATGATAAATGCATGGCATGTTGTTTTGGTTTCAAAATTTCTCAGTGGAAGAAGAGCTATTGTAAAACATGTTGGAACGAAACATGACTCGAAATGTACCGGAACTATGTTACGTTTCATGAAATTATAACAAATATTGTTCTGGTTTATGAAATTATGATAAATATCGTTCCGGTTCGTGCAATTATTAAAACATATTGTCATAGTTTCTGAAAAACATTAATATTTTTGTTCAGGTTCATCCAAAAAAAAAAAAAAAAAAATGGATAGAACTAAGTAGAACACTGACTGAGTTTGTTGACACTCTCCTTATTGCTATATCTTGCTGTTTTCTGCTAAGTAAACAAAGCTATATGTAACTTATTGTGCTCTCTGTAACTTTTTTTAAATACTTATTTAATATCTTTAATGTAATTTTTAAATTGTTTGTATGGTTAGAAATAAATTTGTCTATACTTACAAAACATAATTTTATCAACAATAATTTTGAAATTGCATTCCGGTTCGTAAATTTTTCCATTTTCAAACTCAAAAAAGTGTAGATAATGTATGATGCATTAAAAAATCAGCAGCTTACATTATTACAAAAGTTACTGAGACAAATATGCTGCTGTAACTAATTACTTCTAAAACAAGCTTTAAATGCACTTTTTCCCAAACATTTTTTTTGCATAGCCACTTGGATTGCTCAAAAATCACTCAACCTATTTTATTTAACTTTGGCATCCAGAATTAAATTCTGTATTGTGCTATTTGTGACACCCCTGTCCCTTTTTTTGTTTTGATACCATATTATGAAGAGTTTGCTGTCAAATCTGTATGTAAGCTTTAATTCTTGGTGATATCTAATATTGGTATATTGAATGTGAAAGTGGTATGTATATGCTATTTTTATTTCAATTGTGCTGGGAGTTTTTTAAGGAGCAAGTTCTACTTTAGCCTAAAATGTACTGCTTGGCCACTTTTTAAAGACCGACCTTGGCATACTGCCAAAATAATGGACCTTTCCGAAGGTAGGGAAGCATTAGGAGGAGACGAAATTCAGGTTTCTCTTAAACCGTCTGACCGGACCGCTGACCACATGTCATTTCCACACTGGCTGTTGTACTATTAACGTTATTTCTTACTCGCCTTATTCTGTTTTCTATTTTCAGAAAAGAAGCTTTTTCCTTTTGATTTTGTATTTGCTTTTACTTCTATAAAATGAATGTAAAAGAATCTAAAAGCTCTAAAGGCAAACACTTTCATAGTGCAACCAAAAATATTTTACATAATATTGTAAAATATTGTGATAACGAAGCTGACAAAGGCTGCTTAACTATTCCGTTATCACATTCAACTAAAAGACCTAGCGTAATTGCCGGTGTTTCGGAGAGCATCATGAAAAGAATTCGCAAAGAAGGCGATAATAATGCTAGTAATTTCGCTTCTCCTAAAAAGAAAAAAGCGAAGACAACCATAGAAAATGTCAACTTGGATGATTTTAATTTGGATGTAATTCGAAGAACTATCCAGGATTTCTACACGAAAGATAATTTAGTGCCTACTATTCCGAAATTATTAACCAAGTTGAAAGAGAATATCTGATTTTCAAAAGGTAAAGAGACATTACGGAAAGTTCTCCATGAAATGGGATTCCGCTGGGGAAAGTGTGAAAATAAGAGGAAACTGCTCTTGGAACGAAGTGATATTGTTTTATCTCGCACGAAGTATCTACGAAGTATCCACCAATTCCGAAAAGAGAAACGACCTCTAATTTTTGTTGATGAAACGTGGATTGACAGTAACTTGACTGTTGGGAAATGCTGGCAATCAGAAGAAGTGTTCAGTGTTGTGAAAACAGGGGCGGCATCGAGACGCATTATTGCTTTATGTGCGGGAGGAGAAATGGGATTTATTCCAAATTCATCCCTAACGTATAAAGCCAACACGACCACAGGTGACTATCACAGGCAGATGAATTCAAATATTTTTGAAAAATGGGCAAGGGAAAAACTCATTCCAAACTTGCCAAAAAATTCTGTTGTTGTGATAGACAATGCGCCCTATCATTCAATTCAATTAAATAAGCCTCCGAATTCTTCCCAGAACAAAAGAGAAATTATGGATTGGTTGGAACTTAATAAAGTCTCATATTCTTCAAACATGCGAAAAGTTGAATTAATGGATTTAGTGAAGTTGAATTCCCCTGCTACGAAAACATATAAATTTGACAATATGTTAGCCGAGCATGGGCATTGTGCGTTAAGATTGCCTCCATATCATTGTGACATAAATGCGATAGAATATGTATGGGCGGATATGAAGAATTACATTCGCGAACGAAATATCACAGCAGATTTAAATATGGATCAACTATTTAAACTGACGAAACTTTCCCTAGAAAATGTTGATGCTGATAAATGGAAAAACTACTGCTTGCACATAGAAGAATTAGAGAATGAATATTGGAAAAAAGACGGCATAATAGAAGATATGTGTGATCCACTAATTATTTCGTTCGATGATGATGATGATTCTGATGACGTTGAAAGTGATAGTGAATAAAGCTCCCCCCCCCCCTTTTTTTTTGAGGAGAGGTCCGTGATGATATTATAAAATACAAGCATTTTTATGGCTTTATTTTTTTCTGAGACCCTCTCTTCTTTTTTCTTTTTTTTTCTTTGGGGGTCAGCTTCTGCATATATATATATATATATATATTTTTTAGTTAAAAGAATTTCTACATGAATTTATCCGAAAAATAGATTCAAAACGCGAACATTGACTACATTTATATAAAGATTAATTACTTTTATGGTAAAGTAGAAAACGCTGTTCGATTTCGGGATATCTAAATAAGCAGGGCCGAAGCTAGGGGGGTGCATATACCCCGGCCCCAGAACGAAAGAGGGAGGGGGGAGAGGAAATGAAGACTTTGTTTGGCGTTTCATACAAAAATGTATATATATATATATATGAAATACCAAGAAACTCGCAAGCTAATGTTAAACCTATGGGAGCGCTCTTTTCAAATTTGTGTAAGGGAAAGTAAATTTAAAAAATAAAAAATCTGCAACTAAAATCGAAAAAGTAAACACTAACCCGGTTAGAATTTAATCTCAGCTATTCTAAGCAAAAATAAAAACAAAAAAAAAATCATTTGAAACTATTAATATGCAAGTGAGAAATTTTAAAAAGAACGCTCTCATAGGTTTAACATTAGCGATCCAGTTTCTTATCGAGACTAGTGTAGGCTCTTAACGCTCAAGCTAATGTTAATCCTATGGGAGCATTGTTTACATATTTCTTGTTAGCATTTTGATTATTATTAAATGATTTTTATTTTTTAATGACTTTTCTTTCTTTCTTTGCATACTGTACCTGCGGTCGGTAACTTTTATTGTGTATGAGAGGGGGGGGGGGCAAACATGACTAGTTTCGGCCCTGTAAATAAGAAAAACTGCAATTTCCCCATATTTACGGATAAAAATGTCTCCGTATAGGTATAAGGAAATTGAATTTGAAAACAGATTAAAAAATATTTCAGTGTATTCATATTTAATAAGAAATTTATACTTATAAGTGTATCCTTTAACTTTAAGGAATAGATATTTAAAATATTAATTTATTTAAGAAAAAATAAGTTACAATGACATACGTAAAAATACAGTAAATATGACAGTTTTTTTACTTAACATTATTTTTGTTAAATTATTTATATAACTGAAAATTCGATCCTTATTTTTATTTTTTTTAATGCACCTTAAAGAATAATTAAAACCTTTCATGGCGGTGTTTATACCATTTAAAAATGTTTCATATTTTATAAATAAAAATAATAAAGTTTATATATCTAAATTATCCTAACATGTTTCTTTTGATTGAAGATATCGTCTTCATCGAAAAGAAAATAACGCATTATTATTAGATAAGAAGAAGAATCCTTTCTATAATCTTGAAGACAAGTGAATACGAAACTAGTCCAGTAGTATTTATTCTCCTCCCCATTCTCCACAAAAGCAATACTAAGGGAACCTCCCTTTTCATTGCTCTCAGCCCTATTTTGAAGAATAGACTAGTCCGTCTTAGACCTGTTACTCACGTGACCGGTCTTTAATGCTTGGCTCAGCAGTATGTGGTTTTTATGATTTTTTTCGATTGCAAAGAAAAGACATATCACCTTTGGATTTTTTCCATTATACTTATTGACATTTCACTTATATATTTAATTTTTTTAGTGTAATAAAAAAATAAAAAAAGAAGAAGAAGAAGAATATGTCTTGTATAACTGCAGATGCACACCAGGGACTTCCAATCGGGTTGCCGTTTTTCTCCATCACAAGCATCCGAAACAAATTTTGTCACCAAATTATAAAAGGGCATTAAATTCTCTAGAATTTTTAGCAACATTTAGTTTTAAAATGGCAGTTATTTGAACAAAACAGTTCACTTTTTCACCTTTTTTATTTTTACCTTTTGTGATCTCTAAAAAATATTTAATCAGTTCTGGCAAAAGCAATTAGCTTTCTTTTAAATAAAAAATGAAGAAAATTAGCTCAATAGTTCTCGAGAAAAATGGTCACCCATTTTGAGAAGAGTTTCGAGAAAAATTAATTTAAAATTTTACAATAGCATTACATTCAATGAGTGGCATTGCATTCAATTCACAAAAATACTGTGAGGGATGCGAAAAGTACAAAATCAAAAATTTTGATTCAAAGAAGTAGAATTTCGCCTTTTAGAAGGAAGGAAATTAGTCAAAGAAAAGTCTGTTTTGGCTTGAGAGGTTGGCAACTGTGCCTTTCAATGTCTAAAAAGATGCAAGGGTAAAAATCTCTCTATTTCAACTGATTTTCACAGTATTTCAACAGATTTTTTTTTTCTCTCTCAAAATCTCTCCCCCACCTCCAAGAACACAAAGTTTAAAAGCCTTTAAAACTTTTTTTTTTTAATATTTACTTTATTTCTTCTTTTCTAGTAACAAAAAATAAATAATCGAACAATCTTCACCCCTTTTTTCAAAATCCATTTAATTCCTTTACAAGTGCCTCTCTCGTCATACAAAGTTTGAAATCTTTAAAACTTTTTATTAAGAAATCTTCCATTCATCTAAATTACCTTCCTTCTGAATTTTTTTTCTCCCTTTGCCCCTACTCTGTATAACAAAGTTGAAAATCTTTAAAACTATTTTTTTTTTCTTTATTATTTGCCACTGTCTTTAACAATAAATAAATAGCCAATCATTTAAATTACACACCCCTCCTTCTAAAATTTATGTTTCTCTTTTTGCCTCTCCTCTCTTAGTCAGCTTCAATATACAAAGTTTAAAATCTTTTAAGCTCTTGAAATAAATAAATCTGCCTTATTTGTTATTTTTTAGTAACAATAAATAAATAATTAATTATTATCCAAATCGCTCCTTTCCCTCCACCATAATAAAGTTTAAAACTCTTTATTTAAAAAAAAAGAAAAAAAATCCTCAGCACTATTTATTGCTAGCATTACAAAATGTTAAATAAATAATCAATTATATAAATTACCTCCCCTTCCCTGTTCTGAAATTTCCACCTAGCACTAATCCAGGACTACCATAGAAGCAAAAACTCTTTTACTGGTCTCCCGATTTCTTGGGCTTTATATCAATCAACATTAAAAACAGCGGGAATATTGATCGCCAACCCCTTATTTGTACATAATAAGATTCTGCAAACAGATAATAGTGTATTTATAAATGTAACAACGAAGTTAGAAAATTTTAAATTTGCTTCACAATACTCAAAGCCGAAAGGAGATCTAGCTAAAGATTTTGAGGACTGGTCAAATATCATTCACAATTGTACTAATCTAGTATTAGAAGGCGACTTTAATGCCAATCTGAGGGCCTGGGGTTACAGCAGAAATAACGCAAAAGGTGAAATCCTACTAGATTATCTTGCAAATAGAGATCTAACAATAGTGAATGACCCACAAGCAGAAAAAACTTTTGTCTTGGGAAAGAAGAAAGGTAACCCTGATCTTACATTATGTGGATTAAGTACGAAGGACTTACTCGACTCTTGGGCAGTAGAAGTGGACTTTGCATCATTAAGTGATCACAGATACATAAACTTCACATTAAAATTAGAACCTCTCTTACAAAATCTGTACAGATTTAAAACCAAATATGAAACTTTTAAAAAATTCAACAAAGAATTTGATAAAAAGGAAGAAGAATTATGGACAACACTTCAAGAAACATCAACTCCTGAGGAGTTAGATACATGGGTAAACAACTTCCAAATACACATGGAAAATTTAATGAATTTGACACTTAAAAAGAAAAATCAAAAAAGAGACCTAAATATCAACTGGTACACAGACAAACTCAAAATTGAGCGTAGTAGACTTAACGCACTACATAAACGATTTCGAAGAGACTTAGAAAATCAACAGTACAGGAAAGAATATAAAAAAGCATTGGCTGAATACAAACTACATATCAAGAAAGCTAAACAAGACTCATGGTATTCATTCTGTCAACAAACCACAAGTGTATATGGCACAACTTTCAAAATAATGCAGGGAAAATACCTAAAAAATACCGATTTAATCCACACAACACTAGAAACATCAGCAACAGAGGACTCATTTCTTGATATACAACAAAATCTAATCTATCATCATTTTGGGAATCCAGATACAGAGCAAATCCACTCGAGAATAAATCGGGACCCTATCACAAATGAAGATTTTGACAAGATTAAAATCAATATGAGGGAACTCAAATATGTTATCAGCCAACAAAATCCTAAAAAAGCACCAGGGTATGATAGAATTGACATAAAAATAATAAAGAATCTAACTAAACGATATCCAAAACTGATGCTACTCCTTTACAATAAATGTCTTCAGATTGGCCATTTTCCAACGACGTGGAAGAAAGGTGTAGTTATATTCTTTCGAAAAAAGAATAAAGACCCAAGAATTCCAAAGTCCTACAGACCGATAATCTTACTCCCAATGATGGGTAAGGTGTTAGAAAGAGTCATAAAAATTCGTACACAAACTTATCTAGAAAGCAGAAATCTCTTAGCAAACCAGCAACATGACTTCAGAGAGAAGAGAAGCACACTAACGGCATTACAATCAGTCAAAGATCAAATAATGGAACTTCTTCAGCAAAATAAATATGTAGGGCTAATATCATTTGATATCCAAGGAGCTTTTGATTCAATAGATTGGAATATGATCTCGGAACTAATTGAAGATTCAGAACTAGCTAGATATTTAAAAAATTTACTCATAAACTATATAAGTGAAAGATTTATTGGAGCAAACAATTTTAATTTCATTCAGTGGATTCGCAGTTTCAAGGGATGCCCACAGGGTTCATGTTTAGGCCTGCTTCTATGGTTAATAGTGGCAGATTTCATTATTAAGGAACTACTTAAAAAATTTCCTGAACTAGTAGTCTATGCAGATGACTTCGTGGTCTTAATAAAAGGAAATACAAGAACCGGCTTGGAAAAAGATGCTAATGATAAGATCCGAAGTTTTGAAGAAATTTGTAACAGACTAAACCTGAACATCTCACAAGAAAAAACAAAAGCCATACTCTTTGGAAGAAATCTATTAAATAACAGACATCCAATTTTTAAATTAAAAAATAAAACAATTAAAATTGAAAAATCACTACCATACTTAGGAATTATCTTTGACCAAAAATTAAAATTTCAAATTCACTTAGAAGACTTAAAGGCAAGAATATCTCAGTTCGTGACCAGCTTCAAATTTCTAGGAAATTACCAGAAAGGAATTAATCCAAAAATAAAAAAGATGTGGTATACGACGGTAGTGGAAAGACAAATGTTGTATGCACATGAAATTTGGTTCCCTAATTTAAACAGTCGTGGTATTAGAACATTAAAGACAATACAAAGAATGAGTTTAATGAGTGTCATCAAAACCTACAGAAGTATCTCACACGAAGCATTAAATGTCTTAACAGGCATACCACCAATCATTACGAAAATCCAGAATGAATTCATGGCATACCAGACAAAAATGGGAAAAAGAAATTTAATAATTCAATCAATAAAAATAAATAAGGATAATTTAATGTTGAAGGAAAGTACGTTTGATTTTCCGGATTACTACAAAATCAATAACCTGAATATAATAGAAGAAATAACGGAGTCACAGATTCGTAACAACAAATTAAAGATATATACAGATGGCTCTTTAATGGAGCAGGGGACATCATGTGCCTTTACAGTAATGTTAAATGATGCTTTTATCCATGATAGTGCTGCATGGCTAAATCCTCATAATTCAATCTATCAGGCAGAGCTTAAAGCAATATTAAATTCTATAGAATGGTTTTCAACCTCCAGATTCACATCAGTTCTTATATTAACAAACAGCAGATCTTCATTAGATGCCCTCAAAATTATTTTCCCAAGAAATATAATCATAAGACAGATTTATACAGAAATTCAAAAAATCCTGCAAAAATTAATAAATATAGCATGGACAAAAGCTCATATAGGAACTGTTGGGAACGAACGTGCAGACACCTTGGCTAAAAACGCAATTAAACACAACCACTACGATGAAATTCAATATATACCATACCCGGATTCAATAATAAAAAATTATATACGAGAGAAAATTATCCTTGACTGGCAAGACATCTGGAAACACTCAGAAAAAGGACGTGATACATACAAAATTCTAGATAAAGTTAACAAAGAATTTATCTGCATTTCAAGATCGTCAGTCTATTATATTAGTGGCCATGGCAGTTTTCCTGCATTTTTACATAAAATCGGCAAATTAAATTCGGACATGTGCTCCTGCACCAAAGCTAGAGGAACAGTACAACATTATATTTTTGGGAATTGCTCTCTTTTATCTAATCATTTCAAATTCAATAAAAACAAAACCTTAAGGAAAAACTTCCAAAAAATTTTACTGGATCCAGCAAACTTCTCAGCGCTAAATGAAAACTACAATATTCTCAATAAACATTATTCCTTCATAAAAAAGACTTTATAAACAGTGTCATAGAATATTATAGAAAATAATAAAATGCCTTAAACAACCAAGATTATTCAGAAAATAGTTACGTAATATCTCGATTTGCAAAAAGATTAAATTTCTGAACTTTGACAAAATCTTCAAATCTTTAAATTTTAAAACTGTGAAAAATGAAGTATGTCTAAAAACTGTGAAATATGTTTTTAAATCTTCAAACTGTGAAATATGTCTTCAAATTGTAAAATATGTCTTCAAACAGAAAGCTTTAGTGCCTTGCTCAGTAAAATAATGCCCAAGAACAAAGAAATATAATATATTTGAACCAAAATAGTGAAATATATGACTAAATCTTCAAACTGTGATCTAAATCCTTAAACTGTGAATTAAATCTTCAAACAGAAATTTATAGTGCTCTGGATTGTAAAATAATGCCTACGAACTATGAAATATAATCCTTAGATCTGTAAAATATAATGATTCAAAATTGTGCAACAAACTTTATGAACTGTGAAATACAAAGACTTTCGAATATAGAACCTTAAAATTAATAATAATCAATATCTCAAATTTGTTTAACAGGTCATCACTCAGGAACATAATTAAATTCAGCAAGTTTAATATCTAATTTAAATATTATTCAAATTTTCAAATTCTTGCATTGATTTAATTATCTGTTTTATCCTAAATAGATTACTTATTTAGTTGTATTAAGAATTTATTAAGATTTATCAAAACTTCTATGACTTTTTAAGATTTAATGCTAATCTCCTTGATGAATTAGTTTTTTAAATTTCAAATTTTAAATTTCAGGCTTCAAGATTTCAAGCTTTTAAGCTATTTCTATTAAACTTTAAATAAATCATATTCTTTCTACTCACAAGTAGTTTTCACAATAACTGATTGATGATCTGTAATATCCATACATAAAAGATCCAAAGTTTCAAAACATTGTTTAATTTGGGATCGCCCAGCTTATGCAACATTGGGTATCTCTTGTGAGAAGATTGTACTACATCCTAAGTGAAATTTCAATAAAGGGGGGTCTTCCATCCTGCTGAGGCCTCTGGGCCCGCTCCGGTGTCTGGGGGTTTCGTGGGATGGGGGATATGGGTTTTTTTTCCCCTCGTGGACATTTAGCTCCTATACCACAAGGTTGGCTGTCCACGAGTGGGTGATTTCTGTGATTCTGTGCCTCTGCCCCCTCCCCCTTCTCCCCCAACCACACAGTTTAAAATCCTTAAAGCTCCAATTAAGAAACTTTTTCTACCCAATTAAAATGTAAAATTCAAATAGCTCTTATGCATATATAATATTTTTATTTTTCATATTAAGGACTGCAATAAGTGTAATTACTTGTAATAGATCCTTCTGAAGGTTTTAATTGTAAAAAAAATAGCTTCCCCCAGTATATTTTAACACTAAAATTTCAACAATCGCAACTTTTAGGGAACACTATTTACATAGAACTTTTTGGACAACTTTTTTTTTTTTTTGGCGGGGGGGGGGGGGGGGGGGGGGGGGCTAACATGGTTCATATAAAAATGGAATCCTAGAGTTTTTTTTTTTTCATCAACTGGAAAAAGATGTGGTTTCTTCTCCTCCAACATAGATATATGCATTTTTAAATACCTATATTATAAAGCAAAAGCATGTCAATCAGTAACACTAACAGGATACGTACTGTGGCAATGACCTAAACAGTCAATTTGGTTTTATCACAATTTTTTATTTTTATCTCACAGTTCCAATTTTTATACTGTCAAATAGAAAAAAGTACTTTCAGATGCAATTTCTTTGAAAACTGTTTCTCAATTTACAGAGTTTTAAAAATATTTTTCAAGCATTATTTTTTTTATCTGTATCAAAAATGAACACTCAACACCGTTACTGAAGATTATGCCGTTTACACGTGTAAATAATTCAGCATTTGTTTCTATACAATATTTCCTAACTAAATTTTCAAATGAAAATAAAAATTCACAAATAAAGAGAAAAATAAATAAAACAAACAAGAATTTAACAGTTATGTAATCTATGAATGAAGTACATACTTAAGCACTTAAACAATAAATTTAAAAAGGTTGCTATAAATACAAAAGTCTTTCCCAATCAATCGCTGACATACTGCTAATGTGAAAGTACCAAAAATTTTTTTTGGCATACTTGTTGGGCAGCCTAAGAAAATATACTAAATGTAAAAAGCTATCAGTTTTAAATTAAAAATGATGTTTACCTCTATGCTGTACACCAGGCAGTATATCAGACATCTTTAACCAGGGTAGCCTGTGTTGGGATCGCCTGGTTTTTAGAAATCAAAAGCAAAAATCACCATCGCAGTTAATAAAAACATAATTATTTTATTGTATATTTATGTAAATTAATGTATTATAAATTGTATTTTAAAAGTGATAAGATCTTAAAAACTTACTTTCCTTTATTCTGTAGTTAAGTGTCAGAATTGGTAATTTTTGTGCTGTATGGTGTTTGTATCTGTGTCTTTTTAAAAACTCTTGCCATTTGATGTTTCTTTTTTTTTTTCAGCTTGAAATTATCCAGAAGCCCGGTGAAACAGTATTTGTTCCCGGTGGCTGGTGGCATGTTGTTTTAAACATGGACACAACCATAGCAGTCACTCAGAACTTCTGCAGTCTCACAAACTTCCCCATCGTATGGCACAAGACAGTCAGGGGAAGGCCCAAGCTCTCACGCAAGTGGTACAGAGTGCTAAGGGTGAGGGTTTTTTTTGCATGTTTTCTTTTAACTTACAATTATATTTGTGTGTGGCTGTCAAATCTTGTGACTCATTTTTCACCCACTTCTTGTTGACACAGAGCTTTAAAATTTGGAATACATATGTGTTCCTAAGGGCAACAGATGAATTGGACATTTATTTTTTTTAATTCGATCCCTAAGGGGAGCAAATTTACTTAATGGTTACATTTGATTTCCTATGGAGAAATCAGCATCAGCAATGAATATTTGTTGAAAAGTACTAATGACAGGGTTACCACAACAGCACCAAATTTTAGCCAACTTGGCAAAACGTCATCAAATTTTGATTAGGCGATAAAATAAATTGTCATATATGATGCCTACTTGGCAATAGCTGGCTAATTTGGCAAAATTCCCATTTAAATCCATTGATCTTCCATAATCGAGCTCACCACAATTTAATTTAAACTCCGTGCATTTAAAGGGTCTTTTTCAGGACTTTTCTACTTTTTAGTGCATTTAAATTTTAATAAAAGCATGTTAAAAAAAAAAAAAAAAAAAAAAATTATTTAAAACAAGTTTCTTATTGCTTATGTTTGTTTTATATAAGTGTGTTGATTTAAAATGTGGTTTTTTCAACCACTTTTTAACTTATTGCCCATATTTGTACTCACAATAATTTAGTTACTAATCAATCATTAAAGATCTAGAGCTGTTTTTTTTTTGTTGTTATTTTGTTTGTTTGTTTTTTTTTTTTTTTTTGGGGGGGGGGGGGGGGCATTTGAAGACTTGTGTCAGCTTAGACCTGGACTAAATTCTTCCCTGGTTGCAACTTGTTTCATTATTATTGTACATTTTATATTCTACATTTGTTTACAGAATTTTGGGGAAATTTTCTTTGGTTTGATAAATAACAGAAAAATACTTTTAAAAACCTACTTTTTTTAATTATGGAGCTTCGAAATTAAGATTTTTTTTAATCATATTTTTCTTTTATTCTTAGCTACATTCATTTTTCTAATCAGCCTTTATTTCAATGTAATATAGCCTAAATGATCATTAAGATTGCTAACAGGTATTCCATGGCTTGCAGACATGTAGTCTGAAATATTCTCTAAAATTTTTGTGAAAGTACGTATGCAGTATTCTACAAAAAAAAAATTATAGTTGTAGTAAGTAAAATCTTTTTTTTTTTTTTTTTTTTTTTTTAAATATGGAAATTAAGTTATGTCAGGTTTAATTTCTTCATTTTTGACCAGACCTATACATACCTGAAAATTTCAGTCTGTGCAGGCCTACTACCATCTGATGCCCCATAAGATTTATGTAGAACTTTTGGCATCTATTGCCAGCATGCAGTTTAGCTAGAAATTATAATTTTGTAGAAGATGTATAAATAATAGTAATAACTTTATAAGAAACATTGACATTTGTTTTGATTAAGTATGGCTGATAATTTAGTTATTGCAAAGAAAGGAAAAATTGTCATTAGGGATAGTGTTACCAGATTCATAAAATAAAATCTTGTCTATTAAAAGATACAGATATTGACATTTTAGATTCAGAAAAAATCTCTAGAACAGTTAAATGAAATGTCGAGATATAATTAGATAAATTAAACATGAAATTAAATAGGTAGTACAAGTGTGGGTTAAAATACCTGCGAGCAGCATGCACAACTTTCTGTGTGGCATGATTGTGCCTCGTAGAATCATCAGAAATAAAAACATTATGGGCTATGAAAGGCAGTTAAATTTGCAGGGTCGTGAATCTATTAACATTGAAATTGACCCACAGAAAAAAAATGGCACTTGTTTGAAAATCAACCTACTGATTTTGTTTTTATTTTTAACTTTAAAGTCAGAAAAATCTTGTTAAAACTGTTAATTTTTTAACATTAAATAGCTTCATAGCTTCCAAAAAATGATTGTCTTTCAAACCAGTCTTTTTCTTTTCTTTTTTGTTTTTTCATGCTTTCTTTTAACTTACAATTATGTTTGTATGTAACAGTCCAATCTTGTTACTCATTTTTCACCCACTCCCTGTTGACATAGAACTTTGAAATTCGGAATATGTATGTATTCTTGAGGGCATTACATGAATTGGAACTTGGTTTTTTAAAATTTGTTCACTAAGGGGGCAACAGGGGCTAAATTTACTTAATGGTTACTCAATTATAGTTTTATTTCAAATGGAAAAATCAATATCAGCTTCAACAATGAGTATTTGTTGAAAAGTAATACTGACAGGGTTACCACAATAGCGCCGAATTTGGTGACAAAATAAGTTGCCATACATGAAGCCAATATGGCGATAGATGGCTAATTTAGCGAAATTCCCATTTAAATCCATTAATCTTCTATATTCGAGCTCACCACAATTTAATTTAAACTCCATACACTTCAGGGTTTGTTTGTTTGTTTTTCCCAAGACTTTTCTACCTTTTTATTGCATTTAAAAAAAGAAATTTTTATATTTATTTTTTTTTCATTTGATTGCTTCAACTATGCTGTCCGACTTGTTAAAAATCATGGATTTTGGAAAAGGTGCTTAAATTTTTAATTTTTATGAATATTTAGCACACGCATTGTTTGTTAAAATGACTGTAACTTCTTAATTAATTTTAATAATACTAAGTCGTTTTAGACACATATTTTACATGTTTCAGGCAGAACTCTAGTAAAGGAATATGGTGGTTAGAGATGGGAATGGTCGAAAAAAAAAAACTGGAAATTTGGGGGGTGGAGGGGGCATGTTTTTCAGTTTTCTGAGGCTGAAATGATAAACTCTTAAAAGTTGGCTTTTTTTCTCTTTCTCTGTTTTTTTTTTTTTTTTTTTTTTAATAACACTAGGGGGCTCTGCCCCCTACGAGCTACGCTCGCCAACCCCCGATCAGGCACACCAAAATCCAAAAATCGATCTGATCGGCTTTAAAAATATTGAATTAAAAATTTAAAAAAAAACAGTAGCGATCTTTATGTAAACGGGTTTCCATTCCTTTTCCTTGGATTCGGGATTTTTAAGACCAAATCTGCTGCTGCTAAGAGATACAATGGTTGTTTTCGTATTTAATTAAAAAAATTATTTAAACATTTGAAAATAAGCTAATGTAAAATGAATTAAGTAAACAGTGTCATTGTCTCCCGGTATTTTTTAACAGCGCTATAAGATAGTTCTTTTAAATAATTCATTTTAAATGTATCGTTTAAAATCTGACATAATTTACACCAAAGTTTTATTTCTCTTATTAATATTCACATGAAAATACTTTTGTTGTTAGAAGGAAATATTATTTGTGCTGTCTTCGAATTCACCATAATAGTTGAAAAGATTATCTCAAAATATATATTTTTTAAAAAAAATTGTAATTTAATAGATTACAACGACTATTTGGAATTTTCTTTCTTTTTTTTTTTTTTTTTTTGATTTAATATTTACTTGGTTTTAATTTTAGGGCATTTCGACAAGAGAAGCCGAGAAAGATAAGGGGTTAAAAATCGAAAGCAGTTCCACCGAATCATCCACATATTGTGACAAATCAACTTCGTAACAAAATTTAACCGAAAATTCTAAATTTCCTCCAGCAAATTTCGTTGCATCCTCTTCAACAACAGATCGCAAAGATCAAACTTCAGACAACCAAAACCTTCATCAATAAACTCTCCAAGTCCCGTCTCGAGAAGAAAAACAGTTTACAAATCGAAAGCAGTTACACCGAATTCATCCACAGATTGCGACAAATTACCTACGTTGAGCTCAATTTTTTTTCTGTTAGAATCAACCGATTGTAAAACGCCGTGGCTAGAGGATTGGAGCCACTCGAGACATGGCTTTTTACTATCAATCGATTAAACATTAGATTGTTTCCTTTTTCACGTTCATCTTTTATTCTGTAATCAATTTTCATTGGCTACATAATCAGTTGAAGACCTTGATTTTCATGGCCTACATAATCAGTTGAAGTCCTCGATTTTTGCTTTGCAAGACGATTTTCATTTCGGCGTCGCTCTTTGGCTTTGGATTTTTCCATATCTGATCATTTGCGCCTACCCATTTTGTAACTTTTTCAATTTTTAACGATTTTATGCCTTTTGATTACCTATTCAAATAAAAATTCTTCTCAAAGTAAAGAACATCGTTGAATTTCGTTAAAAAAAAAAAAAAATGCGAGCATCATTTGGCCCCATGCTCAACCGAAGACAACAGCCATTTCCAAATGGTTAAGAAATGTCTCGCGCAAATATATTTTTTAATTTAAATTGTTTTGCCATATTTTTTGGCCATTTTAAATATGACGCAATTTCCTCCATTTACAAGTTTGAACACATAATAAGGATTTTTTTATTTTAAGATTTTGTTGCTCTTTTAAAATTCAAGTTTAAATATAGTTCTTATGACGTAATTTTCCTGCTTTTAACATGTAATCATTTAATTCTAATTTTAAAGTTTTTTTTTCTGTTTATAATAGTCACGTGTAAATAAATTTTTAATTTGAAGTAAACATTATTGTTTGCGCTGTTTATACAGTTGGTAACAGTTTAAATTAATAAAATTTTCTAAAATATGTAAAAAATATCTCTCGAAATGCTGAAAATTTAAATTTAAAATAGAAATAAAACCTCAAAAAATGAGTCAAATAAAAAAATAAATGCAATCTGCACACCTGGAACTTATAACGTATTAAATGATCTAAAAACTATTAAATTCTCATGTATAATTTTTGCTCCAATAAAACTTTTTTATTGGAACAATTTTGTCCAACTTTAGCATTAAATATCTCTTAAAATAATTCTTCGATTTGAAAACTGCCTGCATCAGCGTGTTTATCAAACATTTCTCTATAATACCACCGATTTTCATATTTTTGTATGCAACAGTTTTTTTAATATTAACGAAGAAAGGCCATTCTTAAGCATTCAAATTGCATGCCAATCTACCGGGAATATCTACGCAGATTTTCATGGGTCCATTTCCAAATCAAAACTTTTTTTTATATATAGAACGACATTCATGTAAAGGGAAAACAATTTCTTTAGCGTGCATAAATATTAAAAAAGGTTATTTTATATTTTTTTAAGAAAAATATAATGTATTTTGGAGAAACATTTCTAAGAAATTATTTTTTCCAAAATTTCCAATTTTTCAAGAAAAAAACTGGAAAAAAAAAACCTTTTTTTTCCGCCACTTCAAAATTTCCAGAAAATTTACATCTCTAATAGACCGGGAGCTGGCAGCACAGACAATCCGCTTATCAAGTTCATAGCTGAAATTCCAGAATTAGTTAAAACTTGATACGCATATTAAAATGCAATTAGTCTGCCAAGTGGTATCCTGGTGGAAAACTCCTGAAAACCTGATTTTAGTGGTCAACTCATAGATTTACCATTGTGTTTTCCTGCACCCAAAAGTATGAAAACATGGAGGACTGGGAGCAGGAAAACGCAATAGTAAATATATGTGTCAGCTGCTAAAATCGTGTTTTCAGTTGTTTTCCACCAAGTTATGACTTGGCAGATTGATTGCGTTTTAATATGTGTATCGAGTTTTAACTAATTCTGGAATTTTAGCCGCGAACTTGATGAGGTGATTGTCTTTGCTGCCGGCTCCTGGTCTATAATGATGATACAGTAAACTTCTAATTATCCATCACTCTATTAACCGCCACCCTCGGTTAACTCCCATCTCCCTCTCCTAATATATATATATATATATATGTGTATGTATTTTTTATTCAGAAACGAACATTAGCCTAACGTTATTAATAACACGCAAGATGCAGAAGCACCTAGTGATGATTTAGAGATATTGACCTTGGTGTCAAACATACCATGTTTAAAAAATATTTCTGCAGAGGAACGTGATGAATCGAGGAATGGTGATCCAGAAGTCTATCATGCAGAAGTGAAGACTATTCTCTCTAAGTGCATTAATTGGTTTCAGATGCAAGAGGAAGACGATGCAACCCAAGTACTACATTTATTACATAGAATTTTTAAGCTTGCTGCAGCAAAAGCGCAAGCAAAGTGCAAACAAAAGTGTATAAGGGATTTGCTTTGGATGAAAACAGGTCACTATATATTTATTCTGTAAAATTCTAAATTTAAATTCATAATTGATTTGTTTTTATCAGTTATGCTTTTTACTAATGGAAGTTCACAACAAATTAAAAAAATGTGTTTAAATATTCTTTTTTATAAACTGACAAATACAAATGTAAATTTTGTAACGATATTGTACTGTGTTTCTGTTATCCATCTACAGTCGAACCTCTATTTAACGAAGTCGCTAAATCCCGGAAAAAAGTTTGTTATATGGAAAATTCGTTAAATAGAGATTCACCTTTTAAAATACTTTAAACTACATAAAACAGATTTTAAATTCATAAACACTAAATATTTTTACTAAAAGTAAATAATCACATTTTTTAAAAATAAATTATATCATTTATTTTCGTTATATTTATGTTTGTTTTATTTATTTTACCCAACAATATCCATCATCAATTCATTTTTTTTATGTGTTTTAATCTTTGAAATATGCAAGGAAAACAAAACATTGTCCGGGAATACACTGTATTTTCTGTCTAAAGTAAATAGTTTTACATTAAAATTAACGAATTTTAATGACATTATCGTATTTATTATTATTATTATAACAAATAATTTTAAACATACATTAACATATGCGTCCTTAAATTTAATTTCTAAAAACACTGTTAATTTTGCCTTAGTTTTTCCTTTTAAAAAGTGCTTTATCTCATGATACGTCTCGCATCTTTGCAATGCACCAAAAACACCTTCATGCGTATTTTCTTCTAACTATAATCCGCGTCGGATTGTTTCAAATGATTTTAGCATTTCATCATACGAAGTTTTGTTAATTCCTGCATTGTGATCATTTCCATCATCATCATATTCGTCTGCATCGCAATTCATTACTGTATTGTTTTTCTTTTTCACACTGTCGAAAATATCCAATTCGGATAGTGTTTCCGAGGTCTCAGTTTCAGAATTAAGTGAAATAGAATCATCTATCAGCACATCATGGTTATTTTCTTCTTTTTTTCTTTCATCTGTATCTACATTTTTTTAGTTACTCTGGGGGATTATCGTTTTCGTCCTCCGTACTTACCGAATTCTCACTGCTGACAAAGAAGGCGCCTGGTAAAACCAGTTCAAGGACATTGAACATCATAAAATGTGTTTAAAGAAAGAATAAGTGGGAAATTTCCAAAAATACTTTGAGAAATGGGGAGAAAAAAAAATTAAGATCACAAGAAAAAGTTCGTTAAATAGAGAATGCACTTCGCTATTTGGAGGTTATTTTATGAAGAAATTCGCAAAATGTTCTTGGTTCCAAGTAAAAGTTCGCAAAATAGAGGTTCGTTAAATAGAGGTCCGGCTGTATTTCGATTATCTGCCACACCGTTGATCCCATGAGTGACAGATAATCGGAAATTTACTGTATATACCGTATACCTTCTTAATATCTCCGTATACCCTCCCATAGCTATAGCACATACTCTCTGGTCTATACTTTCTGCTTATAACGTATATCCTCTGGTTTATTTACAATCATACCACTGACTTCAGAGATGTAAGTAAAATAATAATAATAATAATAAATAATAATATATCTTTTGGACCCAACAAAATGGAATCTCCCCTTAAATTAATGTTAATGTACAAGTGTTTATATTCTTTTTAAGGACAAACGGCCTGAGCTGAAAGCTATTGCCGATCGCATCGACATCAACAGTCATTCTGGAGTTGCCTCTGACAGCTCCAGTGCATCCAGCTCCTCATCTTCTGACGATGACTCATCCTGTTGCTCCAGTTCTGAAAGTGACGACTCTGGAAAAGCAAGCATCAGTGATCGTAAAAGAAAAAGGTGCTGTTCTCAGATTTTCAGGAACTTGTATTAAATCTTTTTATATGTGTGTTTAAAGTTTTATGATGAAACTAGCTTGATGAAAAGCTACTTGTTTTAAGCTTTTGAACAGTGCCATAGTCAAGAGATCAAGATTTCTCAAAGTGAAAATGTGCTGTTAATGTTTTTTTTTATAGTAGTTATGTATTATCAGTGCCCTAAAGGTACAACTGCACCAGTAACGTTACCTGCAGTAATCCTTATATTTTGACAACCATATAGTTAGTTATTTATTAAGTTTTTTCTTTTTTAATTATAGTTTTTTGTTGTTGTTGTTGTTATTTATTTATATAGTTTTTTTAATATCTTTATATTATTCACCATTTTTAATATCTTTAAATTACTGTTTTGGACATGATTGGCAATTGATAACCATTTTTAGTGATCTATCTTCAGAGCATGAATAATACATAAGTACATTTTTTAGTATATTTTTTTCTGACTGATTTTTTTCAAGCTCTTTAAAACTAGAAATTGTAATTTTTTTGTTTATTTGAGGTATGAAAATTAAAAGTCCAATTTTTTTAATTGTGCACTGTTATATATATGTCAGATAAAAAAAAAAAAAAAAAAAAAAAAAAACCAGGAAAGTCGAAAAATTTTTTTCTTAATTTTCTTGAATACAATTAGAAACTGCATGCGTATTGTGGTGTGCCAAATAAGCGAAAAAAAGAATAAAATTCATTGGATGTGTTGCGTCATGGAAATTTCTCTCTGTATATTTATTTTTTACTTGAAAGTTTAAAACATTTAGCTGTAAAGCTATCCCTACCTAAAAACTATGAAACTTTTGAAAGTTTTCTTCTTTTAAATGAGTATTTTCCAACCTCTCCTCCTCCACCCCACCCAAAAAAATGGAATTGGCTATGCCACTGCTTTTGATTATTACTGGATCTTTTATTCAGGGTAGCAATGTAACAGGTGTTTATGTATGGTCATGGAAAAAAGAAGGTTATCCCTGTACTAATTTTGCTGCAAATTATTATATATAAGAAAATTTGTCTTCTTTTTCACATGAATGTTTTTTTTTCTTTTTGTCCGATTTTGAGTTACAGCTGTGTGTTTCTGATGATAATACAATGTTTTCGTAATTTCAGTAATTAAATTAATTTTTATTAAATTATTATTATATATTGAGAAAAAAATTAGAAATCTCAGATAATTTAAATTATTTTCAAGGATTAATTTTACCATCTATTACCACATGATGCAAAAATCAATATTGCTTGTAATGTAAAATAACATTTACACTAATATAAAAGGGCTTTTTTCCCCTATCTCTCCTGTTACTATATCTTAAAAGTAACTAAGCAATAATTATATTTCCTTTATAACAATCCATTAATTTTTAACTTTGATATGTTTTTTCTCTTTAATATGGCACCATATAAAGAATATACTTTTTCATTTATAAAATGTTAATTTTAAATTTGGCATTGATAATTATATATCCTCACTTCTTAAAGCGTTTTTTTAAAAAAAAAAAGATTGTTATTCCTGTTTTGAAAGGAAATTTTTCATATATTTCATCCAAAATATTTTCTTTAATTAAAATCTTAGTTTTGTATTACTTTGTTAAATGTTCAGAAATCAGATATATGACATTTATGCCATGTACATAATTTTTCTTCTATGATGTTTTTATGCATCTGCATTTCTCAACTGTAAATGACATTTTATGGGTCTTATGTTTTTTTAAAATGCATTTTAATAAGTATTTTTATTATCTGTGATTCACATGTATTTATTTATTGATTTCTGCAAATTATTGTGCTCCATATTAGTGATGCAACGAATAGTGGTTTGGTCGAATACTGAATATTCGGCCAGTTTCCAGCCGAATATTAAATCATAAATTCTAATTTAAATCAAAATACTATATATCGATATCGTCATACAGTTCTTATTAAAAATACTCAGTCTTAATTATAATTAAAAATAAGACTTAAATTAGTTTTAAACATTTCATTAAAAACAAACAAAAATGTTTGACCTTTAAATTGTAAAATGTTTTATAAGAAAAGGCTTAGAATGATTATTACAATATACTTCAGTTTTAAACACGTGTTTAGTGATTCGATAGTTTGAGTAGCTTTATTATTTTATTTTTATATTAAAACATTTTGTTCATGTGGTTACTAAAGATTATAATTTCTGTTTTAAATCTAATGATAAAATCAGAGTACAAATACAGCACTATATATTTTTATTACATTACTATGTTTGATCAATTAAATAATGCTTTTTCATTCAGCTATTTTGAAATTGTCTTTTATAATTTTCATTCCCTTTGATAACATTTTATTTCTAATTTTTATGTAGTATCAAATACATTTTCTGAAAAATATTCCCTTATCTCTTTTCTAGTTTCACAAAGTTTTATCTTTAATTAAACCAAAACAAACATTCATCTTAGAAACAATCCCTTTTCTTTACATTTTTTCTTGCCAAACCATTTCACTTTTTATAATCTTTCACACTATTACAAATTTTTTGACAACAAGAAAACATCAAGTTCTACTCTAAATTGCAATACAGGTAACAAAAGCAATTTCAACAGCCAAGGAGATTCCTTTCCTGGAATAGTACAATAGTCCTTTTTATGCAACTTTACTGTACTTTTATAACTATATTTGAGAAATTGAATAACTAATTAAATTTCTTTAATGTGTAATACTTAAGCATAATTAAATCATTTTTGTCATACATATAAAATTCAAATTAATAAATTTACTTGAAATTTTCAAATAAGATTACTTTTCATGCATTGCACGTTAAGAAAATTCGGTACTCTTCGGTTAGCTGGCCGCCAGTGTTATGTATACATGTATATGTCTATATACATGTATATATACATATGTATTGATATACATATATGTGGATATACATGTATATATGTGTATATATACAATATATGTATACATAACACTGGCGCCCGGCTAACCGAAAAGTACCGAAAATTCAAATAATTATTAAATTTTTATTTATAGTACTTGAAACAGAATTGTACTATAAATTTAATAAACATTTAAATTTCTTTAATGTGTAACACATATGTATAAACCTGTTATTTAATGTATGTTATTTAAAATATATCAATTGATATTATTTATTATAAATACAAATGATTTCGTTTTAGTATTCGGCTGAGCTATTCAGCCGAATACTGCATTATTCATCTTTTTAGCCGAATACTGAATATCAACTGAATATTCATTTTGTCCCTATTCCATATCAAATTATAGTAATAGTCACATGTTTTTTAAAATGCATTTTAATAAATATTTTTATTATCTGTGATTTACATGTACTTATTTATTGATTTTTGCAAATTATTGTACTCCATATTAAATTATAGTAAATGCCAACTAAAAACATGGCAGTGACTACATAGATGCTTTTGATACAAATTTATTTTTAATACTGGCAACAGTGTTTAATTTGCACCAGAGCTCAACTCCAGTACGTCTTTGTTTTTAGTGATTATTTAAATATTGGTCGGAATTCACCGGAGCTCATATAAATACTGTACTCCAGAGCCCTTTGGAACAGTGCTTCTGAAATATCAAAACCTAAATTACCTATACCGTATCTGTCATTTTTACTTGTAGTCATGTTATGTTTATGCATTGCTTTTTGCTCTTAATTGTAAAATATTCTTACTGATCAACTTATTAGCTTCATGCAAGTCTTAATTTGCACTGAATCTCACAGGAACGCTGCTCCAGTACTTCTTTAGTTTTAATAAATATTTAAATATTAGTCTGAACCCACCAAAGTTTATAAATACTGCTCACTGAAGCCTTGTATGTTGTGTTTTGTTATTTGATACAAAGAAATACTTGACAAATAGGATTTTCTGAAAATTCCCCACTCCCTGATTTTAATATTTTTGCTCTGTGCATTTATTAGATTTTATGTTATAAATGAATATAGATGTAGTCAAAAAATATAAAAAATTTTGTTGTCTGAAGAAAAATTTCTTTAATTTTTGTAAATAATGTATGAAATATAAAAATGTGGGTACAAGGGACAGTGTTACACTAAGGTTTTTATTACTGCAGAAAATTAGAGCTCCAGTACATTTTTTGTTAGAAATTAAATCCTGGCTGTTAAGTTTCATGTTAAAGAAACTAGAAGCGTGTGGGTAAAATTGATTTATAACCATTCATGACTCTCCTCATTTATATTTGTTTACATTATTTTTATTTATTTTTGTTCTTATTTACTTCCTGTAGACCATTTGCAATAAACAAAATCTGTCACTAAACACTGCAATTTAATACCAATAAGGAATAAGATGACATTATACCCATTATTGTCAATTTGTTATTTATACCCAACCACTGGCAGAAACCTGCAAAAGTCACAATTGTTATTCTTTAAAAAATATCATTGTACAACTACGAGAGGAAGACATAAGTTCTGTGTTCCATTCACTCTGTAAAAAGACTTCAAACAAAAAGTTAGGATAGACATTAAGAAATTGTCACTAACTTAATTTTGTAACTAAAATTAATAAATTAAAGAAAACATAGTTTATTTTAGCATAAAGTTGCCAAACTATTTAATTTCTGACATAAACTGAATTAAGTTTATTCAACAAAAAGAATTATTTTAAACCATCTAAAATGTTTACTTAGTTTAATGCATACTTTGGTTAATGAAGAAAAAAAATTGCCTCTCTTGGAAGTCTGCATCAGCAGTAATTCACTGTATTCGATAATTTTCATAAAATGTAATTATCTTCATTTTATGAGATATTTTACTCTTTTTGATGATTTTGGCATTCAGTTCCTGTCAGGCAGTTTTAATAGCAATATGTTCTCATGTTGCAGAATATATATATTTTTTTATTTCATTAGGCACACCCAGGGTCCCTAAATATCATGATTTTTTTTTTAAATATAAAAAAAAATGCAATATTTTGATATATATATCCAATATTTTCAAAATAGTCAACTTAGTACTGATTATAAATATTTTTGCACTTAGTATAAATTAGAAACTAAAACATAATGTGCATAACACGAAAAACATATAAAATTCTAAATGTCTTTTTTTTTTTTCCCCCGACTTTTCACTGGCATAACAAAATTGAAGATTGACTAGTTAAATTCAGTAATAATTTACTTTTCACATTCAAAAACAGGCTATAGGATTTAGTAACAAGTATCAAGAGAATTTTGTTTTATACAACAAAATTTTAAATGCAAATTTTTTGTATTATTGAAAAATTTGAATATAAATGCAAGTTTTTCTGCTTTTTCATTCCCTAACTTGTTGTTCCATTTAAACTGTACAACAACCAGACCAAATAAGATCATTTCTAATAAAGCTGTAAATAACTGCTTATCTAAATTAGTCTGTTTATGTTTCAATGGCTGTTATAAATTAATATTTATTATACCACATGATTATTGGTTCTACATTTAAAAATTCAGCTTCAAACATAAGTCCTGGAATATCTATATATATAAAAGCTGTTCTTTGTGTATATGTCCTTTATACAAATCTTCAAGTTTTGACCGATTTGCACGAAACTTGCTGTACTTTACTCGCTTTAGAACATGGAAAAGATCACTGTCTACTTTAAAAAATCATCAGACCATTATTTATCCCTTTTTTCTACCAACTTCCATAATTTAACATTACAGAAATATCTCTTTTTACATTTCTAATTAAATCTTTTCTTTCCGGTTGCCACAACCTAAAAAACAGTGCAATAATAAACAAAATTGATAACACGTCTACTTTCTTTTTATAAAATAATAAAAATTCAGGCTCAATCGTTATAATTTTGCATTCCCAAAATTGTTGTCATTCAACCTGAAAATGCACATTATTCATAAATAAAATAAAAACTTTACCTAAACGTGTGTTCAAATGAGTAGTATCTTCATTTAAATTTCAAGAAAACAATTTAGGAAAAAAAAATCGTTTGGTAGATATGACGTCAATATCTGGTAGATATGACGTCAATATCTAATATAAACTGACATCACTCTCTAATGATATTTTATTCTGAGGGGGAATTCTTTATCTTCTGAAATTAATCCATGTTATTATCATCCATTGAAGCCACGCGAAATAAAATGTCAGTAAATGTTAGGTCATTTGCATGTATTTATTGCTTTATTCTGCGTATTGTCATGGAGATTGTAATATTTTGTTACACTCGCTAAGAAAACAAGCATTCTGATTTTAGAAGCCGAAACATTTTACTACATTACGTCAAAATGATGTTTTTTATCCAGAAACTCGAATTTTGTGAGTCTTAAATTAAAACAAGTTGAGGCTTTTCACAAAAGTCAGGTAAAGCATTATTGCATTTTAATATTCCGTAATCGAGTCATATGTCAAGTATTCGCTGAAAGCATGAACGATGCTATACATTTTTAAGCAATAGTTCATGCCATAAAAGGTTTAAGTCACATTAGTTAAAGTACGCCAAAAACGTACAGCCTGATTATCGGAAATTAACCCATTCGCACTTATGAAGATAAAAATAGTTCAGCATTTTTTTATTTTGTTTATTATTCAATAGCAAAATTAGAAGTTAGAAAAAAAAACAAGATTAATAGGTATTTAATTGAACTACTGAATTTTTCATATTTAAAATAGAACTTTAATGATAAGTACTTTGAATAGATGTACAAACTTAATTTAAATATATTTTGAAGGTAAAACGTTTAATATAATTTTGAATAGTTTAATTTCAAATCTGTTAAATTCGTATTATATTTTTTTATAGGTTTTCATTTCGTTTGCTGATTTAGTTATGGAATATTGCACGAAAAAACTCCCAAATGATTATTTACATTGTTTTAAGAGCAATTGGGTTCATCTTTTGTAATTGGTTTGCACAAATATTTAAAATATATTCTTGCTTTAAAAATTACTATAAAACACATAAAAAATCAGTAAAATGAAAATCACTTTTCAAACATAGCATTGAATGTACTTTTTGCTTTCCATTAGACATTGAAAAAATCGAATGTGTTATGTTTAGAGGTTAAAAAAATTGCAGTAAAAGCAAAATTTATGAGTTAGGTCATTTCCACCAAAAATATGATGCCAGCGTTACTCATGGACATGGGGATCATTAATATTGCATTCAGACCAAATGAGTTCTTTTTTCGTAATTTTGGGTTGCAAATTTAAGATCCCTGCTTGAAAATTAATTTAAAATTGATTAAATTCAGAAAATTGTATCTAATTTTTATGATTTTTAATGATCAGTATTGAAATCAGAACCAATTAAAAGCTGAAAATTGAGATACAATTTTCAAATAAATTTCATTTGAAAGTATGTTTTTCTATTTAGTGTAAGAATGAAATTGTGCGTGTTTAGAAGTTAAGAAAAATCACAATAAAGCACAATTTATGGGTTAGGTTGTTGATAACATCAGTACAATTTAAAAAATTTACGTTTCTCACTAACATAAATTTTACATTATAATGTATATATATGCTATACCAACGAGAATTTTACTAAATACTACGCCAATTGGTTGATGTTTTTTCTTCGGCTTATCGGGAAAATAATATATTTTTCTGTTACACCAGCCAAGAAAACGAGCATTCTGATATTTAAAGCTGAGGGATTTTACTGTGGTTGCAATACAAACGTTGAGATTTCTGATCATTTTTATAATGATTTGTAGACGAAAATGCACAAATATCGGTTATTATTGCTGTATTATTTCATTTTAATTTATTATACCCGGAAGGCCCCTCATAATTGACATGGGCAACGCCGGGTAGTTCTGCTAGTATATATATATATTTTTTTTTTTTTGGGGGGGGGGGGTAAAAAATATTTGCCAAAAGCAAAAGTATTTTATCTGAGGAACAACACAGCCAATAACAGATGAAAAATTCATTCACAGGTGTTTTGACTGAAAATATCAAAAACATACACAAAGATATTTTAAAAACAAATACGAAATACATGAAAATATCATACAACACAATATTTTGAAAATAAATATTGGATATATATCTATTGATACATATCGCCGAACCCTTGACACACCCTACTTTTTGACATGTAGTTTGTTGATTATGTTTTTTTTATGATTTTTAAACTATTATTTATCATTTCTTATTTTATTTTATTTTTTTAGGAGGTGGTCTAGTCATGAAAACGAAAGAGAAAGTCAGCGTTTTCGAAGATAACACTGAAAATTGATAGATAAAAAATGAAAGAGTGCTCTATAATTTTTATTGGGAGAGAAGAACACCAAAGTGTATTAATTAGTTAACTGCTTAGTACTGTTTTAAGCAGCTGTTTGTGCCTATTTATTTTTCAAGAATTTTTTTTTTCTTTTGTGCATTATTATCATTGGACGTTTATGTGAAACTTTTTAATGAATTGCAGGCAACGACCTATTTTATGTAAAGGATAAAAAACAATTTTGTATTATATATCAATTGCCTATATAAAGGTTTGTCTGTTTTAATGTCAGTGTAGGTGATTGTCTCAGTACTTGATTATTTTCTTTCACATTTACAGGATGTCCCATAAGTCAGTTCACATCATAAATCAATTAAAAAAAAATAGTTAAAACACATCCCAAAAATAAGATCAGATTTCAAGTATTAGTGAAGATTTTATAAACTGCTGTATTAGAGCACAGTTTTCACCATATGACTTGGCAAAGAAATAGTAAAAGGAAAATTTGAACTGATATTTTCTTTTGCCAACACAAATCTGACACTTTGATAAATGGTACAAACTGTAATCTTGTATAATAGTTTATATGAATTTTTTTTATGTGAACATACTTATGGAACACCCTGTATTTGGCTTTTTTTTCAACAAATCTATAGTGCAATTTACTTTTAACACTAGATTTATGAGATTTTGACTACATTAAAATGCATATTTTTCGTAATAACTTTTGTTCATTTTAAACAGATACATGAAATTAGAGAGGTGGTGGAGGCTAGGTATATATATACATCGTAATACCTTCAAATTCATGCTGCTGTTAAAATAAGTTAGTATATTTTTGAATAATTTCAAGCATAAAATTGTAACCCGTTAAATTGACAGTTTTCGTAAATCTAGTGTTGATAGATTTAAATGACAAAGAAAAAATCCCCAAAGATTTGAAGTATCATAATTTTAGTATCAAGAAATATTATTAGCAGGATATTTATGTGTCATATGAGTCAAAATCAGGAATATTTTATTCAGCCAGGAAATTCATTAATGATTTACATTTGAATTTTCATTCCAACTTATGATGTTCAGTCCTCTATCATCTTTAACATTAATGTCACCACTCATGTTGAACTTGTACTATCACATAACAACATAAAGTGAAATAAACAGCATATTTCTTAAATATATATTTTATTTATCACTAAAGTGTATTAGTTAACTACTTAGTACTTCTTTAAGCAGCTGTTTGTGCCTATTTATTTTTAAAAAATTTTGTTGTGCATTATTATTATTGCTGAAAGTTTAATTCAAAGCAATGATTTTTTTTTTTTTTTTATGAATTGTGGAGATAAAGACCTATACAAAGATTTGAATATATATGAGGCATTCTCATAAAATTTTAATTTTCAAGAATAAAAATCTGGTGAAATTAAACTTAATAACATAACATTTTAAACTTATAGACGAATACCTTAATGATTCAAAATAAAGAAAAAATGGTCAGCAGCGAAGATTTTTTTTATTTAACTGAGGTTTAAATCAAACTTGTGAGTTTAATTTTCCTTACCATTTTACCTCTTTAACTTTTTATTTTCTTCTAAATTTTTACTTATAATGCATTTCCATAGTACCCACAGAACATTCAAATAAGAGATAATAGCAATGTAGTATTTTTAGTACAAAATTTTGGTATGACATTGTCTTAAAAAGGGGTGTTAAAGAAGGGACAATAAGGAAAAAAAAGGGGTGGGATGGTAAGGAAAATTACCACCTATTTTTAGGAAAATCATGTTAAAACTAAGTTATAGCCTTAATGTTCATAGATTTTTAGAAACAGTTATTTACATTGGCTTAAATAAAATAAAATAAAAATAATTTACCTTGAAAAGTGCAGGAATAAACCTTGGGGATGGTAAGATTACCAATAAAGCCATGATGCTTAAAATTGATATTTAAATGCTGATTTAAATTCTGCAGTAAATTTCCTGTCAAAGAATTTTAGACAGTCTTTCTCTAGCGTACTTCTGCATGAGAAAAAACTTGAAAAAAATTCTGTGGCTGCATCTGAAGTGAATTTTCTGTATAATTTTAGCAAGAATGACGGTAAGGAATCTAAAATTCAAGGACAGAGTTAAAAAAAATAACAACAACCGTAAAAATGTGTGCAGGTCAATTTTTTGCTATATATTTATATAAAACAATAGTCCCAGTTTCTGCTAAGTATTTATATAAAACAATAGTCTCAGTTTCAGAAAAAAATTACATCAAACTACTTTTATTGAAATAATTTTATACAGGCAGCTCCAAACTTAAAAATCAGGGGCATGGGACGGTGTAGGAGTTCCGTGGTATTTTTGGACCCCCAATATCGTCCAAAACTTATTTATCTCATTAATATTGTTATACAGTCATGTAATGGGATGTTTTCCAGTATAAGAAATAAAAAACCCCACAAGAATATGTACTAAAATAAAAATTATTCAGGGACTTAAAAGTCAAAATTATCTGAGAATGCTTCATATGAGTTACCTATATAAAGATTTGTCTGTTTTGTATACATGGGGATGATTTGTCACAAAATGCAATTATTTTTGGCAGTTTTCTGTTATCTCAGTACAAGTATCCTCAACAGGATTTTTTTTTTTTTTTTTTTTTTTTTTTTTTGTGGTGGTTGCCAATGATTCATCATGTCATCCTCAGATACCATTAGTATAGACTTAGAAAAAATGATTAATTTTGATAATATTACAATCAATTAGTGGTGTAAAAAATAAGGATTTGGCCGAATACTAACTTTTTTTATAAAATAAAACGTTAAGTTGGAAATAAAGTTAAATAAAAATTGATATTGTATTATTTATATTTATAAAAATGTTAACAACTTGATCTATTTTTTGTAATATATGAAACACCTTGATAATTCATAAAATAAGAATAAATTATTAATAGTATAATTTTATCTTTAGATACTTGTAATTCATATATTTTAGCTAAAATAAGAACTCATTATTATCAGTGTTAAATGTGATTTTTATATTTATTTTTTATTTTAAAAAACTTATTTCAATATAAAAATTAAGAATTTTTATTTCATCTTTTTATATTCAGACATATCATTTTTTTTTTTTTTCTGTAAGTCAAAATGGTACTTATTTCCATTAAAATATAAATAACATTCCTCCTTTCTACTTTATAGTCATGCTTTTAATCTTTCTTACATTCAATGTTAATGAAAGCCTCATAATGCTTAGTCTTTCACATAATCAGTGAGACATCTCCTGAAATAACATTGGCGAAATAAATTTTGTCAGGGGTGATTTTGTTCCAAATTTTCCAAAAGTTTAAAGCATTCAGTTCTGAAAATTTAAAAAAATCGGTCATTAGTTTAAAGTTCGGACATAAAAATATATCACGAAAAGATATCGCGAATTTCAACAAATGGTTGCCACCAAAAATCAATTTTGTTAATCGTTCACAGAAAAAATCGGCAGTTTCATCAAAAACCCTGAAAAAATGTAAATTTTGCCAAAGGATCGTGA
This sequence comes from Maratus speciosus, assembly GCA_963932465.1. Lineage (NCBI taxonomy): Eukaryota > Metazoa > Arthropoda > Arachnida > Araneae > Salticidae > Maratus > Maratus speciosus. The sequence goes on from OZ010797.1 coordinate 107,634,356, forward strand.
AAAAATGTGAATTTCAGTAAAGGATTGTGGAAAAAAGAATGCAAATTTTGTCAAAAAGTCATAAAAAAAACACCAAGTTAAAAACAAACTTAACATTTTCTAAAAAGGATAAAAATACATTTACAAGGTAAATAAATACCTTTATTTATTCAGATTGACATGTTTCATTGCTCTGGCGGCAACATTCTCAAAATTTATACTGATACAAATATTTTCGCAGAAAAATTTTAAATAGAAAAACTGGTAAACAAAAATTAGACGATCTCATGAATGAAATTAACTGCAATATTAACTAGTTGGATGTGCCAATCCCAAAACTTTCTTCTATCTCATGTATTTTAATATTTCAAAATGTTGTTACAGATGTCAATATTTCATTTTTATTAGTTCAATACTATACAACTTTGACTTTCATCTTAAATTTCTGCTTCAGTCAATTAATCTGAGTAAAAACAAGTTAATCTCAATCATGATATTTATTAAAATCGCGAATAGTCGTCTTATCAGGATGGGAAGTTCTCTCGATTCACGAGCCGCTGGTGTACAATAGAACTATGAAAAAGTAAGAAGATTACACAAAAATCGCTATTACAGCGCCCATTTCTGGCAGAATTTTTCCACATTCAGGGGGGACCTTCTTGCCACGACCAAAAACATACACAGAAAATTTGGTTCAATTCTATGCATAACTTCATACACTTTTCGATGGTACAATATTCAAAATCGCTAATACAGCAAGCACCCCCTTCCAGCCGATTTTTCCAAATGAAGGGAGGACTTGCTTGCTATAACCAAAAACTTTTTAAAAAAATTTAGTTTAATTCTATGGATAACTTCATACGCTTTTCGATGGTACAATATTCAAAATCACTATTACAGAGCCCCCCCCCCCCCCCCTTCTGGAAGATTTTTTCCAAATTAAGGGAGACCTGCTTGCTATAGCCAAAAACTTTTTTACAAAATTTGGTTCAATTCTATGCATAACTTCATGCACATTTTGATGGTACATTGACGACAGACACACAGACATTTTCTATAAACATGTTTTTCGAGATTTCTGACCCCTAAAACGTATAAATCCGTCGAAAACTGGAAGTTGGAAAAAAATCTTGATTTACAATACTTCCTTCTATTGAAGGTAGAAGAAAGTAAAAATGAATATTTGTGAGCATGAATTAATTTAATATTGCAGTTTACTTTTATGAATTGAACTGTATTGATTTTTAATATTGCAGTTAATTTCATTATGCATGAGATCGCATGATTTTTTGTTTACCAGTTTTTCTATTTAAAGTTTTTTGCGAAAATATTGGTATAAATCTTGAGAATGTTGCCATCAGAGCAATGAAACATGTTGATCTAAATAAATAAAGGCATTTATTCGCTTTGTAAATGTATTTTTATCCCTTTTAACAAATGTTAAGTTAGTTTTGATGTTTCAAGTGATTTTCATTTATAGTTTGATAACACCAAGTTAGTCAAAAGGGTTGCGGAAAAAACGTAGATGACAAAAGCGGCCTCTTTCGAAAACAGCACACACACACACAAACATCTGTGATTGTTATAGGTCTTAAACGTAGAAAGTTAATAATTAGGGGGCCTACTTATTTTTCTTTAATAATAACAAACTATTTCTCAATAAAAATATAGGTAAGTAAAATTAGCTCACCTGTGATATTCCTTCATGGGGATTGCAGCACAGATTCTTTGAGTATGTCGCTGAAAATAAGTGAATTTATTTATAAAATCTTGTTTGATGGGCTAATTTTACCATCAATTGTACAGTCTTGGTTAAATGAATTAAACTGGAAAAGACAATAAAAAATATGATTAATATATATGAAAGTTGCGTACGTTTATTTGAGGGATAGAGCCTATCATTTTCGCTTCTACCCGTAACAGCAAACGCCACACGTACTGAGTAAGTAAAGGGTGTAAACAGAGTACATGTAGGTCAAAAATGTCTTACTCATTAATTTCTCTTTGTGCAGAAGAAGAAAAAAGTTGTTTGGTTAATTTACAAAGTTTAGAATGCAGTACTATTAAGGTTTTTTCTTTCTCACTGATTTGTGGTGTCACCTTGCGACACTCAGGCAAGTTAGTCTTCCTTTTAAAGACCGAACAGATTATTTCGTTTCTTTCCATTAATAGGTATGGTTTTTAATATGAAACAATATACTAAACTAACTTTTGAAGAATTGGGTTAATTTTAACCTAACTTTCAGAAATCTACACTCAGCCTGAAATCGGCGAAAACCAAAAACAGAGTTAACATGACCTGCAACAAAAATAATTAGCACTGGGAGGAAATGCCTCGTCCTTCTGCTATAACCTTTCAGAAAATTTGCTGCGAATTTCAGGATTTTTTTTTTTACTCAGAACTACTCCTGTTTTTCTGCAGAGTTAACGTGTTAAAAATTCACCTGCAATTTAAAGCATGAAGAAGTATTGTACTACATATTATGCATTTTATTAATTAAAGTTACAATGTTGCCTTTAACCCCTTCGGGACGAGTGTCTTCTACAGAATTTTTAATCTTTTATCACCGGTGTTTCGAAACAGAAATTTTTGTCTAATTGAATCGGGAAAATGCTCATATTAAATAAGGCAAAATTTACAATAAAAATTTACTGGTGAGAACTGTCACGGATTCTGAGCATCTTACGCAGCACATATACCTGTTGCTTGTCCCCAAGGGGTTAATGCACAGTGCAAGCATGCAACAGGAAAAATAATTTTATTTATATGACACCATTATTTGCACTTGTTTCAAACTTAAATAACCTAACTCTAGAACTTAAACTTATGTACAATTTAAAATTTAATTAGTATTAAAAGATTTTTTTAATACTGAATTTTTATTCTTATATATTTTGAATTAAATATATTTAAGGCTGAAGAAAAAATCAATAAAACTGTTGAGCAGTGCTAATCTTCTGGACACATTAACAAAGTCATTTTTATATGTGCATGAAATTTGCAGACATTAATATTCAAGTGACTTAGAATTGGATAGCATTTTTCCTTTTGCTCTTAATGTTTTACCATCATAATCAATTGTTCCCAATAATAGTATTTTTTAGATCTGCTTAAATCTCCAACTTTGATACATTTTTCTAAAATTTTCTCAGAGTTTAAAGAAAGCAGAGAAATGCTTTTCGATTTCTTGGTACATAAATAAAAATACCCTCAAATTTTGTGCACTTAAGCATGAAAATCACTGCATTAATGTGTCAAAAAGTATCAAGTTTGGATTTGAGAAAAGCATGGCAAAATAAAAGAAATTATTATTTTTATCCTGAATCTATTTGGTTAAATATCCAAAGTATTCAGCTGAAGTATCTGGTGAACTGATATTCAATATTCGGCACAAAAGACAATTATTCATTACATCCTATAAATATAAATTGTTGTAAAAATAAATTGCAACAAACAAGTAATAGAAATGTTTTACTAAATTCAATTACAATCTGATAAAACGTAAAACATGATTATTGTATCAACATAAGATGAGCAATAAAGATATTTAATTGAATAGCTGATTTTAAAAAGAAAATACTTACAGTACATTCCCTTTAATCTGCACAGGCTGGGACCAAGGGATTTGCGGATTATAGAATTTTGCAGTTATAGGTCATTTCTTTGTTTACATTCTAATATTTGAAATTTATCGTCAAATATGGTGTATTCCAATGCAATTTAATTACACAGAAATAAAAGAAAATGCTTTTTTTATTTAAAAAAAATATATATATATATATTGAATATTAGAAATACATTTAAATGATATAATACAAAATTAATAGAAAACATTTCCACTTATTTTTAAATTTATGAAACATTGCAGTGATAGTGATTTGCTTTACAGTTTTTGCTTTTTACTCTGTTATTTAATCTTGAAAAGCCTTTTAAGAGTCAGGATTTCTTGATCAGTAACAAGAGTTTGTTTTTCGAAATAACTAAGATCCCCCAGAGCTAACACCTCTTCACAAGCAATTTTATCTTTTATATAGCTAACAAGTGCATTCAAAATATAGCAGTCTAATAGTTATTTATAAAATACATAAAAAATTTCCTTCTAATGAACACAAAATCCATTAAAAAATTCTTAATAAATTCATCAGATCAGTCTTTTTTTTTTTTTTTTTTTTTTTTTTTTTAATGGTGAAAATGTACAATATCTTGCTTAAAGAACGATTTAAACTGTTTGTTTACATTTGAAATATAGTACAGATTATAGAGTTGTGGATTAGAGGAAATCGACTGTATTGGTTTTCTCTGGTTCCAAAATGGTTTAGATACCAAACCCGTTGTCAGATTTATTCCAAAAATGAATAAAGTTCTTGCAACAATGGCCTATAACATTTTTGCCAAGTGGTAGCTCAATCACAAATACAATCTGGATGCTATCACGTTCGCTCACAATCACACACATATATATGTATTATGATAAAAAATAGCAAAAATAAGCTGTGATCTGAAAAACATGAGGAAATTCCAGTATACATGCATACATACAAAATTGTTTTAAAAAACAAAAACAGATTCAGGGAACCTCAAAATGTGAATAAGTGGATGTTCCTTGGACTAATCTATCAGGCAGACCACTTGGCTAGGATTTGGAGGTTCTTTTATTCCAAATATGTTTCTATAATATGTCTAGAAGAGCTTTTATAATCTAATCTGATGTTCTATATACTACAAGAAGAGCAAAGACGGAAGGAAATTCGAGATAAAGCACAGAATAAATAAATAAAGACATCAAAATTGTTTTAAAAAACAAAAACAGATTCAGAGAACCTCAAAATGTAAATAGGTGGATGTTCCTTGGACCAATCTATCAGACAGACCACTTGGACTTGGCTAAGATTTGGAGGTTCTTTTATTCCAAATACGTTTCTATAATATGTCTAGAAGAGCTTTTATAATCTAATCTGATATTCTATATACTACAAGAAGTGCAAAGATGGAAGGAAATTCAAGATGATGTACAGAATAAATAAAGAAAGACATCAAAAAGAAGCAAATTTTAGTGAAATAATTAATAAATGAATTTTAATTAATAATTGTTAATAATTTCTTTAAAATTCACTTCTTTTTAATGCCCGGCTTTATCTTAAACTTTTTTTATTCCTTTCCTCTTCTTTTTCACCTCCTTTCCTCCCAATAAGATCTTCCCTTCCCAAGTGTGGATCCAAGGAGGGAGCAGGGGGTCATGATTCCCCCCCCCCTCTAAAGGAAAAACATTTGTATCCATACATTTTTTAAATATAAATATGCATTTAAGGTTTTTTTTTTGTTTGTTTTGTTTTTTCCCGCTGAAAAATGCTGTTCATTCTGATGCATTCACAGAGTTATTTTTATACAGAAATGCGTGAAAATTAAAGACATTATTCTTGAAGCAACAAAGAATTGAACAAAGTTTTCCATTTTCATATAAATGTGGTTCATCTTGAATTGTATTCAATTGTTCTCTCAAGATGAAAAGTTTTCTACTCAGCTAAACACTATCTTCCCTAGAGCCTTTTTACTGGGCAGACTGATTAAGATTTAGTGGTATTTTATTCAAAATATATTTCTTTAACTTATCTAGAAGAATGTTTATAATCTATGTTTTGTATGCAAGTTCCCACCTTAATATTTATCTCCATGAGCCAGTTGCAAAATTTAATAATTCTAGAGAAAATACTACATACAATTAAAATATGAGTAAAAATTAAAATTATCAACTGTACAATAAGAGAAAAAGAATAAAGAAGACATTACTCAAAGGGTAAAATAATAGTTATTTAACTTCCCTGTTTTTACAAAAAATTGAAGAATTTAAGAATCCTTTCTAGACCAGGAGGTGGCTACACAGACCATCACCTCATCGAGTTGACGTCTGAAATTCCGGGATTAAACAGAACTCGATTGGCATATTAAAATTAATCTGGTCTGCCAAGTCATATCTTGGTGGACACCTGCAGACCTGATTTTAGTGGTTGATCGGTAGGTAGGTTTGTCATTGTGTTTTCCTGCACCCAAAAGTATAAAAACATGGAGGACTGGGAGCCCCGTAGCAGAAATTTCTCCAAGTGTCTGCGACAGATAATTCAGGGGCAAAAAATAATCTGCAGGTAAAATATTTTTATAAATGGAGCGTTAATTAATCAAACAATCACTTACCTGTAGCGTTTTTAGGCATTTTATAAATTTTTATTAATAATAGTCTTAACTTTTTGTATTAAGTAATAAAGAGCTAAACATAATACGAAGCAAAATAAAAGTTCGATGAAAAAGAATCTGCAAAAGAGAAAAGAAAATCTGCGACGCTCGTCTCCCGTCTCGAACTTTCTGCTACCGGGACTGGGAGCAGGAAAATACAATGGTAAACCTACCAGGCAACCACTGGCTTTGCAGCTGTTTCCACCTATATATGACTTGACAGACCAGTTGCACTTTAATATGCGAATTGAGTTTTAACTAATCCTGGAATTTCAGCCAACAACTTGATAAGGTAACGGTTCATGCAGCCACATCCCGGTTTGGGTTGATCTCAAAAAATCTTTGTTTTTCATTAAGGTTTCATATATATTTGAGACTTTTAAAGACTTATTGTTCGATATATTTCAATACGTGTAGCAGCACCAGCCTTAGGAAGTACAGAACCTGATTGTAAACAATTTTCGTTTGTCCCAGGTTCAGGGTGCTTATTTTTCGGTATCACTATAGTAATCTTTACCTTATTTAAGTGAAAAAATCTGTGGCGGTTACATTTTCAGAAATAACATTACTCAAAACTAAGCACCTATATGCACTCTAAGGTCACCAAGGTGCGTAAAAATATATAAAAATTCATTAGAGACTATGCCTCTGTGATAGTATTGAAAGCAATCAAAATATGTGTTTAAAAAATGCAAGCGAATTGAGTAAACAGATGTAAATCTTACAAATAACAGACAAAAATCTTATATCACCTCTAAAAAGTTACATAGTTGATACCCCTTGTTCTAGTGACGGTGAAATGATTTATTAAAAACATTGATTTTTGTATAAGAATAAAATCAGTGCTTTGTTCGAAATAAATTATCTCTTTTTGGACTTCTAAAATTCACTTAACATTGAAATACTATAAGAAAAAAATTAGTCATTATTTTTGGCTTTTATAATTTTTTCTGCTTTTTCTCTGAAAGTCCTTTTAGAATTTTTTCAAAATTTAAAGGGAGGCCCTACTTTTTTGGGTCTTTTTACTTTCTTCTATCTTTACAAGAAGAAGGTATTGGATTCATGAAAATTTTCGGTTTTCGACGGATTTACATGTTTCATGGGTCAGAGATTCCGAAAAACATGTTTTTACAAAATGGCTGTCTAAGTCTGTGACTTCGTCGGTATGTATGTGACACAAATTTTGTGGGTGCTCTATCTCAAGAACGGAATTTAGTAAAAATGTATATTCAGTTAGTCCTTGATATAAATTGGTGCTGATTAGTTTTTGGTGTAAATCGCTCAGCAGGTAGCGCTGCTATGTAGCATTTTTTGCGATTTCCTCAATAGCTCGATCTCCAGAACTAATGCACGGATCTTCATCAAACTTCAGATTCAGTTAGTCCTTGATATGGTTTGACGTTTTTGATGGATTTATAACCATCTCAGATACCATTAACTGATTTCAAAACAGAAAACCATTCAAGAATACAAACATTTGAACACGTAAATAAATACATTAAGTAATAATAAATCATTCTGTAATAAACAAACTTTTCTATTTTAGCTAAATGATCCTACTCAAGATAAACAATTACATTAATAAATAAAATATGATTATAGATCATCCCATGCACGAAGCAAGAGTCTGACGACATCATCAAAAAGAACTTATAAACATTTCATATTATTTTGTTAGTTGGTTGTTAGTTTCTCTAAGTATAACATGTAAAATTAATATAAGAAAAAGCTGCAATATGAAGCAGCAACATTTGTATTTTTTAAGATAGAATATAGTTTTAAAATGTTACTCAACAAACACAGAGAACTCGTCAGTTTCATTTCTTTCAGTGTTCATAAAATTAATTAGAAAAAACAAATATTTTCTCTACAGCTAAGAAAGGGTAAGTCTTGATGGATTTACACTCGTGCGAAGCTGTATAATGAGGATTGCTGATGAAGAAAGATAAAGGTAAGAAATTACCTATATTATTATTATATTTAATTGTTTTTTCATGGCCAGAATCAGAATAATATTTATTTATTTATCTAAGTATTAGCGCGCGTAACTTACTGTGCAGAGCAGAGGCGGCTTTTTTGCCAACAATTTGATTCCGAGACTGAGAAAGTCTAATATTTTAGTAGATAAATAATATGTGAAAAAAAAAAAACTACTGGCCATAGAGGTATGCACGTTAAAAAGAAATTGAAAATTATTGAAAAATATAGTTCATCAGTTATTTGATGATAAAATAAATATTGTGCATTGTTTTTTTTTTGTTGATATATATGAAATGTTAAACAATTGAAGAAAACTAGATATATATAAGAAGTTTTATATAAAATAATAAAACAGCAATTCCTCTTTACCAACAAAACTAAAATAACTAGTAAAATGGCCGCATCACGTGAGATACAGCTTGTAGAAAAACTTAACGCTAGTAACTACAGCAATTGGAAATTCAAAACTGAGATGTTACTGATTAGAGAAGACTTGTTCAACGTAATTAGCGAAGATAGGCCCACACCAATCACAACCGATTGGGAGAAAAAGGACAGGCTAGAGCCATAATTAACCTGTCAATTGACGATTCTCAAATCGTTCATGTAAAAGGGCTTAACACAGCCAGAGACACTTGGAACGCACTTAAAACGATACACGAAAGGGCGAACTTGTCTAGTAAATTATTTTTGTTAAGAAAGCTTTATGGAGCCAAGCTCCAAGAAAACGGGAACCTAATCAAACACATAACATACATTCTAGAACTAATAGACAAACTCTCAGCGATCGGGGAAACAATTAGTGACTCCCATCTTTCAGCTTTATTGCTGTGTTCGCTACCCCCTAGTTATAATACTTTAATTACTGCCCTTGAATCACAGAATGAGGACGAACTTACACCACAATTTATTAGAAGTAAATTAACAGATGAGTACAATAGAAGGGTTGAAAACGCAGACCAGGGTGAAAACTCAACAAAAGCGTTTAAAACGCAAAAGAGATATCCAAATGATAATTTAAAAAAAAAAATAAACAGTGCACGTATTGCAAATTGAGAAATCACACGTACAGAGAATGTTGGCATTTGAAAAATCGAAACAATCACCCAAATACACAAAAACAACAACAAACATTACTCATCATCGTTGTGTTATCAACAATTGGATAACCAGGTAGGAAACACTGACCGCGAATCAGTAGACAAGAGAAATTATAGAAAGGAAACAAAACCAGATCAAAGCAGCGACGCAGCCTTTCTAATAGACAAAGCAGGAAAACAAACCTGGATTATTGATTCTGGTTCATCTTCACATATTCTAAACAATAAAGATGACTTTACTAAATTAAATGACACTGAAAAAACAATGGTCATAATTGCCAACGGCAAAACTCTAAACTCGCTAGGTACAGGAGAAACTACATTCACGACGAAAACATCCGATGGAGGCATAAATAAAATTACGTTGAAAGAAGTGTTGTATGTACCGGAGCTAGAATCTAATTTAATTTCAGTTAGTAAAGCCACAAAGAATGGGTATAAATTATTATTTGATAAATGCACGCTGTCCTGAAATGGGAAAATCTATTTGGAGGCAAAAATGAAAAATAACCTATACGAAGTTGAATTATTAGAAAATGCAGATAGGAATATAGTAAATATGGCACATGAATGCAAAAGTAAAGACTGCCTGCAACTTTGGCACAAATGCCTAGGGCATAGAAATTATAATTCCATAAAGGAAATGGTTAAAGACGACTTAGCCTATGGCATAAAACTAAATAATTGCAATCATGGAATAACATGCGAAACGTGCATACAAACAAAAACAAGCGATGCTCCCTATCCCAAAACACTGTATAGAAACAAAACAGGTAGAGTACTCAATCTAGTGCACATGGACATATGCATAGCGATAGGAACCCCCACAATAGGTGGTAAAACAATGTTTGTAACTTTCATTGATGACTACTCTAGATTTACTGTAATATACTTATTAAAACATAAAGATGAAGTACAGGATAAACTGATCGACTATATAGCTATGGTTCGAAACCAGTTTGGGAAATATCCGAAAGCAATAAGATCCGACAACGGAGGAGAGTACATAAATAGAGGGATAGAGGATTACCTAAAGAAAAGGGCATTAAACATCAATTAACCGTGCCATATTGTCCGAGCCAAAATGGCATTGCGGAGAGAAAAAATAGGTCGCTATTAGACATGACTAGGAGCCTATTCAGAGAAGCAGATCTGCCACAAAGATTTTGGAGAGAAACAATTAACACTGCGAATCATTTACAAAATCGCTTACTAACAAGATCGACAAATAAAACCCCATTTGAGCTATGGTTTAATCGCAAACCGAATTTACACTATTTGTGAACATTCGGGTGCAAAGCTTACGTATACATGAATAAACAACATCGAGGAAAATTGGACGATAGGGCTAAGGAAGGGATTTTTGTAGGATATGATAACAACTCAAGAGGATATCGCATATACACTAAAGAAAATGAAATTGTAATTGGCAAAACAGTGAAATTCATAGAAAATAGCAAAATTAACCTAAAAGAAAGTAAAGAGACAGAAAACTCATATGACGACAAAAATTACATTGAAACGGAGATAAACAACACAACCGAAGAACCAACCACGTCCAAACAACCGACCAATGAACCAAGAAGATCTGAAAGATCGAACAGGGGGGTACCACCAGACAGATATGCCTGTTATGTAAAAAATGATGATATGACAGAACCCACTTGTTGGAATGAAATACTGGAAATAAATAATCCCAAAGAAAAGAAAAATTGGCTTAAAACCACACAAGTGGAAATCAATTCGCTGAGAAAACACAACACATGGGAATTAGTGGATCCTCCACCTAACAAAAAGGTTATAAGTTGCAAATGGACATTCAAAAGGAAATTAGACAGTTACGGGAACACTCAAAAGTACAAAAGCACGTTTAGTAGCCAAAGGGTTTAGTCAAAAATATGGGGAAAACTATGACGAGACTTTCGCCCGAGTAGTGTCACAAACAACCGTCAGAACATTTTTGGCAGCAGCCGCATATAAGAAGTTGAACGTGAGACACGTAGATATCGACACAGCTTTTCTATATGGTGAATTAGAAGACGAAATTTATATGAAACAACCGGAGGGCTACATTGAGAAAAACTCAGAAAACAAAGTCTGTAAACTGAAAAAATCCATCTATGGACTCAAACAGGCAGCCAGAACTTGGAATAAAAGAATCGAACAATCTTTGAAAAATTTAAACTTTCAACAAAGCACCGTGGACACATGTCTATACACAAGAAAAGAAAACAAGATTACGACTTACATAATAGTTTACGTAGATGACATTTTGATAGGCGGTGAAAATGAATCAATTGAAAAAATAATAAAATCTTTGAAAAAAGAATATGAATTAAAGGACCTTGGGGAAGTATCTCACTATTTAGGCATGGAAATAAGAAACACACAAAACGAGTACAAATTGAATCAAAGACTAAAAATAGAAGAACTCACAAGAAAATTTAATTTAGAAAACGCGAAACCAGTAAGCGCTCCCATGGATGCCGGTTTTCACAAATTAGAAGATTAAGAAAATTTAATGCCTAATAACACCAAATTCAGACAAGCGATAGGATCGTTGTTGTACATAGGAACCACTACACGCCCAGATATTTCAGCCGCAGTTAACATACTCAGCAGAAGGTGTGAAACGTCACGTTTTAAAGATTGGAACACTGCGAAACGGATAATAAACTATCTAAATATAACGAAAAACCTCCAACTCACATTGAGTACAAAACAGGAACCAAAACTCATCGGTTTTTCTGACTCCGACTGGGCGGGGGACACAAGAACGAGGAAATCCACAACAGGGAACATATTCATGCTGGGAAATAGTCCCATACAGTGGTACACGAAAAGGCAAAATTGCATTGCCTACTCATCAGCGGAAGCTGAATTCGTTGCTGCAACTAGTGCAGGACAGGAAATTGCCTGGCTAATAAAACTATTAGCAGATCTAGACTTAAAACAGAATTTACCAGTAATACTGTATGAAGACAACCAGAGCTGCATCAAGATGGTGGAGAATGAAAAATTCTCAAAGCGAACCAAACATATCAATGTTCGCTATCACGTGATAAAAGAGATGAAAGAAGACGGTATACTAGAACTTCGTTACTGCCCAACACAAGACATGACAGCAGACGCCCTGACCAAGCTACTGGGCAAACCACAATTTGTGAAACATCGAGAATCAATGAAACTACTACACGATGCATCTGAGATGGTTAAGGAAGGGTGATGGATTTATAACCATCTCAGATACCATTAACTGATTTCAGAACAGGAAACCATTCAAGAATACAAACATTTGAACACGTAAATAAATACATTAAATAATAATAAATCATTCTGTAATAAACAAACATTTCTATTTTAGCTAAATTATCCTACTCAAGATAAACAATTACATTAATAAATAAAATATGATTATAGATCATCCCACGCACGAAGCAAGAGTCTGACGACATCATCGAAAAGAACTTATAAACATTTCATATTATTTTGTTAGTTGGTTGTTAGTATCTCTATGTATAACATGTAAAATTAATATAAGAAAAAGCTGCAATATGAAGCAGCAACATTTGTATTTTTTAAGATAGAATATAGTTTTAAAATGTTACTCAACAAACACAGAGAACTTGTCAGTTTCATTTCTTTCAGTGTTCATAAAAGTAATTAGAAAAAACAAATATTTTCCCTACAGCTAAGAAAGGATACGTCTTGATGGATTTACACTCATGCGAAGCTGTATAATGAGGATTGCTGATGAAGAAGATAAAGGTAAGAAATTACCTATATTATTATTATATTTAATTGTATTTTCATGGCCAGAATCAGAATAATATTTATTTATTTATCTAAGTATTAGCGCGCGTAACTTACTGTGCAGAGCAGAGGCAGCTTATTTGCCAACAGTTTTATACATTTTGGTGTAAATCGCTCAACAGGTTGTTCTGCTATGTTGCATTTTTTGCGATTTCCGCAATAGCTCTATCTCAAGAACTAATGCTTGGATTTTCAACAAACCAGATTCAGGTATACCTGGATATGATTTAGTGCTGTTTAGTTTTTGGTGTGAATTGCTCAACAGGTGGCGCTGCTATGCAGCATTTTTCACGATTTCCACAATAGCTCAATATCCAGAACTAATGCACTGATTTTCGTCACACTTCAGATTCAGTTAGTCCTTGACATGAATTGTCGTTTTGTACATTTTGGTGTAAATCGCTCAACAGGTGGCAGTGCTATGCTGCATTTTTCAGAATTTCCACTATAGCTCTATCTCAATAACTAATGCACGGATTTTCATCAAACATCAGATTCAGGTATACCTTGATATCAATTAGTGCTGTTTATGTTTTGGTGTAAATCACTCAACAGGTGGCGCTGCTATGCTACATTTCTCAGAATTTCCGCTATAGCTCTATCTCAAGAACTAATGCATGGATTTCCAACTTCAAATTCAGATATACTTTGATATGAATTGGTGCTAAATTGATGTAATTTCTTGTACTATTGAAATGATTTAATTGACGTGATTTATATAGAAGAAAGTTTTGTGATGGCCACAACATACTATTTTTGTTTTTTTCATCCTTCAAGTGTGTAGGTTGTTGCCCTAAGCCGGTTTCATGATATTTCAATTGCCTACAATCTTTTTTGCTCGTTGAATATAATGCAGCCAGAAAACAGCTTTCTATGCGCAACACTACACTCGAAGTTTATTCCATCTCGAAACCATGTTGAAAACTAGTCGAAACTGCCAATCCCGAAACTCTCTTCTATCTCATACATGTTAATACTTCAAAATTCGCTATCACACTGTTAGCATTAAATGACAATTTATGCTTATCATGAGGATTCTAAATGTATGAAATTCTGTGTATTAGTCCTTGAGATATGACTATTGCTAAAATCGTGTAAATCATGCAAAGTGCAGCACGGTAGCGCCACCTGTTGGGTTACAACCAAAACATAATCAGCACCAATATTTATCAAGGTATACCTGAATCTGAAGTTTGATGAAAATTCATGCATTAGTTCTTTAGAGCTATTGCAGAAATCGTGAAAAATGCAGCATAGCAGCGCCACCTGTGGGTCGATTTACACCAAAAACTAATTAGCACCAATTTATATCAAGGACTAACTGAATTTAAAGTTTTGTGAAATTCTGTGTATTAGTTCTTGAGACAGAGCGCCCACAAAATTTTTGTCACATACAGACAGGCAGACTCACAGAGTGACAAACAGACTCAGGCAGACATTTTCTAAAAACCATCAAATCGTGTCCAGGACCTACTAAAACGTATAAATCCATCGAAAACCGGAAGTGGAAGTTTTTCACGAATCCAGTACTTTTTTCTTGTAAAGATAGAAGAAAGTAAAAAAGCATCCATTTTTCTAACTAGACGACCATTTTCCTCGAGAACAATTCGATCAATTTCCTTTTATTACTTTTTAACTTTACAAGATGAAAGTATTGAATTCATGAAATTTTTCTACTTCCGGTTTTCGACAGATTTTAGAGGTCTGCACGGGCCCGGGCTTGGCCCGAGGCCCGTACCCGGCCCGGCGGAATGGAGGAGAATTTTCAAACGGGCCGGGCCGGGCCGTCAAAAAAATTGAACGGGCCTGCAGGGCCGGGCCGATAAAAAAAATTAATCGGGCCTATCGGCCCGATATAAGAATTTGAGAGGAGCAGATAAAATACGATGTCATTTCCAATGAATATGACTTTTTCGAGAAGTATAAATGTGCGTTACGAGCCGATGCGAGTTTAACAACATCAATACAGAAATGTAACATGTCCATCGTAGAGATCGGCATCGTACAGTTACATGATGCCTGATCCCGGGTTTAATTTTTTCGGCAGACTTGTGCCGGGACGGAACTGGTCTTAATCGTTCTCAGGATGTGTAGGACAGCATTATGTTTTGTAAAAGTATTAATAGCGATAATGAACTTCTGTTAACAGTATCTTTGGAAATGTACCTTAAGGTGGTTCTCATATTTACTGCTCAGCAATGCGAAACTCTCAGACACATTTTTAACTATAAAGGCATAAAATTGACAGGCCTGAGTATTGAAGGCATTTGGGATCGAATAGCGTTTCCATTTTTCATAAATTACGTACAGAGATAACAGAGACTCTTGTCACGTGACTATACGTTTTCTCCTTTCCAGTGCTATCGCTTCCGGAAATCCGATTCAAAATGATAACTTTGGCAGTATTTTCGGAAAGATATATTACTTTTATCTAAGAAAAAAACGGCATTTACATGGTTTCTGAATAAGAATACCTGCCAATCTCATGCGTTTCCAAAAAGAAATGAATTCATAAATGTATCAAAATGTAGCTCCTTTGGATTTGAGAAAAGCCTTAAAAATGACAGAAATCTTTTCACAAATCTACCTTTTATTATAAGCTTCAAAAGTTATCATGTTTTTTAACCCTTTATTCTAAACTACAATAATCTTTTAATGAACCCTTATTTAAATTTTGAAACGTCTGTAGAGACGTTGACTAAAACACTGTAAGTAATCGTTAACGTTTACTATTGTGTGTTTTCTATTTTGCGAACACATAGTAATTTAAAATATACTGTAAAATGTTCCCATAAATATGCATGTAGTATTCATTAAAAGAATCTTAACTGTATGTCGAGAAAAAACGGAATTTTTTGTAGAAATTTAGTCGGGCCGGGCCAAAATAGCTTTCCTTCGGGCCGGGCCCGGGCCTGGAAATTCCGGCCCGTGCAGATCTCTAACAGATTTGCACGTTTTAGGGGTCAGAAATCCCGAAAAATATGTTTTTACAAAATGTCTGTATGTGACACAAGTTTTGTGGACGCTCTATCTCAAGAAATAATGTACGAAATTGATTAAAAATTTATTTTCTGTTCGTCCCTGATATAAATTGGTGCTGATTAGTTTTTGGTGTAAATCGCCCGACAGGTGGCGCTGCTCTGCTGCATTTTTCACGATTTCCGCAATAGCTATATCTTAAGAAATAATGCACGGATTTTCATCAAACTTCAGATTCAGTTAGTCCTTGGTATGAATTGGTGCTGTTTACGTTTTGGTATAAATTTCCCAACAGGTGCCGCTGCTATGCTGAATTTTTCACGATTTCCGCAATAGCTCTATCTCAAAAATTAATGCTGGGATTTTCATCACACTTCCTATTCGTTTAGACGTTGGCATAAGTTATTGCTGATTAGGTTTTTTGTGTAAATCATCCAACAGGTGGCGCTTCTACGCTGCATTTTGCAGGATTTACACTATTTTAGTGATAGCTATATCCCAAGAACTAATGTATGGAATTTCATATCGTTAGAATCCTCATGATGTGTCGTATAGATTGTCATTTATTATCATAATTTGGCGACCAAGTATTGTTTCTAAGGATAGCAGATACAAGTTTTAAAACCGAATTTCGTTAATCTTCCTATTTTCGGCCGAAAACGAAAATGTCCAAAAATTCTAAGTAATTAATACATGCATAAATAAATATACATAGTTATAAATATACATAATCATTAATTAATTAGTTATACGTGTGACCCAAGCTGGCTCTCTGCGCCCCTGAACAAAACCTATTATTTTCATTTTCATATAAAATAAAATGTAATTAATTCATCAACGACACAAAATGATTTTCTAATTATACGAATTTCATATGATTAAAAAATGTTTTGAGTATACATACATCGATTTATCTTTTATAATGATTTTTGAAAGCGATCATCTGTTATACCAGAACTTTCTCAAAGAGTATTCGAAACAATTCTGCGGTTTTAAATGAAATATTTTCTATTTCTGTTAAGTCTGTAGCTTTTAATGAGCATCTGAATAGCGTCTTCAAAGTTTAATCCTGTAGGCATTGCTTGCTTTATAGTTTGCACTCACGTCTTGAGTTAAGTAATGACTGATAAATATATAAACAGTGAAGTTCATAGCAATAAATAAAGAGTGTCTCAAATGAGCCGATAAAGCTCATATCAATGAGTCATGTTGAAAATTTCCGAAGGAAGAAACGAGATTTCTGGAGTACAGATAGTTTTGGTAGAATTTACTTTTGACAGCATTTTCGGCGAAACTCAAATTTTGGGCTGAAAATGAAAACGAAGCCGAATTTTCGGTCGATCTCTAATTGTTTCATATCTCTAATTGTTTTTGAATTCTAGAATTAACAAATGAAACAAAAAGTAGACAGTTTGGATTTGAGAATCACCTTAAAATCCATAAACGTAAAAAAAATTATGTCTGTAAAAGTTAGGAAATATAAATTTTATGTAGTCCCTGGGTTTTGTAACAGATATTTAGAAAATCTCCATTCTCTAACAAGTAAAACAATAAAAAATCCAGTCTCCTTCTACGATCAAAATTTACCGAGTTATGATACCATTAATTTTATGGATTTTCAGCTTTTTCCGGCACTAAAAATGGAAAAACCTATAAACGTAACGTAAAACGGGGCATACTCCGGCTTACGTAAATTCGCAGTTACGTAATAAATCTCGAAAATTACATTTGTGGACATACTAGCGCGTTTGATACGCAGTTACACATTTTTGATAGTTATTTTACGAATAAAATATATAGATATAAACCGCAATCGTAATATAGTTTATATATTAAATAGAGTTATATTTTACAATATACGATCAGATCTATAACAAAACAATTTAATCTTTATTGTTAGCTATTGATAGTAGACATTTAATTCATAATAAATTGAACAAAAACATAATTTGAAGAACAAAAAAAAAAAAAAAAAAAAAAAATCCTACGTTACTTAAGCCCGAGAAGGGACAGTTATTAAGATATTTCATTCAATTAGTTCTACATTTAATGTTAAATTTTTGTAACAAATAAGTTAAGCCAATGGAAGATTAAAAAAGAAAAAGAAAATTCATACAATCTTAAAACACCCTAAAAAATTAGATTCCATTCAAATGAAATCGAAATAAATCTTAGACTTCTACCATTTTTAATTGAAAATATTTGTATTGCAGGTTTTGTATTATGTTTATGACATTTGTACATAAATTGATAAGATGCATGCAAAATACAAAACTTTAAAAAAAAGTCTAAGATTTATTTCTATTTTATTTGAGCGGAATCTAATTTTAGGGTGTTTTAAGTATCATATTATATGAATTTTATTTTTATTTTTTAATCTTCAATTCGCTTAACTTATTGGTTACAAAAATATAACATTAAATGTAGAACTAATTGAACGAAATATCTCAATATCTGTCCCTTCTCGGGCTTAGGAAATAAACTTTGATTTTTTTAATTTGTTCTTCAAATTATGTTTTTGTTTAATATGTCAAGTTTTAAATAACTATGGCATTCAGACGAACGAACTCATTTCAAAATTAATGGAGGGTATCATCATCAGGCTTTGATGTATGCAGTATTGCATCACAATGTGTGATGCAGTTTACCAATGTATAATTCAAAATATTTCACCACTGCACACTGCCGTAATGCATGTTGCTGTAGTTTGGACAAAAACTTCCAATCTGAACATAAAAAGTCTAGAACGCTATGAATGCAAGAATAAATTGCGTTGAATCTTTACTGCTAATATTTAACAATATTATAGCTGTGATATAGTAAAAAATATATAAAAAAAGTTTTACTTAAATTTTGTTACTTTATTCCCTCACAAGGTGTGATGTAAACACAAAATTATTACGTAAGTTTAACTTGGGATATAAAAAATTCCCATCTTGGAAAAAAAAAAAAAAAAAGTTAAATTTAAGTTATGTAATTCCTTACTAAGTTCGTTACCTGCGTAAAAGTTGACCAAAGCAAAAACTTATTCTGAAAATGTCCTTTTTATTTCCATTATCACGCCATATTCATCTTTTTAATTTCTAGAAAAAAAAAACTATTTTAGTTTAATTTTTCATGTGGAAATTTTTCAACTAAAAAGAGATAAACTGTTATTACGGCTTTTGAATTATTTGCAACAATGAAGAAGTTAAACTTTAAAGGGAAAATGCCCGTTAATTCAGAAATTCATGGAGAACAGGTTAAATTAGTCCTCTTTAACTATTTCTTATTTTTATTGTCGTTTGATGTAGATTCAAAATTTTTATAAATCAATTCATCAATGTTAGATTTATAAATCCCGTATTCCACAAGATATTTGAAAAGTAGTCTTTAAGTTTGTTTTTATATTTTTTCATACTTTAACTTTTATAGTTTACTAGCAAACCCCGCGGCTTTGCTCGCGTAATATTTGAAATATGGCAAGTGATATTTATATGTTTAATTTTTATCAAAAGAAATTATACTTTTAGGAATAATTCAAAAATTACTATTTAAAACACAGTTTGACTAAACTTCATTATTACACTGCATTAGGCAGAAATGAAACTTAAATTAATTAAAAGAAATAAAACTAAATAAATGATAATTTAGAAAATATTTTGAAACTTTTGTGCTGAATTAATACGCTCATTTCAGTATTCATTTGAAGTTTTTAATTTTTTAGAAACCATCTTCTTACATCTTAAAATTAATCATGTCAAATTCCAAGTCCTACCACCTCTCTCAACATAAAGGGCTATGTTGATATAGGAACTGTCAATATTAATTTGCCAACATTAATTCTGAAATCGGTTTGTTATTTCCTAATATTCCACTGAAACGTAATTTAGAAAGCTTTTAAAGTCCTTTTTTGGAACGTTTGTTGTTCCTGTGAACCCCAGGTGGTAGAATCATCGTCATAAAATATAGCCTGTGCAGGATCAGAGACTGTGACCATTGATTCGCAACTATTACTTTTATAATCAGTTTATATTCCCTGAAATTTCATAGAAATCGCAATTTAGGACTTTTTTAGAATGCTTTTCGCATCTCCCCTTCGCTTCACCCGTTTTTAATTCGAATGTATTTTCGACAGTCCTTCGAGGGCATTTATATTTTTTAAGTAACTACCATACCATATTTAAAGTTTCTAGCCTCTTCAGTATCACAGAAATCGCAATTTAGAAAGTTTTTGGCTCCTGCAACCCTCTGGTGGTAGTGGCACAGACATAAAATATCGCTTATGTTTGAGCAGGTTCTATCACCAACAATTTGTCCCCATTATTTTTTTTAACTCGAGTTGGTATTTGATAAGATTGTATAAAAATTGTAATTTAGAACGTTTTTAGAACGCTTTTTGCTCACTTCATACTTTTAAATTTGGAATTTTCTTTCGACTGTTCTTAGAAAGCAGCTGCATCTTGTAAGTAAATACCATGCCGTATTTCAAAATGTTAGACCGCTCAGTTGTGTAAAAAACGCAAATTAGAACATGTTTTGCTCTTGCAATCCCCAGATGGTAGTGACAGCAACATAAAATATAGCCTATTTTGGAGCAGGAACTGTCACCATCAATTTGCAACCATTACTTTTGAAATAAGTTTGGTATTTCCTGAGATTGAGTAGAAATCGCAATTTAGAACGTTTTTAGACCGCTATTCGCAAATTTTCACTCCTTTTTAAATTTCAAATTTTTAAAGAAATGTTCTTAGAGATAATTTATGTCCAGTAAATATATACCATGCAAAATTCTATGAATCTAGGTCCTTCCATAATTCAAAAATCGCATTTTTAGAAAGTTTTTTGCTCATGCATCTCCTCTGGGGTAGTGGAAACAGACATAAGATATAGCTTATCTTGGAGCAAGATCTGTCACCATCATTTTACACCATTATATTTGAAATCGGTTCAGTTCTTCTTGAGATTGCATAGAGATCGCAATTTAGAACGTTTTTCACAACTCTTTTCGCGCATTTTCACCCCTTTTAAATTTTTTTAGGAAATGTTCTTAGAGATCATTGATATCTATCTTATAAGTAACTGCCATTCCAAATTCCTTAATTATAGGCTCTTCCATAACACAAAAACCGCAATTTAGAACGTTTTTTTTTCCTCCTGCAACCCCCAGGTGGTAGTGATACAAACGTAAAACAGAGCCTATGTTAGATCTAGGTCCGTCACCATCAATTTACTTTTGAAATCGATTTGATACTTCCCAAAATTGAGTTGAAATCGCCATTTAGAATGTTTTTTAGAACCCTCTTCGCGCATTATCACCCCTTTTACATTTCGAATTGTTTAAAAACTGTTCTTGTTTAAGAACTCTTCTCCTTTATCTATACTAATATTATATCTAATAAGTAACTAATATTTCATATTTCTAAGCCCTTCAGTAACGCAAAAATAATTTTCAGAATGTTTTTTGCTCCTGCACAACGATTGAGGTAGTGGCACCGACATAAAACATAGCCTATGTTAGAGCAAGGGTTGTCACCATCATTTTGACACCATTTTTTTAAAAATCGGTTTGGTATTTCCTGAGATTGTGTAGAAACCACCATTTAGAACGTTTGTTAGAACGCTTTTTGTGCATTTTCACCTTTTTTTAAATTTCGAATTATTTAAGAACTGCTGTTAGAAATCCTTTATATCTAACAAGTAACTAATATTTCAAATTTCATGTTTCTAGGCCCTTCAGTAACGCATAAATCGCATTTTAGAACGTTTTTTGCTCCTGCATTCTCTTTGGGGTAGTAGCACCGACATAAAACACAACCTATGTTAGAGCAAGGGTTGTCACCATCAATTTACAACCATTATTGTTTAAATCGGTTTGGTATTTCCTGAGATTGTGTAGAAACCACCATTTAGAACGTTTTTTAGAATGCTTTTCGCGCATTTTCACCCTTTTTAAATTTTTTTAGGAAATGTTCTTAGAGATCATTGATATCTTATAAGTAACTACCATTCCAAATTCCTTAATTCTAGGCCCTTCCATAACACAAAAACCGCAATTTAGAACGTTTTTTTCTTCTTACAACCCCAGGTGGTAGTGATACAAACATAAAACAGAGCCTGTGTTAGAGCAAGATCTGTCACTCTGTCACCATCAATTTACAACCATTACTTTTGAAATCGATTTGATACTTCCCAAAATTGAGTTGAAATCGCCATTTAGAATGTTATTTAGAACCCTCTTCGCGCATTATCACCCCTTTTAAATTTCGAATTGTTTAAGAACTGTTCTTGTTTAGGAACTCTTCTCCTTTATCTATACTAATATTATATCTAATAAGTAACTAATATTTCATATTTCTAAGCCCTTCAGTAACGCAAAAATAATTTTTAGAATGTTTTTTGCTCCTACACCCCGATTGGGGTAGTGGCACCGACATAAAACATAGCCTATGTTAGAGCAAGGGTTGTCACCATAATTTTGACACCATTTTTTTAAAATGGGTTTGGTATTTCCTGAGATTGTGTAGAAACCACCATTTAGAACGTATTTTAGAACGCTTTATGTGCATTTTTACACTTTTTTAAATTTCGAATTGTTTAAGAAATGCTGTTAGAAATCCTTTATATCTAATAAGTAACTAATATTTCAAATTTCATGTTTCTAGACTTTCAGTAACGCATAAATCGCATTTTAGAACGTTTTTTGCTCCTGCATCCCCTTTGGGGTAGTGGCACCGATCATAAAACATAGATTATGTTAGAGCAAGGGTTGTCATCATCAATTTACAAACATTATTTTTTAAATCGGTTTGGTATTTCCTGAGATTGTGTAGAAACCACCATTTAGAACGTTTTTTAGAACGCTTTTCGCGCATTTTCACCCCTTTTAAATTTCGAATTGTTTAAGAACTGTTCTTAGAAATTCTTTATATCTAATAAGTAAATAATATTTCAAATTTTATGTTTCTAGGCCCTTCAGTAACGCAAAATTCGCATTTTTAGAACGTTTTTTGCTCCTGCACCCCCTTTGGGTGAGTGGCACCGATATAAAATATAGCCTATGTTGGAGCAAGCGTTGTCACCATCATTTTGACACCATTATTTTTTAAATCGGTTTGTTATTTCCTGAGATTGTGTAAAAAGCACCATTTATAACGTTTTTTAGAACGCTTTTTGTGCATTTTCACCCCTTTTAAATTTCGAATTGTTTAGAAAATGTTCTTAGAGATCATTTATATGTTATAAGTAACTAATACTCCAAATTTCATATTTCTAGGCCCTTCACTAACACAAAAATCGCATTTTTAGAAAGTTTTTTGCTCCTGCACCCCCTTTGGGGTAGTGGCACCGACATAAAATATAGCCTATGTTCTAAGTTGGACCAACACCATAATTTTGATACCATTACTTTTGAAATCGGTTCGGTAGTTCCAGAGATTACCTCTAACAAACAAACAATTTTTACTTCTTTATAATATTAGTATAGAATAGATATACGAGTAAATACTATCGCATGATGCTTTATTTATAAAATAATACGATGTAAATAATATATATATGCATGTTACATTATTAGATCTAAATCCGCGATTTCCTTATCTTATTCTAAATTACTACTTTATTTTCACTAAATCCTTATCCCTAAATAATCTCTATCGTTAACTCTGTTTAATTCCCTTTAAGTTAATGTCTCACTTGTCTTAATCGCTTAAATATTACGCTTTTAGTATTCTTAAATTAAATGTTCCATTTCTGCGCTTTTTTCTTTCGAGAATATTCTTTTAGCTTCCATTTTTACTTTCCCGCGCATTTCTGAAATTATCCTTTTTCCCTTCAAATTCATCCGCGTGCTCTGTCCGCACTCTTTATATGACGTGACATTCTTAATTATTCATTGGTTGAGAGCGCGACCTACGTCATATTTGTATTCTTACCCAGATAGCAATTTCAGTTTGCAGAAAATTTTCAGCAATCTTACTTTGCAGATTTGCAATGTTGCAGCAAGCTCAGCATGACAAGTCTGAAAGTTCATAACAAGACTGCAACAAGATTATGCAAACTCCGAAGTCACCATACTTTGAACTTGCAGCTAAGTTGTCGTGCAAGTTGCAATCTTGTTGCATAAATCTTACTGCAAACTCATAGCAAACTAGTAATATTGCGATGTCAGACTATTTGCAAACGCATTGTAAATTTGCAATATTGTCATGTCAGAACATCTACAAATGAATTGCAAACTCGGAATCTTGTCATGACAAGTATAGCTGGAAATATGTTGTAATTTCATTGAAATGTTGTCAGTTCTCTGAATTTTGCGTGTAGTACACAGGTAAAATAGGATTTTTTGAGACAACAGATGCCCATTCACTTAAATTTGGGAAGAACTTCGTTTTGATACTAAAAATGAAGATCCAATGAGTACTAAAAAAATAAAGTTGTTTTATCATGTTTTGTGCGCAAAAGGGGGCATTGTTAGCTCAGGGAGGGGGGTAACTAAAAATAAATAAATAAGTAGATGAAATGGGATATTGTTTATTATGTTTTTTATTATTCCGAATCAGGTGAAATCATCAGGAAGTCAATACGATCATTTCTTACAAAGTTACGGCAGGTTTTATTAATACAAAGTCTTTTGCAGGTAAAATAGGTTTTTACAGTAACAAGTGATTGCTATTCACGAAAGCTTGAGACAAACCTCGTTTTGGCACTACAAATTAAGATCCGATGAGTCTCCAAAATGTAAAGTTGTTTTACTGTGTTTTTTTTTTTGTTTTTTTTTTTGGGGGGGGGGGGGGGGATTTTTTGATGGGCATTTTAGCTCGAGGGGGGGGGGGATTCAACTTTTTTTAAATAGGTCAAGTGGAATATCGTTTCGTATGTATTTGAATAACATTATCGGCAAGTCGATACGAACATCTATAAGAAAGTTACAGAAAAGATTTTATCAATGCAAAGTGGAAAATTATATTTTATTTTTTACATAGTTTTGTCACATTTATTTTACGTTTAAAAAGAGTTTTTTATATCATATTAAGTCATCTCAAAACTATTAAATGTCTTCAAAATAGCAATAGTCAAAATCAGGATAATTTTGAGTTTATTTCAAAGTCATTAAATTTACCAAAATCCACTACTTATAATCTGGCCTAACTTTGTAAACAATGATCGTATCGGCTTGCTTGCGATATCATTTGATTCATAATAAAAAAATTCACAACAAACGATACCCCATTTGACATTTAAAAAATAAGTTCTGTTCGCCCATGCGTGTTAAAGTCCCCCCTCTCCCTCCTCAAAAAGAACCCCACGATGATTCAACTTTATTTTGGGGGAACAAATCGTATCTACATTTCTAGTGCCAAAATGAAGTTCTTACCAGATAAATTTTCTTGAATGGCTATCAGTTGCTGCTGTAAAAACCTACGGTACCTGCACCAAATTATAGTTTTCGACTTCGTATTCATAAAACTTGTCGTAACAATGTAACAAATGATCGTATCGATTTGCAAATGGTAATCATTCCATTAAAAATAATAATAATAATAATAATAATAAACGATACCTGTCTCTTAACATACCTAAAAAAATTTTTAGTTTGCCCCTCCCGCTCCCTGAGTTAAAAATGCCCCCAAAACATGATAAAAGAACTTTATTTTTTAAGGACTCATCGAATATTCATTATTAGTATAAAAATGAAATTCTTCCCAAACTTTGGTGAATGGTCACTAGTTGCCGCATTTCTACTCAAGTTTTGATTGTATATTTTTTATCTGTACGCTAATAGTCGTACTTTTGAAGGTTGTGCGAGTTTTGTGCAGGATTCCATATAATCGGAGGTTTGTCAAATGCTTGACATTTTTATGCTACATAGACCGAGTAAACAAGGACTTATAGTTTAAAGTAGATTCCAAATCACCACAAATAATACTACCACAACCGCAGGAATTAAACCCGACATACTTGAATCGGAGGCCACAGGGCTAACCATTCAACTACCTGGTAAGCCCCAATAACTTCCAATAATATACCTTAATTTGTTTAGAAGCTTTATTAGACTCGCCAATTCTCAATTAGTTGCTTATTCCCTTCTAATTCTTAGAAGGTAATTAAAAACATTATCTAAAAATAAGTGGTCCATGTACATAACCAATGCAAAGCAAACCTAGATGAGTATAAACACACACCCTCAATTTTAATTTCATATATAATTTTATTAAAGAAAATATAATTTATTTTCATTTCTTTTTGGCCAGAGTGGAATATATTTCTAAAACTTATTAACTTCCAGAAGGAAAAAAAAACTCATTTTAAAATTAAAATTTCCCTATGGGGCGATCCATAAATGATGTCACACATTTTTTCAACATTTTCAACCCCCCTCCTCCCTTTTGTCACAAAATGTCACTCTTCACCATAACCTCTCCCCTCCCCTTGTCACATGTCACGCTATATTACGTAAATATATACTTGCAGCTCAGAAACAAAGCACTATGTTATAGGTCATATTTCAAATTTTATTTTTGAACTTTAACTATGTGTTTTAATGACATTTGTGAGCATAACAATAAAACTGATTCTTGTATTTATTTTGTATGAAATAAGATTACGGTTTACAACAAAAAACATAATATACAATAATAATAAAATATTAATATGAAAGAGCAATTGAAAACAGTAGTATTTTAGAATTTGAAATGGAATTTAATATATTTGGTTTTTAAATCCTATATTTACTTTATGAACACAAAATACTTTAAAACAGATTGATTTTGAAGAAGAAACCTCAATATTAGTTTTACTTAAATGGAATTGCCATAACATTTCATTTGTCACATTAATATGAACATTTATAAAATTATATATTAAATCATAAAATAGAAATTACTCCGAATCATTTACTATAACGACTCTTCCTCCCTTGGAGAAAATATATGCTCGTCCATAGAGTACACAGGCATTTTGGCATCACACTCATCCTCGGGAATAGTAAGTCCTCTAATATCTATGCAATGTTAGTAAGACCTTTAATGTTTAACCAAAATGTGTGATGTCAGACTTCTTCTTACCCCCTCCCACCCGCTTGTCACAAACTGTCACAATTTCACGAACCTCTCCTCCCCCTCCAAGCGTGACATCATTTCTGGATGGCCCCTATTCACAAATCTGATTAAATATAATTCCACAAAAACAAAATATTTGAAAAGTTTCAAGAATTAAAAAGAACAAAGTTATAATAAAACAATACAGTCTATTAAATTACAAAGTTTATTTTCACACAGCTACAAATAATAGTTTCTAATACAAAGTATTAACATAATATTTACCAAATTAACATACAATTATTTAACATTCTTCTATATATTATTTCCGTGTCTTTGCATCCTAAAAGAGAGAAACAATAGAGTGCATTTTAAAAGTTACAAGTTAAATTTTCACTGTTTTCAAGAATCCTGCTTAGATTTAGTTTTAAAGGTGATCACAAATTATAACTCTTCAGGCAAAATGACCGAATCGCTAATGTTAATCCAACGAGATATATTTTTTAAAATATATCGTCTGTATTTTTATATTTTAAAAAGACTTTTTCTTTTGCATTGGATAGCTGAGGTAAATTTCTGCAATTGCAGTTTTTACTTTATTTTAAGTTCGTTGAAGTTTTTATTTAATTTTCTTTCTTTCTTTTTATTATTATTATTATTTTTTTTTTTTTGTGCGGACACTTTCACTCTTTTCACTGTTTATACCGGCTCGAAAGGTGAAAGTATATAAAAAATAATCATTTAAAAATATTGAAATGCAACCGAGTTACCTTAAAAAAATTCTCTTATTGGATTAACATTGGCGAATTGGTGTTTCCGCTTGACTGAAGTAGCCTCTTAACCCTTTAAGCCCTGACCCACACAATTGTACGGGCGATTACTAAAGTAAAAGAGAATGACTACCTCCTGTTTTTGTGCGATTTAAAACCAAATTCGCACATTTATATGAGTTAATTGGCTTTAGATGTTTTGATAAGACACAACTAGGGGGTACCATCTACAATACAGGGTTATATTTTCTGCTTTTAAAAAGACTATATCATCTGACAGCAATAGACAAAAAGTATGTACTGTCGTAATTTCATTTAAATATGATTTATAATGCTTGCTTGGATTTAATATTTCTTTTCATATAGTTCATTCATGATTTTAATTGATTTTGTCTTTGATAAATTTAATTAGGCTTCACAAAAGTTGAAAAACAAATGAACCACACAATTGTGCGGGTCCGGCATTTACCATTTCCAAAATAGATACAATTCCTAATATATATATAAAAAAATTTAAGTGATTTTTTTAAACTTATGTTTTTAGCAATTTATTTTTTATTAATTACATTTTTAAAGCTGACCAATTTTAAATTAATAGGTTTGTACTATTCATGATTTCTATTTAAAATGGATAGTATTAGATATATAATATGCACATGTAACGAACTGTATGTTTTGCTCTGAGTTATAGATGCCATATATGATTTATAAGTTTTATATGAGTTATAGGCATACCACGAGATTGATTTTTAAGTTTGATAAATTCATTCCATTTTGTCGACACAGCAAGTAAACCACCAGGAATAAATAAATTATAGAAAGTTCAGCAAATGCCCGACAGAATCCGTAGTGTCTGCTTAAATTTAACAGGAGATCAAGGGAAATTTTCCATAGATGAGCAGACGATTCCTTTTTTTAGGACGTGCCTCGGTAAAGCAGTATATAAAAAACAAACCACACTCTGTTGCAACAGCATCATCTGGGATAGTTTTAAATTTTGTATTATACCAGTGGGAAAGTACAGGCCTGGTCCACAAGGATCTAGGCTTAGGACCTGCTGTCAGGGCCGAAACTAAGGGGGGGGGGGCAGAGGGGGCATGTGCCCCGGGCGCCAGAACGAAGGGGCGCCAAATGAAGGATTATACCTTTGGAAAGGATTATTTTCTTCTGATGGACTGATGGCTTCCATTATTATGAAACAGCCATTATAAATGAAGTGTTAGGTGAAGATGAAATAGCAGTCGTAAAAAGTTAGAACTCTGATTTTCTGGTCAGAATGGGAAAAAAATGGCCATAATTTTTTTTTTTTGAAAAAAAAAATAATAATAGGTATAGGAAAAAAGGGACGAAATGGGAAAAAAAGGGACTGTATGGATGGAACGGTAAGGAAAATTATCACCTATTTTTAGGAAAATCATGTTAAGACTAAGTGATAGCCACAATGTTCATTGATTTCTAGAAACAGTTGTTAACATTGGATTAAATATTTTTTTTTCTTAATTTACCTCGGAAAGTGCAGAAATAAACCTTGGGGACGGTAAGACTACCAATAAAGCCACGATCTTGAAATTGATATTTAAATGCTGATTTAAATTTTGCAGTAAATTTCCTGTCAAAGAATTTTAGACATTCTTTCTCTAGCATACTTCTCCATGAGAAAAAACTTGAAAAAAATTCTGTGGCTGCATCTGAAGTGATTTTCTGTATAAGTTTAGCAAGAGGGACGGTAAGGATGAAAAACCCAGGGACAGAGTTCAAAAAATAATATCAACCGTAAAAATGTGTGCAGGTTAACTTTTTGTACAATATTTATATTAAACAATTGTCCCAGTTTCGGAAAAAAATTACATCGAATTACTTTTATTGAAACAATTTTATACAGACAGCTCCAAATTTAAAAATCAGCATCAGGGACGGGACGGTATAGGAGTTTTCCTGGTATTTGGACCCCCAACATCGTCCAAAACTTATTTATCTCGTTAATATTGTTATATGCAATCATCTAATGGAATGTTCTCCAGTATATGAAATAAAATAAAAACACAAAAAATGTATTAAAATAAAAATTATTATTCAGGGACATAAAAGTCAAAAGATTGTGAGAATTTTTCCCATATATTGTTGTGCTTTTGTACTTTTTCGGTTTTGGTTACAGTTTTCTTTTATATGAGTACAGTTTCACTTTCAGAACAGGTTTCAAAATTGAAAGTATCTGCATATAAAAAATTGCATAAAAGCTCGAAAAGGTACGATTGCACAACTATATATATCAACCAGGTGTATCCTATGCAAAAAATAATATTAAAAAATATTAAAATGTGAGCCCAAAATATGCAAAGAACTGTACATAGAATTAACATTATCTTGAATGTTAAATTTTACTTCGGGTGACTAGTGTCGGTTTTAAGAATTACATTTTATTAAAGATTGTTATCATAGAAGAAAATAATAAATAAAGATGCAGTTGAACACTATTTTACATGTGAAAAAGGGTTCAAAACGAAACATCTTTAATAATAACACAAATAAATACTCTTCGAATCTGACATTAACAATATAACAATGGAATTAAGGTTTTAAGGTCCAAAGTTTTAATTATAAAAAAAAAAAATATTTTGTAACCATTAAAATAATATTTTGGTGCTGTGGTATCCGATGTTTTAAGTATCACACAAAGCTATTTTATAACTTTTTGGGGGGGGGGAGGGGGGAAGAGTTTAAGTAATTAGTCAATGCATTTTAGTTATTTAGCTCTAATGCATTGCAAAAATTCTGGATTTTTTAAAAAAGCTCCGTATACTCCAGGTTTCTCGAATAAATCTATATTGTACATACTCTAGACATGACGTTCATGACTTTAGCGTACACGCTCTGACTTTTTTTACGATTACAACACTGCAAACCGGATCAATATTTGTCATAATTTTACGAACCGGAATATTGTTCCGATTTGCTCTGCACATTTCAAGCCCAGGTTTGCTGTCGCGAAAAATTAACAATTTCAAAATATTCGTATTTAAAATTTAAGAAAAATAGGAAATAAAAC
Organism: Maratus speciosus; assembly: GCA_963932465.1. Lineage (NCBI taxonomy): Eukaryota > Metazoa > Arthropoda > Arachnida > Araneae > Salticidae > Maratus > Maratus speciosus. Next base: position 107,665,270 of record OZ010797.1, read on the forward strand.
GACTTATACACATCCGATGAACAAGCAGTTATGTCAAAAGAAAAGAGAAATTTTTAAAGAATTAAATAAAACTGACGCCGGAAGGAAATACTGTTAATAACTTTAATAAAAATTAGAAAATAGCGATACAATAGAATTCCATGATAAGAAGCATGGAGAAGAGCACACTAAGAAACTGTTTAAAATACTTGATAGTTATATATAGAAAGGGGTTTAATGGCCATGAAAAGATAATTTAAATTTAAAAATACATTCGAACGCACTGCTGAATCCAAGAGGAGGGGGATTCCCCCGGAAGGTTTGATATTTTATGCTTTTTAATAAGCAATTTCCACACCGAATCTCTAAAATGTCCCCCCCCCCCCTGCAGAGCCGCAGAAATTAATCCCGGAGAAAAATATCTGAATTCAACACTGCTCGATCGGCGTGAGCAAGAAAAAAGGCAAATATTAATTAAAACGATATCTTAGAAATTCCCCTTAAAGTTGAGAAAAATTCATTTAAAAATTAAAATTTTCAATAATGCCTTAACATGGACCAAAACCAAACTATTTAAAAAATGTAAGCATTCCTCAGTAAATAAACATAACTTTTTAATTTATTAAAATTTCTGTACGAAATAAGTTGTAGTTTGTACAGAGAAAATACAAAAATATCCGAATCACATTTGAATAATTAAAATAATAAATACCTTTATATCTGGGTTCTTTACTTGAACGCTAATCCAATGGCGCTGCTTCATGGAATTCAATAAAGAAGTGTTGTAATTTTGTCTTTGTAAAATTTCCGCGCATGCGCGTTTATATCTATTCTCCTTCCAACAAAAGGAGTTTTTCGCTTACGTCGTTATTTTATGACAGTGTTGTATCAGGTTTAGAGCAAAGTTGCGTTGCAAGAAAGCGATTGATTATATTCCGTCTACCTAGTAATGTCCTTGCGGCAATATTATTACTTCAAATTTTTCGTGACAAGAAAATATCAAGAAAAAATTAATCTTGCTGCAATTGTTCATGCTATCTGGGTACACTTACACGTGAGGAACAAAAAGTTGATACTCGCTTTGTTTCAGCAGATTTTGAAAGATTTGAGTCGATTTTCCAGTTTACATCCATCCCCTGGTCACCGTCCTTTTATTCGATTATCTGGAACTTTGTTTAGACCTAATTACTACTACGGAGAGATGGCTAATAAATAATCTTGGTGGAAACTGCGCCATTTGAAAGATGCTCTAATAAAGTGCTGATCTGATCTTATGTGTCGTTTCAATTCATTCTGGGGAAACTTCACGGAACGATGTATTCCATAATCTTCACTCGACTACTGCAATTAACAAATTGTTATACTAATAAAACAGGTTCGAATTACCTGTTCTGACCACTTCTATTATTGCTGTATGTGATCCACAACTACTATCGAGACAGCTAGCACTGCATTTTCAACATTGCACCACTGGTAACATAACAACCAGTTATTTCGTTCACTAGTAAAGCCTTCCAATGTTAGAATAATCAAACAATTCTATTCTAAATCATAACAATTCAGCCGGTAGGATTTGAACCTACGCGGGGAAACCCCCATGAATTTCAAAAAATGCAAAATCTAATTTCTCCCAATTATTATTGGCCTGATATGACTCAAGATATAACTAACTTTGTAAAACATTGCGATATTTGTCAAAAAAATAAAAAGCCTAGACAAAAAATTTGGCTTATTACAAGCTATGTCTACCACAGATCAACCTTTTGAATGTCTTTCTGTTGATACTGTGGGAGGATTCAACTACTATAATTCAACTAAAAAATATCTTCATATTGTCATCGATCATGCAACCCGTTATGTGTGGGCATTTCCCTCGAACACTGTCACCACCGAAACCTATACGAATTGTTTAAAACAAATTTTTAATATTCAAACACCACAACAATTATTCTGTTTTAATCAAATTTCTAACGTTAGGCTAGCTCAAAAAAAATCTTAAGCGATAGGAACGCCGCCTTTACTTCTTCCAGATTCAAAAAATTTTTGCGGAACCATAATACAAGAAGCGTTTAACCTCATCTCACCATCCTCAAACGAATGGTAAATGCGAAAGAGCCAATCAAACGATAGTAACTAGGCTAAAATGTAAAGTTAACTCTACTACCTCTAAAGTTCCTTGGACTAAACTCCTTGCTGAAGTTGTAAATGAATACAATAATACCACCCATTCAATAACTAAATTTCCTCCTGCTTATTTACTCTTTGGCCAATTACCCTATAATCCACCCCTTCAACAAGATTATTACCCCCCTGTTAATGAAGCACTTAAAATCGCAAAAGTGCGAACTGATGAATTCCATTTAAAAAGTAAGAAATATTATGATCAAAATTATGTTGAGCCAAAATTTGAAGTAGGCGATCTCGTTATCTATGAAGAATTTCATTACCCAAATACTAGAAAGCTTTCTCATGTATTTTTTGGACCATACCAAATTCTTCGAAAAGTATCCGATGTAAATTTTGAGATCGATAGAAAAGCCCCATTTAAAGATACCGGAAACATTCATGTTTCAAAATGGACCTTATGCACGCGACCTGAGGTGGAGGCTAAAATTCGTCTGCTGGCGGTATTTACTGGCGGTGTTTAGCATAGCAGTCTATGGAGTGTGAGTTATTAATGCTTGTTTGTTAAAAATACCGCAAAACAGTTCTTTGATGCAGCAGAATATACTTAATATATTTTAATCTAAATTCAAAATGTTGTTCTGCATGCGAGAAAATTCCCTAAGTTTGCAAATTTTCAGTTAAAATGTATGCACTCAACCTGGGTCAAGGCTAAAGTCGTCTGCTAGCGGTGTTTGCGCCTGCGCATACTGGTATTCTGCCGGTGCAGTAACTAGAATAACAGATCATCATACCGCCAGCTCTGGCGTCTGACGTCACCTGAATAGAGTCCATTGCGTTTGTACCATCATCCTAATAACTTAAAATTGTCTCATGAGCAATTACCACAACAACAACAGCAGACGCAGGTTAAATCACTAACTTAAACTTAATTTTCTAACAATGATGAGTTTGTAATTTAATATTAAAATTTAAAGCTTAAAAAAATTATTATTTCAACATTGCGGATGAGTTTTTGGAAGACGTTCCAAGAGTTTATCTGTTTGGAGATTTATTTAGGTTAACCTGGTTATGCGGGCATAAATTGGTTGATTTATCTAGAGTTCTAATTAGTATTGAATTAAAAAATTGACCCAAAAAACTTAACTTTACTTAAATTATTACTTGCAATTAAAAACTTATCTTACTTGTTATAAATTAATAAAAACGTAATTGATATTCTTTGAAATGATTTAAATATTACTCTTAAATTAAAAGGATTATCTTAACGATTGCATTTTATCAGTTTTTACAAAAAAAGGAGAGAGAGAGAGAGAAAAATATTTCAAGATTTGATTTTCATTTTGCGACAGAAATGTTGCGAAACCATTTACTTATTCAATTGCAAAAAGTTTCGTCTGCGATATTATTTTTCTTTCTTACCACCAAGGGCACCATTGCAGAACTTTCTTGGGGGGGAGGAAACATTTTTTGAGGGATGCTATACAGCTAAGGGTAGGATCCAAGGGTGTCTAACCCCCCCCCCCCCGTATGAGAAACGTTTACTGACTTATGCTTACAATAACAGTAAAAACTTCGAATACGGAAACTCTGAGCCAATAAAATATTTCGTTTTAGACAGGTTTCCGTCTTAGAACATGATTTTTTTTCTTTTTAGACAGGTTTCATTTTTACAGGTATCCTCACTGACTGTTAAATCATCCGCTCTATAGTATAGCTCTAAAAAGAGGTGTATTAGAGTAAAAGTTGTGAAAAAGAAACCAGTCTATAACAGATTTCTTTCTAGAAGGGGAAAAAATCAAATTCCGTTGAAAAAACATCATACAATTATACTCGATAAGACGGAAACCTGTTTAAGTGGAGCTTTTTTCTAGTCCCTCTCGAAGTTTTACTTCAGGGGCGCCATTTCATGAGTTTCCTGACGAAGGACAAGGAAAATTTTCCTTTGAGGAACAGGGAACGTGGAAAATTGCACAACTTGCAGAACTGGACAAATCACACAGAAAAAAAATCCCGCACAATAAAACATGCTCTACGCGATTTTCTCTCCATAACTTCTTTCACAAGCATGTGATTATTCAACAATTTTTTTTTTAATTTTCGTGAAAGCCCGCGATTTTTCTTTCTTTCAAAATCCGCAAAATCAATTCGTCAATGGGTCGCAGAAAAAAATCGCGAATCTTGGAAATTTTGAAAAAAAAAGTCTCAAAATGGTCGCTTAAAAAATCGCTAATTTCTTCAAACGACCGTGGAAAATATCGCTAATTTCATCAGCGATCGCGAAAAGAAATACAGATTTCGTCAAATGATTGCACAAACAGAAATCTCGAATTTCGTAAAAGGATTACGAAAAAAATCGCGAATTTCATCAAAAGATTGCGCAAAAAATCACGAAAATTTAGTCGAACAATCGCGCAATAAAATCGAGAAGAAATTCGTCAAACCATCGCGTAATAAGGTCCAAAATTTTATCTAGCTCTCGCGCAAAAAAATCACAAATATTATTAGTCGGTGGCAGAAACAAAATCACGAATTTCAATAAATGATTAGATAAAATGATAATAAATGATAATAAATGATAGATAAGGAATCGTAAATTTTGTCAAAAAAATCACGAAAACAAATATCGAATTTCATCAGTTGCTCGCGGAAAAATATTGTGAATTTCAGCAAGTGCTCGCGCGAAAAAAATCCATTTCGTATAACTCTTTCAGAAAAAATCGTGAATTCCATGAATCGATAGCGGGAAAAATAGCAAATTTCGTCAGATGATCGCGAAAAAAAAATCATGAAATTCAATCAGTCATGAGATAATCAGCCAACGAACGTCATGAATTTGCACGAATTGGTCACGAAATTTGCAAATTTTGTGATCAGTAAGTATAAGAAAATGTTCGTTAATGATTTTCTGCAAGTGAAGGTAAAGCGTAAATTTTTTCGGATTGTGTTTTCACTATTATGAGATGGTTTCATGTTAATCCGATTTTCCAAAGAAATTCTGAATATTTTTCAGATAAAAAAACTACATATTTGAACATTAATGAATACTATGTATATATCTTCATTTTTCTACAGAAAAGGTAAAATTTATAATTAATATTCATATAAAAAGCACAAATACATGCACAAGAATTACTTTCATGTGCATACATATAATTTAAAATTATTTAAAATACATTGGAAAAACCCAGAACGTTTTCAGTCATCACAAGACCGTCATCAGTGGGATTTAAATGTTATTATTTTCTTTTGCGCTTATTCGAGAATTGGCTAGAAGAAAATAATTGTGATTGTTGTGTCAATGATTCTGACGTGTTTTCCCATGATCAATTTGCACACAGCTGAGAAGTAACTGATTAAAAAAAATCTCACATGTATTTTAAAAATTAACCAAAGTACTCATTAAAGATTTATGCCTCACCTTGAGGGAGTTCGAATTGCAAGGCTTTAGGAAATTTTTTTATAATTATTACTTTCTATTCATAAGCATTTAGTTAATGCATATGTTTTTACTGCAATAAAATCTGATAAGTTATTTTAGAGTTTGAACAATTTTCTAATATTTGTTTGAGTCTCACATTTGATTAGGGATGCATCGAATATTCGCTATCTATACAATATTCGGCCTATTTGGCCATACTACCGAATATTCGGTTAGGCCGAATATCAAACTATTTGGTTTGCCGAATACTTAAAAAACCTCTTAAAAATATTTTTTAAATGTTACACAACTTCTACTTTTAACTGTCAATTAATAAAGATATTGAGAATAAATAGAATCTTTAAATAAAAGAGAATGATTTTATATTATTTATTTGTTGTTTTAAAAATGTCACTTAAAAAAATTAACCATTAGTGACATGTCATTTGTTCATGGGAATTAATAAATGTGGAAATGCAAGTTACTGAGCATTGTCTGGTAAATAATCCGTTTCTTGCTTTTTCACAAACAGGGTGTTTCTAAACAAAATGAAAGAAAATTTCAGGGGTAATAATAAGCATCAAAACAGGCAATTTTTTGTCTAAATCAGGATCGCAATTCACTTATTAAGTCAGAAATTCAGTGTATCCCCAAGTCAAACTTTAATTTCCTTTTGTTACTTTAACAATAATGAAGGTATTGTAACTATAGACTCCTTGCATTGATGTCACGTTGCTATTAGCAACGACTGATACTATCGTATCTGGTGCACACACGTGGAGCACAGAACTGCCCGTTTACCGTTAAAAGCACATGTTATCTTTCTGTTTAATTTAGATCTTCCTCATTTTTATTAGTACGAGTTGGAACCCGTCGAAATTCGACGAACTAAAATGTTAGAAAAGAACTGTCAGATCGAATTTGTAATAAACCTACAAAAATAAATACAATAAAAAATTCATCTAACATTGGTTGTCTCACTCTTAAAACAAATAATATTTTTAACCTAAAATTACTAAAATATTATTTCCACAAACTTCAACTGCTTAAAATATTGAAAAATTAAACTCTATTAGAATACGTAATCAAGATGAGTAATTATGATGAATTTTTCGATTGCGACTTTTATGTTTGTTTTTATGGGATGAAAAATCAGTAAAAAGGATTTCGCTTTGTCACATCATAAAATTTTCCCCCATGAAATCTAAATTGTACTTTATTTTCAATTCCAATAATTTACATATGCACCACTCAAATTCACAATTTGAAAGTATTTTAACGCGCAATAGATTATTAATGAATGTATTTCTAAACTTAAAGTCACGTTTGTCCGATGCAACTTTTCATGTGAACATTCGCACAAACTTTAAGTTCTAATCTCAATACCGGCGAAAAAAAAAATTCAGAAATTTGCTTTTAGTTGTCATAATATTGGCCATTTAGTATTGGTCAAATATTTAGTTTTATCAAAATAAATGATCGTTTTATTTTAAATATGACATCATTTTTCCTCACTGAATCATTTTGCCTAGCGTCTCAAACTCAGTATTAGTGTAATGTAAAAATATTGAAATGTAACTGATTTATGAAGAAAAATGCGTGGTTTTTTTTTTTTTTTTTTTTTTTTTTTTTTTTTTTTTTTTTTTAAATGTCTGACATCATTTTCTGTTCAAAAATTATAAAAAAGTTACTTTTATTTGTATTGTGAAAATGGCATCAATAAGGATATAATCAATAAAAATAATAAACCATGATTATTTTCCCTTTACTTTCGATATAAATGGAGTACTTCAGTTGCCACAATTACAAAATTTGTATTAAAAACTACAAAAAAATTAATATCTCAAAAATAAATTGAGATACAGCTCTCAAACAAATTGCATTTAAAAGAGCTTTTTTTCCCTTATACGATGGTGTTAAAATTTAAAATGTGCGATGTTTAGAAGTTTAAAAATTTGCCGTATATATAATTGCAAAACCGAAATTTAAATTCAAATTTCAAAGTGTTGCCATTCGCAAAATGACGTATGCGTTACGCACAGATATGTTTGTCCTTTATAATATAGATAGTGCAAACAAGTCTAATAAATCAAATGGAGAGCACCATATTCGCCTTATATTTGGGCGCCATACGAAGCGATTTCAGACATGTGACGTCATGTGCAACCCGTCTATATTGTCAACAGAGTTACTTTAATATCTGTGAAATATGATAACATGACGAGAAGTGCTCGAAATAACAACCATTCATATCTAAACAACACTGAGCTAGACATTATTTTATTAAGAATGCAGCCAATAATACTTATTACTGTACCACTGGCCAAAATCCAGTCTTTTCCAAAGATATCATCACATCTATACAAGCAAATTAATGTGATGCAAATTTCGCTAAAATATCTTCGTTTTTATACAGTTATAAACGAAAATTCTGCTACGGCTTGTACACCTTTAATTTTTGATGAAAGAAGTGGAATGATATGTTGCTTCTTGTTCAATATAAGAGAATTCTTTTCATTTGTTTGAATTAATTGAAGTCATGGAATTTAAATTTTGTCATTTAAAAAATTTTTAACCATCCTCTTCTTAAATAATAACTCAAAACATACTTTTTTTAGTACAAAATTTACGCATAAAAATAGTCTTGTTTGTCAAAATGGAAGTATCTGTGCTAAATATTATAAAAAATTGTTTAAAATTTAACTTTTTAACGTTAAACACTGAGATATAAAAGTATTTGGCCAGCCTAATATTCGGTATTCAGCCTAACAGTTACTATTCGGCTGGCCGAATATTCGGTATTCGGTTTACCTGCAGGTCAAATATTCGGCATTCGGTATTCAGCCAAAATCACTATTCGGTGCATCCCTACATTTGATGGTTGATAAATTTTCTGAAATATCAAATTCCTTGGGGGGGGCTATTGCCCCCCCAGACCCTCTCAAGTGGCGCCCCTGCTTACCACGAAAGTCAAAAGTCAGTTTTTTATTTTTATTTTATTTTGTTGTTGTTAACGATTTGATTTATTTCTATTCTTTTTATTTAAGGTAAATGTAATTTACAGATGGGAATTGAGAAACTATTTAGGATTCTTTTTCTGCCTTCAACACATTATAACTTTCCTTTCAATAATTTTTTTATTTATGATTTTTTTTTATTATTTGAGGAGTGTACATGTAAATCCTATGAGACAGATAAAAAGGAATTAAATTTAACGACTCACATACGAATGAATGATATGAGCTATTTAAAGACACGAATTATTATGTGATACAGGATTAACATTATATTATTATTATTTATAAAAAGAAGAAAATACTAGAATTAAAAAAGGTTATAGAATTATCTATATAGAGATTTAAATAATTTTTTATGATGACTATACTAAAACAAAAGATATAAGTTACTGAAACAGTGATGATGGTTTAACCCTTAGAAGGACCTATGAGGCGATGCACATCATAATGTCTTCATCCCGGTCACAAATCATTACTTTTTCAAAAACTTATCTAAGATTAAAAATAATGCGAGGAATAAAATTACGTAAAATTTAACAGTTGTTGTGATTGATACTGTTATTATACTGAGAGAATACAGATCTGTAATAATGAAAAGACCATGGCAAAAACTATCAAAGATTGTACAGTTGTATATTTACATTATAGTTGACAAAAATTTTACTTACTATTGTTCATTAATTTATTTGATATATTATTATTATACAAGGTTATTCTAAGATTATTTATTTATTTATTATTGTTATTAGTGTTTAATATTATTAATATTATTAGTGCAACATAGTCTGTGATATAAGATTTAAACAACCATAGAACTCTTATGAACTCTACAAATCCATATTTCAGTACGGACTAAAAAGCACTAGAGGATATATAATTTAGTGAATATTCTGAATAAATATGGTATGGTTTTGAAAATTGTGTCACTGTTGCTAACTAATGAACTGTTATTAATATTGATGTATTAATTCACAGAAAGCAAAACTGTTGCTAATTTTGAATATTAACCAAATATTATTATAATTGATTTTATTATTGGATATGTACTTATTACAGCAGTTTCCACTAAGAGGTGAATTTTTTTTAAATATAATTTGTTTTTCTTTCTTTCAAAATGAAATTAAAGCTTTGAGCAACGCGATTTGGTGACCAAGTGACGGTATCATTTTAAAGATTATTGTAAAACAAAAATTATAAAACGAGTATCTGCTTTCTCTCAATGAACTCGCAGGTCATCGGGACCTACTAGTTCATTCATTTTTTGAGGGGAGGGATTTTTTTGTTATATTATCAGATCTAATTCCGCGATTTCCTAATCTTATTCTAAATTACTACTTTATTTTCACTAAATCCTTATCCTTAATTTTTTTTGTCAATTGATTTTTTTTTAATAAATTTAAATTATTAAATTAAAAAATTCATTTAATCTATTTTTTAATAATTAAAGTAAACATTTATTAAAATGCAATAATAAATCTCATAGGCTTACATTAAAAGTATTTTCATATTAGATTTTTATAAAGTTCTGATCATTTTAAATTTATCTGTTATTTAGATTACTATTTTTTTTATTGTAAATGTTAAACAGATAATTAAAGTAAATTTTAAAATTCATATGACTTATAGGGTATTTTTCTAATAAATAAATTTCTTTAATAATTAAAGAGTAATAAATTTAAATAATTAAATTAAAAAATTCATTAAATCTATTTTTAATAATAATGTAATAATAATATATTCTTATCTTACATTAAAAATATTTTTTGTTGGAACTTTAGTAAGTTATATATATATATATATATATATAATTAGCAGAAGTAATTTATTAAAGTGTTCATTTCTATTTTTTTATTGTATATTCGATACTACTAAACCCTTATCATATATAAACTGTATGTTTAAAATGAATATTTATTAAAATTTAATTTTAATATCTTCTAAACTTTCATGAAAAGTACTTTTATGCTAGAGCTCCAGTAACATATAAATAGTAATTAACAGAAATAAATTATTAAATTATTCATCTTTAAAAATTAATTATTTATCCTTTATATATAAATTACATTAATAATATATATTTCAATGATAATGTAACCATTGAAGACATCAAATTACTATACTTTAAATAACTGAATGTATGGTAAAAATGCAACAACAACAAATATATATATATATATATCTGTGATTTAATAATTATTCGCAAAAAGTTTTATTACATATATCAATATGTTGCAATAAAAATGTAATATACATCAAACATGAACAATGAAAAATATTTTGCTATTAGTTGCAATATATATATTTAAAATAACGATTATTATTATTATGGAGATTTTTGTTTTTATCTTTATTTATTGATTTATTATCAGTAGCTTTACAATTTTTATTCGAAATATAATATTGTGATTAAATTTTACTACATAATACCACTTAGGAGCTAATGTTATATATTTAAAATAAAATATCTACTTAAATGCAATAATAGTATCTTTTAAATTGACATAGAAAGATATTTTTTTTTATGTATCTAGATGGAACTTCAATTACTTATTTTTAGTTAAGCTGCTAGAACTTTAATACTGATTGCAAACATGTGAGTAAAAAAAAAAAAAAAAAAAAGTTCTAAGCAGCTTATTATAACAATCTCATTATTTTATCATAATTTAACTAAGTCAATGAGGTTTTAGAATTGTTGATAATTTTCTTACTAAAAAATTAAATCAAATTTAATAATTAATTATACATTATGTTATTAACTTTATAACAATTGATTTTGTGTTCAGTTTGAGAAATATATACGCTTTTTTTTTTAATGCATCAAGTTATTGTTATCAAGAAATGAGTAGCAGCGCTGTTACTTGTAAAATGAATCAATGCAAAAACCCTTGACGGGTTAAAAGTTTCTGACGCAGCACTTTATCTTATGCTCTAAGAATTTTAAATATGGAACTTAAAAATACTGATATCAAATTTTGAGTGACGTTATGCTATTTCTTAAAAAATATATTTGTATTTATTTCATCATTTTATTTTTGTTTTATTTATAATCGCATGTGCAAAAGTTATGTTCAACATGAAAAGCTGCATAAAATTTTATTCGCTGTTGCTTTATCATTTACATCTCTCATAAATTCAAAATATGAGTTTTAAAAGATATGATATAAAATTTAAGTGACGCCTTGATGTGACTTTAAAAGGTTTGTTTTAAAATTCAATTTAAATTATTTTTGACTTGGTTAAAATATTTTTTTACATCTACACAATACTTTTAATTTTCCAATTCACTGTTAAATATATCACTTTCATTGAATCTATACTATGCATTGAAATGTATTTATTTCAATAAATTGATTTATCTTTTGTGTCACGCTATTCAAAATTGTGAGTAAGATTTATGTAAATGGTTTCTTTGCGTCATTGTGTCCAAACTACATGAAATGTATGAAAAAGGATAGTTTGACGCAAAGAAACTATTTACATAAATCTTACTCACAATTTTGAATAGCGTGACACAAAAGATAAATCAATTTATTGAAATAAATACATTTCAATGCATAGTATAGATTCAATGAAAGTGATATATTTAACAGTGAATTGGAAAATTAAAAGTATTGTGTAGATGTAAAAAAATATTTTAACCAAGTCAAAAATAATTTAAATTGAATTTTAAAACAAACCTTTTAAAGTCACATCAAGGCGTCACTTAAATTTTATATCATATCTTTTAAAACTCATATTTTGAATTTATGAGAGATGTAAATGATAAAGCAACAGCGAATAAAATTTTATGCAGCTTTTCATGTTGAACATAACTTTTGCACATGCGATTATAAATAAAACAAAAATAAAATGATGAAATAAATACAAATATATTTTTTAAGAAATAGCATAACGTCACTCAAAATTTGATATCAGTATTTTTAAGTTCCATATTTAAAATTCTTAGAGCATAAGATAAAGTGCTGCGTCAGAAACTTTTAACCCGTCAAGGGTTTTTGCATTGATATCATTACTTTTTTGAGGTTAGTGATAAAATGATTAAAAAAAAGATACTTATGGAATTTAATGCAGATTTAATTTTTACTATTTTATTACAATTTTCCTTATATCAGTTTGTATATAAAAACAAGTGGGTAAGTATAATTGCAGATCGCACAGAGGGTTTCATTTGATATTCCTTTAAAAACACTTTACCCTTAAATTAATAAATCCAAAATGTTAATTTATAATTATTAAATCCTTACATAGATGGTGCACCAATAGTTCCAATTTTCATGGGGCAAGGAACGCACTCTTTTAAACAAAAACCACCTTCCAATTGAAGTCATCAAAAACCAAGTTGAATGAGCCAGACCCCGTTGTGTTGTTTGACAAACAGCAGTCTCATGTCCCCTCCTTCCCCCCTTTTTCAAAACTTTTCAGACCAGTACCTAAGAATGGAACCGAAATAATTTTTTCTCTTCAGAAATTACGATAAAAAAATAGTATGCAGTACTCATAAATTTACTTTAATGCTATATAGGGTGATTATTAAGTTAATTATAACGTTTGGAATCTGTTGCATTGATGTCCGAAAGGTACTTTCTGAGTTATGGAAGCTGGACCCATAAGGCGCCATAGAGGGGCGAAGCCCGCTAGTGTCTATCATAATTATATCTGCCATGTAGCCTAATTGCGATATTTAATCAAAATAGTCCCCCCCCCTCCTCATCCCCGGAAATATAACAAATACAAAATGTGTCTTTATAAACCTATCGTCAAATAGGTCTTTATTTCTTTCCCCCCCCCCCAAAAAAAAAAACATGATTTTTATATCCGTAACGTAAATAGCGGACGAAGCCCGCTAGTTCCTATCATAATATATATTTTTAATAATTTTATATAGTCTATAATAAAAATTAGACTTAAAATAGTCTAGTTCCATGAGTACTTGTAGTGTCAGTTACCTGCTACGATTTTTGGATACCAGTATTTTAGAACGGGAAAATGTGACTTATTTTATCGGAGATATCTCATTAATTGAATAAGGTGAAGCAAACTTTTTGAAAAAAAGGTGGCCAACAAGCATGGCACTTATCAGCTATGTGACTTTGTGCTAAAGTCCATTAATTTGATCTGCTTTAAAAAGATTACGGAAGATTGAATTATAGTAGAACCTGGATTAACCGAGCTTCGATTAATCGAGGTTTCTGTTAACCGAGCCGATAACAAAGTCTGATTTTTTTTCCCTTTTGAATGAGCCTTAAAAATAACCACACTCTTTAGCTCACTGTCCGTGCTATACAGGCCCTTCTGCCCCCAAAAGCACTCAACTCCAAAGAAACATTGGACCCTGAGAAGTCAAAAGCGAACAATGCTTTGTTTCCAGTGGCTGTGTGAACTTTCGTAAATTTTTCAATTTGCATTTTAAAATTTACTACTGGTAGTTGATTTTCTTTTTAAATTTGTTAAGCTGTGAAACAGAACTTTACATATATTTATTTTTATTATTTAAAAAACGTTCTATATATTTTTTTAAAAGAGATGTTAAATTCGCAAGCACGGCGAGTTTTTACACACAGTTTCTATTAACCGAGATTTTCGATTCCGATTTACTAACAGTCCCAATTAGCTCGGATAATCGAGGCTGCTCTGTATAATTAAAAAATCAATGGCGATCTTACTGTAAACGGGTTTCCCTTTTACTGAGGGATTTCAAGACCGAATCAGCTGATTTTAGTTGCTGTTTCCGTGCTTGATTAAATAAGATTAGTTAAACATTTGAAAATTACCAAATATAAAAGGAACTAAGTCAACAGAGTCTTTGCTTTATGGTATTTTTTAACAATGCTATAAGAAAATGATTTTAAATAAGAGATTTTAAATGTAACGTTTTAAATCTGGCATAATTTTCACCAAACTTTCCTTTCTCTTTGTAACATTCAACTGAAAATATTTTTATTATTAGAAAGATAATATTATTATTTGCGCTACCTTAAAATTGGCAACTACAGTTAAAAATATCATCTCGAAATTTGAAATAAATCTCTCATATAAATATATTTTTTAATTTAAACTGTTTTGCAATATGTTTTGCAAACTGTTTTGGCCACTTTGGTCAATATGACGTAATTTCTTCCATTTACGACTTTTAACACATATCAATGAATTTATTATTTAAAAATTTTCTTTTTCTTTTAATATTCACGTGTAAATATAATTTTTATGACGTAATTTTCAATGTTTTCCTGCTTATAATGCGTAATCATTTAATTCTAATTTGAAAATAATTGATTATTTTATAATTTTCTTTCATTTTAAGTAAGCATGTGTAAAAACAATTTTTATGACGTAATGTTTAATATTTTCCTGCTTTTAACACGTTATCATTTAATTCTAATTTAAAAGGATTTTTTTCTCTTTATAATAGTCACGTGTGAATAAATTTTTAATTTAAAGGATATATTATTCTTTGCGCTGTTTTAACAATTGGCAGCAATTTAAAATAACCTTTTCTAAAATATGTAAAAAAATATCTCTGGAAATTCTGAAAATTTTAATTTAAAATTGAAATAAACCGTCAAAAAATTAGGCAAGTTAAAAATAATAAATGCACTCTGCAAACTTCTAGTTTCTATTGAATGATTAAATTGAATGAAAATGATTAAATTCCCGTGTATATTTTTTTTTTCCTATGAGACTTTTTTATTGAGACAATTTTATCCAGATTTAACATTAAATATCTCTTAAAACAATTCTTCGATTTAAAAACTGTCTACTTCAACGTTTTTATCAAACATTTCTCTATAATACTACCCATTTTAATATTTTTGTATGCAGTAATTTTCTTAATATTTGCGAAATAGACCTCTAGTCACAAGAGATTCTTTCAAAGCGGCAAAGAGCATTAGTTTTTTTTTTCGAATAAGAGACAAAATGTAGTACGCAATTGCGTCAAAAGATGGCGAGACCAGAATTCTGATATGCTTATTATGTAAACTGAAAATATTGCA
This sequence comes from Maratus speciosus, assembly GCA_963932465.1. Lineage (NCBI taxonomy): Eukaryota > Metazoa > Arthropoda > Arachnida > Araneae > Salticidae > Maratus > Maratus speciosus. Next base: position 107,680,803 of record OZ010797.1, read on the forward strand.
AAGTTAAATAAAAACAATTGTCTCGGGGTTATCAAACTTCATTGATATTTATAAATAAAACATTTCAACTAAATTATTTATTATAAAAGAATTATTACATCACAATAGTTTTTATGCAAGGAAAATAATAATTATAATAATAATAATATTATGGATGTCAGTGATTATATATTGATTGACCGTCATAATAATAAAAAATGATATTATAAAAAGAAGAGCTGAAATGAATTATTTTTTTACGTTTCTGATCGTGTGATTTATATTCAAATAATAATTATTAATGTATATTTTTTGTAAAGTGATTGAAATTAAATATATTTATAAAATTTATGGTAATATTTTTATTGTTGAAAAATTGCCAAGAAATAATCATCATCAAATTGGCGTCATTATAATTGTAATTTTATTTAACTTAATAGCAATTAAAAAATTACAAAGGAACTGAGAATAATGGTCAACTAGCAGACTTTAAAAAAAAAAAAAAAAAAAGAAAACATTCACATGTGAAAACACGTACCAGGGAGTATCGAACTGCCTATCTTAAGATCAGTAGACGATGGCCCTTAACCACTCAGCCAATGGGAAGACAAAATTTTTCTCCCCAAAAGTGGTTAAAAAGAAAGCATGTGTATGAATACAGTGTCATGCATTTTTGGTGAAATTTCCATAGAATGGCGAAGAAATATAGTCCGATTTTTCATGCGCATTATAAAACGAACAAGAGTCTTGCTGGAAACGAGTAAATTGTTATTTGGTTCATCTGAAACATATTTATTTGATTTTTAAAAAATCGCCCGTGTCATTTTCGAGAGAAAAAAAAATCGAATTATTTAACGAACGAGAGTTTTCCCAGAAAAAAGAAAAGTGTTATTCACCTCGCCTTAATCACATTTATATTATGTATCAATTTAAAAATAATCGTTAGAACCGTTTTCGAGATTTTCAAATTAGGAACTTCCTCGATATCATACCAACGTTTTCACTTTAAAAATGGCTATTTAGATCTCAAAATATACTGCACGTAGAAATGTAAAAATTTCAGTATACGATTAGACTGCAGATATAAGACTGTTCTAGAAAATTCAGAACAATAAGACTTATATCTGCTGAGTTATTAAAAGGCGGCTTTTCGCGTTTTCTTTGATGTCGAGTTAGCTGTATATATGAGTTCCGCCATCTATGAATTCTATGATACGATACGATACGATTTTAGGCTTAAGGCTGCGTCACTCGGAATACTACCGTCTTCCATGATTTTTTCCTTTCAGGCAAAGAAGTTCGGTTCACCGATAGCCAATGAAATTACCGGATTTCGCACTAATGCTAAAAGTCTTATGGAAAGTCAAATTTCGCGTTTCATGAAGGCCCTTTGAGAGAAAAACATAAAATGCTTAGGTTGAGAATGGTGTAAACAAATCGCACAAAACGAAGAGCGTAGAAAAAGAAAAGGGCGAAAAGCTAGCACAACATTTCTCCTCCGCCTCCCGCCAAATTCCTCTTTTAGATTATTGTCAGTTCGTGATGACGCTTAATCACGTTGATGTACTACTGGAACTATTGCAAACAGATTATTCTGAAAGAACAAGATCTTGCATTCAATACTGAAGTTGTAACAATCTTGATTACCGAACGCTGGGTAGACAAGGTCTGACTGTGAAGTAACAAATAAGGAAATAGAAACTTTCGGCAAATAAGGAAAGAGCATGTTTACAAGCAAACACTTCCGTCAACCAATCTACCACTACATTTTTGTCATAGCCATCATAGAATGTAGTAATTTTATATTTACACCAACCAAAAAATTACAGAATAAGACTCAAAGTATGTACTTTGAAGAAAAAAAATTTCGTTAAAATCGAAGATCTGCTTTTTGAGTTATAAAAACATAATATTAGCAACTTGCTAAAATATTCCTAACTTTCCCTGTTTGCATTTGCAGAAATATACTACTATCAATGCATTGGTCGATTCGTGACATTTTCACTCGGGCAGGATGCGCAGTGCGCCAAAATAAGAGAATGTTTCCATACATACCACTTTCCTATAGGTTTGTTTCATGTTTGTAAACATTCTGTTATTTTGGCGTACTGCGCATCCTTCTCGAATAATATCAAGAAACATTACAAAGTGGTAAAATTTGCCTACGATGATTTTCATATAGAAGAAAGCTATCGGGCTTAACAGTGTACATATAGACGGGTTGCACATGACGTCACATGTCTGAAATCGCTTCCTATGGCGCCCAAATATAAGGCGAATTTGGTGCTCTCCATTTGATTTTTTGGACTTATTTGCACTATAATAATTTAAATAAGGAAGCTCTAAATTAAAGAGAAAGATAACACGTGCTTTTAACGGCAAATGGGGAGTTCTGTGCTCCACGTGTGTGCTCCAGAAGCTGTAGTATCAGTCGTTGCTAATAGCAACGTGGCGTCAATGCAAGGGGTCTATATAACGTATGACTTTAGGGGGGAGCGTGTGTGTGTGTGTGTGTGTCGGTGGGGGTCTGGCACTTGACATCGTAGGATATCTGTAGCGGAAGGGGGGTGGGTTATTATTTGATATCGTTATATATCGTTATCATTTTTGATCAAAACATAATTTACTTTTTTGGTATCTTTTTCTTTACATCCGTTATCTTAATTTTTTTAAGTCTGTTTTCTTCTTTTTATGAAAATACAAAGTTATAATTAAAACCATTGAATGATTATAAAACATTTCATTCCAAAATAGGGAATAACCCATCGTTCGCCATTAATATTCTCCTGCCATATGCGTATATAATTCGTTGTTATTCGAAATTATACTTGTTATTTTTGCTAGTAAAAGATGGGGAAGAATGTTGTCCGCCTGTTTTGTTTACAAGAAGTTCTGTTTAGCCCGTGCAAGGGCGAAGTGTAAGAAGACAATATTACTGTTCAATGCATTATGTAACAAAGAGTTATTATTAAAAACTTTTAAATAATATTTCTTTAAAATGTTATTTGGTATAAAGTTATTTCTTATATAAAAGTGATATCTTATAAATTTCTTCTCTTTATTTAAATAAGTAAAATATGCAAATAAAAAATGTACAACCATAACTGTATATCATTGCAAACGTATAAAAAGAAAAAAAAAAAGGAAAACAATTGTAAAAATAAAAAGAATTTTTAAACACTGATAACAATATTATTAGGGGGAGGGGGATTCGAGGAATGATAACGTATGACATCTGAAGTTTGGGAGGGGGTCCGGAATTACCAAAAAGTTAATAACCTTATATATTTAAAACCCCTATAGCTTCACCTGCGCAACGTACTACACCATCGACTTGATATTATTATCAGAGAAAGATGCGCAGTACTCTTAAATAACAGAATGTCAACAAACACGAAACAAAACTATAGGGAAGTGTAATGTATGGAAACATTCTCTGATTTTGGCGCATTGCGCATCCTGCCCGAGTGGAAATGTCCCGAATCGACCAATGCATTGATAGTAGCGTATTTCTGCAAATGCAAACAGAGAAAGTTACGAATATTTTAGCAAGTTGCTAACATTTTTTTTTAACTCAAAAAGCGCATCTTCGATTTTAACGAATTTTTTTTTCTTAAAAGTACATACTTTGAAGCTTATTCTGTAATTTTTTGGTTGATGTAAATATAAAATTACCACATTAATAATTTTTTTAAAGAATATTTTTATTTATTTTTCTATGTTAAAATCTTTTTAAAAATGTGAAAAAAATATATAATGTGAACTAATATATTCTTCAATAATTGGCGTTCGTTTCATTTTTTTAGCTTTTGTACTCTTTGAGAAAAACGTATTTGAAAAATAGTAGCACCGGCGAATACTTCCCCGATTATCTCAAGGACAGTTCAAGGTCAGAGGCTAAAATCATTCTGTATTTTATTCTCATGGTGAGCCTTATTACCACACATGTTATTTCAAACATCGGCCGTGGGGGCCATTTCGCTGTGCTTATCCGGCTAGACCCTTTAGTAATCTGCTGTTTTGGATTAGGAGAAGACCAATGGGCTAAGCCACATGTTAGAGAAAATTCGATTAGTGGGTCATTTTTGGGTCACTGCGGGTGAAGCTAGGTTTATCTAGAAAACGGCTCTAACAATTTCGACGAAATTTTGTTTTCTATCGTTTTCGAGCACGAGAATGCCATTGGGCTAGGTCGCCTGCTCAATAAAATTCGATTAGTGAATCCTTTTGGGTCAAAATGGGTAAGGTAGCTGAATCTAAAAAAAGCTCAAAACATTTTGAAAAAATTTTGTAATATACCGCTTCTGAGCATGAGATGATCATTGAGCTAAGTCACATGTTCGAGAAAAATTGATTAATGGGTCATTTTGTGTCACCGTGGATCAAGCTAATTGTACCTAAAAAACGAATCAAACGATTTTCACAAAATTTTGTATTATACCGTTTTTGGGCATGAGAAGACCATGTATCTAAACAGCAAGAATGATACAGTGAGAATAAAATATCGAATTGAACACAAAGCTAATTTTGACCGAGCTTAGCTCGGTCATCCCTGCTAGTGGTATTTATTTAAAAAGGATTGCATGCTGCATGCACATTGAAATACAAAATTTTATTTTTATACGGCCTCCTTTTCGTATAACGTATCTTTAGAAAAATAATGACATTAGAAGTAAGTTCAAAGAAGGTCAATAACGGAAAATTCTTTTACGGACAAAACATACCGAGTTTTGATACTTTAAACGTTTATTAATTTTCAATGTTTTCTGTCGTTAAAAACACACCTTTCGAATTTACGAACTTACGACGACGACTTAATTACTTAATGAATTTTTTAATAAAATGAATCCATCTTTTATGTAGTATGGTATGTTGGAAATATGATCTCTTAACTACACCTTTTTCAATAAATGCATCACAAGCATCATTAAATATGAATTTTCCTCGCTATCCTTACTCACGTTTAAAATAGTAATTTGATTAAACCCTTTATTTGGCATATTGTAACGCAAAAAATGTTTTCAGTCTTTTCCGCGGGAAGAAGATTTCAATATTTATACACTTACGTTAGCTATTTTAATAAAATCAGAGAAAAAATATTTCTATCGTGGTGCACCCTAGAATTTTTATGCAAGTTTCACTAAAATAACCGAGTTTATACGTATTCTTGCATTAACCCTACCTTTAGTGCCAAAAGAAATATTTTTCTCCTCTCAACAACACAACAACACGAACTTTCTGACACATTCACAGAGTCACTTATATGCGTAAAAAACATGAAATTTGTAGACATGACTTCTGAAGGGATTTGGAATCGAATAGCTTTTTTCATTAACCCTTAAATGCCTGATTTTTCAAAAATCATTGCAATAATGTTTTTCGGCTTTCATTATTTAAATAAATCATAGGAAAAATACTTTAAAAAAATCATATTTTGTTTTAAGTATAGTTTACGGCTAAAAAACAGTTTGTTACTAATCGGCAGTACTGGGTGTTTAATTGAAAAAATAATTTCCCTTGATAAAATTCTATAATATTAAACACACAAGAATTTTAGGAACTATAATAAGAAATAAATTTTACTTGCTCACTGCAGGTCAAAATAGGGTATTTCGCAAGCTTCCAAACAAAACAAAAAGAACAAGTAGCAACAATTGAAAAAATAAATCTATCTTTATTCTTAAACAGCACAAGTGTTGCCATTACATGTTGAAAATCGATTTTATAATATTTTCAGAATTTATTTTATTGGCAACATTAGGCATTATAGCTTCAATATTATTCTAATAGTATTTTAGAGCCTAAATTGGGTATGTTGCCGAAAAGCAACACCAGGCATTTAAGGGTTAAATATATATGTATATATTACATCTTCACTTATAATCGAATGCTGTCTCATGACGACATTCCAGAACTGACGCAGTCGAAAATTATCTTAAAATACTTTAGCGGCCTTTTCTGGTTGATTGGGATTTTATGGCGCAAAATCCCTTTTGGGACATGCTACGCCAAGAAAAAAGTATGAATTAAAAGAAAAAAAATATTGTAAAAAGTTTGGTTAAACCTTGTCATAAGAACACAATAAACAAAATCAACGCATATAAATGAAAAAGAAAAGTGGTGATATACATAGTTAGAAAACATTCAATGAGATCATAATTTTAAGCTCATGGGGAGTGAAACTACGTAGTAAAAAAAAAACAATGTGATGGCGTGTATAGCTAAAACCAATTAATAAGATCAGAATTATAGCTAAAAGACACAAACAAGATATTTACAAATAAAATCTGTAAGATCGATAAAAAAAAAAGAGTTACAAAGAAACAAAGTATAAAATATCGTAATATCAAGGTATAAAAAAACAAGTTTACAAAACACATGTTATTAAAAAAACTATGTAAATTATGTAGGGTCGAATTCTTCAAGCACAGTATTTTCTTCATCGGCATCGAGTCATAATGCACTCGATTCCATAGCCTCCTCTGCATATTGGAGCAGCTGTTTGGAATCTTTTATATTAGTGACTGTTGGGTCATCAGGACATAATTTCTTATTCCTTTTTCCAACAGTTTTCCACTGTGAAGGGGCATGACTTGAGGATTTCTTTCTATCTTTCTGTGCGCAAGATTTTTGGTTTCGTTTCTGAGTTGAACAAATAATAGGTATCTGCACTGTTTGCTCAGGTTTATGTTCAGTTTGCATTTTAGAGTGACTTAGAGGTTTTTGTGATTCACCAACCAATGGTATGTAATAATGAACAGCAGGATCATAATATTCTATTTTAACCGGTTCTGATGATGTTGGGAAAAGTTTTGGTATAGGTATAATTATTATATAGGTATATTTATAATATATTTGGTATAGGTATTTGGTATAGCAGTAAATTTCACACTACAGGTGTTATAAAAACATGTATAATAATCACTTATAAACAAATTAAGTTAAATAATGCTATAAAAAGTGATAGAAGAGTGATAGAAAAAGTGAAAGATATTCTATCACTTTTTATAGCATTATTTAACTTAACTACAGGTGTTTTTATTTATAGTGATGGATTATGTCCCAGGTGAATTACTTGGTGGAATGGAGGATTCGGTATGGGTGCTTATAAGCCTTAGAGATTTTGATTGTTGTTTTAATATACTAGAGTAACATACTCCAACAGATGGGGTCCTGGATTCAACAAGTTTACGAGCTTCAGGGTAAGAAAGCTTTTGTGTTATTTTAGCAGCAAGATTTTCTTTTTCATGGATCCAGTTTGGGCAAGAGCGAGAGTATGCTGTATCTCACCCTTACAGTTTACACAGCTTTCAGAATTATTGCAAGATTTACTGTCGTGGCCAACTTTCTCACAACGTGCACAGGTAACAGAGCCCCGACAGGTACTGTTAGTATGTCCATAATGCTGGCCTTTAAAGCACCGAAGAGGGTTAGGAATATAAGGTCGGACAGGATTGTTTAGATATAGTGCCTAGAAGTAGGTTCTGCCACTTCTAGGCACTATAGTTTAGCTATGCAGCTTTTATTCTAGTAGGTAAAGTAGAGCTGTTGAAAGTCAGAATGATGTGCTTTGTGGGAAGCACTTTCTCATTACGACGATTTGTTATATGGCGTACATCTATGACATTTTGATCTTTTAAATTTTCTAAAAGTTCTTCTTTTGTAGAAAATAAAAGTCCTGATTCGGATATTACACCACTACTTGTATTTAGAGTTTTATGAACCTGAACAGAAACTGAAAAAGGTCCTATTGTAGTGCAATTGGAGAGAAATTGTGATTGTTTGGGAGAAGAGACCTCCACCAGCAAATCCCCAGACTGCAGTTTTTTTAAGTGAATGACCACCTCCGAAAACAGATTGAAATGTTTTTGCGATAAGAAATGGTGAAGTACTTTTGAAAGAACTATCAGAATGACTATTAGTGCGTTTAATTATAAAAACGTGAGTGAATAAATTATTCTGTAGATTTTGTTGCTCTCCACACGGGAGAGAAATAGAAGGAAGTGTATTTCCAGCCTTAGTAAAAAAAATAATAATTCAGACCTCGGCGCACCACTCACTACGAGCTCAACGAGGGGATGCACATTCGTGAACCAGTGTTAACCTGGGCCCATACGGTCACAAGACAATCCTATGTCAATCTTCACCCTTAACGAGATGACTAGTAATTGCTCGCTCACATAGGCGTAGCGTGACCAGAAATTTTGGGCTGGCACCAAGGCCGTGAGAAGTGCGCCCTTAACGAATTTTCAATTTTGCGCCCCCCCCCCCCCCCCACACACACACAAAAAAAAATCTTTCTCTTTGTAATGGGTGTAATAAAATTGATAAAGTGCAGAAACATAAATAAATTATATACTATTTATAATATGAATAAATATTTCGCGTTTATTTTGGAACTTTAAAATGTTTAATTTTAATTTAGAAATTCAGAACAACTGAATAACACAAGAGGAAATTGCACTTATTTGTTAGAGAGTTCATGATGTTTTGCGACAGGAAAAAAAAATGATCAAGAAAGGAAAAAAAAATTCCTCGGAAAATGTTCGGCCGGCAAAAACTGAATAAATAAACAAATAAAACCGTGGTTCGCAGCATAAATTTTGCGCTCGGGGTGACCGCTCCTTTAGCCCCCTCTTTGCACGGCCCTGGGGGGAACACTAGAGGTCTGTACTGGCCACAGTTTCCAGGCCGGCGTGAAAATTAAAAGTTCCACCTGAGCCCGGCCCGTTTATATTTTCACAGTTCATGGCCAGGCCCGGTTCGATAAAAAATCAATTAAATCAGGCCTGGTCCGGCCCGACTCAATTTCTCAAAAATTCCGATTTTTCTTAACATGCAATTGCAGGGCTGCCACTTGCTACTAAAATGCTATATCTAGCGACTATTTTCAGCATACAGCGGCTATGGCGACTATTTTAGGCCGAAAACTGTTAAAAAGCGACTATTTCAAGAAAGCAGTAGGCGACTTTTTTCGGATTCAGCGACTATTTTTACTGAAAATATTCGGTCTTTTTCTTCAAAGCGCCTGTAAAGCCATCTTCCCAAACGCACTTTTTCAAAGGTTGTTTGAAGAGATTCGCGATTTTTTCCGCGACGATTTCCAAAATTCGGGATACCCCCCCCCCCCCCCCCCACTAAACCATTGACGAAAATAACTATTTATTTCTGAGGTCTTTCTATACTATCGTTGAAGGAGATTTTGCGATTTTTTCCGCGATCCTTTGCCAAATTTTGCAGATTTTTCTACTACAGACTGACCAAATTGATTTTTTTTCCTCCACCACTTGTCCAAATTCGCGATGCATATTTTCTACGACCGATTGATGGTAGTTACTATTTGTTTCAGAGATCTTTTGGCGAAATTACGAATTCTTTTCCAGATCGTTTGTCAAAATTTGGGATTTTCTTTTTATGACCATTTTATAAAATTCGTGATTTTTTGAGCTATCATTTGGTTAAATTCCCATTTTTGTTTTTGTTTTTTTTTTTACCAAATTTGTGTTTTTTTTTGTCTGCGACCATTTTACGAAATTTGCGATTTTTTCTTGTGATCGTTAAACGAAATTCGTAATTTTTTGTCCATTCTTTAGACGAAGTTTTGAAATGATTTTTCTGCGACCAAATGATGAAAATCGCCATTTGTTTTCGCGACCTTAGGTAAAATTCAAGATATTTTTACAGTTGTTTGAGGAGATTCGCGATTTTTCTCTGCAACGAATTGCAAAATTCGCGATTTTTTCCCCAATCGATTGACGAAAATAGTTATTTCTTTTCGCCATCTTTTGCTACGATTGTTGAAGGAGATTTCGCAATTTTTCCTATAACCTATTAGAAATTTCCTGATTTTTGGGGGGCGATCGTTTCACGGTACTCACAATCTTTTTTTCGTGATCCTTTGCCAAATTTCGCGTTTTTGTTTCCGGCGATCGTTTCACGGAACTCACAATTTTTTTTCCGCGATCCTTTGCAAAAATTCGCGAATTTTTCTGCGACAGATTGGCGAAATTTTATTTCCGCCACAACTTGTCGAAATTCGCGATATATATATTTTCCGTGATCGATTGATGGTATTCGCTGTTTGTTTCAGATATCATTTAACGAAATTCGCGATTCTTTCCACGATAGTTTATCGAAATTCGTGATTTCCTTTTCAAAACCAACTTAGAAAATTCTTGATTTTTTGCGCAATCATTTGTTTAAATTCTCAATTATTTACGCGATTATTTGATCAAATTCGTGTCTTTTCAGGGATGATTCTGTTCTGAATTTTCCGAAAATTTAAGGCATCCGGTTCCGAAAATTTTAAAAATTTGGGAAAATAAAATATCGCGAATTTCGGCAAATGATCGTCGAAAAAATCAATTTCGACAATCGTTCACAGCTAAAAATCGCTGTAACTCTGCTGTAACTTTTTAGAAAATTTGCTGTGAATTTCAGTTTTTTTTTTTTTTTTTTTTTAAATCCAGAATTACAACTGCCGTCTTTTTGTCCGCGACCATTTGGCGAAATTTGCGATTTTTTTCTCTTCATCGTTTGACGAAATTCGTAATATTCTGTATATTCTTTTGACGAAATTTGTGATGATTTGTCTGTGACCGAAGGACGAAAATCGTCATTTGTTTCCACAACCTTTGATAAAATTCAAGATATTTTTCCACGGGCCTTTAAGGAGATTCGCGATTTTTTTTCCCGACGAATTACCAAAATTCGCATTATTTTCCGGCAATTGTTTCGTGGAATTCACGATTTTCTTTACACGATCCTTTGCCAAATTTCGTGAATTTTTGTACGACCGGTTGACGAAAATGATATTCGGTATTTGTTTCAGGGATTTTTGACGAAATTCGCGATTCTTTTAAACGATCTTTTCTTTTGTCGACTGACTGAGGAAGTTCTTGTTTTTTTGCTCGATTTTTTGCGCGACTGTTTGACCAAATTCGCGGGTGTAATTTTTTTTCTGTTCGCGACAGCTTGATAAAATTTTCGATTTTCTTTCCGTAATCTTTAGGCGAAATTTACAAGTTTTTTTTTTCGCGACTGATGGAAAACTTTTTTTTCTAAGGTCAATTGTTGATATTGGCGATTTTTTTTTTCGTTACCGAATGGCAAAATTCGCGACTGTTTGATGGATTGATTTTGTGGATTTCTCGAAGAAAAAAAATCGTGGCTTTCACGAAATTAAAAAAAAAAATCGCATACGAATCATATGCCTGTTCAAGAAATAAATTTGGAAGATTCCATCCAAACAAATATTTTATTATGCGGGATTTTCCTTTTTTGTGCGGGATTTGCGATATCCCGCACGTTATTTCTAACCCTGCCCCTCAAATCAAACTTTTCTTCTTTCTCTCCAAGAAACTCTTGAAATGAAAGGCCTGATGGAAAGTAGTTCCGGGGATGATCTGCAAGAAGTTTTTAATGCTATGTTTCCAGGTGCTGTACATAATTTTTTACTGTGGAAGTTACTTCGTAACTGAAACATTAGGGCCTTATTTTCTGTATAACTTGCTTTCTCATTTGAAGAAATCACTCTATTCTTTATTCACTGATTTGAGCAGAAGCATAAACTGTGAAATAAAATGTGTGCATTCATAAAGTCCTTTCATTGTTATGGATAGAATTTTTCTTCCTTTTTTTAAAGTGGGTATGCGAGTATTTTGACTACTATTATCGAACAAATGTTACTATTTTTTTTTCGTTGGAGGCTACTAAAGCTACTGTTTTCAGTGTCATTCGGCAGTGGCAGCCCTACAATTGAGATGCTTTTATGAAGTAGAATAAAGGTTTTTTTTTTTCTAAAAAAATCCAATTTTTTTTAATAAAATAACATCGAAGTTGGACTTTTGATTTCCAAATTCAAAGGCTGACAATTACAAGACGGATACATTTAGTAATCCGCTTTAAATCAAGCTGCTTCGAATTAGGAAAAATGTTAAAAGGGAGAACGCAACTCGATTCTTAAGCATCCGAATGCTCACATCTGTAATTTTCAGGCAAATAGGAATAGAAATGAGTTTATGAATGTGTCAAAAATAATCACATTTTTGAGTGGAGATTTTTGATTTTTCTGAAAACGTTATTCATTTAATAAAACAAACAATTCTGTATGTTCTTACTTTCTATTCCATTTTCGTCCTTTTGAAGCCAGACTTGAATGAATTTAGAATCATGGTGTGCTTCATGACATCGCTTGTTATTGAGTTTTCTATAAAAATTTCCTGTTTTTTATCGCGTTTGTTTTTGCGTGGCTCATTCATTCCTGATCAGTTTAAAAAATAGTAATAACAACATTTAACTACGAGTACATTCCCACAAACGACCAGATCATACCAAGCCAAGTGTGTGGAGAGAGGTTAGGTAAAGACGCTCCTATTATATCACTTTGCACAAGAGGGAAACACATGTTCAGAGGTCAAAGAAGTTCTTTGTGTGACCACCTTGTGTTACTCACTGAAATTAAACTATTTGGGTGACTGGAGACCAGCTTTGCAGTTGGGGAAATTTGTCCTTCTACCGATCAAATTACAACTACTGACCAAATATCAATGATGGACCAGCACCGTATTAATGGTTGAGAACTAAAGCGTTGTTTTGGGGGAAGAGAGAGTGGGTGAAATGCTACATACTAAAAAGTTTTAAATTTGATTGCATCTTTAAAAAAAAAAAAAAAAAAAAAAAAAAAAAAAAAAAAAAGCAATTGAAAATCACTGCCATTTATCGTTTTTGTAAAAGTCTCAACAAATCACAATCCTAAAATATGTGAATATAAATTTCACATTAATTTATCTGAAAATCCCATGTATAATACACAATCACATATCCTTTTAAAACAGTGACAAATGAAGGTTTTTAATAATTTGCACAATAAGTAGAACCTTAATATCAATCGTACGTTCAGGGCTGAAACTAGCCTTTTTTGCGCCAGGGGAAAACATGGATTTTGGCGAGAGCGACCACCCCCTCCCTTCATCTCCTCACGCACAATAAATATTATTGACCTCAGGTACCCTATGCAAAATAAATAAATAAATAAATAAAATTCCTAAAAAAATAAAAATCATTAAATAATTAAAATTAGAGCAAGAAATATGTAAACGACGCTCCCATAGGATTAACATTAGCTTGAGCGTTAAGAGCCTAAACAAGTCACGCGAAGAAACTGGAACGCTAATGCTAAACGTATGGGAGCGATCTTTTTTAATTTTCTCGCTTGCATATTAATAGTTTTAAATGATTTTTTTTTCTTAGCTTAGAAAAGCTGAGGTTAAATTCTAACCAGGTTAGTGTTTACTTTTTAGATTTTGGTTGCAGATTATTTTTATAAAGTTACCTTCACTTCCAGTACCGGTTTCAAAACCTAAAAGTATGGCAACGCTAAAGATCAATCTAAACTATCCTAAGAAAAAAAATAATTTTAAAATATTAAAATCAAAACGAGAAATTTCAAAAGAACGCTCCCTTAGTTTAACATTAGCTTGCGAGTTTCTTTGCATTTCATATATATATATATATATATACATTTTTTTATGAATCGACAAACGATTCATTTGGCGCGCCCTTCGCCTTTGTTCTGGCGCCTGGGGCACATGCCCCCTCTGCACCCCCCCCCCCCCTAGTTTCGGGCTTCTTTAAAAAACATTAAAAAGGGGGGGCTACTGTTCTATCTTGCATACATTTCAACCCTTAGATTTTACTCGTTGACAGTTGCTCGACCTCGCGCCATTTAAGACCGGATCTGCATGCAAAAAAAAGTAATTTTAGTAAAAGGCATGGGCGACATTTTTCAGTTGTCACTTACCTAGAAATGGCAAAAGGACGAGAAATGTAATTTGGGAAGGTAAAAGCAGGGGCAGCTGATGGCGCCCTGGGTTAGGTTTTTTTTTAATTACGGGCAGTCGCCCAAGCTCGCCTCCTCTCTCTAAGACTGGATTTGGTTGGTTGCAAAAAACAATTGCCCCAAAAGTAATGCAAAAAATAATGCACCAAAACTAATGCAAAAAATAATTGCACCCAAAGGAACAGAGCTGCATTTTACAATTTCCGCCTAAGGTAGCAAAACGCCTAGAAAAGGCAAAAAGAAGAGAAAAAATCATTTTTGGGGAAAAAGGAAGGGGCGGCTTTATTAGCCATGATGGCGCCCTGTGAGATATTTTTTTTACTGTACCACTGGAAATGCTATACTCTTTTTTTTTTTTTTTTAAAGACTTTACTAAAACATTTTACTTTTGACACTCCTTCCAGGGCCGAAACTAGCTATATTTTCACCCGGGGAAAACGTCGATTTTGGCGCCCCCCCCCCCTCCCTTTCCTCTGCAAAGTAAATTTACAAAGAGAAATTTACGAAAGTTTCTAGTAGCGGACTTACTTTAAAATTTAAAATGTGTAACAATAAAATACATAATATTGAAATATATAACCAGCTTTATCAAATATTTACTCATTAAAACCTGGAGAAAAAATCGAAAGGAAGCGGAAATAATTCCGCTTTATACAGGTTTCCGTCTTAGGCAGGGCTTAATTTCTAGCAAAAAAAGTACCGGAGCCCTAATATTCTAGGATGCTAAAACCGTAGCGTACCCCTCCCCCCTACCCTCGCCATCACTCTTATCTGCATATTTACAGTTCATACAGTTTTTTGTAAAATTTAAAACATCTTTTTTTTTTTCTTTACCAAAATAAACATTTTAAATATATCTACCTGCATACACTTAACTGTCAACTATTCCACTTTTTAATTTATCTCTCCTTCCTAATAGAAATCTTTGCCTAATTTTAATGTTAATTAATCGAAGAACTCTGCAATTATATAAGATAATGATTATGATTCGGAAATAGTGTTAACACAAAAAAGAAAGATTCGATACTTTTATAGAAAAAGGCGAAACACTGCTCGATTGCTTTCTGTAAGAATAACAAACAATGCATGGCAATTTATATCTACAAGGGAAAATTTTGAATGTAAAACAGTTAGAGCTTGAGCCCGCTCACGCCCAAAGACTGATATAAAAACTGAGCCCATCTCCTACGTGTACGACACATTACGTGACATACAAGTGTTTTGATAGAAAATAATTGAAAAACTCGGTGATGAGAGGGAAAGTAAAGGTAATTTAGGTTTCGGTTTTTCGGGAGAGATATAGCACTGGGCTCCGGAGCCCTCTATTTATGAGCTCCGGTGAATTTCGATAAATATTCAAATATTTACTAAAAACAGAGAAGTACCGGAGCTGAGCTCCGGTGGGCTCCGGCGCAAATTATGCCCTGGTCTTAGGAGGTATAACTGTTGGTATTCTTTCGGTTGGAACCATGTAGTTTTTTCATTTAAGACACGACTCCATTATAGACGGATTTCATTTTTCGAGATTTTACTGTTGTTGTAGCATTACAAATTATAACAATTGGGGCACTTTAATGTCATAGTGATATGAATCACATTGTTTTAGGAACTAAAAAACCAGGATTTACTGTAGGTATAAAAATGAATTCCAGTTTTGTAAAATATCTTCCTGTACTATCTACATAACTTTTTCGGAATTATCACTTATACCACTCTTCTTATTTATAGACTGATATGTCTAGATACTTTCCTGAACTTAGTGCTAATTTTCAAATTTATGTCTGACTCAAAACAACAACAACAAAATTATTAAGTTTTTACTTTTTATTTTGTGAATTTTCGACCGCTTGGTTTTTATTGTAACAGTCGGTCACCTGTCCTCGCCTCCTCTAAGGACAGATATGGTGATATGCAAGTAAAAAAGTAATTATAAAAAAAAGAATGGGGTTATTCATTTTCTGTCTTGTACGCGAATCTTTTTATCTATTTGACATTTTTAATGCACTGTACTAAGCTTTTTTTTTTGGCCTTTTCGGGTAGAAAATATTTTTTACACAAATTTCACACGCATATATATATATTGTATAAAACGGCAAACCAAATTTTCATCTGACGTTCCCTGCGCGAGGCGCCCAGAACACATGCCCCCTCTGCCCCTCCCCCCCCCCCATAATTTCAAACCCTGACTCCTTCTCCCATTTATTTTTATCGTACCGGACAATCATTTGACGTCGCGCCCATAGCAAGACGGGAAAAAAGAAAGCTCCAAAAAGAATAGAACAGCCTTCATGGTATCTTTTCAACAGAAAAGTAGTCACATTCAAACAAAATCTTCATTTGGCGCCCTTTTCGCCTTTCGTTCTGACATCCGGGGCACATGACTCTGCACCCCCCCCCCCCTCCAGGATTGGTTATTGGCGAAGGACAGTTTTACACAAAAGAGAGGAGTAGAGACTGACCTATTGGCCTTGGAAAATGTTAGCGATTTTCCTATTTGTAGTCTTCTTATTATAGATGAATCTTTTTACATTATTTGTAAATTTTAATGCATTTGGTTCAGTTTTCCTTTTGGATTTTCCGGCTGCGAGACATTTTTATGCAAATTCGATATATATACATATACATTTTTGTATGTAAAGACAAAAAAAAAACTTCATTTGGCGCCCCCTATACGCTTTCTGTTCTGGCGCCCGGGGTACAGAAGGTTGGGGGGGCACGTGCCCCTCCCGTGCCCCCCCGACGCTACGCCTATGCTCGCTTACCTGATCTCTTAGCCTTTGACACAAGTCAGCTGACCGGCCGATTGATGCATACGGGACCAATATGCACGTCCCGTCTACCTGAAGCAGAGGCCAAAACAGTGTGTTAGTTTCCCTCAACTGCCAGGATCCCCCTTTCCAGGGACACGGGTCGCCACGCACGGCAAACACGTGGATGGTTTACGATTCGCCATAAGTCGATATAAACAGGATGGTATCGGCTTATGCAGAATTGCTCTCACCTCCGAAGTAGGAAACCACAGTGGGAGAGAAACAAAGAGGAACGAAAGACAAGAGAAATAAGAGGAAAGGGAAATGAGAAAGACCACTTGGGCGCCAGGGGTGGCGAAGCCCGTGAATACCTAAAGAGGGTATCCCCCTGTGGGGACAGCATTTTCTGAAAGATGATCCTTTAATCCAAAAAATGGAAAGTACTGAATAATAACAGCTGCAAATTTAGTGCATTTAGGAAGAAAAATTAATTCACGAATATGAAGGAAATTTCTTTCTTGAGAGAAAATTGATTGCATGTATTTTAGGATGAAGAGATGGGGAGGGGGCAGGTTGTGCTTTAGGCTCCTGTTTGTCTATTATTGCTATCTTTACCATATTTTCAAATAAAATAGTTTTATGAACGTCAACGAAATAATTTCTTTTGAGTTATTGAAAAATAAATGAGCACGAAAACAGAATAATTAAAATTGGGTGGGCTCGGGCCCATATAAATTGGGGCCACTGCTGATAGATATATTTAAAATTTTTATTTTGCTAAAAAATGCTTTAAATTTTGCAAATAAAATATAAATATGCAAATTGGAGTGATGGGGGGGGGGGGGGCTCACTACGGTTGTTCGCACTGCGGAATATTATGGCGCCGGTACTTCTTTTGTTAGCAATTAAGCCCTGAACATAAACATAACTACATGAAAAATGATAAGTTGTTTTCCCATACGTATTTTAGAAGAGGGTGTGGCGGATTTAGTAGAAATATAAAATCCTTAATATAAGGTCGATTCAGTCAAAAATTTTAGAAGTATCCGATGATTTGATTAAAATCTTTCACAAGGGAAATAGTTTAACTTGTTATTAATTATGAATATATTTTATTATTGTGTTATAAACTCCAATAAAACGAGTTTAATGAGTTTTTTTTTCTTTTTTTTAATATTTTTTCCTTTAATTATATTATGAACTCTCGTGAAGTATTTAAACTTTTCTTCTCATAATTCGTTTACTTTTTTTTGTTTTAACTTTCTCTTCCAAAAGACTTATATTTAAAAATTAGCATGTTTAATTTAGTTATATTTTCTTTTCTATACTCCCTTTCTTTTATTAGCATACCCTAATACGGCGTTCAGATTATGAAAGGTGAGTCACTTAGCTTACGGGGTCTCAGGACTCTTAAAATTGGAAAAATCGAAAAAAAGACCATTTTCAACATATAATATCTTAAAATGTAATTGATTTTAAGACAAAATTTTATATTGGGATGAGAGATATAAGTATGTTCTTTCATTTTATGTATTTGGAAAATTACAAGATACAGAATTAGAATTTACAGTGGGCTCCAAAATGTCAGACATTTGACGAGCGGAAAATCGGCAGAACAGATTATGCGCACGAGCGCACGATTACAAAATCAATTTTGCAAGTAGAATGAAAATTTTGGGTCCTACTTATGCTTCACATTGTAATAATTACTCTGAACCTAAATAAACTTGTATTTAAAGCATTTTTCTATTTTTAACACAAAGTTGTATTTAGTTAACGCAAAATTTAGAAATTTTTAATCATATAATCACCTATAAAGAATATATTTCTGAACAATGAGAAGGAAATTTTAGGTTCCGTTTATACAGACTAACATGAAACATATGTTTTGAAAATTTCATGAAAAAAAATTCAGAAGTTTTTGAGATATCGTGCGCGTTATGCACAAAAACGTGATTTGGAGAAAATTGACTTCAAAGTTTCTGAAACGCCGCTTCAGCTATTGAGCGTGTATAATTCTAAAAGCCATAACTTCTGTTCTAATAGGAATTTCAAGGAAACATTTATACCAAAATGTTCAGAAAAGATAGTAGTTTAATATCTAAAAAAATTAAAATTTCGAAAATTTTAAAGCTTTAAGAGTCCTGAGACCCCTTAACTTTTTTGAATCGGACAACCCGGAATTAGGCTTCAGCTGTTCACATTACCAAACATTTTAAGACTTGTTAAATTTGTAACTACAACTTCTGCCTGGCCCGGATATAGTTTATTGTTTTTATTCTTTGCAGCGTGATAAATAAATAAACGATCCAAAGGATCATTCGAAAAAAGCTGATTAATTATTTGTAGAACTCAACTCGAAATTTAAGAACAGTTTCAAATAAGAAAAAGAGTTCAACTCAATTCATAGTTAAGTGAGTTTCATTTAGCTCAAGACGAAAATTTTGATTCCGGTCGTCCGCTTCAAGTTAAATGACTTATCTAAGCGTAATCTGAGCGTGATATAACTCTAAAGAGATTTTACATCATTAAACCAACCATACTTTCTTTCACTATTTATTGTTTCCTTTATTTTCATTTTTAAAGTTGTTTTTAGCTGCCTTATACCACATTCCAAAATTTTCTCTCATACACCAAGTTCCTTTTAAAAGTCTTCTTTACATTACAGCCATATTCAACCTGCGGCCCGCGGGCCGCATGTGGCTCGGCGACCTTTTATGTGTGGCCCGAGACATGCAATCATTAATCCATATTTCAAAAATTAATTGAAATGTGAATAAAAAGTTTTTAAGATCTTAAGTAGTTTTATATATTTTTATAGGAAGACAAAATCTGCTCTGTTATTCATAATTTTAAATTATGTTAAGACTTCTGAAATCCCGTTTGCTTAGAAAAAAGTTCTTTTTGTAGTTGTATTTGTGCTACAGCAGTGTGTATACTTTTCTTAATCTTCAACAGTAATAAAAAATTATTGCAAAATTATTAACGCAATATATGTTTCTATTGCATCTACGTTTCTATATTTAATATATATATATATTGCATTGAGCAAAAGACTGATTTATTAGAGAAAATCACCCGATTTTTTTTCTTTAGAATCTGGAAATTCTGCAATGTTATATTATTGCGTTGTATATTTATTATATAACTAATACTTAGGATTGAACATTTGTCTCATGAAAAAAAAGGAATCAAAAATTTTAACACCATTATTTCCAAACAACAAACTTCGATACATATTTCTACAATATTTGCAACAGGAATCTATCACAAAGTTTATTGTAGTGGCGTTAATATTGCTGGTAACATTTCTTCCAAGACAAACGTTCAAACCTAAATATTAACTTTGTTATACTATGTTATCTTGATATTTTAATTGCTCTTTTTTTTTACCCTTTTATAAGTGTGTTGCGACCGGCAACATATGTTTGCGGACCACGAGGATAAAAGGTTGAGTATGGATCTCAATCTGTAATCATAAAACTGTAATACACATTTCCAAAATCTTTAATCTTTTCTTTTTTTATTGTGTTACTTTATATATATATATATATATAAACCCTTTTCAAATTAAAATAAAAAGCGTTTTAGAGTACAATTTAAATTAACTATATCTTATAACCCATTAAAAATTTAATCACTTTAAAAATTCCTCAGCATTCTGTAGAAACAAATCTTATTTTTTCTTCATCTTACTTCGCCATAGTACACCAACACAAGACATATATCTTTCAACAGGAGCGGAAGTCGCATCCTTTGTCAGGAGCCTCAATGGCATAGCATAATCCTAAAGGGATTTTATAGCATTAAACTCGTTACTTGCTTTCAATATTTACTTTATACTTTTTCTTTTCTTTTTAAAGTTATGGTTCACATACAATGCAATCCAAAAATTCCCTTTCATACACTAATTTTAATAACCTGACAAACAATACATCCCTCTGATTAA
This sequence comes from Maratus speciosus, assembly GCA_963932465.1. Lineage (NCBI taxonomy): Eukaryota > Metazoa > Arthropoda > Arachnida > Araneae > Salticidae > Maratus > Maratus speciosus. The sequence goes on from OZ010797.1 coordinate 107,701,321, forward strand.
CTGGAATCTGCTTATTATCTTTTAAAAATTCTCTTCGAAAAATAACCTTTACTTCATTTAATTCATTAAAAAAAATCTATTCGTGTTATAGTATAAATATATCTACTAAAAAACAACTTTTCAAAAGTAAAAAAAAAAGCCAAGCAAAAAAAAAGAAAAGAAAAAAGGGGAAAGTTGTGGCTAAAAAATAGTGTGATATCAAATTTCCAAGCTAATATTATGGTACTTATTTAACATTTTTTATTAAAAATGTACCATATGTAAGTCGAGTACCTAAGTATGCGTTGATAGAAAGCCTTTTCTCCTTTACTAAATACATCATAACGTGTTTCTGAAAATTAATTTTTTTTTAATTATGCATGATGGGCTTGGCGGCCATCTTTCCACATTTTACACAATTTTCTAAGCACACAAGTACATTGTTAAGATCGGAAATTCGAAATTGTTGCTAAAGCAAACATTTTATGCTTTTAATTTATGGAAATGAGTGCCTAGAAATTTGTGTCTTAAAATAAAGTTGAAGTAACTTCAGGTTTCATCTTATGATTCTCTTTTTTCGGAGGGGGTTAATTAATTAGTTAAAGCAGTAAAAATCAATTTGTTTTTTTTTCTTCAAAATAAAAGACTTTCTTAATTTATCTGTCTGTAGCCAAAACTAGAAGTTCAAAATTCTTAATAATGCAAACATATTACGAGCTTGTCTGCTTAGAAATTTGTGTAAAATATGGAAAGATGGCCGTCAAGCCCATCATGCATAATTTAAAAAAAAAATTAATTTTCAGAAACACGTTATGATGTATTTAGTAAAGGAGAAAAGGCTTTCTATCAACGCATACTTAGGTACTCGACTTACATATGGTACATTTTTAATAAAAAATGTTAAATAAGTACCATAATATTAGCTTGGAAATTTGATATCACACTATTTTTTAGCCACAACTTTCCCCTTTTTTCTTTTCTTTTTTTTTGCTTGGCTTTTTTTTTTACTTTTGAAAAGTTGTTTTTTAGTAGATATCAGTTCTTTTTTTAAAACAGATTATATATAATTGAAATAATTCTACTCGCTAAAATTAGTCCTTTTTAGCCTTTATAAGCAGGGAACAAACACAATAGTATACACTTTGTTTACCTATCATTCATTTTTTAGAGTAATTAATAATTTAAAAGTAACGAAAGTCAATTTCTTCTTTCAAAGTATCAGTCTTTCTCAATTTATATCGCCTTAAAAATTTCTATGAAGGATGAAAATTTAGTCAAAATCAAATAGAGTCAAAATAAAATATATATTTACAGTTAGTCTGTCAGTTAATTGTTTGTTCTAACTTTTTTTTGCTGACGGTTTTGCAAAATAAATTTATCTTTACAAATACCTACGGAAAATCCGAGAATGAAGCCCCGCAGGCATCTAAAGAATCGAAGATCTGTCTAAAGAAGTAAATCTAGCAATTCTAGACATGATGATGAAACATTTTTCATAAAAAAAAATCTAAAAAATTAAAGATATAAACTGTACATATAACTTCATCTTCATTTAGATCGTGTTATAGAGAAGAAAGAATAAATATGTAATTTGACTCAAGTCTGTTTATCCATACCTATTTGCATAAATGTGAGAATATAATTTCGTATAAAAATTCCCGTAAATTGATTATATTTAATAGTCTATTATTAAAGCCGCATAAACATTAGAATAAAATTTTTTTGCAGTTAAAAATTGCCTGAAATCTATAGTCTTATCGTTCGTCAAATTTGTTATATGTTTTTTTTAATACCCAGACACCTTTTCTAAACTCTGAGAAAAGATCACAGAAATACTGAAATTATCCAAATACTTATACCTTTCTATCGTATTTCTTTTTTTGAGTGGGGTGAGGGGTGAGGAAGGGCGCTTAAGAACTTCGTTTTGTTCTTAGAATTCTGAATTAATCATTGAAAAGATCTACCTACATAAGTCTTGTTGCAGAATTTTCATTAGGTAAGAGTTGCATCAACTTATACATCATGTGAATATATTAAATTACTTTTGTAAAATACTAGATGGGAGCCATTGATATTTTCAGAGCATTTGCCTACATTTTAAACTTAAATCATTTACAACTATTCATTAATTTTCTATACGAATTAAAGAAGTCGTTGTTTCCATGGCAACTGTATCTTTCACTATTGCTTGTTTGTTTTATTGAACACATATATATCAGATCACGTGGGGATCACGGCAAGATTCGAACCCGCCCCCACCTACGTTCTCAAGCGATTAGCGGCGTGGTGTCTTATCCACTCAGCCACGGTGGGCCACTATTGCTTTATCTAATACCCAGATACTCATATTTAACCAGCTGCGCTTAGAATCATGCTCATAACAGACTACATTTATATGTAAGAGTGGTGACACATATGCACAAGTCGTGTACTCATATTCAAGTTTTTGTCCAAAGTACAGTAACTCAGTTTTCATTAATAGACGTGGAAGATTTCGATTAAACTAACCAAAAAAGTTTAAAAACATTGGCTTTCTGATTTGATTTTATTCAAAATCGTCTTAACCAACCAAAGTTAATGTCCGGGATCCAGAGTGTTTACTGCAAACATAAAAAAGTTTTCAAAAATGCAGGCTTCTGATTGATCAATCTCATCGCGCTAATAGCGTAAAATCTATCTTGATCCCGGCCTATTCAACATCCTTTAAATATTCGAGAAAGCCTTGACAAGTCAGGAAAATATCACACAAAGCAGGCAAAACAAAGAAGAAAAATCATTCATTGGCTCGTTCATATCCACGAGCCAATGAATGATTTTGTTCCTTTGCTTTGCCTGCTTTGTGTGATGTTTTTGTGACGCGTGTCAAGACTTTCTCAAATATTTAGGGGGCGTTTGTTTATTTCACCACCATGAAGCTATGAAAGGAGAGGAGCAGACATGTCAATCTTCCCGTGTGAAAAACTACATTAAAAAAACGAGTTCTTTCCCCCTCTTCTGCCCTTTTCTCTCTTGATTTTGACCGATAGCAGCCCATTTAGCAGTCTCCAGTGCAAGATGCAGCTATATATGGCAGACGCAAGGGGGAGGGTGTTAGCGTGACCAATGACATAATAGGCCAGTTCATGACGTTTAAAAGTCACAAGGAGTTGGATCATCTTTACACGATGATTAGTACAAAGCGGTGCGCCGATTTTTTTTTGTGTCCATTGCCGTGTACAGATAATCAACTCCGTGTGACGTGATGAGCTGGCCACACTTAGGAACAGCTTCAAATAACGTCATTTACTTCGAGGTAAACGAAAAAGGACAGGCTACCGCGGCGCTACAGCGTCTAGAATATATAGTGTGGAAATCCAATCAGTCGATCACAGCGATATCTGCAGGATATTTCCCAAAACTTCAAGACAATTTGGTCTATACGCTGTAATATTTTTTTTAAACGTTTTATTAACTTACATTTGACCTGTGTGCTTGGCGTCAAACCCGCTGTAATAATACGATGTTTACTTTGAAATTTGAAAATATATAGAAGATGTCGCTGCGATAATCTCCCTGGATTTCAGCGTCAGTGCACATTTAAGGGATACACTTTTTAGCGGTTCTTGGATAGCAAATTTCCACATTATGTATTCTAGACGCTGTAGCGGTGCATTACACATGTCTCTTTCTTCTTTAAAAAATATCCTGCAGATGTCGATGCAAATGACTGTTTGGAATTCGACATCGTTGTACATTTAAGGGATTCAATACTTCCGCGCTTTTTTAAGTATTGCTGGGATAGTCGATTTCTACAACATATAATCTAGACGCTATAACGGAGCTATAGTTTCTAGAAGATATAGTTTAAAAATCGGCTTATTAAAAAAGTGCTAAAAATTGTATCCCATAAATGTTGAACGAGGCTGAACGACGAATGTTGATTATAGCGACATATGGTAATTCCAACATAACTTTTTCAAAGGAAGACGTTTCGCTCAGAGAAGGTCTAGAAAATGTTGCTGCTATCGACATTTGTCATTCAGTATTTTTCAATATTTATGGGATTCAATTTTTAGCACTTTTTAAAGAATTACTGGAATAGCCGGTTTCCACACTATGACCGTGATCTAGGTAGATTTTTCTGTGTTATCGTAACGAGATTGACCAATCAGAAGGCAGAATTTTTGCTAACTTTTCACTGTTTGCAAAATTGTACCTGGATCCCGACCTATATTTCTAGACGCTATAACTGAGCTCAGGAATAGTACAGAAAGCAAACTCCGTATTTTGATACATTAAGGCCGGGATCTAATTCGGAACAAGTGTGTCTCTATAACGAAGTAGCGACATACGGCCAATAAATGTTTATTGGTAAAAGTGATAAAAACAAATCGTTAAAGTTCTTTGCGAGCATGCCATTATTGTCAGGTTAATGCATGCTGAATTATTTCCCTAGTCTAATAGAGATCGTCCATGCGCGTATCTTCTAATGGAGGATATTCCAAATATGGGTTCGAGGCTGAAAAAGTCACGTGGTACCGATAATTTACCCAAAGAATTTCTAACTGATAAGAAGGGAAACAGGAAACTACACTGTTAAAAATATCGTGAAAAATTACCTCGGTTCTTACAGGTTTGGCTAATAGTCTCCAATGGCAATGATTAAACTAAACTACATTACCATTTAACTTTTTCGACATTAGATTCAAACTAACATTAAAATTTAATCATCTTCATTATTTTTCTATATTCAATCACTGTGATTCATGAAGTCTTTATTTCTACATTTTACAAATAATTAAAAATTATTTTTCTTATATCACTGATAGAAAATTCCCTCATTAGCATCTGCTATTTAAAAAATTAATATATTTTCTTTTAAAGTTGTCTTATAAAACATTGATTAATACCTGTTTATTTTAATTAATTTTAAAAATGGTCAGTTCACAACTTTAATTCTATTGCTTGGGAACTGAGATTATATTTTGGCATATATTCTCTAATCTCTAATGGTAATAAATAATCTGAAACTACATTACCATTTAACTTTTTCGGCTATAGAACTTACACATTATCTTAAAAAAAATTTAACATTTTTCTTTTAAAATTGTCTTATAACACATGCATCATTAATATATGTTTATTTTAATTAATTTCTTTATTTCAGCAAAAACCTTTCATTTAAAAATCAACCTTTCCTTCATTAAAACTTACTCATCATAAATTTTATTCTTTCACTTAATTCATCTGACGTTCTCTTCATTTATCAAAATTACCTTTGTCTTGAAGCACAACCTTTTTATCTATCTCTTATATACCCCATCAACAGACAATGGACCATATTCTCCACTTCGGTTCGAGGCTACATAAATTCGTCTGCTTGGGAATAACATTCATAACCACACCATTGAAGAGCATTATGTTTAGAAAATTTATACTTTTATTTTATATGGAGTTTTAGATTATTTCAGGTACAGATATGGGTTATACATGAATTCTTTTCTCCATTTTAAAGCAATGGCATGCATATTTTTCATTTTATTTATAAAATAAAAATTTTAAATTTTAGTTAATACGTATAAATGGATTTTAATTAATATGTATATGTTACCGGCCAAAACCGATTTTAGGCCAAACTAGATTGGCCTAGGCCAAACTAGTTTATCCTAACGCGCATAGGATAAACTAGTTTTTCCTAGGCCAAACTAGTTTATCCTAATGCCCATAGGATAAACTAGTTTTTCCTAGGCCAAACTAGTTTATCCTAACGCCCATAGGTTAAACTAGTTTTTCCTAGGCCAAACTAGTTTGGCCTAACGCTAATAGGATAAACTAGTTTTGCCTGCTATTCATTGGTCCGAACTAGTTTATCCTAGGCCGATCTAGTTCATCCTAGGCCAATGCAATTTGGCGTGCTTTTATTGATCCCAACTACCGTTCCGGCACAAACCTTGTGCAAAGTAGTTTTGCCGTCACCCCTATAAAATATTTTATTCGATGAGGAGTGGGATACTGTCCCCCTATCCCGTAAATTCGTGAAAATGCCAGACAGCAACGCCACCTGCTAGGCTATTTACACCAACACCTAACCAGCATCAATTTATTTGAAAGACTTACTGAATCTGAAGTTTGTTGAAAATCTGTGCATTAGTACTTGAGATAGAGTTATTGGGGGAAAACGTGTAAATTCTGAAAAATGCGGTATAGCAGCGCCACCTGTTGGGCGATTTACACCAAAACGTAAACAGCATCAATTCATATCAAGGACTAACTGAATCTGAAATTTTATGAAAATACGTGTATTAGTTCTTGAGACAGAGCTATTGCGGAAATAGTGAAAAATGCAGCATAGCAGTGCCACCTTTTGGGAAATTTACACCAAAAACTAATCATCAACAATTTTTTATTAGGGACTACCTGAGTATAAAGTTTTATTTAATTCCGTGCATTAGGTCTTTAATTAGAGCACCCACAAAATTTATGTCACAAGCATACAGACAGACATTTTGTAAAAACATGTTTTTGGGGATCTCTGACCCCTCAAACGTGCAAATCCGTCGGAAACCGGAAGTCGAAAATTTTCACGAATCCAATACTTTCTTGTTGTAAAGATAGAAGAAGGTAAAAATAAAAAATAAATAAATATATAAATTGTAATTGTGGAATAACAGCGAATTTTAAAAAAGTGCATTAAAAATAAAGTTGGCTCGGGCCAAATGTTACTGATATTTTACTGAACAGACCAAAGATCCTGCCGATGCAAATGACTTTCATATGAGCTGGGTTGGAAATTGCACTGAAAATTTCTGCCTGTACAGACCTCAAGAAGAATGCAGTCCAGTCTCGACTTAAGCCGGAAAAAATTGAGTCCCGGTCCATCTCGGTCCGAACCTCTCGAAAGCCCGTACCGAGCGTCGGGAAGGAAAATTGGTTTACCCGTAAAGACTCTTGCATCGAATAACCAAAAGACTAGCTCACAAAATTTTGTAAATTTGGACGATAAAATTCTATTATATTAAAAAAAAATAAATAAATAAACGAGTTTTTAGTAAACTTCGCTCACGTCCATAGATATATTTGAATTGAGCGGATTCATTTGAAAAATTTTGAATTCGAGCCTGAACTTGACTCATTTTTGAGAAACTGAATTTGATTTTGAATTACTTCTTTTATTATTATCATTATCATTATCATTATTATTATTATTATTATTATTATTTGTGTGTGTGAGCGTACTCAACACTGATTTGCATCAATTAAAGTACATCAGATTGAATTGGAAGAGGATAAACTAGAAGGTTGGCGCTGAAGAGGTCTTTGGGATTAATAAAATCACTCCAAATTGAATGGGCCTAGGATGAACTAGTTCGGACCAATGAATAGCAGGCTAAACTAGTTTATCCTATGAGCGTTAGGCTAAACTAGTTTGGCCTAGGAAAAACTAGTTTATCCTATGTGCGTTAGGATAAACTAGTTTGGCCTAGGAAAAACTAGTTTATCCTATGGGCGTTAGGATAAACTAGTTTGGCCTAGGAAAAACTAGTTTATCCTATGCACGTTAGGATAAACTAGTTTGGCCTAGGCCAATCTAGTTTGGCCTAAAATCGGGTTTGGCCGGTAGCATATATAAGTATTGATCGAAAATAATTCGTACAAAATAAATCTGCAGTATTTTACACCAGCATTCACCCGTATTTCTGCTGCATCAAACGACGCAATAAGGTAAACAAACGCGCTAGCCGCTATTTTTACACCACGTGATTCCCACTGTGACGTCACGAGAATACTGCCCATTAACTCGACACCACCCCGTCTACAGGAGGATTTCGGTGCCAAACTGGCAACACAAGCAGCGCTTCCACAGAAGATGTAATCCTCTTCGCGCCTGCTGCAGGTGAACTCTCATTTCCCATCTACTACTGTAGTTCATATGCGTTCCTTAAAAGCTTTAATGCAATTCAAAATAGCAATAAAATAGTCATTGTTTTTATGATTTGTTGCCACACAGTCTCAGTTAAATATGAATATTAAAAGTGCTGACATGCTGTTCCACATTGTTTTTTATTTCGCCATTTGGCTGAACTACAAAATGTTTTGGTGATTTGGATATGTACACCAATATCTGGATTTACAAAGTTATAGCAGTGGTTTACTTTAAAATGCTCAAATCCTGCAGCATGTATTTTTTCAGTTTTATTAATTCTGTTTATTTATTTGATCAACTATAAAATAAACATTAGTGCAGCAACAAATATAATATAGAAGCCCTTGGACCATGTTCTATTTTTCATAGATATTCACTTGTTAGAGTTTTTAACATTAAATCGTCATTGTTTACCTGTTTGCAGATAAAGCCGCATATCATGCCCATTAATGCACACTTTTTTAAAATAACAAAATCTCATAGTATATTGCATCATATTTTTTCAAAATGTAAGAGAAAAAAGAGAAATGGCAATCAACTTGTAACCTTTTATTAGAAAAATTAATCTACGAAATAAAAAAATGGAATATATACACCATTGTGCTAGCACTACATCTAACGGGAAAAAAAAGAACGATGTCATGTAAGCCAGGGCCTTGTTAGCCATATTCCCACTTTTCTTATCAATTGCATTATATCTTTATTTTATTCAACTAAATATATTTTTTTCTTGAAACTTCTTTAGTTATGCAAAACAAATACAAAACAAATACTTACCTTTCATCCTTGCAGCTAATTTATTTTTATCCATTTGTGCAGCTATTTATTTGTTTTTAAAGAGAACTTATGTCGTATCATCGGACTTTAACATCGCGATGTTTTTCCAGCCGAGCTCTATCGTACATCGTTTTCGAACTGAGCGGTAACTCCGTTGGCCGGTAGGTGGCGTTGCCTGTCCACGAGTGCTCTTTTCGCCTTTGGCGCAGCATGTGCCTATGCAAATCAGTTTTTCCACGTGCGATGGAAGGAGGGCGTTTCCGATTGCGGCTTCTCTGCGGAGCAGCTCTCGGTGTTTGCCGATAGAGATAAAAGGAACGGCGTGATAGCTGTTGGTGGAATGTTTGTTTTTGATGCATGCTGGTCGTCTCTCTTTCGGTGTTTTGATGTCTGCCGCTCTGGTGTTTATTTAACGGATATGAAGTTTATGTTATTGAGTTTTACGTACGATGGAGTTGCTGAGAGGATGTTTTTAATCTTTGGATCTTCACTAGTTCTATTATGTTTTTTCTTCGTGTTTAAAGATGAAATAAAGTGATGAATTCGTTTACTACAGGTGACATTTTTTCGTTTACAATTTGATTTAGAGGGAATATATTATGGCATGAGCTCCGGAGGGATTATCTTAAAGTATTGTTTTATTACGTTTATTTTCTGCACGATATAACGTTAATCAATATTTGTTTGTTTAATTTCAAAGCATTTATTTTTATACTATCGTATTTTATCATGAAAGATTTTTAATAAAGTTAAGTTTTTCTTTTATTTATCTGGTCATCATTTCTTACACTTACTGCATAAAACAACCATTTCTCTCTCTCTGCATATTTAGGGTTTTATTTTTCAGCGGATGCTTCTTACTGCAAATTTATATCTGTTTAGTTTTAGGATGTATTTTTGAAGTGCTTTATAAAAGTAATAGATCATTTTTAAGCACTAGTTATATGAGTAGTTTCATATAACATTTTTGGTTATGGGCATTTAATACCCATGCAGAGATAGTTTCTGTTTAGCTATGCTTTATACTAGTGCAGTAAAGTGTTTAACTACGGCCCAAGGAGGATTAAGAGATAGTTTTATTAGGGGGAGGCCGTTAGTTTTCGTACGATGACCGATAATTAGAAATTTTTTTTTTGAAATAATTTCGTTTTTGAAGTAATAATCTGAAAAGGAGAAGGGAAATAAGTTAGAATTGGAGAGTTTTTAAGAAATTTTTAATACAAAATGTTTTAACTATAAATTTTTTTTGGCTGGTCCATAAAGTTTTTAAATTTGTGAAATTTTTTTTGGTTTAAGTATAAATTTTTCAAAATGATGATGCAGAATCAGATTCAGAAATTAAATGCTAGTAATTATGCCAATTGGCAATCTGACATGAAATATTTATTGATGGAAAGAAATGTTTGGGATATAGTGGCAGAAATAGAGAAACCTCCTGAGCTCAATGCAGATAGTAAGGCTGTAGAAAAAGAGGCCACAGCAGTTGTTGGTGTCACCGATAAAGATACTAAAGATTATCATATTAGACAGAAATTAGCACTGTCTATGATTTATTTAAATGTGGAGCCTAATTTTAGAAAAATTATAGAAGAGTGTAGTGATCCAGTAAATGCTTGGAAAAAGCTCCGTACTCATTTTTATCCAGACACAAGAAGCCGTCATATGCAAGTTTTCACTGAGTTATGTGAATGCAAAATTGCCGGTGGTGAGAGTATTAATTTATATGCTGCCAGGCTTTTACGAGTGGCGAACCAGCTTAAAAATATAAATAAAAAGTTTGATGACGTCTATGTGACATTTCAACTATTGCGATTCTTGCCTCCAAAGTTTGATTCCATGGTACAGGCAATTCTCAGATGGAAAGAAGAGGAGTTTATTTTTAACGATGTGGTGACTTCATTGGTAGCCGAAGAAACCAGGCTTCAACTGAGAGAACGTGATCATAGTAAAGTGTATCTTGAAGCTCAATCATTACAGTACCAGAGGAAAGCTAGAAAGAAGTTGAGCTGTTATTTTTGCAAAAAGCCAGGTCACGTTAAAAGCCAGTGCCATAGCTTCCGAAGGAGTATGTTATCCTGTAACAGAGATAGTTCACCGTCAGCCGAATTTTCATCTCATCGTGATACTTCATTAGTTAGATCCTTTAGCCCTCATAGTGATAAGAGAGTTTCACGACAGTATACAAGATCTCCTGCTAAGCATCAACACAGTGATTCTCGTAGACTTGATGACAAAGTGAAAAGAGGCCGATCTAGAGACACTCGTCAGAGAAGTCCTGAATGTAAGTCCTATCTATCGAACAGTCCAGAATGTAAGTCCTATACTTCATTCTTTTTGTCTCAAGCTAACTTAGTTGATGGAGATGCTGACTGGGTCTTCGACACAGCAGCTTCGCATCATTTTTGTAAAAATAGAGATCTTTTTATTGAATTTACTCCTTTAAATGATGAGCATATGGCTGTAGCCATTGAAGGTGTAACTTTTCCTATAGAAGGGTGTGGAACTATTAAATTAAAGTTTGGGCAAAGAATCTTAATGTTTAAAGATGTAATGCTTTCTCCTAAATTGAGGCGTAATTTAATATCTGGTCCTCGTTTAGATATAAATGGGGCATGTTTTTCTGGTGAGAGTGGCGAGGTGAAGATATCATGCAACGGACAACCCCTTTTTAAAGCCATTCTTAAAAATGGTGTTTACTATTTATACCCCAAAATTCCTAGCAAAGTTACTAAGAGAGTTAGTTTTGAAGCATCTTCTACCAGTAAGCATGATGATATGTATGTTTGGCACAGAAGGCTGGCACATGTTAGTCCTCATTTGATAGCTCATACATGTAGAAATACAGGTGCTAGGGGTTTGCCAAATTTAAGAGAGGGGGAATTTAAATGTGAATCATGTAAACTTAACAAGTTTAGGAGGACATCTTTTAAATCTAGAAATTTTATTCGATCCAAATCTCCATTGGAACTTTTGTATACTGATGTCTGGTGTCCAAGTCAGGTTGAAGGCAGGCAAGGAGAAAGGTATTTCGTTTCTATAATTGATGATTTTTCTCGTAAAACTTCTTTATACCCTATGAAAGAGAAGTCGGAAGTTTTTGAAATTTTAAGGCAACATATTAACCGTGCCGAAAGATTTTTGGGTAGACAGGTTAAGGCCATAAGATCCGACAATGGGGGAGAGTTTGATAATAATAAAATGGAGGAATTTTGTCTTGAAAAGGGAATAAATCATGAATTTACGAATACTTTTACACCAGAACAGAACGGTATTGTTGAACGGTACAATCAGACTGTAGTAGATGGGGCTAGAACCATGTTAAAAGAAAGTGGCATGGATTTGAATTTTTGGCCAGAGGCAGTTCTCCACTTCACCTATGTTTGGAACCGTTTATGTCACAGAAATCAGACCAAAACCCCTTTTGAACTTTTTGGTAATTATAAACCTTCTGTCAGGCATTTAAAACCATTTGGGTGTATGGAGTATGTTGGTGTCCCTCGTCAGAAACGGGATTTTTAATAAAGTTAAGTTTTTCTTTTATTTATCTGGTCATCATTTCTTACACTTACTGCATAAAACAACCATTTCTCTCTCTCTGCATATTTAGGGTTTTATTTTTCAGCGGATGCTTCTTACTGCAAATTTATATCAGCTTAGTTTTAGGATGTATTATTGAAGTGCTTTATAAAAGTAATAGATCATTTTTAAGCACTAGTTATATGAGTAGTCTCATATAACAGGCCTTAAATCGATTTAAAGCTTACATCGGAAATCCAATTTAACCATTGGTCTTAAATCGATTTAAGCTAAAATCGGAAATCGCGATTTAGCCAATGTCTTAAATCGCGATTTAGCCATTGTCTTAAATCGCGATTTAGCCATTGTCTTAAATCGCGATTTAGCCATCGGCTTTAAATCGATTTAAAACAAAATACTAATTCAGAGCTAACATCGGAAAACCGATTTATCTACTTTGATGTATGGTTACATGGCAAGTTGGTGTTAAATCGATTTAGGAGGATCCGATTTAAACAAACATCGCAAGTCTCAATGCTTTCCGATTTAAGAAAAACAAGGCAAGCTGGTGTTAAATCGATTTAGAAGGATCCAATTTAAGGAAACATCAAGCCTCAATCCTCTCCGATTTAAGAAAACGACTTTAAGTAAAAATTGATATTTATTTATTTATTTTGTAAACAAGATTCAGAGTTTACGAGATTGGAATGTGTATTTTTCAGAAATTAAGAACTTGTATGGTGGAAAGTTGAAAGGAAAAAGTAATGTTTAAATCTTAAAATCCAAATTCATCGAATTTCAATTTATATGCTAATCCAATCTTTTGATGAAAATTTAAGTCTTCACATATTTGAGTAATATTGCAATATGTATTTTTTATTTTCTAATATTCTGTAATTAATTAAAATGTTTTTAAAGTAGAATCCTGCATTGTTTCAAAAGATTGTTTTCCTAAAATTCATTCAGCATTTATATGATTAAAAAAAAATAATAAAGTTTTATATTTAAAATCCAAACTCATCGACTTTCAGTTTATACTTTTATGCATTCTTATGATGAAAAATTCATTTTTTACGTGTTTTAGTAATATTTTAACATTTATTTTTTATTTTCTATTATTTTGTAATTAATGAAATTATTTTAAAATATAGTCATGCATTGTTTTGTGTATCACTATTTGGCTGTGATCCACAAAATATTTTTCTTTTACTAATAACATTTTTTTCCTGAAATTGATTTAGTATTCATGGTTGGAAAAAAAAAGAATAAAGTTTTATATTTAAAATCCAAATTCATCGAATTTCAGTTTTTATTTTTATGCATTATTTTAATAAAATATTCATTTTCCCCATATTTGGGCAATATTTTAATACATATTCTTTATTTTCTATTATTCTGTAATTAATTAAAATATTTTAAAATAGTCATGCATCAGGTTTGACATCCGATTTCAACGCCAGCCATGTGGATTGAGTATCTTGCTGAAATTGATTCACTATTTATATCCAAATTCATCCATTTTTAGTTTATATTGTTATGCATTATTTTCATGAAAAATTAATTTTCATGTTTGGGTATTATGGGAATATTTTAGTTTTAATTTATTATTATTTTGTAATTAATTAAAAATACTTTAATAAAATTCTGTAATGAGTCAAATAACTTTATTTTTACAGCAGAATGAGGGAGGGGTGGAGGAGATATTCATTAGATTTTTCTGCAGATCTGCGATTCTCTGCTTTTTGACATTTTGTTATCATTAAAAAGAGATATATTTTAAGATCATATTTTATTTCTAATCTTAAAGGATGGCAACGGCTGCAAAAAAAAATCAGCAATGTCAGTAATGTGCTCCAAGGCTCACGCTTTCAATTCTTCTCCATCCGCTATATAAATGTCAGCATTTATATTAAACAAATCTTATTATAATCTAAAAGTTAAAAAGATATAAAATTGCACCTTATTTCTCATCTCTCCCCCCCCGCTTTTTTTAACTACTTTTCTTGTCATGGTAAATGAATAGTTAAATTCATCATTGAATTCTTTTAATATGCTTCTGTTTTACCTCAATAACTTTTTAAATCTGTGTCTGTAAAAAAAAGTGTCTGTAGGTTGTTAGCAATAAAGTGCTATTTGGGTCGGCTTGGGGAAGTCTCCAAAGAATATACAGGGTGATTCAGCTCGTCGGTGACAAACTTTAAGGATCGATAGAGCACACCTAGACGAACATTTTTGAATAGGGAATGTAGGGTCCCTGACGCGATGGTAAGGCGCTAGGCGCTTTCGAAAATTTGGGTGCCGAAATTCGAAACGTCATAAAAACTAGGGAAATGGTTAGATTTTCTTGCTTGTTGCGTCGAAATGATTCTGTTTGTTTAGACTTTCTTCAGTACCAATTTGATAAGCGTATCTCTTAAAACATGGATAGGGGGCGCTGCAGACTTTGGAGAGCTAGACAACAACTTTAAGCCCGTTATTTTGATAATTTAACACATGCTCGCCAAAGTTTATACTCTAACTTAAAGTTTGAACCCAAAAGTAGAGCCCTGCAAAAAGCGTAAGAGCCGGAATAAAATGTCAAAGTACAGGGTGGTCGAAACTCGAAAGCTCCTAAGAGATAAACAAACAGATTTCTTGACTTATGGCATGCATTTTCATGATTCTGTTTGCTGGGGCTCTCTGAAACTCAGTTGAACGGTACAAAAAGAAACATCGATAGGGGGCGCTTTGGGCAAAAAACATAATTCGTTGACATTTCGGACGCTAACTGGAAACGGGGCGCTACGATCAGTTAGTAATAATGAAAACACATTTTCTACCTCTGCTCAACACTTCTGAATAAATTTAGACCAAAAACATCAATGATACTGGAAATTTATTTACAAAAAATAACACTACAGAAGATGCTCGAAATTTCGACCTTGGGCCATGATGCAGGCTTCGCACCTCCGTCGCATTGAGGAGTGTGTGTTTCCAACAATGCCAGGAGTATCTCTGATCTGCCCTGCAGCTGCCACAATGCGCGCCACAAGTTCTTCAGCACTGCTGACAGGTGTATGGTATACCTCGGCCTTCAGGTAACCCCAAAGGAAGAAATCCAAGCAGGTGAGGTCTGGTGATCGGGCAGGCCAGTGAACTGGACCCCCACGCCCGATCCACCGCTGGCCATACCTTGCGTTTAGATGGAGACGCACGTCGTTCGTGTAATGGGCCGGAGCTCCATCGTGCTGAAACCACATCTGGCGACGCGAACCTTCGGGTACGTGCGCCTCATCCAGAAGCTGCGGCAGCACTTGATCCAGGAAAATCAGGTAATTTCCACCTGTCAGCCGTTCAGGTAACAAATAAGGGCCAATGAGGCAATCCCCCAGAATGCCGGCCCACACATTTACTGAGAAACGCTCCTGGGCTGCTCGGCTTCTGGTTTCATGTGGATTTTCATCACACCACACATGACTGTTGTGGGCGTTCCACATTCCCTCCCGGCTGAAGGTGGACTCGTCCGTAAACAAAATGCTGTTTACAAAACGGGGATCCCTGGATCTCATCGCCAAGTACCATCTTGAGAATTCCACTCGAGGGCCAAAATCCTGCTCTCTGAGCAACTGCACCCGCTGGATGTGGTAGGGGTGCAGATTCCGGGAACGTAAGATGCGCCACGCAGTTGCTTGCGAAATGCCAACATGTCTGGCGATATCTCTCGTGCTAAGACCTGGGTTGTCCTCAACCAGGTTAAGCACAGCCTCTTCGTTGTCGGGGGTGCTCACTGATCGCTCCCGTTCAGGCCTGCCTCCGTCGAAAGATCCCGTTGTGGACAACCTCTGGTGTACTCGAGCGAAGAAGGCATGGCAGGGGATTTGCCTGTTGGGGTAACGCTCGGCGTACAACCGCTGAGCGGCTCGTCCATTACAACCAGCAGCGCCATACGCCAAATGCATGTCAGCCAATTCAGAGTTTGTGTACCGTTCCATCCTACTACCGATCTGCAGACAAGTAACCCGAAGCTTAAGTAGGTACCGCACGTTCAAAAGACGTGTCTGCGCATACAACTACGTCATCTCGCGTTGTCGTCTACGCATTACGTATCTTTTGCATATCGATATGGTACGATATCTTTTGCATAAATCAGCAAAAAGCACCTTATGTAAATTTTATTGCGCGCATTGTGCATGATTGAAACCAGCTATGTTTGTTAAAAAAAACAAACAAACTGCAGTTTTAATAGCTTCTTATGATAAGTAAATTACTCTCTTGTTTTGTTTCTAACTGATCGTAGCGCCCCGTTTCCAGTTAGCGTCCGAAATGTCAACGAATTATGTTTTTTGCCCAAAGCGCCCCCTATCGATGTTTCTTTTTGTACCGTTCAACTGAGTTTCAGAGAGCCCCAGCAAACAGAATCATGAAAATGCATGCCATAAGTCAAGAAATCTGTTTGTTTATCTCCTAGGAGCCTTCGAGTTTCGACCACCCTGTACTTTGACATTTTATTCCGGCTCTTACGCTATTTGCAGGGCTCTACTTTTGGGTTCAAACTTTAAGTTAGAGTATAAACTTTGGCGAGCATGTGTTAAATTATCAAAATAACGGGCTTAAAGTTGTTGTCTAGCTCTCCAAAGTCTGCAGCGCCCCCTATCCATGTTTTAAGAGATACGCTTATCAAATTGGTACTGAAGAAAGTCTAAACAAACAGAATCATTTCGACGCAACAAGCAAGAAAATCTAACCATTTCCCTAGTTTTTATGACGTTTCGAATTTCGGCACCCAAATTTTCGAAAGCGCCTAGCGCCTTACCATCGCGTCAGGGACCCTACATTCCCTATTCAAAAATGTTCGTCTAGGTGTGCTCTATCGATCCTTAAAGTTTGTCACCGACGAGCTGAATCACCCTGTATATATATATATATATATATTATTTCTTAAAGAATAAGTTTATAAAATGTATTAAAATAGGTCACTAATTTTTAAAATGAAAAAAAAAACTAATGTTTTGGGACATTAAAAGTTTTTTTATGTGTAAAGTATACCACTTTTCAAAATTATTTGAAAAATTAAAAGCTAAGTATACTAAATAATACAGGAGGGGGGGGGGGGGCACATAAAGACCATATTTTGTTACTAAAAATTAAAAAATAGGCTTCCAGATTCTAAAATGTAAAATCGGTGTTAAATCGCGATGTTAGATGGATGATATATTGATTTAAGAAATTTCTACATCACCCAGTCCTAATGTCATGCTTTTGTATTATTGGCGTTAAATTCTTTTTTTTTTTTTTTTTTGTGACAGTTTTAAAAAAAATGGAAAGTGGTTGAAAGGAAAGTAGAAAAGTATCAAATTCAAAAACAAAAGTTGCAGAATAAAATGATTTCCTGAATGTTTGACACATAATAAGTAAATACAAAATAATGATGCAAAATAAATATTTATTAAATTCGAATGATCTAGTTTGAAGGTTACAATACAGAATGCAACAAAAATGATTCATCTCATTTAAAAAAGGTTACAGTTTTAAATGGTGAATCATTAAAATTAACTGTATAAAAACATTTATCTGAACATAAAGTTTAACTGAGTATAAAATTTTATATATAATTAATACGAATTTTTATAACTTCTCAATATGCCTTTAGGATTAACAGTTAAAAGTGATAATAAGATTCTCTCTATTCTAAAAAAAAGTAACTACCGCTGTCACCGCCGCCGCCGGTTTTGATTTTTTTGTGACCGGAGGCCTTTCTTCGTTAATATTAACAAAAATAATGCATACAAAAATATGAAAATCAGTGGTTTTATACAGAAATGTTTGATAAACACGCTGATGCAGACAGTTTTCAAATCGAAGAATTATTTTAAGAGTTATTTAATGCTAAAGTTGGACAAAATCGTTCCATTAAAAAAGTTTTATAGCAGCAAAAACTATACATGGCAGTGTTATCATTTTTAGATCATTTTATGCGTTAGAATTTGCCGGAGTGCTGATTGCATTAATTTTTTTATTTTGACTCATTTTTTCAGGTTTTATTTCTATTTTAAATTCAAATTTTCAGCATTTCTAGAGATATTTTTTACAGATTTCAGAAAATTGTACTAATTTAAACTGTTGCCAACTGTATAAAAAGCGCAAGCAATAATGTTTGCTTCAAATTAAAAATTTATTTACACGTGACTATTATAAACAGGAAAAAAACTTTCAAATTAGAATTAAATAATTATGTATAAAAAGCAGGAACTTATTAAAAATTACGTCATAAAAAGTATACACGTGAATTTTAGAAGAGAAAGGATATTGTAAAATAATAAATTCATTAACATGCGTTAGAAGTCTTAGGAGAAATTACGTCATATTTACGTCACATTATAGTTATTACATAAAATGAACACAAAATAATATTGCAAAAAAGTTTAAATTTAGAAATTGCGCTAGACATTTATTTGATATTTTGAGAATTAATTTAAAATGTCTCATTTAAAAGAACTTTCTTTTCGCTTTGTTAAAAAATACCAGGAGACAAAGACTCTCTTTACTTAATTCCTTTTATATTAGCTTATTTTGAAATGTTGTTACACGTGTATACGTCATCAAGTTATTTTTATTTCGACGTTTTATTTGTGTTTTTATTAATGTTGTACGAATTTATTTGTTCTTTCGTTATTTAAAATAAAAATTATATCAATTTGTATAATTTGGCGAGTGGTTTGGCGATGTATACAATTTGGCGAAATTGGTCGACAGGATAATCAAGTAGTACCGCAGCGGATTTGGCGTTAAAATTCCCCAATCAAAGAGAAATGAATAGAAATTCGTTTATAGGGAGATAGCCACTGTTTTTTAAATTATAATTCAATCTTTCGAAATCGTTTTAAAGTCGATCAAATTAGCGTGCATTTAGAGTCTGCGGTGTCTGGACGGGGGTTGGCGAGCGTAGCTCGTAGGGGGCCGAGCCTCCTAGTGCTTTATAAAATTTAAAGTCCCTTCTTTATTCCTCAAACTGACCTTTTGAAAATGGATGAATTATATTTTAACTCTTTCCGGCACAGAAGAATTCTGTTCATAAAAGGATTGATGGACACCAGAATTTACAAACGAACTTCTTAGAAATTAAAAACCTGTTGTTTTAAATTTTCATTACAAAAGAAAATTTTTATTAAAATATTCTTGGTGCCGTTTGTAAATTCTGAATTAAAATTATGTGGCCCCGCAGTGAGACCCCTGTGCCGGAAAGGGTTAATGCTATATATATATTATAAAACTTTAAAGTTATTTATATAACAAGAAAAAATTAACAGATTTAGAGCAAATGCATTTAGTATATCTGTTTAAGTATGCCTTTGAATTTTATTTTATCTCTAGAATGAATATCCTTACAAAATTAGATGCAAATGAGTGAGCAGACATTTTTAGGCACACAGTATACAAATTTAAGTCACATTGTTTTCTTAAATTTATTGTATTAAGTTGACATTTGCAGTAGGTTTATGGTGTAGAAATGCTGCAAATGTTTACAAAATTTGTATTTTAAAGTCTAGTACGAGAACTTCCATGATTTTATATAAGTTAATCTCCATAAATCATAAACATTATACATGAAGTACTTCTTACTATAATTAACATGTTTGAGAGTGACATTCTAGAATTTTTTCTAAAAACAAAAATATTCAACAAAGATGAAATTACTGATATATATATATTTTTAATTTCAAATGTGTTAAACAAAACCACTTTGTATAACAAAGTCTTTTATTACAGTGTCACCAGGACTCTTCTAGTAATAGATATAAAAATGCATGTTAAAATTAGAATTTTGATAAAATCTTATACCTCACAAATATAAGATTTCTTACTGGATTGAATAAGAAGATGTCAATTCAATGTTGATTTTTGAACTTTTGTTGCATGTCTCACAAAAGAAATTCTTTATGTGAATATGAATAATGAGGTGTCTATTTAACCACTTAACAGTCCATTTTATCATTTTAAACTACTTAAGTGATTAAAAATTATATTTTTTTATTGGACATTTGAACTTTATAGTTCTTTCTTAACTTGGACAAATGATTTGTACAAAAATATTTTGTATGGTTTAAAAAACTTCACTACAAACTTGTGTCCATGGGTGAAGATTAAAAAAAAAAAAAAATATTAGGCCAAATGCCTGACGTTGGAAACTGGTAAGTGGTTAAAAAGATTTTTTGCAGTGTATCAAAAGTATTTTCGTTTTTTGCAATCGCACATTATTGCAGTATTAGAAAAAAAAAAGCAAAATACAGTCCATTATGAACTATGTTTTCTAACCATCTGTTTGCCAACTTGGCAGTATACCACCTTTCCAGATTGCCAAAAAAAAAAAAAAAATAATAATACACACACACACACACAAAAAAAAAAAACAGCAACAGATTGAAACATATGATAGGATGAAATTAGAAGATCTGAACTATACGATGGATGAAGAAAAAAAAAATCAGTTCCTTCAAGTTCTTTTATTTTTTCTTGAGCCATTGAAGACGCATGAGGTTTACAGAGTTATATTGTATTAGAAGAACAATTCCTCTAATAACAAATCAAGATATTTCCATTCAAAGAACTTTCATTCTGCCTAGCTGTTCACATAGAATTCAGAGGAAAGAGATAGACCATGTGGGATATCTGAACAGGATAGTTTGCTCATATTCCATCAAATACTGATCATAAACTTATTTTCAAACCATCCTTATAACTGGTTCAGATTATTGGCCCAATTTAACAATTATTCCCCATTATCTGAATTTTGTAGGTATACACATTTTTCATAGCATGTCACTATTCATCAGGAAAAACAAAGATTGTGTGGTTTAAAAAAGAGAAAATCTTGCTGATTTCTACTCGATATTTTGCTTCCTGGGGAGTAAATACACAAGGAATCTTTTTGACTCCCTGTATTTTTTTTTAAAGCTTATGTAAAGCTCAACATATGATGTTTTTACGATACACTAATTCCTCTGAATGTTTTGGCTACTAGTGGTTGGATTTCCTTGTCTCCTCTTTCAGCTTCTTAAAGTTTGTAAATGATGTTCTACCTCTTCTGAGTTTGATTTTAAGGCTGAGGTTTTTTCTTTAAAACGTTTCAACTAATTCTGAGCAGTCCAGAGATTTATCTTATCCTTATCTTCAACTTCTCGAATTTGAGAGCAGCTACAGCAGTTTTAAATCCTAGTTTGAAATTATGCTTTAACCCTTTCAAGGGCGGTGGTCAAACGCTGTGACCACCCAATTTTAATTCCAACTGATAAACAACACCAAGAATATTTTAATAAAATTTTCCTTTATAATGAAAGTGTAGAAAAGCAGATTTTTACTTTTGGAGATATTGGCTTGTAAATTCTGGTGTCACTCATCTATTTCATCATTTTATGAACAGAAGTTTTCTGCCTCTGAAAGGGTTAAGATTGATAAAACTTAACATTCGTATCACCAATTACATAATCTAAAAATTAAAGAAGTATGTATGATTGCACAATATAGAGGGACATAATCTTATAATACATTTTATGTTTAACAATCGTGATGAGTAAGCGTCAGTTTCAGGCTTTAATGCACAAGCATTAAAAAAAAAAAAAAAATACTTTTGATACACCACAATATTAAAAAATTCTTTATATCATACCTTACAAAAGGAATGTTTCTACTCTACCAAATGAATTAGGAGGTGTTTATTTAAATATATTCTTTTAGTAAATCCTTCACTGCACACCTCACAATTAAATGGCTTCTGTCCAGTATGAATACGATAGTGCCTGTTTAAACCTGATTTATCTGTAAACCTTTTATTACATACCTCACAAGTGTGAGGTCTCTCTCCAGTATGAACAGGCATGTGTCTATCTAAGTGAGCTTTACTAGAAAATCCTTTACTGCACGTCCCACAAATGAAAGGTTTCTCCCCCTTGTGAATAGCAAGGTGTCTATATAAATAAGTTTTTTTAGAAAAACCTTTATTGCATATTTCACAGATAAATGACTTCTCATTACTATGAGTCAGATAATGCCTATTTAAGTGTGATCTTTTTGAAAATCCTTCACTGCATACTTCACAAATGTGATTCTTCTCACCTGTGTGAATACGGATGTGTACATTCAAATTAGTTTTATTTGAATATCGTTTATTGCATACCTCACAAACATGAGGTTTCTCTCCAGTATGAACAAGTTGGTGCCTATCTAAATGAGATTTACCAGAAAATCCTTTATTACATACCCTACAAATGTGAGGCTTATCACCAGTATGAACCACAAGATGTCTGTCTAAATGATATTTTCTAGAAAAGCTTTTACTGCATATTTCACAGATAAATGATTTTCCTCCAGTATGAACCAGCTTATGCTTATTTAAAAGTGATTTTTTAGAAAATCCTTCACTACACACTTCACAAATGTGATGCTTGTCCCCAGTATGAACAAGGAGGTGCCTATCTAAATGAGATATTCTAGTAAAGCCTTTATTACATATGTTACAGATGACAGATTTTGTTTTTATGTCAGTTGGTTGAGCATTCATATTTTGAGACTTCTTTTATACATATATTTTATAAAATTAAGGAAACACCTTTGCTATATAAAACTCTTTTAAAAGTTATTAGATTTACCTTATTTTCCAGTACTTAAAAAAATACAAAAAATGGATTTATACACACAGATACTAGGGAAGCCTTTCTTTCTTTTTTACAAATAGGACCCACTTCATTATATAGAGCCAAACGATCAAAAATACAATACTTTAAACATATATTAATAAACTATCTTTTTTGCCTGATGCATCACATAATAAATAAATAAATAAATAACAACTAGTTTCATCCAAGCATGTTTCAGAAGCTGCAATACCTGTTAAAAAAAGAAAATCATTTTTTAATCAAAATAATTGAAACAAGTAAAATTATTTACAGAAGAAAACATAGATACTGTAAAGTACCGAAAGTAAGCCCTCCTCATATAGTATGTGAATTTTTCTTTTTTTGAAAAAGTGCCATTTATAAGCTCTCCTCTTCAAGTTTTATTTTCTGATCCTTTCAATCATTCTGTTTTTTTTTTTCAGTTTTTTTTGCTTAAGTTTTTTGTTCCCATATCTCCTAAACGAATATATCTTATGCAATTTATTTTTATCTAATCTCTTTACATATCATTGTATCAGAATGGCATATGTTCTCTATACTATACTATTAATGTTTTCCTAAGATTTTATACATATTTATATTAAGTTTTATAATTTATGTTCATATTTCTTTCATATCTAAATTAATTATTTTATGTAAATTTGTTTCATTAAATTTATTAATTTATTAATGGAATGTACTTAGCTTCTATGAAAGGGTATTTTATAATCAAAATTTTTAAAATTTGATCGGATTTTATTTTGCAAATTGTATAAATCCTGTGAAATTTCATAATTCCAAATATACTTCCCCACCCTCCCAATTTTCCTATTCTTTTCACAAAAGTTCCAATTATAGGCCCATTTAAAATCATTAGAATTTCCAAGCTGCTAAAGGTGGCTTACTTTCGGTACTTTACGGTAACTGTAATAGTTATATGCAAAAAACTTAGAAGAAAAAAAAAAGCCATTCAAATGAGAATTGCAGAATTTAAAGGGAAAATTCTAGCATAACCTTTTAATATATATACTTTTGAATAAATGCTAAAGACATACAAACTTTGGTTCAAGCTAAGTTTATACGAAATGAGTGACTCACTTAGCAACAGTAGGTCAACCTTACCCCTTCCTCTTTGTGTCTCAGATTTTCTTCCTCCTTTAACTAGAGATGGGCATTATTTAACGTATAGAAATAAATAACAATGTTATTGTTTTATAGTTTATTACTTAGTAACAGATTAATGGAAAGTCCCTATTAACTTTGGAATGCATTATCTGCAAAGTATTTAAAAAAAGCTGAAAACTATTAGTTTTTTTTAGAAATACATATTCAAATTGTAATAAAAATAAAATTTCTAAAATTTGTTTTCTATCTTAATTGAAGAAAACAGAACCTTCTCCTTCACATAAAAATGTTCTATTTTAAAAATTTTTGAAAGTACAGTAGGTTCACGATTTTACAACCTTCATGGGACAGTAAATAAGATGTTAAATCGAATGGTTGTTAAATCAAAAGTTGCAAATATATTTGTTATTTTTAATGCAGCTCAAAAATATCTAACATTATAATGTTATAAAAACTACTGATTAATATAATTTTTTTTTTTTTTTTACAAATATATGTAGTAATGTCTAAACTTTTAGAAATAAAATAATGCCTAAAATTTATGTAATTCTTTTATAAGAATTAATTTCAACATTTTATTAAATTAAAAAAATAACACTAGTTAGTCGATATTTTTTGGAAAATGTTATACTTTTTTTGCTTCAAAAGGTGGCTGGAATCTTACAAAATGCCAGTTTCGAGGTTAAAGATCATCTGAAAGTAAGCAGTACAATTTTCCTCCCTTCCAAAAAAGTTTTGTAGAATCTTGATGGCATCCTTTGCTTCTTTTGCCGTAGGAAGTGTTTCTGCAACATCGTTGATTTCCTCGTCAGAAGAATTTAGAATGTCCTGTTCTGAACTGAGAAGGATTCAGATTAAGTTATCTCCCGAAAATTCAACCTGAGTTTATAACTTATCGTCAATGGCAACATAATCCTCAAATGTTAGATTTTCCGTCAAAACATTTTCTTGTAGCATTACATAATTGAAATCTTCATTTTCAAAGTTCTGTTTGTTCGACTCTCTGGTAGCAGGTTCAATTTCACAAGCTCTTTTCTTTAAGAATACAGAGTAATGGAAGCAATTGGAAAGTGCTTCCTGAAATCGAAAACCTAGCAAGTGCTATCAGCTGCCACAAGAGTGATTTTTTAAATCTTTGATTACTCATTCAGCAGTCACGAGTCCACAGGAAAGCATATGCTTGTTTATCTATCTTTCTGCCATCTGCAACTGTTGAAGTTTCAAGAAACCATACAATGCTTAGACAGTTATTTTGTTGAAAATAACCGTTACTACTGATTTTAATAATGCAACTGCTTTCATTTAGTATGAAGAAAAAGTTACTTTTAATGCTCAGAGTGATGTAACTTGGAAAATTTTGAAATGTGTTGTGTAGATATATATGATTGCATGAAATCATTTGAAACAGCTGGGCTTTATGCAATGGAAAGGAGAAAGTTTTTTGTTACTGGATATGTGAAGATGGGATAATGAATTTTAGATGTTGGATGAATATGGCGAGGGACATATTTTGTCACAGACTTTGCCGGCGGCGTCGGTTATTTGAATTTGAATGTTTAAAGGGAATATTACTATATATATACTCATGGAGTTGAGGAATATTTCTTTTTTCTTTTTTTTTTTAATACCAGAATTTTTTCTTGGGCCATGCGAAATTATCTTAAATTTCTGTCATTGCTGCATTTTTAGAAAATGAGAGCTGGGAAACTTTTTGTTTTACGATTTTAGTTTATTGAAAAAAAGAAAATAGCATAACGTCAACTTTAATGAAAGGAATTCCTTTTTTTTCTTTTTAACAACAAAACAGTTATTTTTGTTGAAAAAGTAATAATTTTTTTCAAACATTATGGGCCATTTTGATTACAGAAGATTTCCCATTACCAATAGAGCTAGCATTATTACTTTCATTTATAAAAAGCATCGTTATTAAGAATTACAAAAGCCTCCAATTACAAAAGTTTCCAAATTAGCAATACTTGCTTACTTACTTTAATTTGTTCATAACAGAGCTCAACAAATGTGGTCACCAGGTTGCCATTGGTAACTGAAAGAATTAATACTGGCTGATCTAATTATGATTCCCTTGAACAGTTTACTCAATGACTATATACCAGAAATAGTTATAAATAGCTAATACAGTAGAACTTTGTTAAGTCAGATCAGTTGGGAATGAAGCCAATGTGGGATTAAAAAAAAAACCTGTGTTAACAAAAGAATATGGGAAGAAATCAATTAAAGACAAAGACAGCATGCTTACAGACAAGTCTTTTTATATTATAGAAAACACTACTAAGAGATACTACAGTAGTGTACCAGACTATAAATAAGTTATATTACTTAGTAATAAACTCTGCTTCTAAAAGTAGTTAACTCTAAAACTTTTGCTGTGTCAGTTTAATGTGCTGCATTGCATCTGAGCTGCAAAATCACACATTCTTCTGAGCATAAGAAGCTCTGATGATGATGATGTTTCCACCTGTAGCCCAAAATAGAGTAGCAGTTTATCTAATTGGGACTCTACTTCTGCATGACTCATAATTGCTGGTAGTTCATTATTACCCTCATCTGTCTCTGCACTTTTTTCAGTGCCTTTAGATGAACAAGATACCTCATCAGTATTGTACCATAACCTCCATCATTATCTGCTTCCAGCCAACTTTCAATTTCCTTCACATCAACATCTGATCAACTGCCAATCTTCTGAAACAAATATGTAAATTCATGGAGCTTGGATTTCATTTGAGTCTTTTTGTCTGGCACCTTTTTGTACTTGTACAATCTTGTTCTCTGGCAAATCACAAAGGGCAAAAGCTTTTCCCATGATTTTATAAGGGTTCTTCTAGCCATGTGTTCCTGAGATTCGACAAATGCCAGTAGTTAAGAAGCAAAAATTTGTAAAAAGTAGATTTTGAAGAGCTATGATAAAAACGTTTGTGAAATTCTTATATACGGTAAAATACTCTAAAGCTGACAATTTAAGGATATTGATCAGTTGTTGGCATAAGTCATTTCTTTCAAAATAATTTTCTGATTAAAAAAAATATTTTTTATATATTTTTTTTTTTATGCTGTTGCATATTTTAATCAGTCAACCTTTATAATGTATGTTTCACTTTTCGTAAAATTATAATTTTTATAAGTTTTGTTCAGAAACTTAATTTATATTGTCTTACTAAATAGTTGAAGACTTAAGGCAATTCAAGATGTATTATATGCTTATGAATTATGATTATACTTTTTCAATCAATTCATAAAAAAATTTTAATATTTAAAAAAAATCTAGGATTTGTGAATATCATATTTTAAAAAATATCTGATACTGTTGATATACAGTCAACTCTATGAAATCTGCCAATGCATAATCTGCAAACATCTATTATCAACACTACACATTGAAACGTAAACAATGAAAATTGTCATTAACAGTTAAACTCATAAAGTTAAATTTGATATATATATATTTTTTTTTTTCAGTTATTAATTTTCCAATGAATAAATATTTAAATATAAATTGGATATAAATATTTAAATTTTGGTGAGTAACAAAATTTTATCTTGGAGCAAGAAGTAATGAGGGTTCATAGACTACAGAAAAAAAATTATTGACAACAAACCAAAACTGAAACTACCATTGTGTTGTGTCAATGTTTAAAATAATGAATAATCAGTAAAATTTGTATTGTATATAATTTAATTATTTTTCTTTAAACTTAGTTATTAAATATATTATAAAACCAATGTTGCATTAAGTTTTTCTTTTTCATTGTAATTTTTGTGCAGATGTTCCTAATTTACAGTCAGACTTTAAAAAATAAAATATAAACAAAGGGATGATCTATAATCCTCAAAAATGTATAATTCACAAGACCCTCGGTCCCTAAGTGTGCAGGTTTCACAGAGTTGATTGGATATCCATTATTTTTTATATATATATCCAATTCAAATTTTCAAATAGTCAACTTACTGATGACTGTAAATATTTTTAAACTTAATATAAATAGGAAACTAAATCATATTGCACTTAGCATGAAATCTTAATAACAGACATTCTAAATAGGTGGGTATTTTTAGTTATGTAACACAATTTAATCCCTTGACATATCATTAAAAACAAAAGTAATGTGTCTAGAAATACTATTTATTTATCGGTTGTTATGGCATTCAAATGTAGCTTTGTATCTTGTTCAAAATACTTTATTTGAATAACAAATCTTCAAACTTAGTGCTACAACAAAAATAAATATATTTTATAATAGAGATGCAACGAATATTTGGCCCATTCAGCCTGTCTGCCGAATATTCGGCTTCGGTCGAATATCAAGTCCATTATTCGGCCATGGCCGAATACTAATACTGTAATAAATGTTTTTATATTTACACAGTATAACTTTTTAATTTGAGAATTTATATTCATCATCTATAATGAAAATTTTATTTGAAATTAACAAACACTTTTTTTTCCCATTAACTTTCATACCTCGAATGGGTTTTATCTACCCATTTTTATATAAGAGGCTAATTTAGAAATCATGTTAAAAAATTTTTATGCTGTATCAGTAAGTACAAAAAATATCTGTAATAAGCTAACATAATCTGATTTAAAATTAATCAATAGAGTCAAAACACTGTATTAAACACCAGCGTCATGAAGAAAATTTTCACCTTGTTATTAATAAACTTTATAACATACAAACATACTTATAACTACTTAAAAGGTGACAAACATGACTCATAGATCTCAGGGTTGCGTTAAATATTTTTTATATGTTTATGTCACCTTTTAAGTAGTTTGAACTACACACGTTGAACTAATTTCTTCTTAGGAATTTTTAACTCATTAATTTGTATATCAGTTAATCTTGAACATGCTAATGGCGAATGATTAAAATGTGTAAACAATTTCTTTACCTACAACAATGAAATCATTTATTGATCTTTGGTATGTTAGAGCATCAGATACTGTTAAATGCAATGAGTGTAATTTGCTTTTCCTTACAGATATTTCCTTCCTCTGAATCTGAAAACATTCACTATACACTTCTTAATAGTGCTATCTGCTGACAGCAAAGAAAAAAAAATAATGATAATAATAATGTTAAAAAATTTTTTGTTAATTGTGAGCTTTATAAAATCTACTATGATCTCTTTCCACCATTTTAGAGGATATTCCTTTCATCCTTTCTATCAGTGGTTTTTCTTAAGATATTAAGATTTCTCATTTTTCATTTTATTTCATCTGAAAGCTGAAACTTATGTTTCCTAGTACTTTTAAAATTTTGTCATTATTTTAAAATGTAACAACAACACACATAATATCTATTAAAATGTAACTAGACAGTACCTGATGAGGAACTTTTGCTAAGAATTTCTTTTTTTGGCTGAATTATATTATTGAGGGAATTTTTAGGCCGAACATAGCCGAATATTTTTTCAGAGTAAAATAATGCTTTCAAAAATAAAAAATTTGTATATAAATAATTTTTTTAAAGAAAACAATATATTTTAATTTTGAAATATACAAGAATTGTGCATATAGTGCATACTATATTTTGTTTTTAGGCAAAAATAAGTTCATTATTCGGCCGCCGAATAGGCTGAATATTCGGTATTCGGACAAACCACTATTCGTTGCATCACTATTTTATAACTATTATATTAGATGCAAATTATTAATTAAAATTTTCTAATCCATGAAATTTTTCAAAACAGTTCGGAATATGCAATGGTACTTGGCACTTTTTGCAGTGCCAAGTTGTTTCGCTTCTTATATTGCGTTTTGTGCAAACAATTCACCTTTTTGCAGGGTGTTTTTCCTTATCAGTAGCAGGTATATGTTCCGAGAAATGTGCCCAATATTTTGCTTGCTGACGAGTCGAATAATTTCCTTGTGATGGACACCCACGTTTGGGATAATTTGGTAATGATATAGTGGATAACATATCTTTGGCGATACTAAGTCAAAAATTCACTATTTTTAGTTTTTCTGCATTAAGAGTATTCGAATATAGGACATACGTGCTAGAAACAGCAATATCAATCATGTAAAAAAATATTTTCTTATATCCTTTTACACATTTTTGCATAATTGGAAAACAAGCCAGTAGTAGATCTTGCTCATCCATACCTCCCATTTCACTGTTATACTCGATGATACATTTCGATTTTATAACTACTGGTCGCATCTTCATCCTCACTTTCGAAAAATAAATTCATTTCGGACATACCGTTCGATTATTTTTAACATTAAAAACTCTAAACTGTGCGGAATTATTAATTTCTGGATATAGAAATGATCTTTGATTGCACTGTAAACAACAACTCGCAACAGAATGTTGAAGACGTCTGAGACATGCCAATTATTGTTTTGACATAAGAAACAAATGATGTCTCCCAGACATCTTCGTATGTCAAGGGTGTTAAAATTAACCAACTGAAAACAGACACAGTTTGCTTTTACACTCACAAAGAACAAATTATAGGATTTAGTATCAAGTATGAAGAAAATGTTATGTTTTATAGAGCAAAATTTTAAATGCAAAATAATTTCTAGTTATTGAAAAATTTGAACATAAATATAGGTGTTATTGATTGCATTATTCTGTAAACAAAGAACTTTTGTGCCTGGCAGTGACTTTTAGCCAAAAGAAAAAAAATAATATCTTGCAAGCTTTATGCTTAAAGCTGAATTTGTAAATGTAAAATCAATAATTATGTGGAACAATATAAATTTAGATAAGCCACTGAAAAATAAACTGCCTAACTTAGCAAATTATTTATGCCTTCATTAGGAAGAATCTGTTTTGGTTTTAGGTTTAATTCACTTTAAACTGAACAACAGGTTAAGGAATAAAATAGCATACAAGCTTACTTTTATGTTTAAATTAAAAAAAAAATATATTTTTTTTTGTATTTAAAATATTATTGTATAAAACATGAAATTTTCTTGATACTGAATCTATAGTTTTTTTTTTTTTTTTTTTATGAGTGTAAAAAGCAAATTGTTTAACTTTTCAAACGATTCTTTCTGTTTCCAGTTAGATGACCTTCAACTTTGTTGCTTGTGAGGAAAAAAAAAAAAGAAAGACACATTTAGAATATTGTTTTATTAAATTCCATGCTTAGGTGCAATACATTTTAGTAAACAGTAGACTCCCACAAATCTGCACAACTTGGGACCAGAGGTTGCACAGATTTTGGAATTTTGTGGATTTATGGTCACTGCTTTGTTTACATTTTTTAAACAGTAATTTGAATGTAACACAATCAAAATTATAATGAATGCTTGCAATATAGTAAAATGTTAAAATAAGTAAAGTAATAAACTAACAAAAATTAAGATAGTTTTTTAAATGATTAAAATATTAAAAGTAAAGGGCAAGTAATTAATAATGCATAATTAAATATGCATAAAAGATGAGATATATTTTTCCTAAATTATTCAATGAAACTTGCCTCATAAAGGTACCTTACTAATTCACATCAAAATCATAAAATAAGGAAGTTTTATTTCAGGTTTAGCCAAACTTTATAACTAAAAACCTTGATTAATACATAAATATATTAGGTAAAAAGATTGTGATTACCAGTGATATCTGCAATATCTTGAATTTTTTCAGAAATAAATTTATTCTTCCTTCATGAAAAAGCATGAGTGAAGTAACAATAATGAGAATTACACGTTAAAATACATGCAGAATTGATATAAAAATAAAAAAGTCTAACTTTATCCATACATCTGAACTGAAAGTTTCATTGTTTACATTTGCGTTGATTTGTGGGAGTGTATTGTATTAAGTCTGAAAATATTTATAATCAGTGGTGACTAATTTGAAAATATCAGCCATTATATCAAAATATCTTATATCTTTTATAGTTTCTAAAATACACAATAGAATAAATTCTTGAATGACATACAGAGTGGCGCGCACAGGATTACGCTGTTTGGGGGTAGTTGGGTGTTTATGTATAGTCGAGGTTTATACAGACACGGCGAATTTCCTTTCAAAATACTTGGGTTCATATTCTTTTTTCTGAAAATTTGGGACGGGACAGGACGGGAATTCATTCTTCCTGTTCCCATGTCATGTCAATGCGACATTTTTTTTTTACTCTGTTTCATTTTTTGGTAAAGTAGTGATATTGTACAGTTGTTTAAAAAAAAAGAGAGAGAAAGAGAATATCCCAATACCTTTTAATCGCCATATTGCTGCAGAGAGATGTGAAAAGTTCAGCTGACAATTGTGTCTCCTCTTCGAATGTGAAATAGTGAAACTTTCCGAATTATAAGTTTGAAATAGATCTCTTCTACTTATTGAAAATTGTATCTACTTTGAATTTTCCAATAGTAACACCCACGTTTTACATCCTTTATTAGTTCCTTTGATCAAGGTAGCCTGAAAAAGTAATAGACATACGTGCCACCATGTCATTTTTGAAAACCTTACAATTTTTATGACGTATTCTTCCGTACTTAAAACAGTACATAACAAATACATATGCATTGAAAAAGGAATACCATTTCACAATAATATTTTCTATAATATAATCCCTTGACCAGGGGTGACTCTGAGTAAAAAAAAAAATTCTGAAATTCACCTCAAATTTTCTGCAAAGTTATAGCATGGGGGGAAGGGGGATGGGGAAATCCACCCCGGCACTAACTATGCGTTTTTTCCGTGGCCCTTTGGCGAAATTCGCCGTTCTTTCGCGATCTTGCGACCAAATTTGCTGTTCTTTCGCGATCTTGCGACGAAATTCGCCGTTCTTTCGCGATCTTGCGACGAAATTTACCGTTTTTTCGCGATCTTGCGACGAAATTTACCGTTTTTCGCGATCTTTCGACAAAAATTTTCCGTTTTTTCGCGATCTAGCGACGAAATTTGCCGTTCGTTCACGATCTTTCGACGGAATTTGCCCTTTTTTCACGATCTTTCAACGAAATTTTCGTTTTTTTTTTCGAGATCTCTTAAAGCAATTTGCGGTTTTTTCGGGATCTTTCGACAAAATTTGCGGTTTTTTCGCGTTTCTTGGACGAAATTTGCGTTTTTTCCGAGATCCTTTTGCGAAATTTGCGTTTTTTCTAAAAACGATTGGCAAAATTTATTTTTTTCGGCAACCGTTTGTCGAAATTCGCGATTTTTTTATTTCCGAATTTTCGGATTGGTGACCGAATTTTTGAAGTTTTTAGAAATGAATGCCTTAAACTTCCGGAAAATTCGGATCAGAAATACCCTTACCCTTGACGAAATCGGCTTTTTTTCCGCGATCCTTTCGCGAAATCGACGTTTTTTCCACGATATTTTCACGAAATCAACTTTTTTCTTGCGATCCTTTGACGAAAGCGGCGCTTTTCCTGGCGATCCTTTGACGAAATCGAAGTTTTTTCCGCGATACTTTTACGAAATCTATGTTTTTTTCACCCGCGATTCTTTGACGAAATCGGCGTTTTCTCCACGATCCTTTGACGAAATCGGCGTTTTCTCCACGATCGTTTCACAAAATTACCATTTTTCGCGACCGTTTTTTTCATGCGCAAAACCGTACAATCGTACTGCTCATCCGTACAACCGTACACTTAGTACAAAATCCGTACATTGTACGGCCAAACCGTACAAGTTGGCAGCTATGAATAGATTTTGTACTTTTTCTTAAATCTTTGTAGTTAGATGGGTTATAAATTTGAGGATGTTAATGTTAAATCCATGTGACAAACTTTTACTTATTTCTTCTCAATTTTTTTTTCTCTTTTTTTTTAATGAGTTACAATAGTTAGACTCAAACATACTTCAGAAATTTTTTTTCAATTCAAAAGCAAATTTTCAATTATGGAATTATTAAAAAATTCATGTTAAAAAAATATGAATTATGATCTGCTTTAATTTTTACAGAAAACAAGTCACAATTACAAAAAACATGGGCATGTAAGTGTACAGCTCATTCCAATCATTATTTTTCGAGATGTAGATAAATTTTACTTTTTGACGGCGTAAAAGAACCGTCTTCTATTATATGGAAAAAAATATGACTTTTTTTAGATATAAAGTGAGTTCATTTTACACTTAAAAATTCTTTATAATTTTTCCGGTAACATATTGGATGTTTCTGATACATCTCCTTGTAAGGTATGAATTTTATTTTTCTAAATTTATAGAAAACCCCTAACACATTTTCTTTTTTAACTTCATAAAGATTTAAAAAAGAGTATATTCAAAGAATACTTTTTCCTGGGCTACTGTGATTAGAGGATCTCCAATATGGTGTCGAAAGTGGTTGTTATTAGTTGGAAATTTAAAGTTAGTACAATTTGTAATATATAGACGACCTTTATTGCAAAAATTATGTTTACATTTGGAAAGTAGGCAAATTCCGAGTCGAAAGGTACCTCTCGCATCCCTCTGTGACAGTTTGAATATAAAAAAGTATGGGGGTGCTCTGTGTCTCTCTCATTTTCTTGGTTGATGACTGGGTACATTTGTTACCGAAATCTTTAGAAATTTATTTTGACTTAATAAATTAAAGAGAAATATTTTTAAAAATCTACTTTTTTTCCTTTAGAGCTTCAAACTTATGAGTTTTTTAATCATTCTTTTCTTTTCTTCTGATCTGTTTAATTTTAATGAGTTTTCATTTGAATGTAATTATCTCACGCGATCATTAATATTGTAATCCTGCATACTTTGGCTTGCGGACTCTGATAGTGGACTGACTATAATGTAAAAAAAGCTGTACTTTAAAATGTTTGCTTAAATATATATCCAATATTCTTTTAAAAGTTTAAATAATTCTTCCTCACCTCAAGCCGGGGCTGAGCTTTTATCTTTTATACCGGGTCAGGATAGATTTCACTGGCCCGGGCTGGATCTGAAAATTTTGGCCCATGCAGAGTCCTAAAACATTTATGAGCCATTCGTGATTAGTCTATCAGTGATCAGCCTAGAGTCAATTAAAATTATGCAAAATCAAGCAATTTTCAAAACAATTTGGTGGACAAAATCACAATTCCTTTCAGATAATTTAAATGGAAACATAAATCAAAGCTAATGATTAATATATTTATGTATTTGGCTTTAGAGGGACAATTACATATTCGTACAACTATGTACAAAAAAATTGCTTCTGGTAGATTTTTCTTAAAATTGTCATAGATATATACTGCGAAGATTATTTTTTAGTGAAATTGCTACAAATAGAATTACCAAAAAAAAAAGGCACCAGTTGTTGGAATTTCCAATAACAAATAAATTCGTAGTTAAAGGATGAATCGATTTAATTACTCGATCAAACCACTCCATGTTGTGTCAGTAATGAATTTAATAAAGATGGAATTTTTTATCTATAAACTCTATTCTTTCTCTAAATGTAAACATTTAAAGTTTTTGATTTAATTAGCAACTATTAAACATATTTATATTTTAATTTTAGTAAGAATTTAAAGATGTGTAAAAATCTCCTGATCAATATTTCCTAATTTTTTTCTTTCTAAGAAATTTTAAGACGTTAACCTTTCATAGTTTTTGGAGACTTTAAAAATTTCATTTTATTTCGGTTTCTAGGGGACGGGGGTTTCAGCTCCCTTTGTCACCCCACCGTGTTTACATGACAGGGCATGCTTATGTTATGCATGTGGACAGGCACATCGATATTCTTATAATAAAAATAGAATATTACACATGGAGGAAAGCAAAACTGTGTTTTTACATTACAAATATTCATTAAAATAATAGTGAGCAGTTTGTCAGAATCATCATCAGCACCGACCGCTTAACAATCCACACTCAATTCATGCACCTGTCCAGATTTGTTGTGCGCCTGCTACTGCCTAGGCAAGAGTGTGATAATGTCTATATAGATTTAATATAAGCTACAAATAACTATTCTTTTCTCGAGCATCCACAACTTCCACCGAACAGTTTATTGATAAAACATTTTACATATTATAAATAAGCATGTTTACACGGATAAATTTTATTATGAAATAAATAACTCTAAATGAAATGAATAATAAATATTTAGTTATTTTGTATTAAAATAATTTTCGGCCGCGAGGCCTTGTGCAGTCGCACACCCCTAAGAACGGCTCTGTTTCTAAGAGCAGACGCTTAAAAGTTAGCCCCACCTAACAAAATTTCGGAAAAAAATGGTATCCTTGGACATAAAATCGTTTGATCAAATATTTTTAGCATTCGATCAAAACTGGAAGTGCCAGAAAAGTCTATAGGTCTAAAAGTCCAGACAAACCTGAAAGGTAGCTCACCTCATCAAATTCCACAGACATATGAGACAAAAATTATTACCATTGGACATTTAATCGTCTGATCATATTTGATCAACCATTTTTAGTGTTTGATCAAACCCAGAAGTGCCTATTTAATGTGGTATCAATAAAGATTTCTACTTTACTCATGCTACTGTAATTTAATAAAATCACAAGTGTATACTTAAAAAAAATTATCTGTTGAAACCATTTACCCGAAAAATATTTGAGCCCACCCAATATTTTTCAAAAGTTGGCGCTACTGTCTACTACGCCTAATTTTTTTATAATTAGGGTCAGCCGGGGTAATTCCTGGTCAAAAAGCATCAACATCTAATTATTATAAAAACTATTAAAGATATTGTTCCCAATTTTTTTGTGGAATAAGCCTCCTCTGATGGTTATATTATAAAATGCTTACTTAAATATATATTCACTTATAATTAAAATAATTTGAATTTTTAGATGACCAAGAATTACCCCGGAAATGGGGTAATTCCTGATCACTTCTGGGGTAATTATCGGTCACCATCCTTTTACATGTAAATAGAGTGGTACAATTAATTTTTTTATGACTGAGTAATAAAATAAGTAGAATCAATCTTCTAAAAGTTTTGCTCATCTCATAATTGTGGAATAATAAAGCATAGACTTTGTTTTGGGCATACATACAAAGTTATTTGATGTGCAAAAGACTCTTGTACATTTTACAAAACATTAATTAGACAAAGAATTTTTATGCATTGTCACAATATTTATAAGCAGTATTTATTAATTCATTAGTATCCATTGTGAATGGATTTATTAATAACTTGCAAATTTATTGGTCCATAAAAAATATAACAATGTTTGTTATCAATTTTATTTTGCTTAGGCCAACTGAAGTTTTTGGCTCCCTTTTCAAGAAAATTTCAATACAGACCTTTAATATAATATCTATTCCTCTATTGCATTAATGTATATTGTTCCTCTATTGCATTATGTGTATTTTTATGCACCATTTTGGCATTTTGCAATGTATTTCTACTTAAATTGTTCAATCATAGAGTGTGTCTTATTCCCTGAGCACTTACTGTTTTCTTCTTTTAAAAATGTTTAATATAGTAGAGGTAAATTTTATAATCTTTTTTAAAGACTATGATATTTCATAAGTGGAAATAAAATATTAAAACTTCAAGAATGACAATGATCTGTTTTAAAATGTGTAAAAATCAAGATCAATGTTTTACAGAAATTTGAGTAGCAGTTTTGAATATAATTTTTTTTAAATATTTAATTTCAACTAAATGAATAATTAAGGCATATATTTCAAAGCAAAGGATTTAAAGTATCTTTGAGATTTTTTACAGTTTCATAAATTGTTATTTTTATAACAAAAGCGAAAATGATCAAGAATTATCTCAGAAACTCAGTGACCAGGAATTACCATGGGTGACTATTTTATTAAGAACTACAATTAACTAAAATGTAGTGAACAGTGTGGTTAATTGTCAAAGTTTTGCAACAATTAAAATAACTAAATATGACAATAAAAAGGAATTAAATGATGATAAAAACACTGACCAGGAATTACCCCAGTGACCAAGATTTACCCCAGATACATGGGGCAATATTTGACCAACTTCTGTAAATTATTTAAAATAGTATAAAAAATTTCAAGACTATTTTTTAATAGCTAAAGTAGTTGGTAATTGAACCAAAAAGAAAGTAAAGGAAAATACTTAAAATTTGAGTTGTGACAAAGATCTTTGTAAAAATGTATCATAACTAAGGCCAATGTTGTTTTACAGAAATTTAATAAGCCATTTAAAAAATATTTTTTTTTCAAAATAAATAAACAATAAATTCATAATTAAATAATAAATTCCAATAAGGATAGTTCAGAGTACCACTATGATTTTTTTCATTTTGGTGAAGCGTTTTTAAAACATAAAAAGGACTGTGACCAGGAATTACCCCAGAAATTTGCTGACCAGGAATTACCCCGGGAGACCCTATACTTTCAGTAAATTCGGAAATAGAAGGGGAGGGGGGTGGACATATATTTGAATTACATTTTCGATAACATTTCTGAAAATATAATACCTAAAATTAAAAGAAATGTATTTTTGGGTATGGCGTTATGAAAGCTTTCCCACGATATTAAAAGAAAAGATTTTTTGTTTCAAGTAACTTAATTAGCTCCTATTCTTTTTTCCTAAACATATTTGCGAATCTTTAATAATCTATAAATATGTGGGTCAACAGCCTTTATCTTCAGCCAATTTGAACTTTCCACATTCCATAGTTTACGAGTAAAACGGCTGTGACAGACAGACACAGGAGTGATCTTATAATGGTTTCGTTTTTACTTTTTAAGTACGCTAAAAACTATAACCAAAATCGAAAAATTAAAAACTAACCTGGTTGTAGATCGTCCTCAGCTATCCTATGCAAAAAAATCATTCAAAAATATTAGAAATTTGAAAATAACACTCCCATAGACTTAATATTAGCATTTTCCTTTCTTCCTGTGACTGAAACTGAAGTGGGCTCTTAAACCCTGTTTTATTGAAATTAAACAGAATCATTGTACATAATATATACAGTAAAACCCGTTTAAGAAGTTCCCGCTTAAGAAGTTTTCCCGTTTAAGAAGTTTATATTTTCGATTCCCATTTTTCTCTTATTCTTACAACACTAAAATAACTCGTTTAAGAAGTTTTGTTCGAAACTCTTTCCCGCTTAAAAAGTTTTATTTTTCCTTCCATTTTTACTTTCAAAGCTCGTTTATTTTGTCTTTTTGATTATTATTTTATTTTCTGTGCTGAAATCTCTTTCTTTATTATTCTTCGCTATTCAAAAAGGTCAATGTTTAGGACTGATAGCAGATGTGGTCACCTCTATTTCACCTTAAAATCTGTTTAACGTGTTTGATGGAAATGGAATGTGGGTAGAGGATGGGCCTCTCGTCACTGTAACAATAGTGACTGATAAGAGAAAAGGGAATTGCACCGCCCTACTGATGGGTGGTTCTTTCAGTTCAATAGTTACAACAGATTCTTTCCCACCACCCTATTCCATAAGTGTAATGTACCAAATCTGCGTTTGGTTTATTCATTTCGCAGTTTTTAAGTCAGTGTAAAGTGCATAACATCAAAGCTTTCTCGTTAGAAAATACACGGACAAAAAATTCTGTTTTTTTTCCCCAAAAATGTCGGGCAAGGCAATTACAAGGAAAGCCTTGTCAATTGAAGACAAAATCAAAATTTTGAAAGAAGTTGATAGTAACGCCAAAACAACAAGAGTTGAAATTGCAAAGAAGTTGAACATACCAGTGGCTACTCTGAATGGAATTCTAGCAAAACGAGATCTCATTTTAAACTGTTCTGAAAAATCTCGTAAAATTAAAAATGTGAAAAGAGGAAAATATGAAGTTATGGAAGAAAAATTATTGATTAAAGGTTGCCGAAAAAAAAAACAGAAACTAAAAACTATAACCGATTTTTTTTTTTTTTTTTTTCAAAAACATATCAAATCACTCTTAAAGAGAAATTTCTTGTCTTGGATTAAATAAAGAGTTTCTAAGGTAATTAGGCATTTTTACTTTATTAGCTAATTTTTTAAGTGTGCAAACTAATTCAAATTTCTTAAGAAAACTCAATTTTATAGAAAGTACTCTTTGTATTATTGTACTAAGGTAAAATAAACCCTCTTCTGAATATCAATATTTAAACTATTGATTTTTTTCAAAAAAATGCTAATTTCCCGTTTAAGAAGTTTTTCCCCTCCACTCCCTTGGGAAACTTCTTAAGCGGGTTTCACTGTATTACAATTGTGCGTTGTGCATGTAATTTACTTGAAAGATCTAATGCATACACTACACATTTATAAATAACAAAATGGAAACTTAACGAATACTTGATATTTCAATAATGTATATTTGAAGTGATCATAACACCGTTGTAGTTTTGTTATATGTTAATGTGTGAACAAATAGAACTAAAAACTACACTGATGTTATGAAAACTTCATATTGGAAAAAAAAAAAATCAAACTGATATGATTAAAATGCATTAAAACTTGCTAAATAAATCAATGCTTCTGATCTTCTATAACACATTTTAATAATCTTCAAATACATCAGAGAGGCACTAAATATACATCCTCAATCTATATTCAAACACCTCAATCTATATTCATTGACATATCCATAAATAACACTGACATCATATGGTCAATGGCAACAAGCTGGACCAATCTATTTTGTATTTTGTATTTTTTTGCAAATAACTTTTAACTATCGCACAACTTCAATTTTTACACCATCGAACAGGGAAAGAAATACACTGAATATATGATACGTGATTTATCACATTGCCAAAAATTCATTAAAATTATAAGAAATACACTTTTAAGATAACTTTTTAAGACAATTTTCAAGTATGAATTTTTTTAAATATATCTCTGAGTGTAGCCTGATTACAGAAGATTAATCCGTTTGTACTTAAAACAATATGGATAGTTCAATATTTGTTTTCAACTAATATTCTATAACGGAATTAAAACCTCATCAATAAATAAATAAAACACAGATTTCACAGATATGTTGAACTACGTACATTAACACAGAAGTAATCAGAATAAAAAAGCTGCTCTAAATATCGAAATGTTAGGTAATTTCTTTCGATACCAACTCCTGACACGAGGCTAATATAAACGTATCGCTTTTAATAAATTTCAAAACTCTACTCAAATAATTGGTATTTTTCATAAAAAATGCTTTTTGATGTTGTTACTAAGCAACTAAGAACATAATTAAATAGAAAAATCTATTTGAGTTTTCAATTAAAAATGGTCTATGTTCCGTATCCCAGGTTGAATCTCCTTGTTATAATAACACAATCAAAATATAGTAGGCTTCCTCAAATCCGCACAACGCCCAAAATCTGCAGATTATCACATATGTAAGCAATGAAAGTTTCAGTTCAGATGTAGGGGAAAAATTAGAATTTTTTAGTTTTATATGAATCCATATGTGTTTCAATCAGGGTTGCCGGCTTTTATTTTTAAAAGTTGGTTTACAGCTAATTCGTTTTAAATTTGGATCAATTAATTTTTAATACACTTATAAATATTTTCTACTAAAAAAATTATAAATTTCTATTAAAGTTTGTCAAATAAATAAGTCTTTATAACTTCTAAAAGGCAACTGTGAAGGCAATTATGTCTGGAAAAAAAAATTATAAGTATTGAAAAGAAGTTAGACTCCAAATTGGTGTTTTGAAATTACATATTACATAGCTCCACATATACTACACAATTTAAAGATTATATTTAATTAAACAATGACAAAATTTAGCACACCATGGAAATTCTGGAAACATTCTTATGTGTCCATATGGAGAGATAAAGTTATAAAAGTTAAAAAAGAAATTAGAAAGGATATAATATTTGAGGAGAGTTTGGTACATAAGGGTATAAAAAATGGAGCATTTAAACAAGAAAAAAATAAAAATTATCTAAATAAAATTTTGAATAGCTTGTTGCTAAGCATATTCATGCATATGCTATAATGTTTTTAGTATTGACATTGAGAAAGGGTGTTTTTATAATATGACTATGTACCTATAATTTTAAATGTTTACTACAAATAAAATAAGACTTCTATATTAATAGCTCTTAAAATTAAGTAATGAAACATGTAACTAAGTAACCATTGTCCTCTTTAATTCTTTAAAGCAGTAAAAATGAAAAAAATTGGGGGAGGGGTGTTAAAGGTCAGTGTAAATCAGATAAAGCAGTTGGTATGGCCCTTTTAAAATTTAGCTGACATATTTGCAATTCGGACTACAAATCACTAGCAAAACCATCTAAGTTTTATTCCAGTATTAATGTCTTCATTATTGAGAAATTGGGTTACTTATTAAACTGCAAAATCAATTAAATGCCTTTAAAACTAATTAAAAACACTTTAAAATGTGTAGTTTATAATTACAGTGCTTCATTGTAAAAAAGCCAGTTATGGCCAAGAAAAAGACGGTTAAAACCAATAAAAGCCACCGGCGTGGCTTCTTTAAATTTTAGCCGGCTTTTTTGCAACCCTGGTTTCAATATGTAATTCTTGATAATATGATTGAACTTGTAGTTTTCATAAAGGAAGTATAAATTTATTTGTGAAAAAAAAAAAATCAAGATTACAGTAGACTCTCTTAAATCTGCAACCCTAAACCCCACAAACACCTAAAATCCACACATCATTGCAGATGTAAACAATGAAACTTTCAGTTCTGATTTAGGGGCAAAATTACAGATTTTTTTAGTTTTATATCATTCCCTATGTATTTTAATATTTAATTCTCCAAAATATGACTGAACTTGTGGTTTTTCATGAAGGAAGTATACACATATTTCTGAAAAAAAAATCAAGATATTGCTGATACACCTGGTAATCACAATCTTTTTACCAAATATTAATCAAGCTTTTTTTGGCTATTAAGACTGGCTAAACCTAAAATAAAATTTCCTTACTTTATGATTTTGGATGTGAATTAATTAATAGGGTACCTTTATGAGGAAAGTTTCATTGAATAATTAAAGTAAAATGTGTCTCATCTTTATTATGTATATTGAATTATACATTTATTATTTACTTGACTTTTACTTTTAATAATTTTATCATTTTTTAAATTATATTACTTTTTATCATTTTACTTTATTACTTTACTTAATTATTTTAATATTTTACTATATTGGAAGCATTCATTATAATTTTGATGGCATTATTACATTCAAATTACTGTTTAAAAAATGTAAACAAAGCAATGACCAGAAATCCGCAAAATTCTAAAATCTGCACAACCTCTGGTCCCAAGCTGTGCAGATACGACGGAGTGTAC
The DNA here is from genome assembly GCA_963932465.1 of Maratus speciosus. Taxonomy (NCBI): domain Eukaryota; kingdom Metazoa; phylum Arthropoda; class Arachnida; order Araneae; family Salticidae; genus Maratus; species Maratus speciosus. Next base: position 107,744,380 of record OZ010797.1, read on the forward strand.
TGTATTGCTGATATCACTGGTAATCACAATCTTTTAATCAAATATATTTATGTATTAATCAAGCTTTTTTGGCTTATTAAGACTAGGGATTGACCGAAGCAGCAATTTTGCCGAATACCGAAGCTTCGGTCAAAGTGTACACCGAATATTCGGTATTCGGCAACCGAATACTTGAAACTTTTTAATACGCATTTTTGCATATATTAGCTTTTTTAATAAGCTTCAATTGAAATTAAATTCTCAATAATTTTATTCAGTTACATTTTTATTCTTAAATCTAATGACACAAAAAATTTTAATGACTTCTTTCTACTCACAAATTCATCAACCCATCACTTATTTTTTATTATTTTATCACTAGTCAATACCCAAAAATAACCTATGAAAGTATTAAAATATACAGAGCAAGGATAAGGATTGTCAAAAAAAACAAAAGTTCATTCAAATACAAAGAAACAATGTTGTCATTAAGCTGATTTACTGATTGTCTAAGTCTAATTATAAACATATTGAATAGGTATGTTTTCAAAATACAAAAGGTATCGTATCAATTTGTACATTTAACTATTTTCTGTGAAATTATTGATAAAATATTTGTATTTTGATTAATATTTTAACATTGTGGTGTAGAAGAAAAGAAATTTGAGCGATTTTGATATAGTGGTTATAAAAGCTACAGGGTAGGCATATGGGTATACTTATTTGATGTGTGTATTTTCTTTAATATGCACTTTAGATATACAGATATGAACTCTGTTATACTTATTTGATGTGTACATTAAAGAAAATACACATTAAATAAATTTAAATAAAAAAAAAACTAATGTAAAATTAAATAAAATTAAATGATAAGGGAAAGATGCGCATCTTCGTTACTTTTTTTTTCTCTGTTGTAGACAGTTGTTCTGATTTCACACCTACGTAGACTATTTTAGGATGAGAAAAGTTTTTTTTTTAATTAAAAATGGCCTCTAACTTGTTTTTTGTAGTGCAGCTGAACTCTGAACTCATGCACATAATATTGAAACTCATTGTTTAGCCTATTCTACTGCTAAGTAAAAGAGAATTCTTCTACTTCTAACAAAATACTTATCTGCAATTATTCGGCCGAAGCCAAATATTCAGTTTACATGCCGAACCACCGAATCAACTATTCGGTATTCGGTCAATCTCTAATTAAGACTGGCTAAACCTAAAATAAAACTTTTTTATTTTATGATTTTGATGTGAATTGATAGGTAAGTTACCTTTATGAGGAAAGTTTCCTTGAATAATTCAAGGAAAATGTATCTTTATTATGCATCTTTAATTATACATCACTAATCATTTACTTGAACTTTACTTTTAATAATTTAATCATTTTCAAAATTATCTTACTTTTAATCATTGTAGTTTATTACTTTACTTAATTATTTTAATATTTTACTATATTGCAAACATTAATTATAATTTTGATTGCATTATTACATTCAGATTACTGTTTAAAAAATGTAAACAAAGCAATGACCAGAAATCTGCAAAATTCTAAAATCCGCACAACCTCTGGTCCCAAGCTGTGCAGATTTGAGGGAATCTACTGTATAAGAAAAATTCATAGAAAATAATAATAAAATTATCAAAATTTTTAGAAAAAATAAAATAAAAAATTAACCACCAGGGGGTCAAAAATCAATTTTTATATCTATCTGCCTCTTTTCTAAGAAGAAATTATCTTTGCTATTTGCACAAAATATTTTAATACAGTACTTTTTTCAGTTCATTCATCTGATGAAACCCTATGAGTATCACTCCTCTCTCTGTCTGGATTTGTAAAAGTCTTAAGTTATTTTATTAAATGAATTAATTTAATGACATCCGCCAATTTTTGTGATTCAGATTTTAAAACAGAATCACAATTTCAGTCTTTCTCATGCAGGCTCAATAGCTCCATGGTAAAGCTTCTATGTGCAAATCAAAAGGTTCCTGGTTCGATGCTCGGTGCTGGAGCTTGAAGTTTTCCCCCCGGAATAGATTTCAATATCTAACAGATTCAATTTTACAGAATTTTTATTAGCCATTTTAAGGCCGAAAATTGTCGTAAATTAAAATATTTTATCTGTTATTTTTTTAATTAAAAAATTATTTTTGAGAAATTTTAAATTAACTACTATATTTCATTGTCCAATGGATTTAAATAAAAGAACTTTTTTATTTTTTTACCATTTTAAGGTAGTTTTTAGCTCACAGGCTATCAAAGCCTGAGAGCTAATGTGCCCGCCAGTTCTGTATGTACATAACGCAATAACTCTTGATAGAAACATCCGATTTCCTTCAAAATTTTTTTCTAGGTTCATTCTGATAAGGCGCTTACCTGATTAGTTTTGGTGGTTCAGTGGTTAAGGATAAAGGGGGAAAAGGGGGGCTAGTCCACACCCCTTAATTTAGATAAATGGGTTTTTCATACAGAATTATTCAATTTTTCTCCAAATTTGGTATACTGATTTATTATGTTAAGGAGCTTCCCTGATTAGTTTTGGAGATTCATTGGTTAAAGATAAAGGGGGAAAAGGGAGGCTAGTCCAGCCCCCTTAATTTAGATAAATGGGTTTTTCATGCAGAATTATTCGATTTGCTCCAAATTTGGTATACCGGTTTATTATGTTAAGGAGCTTCCCTGATTAGATTTGGAGGTTCATTAGTTAAGTATAAAGGGGGCTAGACCCCCTCCCTTAATTCAGATAGATGGGTTTTTCATGCAGAATTATTCGATTTGGTTCAAATTTGATATACCAGTTTATTCTGATATCGCGCTCGCAGCATTAGATTTGGAGCTTCATTTGTTAAGTATAAAAGGGGGAAAGGGAGGTAAGTCCCCTCCCCTTAATTTAGTTAAATGGGTTTTCATGCAGAATTATCCAATTTACTTTTTTTTTTTTTTCTATTTTCATTCTGATAAGGAACTTCCAGATTACATTTGAAGGTTAATTGGTTAAGTATAAAGGGGGAAATGGGGGAGCTAATACTCCCCCTTAATTTAGCAGAATTTTTTTTCATGCTGAATTATCTGATTTGCTTCAAATTTGGTATACCTGTTTATTATGTTAAGGAGCTTCCCTGATTAGATTTGGAGATTCATTGGTTAAGTATAAAGGGGGAAAAGGAGGCTAATCCCCCTTCATTTTTTTTTTTTTTTTTTTAAGGGAATTATTCTTTTAAATAAGAGTATAATATACAATTAAGTGTGAATAACCTGTGAGCTCAATGCCATCAGTTTAACTGGGCACTTTTCTTTTTTTAGCTGAAATTAAATCATGTGATTAAATATGCTTTTCAGACATACAAACATATGCTGTTACAATTATCTGAAAAGCAGTTCTTGAATATTTTTAATTTGACTAAAAAAATATCTTCCAATTGTAAATCCAATAATTTTAAAATTAATTTAATGGTGCTGCCATCCATGCTCTTATTGAAAAAGATTAAGGATTTAATAAATACAAAATAATGATTTAGACTTATTAATTAACCGATAAAGAGTTCTTTGAAAGGAATATTAAATGAAACTCCCTGTGCAATCTTTGATCACTCTTACCTACTTGTTTTATATTATTACATATATACTACACCAATTGTAAGGCAGATTTTCAGTTCTTTTTTGTTGCAAATAATTCATTCCAAAATAATAATAATAATAAATACAGATTCATTTAATAATTTCTTGCAAGTAGAAAGGTAAATAAATTGGACAAAATTCAAGAGTGTAGTTTTGGTTGATATTAGAAACCTGTATTATCTTGATTTTTGACTGCATCTTGTGCTGATATAATAAGAAAAATTGTGTTGATTTCATTATATATCAATTTATATGTAACTGTAAGTGTTTTATTGTTTCTTCATAAACAATTGGTATTATTTCTCCTGTGATGACAGTTTAAAAGTGATAAAAGCTACAATCTACAGAACTAAAACATATATTTTGTTTAAACATATTTAATATTTTGCTATATTTTTTTTTTTGTAAAACAGTGATTTTCTTATGTAACTTATTATATTTAAAATAAAAAATAAAAATCTACATATATTCTCACCAAATTTTACCTATTTTAAAGTAACCATATTTCTAAACACTTTATGGGGATGAAATAATGCAATGTATGAATTAGAATAATTTGGCGACGCTGAAAAGTATTTTTGGATGCATAACAGAGTATTGTATATGCATACTTTGTGAAATTACTCAGATTAATACATTACAAAATGGACTGAAACAACTTTTATGTTAAATTATGAAACTAGAGGAAGGTTTATGGAAATTAAAATCTCTACATGCAATTCTTAAGTTATAAAATTAAAAAAATTAATTTATTTTATCCTCATTATCACATGTTCATACTCGATTACATTACAATTAAATCTATGCCAATCTGAAACTCTGTTTTATTCTGGTATATAACACACAATTAAGATTTCAGAATAACATTTCTCTATATTCAGTGTATTCACCATATTATGTACTATCCCCCCCCCCCCCCCCCCTTGGCCCTCCTATACAAGGAAACCGTTATGCGATATGTAGCAAAAATTAAAATAAAGAACATGGAAAAGTACAATAACTAGTACTTTTCATGTTTTCTGATAGCAAACATTACTTTTTGAAAGTACTTTTAACAAATTCATTAATGCAAAAATTCACTTCTTGTTATCTTATATTTGTTTAATTTGTAAAGCTTCATTTTTATATCTGGCATTATAATACACAAATGTAAATTACAATCAATTTTCTTGTATCAATATTGCACATTATATGCTGAAATCTATGGTAGGCAATAATGCGTGGGCAAAAAAGCAGCAGCAATACAATTTAAATCTTCAGATTCTTTGTAAATTTACAAAAACTGATATTGATAAGAATTATTTGCAAAGCATGCAGCTAAGTGAATTTCCTGAAAAAATTCCATCTTGAAGAACGAATTTAATTTTTCACTTTACTGGCTTTAAGTTGTGTTTTTATTTCATACATTTCTACAAATAGCTGCTTCTTTAAAATTTGCAAGAACACAAATTTGGGCGCGATTTTGAAAACAAATAAGCACAAATCTTTAAATTTAGATACGTCATAATAATAATAATAAAATCAGAATTAGGGGCTGCCTTTGAATTTTGAGGACGTTTGATCACCTGAACTTTACTGTGCCTATTAATAATTAATTTCTACAAGGAACGTCGCATCACTAAAAAAATAAAGAAATGGCCGTAATCGCCATATAAACCTTGTATACTTATGTTCGCATCACTTGAAATTTTGATTTAAAATAACATAAACTTCCGAAAATTACGGTACTACTTATTTTTGTTAATGTATGTCTAACACAGAATATAATGATAAATCGACTTTCTTAACGTAAACTGGCAGGTTTTCTTCTGCCTTTTTAATTTCCAGCCTAGCCTTATTTCAGATTTATTCTGACGCATTATTTTAATAACATTTTAACTAAGCAGTTAAATTTATTGCAGACATATCTAAAATCTAAAGAGATTATAACAGGAAGCAATATTAATAAAAATTTACTTTACGAATTATATATGCGTTGCCTCTGCGAATAAAATGAATGATAATAAATGAACTCACGTTTGCGAAAATACTTTCCAAAACGATCAGACAAGGACATTTGTACTTGTTAATTTCATAATAAACATAAACAGACTGACGCCCGATGACATTATTGGTTGGGTGGTAAATGGAGAGACATATGTATGCAATGCAACCATGGAGCTTTGAAAAGAGGGATGCAACACTGCTATCTGGTGGAGAAAAGTGATAACTTCACGGTTCAGGAAAATCCCATGCAAGTAAATTAAATTACATATATTTTTAATTTGTTCAGAATGATGCGACATTTGTGTTCTGTGTTCTTTCATGGCAAAGTAAAAATTATCCGATTTTGAATATCTGAAACTTTAAAATGCATTTACAACAAAGAATGGCACTTTAGCATTAGTTAAAGAAACAATCTTTTTGTATCGACGGCTGCGAACAGTTTTCACCTACTTTGAGATGGCGAAATTGTCCCAATAATTACGTATCCAACATGCGATTTATTTTGTTGAGCTGTCTTAGATAACAGACCAGATGTCATTATCAGCATGGCTTGGAGTGGGTCGCTAATCACACTATTTTTTGCATTTGTCTCTTTTAGCCTATATTTTTCAGCTTTAGTCTCCTTTCTCGCTTGTTTCGATCATTCCTTACTCATCGATTGCCCCTAAAATTCCCTCGGTTGCGGGAAAAATAGCAAATTTCGTCATTCGATTGCGGGAAAATATCGCGAAATTCGTCAATCGGTGGCGGGAAATTATCGCAACTTTTTTTAATTGGTTGCATAAAAAAGATCTCAAAACTCGTCAGTCGGTCGTGGATAAAAATTATAAAATATTTTAGTCAGACACAGGCGGAAAAGTCGTAAATTACGTCAATATAACGCTGAATGAAACTACGAAATTTGCCAATTTGTCGCGGAAACTATTGTCAAATTTGATAATCAATCGTGGGGGGAAAATCCGCGAAATTTGTCCCTCGGTCGCGGAAAAAATATCGCGAAATTCGTCAATGAGTCGCATGAAAAAAAATCTCGAAATTCATCAGTCGGCCGCAGGAAAAATTCTCACATTTTTTTCAGTCAGACACTGAAGTGAATTTGATCAATTTGTCGCAAGTTAAAAACGAGAAAATCGCCAATCGGTCTGGAAAATATCGCGAAATTTGATAATCAGTCAAGTGAAAACATCGTAAATTTCGTATTTAGATCGCAGGGAAAATATCACGAATTTCGTCATTTTGCTGCGGGGCGTATATAAAACGTAATCTACCAGTCGGTGACGGGAACATTTCGCGAAATTTGTTAACCGATCGTATGGAAAAAATCGAGAAATTCGCCAGTAAATTGCAGTAAAAAATTGAAAAATTCTCCAGTCGGTCGTTAGAAACAATCGCGAAATTATTTCCTCGGTTTCACGAAATTCACCAGTCGGTTACAAAAAATCGCGAAATTCATCCATCCGTGTGTCGCGAGAAAAACTCGCAGAAGTTTTCCTTCGGTTTCGCAAAAATAGCGAAATTCGTAAGTCAGTTGCAAAAATGTCGCGAAATTCTTCGATCGGTCGCAGGAAAATAACGCGAAATTCGTTCCTGGGTTTCACAAAAAAATCATGAAATTCGTCAGTTGCTCGCAAAAACAAATTCACGAAATCGTTCGATGCACAATATCACGATATTTGCCAATCGTCGTAAAAAAATCTCGAAATTTGTGTAATATCTTTTAGTTTAAATATTACTCACTAGATGGCAACATCACAAGTATTTGAAAAGCCTGTCATGTAAACGAACTATTTTTCTGATGTAAATAGAACAGTGTTAAAAAATGAGTCGTGTGTGTATGTAACTGGTGTTCATTTGTTACATGTATAATTAAATGTAAATTAAGTATCTACATGGCCATATTATATTTGATAAGTTATTAATTAATCAGTTTAAAATGGTCGCGTGTAAAAATAGCAATTTTTTTTCAGTCAGGAATGGGAAAAACCTGAATTTAGTCAATCTGTCGCGGGGTTAAAACGCGAGATTCGCAAATCGGAGCGTAAAATATTGCGAAATTTGATAATCGGTCGCGGACATAAAATCGTAAATTTCGTCGCAGAGAAAATAGCGCGATATTCGTCATTAGACCACGGGAACATATCGAAATTTATCAGGCGATCGCATGAAAAACATTGCGAATTTCGCCAGTCGGTTAAGGAAAAAAAATCACGACATTCTTCTGTCGGTCTCGGGGGAAAAAAAGTAAAATTTGACCATCGGTTTCATGAAAAAATCACCAAAAATTATCAGTTGGTAGCTGGGAAACAATCGCGAAACTCTTCAGTCGATAGGGGAAAAAATCGCGAAATTCGTCCATTGGTTGCATGTAAAAAAGTTTCAATATAATTTTAAATCGGTTTAGACTTCAATCTTGAAGAACCATCTTACATTTATTAATAAATGTAAGTTGGTTCTAATAATATAATAATTATTATCGATTTTTTTCATAAAATATTAGTTTTGCTATTTACTTATTTAGGTTATATTGCAATTGAAATATATTTGTATTTTTATAATGTTAATCAGCAAGAAACCTAACCTATTTATTTTAACGCTGATAATGTGTATAAGAAAATTGAAACATGCTACTCCAGCAGACAATCTTTCATTCCACTAAATTGCTGTCGCAGACATAACCATAACTTTCTGCTACTGAGATTTGGAGTTTTAAGATGAATTTTTGCGTTTTATTTAATTTTGAGAGAAAGGTGAGATGTAAGTATAACCTCTTCAGACCGGAGGTACACAAATGTGGACCTCTATTCTTTTCTTCATAAAAACTAAACTATGTAATTTTTTTTTACATCTTGACTTCACTTCTATATAATTTAATGTTTTTCGCTTTAAAACAAAACCAATAAATGGCAGAATCGATGATGATTTACCTCATAAAAAAATTAATTTTCATTTGAGTTTGCAAAATTCCTTCAAGGCAGAGTAGGCAAGAAAGTAAGTAATTTTCATAATTATTTAACTTAAATAATTAACAATTAAAATTTTTGAGAATTTGCAGATCATTGACTTGTTTGAAGCCCTTACATTTGTGATTGTAGAAATTTAGGTTATTGGTAATTAAATTGACATTTTAGGTGGCTAGTAATTTTAGAACCATATTTGTGAATTTGAGTTACCTGTCCCCTAAAGTATCAATTTCAAAAAAGTTACTTTTTCTGTCATCTATGATGTCATTTTGTTAGTGCAAAAGCAATGAATGAGTATTTGTAGTATTATTTTAGCTTCAGGTCTCAAGAGGGTAAATAAAAAATAAATTTAAATAAAGATTGAATTTTAGGGATTGAGATTCGCCTTTTAATCCAAATTTTAGAAGGAATTTATAATTCAAGCTCTTAATTGAACAGTTCAGACATGATAAAAGTGGTAAGTGAAAAATCATCAGCTTGAGAAAACACATTTTGAACCCTTTTTATCAACTAAAATTGCAATTTTATATTGTCAAGAGTCTCCTTTACCAATTAAATCCCTGTAAGTACAGGTTTTTTCAAATAGTAATTTAAAAGATGGTAGAGAACCATTGATTATCGTATGTTAATCCTTTATGTCGCAATTTATGAATTCATGAAAATTTCATCTTCTAAAGCATTTTTCGTGATTTTTTGAAACTGCATTAGAAGATTTACACAATCATTTAACCCTCCAGCCACGGGCGACTTTTTTATTTTCTTGGATAAAACTGCGGCATATTTTTAAGTGTTGCAAGTGGGCTGCTTTTTAAAAATTCAGATTGTTTGATTCCCACCACCTTTTTGGAATAGAAATAGTCACTTTATTTAATTATAGATTAAATAATGCGAGAATAAGCCGAATTATACGCTTTTTAAAAAAGTGGTGGGAATCAAGCAATCCGAATAAAAAAAATGTAGCCCACTGGCAACACTGGAAAGCGAAAATAGCGTGCCCCGCGGAATTGTATAGAATATGTGAACCGAGATATGAGCGCTACTAGCGGCTGGATGGTTCATAAATTTTAGAAGAATTTTGCCAATTAAAAATTAATTAATTAAATTTGAATTTATAGGAATCTTGTGCAATATTTATAACTCCACTCAAATCTTTTATTTAAAATATATTTTTTAGTATTTTATAGAGTTAGGAAATTTACAAATATAATGCTCTTACAATAGAAATATAAAAATTATTTCCGAACTGAAACTTTTCTCCCACAATCGTTTAACGTCAAGAAAGCTGAAAAGTTGCAAATGACAAAAAAACATCCTTTTAAATATATTTTTGTTGTTGTTCAATCAATAATGGTTTTGGAACAAGATAAAGTAAAGTATCTATAACTCATTCTAAACTATATTACATCTAATCGATGTATTAAATGAATTTTATAACAAGTTATTTTAATATTACTTTAAAGTACCGTCGAGGCATCAAAGGTTAACTCAATTTTTTTGCCCCATACCACCTTTATCATCTGATCTCTTCAATTCTTTCTTTTTTGGGGGGTGGGGTGCATCATTACACTCACATTTATATTTATTGTAATTGTAATCATTACAATGTTATCAAATCATTTGCTTTACTAAATCACATGCACAGTACTACACCTTTAAAAACCCTCTGACAGTCTTGGAAAAGGGCAAAATTGTAATGTTGTTTTCTTTACATTTGTTTCAAATGCTAAAAAAAAAAAAGATGATTCTTTCAACATTTTATATAAAAAAAAAAAAAAAACTTAATAACGAATATGAATGCAATCCTTGGAATTATTAATTATTGTTCAATGTATTAAAAATACATTAAATCAATAGAATTATATTACTTTAACCCTTTCTGACGCAGTGTGCCCGGGTCGGGATATCTAATTTTAATTCCAAACTTACGAACGGCACCAAGAATATTTTAGTAAAATTTTGCTTTTACAAGGAACATTTAAAGTAACATGTTTTTAATTTCTAAAATTCTTTTAAATTCCGGTGTCAATCATTTCATCCTTTCACAACAAAAATTGTCTGTGCCGGAAAGGGTTAAATATTGCTTGTATTGCGGTGAAACCTGGAGTTTAGTGAACATATTAACACGGGCTTGTCAGTGAGGGGGTTAAAAATCTGATCAGCCTGGAAACAAAGGATTGCAAGATTTCTGAATTAACAAATTCAGATCATTAGTGAAGGGGAAGGCTGAAAACCATTTATATATATTTTAAACATCTTTGGAGCAAAAAATCTGCAAATTTCATGACCGATTGCATTTTTTTTTTTTTTTTTTTTTTCTGCAATGTGGTGAAATCAGCGATATTTTTTTGTGACCGAGTGACAAAATCAGCTATTTCAGAGTTCCCAGCAAAACATGACAGGCAAATTCCCTGACCAAATCTAAAAAAAACCCTGATTTTTCCCTGACCAAACGAGCATACAACAAAATTGGTTAATTAATTTCGATTCTTTGTCAAAATCAGTGATTTTTTTCTGCGATTGTTCTTCAAATTTCTCGATTTTTTTGTGATAGTTTGATGAAATTCGTGATTTTTTCCAGACTAGCTGATGAATTTCATCAGCTAGTCTGCATCATTTTTCATTTTTTTCCCAAGACTTTTTAGAAAATATTTGTAAATTCCCTGACTTTTCCTATATACTTTGAAATTTCTCTGACTATTTTGAAATTACCTGACTTTCATGATGCTAGGAACTCTGTATTTATTTCCACAATATTTATTGATAAATTTTGTGAGTTTTTGTCGCGATCACTCTTCGAATTTTGCAATTTTTTTCTGCAGTTGTTTGACGAATTTCACGATTTAACCCCCGATATCATTCGACGAATTTCGCGATTTTTTTTCCGAGACCATTTGACGATTTATGCGATTCTCCCCGAGATCATTTGAAGAAGTTACTTTTTCCCGCCGAGATGCGTGACATTTTTACGCAACTGATTGACGGAATTCTCGACTTTTTATTAACGATGGTTCGGCAAGATTCATCATTTTTTTCTGCAATCATTTGACGAAATTCGTGATATTATTTCGCGACAGATTGACGAAATTCGTTTGTTATTTCTGCGATTCCTAGACAAAATCAGAGATTTTTTCCGTAATCGCTTGAGTTTGCGTTTTTTCCCTAGATCATTTGACGAATTTCACGTTTTTTACCCGAGACCATTTGACGAATTTCGCGCTTTTGTCCACAAGATAATTTCACGAAATTTGTTATTTATTTCCCGCGACCGATTGTCAAAATTTGCGATATTTTTATGCGACTGAGTGATGGAATTCTCGATTTTTTGGGTCTATAGTTTATCGAAATTTATTACTTTTTTTGGAATCATTTGGGGAAATTCACGGTTTTTTGAGAAAGTACGGATTAACGAAACTAGCTACTCATTTCCGCGATCCGTTGACAAAATTAGCGATATTTTTGCGATGATTTGATGAATTTCGCGATTTTTCTCCGAAACGCATTTGACGAATTTCGCGATTATTTTTTCCGGACCGATTGTCGACATTCGCGATATTTTCCGTGACCGATTAACGAAATTCACAATTTTTTTTTTTCGTAATGGATTGACATACATTGAAAATGCCTTCTGAAGATGGTGTTAAGTCTATAGTATTTGTCTGGTTACACAAAACATTTATGTGGAAAATGAAAGTTGGCTTAATTGAAACTTTTTACATTTTAGTCTCTTTTTCAAGAGGGCCTCACCTCTCCCAGGTCTGTAAAAGGTTGTCTGAGTAAATTGTGTCCAGTGAATTTGTCTAAGATAACTTTGTTGATAGAGCATTGGCAGCTTATGTGAATGTTCTTGCTTCAAATCTTGGGCTGGACAATTTTTCATTTAGTTAAAAAATTACTACTGCTAGGACGGTCATTGTTCAATGAGTAGTTTGTTCTCTGTTATATGGATCATAATTCGTCTTTTATTTTATATTATGTCATAAGTTGAAAAAGTGCCCATTCTTTTAACCCCTTAAGTACCACGACGTACCTGCGTACGTCATGAAATATTATTCTATTACAATGCCAGGACATCAGGAATGTGCGTACATCCTCATTTTAAGTCCAGACTGCAATGTTCTATGCATGTGCTTTTTTTGCATGGCTAAATTGCTATTGTGATTGGGTTTGTACGGTCTTTATAGCATAAACATACATAGCTTATTTTTTTATTTTCCACATTTCTGCACTTTATTGTAATGTAATAATTCGAAAAACTTATGAACTTTACACATGTAACAGTTGTTTATTTTGAGCCTTATTTCTGTTTTTATAGTGTAAATAACCTTTATTTCATATCCTTGCATTACATTTAATTAAATCACTCACATGTAATTAAAAATAATGACATAAACTACCTTTTTGACGAAATTTAATATACAGTAAAACCTCCCTACAGCGACCACGTTCCGTTCCAACAAAAATTGGTCGCACCGAGAGGTGGTCTCTTAATGGAGGTCATGTTTAAATCTAGATTTTAATTGTTAAAAAAAGGTAACAATTAATGTTACTAAAATTTATTTTTCACATTAGGAAAAAATATAAAAATTTAAGTATCAAAACAAAAGTTAATTACTGCAAAGTTTAAAAAATTAATACATTGACGTTTGCTTTGATTTTACGGTTTGTCTTTTATAACTTTTACATAGGGGTGATTCTGAGTAAAAAAAAAAAAAAATTCGGAAATTCACATCGCATTTTCGGAAATACGGCGGGGAGGGAAGGGGGGGGGGTATGCCCCTTTGACAAAAATTTGCTGTTGTTACGCGATCTTTTGACGAAATTTGTCGTTTTTCGTGATCTTTTTACGAATTTTGTCCTTTTTTCGCGATTTTTTTACGAAATTTGTCTTTTTTCGCGATTTTTTGACGAAATTTGCTGTTTTTCGCGATCTTTTGACGAATTTTGGTGTTTTTTCGCGATCTTCTAACGAAATTTCGCGATTTTTTGACGAAATTCGCCGTTTTTTGCGATTTTTTGACAAGAGTTGCGGTTCTTTCGCGTTCCTTTACGAAATGTGCGTTTTTTCCGCGATTCTTTGACAAAATTAGCTTCTGTTTCGTGATCGCTGGACGAAATTCGCGATCCTTTAACGAAATTTACGTATTTTCGCGATCCTCTGACGAAATTCGCGTTTTTCCTGCGATCCTTTGACAAAATTAGCTTCTGTTTCGTGATCGCTGGACGAAATTCGCGATCCTTTAACGAAATTTACGTATTTTCGCGATCCTCTGACGAAATTCGCGTTTTTCCTGCGATCCTTTGACGAAATTGCCGATTTTTCTTTGAACGATTGATGAAATGGATCTTTTTCGGCGATCATTTGTTCAAATACGCGATACATTTTATGTCTGAATTTTCGGATTTATGGCCGTTTTTTTTTTAATTTTCGAAAGTGACTGCCTTAATTTTTCGGAAAATTCGGAACAGAATCACCCCTGAACTTTTATTTCCAAGTCCTTTCGAAGTTCAGTATATAAATGAAATTTTTTTGGACGGGAACAATAATGATGATTTCATTCATTTATCCATTTCTTTGAGAGTTTTCTGACAGAATTGGACAGGAGAGTTTATTGAACGTCATCCTTAATTTGTCACCAGAGTTAAATTCATCGCCTAAAAAGGCACAAAGGGATTTAAACACTTAAAGTTGCCGGAATAAATAAAAATTCTAAACTTAGTTTAGAAGTTTGATGACTAATGCGCAGGCCCTGACTATAGCACGGGCACCCAGGGTCTGTGCCCTGGGAACGAAATTTCTGAGGGGCACAAATTTTTCATACTTTCATCTAAATTTCCATTAAAAAATCATTATTGTGAAAAAAAATGTGACGTATGAGATATTAATCCGATGAAATGACAAAAATATATTATTTTTGGAACCGTTTTTCAATTTTTCGGGAAACTTAATTTTTTTAGTTGACACTTTTCGAATAAGTATGTAATATGTGAAAAAAACTAGTATCAGTAAATCAATCAATCTAAGGGGGCACGAAAAATTGAAAGTGCCCTGGGCACAGAAACTTGCTAGTCGGGCCCTGCTAATGCGCTCTCCGGAATTATTTTTGTAATAAAACCTTCTTCAAGTGACCAGGAAAAAGTGGAATTTGTTTCATTTTCTTCAAAGAAATGGGTCGCTCATGCAGGGAGTTCAACTGGGATGATCTCTGAATAGAGTTAAAATTAGTATTGATCCTATATAGGAATAAATTTCGCTCCATGAAAAAATTGTCCTTCAGGGAGCGGGAGGTGGTCGCACAGGGAGGTTTCACTGTAGTTGGTATTCAGCATATTACACTAAAATGAATCTGGTGCTTAAAGGGTTAAATATTAGAAGAGCACTTAAAAATCTTTTTCGATTAGCAGCACTCTGCCCTTTTTTAAATGTGCCTCTGGGTTATCAGGTTAGATTGATTCTGATTAAAGATGCATTATATCAAAAGAAAAATAAAATACCGTATTTTATGGAAGAAACGCCGCAGCCCTCAAATTGGCCTGAATAAGCTTAAAAATATCGTAATCGCCGCACCCGTTGTAAACGCCGCATCCATCGGAACGCTACTCTTGTCGACAGCGTCACATTGAGCTAACTTTAATCAAAGTTTTCTGAGCAGTGTCGGATGCCTCGTTTTTAATATCTTAAGATGTCTGAAGTTTTATTTAAAATATTTAAATCCGATTTTAAATAGTTTTATGAATTTTTAAATTAAGAAAACTCAGTTGGTATTTAAAAAAAATCGTAAACGCCGCACATGTCGTAAACGCCGCACTTGGAAAAAAATTAACTTTTAAACTCGTAAACGCCGCGGCGTTTCTTCCATAAATTACGGTACATCTGTTTTAGTATCTGAAAACTACCCAAAAATTTTCTTGTTTGTAAAAATGATAATGAAATTTTTAGAGAGAGATGAAAAAATTAAATTGAGAATCGAAATCTTGAAAAATGATGTACTTAAATTATTCCCAATTCCGTCCAAATATAAATATATTGAAAATTTAAGATATTATATATGCATATATGCTGACTATTTTCTCTTCAGAGACTGAAAATTTGTTAAGATCATTCGTCAACTTCATGCATATAAAATCATGGGCGCAAGAAGTCCTTACGAGTCAAGATCGAAAACTTTTTCGAATATGAGGTATAGCCAAACAAAAATGGGATAGATTTCTGTCCTCCATTATGGCTAAAAATTGACTTTTTACAATGGACCCTATTTTTTCTTCCGGTTCAGGCTATAAAAGAACCAGCTGTTTGTGAAAACATTGGATAATTGCTCCATTAGAAAGCATTACGGTTGAAGATGACAGAATATTTACAGTTAATAAAATAAACTGTTTCTTGATGACAGAAATGTGGAAAAAAGAATTTATTTTATCAAATTTTCCTGAAAAACATAATTTAATCGCAATATTGTCTTCACTACCGATTGAAATAAAAGATAATTTCAATTTTAATTTGAAAATGGCGAAAAAGAAGAAATCTAATAATCCCTATCGTTATCCGTTTTCTCCATTTTTCCACAAAAATGATGTAATTTGGTTGCCATCATTAGAAAATTTAAATTCAAATTAGAAAAAAATTAATATCTCGAAAACTAATTCAAATTTTGAAATTCTAATACCAGTTTCGAGATCTGCGTATCAATACGGATTTTTGGTGTTAATTTCACTGCATAATATTCCATATTTTAGGAGAAATCGCCATGAAACGTAATTAGACTCAGTCGTTTCATTAGGATTTTATATATGTAGGGTAGATTTAAAAATTAAATATCGTCATTTTTCTATTCAATAAAATAGGTTTTCATTAGAATAACACCAGAAAATAAGCCTTGTAAAAACAAATGCATGCTTTTCCTCCAAGTATGGATTTATTCAAATTACCAATGGGTAGCCCACGGTATTTGCATGACTTGATTGTGTGTGGGGTACTGTAAAAACTGCAAACAGATTCGGACAACTAAGTGAATCTAAGAGGAGCGGGGAGGGTGAATACCTTTTAGCTGCCTCATTTTAAATCTCACAGATGGCAGCACTATGCATTTTAAGAAAAATTAAATTGGAAAAAATAATTACTTTATCTCATTGTGTTATAGATAAAAACTAAAAAAGCATGTTTTTAAAAATGCTAGCATAGATTTGAGGTGTTCTTATGTTGCCTTTATTTTTATATACTCATCTTGAATCTACAGATGACCAGACATTTGTGTACATTTAAGCAATATTTTGACATCAAAGGAAAAAAAAAAAGAAGACATCCTTTAAGTTGATTACACAGAAAAAAAGAAGTTGAAAATATTAATATTTCCTGAGGAGGTATTTTAAAAATAAGAATGCATCATTCTCCCCCCCCCCCCCCTTTTGATTTAACATTAGTGAGGAGAATTGGGAAGTTGATTGACTAACAGCTTTAAAACATGGTCAACACATATACACATGTAAAACTAACAAAAATGAAAAAATATTCAATATTTAGCATAAAATATTTTCATTAAAAAAAATGCATATTATTTAGAGCAATTAATAACAAGATAAGCTTTAAGATATCGGACAAGATGTATAAAGATAATTTTCTCAGTTAGGGAGATTATACTCATTCATAAGCGTAGCGTGACCAAATTTTTTTTTTCGGGGGGGGGGGGGGGAACCAAGGCCGTGCAAAGTGCGCACGGAGCGAATTTTCAATTTTGCGCCCCTCCCCCCTCAAAAAAAAACCTTTCTCTTTGTAATGGGTGTAATAAAATTGATAAAGTGCAGAGACATAAATAAATTCTATAATATTTATAATATGAATAAATATTTCGCGTTTATTTTGGAACTTTAAAAGGTGTTTAATTTTAATTTAAAAATTCAGAACAACTAAATAATATAAGAGAAAATTGCACTTATTTGTGCATGATGTTTTGCGGCAGGAAAAAAAAAATGATCAAGAGAGAAAAAAAGAAATTCCCCAGAAAATGATCGGCGGCCAAAAACTGAATAAATAAACAAATAAAACCGTGGTCCGCAGCATAAATTTTGCGCACAAGGCGACCGCTCCTTTAGACCCTCTTTGCACGGCCCTGGGGGAGGGGGGGGGGGGAGGATACTAGGGGTCTGCAAGGGCCGCAATTTCCAGGCCGGCGTGAAAATTAAAAGTTCCACCCGAGCCCGGCCCGTTTATATTTTCACAGTTTACGGCCAGGACCGGTTCGTAAAAAAAATCAGTGAAAACAAGCCCGGCCCATGAAAAAAATCAATTAAATGAGGCCTGCTCCGGCCCATGAAAAAATCAATTAAATGGGGTCTGCTCCGGCCCATGAAAAAATCGATTAAATCAGGCCTGGTCCGGCTGGACTCAATTTCTCAAAAATTCTGATTTCTCTTAACATGCAATTGCAGGGCTACCACTTGCTACTAAAAGCGACTATTTTCAGCCTCCGGCGACTATTTTAGGCTGAAAACTGTTAAAAAGCGACTATTTCAAAAAAGCAGTAGCCGACTATTTTCACTGATTCGGTCTTTTTCTTCAAAGCGCCTGTAAAGCCATCTTCCCAAACGCGGGTTTTAACCGTTGTTTGAGGAGATTCGCGATTTCTTCCGTGACGAATTCCAAAATTCGGGATTTTTACCCTCCAATCCATTGACGAAAATACCTATTTATTTCCGAGATCTTTTTATACTATCGTTGAAGGAGATTTTGCGATTTTTTTCCGCGATTCTTTGCTAAATTTTGCAGATTTTTCTACGACAGATTGACGAAATTGATTTTTTTTCCGCCACCACTTGTCCAAATTCGCGATAGATATCTTCTGAGACCGATTGATGGTAATTACTATTTATTTCAGAGATCTTTTGACGAAATTCTCGATTCTTTTCCAGATCGTTTGTCAAAATTCGGGATTTTCTTTTCACGACCGACTTACTAAATTCGTGATTTTTTGCGCGATCATTTGGTTAAATTCTCATTTTTTTTTTTTTTTTAAACCAAATTTGCATTTTTTTTGCCCGCGGCCATTTGACGAAATTTGCGATTTTTTTTCTTCTGATCGTTAGACGAAATTCGTAATTTTTTGTCCATTTTTTGACGAAATTTGCGATAATTTTTTCGTGACCGAATGTCGAAAATCGCCATTTGTTTCCGCGACCTTTGGTAAAATTCAACATATTTTTACAGTTGTTTGAGGAGATTCGCGATTTTTTCCCCGATGAAGTGCAAAATTCGTGATTTTTCCCCCCCAAACGATTGACGAGAATAGTTATTTTTTTAGCCATCTTTTGCTACGATCATTGAAGAGGATTTCGCAATTTTTCCTATGACCTATTGCAAATTTCCCGATTTTTTTGGGGCGATTGTGTCGCGGTACTCACAATTATTTTTTTTTTTGTGATCCTTTGCCAAATTTCGCGTTTTTGCTTTCGGCGATCGTTCACGGAACTCACGATTTTTTTCTGCGATCCCTTGCCAAAATTCGCGATATATATTTTTTCGTGATCGATTGATGGTATTCGCTGTTTGTTTCAGATATCATTTGACGAAATTTGCGATTCTTTTCCACGATAGTTTGTCGAAATTCATGATTTTCTTTTCATTAACCGACTTATGAAATTCTTGATTTTTTGCGCAATCATTTGTTTAAATTCTCGATTATTTACGCGATTATTTGACCAAATTCGTGTCTTTTCAGGGGTGATTCTGTTCTGAATTTTCCGAAAAATTAAGGCATCCGGTTCCGAAAACTTTGCAAATTCGGTCATCAGTCCGAAAATTCGGGCATATAAAATATCGCGAATATCGGCAAATGGTCGCCAAAAAAATGTGTTTCGACAGTCGTTCATAGAAAAATTCGCCAATTTCTTCAAAGGATAACAGAAAAAACGAATTTTGCCAAAGAATCGCGAATTTCTTCGAGGGATCGCAAAAACGCAAACTTCGTCTAAGGATCGCGAAAAAAAAACACAAATTTCAACAAGGGGTCGCAAATTTCATCAAAGGATCGCAGAAAAATGCGAATTTCGTCAAAGGATTGCGGGAAAAAAACGCATAATTCGCACCGGGAGGAGATTTCCACCCCTTTCCCTCCCTATGCTGTACCTTTTTAGAAAATTTGCTGTGAATTTCAGATTTTTTTTTTTTTTTTTTTTTTATTTAAATTTAGAATCACCCCTGCCGTCTTTTTTGTCCACAACCATTTCACGAAATTTGCAATTTTTTCTCTTGATCGTTTGACGAAATTCGTAATATTTTGTATATTCTTTTGACGAAATTTGCGATGATTTGTCCATGACCGAATGACGAAAATCGCCATTTGTTTCCACAACCTTTGATAAAATTCAAGATATTTTTCCACGGGCCTTTGAGGAGATTCGCGATTTTTTCCCCGACGAATTACCAAAAGTCGCATTTTTTTCCGCCAATCGTTTCGTGGAATTTACGATTTTCTTTACACGATCTTTTGCCAAATTTCGTGAATTTTTCTACGACCGGTTGACAAAAAGGATATTCGGTATTTGTTTCAGGGATTTTTTGACGAAATTCGCGATTCTTTTAAACGATCTTTTTCTTTTGTCGACCGACTGAGGAAGTTCTTGATTTTTTGCGCGACTATTTGACCAAATTCGCGGGTGTAATTTTTTTTCTGTTCGCGACAGTTTGACAAAATTTTCGATTTTCTTTCCGTAATCTTTAGACGAAATTTACAAGTTTTTTTTTCGCGACCAATGGAAAACTTTTTTTTTTCTACGGCCAATTGTTGATATCTGTGATTTTTTTTTCGTTACCGATTGGCAAAATTCGTGACTGTTTGATGAATTGATTTTGTGGAATTCTCGAAGAAAACAAAATCATGGCTTTCACGAAATTAAAAAAAAAATCGCGTACAAATCATATGCCTGTGCAAGAAGTAAATTTGGAAGATTCCATCCAAACAAATACTTTTATTATGCGGGATTTTCCTTTTTTGTATGGGATTTGCGATATCTCACACGTTATTTCTAACCCTGTCCCTCAAGTAAAACTTTTCTTCCTTCTCTCCAAGAAACTCTTGAAATGAAAGCCCTGATGGACAGTAATATCGGGGATGATCTGCAAGAAGTTTTTACTGCTATGTTTCCTGGTGCTGTACATAATTTTTATTGTGGAAGAACAAAGATTACTTACTTCATAAAACTTAAGGGCCTTATTTTCTGGATAATTTGCTTTCTTATTTGAAGAAATCGCTCTATTCTTTATTCAGTGATTTGAGCAGAAGCATAAACTGTGAAATAAGATGTCGACATTCATAAAGTCCTTTAATTTTTATGGGTACATTTTTTCTTCCTTTCTTTAAAGTGGGTATGCGACTATTTTGGCTACTATTTTCGAACAAATGGTACTATTTTTTTCGTTGGAGGCTACTAAAGCTACTATTTTCAGTGTCATTCGGCAGTGGCAGCCCTACAATTGAGATGCTTTTATGAAATAGAATAAAGGTTTTTTTCCTTAAAAACTCCGATTTTTTTTTTTTTTATAAAGTGACATCAAAGTTGGACTTTTGACTTCCAAATTCAAAGGCTGACAATCATAAGACGAATCTATTTAGTAATCCGCTTTAAATCAAGCTGCTCCGAATTAGGAAAAACGTTAAGAAAAGAGAGAACGCTACTCGATTCTTAAGCACCTGAATGCTAACATCTGTAATTTTCACGCAAATAGGAATAGAAATGAGTTTATGAATGTGTCAAAAATAATCAAATTTTTTAGTAGAGGTTTTTGTTTTTTCTGAAAACGTTATTAATTTAATAAAACAAACAATGCTGTATGTTCTTACCTTCTATTCCATTTTCGTCCTTTTGAAGCCAGACTTGAATGAATTTAGAATCATGGCGTGCTTAGTGACATCGCTTTTTATTGAGTTTTCTATAAAAATTTCCTGTTTTTTTATCGCTTTTTTTGCGTGGTTTATTCATTCCTGATCAGTTTAAAAAATAATAACAACATTTAACTACGAGCACATTCCCACAAATGACCAGATAAGATCAAGGCAAGTGCGTGACTTCCTTTAGAGCCGAAAACTACAGGGGACTGTTAAAAATTAAAATATTGAACTGAGATAAGGAGTCCTTTTCACCCTCCCTCTCAACCCTGTCTCATTACTGTTCTTCGCATCCCAGTCCCACCCTTATCTCCGGGGTCTCGAAGGTTCACGAAGGTCACTATTCTTTCTCCTTTAACCCCTTGAAGGGCGGTGATGCCGTCACGGCATCACATAATTTTAATCTCAAACTTTCACATTGGCACCGGAATTTTATGAGGAAAATGTCATCTTTATTAAGTACGCGAAAATTTACTTTTACTTGTTTACAAATAAAATCTCTTGTTAATACTGGTGTCATTAAATTATTTGAACGTCTTACGAATACAAGTACCTTGCCCCTGAAAGGGTTAACAGTACTGAAATGCAAAAGACACAGACTGCTTTTTTTTTTCGAATAACTCTTACTTTATGGAAGATTATTAGATTTGATTCATAAAAGTTGCTAATGTGATTAATTAGTGATTCATATAACCAGTATTTTTTTTTTTTTTGTGTGTGTGTTGGAGGGGGGAGGAGAGAAGGCAAATATGCGTAAAAGGCAAGGGGCAGTGGCGTATGCAAACGAGATATTTTATAAAATTCTTAGCGAGCGAGTATTTAGCCTGATTTAAAAGAATGTCAGAATAAAACTGTATCAGGTGCTCCTCAGATGCGCACAATAAAATCAAAAGACCCCCCCCCCCCATTCAAGAAAGTTTTGAAAAGGTGCCACTGCCCTATTTAACTAAGCAATAATGCATAAAATCTGTTTTTATTGTCAATTTGAATGTACCTAAGCAAAAAGTACCTGTAATGCTATGTATCTGGAACAAAACAAAAAGGAAAAGAATGTGGGGAGGGGGCGGTGCATTTTTAGTGAACTGTTATTCAAAAATCAGTTAAGTCTCAGTCATAAAATTTACAATTTAATTTTATAGTATAAAGATGTTTATTATCCTAAGTTTTCAGAATTTCTTAGTCAGTCTTTTTTGAGATATTAATTAGTGAAAATTGCCAAAAGCAGACTTAACACAGTTTTTGATGAGCTGTACAAAACAAAAGGAAATGGTTTTCAGGATTGAAATTTATAAAAATGAGTAGTCCTATAAGGGATCTTTTAAAAAAAAATATTTAAGGCGAGTCTCATTTCCTTCATAAAAAACAATGGCAGCGTAATGCGGTGTTTGACCTTTTATTTCTTCGGTTTTTAAGCATGTTTTTGGTCTAGATCTTTAAGTCTAATGAAAATTTTATAATTACATAAAATGTCGACAATACTAATGAAAATTTTATAAGTATATAAAATGTCGACAATTTTATGCTGAATATTTTGGTTTTTGATTCCTCTAGATAGGTAGAAAAATAAAGCAGTTACAGCATTTTCCGTAAAGCACGTTTTTCTCCCAAAAATGGCTGTGTAGTTTGTTAAAAATGGCCTCTCCAAAAAACAATATGATGAAAAAAAAATTTAGTTATGTTTTTAAACTCAGAAAATTATGAAGAAGTCTTTGTTAAAAGATTAGGAAAATTAAAAATGTTGAGCGACAACACCTGGGTGATTTGAACTGGATTGACCCTAATATGTAAATGGTTATTTTGCGTCATAGTATCCAAATTAAATTAAATGTATGCGAATGGATAATATGACGCAAAGAAATAATTTACATAAATTTTTGTTAAGTTTTTGGATAGCATGGCACAAAAGATAAACCACATTATTCAATAAATACATTTCAAGGCATAATATAGGTTTAGCGAAAGTGATATACTTATTAGTGCATTGAAAAATTAAACGTATAGTTTGGTTGTCTAAATACACTTTAGAAGACAAATCAAAAATAATTTAAATTGAAACTTAATTTATAATTTTATAAAAATCTTATTTTTTATTTCCCCTTACATGAATAAAATGTTTAAATGGCTGCATACGTATAAAGGCTTTAGAATAACTTTCAAAGAATTTTTTATGATTATTTTGATTTATTAAATTACATATATTTATTCTCTTTTTTAATTTTCTTAATGTTTCTCTTTTGTAAATTAAAAAAATAAATGTTAAACATTTTGGAACTATGTGTGCAATGGACATGGATCTCTATTGCTCTTATATATATAAGTCAAACTTTTTGTAAAAATGAACCATTTTAACAAATGAATTCAATGTAACAAAATAGTAAATAATTTATAAATACTTGTGGTTATTTTTTGAAAAACAAAAAATTAAAATGCTTGAAAAAGTGCTTGGATTTTTTTTTTCAAACAAAAAGATGTATATGCACATGTAAGGATAAAAATATATGCTTTTGTGAAGTGTATTTATAAATAACTGCATTAATAATGTTTTTGTACATAGACACTGACACAGCGAAGAAAGAAGAGGGGGGAAAGGATTAAAACTCTTCCCGTGTAAATTAAAACTGTATAAACTAAATGTAAAAACTTCTGTGGTATGATCAACAATCGATTTGTAAAAATAAACAACCAAAGTAAAAACGTTTTTTTTTATGTACTAAATTGTTTAATGTATCAATTGTCTCAAGGCTCCATAAAAAGGGCACTAACTAGACTTAAACTGGTATTTATGTCTATTAATATTTTCTGGGATCGAAATTTGGACAATAATCTAGAATATTACTTTTCTTAAAAGTAAATGAACCCAATTGCGTCCATCGGCCTAACCGATTGGAGTTTTCTTCGAACCTTGGATTTCCTTGCATAAATATGGGTTAGGTTCCCTTAGAAAGACCCCCACGGAGGGCACTCCCCCCTTTTAGGGCCCATATTCCTCGTGTTGGTAATTGGCCATAATAAACACAACCAACCAACCTTAAAAGTAAATGAAGAAAAATATATCATTTATATTACAAAATATAATTCAAAATAGCGCAATAGGATATAGGTTCCTTTTTAATTTCTTTATAATTTTCATAAATCTCAATATTTCAAATAATACATTTAATTTAAAATTGTCTTCCATTTTCTTTTTTGTTGCCATAGCTTAAATAAGATAAATAAAAATAAAAATGTTTTGATAAAGTATATTAAATTGGAATCTTTAATGCATGCTTTTATATGCAAAAGCGATGGGATATTCAATAGAGAATATATATTTTTTTCTTTTGTAAACATATGCAAAAATATTATAGTCATATTTTTTCACATACATTGAAATATATGTATATGTAGATAATGCAAATAAATGCCGAATAAATAATTTAAATAAGATTAAATAATAGATTAAATTTAATGTACACAGAAAGCTTCTCAACATGATTGTGCTATTAGCGGCATAATTTTCGCCTATTTTTCTTAATAATTGTATATTTAAATATATGTAAAAATTTATTTTTTGTGAACATTTTCATAAAATTAAAACAGTAGAATTTTAATCTTAGAACATAAAAAAGAAAAACAAATGTATTCAATGAATTTAATTAATTTACTTTAAATTTATGAATGTAAATCTATATTTTCCTTTAAACATAGTGTCAATTTCACTGGCCTATATTTTTCAATCAATTCCAATTAACTTTGAAAGACTAAACAAGTAAAGTATTTCTACATGGAATCCTTTCTTAGCAAGATTTTATTTTTTCAGCCAAAAATAAATTTCATTGTCAAAACGTTTAAAATAATAAAGTATTACTCAAATTATTTTCATGTGAAAATTGGCAAACAAAACAAAAGGAAACAAATCAGTAAATGAGGAAACAGTACAAAAAAATTAAACATTTTTTAATTATTAAAAAGAGCTAAAGCACCTACAAAATTTGTGTAACACATAGAGAGAAGCCAGAAAAACAGATAACTATTTTCCAAAAATAGCCACATGGCATTCAGAAAATAAAAAAAATCCTTCTATATATAAAAAAAAGTTTTGATTTGGAAATGGACCAATAAAAAATCTGTGTAGATACTGTGAAATGCATCTGATTGGTCAGAGCTTTATGACGCTATAAGGGGGGTTACCAATGGGGGACCCATCTCTCTGTCGCCAAAAGTGATGACAACTTGGCACTATTTCCAGTATTTCGCCAAAATTAAGGGTATTTTTCCGTTATACGGACAGCATGCCAAAATGTATGCTAATGCGCCAATTATTTCAGCCCTCATCGTGAAAAAGATTTTTCTTGTAAACCATGTGAAACATTGTGATTTGTTATTTATGAAACGTGAATTACGTGAATGTTTATTATTTAACCTTAACCTTGGAAAGCTTTTTAATTTGCTATTATTCAAAATAAAAATGCTTTTTTTTAAATAAAATTATAATTTACTTTTACTGCTGATGCTGAGATGGATTTTACCACTTGTCAATTACCAGATGATGAGAAAGTTGCAATAAAACTGTTTCAGAAATTTGGAATTCTGCATAATAAAAGGTTGTGTTCAAACAACCATGAAATGAAATTATGGATGAGTTCTGGAAATCTGAAATGGAGATGTAGCTTACGATCATGCGAAGAAAGCGTAGGAATACGACAAAAAGGTACAGATGTCAAATGTCATATTTGCCCCATATTGGCACGATTTTTTTCTGATGCCAATGTCATATACACAACGGGTACTTAATTGGCGCCAAAGTGTCATTATTTTGCTTGATGTGGTAACCCGGATTATGTTGTTTATGCTGTTGATGTTTTTGCCAAATTGGCAACCGAAAAAAAATCGCGCCAATATGGGGCGAATATGACATCTGTGCCCGACAAAAAACATGGTTTGAAGGATCGCGGTTGTCTTTTCTTAATGCTTTGAGGTTTATATATTTATGGTGCCAAGAATTGACATCGATTGAGCTTTGTGAGCTGCAACTTGATATGAACCACAACACAACAGTGGATTGGAATAGTTATTTTAGAGAAGTTTGTGCAAATGCTTTATGTTCACAACCAAACAGAAAAATCGGTGGACCTAATAAAATTATAGAAGTAGATGAAAGTCTTTTTACCAGAAGAAAAAACAATGTAGGGCGTGCTCTTCCTCCTCAATGGGTGTTAGATGGTTTATGCCGTGAAACACGGGGATGTTTCCTTACTCCTATTTCCGATCACACAGCTGAAACTTTAATGGCGGCAATAGAAAACAATGTAGCTGATGGAAGTATTATTTATACAGATTACTGGAAAGGATATAAAACAGATGAACTGCGAAGTGCTGGTTATGATCATTTCACAGTAAATCACAAATACAATTTTGTCGACACTAATACTGGATGTCATACTCAAAACGTTGACAGATTATGGGGCATCACAAAATGGCGCAACAAAAGACATCGGGGAACAGTTCGTCATCATTTAGAGTCGTATCTCATAGAGTTTATGTGGCGACGTCTTCATTCAAAAAATGAAATGTTTACTGCAATGCTAAAAGATATGGCACAGATGTCATATTCGCTCCATATTGGCGCGATTTTTTCCTGACGCCAATGTCATATACGCAACGGGTACTTAACTGGTGCCAAAGTGTCGTTATTTTGCTTGATGTGGTAACCCGGATTATGTTGTGGCACAGATGTCATATACGCCCCATATTGGCGCGATTTTTTTCCGATGCCAATTTGGCGAAAATATCAACAGCATAAACAGCAACATCCGGGTTACCATATCAAGCAAAATAACACTTTGGCGCCAGTTAAATACCCGTTGCGTATGACATTGGCGTCAGAAAAAAATTGCGCCAATATGACATCTGTACCTATGTTGTTTATGCTGTTGATGTTTTCGCCAAATTGGCAACCGAAAAAAAATCGCGCCAATATGGGGCGAATGTGACATCTGTGCCAAAGAGATTTGTAATTTTATGGCAGCAGTTTAATATGATTTTTTTATTTTATTACTTTATTGTATAACAGTTATTTGTTCACTTATTTTAATTATATATTTGTGATTTAATAAAATAGTTCGTAAAATTCTGTAGTTTTCAATTGTTATATTTTTAAAATGCTTACTTTACTATCGACAATGTTTTTCTTTTCTTTTTCAAATGTTTTAATTCACCTGATTTTCATTTTGCACCAACTATTGTGCTTGGCGACAATGCTGTCCGTATAACGGAAAAATACCAAAAAGCACAGCCTACTATGATATATACGGCCCACGCATTTCGCCGAAAAAGTGAAGTCGGATTTCAGCTTCAAACCCTGAACCAAAACATCACAACATGCTCTTTTTTGTTTACATTTATACCCTACCCAGGTAGCGGCTTGTTTCTCATCGTCGAAGTTTCAGAATCATTGATCGTATTTTCAGAATAATAAATTAAATACTTATATTCTTCAATTTCCTTCGATTTAAAAGGATATTTTACACAGCTTGTAGTATTTTAGTGTTCACACACTTTTAAGATTAGCTAAATTACTTATTGTTTACTTGATTGTTTGGTTCATTCTATTATCCTTTTTCGTACTTGTTAGTTATCCCGTCGACCAATTTCGCCAAATTATATAAATCGCCAAACCACCCGCCAAATTATACAAATTGACATCATTTTTATTTTAAATGACAAAAGAACAAATAAATTAGTATAATATTAATAAAAATACAAATAAAACGTCGAAATAAAAATCACTTGACACGTGTTGTCAAGTGAATGCGACATTTACGATCAACCATTATTGCCATTTAATCTTACAATTTGGCGATAGTAATTTGGTCGACAGGATAACTAACAAGTACCTTCTTTTTTGAATCTCCCGTATTTACATAAAAATAGCTTGTCTTTCATATACACGTTTTAAAATTAAAATTTGGTTTTTATCAAACTACAGTTCTCATAACTGGCTTGAAGCAGTTATTTTTGACAAATTTATTGCTACCCGTAAAATGTTTGTTTGATATCGTCCAAACTAAATAATAATAGTAATAAAAAAAAAAAAAAAAAAAAAAAAAACGACGATCTTCCTTAAACATTAAATATTCTTATTTTTAATCATAGAAAGAAATGGTGATCGCAGATTTAAATATCGTTGCAATACTTTATGTTACCCAAGATATTTTTATTAAATCATGTAAGTGTATTTGTTACTTAATAAATTATATTTATTAATTATTACAAGGAATTTTATGAGCACTTTAATATATTTAAAAGAAATTCCATTAGTTTTATTGTTTCAGCAGTGAAGATAGCAAATAAATTTGTGACATTGATGTTTTTAGACTATGCATGTTTTTATTTATTGGGGTGAATCGTAGAATACTCTACTTCTCCCCAAACTGGCGATAAATGCGCTAAAGTGGCAAACTTGGTATTTAGCATTAACTTGGTATTAAGTAGCAACCTTGGAAGTATTCTCCGATTGCACCATTTATTATTCCGATAATTGTTAAAATGATAATGTTTTTTTTTATTTGATGATTAGAGTTAATATTTTTATTAAACTCTTTTGAATCATATCTATACGGGAAAAGAAAATGTAAACACATTGGAATTCTCTGAACCCTGCCCAGAGCGGTTTCATTGGTTCTCGTCGTTGAAGTTACGGTCAGAGTCAAATTTCTGTTTTGGGCAGCGTATCAGAGTCCTCTGGCGAGCAACTTCATACATTAAACGCAAATCGGTCTGCCGGTAGTAGTACCTAATGGTGTTATTACACGAGGGGTCAAAGACGCTTCAGATTCCAGGCGTCTCCATGTTATTCCTATGGCTCCAGGGCAGTCGCTTGGAGAGCAAGCGTCTTTTTTCTGTTGGGCGTCTTTGACGCCTGAGAGCAAAGCGAGTCGCCAGTAACAGCCAATCAAATGCTTGGAAATCTGATAATAGAAAAGCCTTTTCCGGAACAGCCAATGAAATGCTTGGAAAAGACGGACTGTGAGGCGGCTGTTGTCGCTAGACGCCTGGGATTCCAAGCGTCTTTGAGTCCTCATGTAATAACACCATTAGTATGCCTTGCAAAAAGTAATGCTTTTGAAATGGAACAATAAAAATCTGCATAGATACCGTAAAATGCAACTGATTGGTCAGAGCTTTATGACGCTATAAGGGAGTTTACCAAGGGGAGACCCGTCTCTCTGTCACCAAAAGTGACGCCAACTTAGCGCTATTTTCAGTATTTCGCCAAATTTCCATAGACTCCCATTGAAATACATTAGGGTTTACTTGCATGCAGGAAATTAACAAATTGAGATATTTCAGTGCAACAAAAACTAATATTAGCTTATGAATAGAGCTTAATTGAACTATTTACATTATTTTTAAGCACAAACAATAATCTGGGGTTGGCTAGGGCTAGAAAATAGGAATTGCTTCGCTATACCGAATGGAATAGCTAAGCGATTACGCGGGGGGTTAGTGAGCATAGCGAACAGGGGGGCGGAGCCCTCCTAGTTTTAATAAAAAAAAACTTCATGAAAATAATTTAAAACAATAAAAGAAATAGCAGTATTAGCACAGCACACGTACTTTGTTACTGTTGCTTATAATTCTCTCTTTATCGTCGACACTAATTATGAATTTGTAAATTAGTTATGCCTAAAAATTAAGAATTCAAAAAATAATTCGTACAAATTAGTAATACGACATAGATTTCATTCAGTAGAAATTTTTTATAGTTTCACGAATCATTGATTATAAAGTTAAATTATATTTTCTTAATTTTTTGTGAAAAGACAACTCTGACAGAATTTTCTAGATCTTTTTGTCTGGTTACCCTTTTATTGGTTAGATGATACAATGCATAGCAAAACACTACAGAGCTAAGTTGAAAAAAAAAAAACCAATAAAATGATAAATTCTGCCGGAACATGACCCGCAACAGCAAACCCCCACAGGGTTCTTTTCTAGAATGGAGTAACTCTTCCTGATTTTGTTCGGATTCAGAACTAAACGTTGGCACTATGCGACTCCTGCATGATCCATTACATTTCCCCCTCTTAATGATTTTCAGCCCTAAAGGAACAAACCGCCAAGTGTGTGTAAGAGTGTGGGGGAGGGGTTAGATAGAGACACTCTTATTATCTCACTTTGCACAAGAGGGAAACACAAGTTCAGAGGTCAAAAAAGTTCTTTGTGTGACCACGTTAGACACTGCAATTAAACTACTTGGGTGACTGGACACCAGCTTTGCAGTTGGGGAAAATTTTCCTTCTACCGATCAAGTTACAACTACTGACCAAGTATCAATGATTGACCAGCACCGTATTAATGGTTGAGAACTAAAGCACTTTTGTTTTGGGGGAAGAGAGAGTGGGTGAAATGCTACATACTAAAAAGTTTTAAATTTGATTGCATCTTAAAAAAGAAAAAAAAAAAAAACAATTGAAAATCACTGCCATTTATCATTTTTGTAAACGTCTCAATAAATCATAACTCTAAAATATGTGAATATAAATTTCACATTAGTTTATCTGAAATCCCATGTATAATAATAATACACAATCACATATCATTTTAAAACAATCACTAATGAATGTTTTTAATAATTTGCACTATAAGTACAACCTTAATATCAATCGTGTGTTCAGGGCTGAAACTAGCCTTTTTTGCACCAGGGGAAAACATGGATTTTGGCGACCCCCCACCCCCATCTCCTCATGTACAATAAAAGTTATCGACCTCAGGTACCCTATGCAAAATAAATAAATATAAATCATAAAAAATAAAAATCATTTAATCATTAAAATTAGAGCAAGAAATATGTAAACAATGTTCCCATAGGATTAACATTAGCTTGAGCATTAAGAGCCTACACTAGTCACGCAAAGAAACTGGAACGCTAATGCTAAACGTATGGCAGCGATCTTCTTCAATTTTATCGCTTGCATATTAAGTTTTAAATGATTTTTTTTTTCAGCTTAGAAAAGCTGAGGTTAAATTCTAACCGGGTTAGTGTTTACTTTTTCGATTTTGGTTGCAGATTATTTTTATAAAGTTACTTTCAATTTCAGTACCAGTTTCGAAACCTAAAAGTATAGCAACGCTAAAGTGTACTTTGTGTACTCTTTCCAGGGCCGAAACTAGCTATATTTTCACCTGGGGAAAACATGGATTTTGGTGACCCCCCCCCCCCCCTCCTCTGGAAAGTAAATTTACAAAGCGAAATTTATCAAAGTTTCTATTAGCAGACTTATTTTAAAATTTAAAATGTGTAACAGTAAAATACGTAATATTGAAATATATAATCAACTTTCTCAAATATATATTCATTAAAACCTGGGGAAAAAATCGAAAGGAAGCGGAACTAATTCTGCCTTATACAGGTTTCCGTCTTAGCAGGTATAACTGCTGGTATTCTTTCTTTTGGAACCATGTAGTTTTTCATTTAAGACACGATTCTATTATAGACGGATTTCATTTTTCCAGATTTTACTCTTTAGCCCAGTGGTAGGGGAGGGAAAAAAGGCCGAATTTGGAATTAATTAGGGGAAAGCTGGAAATTGTTTTAATCCATTTAGTTTAGGTCTAGAATGAATATGCTAAGTTTTCCCCCTTGTAGTAGGTGAGCATTAGAAAACGTATACAGATTTATAGTCAAAAAACACGTTTTTTAAAATACCATAACAATATCTCAAAACAGCTAACTCTGTCAAAAACATTGTCAATACAAATGTTGTAGAGCTTAAAATTCTGAGTAAAATGAATATTTACACTTAATATTTTTGTTGAACATTAAGGTCACAATTCTGCTTTAAAGTTTTAGATCAGTGCTCAAGGGGTTGAACTCCGAATTAATTAGGAGAAAACTGGAAATTGTTTTAATCCCTTCAGTTTAGGTCTAAAATGAACGTATTATGTTTTCTTCCTCATACTTGGGTGAATGTTAGAAAATATGTACATATTTTCGAAAAACACTTTTTTTTAATTACCTTAACAATATCTCAAATCAACTAACTCTATAAAAAACATTGTCAATACAAATGTTGTAGAGCTTAAAATTCTGAATAAAATAAGTACCATCATTAATATTTTTGTTCAACATTAAAGTCGCAATTCTATTTCAAAAATTTTCAAATCAAGAGCTTGAAGTCAGGAGAGACCAAGTTAACAATATCTCAAAATTGCAGTCTTAATATTGAACAAAAATAATAAGTGTAGGTACTCATTTTATTCAGAATTCTAGGCTCTAAAACTTTTGTATTGACAATGTTTTTGATAGAGTTAGCTGTTTTGAGATATTGTTAAGTTAATTTCGTCTCTCATGGCTTCAAGCTCTTGATTAACGATTAAAGCAAGGGAACTAAAAAACCAGGATTTACTGTAGGTATAAAAACGATATCCAGTATTGTAAAATATCTTCCTGTACTATCTACACCAGTTTTGTGGAATTATTACCTATACCACTCTTTTTATTTACAGATTGATATGTCTATATACTTTCCTGAACTCAATGCTAATTTTCAAATTTATGTGTGACTCAAAACAACAACAACAAAATTATTAAGTTTTTAATTTTTATTTTGGGAATTTTTGACCGCTTGGCTTTTATTGTCCCAATCGGCTACCTGACCTCGCTTCTTCTAAGGCCAGATATGGTAATATACATGTAAAAAAGTAATTCTAAGAAAAGAATGGGGTTATTTATTTGCTGTCTTGTATATTGTAGGTGAATCTTTTTATCTATTTGACATTTTTAATACACTGTACTAAGCTTTTCTTTTTGACTTTTCGGCTAGAAAATATTTTTTACCCAAATTTCACACATATATATATATATCGTATAAAACGGCAAACCAAATTTTCATCTGGCACCCCCTGCGTGTGGCGCCCAAGACACATGCCAACCCCCCTTCAGTTTCGGCCCTGACTCCTTCTCTCGTTTGTTTTTATTGTCCTGGGCAGTCATCTGACGTCGCCCATAGCAAGACTGGGAAAAGGAAAACTCAACGCTGCTTAGGGAGAGAGATTAAAAAAAATAGAAAAGCCTTCATGGAACCTTTTCAACAGAAAAGTCAGAGACAAATAAAATCTTCATTTGGCACCCCCTTTGCCTTTCGTTCTGGTGTCCGGGGCACATTACCCCTCCTCCTCCCCAGGAAATCTGTTGCCGTTTCGCAATTATCGGTGAGGGACAGTTTTACAAACATGAGAAAGTAGAGACTGACCTACTGACCTTGGAAAATGTTAGCGATTCTCCTATTTGCAGTTTTCTATTATAGGTGAATCTTTTTTTTATATATTTGTAAATTTTAATGCATTTGGTTCAGTTTTCCTTTTGGATTTTCCGGCTGCGAGACATTTTTATGCAAATTCAATATATATGAATATAAATATTTGTATATAAAGAAAAAAAAATTCTTCATTTCACACCTCCTACGCTTTCTGCTCTGGCACCCGGGACACAGAAGGTTGGGGAGGCATGTGCCCCCCCCCATTCATCTGGTCATTGCTTTGTTTGTATTTTTTAAAACAGTAATTTGAATAGAATTATGCAATCAAAATTATAATGAATGCTTGCAATTTAGTTAAATATAATAATTAAGTAAAGCAATAAACTAAAATAATAAAAAGTAAGATAATTTTAAATGTGATTAAATTATTAAAATAGGACATGTAAATAATTAATAATGTATAATTAAATATGCTGAATAAATATAGGATACATTTTTCTTGAATTATTCAATGAAACTTTCCTCTTAAATGGAAAGGGTAAGGATTAAGGAAGCTTTACTTCAGGTTTAGCCAGTCTTAATAACCAAAAAAGCTTGATTAATACATAAATATATTTGGTGAAAAGATTGTGATTACCAGTGATATCAGCAATATCTCGATTTCTTCAGAAATAAATTTATACTTCCTTCATGGAAAAACACGAGTTCAGTCATATTATCAAGAATTACAGATTAAAATACATACAGAATTATACAAAACTAAAAAATTTTGTAATTTTGTCCTTACATCTGATTTGAAAGTTGTTTACATCTGTGATGATGTGTGGATTTTAGGCATTTGCGGATTTTAGGGTGGCAGATTTGAAGGAGTCTACTGTATTATTTTTTTTAATTGTTGGATTTTTATCAGTTGAAACTTTTTTTCCCCAGCCAGCTGCCAATGACCGAGATTGTATCAGTTTCACGTTGTTGAATTAGCAGGGAAAATTTTTTCAACAACCTAAATGGAAAACAGAAGTAATAATAACATTAAATAAAAAAGAATGATACAATACTGTTTTCTTTTTCTTAGTTAATATTAAAAAGAAATAATTGCAATCTCTGTTTCTAATTATCCAATTAAATTAAAATTTTCAGCAAATTTGAATAATAAATTTGGACGCTTAACAAATTTCTATGAAAATACAATTAGTTATTCAGAAAATTAGAGCCACCCCCCACCCTCCCCCCCAAAAAAAGGCTGACTATCTGAGCCACTCCAAAAAAAAAAAAAGTTCATGACTGTGCAGTTTCTTTTTATTGTGATTGGAGAAGTTGGACGTCATAAGCTTGCATCTGATACTGTTCTGAACTATGCAGAAAGGTTGGTTGTATTTATGACGGCCAATTATCTGCACGAGGGATATAGGCCCAGGGGGAGTGCCCTTCGTGGGGGTCTTTCTAAGGGAACCTAACCCGTATTAACGCTTGGAAATCCAAGGTTCGAAGAAAACCACGAAAACTCCGAACGATTAGGCCGACGGGCGCGATTGGGATCGAACCCAGCACCTCCCGTATACCAGATTCGAGAGCAGAACCTCTCAGCCACTGGTGCTCCTATGCAGAAAGGAATCATTATTATGGTGGGATTGTTGCACCTATTCTTGACCTGTATGGAGCGGGTATAATTGAGGCAACACAAGTGAATCATACAGAACTTAATTTTGGAATCATCCACATGCTTCTTCCAGAAAAGAGGAAAAGAAAGGCAACATTTAAAAAAAAAATTACGGTGTGGAAAGTTGATGTTTCAAGAAAACGACAGGGCACATGAGCCTTTGAAAAAATCTAACATGAATATCATTTGGTTAGTTGACTTCATTTCATTAATTTTGTTATTTCCCATGTTGAAGTTTCCTGAGGAGAATGTGCTATTTATCTTTGTCTTAAACTAAAATCTTTATGAGATGTCTAATTACATAAAATGTAATGTCATTAAAGATTAATAAATAAATTTAGAAATTACATCCTAACATCAAATATTCTGTACTTATATTTTTAATTTGATAAAATTAACTTTATCAAATGCAAATTTAATAATAAAAGAATTATTTGATAGACTTCCCGAATAGTAAAAAAAGTAAAAACGTCATTTTCCTGTTTCACGGTTACATCAATGCACACCCTCCCCCTTTCATCTGTCTTTCATGACAGATGATGACAGACATGCCTTTCATCTGTCTTTCATGACAGATTTTGTAGCACTCAACTATTTGGATTTTTCAAGTATTCGGGAATCGATGCTTCCCGGCCATGCCGGTTAGTTGAGCTTTTACTGTATGTAGTACCAGAACACAGCTTAGAAAAAAAAGCCCATTAAATCTGATGGCTTATTATGGATTTAAATCATTTAGTGCTTATCAACTTTTTGTAAAGCTACTGTGTATTTTAAGATTAATATTTTCAGTAGTCTAAAAAGCTGGAAAATAGGTTTTTTCTGTTTATTTTACCTTTTTTAATCAAATCATTCCAGAAATTCTTTTATGAAAATGAAAAGCTTTCTTTTGAAGAAAATATATAATTTAAGTTATTTTCAAATGAAGTACTATTATTTATATAGTATCCAACAATGTTTATTTTTACATACAAATATGCATATATATGTAGAAATGATATTAAAAAAAAAGAAAAAAAGAACATGTGTGAAAGCAAATGGGAATAAAAAATATTTTAGCAATCAAATATCTTTTTTTAAAGAAAGATGAAATTGAGAATCGAAACTCAGACTTTAAAGTTTAACACAATAAAATATATGTATGCACAAAATTAAAAAAATACATAAATTTATTAACAGTACAGGTCTACAGTTAACAAAGTCTTTACGACCATGTCCTAGAAACATAAACAATCTAATTTGTGATGGTCGGTAGAGACAATAAAAATTTCTTGGATAGTTATAATAACAGGAATTAACTTTTACAATTTCTAATTTACATTTATTAACAAAAATGTAACTTCTACAATCTTCTATTACTCATGTATAAAAATTTCTTGGATAGTGATAATAACAGGAATCAACTTTCACAATTTCTAATTTGCATCTATTGGCAAGAATGTAACTTCTACAAACTTCTATTACTCATGTATAAAAATTTCTTGGATAGTGATAATAACAGGAATAAACTTTCACAATTTCTAATTTGCACCTATTGAGAAGAATGTAAGGATGACCTGCATAAGATTCGGCTAGTTTTTTCTCAACATAAACATTCTCCAAAGCCTGGCATGATTGGACGAGGGAAACAATACCCTCAGAAGTCAAAGTATAATAACAATATGTGAGGCATATTGTCTTCAGGTGAGGAAGCACCGGATTGTTAAAAATTAAATCCTTGTCCTCCAGCCTTGTACCACACAAGTACAACTCTTTTAGATAAAGTCCATTGTTCTGTATTATTTGAAATGCCCTAGAACCAATGTTTATAAAACCCAGATGTAACACTTCTAGCTCCTTAAAAAAAATAGGGTCAACATCAAACCAGGTATCGTCTATATTCGTATTAGTTAAATTTAACTCTTTCAAGATGGGCATTTGTGAATGTTTGAGCTCATTGGTTTTTTTAAGGTTGCAAGCATACAAATTTAAAACGTTAATTTGAATTTTAGGCATATCATCACATTTTCTCATTTTACTACGGTCACAAAATTTAACACTTCGCAGTGTCAAACTCTTTACACTCTGTAGAAATTTACTGCAGATATTAATGACTGCCGGAAGACTGAATGTTAATTCAGCACCTTTCAAAAATAACACTTCAAGTTGAGGACATCTCTCTTGGAGCATGACACAAAGTTCTATAAATCTCAATGGCTCAGTCCAACCTGTACAAAACATGAAATCGAACCGAATGTCAGTGACACAGGATGGTAGAGTCATCACAAAATTTTTTGCTACTTCAGTTTGGGATCCATGATGCCCATAAAATTTGACATTCACTTTTCCCCACAAAATCTGTCTTCTTGTCAATTCACCCCATTTTCTGCATACTCTGTAATAAGAAAAAATAAACTATAAAGATAGAAAAATACATATACACATATATATATACACACACACACATACATATTTAAAAAAAAAAAAAAAAAAAAAAAAAAAAAAAAAAAAAACAGTAGCAATTAGCTAGAAAAAAACCTCAAAGATGGCAGGTTATAACTTCATTTGGTGTCCCTTTTTTAGGGTTTAATCTAGGAAAAAGGGGTTTTTAGCTTTTTGGCTAATTGCAGCCAATAACTTCTAGCCAAATAAAAATAGTTTTAGCCAAGGAAAAAAAAAATTTTCTTTATACAAAATTTCTATATATATGAGTATTATTTTTAGTTATGCAATATACAAACAAATACATCACTCTGTAAGATTGATCCTTCGAGATTTGGCTGTATACCACACAGCAAATGCTTTTTTTTAAATGGAAATTCTTTACAAAATTCCCCTTCTAAATTAATCATCAAGTTACTTAAATTCTTGATTGTCAGTTTGTTTCTCAAGTCAGTTTTTGTTATATTCATGAGACTGAATCCCCCTTCACAGTCTGCTGTAGACAACAAAAGTGATGCTACAAATTCACACAAAGAAGTCACATTGGGAAACACGCCAGTAATGCCATTTTTATGAAAAAAAAAAAAAAAAAAGTAATAAGCTAGTCTCATTTCTTTACATGTAGTAGCCAGAACACGCATAAATTCAAGTCTGAAAAGTTTATACGACATGCATCTGGCACATTGATGATTCAAAGCTAGTGCACATCACATCCCATGCTTATACAATCTGCGATTTATTTTCGCCATATGCTGGAGTCTCGTCTGATGCAAATGACATCACTGTTTAAAGACGCTTGCATAGAGAGCACGAGACAAATTTTGAAGCATTGCCGCAGCGCGGATGCAATATGAGATTTTTTGTTTTTGTGCAATGTCAGCAGGTTTACGAAATGCGAAACAACAAAATGAGAATGATATAGCATATTTCTTTGGCTGCCACTATTTGGCTAATTCACTAAATGCTTTGGGAGTAAAAAAAACTTCCAGTTAACTTTTTGTCTAGCTCTAGATTAAACCCTATTTTTTGCTTAAGGTTGTTCTCAAATCTAAATGGGCAACTTTATGACACAAGTTTTAATTCATTTTTGTTCATAAACGTATGAAATCGGTAGGTCTTGTTATTCAGAAACTATGCAATTGAAAAACATTTTCCATTTTTTGGTAGATGCAAAAGATCTTTCAGAAAATACTGTCGAATTTGACGTTTTGAACTGAATTTCCGGGCAAAAGGAGAAGTACCAGTCAGCGAAGGGTGCAAAAATTGGTTGTCACGTGACCCAAAATCGCTTATAACTCGATAAATAATTTATTTATATATATAAAAAAAAAAAATGGAAAATGTCTTTCAATTCCAAATTGCTTCCATAGACACACCTCTGCCAATTTTGTGCCTTACTTTAAAAAATGAGTCAGTAAATGTGTCAAAATTTCAGGCTTGTTGAGCAGTGGACTTGAGAACCGCCTTAATCTTTTAAACCCAAAATAATAACTAT
Organism: Maratus speciosus; assembly: GCA_963932465.1. Lineage (NCBI taxonomy): Eukaryota > Metazoa > Arthropoda > Arachnida > Araneae > Salticidae > Maratus > Maratus speciosus. Next base: position 107,783,602 of record OZ010797.1, read on the forward strand.
TATTATTATTTTAGTGTTAACAGAGCAGTGTTTTGGAGATTATGGATAAAATATTTATACTGATTTGTAACATTCAAGCTTGTTTATTTTACTAAATTTGAAATGAGTTTATTTCATAATAATCAGCCTGTTTTATAAAGCTTTTCTTTCGATTGTATTAAAGTTTAATCTCTTGGAATCAAAGGATACAATATCTGTACTATCACCAAACAGCAGCCACTGTACTTAGTGTTACCATTTGATGTTTTTCAAAGGGCGTTGTGTCCTGCCACATTTCTCAGTATCTTCTTTGTGTCCTCTATTTTCTTTTCTTCTTTTCAAAATATTTGGCTTTCGCCTCTCCCCTCCCTGACTTTTGAAAACAGAAGTTCTGCTGCTCTGATTGACTCACGTGTTGTAATTTCTAAATCAATGTAAAACAACATGAAGCAGCTGCATATTGTATTGTGTTTTCAAATCATAATGCATTTTCCATTTCAAAATCGTCCCACAATGCCACGTTTCCATAAGTGGAATATTCGAAAAATGGAGTTATTTTAATCAGATTATTTTGTGATATTCTTAAAAATACAGCACGATTTCAGTTTACCTTGATAATACATGCCAGTGAATCTAGAGTGTGCCCCCCCCCCCCCTTCTTCGAAATGCCCTCAGGAAATTTAGGACTTAATACTTAGGTTTAGAGTTGAAATTCCCACTCCTCAGATCTGACAAATGATAATCCAATGAGATTGTCCTTTCACTCAACAAAATGTGTCCCTTTACTCGAGAGAAGTGCCCTTTTACCAGACAGTGGCGAAGCCTCTGGTCATTGATAGATTTGGCGATGACTAGAGAAAAATTAAGACAGCATAAAACGTTTTAATTTTATGCAAGCACATTTTTAAATGCTTTCTGCATTTCCTTTTACCCCTCAATTTTTGGCTTAAAGACGATGTGATAGATAATAGTGGCATTCAATATTAAGTGCCACCATCTGTCGCTTTTCAAATGAGGCAGCAAAACTGGATTAGATCGTAACTTGCTACAAGGATTCGCCCAGATTTCCGAATTTGGTCTTGCTTGCTTACGCATATTCTCAGTCTCTCACGACCAGTCAGGCTACGAAAGTATTTCCCATTGTCCGAGAAATAGCGCTGCTTGTCATCGTTAATTTTACCGAATCCGTTCTTGAGACTTTCAGAGGAAAATAAGTGCATTCATTTCGTTTTTTCATTTATTCCCTTTTTGAATTATTCTAGAGAAAATCTATTTTGTTAAGTACTATAAAGTGCGATATTTTATTCTTTAATAATGCTATTTAATTAAAACGGGTGAATAATTTCAGGATTTTTGCTCTTGCATAGGTTAAATAGTATAAATAGATTGATTGAACAATTTAGTAATTTTTGTTTCATAATTAAATTGTGTTCACAAAATTATCACATTTAATATACTGTGGGTACATTAATGCGATACTTTTACGAATTAATAATTTTTTAGTCCTGTTTTTTACTCCTTTCAAGTTCCAATTATTTTTCAACTTTTGGAAAAATTGCTTTTATGTTAATAATACTAAAAATAGCTATCACAAGCGATAAGGGTTTACTGAAATTTAATGACTAGCTATTTTGCGTACTATTCATATGACGATAGAAAAAGGTAGAATTAAGAAAATTTTTTGGAAAATGTCGGTTTTGAAAAGAATTCATACTTAAAAAAGATCCACCAAACTGAAGATCATATGAATAATCTTTTTTTTTTGTTATTAATTGAAAAAAAAAAAATGTTGGAACTACTGAAAAAGAAGGAAACTTTTTCTTGTTATTGAGAAATTTGCCACAAATACATGGAGTTTGTATTACACTTACAAATGAAGTGTCAGTATATATACACATATAAAACCAGATTGTAATATTTATGTTCATTTAAAGGAAATAAAATAATTGTCAAGCTTATGTGTTTTTAATTGATTACAAAAAACACTTTTCAATAAACAGAAAATGTGAATGACTTCGTTGGTAATGGGCATATCGCTGGAAGGTTGTGAACTAGCGATGACCTTGCCTTGCCACTGTTACCGGACAAAAATGCCTTTTTCAGCAAATCCACCCTGCCTTTTTTAAAAGAAACATGAACACTAAGTGTACTACATCTGTACTCTAACATTAGCTTCCCCTTTTTTGAAGCAAATCTAATCAATTATATATGTCGTCTCAGTTTTATGGGAGGGTAGTCTTTCTTACCATCGTTAGAGGAGAAATTTCTTTGGCTTGAGGACTCTAATGAAATAAAAAGTCTTTGTATCAGTGATTTCTTTTGAAGAACATCTATTTAAAATAATCTTTTCTGTAATTGTATGATCAGATATATTTCGTAAGTCATACTATTTTCTTGCTCTATTTGATTACTCTAGAAATAATTAAACATTTTTCAAATAATCAACAGAAATCAGGGATCAATAAAACTACTTTTTTATTGCAGCCAACTGCAACTTTAATCAAAAATGTACTTCACTACAACTATTTGTTTTAAAAAGTACCAACTACAAACTACTTTTCAAAAGTAGTTACTACTTTGATACTTTCAGATTTTGTAAAAGGATTCAATTTACACACGAAGCTGAAGATATCGGTTAAATAATTTGGTGATTTCTCATTATATCGTGTCTGCATGGTACAATTAAATAAGTGCAATATAGTAAGTAGGCTCCCTCATATCTGCACATCATCGCAGATGTAAACAATGAAACTGTCAGTTCAGATATAGGGACAAAATTACAGAATTTTTTAGTTTTATACCATTCTGTATGTATTTTAATATGTAATTTTTGATAATATGACAGAACTTGTGGTTTTTTATGAAAGAAGTATAAATTTATTTCTGGGAAAAAGAAAAAAAAAATCAAAATACTGCTGATATTGCTGTTAATTACAATCTTCTTACCAAATATATCTATGTATTAATCGAGCTTTTTAGTTATAAAGTCTGACTAAACCTGAAATAAAACTTCCTTTCTTTATGATTTTGATGTGCAATAATAGAGTACTTTTAAGAGAAAAGCTTCACTAAATAATTAAAAAAAAAGTATCTTATCTTTATTATGCATATTTAATTATACACTATTATTTACTTGACCTTTACTTTTAATAATTTAATGATTTTTAAAATTATCTTACTTTTTATCATTTTAGTTTATTAGTTTACTTATTTAAATTTTTACTATATTGCAAACATTTATTATAATTACGATTGCATTATTACATTCAAATTACTGTTTAAAAAATGTAAACAAAGCAATGACCAGAAATCTGCAAAATTCTAAAATCCACACAACCTCAGGTCTGAAGCTGTATGGATTTGAGAGAGAGTACTGTATCATGGAAGACGGTAGTATTCCGAGTGACGCAGCCTTAAGCCTAAAATCGTATCGTATCGTATCGTATCATAGAATTCGTAGATGGCGGAACTCATATATACAGCTAACTCGACATCAAAGAAAACGCGAAAAGCCGCCTTTTAATAACTCAGCAGATATATGTCTTATTGTTCTGAATTTTCTAGAACAGTCTTATATCTGCAGTCTAATCGTATACTGAAATTTTTACATTTCTACGTGCAGTATATTTTGAGATCTAAATAGCCATTTTTAAAGTGAAAACGTTGGTATCATATCGAGGAAGTTCCTAATTTGAAAATCTCGAAAACGGTTCTAATGATTATTTTTAAATTGATACATAATATAAATGTGATTAAGGCGAGGTGAATAACACTTTTCTTTTTTCTGGGAAAACTCTCGTTCGTTAAATAATTAGATTTTTTTTTCTCTCGAAAATGACACGGGCGATTTTTTAAAAATCAAATAAATATGTTTCAGATGAACCAAATAACAATTTACTTGTTTCCATCAAGACTCTTGTTCGTTTTATAATGCGCATGAAAAATCGGACTATATTTCTTCGCCATTCTATGGAAATTTCACCAAAAATGGATGACACTGTATTCATACACATGCTTTCTTTTTAACCACTTTTGGGGAGAAAAATTTTGTCTTCTCACTGGCTGAGTGGCTAAGGGCCATCGTTTACTGACCATAAGATAGGCAGTTCGATACTCTCTGATACGTGTTTTCACTTAAGTCTGCTAGTTGACCATTATTCTCAGTTCCTTTGTAATTTTTTTAATTGCTATTAAGTTAAATAAAATTACAATTATAATGACGCCAATTTGATGATGATTATTTCTTGGCAATTTTTCAACAATAAAATTATTACCATAAATTTTATAAATATATTTAATTTCAATCACTTTACAAAAAATATACATTAATAATTATTATTTGAATATAAATCACACGATCAGAAACGTAAAAAAACAATTCATTTCAGCTCTTCTTTTTATAATATCATTTTTTATTATTATGACGGTCAATCAATATATAATCACTGACATCCATAATAATATTATTATTATAATTATTATTTTCCTTGCATAAAAGCTATTGTGATGTAATAATTCTTTTATAATAAATAATTTAGTTGAAATGTTTTATTTATAAATATCAATGAAGTTTGATTACAGTTTACATAATAAGCATATCAGACTTCTGGTGTCGCCATCTTTTGACGCAATTGCGTAGTATTATAGAGAAATGTTTGATAAAAACGTCTATCCATCTATGTAACTATCCATCTATGAAACACCATCTATGTAAGGATTTAATAATTATAAATTAACATTTTGGATTTATTAATTTAAGGATAAAGTGTTTTTAAAGGAATATCAAATGAAACCCTCTGTGCGATCTGCGATTATACTTACCCAGTTGTTTTTATATACAAACTGCTATAAGGAAAATTGTAATAAAATAGTAAAAATTAAATCTGCATTAAATTCCATAAGTATCTTTTTTTTTTAATCATTTTATCACTAACCTCAAAAAAGTAATGATATCAATGCAAAAACCCTTGACGGGTTAAAAGTTTCTGACGCAGCACTTTATCTTATGCTCTAAGAATTTTAAATATGGAACTTAAAAATACTGATATCAAATTTTGAGTGACGTTATGCTATTTCTTAAAAAATATATTTGTATTTATTTCATCATTTTATTTTTGTTTTATTTATAATCGCATGTGCAAAAGTTATGTTCAACATGAAAAGCTGCATAAAATTTTATTCGCTGTTGCTTTATCATTTACATCTCTCATAAATTCAAAATATGAGTTTTAAAAGATATGATATAAAATTTAAGTGACGCCTTGATGTGACTTTAAAAGGTTTGTTTTAAAATTCAATTTAAATTATTTTTGACTTGGTTAAAATAATTTTTTACATCTACACAATACTTTTAATTTTCCAATTCACTGTTAAATACATCACTTTCATTGAATCTATACTATGCATTGAAATGTATTTATTTCAATAAATTGATTTATCTTTTGTGTCACGCTATTCAAAATTGTGAGTAAGATTTATGTAAATGGTTTATTTGCGTCATTGTGTCCAAACTACATGAAATGTATGAAAAAGAATAGTTTGACGCAAATAAACCATTTACATAAATCTTACTCACAATTTTGAATAGCGTGACACAAAAGATAAATCAATTTATTGAAATAAATACATTTCAATGCATAGTATAGATTCAATGAAAGTGATATATTTAACAGTGAATTGGAAAATTAAAAGTATTGTGTAGATGTAAAAAATTATTTTAACCAAGTCAAAAATAATTTAAATTGAATTTTAAAACAAACCTTTTCAAGTCACATCAAGGCGTCACTTAAATTTTATATCATATCTTTTAAAACTCATATTTTGAATTTATGAGAGATGTAAATGATAAAGCAACAGCGAATAAAATTTTATGCAGCTTTTCATGTTGAACATAACTTTTGCACATGCGATTATAAATAAAACAAAAATAAAATGATGAAATAAATACAAATATATTTTTTAAGAAATAGCATAACGTCACTCAAAATTTGATATCAGTATTTTTAAGTTCCATATTTAAAATTCTTAGAGCATAAGATAAAGTGCTGCATCAGAAACTTTTAACCCGTCAAGGGTTTTTGCATTGATTTACATATACAGCTAGAACTGAACTTCACATACCGTGCAATTCGACCCAGTTCATTCTGTGTTAGGAAGCCAAAGATTATCATTAAAAGTTCTTCTGGGAGTGAGTTAATATTGAAAGCTCTATCATTCGATTCCTCAATCTGGAAATAAAAGTATAAGATAATAAAATAAAGATTCTGTAATGTTAATTGTTACAGTATTTCATTGTACAGTATGGAATCATTTATCCGGAAACAAGTTAATCGGATAACCAGTTATCCTGAATGATATTTCCAATTGACTTATTTCAGAAAAATGAGCCATACTGTCCCAATTTGATATGTATATTCCTTTAAACATTACAACATGCATGATATAACTTGATTACAACTAAGATTTGAAATGGAAGCATATTTAGTTATATATTGGACAGTTTGATTGTTATGCATAGGAAAAAGAGCAGTTTTTGTTTTCAAGCAGGGTTCATACAGAGTTGGGAAGAAAAAATCCAAGGACTCCAAAAAATTTTAAGGATTTGCTATTTTTTATTGTTGTTGTTGTTGCTTTCAAGCGCTGCATCGTTATGTGGTATGCACACTCCAATTTTTAATGACCAATTTCGAGACAAAAACAAATTTTATTCTATTAGAATATAATTGTTAGTGCTGAAATTGCACAGTATTCACAATATATTGCTTACTGATTTCGTAAGTTTAAATACAAGATAGACAATCAACTTTTTTATACAGCAATCAATGGTCATATAAATAGAGATTAGTCAAACCCCAAACACTTATTATGTATATCACATACATGATACATCTTAAAGAAAATTTTAAAAGGTAAAAAAAAAAGAATGCTAAACGCAACATACAAGAAAAAATATAACAAGTTTTGAATTTATTCTTTTAGAACAGTGGTAATCGATTTCTTTGAAGGTGAAAGTTTGACGAAATTCGTGTGTTTTTCGCGATCTTCTGGGAGAAATTCACATTTTTTTTTTTTTGTGTGAACTTTTAATGAAATTATTTTGATTGTTTGATGAAACTGACGTTTTTCTCACGACCTTTTGATGGAAACCGAGTGTTTTTCGGGATCCTTTGACGAAATTGGTGTGTTTTTCACAATCCTTAAACGAAATTCACGTTTTTCGCAATCTTTCGAGGAAATTGGAGTGTTTCCAGGGCTCCCAAATGGTCCCCCTTTTCTCCCCAAAGTCCCCTTTTTAATAAAAGGTCCCCTTTAGTTCCCTTTTATGCATTTTGGTCCCCCTAGTCCCCTTTTCGGTGACTGAAAAAATCAACGCAAAATAAAAAAAATTCTAAAAATCGCTAAAAGTTCAAAAATCATAGGGGACAAAATTTGTTACAGTGGGCTAAAGAGTTGTAACTGGAATTCTTCCACGAATGTTAAAAAATCACCATGGAATACAGACAAATTTTAAGAAACTCATTAAGAAATCTCATTAAAATCCTAAAAATTAAACTATCGCAGAACACAAAAGTTACTATGTTAAGCTACTGCTTGACCAGTCTTCAAAGACAGGCCTTTGCGTGCTGCCAAAAAAAATATATAAATAAATAAATAAAATAAAAAATAGAATGTGTCAAATGGAGAGAAGCATTGAATTAGGAGGAGACGAAAGATTCAAATTTAAAAAAATGAATTTAAAGCTCACAACTCTGAATCATTTAAAAGGAAATGGATAGAGTAAAATGCCTTTTTGCATATTTTTAATTATTTGAATGCAATTTCTTTGAAAGAAGACGATATACCCCTACAGAAAACTTTCTGTTGAATCAAGAATTAAAATATTTCTTCCTTTCTCATAATTTATTTTTCATACCCTTTAAAATTGTTCAATAGTGTAATTTATAACTGAAAACAATACTACAATACATATTTAAACATCCAAATTATCATAACATGTTTCTTTGGTTTAAAGATATTCTTTTCTTGGAAGAGAAAGCTAAAAATTTTCTGTACTATTACCCAGGGCCGGTGCAACCATCGGTCAAACGGGGCTACTGCCCAGGACACCAAGTCTATAGAATTCGAAATAACGTTTCCTTGGTATCTTTTTTATCCACATTTGATTTTCAGTGTTTTTTCATGATAAAAAAAAGTTAGTATTAACTTTATTTCTTACAAGCAAAGTTGATATAATTTTAGGGGAATGTATAGATTTGGTGAAAGTAACTGTGAACGTAAAAAATAAATATTTAAAGTATTGTAAATTATAGAAGATTTTTCGAAATCGAAAATAATTATGCATATCACATGTGAAATTAGTGGTATTTTGGTACATTTATTATCTATATTATATGAGGACGTGAGTTACAAAACTCGCCTTATCAAAAATTTAAAAAATCGAGTTTTCTCTATAAATTTATGCTTGCATTGAAAAAACACAACAGTCTGCAAAAAAAAAAAAAAAAATCTAGTTTTATCTTGTATTTCAATATCAGCCCTTGTAAAATCTTGATCTACAATGAAAACCAATGGACGCAGTTAGAGGTTTTTCGTCATTTCCCCAGATTTGATTTTCTGGATAAGGCGAGTTTTGAAACTCATGTCATCATATATTATTCTATGATGCATACAATTTAAAAGTAAATTTTATTAGATCAATATGTCAGTATATGTTAGGTCCCATTAACTCCTTTGCCTGGGCCCTGTGCTATATTGAGTTGGCCCCGCTAACTGCTTGTTACCTCATAAAAAGCAAAATCCTTTTTTATGTGCTTGGAAACAATACGAAATTGTTAGAATTCTATTTATCCTACACAAAATAAAAGGTAGGGGAGACTTCTCTATCATTACCCACTTTTCATTTATCAAGGAACTTGTCTTAGCCAGACCTGTTACTCACATGACCAGTTTTTGAAGCCGAATGTGAAACAATCATCGCAAAATGCAAAATGCAAAAAAAAAAAAAAAAAACCTCAAACTGCATACATTTTTTTTAAAAATGCAGTACCAATTCTGAATAAATTGTATTCAAAATATGACAAAATTTATTAAACTGTGCTGAGATTTATTTAGTATTTTGTGGTGATCTTTTTAACTTATGTTGTCAATTCTAAGACAGCGGAAATAATAATTCTTCCTTTCAAACAACAAATGTATTTTCATGTAAACGTTAAAGAGAGAAATAAAATTTTGGTGAAAATTACGTGAGATTTAAAATGATATATTTAAAATGTGTTATTTAAGACAATTTTCTTATAACGTTGTTACAAAAATTCCAAAAGTCAATGGCTCTGTTAGATTTGTTCATTTTATTTAGGCTGATTTTCAAATGCTGTTTACTGATCTTATTTAATCAATTGTGAAAACAGCCATTAAATGTCTGAACAGCAGCTGATTATACCTTAAAATCCCTCAGTGAAGTGGAAATGAATGGAAATCTGTTTACCGTGAGATCATCACTGGTTGTTTAATTATTATTCAAATCTTCCATAATCTTTTTAAAGTGGATCAAATTAGCGTGTTTTTAGAGTCTGCAGTGTCTGAATGGGATTTGTCGAACATAGCTCGTAGAGGGCAGAGCCCCATAGTTTATCAGAAGAAAGTATTGGAATCATGAAAATAATTTTCATTTTTTGATGGATTTGCATATTTGGTTGACCTGGGGTTGACCTGAATACGATTTGACTATTTTTTAAAAATCTCTCTCTATTTGTTATACAAAATTTGTAGCTACTCTATCTCAAAACTAAAGCATGGAATTTCATCAAATTCCATATTTAATTAGACTTTAGCACAGATAGGTGCTGATTAGATTTTTGTGCGTATGGCCCAACAGATGGCATTGCTATGTTATTTTTCACAATTTACATGATAATTATACCTTAGCATCCTTAGGGTGAAATTCCATCAAACTTCACATTCATTTAATCCTTGACATAAATTGGTACTGATTAGATTTTGGTGTATTTCATGACAGGTGGCAGGCACTACTGGGTTGCAATTTTAATGATTTCTGTGAAAACCAGATTGCGGCATGTTTGGGATTAAATTTCACCAGATTTGATATGTAAGATGATTATAAGTAACTGATGATTCAATATTGGTTTCGCTCACTCCCCACGGGACTTTACCATACTAGGCTTTTTCCGATGAACATTATAGCTTATCCTAGCTTCTGTTGTGTAGAAAGAAACTAAATTTTGTTTGAGGAAAATAATTAATAATATATATATTTATCTAATTTTAAATTTTAATATTCAACAGAAATCGCTATTATGCTGTGTTCTTTTTATTCACTGTTATTTTTTACCTTTAAAGAGAAATATCAAGATGAATGCCGAAATACTGAATACTTTCTATATTCTTACAATAGGATATTTAAATGTGTTTCTATAAAACTGTGTACATTGTTTAATGACATAAAGATAACCATCTAACATATTTTCTGGGGTAATTTTAAAAATTTACTTGCATATTTAGGAAAATTGGTGCAATATTTTTACTCATGATCCTTTTTTAGTCTCCTTCTTTAATAAAAATGGTCAAGTTCCCTTTTTGAATAAAAATGGTCCCCCATTTACTCATGATCCTTTTAGTCTCCTTTTTTCATAAAAATGGTCCCCGAAGTTCCCTTTTTGAATAAAAATGGTCCCCCAAAGTCCCCTTTTTAAATAAAAATGGTCCTCCAAAGTCCCCTTTTTAAATAATAATGGTCCCCTTTCCCCCTTTTTGGGGGCTAAAATGTGTTGGGAGCGCTGGTTTCTTGTGATTTTTTGAGGAAATTCGCGTGTGTTTCGCGATCTTTTGAGGAAATTCGCATGTTTTTCGTGATCTTCTGGGAGAAATTCACGTTTTATTTCAATCGTTTGACAAAACTGACTTTTCCTCCGCAATCTTTTGATGCAAACCACGTGTTTTTGCGCGACCGGTTGACGAAATTTGCGTGTTTTTCGCGATCGTTTGACGAAATTTGCGTGTTTTTCGCGATCCTTTGACGAAATTCACGTGTGTTTAGCAATCTTTTGAGGAAAGTCATGTTTTTAGCGATCTTTTGAGGAAATCACATTTTTCGCGATCTTCTGGAGGAAATACGCATTTTTTTTTTTTTTTTTTTTGTGTGATCTTTTAATGGAATTTGCGTTTTATTTCTATTGTTTGATGAAATTGACATTTTTTTTCGCAATTTTTTGAGGAAATTCGCGTGTTTTATGTGATATTTCTAGGAAATTCGCATTTTTTCTTGATCTTTTGAGGAAATCAGCTTTTATTTCTCGATCTTTTAACGAAATTCGTGTTTTTTCGTGATCTTTTGAGTAAATTCATGTTTTTTCGCTGTCTTTTAAGAAATTCGCATCTTTTTCACGACCTTTTGAAGAAATTCGAGTTTTCCACGATCTGTTGGAGAAATTCCTGTTTTTCAGGATCCTTTGACAAAATTTACGATTTTTTTCTACGATCGATGGGCGAAATTTGACGGTAATTTTTGGATATATTACCAAAAAATGCGATTTTTTTCAAGATTCTTGGCTAAATGCCAAACATTGCTAAAATTTAAAATAAAGATTGGTTAACAGTGTTGAAAAACAGACTTAACGGACCTAGTGGGAGCCCTGCTATAAGATTATCCTAACCAATCAATGCTGTGCTTCAGAAAAATGACGTGTATAAAGGATTTACCGTGCATTTTACAATCACAATTTTTTCCCCTCGGCAGCAATGTCACTTGCGTCTGAAGCTGCAATACAATTTAAGGAGTTTCTAAGGAGTGGTTTGCTTATCTAAGTAGTTCTAAGTACTACTTGGGAATGTTTTCATTTCTAAGGAGTTTCCAAGGAGTCTGTGCGAACCCTACCAAGGTTAAATTGTCTTCTTTTAAACTGTGATTATTGTCTGAACTTGTTTGGACCTGATTCTTTCTGAATAGTCTAATAATTTGAGATCAAAACACTGTCATAGCCTATTGTACAAATCTGATCAAATAGATGCTGGTTTAATGCCCAACCAGTCATCCAGAAACACCAGTTATCCATAATACATCTGACCTCAACCAATCTGGATAAATGGTTCTGTACTGTATTTGTATTAACACAAATATTTTTACACACAATACTTATTTTACAGGGCGCCTATTCCGGGTCAGCAACAAATTTCCCTGACTTTTCTAGGTATCAAGATTTTGAGATGTTACACACAAAAACTCTTAAAAGTTGTGAATTTGAGAGTGGAACTTTCACAACTGATTCTGAAGTAACAACTACCGAATTGTTAAACAAATTCTTGCAAAATTTACAAATTATTGAACATTTTACATGCTAAACATTTTGCAAATAATACAAACTTTTAGCATTAGTTTCTATCTGCTTTGTCCAATCAAAATGAAATTCTTTATCACAGTCACAGTTAAATACATTTCGCTTCGGCACGTTTTAATACAAATACAATCGAACCCCATTATAATGAACTCCAAGAGACCAAAGGTTTTGTTCGCTATATCGGGCAGTTCGTTACATCCGAACCATTAAGAAAAATGTTAGAGTTCACAAAATGTATAGCTCATTAGTTGCTATGTATATTCAATAACAATGTGTTACCAAATGATACATAAAATCTATTAAAAATTATCATTAATTAATTAAATTGACTAATTCCATTGCAATAAACTGACCTTATACTAACGGTTGTAATTTAAGCAAATAATAAATATTCAATAAATTAAGCTAACAAATGTCCAGTTTAAAAACAAAGATAAGCAGATTAAAATATCTAATCAATCTTATAACATTCAGTACAAAGTTTCAGTGAAACTAGAGTTGAAAATCTCTGAGTTATAAGGAAGGACTGAAAGAACCACTGAAAAACGAAATTGATGATTGTAATTTAAGCAAACTAAGTAACTTTAACTTTTGGAAATAAACTAAAAATTGTTATTACCAATTTTTTCAAAGTTTAAAGATCTTAGTTAAAATTTTACTTTTATAAATTTGGTGAAAAGCTATAAAATAGTTTTTTCATATTTTGAAATAAAATTTTTTGACAATTCTGGTGTGAATTTAACAGCACATAAACACAATTACTTGCCCCTGAAAGAGTTAACATTGCATAGACTGAATAAGTTTATACCATTAGGCAAAAAATTAAAAAAATTGAAAACACTCACTGCCTATTCCAGAGCAAATTGCAATTTCTTAACCCTTTAAGGTGCAGTGTAATACTCTTCATAAAATGGTGACATGACTGATTGACACCAGAATTTATAAATGAATTTTTAGAAAACAAAAAGTTATTTTAAATGCTTATTATAAAAGCAATATTTTATTAAAATATACTTGGTGCCATTTGGCTTTGAAATTAAAATTAAGTGGTCATGCTGTGTGACCACCACCCTTCAAAGGGTTAATATTTTGTGGAATGGTTCTCAGCAAAAGATGTCTGCCAATTTCCCTGACTAAATCTAAAAAAATCCTAGGATTAAATGAGAATATAAAGGTCAAAATTAGCACTAGCCACCGGCCACAGGGCCAGTAAATGAGAAAAGTGGCTAGTGAAAAATTGTCTATCAGCGGCCACCTTCCGGCCACTTTTTTACAAGGAGAGAATAACATTTTCTTGCATTTCATCAAGGATTCTACTTTTTTGGTTCTAATATATTTATATTAACATATTTATTTGGGCTATTCAGTTTTAGATTAATACTTATAGAAACTTTACTGTTTAGTATTTTTAAATAAAAAAGTGGCCACTAGTTTAATGAAAGTGGCCACTTAAAAAGCTAGTCTTACCGGCCAGTGGCCGCTAATGAAATTTTCCAGTTTTGACCTATATGAGAATACAACGATATTCGTTATTTATTTCCACAAGCCTTTGACAGTATAAGCAATTTTTTTCTGTGATCGCTCTTTGTATTTCATGGGTTCTTTAAAGCTTGTTTGATGAATTTCGCAATCACCCCCCCCCCCCAAACCCATTTGATTAAGTTTGCTTCATTTTCATCCCCCGCCCCAAACTTTTTAGAAAATATTTGTAAACATACATTTGTATTACATACATACATTCAAACATACATACATTCAAAGGTAACAGAGTTTTAATTTTTGTGGTGATATACGAAATATGTCTTGAATGAACACCAGACCATAGGCCGTTGTCTTGCTTTGATCAGGCCTTGTTAGTGATATAATATTTTTAAATTTAGAGAAGAAAAACAAAAAAGAAATTTAATAACCTATTTGATGACTTTTAATGAAGTAACAATAAAATGAATTTCAATATTTGGACGATTCTCAAAAGGTGGGCACTGGACACACTCATAACTTTAAGCCTTTCAAACATAACTTTAATTATCATTGACTTTATTATTATTTTTTTTACACTGAGTTTTTAATTCTATTCAGAAACAGAAAATGACATAATTTATTGTAAAAGCTTTGTATAAATATCTTAAAAATTTATTATTTTATGCTAAAGAGGCCAATTTCGGACATTCATAACGTTAACTGCTCCAATGTACCACCAAGAAAAAGAGTTTTAACTTGCTTCCAGGTGGTTCTAATGCTAAACAACGAATGCATAAAGGAAACGGATGATTTTTTGATAATTTCGTTAAGAGATAGCAGGCTGATTTATTGCTTTTTTGAAGATAGAAGGACTTTTCTATAAAGAATTTTTTTGTATTTTGTTATGTCCGAAAGTAATGTACGCGACAAAGCATTTGATTTTATTATTATTATTACTGGGTATCAAAAAGTTAATTATACATATATATATGTATACACATACAATTATAGGACACATTGACTACATTCTTAGTCTTAAGAATTTTTTAAATACTAAGTGCAACGTCCAAAATCTGTAACGTAGGTGCGAAAAAATGTCCAAAATTTGTAACGTACACAACTGCTAATTAAATGCTTTAATAATTAATTTTCCAGAACAGTTGCTGTCTTTTAATGTTGTTTGTGTATAATTTTGTAGACATGCTATTAAAAATATTTATATATTATATTTATAGACAAAATTAACAAAAATTGGCCTTAAATTTGAAAAATTACATATAGTTAACGTTTAATGATCCCATCTTTTGAGAATCTCCCATTTATGTTATGAATAAAGAAGATTAAACAGTAAATCATGGCATGCCATTTGACAATGGATCATTGGTAAAGATTAAATACTTAAAAAAAAAAAAAAAAAAAAAAAAAATTGAAAGAAATACACTGAAAAATATATATAGGTCGGAACCAAGTCTAAAATAAGTAGTTTTCCACCAAAATTGGCACAATTGACATCATTGCACCATATTTAGATTTAAAAAAAATATATATTCCTTTTTCAGATGAAGGGACAAAGTTTTTAAAAACTGAATGGGAAGCTTAAGAAATAAGAACCAAAATGAAAAAAACAGGAGTTAGCAGTTCTGGGATTGTTTTCTACTAAAATAGTAGATGGAATTGGAAAAAAGTCTTAATTTGTTTTTCTGCCAAATAGTTGCTTCTCAATATATTTTCGGTTCAGCCATAGTCCCTCTGATCATGGTTAGACGGTATTTATCATTTGATATTTTTTTTTTATCAGGGTGTCTATTCCTGATCAGCAACAAATTTCCCGACTTTTCCAGGTATTGAAATTTTGTGACGTTACACACAAAAATTCACAGTTGTTAAACACAAAGTTGTGAATTTGAGAGAGGAACTTTCACAACTGATTCCGAAGTAACAACTACTGGATGTTAAACAAATTCTTGCAAAATGTACAAATTGTTAAACATTTAATGCTAAACATTTTGGCCAATCAGGATTCTTTATCACATCAGTCACAGTTAAATACAGATTGATTCGACATATTTAAAAATACAAATAATAAATATTCAATAAATTAAGCTAATAAATGTTCAGTTCCAAAACAAGTTCAGTATAGTAAGGCTGAAACATCTGATCAATCCTACAACATTCAGTAGAAAGTTTCAGTGAAGTTGGAGTTCAAAATCTCAGAGTTACAAGGAATTATTGAAAAGGAGTAGACGAAATTATTTGCATAATAGGCTGAAATATTCTTTACAGTACTTATAAAGAACAAAATTTGATTTTCCTGGCACTGCAATTTCAAATCCTTAATTTTATAATAAGAAATTTTTTAATTGGAGTTTCAAATTTTTTTAACTCTTTCTCAATTTTCAAATTTCCCTGACTACTTTTCTCAGGAATGGCAAATTTCCCTGACTTTTCCAGTCCATATAAATTTCCCTGACTTTTCCAGGTTATCCAGGTTTTCCAAGTGGCTAGACACCCTGTTTTATCATTTTTGGAAAAACATGTTTCTACCACCTTTGAAAAAACTTATTTGTTTGACTGTTTTTGTCACTTTTGTGAAAATTTATCTACCAATTTTTTTCATTTTTCCAAGGGTGAAAGTTTTCCGGGTATTTAATACCACTATAAAAATATTCACCTAGTTTAAATTTCTGATTAAGTAAAAGTTTATTATCTATACGAAAATAATTGTTTTTAAGGAATATAAAAAGGCCCAGAAAACTTTTATCCACGTTTTCCAAGAAATAATTCAAAGTTTTAAATATATTATTGTACATTTATTATTAATAAACCTAAAACTTACTATAACTATTATTATGAGAATTTGCATAACAATACATTTACTGATTTTTACTTAAAGCAAAAGGAAAAGAAAAATTATAAGTACACTTTTATCACACTTAAAAAACTTATTCATTTTAATAAAAACCAAATGCTTACAAATATTAATTATCACATAATGTAGTTTGTACAAATATTAGTACAATTTACCAATCTATGTCCTTGGAACTGCAGAACTCGACCTGCGCCAGCAAATTCAAATTGAAGAGAGAGTTTATTGTATCCTTAGGTTTTTACCACTTTTTCCCCAGGTTTTTACTATGTCCTGGTAAATATCAGTTTTTATCGGTAAAAAGCCTACCCTGCCCCTGATGCTGAAAATTTAGCAGATTTTAGTAGGATTTGGCAGTGGCAAAAAAATAACACTAAAATCAAAATATTTTAGAAAAGATGGGTTATAAAATGGCAATTTGACAAATAAAACAAACTTGCAACCATCTTTTAGAAAGCATAAATATAATAAAATTTGTTATACCAGAGTCTTTTCTTCAAGTGCATCATATGTGGATGAAGACAACAATGAAACAAGTGCAGAGGTAACAGGTTTGGATGTACCTAGAATGAAAAAAAAAAAAAAAAAAAATGAATAAAATAAATGAAAAAAAAAAATCTTTTACAGGGTTCACAGGAAAACATGTCTGGCGATTTTCCTGACCAAATGCACATACACAAAATCTGCTTTATATAGTAATTAAATTTTTTAAAAATATATTAATTAGTAGAATTTAAAAATAATATATTTCAAAAGCTTTAGATACATTTTTATAAAATTAACACAAAACTTAATAACAAGCAGAAAAAAAAAAAAAAAAAAAAAAAATCAGACATTTGTATTATAATATCATCTCTTATAAAAAGTAGAAAAAAAAAATCATTGCATTAAATAACTTACCAAAATCTTTTTCCTGGAATACACAAATAAAAAAACTTACCAAATTTTTTTTCAATGGAACACACAAATAAAAGCAAATGCATTATAATCACAAAGTAAAAAAAGGAAAGGATAATGATTAAATAGCTTAAACTTTTACATAAAATAAATCTTTATTTTCGACAAAAACTTTTAAACACCTGGATTTTCTTATTTTTTGCAATGCTTTTTTTGTATGTGAATTTTGTTAGAATAATTTTCAATTGCTTCTTCTAATTCAGCAGCTTTTCTAATTTTGTACATTTGTTGTAATTCTTTTCTTGCTAGCCTTTTTTCATTTACTACCATTTCTTCTATTTTGCACTTATTTTCCAAATCTAATTTGTATCGTTTATGGCTACTTCGCACAAAAGAAGGAAGTTTTTGATTAATATCTATAGTATCAACAGCTCCTGATTTTATGACAACATCATAAACATGTCTGGCAATTTCCCTGCCCAAATCACAAAAAAATCCATGACCAAATGGGCATACAATGAATTTCGCTTCTATTCTATAATGAAAATACTTATTTCTGCAATCCTTTGCCAAAATTAGCTTTTTTTTTTTTAAACAGTTGTTCAAATTTCTCATTTTTTCTCCGGGAACATTTGACGAAATTTGCATTCTTTTTCATTTTTTTGCAAGGTTATTTGATTTAAATCAGATGATTAAAAAAAAAAAAAAAAAAAAATCCATGATTTAAATAATTTTTTTTTTTTTTTACATTGATATTTACAGTTTGAATAAGAATAAAATCCAACATTCATGTTAAAATGAAAATCATCATTCATGTCAGCTTAAAAATTACCTTTTAATAATGTTAAACAAAATTTTCATAAATTAAAAATACTCTTATTTTTATGATAGTAAATGCAACACAGAATTAAAACTATTATCTATCCTATCCATAGTGTATTTCCAAAAAATACTGATAAATACTCTCTAATATTTTAACCCCCCCCCCCTAAATGATCACTTCATTTTTGCAAGTTAAATGCTGAAGAGTGAAACAGAAAAAATATGTCCTTTTCGTGTCCACAATTATAATATTTTTTTCCTCCTCTGTAAAACAGAGAAGAACTTTAATTTTTTTCCCAATTAAAATAATCAGTAAGAACTTCATTTTCTAATGAAGTATGAATATGAAATCTAAAAAAAATCTAATCTATCATCTAAAAAAAAAAAAAAAAACGATTAAAAATAATTTTTTTTTTAATTGAAAATATCCATTTTTATTCATCTTGACTAACAAAACAGGCTGTCCAGATGACTGTAGGCATAGTTTTCAATTTAAAATTTTAATTAATAATATTTAAAAATCACATTTTAAACTGGTTTTATGTAATCATTATTTGTAGTATTTTAACTAGTTAGGCTCAAAACCTTAAAATATTTATTTTTTAATATTACATTTAAAAATTAAATTTTGTCCGCTGAAATTGTAACCTCTGTTACTGTAACTTTTCTTACCAAAGAAATGACTCCCATTGTCCCCAACAAAGGGCACTACTGAGTTATCTTGTAGGTAAAAGTACTAGAGAAGATATGTTACAGCCATTTTGAATTTGTTCTCCATCCATGTGGCCAGTGAGCACAAACATCTGATTTCCAGGATAGTATGTTTTCTGTTTGTAACCTCTCTTACATAAATTTTTAATTTGAATATTGTCATTTGAACTAAAGTTTTAGTTTTATTATATAAGATTAAGTTTATTTAACTTAAATAATAACAATAATTACATAATTTTATACAACTATAGAAAATAAAAAAAATTTCTTTGTTAAATGTAACCTCTGTTACTGCATATTTGTAACAGAGGTTACACTTTTCATTAGTAATTAAATTAATTATATATTTTGGTTTAACAGAAAAGTTTATTTTAGGAAATGTTTTTTTTAAATATATTTCAGGAGTAAAAATGTCTCTCAAGGAGAAAAATGGAAAAATGTCACGTGCTGAGAAGTATTGTGAGCATAGCATTTCAGGAGCATCGTGAGAGGAGCATTTCAGGAAAACATTGTTGAGACACAAGAAATAACACCAGACATAATAGAAGGATCGTATTTACTTGTAGAATATCTAGTTGGCAAGCGAAAAGAAATGAAATATTATTACATTGCTGTGGCACAAGATAATTTAGAAGATGATGGAGAAGTTAGAGTAATGTTTCTGAAATTATATGATGTGATGACAGTGGAATGCTATATAAGATTGATGATAAAGACATTGCTTATATAACCTATAATCAAATAAAAATTAAGTCAAATTAATCAAAGCAAATTTTGCCTGGTCCAGAAATGGTTCAAAGGGGCAACAGATTTTTTTACAAGTTCCCTTATTGTATAGACATGTTTGAGAAATAAGTGCAGAAATTTGTAGATAAATTAACAAAAATCTAGTGTAAAATTCATATGCATATTAAATATTCATCAAAGTGCTTTAGTTGTTAATAATTTTAGTCTTTGTTTAATAATTTGTGTAGCTAATGTAACTTGTGTTACAAAAATGTAACCTCTGTTACTATATAAAATTTCCGTTACTCACACTTTTTGTCATTATTTTTCTTGTTGTATTTGAGTAACTCTTAAAAAATGTTTACAAAACATTAAAAGTATCTGTTCTTTTAATGTACTGAAATTATTTACCACTTAAAAAATATTATAGCACAGGGAATTGAAAATTTTGGCTATCAGTATTGAATACAAGTAACAGAGGTTACATATTGTTATATAAATTAATCCCTACTATTGTTTTCTTTACAAAATAAAATTATATATTGAAGTTAGACTACTAATGAAGATATAATACAATGGAAGTAATATTTTGATAGCAATATAAATGTTGTAAATTGAATGGATATTGTCCAGTAACAGAGGTTACAATATTTACCTTTAAGACATTTTCAGGGGGCTGTATTTTTTTCTCAACTATGAATTTTTCTATGCTGGTGCTAATTTTATATAGAATGTATACATATAAACATAAAAAAATTACATTTGGTAAAAATTTTATACTTTGAAAAAAAAAATATTGGGAAAAGGACATAAAATTTTTTTTTCACCCTGAAGCTACAGTTAAATCTATTTAATAGTATTATAGTATTTTCAGAAAAGAGTTACTTCCTCTAAAGCAGATTATACATAATTCACAAGTTTGTTTTATGTTTAGTTGCATAGACCTGTAAATTATAGTATCCCATATGTTGATGATTGATCATATGTATATAATCTGATCAATACTTAGACTAATTATACCATAATAAATATTTTAACTGCTTGTCTTACATAGAAATCCAATCTCATGTTTCTTCTTTATCTGAAAATACTTTAATCCCTGTGAGTGATCCCTTTCTCTTTTCTTTTTGTGAATTCATTGTTTACTGCAATTGAAACAATAAAAAATGTCATTTCTATTGTCAAGTAAGCATGATTAATTGCTGAAATTGTCAAGGGCCAACAGCTAGATAACACTGACAATCAATATCTTCACACTTTTAGTTACCTTGCATCTGGTAACTATTTTGTGATTATTAGTATAGTATAGCCTATCGCGTGAATCCCAATTTGGGATAATAATACCATTTACTAATACTAAATACAGTAACAAAGAGCTTTTGGATTTGCTGATACATAAGAAAAAAAGACTGGCAGAAAAAAAAGATTCAATATGGCTTTATTTTACAGTAAACAAAACACTATTTCTGGAAAAGGTGAGATAGCACTATACAAAACATGTAGTGTAGAAATGATGGGGCAAGAATACAAAAACACAAAGAAACCTGCAGTCTACGTTTTAAAGATAACAATAGTGAATCTAACTCAGTTGAAATACACATACGTACATTTAGCATTCTTTGCTGCCTTTATTATGTGATTATATATATTATTGAAGTAATACATTAATGAAAAATTGAATAATTTTAATTAGAAATTTATACATTCAACATCAACACATATAGGTATATGTTTACCAATTTAAATTTAATAGTAGAATAATATAGTTTTAAGTGAATCTTCAAAATTTGTTAGCAACAATGTTTAATTTTTATTTAAAATATCTTTAATTCTTAACTAGGAATTGTATTAAAATTAATAAAAATGTGTAAATCAATGCAGCGAAAGTAAATAAATACATGCACAATGCACAAATAATATTAATAAAAAAAAATCTGATTTAAATCAATTAATCCAATTTATTTTTTTTTTAATCATGATTTTTATCAAACCTGTTTTTTTTTTGTCATGTATAAATCAATGCAGTGAAAATAAATACATGCACAATACACAAATAATATTAATAAAAAAATCAAATTTAAATCAAATTAATCCAATTTATTTATTTATTTATTTTTTTTTATCATGATTTTTATCAACACTTTTTTTTTTTTTTTTTTTTTTTTTTTTTTTTTTTTTTTTTGTCAGACTTTTCCAACGACTTTTTAGAAAACATTTGTAAATTCCCTGCCTTTTCCTATATATTTTGAAATTCTCAGACTTTCCAGATTTTCTATGCCGCTGGGAACCCTGCTTTAACACATAAATTCAGAAAAAAGAAAAAACTTTCCAAAGGAAAATTGACACATTTCACATAATTTAAAATTTCATTGTAGACCATTAATTCTCATTTTGCACAACTAACTACAAACACACACATACTTTGCACAACTTCGTACAGATGTATGATGAATACTTGTCTGCTTCACTGGCCTCTTTCTAAATTTCCAATCAATTGGTTTTCTTTAAATAATTAGTTACTGATAACACTTCTTGTGGATGATCTAAATTTTACTGCTTATATTTCTATAATAAATAAAAAATTAAATTTGCTTTTACACACTTTATTTTGTAACAGTCAAAATAAAGTAAAAAAATTCTGCAAATCCACGGTTCATACCCATTTTCCAAGAAAAAATCCTCTGAGAATCCCCCGATGTATTTTTAGGAATGCACAATTTTTCCAAGTCAGGAATTAATGACATTTTTAAAACCAGTATCGTGACTCTCCCACCTCCTCAAAATAAAATAAAAACAAGGCAATCTCAAAAATAGAATTTATACACCAGCTATATAAACAATATGAACAGAACCTGAAAAAACATTAATTAGTGTAAAACAGAAATCTGCATGCCTTGTGGGGCTGTCCTTAAAAACTTGGTAGCTTGCTGCAAGAATTAAATTCCCACTTTGATTTTATAGCCTCTTTGAAAAGCAGTATGAATAATATGATGGCTTCCTTATGACAAAAAGAAGCTATGTCAATTAAACTTTTAGGAATTTCATATATAACATATGTGACATATTTTTTTAAAAAGGTATTGATAAGCAAAATGTTTTATTAATCAATCTAAATACACACACACACACACACACACACATATATATATATATATATAGTAAACTCCTGACTATCCGGCCTAGTAAAAAAGAATGTTGCAAGCGGCTGAGACAGGCAGGTTCCCGTCTGTAGGAAAATGCTAACTCATGACAAGAAGGAATTTCAGGATGCAATAGCAGAGACAGACAGAGGGAAAGGGGGGTTGTTTAAGGCTTGATAACCTGTTTTGTTAGTTTTTCAACTGATGTTAACTAGTGCGGACATTATTTTCCGCTTATCCTGGTTGCTTTCGTCTAGTCTTTAGGTGTGCTTCGTGTTTATTTATTAAACATTAACGAAATGGGTGATAAACGAAAAAAGGATGTAGTGACTATGGAGGTGAAACTACGAGTCAGTAAGAGGAAGCGACACCAGCTGATATTATCTGCTTGTATAAATGGAGGGACATTGTGTCGCGGAAGAGAGCTAACAGGGAAAAACAGTCATCTATCAACTACTTTGTCAAAAACTAAAAACTAAGTTTTGACTCTTATCTTATGTGTAATTTTTCATATTTGTCCAATCACTTATTAATAAACAGTAAAATAAGATTTACGAATTAGGCACTAATATTTTGCTTATTTTGAAACTGTATATCATGGAAGACGGTAGTATTTCGAGTGACGCAGCCTTAAGCCTAAAATCGTATCGTATCGTATCGTTAAAATCGTATCGTATCGTATCATAGAATTCGTAGATGGCGGAACTCATATATACAGCTAACTCGACATCAAAGAAAACGCGAAAAGCCGCCTTTTAATAACTCAGCAGATATATGTCTTATTGTTCTGAATTTTCTAGAACAGTCTTATATCTGCAGTCTAATCGTATACTGAAATTTTTGCATTTCTGCGTGCAGTATATTTTGAGATCTAAATAGCCATTTTTAAAGTGAAAACGTTGGTATAATATCGAGGAAGTTCCTAATTTGAAAATCTCGAAAACGGTTCTAACGATTATTTTTAAATTGATACATAATATAAATGTGATTAAGGCGAGGTGAATAACACTTTTCTTTTTTCTGGGAAAACTCTCGTTCGTTAAATAATTCGATTTTTTTTTCTCTCGAAAATGACACGGGCGATTTTTTAAAAATCAAATAAATATGTTTCAGATGAACCAAATAACAATTTACTTGTTTCCTGCAAGACTCTTGTTCGTTTTATAATGCGCATGAAAAATCGGACTATATTTCTTCGCCATTCTATGGAAATTTCACCGAAAATGCATGACACTGTATTCATACACATGCTTTCTTTTTAACCACTTTTGGGGAGAAAAATTTTGTCTTCCCACTGGCTGAGTGGCTAAGGGCCATCGTTTACTGACCTTAAGATAGGCGGTTCGATGCTCCCTGATACTCCGTGATACGTGTTTTCACATGTGAATGTTTTTTTTTTTTTTTAAAGTCTGCTAGTTGACCATTATTCTCAGTTCCTTTGTAATTTTTTTTAATTGCTATTAAGTTAAATAAAATTACAATTATAATGACGCCAATTTGATGATGATTATTTCTTGGCAATTTTTCAACAATAAAAATATTACCATAAATTTTATAAATATATTTAATTTCAATCACTTTACAAAAAATATACATTAATAATTATTATTTGAATATAAATCACACGATCAGAAAAGTAAAAAAATAATTCATTTCAGCTCTTCTTTTTATAATATCATTTTTTATTATTATGACGGTCAGTCAATATATAATCACTGACATCCATAATATTATTATTATTATAATTATTATTTTCCTTGCATAAAAGCTATTGTGATGTAATAATTCTTTTATAATAAATAATTTAGTTGAAATGTTTTATTTATAAATATCAATGAAGTTTGATAACCCCGAGACAATTCTTTGCAATATTTACAGTTTACATAATAAGCATATCAGAATTCTGGTGTCGCCATCTTTTGACACAATTGCGTAGTATTATAGAGAAATGTTTGATAAAAATGTTGAAGTAGACAGTTTTTAAATCGAAGAATTATTTTAAGAGATATTTAATGTTAAATCTGGATAAAATTGTCTCATTAAAAAAGTCTCATAGGAAAAAAAAATACACATGGGAATTTAATCATTTTCATTCAATAGAAGCTCGAAGTTTGCAGAGTGCAATTATTATTCTTAACTTGCCTAATTTTTTGACGGTTTATTTCAATTTTAAATTAAAATTTTCAGAATTTCCAGAGATATTTTTTACATATTTTAGAAAAGGTTCTTTTAAATTGTTGCCAAATGTTAAAACAGCGCAAAGAATAATATATCCTTTAAATTAAAAATTTATTCACACGTGACTATTATAAACAGAAAAAAATCCTTTTAAATTAGAATTAAATGATAACGTGTTAAAAGCAGGAAAATATTAAACATTACGTCATAAAAATTGTTTTTACACATGCTTACTTAAAATGAAAGAAAATTATAAAATAATCAATTATTTTCAAATTAGAATTAAATGATTACGCATTGAAAGAAGGAAAACATTGAAAATTACGTCATAAAAATTATATTTACACGTGAATATTAAAAGAAAAAGAAAATTTTTAAATAATAAATTCATTGATATGTGTTAAAAGTCGTAAATGGGGGAAATTACGTCATATTGGCCAAAGTGGCCAAAACAGTTTACAAAACACATTGCAAAACATATTGCAAAACAGTGTAAATTAAAAAATATATTTATATGAGAGATTTATTTCAAATTTCGAGATGATATTTTTAACTATAGTTGCTAATTTTAAGGTAGCGCAAATAATAATATTATCTTTCTAATAATAAAAATATTTTCAGTTGAATGTTACAAAGAGAAAGGAAAGTTTGGTGAAAATTATGTCAGATTTAAAACGTTACATTTAAAATCTCTTATTTAAAATCATTTTCTTATAGCGTTGTTAAAAAATACCATAAAGCAAAGACTCTGTTGACTTAGTTCCTTTTATATTTGGTAATTTTCAAATGTTTAACTAATCTTATTTAATCAAGCAGGGAAACAGCAACTAACATCAGCTGATTCGGTTTTGAAATCCCTCAGTAAAAGGGAAACCCGTTTACAGTAAGATCGCCATTGATTTTTTAATTATACAGAGCAGCCTCGATTATCCGAGCTAATTGGGACTGTTAGTAAATCGGAATCGGAAATCTCGGTTAATAGAAACTGTGTGTAAAAACTCGCCGTGCTTGCGAATTTAACATCTCTTTTTAAAAAATATATAGAACGTTTTTTAAATAATAAAAGTAAATATATGTAAAGTTCTGTTTCACAGCTTAACAAATTTAAAAAGAAAATCAACTACCAGTAGTAAATTTTAAAATGCAAATTGAAAAATTTACGAAAGTTCACACAGCCACTGGAAACAAAGCATTGTTCGCTATTGACTTCTCAGGGTCCAATGTTTCTTTGGAGTTGAGGGCTTTTGGGGGCAGAAGGGCCTGTATAGCATGGACAGTGAGCTAAAGAGTGTGGTTATTTTTAAGGCTCATTCAAAAGGGAAAAAAAAATCAGACTTTGTTATCGGCTCGGTTAACAGAAACCTCGATTAATCGAAACTCGGTTAATCCAGGTTCTACTATATTCAATCTTCCGTAACCTTTTTAAAGCAGATCAAATTAATGGACTTTAGCACAAAGTCACATAGCTGATAACTGCCATGCTTGTTGGCCACCTTTTTTTCAAAAAGTTTGCTTCACCTTATTCAATTAATGAGATATCTCCGATAAAATAAGTCACATTTTCCCGTTCTAAAATACTGGTATCCAAAAATCGTAGCATGTAACTGACACTACAAGTACTCATGGAACTAGACTATTTTAAGTCTGATTTTTATTATAGACTATATAAAATTATTAAAAATATATATTATGATAGGAACTAGCGGGCTTCGTCCGCTATTTACGTTACGGATATAAAAATCATGTTTTTTTTTTAGGGAAAAAGAAATAAAAACCTATTTGACGATAGGTTTATAAAGACACATTTTGTATTTGTTATATTTCCGGGGATGAGGAGGGGGGGGGGGGGCTATTTTGATTAAATATCGCAATTAGTCTACATGGCAGATATAATTATGATAGACACTAGCAGGCTTCGCCCCTCTATGGCGCCTTATGGGTCCAGCTTCCATAACTCAGAAACTACCTTTCGGACATCAATGCAACAGATTCCAAACGTTATAATTAACTTAATAATCACCCTATATAGCATTAAAGTAAATTTATGAGTACTGCATACTATTTTTTTATCGTAATTTCTGAAGAGAAAAAATTATTTCGGTTCCATTCTTAGGTACTGGTCTGAAAAATTTTGAAAAAGGGGGGAAGGAGGGGACATGAGACTGCTGTTTGTCAAACAACACAACGGGATCTGGCTTATTCAACTTGGCTTTTGATGACTTCAATTGGAAGGTGGTTTGTTTAAAAGAGTGCGTTCCCTGCCCCATGAAAATTGGAACTATTGGTGCTACATCTATGTAAGGATTTAATAATAATTATAAATTAACATTTTGGATTTATTAATTTAAGGATAAAGTGTTTTTAAAGGAATATCAAATGAAACCCTCTGTGCGATCTGCGATTATACTTACCCACTTGTTTTTATATACAAACTGCTATAAGGAAAATTGTAATAAAATAGTAAAAATTAAATCTGCATTAAATTCCATAAGTATCTTTTTTTTAATAATTTTATCACTAACCTCAAAAAAGTAATGATATCAATGCAAAAACCCTTGACGGGTTAAAAGTTTCTGACGCAGCACTTTATCTTATGCTCTAAGAATTTTAAATATGGAACTTAAAAATACTGATATCAAATTTTGAGTGACGTTATGCTATTTCTTAAAAAATATATTTGTATTTATTTCACCATTTTATTTTTGTTTTATTTATAATCGCATGTGCAAAAGTTATGTTCAACATGAAAAGCTGCATAAAATTTTATTCGCTGTTGCTTTATCATTTACATCTCTCATAAATTCAAAATATGTGTTTTAAAAGATATGATATAAAATTTAAGTGACGCCTTGATGTGACTTTAAAAGGTTTGTTTTTTAAAATTCAATTTAAATTATTTTTGACTTGGTTAAAATATTTTTTTTTTACATCTACACAATACTTTTAATTTTCCAATTCACTGTTAAATATATCACTTTCATTGAATCTATACTATGCATTGAAATGTATTTATTTCAATAAATTGATTTATCTTTTGTGTCATGCTATTCAAAATTGTGAGTAAGATTTATGTAAATGGTTTCTTTGCGTCATTGTGTCCAAACTACATGAAATGTATGAAAAAGGATAGTTTGACGCAAATAAACCATTTACATAAATCTTACTCACAATTTTGAATAGCGTGACACAAAATATAAATCAATTTATTGAAATAAATACATTTCAATGCATAGTATAGATTCAATGAAAGTGATATATTTAACAGTGAATTGGAAAATTAAAAGTATTGTGTAGATGTAAAAAAAAATATTTTAACCAAGTCAAAAATAATTTAAATTGAATTTTAAAAAACAAACCTTTTAAAGTCACATCAAGGCGTCACTTAAATTTTATATCATATCTTTTAAAACACATATTTTGAATTTATGAGAGATGTAAATGATAAAGCAACAGCGAATAAAATTTTATGCAGCTTTTCATGTTGAACATAACTTTTGCACATGCGATTATAAATAAAACAAAAATAAAATGGTGAAATAAATACAAATATATTTTTTAAGAAATAGCATAACGTCACTCAAAATTTGATATCAGTATTTTTAAGTTCCATATTTAAAATTCTTAGAGCATAAGATAAAGTGCTGCGTCAGAAACTTTTAACCCGTCAAGGGTTTTTGCATTGATACTGTATACATAAAATTTATCTTAAAATGTGTAACATGTATTTTTAATATAATGGGGGGAGTGCATGAAGTGAGTAAATATTTATAGAATTCTGGCCTATCCAGCTTTTTTGTTATCTGGCCTACCCTTCTGCCACATTATGCCGGATAGTTGGGAGTTTACTGTATATATATGGGATAATAACTATCCTCAACTATGCAACTTAACAAATTCAAGAGTTTAAATAATCAATATACTCTATCATATGAAAAGGAAAAGCATAACATGAGGAATGCGAAGAAATCACAAGATATGAGACGATAATCTCATGTACGGAAGATTTAAATAAAAGTACCAAGAGAGATTGTTGAAGTTAGTTTTTATCTCAACATGAAGGATGAAGATCCTTTGAATGCCAAGTAAAAGGTTTAAGTAAGAATTCTAGGCGAATTCCAATATTTATGTTTATGAATGCATTATATTACTGATTTGCTTGAATTGCCGTGATCTATATTTGTTCGTGTGAATAATAAATGTTGTATAAAATTTTAAGAGCTAATGGAAGTATTCATTTGTAGTTATAAAACAAGTGAATCTTTAAGAAGGTAATGGATATAAAATATCACATATACATATCAATTCCTTGATTTTCCCTTTCATACATGGGTGCAAGAAGCCCATCCGAACCAAGATTAAAAATGTTTTTGAGTATTCGGTATGACCAGGGTTCATACTCTATTTGAATAATAAAATTCCCTGACTTTTCCATGTTTCCAGGCTATATTTCCTACAATTCCCTGACCAAAATTCACAACATTTTTAGAAATACGAAGTGCAATTCAAGATCTTAATGATTAAACTTACATCTAAAAATTAAAATAACGTATAAAATTGAAACTAAACTAAAAATCTATATCATTTGACATTTACAATATATATATAAAATAAGCAAAACTAAAATACAGCTCAGATAGATTCAAAGTAACTTTTTATATACATAATTAAATTTACACATATTAAATATTTAACATTTTTTAGACTTCTACTATCATGTAATTTATTTGTGTTGTTTCAGAAGCAGTTTGTTGTGTAAAAGTTTCAATTCATGATATCTCATCCTAGCCACTTTAACATGGCTCAACGTTTCTTTCGTTTAAGTACCAACTATTTGGCGACAAATTTGTATAGCTAAAAACATCTTTATGTTAAAAATGCGAATATAGCAAAAATTCTCCTTTTAAGAGAAAAAATCAGAACATTTTTGCAGACATACCGTGAACTCGGGAGAATGTTGACACATGATAGTGCATTAAAAAAAAATCCCTGACTTTTCCAGGTTTCAGAATTTTTTTTTTTTAATTTTTCCTGACTTTTTGAACACTTGTCATTTTCCCTGACAATTCCCTGTTTTCCAGTCACGTAGGAAACCTGTATGACTAAAGGAATTAGGCTAAAAGATTTCAATGTCTTGCGCCCAGATGCAGAATTTTCTGTGTCAGTCTGCAGCAAAGTAAAATTTATCTGCGACCTAAGAATGCTAGACTAAGCTTACTACCATAAGAAATAATAAAATCCCATAAAATAAGCAAAATTTGCATTTATAAAGAAAATATAATAAAAGATACAACATATACCATAAATCTAGAGACTTAAAGTAAATTTCAGCTATTTTTTAAGCCTAGCATTTCTTTTTAAGCTGGTGGATTAATCTGCAAGGTTTAAAATAATCTGCAGCGCCCGCTGCCGTGCTGCACCGTTTCTGCTACTGGGGTCTTGCATTATAGATAAAAATTGATTTTTTACAAGAAAAGAAAGTGATCAAAAGTTTTTGCTTAAAAAAAATTGCTATTATTTCACTAGATAAAGTATAACTTACTATCAGTCAAAAATTTCTCCAAGACTGAAGACTCGCACCCTTGGTTTCATACTACTAGTTCAGGGGTCGATCCAGACAAAATTTGGGGCCTATTTTAGGCCCTTTCACAAAAATCTATTTAATAAAATAGGCCCCTTCACAAAAATAAATTTAATAAAATGGGCCCCTTAAAAAAAACAAACTTAATAAAACAGGCCCCTTTACAAAATTTCTTTTAATAAAATAAGCCCCCTACGTAACATTCTTTTTCATAAAAACTGTTTTAAAATGTGTAATTTGTAAATAAAATCAGGTCACGAAAAACAAAAATCCATCTTTTAGCAAGGGGATTTAAAGAATGTTTTTGTTCATAAATTCTTGGTTCGAATTTGAGTAACTGGATTTCAACTTTCGTTACAAAATATTACTTTTAACAAAAATATAATAAAATTCACAAAAATAACTTCTACTCTTCACAAAATGGGCCCCAAGAATAAAAACCTGCATCGACCCCTGTAGTTTTATAATAGCTTAAAATCAGTGTTCGAAATTAGCAGTCGTTAACTGTCACATGCAACTAAATTATTGCATTTGTCGTCTACAAAATTATTAGTCATCAAATTTGGTGGCTATTTTTTTTTAACATTTACTTTAACAGTTAGCAAAAGAAAAGAAAAAATTAGTGCACCTTTTGATTTCATGTTACACAATTCAACTGTAGATGCTTTTTTTTTTTTTTTTTTTTTTTTTTTTTTTTTTTTTTTTAGCAGTTCTAAATTCAGTTGTAACTATCAACATTGGATAAAATTTTGTTTTTGATTTGCTATCAAGTTTTAATTTTGTTTTACAGGATTAAGTACATTTTTCTATTAATTTCTAAATATAGTAACAATTAAAAATGCTTTATATGAGTTTTACAGTTTCTTCAATTGTTATAAGCTTGCAAATTTCAATAATTTTAAATAAAAATAAGTATTTGTGCCTTTCTAAAAAGTAGCATTCAATATTACAGTAATGTTAAAAATGAATTTTAGAAATTGCAACTAAAAATTTTAATTTGATGTCTAAGATATTTACAGTAGTCGTCATTTGACGCCTACCTTTTATTTACCAATTTTCATCACTGCTTAAAATGTTTCACATCTGGGAAATAAGTAACATTTTAGCTTTAATAAACTAAAGAAAAACACCCCCCCCCCCCCACACACACACACAAAATTTTAAATACCCTGAATATCAACTTTCAACAACAGTAAATTACCTGGAGAAAAGTTTCCTGTTGCTGGCAAAATTCTTCTGAATCCTGGCACTGAAAATCCTTTATCCGGTACATATGACCGTGGCATTAAACTTGCCCTAGACATACTTGGTACACCAGCAGGTAGCATCGCCATAGGTGATCCTATGCCATTTGCTCTAGATTGCAACACATCTCTTACAACATCAGTTGGTATTCTAGGACGAAACTAAAAAAAAAAATTCAAAAGATTTTTCACGATAATAAATAAATAGTCATGACCAAAAATACAGTAAACCCTTTGACTATTGAAAAAAAGACAATATACAAGAATAGTCAATCTCGTCTATTGCACTCATATGAAAGCATTAAATATTACCAAAATACAAATGAACCACTGGTTTATGATGACTATACTAATAAATATAATCTATACAAAGAAAAAATTATAGTGATAATTATGCACTTATTTTAATTAATTGTAATTTTCGTCCACATGACAAAAATGAATGAAATTTCTCCTTTGAGCAGATTCATCTGAGTAATCAGAAAGTTAAATTACACTCAATCAATTTTTTTTTTTTACATACTGAAAATAAACTGAAACTGACTTCTTCAATTTCTCACATAACATGGTGTCATTATAATTGATTTTGAGAATCAAAAATAAATATTAAAGGATATTGGGAGAAATGTCAATTTATTTAGAATGAAGCTAGAGACGTAATGAATATTTGGCCACTATTCAGTATTCAGTCAAATATCTGTGGCTAAATATTGTTGTATATTATATTGCTGACATTTGATCAATCTTAGAAATTTGGCTAATCAGCAAAAGAAAACTGTAGCCAAATAAAACAAAAAAAAATTGCAAAATGGTGTTAAGAAATGCACCTCTAAAGAAAGGCAAAAGCAGCAAAATTAAAACAAAAAAATATATAATTACAAAACTTTAAGTTAATTTAAATTAAACATCTCACCTTACCCTGTAAACTAACTTTTGCCAAAAAAAAAGAAAAGAAGATTAGTGAAAAATTAGCAATTTTTACATCTCAATGTCTCTTTTCTCCAACCAATGGATTAAATGATGCATCACGACATGATGTTATATCAACAAAATCATTGTAATCATAAGTAACTTATTTTTTACGAGAAATACCACAAAAAATAACAAAGTAGCCCAAAGCTAGGTTTTAGTAGGTCTGAATTTTTAAACAAACCACAAATTGCCATTGGCAATAGAGAAATAACTGCTTTTTCACAGCAACACCGTATAACATAACCTAACATAACGCAACATACCTTAGCGTTTTATATAAATAGATACTTCATTATTTATTTATAGCATCATACGGAGTGAAACTCACTTTATAATAAACAATTAAATTTAAAAAATCAAAAAACCCGACTGCGTAAAAAGCGAACTAATTAATTATTTCTCATCAATGTGAAACTATTTTTTTTTTCTTTCAATTCCTACTATTAGCTCACACTCTTGCTATATATATCTTGTTCAGATTTTCAATCGTTAATAAAATACTTATTATTCATCCAATCAAGCTCAAATAATTTTTTTTAAACTTGCAGCGGATGACACGATGATAATCCAATTTTTTTTCAAATATTAATTCATTAATTAAATTTAATTAATTTTCAATAATCGAGAGAGCCCTCTTCTTGATCAAGGTATTTTAAGACCGAGAGAGCCCTCTTCTTGATAAAGACATTTTAAGTGCCACTCCAGAGGAAAGAAGAATGGGAGAAAAAAAATTCTCTTATTGACCTAAGTAGGAATTGACTTAAATTTTTTTTTATATTACTTGTTTATATTATTTACCTATTTTTTTTTGTTTACTTGTATTGATGACTTTTAAGTTGTGTTTAATTGTTAGTTCCTATCTATAAACATTGTTTTGATGAGGTCTATAGATGTCTATGATGGTTAGAGTTGCAGTAAAGCTAGAGATCCTACATACACAACTTCCAGGTTGTATAATATTTTAACGGAGCTTCTGACTGTAAAATAGTCAATGAAACATCCTCTTCATTTTGAAAGACCTATCCAATGATATGCCGCTCAATAGGGTGCGTAAATGTTTTTCGTCTCTACCGCCATTTTGAATTTATAAAAACAAAACCTAGACTATAACCATCAGGCCGTTAAGACGAATTGATAGAGACCTCATTCATTAAAATCCATCCAGCCGTTGGGATGTTTCGAGGGTATAAAAAAATGCACATACCCAAATACGCGTGAAACACATAACCCTTCTTTTCAGTCGGGTAAAAATACTCACTTTTAAAGTTTTCTACAGACATATACAATAAATAATTTAATGATAAAATAGGAGTGGATTTCCAGTTTATGTGCCCCCCCCCCCCCCCCCCCCAATTTGTGGACTAGATTTTTTTAAATTCATATTTTTGAGATAAGAATATCTGGATGAAATGGGAATGAAAAGAAAAAATCCAACACCTTCAATTTGTGGACTAGATTTGTTGAGATACAAATATTTGGATGGAATGGGAGTGGGAAAAAAAAAAAAAAAAAAAAAAAAAAAAACTAACAAAATACTATGAAGTATCTTATTTTCTTTCAATGGAATAAATAATAGATTTTCTGCTTTAAATCTATACATATAAAGGGGGGAAATAAGACACTGCATTGGGTAGGTTTTTTCTTATTAATCTAAAAGACATTTTTATAAAAGCTTTTATTCTACACAAAGTTTTGAGCAACATTATAAAGTTGAACTCCAACATTAAGTGATTATGTGAGGATTATTACATAACAACAATTGTCACACACTTTGGCAAATACTGCACTAACATTGGTTGAATTTAAAAGGTAGAGTGGTGTAAATCAGTAATTTTGAAAAACTGAATTAAATACATGGAGGATATCTAAACATAGCAATATCTTCAATATAAGTGATGATTCCAAGAAATTTGCATGTAAATAATACCCAAAGATATTTCTGCACATAGGAAATTACTTTAATATGTGCAGAAAAGTTTTGTTTCTGAGCATTTAACCCTTTAACCGACAGGCCCGGATTTTTCCGTTACCAGGAATCATGTTAAAATGGCTGTAGACAAAAATATTTTAAACAGAATTTTATTTTTAACCATATATATATACAGAAGTGATATTAAAGATATAGCATCAAACTGCGATTAATAAATATATATATCCTGGAATTTACAAGTTTCTTATAAAAATACACGAAAACCCTCAGACGGTGAAAGGGTTAAGCAAATATTATGGTTTTTAACCCTCTAAGCGGTTTGTCTGTATTTTTTTCCATTTCCCCAAAACAACTTAAATCGGTTATAAATAAAAACATTTTCAACAGAATTGTATTTTAAAATGTTTGTCATATAAAGGGGTATGAAGTGTATTTTAGAAGCAAACAGGGAAAGAAAATTTAAATTATCATTGCTTTTATAAGCATTTTTAAGAAAATACAGGAAAGCCTTCACATGCTCAGAGGGTTAAACACTGCACTTAACTTTTTCCTTGATGACAGTAAATATTCACTTTGTAATTAAAGTTTGTGTGATAAAAAAAAATCCCAAAGAAAACTATCAACTTTCCATGTGTTGCTTCTAAATTTTTGACATCCTGACCTATTGTTTAATACAACTCTGATATGTTGAAGGCAAAAAGAGAGCTCCAAGTTCTTAAAAAAATCCAACAAAAGATAATTACAACACAGTATTGCATGATTTTGTAAGAAATGTCTTAAAACCAACCATTTGTTTCCATTCCTTCAAGTTGACAACTCAAAATGTATTTTTGAGCAATGATTTTTTCTTTATCATACAGTAGGTACCATGCGTTTATGGAGGGGTTTAGATCAAGACCTTCCGGTTGATTTTTGTAAATGCTAAGCTAAAAATGTTTCGAAATTGAAAGTAATAAGATGACGAAATAGAATTGTACAGTAGACATTTATAACAAAGCTATGTAATGTGCAACTCCTCAGATAACAATATATTTTGAAGTTAAGAAGTGTCTGCAATCCACATTATAAAAATATTGTTATTTTTTAGAGGGCTGAGTTTCAAGCATTATTTCGTCTTTATCATCTTTGTCTCTGAATTAATTCAGAGTATTTAATTAAAAACTTGCTATTATTAAATTAAAATTTTTTGGAAAATGAGTAAATAATGATTTGGATTAGGCATATTTGGATCCCATTTATATAGTAATTTAACAATGTGCAACATGATTTATAATATGCAAAAATTTATAATCTGCTCAACTTCTGGTCTCAAGGAACGCAAAGTAAAGATCTTCCACTCTATACTGATATGTTCCAGACATATATGAGCCGTTCAGTGCACAAATCGATTAACTCCACTTTTGAAAAATCTTAAATTTTAAGTGTCAAAACACTTGGTATAGTCATAACTTTTTATATTTGTAATAACTTTGCTGAAGGATAAAGATTAACACCATTAAATGACAAAAAATTTTTGGCCATTGAATAATGAACAATTTACTTCAGAGCAGGGTTGGCATTTTTGCCAGGACAGTGGCAAAAACTGGAAAAAACCAGGGCAAAAATGGCAAATTCTTATTTTTCTTTAATGTGTAATAAAGTGTGTAAGCTAATAAGGATAATAATGTTATAAACAATTAAATTTATTAACATATCATTTAAAATTTTTATTTAATTTGCTTATTTAATAAATATCATTAAATATTTTTGCATATTTTAAATCTTTATAAAATAGGTGGGATGTTATGCTAAAACAGCTAAATATGATATGCTAAAACAGCAAAAATTAGGTTGTGATGTAGATATCTCTGAATTATTTGAAATTTAATAGAGTTCTGCTTTAAATATAATTTTATATTTAAAAATTGAATTTAGAATATAATTGTTTATTTGAATTTCTCACACATATAAACATAAATGCTTTACTCATTTAGAGCCTCCACAGTTCTATTATGTGAATAATCATTGATAATTGTATAAACATGAATAAATAATAAAGTTTTCTATTTATTTATATGAAATTGGTATTTTTTTTCATTTATAATTTTGTTATAAAAGTTAGTATTCTTTCATAAAATGCATAATTATGCTTATTTAACTCAAGAGTTCAAAAATAAATTTAGAATATTGATTTAACTACGTATTAAGTTTCTTTTTTCTTGCATGAAATATTTTTTTCTCTTTTTTTGGGAAAAAAATTAAATGAACAGCCTAACTTTGCCACCACATTGGCAAAAACCTATTTTTGCCGGGAAGGTTTTAACCAGGTTTTTTCCACCTATGGCCAAAAACTTACCAACCCTGCTTCAGAGGCCATTTTGATTAATTCCATACTCTAATGTAAATCATTGCAATAAAGCAACTCAAATGCACTAGCAAGCATTGAATGATAACGGTAAATTTTTTAGTGTCGAC
Organism: Maratus speciosus; assembly: GCA_963932465.1. Taxonomy (NCBI): domain Eukaryota; kingdom Metazoa; phylum Arthropoda; class Arachnida; order Araneae; family Salticidae; genus Maratus; species Maratus speciosus. The sequence goes on from OZ010797.1 coordinate 107,820,910, forward strand.
TTATCAGAATTAAAAGTAAAATAAATGACTGCCGAGCCAAGCATTAAAGACAATGGAGTTATGAGTAAAGAGGAGGGGACAGATAGTGCATTGTCTACCAGTTACGAGTGAAGTAACTGAGGAGGTTGTCACAAGATGGCTGCTGTTTCTTTTAAATGAAATCAACACAGGGTGTCTACAGAAATTCTGAAAAAAAGTTCCCTGACTATTTTTATCAGACTTCCCTGATTTCCATTATTAACAATACACATACGGTATTTTTTCATGTATGCCGATTCCTCGTATAGCACACTTATCCAGCTTGCTAATATCCCATATCTTGGGGGAAAAAAAACAAGAGAAAAACATAAAAATTTCCTAATATTCATTAAGTATTGGTTGACAGTTTTATAAATCTGAACTCAACTAACTTCATAGCGTTCAACTTCATTAGTCCAACATCATATAGAAGCCAATGGATATAGGGTGACCAGAAAGTTCAGAAAAATATTCAATTCTAAGACTTATCTAAATCTGAAGGGATAACTAATTGGATTAAGCTGGGCACCTGGTCAGGTTATGCTAATGTATCCTTTAAAATTTTTAAAAATGTGTAAATTGCCTTCAATATAAGTGCTATGTACAGAAAATCAGGACATCTGATCACCTTAATTTACGTTAAATAACAAAAATTCATACCATGCATATCTTTTAAAAAATATTGGGAAAGATTAATCAGCATGTGAAAAATATGGTACATAAAATAGACGAATCAGTCTTGTTGACAAGGTGAAAATGCAAATATTTTCGCAATATAGACAAATTTTCTAATTTTCCAGTATTTTTACAAAGTTCCCTGATTTTTCCAGAGTGATAAACCTCCCCGATTTTTCCATGATTCCCTGATTTCCAGATTCTGTAGACACCCTGCAACAGTTTCTGAATTCCTCCGAGGAAAACTTCCACCAGTAAACTTGAATAGAAAATTTCGTTTTATTCAAGCGATTTATTTGTGAAAAATTTCTGGTAAAAATTTTCCATTTGTTTTTATTGGTGTCAGTTTGTCCAAGTATTATATTATTTTTGGCACAGATGTCATATACGCCCCATATTGGCGCGATTTTTTTCCGATGCCAATTTGGTGAAAATATCAACAGCATAAACAGCAACACCCGGGTTACCACATCAAGCAAAATAACGACACTTTGGCGCCAGTTAAATACCCGTTGCGTATATGACATTGGCGTCAGAAAAAAATCGCACCAATATGGGCCGTATATGACATCTGTACCTTATTTTTTACTACAACTGACAGGAGGTTGTCTAGGTTGTCACAATGAGGCGGAAATGCAGGGCCTGATTACCACTGAAGTAAACTTACACCAGTAAAAATGAATACCCGTTTTTGCCATTATTTTTTACTGTAATTTTGCATTAATGAAGTGTTTAAATAAGGAGAAATTTCTATTTAAATTTACGGGTGGAACATATCCCCGACGGTAATCAACCCATGTGACAGCGGTTACAGTTGAAGCTTCACCATTTTAAGGATATGTCAATTCCTCTCTATTAATAGTTCCATGTTAAAGACCAGTCATGTGAGTAACAGGTAATACATTCCTTCTGTTAAACATGATTACTATAAAAACTTGACAACAAATAGAAATGACCAGTACTCACATACACTTGATGAAGAAGACATTATTTATATAGCTGATGAATTAATCACAAATAATATATTATAACAGAACTGTCAATATTCATTTTTATGGAAAATCTGCAATAAAAATACATAATAACTAACTTTTTCTGTAATAAAAAACTTAAAAATTAAACACTGGATTTAACTTTATCATTTTTTTAAATTGCCAAATCGATTAACTCCACCCATGACATAAAAATTGCAACATTACTGACGATTATTTTTTGGATATTCTTTCTTATTAACTTTATATAACATTAGATGAAAGCTATATCTGTATTTGTACATTCTACAATATATTTTTGAATTTATATTATAAAGGGAATTTTAAAAAACAATGTACATTATTTCATCGCATTTTTCAACCTTTTGTTTTATGGAGTTAATCTATTTGTGCACTGAACGGCTTATATGGCTCTGTTTACAAGGTAAGTTTAATGTTGTGTGAAATGTGATCTACATAACACAAAATTCTATAATACACACAAACTCTCGTAATAAGGTATGTGTTATAATGATCTACTACTGTAATAGCATATGTTATAATAAGATTTTCTTATGCCTCATAATTATTGTAACAATTTTGAAGACAAAACAATGTTACGTCCTTTCAACATTTTTTTCCCCCTGAATATACAAAAAATACAAAGGTAAAAAAATTATTACCACACATCTGCAACAATTTTAAGAGATAAAAAAGAGAGCAATTTATGTCATACTGCAGAATTTCCTTTCCATGTGATGTTTACTGATGGAGAAGCTTCAGCAGTCTGATGTATAGTTGCAGGGGGAACATGTCTAGGTGAAGCTAAAATGAAATAAAAGTAAGTTAAAACATAAAAATAACAAATATCCAACAGTAAATAAGAATATAACAATGGGAAACTACATTTAAAAAATATATCATGACACAAGGAATAATAATATACAAATTTTAATAAATGCAGAGATAAATTAAAAAAATATTAATCTGACAAGATTTAGAATTAGATTTTTTTAGCTAATAAAAATCTTCACCAACTCTTCCTTATATGATTCTTATAAGGAAATTCTTCTTAGAATTTATACATACCATTCAATAAATACACTAAAAATGAGTCAAGTTTAAAAGTGCATACTAGAGCTGAAAATACTTTTTCAAAAATTATTGTTCATAATCAGCCCTGGAACCAAATTCTTTTGTGTCTCTGTAAATGAACAATAAATGTTATGTACTTCCTAATCTATAGAAAGCATATTATAGTCTATTTCAGTGATGTATATCAACTTTATTTTATTTGAAGAATCATGTCATTAAAATGCACTGCAAATGATCCCCCCCCCCCCCACACACATAGATCATATTGTAATGGAATTTTTTTGTGTGTCCTTGTAACAAACTATAAAGTCTATTTGTTCAATACTCTATAGAAAATATTTTTTGGTCTATCTAAGTTATGTATATCAATTTTATTGTATTTGTAGTACCACAACATAATTAAAATGCAGTGCAAAATGATTTTACCTCATAGACCATTATGTAAGGTATTCTTTTGTATGTCTGTGTAAACAAATTATAACTGGTAAACATTTCATTTTCAATAGTGAATATGGTATAGTAAACTTTAATAACAACATACCAATTACAAGGCAATCTAGATGTATTCATGGAAGTTAGAAGACGGTCGGACAGACAAAGGATATCATAAACACTTTTTAACCATTTTGGATAGTGTTAAAAATGTTATAATTTAAAATATACCATAATATTTAAAATTTTAATATATCAGTTTGATTTGTTAGTATAGCAGCTTTTCAGTACTATACTGGCTGGACACACAAATTAGTTGCCACCCCCCCACCCCAAAAAAAGGAAGGGGGGGGGGGTCTAGCACTTGATATCGTCAGATATCTCTGGGAGGGGGAGAGAAGGGGAGTTTGCTTTTTGATATCATTATCATTTTTGATCCAACCAAACTTTTCTTTTTTCAGTAACTTTTTCTTTAAATCCAAATAGTCTGTTACATTTTTTATAATTATCATTTTTATATGTTTTTATGAATGTTTATAAAACCATTTCATTCCAAAAATTGGAATACTCCAACATTTGGCATTCCTGTTCCTCTGCCACATGCGCATATAATTAATTCACTGTTAGAGAAATCAGGAGCATAATATGTAGAAAATGACACTCGCATTTACCAGTAAAGAAAGACAAAGAATGTTATACACTGTTTTGTTGATAAATTCTGCTTTTAACCTCTTCGGGCAGGAGGCCAGTGCATATTACTTTTGAATATATTATGTAATAAGCTATTATTAAATGCTTTTAAATAGCAACTAACTCTTTTAGACGATATTTGATATACATTTATTTCATACATTGATATTTTATTGACTTCTTAAATCTGTAAAGTGTGCGACTAATAAATGTATAATCATATGTGTATATCACTGCAAGCATATAAGAAAGAAAAATAATCTAAAAAGAAAAGAATTTTTAGACATTGATACAATATCATCGAGGGAGGGGGGGGGGGGTGAGGGGAATGTCCAAAATTAGCAAAATGGTGATAACGTTATGTATGCATAACCCCATATACAGCCCTTAAGAGTACAAATACTTATAAGATAGAAGAACTTAAAGTTTACCTCTTTTTGACAAATATTTTACATGGCTGCCCTTTATTATTTTGGAAATGTCCCTTTTTGTAAATAAGTTCTTCTCTTTTATTTATCAGCAAGTTAACATCAATCAATTTAAGTGCAGTGCCAGTTCATGATTTCAATACAGAAATGGATTTTCAAAGTGACAGACTGTAAACTTGACCTTTAACGCCCACTTCTACTCCTCCTTTTACTCTAAAATCTAAGGGTGAAATGATTGGTGGTTGTGGTGACCATGGAATAACAATTCCACGACCAATCTAAACTAAGATTTCAGGACTAAGGTAAGAAGTACATCTCCAAATTTATGATACAGTATTAGTAGTCTGTCATTGAACTGGTAACTTACAATTAATATTTCCAAACTATTCAGTTATGAAACTGCACAGCTAATTGTAACCACCCTGTCTTTATATTATAACACATTAGAGATGAGACTGGAACAATCTATATACCAGTCTTTGGGATCGGGATCAAAGTGAAAATTTTATTTATTCACAAATTGGAAAAGAAAAAAAAAAAAAAAAAAGAAAGAAAAAGGAAGAAAAAAATGCTATTTGAGAAAGAAGAATGTAATTTACAGGAAACTGAATTATTATAGATAGAAGATAATGAGAAATATTCTTATCTGATTCTGAAGCCTTTGCACAGTCAGTGTTAGTAACACAAAGAAGAATCCCCAACACATCCCTTATCTATCCTATCTTCTCAGTTTGAAGCCTTTTTTTTTCAGGATTACTAGGAAACAGAACTCATGTCTTTCTGTCATAGTTGTACAATGATATTTTAAAAGAATAAGAGTTTGCACTTTTGCAGATTTCTGTCAGTAGCTGAATATAAATAACAAATTTGCTATTTAAAACAGATTTTCAGGGAAATTAAAATCACCAGGGGTTGATACAGGCTTTTTTTCTTGAGGCCCATTTTGTGAAAGTAAAATTTATTTCAGTAAAATTTATTAATTTTTTTGTGAAAAATAACATTTCATCACGAAAAATGAAATACAGATTCTCAAATTCAAACCAAATGTTTGTTAATAATAACTTCTTTAAATCCTTCTGCTAAAGTTTTCCTTTATGGTGAATTTATTTTGTTTAGTTATTAAACATTTTAATATAAATAATCAATGAAAAGTAAGTTTTTATCGAATGGAACATTGTAAAAGGGGCCTGTTTTATTGAAAGTAATTTTGTGAAGGGTCTATTTTATTGAAAGTAATTTTGTGAAGGGCCTATTTTATTGAAAGTAATTTTGTGAAGGGGCCTTAAATAGGCCCCAAATTTTGTCTGGATCGACCCCTGATCACAAAACATTGTTATGGAGGGGTATTTAGGATCAATATTTGTTTTGATGTATGAAGGAATTGTTAACGAGAAAATTAGTCTTGAAACATACATTAAATTTGACTGCATATATTCGGTACCAGGATTGTTCTCTGATAACACAAAATGTTCCAGGCTGTGATTTCAAACAGCTGTGCTTTGAAAGAGAGTTTGAATTTAGCTCTAATGTATGTCTGGAAGGAGACACACGTTATGATCAAGAAAATTATAAGTAAGATCCTAACCTAGAAGTAAACTGTCTACGAAACTTTTTATATACGTGTCGCAATTTATTTAATATAAATTAAATATAGAGAACATTCATTGTAATGGACTTTAAGCGTGCAATGTAAGGTTGAGGCTAAAATTCGCGCACTGGTAGTATTTACTTTTGAATATTAGCATAGTGAGGAGTGTTTATGATTATTACTTATTTCTTATGAAGGAGATATTTAAGTGAAAAAATTATTCTTTAAACATTTTTTAAATGTTATTAATTTTTTATTGCATACATTCGGTATCAGGTTTAGGTTCTGGTAACACAAATTGTTTTGGGCTTAGAAAAAAAAAAAAAGTCCAAACTTATCTCAACCCTGTCCGTCTGGAGGGGATAAAAAAACACATCATGATCATAGAAGTTAGAAAAAAAAAATGAATCTAGAGCATAACCTATAAGTATATTGTGTCACAAAAACATTTTATATGCATTTACAATTTATTCAAAATAAATTTAATATAGGGAAGACTCATTGTAATTGATATACATATAAAATTACTTTTGAAAGCATACTTTTAAAGAGCCCCCCCACCCCCACCCCCCCAAAAAAGCGATATTTAGAAATGGGTGATTACTGTATATGAATTATATTTCCATTTTCAAAAATCTTTTTTTCCTTAAATAACATTAATGCAATGTATTGCTATGAGTACATAACATGAATATTATTTTCAAGTGTATGTTGCGAGGAAAAAACATGTTGCCATAGAGAAAATTAAAAAATCAACTACGATCATAACCTACAAGTTAACTGTCTCCAAAACATTATTTTATGTTACAATTTATTTAAGATATATTAAATATAGAGACACTTACTGTAATTGAAATACATATAAAATTATTTAAAAAGTTACAGTTAAACATACTTGTGAGAGAAAACCAAAAAAAGAGCGATATCTAAAAGAGTAATAAAATACTATAAATGAATTGCATCTCCATTTTCAAAAAACCATTTTTAAATTTATATAACATTAATAATATATAATGTTATAGGTTCAAATGCATAGCATTAATATTATTTTGACACAGTATTTTTTTTTCCAAAAAAACAATGCATGTTATACACTTACAAATACATATATTTTAAATATTTGACATGTAAAACGTTTAATATTTAAAAAATAATAACTAAAGATGCAGTTGACGACATCCTTGCTCCAAATATTTGTTTTAACTTTTATTTTTATACTAACTGACCCTCCCAGTGTTGCCTAGGGGGGAAAAAAATGCTATCTCTAAAACTGGATTATGTGTATTTTGTGCTTCATAAAATGTTAAAAATGAAAATAACATTTACAGAGGCCTTGTAATAATAATAAAAATAATAATGAATTTTTTTTTTAAATCAGAAATTGAAACTAACAAAAACTTAAGTTTTCATTCTTCAGCCTTTGAAAAGCAATTAATTAGGGTCTCATTACAAATACTGTACAGAACCATTTATCCGGAATGGTTGGGGGTCAGATGTATTCCGGATAACTGGTTAACTGGTAGGGCATTAAAGCAGCATCCATTTGATAAGTTTTGTGGAATATATCTGGTTGTGGCATTATTTCTGATTTTAAATTATTAGAGTACTTGGATTAAAAATCAGATGCAAGAAATATCAAAAGTTAACCAGGGTTTGAAAGGAGGTAATTTATGGGAATCCCTTGAAAACAAAAATTCTTCTGTTTCCTCTGCATAAAAATTAAAACAGCTAAAATACAGCTAAATATGTTTTCATTTCAAATACTAAATGTTGACATCAAGTTATACAATTGTTTCAAGCAATGCATATGTCAAACTGGCAGTATATGACACTTTTTCCTGCAAAGATTCTGAAATAAGTCCATTAGAAATATCATTCCGGATAACTGGTTTTCCGGATAAATGGTTCTATACTGTATAATTAAAAAGGGCTCTTTTTGTTGTGAGAGTCCCCTAGAGATGGGAGCCTCAATCTGTTGTTTCTGCATCTCATGCTATGGGAAAATTTGAATATGTGATTACTCACTACCTAATATAATTATAGAAATACAAATTTTTAAGAAGGCAAAGTTTATAGAGCTTTTAAAATTTAAAGATGCATTTTTTGAAAATGCACTTTGTTTGAACCCTGAACACTGATATATATTATTACTTTGACGAAATTCGTGTTTTTTCGCAGCCTTTTGACAAAATTCGCGTGTTTTCTGCAATCCTTTCACGAAATTTGCTTTTTTTTCCTGAACTTTTGACGAAATTCTCATTTTTTTTTCACAGCCATTTGATGAAATTCACATTTTTCTGCAATTCTTTGAGGAAATTCGTGTTTTTCCATGATACTTAGAGAAAATTCGTGTTTTTTTCTTCTGCGATCCTTTGTCATAATTTGTGTCTTTTTCTCGGCCTTTTGATGAAATTTGCATTTTTTCTATGATCTTTTGACAAAATTAGTGTTTGTTCCACAATCCTTTGATGAAATTAGTATTTTTTCTGCGATGCTTCGACGAAATATATATTTTTTCCATGATCCTTTGACGAAATTCATGTTTTTTCCATGATCCTTTGACGAAATTCATGTATGTTCCACAATCCTTTGACGAAATTCATGTTTTTCTCCCGTGATCCTTTGACAAAAATCGCACTTTCTCGCAATCCTTTGACGAAAGGTGTGCCTTTTTTTTTCTTTTCCCGATTGTTCCTTTGATGAAATTGGAGTTTTATCTGCAATCCTTTGACAAAATTCGCTTTTTTCCCCTGTGATCATTTGATGAAATTCTCCTTTTTTTCTGCGATCATTTGACGAAATTTGCTTTCCCTCCTCACCCGAGATTCTTCAGTCAAAGCAGATGATAGCATGCACCTGGCCCTATTTTCAAACAAGTTTCATCTGCCGCCGCTATCCCCTCCCCACACCCATAAAAATGTCAACAAATTTTAATGCAGATTTGCATCGATCTCAGGAATGATAAAATTCTATGCCGTAAAAGTGGAATTCCACGGAAAAGTAGAATGTCTCTATTAGGTAATGAATAATCACATATTTAAATTTTCCCATAGGCTAACATGGAATTCTACAACAGGGGAGTTTGTGTAAAACAGACCCTTAATTTGTGGCTGCCATTTTAAGTATAGATTCAATCTTTTGACAAAATAAGAATGCAGTAAAATAGTGACTACTTTTAAAAATAAATAGTTGTAGCTAACTACATTTTTGATAAAGTAGTTGTAGTTTGCTACAAAAATAAAGTAGTTTTATGAACCACTAGGTACAGATACCATTTGCTGAAGCACTACAGGAGGAAAACTTGGCCACAAGGTTTTTTCTTTTACTTCCACAAATTTTATCCTTATCTGAAAAAGGAAACCTCCCTACTTGGTACCTCTCTCCCACCTACTGATTAGAGGTGAAAATCTGCAGTCGCCACTCGCCGATTAAAAATTCGGCCATTGATCGCCACCCTAGTCACTGCTCACCAAGTGGCGATTAATAAATCTTATAGATCGCCAAGTGAAATACAACTTTTTTCAGGGAAATATGCATCTCTACTTTGATTATATCTAATTAGCAAACTGGTTAATTCTTTTTCCTACCGGATGCAAGCAGATTTCAACTATTTAGTACTTACAGTATTTGTATTCAACCGTAATTTCAATATTTTGGCTTTTCGCCATATGCTTGCTCTTCAGTTGAATTATTTTTTCAAGAAATACAGTTTTTTATTCTGCAAACTATATTCTTTGATCCCACCTGCATTTCAAATAATTTATTACTTTTTTTTCCCCCGGATGCAAGCGGACATTGCGGTATTTTCAATATTTTGACTCCTGCCATATGCTCACCAGTTAGATTATTTTTCTTCAAGAGATATTGTTTAATTCTGCAAAATACACTCACCAGCTTAGATTTCAACTGTATGTAATGTGTGTAGTATGTTAATAACACATATACTTATTAAATAAAATCCAAATAACATTTTATTGTTTTATTTGATTGTTTTTTTTTAATTGTATACACCTAGATGCTGGGATTTTGATTTAGTTACTTTTTATATAAAGAAAGTTATAGTAATTTGATAATTGTGTTTATGAACATACACAAATAATCCAAAAAATATTCTAAAAAATCTAATGCGATAACAGATTTTGTGATTTTAAAGTAATTTTCTTGAATTTTGACTACTTCTCTATTCTTATCATGAATAGTTGGCCGGTATAAAACTCTGATTTATAGAAAAATGCATATATAACTATTACATTTTATCTAGATGTCAAGAGAGTTTGAAACATTATAGTGGCCACTAATGAAACTGAGTCTACCGGCCACTGGCTACTAAGTCAATTTCCTAGTTTTCACCTATACTACTGATCTGCCAAAGAGAGGATTCTCGACACCACTGATTTTACCTGCAGGTTTTGTAGTATCCACATGCAGCCAACAGCAGCAAAGTGTTCCTATGAGGTTACCCCCTCCAATACTGACCATGCCTGATGTGCTTGATTCTGGTGTTTAGATGAGAATTGGTGCTTTACGGCATAGTATGCTGTTGGCTGTAGCATGTCCAGAACACTGAAATTTTCAAGAAAAGTATATACAAATGTTCAAGTTGTTGCAACATTTATATTATCATTTTTAACGAGTTAATAATTATTTAAGAGAAAGAGTTGAAAGCTTGATGCAAATAAAAAAATAAATAAATTACGACTCAAATTAACTTAATTTATTTTCTGCTTAATATTAGGATGAAAATAAACTTTTCAAGGACGCAGAGAAGAACTGCTGCAGTAAGCAACTGTTTCACGAGTTTATGGTTTACCATTAAAAAAATACTTCAATTAAAGTGCACACTCTATTATTGTAAAAACCAAATTTAGAAATGATTGAAAAATAAAGCAGATAATTTACTTAAAAAGTTTTTATAAATACAAGTATACTCAAAATTATTTTTTAACTATTTAAAAAATGAAGTAACCATAATTATCAGTTTTACTTTGTCAGTCTTATACTAGCTTAAAGAATCACATAAAAGAATTAAGAAATCTTTTTACCTTTGAGTAAATTAAAGAAAGGACCCAGAATTTTATTTACAGTCAGTTCGATTTAATCTGCAAAACTTGGGAACAAAGATTGTGTGCATTTTAAAATTTTGCAGACTATAGGTCATTATTTGCTAACATTTTTCTTTTGCAGACAGAAAGTGGATTGACGATAATGCAAAAATGAATGTTAAAATGCAAACATAATGATTTCAAATAAATTTTGCAATAAAATCTCTTTTCAACAGTAAAAGAAAGAAGAATAATGCATCAAACATAGATTATAAAACACTTTCCGCTTCCAACACATTCAAAATACTGTTACAAAACTTTGACATTTAATAAGGTGAAAGATCATATCCAAGTAAATGATTTAGAAAATGCATAACATATTTGAAAACTCAATTTCAGCCATTACTAGGGATGTGACGAATATTTGGCCACTATTTAGTATTTGGCCTTTTTGCCAAATATTCAGTTGGTTGATTATGGAATGCTAGTTGGCCAAATATATTCAGAATAATTTTTTCTTTAGCAGTTTTTTTTTTTTTTTCTAATCTAAACTCACTACTTTTTGACACATTTAAGAAGTCATTTTCATTTTTAATTGAGCAAAATGTATAGTTGTACAATCAAAATGTTTGGTATTCAGCAAAATCACTATTCGCCACTTCCCTAATAATTGCCACCTATAGTAAAATAAGTAAACAAATTCCAATGTGCAGCTGTGTATATGATCTATGTGGGAAAATTATTCCCAAGCATTTTTCATTTCTATTTTTCATTAAACAATTTGTAAAGTCTACCTGAACTCGACAGCACGATATTTTCTTTTCTTTTGCCGCCTTTCGGCGTTTGTTTACGTTTTTACCGCCACGGTTGGATGGTTGCGTATCGCGTTTCGGTCGTGGACCGTATACGGCAATTTCACTTGCGATCGCATTCGCTAGTATTCATTTTTTTTTAAGATAAGTATTTAAATTTAATTAACATGTAAAATAATCTTTTTAAGTCATTTTTATATTAAAGTAATTTTTCTAAAGTCATTGTAATATTTATTAAATGTTATTCAAATTATAAGTAAATGTTAAATATCTTCCGACTTATGCAAATTGCATAGTCGATTCTGATTGGTCGATAAGTTTTCGTCCTGATTTAAAGGGACAGCGATTTCATTTTTTCGAGGTATGCAATGTGTGAGGTGTGCGATGTTTGAAGGCTGACTTATGGTATTATTTGGTATGTTTTATGAAGTGTCAGCGAATATGTATGGTATATGGCTGAATACCAATATAATTGTGAGAATTTATTAAGCATAGTGGTTTATTTTTAAGACGTTTCATCGAGAATTGTTAATTAAATCGGCGATAGAGGTGTGGATAATATATTTCAAGTTACTTATGTCGTCGAATGATGCAGTGTTCTCGAGTTCGGGTAGACTATCGTCGCAAGTGTCCATTAATTTAATTCAAGAACGAAGTCAAGTTCATGTACAACAAGCACCAATAAATCAATCCTTCTTCTGTTCATCATTTTGGCTCATTACTGTAAGTACATTTTACACTTACCTTATTCATGAAACATCATAGTATATATATAGGATTCATGAAGTTGCATATAATTCAACATATTCTTATTCAAAGTTATTATTTTAACTATATTTTTAAAGTTTCATATATAACTTAAACTAATTTGTCAAGTCACTCTGCTGAATTTTTACGTGGGAGGGGCAACCTGCAATGACACACATCACCACCCTCCCAACAGAGGTTATGGTACCCAGAAGCACCTCCACTGTGGCAAAGCTAGAGAAAAGTATTTTAAAATGAAAATGTTGAAGCTAATTAATGAAGTGTTTTTTTCAAGTATCTAGTGTATGAAATATTTTAATGTTTATATATATGTGCATGCAAGTTTTAGTACCATTTCTATTTATATTTTATATCTATTTATTGTTTTAAGTAAAAGTAAGTAAAATGGCTACTGCACCAGATATAGTAGTATTAAGTAGGGATAACTATCAAAGTTGGACTCGTTTTATAAAATGCACATTGCAAACTGAAGGTTTGTATACCTGGGTGAATAAAACTGAATGGCCAGATTATACAGATTTGAAGCCCCTTGATAAGTTTAAGCTAAATCAGTCAAAGCAAAGGGCAGCCGGAATTATCAAAACGTATGTCAGTTCTGAAATTGGGTTAACAATAGGTCATTTGGATGATCCGTCGGAAATATGGGAAACACTAAAATTAAATCTGGAAATCCCAGGAAGAGCATTAAAATCGTTTCATGTAAATGAATTTCGGAATTTAAAAATTAATGTAGATGAAGATATCCCAACTTATATTGCTAGGTTTGAAGAAGCTTATCGTCGCGTAGTTGATTCCGGGGAGGAAGTTGCAGAAAAGCATCGTTGTTACCAATTAATAGAAAGCCTACCAGAAAATTATGATTATTTAATTAGGGAATTAGACCGTTTGCCAGAAAAAGATTTTAAATTTAAGGATGTTAAAGAAGAGATTCTAAAGGAATGTTCAAGGAGGGATTTGAGAGAAAGATTACGAAATGAAACCCTCATGACTGATAGAACCACTCAAATGTCTGAAAAAGTTTCCCCTAAGTCTCATTCTCGAAATAAAATAAATTTAAAGTGTGAAGTTTGTGGTAAATATGGCCATTGGGATAAAAATTGTAGGAAACAGAAAAATGGTGATAAAAGGGATGAAGTAAATTTAGATTCATACGTCGCAGAATTAAAATGTAAAAGTAAAGATTTGTGCAATGTTTCCCCCCCTTGCTGGGAGTGGACATTGGATTCAGCGTCCACATCTCATGTCTGCCAAAATGGGCATTTCTTTACTTATCTAAGTGAGCCACCAGAGGGTGCAGTTGTTAGGATGGGAACAACACCTCATAAAGTTAGAGGAATAGGAAAAGTAAGTTTTAAATTGAAGGAAAAGGATAAAGTATCTATTGTAAATTTACATAATGTGTTGTATGTTCCTACCATTCATAAAAATTTAATTTCCATGTCAAAAATGGATAAAGCTGGTCTCCATGCCACAATGGACAATGGGTTTAAAGTATTTGATAAGCATTGGAAGTACTTATATACTGCCACTCTAAAAGATAATTTTTATGTTCTTAAAGCCATTAAAAGTTATGACAAAACTAAATCTAATGTTAAGAACCAATATTTAGAGCTTGCTGATCAACCATCTTTTTCTGATAAGAGTAAATTGAAAATTTCTACTTGTACTAAATCCTTAAATCAAGCCTATAACACTAATTCAAGAAGTGCTCATGTAATACAAGATAATGTCAGGGAAGTAACTAATATACAAGAATCAAATCAAAATTACAATGTTACATTTGCCAGTGAGCGTAACAACATCATGCTATGGCATGAAAGGCTAGGACATAGTAATGTTGATATAATTAAGAAAATGTTTCGTGAAAATTTAGTTCAAAATTGTGGACAATTACAGGGAAAAGAGACTCCATGTGAACCGTGTATTCTAGCTAAAAATACTAGGTCAACATATCCTAGATTAAAGAAAGTTCGCTCAAAAGAAATGTTAGAATTGATACATAGCGATGTATGGGGCCCGGCTCCAGTTACATCAAGAAATGGGCAACGGTACATACTTACTTTTATTGACGATTTTAGTCGAAGAGCCTTTTGCTACCCGCTATGCTCTAAAGATGAAGTTTTCCTGAAATTAAAGCACTTCATCACGTTTGTGGAACGCCAAACTAACAGAAAAGTCAAAGTCATGAGAACTGATAACGGGTTAGAATATTGCAACAAGCAAATAAAAGATATGCTAGAAAAGATGGGAATCAAGCATGAGAGGACCACAATATATAGTCCCCAGATGAACGGCGTGGCCGAGCGATATAACAGAGTTTTATTTGAAGGAACTAGAACATTTATGCAAGCAGCTAATCTGCCGCCTAATCTATGGGTTGAGGCAGTTATGGCAGTAAATTACATTCGCAACCGAATATTTCACACAGGCATAGAAGCAATACCGTTTCAACGATGGTACGGAGCTAAACCATCCATTCGTCATTTAAAACGTTATGGATGCATTGCGTATGTACATCAACCTAAAGAAAAACGAAATAAGTTTCAATCAAGAGCAAAAAGAGGAGTTTTTGTAGGATATGGTATAGGATCCTGTGGATATCGCATTTATTTCCCTAAAGAAAATAAAGTAATTGAGTCAAAGCATGTGACATTTGACGAAGCTCAACTGAACGGTTCTCCTGAACGGAAAATAATACATCGCACGTTTGTTGATTTTTCAAATGATGATAATGAATTCTTTACAGGTCCTAACAATTCACCGACAATGGAAGATGATTTGACTGTCCATCAACCGAGTAGCTCTACAACTCCGACAGAAGTTGAGAAAGTAATGCAGCAAGATGAATCTAGATCCGAAGAGAAAATGGAAGATGATGTATCAACATCTGAAGATGAATTAGAAGAGAATATTCTGAGGGAACAGGAAGAAGCAGAAGCAACATTTTATCGATTTATGAAGAAAAGAAAGAAAGGAAGAACTAAAGGTAAAATTGATGTTTATATCTTATCTCCTACTGGTTCCAGATTAAGATCGCAACAAGATTTACGTGAATATTGTAAAATGCATAAAATCATATTAGATGACACTGTGGCAAATTTTTCATTAGGGAATACATATGAAGGCCCAATTAAGCTAGATAAGGAACTAGAGAGTGAATTAACTGAAGAAGCGCTCCTAACTGAGATAATTGTACCACAAAATGCGACACAAGCAAAACAACTTCCAGAGGCACAAAAATGGAAGGAGGCAATGGATCAAGAGATCCAAACCATGTTAGATAGACACGTTTGGACACCTGTCCCAAAAATTGATCAAAAAGTTATAGGAACCAAATGGGTTTATACTGTAAAGGAAAATAGTGAAGGAAAGAATTGCATATTTAAAGCGCGTTTAGTTGCACTAGGTAATAATCAGAGAGAAGGTTTAGATTACAACGACACATTTAGTCCAGTAATAAATTTTACACTCATTCGTCTTTTCATAGCTTTTTTTATTAGAATATTGAGTTGGGTGCATTGTCTTCTTGATGTTAAATGTGCATACTTATATGGGGATATTGATAAAGAAATTTGCATCAAACAACCTGAAGATTATACAATTCCAGGGAAAGAACACTGTGTTTTGAAGTTAAAGAAAGCAATCTATGGGCTCCACCAAGCTGGAAGATGTTGGTACCATGATTTGCATAATAAGTTAATTGCAAATGGATTCAGTGAAGTACAAGGGTTAACTTGTGTATACTCTTATAAAAGTGAAGCAATAGTTATAGTGTATGTGGATGATTTGCCTATTTTTGCGAAGAATGGTGAAGTTTTAAAAGAGGTAGTACAGTTAATTGAATCCATTTATGAAGTTAAAAATTTAGGTCCTATTTCAATGTTACTAGGTATCAATTTTAAAAGAGAAGAGGATGCAATAGTTAACATTAACTGTGAACATTATATTGAAAAGTGTTTAAAGAAGTTTGATGTCCCTGATCTTACTAATATATCTCTTCCTTCTCCTCCTGGATATAATCCTGTTCCAGTTGCTGAAGATGACGAATTTCCCGAGAACTTGCCGTACCGAAACTTACTGGGATGTCTACAGTACATTGCTCATCGATGCCGTCCAGACATTGCTTGGCCTGTTGCTGCACTTTCACAATTTACAGAGAGCCACAACCTGTTGCACTACAAGGCACTCCTGCGAATCCTGATGTATCTCTCTTCGACAAAATCCTTGGGATTGAAGTTGGCACAATCTGACCCTCCAATTCAGCTAGCTGTCTACGTCGACGCTTCTTGGGCAAGTGACACTACTGATCGAAAATCCTGGAGCGGCTACATTGCTTTATTAAACAATATTCCAGTAACCTGGAGAGTAACTAAACAAAATTGCGTAGCCTTGAGTCCAATGGAAGCAGAAATAATAGCAGCGACAGAAGCTGTAAAAGATCTAAAATTCTTAAACATGTCTCTAATTGAAATTCAGAAAAGTCTTAACTTGGACATCATTACTATTCAACATCCAATGCTCTTTTGTGATAATACTGCCGCCATTTCCTTCACCAAACAGAAAGCTGATACCATAAAGAATCGGTATATTGATTTAAAATACAAGTTTATAAGAGACTGGTATAACAATGGCCTTTTCGACATTAAGCATGTTATGTCAAAAGAGAACTATGCAGATATTTTGACTAAATCCCTCGTAAAGGACTCCTTTCTTAGATTCAGAGACGTTTTCTTATGGTAATGAACTTTCCACGAAAAAAAAAAAACTTTCTTTTGATACTGCCATTATTACAAACTTTTGTAAGGAACTTTATTGCAGAAAATCAAAATGAATGGGAAAGAGGGGCATTCTGTGGGAAAATTATTCCCAAGCATTTTTCATTTCTATTTTTCATTAAACAATTTGTAAAGTCTACCTGAACTCGACAGCACGATATTTTCTTTTCTTTTGCCGCCTTTCGGCGTTTGTTTACGTTTTTACCGCCACGGTTGGATGGTTGCGTATCGCGTTTCGGTCGTGGACCGTATACGGCAATTTCACTTGCGATCGCATTCGCTAGTATTCATTTTTTTTTAAGATAAGTATTTAAATTTAATTAACATGTAAAATAATCTTTTTAAGTCATTTTTATATTAAAGTAATTTTTCTAAAGTCATTGTAATATTTATTAAATGTTATTCAAATTATAAGTAAATGTTAAATATCTTCCGACTTATGCAAATTGCATAGTCGATTCTGATTGGTCGATAAGTTTTCGTCCTGATTTAAAGGGACAGCGATTTCATTTTTTCGAGGTATGCAATGTGTGAGGTGTGCGATGTTTGAAGGCTGACTTATGGTATTATTTGGTATGTTTTATGAAGTGTCAGCGAATATGTATGGTATATGGCTGAATACCAATATAATTGTGAGAATTTATTAAGCATAGTGGTTTATTTTTAAGACGTTTCATCGAGAATTGTTAATTAAATCGGCGATAGAGGTGTGGATAATATATTTCAAGTTACTTATGTCGTCGAATGATGCAGTGTTCTCGAGTTCGGGTAGACTATCGTCGCAAGTGTCCATTAATTTAATTCAAGAACGAAGTCAAGTTCATGTACAACAAGCACCAATAAATCAATCCTTCTTCTGTTCATCATTTTGGCTCATTACTGTAAGTACATTTTACACTTACCTTATTCATGAAACATCATAGTATATATATAGGATTCATGAAGTTGCATATAATTCAACATATTCTTATTCAAAGTTATTATTTTAACTATATTTTTAAAGTTTCATATATAACTTAAACTAATTTGTCAAGTCACTCTGCTGAATTTTTACGTGGGAGGGGCAACCTGCAATGACACACATCACCACCCTCCCAACAATCTATAATAGATTTGCATATATGCTACATAGTATACTAAGATTTAGTTTGGTTAGAAAATCCCTAACACAGTCAATAAACGGAAAAATACTCTAATTCTTTTGTGCAGCTCTGTGTATTATCTATAGAGTTTACACACACCAAGTAAAAATGTTGTTACATTTTAAAATACATACTGCAACTGAAAATGCCCTTCTAGCAATTATCATAGACAGTATTGCAACCAAATTCTCTTGTGTGTCCCTATACAAGAATGATCGAAGCTATGCATTTCAGTGACTTGTATCAATTTCATTATGCTTGAAATAGTGTAACATCATTAAAATAAATCACAAATGAGTTTTAACCATAGGCCATAATGTAATGGGGTCATTCCATGTCAAATCAACCAGTGACTCAACCTGACCATTTCAGATTTCAATGAAACTCTCAGGAATCATTCTCCCTGATGATATAAATGAGAATACAGTAGACGCTCGATTTTACGAATTATTCGTTTTTACTAGTCCCGACCAGCATCCCATTGAACTAATGTTACTCCCATTTACGAATTTTAGATTTTACGAACACATTATATGAGTCCCACTGAGTTCATAAAATCGAGCGTCTACTGTATATTTTTATATTTTTTTTCATCACATTAAATTTTCATACAATTAATTATTTAAATTTTGAAAAATCATCACTTTTTGGCTTGCATAAAATTTTCAATTTTGAATTTCTCAAGTTCTATCAGGCATACAGAATTTTATGACCCCTCATTTTAAAGGGAAATTTATAAGGTTTAATTTGATACCTAAATTGACTATGCTCAGTTAAAAAAAATAAAATAAAATAAAAATAAAAAAATTTTAGATAGTGTTTTTTAAAAATTTTGAAAAAAAAAATGTATGTTTGTTGTAATAATATAAGCTTAAATTTCTGAAATTTTTAGAGTGGGATCTCAATGGGATCAAGAATTATGAAATAAGAGCTGAAAATTACCATTCAAATAATCTAATTTTAGCTATTTTGTTATTTATGTATTATTTGAATGGTAATTTTCAGTTTTTATTTCATAACTCTTGATCCCATTGAGATCCCACTCTAAAAATTTCAGAAATTTTAGCTTATAATATAACAGACAGACATTTTTTTTTTCAAAATTTTTAAAAAACATCTAAAAATTTTTTTAATTTAAAATTAAAAATTTTAATTATTTTTTTTTGGTACTTTTCGGTTAGCCGGGCGCCAGTGTTTTATGTACATATTTATATACATACATATATGTAAATATACATATATATTTACATATATATATGTGTGTATATATACAATATTTGTATATGTAAATATATGTATATTTACATATATATATGTATATAAATATGTATATAATGCACTGGCGCCCGGCTAACCGAAAAGTACCTTTTTTTTTAACTGAGCATAGTCAACTTGGGTATCAAATTAAAACTTATAAAATTCTCTTTAAAATGACGGGTCATAAAATTCTGTACGCCTGATAGAACTTGAGAAATTCAAAACTGAAAAATTTATGCAACCCAAAAAATGATGATTTTTCAAAATTTAAATAATCGTATGAAAATTTAATGTGATAAAAAAATTATAAAAATGTATTCTCATTTACACCACCGGAGAGAATGATCCCTGACAGTTTCATTGAAATCTGAAATGGTCAGGTTGAAAATTAAAATTTTTCGTTTGATTTGACATGGAATGACTCAATGGAATTTTTTTATGTCCCTGCAAATGCTAGACACTTAACAATAAGACAAATGTGCTAGACAATAAGTGCTAGACACTTAATTTTTAATAGGGATCATGCCTTAGTAAACCTCAATCACTATAACAATTACATGGCAATGCAAGAATACTGATGTGCATTAGAGTATGGGCAGACAAACACTTTTCAAGAAATTGTTAAAAACTTTTCAATTTCATAAAAGAAAATAATGTAAGCAAAATCAAATAATACATAGCAATAAAATAATTGCACACATTGAAGTATACAAATCCGAATGCACATCCATCAGGGATTAGTTTAATTTTCTGAAACATTGGTGTAATCGTTTATTTCAATGCTTTAGATTTATGTTAAGGCCGTTCTTAACTGCTCTGCTGAATAAGCGCAAAATGTTCTGACACATTTACAAATTCATTTTTTAATGAAAAGATATAAAATTGGAAAGCCTGGCCATGGAAGTGTATTTGGAATTGAACTGTTTTTTCAATTTTTTGATCAATCAATTACCCTCTGAGTTATAAGCGACATTGATCACGTGACAAACCCGTTTCTGCCCGCTCTTGAGTGATTTTTCTACTTTCGCGTGGAAATTCGGTTCAAAATGCCCATTTTGACATTATTTTCTGAAAGATCTATTGCGTTTGCAAAAAAAAATTGGAAAAAACAGCTCGATGATATAGTTTCTGAATAACAACACCAGCTAGTTTCATGCATTTTCGAACAAAAATAAATTAAAACTTATGTCAGGAAGTTGCCTTTTTGGATTTGAGAACAGCCTTAAGGAAGTTATATAAAACTGCAATTTCCTGCTCAGAATTAAAACACTTTTGATAAAAAGGTAAAACAATTTTCTAGAATTCTTAATAATTTACTTGCTTAATTTGCAGTTCAGAAAGAAGCAAGAATAAAAATAAAAATTTGATTAAATTAATGCAAAAACTTTCTGGAAAAAAATGAGAAAAAAAAAATTGCCACTAATGATTTTTTTTAAATTAATTTTTTTTTTTTTTTTTTTTTTTTTTTTTTTTAAATCTTACCTATAAATTGCATTGATTATATCTGGATACATTACAGATTAAAAGCATTTGTGGATTTAGGTCTGCAGATTAAAGAGTAATGAATTACCTGGGTCGAACATTCCTCGTACTGGTGACATTTCTCTGAAAGCTGGTGCAGGATATACCGGAGTGGGAATGACTGGCTGTGGCAAAGAACCTGCCACACGCATGCCATATCTAGGCCGCACTGGACTACCCACATACTCAGGGGGTAGCTGAGGAGGAGGCATCTAAAAAATATATAATAAAAGAATTATTAGTACTTATGAATTATGCATGGTCAGATACACCATGGAAACACTGGCACTGAATATAATATAATACACTAATAACAGTAACCTTTTTTTTTTTTTTTTTTTTTCTACATTCCTGCTCAACATCGCAAAACTTTTAGACAAATTTTCGGGCTCATTTTTAACCCGTAACTGGAGACATGAATTTTCTTACGCGTTCAGAGGTATAATGTTATTTTCCTTTTTTGTCTTTTGTAAACAGCATTGGAATTTTTTTAGAAACGCAATATATACTGGAAATCATGTAATGATAAAATAACTACTTGTCGGTACTGAGGAATGATTTTATTCAAGGACAAAAAAACACATGATAATCAGAGCCAAAGATCAATGTGGAGTCATTCTGACTCCCGTCCCCAGTTACGGGCAGGGGTCTGCCCAGACTTTCCTCTCAGGGTCCTGTTTTTGTGAAACTGTGAACAGCTTGTTTATATTTGTGAAAAATGTTGTCCTAATTTTGTGAATTTGAAATGATCGTTATATTCGGGTTCTTTTTTATGCGTTTTTAAGGCGATATATGTACGTAAAATACATATATTTTCTTTATATATATAAAAGTGACAGGTCAAATTTCAGTTTTAAATGATTAAATTTGTGAAATGTTTAGTTTAGAGCTGAAAAAAATTTGTAAAAAGACTATTTTTAAGACAAAGAATTTTGTGAAAGGTCCTTTTTTAAGGTGAAAAATTTTGTGAAGGGTCCTTTTAAGGACCCAATTTCTTCCTAAAAAGATCCCTGACGGGTTAAACACAAAAGAATGATACTTGTATGTACGATTATTGAAGTGATTTGCAATTGATATTTCTTTTCATTTTCGGATAAATTAATTAGTAGAACCTCGATTATCCAAAGTAATTGGGACCAACCCCCTTTCGGAAAATCGAAATTTTCAGATAATCGAGAATGCTTTAATTTTAAGATTAAGATATGAATATTTCGTATTATGGTAACAAGAATAAATTACCTGAATTTTAATTTTGAAATTAAGTACCTTTTACATATATCACAAGGGTTTGAAAAAATGTTTTGTTTATCGCAGTTTCGATTGCCTTTGCTTTGAAGCTCTATCACAGAATTTTTAATATTATTAGTTCACAAGTATCAGTCTTTCTGCTGCTCCAGCCATGCCAAACCTTTTGCAAACATTCAAAAGCTTCAGAATTGCTAATTTGTTTGTTTTCTTTGTTCCACTCCGCAGCTTACAGGAGCTCAAGTTCTTCAAAGAACTCTAAGAAAGTGGATCAAAACTATTCATATGTACTCGTAGTTCGGAAAGGATCGCTTGCACACAAGGAATATGGTAGTTAAAAAAACTTTCAAAATTGATTTTGCACACAAAGAATGTGATAGTAAAAAAAAAAAAAAAGCTTTAAAAATGAATTTCGGTTAAAAGAGTTTCGAATAAAAGAGGTTCTACAGCTTGAGAAGTTAGAGGTGACTGTTGTCTCACGATGATATTTTTTTAACTTTCCTGCACTGTTGAGTCCAGAAATCCATTTCAAAATGTCAACTTTGACAGCATTTCTGAAAAATCTTTTGCTTTTACCCCCACCCCCTCCAAAAGGAAAGAAAAAAACATTTCTGAATATGAGCATCTGCCAATTTGATATGTTCACAAACAAAACTGAATTAAAAATGTGATAGTAGCCAGTTGGAGTTTTAGAATAGGTGATGATCTATTTTCTTGGCACGGAAGTACAGTAAACTCCCGATTATCCGTCAATCACGGGACCGATGATGTGGCGGATAATCGAAATAGACAGATTATTAAATGACAGTACAACACTTACTAAAATCACATTTTTATATAATTATTAAGATGGAGCTTGGTGCAATATAATAGAAATGAAAAAATATCAACGTTAAAAGCACCAATAATTTAAATTTTAAGCATACTGGTTTCGGTAGCATATAGCATACCGTTCTCAGTGCTATGCTATATGCTACCGAAACCAGTATGCTTAAAATTTAAAATTATTGGTGCTTTTAACATTGATATGTTTACATTTTTATATGTTAATTTATAAACAAGAAAAATTAAAAGATTTTCTTTTTACAGGGTTCCCAGCAAAACATGACTGGCAAATTCCCTGACTTTCCATGACCAAATCTAAAAAAAATTCCATGACTTTCCCTGACAAAACGGGCATATAACGAAATTTGCTACTTATTTTTGCAGTCTTTTGTCAAAATTAGCAATTTTTTTCCCGAGGCTATTTGATGAATTTCGCATCATTTTTCAATTTTTCGATGAATTTTGTGTCATTTTTCAGTTTTTCGATGAATTTTGTGTCATTTTTCATTTTTTCTCCAAGACCTTTCCATGACTTTTTAGAAAATATTTGTAAATTCCCTGACTTTTCCTATATAATTGGAAATTTCCATGACTTTCCCTGACTACTTTGAAATTCCATGATTTTCCAGATTTTCTCTGACTTTCCATGATGCTGGGAACCCTGTTTTATTTATTGTGTACTTTCATTTATAAAAAGCATAACTGATAATAAGAAATCTATTTATCATTCAAATTTAAAATTGTACTGAATAAATATGTAGTACCTGTTTTCATCCAAAGTAAGACATTGTACTTTTCTGTTTGCGTTTTGCTTGTGCTTTTACTGCAGCAAGATTACGCATTTTAAATATAATTTCATTATGCATTAATTATTCATAATCAATACCATTCTTGTCACAAGCTCACAAGTAAGCTAATCTGTAATTTTGCCCACAGAAATATTTTCTAGCTGCTGTTCCTAACACCAGATAATCATTTTACTCAAAACAACCATTGCCTCACTTGCATTTACGTGTATTTGAATTTTTGTTGCTCATTTGGGATTTAAAAAAAAAAAAAAAAAAATAGTTCGATGTGCCAATCCCAAAACTTTCTTCAATCTCATATATTTTAATATTTCAAAATGTTGTTACAGATGCCAATATTTCATTTTTATTAGTACAATACTATATCAACTTTGACCTTCATCTTAAATTTCTACTTCAGTCAATTAATCGAAGAAAAACGAGTTAATCTCCATCATGATATTTATTAAAATCACGAATAGTCAGCTTACCAGGATGGGAAGTTCCTGTCGATTCACGAGCCACTGGTGTACAACAGAACTACGAAAATTTAAGAAGATTACACAAAAATCCATATTACAGCACCCCCCTTCTGGCAGAATTTTTCAACATTCAGGGAGGACCTTCTTGCCTTGGCCAAAAAACATACACAAACTAGTTGGATGTGCCAATCCTATAACTTTCTTCTATCTCATATATTTGAATATTTCAAAATGTTGTTACAGATGTCGATATTTCATTTTTATTAGTTCAATACTGTATCAACTGTGACTTTCATCTTAAATTTCTGCTTCAGTCAATTAATCAGAGTAAAAGCGAGTTAAACTCGATCATGATATTTATTAAAATCAGGAATAGTCGCGAATAGTCAGCTTATCAGGATCGGCAGTTCCCGTTGATTCACAAACCACTGGTGTACAATAGAAGTATGAAAAATTACGGAGATTACACAAAAATCATTATTACAGCACCCCCTTCTAGTGGAATTTTTCCACATTCAGGGAGGACCTTCTTGCCATGGCCAAAAAACATACACAAACTAGTTGGATGTGTCAATCCCAAAACTTTCTTCTATCTCATATATTTTAATATTTCAAAATGTTGTTACAGTCAATATTTAATTTTTATTAGTTCAATACTATATCAAATTTGACTTTCATCTTAAATTTCTGCTTCAGTCAGTCAGTTAATCAGAGTAAAAACGAGTTAATCTCGATCATATTTATTAAACGGAATTTTTCGCCTGTGCCTTGAATTCTGTCTAAGCAAGTTTGTTAACGCTTCACATTTTCTCAATTTTTTTAAAATAATAATTAAACCATGTAACATAAACTTATTCTGCCTTTTTTTAAGCTGGTTTTATTTCTCTTAAAAAATATTTTAATATAAAATAAAAAGGGTCAAGCCTCCCATAGGTAGAGAGCCTTGACCCATTATTTTATCATATTTAAAATCAATGATTTTTCAAGTTTCTTATGTAGTACACTTATGTCACAATTTTATTTTGATAACTGATTATATAACGAATACAATGATATATGAAATTTTATTCTTCGTTCAAGGTTCAATATTTAAAAAATAAAAAATCATTTTGTAAAAAATGGGTCAACCCTCTCCAGTCTCCCATATATGAAAATATCAAAAATCTTGATATTTTGAAAATATATGATATATATCAACGAACCCTGATCTGACATGACCTGGATAATAACGCAAGTAGGGGAGAAGGGGGCTAGTGTGGACATGGGGCTAATGTAGACAACTTGAATAATTCTGTTATTTTTTACTTAAAGTTGCCCTGTAAATTTTTGTAGATTGACAACACTGATATACACTTCCATGTGTAATTACATGAGAATACATTTCATAGTTCATTTGCAATTTATAAAAAAGGTTTTTTATGGTGAAAAAGTAAATTCATGGTTTGTTTTTTAATTACTAATTTAGACTATTTATATTCATTATTTCAAATGAAAGGGGGTATTATATTATAAATGAATCTAATCAGTATATTTTTTGATATTCACTTTTGCTCTGCATGGTTTACATTTTCCAGTGTTAGTCCTAAAAAAAATAAATGGCACCATGGGGCTAGTGTGGACACATGGTGGTGGGGCTACTGTGGACATGTCCACACTAGCCCCATCCAGCTTTCAGTTGTAAAAACATTATTTAGGTATATAAATATATCACATTTTATGCTATTTGTATACTAAATTAGATTCATTTGTGAAGTAATAACCAAATTTAAGTGTAGAATACACACATAGTAGAATTTAGTTTGATAAACATTTTTTATTTAAATTACTAATGCTAGTCCATTATAATAGCATAGGTAGGATGTATCCTGGAGTACATTATAAGGATTATTTGTATCCTGGAGTACATTATAAGGATTATTTTCTTGTTGGTGCTCCAACTGAAAGTCTAGATTTGCCTTCAAAAAGCAGATGGATGGTGAAAGAACTATTTCCAGCTGTTTTACACCCTATACAAGAACACACAAAATCTGATATTGACCACCCTGTTTTTTTGCTTCTCGATAATCATAATTCACGCATTTCTCTTGTAGCAATTACACATATGTGAAGGAAAATTACATTGTGTTACTGTCTTTCCCATCATATTCTTCCCATAAACTTCAGTCCCTAGATGTTGCATTCAAAGGAATGTGTAAAGTTGCATTTAATGACTGGATGTTAAATTATCCTGAAAAAACAGTATCAGTCTGATATTTCTTCCTTAGCAGCAAAAGCATATTTAAATTATTTACACTAAGTAATATTATATCAAGATTTACAAAAACCTGGAGTTATCCCATTAAATTGATTAGCCTTTTGAGATGATTACTTTTTTTTTTTTTTTGGAGCTATATTATCGACCGTGAATGACCAGATACTACAAAAGATAAGGTAAGCACGGGAGAAGACAGTGGAAACTGCCATTTGACATGGAAGTTGATGAATTAGAAATTGAAGAAATAAAAATGTGAAAAAAACAATCAAGCCAGGAGATTTTGCATTGGCTCAAGTTTCTTTAATTTGCAAGTAGTCCAGCCGCAGCAGATTTTATAAATATGTAGCAGTTATTCAAAGTCTGTTTCTGTTGTCGAGTATGAAACAGTGCTTCAAGAGCATTAGCTCTAAGAAAAACCACTTTATTTATATTGAAAATGATGTTTCACAAATAAACATCATTGGAAAACTCTCACAGCCAGACATTATTCAAGAAGCCATCATGCTTATTATGCAATTTCCTGGCTGTGTAAACACTAATGAAAAACATTTAGTTGCTTTGACAAATACTTTAACCTTGTAAACAAACTTAAAAGATTTTAATATAGGTAAATACATCCATACCTTTTTACTTTGACCACTGTTTTGTACTTTTGTAATGTATTTAATTTTGTCTTTGAAATAGATTCATAACATACGCAACTGCAGTCCTCAGTAATAACAAAAAAATATTATGTATAACATTAAGTTATATTTTATTACGATTAATATATTTACTATGTTGTTTAGGTTCAAATTTATTTTATAATGGTTTTGCAAACACTTATAAGAGTTGTATTACATTGTCTAAATCAGTATTCTAGCTTGTCCACACTAGTTCCACCACATGGGGCTAGTGTGGACAAAAAAAAACTTTTTTTAAAAAATATATTAATAAATAACTGTATTGCCAAATAATTTAATATATCAACCAAATCAAAGATAAAATAGTAAATTCTTGTAAAAAAAAATACTTGAAGTGTGAAAAATGGTATTTAGTACACTTTTTTGCGAAATTTATAAAAATTGTCCACACTAGCCCCCTTCTCCCCTACATACTATTAAACTACTGTTTTAAACACAATGACTAAGAACTATTTTTGGGGATAATACACATAAGTACAGTATATATATAAAAATTTTAAAAAGAAATATTTAATACTTACCCGATATGGTGGTAAAGGAGACATCAATGAATGTGTGCCACGAAACTTGCCATGCTGAAGCTTTGGGTTGTCCGAAGACTAGAAAGTAAAAAAATATTTTATATAAGCTTTTACTCAACTTGGCTAAATCATAGAATAACTTACAGGGTGTCTACAGAAATTGTAAAAAAAAAAAAGTTTCCTGATTATCTTTACCAACCAGACAAGACCTGATTTCCATTATTAACAATACAAATACAGTATTTTTTCATGCATGCTGCTTCTTCGTATAAAAAAGTTATCCAGCTTGGTAATATCTCATTTGGGAGAAAAAACAAGAGAAAAAAAATAAAAATTAGCTAAAATTCATAAAGTATTAGTTGATAGTTTTATAAATCTGAACTCAAAATTTACTCCAACAACTTCATATAGTGGCCAATGGATATAGGATGACCAGAAAATTTCCTCATCTTCTGAAAAATGTTCAATTCTAAGACATATCTTCATCTGACGGGATAGCTAATTGGATTAAGCTGGTCACCTGCTCAGGTTATGCTAATGTATCATTTAAAATTTTCAAAAATGGGCAAATTGCCTTCAATATAAGCACTATCTACAGAAAAAGAGGACATCTGATCAACTTAATTTGTGTTAAATATATCAAATACTCATTCCATGTACATCTTTTAAAGAATTATTGGGAAAGACTAATTAGCATATGAAAAAATATGGTATATAAAAAAAGATGAATCAGTTTCAGGGTTTATAGCTATGTGGTAGTGTATCAAGTTTACAAAGTTTCATGCCCAGTAGCAAAAAATTCTCCAGGTATCTGCGACAGATATTTCAAAGACAAAAAATAATCTGCAGGTAAAATACTTTTACAATTGAAAC
This sequence comes from Maratus speciosus, assembly GCA_963932465.1. NCBI lineage: Eukaryota > Metazoa > Arthropoda > Arachnida > Araneae > Salticidae > Maratus > Maratus speciosus. The sequence continues at coordinate 107,849,792 of OZ010797.1, forward strand.
GTTAATTAATCAAACAATCACTTACCTGTAGCGTTTTTATGCATTTTATAGTTTTTTATTAATAATAATCCTAAGTTTTTGTATTAAGATTCTAAATTTTCCCCAGCTCCAGGGCTCCTTTAGTTTTTAATATTCTTTTAAATCTTTTTTTTTTTTTTTTTTCAGTCTTTTAAATTTCTAGGCTTAAAATATTTTAATACATCATTATTCAGTATTTTAATTATATCATTTTTTAGGTTTTTGTTATTATTATTAGGGAAGGAAATTTCTCAAAAAATGGCAACACTACTTTACTTCTACTTTCTACTTGAACTAAGTGACAACACTATTTGAAAACAAATATGGCCGCCTGCTGTTTACATGTGTAGTCGTACAATTTTGGCTGTTTGAAAAGTGTAGAAGAAATTTAAGATTTTTGTGTTTAAAATTCTACCAAACTTTCTATTTTAAAAGCAAAAGCTAAAAGATGTCATTTTCTGAACAAGCATTTCAAGTTTGATGAGAAGAAAGATGCATTTTGTCAGATCTTTAATGAAGATAGAAAGTATTTGTGAGCAAAAAATTAAACGTGTAAATTAAAATCTGCAACTTAAAAGCGCGAAGTCGGAGCCGGAGCCACGGTATTTTCTCTAGGAGCAGAGCTGGAGCATCAAAAATTGTTCGGCTCCGGGTCACTGATGGAATGACCCCGTTTTGTTTGAAAATGTTACTTGTAAATTTATATTATGTTACTTTGGAAGTAAAGGGGAACTAAATAGAGATTAGATTAAGGAAAAATAAATTTATAACTGTATTTCACATAATACTTAATAGTAGGGTGTCAACGATTTTAATCAGTTGATTTAAATCAGCAATTAAATCGTGATTTTAATCAACTGATTAAAAAAAAAATCATTGATTAAAATCAAAAATTTTCTGAATGTTTAAAATGACATAAAATTATTAAAATCTATGATTAATACATAATTTGAAAGTTTCTACAGATATTTTATCTTATGAATAAATGAAAAAAAAAAAACTTTAAATAATTGTTTCTTAAGCTTTATTCCTGAGTTCTGTAAAACATTAAGTACAGTAAGTTTGTAAAGGTATAAAAATCATTTCATTTAAAAATTATATTGAAATCTAATATAATTTGCGATGTCAATTTCCTTTAAGTAATCAAATTATTCATTCTTTTATATAAAATAATGTTAGCAAATTTAACCCTCCGACTGTCTTTGGAAAAGGGCAAAATTATAATGTTATTTTCTCTGCATTTTGTTTTAAATGCTAAAAAAATGATTCTTTGAACATTTTATAAAAAAAAACTTAACAACGAATATGAATGCAATCCTTGGAAGTATTAATCATTGTTCAATGTATTAAAAATACATTAAATCAATAGAATTATATTACTTTAAATATTGCTTGTACTGCAGTAAAACCTGGAGCTTAGTGAACGTATTAACACGGGCTTGTCAGTGAGGGGGTTAATACATTTCTGCAAAAGAGAATAAATAACCAGAATCTTATATTCTCTTTTACAATAATAAATTTATATCAAATATTGGAGTTAAAAGAGAATGGAAAAATAACATCTGCTTAACAGCTGTTGCAAAAGTATGTACAAGAGAAAAAGAACTAATTGGTATAAAAATGTTAAGCACAACAACAGATCCCCACTGGGTACTGGGAGGTAATAGTACTGCTGCTTAATATTTTGAGGATTTCAGATATAACTGTAAAGATGAAAATAAGGAATTTTGTTTAGTGGCCACCAGGGTTGCAAAAAACCCGGGTTTTTTATAAAAAAAACCCAACCCGGGTGGGTTTTATTGAGTTTTTTAGGGTTTTATTGGGCTTTTTGGGTTTTATTGAATTTTTTGTTTTTTCTTTAAGAAGTGAGGGCAGGGGGAGTCCCTTATTTTTTAAAGTATGTGTATTAAATTAAGAAATCTTATTACATTTTTATTGATTAACTTAATATACAAGTAATTTGAATGGAATTAACGTAAATAAATCAGTGTAAAAGTCTGGAAAAAAGCTTTTACTTCTGACATCATATAATATTATGTAATAACCACATATCACATATTTAAAAGTTACTTTAATACATTACTTTTTATCTGTATTCCTCACTAAGAACACATTTTTAAAACAAATCTTTAATCTTTTATTATTTATTAATCAAATAATGCTTCATAATATTTTCAAGATATCTATGGTTCATTGTATAGAACAGTTTATTCTTTGAACATAATACATAGCTGTTACCAAAAATATTTAAATTATAAAGGATTTCAATTACCTACATAACTAATTGTAATTATTTAATATGAATATTTTGAAATGAACTTATAATATTTAGATAATGACCAACACTGTTTATTTTTATCAACAAACATGCATCTATATATATATAATAGGAAATGATATTTACCTCCCCCCCCCCCCAAAAAAACAGGTTTAAACAAACAAACAAAAACTGGTTTATTTGGGTTTTTTGAAAACAGCCTCCCCCCCCCCCCTTTTTTTTTTTGCCAACTCTGGCCAAAAGTGAATAAGTGAAATTTGTATCCAGTTGGAAACTTATGAAGTTTTATATTGTTAAATCTTGATAAAAGATTTTGTCATTTTTTATCTAATGCAAAAATGTTATGATTAGCTCTGTGTATTGATTTTGGCTTCTTTTTTTTTTCATAATATTAACAGCCTTTTTTTTTAAAGACTTTTAAAAGCACATTATTTCATTTTGACTTTGTCACATTTGGATTTGGCAGTACACCCACACATTAAGTTTTAATAGGACTTTAAACACAAAGGTTAAAAAACTAATATAAAAGTTACTGAATATTAAGTTATAATATCAAGGATTGTAAAAAACCCACCCGGGTTTTTTTGGGTACATGGGTTTTTTGCAACCCTGGTGGCCACTGGCCGGTAAGTTGATTTTTTTTAGTAGCCAGTTACCGGCTAATGAGAATAATTTCGTTAGTCGCCAGTAAGTACATTTATGTCAGTGAATATTTAATTTAAAAATATATAAGTTTAGAGTAAATAAGTAATTTATGTAATAAATAAAAATATTTCAATTCATATTGTTTTGAATAAACTGGAGATACTAATTTCCAACCAATTTTAAATTAAGTTAACGGCAAAGTTATATGTAACATGCTTATATAGCTAACTACATAACTCCACTATACTTAGGTACTTTTCAAAATAAAAATCTGAAATGTAAAGGGGGGGGAGGTCTCTCCTGGAAGTAATTATGCATTTTTTTCATGATACTTTAACAAAATTCGCATTTTTCTGCGATCTATTGGCGATGTTTGTGTTTCTTCTGCGATCCTTTGCCAAAATGTGTGTTTTTTTCGTGATCTTTTGACAAAATTCGCACTTTTTTCGTGATTTTTTGATGAAATTTGCGATTCTTTGACGAAATTCTCTTTTTTACGCGATTTATTCTTTGACAAAATTATTTTTTTTCTGCGATCTATTGACGAAATTCACGTTTTTTCGCGATCCATTGACGATATTTTGCATTTCTTCCACGATCCATTGACGATATTTTGCGTTTTTCTGCCATTTATTGACGATATTCTGCTTTTTTTCGCAATTCTTTGACGAATTTTGGGCTTTTTAGCGATCCTTTAACGAAATACAGGTTTTTCTGCGATCCTTTGAAGAAATGGGCGGTTTTTTCGCAATCTTTTAACAAAATTTTCGTTTTTTTTTCACGATTCCTTGACGGAATTCGCGTTTTTTCGCGATCTATTGACGATATTTGTGTTTTTTTCGCGATCTATTGACGATATTTGCGTTTTTTCCGTGATCCATTCACGATATTTGGGTTTTTCGCGATCCTTCAACGAAATTTATGTTTATTCCGTAATCTTTTGACGAAATGCGTGTTTTTTCGCGATCATTTGATGAAATTCTCGTTTTTTCACGATTCTTTGACGAAATCCACGTTTGTTTTTCGCGATCTTTTGACGAATTTTTGCACTTTTTCCGCGATCCATTCACGATATCTGCGTTTTTTCCGCGATCACTTGACAACATTTGGGTTTCTGAGAGATTCTTCGGGGTTTTCTGCGATCCTTTGACGAAATGTGTGATATTTTCGCGATCTTTTGAGAAAATTTCACGTTTTTTTCCGTGATTCTTTGACGAAATCCCTTTGGAAAATCCTGCATTTGGCCGGTACTTTCCATATTTTTAGTTGCCGAGTGGCGAGTGCTTATTTTCATCTTTATATAACTGGCTATTCATATAATACTTACTCTGTATGTGTATATGAATCATGGAACTCATTTTCATAATTTTTTTGGTTAACATACACCACATAATGTAAGTTATGATTTAGACAAAATGCATCCTGCTTTTTTAAAAAATAGTGAAATTTACCAGTAGTTGTAGCCAAAGAATTTTTGTAAAAAATTTCTCCATATGCAGTATTTCTAAATATGTGTGCTCAAGACCTTACAAAAATGATAAAACTTTATTTCTTAAGAAATAACAGGATATTATTAAAACATGTTATTTACTTCTAATTTCAATTTTATAAAATTATTAAAAATTATATACTTTTTTCCCCCTTATTGTTACTAAACACATTACTACTAATATATTTTCTTGTGAAATAGTGCCCTTTTCGTCTAGTTCTAGAATGAATACTAAATTATAAATTTACATTTTAATAAATGTAAATGTCACTAGTATTTACTATAGTTTTACATAATTATTACAAAATATTAATGTGTATATAAACTTTATTGTATTCTACTAACTAATGAAACTACTAATTTGCAGTTTTTATGATTTCTGTAATTATTAACTAATAATTAAGTTTTATTAAGTGTGGAAACATAGATTATGTTAGCAATTAGAGGTTTAATTGCTTTGGTAACCTAAACTCTTGGTAGGTATCTATTCAATATTTTAACGCTGGGAAAAAAAATCATGAAAATCCGATTTAGATAAAAAAAATTGATTTTTTTACACCCTACAATGAACCACTGTGTCCCGTTTCTGGGGCACACTGATCTACTTTTTGAACACATACAAATAATTTTGGCTTAGATGTGTTGTTATCCCGGGGTCAGCTATCGTGGATTTTTTCATGCATGAAAACTCCTTTTTCGCCAATGGTTAAATATCGTTCACAGGTTAATATAATATTGAAAAAACTGGTATATAATAATTATAACTATTAATAAAAAAATAATTTTTAATTCAAGCCATGAAAAAAATCCAAGATCGCAGACCCCGGGATAATAACACATCTGTTCCATATTTTTTTGAAAAATGTATATTTGAAACTATGTCCAGAAAAAATTCTGAGGCATCTAAAAAAAATTTCTGTTTTGTTTGAAAATGTTACTTGCAAATTTACATTATTATGTTATTTTGGAGGTAAAGGGAAAGTAAAGAGGGATTAGATTAATAAAAAATAAATTTATAATTGTACTTCAAATAATACTTAATAGTAGACGACCAGGCCCCAGTGGGTGGAACAGTGTGCTCCGCAGCGGGGCACACTGTTCCACTTTATGAACGCATACAAATATATATATTTAATATATTTGAAACTATGTTCTGAAAAATTCTGAGGCATGTAAAAATGTTCAAAAATATTTTCAGGCAGATTGGACTTTCCATCAGAAAAAGTAAACTGCAAAAGTGGTCCACTGTGCCCCAGTCTCCCCTATACCCTCTGCATATAGCATATAACTCCTGGCTATTATATAACTACAGTAGTGCTACTTATGCAAAAAACCATGCTGCTTTTAGGCTTAGTTCTTGCATAAATAGTAGGACTATTATATCTACAGATAAACAAGTCATTACATTAATTTACAAAAATAAATAAATAAATTCACTTTTGAATCTAAATAATACGTTTTATTTATACAATTGCAAGGTCCTGCAGACCAGGTACTTATTTCAATTGGAGATTGCGGTACTACTGCTGCTCCATTTAATGTGATTTAAGAAACTTTCAAAACGACAAATTAAGGAGAGAATCTGCAGCCCCCTCTCTCTTCCACAATATTATTTTTACAAGAAAATATGCAGAGGAGGGGGTCACGAAAATTTGTCTGGTAACCTGTAAAATCAATAGCCGGTGCTGACAGCTAAAACTTTTTCTATGCAAGCTAGAATAACGAGTGCACATAATTACACCATTTTATTTTATACGTAAACTATTTAAAGCTTACATATAAAATAAAATGATGAGAAAAAAATGCTCACCTTTTCTGTTGATATATTTATTTTTCTTCGACCCATTCTCGTTTTTCATCAAAAACACGACTTCCGAAACTTCCGATCAAATAAAACAACGTGCTAAGCAAGAAATCACAATAAAGGTTAGTTGGTTGGACGTAAATATGTAAAAATCTACTGCGTTCACTAATTTTTTATCTCACAAGCCTTGCACGATTCTAGACCAAATTCACTTGTAATAATTTCATAACACAAATTAATAATAATGATTTAAAATGCGTTTCAAATATAATATAGGCCTCCGTGATAGAGCAACAAATCTTCACGATTGATTCATCCCATCGATTCATTCAAATTGAATCAATTATTTCCACGTCTATGTTGTTGTTTTATGCTGATCAATGAAGATAAAATATAGGTCTATGTGTTATCTTCATGCGCTTTTCAAACTAGTCTTCAAAGGCAAGTTTACGTATCATTATTCACCCTACTTTTTGAAATGATTCATCGAAGTTATCAACTTTTTTTTTTGTTAAATTAAGTAAATGGTCTATTTAGTGATCGGGTTCAGTCAGTTTCTTAACCATATCAGATGTTGGTGTTGAATTCAGACACTTTTCTACGGGAGGGATTCTGTGGTTCCGGGGTGGGGGGGACATTGTAGAGTTCCGGGAAGAGGGAAATTGCACTTGGGGGAATTTGACCATTGAAAATAAAATCTCAAATCTTCCGGGTTGGGGCCCGCCACCCCATGAATTCAACACTGGTGATTAAACTTGGCATATTGATAGTAATCATATGTATTCATAGAAAAACAACAAAAAAGGTGTCATAACTTGTAATCTAAGTAATTAATAATAGCCGAAGCTTAGAACACATACGACATTTATTGACATAAACAAACTTAAGAATAATGCAAACGATTACGATTCATTTAAGTATGATACAGTTATGAATACAGTTATCACATCTCCCTTCTTTAGAAAGTTAAGTTCGTATCCATCATTTTGTATCCATTTTAAAGGTCAAGTCTCTTTACAGGTTTGACGACTCTGCCAGATCTTGTGGTGACTGTGACGGGATGGTATTTAGCATCGTGTGCGATAGAACTGGACGATTCAGGTGTGGGGTGAGGTTTGGGTGATTCATCTGGGATGGTTCGTTCTGCATTCGGTGGTGGATTTGCATCCAGTGGTGGATCTGCATTCGGTGGTAGACTCCTCTTCCTCTCTATGTTGACTTTAATCTGAGTTGGCTTTAAGTGACTAGTGTTGCGTCTGAATGTGCCAGATGGAGTAACCACGTTATAGGATCTAGGTGCAGCTTGAGAATCTACCTTAGCAGGAATCCAATTCCTGTGTGCTTTTCGCAGCATTACGTTTTGATTTGGCTGGAGTGGGGCACGTTCTGATGGTTTTGCACGAGCGTCATGATAATACTTTTGCTTTAAACGAGCTTCAGCAAGATGTTCTGTTGTATTTTTTAAGAGCATTGGTTTCAGGAGATCTTCGCTTATAGGAATTGTACTTCTAGTTCTTCTGCTAAACAATCTTTGGACAGGCGAGCCAAGATTACCTCTAGGTGTGTTTCGAAAGTTCAAGAGAGCCATTTGGACATCTTGACCAGATAGTTTGCATTTTTTGAGGAGGTTCTTTGCTGTCTGGACTGCACGTTCAGCTAAACCATTTCCTTTAGGATATAAGGGGCTAGATGTTTGATGGTGAAACATCCACTGTTTAGAAAATGTTTCAAACTCCCAAGATACGTAATTTTTACAGTTGTCAGTCTCTAGAATTCTTGGTATACCATGTACACTAAACCAATCCTTCAGAATCTCGATGGTGGATTTACTTGTCAAGTCCTTCAGAGGTTTAAAGTCTATATAGCCTGAGTAGCTGTCAGTAATAAGTAGATAGTCTGTACCTTGAAATGTGAAGACATCGGACGAGAGAATTTCCCAGGGCAGCTTTGGAATTTCTTTTGGAATCATAGGTTCGGTTGGTTGAGCTCTCTGAGTTCTTTGACAGGTTTCACAGCTTTCTATCATGGAAATTATGTCTTGCGACATGCCGTGCCAAAACATGGATTCTCGAGCTCTTCGAAGATAACTTGTTATGCCTAAATGTCCTTTATGGAGATTTTCTAATGCCTTTGCTCTGTATTTCTCGGGGATAATCAAATTAAGGCCTTTCAAAACTAAATCATTTTGAACTGAGAGTTCATCCAAAAATGGTAGGTACTTCTTACATAGATCTGGAACTGCATTTTTGTCTTTAGGCCAACCAGTAGATATGAAGTGTTTCAACAATATGAGTTCTGTATCTGTATTTGTGAGATCTTGTAAGATTTTTAAGCCTGCTGCTGTAGTTGGAATTGAAAATAGAATTTGGTAGTTGCTCTCCTGAAGCGAATCTTCATTATTACAATCTCTGCTAAGTAAATCAGCTATATACATTTCTTTCCCTCGTTTGTAACCAACTTTTGGTGCATACTGTTGAACTTCTAGGAATATTTTTCGAAGTCGTGGTGGAATTCGATCTATAGATTTGTTAAAAATAGATTCCAGAGGCTTGTGATCAGTCTCAATGATCACATCATTTCCATAGATATATTGATGAAATTTCTGGCATCCGAATTTCATTGCCAGGGCTTCCTTTTCAATCTGAGGATAAGATTGCTGAGCTTCATTCAAAGCTGTGGATGAGAAAGCTATAGGTCTTCCATCTTGGAGTAACACAGCACCTAATGCGAAAGAACTAGCATCGACTGAAATTGTAGTACTTTTGTTTGGATTGTAGTATTTAAGTGAAGGCGCTTTCTTCAATAATTCCTTTATCTCTGCTAAATTTCTATCTAATTCATTATTCCAATTCCATACTGTGTTTTTCTTCAATAACAACCTCATATTATGTGTCTTTTCCGAAAGATTAGGAATAAACTTATGCAGATACTGAATCATGCCAAGTAATCTTTGTAACTCTTTTTTGCTAGATGGTGCTTTAATTCTGTCTATGGTTTCAACTTTCTCTGGGTCAATCATAATACCATCACTAGTGAGGATATGCCCTAAATATTTTACTTTCTGAACTTCAAATTCACATTTGTCTTTATTAAGTTTTGCTCCTGCATTTCTTAGTGCTTGTAGGACTAATCGAGTGTTTGAACGGAGGGTATTAATGTCAGGCGCATAAATCAAGATGTCATCCACTGAGTTTTCAACTCCTGGTATGCCTTGTAGAATTTTTGCTATTTCACTCTGAAAAATTTCCGGAGCAGATTTAATACCGAATGGAACTCGTAGAAAGGAATATCTTCCCCATGGGGTACTAAATGTTAAGAATGGCTGGGTATGAGGCGAAACTCTTAACTGCCAAAAGCCCTTTTTCAAATCTAATTTCGTGAAATATTTCGATCCGCCTACATTAGCTGTAACTTCTTCTAAAGTTTTTAATGGAAATTGTCTTCGCAAAAGTATTTTATTCAAATCGGATGGATCTATGCAAATTCTTATTTTCCGTTCTGTTTCACAATAACCATGTGGTTACATATTGGTGTAGCTTCATCTACTTTCTTAATAATCCCATCCTTAACCATTCTATCAAGCTCTTGTTTCACAATTTTTCTTATCTTAAACGGAACTCTTCTAGGTGGTTTGATCTCTTTTTGAGCGCATTCTTCTGAAAATTCAGCTGTGTATTCAAAATTTTTTATCCACCCTATTCCTTGAAACAAATCCCGAAATTCTTCCTCCACCGCGTTAACTAGTTCAATTCTCTTAATTAATCCTGCCTCGATACAGGTAATTCGACCTAGGACTGGACTGATTCCTCCATGTGCTATTATTAACTTAAGTTGCACACGCTTATCTTTAATTTTGCATGGAACTAACAATTCCCCTGCTACATCAATAGCATGACCCGAATATGACAGGAGTTTGCGGATATTTGAAGGTTTTATTTTTAACTGTAATTCTTTTGCTAAGCGAAATGGTATAACATTACACTGGGCACCGGTATCAAGTTTCATAGGAATAGCCTTATTGTTAATTATGACGGTCTCACACCAATCTGATTTATTAGCATTGATGCTTGCGATCAGGAAATTTTCATCTTCCGTAATCGTGTCAACATTTTCAATTTCTTGCACTTTGTACTTTTTCCGGAATTTTGACCTACATTTCTTTGCAAAATGATTTTGTTTTTGACAAACATTACATTTCTTGCCAAATGCTGGGCATTCATTAATTTTATGGGTACTACCACAATTTCTACAATCATTTATCAGTTTAAAGAATTTAGTATTAGAATTAGGTTTATCTATTTGTGAACCAAGCTTATGCGACTGAGTGAATTTTTTCGATATTGCAGAAATGATAGGTTGCGATTTATTATCATCAACAATATTTTTTAATTGCTTTGAAGCATTTTCAGAAGCAAGACAAATTTGTACAGCTTTATCTAAGTTTAAATCAGCATCGCTTAAAAGCTTTTCACGAACATCGTTGTTTTCAATTCCGACAACAATTCTATCACAAATCAACTCTTCTTCCATAACCCCTAGCTTACAGCGAGATGCTTGTATTTTAAGACGAGTTAAATAATCTTTAAAGCACTCACCTGACTTTTGATGTATTTGGTTGAATTTATACCTCTCAAAAGTATAATTTACCTTCGGGGTGAAGTATCCCTGGAATTTGTCTTTGATAACCTGTAAATTTTCTTTTTCATCAGCTCCTAAGGCAAATGTTTTGAAAATTTGTTGTGCATCACGGCCTATACATGACATGAAAGTAGCCACTTGAACTGTTTTACTTTTGGAACTAAGCGAAACTGCATCCGCGTACCATTCAAAGCTTTGGAGCCAATCTTCCCATTGTTCTTGTGTATCCGCAGTAATTTGCAACGGCTTAGGTGGACGTAATCCTCCTTCAGACATCATCGAATGCAAACAGATTCGTATTTGAAATTAAAACAAGTTAAAATAGTAATTCTGACACCATGTCATAACTTGTAATCTAAGTAATTAATAATAGCCGAAGCTTAGAACACATACGACATTTATTGACATAAACAAACTTAAGAATAATGCAAACGATTACGATTCATTTAAGTATGATACAGTTATGAATACAGTTATCACAAAAGGTAATACTAACATTACAAACACGATGTGACATTAAAATTGTTTTTGAAGTTAATAAGAAAAAAAGACTAATTACAAAAAATTTCAGAACTAGATTTTATAACAATCTAAAAACATGTTATTTATTCTCGTTGCAATCTTTATACTTATTTGCATGAAGTTTGCAATATGTTGTTCTGAAAGCATGCACTAAAGTAGCACATAATTTTATTCTAGTGAAAGAAACAAGATGTTTTTTTTAACACTTTCCAACATCGTTGAAAAGTGTTTATTCATTCAATTTGTCTGTGCTGTTAGCTGGCGTAAATATACTCCATGTTTTGATTGCCATGTAATTCATATATGAAGGGCTCAGATGATAAAGGTGGCATGTCACACACACACAAAAAAAAGAAGAGTTAATCCCTGTAAAGTAAATAATAATTTTTCTTTTGTCTGAAAACATTGCTTTCAAAAAATTTTCGGAAAAAAGAAATATCCAAATTTTTAATTCTCAAAGTTGTAAAACTGTAATGAGTTGTTCATTTTATTCTCAGTTAATGTGTTGACTCTAGTCCATTTGACAGGGTGCAGCACTTATCAGCCCTTTTTAACTAGTTTATGCGCCTGGTGGCCCTTTTTAAATATTGCATGTACCCGACAACCCTTTTTTATTATTTTATGCGCTCATGTAATATGTTCGTTGGTCACAGGAAATACATATAAATTTCATCATTTGGTTGCAGGGAAGTATCGCGAAATTTGTTAATCGATCGTGTGAAAAAACGAGAAATTTGCAAGTCGATTATGGAAAAAAATATCAAAATTCTTCCGTTGGTCGTGGAAAAATAATCACTTAATTTGTCGATCAATTGCATGGGGAAAAAAGAAACTTGTTGATTCGCCAGTGAGTCATAGGGAAAAATCCGGAAATTCACCAACTGTTTCTGGGAAAGCTTAATGAAATTCTTCGAACAGCCACGGGGAAAGTCTGCAAAATTCAACCATTGCCCATATGAAAAAAGAAAAAAAAAAGAAAAGAAAACCCACAAGTTTTGCAAATTGGTTGCAAGAAAAATAAATGCTAATTTTCCTAGTATGTAGAAATAAAAAATCGCGAAATTTGTCAATCGGTTGTGAGAAAAACTATTGCAAAAATCGTCATTCAGTAATTAAAAACAAAAAATCACAAAATTTACCAGTCAAACTTCGAAAATAATCGAAAAATTCATCAGTTGGTCTCTTTAAAATATTGCAAAATATGTCAATTGGTTGCTGGAAAAAATCGTATAATTCGGCAGTCACTCGAGAGAAAAAATTGCAAAATTCTTTAGCTGATAGAGGGGGGGGGGGGGGGGGGAATTGTAAAATTCAGTTGGTCACGAGAAAATATTGCAAAATTCCACTGATAAAAAGGACTCTAAACAAACTAATTCAAAATATTTTTTGTGAACAATGTTTTTTTAAAAATTCCCGCCTGGCAGCCTTTTTTTTCTAGAGTCAACATTAGAAGTGGAATTCAGGTCTCATTATATTTGCTACACACGACATCCAGCAGATGAAGGGCATTTTAGTGTTAACCAAGCTAAAAAGGCTGAAATTATTATTAATTTTTTGTCTACATTTAAGTGACATGCAATATAGATGTAAGAAATAGTTATTTGGCTGAACACCATTTAAAAAAAAAATAAATTAAGTGCATATTGATTACAGGGTTCGTACACATTTCTTTAAATAAAAATCAAGTACTTTTAAGGACTTTCAAGGGCCAAAACCAAAAAAATTTAAGGACCTTCAAATTAAATAAATTAATAAATTATAACATGCATTTTTTAATAAAGGGTTTCTTTCATTTTTGTAAAAGTTTTAAATATTCAAATGGACGGGAAGGTTGGGGGGGGTTCACCATGTGACAGTAGAAATTTAGAAAATTTTAAAATAACATACAGCATAAGAAAAAACTAGTCAGATGTGCCAATCCCAAAACTTTCTTCTATCTCATACATGTTAATACTACAAAATTCATTATGAGAGAGCCAAAATTTAATGATCTATGCCCCTCATGAGGATTCTAAAGATATGAAATTCCGTGCATTAGTTCTTGAGATACGACTATTGTTAAAATCGTGCAAATTCTGCAAAATATAGCATAGCAGCGTCACCTGTTGGGTGATTTACACCGAAATCTAATCAGCAACAACTTATGTAAACATCTAACTGAATCTGAAGTTTGATAAAAATCTGCGCATTAGTTCTTGCGATATAGCTATTGCAGAAATCGTGAAAAATGCAGCATAGCAGCGCCATCTGTTGGGAGATTAACACCAAACCATAATCAGCACCTATAATTATCAAGGTATATCTGAATCTGAAGTTTGATTAGTTCGTGAGATATAGCTATGACATAAATCATGAAAAATGCAGCACGGCAGCAACACCTGTTCAGTGTTGCCAGATGGACTACTTTTTTTAAATTCAGATTCTTGATTGGCACCACTTTTTTGAAACGGTAAAATGCGCCTTATATAATGATATATTAATTAAGGCGAAAGCAAAGGTAAGTTTACTGTCTCAAAAAAGTGGTGGGAATCAAGAAATCTGAATTAAAAAAAAAAGTAGCCCACTGGCAACACTGCAGCTGTTGGGGGATTTACATCAAAAACTAATCAACACTAATTTATATCGAGGATTAACTGAATATAAATTTTTATTAAATTTTGTGCATTAGTTCTTGAGATACATCACCCACAAAATTTGCGTCACATACAGACAAACAGAGTCACAGACTCATTTTGCAAAAACATGCTTTTCAGGATATCTGACCCCTAAAACGTGTAAATTGTTCGAAAATTTTCCCGAATCCAATACTTTCTTATTGTAAAGATAAACAAAGAGGAGAAACATAATTTTTTCTTATTATTGAGGGGGGGGGGGGGTGTAATTTAACAGACTTATAATTAACTTACAGTTTAAAAGACTTTAAATTTTGTATGCTTGGTAAGGAGGGAGGAGGGCGGGGAAACATCAATTTCGGTGGAGGGGGGAAGTAAAACTGTATGATGGATTATTTATTGCTAGAATAAATTAACTAATGGAACAGAAAAAGTTTTAAAAAAAGCAATGATTTTTAATATTTTAAACTTTATAAGTTGAGGGGGCAAAGGGACAAGCATATTTTTTAAAATTTTTTAGGGAGGGAGGGAGTTTATTATATGACTTATTTATTTACCTTACTAAAAATTTACAAGAAAAAAAAACTAAGAGGAGTTTTAAAGACTTTAAATTCCATGTGTTCTTTAAGTGCGTGGGGGGAAGGGGGGGGGGAGTGCAAAAGGAAAATTCCAATTCTGGGTGGGAAGAGAAATCTTGATTGATTATTTATTGTGGCAATAAAATGACAAAGCAAAAAAATTTTTAATTAAACAGTTTCGAAGAGTTTTTAAACTTTGAGTACTGTGGGGGAGCAAAGAAAAACGGAGGAAGAAAATTTTGAGGGTGAAATTCAGATGAAATTTTAATGAAATGTGATGGAATGAATCGTTACTGAAATTTAGGACAAATTATTTTATTCAGTATAAAGTAAGAAATAGAGTACAGGGATGAAAGTGCACTAAAGCCATTTTGTAGCAGTTTTGGAACAGTGAAAATCGAATTTTGCAGCAGTAAAATCCATTTTTGTAGCAATAAAAACTATTTTTGGAGCAAATTGAAATTCTAATGCTAATAAAAAAGAAATTTGCGTATTTTCGCGATCTTTTTATGAAATTTGCGTATTTCTCGCGATCTTTTGGCGAAATTCGCGTATTTCTCGCGATCTTTTAACAAAATTCGCGTATTTTTCGCGATCTTTTGACAAAAATCGCGTATTTTTTGCTATTTTTTGTTGAAATCAGTGTGCTGTTCGCTATTTTTTGACGAAATTAGCGTGTTTTTTTTTTAATCTTTTGAAAAAAATTGCGATTTTTTGTGATCTTTTGATGAAATTTGTGGGGTTTTTCGAGGTATTTTAACGAAATTTGCGTTTTTTCACAGTCTTTTGACCCCGTTTTGTTCGTTTTTAGAAATAATTGGTAACCCTTTGATAAAATTAACGGGGTTTTTTTCACTATGACAATATTCGCGATCTTTTGAAGAAATTCGCGTGTTTCTTGCGATCTTTTGACGAAATTTGCGCATTTTTGGCAACCTTTTGACGAAATTTGCGTATTTTTGGCAATCTTTTGAAGAAATTTGCGTATTTTTCGCGATCTTTTAACGAAATTCGCGTTATTTCACAATCTTTTGACCCCGTTTTGTTCGTTTTTTGACGAAGTCAGCTATCCTTTGACAAAAGGTACGTTTTTTTTCGCGATCCTTTGACGAAATTCACGTGTTATTCGCTATATTTTGACGAAATTCGCGTGTTTTTTGCGACCTTTTGATGAAATTTGCGGGGTTTTTTCGTCATCTTTTAATAAAATTACCGTTTTTACAATTTTTTGATCGCGTTTTGTTCGTTTTTTTGCGAAATTAGCGATTCTTTGGCAAAATTCGCAATCTTTCGACAAAATTTGTGCGTTTTTAGCGACCTTTTGACGAAATTTTCGTGTTTTTCGCGATCTTTTGACGAAATGTTCGCGTTTTTCGCGATCTTTTGACGAAATCGTGTGTTTTCCGCGATCTTTCGACAAAATTAGCGTGTTTTTCGCGATCTTTTGACGAAATTTGCGTGTTTTTCGCGATCTTTCGACGAAATTTATAGTTTTTGCGACCTTTTGATGAAATTTGCGGGGTTTTTTCGCCATCTTTTAACACAATTATCGTTTTTACGATCTTTTGACCGCGTTTTGTTCGTTTTTGACGAAGTTAGCGATCCTTTGACAAAATTCACGTTTTTTCGTGATCATTTGACAAACTAAACATCGCGTGTTTTTCGAGATCTTTTGACCGTGGTTTTTTGCTTTTTTTGACGCAATTAGCGGCCTAGAAAAAAGTTAAAAATGGACTTTTTTTTGTTTCTCGGATCAACGAAATCGTGCTAAATTTCATCTTGGCACTAAGTACGTTTTGGTGCAGGTTTGGCACAAAATGGAAAAAAATAGCTGTTTTCTAGCAGCTTGGCGCAGTAAAGCAATTTTGGCTTCGTCTGGCGCAATTGGCGCAGGTCTTACATCCCTGAGAGTAGAAAAAGGTTAAAAAAAATGAAGTTTTTAACTTTGATATTACGAAGGGGGAAGTGAAATTTCAGAAGAAGGGGAGGCAAGGCAGGATTACGATTTTTTTAAAATCAGAAATTAAAAGAAATGCAGAAGAGTTTCACCTTTGATTAAGAATTAATATGAGAGTAAAAATAAGCACTTTTGAGGACTTTTTACAGATTTTGTGTGAAAATAAATACTTTTAAGCACCAAAAATTTCCTTTGAAAAATGTAAGCACTTTTAAGGACTTTCAAGGACCGTACGAACCCTGGATTATAATTTCATATTTGAATAGAAGAACTAAACACAAGTTAAAATTGATATTTAGTTATTTGTATGTTTAAAAATTTTAACAGCTTGATCTATTTTTTTTTTTTTTTAACATTTCAAACACTTTGATGTTGATAATAAAATTATTACTAAATCTTAATTATTAATAGCATAATTTGATTTATCTGTAACTCTTATAATTCATATACAGTACAACATTTTTAATCAGGAGATTTTGGTACGTTTATTCGATTTTATTTCCAATTAAAGATCATAGATGGCGCCATCACACATATAAATGAATTTCAGAAAAAGACTAATTTACTACTTCTTTTTTTTTCAATTTTATAATGGTAAGAACTTTCTGAATTACATAGTAATTAATATAGATGTTTTTCTGTAATATTAAGTTTTAAAAATTCGGAATTAATGACAATTTTGCTGTTTTTTCTTTCTTCAAAGATAAGGAGATGGTGCCAAAACATCGCTGAATCGGATTTTATTATTATTATTTCCTTTTAAATATTTAATTTGTGACTTACTTTGATATTTCTATGTGCTATATATTTAATTTTCTATAACATTAGCCTTATGTATCACTACTTTAAATATATTAATGCAATTATAAAGTTATTTATAAAATGAATTGTAAGTCTTATTTAAATTTATCACTAAAACTTTTTTTTTTTCTAAGAATGTTGGTTTTAATTGCAATATTTTGTATGTTATGTATGTTACTGTTGTGATATGTATTATTAATTGTGTTATTTTAAATCAGAAATCGTAATAAAAAATCAAATAGTTATTGTTTTTCGAAATATACAACAGATGGCGACACTGCATAAAATATACGTAATTCTTTAAAAAAATTTTTTTTTTT
The DNA here is from genome assembly GCA_963932465.1 of Maratus speciosus. Classification (NCBI taxonomy): domain Eukaryota; kingdom Metazoa; phylum Arthropoda; class Arachnida; order Araneae; family Salticidae; genus Maratus; species Maratus speciosus. Next base: position 107,867,454 of record OZ010797.1, read on the forward strand.
TTTTTAGCCTTTTAGTTGATTTTTCTCAATTATTTTCAATTATCAAGTTCCTTGTATTTTTGTATTGCCGTATTAATGACAGATATTAGTATTATTATTTATCTAAATGCATACTAGTTTAAAAACATAAATCTAAATAATTCGGAATCGTCGTAATCGCGACGATTCCGGATTAAAGAAGTTATACTGTAGTACATTTTAGCTAAAATATGAGCTTGTTCTTACCACTGTAAACAGTGGTAAGAACAAGCTCATATTTTACTTTTAGTACTTTTATAGTACTAAAATTACTAGTACTATTATATAGTACTTTTATTTTTTTATGTACTTTAATATTTATTTATTTATTTATTAGAAAACTTATTTCAGTACAAAAAATCAAGCGTTTGTAATTTATATTTATAAATAACAAATTGATTTTGCTCTTATTTTTGTTAAAATATAAAGAATATTCTTCACTTCTATAATCTACATCCAGTGACGCTTTAATCTATTCTTAATATTCAACGTTAATGAGCCTTAGGTTTTGTAAATATTGTGATAATTTCTAAAACATCAAAAATATCTCATATATTTATATATGGGGTAGATATGCCAGTAATGGACAATCCTTCCAGTAATTAGACACCCCTCAATGTGTTTGGTTTATAAAAAAATAACCAATGAAAATTTAGCTTTTATTATTTTTTTCATAACTTCCCTTTGCATATTTTATAATTTTGCCTTATTGTTGATGTTCCTAATCAAACCAATCAGGAAGGAGAAAATAATGTTTCAAAGTTCCACTGTTTTTCAGTGAAAATCTTAATGAATATGCTAAGAGCTGGCTTCATTTAATAAATTTATATATTCTTTATTTTCTTGCAAAATTTGCAGCTTTTTGTCTTGGTAGTAGTAGAACACTTTGAATTTTATATACTAATAGCCATTTATAAAATTTCACTTATTTTTAAGGTTTTAAGAACCATAAGGTTTTGTCCATTACTGGGATGCTTAAATAGTCATTTTTCAGTAATGGACACCACATGTAGGCATTGCTAAAAATACGATTTAAGTCATGTTTATAGTGCATAAAATATTTTGACTTAATTGATAACTTAAATATTCAAATTTAATTTTTAAATTACACTTACCAAAATGTAATAACACAAAACTTTTATAAATAGCTGCTTTCAAGTTATTTTAATGTGGTTAATAAAATTTCAATATTTTATTCGTTTTTTTAAATGAATGTAACTTTGCATTCATATTTTATAATCTGGCACTCAAACCAGTCAGGAAGTCAAAAATATTGTTTAAGGGCACATTTAAAGAGGGGCTCATTGGACTTTATCCCTCCCCATTTCAATAAAAACAATTAAGTTACAGAAGTTGCTAAAAATCTGTTGTCTATCTTAAATGTTTTCTTATTCATCTCTGACAAAAAAAAAGTGTATTATTAATGAAAGTTATAGTAATCATGAAACTAGTAAATCTGCAGATCAGTAGCCTCAAACATGAGTTCTAGTTTTATTTTGAATTATTTTATTTAGTATTTAAAATATCCAACTCACAGTATCATTTCTTTCATATTTGTAATATTAATTATTATAAATAAAGTAATATATCAAGTAGTCTCTGGAAGTTTAATTGTTAAAAACAATGAGACGAAACTATACATTAATACTCCAAAACTTTTTTTTTTTTTACTTTCTTCTATCTTTACAAGAAGAAAGTATGGGATTCGTGAAAATTTTCTACTTTAGGTTTTCGACGGATTTACAAATTTTAGGGGTCAGAGATTCCGAAAAGCATGTTTTTACAAAATGTCTGTCTGTCTGTATGTGACACAAATTTTGTATAGCTCAAGAACTAATGCACGGAATATAATAAAAAATTATATTCAGTTAGTCCCTGATATAAATTGCTGCTGATTAGTTTTTCGTGTAAATCGCTCAACAGGTGGCACTGCGATGTAACATTTTTCACAATTTCCACAATAGCTCAATCTCCAGAAATAAAGCACGGATTTTCATCAAACTTCAGATTCAGTTAGTCCTTGACATGTATTGACGTTTTATACATTTTGATGTAAATCGCTCAACAGGTGGCGCTGCTATGCTACTTTTTTGCGATTTCCGCAATAGCTCTATCTCAAGAACTAATGCTTGGATTTTCAACAAACTTCAGATTCAGGTATACCTGGATATGAGTTAATGCTGTTTATCTTTTGGTGTAAATCGCTCAAAAGGTGGCGTTGCTGTGCAGCATTTTTCACGATTTCTACAATAGCTCAATCTCCAGAACTAATGCACAGATTTTCACCACACTTCAGATTCAGTTAGTCCTTGACATGATTTGACATCTTATACATTTTGGTGTAAATCGCTCAACAGGTGGCGCTGCTATGCTGCATTTTTTGCGATTTCAGCAATAGCTTTATCTGAAGAACCAATACTTAGATTTTCAAAAAAACTTCAGATTCAAGTATTCCTGGATTTGAATTAGCGCTTAGTGTTGACTCTAAGCTGCTTTAGCAGGGTGCAGCACCCGGTGGCCCTTTTTATTTCTTTTTTGCACCTAGCGGCTCTTTTAAACCCTTCCGATTGCGCCCGGCTGCCCTTTTTAACACTTCCTATGTGCCCTGTGGCAATTCAATTGATCCCAGGAAAATATCACAAATTCTTGGGACTCTAAACGAATCAGTTCAATATATTTTTAGTGAACAAGGTACAAGTGTGCTCTTTTTGAAAAAAATTATGCCCTTTTTTTAGAATAGTGTTCCCTTTTTGAAAAAAATGTACCCTTTTTTAGAATAATGTTTCCTTTTTGAAAAATGCACCCCTTTTTTAGAATAGTATTCCCTTTAAAAAATTCCTGCCCGGCGGCCCTTTTTTTTCTAGAGTCAACACTAGAGCTATAGCAGAAATTCTGAAAAATGTAGCATAGCAACGCCACCTGTTAAGCGATTTATACCAAAACATAAATAGCTTTAATTCATATCAAGGTATACCTGAATCTGAAGTTTGATGAGAATTTTTGCATTAGTTATTGAGATACAGCTATGGTGGAAATTTGAAAAATGCAGCATAGCAGCGCCACCTGTTGAGCGATTTGCACCAAAACGTAAACAGTACTAATTCATATCAAGGTATACCTGAATCTGAAGTTTGTTTAAAATCCAAGCATTTGTTCTTGGGATAGAGCTATTACGGAAATTGTAAATAATGCAGCATAGCAGCACCATCTGTTGAGCAATTTACACCATAATCTATAAAACGTCAATTCATGTCAAGGACTAACTGAATCTGAAGTTTGATGAAAATCCGTGCATTAGTTCTGGAGATTGAGCTATTGTGGAAATCTTGAAAATACTGCATAGCAGCGCCACCTGTTGAGCGATTTATACCAAAAAAAACTAAACAGCACTAGTGTTGACTCTAGAAAAAAAGGGCCGCCAACGGGAAATTTTCAAAAAGGGAACACTATTCTAAAAAATGGTACGTTTTTCAAAAAGGGACAATTCTAAAAAAGGGCACACTTGTTTATTTACAGGAAAGGATAATAAAGTAAGAGTTATCTAGTCAAAACTAAACAGGGAATTTTTAAAAGACCAGTAACGAAACTAGGCGTGTTGCCTTTAGTAAATGATAAATAAGAATAATGTATATGCAAATATTAGTGCATGTAAGTATTTTGTGTGTAGATTTTATTTAAGTGAAATTTTTTGTCGTTGCAACATTATATTTGTATCATTTTGTGTTTGAATTTTTCTGTTTTGGATGAAATTCCAATTTGTTTAATGTTTACCAACATGTCAACGCCGGCCGGAATGTTCAAGAACGCGCCTTCGCGCAATTATACTTTATAAAATTTTATCCATGTTTTTTTTTTTTTGTTTTAATTGTGTAATTTAGCAACAAAAGAATTTATTATTGATCGTTTGTAACCCCATAGGAAAAAGGGAGTTTGTTTATTTCTCGGCCTAGGGAGGTCATTATATTTATGTGCAAATTAAAATGAGTTCTTTTTTCTTATAGTATCGATGCATTTATCATGTTAAGTGACATTATACTTACTACTGAGAATCAAACCGCAATGTAGAATATGTGTTTACTTAGTTTAACATAATATACCATCGAGTAAGTTTATTTTTTAAGTGTATTACAATGAACAACCGTTGTATTTATAACCTTTAAAAATCCCAAAGAGTTCGGACAAGGAGAATTGTTTTTTGTAACTAGTTAATGAGACCAAATGAAGAAAAGGGTCTTTTTTTAGAAGCCCTTTTGCCACTAAATGTCGATATTTTTTAACGTATTTTTAAAGCTAGGTAAGGAAATATATTTTTAATTCCTAAAAATTTCAAAGAGTTTGAACCATAACAACTATTTTTTTAAACATCTACAGCTCATATTCAAAATATTAGAATAATTACTTTTTTTTTTACAAATTGAAAATATCGTTTAGTAATTTAATGGCTTTTAAAGCAAATATGTAAACGATATTTTTATTAAGAACTTATTGTTCATTAAACTTGTTTATTATCTAAAAATTAATATCATTTTTGTAAAGATTAATTGAAAAAAAATATTTTGAAAAGTCAAAATATTAGAATATTTATTCAAGTGGTTCAAAATATTAGAATATTTCACATTAATTCTCCTTCAATTATCACCAATTCATAACTGGTGGCATCATTAATTAAATTCAGATGACTTTACTTAAAATCAGTATTCTTTTTGCAGTTTGTTTGCTTTTTTGTCTTAAAATGGGTCGTGTGAGTGATATTCCTGAATCTATTAAACTTCGTATGGTTGATTTGTATCGGCACGGTAAAAATCAATGTTATATAGCGAATTATTTACATTGTTCGGAATCAAGCGTTATTAAAATACTAACACAATATTTAAAAAAAAAGGAAATTTTCAAAATAATTGCCGAAATGGCAGCCGAAAACCAAAAACATCTGCTAGAGATGACAGGAAACTGAAGCGTATAGTTAAGAAAAACTGTTTTAAAAGTGTGCGATTCTTGCACCGAAAATGGAAAGAAGAAGGAGTTGAAGTTTCTACATCGACAACATTAAGACGTCTCCATAAATTTAAGTTTGAATCTTGTGTACCGAAAACAAAACCTCTCATGACTGCAAAACAAATGCGTATAAGATTGATTTGGTGTAAATCAAGACGTTTATGGAGCGAAGAAGATTGGAAAAATATATTATTTAGTTATGAAAGTAGGTTTTGTCTTTCATATGGTAATCAAGGTATTCGAATTTGGAGAATGAAGCAAGAAGCATTTGATAAAGAATGCCTTAAACGTTCCATAAAATTTGCTGTTAGTGTCATGGTTTGGGGTAGCATGAGTGCAGAAGGACCTGGAGAGTTATGCATCGTCTACGAAAGTGTTAACTCTCAGATATATCAAGAAATTTTGTAATATTACATGATTCCATCATCAGAAGATGATTTCATCTTTCAACAAAATTTAGTGTCACCGCATACCTCGGTGTCAACTAAAAATTGGTTCCTCCAACGCAACATTAAGGTACTTCCTTGACCACCAAACTCACCAGACCTTAATCCCATCGAAAACTTATGGTGTATCATGAAGAAAAAACTCCAAGAAAATCCTCCTTCGATTAAAACTGAGTTAGTGGCACATATAAAGTCTATTTGAGCTAATATTGATAGAAGTGTTTGTAAACACTTTGTATATAGTATGCAAGATCGATTGTACGCTGTTATGAAAGCTAAAGGGGATGCTACAAAATATTAACTACCATTTACTTCACATTCAAAAAGTAATATTGTTGCGTAAAATAAAATATTCTAATATTTTGAACCAATCTAAATTTAATTCTAATATTTTGAGGAGTTTCAGAAAGCTGTATACCTAATTTATTGTACTGTATTTTATATTTTGTAAATGTTAAAATCTTATCTAATCATTCCGGATTTAATTTATAAGAAATTTAACTGCATTTACTTAGTATAAAAAATAAATTAATTAAAAATATTTTTTTTTATTACTTTTTCTCAGTTATTCTAATATTTTGAATATCAGCTGTATTACAGTATCACCCATCCTCTCCCTCCCTTTTTCCGACATACTTCAAAATTACACATCTACTTCAAAAATCAAAATGCGAAAAAAAAAGTACTAAGCAACGTGTACGCCCAATTCGCTTTATATCAAATTTTGTTTTTGTTTTTCGCACAATTGCCTAAATGTTTAATATTACGCATATTTGGATTTTAAAAAAAAAAATTTGAAAATTTTCACACGGCCTTAATAGAATACAATATTATTAAAAATATTTATTATGTTGATGTAATTAACAAATTTGCTGAAATGAAAGCCAGAAAAGTGAAATTAAGATCCATCTTATTAAAAATATACTGTAATGCATTTGTTTTATTACTTTCCCAAACCTAATGAATGAACTTTACCTGAGGCTAACGAAAAGGACAGGCTACCGCGGTGCATTCCACGTATCTTTTTTACAGACATCTGGAGTCACGCGATGCTTGAATGCACCAATGCAAGTGTACGAAAAGAGCATCATGCCACTCTAGCGGTCTGTAAAAAAAAGACACTTGGGATGCACCACGGTAGTCTGTCTTGTTTGTTAGCTTTGATTTTACCCATGTGATGTCAGCCGCGGGTAAACAGAAGAAAAGCACCAATAGGTGTGAAGAACATTTTAACACTGCTCTCCCTTCGTCCAATAAACAATTTTTTTGGAGGGTTTTTCCCTGCAGAGGCGTGGCTGTTGCCATTCGTGGGTAAAGTCCATAAGCAGTCTTTTTCGGAGAGTATAAGGAAAGGGCATGTTTACAAACAAACACTTCCGTCAACCAATCTACCAACTACATTTTTGCCATAAATATCATTGCAGGAATAGTCTGGCGACGTAGGCCAATCATATCAGAGACGAGTTAAACGCAGACCAATCAAATTTCCCTAGCTCATGTGTACAGGTAGGAGTCATAAAGAACGGACAGGTTTTCTTGCTGAACCAACAGTAATTCAACCAACAGTGACGTCAGCTGCCCTTTCCTTATATTCCCGCAGAGGCGTGGTTGTTGCCATTCGTAAATAAAGTCCATTAAGGAGCCTGTATGCAAATTTTTGCACAGGGCACAGGAATGGGTCGTTGCGGCGCTGCCGGTGACAATACAAGTTAATATTTTTAGAAATTGGTTATAAATTAATACATTAATTTTAAGGCTTTTCTCTATTATCCTGTCACAGGTGACAAAACACTAAATATTTTCTGTAACTCGTACAATTGCATACGAGTGGAGATAACAATGGGTTTAATTTTGTGAAAATAAACATTCGCTAAAATATGCCAAATGGCTATGTTACTAAAAAATGAAACATTTTAAAGGCTAAAAAGTAGAAAATGAATTATAAATAAAAAAATGATATTAAAAAAAAATTGCTTTAGCTAATAAATTGTTTAATATTAAGTAATTTACAATTATACTTTTAGAAATCAATTTAATCAATCAATCTTTTTAATCCTAAAAAGGTAGTTTTGAATATTGTTTCATTTCTCCCCCTATTTTATGAAACAGAGCAATATATATATATATATATATATATATATATATATATTAATAAACTAACTTGCATGCACTTTCTATCAAGCATAAAAAGCAGTAAATTTTTCATAATCAAGTTCGTTGCCCACGGGGTCAAATTAATGTATTGTAATGGAAATTCTTGAGAAGAAACATGAATTGTAGTTAAAAAATTATGTGTGATTTTCAATGTGAACAGTGACTGCCTATAAGAAAGTGTTTTTCCTTTTTTACTTTGATACTTATTAATTTTATTTGTTTATTTTCTCAATAGATGGAAATAGTCTGAAGTTTTCTTGGACAAAACAAGCATTTTGAAAAGGGAAATTACATTTCGTGATGCTTCAAGTGAAAGTAGAAGATAAATATTTTTAAAACAAATTATTTTTTCTATATTATGCTATATGCAGTTCTTTGCAGCCCTCTGTGTCTGTAAAAAAGTGAAAAGGTCCATCTGAGAGGAACGAAAGGTTTTTCTGGGATCTGTATACATTTTTTTACTTTTCTTAACTCAATCAAAACTGTATGAAAAGTTAACCCCCAAAAGAATTACTAAGGGTTTAATTTTAATAATCTGTTTATAGAAATGAATCTCAAAGTATGACCGTTCTACTTTTTGACGCAAAAACAAAATGTTTCCTTTTTGGGATATGTAGTAAATGACCTTCTCATAAAACTCATTTGAATGAGTAAGCCTCAGTCTCTGTAAAAAAAGAGTGAATAAGGTCTATCTGACACAAGACTTTTGTAGAATCTGTGTGTATTTTTTACTTTTCCTCTGTTTTTAAGCGCCTCAAAAATATGAAAAGATTAATCCTCAAAAGAATTACTATTACGAAGGAATTAATTTTAATAATCTATTTATAGAAATGAATCTCAAAGTATGACTGTTCTACTTATTGACCCAAAAACAAAATGTTTCATTTTTGGGATATGTAGTAAATGACTTTCTCATAAAACTCATTTGAATGAGTAAGCCTCAGTCTCTGTAAAAAAAGAGTGACTAAGGCCTATCTGACACAAGACTTTTGTAGAATCTGTGTATATTTTTTACTTTTCCTCTGTTTTTAAGTGCCTCAAAAATATGAAAAGATTAATCCTCAAAAGAATTACTATTACGAAGGGATTAATTTTAATAATCTATTTATAGAAATGAATCTCAAAGTATGACTGTTCTACTTATTGACGCAAAAACAAAATGTTTCATTTTTGGGATAGATGACTGGGTAAATGACTTTCTCATAAAACTCATTTGAATGAGTAAGCCTTAGTCTCTGTAAAAAAGAAGTAGAAAGGCATATCTGACAAAAGATTTTTCTATGATCTGTGTATATTTTTTACTTCCCCTCTCTTCTTAAGTGCTTCAAAACTGTATGAAAAGATTAATCCCCAAATGAATTAGAATTACTATGGGATTAATTTTAATAATCTATCTGCAGAAAATAATTTCAAGGTATGATTGTTCTACTTATTGATGCAAAAACTAAATTTTTCATTTTTGGGACAGGCAGTAAATGATTTTCTTATAAAACTAATTTGAGTATTATTCCGTAAGCACATGGAAAAAGTTAATATTTATGAGTCTGTGGTAAAGTATTTACATATATATACAGAAATATATATATAAATCTCTTTGAATAATAACTTTGATCTTTATACCAGAGATTTTCCCAAATAGGTCTTATGATTGGCTGCAACTGTATGCTGAAAAGATTTTTTAAAGAATTATCATCGGAATTATCACTACCATCTTTATACCAATAAGATGTCTTTCATTTGTCAAGTGTGCAATAAAGGATTTTTAAAAAAATATGATTTAAATAAGCATTATCATGTTCATACTGGGGAGAAGCCATACAGTTGTGAGGTATGCAATAAAAGATTTTCTCAAACATCTAATTTAAATAGTCACCTTCGTCTTCATACTGGGGAAAAACCTTTCGTTTGTCCGGAATGTGGTAAAGGATTTTCTCAAAGTTCCACTTTAAAAAGCCATATTCGTATTCACACTGGAGAAAGGCCTTTCACTTGCCAAGAATGTGGTAAAGGATTTTATCAAGGATCTCATTTAAAAAATCATCTAATTATACATACTGATGCAAAGCCTTTCATATGTGAGGTATGCAATAAAGAATTTGCTCACAATGCTTCTTTGAAGAACCATCAAATTAGTCATACAAAAGAAAAAATTTTCACATGTGAGGTATGCAATAAAGTATATTCGGAAAATTCTTCTTTAAAGAGGCACCTCCTTCTCCATACTGGGAAGAAGCTTTTTATTTGTGGAATATGCAATAAAGAATTTTCGGATAGATCCTCTTTGAAAAGGCACCATCTCCTCCATACTGGTCAGAAGCTTTTTACATGTAGAATATGCAGTAAAGGCTTTTATCAAAAAACAGATCTGGATGTGCACATTAGAACTCATACTAAGGAGAAGCCTTATATTTGTGAGGTATGCAATAAAGGACTTACTACAAAATTTATCTTAGATAGGCATCTGCATAAAAAACATGGGATATATGTACATCATAACCGTGTTAGTCTAAATAGTCCAAACCAAAATGTTTTGCAAATTGAAGAATCTGATCCAAATCTCAACCAAAATGTTATGAAAATAGATGAATCTGATCGAAATTTGAACCAAAATGTTTTGGAAATTCATGAATCTGACCAAAACATTAACCAAATTTTTTTGAAAATTGATGAATCTGATCGAAATTTGAACCAACATATTTTGAAAATTGACGAATCTGATCAAAACCTGAACCAAAATGTTTTGAAAATTAATGAATCTGATCAAAACCTGAACCAAAATGTTTCGAAAGTGGATGAATCTGATCGAAATCTGAACCAAACTGTTTTGAAAATTGATGAATCTTATCCACATCTGAACCAAAATGTTTTGAAAATTGATGGTTCGAAAATAGATGAATCTGATCGAAATCTTAACCAAACTGTTTTTAAAATTCATGAATCTTATCCAAATCTGAACCAAAATATTTTGAAAACTGATGAATCTGATCGAAATCTGAACCGAAATGTTTTGAAAATTGATGAATCTGATCAAATCTGAACCAAAATGTTTTGAAAATTGATGAATCTAATCGAAACCTGAACCAAAATGTTTTGAAAATTGAATTTGATCGAAATTGGAACCAAAATGTTTTGAAAATTGATGAATCTTATCGAAATCTGAATCAAAATATATTTGAAACTTTTAGAAAAACAAATGAAAGGAGTTGCGATACAGAAGAAAATGAAAAAGCTAAATTTATTTTTTAGCATACATATTAATATACTATTTTGAAAAATCAAGAATAAATAAAACATTGCAGACATATTGAAATTTTTAAATGAGATATGCTTCATGGTTTCATTTGGATGATCTTTTTAGATTTGCCTGGCAAAGTGATGTGAATCTGGATAAGAGGATTGGCAAAAACAGGTTTTTTAACAGTTTACTTAGTTTAAACTGTTTTATTTTCTTTTTAAAAATATAATTTAATATTACATATACATTCATCTGATAAAAATAAACATTGTCGGATACCATATAAATAATAGAACTTCATTTGAAACAAATTTAAATTACATAATTACATTTAGTTATGAAAAAAATTCAAATCATTTATAATTTAAACGCTATTAGTAATCTTATGTGAAACATTGATACCTTGAAAATCTTAATCAAGTATCTTTTGACTAATAATAACAAACAAATATTTAATGTAAAATAAGCAGAAAAATCTATTTAGTAGTTTTTTAGACTACAGTAAATATTGATCATAAAATATGATGTAGCTTTCCAAAAAGTTATGTGCTAAAAGATTTAAACAGTCACCAGACTTAATAAATGGGCTTTTTTTTTAAATACATGTTACAATTTACATTTATTTTATATGACAAAATTACAATTTTATATTTTTCATTACTTCACAATTATAAACAAATTCATCTTCAAAATAGCACCTTTGGAATCATTAACTTTTTTATAGGCTAGTTCCATGTGTACTTGTAGTGCAAGTCACATGCTGCGATTTTTGGCTACCAGTATTTTAGAACGGGAAAATGTGACTTATTTTATTGGAGATATCTCATTAATTGAATAAGGCGAAGCAAATTTTTCAAAAATAATGGTGGCCAACAAGCATAGCGATTTTCAGCTACATGACAAGTTTGCATGGAATTAGCCATGCAATGACAAATTTTGACCTTACACAGATAAAAAATGATGGAAGAGGAGTATGAAGGAAGAAATGAGTATAAAAATGAGTATAGTTAGTAATGAATATTACTAACCAAAGATACAAAGAATTGCAGATTTTAAATAGCATTATTTCCAAATAGTAATGTCTGCCTTATTTTATGCCAGAAATTCTGCAATTAAATAAGACAAAAATTACTATTCAGAAATACAGTGGTGGCCAAAATCGTGGACATTTTTCGAAATTTTCATGTTTTATAACTTTGTGGTCTTGGAGATATAATAAATTTCATTTAAATACAAATGTTTATACATCAAATTCAAGGAAATTTAATGTAGAATTTAATAAAGAAAATAACGATGACCAACAAGCATAGCATTTATCAGCTATGTGACTTACATTACAAAAACCCATGGAACCACCCTATATAAATATCAGTATCTGAGGTTGTTAAAGGAATTCTTTTGTATTCAAATACTTATTGTTTTTTTTTCGCTCCGAGTGTGAACTCCTAGTCAGTAGTTTTGGCCATTAGATCAAGCAAGTAACAGAAAAAATGGAGTGGTATTATTGAAATTGCTATACCTGAAACCCAATTTTTGAATGCCTTGTTATTCAACTTCATATCTTATGCGTTCTTTTATAAGTTTGGAAATGATATCTTCCCAATCGATACAATTTTCTTTTACAGCTTGACCCAAATTTTAAAGACCATCTTGTTATGTTTAAAATTTCTGTAAGGAAACTGTTTTATAATGAAAATATTTTATTCGAAATAACGAATATTTTTTAATCTATTTTATCTTTGATAGCTTCACATGTTTATATGTTTTGACCATTTTTTATTTTTAAGCATCAGACATGTTCATCAACGCACGTTGATTATTATTTTCATTCATACAAACATGACATTTTACTTTAAGTGTACATTGTTTTCTTATTCTACTGTTACTATGTACTTCTACTTAAACAAAAGAGAGAAAACTTACATTTATAAAAGCAATCTAGTAACTCTTCTAAACTAGATGCAAATATTTTCTTTCTCTCACACCAAGTAATAGATGCATTTAAAATGGTTATGATGTTCTATTTCTGCCCAGTGCGAAAAAAAAAAAAACTATATTTCTCAGTACTGTTAGAATAGATTTTTCTTAATAAATCAATGTATAAATGAATAAACATTAACATGCATTAATTGAAGACTTTATTTGTGATGTATAAGATTAAGGATAAACTCTGATTAAACATTAACAAAGTTTCATTATAGATAAAAGCATTTTGTTTGTTGTGTGCTAAACATGTATTCAAAAGAGTCATTTAAAAAGATGATTTGTATTCGTATGAACAAGCTTCCACTTGTGAAGAAGTTTGTCAAATATTTCTCAACGACTAATTTATTTTTGTATCTAAAGGAAAATCCTTCACAATTGAAAGGAATGTATATAATCAGATTTTATTTGCTCTTATTGTAAAGCTTATTTTTATATTAATGTAAAATGTTTTATTTGTAATAAACTAAGAGACTAAGCTGGTTTCATAGATATAATTGATTACAAATTTTGAATACAACTACAGTAGTAGCCAAAATTGTGGGCATTTTTTGAAATTTTCATGTTTTATAACTGTGTGCTTATAGAATATATTAATTTTCACTTAAATACAAATGTTTATGTATCAAATTCAAGGAAATTTAATGGGAATTTAATAAAAAACAGAATTAAAATATCTGCATTATAAAAAAAAAAGTGACACTTACTTTAGTTTAAAATACAAACACAATTAGTCATGAACGCTGAAGTGTATTGTAATAAAAGCTTCCTAGCCAGTCACAATGACTATTCTGAGAACCAGTCAAACGTCAGTTACTAAACTGTAGTATACTTTGAATTGTAAAAGCGGTATTTTGCTGGAATGAATTTTGCAGAAAGATGAATATTAGTGCTACTAAATAGATTGCTCTTTGATAATGATGGACGAAAATATGTGAGACGTAGTGTAGGGGAAGAGCTGCATCCTGATTGCATTGAAGCAACTACAAAGAATCCAAAAAATGTCATGGTTTGGGCCTGTATGTTTGCAGATGGAGTGAGCTGCATTCAAGTGGTTGATAGCATTCTGAATGCAAAAAAATACACCGAAACTGTCCAGGAACCATAATTGATACCTTCCATCAGGGATCTCTTCCCCAATAAAGCGCCATTTATCTTTCAGCAGGATTCAGCTCCATGGCATACGGCAAAAATATGCAAAGAATGGTTTAAAAATAAAAGCATACACTTATTACCCTGGCCAGGAAACAGCCCTGATCTGAATCCTATAGAAAATTTGTGGCGATGCGACGTTTGAAAATCCTTGTACAAAAAGAGCGTCTATCTAATAAAACACAACTTATTGAAGTAATTGATTTTTGGTATCATGTGATTAAAAAGGATGATCTCCAAACACTAGTTCTCTCAATAAAAGGACGCTGTGAAGCTGTAATAATATAACAAAGCTTATCCTACTAAATATCGAATGTGTAAGTGTAACTTTAAAATATAATGAAGTCTAAGATAGATCTTATTTTTTGTAAGCATAATTTTTTTTTTTTTTTTTTTGTAATGCAGATATTTTAATTATGTTTTTTTATTAAATTCTACATTAAATTTCCTTGAATTTGATTACAGTCGAAACCCGTTATAACGAACTTCAAGGGACCGAAGGTTTTGTTCGCTATATCCGGTGGTTCACAATATCCGAACAGTTAAGAAAAATGTTAGTGTTCACAAAATGTATAACTTATTAGTTGCTATGTATATATTCAATAATGATGTATTAAAAAAAGGTAACATCTATTAAATATGACCATTAAAAAATCGTCGCGTCGTCCCCTCTCATTTTCGGCTCTGTCTCCAGTCGTGTACATAGCTGTGACCAGGAATAAGGGAAAATGACTGACGGGTGGGCGGGATCACACCTGCAGAGTGTCTATCGTAAAAGAGAAAGAATGCAGTTGTTTCTACCCTAAAAAAAAAGAATCGCTGATTTGCACCATGTTTTACAAGCGGCATGCATTTTCTTATCACAACTGCGGAAAAGTAAAAAAAAAAACAAAAAAACCATGGTCGACTGGAAAAAAAATGTTCGCTATAGCCGTTTATTAAGATTTCGGAGGTTTGCTATAAAAGGATAAATTAGCATTAAATACAATAGGAAAACGATGGGACCAAAATTTTCGTTCGTTATATCCGGGGGTTCATTATATACCGGGTTCGCTATAATGGGGTTTGACTGTATAAACATTTGTATTTAAGTGAAATTTATTATATCTTCAAGACCACAAAGTTATAAAACATGAAAATTTCAAAAAATGTCCACGATTTTCGCCACCACTGTATTTCTGAATAGTAATTTTTGTCTTATTTAATTTCAGCATTTCTGTCATAAAATAAGGCAAATATTATTATTTGGAAATAATGCTATTTAAAATCTGCAATCCTTTGTATCTTTGGTTTGTAATATCTAAACTCATTTCTTCCTTCATACCCCTTTTCCATCATTTTTGACCTGTGTAAAGTCAAAATTTGTCATTACATCCCAGCAAAGAGGAAATTGCTGGCTAGCAACAAGATAGGTGCTGGCTGATGGTCTACCACTGCTGGACAGCTTCAGTCAACTTTGCTGTTGGAAAACATCGGATAAAATTCTGATGGGCATCCGTTTTATCTCATGCGCTGGCCCACCACTACATGGAAGTGCACGAACTTTTGCTGTATTATTGCTGGGAACCCTTACGCTAGGTGGCGCTGTGAATATCGAAGACATTGAGTATTTGAACACGAATCTGAAATGAATATCTTAACACAATTTAAGCTGTGAAGCTAATTTTTTTTTTAAACTGTAAAAAATATAGCACCACTGACACCAACAAAATAAATAAGTAAATGAATAAATAAATAAATTCTTTATTTCAACGCACTTTTTTTTTCTCCTTAAATTTGGTTTTACTAGGTTACAAAGGATTTCGGTTTTCATAATTTACACAGTTCAGAATCAATAATAAAAAAAAGTGCATAAAATATTTAGGATTTCTATACAATAGAATAATTTCTATACCAATTCAATGATTGGAAACGTAAATCACAAAAGAAACAAACTTAAAATAGTGTAATGAGAGCTTGAAAACTACGAGCAGTCGTAGCGTACGCTGAAAGCACTTGTTCATGTCCGATCACGAAAACCAAACAGCTTCGAGCACGGTTAGTACTTGGGAGGGTGACCACATGGAAACCGCTGAAAGTTCAAATATTTCTATAGACATTTCTATTATAGACACTTCTACAGATATTTCTATAGCTTTTGGGGAAATTAGCTTATAGAAAAAGAGCCATAATTATATAATACTTTGTTTTTTTATAGAATTCTATAAGAAATTTTTGTAAGGGAAAGTGCTGGGCCAGCAAAGGAATAGCAGTGGGATAGGTGCTAGCACTGCAGGAAAAGTGTCGGATTGAAGTAATGTGATGGCATACCAATGCTGGCCTGCTGTTGGCCATAACTGATGGGCCAGCTGCATTCCGCTCGGACACTTTTCGACAGGTTTAAGTACTGGCACTATTGCACTTTACCGCTGATGGCAGTGCTGGCTGCCATCTTTTTTCCAGCTGATGGCCCACTGTTTCTTTCTTTGCTGGGAAGTGTTTTAATAATCTACTTGAAAGGATATTAATTTGTTAATGTCAGCTTTTCAGCTGACATAGTTTATTTCATAGGGTAAAAATGAGTTTTGTGACAACCAACAACATTCTCTCATAAAAACTATTTGTGATGATTTTTATATGTTCATGTAATGTATTTGTGTAATAACTGACATTTGTGTAGGGTAATGAAAGCTGTTTGTCATGATTTTTATATATTCATATAATTTATTTGTATAATGACTGACATTTGTAGTATATAAAGAATGTCTATCCCTTTTAATCTCTATCTTTACACATGCATTTTATTACTAAATAACACCTTGAAAATGTCTTGATGTTATAAGTCAAAGTATGAGCTAAGGCTATCCATTCGTAGTGATTTCATGATTTTTTTTAATGCTATGAAAACATTTTTTCTTTCTGTTAATAAAAAAAAAAACACCTGCTGTTGCCAAGCATGATAAGATATTTATATTAGTTACTGTGTGATTTCACAATTTCATGACAATGTTCAAAAATATACATTAACATCAGTAGCAGTAAATGTCTCTCAGAAAAATGTAATTACAAAAGTCTATGAAATATTGCTAAACTTATTCTGATCTAATGGACTTTATGCATGCGATCTGAGGTCAAGGCTAAAATTCGTCTGCTGGAGGAATTGACCACGCGCATTGGGTGGAGCTCGCAATGTTTCCCACAAGCGTTGGGGTATTTGATTGGCTTTTGGTGAGCGCTTGTGGGATAAATCGAGAAGTTGATTGGTTATAATCCATCGTGACGTTGTATGACGTCAGTAATGCTTGTGGTCCATTTACTTTTGAATATTACCATAGTGCCAGTAGCGCCAACTTTTGAAAAAAACTCGGTGGGCTCAAAATGTTTTGATTAAAATAACACATACAATTTTTACCCTTTAATGTGTGCATGTGGAGATAGGAGCAGGCCGGGGGGGGGGGTTACTAAAGAGGGTAATTCGAAATAAAATGGTTTTTATAAGTAAAATATAAAATTATTTTAATTATAATTTAATGAATAATTTCAAAATTATATTCTTTTAAGTTTTTTTTCTTATAAATACACCAATATTTATTATAACTAGCATAAAAAATGCTAAATATTGAACGTGAAAAAAAATTAAATGTCAAGAAAAACATACATTTTGATTTTGTCACCAAAATGCGTAATGATTCAGAACATTAAAACAGATGGCAAAATATGTAGGAATTTTTTTTCGAGAGAGAAATTTAATTATACATCCGCCGAAAAGGTTTTCAGTGCTCCTGTAAGTCTAATTCATGTCCTTACTATTTTTCAAGCAAAATTATTTTCAGAACGTCAATAAAACTATTTTTTATTTCAACAATTAAACAAATGAATGAATAACGAAATAAATCAATGGAAATTGGGTGGGCAGAGAGATAAAATTATTGGGTGTGATCACGGGCCCATACAAGTTGGCACCACTGCATAGCGCTCTGTGGAGTATGTATTATTAATGTTCTTTTGTTAAAAATATCGCAAAAAAATTCATTATCGCGGCAATAGATACCTAATATATTGTAATATAAATTCAAAATGTTATTTTATATCCAAGAATATTTATTAAATTTTCAAAATTTATATTAAATGTACAGTATTCTCGTGACGTCACATTGGAAATCATGTGGTGTAAAAATAGCGGCTAGCGCATTTGTTTACCTTATTGCGTCATTTGGTGCAGCAGAAATACAGGTAAATGCATGCGTAAAATAGTGCAGATTTATTTTCTACGAATTATTTTCGATCAATACTTCTAATACATATTAATTAAAATCCATATATATTAACTAAAATTAAAATTTTTTATTTTATAAATAAAATGAAAAATATGCACGCGATTAGTTTAAAATAGTGAAAAGAATTCATGTGTAACCCATACCTGCTCCTGGAAAGGAACTCCTTATAAAATAAAATATAAACATAAATTATCTAAACACAATGCTTTTGAATAGCACGGTTAGGAATGTTATTCCCAAGCAGACGAATTTTTGTAGTCTTGAACCCAAGGGGAGAATATGGTCCATTTTATGCACAGAACCTGGATCGAGGCTAAAAGTTTTCTGATGGTGATATTTACAGCTGTGCATACTGAAATTTTGGCGGTACAGTGACTAAAATAACAGATCAAAACACAGCCAGCTCTGGAGTGTGACGTCACCATGCTTTAGGTCCATTCAACGAAAGTACATCATTACAAAATTTCAAATTTAAATATGAATTCTGTTAGAACTTAATGTTAAATAAATAACTTCAATATTTATGTCTATATTCACAATAAAAAAAATTTTAATCATAGTCAAGCATTTTTTTTTGTTGTTGTTTGTTTTGTTATTCTCATGACAATATTCAGAAATATACATTGACATCCATAGCACTAAATGCTCCTACGCAAGATTCCATTGCAAAATGTGTATAAAACTTATGTAATTCAACACAAGTACATCGATGCAAAGTGCCAAATTTAAATGTCAATTCTGTTGGAATTTGATGATAAGTAAATAACAGTATTTATGTCTATAGAAGTGTTGTTTTATTATATAAATTTAAAAGAAAAATGCTCCCAATCGGTCATCATTAATAGTTTTAAGTTGCTCGTTACGAGGAAAATATCAATAATGAACATTTTTTAAAAAACAATAGACTACTAAGTTGTTATAATAAAATTTTAATCTATAGTTTTCTAGTGATATAGTTCTTTCTTTTTTTTCAACTCATTTTCATGCAAATACAGGGGCTTAATTAAAGCACAGGCTAGTAGTCTAGACTTTAGAGGTCTGGGAACTTGGTATGACTTGTATGGTATGGTAACTTATATTATAAATTTATTATGAAATTGCATTGCATATAATCAGTTGAGAGAAGAATAAGTTTTAAAACAAAAAAATATATTTATCTAAATATGTGTTATATCCAGCGATGTAGTCTTAAAAAAAAACAGTTTATGCTATAACTTTATTTGAGAAGCAGAAGGTAAACAAGTTTCTTTTAAAAACATTCTGAGGGTATGTGGTACACACCAAAATATACCTTCTACTACTCCCCTGGTTGTATTTGTATGCTCACATTTTTTGTGACAAGAAGAAGCTCCCAAATAAATACCTGGCACAGAGTTTTTTTGGTTTGATCAGTCCTTGCCAACACAGTAAAACTTTGATTATATGTAGACATGAAAGTTTTCAGCTTTTCCGCTGAAATCAGCTTTGTTTAATGTCATTTTGGCTGTTTCTGAGATTGTTGCAAAAACGTAAAGAAATCATGAACTGAAAATTTGAAGGAGGGGTGGGGGTTGTGTAAATAGATAAAATTGTAAATGGTGTATAAATTCTAAACTTTTAAGTTTTTCTGTAACATTTTCAATATGAAACAGTAAAATAACTGTTTATAATATCAGCTTAAAAACTGATTTTAAGATGCGTAACAAAATAATTAATCTTTTTCTAGTGTTCTCAGTCTCACCAAATATTCTTTTAAATGCGAAATCAAGGGGAAGGTGGTGACGTAAATAAAGATGCACCGATTTTTTAAAATTGTATTTTGTGCTCATAATTCATGAATGTGCAAATTTTATTGATATTATCTCTGATTTTTGTTTTAGTGTGCTTCCACTAATATAGTGCAGAAATTTTAAAATGAGGGTGTGTTCGAACTCATAATATAGTACAAAGAAAGGAAAATAGTTCTAAATAAAAACAATAATGCTTATAACGTATCATTTAACTTCATTTGCATGTTTATTTTACATGTTTTATGTACCTAAATAAGTTACTTATTGTAGTTTTTATTGATAATATTCATTCCCTCTTCTTCCTATACATTTATATTGCAACAACTTTGTATCATGTGTATAGTTCAGCTATTTTTCTATCTGAGCGAAAATGTGTCCAGGTAGGTTGGGATTCGAACCCAGATCCCTTGGCTCTACTTGCCAATCCTCTTACAATTGAACTGTCTGGACGACACCCCAGCCAACACAATATTATTTGAAGCAACACGACAGAATAAACTGAAGGTAAAGAACCCCCAATAAACTATGTTTGAGTAATTACACTTTAATTATTTCACACACAATCATTGGTAAATAATTAAAAAGAATAGTATTTTTTTTTAATTACTACTTTTTTGAATTATTTACCAATCAGTTGATTGTGTTTAAAATAATTTAAGTATAGTTCAGCTATTTCAGTGAGATTTGACTATCTTGTCCCTGGCAGTCACAAGACTGTCACTGTGAAGGATAAGAGAATAAACAGATAACATAAATGGACCTTATGCATGCGACCTGAGGTCGAGGCTAAAATTCGTCTGCTGGCGGTATTTAGCATAGCAGTCTATGGTATGTGAGTTATTAATGCTTGTTTGTTAAAAATACCGCAAAAAATTCTTTGTTGTAGCAGCATATACTTAATGTATTGTAATATAAATTTCAAAATGTTGTTTTGTATGCGAGAAAATTCCCTAAGTTTGCAATTTTTCAGTTAAAATGTATGCACTCAACCTGGATCAAGGCTAAAGTCGTCTGCTAGCGGTGTTTGCGCCTGCTCATACTGGCATTATGGTGGTGCAGTGACTAGAATAACAGATCAACATACCGCCAGCTCTGGCGTCTCATGTAACCTGCATAAGATCCATTCTGCTTATTTCGAAGTAGAAATACTGGAGATTTATCACGAAGATTAAATTTTAGCATAGTATCCAGGGCTCGACGTAGACTAGGGTCTGGAGGCAAGCATCATTTGGGAGTCCATTCTGTCTATCCATAGAAATTGTTCTTGAATTATGCTGCAGTGATTTAGTAAAAAACTTCATACCTATTTTATATGTATACATAATTGTAATGCCAGTAACTATTCACATCTATATACAGAGTATCACAAGAAAAATAGTCACAACTTTACGAAAAAATACTAGTAAAAAAACTAGTAGGAAAAATTATAAATTAGTTGATGGGGGTGTTTGTTTGTAAACGTTTCCTTTGCTTATCTACGTAATGGATGTCATAACTTTGTAGTTTTAAACTGGTACATTATATACAATTATAGTAAAAAAAATTGTATTTTAAATTAAAAAAAAAAATTACCTAGCCAGTGCATTATAAATTATTACTTTTTGTTTTCATACAGCTTTAATTTTCAACATTCATTCAAAATAACCACACATACAGTGATCTCTTACGTATGCGCGCTCTTTTCACTTATTGTCTCTCTCACGTGTTTTTCCCTTATGCGTATTTTTTTTCCGCGGTCCCAACCAGGGATAAAGGAAAACAAATGATAACTCTAATTCGGTTATGCGGCGCACTGAAAAAGCACCTCTAAATTCTGATCGTCGCAAAAATTTTCAAGAATTTTACCCTTTCTGTTTTGTTTCTAAGAATACATTCCCTCGTCTCAGAATTGTTCAGATCCCAGGAACACATTCCTCTACCATTATATATACAGGAGTTACGTGGAGGAGGGGTGTTTCTTGTGATTTGCGTCGGTAAAAGCCTCAGTCAATTAGAGAGGTTAATGCAGTACGTACACGTGGCATTTATCGCTAACGGAAGAAACATCTATATATGTATTACGCTATCGTACGTGGTGCAGAAATCGCGATTATCTGTTAATTGTTTAATGGTAACGCCCGAATGAAACGCATTTTTTTAATTATTGAATAACATTTAATGCATCTTCATACCTATAAAGGCGTTACCATAGGGGGGACTCTGTTCTGTTGCCAAATGCCGCCGAGTTTGTCGCCAACTTGGCGATCAAAATTAGTCGCCAAATGTGACGCCAACTTGGCGATATCTCTAATATTTTGCCAAATTCCCATAGACTTCCATTGTAAACCAATAGGGTTTACTTGCTTACAGAAAATCAACAAATTGAGATATTTTAATGCAACATAAACTAATATTAGCTTAAAGGATTATATTAATTATATTTAAGGGAGTCCAAGTAAATTGAATTATGAATAAAAGTAACATGATATAATCCTTTCCTTAAATTTTACAGGAGTTTACAGGAAACTTAAATTTTAAAGAAGACTAAACTGGTCGTCAAGGGCGTCTAGTCTCTCTCTCTATATATATATATTACGCTATCGTACATGGCACAAAAATCTCGATTATTTGTTAATTTTTTAATTGAAACGCATCTCATTGGTTATTGAACAGCATTTAATGTATCGCCATACCTGTAAGGGAGGGTTGCCATCGAGAGGACCCTGTTCTGTCACCAAATGCCGCGATGTTTGTCGCCAAATTGGCGATACTTGGCGATATATCGCTAAATTTGGCGACCAAAATTAGTCACCAAAAGCAACGCCAACTTGGCGATATCTCTAATATTTCGCCAAATTCCCATAGACTTCTATTGTAAACCTGTACGGTTTACTTGCTTGCAGAAAATCCAAAAAATGAGATATTGCAACGATGCAACGAAAACTAATATTAGCTTAACGGACTATATTAATTATATTTAAGGAAGTCCAAGTAAATTAAACTATGAATAAAAGTAACATGATACAATGCTTAGCATGCTTTCCCAAACATAAATTTTAAAGGAGATCAAACTGATCGCCAACGCCAACTAGTCTTCGGAGTTTTGGTAGATGGTTACGTTTTAAAATGGCGAAAAAAACGAAACTGTTGCTTTCGTTTAAAATGGATGCTACCAAAAAAATGGAAGAAAGTCCTTGCACATCGAAAAAAGCTTTAGCGGAACATTTTAATGTCCCAGAGTTGACATTGAGAGGGATTTTAAAAAATCGGGAGGTGATAATAGTAGCTCATCGAGAATGTGGAATTCAGTCGAAGAGATGAAGCAAAATTCAAGACGGAAAATCGAAGAATTTGAGAAAGTTTTGTTACTATGGTTTAACCCTTTATCTAGTGACGATACTTATAAGTACCATTAAAATAATTTGTTATAAAATTCATTTAATACATCGAGTAACTGTAATACAGTTTAGAATGAGTTATAGATGCATTACTTTATTTTGTTCCAAAAGCATTATTGGTTACACAAAACAGAAATATTTTTAAAAGGACGATTTCTTTGCCTTTGCACCTTTTCAGCTTTCTTGGCGTTGGGGGAAGGGGTATTTTTCAATTCGGAAATATTTCTATTGTAAGAACATTATATTTGTACAGTTCCTAATTCTACAAAATACCGAGAAAAATATTTAAAATAAAAAATTTGAGTGGTGTTATAAATATTGCACAAAATTCCTATAAATTCAAATTTAATCCTTCTAAAATTTATTAAATGATTACGTAAATCTTCTAATGTAGTTTAAACAATTCACGAAAAATGCTTTAGCAGATAAAATTTTCATGATTCAGTACATAAAGGGTTAAAGAAACTCGTGCTTCAAGCATTTCTGTTAACGTTGAGATACTAATAGAGAAGGCCGTACAGTTGCCAAAGACTTGTGAAGTGGAAAACTTTTTTGCATCACATGGATGGACTAAAAAATTCATAAATAATATGGCTTGGAACTCGCGTCCTTTCTGGGGAACTACGAGTGTCAATGAAGGAACTGTAGAACAATCGAAAGAAGACTTGGATACTTTAGCAAACGGATACTAACCGAAAAACATCTACAATCGTGACGAAACTAGACTTTTTTTTTATTAAATGTTTCCTGACAGAACTTTAACATTCAAGGGAGAACCATGCCATTTTGGGAGGAAAACTAAAGAAAGACCAACTGTTTTGGTGTGTTGTAGCGCCGATGGTTCGAAAAATTACCCGGCATTGGTCATTGGCAGATCAAACAAACCTCGCTGTTTTAAGAATGTGGAGAAGCTTCCTGGCGACTACTAGCAACAAAACGGCGTGGATGACTTTTCTTTTTTTCTTGGATTTCCTTCATAAATTCGTCAGGAAAATGGAAAGTTCTCTGATTCATGAATCAGTGTCTCCTGCTCACCTGCAAGATATTCCAACTTTCACAAGCATGAAAGTTGTGTTTTTTTCGTGCGAATTGCCCGGTCAAGATTCAACCTTTGGATCTGAGCATCATTCGTTGTGTGAAAGTGCACTATAAGGAAAGAACAGCTGACGTCACTGTTGGTCGAATTACTGTTGATCAGCAAGAAAAATTTGTTCATTCCTTATTATTCCTACTATATACACATGAACTCCGGGAATTTGATTGGTCTTTAACAGATCTCTGATATGATTGGCCTACGTCGCCAAGTGTGATTCCTGCAATGATCGCTATGATAAAAATGTAGTGGTAGATTGGTTGACGGAAGTGTTTGTTTGTAAACATGCCCTTTCTTTTTGAAAAACTTTAATCCGCCGATTTCTGGCTGCGTCAGAAACAAAATGTGCAACGTAAGACGAATTGAAGCAAGTTACTGTCCTTGATGCAATTCATATGTTGTGCTCATCATGGAGAAACATCACTGACAAGTGTATTAAAAGTTGTTTTAAGAAAGCAGGATTTTCATTTCTAGCAGAAAATGAATGTGAGGAGCTATAATATGAAAGTGAACATTTTGAAAATGACGTAAACGAAGAAGATTGGCATCTGGTGGACTCTCTATGTGTTCTTTCAACGAATTCGTTTATGCAGATGAAAATTTAATCACAGCTCAGTTGCAGGGAATTGGAGACATTTCAGTTGAAATATGGTGGCGACAATGATGAATAAATTGCGGCAAAAGTTCCCCATAAGTCACACAGAAACGTTAGAAGCATCAGAATTCTAAACTCTGCGTGACTATCTTCAGTTGAATTCCAGAAGTGAAAGAACTTCTTCACGCCTTGATGAACTTGAAAAGACTCTTTTTGAAAAATCAGAAAATCAAAAACAATCCTCGATTGTAAATTATTTTGTGAGAAAGTAATAGAAGTAAAACGAAATATAGGTATGTAAGCAATTCCATTTTTTTAATGTTCTTAAAAAATAATTAACGGAAGTTATACACGTATTTGCATTTTGAAACTAATCTTACTTACATTTTTCAGTAGTATATACATAGCATTAATTAACATATTAATTAGTATATGTACACTGTACTGATGTTTCACTTTTAATTTCCCTTTTGTGGCATTTCACTGTCCCCTGCGCCCGCGCATAAGTGAGGGATCACTGTATTTGTAAAATAGAATAGTCGTGTGGAAAAGCCCCCCCCCCCCCTCCCACTTCTCCTACTAACTGAGCTGTGAATCATACTGGTATGAAAGAATTAATAATAACCTCTACGAATTAATGCTATAGTTAAATTTTGCTTATGAGGTTTTCTACATACTAGGGGGCTCAGCCCCCTGCTCGCTAACGCTCGCCAACCCCCATGATTTGCTACACAATTCATATTGGGATCGCTACGTGATCCCAGCTCGCTCGTCACTATTTATGGCAACTCTAGCCAGAATTGAATGCTATCATAAATCATTACAACGTATTAAATTTGCAAATATTTTTAATATATAAAAAAGTAATGGAAAACTTTGTTGAAAATGTAAATAAAAACGTACCTTGGAAACAGAATTAATTTAAAACCTTAGTGAAGACACAATAACAAATATTTTTAGTTGGGCCGCTTTGCGATCCGAGCAAGCAACATATGAAATTTACAAATATTTTACTTCATAAAAAAGTAATTGAAAATTTTGTTGAAAATATAAATAAAAATGCATTTATCAAAAGTTTGGCGCTGTGACTTATTGATCATCATTGAGAAAGCTAAGCGAACAGGATATTGACGCCGTTTAAATTTAAATGGCATGTTAGTGTCAGATGGGGTCCTTCTCCTTTCATTTTGCCTATAGTATTGAAAATCACGACTTAAATTAATTTAAAACTATAATAAGACGCTATAAAAGATGCTACGTCTCACGTTATCGAACTGTAAACAAAACATTTTCGCCAGTGTCTAAATACAACCTTGGATCAAAAAAGCTGATTCGCTGAATTCCTCACGTCACCCTGAAACGGACCAATAGCAATTGTCATTCATGTATTGCTCAAACGGTGTGTGTTAAAAGAGAGATTCTGTCTGGATTTTGATTTCTGAGTGGGTTGGGACATGTAACCGTAACTTAACCACTCAGAATCGTCGCTTTGGCTGTTGCCAAACAGTAAGCTACAAATACAGCCCTTTTTTAGCTCTACGTAAGAGAAATATATATATAGATAGGAATTGTAACAAGCATGACAGAATCAGCTATGAATGGTCTCGTTGGTGATTTATTGCTATTTTCCTCTTTAGATAATATGTTATTATCTATAATACTTATATGCACATATACCCCCAATATTTTCGTTGCAATTTTATACCAATTCAGAGCCATTCCAAATTGCTTTTAAAAAGGGGGATTTTTGCCTTTTGCAGGAACTATTCGAAAAATACTTATACAGTAGAACCTCGATCCATCGTTTTTCAAGGGGTACGTAAAAAAAAAAAAAACGATGAATGTGGGAAAACGATGAATGCGGGTTAACGTCAAAACACGGAAAAAACAACGTTTATGCATTACTAATACATGCAATGCATAAAGTATACTAATAAATACTAATTTGTTACTTGCCAAATTGTAAAATATATAAATCGAATTGGTAGAAAATTGATTTTTTATAAAATCAGTGATTTTATGCTTGGGTTTTTCGCTATTTTTTTTTTAATTAAACAATACATTTTTAAGATGTACAGCATTTTTCTGGTAAATTTCTGTAATTTCATGTGCATATATAAAAGTTCGTGCAGTTTCAAATGCCGTAATTGCATGAGACATAGACTTGGCACTAGCGTACCCAGGTAGCACAGCAATATCGGCCAATATCGGTATACCGATATTGGCCGATATTGCATGGCAAACTTTTTTTCCAATATTGGCCTATATTGGCACCCAATACCGACCGATATCGGGACCCAATACCGGCCGATATCGGCGAACGCCGGACCGGCCGATGTCGGGACCCAATACCGGCCGATATCGGCGGACGCCGGACCGGCCGATATTGGTTAAAACTGGATTCGACACTATAAAGTAGCAAAGTTTTCTTTTTTCAATATAGAGAGATATTGATTACCTGTCTTGACATAGTATTGGTAATAAATATCTCTTTATATTAGTGAAAAAAAGTTTGCCATTTTATATTGATGAATCCAGGTTAGAAAACATATGCATATAAATATATATTTTTTTAACTATTTCAATTTTTTTTTTTGCTATTATTGAAATATATATTTATATATTGTTTATATGGAAAATCATAGCTAAGTTCACTGCCATGGTAATGTAAAAAATATTTAAAAGGAAAATTTTTCATGATTATGTTGAAAGTGATTGCTCTGAAATAACCCAAAAATTTTTGGGAATTTTTTTCTTTTATTAAAAGGTATCTTATTACGAAAATTCAAATACCATTAATAAAATAATTTATTCAAGTATTTTATACATTCTGATGTTTTTTTTTTTTTAATTTTTTCTTTTCATGTTCAGTGTTGTACGTAAAAATATTATGTGTAAAATTAATAATTAAATTATACTTCTCTCATTAAAAATGTCATATGCAAAATTATATCTATAATACGAATTTATGGAAATGGTGAAGTTGAAAAGTGTTATATTGTATTATTTGAATAAAATAACTTTTATTACCATATAAGCAATTTTGATAATTTTTTTTTCATATAATCAATAAAAATATTCAACATATTAAAATTAAAAAAAAAAATATTTAACTGAAATGATTTATTCTTTTCTGCCTTTAGCATATAGATGTTCAAATTTATTTAACTGTATTGATGTATAAACTGCGCAAGGATAAAAAAAAAAACTAGTAAAAGTTAGTCAAAAACAATTTATGTTAAGGGGACACAGTACCCTTTAAACTATTTTTTCAATTTTGAATAATACTGTAATATCTGTAGTGACATTATATTTAATACTATAAAGCAAATTAAATTTCATGTAATTTAAAAAAAAAAATCTTGCCTATTTCTATTTAACTAAAATTTAAATTAAAAAAAATTTTTTTTTAAATCTCAACTTTTTAAATATCAATATTTTCGTTTCAAATTTTTTTCCCCACATTCCTTAGATTATACTACATAAAACTGTGCCATGGATTTTTAGATGTATGGGATATTACATTTAATATAATCTTTTTCTCTTTTGTATAATAAAAAATCAAGGAAATTCAACAAACTCATAATTGAAATTACAGAAATTTCTGAAGCAAAAAATATTCATATTTAAAAAAGTAGTAGGGATTTTTAAAAAGTTAAAAATTATTCAAAAAATTTAAATTTTAGTTAAATAGGCATTTTTGTAAGATGAAAAAAAAATTATATTTGCATTATAGTATTAAACCTAATGCCACCACAGATATTACAATACTATTGAAAACTGAAAAATAGTTTAAAAGGTACTGTGTCCTCTTAAGTTACATAGGCAAAATTCTACCTTTGTTGTTTTTTCAAACTTAACTTTAATTAATTATTCCTACCCAATTAACTCAGAAGAAAATTTATATTTTATCTGTATGGCCATCATCCTGAATCAGAGTATGAACTTACCGATTCTATAGTATTGGAAGATGAATACTCTCTCTCTTATGTTCACTCTACATTCTAGTGGTTTCTCTTTTTTTTTCTTTCCAATGTTCAACGTTCTACATTGAAACATTAACTTTTTGAAAAACTCATAAGTAAATGCTACTTTCCTCATTAAAAATTCACAAGTAAAATTATGTCCGTAATACCACTTTGTGGTTATAGTGATGTTGAAAAATTGAATATTTAAAAAAATCAGTTTATCATAAGCAGATTTCCATATTTTATTTTCACATAATCAATAAACACTTAACCATTATAAGATAATAATAATAAAAATAACGTAGCTGAATTTTTTTTTTTTTTTTTTTTTTTAATGTCTTTACAATTAACGTTAACATAGTATTTATATGCAGTAGAAGATCTTTATAATGCAAACCAAAACATGCAACATTTTGCATTATATAGGTCATTTCACACAACATTAAAACTTACCTTGTAAATATGGCAATATACAAAACAATCGCAGTAGATATTTATATTGCATTCCTTAGGACCAAAAGTTGTGCAGGTTAAAAAATTTTTGCATAATATTGATCATTTCACATATTGTTAAATCGCCTATAAAAATTATCCAAACATGCTGGGACAAAATCATCTCATTACTTAATCCCAAAATTTTTACATTTAATAATAGCAATATTTTCATTTTAAAAAAATCTGAATTAAGGAGATAAAGATGAAATAATGTTTGAAATTTAATCCTCTAAAAGGTGTCAATATTTTTGCAATACGGATTACAGGTGCTTCTTAAGTACAAAATTCATTGCTTACATCTCAGAAGCTGTGCATTATATAGGATTATAAAGATCTTCTACTGTATAAATGAAATGTTACCCCCTCTCTCCACCACACCTGAAAAAAAAAATTGGTACTTTTTGGTTAGCCGGGCACCAGTGTTATATTTACATACACATATATGTACATATATGTGTGTACATATATATGTATGTAAATATAACACTGGTGCCCGGCTAACTGAAAAATGCAAGCAAAATTTGGTTGAAAAAAGTAAATCCACCTGTTGTTTTTTTTATTTATTTAACCAACTTTATTTTAGTTACTCCTACATTAAAAATTAGTAAAACATTAATTTATATTTTATCTTTATACTCTCTTCATTCTGAATGAGAGTCTGAACTATACTACTGGGGGATAAACACTTCGATGGAATTTTTTCATTAAATAAACACAATTGCCAGCAAATATTGATATTACAAGTTTTAATGGCAGTGTAAAATTGAAAGTGCAACTGAAATGACCATTTAAAAGAATAAAAAAAATATGTTATAAACAATGTCATTAAACCAAGCAAGAAAATCTATTCTGGAACTAAAATTTTAATAGTAAGTTTATTATTTCTATTTGTAATGTATTCATATGAAGTAAAAATAAAATCTTTCTATTTTTAATGTACATATCTATATTCAAAAAATGTATATTATTTTATATTTTCAAAGAAAATTTAGAAACAAAAAAGCTCTTATTTGTAAAAAAAAAAAAAAAAAAAAAAAAAAAAAAAAAAAAAAAATCAATTTTTATAGAAAAATGTTTTTTTTTTCCAACACTTGAATCTTTCTAGAAATTATACATCCCTACAAAAAGTAGACTAACATGACATTAAGGCTATCTAAATTCCATTTCAGAATTTACAATACCTCCTTAAGTTTATGTAAGCAGAAAGAAATTGTGACTGATAGAAGGTAGAAGCTTTTTTAAATATATTTCAGGACATTTCCCCACCCCTCAAAAAAATTAATAGATAAAAAACACTTTGAAAATATCAGAAATTATATAAAGGGCAAAATAGCTAATTTTCTTTATATGTTTTTTCTTTTGAGTCAGGGAGGAGGGGGGGGGGGGTGAAGCTATAAAATACATTTTAGAAATTCAAATTGATAGATTCTCTCAATTGCATATAAGTAAGGCATTTGAAATAATTAGAAATAAAAAAACTTAGCATTTAAATATCATCATAATTTACATTTCGTTAAAAATTCTAATTTTAGATAGATTTTATACGAGTCAATTTTTATCAACTGTTTTTCTCTAAGATAAAATTTACAAGGTGATTTTAGAAGTTTGTAAATTTATTTTATAAATTGTATTTTATTGAAATATCTTAAACATTGGATACTAGTTTGATAATACAAAAATTAGAAGTCAATTCTTAGAATTTAAATAAAAACTTACCACGTATAACAAATAAAATTTATTAATCACAAAAAAGAATTAAATGTTTTTTTATTTACAAACTATTATTAATCATATTTATTATTTAACAAAAATTTTTTCGACAAATCATCTATTTCTTGTTAGTCATCTTCTTCTCATTTGAAAAGTGTTTCCATCCCTGTCGTCAAATTCTGCAAGCACCTTTCCAATGCAGCTACCCGTAAGGCATGGTGACGTCACGGCGACGTCGTTGTGAAGTCACACTGTGATTTTGTGACCGTCGATGTGACGTCACAGTGACTAGAATGCGAGGTCGTTATGGCCGTTTTAGAGGACGTTTGTGACGTCACATTGTGACCACTCTGTGAAGTCACGGTGTGACAAATTTGTGAAAAGTGTGTCATTTGTGACTATTTTGGCATTAACTTTGTGACGAGCCTGTGACGAAAGCGACAATGCTTTGAAGTCACATTGTGACCAATTTGTGAAATATGTGTCATTTGTGACGAACTTGTCATAAACACTGTGATTTCAAATGAAAATCAAATTTCAAATTAATTGCTTAAAAGACGCAAATAGTGAAAAAGATTCCATGCTGGGACTCGAACCCGGGCCATCAGTACAGCACACTGACATTCTACCGACTAAATCACATGGAACGATACCCAGGCTGGAAAATTTCTCACTATTACATGTTGGCAAGGCTACAAACGCAGCAAAAGATGGAATATTTAGCGTGAACCACCCACATGATGCAAACACGAAACTTAATTAAATCCAGCATTGATTGAAATTATATTAATACTTGGAAATTTTTCCAGAGAGAACCATTCGCCTTGCATACAATATTTCAAATGAAAGTCAAATTTCAAATTAATTGCTTAAAAGGCAATTTTAATTTGAAATGTTGTATGCAGGGCGAATGTTTCTCCCTGGAAAAATTTCCAATTATTAATATAGTTTCAATCGATGCTGGATTTAATTAAGTTTCGTGTTTACCCCATGTCGGTGGCTCACGATAAATATTCCATCTTATGCTGCGTTTGTAGCCTTGCGAACATGTAATAGTGAAAAATTTTACGGGCTGGGCGTCGTTCCATGTGGTTTAGTCGGTAGAATGTCAGTGTGCTACACTGATGGCCCGGGTTCGAGTCCCGGCATGGATTCTTTTTCACAATGTTGGCCTTTGCGCCTTTTAAGCAATTAATTTGACATTTGATTTTCCTTTAAAATATTGTATATAAGACGAATGATTCTCTCTGGAAAAATTTCTAAGTATTAATACAGCGGTGAATTTTAAAATAAAATTTTGCTGTAAATATAAAATCTTATCTTTTTACCGTACTTTTTAGCAAAATATCGCTACTTTGAAGTCCTATTCTTCTAAAACATTTTACATTTTTCCACTTAAAAAACAATGCTTATCAACTGACATATTTTTTTATTAAGTTCTATGCTTGATATTTAGAATGTGAAAGTTTTTTAATTTGTTTTGATTTGTCATTGCTTTATTAAATACGAACATGGAAACTAACGGATATTAATACAACTATTATTTATAGAGCGGCATGATAAGCGATATTTATTTAAATTTTTTATTCCCGTGTATATTGTACTTTGTGAATATGAGCTAAATAGATTTGGTATGTTTTATAGGAAAAGACTGATCTGGGAAATAGAAAAAAAAAAAAAAAAAAAACGAGTAAGAAAAATCATGCGTTAAGCATAGATTAAAATATACTTTCCAACACTTTCTGAATGCTTTAACAAGACATCGTAATTTAGGGAAATGAAGTAAATAAGATAACTAAGTAAACATTTTAGAAAACGCATAAAACATTTGAAAAACTGATTTCAGCTGTTACCGTCCATAGCCAAATATCTTTTCCAATTCTTTTAAACAGCCCTTATTTGATCTGTAGGTTGATACACTGAAAAAAATGAAGTACTCAAAAATGAGCAAACCGACGTACTCATATTGAATTGAATATTTTTGGATCAAAAATGAACCTATGCTTTCTCTATTTTGAAGCATCACATGTTATCAAACCCAAACAAACAAATAGTTTTGAACCCTGTAATGGTTCATTTCATTTATGGCGGCATAAATGATGTTTATTAATGTAAATATTAAATTATGCACAGCATTTTAAAAATAATTGCTTGGAAATAATGTTCTTGTCATAAAAATATTCGATTTGAGTATCTTGTTAAGAATTTTGCTATTTTTCTTGATAAATAATCAATTGAACATTTCTTGTTAAGAACTTTGGACGGGAAATAAATGTCAGTACATTTTTACTTTACATCTTAGGGGTTTTTTTATTTTTTTTTTTTTTTTTTTTTGGGGGGGGGGGCAGTACATAACGATTCATATTTGATCACAGCCATGGAATAAAAAATGAGTACATGTGTTTCTCAACTTTGAGTACATTTGGATCGGAGCTATTTTGTGCATGTGACGCATTTAAAATTGAGTACTTTTTACTCAATTTTGAGTACCCATTTTGTTAAGTGTATATATACTATATAATGGGAAAATTTAGTTTAGCAAGAAAACGCCTAACAGGTTGAAATTCATTTTCAGCAATTTATACTAATGTATGGAAACATACTTGAATACCTTTGTACAACCCTGTAGTTTACCTAAAATCTTTATTACACGCCACTATTTAGTTAAAATTTAATTCAAACTAAGACACTCTTAAAACTGCTGAAATCACATTTCCAGAAATTATAATATATAGACGGCCATGTATCCAATTCTTTACGTGACCCTGTATATCATTTTATCTATATTCTACAAATATTTCTTGGTAAATTAAATGCAGTTCAGCGAAAAAAAGCATAACTAATTTAAAAACCACCTTTAAGCAATTTGCGCTCATACCCAGTAATCCTTACGAATACTTTTGTGTAGCCTTGTATAGGAATTATAGCATTTATATACACCATACACTATGCATAAATATAGTGAATCATAAAAGTGCATATCATAATTAAAAATATATTTCCAGCAATCATCGCTAATGAACAGTACTTCGGATGCAATATGGTATCTGAAAGATTTTGTGTGTCCCTGTAAATGCTATATACGTATTATTCTTATTATACATGAAATAATTTATAGTATGTAAACCTCAGCGACATACATCAATTTCATTATATATGAAATAGATTAACATAATTAAAGTATGCCGCAAACAATTCCCTCCCCCTCTATATCATTATGTATTTGAATTCCTTTTTTAGTCCTGTAAATGAACAATAACTATTC
This sequence comes from Maratus speciosus, assembly GCA_963932465.1. Taxonomy (NCBI): domain Eukaryota; kingdom Metazoa; phylum Arthropoda; class Arachnida; order Araneae; family Salticidae; genus Maratus; species Maratus speciosus. The sequence continues at coordinate 107,901,965 of OZ010797.1, forward strand.
TTTGCATCGTATAGTCAACAGAATGCATATTTTAGTGTACTTCATAAATGCATATAAATTTTATTCTGTTTGAAAGCGTGCGTAAAATCATAAAAAATCATTTGAAACGACTTTTTCCCATAGGCCGTATTGTAACGGAAAACTTTTGGCTGTCCCTGTAAATGAACAAAGCATGCTACAAACTTCATTACAAATAGGTACCGTGCGATGGTAAACGTCAATACCACCCAAAAATTTCAGGGCAATCCGAGTATATTTTCGAGAGTTAGAGTGCGCACAGACTGCTAGACGGACAGACGGAGAGACAAACCGAAGTCATAAGCACTTTTCAACTTGTGTCCTACATTATGTATCCTGTATTATATAAACTTTAAAAAAATATATACTAAAGCAGTTTAATCTATAACTTCCTATCAGGCATGAAAAATACTTTATTTCAATGCTTAAATATCATATTTTACTTTTTAGTGCCACTAATTACCCGAATCATACACGTAGAAAATTAATTTACAATAGAAGAAAATTTAATAACCCATTCAGAATGTCTATAATTAAATGTTTGATTAAAATCACAAACAGAAAAAATGCTTACATACAATTAAAAAAAATAAATATACCAATTTGAAAAACACTAAAAATAATAATTAGTATTTATAATTGTACTGTTAAACAACAGCAAACTACAATAGATAAATTAAATGCATTATTAGATTTAACAATATCTCAAAAATATTTCCATATGGTATAAGGAATTCCTATTATTTTATAATTTTGGCAAATGTTAAATCTGAAAACATTGGTTTGAAGATTTAGGATTTTAAAAGATAATTTAAAATATTATTAGCACTAAAAGAAAATTCTTTCAAATGTTTCACTACTGTAATATGTTAAAAATACATTTTCCCAGTATAATGTTAATTTCTAATCTGAAACAGTTTCGTAATCTCATGATAATCGAACATCATATTTAACCCCAAAATAATAATAACTATAAATGTTAGTAATCAAAAAATAGTAAGAAACCGATAAAATAATTCCAAATCATTGTCGTTCCATACATTTTTAATCTCAAGTAAGAGTAAATTAATGTTTATATTAATTCCAGTATGAATGTAGGCATGAATGTCTCTGCGCAGTTTTTTTTTTTTTTTTTTTTTTTCAAGCGATGGCAGATTAAAATATTTTTCTTCACAGTTATCAAATTGGAAAATAACGCTTCTGACAGTTAAAGATCAGTCTCTTACAAATATAACTATTTAACTCATAATATACAACCAGGAATAAAATATTTAAATTAAATAAAACTTACATGCACGTTCCATTAATATCCGTGTATCCTAAAATGGTCATTTCCTTATCTTAAAGTGTTGTAGACGTGTTGTTCTAAAACAAGTGAACTATTTCCCGCGTATTCTCTCTGTGGGCAGACGATTTTCGAGCAGATGGTTTGTTACAGATTGTTTGTTTTTGTATACAAGAAATATGGAATTTGAACGCGCAGAAATTTTCTGAAAGTATCATTCATTAAAATTTTGTATTTGAAGAAATGTCCAATGTATTTAATCTTTTCTTTTTATCCGTACCAAATAATTCAAGTTAAAATGTATTGTAAAATTCCTTTTTTCTAAATAATTATAATAATAATATTCATAATTAGAGTTTATTAGATAAAACATTGTTTAAATTTTTAAAAGGTGTAAAAATAAATTTAATGTATTAACGACACCCCCCCCCCCCTTTTTTTTTTCTATTTTTTTAAAGTAAAGTTTGTTTTCCTTTATTTTCGGAAAATGCTATTTTTTTTTAAAAGTCTGAAAGAAGTAGAATTTATGACTTGAATACAAATTATAAAAATATTCTAAAGCAAGAAATGCATAGACGACTAAACTCTGAAGACTCTTTCTACGTGCTCATTAAAAGGTGCAGATTTAACTGTAATAGAAAATTTTTAGTTTGAAACCACAGAAGTGTTTCGAATAATTCTGGTCGGTAAAAAAAGAAAGAAAGAGTGAAATTTCCTCCCAGCAAACTAAATATGTAAAGTGTATAAATTTAATATTCGTAATTGTAAATATATTATCCAAATGCTAGATAAAATTGAAATCATTAAAAAGTATACATTCACTGTCTTAGATATCAAATTGATAAAATATAGCCTAAAAATTTAGTTTATTAATGCTTGTATCGTGCACTTTATTTATTATGTCCCCCCCCCCCCCCCTCCCCTTTAGTGACGGAATTTACCATTTGCTATCCACTAATATATTTTCATTCCTTATGCCGCTGTAACTCGTGGCTGTTTAAAATATTTCTCTTCATTTTCAAAGATTTTTGAAGTTCATATTTTTTGTCACACTGTGACTTACAATATGCTGTTTTTTTGTCACATACGTGACGTGGCGTACGTTACATAGCAGTGACATAACAGAGACGTCACAATTTTTTTTAATTGCCAGAAAAATATAATTTTACAAAAAGTAACATGTTTTGAAGAATTTTCGTAAGTTTTTAAAGTTTTCTAAGAAGTTCACATTTCAGTCACAATGTGACATCACTGAGTGGTGGCATTTCGGTCACAGATGTGACGTGACCACAGTGACTTGCAGTGACGTCACAGTGACGCCACCGTGACCATGCATGCTATGAGGGTAGAGATAGCAGTGGTTTCTGTTCCTTCAAACTTCATTTTCACACTAGCTAGAAAAGTACAATGAACCAAAATCACAATCAGACCAAGTACATTTTTGCTATAACAATTTATAATTTGCTATAGTTTTTTTTTTTTTTTTTAAATTTCATAAACAAATTTTAAATGGGAGATTTGAATTTATTCACCAAAATTTCAGCTTGAAAGTAAAATATTTTTACTTTATTATATTAATACAGTAGAACCCCCAAATCCGCACAGCTTGGGACCAGAGGTTGTGCGTATTTTTGGTCATTGCTTTCTTTGTTTATATTTTTTAAACAGTAATTTGAATGTAATAATGCAATCGAAATTATAATGAATGGTTACTTATAGTAAAATATTAAAATAATTAAGTAAAATAGTAAATTGAAATAATAAAAATTAAGATAATTTAAAAAATAATTAAATTATTAAAAGTAAATAATAATGCATAATTAAATATACATAATAATAAAGATTATATACATTTTTCTTGAATTATTCAACCAAACTTGCCTCACAAAGGTACCCTACTAATTCATATCAAAATCATAAAATAAAAAAGTTTTATTTCTGGTTTAGGCAGACTTAATAACCAAAAAAGCTTGATTAATACATAAATATACTTGGTAAAAAGATTGCAATTACCAGTGATATCAGCAATATCTTGAATTTTTCAGAAATAAATTTATACTATTTCCTTCATGAGCAAGCAAGAGTTCAGTCACATTAACAAGAATTACATATTAAAATACACATGGAATTATCTCTATATAATAAAAGCCAGTGTAACGCTGGGTGGGGCGAATCCATCAATCTTATCAGTCTCCCAGGAAGAGACTCAAGGGGTGAAAGGATCCATTCTCCCACTGGTTGACAAGAAACAAGAATCCCGCGATTACTTCTCAAGGTTACAAGTCCTGATAATTGAGCAGTAGTAGATATTTCTTCCTAACAAATCAGTGCAAGGCACATCGCATTACACCACCAAAATAAATCGCCAAGTGTCACTTGAGATTATTTCAAGTATTAAGTTGCAATCATATTAAATTTTCTTTGCGACATGTAAGGAATTTTAATTTATTTCTCATATAAAGTGATTCACGGAAAACAATGATATGGTATTTTTAAAAATATCCTTTTTTTTTCATGCAAAAAATTGATAAAACTGACTTTCTTTTAAAAAAGTAACCAATTTAAATATTTTAGGCTTATTATTTTGTAACTTATTTTTAAATTACACATTATTTATATTTCTCCTTTTCTATATACAGGTGTATGTAAATTTAAACTTAAAAAATCAATATTTTAAAAGTAAAAAATTAATATTTATACGAAAAGTAAAATTAATAATTTTTTATTTATAGCTTTGCATCAGGAGGACAGAAGCTTAGGGGATTAGACGGTTGGGATTCAACCCGAGATACTTATTTATTAATCAATATACATATTAAAAAATTTTTGGAGGGGGGGAGGAGGGGGAGGGTAAACGATAAATTACAATTTCAAAGTGTTATTAAAAAAAAAATAGTATTATTTCAATAGTTGCAGCAGACTGTTTTAATTACGCATTTTTATTGCATATTTATTAAATTTTTGTTTTATTAAGAAATCTTAATTTTGTTATAGTATATTAGCCGGAAAACCTGGTTTACACAGAAATATTGTAAATGCTAATTGTGTGTTTATTAGAACATAAACTAACCGAACTTTGCTCATCTAAACGCTTCCATATTGTCAATTATTTTTTTTTAGCAGTTTTTCAAGTTTTAAGTGAAAAACACAATTTTTACCCACCGTCCTAGGACGGGCATTTACACTAGTATAAAAATAAAAAAGTCTGTAATTTTGTCCCAGCATCTGAACTGAAAGTTCTATTGTTTACATATGATGTGTGGATTTGAGGAAGTCTACTGTATCCAATAGTTAGTGCTAAAATCACACAGTACTCACAACTTATTATTCAATGGTTTTATAAATCAGAAAACAAAATTGCGAACCAACTACTTAACTTACAAACTGCAAACTTACAATATTAAAATTTTACCTCAGTTTTTTTTTCCTCTTACAAAATTTGAACATAATATTCAAAAATGCATTTTCAAATTAAAGTGAATTTTCAAAACTAAAACTCTTTCCGTAAATAATAAAAGTAAAAATAGTTTCTAAAAGAGTACACTTTTATAAGCATTCAATGTTTATCTTGAGAATCACACCAAATTTCATGACTACAATTTATGTCGTTAAAAAAAAATCTGTTACAATGCATTAATTTTACAAAGAGCCCAACTATTGAAAAATCACTGCTTTGATGTATTTCTTGATAAATAGCACGAATACGTGAATTCATTTAAAATATAATATTTGTTCTACTTATCTTTTAAAATATTGTAACAGGGGAAAAAATTATTATTTAAACTGTTATACAGGATTTCTAAACTATTTTTTTTAACATATAATCATAAATTTATTACTATATGTACTCACGTGTAAATAAACACCAAAATTTTAAAGGAATGAAAATCATTCCATTTTATTATCGGTATTTTGGAATAGTTTTCATTGCCCTATTTGATTGCAGAATTCATATTAATCTATCAATTTTAAATAAAAAACAATGCAAATTGAACAGAAAACAGCACTCGAATCGTTATTATTAATAATAATAAGAATAGGGGGCCATCTCCGGGCGATTACTCAAAATCGGCGATTAGCCCAAACGCAAAATACGGACATTTATCCAAAAAAAAAAAAAAAAAAAGAGGCAATATATATTTATAATAGCCGCATTGTAACATTATACACAAAAAAAATGATTTTTTTTCTCGATTAAATAGCGGATAAAATGAGATACAAATGTAATTTTTTCCTTGTCTCGATTAAATAAATATGCAATAAAATGAGATACAAGTGTAATTTTTTTCTTGATTCAATAAATATGCGATAAAATTAGATTAAATATAAGTTTCTTAATCAAATAAAAGAAAAAACAATATGAAACAATACAACCTTGACCACGTGTAGCTGAGAATCTCGGAACGACAAACACACGCCTGGACGGGACAACCTCCAAAAATCAAATGACGCTTCAAGAATAATCGCGGAAGTGACGTAAAAAATTTAGGGTTACCAGAACACTACAATCGTCGGATGTCCATTGGGAGTAAAGCATCGCCAGCACGAAATCGCCAAAAAAGGCGCCAAATTCAAGATGGCGGACTCCGGGAGTATTCGCAAGTAGTCCCATTCCTTCTTTACATATAAAAACCAAGTTAAATAAAAGAGTGTAAAAATACAATATTGACTGCAATATAGAGACCCATGCTATGTGCGTTAACACTCAATCTTACAACATTTTTGAGGGCATCTCTGGCCAGGGTTCGTAAAGCTGGGCCAAGTTCGAAAAAACCCGGCGGGTTTTTTCAGAATGGGCCCACTTGAAAAAGCCCACTGAAAAACCCATAATGTGGGTTTTTTCAATTTTCAGAAATATTTAAAATCTTAAACATATACATTTAATGAATTTAAGTCATTTCAGTTAATTATGAAAAAAAAAAAATGTATAAAAGCCATTAGATAAACACCCGAGGTAAAATAAAAATGTATTTTAGCACATTGAAATACTTTACTAACATAGAACATAGTAGGCAACATACATAGTACATAATTATAAAAGCATATCATCTTTATATAAAAAATTCAAATGAATTATATTCATGAAAATAAAATATATGTATTTTTACTTTCTTCTATTTTTACAAGAAGAAAGTATTAATTTGTGAAAAATTTCAACTTCCAGTTTACGATGGACTTATACATTTTAAAAATCTCCTGAAGACGATTTGATGTTTCTTAGAAAACATCTGTCTGTATGTGACAAAAATTTTGTGGGTGCTCTATCTCAAGAACTAATGCATAGAATTTCACAAAACTTTAGATTCAGTTAGACCTTGATATAAACTGGTGCTGATTAGTTTTTGGTGAAAATAACCGAACAGTGGCTGTGTTGTGCTGTATTTTGTATGATTTCCACAATATCGCAAGAATTAATGCATGGATTTTCATCAAACTTCAGAACGTTGACGTAAGCTGTTACTGATTAGGGTTAGGTGTAAATTGCACCTAATAGCAGGTAGTGTTGGTATGCTGAATTCTTTAAGATTTTTGCAAAATCTATATCTCAAAAACTAGTGCACGTAATTTACTTAATATTCTGTTTCATTTTCAAGCAAATAGATCCTTATTAGACTAGGATGTAAACTGAACAACAGGTGTTGATTTTATACTGTTTGGGTTGAAAATTTTGGTTGTGGACATCTAAGAGGGTGGGTTCCAAAATTCAATGATTTGTTTGAAACAATGTGATACTTACATCTCCTTGTTAAATGTATCGAATTCAACGAACCTATATTTTACAATCCTTGTGATGGGCATAGCTGTGGCACTGTGATAACGAATTTTGAATTATTAACATGTATGAGATAGAGGAAAGTTTTAGGATTGGCACATCCAACTAGTTTATCCCTTTTTTTTTCTTCCTACTTTTATATTTTAAATATTACTATTCTATTCATTATTTGATTTTAAAGCAAATTAACAATTTTATATCTTCTATTATATTTAAAACTAATTTGTGAGAAACACTGACACTTAATTGATTTAAATTCATGTAATTTATACAATTTATAACTTGTAAAACAGCATTACAATTATATTGCATTTAAGGGAAGAATGTATTGTTTTATGTATAGTATATATAATATATAAATAATGCAGTATACAAGAACGTAATATCGCATAGATTGTACTTTTGAAAAAACCCGATTTTCCCCGGGGAAAATTGGGTTTTTCATGAAAAAACCCGAAAAAACCCATGTGGGTTGGGTTTTTTCAAAAAAACCCGGGTTTTTGCGAACCCTGTCTCTGGCAGACAGCACAGAGGCAGAAGCCCCTCTGTCCCTATGGGCCCACACAAACCAGGAAATATATGTATGAATGATTAAAAAACTGACATGTTTCAATATAATACAGTAGACTCCTTCAAATCCGCACAGCTTGAGACCAGAAGTTGTGCGGATTTCTGGCCATTGTTTTGTTTACATTTTTTAAACAGTAATTTTAATGCAGTAATGCTATCAAAATTATAATGAATGATTGTGATATTGTAAAATATTAAAATAAGTAAAGTAATAAACTAAAAGGATAAAAAGTAAGGTAATTTAAAAACTGATTAAAATATTAAAAGTAAATAATTAATAATGCATATTTGAATATGCACAAAAAAATGAGATCATTTTCCTTCAATTATTCAATTTGAGGGAGTCTACTGTATTAACAAACTTTAATTTATACACAAAAAGCATCTTAGACACTTTTAATTCTTCAATACCAGTTGGCAAATTTTTTCTTCTTGTAATTATTACTTAATCACTAAAATTGGAGGTTGCATAAGAAAAAAAGGTACTTTTCGGTTAGCCGGGCGCCAGTGTTACATATATACATATATATACACATATATGTACATATATATACATATGTGTGTATATATATATGTGTGTGTGTGTACATATATATATGTACATATATGTGTATATGTATGTATATATAACACTGGCGCCCGGCTAACTGAAAAGTACCGAAAAAAATTTCCGTGCCAAGGGTCAATGCAAGGTTTTTCTTCTTTTGGCCCGTTTAATGTGAAACAAAAGTTTTGTGAAAAATAACATTACATAATAGAAGACGAATTCAAATTAACCCAAATTCAATGATGAACTTATTACATTTAGTTTGCCCAAGAGGAATTTAACAGGTAGAAATAGTTTATTCAAAAAATCTTAAATTTTTGGGAAATTTGCATTTTTTAATGTTTTCCTAATAGACATCAGATAAATAATAGTGCTTTAACATAGCCATTATAAAATTCATGACAAGAGTTCCATAACATGTGCAATGTGCCAAAAAACTTTGAAAGTTATTTTGGGCGATAACTGCCTAAGATGTGGTTGTTGCAATCTTTTGGCGCTTGGTAAGATGATTTGGTAAATCTAAAAATAAAATATTACAAATAATATTAATAAAAAAAAATTAAAATAAAAATTTGGTAAGATGCTAAAACAGACTTTTGACAACATTGCTTACTTTTTTGCCAGTCGCACCAAGTGGCACAAGATAGGGAACTCTTCCCAAATGATTAAATTTCTGTATTTGACTTAAATAAGAACACATTATGCAAATTAAAGATAAACAAAATAAGGAGTTTAAAGATTTTTAACTGTATTGGTGGTAGGAAGAAGCATTATACAGAATCTTGAAATCTTAGCCCCCCCCCCCCCCCCCCCCACACACACACACTAGATAATTTATCAGTAGAAATCTTTTTTAAAAAATCACAAATGATTAAACTTAAATAAGAGGAATCAGCTTTAACAATGTATCAAATTTTTATTTTTGGATGGAGTAAAAATTAAAAAATAAACCAATAAATAAATAAATAACAAAGTAAATATAAAAAGAATAAATAACCTTTGATTGTAATTGTTTGATGACTGATTTTGAGTCTTTTAACGATTTTTATATTTGGAAAATTATGTTTAAAGTAGCAAGTATGACAAAACAAAAACAAAAAATTCTATACTCTCCCTTATAAGGGAAGAAGAAAAAAAATTCCTCACACTTGAATTAGGATATCTGAAACATTTATTCCAAATTCTAAGCCAAGGACCTCAAGGTTATATAAATTGCTCACAACTTTAATTGTACTTGTGCCATTTAAGTAAGTAAATCGTTTCAGTTACGTACAATAAAAAAATAAAATCACGTTTTAATATAAATAATTACTTCAAGAATAAAGTAAACGGACAATTTTATTAATATATAAACAATGAAAAAGTGTTTTGGTGTTACTTAAACGGTTAAATAATATACTGACTCGAACACTACCAAAAGTTCATATGCATTGTTTACTATCATTAGTGAGGAAAATCTTTAAGGATAATATACATTCCGAGACAAGTATAAATAGGATATGAACAGAAAATACACACTACACAAGACTATGGATAACTAATCAAGTAATAATACTAATGTGAACAGAAAACAATATTTAAAAAACAAGTTTGAATATATGAAATGAGTCTGATTATATGTATTCAATAAACAAACATTATATGAAATATAAAGAGCACTTACTCGTTTCACATAAAGATGTGACTTTCGGATTTCACGAATGACACACCTCACTTTTACATACTACCATCACTATAAATATTCTCGTTTTTAATCTGCAACAGCCATGAAGGTAGAGTAGATTTGACGGCGAGAAATACGGCGGCCATGTTGGGTACTTATCTTGTATTTGATTGGTTGGCTGGCTGGCACATCCTTGTGCATCATTGCTCCTGATGAGACCCGATATCGGGCAACGTCGGGCAATGTTGGTCAATGTGAGTTTTTCTACATGGATTTACAGAACTTAAAATGTTATTATAATTGTTTCCTGTTTTCTACCTTCCCGCAAAAAATACAATATGTGAATAAAAAATTTAAATATTCATGATTCCAGAAGTTTTAATGTTACAAATCCAACATCGGACAACATCGATCAATACTGGCCAATGCCGGTAAACATGACCGATCTTTGCCCGATCTTTGCCGATGCACACCAAGATTGGCCGATATTGGGCAGTATCAGGCCGATATTGCTGTGCTACCTGGGTACACTGTAAAAAAAAATCTGTAAAGTTACTAAAGTTTTCCTAGGAAACTGGGATTCCTAGAACTTTTTATTTAACGGCAACAACAAAAATTCCTGTAACAGTGGCCGTTACAGGAATTTTTGTTGTTGCCATTACATAAAAAGTTCTAGGAATCCCAGGTTCCTAGAAAAACTTAAGTAACATTACAGATTTTTTTTACAGTGTAGGCTCATTTTTATCGGCATGAACATTATCCTCTGCTTCTCCGCCATTATTTTCATTTTTTGCATCATCACACATTTCTTCTATGCTTAGGACACCACATGTTGCAGCATTTTGATGTATGGAAATATAAGCGCTAAATTTCCCAAATCGCGTTAATCCCTGCCTCCCCCCCTAAAACAATACAAACGAGTTATTTAGGATAAAATAAGTAATTCCAGTTTGTATGTTATATGGATCCACTTGACCTTCAATTTCATTTCGGTGAGGTGAAAAAATTTCGACGATGAATGCGGGAAAACGACATTTTGAAGAACGATGTATGGGGGTTTTGTTAACATTATTTAAATATAATTTGTGCAAGGACCATAGAAAAAAAAACGACCAATGCGGGAAAACGATGGATGCGGGAACGCTGTATTAGATAAGTAAGTAAAATTAGCATCTGTTTTAGTAGCAAACCAATACTGGGTATAATAAGTACATTGACGTAATGCACCGAATAGTTTGTATTGAATCATACTGCCGAATATCAAATTATTTGGTCTGATGAATTTTCGGTATGATCAAATACGAAAATATTCGACCAAATAGAATACTTAAAAAAACTTTTTAGAAACTTTACACAATTCTCTATGTTTAACTGTCAATAAATAAAGATATTCAGAGTGACTAAGAAATAAAGTCATACTAAAAAAAAAAATGATTTTACATTATTTATTTGCTGTTTGAAAAGCGACACTTAAGAAATTAAACTATTAATGATAGCATTCATAATGATGTACAAATGCAAGTTTCTGAATATTATCTGGAAATAACTTGTTTCTTACTTTTTCACAAACAGGATGTTTCTAAACAAAATGGAATAAGTTTGTGTGATGATAACAGGAATGCAGAAGACAAACAGTTTGTGTGATGATAACTGGAACGAAGACAGAAAAACAGTTTTGTAAAGTAAACCTGGACCGGTATCCACTTATTCATTCAAAAATACGGAGTATCTTACGTACAAAGACGAATTTAGTTTTTCATTTGTAACTTTGAAATTAATGAAGATATTGTAAAGAATTTTCAAGATTAACTTTGCTTTTTTTTAAAATTGATGACATGATAAGAAACGCTGGAAATTGTCTTATTTCACATCCAAACATCACTGAGCTACACATTCTGTTACTCAGATTGCAGCTGGTAGTACATATATTGTGCAATTGACTAGAGGCGGATCAACTACCTCCCGGGTTCATAGGATTGACTTTTATACAGCGTCTCTTCCTTCAAAGCAATATCTTTCAGTGTTTTCTGGCACTAAAAACCAGGATGTAAATGATTTTAATCAAAAGATTAAAATAAATGATTAAAATCATTTAAATCAAATGATTTTTTTTAAATGGTTGATTTTAATAAAAAAAAAAAAATCAATTTTGTGTATTGTCTTGAACAATTTTTGTATATTTTCCTAAGATTATTAAATTCAAACATAAACAGGGAAGTAAGGAGACTGTTCTATATATATATATCTCAGATCTCAATCATATAATTCAATATTTCTACTTCCTATATGATTCATTTTATTTTATTTTGGAAAATCTTTTGTTGTGTAGTGGTAGTGTGTATTACTTTACTTTTCAATCTTGCTACTGTGATAGTATACTTAACACGACCTTGTAAACTATTATTGATTCACAATAGAATCCTATTTCTAGTTTACTAGTTTATTTTGAACAACTAGCCCCCTACGAGCTACGCTCGCCAACCCCCGTTCAGGCACACATAAATCCAAAACTCACGCTAATTTGACCGGCTTTAAAAATATTGAATTAAAATTTAAAAAAAAAAGAAAAGAAAAAACAGTAGCGATCTCTCTGTAAACGGGTTTCCATTCGTTTTCCTTGGATTGGGGATTTTTAAGACCAAATCTGCTGCTGTTAAGAGATACAATGACTGTTTTCGTATTTAATTAAAAAAATTAGTTAAACATTTGAAAATAAGATAATGTAAAATGAATTAAGTAAACAGTGTCATTGTCTCCCGGTATTTATTAACAGCGCTATAAGATAGCTCTATTAAATAATTCATTTTAAATGTATCGTTTTAAATCTGACGTAATTTACACGAAAGTTTTATTTCTCTTATTAATATCAATGTGAAAATACTTTTGTTGTTAGAAGGAAATATTATTTACGCTGTCTTCGAATTCACGATAATAGTTGAAAAGATTATCTCAAAATATCAAATAAATGTCTCGCGCAAATATATTTTTTAATTTAAATTGTTTTGCAATATTTTTTGGCCCTTTTAAATATGACGTAATTTCCCCCATTTACAAGTTTTAAAGCATAATAATGATTTTTTTATTTTAACATTTTATTTCTCTTTTAAAATTCAAGTGTAAATATGGTTCTTATGATGTAAATTTCCTGCTTTTAACATGTAATCATTTAATTCTAATTTTAAAGTTTTTTTTTTCTGTTTATAATAGTCACGTCTAAATAAATTTTTAATTTGAAGTAAACATTATTGTTTGCGCTGTTTGTAAAGTTGGCAACGGTTTACATTAATACCATTTTCTAAAATAAATAAAAAATATCTTTCGAAATGCTGAAAATTTGAATTTAAAATAGAAATAAAACTTAAAAAAATTGAGTCAAATAAAAAAAAAATAAATACAATCTGCACATCGGGAACTTATAACGTATAAAATGATCTAAAAATGATTAAATTCTCATGTATAGTTTTTGCTCCAATAAAACTTTTTTAATGGTCCAACTTCAGCATTAAATATCTCTTAAAATAATTATTCGATTTGAAAACTGCCTGCATCAGCGTGTTTATCAAGCATTTCTCTATAATACCACCGATTTTCATATTTTTGTATGCTACAGTTTTTTTTAAATATTAACGAAGAAAGGGCATGTTTAAGCATTCAAATTGAATGCCGATCTACCTGGAATATCTACGTAGATTTTCATTGGTCCATTTTCAAATCAAAACTTTTTTTTATATATATAGAAGGATTTACATATGATTCCAGCCATGATAGGCAGCATGGAACATCCACGTAACAAGAACAGCAGCACACAGCGCACCTGGAGTAGAAGATGTTGTACATATTGTTAGTTGAAGTACAAGTATATATTTTTTTCAAGCTTTAAACATTGTTAAAGAAAAGTATGGCGAAACCTCCTTATTAAGCATTCTGTTAAAATCCATTGTGTGCTCTCCTCCGTTTAATGGAACTTTGTTTGATAAAGAATCTCAAGAATCTTTAAATACCTTGGAATAGGGGAAATCAGTCACACTTCTAAAGAACTGTGTAGGTCAGAAAGAGCTTGATGCAATAATACAGTTGTTATGTACTGCAAAAGGACCATCTGCAGGGATAGAGAGAATGTTTTCCACTTTTGGAGTCGTACATAGTAAATTGCGAAACCAGTTAGGTGTAGAAAAGGCAGCTAAATTAATCCTTATGTTTAAATCTTTAAATGAAACGCATTAAAGGAATGTTTAAATAATTTGATATTGTAGATTATTATCACATGGGTTATAGAAACCTAGATAAAAAATTTCTTTTTTGATTTTTAGTTTGAAATCACTTTGTTATTGTTTATCTTTTACTTCATTTTTTGCTTTTAAATTATTAAAAAATATTTTGTTAATGGTTAACAATGTTTGATTTTGAAAATGTTTATTTCCACTGTATACTATTAGTAACAATAGTATAGAACATAACTTTAAATCTAAGATATACAAAATTGAAAATTTTTAAAAATCATGATTGAAGTAAAAAAAAAAATCCGATTAAAAAAAAAATCATGACTTTTTTACACCTTGCTAAAAACAGAAGGAAGCACTGTTAATGTAGCTAAACATTGAAATTCAAAGTGTCACAATTAGGTAAGTTATGGCCGTAAAAAAATGGGATTTTTCAAATATCTTCCCTAGACAAAGAACAACAGTTCTCTAAAAATAAATTATCATACGCAGGCACCACATAAAAAAAATAAATAAAATTTCGTATTTTAATATATATAAAGCTTTTTATAAAACAAATCCATACCTAAAAGCTCTGCTTGATTTGTATACTTTTTGGAAGTATGTTTCAGTCATCAGCGATTTAAGACATAATCGAGGGAGCATCTATTTTAAATGCTTGGTGCATTTAAAATTTATTTACAATAAATAAATTTACAAATCAATGCATTTTTCATGTAAACATTTATTATGAAGTATCTGATCTCAAAAGAACTTTCCCAGTTTAACAATGAATTTTACTAGAATGAATGGGTAAGGTCAGGTTAGATCAGGGCATTAACAACTATATATATATATGTTACAATATTAGGTCTATCTCCGCGATTTCCCTATATTATTCTAAATTACTACTCTATATTGTTAATTCTGTTAAATTTCCTTTACTTTAATGGCTCACTTGTCTAATTCACTTAAATATTACGCTTTTAGTATTCTTAAATTAAATGTTTCATTTCCGATCTTTCGCGTTTTAGAATGTTCTTTTTGGTAGCCATTTTATTCCAGCCGAGAATTTCTTTTCCCGCGCTTAATTTTGGCGTTTCCTTTTTACTTTCTTATTCATCCGCTCCTCTGTCAGACCTCTTTTCATGGCGTGATATCCTTAATTCTTAATTGGTTTAGGGCGTGTGCTACGTGATTTTTGTATTCCTACGCTCTGGGAGTAAAAAGCGGCTACACACGATTCTCCGGCAGATTTTGATAGAATTTGCTGATTTTTCGAAGTGTAAACCTCACTTGGCTGTGTGTCCGACACTATGTAGTTCTTTCTAAATATTTACCCTAAGATCTAACCAAATGATTCCTTAAAGATTATAGATGTTGAAAGCATCGAACTTATCTATGGCACTGCACAGTATCTTTGTGAGAACTGCGATTAGATGTTATCTAAATAAAAACCTGTGACTAGAAAATGCTTCGTTCTTTGACTTCTGGAGAAATTCCTAATCATCATACTCATTGTTCTGACTACTAGCCATTCGACTGCAACCCATGTTAAATGTGGAACGTATGATAACGACTAAAAAGATTAATCCACTAAAAGGATCGGTGAAGTTGTTGATATCTGCATGTACTTCATCTGTTCTACAAGTCCATGCCACATCCATTACATATAATCTTACATCGACCACCACTAATGACAGAGCAAGAGCGCGCCGACCCAGTGTGCAAAGTGTGCGGTGCACACAGGCGCCGAAGTACTAAAGGCGCCAAAGATTTCAGTTGAGGAGCAAATACTTTAAAAAAATCCGTAATTTAATTAAACAAAAAATATTTTTTCTTGACTTCTGAATTAATTTCGTTGAATTCTATTTCCCAGTCTCCTAATAAGTGATTTAGACGTAGATTTGTGCAAACTTTCAATAAACAGAGGCGCACTTCATGCAGCTTCAAAAAATGAAAGACACTGTAATTCACATGGCTGGAAACATGCAGCACTATAATCTCATTCTAGTAGTGGCAGAGAATGATAGAGTTTTATTACATAGCATAGGGGATAAATTCTACTTGTTTTTATTTTAAAATAGCAATTTTCTCCTTACCGCAGAATTTGTCATAAATAAGATAAAAATTACTATTCGGAAATACTGGTAAAAGTTTCCTCAGCGGTAATGAGGTCATAAATACTGGTAGTCATGCGTCACAAGCGTCTTATATGATGCGCACACATTTCATGGTTATAGCCATAAGTCGCTTACGACTAAAAATAATTTGAAGAAATAATGCAAATCATAGTAAATTTAAAATTACATTTTGCAGACGGCTGACTGATATCAAAGAAAGGTTTTGTATGTGAACGGTCAGAAACCTTAATCACTAAATAACTAATTAATAACATTAAATAATTAACATTAAATAACGGCCACTGGTAACAATTAAAGGAACCCCATTCAAATATTAATAATTTTAAAGAAAACCTATTTTAAAGTGAATTTTTAATTTAAAAAAATAGCTTTTAATAGGAAAGATTCGAATGGGCGCCAAGAAAACTTTCAAAGGGTGCCACCATGGCATCCACGGGAGACACGTTGGACAGACCTGAATTAGAGGTCTGCACGGACCGTAATTTCCAGGCCTAGACCCTACCTATACAAAAATAAGGGAAAACAGGCCCAGCCCAACCCATTCAAAAATAAATTAGCCCGACTCAATTTCTACAAAAAATTCCAATTTCTCATAACATACTGATTAAAATCCTTTCCAAAGAATACTGCATATACATATAGTTATGAAGAAATGATACAGTATATTTTCGTTTACTATGTGTTCCCAAGACAGAAAGTAACAATAGCAATACTCTTACACTTTTCATTTCAACATTCAGATAAAGATTCATTAAAAAAATGTATGTAGTTAGGAATAAAAGAAAAAAAAGAGGGTTAAAAGCATCATAGCTTTTGAAGCTACATAATAAAAAGTAGATTTTTGAAAATACTTCTCCGTAATTTATTAAACTATATGCCAGGTTCTGAGAAACATCTACTATTAGAACTATGGTTATATATTATTTTTTCTTGCTTGTATATTGTCTGTGTACTGGGAATTTTAAAGTAACCCTCTTTTCTTATCTGAAATTTAATCCGAACTAGTGAGTTGTACAGAGTAGGTAAAGGAATGTAGTTTATCAGTAGAGAGAGGTCCCTGCTATTCAAATGCATACCTGAGATAAGGCGGACAAAAGGATTTCACCAGAGAGTGAAATAGCGGAGCTTGGGGTCAGGAGGAAAACCCTGTTTATGTTCTTGGGAGAGGAATGATACAGTGAAGGGAGATTAGTTGA
Organism: Maratus speciosus; assembly: GCA_963932465.1. Taxonomy (NCBI): domain Eukaryota; kingdom Metazoa; phylum Arthropoda; class Arachnida; order Araneae; family Salticidae; genus Maratus; species Maratus speciosus. Next base: position 107,919,360 of record OZ010797.1, read on the forward strand.
GGCACAGAGTTGAACGTGTGTAGTCGCTTTTTTGCAGAGCACAGTTGATGCCTGGAACTCAATGTGTGTGTTCATTTCCAGGGTAGCTCGTGGATAGAGCTTGATTAGAAGTGAAGCTCTGAGAGTATAGAGCTTGATTAGGAGTGAAGCTCTGAGAGTATAGAGCTAATGTGTAGGAAGATTAATAGTGATCTCCGATAAATCTAATTTAACTAGCGTAGGGTGAGAGGGATATAAAGTAGTTTAACAGTACACAGCAAGTATTTACTGTATTTAATTTAATGTTAAACCGGATTACCTATATCCGAGTTCTTAAGTGTAAATAGTGTTTTGTTTTGTAATTTGTAAATAGTATGTAAATAAACTGTTAATTAAGTTTAATTGAAAGAGTTGGTTTTCTTTTCAACAATCCTCTCATAGCGTGACCGATATCACGTAATCATATCAGTGGTGGCAGCATATAAATAGTAAAGGATTTCTTCAAAGTTGTGTGGACTTGGAGGAAACCCGACACTATATTTACAATTATTCCGTTAACAGAAGTTCATTATATAGCTATTACTATTTTTACAAAACATATTGCCTGCCCAGCATGTCATGGGAACAATTAAGTTTAGTTCCGACCCAGCTGCAGAAAAATAATGTAAGCCCCAATTCGGCCCTGCACGATTTTGCTGAAAAAATTATTCTCGGGCTTAGACACAATGTTAACTGTCCGATGCTAATTTCTATGCTGACTATATTATATTTCTATAATGATGTTGTCAAACTATGCAATTATACTTATTCATAGTCATATCCATTGCAAATAGTTCAATTTTATCGGCTTCGTTCAAATTTTTTTATCGGGCTAGTCGGCTCGCTTTAATTTTTTCATTGGTCCGGCCCAGCCCGTTTATGATTATTATTTTTATTGGCCCGCTGTTAAAAAAATGGTCTTTATTCTGCCGGCTCGGACCGACTCGTTTGAAAGCTTGCCTTCATTTTTCCGGGCCGGGTACGGGTCTGTGCAGATCTCTACTTCAATGTAGAGATTTCAAATTGAAGAGACTGGCGTCATCTATGGAGCAAATTTGCATTGGCAAAATGAAGTATCAGCCATTTCTGAAGGTTTTATCATTCCGTGTCGTAGGTTTAACACGTGATTTTTGCGCCTACTTTCGGCGGCCGAAGCAATATCTTTTTTTAGCGCCCCTACAAATGATCACTTCTGTGAAAACTATTAATCATTGGACAAAAATTGTTTTTTAGGACCACAGATCTCCGATAACAACAAATATTTTTTACCTATATTATCTTGTTCTCAGGGCCTATCATCATGGCGGAAACAAAATTTTTGTTAAGTGGGAGGGGATGATGAAAGTAGGCTAAATTTGGCCATAAAAAAACAAAAATTCTTACTTTTACAAAGATTGGGCGAGACAGCCTTTTCTTGCACCCGCTGCGTACGATTGTGTCTAATCACATACCGGAGAAATAACTGGTTATGATTCTAAGATTTGTTCATTTTAATTCAGAAATAAAATGGAAAGTATTGAAATATGAGCCTTTATTAGCACTGCATGTACACGCTACAGAAACTAAAATGACAAAAAAAAAAAAAAAAAAAAAATCAATTTAGCCATAAATAAGTTAGGAGCTACATCGCTGTAATATGAACGGAAAAATACAGATTTTTGAAAAAAGAGTTTTAAATTCCCGTGCTATGTCCTTCTAATCGACCCGACCGGCATTTCCCGGGCAAATGGTAATAGTAATAACCTTAAATACACCTAAAATCAAATGTTGAATGATTTTTAGTTTTTAACAAAAAATTTTCCAATCGAACCTAGCGATGGGGAGAGGGGAGCAATGGCTTCAGCATCATATACAGGACGTGCAACGCATAGTCCGGTTTGTTGCACGTCCGGTATGTCTTGATTTTATATTTTTTAACGAAAATCTTTCCAAACGAACTTAATATTGTCAGAAACAGTGTCTTCGACAGGGACAACCTCTGATTTGTATAATTTGTCATTTTTAAATAAAAATCAATCCACACGAAACTCGAGTTGAGGGTCTCACTGCCTTCTACAGCGTATACCGGGGTGATGTCCATGCTCTGGTTTGATTTTTCAAGCTAATCTCGAATTTGTATTTAATTTCTGGCATTTAGATACGTAAAACTTTCAATTCAGACCAAAAATTCTTGATAAAACATAAATAATATAAAATGCGCACCATCCCCTCACTTTTTTAAAATGCGAAATGATATCCAAAGCACATATTTTTGAGACGGGAAACGAAATCTTGAAAAAACTTGCACTATGGGAGAAAAAAAAAACCTCTGGCGAATCCTTAAAATGACTACAAGATTTTTTTTTTTTTTTTTTTTAAATAGTAAATATCAATATTTTTTCACACCAGAGATATCGTTAGGTTCGGAAAAATACTGAGAATGTATTAATAGGTGATTTTTTTTCGAAATTTTGAAACTTAAGAAAAACAAAAATACTTGATAACTGACGCGAATGGTGGCTAAATAAAAAGGGTTTTTTTTTTTTAATAGTAACAACAGATGCCGTTGGAATCGGAAAGATAAGACAATATATTTTTTTCCTAACGCTACAGAAACCCGGCCATCACAATTTCAAAATGCAGTAAAAATCGAACGCCACGCTTTCGTCAGTGTGAATGACCGCTCAACGCCTGTAGAAATCCACAGGAAGGATTGCCTTGAAGAAAAAAAGCTCGCCATTTTGTTATTATCATTATGGCTTTTAATTAATATGTCGGCTAATTATAAAAAATGAAAATCTCAGCCCCGGGTGCATATGGATCTGCCACCGTCTATCCCAAATTTTCAGACCTCTACGTCCGGTAGATTTTCTTAGCCATCGCCAACACATGCACAGTAAAGAAAAACATCTTTCCTTTATTAATATACATATGCAAATTAGAGATGACAAAGAACTTTCTTTTATTAGTATGGATGCAATCTATTGTTATTGTGTTGTATTATTTTCTCCGGGATAATGAAATTTTACCGTTTAATGCAGGATTCTGATACAGACAGGTTTTATTTTAATAGTCTTTACTGTGTTTCGAATTTTACTTACATATCTGCCAACCTTCCTTATTTTTCAAGTATTTTAAACATGTTTGAAACCAGAAATTTTATTAAATAAATGAAATAAAATGCGAACCCTATAGAAACAAGACACATTTCATTAAATAATTGTCTGGTTCAAAAAAACTTTCTTTGATCTGAGATAAAACTCCAAAAGGATGGCAGCTATGCATTTATAAATACTCATAGATTTGTTTTTTAAGTTTTATTTTCGGAGGGGGGGGGGGGGTAATAGGTCGTCAACTGAAGTTCTGCACACAGGCGCTGGATACTGCTGGCGCGCCCCTGCAGATTATCGTTATATACTATATACCGGGTGTCCCAAAAATGACTGATGGATTCTAAAATTCAATAACTTATAAACGGTGACAGATATTAAAAAAAAATTATTGCTGGAGTGTTATGTAAGATGTCAGGCGTTTTTATGCTGCGATTCTCAGTTTTAGTTACAAATAGCATCGATAGATGGCGCTGCAAGCAATAATCACTAAATCGAGGCTCGATATTTCGGCCTATCTCTTCCATGCGAAAAAAGGAGATTAAAATGCATTGAATGGATTCCGATGTACCAAAAATCGGGTATGGACTGAGCATCTATTGCTCTCAGCACCACCCATTGTTTGAAATTCGAACTAAAATCAAGAATAACGGTAAAAAAAACTCCTGACATCATGCATAACCCTCCTGCAAGAATTTTTTAATGTCTGTCACCGTTTGCAAGTTATTGAATTTTAAAATACATCCGTCATTTTTGGGACACTATATATATATATATATATATATATATATATAAGATCCATTCTTCCTCCAGACATCTATCCCTCATCGCCTCTTCAATATTATACACCCAGTTCTTTTGTGATTTTCCCCGTTTCCTTTTTTTATTTGCTTTATAATTAAATGCGACTTTGGGTAGCCTTTCATCACTCATCCTTTTAACATGACCATACCAGATTATTATTATTTTTTTAAATATCATCTAATATGGTTTCCATTATTTTTATAACTTCCTTAGTTCTTTCATTTCTTATTCTTTCCATTCTTGATATCCTGCATGATCTTTTTAGGACATCCATTTCTACTGTCGCTAATTTCTTTCTTTCTGTCTCCATAATTCTCCATCCTTCTGCCCCATATAACAATATGCTCTTTACAGTATAATTGTATACATTATACTTTTGTACTAGAAATCTAAAAACTAAGCGGCAAAAAAAAGGCAAAATGCTTGATTAAAACTTAATAGTTTCTTTAAAATATATCCTTTGTAGAGGTGCTGATGAAATCTCACGCAGGCCGCCAGGGCTACAAAAGCCGCCTCTGTTTAAGTCCATCAGAAACTGAAAACCGAAAAACATAAAAATTCAACACTTTCTTCTTAAGAAGCAAGAAGAAATTATTGACCGGGTGCCGGCAGCACCTCATCGAACTGGAGGCTTAAGTTTCAGAATTAGCTAAAACTCGATTCCCATATTAAAACGCAATCGGTCTGCCATGTCATATCTTGGTGGAAAACATCTAAAAACCCGATTTTAGCGGTCGACTCGTAGGTTTACTATTGCGTTTTCCTGCACCCAAAGGTATGAAAACATGGCGGACTACTGGGAGCAGGAAACACAATGGTAAACCTACGAGTCAACTGGTAAAATCGGGATTTTAGGTATTTTCCACCAAGATATGATTTTGCAGACCGATTATATATTAGAATATGGTATTAGACTATTACGGGATTAGAATATGGGAATCGAGTTTTAGCCAAATCTGGAATTCCAACCTCCAACTCGATGAGGTGGTTGTCTCATGGTTCGTACGTCTCCTTGAATTTTGCAGACCAGAAAATTTTTCGGCACTAATGCAGGAGATGGGCGCCGAGAAGGATCGAACCGGAGAACCCACGGTCAGAAAGCGAGATCTTACGTGCCGAGCAAAAGGCTAGCTCGATCGCTTCCTGCGAGATACTCGTTTTACTGACCGCGTAAGATGACGTCGTCACAGTACTCCACCCCCAGTGAGAAGAACATCTTGTTGATGTTGTACGAGCGATGTGCACTCGTGTTGCGCTGGCGGTTGCCGGAGTGATGCTGTCGTGCGCATGTGTGTGCCCCCGGAGATGCGCGGCGTGACAGGCTTTGTGCTATGAGAGTTGTCATAGGCTTTGCGTGCTGTGAGCGTTTCACAGGCTTTGCTGCTGAGGGTGTTTTCAGTGCTGCCATCTGTTGGTCTCGAAAGGAGATGATGATGTCTGTGAAAGTGCGTGTTGTTTGTCCAAGGTCACCAATGCAGGAGATGGACGCCGAGAAGGATCGAACCGGAGAACCCACGGTCAGAAAGCGAGATCTTACGTGCCGAGCAAAAGGCTAGCTCGATCGCTTCCTGCGAGATACTCGTTTTACTGACCGCGTAAGATGACGTCGTCACAGTACTCCACCCCCCAGTGAGAAGAACATCTTGTTGATGTTGTACGAGCGATGTGCACTCGTGTTGCGCTGGCGGTTGCCGGAGTGATGCTGTCGTGCGCATGTGTGTGCCCCCGGAGATGCGCGGCGTGACAGGCTTTGTGCTATGAGAGTTGTCATAGGCTTTGCGTGCTGTGAGCGTTTCACAGGCTTTGCTGCTGAGGGTGTTTTCAGTGCTGCCATCTGTTGGTCTCGAAAGGAGATGATGATGTCTGTGAAAGTGCGTGTTGTTTGTCCAAGGTCACCAATGCAGGAGATGGACGCCGAGAAGGATCGAACCGGAGAACCCACGGTCAGAAAGCGAGATCTTACGTGCCGAGCAAAAGGCTAGCTCGATCGCTTCCTGCGAGATACTCGTTTTACTGACCGCGTAAGATGACGTCGTCACAGTACTCCACCCCCCCAGTGAGAAGAACATCTTGTTGATGTTGTACGAGCGATGTGCACTCGTGTTGCGCTGGCGGTTGCCGGAGTGATGCTGTCGTGCGCATGTGTGTGCCCCCGGAGATGCGCGGCGTGACAGGCTTTGTGCTATGAGAGTTGTCATAGGCTTTGCGTGCTGTGAGCGTTTCACAGGCTTTGCTGCTGAGGGTGTTTTCAGTGCTGCCATCTGTTGGTCTCGAAAGGAGATGATGATGTCTGTGAAAGTGCGTGTTGTTTGTCCAAGGTCACCAATGCAGGAGATGGACGCCGAGAAGGATCGAACCGGAGAACCCACGGTCAGAAAGCGAGATCTTACGTGCCGAGCAAAAGGCTAGCTCGATCGCTTCCTGCGAGATACTCGTTTTACTGACCGCGTAAGATGACGTCGTCACAGTACTCCACCCCCCAGTGAGAAGAACATCTTGTTGATGTTGTACGAGCGATGTGCACTCGTGTTGCGCTGGCGGTTGCCGGAGTGATGCTGTCGTGCGCATGTGTGTGCCCCCGGAGATGCGCGGCGTGACAGGCTTTGTGCTATGAGAGTTGTCATAGGCTTTGCGTGCTGTGAGCGTTTCACAGGCTTTGCTGCTGAGGGTGTTTTCAGTGCTGCCATCTGTTGGTCTCGAAAGGAGATGATGATGTCTGTGAAAGTGCGTGTTGTTTGTCCAAGGTCACCAATGCAGGAGATGGACGCCGAGAAGGATCGAACCGGAGAACCCACGGTCAGAAAGCGAGATCTTACGTGCCGAGCAAAAGGCTAGCTCGATCGCTTCCTGCGAGATACTCGTTTTACTGACCGCGTAAGATGACGTCGTCACAGTACTCCACCCCCCAGTGAGAAGAACATCTTGTTGATGTTGTACGAGCGATGTGCACTCGTGTTGCGCTGGCGGTTGCCGGAGTGATGCTGTCGTGCGCATGTGTGTGCCCCCGGAGATGCGCGGCGTGACAGGCTTTGTGCTATGAGAGTTGTCATAGGCTTTGCGTGCTGTGAGCGTTTCACAGGCTTTGCTGCTGAGGGTGTTTTCAGTGCTGCCATCTGTTGGTCTCGAAAGGAGATGATGATGTCTGTGAAAGTGCGTGTTGTTTGTCCAAGGTCACCAATGCAGGAGATGGACGCCGAGAAGGATCGAACCGGAGAACCCACGGTCAGAAAGCGAGATCTTACGTGCCGAGCAAAAGGCTAGCTCGATCGCTTCCTGCGAGATACTCGTTTTACTGACCGCGTAAGATGACGTCGTCACAGTACTCCAACCCCCAGTGAGAAGAACATCTTGTTGATGTTGTACGAGCGATGTGCACTCGTGTTGCGCTGGCGGTTGCCGGAGTGATGCTGTCGTGCGCATGTGTGTGCCCACGGAGATGCGCGGCGTGACAGGCTTTGTGCTATGAGAGTTGTCATAGGCTTTGCGTGCTGTGAGCGTTTCACAGGCTTTGCTGCTGAGGGTGTTTTCAGTGCTGCCATCTGTTGGTCTCGAAAGGAGATGATGATGTCTGTGAAAGTGCGTGTTGTTTGTCCAAGGTCACCAATGCAGGAGATGGACGCCGAGAAGGATCGAACCGGAGAACCCACGGTCAGAAAGCGAGATCTTACGTGCCGAGCAAAAGGCTAGCTCGATCGCTTCCTGCGAGATACTCGTTTTACTGACCGCGTAAGATGACGTCGTCACAGTACTCCACCCCCCAGTGAGAAGAACATCTTGTTGATGTTGTACGAGCGATGTGCACTCGTGTTGCGCTGGCGGTTGCCGGAGTGATGCTGTCGTGCGCATGTGTGTGCCCCCGGAGATGCGCGGCGTGACAGGCTTTGTGCTATGAGAGTTGTCATAGGCTTTGCGTGCTGTGAGCGTTTCACAGGCTTTGCTGCTGAGGGTGTTTTCAGTGCTGCCATCTGTTGGTCTCGAAAGGAGATGATGATGTCTGTGAAAGTGCGTGTTGTTTGTCCAAGGTCACCAATGCAGGAGATGGACGCCGAGAAGGATCGAACTGGAGAACCCACGGTCAGAAAGCGAGATCTTACGTGCCGAGCAAAAGGCTAGCTCGATCGCTTCCTGCGAGATACTCGTTTTACTGACCGCGTAAGATGACGTCGTCACAGTACTCCACCCCCCAGTGAGAAGAACATCTTGTTGATGTTGTACGAGCGATGTGCACTCGTGTTGCGCTGGCGGTTGCCGGAGTGATGCTGTCGTGCGCATGTGTGTGCCCCCGGAGATGCGCGGCGTGACAGGCTTTGTGCTATGAGAGTTGTCATAGGCTTTGCGTGCTGTGAGCGTTTCACAGGCTTTGCTGCTGAGGGTGTTTTCAGTGCTGCCATCTGTTGGTCTCGAAAGGAGATGATGATGTCTGTGAAAGTGCGTGTTGTTTGTCCAAGGTCACCAATGCAGGAGATGGACGCCGAGAAGGATCGAACCGGAGAACCCACGGTCAGAAAGCGAGATCTTACGTGCCGAGCAAAAGGCTAGCTCGATCGCTTCCTGCGAGATACTCGTTTTACTGACCGCGTAAGATGACGTCGTCACAGTACTCCACCCCCCAGTGAGAAGAACATCTTGTTGATGTTGTACGAGCGATGTGCACTCGTGTTGCGCTGGCGGTTGCCGGAGTGATGCTGTCGTGCGCATGTGTGTGCCCCCGGAGATGCGCGGCGTGACAGGCTTTGTGCTATGAGAGTTGTCATAGGCTTTGCGTGCTGTGAGCGTTTCACAGGCTTTGCTGCTGAGGGTGTTTTCAGTGCTGCCATCTGTTGGTCTCGAAAGGAGATGATGATGTCTGTGAAAGTGCGTGTTGTTTGTCCAAGGTCACCAATGCAGGAGATGGACGCCGAGAAGGATCGAACCGGAGAACCCACGGTCAGAAAGCGAGATCTTACGTGCCGAGCAAAAGGCTAGCTCGATCGCTTCCTGCGAGATACTCGTTTTACTGACCGCGTAAGATGACGTCGTCACAGTACTCCACCCCCCAGTGAGAAGAACATCTTGTTGATGTTGTACGAGCGATGTGCACTCGTGTTGCGCTGGCGGTTGCCGGAGTGATGCTGTCGTGCGCATGTGTGTGCCCCCGGAGATGCGCGGCGTGACAGGCTTTGTGCTATGAGAGTTGTCATAGGCTTTGCGTGCTGTGAGCGTTTCACAGGCTTTGCTGCTGAGGGTGTTTTCAGTGCTGCCATCTGTTGGTCTCGAAAGGAGATGATGATGTCTGTGAAAGTGCGTGTTGTTTGTCCAAGGTCACCAATGCAGGAGATGGACGCCGAGAAGGATCGAACCGGAGAACCCACGGTCAGAAAGCGAGATCTTACGTGCCGAGCAAAAGGCTAGCTCGATCGCTTCCTGCGAGATACTCGTTTTACTGACCGCGTAAGATGACGTCGTCACAGTACTCCACCCCCCAGTGAGAAGAACATCTTGTTGATGTTGTACGAGCGATGTGCACTCGTGTTGCGCTGGCGGTTGCCGGAGTGATGCTGTCGTGCGCATGTGTGTGCCCCCGGAGATGCGCGGCGTGTCAGGCTTTGTGCTATGAGAGTTGTCATAGGCTTTGCGTGCTGTGAGCGTTTCACAGGCTTTGCTGCTGAGGGTGTTTTCAGTGCTGCCATCTGTTGGTCTCGAAAGGAGATGATGATGTCTGTGAAAGTGCGTGTTGTTTGTCCAAGGTCACCAATGCAGGAGATGGACGCCGAGAAGGATCGAACCGGAGAACCCACGGTCAGAAAGCGAGATCTTACGTGCCGAGCAAAAGGCTAGCTCGATCGCTTCCTGCGAGATACTCGTTTTACTGACCGCGTAAGATGACGTCGTCACAGTACTCCACCCCCCAGTGAGAAGAACATCTTGTTGATGTTGTACGAGCGATGTGCACTCGTGTTGCGCTGGCGGTTGCGGAGTGATGCTGTCGTGCGCATGTGTGTGCCCCCGGAGATGCGCGGCGTGACAGGCTTTGTGCTATGAGAGTTGTCATAGGCTTTGCGTGCTGTGAGCGTTTCACAGGCTTTGCTGCTGAGGGTGTTTTCAGTGCTGCCATCTGTTGGTCTCGAAAGGAGATGATGATGTCTGTGAAAGTGCGTGTTGTTTGTCCAAGGTCACCAATGCAGGAGATGGACGCCGAGAAGGATCGAACCGGAGAACCCACGGTCAGAAAGCGAGATCTTACGTGCCGAGCAAAAGGCTAGCTCGATCGCTTCCTGCGAGATACTCGTTTTACTGACCGCGTAAGATGACGTCGTCACAGTACTCCACCCCCCAGTGAGAAGAACATCTTGTTGATGTTGTACGAGCGATGTGCACTCGTGTTGCGCTGGCGGTTGCCGGAGTGATGCTGTCGTGCGCATGTGTGTGCCCCCGGAGATGCGCGGCGTGACAGGCTTTGTGCTATGAGAGTTGTCATAGGCTTTGCGTGCTGTGAGCGTTTCACAGGCTTTGTTGCTGAGGGTGTTTTCAGTGCTGCCATCTGTTGGTCTCGAAAGGAGATGATGATGTCTGTGAAAGTGCGTGTTGTTTGTCCAAGGTCACCAATGCAGGAGATGGACGCCGAGAAGGATCGAACCGGAGAACACACGGTCAGAAAGCGAGATCTTACGTGCCGAGCAAAAGGCTAGCGCTATCGCTTCCTGCGAGATACTCGTTTTACTGACCGCGCAAAGATGGCGTCGCCACAGGCACTAGTATTATCTTATAAAAAATCTCTTGTTAAAAAAAGGCGAAATTTTGTGCGTTTAACCTAGATTTCTTTTTCTATAAAAAGATACTGGTAGTTTTCCTGGAGAAATACTGGTATCCGTACGAACCATGTGTGTGTGTGCTGCCGGCTCCCGGTCTAAAGGGAGTACCGTTTAGAATACCAACGGTATGTCATTAACCCATAAAATTCAATAAATGAATGAAATAAAGAATACTGCATAGCATTTCTCTTTTGAATAAAGTATCAGCTTTTTATGAAGGGAAACCTTCCAAAATATGTCATCACTGGGGCCCCTTTCATTCTGGGCTCCTAAGCTTCAGCCTACTCAGCCTAATGAGTAATCCGTCTCTGCAACTGACCAAAATTCAGTTACTTTCAATGGTGCCATCACATTTCATATAAAGCAGAGTTAATATTATGAAAATCTCACAAAAGTATCTGTATTACTGATAAAATGGGGATTTAAAAAAAAATGAGTTTCAGCTTGTAGTGAGACACCCTGTATTTTTATTGCAAGTAAATTGCGATCCGGATTTCCTATGCAAAAAAAAAAAAAAAAAAATCCCTCCCGGCTCGGGCCTACAGGCGGAGGTAGATTTCGAAGTTAAGTACTAAATTCACCAACAAAACTTAAATCAAGATTAGAGATAAACCCAGCTCCTTCACTAAGAATGAGCTCTAAGGGAGCTAAACATTTTGTGAAAATTCTAACATACACGAATACACACACGCATGTATATGGAATAGGTTTAAAAATGGCTAAAGCAAATTCAGAGAACCTCAAAGTGTTAAAATATGTTAATATTTCCATAGTCGGGTTTTTATCATGTTTTAGTAAGTTTTTTCAAACTCACATGACGTTACATATTCACCTGCTGAGGTCCATTATATTTCCAATAGCACGCAATATATATATATATTTTTTTAATTCATCAAACTATTTATTTCATTTTGAGTTATCATGCGGAAATCTTGCTCTAGAAAACTTATGACGTAATATTCAATTTGTTTTCAATTCGTCAAACTGTTTATTTAATTTAATTTTTCACGTGAAATCTTGCAATAGAAAAGCAATTGTTGTGGTGAGAATTTTATTGCTTTTTTTTTTTAATTGTTGGCATCTGCTATGACGAAAAATATTTATTTTTTCCTGTCATTGTTGTGCAAGAGCTGCTTTTATCAGAATCATGTTAAGACGGTATATTCAAAATTTTGAGCCCTCCCCATTTCCATTCCCTTGGGCCGATTTTGCTCATTTTCAATCCCCGCCGAGATATTAACCATCTCAAAGTTGTTGGCGAGTTTGAAGACGATCCGTGCATCTTTTATCGTGAGGACAAAATTTAGTACATATAATATAAACTTTTTAGGTGGGGGTGGTTTTGGGTTCCTGGGGTCATATAAGGAAAAGTTATGAAGGAATTTTTCAAAAGTCGCACCATGGTAACGACTGCAATAGGTAGTATTTCTTACGAAATCTACCTAAAATTGTTTTGATCACATCTCTCTTGAAAGTTTGCTCCAGAGTTGTTCTGCTGTACATTTCCAATCTCTGAAAATAATTGTTCAGTCCCGACACTACTTTCTGATGCGTTTAAAACTTTCTTGCTAAGTCACAGGGAGCAGGAAAATTATTCTTGCAGAATTGCTACCATTTGAAAAAGTTTTTTTTTAAAAAACTTGATTCCCTTCCTCACAAATAAAAACCATATGACTGTAAAATTTCTCTTCTATTCCTTCAAAAATGTCTATTCGATTTTAACCCCTTTAAAGACAGGGTAATATATGAGGGGTTCACAACCATAGTAGATCGGGTTTATTTTGAAAAAAAATGAGGTAGTCCATTTAGAAAGCGCATAAAATCTGTTTTATCCACTCCCACAGGGAACCAAGTCTGTATCTATATACTTTCTTATATATGTCATCTGTTTACAGACTTGGTTTACTGTGGGAGTGGATAAAACAGATTTTATGCGCTTTCTAAATGGATTACTTCATTTTTAGGGTTCCGTACTTAAAAAGTAAAAACAGAACCATTATAAGATCACTCCTGTGTCGGTCTGTCCGTCTGTCGCAGCCATTTTACTCGTAAACTATGTAACGTGGAAAGTTCAAATTGGGGGAAGTACTAAAAACTATTGACCCACATATTTACAGATTATTAAACATTCACAAATATATTTAGGGAAAATGTAGAGGGCTAATTATGTTACTTGAAAAAAAAAACATTTTCTTTGTATATCGTGTTGGGTATCATGTAAAAGCTTTCGTAACGCTGAACACAAAAATACATTTCTTTTAATAGGTATTATATTTTCAGAGATATCGTCGAAAATGTAGTGCAAAAATCTGCCCCCCCCCCTCCATCTATTTCCGAATCTACTAAAACTAAAATTATGAAAAAATTAGAGGTAGAGACGTTAATTTAAACCTTACAGGAAAATTATTGCGATTACCCTAGGTCACATAGTTTTTGAGAAAAGCGCATTTTTCCGTTAAAAACAAATTTCGATTTGCAGGCATTCAGCAAAGGTATTGAGGAGCGATGAAGGTACCTATCGTAGCAGAAGTATAAAAGCATTGTTGATATTGAGTTTCGAAAAAAATCGTCAGTAATTAGCAGAGATATTAACTCTTAAAGACACGGACGGTTGGACATACAAAATGATAGGGGCGGCGTACTCTATGTACTATCGGCTTTTAAAGCCCAGATAACAACTTTTAATGATATAGTTGTGTAATGCAATGTCCTGTAGCAGTATAAAAACAATAAATGTAAAATAGTTAAAAACAGACTAATATAATTAGAATTAACCAAATACTATGGGATTCGCGACTAGTTTGCACTGAGTGGACCTCTCAATGCGGCTTCCGTGTCGTTAAAAGTTACTATAAACCTATCTGGAAACACACGGTATGGACCAAGGTGGCGGTGAGACTTCACGACCTCCTTTCGGACCGCGCTTAGTACAATGCCAAGTTTAAACTTTGAACAAGGGTACGCTGAATTAAGTTTTATGAAATGCCAAATTATGTTTAAATATGTTCTACTTTTATCGTCAATACGGAATTACGTTCATCATAAACAGTATTAGAATAAGATTAAAAAAAAGTTATACAGAATAGCAATATTTGATATTATTTAGGCTTCATATCTCTTTGAACTTTTATGGTATACCCATTCATACTTTTCTAGTATATACAGCTATACCCAACCCTAGGTTGTATAGTTTTTTACAAAGTTTTATTATTCTTTTAGCAACATTTAAAAAAAATAATACAGTTAATAATTCATATACTATATTTACTGTACGGAACCCTCTGAGCTCGAGTGATACTCGCGCTTGACCGTTTATTATTTTTTTAAATGGACTTGGTCTACAATGGTTGTGAGTCCCTCATATATCCCACAAAATTTAAATCTCTAAATACCACAATGATACCAAAATTACGAAATAAAATTTTGCTTTTATAGCATATCTTTTACTTATTTTCAAATAAATTTGTTCGTAAATCCTGGTGTTATTCAACCCATAAATATTTTAGCAATACATGTACTTGCCTCTGAAGTAATATTTATTGTAGAAAAAATATACTAATTTATTTTAATTTACGGAAGAAGCCATGAAGGTTAAAGTTTTATTAAATAAAAAAGTTTTAAGACTATCCTCTTAAATGATAACTTAAAACATAGGTTTCTTTTCAAATGTAAAGTTTACTTTTGAAAAGGTCTTGTTCATAAAAATGAAAGTATTTGTGTTAAATATGATGTAAAATTGTTTTAAAATGTAACTTTTTAATAACTTGAAATGGGGGAGTATTTGACCAGCTGAACAGTTACTATTCGGCCAAAATTATTATACGGTGCATCCCTAATACACTAGAGCTCGATATCGCAAATTCACTGGAAATACTTCTAATGAAATATAAATGTTGGTTTTATGCAGGAAATATCTGGAATAAAGAATTAATATATTTGTAGTAGAAAACAAGAAAATTTTATTCATTTATTTTATTTTACAAAAGAAGCCATGGAATTTAAAATTCAATGAAAAAGTTTCAAGACTATCCCCTTAAATAACAACTCAAAACATAGGTTTTCTTTGTAAAATTTACTTTTGTAAAGGTCTTGCTCATCACAATTTAGTTTACAAAAGAAGCCATGGAATTTAAAGTTCAGTGAAAAAGTTTTAAGACTATCCTCTTAAATAACAACTCAAAACATAGGTTTTCTTTTCAGTGTAAAAATTACCTTTGAAAAGGTCTTGTTCATTAAAATGGAAATATTTGTGTTAAATATGAAGTAAATTATTTTAAAATGTAACTTTTTAATACCTTTAAACCCTGAAATGTAGGAAAATTTGATCAGCTAAATAGTTACTATTCGACTAAAATGACTATACGGTGCAACTCTAGTACACTAGAGCTCCATATCGCAAATTCATAGGAAATGCTTCTAATGAAATATAAATAGTGATTTTACGCAGGAAATATCTGGAATAAAGAAGTAATATTTGTTGTAGAAAAAAAGAAAATTTTATTAATTAATTTTAATTTATAAAAGAAGCCATGGAGTTTAAAGTTTTATTAAATAAAAAAGTTTTAAGACTGTCCTCTTAAATAATAACTAAAAAATAGTTTTTTTAATGTAAAGTTTACTTTTGAAAAAGTCTTGTTCATCAAAATGGAAGTGTTTGTGTTAAATATGATGTAAAATTGTTACCCTCTGAGCGTTTTGAGGGCTTTCCTGCATTTTCATAAAAATATTATAAAACTATTGTTAATTTAAATTACAGGCCTAAGACCGCTGAATCACTCTTGAAAAAGAGAGAAACGAGATTAAATCGTAAGAAAAAGAGACAACAACGTAAAAAAAAGAGACTAAAAAGAGACCAAATAAAATAGACACTTTTTCGCTTCTCATAAATGTTTTGGATACACGGACAAACACAATAAGATTTAACACAATCTGCAGAATGCATTTTTAATGTATATCAATCGGTTACGAAAAAATTGCAAATTTTGTCAATTGGTCGCCGAAAAATATCGCGAATCTCGACAATCCGTCATGGGAAAAAATAAGGAAATTTATCACATGATCTTGAAGAAAAAAAATCGCAAAATTCAGCAAAAGATTTCGCAGAAAAATCACGAAATTTACCAAATGATCTCGGGGGAAAAAACCACGAAATTCGTCAAATGTTCTTGCGGAAAAAATAGTGAAGTTCATTAAATTGTCTCGGAAAACAAATCACGAAATCTGTCCCATGATCTCGGGGAAAAAAAATCTCGAAATTCGTCAAATGTTCGCGGGATAAAAATCACGAAATTCGTCAAATGGTCTCGAAAAGAATCGCGATGTTAATCAAATGTGTTTCTGAGTAAAAATAGCGAAATTCGTCAAATGGTCTTGGGATAAATGTTGTAAAATTCAGCAAATGGTCTCGAAAAAAATTGCAAAATTCGTCAAATGGGTCTCCAAGGGAGGGAGGAATCGCGAAATTCATCAAAAAATAGATTGTTTGCCAAAATTTTCGATTTATTTTCCGCGATCGTTTGTCGAAATTCGCGATTTTTTTCCACGATCGTTTGCCTAAATTCACTATTTGTCCCCCAGATTGTTTGCCGAAAGTCGCGACTTTTTTCCCATATTGTTGCCGAAATTCGTGATTTTTTCCCCAGATTGTTTGCTGAAATTCGCGAAGAGATAGTTTGATGAAATTCGCGAAGAGATCGTTTGATGAAATTCGCGATTTTATTCCGCGATCGTTTGCTGAAATTCGCGATTTTATTCCATGATCGATGTTTCCCAATTTTCTGGCTCATTTTTTTCTCTCCTATGCACCTATTAATTCCATAATACTAATTTTGAGGAATTTTGCAAAAAAAAAAAAAAAAAAAAAAAAAAGATTAGCGGGATTCTGCGAAAAATATATATATATATATAAGTGGAAAAACCATGACTTTTAGTGCTATAGTACAAAACTAGCGAATTTTCAGGACAGGTTACTATATTTTAGTACATTTCAGCACGTTTCTTTCATTTTTTGGGATAAGTACGACCCCTCCAAAATTCTTCAAGTGGTCTCGGGGAAAAATCGTGAAATTCGAAAAGAGATCGTAAGACGGTGGGTGCCCCCCCCAAAAAGGGGACCGTCCTCCGGTCCCAGGCTCTTGCAAACCCATCTGTCCACGCAGGGAACCACCCGCAAGACAAGCTCCGACAGAGTGGAACCCCACCCAAACCGATTCGCTGCCCAGCGCACGCAACGACGGCTATTCCCAAGAAAGAGACGAATGGCCGCATGCGACAATCTTCACCACCCAGCTAGAAAAACCAAGTGGTCCCTAAACTTGGTTACCCGATCCGGTAGACCCCGCAAGCCCGCAGGAACCAGACGCCTATAAAGACGCTGGGCCCACGAAACTGAACCGAGGCTTCCCGAACCGGAGTTGCTTTACGGAAGGCCCACAAGATCAACTACCATTATCCGGCATAGACATTTATGCGGGCCAGCCGATAAGAAATTTATTTAGAGGCCCCTAGCACGAAGACCCGGGAGGACGGGGAAAGTCCCTCCGGCCGTAAAGCGACCCTGCTCCGGACTTTTCACCCAGACTCCCCGACTCAACCGACGGAATCCCTCGCGGATCTCGCCGGGAATCAGAGAGCCCAGACTAGGTGTCGTTAGCGACCCCAGGCGGGCACGGAAAGCACTACCTAGACGGAATAGACTCCGCGTCGCTAGGGGGTTGGATGGTCCGGAGTCCCGCCCGCCCCCAGCGACTCGACTCCGCCCGAAGACGGAGAAGCCACCGGAGGCCGGCAGAAGCCCGGTCACCACTACCTTACCTCACGGTCATCGAGGGTACCCAGGCACGAATGCCCCTGACCCCGTACAGTGATCGACCGCTACCGTTAGTTGTGTTCGAAAGTTAGGTGGAGACACTTCTAGGTCCTCACCACTGAGCGAGGCAAACTCCAGTAGCGCATAGGCACGCAGGACCTAGGTCGGACAAAGAGTTCCCCCGAGCCTCGAAGCGCGCCGCGTTACCGGCGAGCCTCCATCCCGGTTCCCTGCGGGAATAGGGTTCGATGGTGGACCTACCGGCCAACCCCCTCCCAAGGGGTACGGCACGACGCGGAGCAACCAGAGCCATACTGGCCTCCCCACGCGACCGCTTCTTGGTCAACGGGGGCACCGCCAAACCCTACCCACCTTAGGGTCGGCTCACAACTGCTTCAGCTGCGGTCCTTGGCGGGATGAGCCACCCGAGTCAAAAAGTAACTCGGGCGCTGTCCGAAACCCTCGCCCTTCGGTTGCTCCGGGAGTCCCTGCATGGCGTTCCCGCGAGCCCCGTCGTCACTAGCGAGTCACCAAGGACTTTCCACTACAAAGCCCGCTCTGTCACCTCAGGTTCCCTCCTAGTCAATTGGTGGATGGGGTCCTATCGCTTTGGCTACCCTTTGCCCAGAGCTTGTCAAATGACCTAGGGAAAAAAATCGCGAAATTTGTCATATGATCTCGGCGAAAAAATCGCGAAATTGGTCAAGCGATCGTGAAAAAATCGCTAATTTTGTAAAAGGATCGTGAAAAGTTACCGAACTTCGTCAATCGGCTGCGAAAAATATCGTGAATCTTGACAAACAGCCACGGGGAAAAAATAACGGATTTCTTCAAATGACCTCGAGGTAAAATTCGCGAAATTGTTTTTTTATGAAACCAATGGACAAATTTTGCGTGTTTTTCCCACGACGGATAGAAGAATGTCGCGATTTTTTCTATAACCCACTAATTTTGAAATTTTTTTTCATGCCATTGATTGACAAATTTCGCGATATGTACCTGAGACCAATTGCTGAATTTCGCATTATTTTCCCAGCGACAAAATGCCGAAATGTTTTCATCGCGACTAATTATTAAATATTGCAATATTTTCCAAACCAATTTTCAAATTTCCCGTTTTCACTCCGCGACAGATTGACCAAATTAACATTCTTTTCCGTGTTTGATTGAAAAATTTTGCCATTTTTAGTAGCGACTTACTGACGAATTTTGAGATTTTTTTGCGACGATGTCACGATATTTTCACGCGACCGATTGGCGAATTTGATGAAACCGAGGACATAATTTCGAGATACTTTCTCACAACCTATTGACGATTTCGCGATTTTTTTTGACCGACTGACGAATTTCGGGATATATTTTCATGTAACCGAGGAAAGAATTTCGCGATTATTTTCATGAAACCGAGGAACGAATTTCGCGATTTTTTGCGATCGACTGCTGAGTTTTGCGATTTTTTCTCATGAAATCGAGTAACTAATTTCGCGATATATAACAACCGACAGAAGAATTTTGAGATTTTTCCTGCAACCCACACTTCTCTATTGTTTCTTACAAGATCGATTGAGAAATTTCGCGATATGTTTTTGTCACCGATTGACGGATTACGCGTTATTTCCCCCGCGAAAATGATGAATTCGTGATATTTTTCCCGCGAGCGAATGGAGAAATTTATGATTTTTTCCCAGCGAATGATTATCAAATTTCGCGATATTTCCTGATTAATTGGCGATTTTCGTGTTTTTATTTTACAACAGATTGACCAATTCACGTTTTTTTTAAATGTCCGACAGAAAAACTTTGCGATTCTTGCCCGCGAACGATTTACGATTTTGTAATAATTTTCCCACGATCGAATGACGAAATTTACAATTTTTCCCCCGTGACTGAGGGACGAATTTCTCTGATTTTCTACGCGACTAAGTTTCGCGATAGTTTCCCGTGGTTTCATCCTGTGATAGACTGATATAATCCATGATTTTTCCTCCGGTTTTCCGATTGAAAAATTTTGTGATTTTATCCCGCGAAGAGTGAAAAATTTCGAGATCTATTTCCTGCTACAGATTGACAATTTTCCCGATATTTTTACTGCGAACAAATGACGAAAGTTAAGTACTTTCTCCCGCGACCAAAGGATCATTTGGGAGCAATCGATGAGTAAGGAATAATTGAAAAAAACGAGAAAAGAGACTAAATCTGAAAAATATAGACTAAAAGAGATAAATGCAAAAAATAGCGAGATTAGCGACCGACTCCGAGGACTGAAATTGTCTTTCCCCGTTTGTTTATAATATACACTTCATGACCCTTTATTTGACATGCATCTTAAAATAAAATTCTGCTGAAATTATTTTTGTCTATAACCGATTTAAGTTGTTTTAGGAAAACGGAATAATATGGACAAACCGTTTAGAGGGTTAAAATGTAACTTTTTAATATCTTTAAACCCTGAAAAGTAAGAGTATTTGACCAGATGAATAGTTACCATTCGGCTAAAATGACTATTCCCTAATGCACTGGGGCCCAATACCACATATTCAATGGAAACACTTCTAATGAAACACAAACAGTGGTTTCACACAAGAAATATCGGCAATGAAATTATGTTTTTCAGAAATACTGGCTTTACATTGGAAATAAAATTGTGTTTTGTTTGTTTTATTGGACACATAGATCAGACTTGTGTGCTTGACACCAAGGTCCGCTTATAAATCATCGTCGATATACAGGGACAAAATAGCACAATGAAATTTACAACACAGAGAATTTTTACATACGGGAGCTCCACAAATAGTGTACAACGGAGCCAGCGGGAGTCGAACCCGCAAGTAAAATTGTGTGTATTTGTAGTATCTCCAATGTTGGGCAATATTTGATGCCAATATTGCTTTGCTACTAGGATAGTTATGTAAGGCATTCTTGTGTGTAGCTAAGATTTGCAAATAGCTTTCTGATTTTCCTTTTAAAAAAAAGAACAAATGCACATAAAGGGATTTTATAAGTTGAAGAAAAAACTGTACTATAAACCAACAAATAAGATTCATTTATTGTGAATATAAAAAAGAAAATATATCAATGGAAATCTCATTCTTAACAGAAGAACTGCCACATTCAAATTTAAAAGCTTAAAATTACAGAAGTGACCTAATATATTGCTCAATCAGGGGTCACTTTTTTCTGGCTTCTAAAAAACGTTCTGCACTTTTTAAATCTATAAGTGCAATGTTTTATAGTTATTTTAAAAAGAAAATCGTAATTTATACTTGGAAAAAAAAATGATCATTAAAAATTGTACTATTTTTACATTTTATAGTGTTTTCTATACAGTTCACAATGAGAAAGTCTAAATTAAGAATATACACTTCTCTGTAGATGTGAAAAAAGACATACTTTAAAAAGATACAGTTCTCTATCATGAATCTGCATATATAAATCTTCAATTTCGATGTTCAAGATATGCTATGCTCTTTAATAAATACATCTCTTTAAATTAACCCTAGACGAGTCCAGTGGGTATAGCGTCTAGAATATATAGTGTGGAAATTGGTTATCCCAATAGTACTTAAAAAAGTGCTAAAATATTGTATCCCTTAAATGTCAAACGATGCTGAAATCCAAGGAAACGATCGCAGCGACATCGGCAGGATTTTTTCTAAAACACCAAGACGATTTGGTCTAGACGCTGTTATAATACAATGTGTCCATTCAAATTTGGAAATATAACGCGGATGTCGCTGCGAGCGGTTCATTGGATTTCAGCATCATTGCACATTTAAGGGATACAATTTTTTAGCGCTGTTTAGATAGCAGATTTCCACACTATTTATTATAGGCGCTGTACAGTGGGTCCGGCAGGTACATTCAAAATTATTTTTCTCATGAAAAACAACAACCTAAAATTCTGTAAATATGGGAGTTTTTCTGGAATGTTCATAAAAAGAGTAGAACATTTTGAATGTACCGGTCGGGTCCATTGGACACGTCTGGTAGGGGGAGGGTTCAGTATGCTGTATCTTTTAAAGTTACTATTCTGAGAAAATACTGTATTTCATATACTGCAATAAGCTGCTTCATTAGAAAGAAGATGAAGAAAACACATACTGGAACTAAAATTCATAGAAAATGCTTGATTTCAGTTTTTATAAATGCAAACTTTTTATGTATGAGAACAACGATCTATATGAGACAATTCAAAATGTATTCTATCTTTAATGAGTAAAATAGTAAAAACTGGATGTGAGAGATCGTGTAAAAAATTATTCCATGCACATTACCTAGATAAATAGTTTTACATCCAGTATGAAAAAAAAATGATATGCGAAAAGTATTTTTTTAAGTGATCTTTTTTAGGAAACAAGTGAGTAAGCGTGATCACAGATCGCACAGAGGGTTTCATTTAATATTCATTTCAAAACACTTTATCCTTTTGCAAAATCTGTTAGTTCCACATTTCGCAACCAGGGGGCGCACTCTATTATAAACAAACCTCTATCCGAACGAAACTCCGTTTTACAACCTATCCGTAGATATATTAATCGATGGGATCAGGTCCATAGCACCGAGATAGGTAGGTGCACTCTGGCGGTAAAAAAGTGAAACTAAAATGTGTAAGGCTTTGGTGCATAACATGAAAGAGTGGTCAAAGAGGTGTCGGCAAAAGTTAGAAAGTTACCCCCGGTTGGAAAGGGGGAAGGTTAGAAAAAGTGCCTGTAATACACAAGTTAGAGCTCGGAGGGTAAATAATATAAGGCTTTTTGAAAATTTTAGGATTTTTCGTGGGATCACAAGTGTTCAACTAATACACAAGTTAGAGCCCGGGGGGTGGTAAATATAAGACTTTTTGAAATTTTTATGATTTGTCGTGTGATTGCAAGTGTTCAGCTATGTGTGCAAAATTTCAAGTCTTCAACTTAATTAGGGGTTCAGTTAGAAAAGAAAGTATAAAATACACAAGTTAGAGCCCAGACGGGTAAATATAAGACTTTTTCAAAATTTTATGATTAGTTGTTTGATGTGAAGTGTTCATCTATAAGTATGCAAATTTTCAAGTCTCCAATATATATAGTTTCTAAGAACGGGCTCTGTGACGGACAGACAGAGGACTGAGACGAATGGGGTTTCGTCAGATGAACGAAACCCTAAAAATGCTTTATTGCAAACCTAATAATAAAAAATCACTTCTTCTTTTTTTAGGTGGGCACATTTTATAATTTAAAATCGATTTATGAGACATTTATTACGTACACTATAAACAAGTTTTCTCTTAGAAGATACATAAATAGGTGTAGCCTAATAAAGCTCCTCAGTATATCCTTGACTGTAGACTTAGCAAATAAAAAAAATATTTAGCAAAGAACAAATGAGATACAATGAGATTTCGGAAAAAGGTCAAGATATCATTGCTTAGGTCAGTGGCAGATCCTGCTATCTAATCTGGCATGCTTTTTTCTCACTCATTTTTGTGAAAATTTTATAACGCCATATTTATTCGTAAAATTTTTCTAGAAAACTTAGGGGAAATTGCCAGAATGTATTGGCGGGAAAGCACGCCCGAATGGCAGAATGCAACCCTGGCTTATATACAAAGTTTTGTTTTATATGACTAAAATGGTGCTCATTTATGTAAAATCTTGAAGAAAATCCTTTGTTGTGAGATGATAAATGAAAAGTTTCCCACGAGTATTGAAAAAAAAGAGCTTATTTATGTTTTTTGGAAAATCCTTCACCATACACTTTTGAAATGAAAGTTTCGTGTTTAGTATAAATATTATTATGATTTTAAAAAACAAATTTAAGAAAAATCCTTTATTGCGTATCTCGCAAATAACAGGCTTCTCACCTGTGCGACCAAGAAGATGCCTCATCAAATTAGATTTGTCAAAAAATCCTTTATTACATATCTCGCAAATGAGACTTCTCTCCAGTATGAACAAGGACGTGCCTCTTCAGATCAGATTTTTGTGTAAATCCTTCTTTACATACCTGACAATAGAAAGACCTAGTATGAATAATGAGGTGCCTACTTAAATTTGATTTGTTAGAAAATCCTTTATTGCATATGTCACAAATGAAAGTTTTCTCTTTAGTATGAACAAGGAGATGTGTCTTCAAACCAGACTTTCTAATAAAACCTTTATTGCACAACTCACAAGTAAAGGGCTTTTCCCCAGTATGAAGGAGGTAGTGGGTATTCAAACTTGATTTTTGAGAAAATGCTTCATTGCATATTTCACAACGGAAAGGCTTCTTCCCAGTATGAATGATAAGGTGCCTATCTAAATGAGACTTTTGAGAAAATGCTTCATTGCATAATTCACAATGAAAAGGCTTCTCCTCAGTATGAAGGAGGTAGTGCTTATTCAAAGTTGATTTTTGAGCAAATGCCATATTGCATATTTCACAACGGAAAGGCTTCTCGCCAGTATGAATGATAAGGTGCCTATCTAAATCAGACTTTCGAGAAAATGCTTCACTGCATAATTCACAATGAAAAGGCTTCTCCCCAGTATGAAGGAGGTAGTGGGTATTCAAAGTTGATTTTCGAGCAAATGCCATATTGCATATTTCACAACAGAAAGGCTTCTCCCCAGTATGAATGATAAGATGCTTCTTTAAAAAAGATTTTCGAGAAAATGCTTTATTGCATACTTGACAATGGAAAGGCTTCTCCCCAGTATGAAGGAAGTAGTGGGTATTCAAATTTGATTTTTGAGCAAATCCTTTACCACATATCTCACATATCAAAGATTCTAACTTTGTATGAGTAGCACGGTGCTTATTTAAATGACATTGCCACGCAAATCCTTTACTGCATATCTCGCATATGAAAGGTTCTAACTTAACATGAAGAGCACGGTGTTTATTTAAAAAACCTTCCATAAGAAATTTCTTACTGCATATTTCACATTTAAAACGCTTTTCCATTGTATCAGAGTAAAAATAAGCTGCAACTATGCTTAAAATAGATTCACAGGAAAATATTTGTTCTAGATATTTCAGACTAAGGTTTCTTTCTCCACTATACAATTCAATGTTTTCATTCAAACATGATTTTTGAGATAATCTTTTACAGGTCGTTCTACAGATGAAGGATTTTATTTAAAATAAGTTGAATATGTCTTGAGATTTTTTCCGAACAAATATTCCTTAAAATTAGAATATCTTTAAAAAATATATATATACGTTTTTTAAAGATTATTAATTCCACTAAATTTTCATACAGGTTAAAAAAGCAGATATACACAGATATTAAAAAGGTCTTCTTAACAAACAGGACTATTTTTTATACAACCAAGTGGCTACAAATGTCCAAGAATGCCTCTGAAGCTCCGACATATCTAGATATTGAAAGAAAAATAAATTAATGAGAAAAATAAAAAAAAATCGAGTACAATACAATTATTTACACAAAGTAAAACACTGTAAAGTTCCGAAAATAAACCCCGCTCCCTTTGACAACTTGAAACATTGACAAAAGTGTGGAAGGGGCTTATAAAAGGAAATTTTTTGAAAATTTCCTCAATACTAATTCTTAACATTAATGTCTATTAACAGAAATGAATTGGCACACGATAAGGTATATTATGTAAATACTTAAAATAAAATGTCCTAAGAAAGTTTAATTTTTTTTTTTAAATAAACAAAACAAGAAAGAAACCATTAAAATTCTATTCTAGAATGCATAAACAGGACACCATGAGCGTTCGCATTGTTTTAGTGTGGGAAAAAGAAATTATTGATCTGAAAGCAAACAGACAAACATAATTAAAAGGAAAAGAGTCGTTTTTAATTGACCAATTTAATTTTTAATTGGCCAATCTCAGTTATCAATCATTTTCAATTGACCAATAATTCATTTTTAATTGACCCCTAATTTTAGTTCGTTTTTAATTGGCCAATCTCCGTTCTTAATTGACCATTTTCGTTCAAATTTTCAGCAAGCTGCGATAATAGTAAAGCGGGCAATGTAGCAATTCTTTTTAAAAATATAATAAGTTATCAAAAAATTAGAGCACCCTACAAAAAAGCTCACTATAGAGCAACTGCAAAGAAGGAGAGAAGTATGTGCATTTTGTTTTGTTTTGTCTATTCAACTCTGTGAAATTGGAAGTTGAATGTTATCAGAATCAGATCATCAGCTTTGGATGGATAATATCGCTCAAACGCAAGAAAAGCGACACATCTCGCAAAAATTCATTTTGAGTTTTATTGCACTAATAGGTCTGTCATACCTTGTCTTGTGTTGTCTTGCTACACAAAAAGTTTCATAAGTGTAGTTATACGGAAAATTATTTTATTACGCCATATGTCCATTTTTGACCACAGAAGAAGGGTGGATTGTGTGCGGAGGTAAAATTACCCAACCCTCCAAACCTCATTCTTAATTGTTTTACGCTTTTATGCACGATTTTATTCCTGTATGCAGAGATAAGTCCTATAATTTCATGTTACTGTAAAATTATACAAATTATCTGTCATTGCTCCTGTGAAATTTACTTTTATCGCGATGTGTCAATTTTCTTGCGGGTGAGCGATATGTTTTGTTATATAGAAAGAAATCGTGCATAATTTTTTTTTTAAGGAAAAAGATTTTTGTTAGGAGGATTTACAAACGAAATTTTTCCGAAAAATGATTTTTTTTAATTTAGGAGGTGGGGGAAGGGGGGAGGGGTTCATTAAGATTTTTAAGTAGGGTAAATGTGCATTCGTAATTTTTCTTTCCCTTTAAGATATAATTAATAAACGAGTTTCTATTAAGATAAATACAGTATGCCCACTAAAGTCCCTCGCCACCCTCGTAACTTCGGCATGGCTACTGCTATATTGATAAAAGTGGTGTCTAGGTACAGTAAAGTAGCCATGCGCTACTGAATGAAACCGCCTAAGGCGCCACCTGGTGGAAAACTGCGGAGTTTGCATTCCTATCTCGAAAACGGAAAGTGATAGGGAAAAAAGCGATTTACAAAGTTGTAGATTTAGTGTGAAAAGACACCTTGTGGACATCAATGCGAAGACTAGAACGGTTAAAATGCGCATTTGTTTTTTCGTGATTTTCTACACTCGGACGTGACAAAGCGATCTTAGAAAGAAAAAAAACTAATGACAATATACCTCTATTTGAGATGTTCAAACTTCTCAGCGTCAGTTGCAATACACATTTGGATGCACATTTTCCCGAAAGATAATTATTTCTCCTTCCGTTCCAGTTTCGTGACGTCACAGAATAGAACGGTTAGAAAAAATAGAACGGTTAAAATGCGCATTTGTTTTTTTTGTGATTTCCTATACACTGTAAAAAAGAATTCCGTTAAAATCTGGAAATTGTACTGGCAATCGAGACTGCAGTACTATTTCCGTATTTTAACGGAATTTTTTCCTGTAAATTTCAGAAAAAAATTTTCTGTAATTTTACGGGCTTTTTCTCTAATTTTACGGGAAAATTTCCGTTAAAATACGGAAATAGTACTGCAGTCTCGATTGCCAGTACAATTTCCGGATTTTAACGGATTCTTTTTTTTTTTTTAACAGTGTACCGTGACGTGAGAAAATGATCTTAGAAAGAAAAAAACAACGAATAACAATATAGTACTTTTATTTGAGATGTTCAAACTTCTCACCATCAACTGCAATGCACATTTGGATGCACATTTGTCCGAATGATAATCATTGCTCCTTCGTTCAAGTTTCGTGACGTCACAGTGTAGGAAATCACGAAAAAACAATTGCACGTTTTAACCGTTCTATTCTTTGCATTAATGTCCACAAGGTGTCTTTTCGTACTAAATCGATGATGCTCTACAACTTTGTAAATCACATTTTTCCCTATCTCTTTTCGTTTTCGATATAGGAATTCTCACTCCATAGTTTTCCACCAGGTGGCGCCGTAGCCGGTTTCATCCAGTAGCGCATGGCTACTTTACCATACCTAGACACCACTATTATGAATATAACAGCAGCCGTTCTGAAGTTAAGAGGGTGGCAAGGAGCTTTAGTGGGCATACTGTATCATAAATATTGTAATGTGCATTCTCGTAATAATAGTTATAATAAGTTTTTGGTTTAATAATGATAAATGGATAATAAATCTTTAAATTTTTGAATTCTTGTAGGAGGAACACATGGATGAAAGTTTTCCGGGATTTTTATATTAGGGGCCATTCACAAATGATGTCACGCTTGGAGGGGGGAGGGGGTTCATGAAATTGTGACAGTTTGTGAAAAGGGGGTGGGAGGGGGTAAGAAGAAGTGTGACATCATACATTTTAATTAAAATAAAAGCATTAAAAATCAGCAGATTAAATTTTAAAGTTATTTTGAAATTAAAGTATTTTGCGTTCATACAGTAAACATAACATTTAAAAAGCCCAATATATTAAATTCCAAAATACTGCTGTTTTTAATTGTTCTTTCATATTAATATTTTATTACTATTATATATTAATTATGTTTTTTGTTGTAAATCTTAATCTTATTTCATACAAAATAAGTACACGAATCATTTTTATTATGCTCACAAATGTCCTTAAAACACATATTTAAAAGTTTCAAAATAAAATTTGAAATATGATCTATAACATGGTACTTGGTTTTTGAACTGCAAGTATATGTTTATGTAATATAGCGTGACATGTGACAAGAAGGGGGGAGGGGGTATGGTGAAGTGTGACACTTTGTGACAAAAAGGGGGAGAGGGGGGTAAAAAATATTGAAAAAAAAGTGTGACATCATATATGGATGACCCCTTACTCAAAAAACACTATCTTTGTATAACATTGTTTTATTTATCTAATCTGAAACTAAATTAGAAGAATATTGTTATAAGTAGAACCTCGATTATCCGAAGTAATTGGGACCGACCCTCTTTCGGAAAATCGAAATTTTCGGATAATCGACAATGATTCAATTTTAAGATTAAGGAGAAGTATATGCAATATTTCTTATTATGGTAACAAGTGCCCAATAAAAATAAAGCAACAGCAAAATAGAAACAAGAATAAATTACCGGAATTTTAATTTTGAAATTTAGTACCTTTTACATAGATCACAAGAGTTTGAAAAAATGTTTTGTTTGTCGTAGTTTCGGCTGCCTTTGCTTGGAGTTTTTTTTAATATTATTAGTTCGCCAGTATCACAGTCTTTCTGCTGCTCCAGCCATGCCAAACCTTTTGCAAAACATTAAAAAGCTTCAGAATTGCTAATTTGTTCGTTTTCTTCGTTCCACTTCGCAGCTTACGTGAGCTCAAGTTAAATCCAAAGAAAATCTAAAAAAGGGGATCGAAAATATTTATATGTACTCGTAGTTCGGAAAGGACCGTTTGCGCACAAGGATATGACAGTTAAAAAAGAGCTTTCAAAATGGATTTTGCACACAAGGAATGTGATAGTAAAAAAAAAAAAAAACTTTAAAATTAGTTTTCGGTTAAAATAGGTTCTACTGTATTTAAATAGTGGTATTAAATATGCACAAAACTTTCACCCCGGGGAAAATGAAAAAAATGGTAGATAAATCTTCATTAAAGTGACAAAAACAGTCAAACTAATAAGTTTTTTCAATGGTGATAAAAACCTTGGTAAAAACGTCTTTTCCCAAAGATGATAAAATCCATCAGACGGTAAATACCATAAAACACTGGAATAAATAGGTGAGAGATTAAATATACTAAGTAACCATTAGCAATCGTTCATTAATATTAATAACTTTTTAGGAAGGAATTTTTAAAAGAAAATTGTGGAATATTTTGCAACCCTCTCTAGCGGGCCTGTCTTAGCCAGACAGAAGCGGCGCCGAGAAGGATCACGTGACCTTCGAGAGAATTAATATTAAAAAACATTTTTTCTTTCTTGTTCCTTTTTTAGTTTTAGTTTTATTGTGAATGTGAATCTTGAACGCAGCAGGTAATAAGCTGCGTATATTTTTTTTGTCATGGTCTTTATAGGAGAAATGATGTTTTGATTTTGAAAAGGAAAATTTATTTTCGAATATTAAATTATGCTATTTTCTTGGCTTCTTTTTAGAAAAACATAATTGCTGATATTTTAATATGTTTATCTTGGATTCCCAGCGTGGAATAACAAATATTATCCAAATGTTTTCATTGTAAATATTTAAAAGTGTAAATAGAATTCTCTAAGTTTTTTCTATCATCATGTGCTCTTTTATTGAACAACACCTGCGCCACTTTCAATGTGAAATATGCAAATATGCTTGATTATTTTAATGTGATTTTACATGAATCGTGAATTCTACAACTAAGCTCTCCCAACCTTGATTTAAATTAAGAATAACGTGAAACTCTTGAAATTCATGAAGATTATTCTTTATTCTTTGGTGCCTCAACAACCCGGAAAAAAGGTAAGAAATACCTCTATTATTCTGCATGACTCTTGATTTATTGAAAATAACGCTTTCTCATGATAATTTATTTTGAAAATTGAAATAAATTTTAAACATGGATAAGCCTGATAAGCTTAAAAGCAAAAGAGCTACTGTTCGCGCAGCAGTTACAAAATTAATCACAAAATGTGATACATTATTATCTGTTGATATTTGTTACTGATCGTAATTAAAATCTCCCGTACGAGGGCGCTGTGTCAGCGCCGTAATTTTATTTATTATTCCAATCGTCTGCGTGTTGACGATAGATTGTAATTTATTTACTAGTGAGTGGAAACACTGAATTTTTGTTGTTATTGAAATGATGGAATGTTTGACTTGGAAACGGCCAGAGAGACTGTTTCACTCTTAAAAATTGTTTTAAATAAAGAAATTTACAGTTCACTGCGAAGAGTTCCTTAAAAATGTTGTCATTGAGTAACTATTGTTTTATTCTTAACAAAAATTGGTCCTTCGAGGCCAAAGTAAATAGATTTATCGTTTGCTTTTAAGAGTCAAGAATCAGCGACGAGACTTGGTTTCTTCGAATAAGGTAGGACTTTTTCTTTTACATGGCTACTGAATTAAAAAATATCTTGACTAAAAAAAAGAGTTTTAAAATGTAAAATTACTAAATTTGGGAGAGAAATTAAATTAAGTGACTCTGATGAATGCTCTTTAGAACTTGTAAGTACGAAATGTGATCAATTCAATACAGAATTGAAAGAAATGTTTGATAAAATTTATTCATTGTGCGATGAAGGGGAAATTGATAAATATATCGATGAACAATCATCGATTGAAAAAGAGTTAGATGAAACTTGGTTAAAAATTAAAAGAGCGAAACAAAAACAAATAAATGTTCTTAATGAATCAAAGCCAAAACAAGGGAATAGTGTAACGGAAGTTCGACTTCCCACGATTAATCTACCTTCTTTTAGTGGAAATGTACAGGATTGGATATATTTTAGTGATCTTTTTAAATCTAGCGTTCACAATAATAGTGCACTTTCGGGTGCTCAAAAGTTATCATATTTGAAATCTTCGCTTCATTCTGAAGCTGCCAAAGTTATACAAAGTATAACGATTTCAGATGATAATTATCAAACAGCGTGGTCCTTATTAGAGGAAAGATATTCCAATAAAAGACAACAAGTGTTTGTTCACATTAAAAAATTAATGTCCATTAATTCAATACAAAGTGAAACACCTAGTGCTATTCTTAATTTGGCAGATACCCCCAGTGAATGTATCAGATCTCTAGAAATTCTCGATCAAAAAATTGAAGGGTTTGCGGATACAATAACTTATATATTGTGGCAGAAATTAGATGGGTCCACAAAATTATGGTTTAAACGTGAACAACAACAACAAAAAAAAAAAGACGAGCTACCAAAATTAAAAGAATTAATCGAATTTTTAAAAAGACAAGCGAGAACACTGCAAGTTTCCAAACCTCTTATAAATAATGTAACTCCTACACGCAATGTTCAACAACGAATCACTAGTATGCTATCTACATTTAATGGTAAAAACTCAAAAACATTTAAATGTGTTAAATGTCAAAGTAATGAATTCTACGGTTTGCGCAAATGTCCAGAATTCATAAATCTTTCAGTGGCTTCTAGATATGAATTCGTAAAGAAAAATAATATTTGTTTTAACTGTTTAAAATTCCACTCGGTTAGAAATTGTAAATCTACTTATTCTTGTCAGAAATGTATGAAAAAACATTCAAGTTTACTGCATTTCGAGAATGAAAATGAAAAGCAAATTCAAAACAGCGATAGAAAAAATGAATTTATTTCAAAACCCGAGGTCCGTGATTGCAATACCCAAAACCAGAATCAAATCGTAGCGCATTCAGGTCTAGACCCGATTATTTAGGAATTAAGAAAGAAAAAATAAAAGTTGCAGTTTCAGGATTAAATGGCATCTCCGTGAATATTAACTCCAAGGTAAAAGCATTAATTTCGAACAATTCAAATTTTAAGGCGGAAATAGAACTTCTTTGTGTATCAAAAATATCAGATACCATTCCAGTAAATCGGATTAACATTCCAACAGAACATTACCCTAATAACATTAAATTAGCGGATCCAGAATTTTACAAACCTGGAAAAATTGATGTTCTTTTGGGAGCTCAGATATTTTATGATTTTTTAGAAGTCGGTCAAATTGAAGTCCCCAATTCTAATTTAAAATTCCAAAACTCGGTATTTGGATTCATTGCCTGCGGAAGCGTATTAAATCCTGACAATCAAATCACGCAAAATACTCATTGTGGGCTTGTTTGTAATTATGAAGATTTGACAAAAGAAGTTCAAAAATTCTTTCAGTTAGAAACATTAGGGATAAAAGACGATCCCACATGTACTGACGAAGATAGAGCATTAGAAATATTTGAAAAATCTGTATCTTATAAAAATGAACGTTACGAAGTTACCTTACCATGGAAAAAAGATTAGCGAGAAATGAACGACAATTTCAAAATAGCCAATAATAGACTAAACTGTCTTAAAGTGAAAATGAAGCGAAAATTAGAGCTTCGTGCTCAATATTGTGAGACTTTGAAAGATTATGAAAATAAAGAAATCATAGAAAAAATAACGGAAATGCACAAGCCAGTGGAGAAACCACTTTTATATCTTCCACATCAACCTGTCTTTAGACAAAGCCTAACAATAAAAATGAGAGTAGTCTTCGATGCCAGCTCACATGATGTTGGCGAATTATCGTTAAATGATTGTCTTTGGCCAGGTCCAAATCTTAATCCAAGCTTATTCGATCTACTTATCAATTTTAGATTAAACAAAATTGCATTAATAGGTGATATAGAAAAGGCCTTTCTGCAGATATCCCTAGCGGAGAAAGACAGAGATGCAGTGAGGTTTTTATGGATTGGAGATAGAGGTATAGAAATATATCGCTTCAACCGAGTTCTTTTTGGTATAAATGCTTCCCCGTTTCTTCTTGCGGCTACTCTAAGAAAGCATATCAAGAAATTTCAAGTTAGATATCCTACAACAACAAAGTTATTAGATAGGTGCCTCTACGTTGATGATTTCATCGCTGGTGCTGACAACTTGCAAGATGCGTTAGAAATCTCTCGAAATGCTGTTTATATTATGAACGAGGCAAGTATGAAACACAGAAAATGGTCAACTAATGATAACGATTTGATGGAGCAATGGAAACAAGAAGGGTTTGATACTCAGCCTCTACATAACCCAATTGAATTAGGATTTGACTCAACAAAGGTTCTAGGAATGTCTTGGCATACGAGTGAAGATTGCTTTATCGTAGATGTAAAAGGCTTATTAGAAATTTTATCAAAAAAATGAAAACACCAAGCGCTTCATCCTGCGTGCTATTGGAAAAATATTCGACCCTCTTGGCTTGCTCACTCCTTATACTATTCGCATGAAATGCCTATTTCAAGATCTGTGGTTGAGGAAAATTGCTTGGGATGAAGATCTACCAATAGATGTTAAAGAAAAGTGGCTTCAATGGTGTTCTGAGATCCCATGCCTCTCCGACCTAAAAATTCCAAGAATTGTGCTAAATTCAACGAAAAAAGAAAATTCAGATGTGGTAGAGATTCACTGTTTCTGCGATGCTAGTAAGAAAGCCTTCGGCACTGTCATATACCTCAGAATTGTAAAAGAAAATGCTATTGAAGTTAACCTTGTGACTTTAAAAAGTAGAGTTACACCTCTTAAAAAAATCACTTTACCAAGATTAGAGCTATTGGGAGCTTTACTTGCTGCCCGACTAGGTAATGCAGTCAAGAAAATAGT
Source organism: Maratus speciosus (assembly GCA_963932465.1). Classification (NCBI taxonomy): domain Eukaryota; kingdom Metazoa; phylum Arthropoda; class Arachnida; order Araneae; family Salticidae; genus Maratus; species Maratus speciosus. The sequence goes on from OZ010797.1 coordinate 107,953,043, forward strand.
AGATCATAAGAAGCCACCAGATGTGTTCTTCTGGACAGATTCGAAAATTACTTTGTACTGGATTAGAGGTTCTAGTAAAAGATGGAAATCATTCATAGCGAATCGTGTCAACGAGATTCAATCTTTGACTGACTCCAATTCGTGGTTTCATTGTTCTGGAAAGTCTAATCCAGCCGACCTCCTCACCAGAGGCGTCAGTGTTGATATGCTCTTAGAAAAGGATTTGTGGTTTAAAGGTCCCCTCTTTTTGAGAGAAACAGTTCTCCGAACTAATGATTGCAACAGCCAAAATTTGCCAGATGACTATTCTGATGAACTAAAGAAAACGGTTAAATGTGAATATGATAACTCTTTAGTAACTCTAGCTATTTATGATCAAAATTATTTATTAGATTATATTATTAGTGTTAGTAATAATTATATAACTATCATTCGTATTTTATGTTATGTGCTTAGATTTATTCATAACCTTCGAAATGTTAATAGAGTGAAAGATCATCTTACTTCTAAAGAATTGAATGCTGCAGAATTATCACTGATAAAGATGGTTCAACAAAGTGAGTATCAGGAAGAAATAAAATGTCTTCAGAAAGGTAATTCAGTACCAAATAAAAGTAAACTAAATTCTTTAAATTGTTTCTTAGATGAAAGTAATATTTTAAGAGTTGGGGGTAGATTGGGTAACTCATATTTGACAACAAATGAAAAACATCCTATGGTTCTGCCAAGCAAGCATCCCCTTACCTTAATTATTGTAAGATATTTTCATTTAAAGTATTTACATGTAGGATCACAAACATTGTTGTACCATATTCGTCGTAAATTTTGGATAACTAATGGTAGAAACATCTGTCGCAAAATAACATATGAATGTGTCACTTGTTTTAAAAACAAGCCTGTATTAGCGAGTCAAGTTATGGGTGACTTGCCCAAAGAGCGTGTTACACCTTCATTTCCATTTTCCATTATTGGAACTGATTATTGCGGCCCTTTTTACATTAAATTCAAAAATCAAAGGAAAGGTACAAATAATAAAGTCTATGTATGTATATTCGTTTGTCTCTGCACCAAAGCTATTCATCTAGATTTCGTTTCAGATCTCACTTCTGCAGCCTTCATTGCTTGTTTTAAGCGCTTTGTTAGCAGAAGGGGAAAGTGTTCAAAAATATTTTCTGACAATGCAAAAAACTTTGTAGGGGCAAACTTAGAATTGAAAAGGCTTCACAATTTGGTTAGACACCCAGATGAAGCATTAGCTGATTATTTTGCAAGGGAAAATATCGAATGGAATTTTATTCCTCCGAAAGCGCCGAACTTTGGTGGTCTTTGGGAGGCAGGGGTTAAATCATTCAAATTCCATCTAAAACGTGTAATTGGTAACGCGCACCTCACTTTAGAGGAATTTCTGAGAGTAATTCTAGAAGTTGAAAGTGTTTTGAACTCAAGACCTCTGTCCGCATTATCATCAGATTTCGACGATTTCGAGACTCTGTCACCGGGTCATTTTCTTATAGGTAGGCTCCTTAACGTCTATTATTGAACCCCAACTCACTGAAATTTCGGAAAACAAACTTAGCAACTGGCAAAAAATAACAAAATATAGCCAGCAAATATGGAAATTATGGAAGCGGGACTATCTGAACACCTTACAGCAACGTAATAAATGGCAAATAAATAAAAACAATATAAATGTTGGTTCTCTCGTATTGATCAAAGATGAAAATATGCTCAGCACAAAATGGGCAACAGGTAGGATTTCCGAGATATTTCTCGGTAAGGACAAAAAAGTTCGAGTAGTGAACATTCGTCTACCTAACGATACAATAATAAAGAGAGATGTGAGAAGTATTTGTCCCCTTCCAATTAATGGAAACTAATTTCTTTAATGTATATTTTGAATATATTTTGTTGTTTAATTTCTATAGTATGTTTTATTGTATTCAAAAGTAAAGTAATTTTGCCATTTTTCCTTTGTTATTAATTAGATCTTTTGCATTGTTATATGTAGTATTATGTAATTTTATATTATATATTAGAGTAGTTTTGAAACCTGCAGGTTTCAACGGTCGGGAGTATGTTACTGATCGTAATTAAAATCTCCCGTACGAGGGCGCTGTGTCAGCGCCGTAATTTTATTTATTATTCCAATCGTCTGCGTGTTGACGATAGATTGTAATTTATTTACTAGTGAGTGGAAACACTGAATTTTTGTTGTTATTGAAATGATGGAATGTTTAACTTGGAAACGGCCAGAGAGACTGTTTCACTCTTAAAAATTGTTTTAAATAAAGAAATTTACAGTTCACTGCGAAGAGTTCCTTAAAAATGTTGTCATTGAGTAACTATTGTTTTATTCTTAACAAAAATGATAAGACTGATTGCGACTCGTTAATGGAATCATTAGAGCTCGTAAATGAAAAGGAAGCTCAACTCAAGGAATTAGATTTCGAAATAGATGAGCTAATTCAGGAAAAAACTGAATATGAAAAAGAACTAAAATTGGTAGAAGAATATTCTGAAAAAATATCAAGTTTGAAATTTAAAATTAAGATGAGGTTTAAAAAATGTAAAATCGAAACTGAACCAAAAGTTTTATTAGAATCAAGTAACGGTTCAAAAATCGGTAGTGAACCAGTTTCGGCAGTGAAGCTTCCTAAACTTAACATAGAAAAATTTTCTGGTGATGCAAGCCAGTTCTTAGAATTTTTTTATTTATTTACTAGTGCGATAGATTCAAACGAATCGTTATCAAAAATTGAAAAATTCCAATATCTTAAATCCTTGTTGTCTGGACCTGCATATAATATTGTAGCTTGTTTTGAACTGATAGATCAAAATTATTCAACGCGTTTAAAGTTGTTAGAAGAGAGGTATGGGAAGCGGGAAAATATCATAAACTGTTATATGAACAAAATCCTGAATCTTGAGCCAGTAAAATCCTCTAACAATGTTACTTCTTTAAGGAAGCTGTACGATAATATTGAAACTTCTATGAGAAATCTTGATGCGTTAGGAGTAACACCAGGCTCCTACGGCCATTTATTACTACCCATATTATTAAGGTTATTACCCGAAAATCTGATACTAGATTTCCATCGAAAACGTGACCACGATAAGGACTGTGAAGTCACCGATTTAATAAATTTTATTAAAACGGAATTAAGATGTCGTGAAGCTACTAATTTAGTAAATAATTCCCACAGCAAGGCTTATGAAAATTCTAAAACTAAATATGAAAATTCTTCAAGTAAATATCAAAATTTTCCTCAAAAGAAAAATATACCTTCGGCTGCTGCTTTAAATACATCTACAAAACAATTTTGCATATTTTGCAAGTCTTCTGATCATGTAGGACTAAATTGTTCGAAATTCACTGATGAACAAAAACGATATAAATTAAAGAAAGAAGGTCGCTGTTACACATGCTTTTACAAGTGACATTTATCTGTAAATTGTAGAACAAAAATTAATCCTTGTTCCAAATGTGGTAACAACACCCATAGTCATTTGTTTTGTTTTAAAGAAACAACAAAAGAAAATCCTGAAAAGAAAAGAAAGGTGCAATTGTATCTATGATGTCAGAACAAAAATATAAACAAAATAAAGCAACATTATTGCAGACTTGTACAGTTTCTGTGTCTGCTGGTAAACAATGCTTGTTGGCTCGCGTTTTATGTGATAGTGGTTCAGAAAAATGCTTTGTAAAGAGATCTCTAGTACAAAAATTAAAATTGAAGCCATTGCGCACAGAAAATTTATTAGTTTATCCTTTTGGGCGGAGACGGCCTTATGAATCTTGTTATGAAGTAGTTGCTCTTGAATTATCCAGTGTTGTGCAACCTATTAACTCGATAAAGATCGAAGCACTAGTGGTTGATAATATAACTGGAGCTTCTGCGAAAACTCTAGAACCAGAACTTCTAGACATAATGAGAACAAGAGGCTTTAAGCCTGCTGATACAGGTCTTGAACAGGAAATAAATATTTTGCTAGGGTCTGACTTTTTGTGGAAAATATTAAAAGGAATAGAGGGAAAATTGACAAAAGAATTATATGTTGCAGAAACTATTTTCGGTCATACGGTGCAAGGGCAGATAGAGTCGAATAAAAAAGAAGTAGCTTGTTTGCGTGTTTCAGTTGAAAATATAAATACTCTACTGAAATCATTTTGGGATCTGGAAGCTATTGGCATTGCTGAAAGCAATGAAAAGAACATTACCGACCATGAGGTAATAAAAGAATTTAAAGAAAATTTAAAATTCGTAAATGGGCGTTAAAAAGCAAAATTATTGTGGAAAAATTCTCGTGAATTGCTTAGAAATAATCTTGAAGTAGCAAAGAAGCGGTTTTCTAGTTTAGAAAATAAATTCTTGAAAAACGATTCTTTCTTTAACGAATATAACTCCATTTTGCTAGAGCAGTTTAATGAGGGTGTAATAGAATTGTGTACCGAGAAACATTCTAATAATTCCTATTACATGCCACAGAGACCTGTTATCCGTGACGACAAAACTAGAACAAAAATGCGCATAGTCTATGATGCTTCTTCCAAATATAGTGAATCTCTATCATTAAACGAATGTTTGAATCATGGCCCTACCTTAAATCCTAATGTTTTAGACATAATTTTGAAATTCCGTTTACATAAAATTGCCTTTTTTGCTGATATTGAAAAAGCTTTTCTGCAAATATCTGTAGCCGAGGAAGATCGCGATTATCTTAGATTCTTATATTATGAAGATTTTGATAAGAATAAAAACATAGTACCCTATAGAATGACCAGAGCTACTTTTGGTGTCACCTGCAGTCCCTTTTTCCTCGCTTGTACTATTAAGCACCATATTAATAAATATCAAAATTCTCATAAGAAAACGTTTGAAGTCCTAAATTCTTCTTTTTATGTTGATGATTTGTTTTCAGGAGAAAACGATGTTATAAAAGCTTTTAATTTAACTAAAGAAGTTGTTGATATTTTGAAAGAAGGGGTATGAAGTTAAGAAAATTTGAAAGCAATTCTCAGGAACTTAGGAAAAAATGTGTTGACGAAAACATGCCTATTTCGAGTTCCGAACCCCCAAATACTTCCCTAAAAGTTTTAGGACTTATCTGGAACAATATAGAAGATAAATTAGGACTAGAATTACGACCCTTGTTAGAAAAATTAAATAATGATTCTTCTACTAAACGAATGTTTTGAAATTTGCAACTATGTTCTTTGATTCAGCCGGATTTATTGCCCCTTTTGTTATTCGCATCAAATGCCTCTTACAATATTTATGGATAATGAGAATATCATGGGATGAAAGTTTTTGTGGTGAACTAGAAAATAATTGGCAAAATTGGTTTTCAGAAATCCCGTATCTAGCACACTTGAAAATTCCCTGGCAGTATTTTAGAAACCCGATCATGGAAAAGGAGCATCTCCAATTACATATTTTCCCTGAAGTTAACCCTAATGTGTATGGTCCTGAATTTCTTTCCTTGCTCGAAGATCAGTGGCCTACCATTAAAATTGTTGCTACACAATTACCTGATGTTTCTAAAGAGAAGTCTCGAGAACCAGCAACCATTTCTTGTGTTGTTCAAACAAATAAAGCTGATGAAATTCCCATTTTTTATCTTGACAAGTATAGCTCCCTAAAGAAATTGTATCGAGTAACTGCATGGGTATTTAGATTTATTTCTAATATAAAATTAAAGGTAGAAAAACGAGATTTTTCAGAATTATCAGCTGAGGAAATGCTACATGCTGAAAAATTTTGGTTAAAGCTAGTGGAGGAAGAAAGTTTTCCCGAAGTTACGAAATACTTGAAATGTAGCAAGATTATCCCTAAAGAATTGAATCTTCAACAGTTAAATCCTATGTTGTCAGATGACGTTTTGCTGTTGGTACGAGGACGGTTACAAAAGTCTGATTCATCATTTTATGAAAAACATCCAGTCGTGATTCCTGCAAAACACAAACTTACTGAAATAATCGTGAAAGATGCACATGAAAAAGTTTTTCATTCAGGAGTGTCCAATACGTTAGTACAAACTAGTAAAAAGTTTTGGATTTTAAAATCTAGACAGTGCATAAAATCAGTCCTGAACAAACGTGCAGTCTCCAAGAAATTTAGCGTTCGTCCTGGTCAACTAGTTATAGCAACTCTAAAGCATATCTTGTATTTACCTGCAACCAAGGAATCCTTAGTGAAACGCTTCCGTTTGCACGAGACTCTTCTAAATCATTTTTGGAAGCGCTTGAAAAATGAGTATCTTCTCAACTTACAATCTGCTCACTACACGGACCAGAATAAAACTTCTGACTTTGAAATATATGATGTGATTCTTATGCATATGAACATGTATCAAGAACATTCTAGAAGTTGGGTATTTGTGGGCAGAGATAAAAAAAGTGAGGTCTTATGAACTGAAGGCAAATAATTCCATCATTAAAAGACCTATTAATTTTTTATATAACTCAGAGTTAAAAAAAAAACAAACTTTGATATTATTAGAGACTCAAAAACTCTCATTGACATTTGACTTTAAGAAAAAAACTTGAATTGTTTCTGTTATTGACTTTAAAAAACTTTTTATTTTTTTTCACTCAAAAAAAAAAAAAAGTTTCTTGTTTGGTAATATTTCTCATTTTTAGTTTAATTTTTTTGTGTTGAATATTCTAGAAAAAGTTGTATAGATTTAAACTGTTCTTTCTATTTTTAGTAGCAGAAACCTGTTCGCAAATATTTTAAATTGTTTTAGTTAGTTTTTATTTGAAGTCCAGTATGTAAGTATATATTTTGATTTGTAATGTATTTATGTATAGTGTAACTGATAATTTTTTAGAATAATTTTATTTCTACTTTAATTATTTTGAATCCCCATTTTGATGAACCCTTGTTCTTCGGGGGGGGGGGGGTTGTGGAATATTTTGAAACCTTCTCTAGTCTGGCCTGTCTTAGCCAGACAGAAGCGGCCGGCGCCGCGAAATATCACGTGACCTTCGAGAGAATTAATATTAAAAAACATTTTTTCTTTCTTGTTCCTTTTTTAGTTTTAGTTTTATTGTGAATGTGAATCTTGAACGCAGCAGGTAATAAGCTGCGTATAGGTTTTTTGTCATGGTCTTTATAGGAGAAATGATGTTTTGATTTTGAAAAGGAAAATTTATTTTCGAATATTAAATCATGCTATTTTCTTGGCTTCTTTTTAGAAGAACATAATTGCTGATATTTTAATATGTTTATCTTGGATTCCCAGCGTGGAATAACAAATATTATCCAAATGTTTTCATTGTAAATATTTAAAAGTGTAAATAGAATTCTGTAAGTTTATTATCATCATGTGCTCTTTTATTGAACAACACCTGCGCCACTTTCAACGTGAAATATGCAAATATGCTTGATTATTTTAATGTGATTTTACATGAATCGTGAATTCTACAACTAAGCTCTCCCAACCTTGATTTAAATTAAGAATAACGTGAAACTCTTGAAATTCATGAAGATTATTCTTTAGAAATATTTATATTTATTATATAAATGATTAAATATATATTTTTTTAATGTGCACTGTCATTTTAAATTGAAAAAAAAAAAAAAAACTTTACTTGATGTATGATTTATAACGTTAGAACGTGAAAGGAGGGGAGGGGACTAAATATAGTTGTCATTCAGAAATAATTTTTGAGGAAATTCTTCGTTTACAAACTAAAAATTAAAATGCATTTTTAGCCCCCAGTATGCTATTTCTTTCTCCCAGCTATGGAAGTGTCGTCTCTAAAACATAACGTTTCGTTGTATAAGTCAACCGTAAAACAAAGCAGATGTATCATTGTACGGTTAAATACCCTACTGCAATATTTTAAACTTCTAAGCATCACACATTTTCAATTTTTATACCTCAGTATCGAAAAAAAAAAGTACTTTTAAATGCAATTTGTTTGAAAACTACATCTCAATTTATTTTTGAGAAATTAATTTTTTTGTAGTTTATAGCGCCATTTGTTTAATTCTGGCAACTCAAGTACTCCATTTCTGTAAGAAGTAAAGTGAAAATAGCTGGAAAATAGTAATTATATCTTTTTGTTGCCATTTTCGTATAACAACTTTAAAAAAATGTAATTAAAATACGTGCTATTTTGAAAAAATATAAATGAATGATTTCTGATAAAATGTGCAGCTATTATAAACCAAATTTAATTTTAAGTATCTATATTAATACTACAAACAAATGAAGCCATATGAAACATTAGATATCCGATTTATTTGTTGAGTTTCTTGAATGACGACATCTCTTTTTTTTTGGATTTGTGTAATATTCAGCGATAGTGACATCTTATACGTACTTTAGATGTTGTTTAAGACTGGATCGTAAATGAAGAATTCGTCAGCGGATGCAGATGACGTCATTTTACATAAAATAAAAGCGTGTGTTTTAAGTCTTAAAACTGAAATATGTTTTGTAATATCTATATTTATATACATATATATATATATATATATATATATATTTTCATCGGGGGTGACACTAAATTCTGAAAAAGCAGAACTGCTGTTTTCTAGTTCTTCTTTCTTTTCGCCCCAAAGTGTAAAATAGCACTAAATGGTTCATTTACCTCATAAGTAAATTTTCAAAACAGAGGATAAGAGACTGTAATACAAAATGAAAGATAGTATCTTGATTCAAAAGAAATTTTTTCAGAGGAAGAAAAATGTTTAAATTTGAATTATTTTTTTCAGTTCATTAAAAATAGCTTAAGTACAAATTAATTGCAGCATATTGAGAATTTTTAATAATATCAATATAATAGAGTATCAATACAATATTACATTAAAAAAATCCCTGTCGGTTTGGCCTACAGGCGGAGGTAGATTTCGAAATTAAGTACCAATTTCACCAACAAAAACTAAATAAAGATTAGAGATAAACCCAGTTTAACAATATAATCTGGCCACTTTTGACGAGTTCATAATTTCATTTTTCTGTAAGAGCTAGTTTTATCAGAATCATGTTAAGGCGGTATTAAAAAAAAATATTTTTCCACGCTCAACAACTCGGAATTTTCTGACGCATTTTCAGACTAAATTTAAAAGTAAAAAAAATTGAACTTGCTGATGTGATTTTTTTAAATAGATTTATAAACGACCTCTGTATTTTTTTCGTTTAATTAAACTTGATTTAGAAACAATTATTTTCTCAGTACGACCATTTTTTTCATTTCCAGCCCTATCACTTAGGTTCAAAATGCCCACTTTGACAGCATTTTGTGAAATATTTCTGCCTTTATCAAAAAATCAACCAATACGGCACATTTACCCTAGTAAAACACCCTGAATACCTACCCAATACCTTACTGAATCTACCTAAAAGGCAACAAAAGGCTATGCAATAATTTAGTATCAATTTTAAATATGATATTCTTCAATAATATAAAAAAAAATAGAAAATACGTTAACATAACAGTTTTGAATGTTCCACTTAGTCTTTATGTCCTTGTTATATCAAAATGGGTTACTTTCAGCCACATATATATAATTTTTATTCACGCGTGAAAATAAATTCCGAATCCCAATAGCGTAGTGGTCAGGGAACCTGTCTGCAATGTTACAGGCCTAAAGTTCGACTCCCAGATAGTTAAGAATGCAGTGGAGGATATACGGTGGTATGAGAGATGCAAAATTTCTGGAAATTTCTAAGTGGCAAAAAACCCTTTTTTTTAGTTTTTTCAGTAAAAATTGGAAATTTTGGATTCTTGCAATGTTGCTCAAAAATAAATTATACGGAGTGTATCTGAAATGCTTCAACAAACTTAGGGGGATGATATACCACGTCCCAAAAGTTTAGACAATCAATAAAATTTGCATTAACATAAAAAGTAATAAGGTACAATTAAAATTCGTATAAAAGTAACTAAAAACTTACTTTTAATATTTAATTGTATTACCACGACACTTTATAACATCAAATACATGTTCCTACTCATTCACATACATGTGGAGGATGTTCCACAGAATTAACTAAGCATTGCATTACAGAAGGAGGTATTTAATACCAACAGGGTTCGTTGATATATATCAATCGATATATATCTTGATATATATCCGATATTTATTTTGAAAATATCAAGATTTTCGATATTCTCATATTACTTTGATATTTATTTTCAAAATATCAAGATGTGTGCTATTTTCAATATTTTTCTATATTTGATATTTATTTTCAAAGTATCACTGTGCAAGATATTTTTGATATTTTCAGTCAAAACAAATGCAAATGAAATTTCTAACTGTTGTTGACTGTGTTGTTCAGTAAATAATGAATTTTTGTCTCTGATAGTGACTTTTTTAGCTGAAGAAGAAAACAAATATCTTTTCCAAGCTTTATGTTTGAATTTTGTACTTTTAACTGTGGGTTATTAGGGACATAATTAAGTCAGAACAGAAACTGAATAATAAACTGTCTAATTTAAATACTCAGTTATATATATATATATATATATATATATATATATATACCAGCTTCATTAGAAAAGAATATGTTCTGGTATTTAGTTTTGTTTAAACTGTACAGCCAGGGGCGTCGCCATGGGGGGGTATGGGGGGGAGCCTCCCCCCCCAATATATGTGAAGTTGGGAAATTTGAGCTTAGAGTTGGGAAATTCTAGATTTTTGAGACATTTTCTTTTTTAAAAGTAATAGTAAACAAATTACGAAATTTTTATTGTTTTGGTGATTATTTTGAGTACTGCAACAGTAAACAAGTTAAATTATCAAAAGAAATACAAAAAGAAATCAGATACACTCAATCTGTCATTGTATTTTTCAGTTCTACAAAAATATTGTACATCTACCAGACCTAAATTTCTCTACTCCTGTCCATCAATAACTGACTAACCAGTTCCTTTATTTCCTCCAAAACTTTGTTCCTTTCTCAAAAATTTCACGCTACCTCCCCTTCTCCTCCCAAAAGAGAATCCAGCTATTTTAATATAAAGGGATTCCAGCTTCTTTTGAAAATTGGAGATCACTTGTAGCACAACAGAAAGGAATGTAGTAACCTACTTGAAACACAGCTATGGGCAAGAAGATTTGATGAGTTTTCACAACTTTTTTGACTAATTTTGCGGTTTTTGGACAATATTTTACTCATTCTCGTGATTTTTTGCCGCAAAAATTAGTTAAACCTTCGCTCTCAAGTAAAAAGCGTTATATGAGCAAATGCGGAAGTAAGAAGTCGTTAATTTAGATAAATTTGTCGCATTTTACTTTTATTTGTGTGCGGAAATATATATCAGTCCTGTTCGTTTATATTCATATGTGTTGTGTTTATAAAATTTTAAACCAAAAGTCCAGTGCTCTGTGTTTAAAGCTGTTCTAAAAAGTTACTATAAATCTCAGCACGAAGAAACCCTTCATAATAAAAAAAGTTTTCGTGCAAGATTTTGGAGGATCTAAAAATCCATTCGAGGATGAAAAAGGTAAAAAATGGACGATTTTGGAACAGAAATATGAACATGAAAGCAGTCCATCAACTGAAGAAAAAATCGACATGCACCGTAACACTGACACGTTGCACTTGGATAAAATTTTGAAGAAATAAAGATTTCCTTACAGACAAGCTCACAAACAATTATGAATATTAGGATGTGACTGGAGAAGCTGAGTTCCGAAAGCACCGTAGGAAAACGGTTTCACCAAAGGCTATTGCCTTATTTTTATCTATTGATAAAAGTAATAGCACAGCAATAGACATGGATACACATAAGTTTTACAATAAAGAATTATAAGAAATACAAGAAAATTTCGGGAATTTAGTAATAAGCTTAAATGACAATGTTCCCTATATCAAAAAAATATTGCAGCGATGCATTCCATATTTAAATTACAATTGTGCAAGAGAAAAGTTAATAATGTTTCCACCTGGATATGAGAAACCGGATGTACATGACTTGCAGAGTCAAATAGAAATAAACCAAATCCCAACTCACTTAACAAACCTTTTACTCATGCCATGAAATTCAAAGACTATTTGGGTCACGCCGTCAAACTATATACTCGTACCTTAACATTCACAGCAGCTTATCTTTATGGCGTTGCATCTAATGAAAGAATCTTTAGACAAATAAAAATTTAAAAAATATATATTGCAAGCTACAATGAGGGATGACAGACTTGACAGCCTAATGCTTTTAAAATATGAAAGTGAAATAGGGAATTTTATTAAACTAAGCGATGTTATTAACAGGTGGGCTTCTTTGAAGACCACAAGAATTAATATTATGTGAAAACTAGTCGGATGTGCCAATCCCAAGATTTTCTTCTACTCCGTACATGTTAATGCCTCAAAATTTGCAATCACAGTGCCAAAATTAAATGACAATTCCTATAATAACAAACTCTAAAGGTATAGATTTGTTGAATTGTGTCCATTTAAAAAGGAGATATAAGCATAGCATTTTTCAAAGAAATCATTGAATTTTGGCACCCAGCCTCTTAGATGTCTGCAACCAAAATTCCTTACTCGAAGTGCACAAAAGCGATAGCTTTGGACAGTATAGACCAGGGTCGGCGAACCTATGGCACGCGTGCCACTTTTGGCACGCGAAAGAATAATTTTGGCACGGCGCGGTGTTGATTATGTCTCTAAATCAGTATACAGTGATTTTACACAAAATACACGAACTTAGATTTGATTCTAAATTCGATTAATTGGAAATTGTAGAATTTTAATCTTATTGAATATGGTTCGAAAACTTATCAAACAAAGAAAATATTTTAAACTACCAAAAGGGAAAGATTATTATGTGTATTAATAAAAATATCTATGGTACATTATGGCAACTTGAAAATTAATTTGAAAACTATTTAAATATAAACTGACTTTTTTTCATTTTAATAATTGTTCCTACTATTTATACCTGTGAGTCATTATTTTCTCAGATGAATAATATAAAAATTCATATAGAGAGTAGTTGTCAGATAAATCCATTTTAGTTTGCTTTCTGTTAAAATTAACTGAGCATTAAAATTATATTAATTGTTTTTCATCAAAGATACAACATAATTAATCACATTTTTTTAAAATTAATTTCTAAAATATAAGTGTTTCTATAATTATTACAGTGTAATACTTACATGTATGTTATTCATATTAGAAAAAAATCTTAAATGATTTTCATGTAGTTTTGATTCATTATTTTTCAATCCACTAAATTTGTTTTATAGTTGGCACGTCAAGGTCATGTAAAATATGTTTTGGAAAAAAAATTGGCACGCGACTATAAAAAGGTTCGCCGACCCTGGTATAGACCCAAGCCTAATAAGGATCTATTTATGTGGAAGAACTACTTATGTGGCATATGAATTTTGACTAAATTCCGTTCGTTAGTTTTTGAGATACAGCTATCGCAAAATCGTGAAAAAGGCTGCATAGCAGCGCCACCTGCTATATGATATACATAAAAAGATAATCTGCATCAAATTATGTCAAGGTTTAACAGAATATGACGTTTGATCAAATTCCGTGCAATAGTTTTTGAGATATATTTATCGCTAAAATCATGTAAATCGTGAAAAATGCCGCATAGCAGTGCCAACTGTTGGACGATTTACACCAAAAACAAATCAGCACCAATTTTTATCAAGGTACAGTCAAACCTCATTAAAACGAACTGTTTCCGATTGCCTCGTCCAGTTGTATGTAATGTAGTTAAGTTCCGATAACACGAAGTACTTTTAATACGAACAAAAAAAGTTTCCCCTTGAATGTTCGCTTTAACGAGGTTCGACTGTATAAGTGAATCTCTAAAGTTTTATTAAATTTCGTGCATTAGCTCTTGTGTTAGAGCGCCCACAAAATTTGTATAACATATAGACAGACAGATATTTTCTAAAAACAGTCGAATCGTGTTCAGGACTTACTAAAACGTATAAATCAGTCTAAAACCGGAAGTCAAATTTTTTCACAAATCCAATACTTTCTTCTTGTAAAGGTAGAAGAAAGTAAAAAGCGTAATTATTTTTTTAGTAAACAAACCCATAATTAGAATTTTTATGTTTTCAGTTTCAGAATTTTTCTTTGAAAAGGAATTTTTTATGCAAAAGTATCATTATAATTATTACACACGTTGTGCATATCATTTTAGTCAAAAATTGGAGCAATTTGTTTCAAGTTGGGAAATTTTCGAATTCTCCCCCCCCCCCCCCCGAAAAAATATCTGTGGCTACGCCCCTGTGTACAGCATGTTAGGGAAAATTTTTCAGTTAAAACAATATTATGTATTTAAAATTTTGTTTTAAGAATTTGATTTCTTGATAGTTGATACTGAATCCCACAGCTTTTTTTTTTTTTTTCTTATAATGTAAGGGCATAAATCAAATTGTTTCGGTTTTCAAATAGTTGATCTTCAATTTTGTTCTAAATTTCTGATTCCTTGATAGTTGATACTGAATCCTATGCCTTTTTTAAATGTAAGTGCATAAATTAAATTGTTTCAGTTTTCAGTTAGTTCATCTTCAATTTTGTTAAGTAAAAAAAAAAAAAAAAAAAAAAAAAGTGTATTTAGTATATTGTTTTAAGTTTTCATGTTAAGTGCAATATGTTTTAGTTTCTAATGTAATATTATGCTTGAAAATATTTATTTTCAGCAAAGTTGACTATTTTGAACATATCGGATATATATCGAAAATATCATGATATTTACGAACTCTGAATACCAAGCTTTGTCAATTGCAATTTTTGTCATTTACACATGTATATTGCTTTTCATTTTCATATATTTTACTAGATAGGATCCCCCATATGTTCTCCATGGGATTCAAATCTGGACTAAGTGCTGGCCAGTCTAATAGTGTGATATTGTTTTGCCTAAGCCATGTTTTCGATGATGGGGAGGTATGGATGGATGCCCCATCTTGTTGGAAAACACAGTCCGGTCCTGCTAGCAAATCCAAATTATGTGATGATAGAATGTTATTAAAAATAGTTGCAGTTGATAATTTATCTGTGGGTGAAATTGCATCACTTTCCAGAATTTCACAAAGTACTGTACACAGAAGAATTAAAGCTTCAACAAATATTGTTTACAGGAGAATAAAAACAAAACCTCGCTTAAAGCAGAAACATAAAGATGCACATCTAAAGAGGGCTAGAAAGCATATGTCATACGGTGAAAAATGGATTTCTGTCATCTTTAGTGATCAAAAGAGATGGAATTTAGATGGTCCTGATGGTCATAAATTTTACTGGCATGACCTAAGAAAAGAACCGAAGAGCTGTTTCATCAGGCAAAAAAGCGGAGGATCCGTAATGACCTGGGGAGGGTTTTCTTTCAACGGTCAAATATTTCTAGAATTTATGGACAGAAAAATGAAATCATACAGTTATCAGGATATTTTACGTACCAATTTACTGCCAATTATGAATTTGCCAGCAGGACCGGACTGTTTTCCAACAAGATGGGGCATCCATCCATACCTCCACATTATCGAAAACATGGTTTAGGCAAAACAATATCACACCATTAGACTGACCAGCACTCAGTTCAGATTTGAATGTCATGGAGAACACATGGGAGAATCTTATCTCATAAAATATATAAAAATGGAAAGCAATATACATGTGTAAATGACAAAAATTGCAATTGACAAAGCGTGGTATGAAATACCTCCTTCTGTAATGCAATGCTTAGTTAATTCTATGGAAGAACGTGTATTTGATGTTATAAAGTGTCGTGGCAATACAATTAAATATTAAAAGTAAGTTTTAGTTACTTTTATAAATGTAAAACCAAAAATATATCATGGAAGACGGTAGTATTCCGAGTGATGCAGCCTTAAGCCTAAAATCGTATCGTATCGTATCGTTAAAATCGTATCGTATCGTATCATAGAATTCGTAGATGACGGAACTCATATATACAGCTAACTCGACATCAAAGAAAACGCAAAAAGCCGCCTTTTAATAACTCAGCAGATATAGGTCTTATTGTTCTGAATTTTCTAGAACAGTCTTATATCTGCAGTCTAATCGTATACTGAAATTTTTACATTTCTACGTGCAGTATATTTTGAGATCTAAATAGCCATTTTTAAAGTGAAAACCTTGGTATGATATCGAGGAAGTTCCTAATTTGAAAATCTCGAAAACGGTTCTAACGATTATCTTTAAATTGATACTTAATATAAATGTGATTAAGGCGAGGTGAATAACACTTTTCTTTTTTCTGGGAAAACTCTCGTTCGTTAAATAATTCGATTTTTTTTTCTCTCGAAAATGACACGGGCGATTTTTTAAAAATCAAATAAATATGTTTCAGATGAACGAAATAACAATTTACTTGTTTACAGCAAGACTCTTGTTCGTTTTATAATGCGCATCAAAAATCGAACTATATTTCTTCGCCATTCTATGGAAATTTGACCGAAAATGCATGACACTGTATTCATACACATGCTTTCTTTTTAACCACTTTTGGGGAGAAAAATTTTGTCTTCCCAGTGGCTGAGTGGTTAAGGGCCATCGTCTACTGATCTTAAGATAGGCAGTTCGATACTCGCTGGTACTTGTTTTCGCATGTGAATGTTTTTTTCCTTTTAAAGTCTGTTAGTTGACCATTATTCTCAGTTCCTTTGTAATTTTTTAATTACTATTAAGTTAAATAAAATTACAATTATAATGACGCCAATTGGATGATGATTATTTCTTGGCAAATTTTATAAATATATTTAATTTCAATCACTTTACAAAAAATATACATTAATAATTATTATTTGAATATAAATCACACGATCAGAAACGTAAAAAAATAATTCATTTCAGCTCTTCTTTTTATAATATCATTTTTTATTATTATGACGGTCAATAAATATCAATGCAAAAACCCTTGATGGGTTAAAAGTTTCTGACGCAGCACTTTATCTTATGCTCTAAGAATTTTAAATATGGAACTTAAAAATACTGATATCAAATTTTGAGTGACGTTATGCTATTTCTTAAAAAATATATTTGTATTTATTTCATCATTTTATTTTTGTTTTATTTATAATCGCATGTGCAAAAGTTATGTTCAACATGAAAAGCTGCATAAAATTTTATTCGCTGTTGCTTTATCATTTACATCTCTCATAAATTCAAAATATGAGTTTTAAAAGATATGATATAAAATTTAAGTGACGCCTTGATGTGACTTTAAAATGCTTGTTTTAAAATTCAATTTAAATTATTTTTGACTTGGTTAAAATATTTTTTTACATCTACACAATACTTTTAATTTTCCAATTCACTGTTGAATATATCACTTTCATTGAATCTATACTATGCATTGAAATGTATTTATTTCAATAAATTGATTTATCTTTTGTGTCACGCTATTCAAAATTGTGAGTAAGATTTATGTAAATGGTTTCTTTGCGTCATTGTGTCCAAACTACATGAAATGTATGAAAAAGGATAGTTTGACGCAAAGAAACTATTTACATAAATCTTACTCACAATTTTGAATAGCGTGACACAAAAGATAAATCAATTTATTGAAATAAATACATTTCAATGCATAGTATAGATTCAATGAAAGTGATATATTTAACAGTGAATTGGAAAATTAAAAGTATTGTGTAGATGTAAAAAAATATTTTAACCAAGTCAAAAATAATTTAAATTGAATTTAAAAAAAACCCTTTTAAAGTCACATCAAGGCGTCACTTAAATTTTATATCATATCTTTTAAAACTCATATTTTGAATTTATGAGAGATGTAAATGATAAAGCAACAGCGAATAAAATTTTATGCAGCTTTTCATGTTGAACATAACTTTTGCACATGTGATTATAAATAAAACAAAAATAAAATGATGAAATAAATACAAACATATTTTTTAAGAAATAGCATAACGTCACTCAAAATCTGATATCAGTATTTTTAAGTTCCATATTTAAAATTCTTAGAGCATAAGATAAAGTGCTGCGTCAGAAACTTTTAACCCGTCAAGGGTTTTTCCATTGATATCATTACTTTTTTGAGGTTAGTGACAAAATGATTAAAAAAAAGATACTTATGGGATTTAATGCAGATTTAATTTTTACTATTTTATTACAATTTTCCTTATAGCAGTTTGTATATAAAAACAAGTGGGTAAGTATAATCGCAGATCGCACAGAGGGTTTCATTTGATATTCCTTTAAAAACACTTTATCCTTAAAATAATAAATCCAAAATGTTAATTTATAATTATTAAATCCTTACATAGATGGTGCACCAATAGTTCCAATTTTCATGGGGCAGGGAACGCACTCTTTTAAGCAAACCACCTTCCAATTGAAGTCATCAAAAACCAAGTTGAATAAGCCAGACCCCGTTGTGTTGTTTGACAAACAGCAGTCTCATGTCCCCTCCTTCCCCCCATTTTCAAAATTTTTCAGACCAGTACCTAAGAATGGAACCGAAATAATTTTTTCTCTTCAGAAATTACGATAAAAAAATAGTATGCAGTACTCATAAATTTACTTTAACCCTTTAACCGTCCGGCCCGGATTTTTCCGTTCCTAAAAATCATGTTAAAATGGCTGTAGACCAAAATATTTTAAACAGAATTCTATTTTGAACCTTATACAGAAAGTAGTGATATTAATCATATTATAGCATCAAACTGAGATTTGAAAAATATATATCCTGGGATTTACAAGCATTCTTATAAAAATACTGCAAAACCCTTGGACGGTGAAAGGGTTAATGCTATATAGGGTGATTATTAAGTTAATTATAACGTTTGGAATCTGTTGCATTGATGTCCGAAAGGTAGTTTCTGAATTATGGAAGCTGGACCCATAAGGCGCCATAGAGGGGCGAAGCCCGCTAGTGTCTATCATAATTATATCTGCCATGTGGGCTAATTGCGATATTTAATCAAAATAGTCCCCCCCCCCCCCTCCTCATCCCCGGAAATATAACAAATACAAAATGTGTCTTTATAAACCTATCGTCAAATAGGTTTTTATTTCTTTTTCCCTAAAAAAAAAACATGATTTTTATATCCGTAACGTAAATAGCGGACGAAGCCAGCTAGTTCCTATCATAATATATATTTTTAATAATTTTATATAGCCTATAATAAAAATCAGACTTAAAACAGTCTAGTTCCATGAGTACTTGTTGTGTCAGTTACATGCTACGATTTTTGGATACCAGTATTTTAGAACGGGAAAATGTAACTTATTTTATCGGAGATATCTCATTAATTGAATAAGGCGAAGCAAACTTTTTGAAAAAAAGGTGGCCAACAAGCATGGCAGTTATCAGCTATGTGACTTTGTGCTAAAGTCCATTAATTTGATGTGCTTTAAAAAGATTACGGAAGATTGAATTATAGTAGAACCTGGATTAACCGAGCTTCGATTAATCGAGGTTTCTGTTAACCGAGCCGATAACAAAGTCTGATTTTTTTCCCCTTTTGAATGAGCCTTAAAAATAACCACACTCTTTAGCTCACTGTCCGTGCTATACAGGCCCTTCTGCCCCCAAAAGCACTCAACTCCAAAGAAACATTGGACCCTGAGAAGTCAATAGCAAACAATGCTTTGTTTCCAGTGGCTGTGTAAACTTTCGTAAATTTTTCAATTTGCATTTTAAAATTTACTACTGGTAGTTGATTTTCTTTTTAAATTTGTTAAGCTGTGAAACAGAACTTTACATATATTTATTTTTATCATTTAAAAAACGCTCTATATATATATTTTAAAGAGATGTTAAATTCGCAAGCACGGCGAGTTTTTACACACAGTTTCTATTAACCGAGATTTCCGATTCCGATTTACTAACAGTCCCAATTAGCTCGGATAATCGAGACTGCTCTGTATAATTAAAAAATCAATGGCGATCTTACTGTAAACGGGTTTCCCTTTTACTGAGGGATTTCAAGACCGAATCAGCTGATGTTAGTTGCTGTTTCCGTGCTTGATTAAATAAGATTAGTTAAACATTTGAAAATTACCAAATATAAAAGGAACTAAGTCAACAGAGTCTTTGCTTTATGGTATTTTTTAACAACGCTATAAGAAAATGATTTTAAATAAGAGATTTTAAATGTAACGTTTTAAATCTGACATAATTTTCATCAAACTTTCCTTTCTCTTTGTAACATTCAACTGAAAATATTTTTATTATTAGAAAGATAATATTATTATTTGCGCTACCTTAAAATTGGCAACTATAGTTAAAAATATCATCTCGAAATTTGAAATAAATCTTTCATATAAATATATTTTTTTATTTAAACTGTTTTGCAATATTATTATTTGGCCACTTTGGCCAATATGACGTAATTTCCTCCATTTACGACTTAACACATATCAATGAATTTATTATTTAAAAATTTTCTTTTTCTTTTAATATTCACGTGTAAATATAATTTTTATGACATAATTTTCAATGTTTTCCTGCCTTTAATGCGTAATCATTTAATTCTAATTTGAAAATAATTGATTATTTTATAATTTTCTTTCATTTTAAGTAAGCATGTGTAAAAACAATTTTTATGACGTAATGTTTAATATTTTCCTGCTTTTAACACGTTATCATTTAATTCTAATTTAAAAGGATTTTTTTCTGTTTATAATTGTCACGTTTGAATAAATTTTTAATTTAAAGGATATATTATTCTTTGCGCTGTTTTAACAATTGGCAACAATTTAAAATAATCTTTTCTAAAATATGTAAAAAATATCTCTGGAAATTCTGAAAATTTTAATTTAAAATTGAAATAAACCGTCAAAAAATTAGACAAGTTAAAAGTAATAAATGCACTCTGCAAACTTCGAGTTTCTATTGAATGATTAAATTGAATGAAAATGATTAAATTCCCATGTATATTTTTTCTTCGTATGAGACTTTTTTAATGAGACAATTTTATCCAGATTTAACATTAAATACCTCTTAAAATAATTCTTCGATTTAAAAACTGTCTACTTCAACGTTTTTATCAAACATTTCTCTATAATACTACCCATTTTAATATTTTTGTATGCAGTAATTTTCTTAATATTTGCGAAATAGACCTCTAGTCACAAGAGATTCTTTCAAAGCGGCGAAGAGCGTTAGTTTTTTTTTTCCCGAATAAGAGACAAAATGTAGTACGCAATTGCGTCAAAAGATGGCGACACCAGAATTCTGATATGCTTATTATGTAAACTGTAAATATTGCAAAGTTAAATAAAAACAATTGTCTCGGGGCAGGGTCGTACTGGCATAACTGAGAGGGCGGTGGCAAAATGGATAAAAAGGGCGCCGATTGCCTTACAAAAGGGCGCAAATGCTTATATATACATACATACACATACTATATAAATTATGTATAAAAAATCACTTTAAAAATATATACGAGTATATTGCTATAGCGAAAACTTTATTCCTAAAATAATTATGTCACCCAAATTAGTATTTTACACTATAGAAATGTAATATGCACAAAAATAGTTCCCCGCAAGGCATTGCAGTTAAAAAAAATCTGATGTTAGACCAGTGTTGCCAATTTAGAGGGGTTTTTTCCACCACACTTTTCTAAGAAAGCTATCTCTATTTTCGAATTTCGCTCACCTTATCTAATGAGTTAATTCAAACTTTACCCCGAATATTTGAATAAAAATCTCCATACAATTATCTCCAAATGCAAAATAAAATATTAAAATAAAACAAACAAAAACAATTTCGTTGGGTCAAAACTCAAAAGTGCAAAACATTATTTAATACAATTCAATAATATTTTATATAATAAAATCTCTAGAATACAAATACTAATTATGGTGCATAAAATTTCAGGAAAGTTATTTTTGTTTAGTCACGTCTTTTAGTGACGTCTATTTTACGTGAATTATTTTTAAAATATGTTTTATTTCTTTATTTTTTCAACATTCAAAAGATATCATAGATTTTTTTTTTTAATTATGGCCATTTTTTTTCCATTCTGATCAGAAACAAAATTATGGCCATTTTTTTTTCATCCTGACCAGAAAAAAAAAATTATGACCATTTTTTTTTCCTTTTCTGACCAGAAAATCAGAGTTCTAACTTTTTACGACAGCTCTTTCATCTTCACCTAACACTTCATTTATAACGGTTGTTTCAAAATAATGGATGGCACCAGTCCATCAGAAGAAAATGATCCATTCCAAAGGTATAAGTTCGATTGAAAAAAACTATTTAATACTTTGAGCAGAAAGAAGAGGCTACACTTGCAATTTTTATGACACTAATAGAATCCCATAGCTGCCAATGTGTACGGTTTAGTTACCTCTAAAATTTAACACAAATTTTTGCCATATTTAATCGTTGACAATTGTTAGACTTTTTAAACTGAAATTCTGGAAGTGACAGCCAATTGTTCCCTTGCGACGACATTCCTCTGACTTCAACTCGTAAAATTTGGCTAAAAGTGCTATCTTTGACAACATTTTCTGAATGAATCTTTGCCTTTACAAGAAAATGGGAAACTAATTTCCTGGTATCTGAACAAAATGGGCAAATTTTATATTTTTACGAATATTAATGCAAATTTTTTGTATTTACGAATGAAAATGACTTCGCGAAAGTATCAGAAAAGTAGTTAGTTTGGATTTGGGAATAGCTTTCAATATAAAAAATTCTCATAACGAGGATGTGATAGCCCCCCACCCCAAAAAAGGAAATCCATGACCCCCTCTAAATGATGAGCTGAATCCGCCCTTGGCTTTGTCGAATATTGATTGATTAAAATCTCGGAAACGGAATCGAAAAAAAATCCGCTTTATACAGGATCCTTATGCCATATCATCTTTAGATTCTTCTATGTTTTGTCTTACGCCAGACAGAATGATTTTAACAATACCGTGCAAAACACAGATGCGAGAAAAATCGACAAACAAAATCTTCATTTGGCGCCCGGGGCACATGCCCCCTCTGCCCCCCTTAATTTCGGCCCTGCTTTCAAATCAGCAAACTTACAAAGGCTGTGCCCAATAATGGAGTTGTTTCTGTTTTTCAAAGATCTTGTTCTTTTTTACCGCGATTCATGTGTGTACGCAGAGAAGGGGGGGGGGGGGGCAGAAAATCTTTGGAAAAGTAATACATTCTTTAAAAGTATTACGCTGAATGTATTATTTTGAAAAGTAGTATTACTTGAATTTTATTGCATGATAGTTTTGTTTTAAAGGTTTTCATTAAATTTCATTGTAACTGCTGACTGCTTTACTTGGCTGAAAATACCAATTATTTTTTATTGCCCACCAGAAACTTTTTAATCGAACTGTCCTTTATATTTTTTGAGAAAAACAAAAGATCTTTCAGAAAAGGCTGCCAAATGTGGCGTTTTGAACCGAATTTCCGGACGCGACAGTGGAGGAAGAGAAAGAAAACTGTTGTCATGAGACAACAATCAATTTTAACTCAAGATGTAATTAATTTAAAGAACAGAATCTATTGTATTGCAAATCACTTCAATAACCAAGCCTGCAAGTCTCATTCTTTTATGTGGAGTTTGGCCGAATATTCGGTTTCATTTTCGTTTCCAGCCCAAAATCCTAATTTCGGCGAAAATACTGCCGTATATTCGGTATTACTATAACTGCCCCTCCCTAGCCTCCCCCAAACGGCACTCCCATCCAAAGAGCCGTACATACTATATATTCACATACAAGGAGATAAATCTAGAAGGTATTACTAATATTGATTAAATGCGTTATTTTTTAATTAAATTATTTTTTAATATATTTTTTACGTTTATAGCACCTTATATTTAATTAATTTTATTTCAATCCACTGGCGCAGCGAAGGGGGGGGGGGGGTCAAAACCCCTCCCAGAGCTAAAATAATTAGTATGATTGTCGCTTATATGAATCACTAGTTCAGCAAATTTGCCGCTTTAATGAATCAAAACCAAAGTTAATATTAAAACTTTTTGGCTTATTCGGAATCCGGGGCTTTGTTGAATAAAATTCTACTTAGGGGTGATTCTGTCCCGAATTTTCTGAAAATATTAAAAAAATCGGTCATCAATCCGAAAATTCGGACATAAAAAATACCGCGAATTTTGACAAATAGTTGCCGAAAAAGATAAATTTTGTCAATCCGTTGCAGAAAAATCGCGAATTTCGTCACAAGATAGCGGGGAAAACGCAAATTTCGTCAAAGAATCGCAGAAAAAACGCAAATTTCTTCCAAGAATTGTAAAAAAGCAAATTTCGTCAAACACGCGGAAAAAATGCAAATTTTGTCCAAGATTCGCGAAATAAAGCATAAATTTCTTCAAAAGATCGCGAAAAAAGCCATAAATTTCGTCAAACGATCGCGAAAAACCGCAAATTTCGTCAAAAGATCGCGAAAACCCCCACAAATTTCGCCAAAAGATCGCGAAAAAGCACAAATTTCGCCAAAAGATTGCGAAAAACCCTGCAAATTTCGTGAAATGATCGCGAAAATAACACAAATTTCGTCAAAAGATCGCGAAAAAACCGCAAATTTCGTCAAGGGATCCCGAAGAAAACATAAATTTCGTTAAGAGATCGCGGAAAAACGCGAATTTCGTCAAAAGGCCGCGGGAAAAACCCATAGTTAGCGCCGGTAATGGAATTCCCCCTCCCCCCCTTCCCCGCCTCTTCTGTAACTTTTCAGAAAATTTGCTGTGAATTTCAAAAATTTTTTTTTTACTCAGAATCACCCCTTATTCTACTCAACAAAAGTGATTCAAATGAACGGCGAATATTGTATTTAAAACTGTGAAAACGCACAATAAAATATATTTTATGTTGGAACAGGCACTATCACTGTCAATTGACCAACATTATTTTTGAAATCGATTTTGTATTTCCTGAGATCCCATAAAAATCGTAATTTAGAAAGTTTTTAGAATGCTTTCGCTCATTTTAGCCTTTAAAATGTTGAATATTTTAAAAACTGTTCTTAGAGAGCATTTACATCTTATAAATACCTACTATGCTAAATTTTAACTTTCTATCTTTAACAAATCCATAGAAATCGAAATTCAGGTAGTTTTCCGCTCATTTCACTTTTTTAAATTTCGATTTTCATAAAAACTATCCTTAGAGAGCATTTACATCTTATAAGTAACTACAATGCCAAATTTATAGTTTCTAGCCCCTTCAGTATCGCAAAAATCGCAATTTTAAAGCATTTTTTGCTCCTGCAACCCCCTGGTGGCAGTGGCACCGACATAAAATATAGCCTATATTCGAGCTGGGACTGTTACCATCAATTTGCAATCATTACGTTTGATATTAGTTTGGTATTTCCTGAGATTTCATAGAAATCGTAATTTAGAGAATTTTAAAAATGCTTTTTGCTCATTTTACCCTTTTAAATTTGGAATTTTAGGAACTGACCGTAAAGATCATTTACATCTTATTCGTACCTATCACGCCAAATTTCAAGTTTCTATCTTTAACAATTCCATAGAAATCATAATTTAGAAAGTTTAGAACCCTTTTCGCGCATTTTTAACCCTTTTAAATTTCGATTTTTTTTTTTTTTACGAACAGTTTTTAGAGAGCATTTACATCTTATAAGAAACTACCATGCAAAATTTAAAGTTTTTACGACCTTCAGTAACACAAATGTCGCATTTTTAGAACATGATTTGCTCCTGCACCCGTTTGGGGGTAGTACCACCGGGATAAAATATAGCTTATGTTGAAACAAGGACTGTCACCATCAATTTGCCACCATTACTTTTGAAATTGGTTTGATATTTTCTGAAATTACTCCCTACAACCACACAAACTAACAAACAAACGTGTTGCTACTTTATAATATTAGTATAGACAAGACTTCAAGCGAAACCCAGATATTTTTTCAGATCCGTAACGATAATGAAGATATTTTAACGAAATTTTCAATAATTTTACATTGCTTTCCGTTTATGCGAAATTCGATGTAGTTTAAAGTGCTGGTAGCGCACAATAATTCAGTCAACTATACCGTGCTTAATATGTTAACTACATTCCAAAATATAGAATACCTAATTCAGCACTGTTTGGACGTGGATAATTATAAATTCCACCAATTCTCGCAATATTATTACATTGACACAAAGAAAAGTAAGTCTATTGAAAATTTTGCTGAAATTGCTTCATTATTAACCCTTTCAGGGACAAAGCATTTTCATTCCTGAAATGTTGAAATAAATGAATGACAATTTTTGTCTGAAAATTTGGATTGCAATCATCAGATATTTTCCGATGAACTACCCGATTATTTTCAATACAAAAAATGTTTGTTGTAAAGTGTTATTCCATCTTTTAAAATTTGTCTATGATTTTTTTGAAACACTTATAAATCTAACATAGTTTTGTGTTATTTCATTGATGCATTTTAAGTTTTGTAACTCTAATATTGTAAACGCTGTTTAAATGAATCATAACCAGCGTATTTGCTGCTTCTAATAACCCAGAAAAAAAGCGTTGTGATTTCATTCATTAAATAGACTGATTCGAATAGACAGTGATTCAATTAACCGGCGACCACCGTTATCAACAACTCAAAACTCCCCCTAGAGCCGAATTCTGGCTGCGCCACTGTATTCAATCAAATTATTTTGTTAATTATGTACTGCCGTTTCTACGCAAAACATTATTCAGATAACATGCGTATATGTATGTTTATGTTACTTACTTTGAATTTATTTTTAAAACAATTTCGCTTTCGTTTTCAGTCGATACTAGGAATGTAACCGAAATTCAGTTTCTTTCGAACACTATTTTTATGTTTGTAAATGCGCAGAAATTTTCGCATTATTGAACGTTAAAAAAATTTTTTTTTGAGAACCGCTTTAAGGATTTACACGTAATCATAACTTATAAATTTCGGAAAATTGAGTTTTTATTTTAGCGGCTTTATCAACGGAATTGAGACTTCTTTATGTGGCCAGAATATGGGATAGACAACCCTATGTAAGTAAAAAAAATAAAAAAATACAATAAGCATTCTATTATAATTATAACATAAAATTGAAACTAGTTTTTTTTTCTCAAAATTGCATTTTTTAATAGATGACCAAGGCACGATTACTTTAATAATACTGAATTGTTTTTCACTTCTAATTTTGTCAGCTTTTTCCTTCTATATATAAAAAAAAGTTTCGAATTGGAAATGGACCACTGAAAATCTGCGTAGATATTCCCGGTAGATCGGCATCCAATTTGAATGCTTAAGCATAGCCTTTCTTCGTTAATATTAAAAAAAAAAACTGTTGCAAACAAAAATATGAAAATCAGTGGTATTACAGAGAAATGTTTGATAAACACGCTGATGCACACAGTTTTCAAATCAAAGAATTATTTTAAGAGATATTGAATGCCAAAGTTGGAAAAAATCGTTCCATTAAAAAAGTTTTATTGGAGCAAAAACTATACTAGTGGTGTAGTCCTGGGAAAAAAAGGGGGGGGGGTAGGCCTGGGCCTTAAATCGATTTAAAGCTTACATCGAAAATCCGATTTAACTATTGGTCTTAAATCGATTTAAGCTAACATCGGAAATCGCGATTTAGCTAATGTCTTAAATCGCGATTTAGCCATTGTCTTAAATCGCGATTTATCCGTTTTCGTAAATCGCGATTTAGCCATTGGCTTTAAATCGATTTAAAACAAAATACTGATTCAGAGCTAACATCGAAAAACCGATTTATCTACTTTGATGTATCTACCGCTTACATGGCAAGCTGGTGTTAAATCGATTTAGGAGGATCCGATTTAAGCAAACATCGCAAACCTCAATGCTTTCCGATTTAAGGAAAACAAGGCAAGTTGGTGTTAAATCGATTTAGCAAGATCCGATTTAAGCAAACATCGCAAGCCTCAATGTTTTCCGATTTAAAAAAAAAACTAAGGAAGCTGGTGTTAAATCGATTTAGCAGGATCCGATTTAAGAAAACATACAGGCCTCAATGCTTTCCGATGTAAGATGATTTAAGAAAACGACGATTTAAGTAAAATTTGATATTTATTTATTTTGTAAACGAGATTCAGAGTTTGAGACTGGAATGTGTATATTTTTTGGGAAATTAAGCACTTGAATGGTTGAAAGTTGAAAGGAAAAAGTAAAGTTTAATTCTTAAAATCCAAATTAATCGAATTTCTTTTTATATGCTAATGCAATCTTTAGATGAAAAATTAAGTTTCCACATATTTCAGTAATATTTTAATACGTATTTTTTATTTTCTATTATTCTGTAATTAATTAAACTGCTTTAAAGTAGAATCCTGCATCAAGATTTTTTTTCTTCTGACATTGAGCATTTATGGTTGAAAAAAAGAATAAAGTTTCATATTTAAAATCCAAACTCATCAACTTTCAGTTTATACTTTTATGCATTCTTATGATGAAAAATTCATTTTTTACATGTTTTAGTAATATTTTAACATATATTTTTTATTTTCTATAATTTTGTAATTAATGAATTAATTTTAAAGTATAGTCATGCATTGTTTTGTGTATTCCAATTTGGTCGTGATCCTCATGTAATATTTTTCTTTTGTAAATAAGATTTTTTTTCTTCTGAAATTGATTAAGTATTTATTGTTGAAAAGAAAAAAAGAATAAAGTTTCATATTTTAAATCCAAATTCATCTAATTTCAGTTTTTATTTTTATGCATTCTTTTAATGAAAAATTCATTTTTCACATGTTTGGGTAATATTTTAATATATATTTTTTATTTCCTATTGTTCTCTAATTAATTAAAATATTTTAAAATAGTCATGCATCGGGTTTGACATCTTATTTCAACACCAGCCGCGTGGATTGAGTATCTTGCTGAAATTGATTCACTATTTATATCTAAATTCATCCAATTTTAGTTTATATTTTTCTGCATTATTTTGATGCAAAAATTAATTTTCATATGCTTGGGTATTATGAGAATATTTTATTTTTTATTTATTATTATTTTGTAATTAATTAAAAATACTTTAATAAAGTTCTGTAATGAGTCAAGTAACTTGATTTTTACAGCAGAATGATGGAGAGGTGGAGGGGGCATTCATTAGATTTTTCTGCTTTTTTGACATTTTGTTATCATTAAAAAGAGATATATTTTAAGATTATATTTTATTACTAATCTTACTGGCGTGAAAAAATCAGCAATTTCAGTACTGTGCTCCAAGACTCAATCCTTCTGCTTCCGCTATATGAATGTCAGCATTTATGTTAAACAAATCTTATTATAATCTAAAAGTTAAAAAGATATAAAGTTGCACCTTATTTCTCATATCTCTCCCCCCTCCCCCTCTTTTTTTTTACTACTTTTCTAATCATGATAAATGAACAGATAAATTCATCATTGAATTCTTTGAATCTGCTTCTGTTTTACCTCAATAACTTTTTAATTCTGTGTCTGTAAAAAAAAAGTGTGTGTATGTTGTTAGCAATGAAGTGCTATTTGGGTGGGCTAGGGGAGGTTGCCCCCCTCCCCCTCAAGGAATTTAAATTGTAGCAGGCATAACAAGTCAGACAAAAAAAAAAAAAAACATTTTATTTTTATATTACTTCTTGAAGAATGAATTTATAAAATGTATTAAAATAGGTCACTAATTTTTAAAACGGAAAAAAAAAACTAGTGTTTTGAGGGATTCAAAGTTTTTTTTATGAGTAAATGTAAAATATACCTCTTTTCAAAGGTATTTGAAAAATTAAAAGCTAAGTATACTAAATAATACAAGAGGAGGGGAGGGGGTGGGGGGTGCATAAAGACCGTATTTTGTTACTAAAAATAAAAATAGGCGTACTTATTCTAAAATGTAAAATCAGTGTTAAATCGCAATTTAGCACTAAATCGCGATGTTAGATGGATGATAAATCGATTTAAGAAATTTCTACATCGCCCAGTCCTAGTGGGGGGACACTCATACTTTCGAACATTAGGGTCTTACATCACCCATAGGGCAAACATTCTTGCTTTTCACATTTTCAACTGCATTGAAAAGTAAATGAAAAATTAAATTTAAAAATTTAAATTTAATTAAAATTAACTTAGTTAAAAGGTTCTTTTTTTGTTGGCTTACTGTAGAATTAAAAAAATTTAAACCTTTTTCATGTCTGAACAAAAGAAATGACACTTTCAGAATTTAGTGTCACCCCCGATAAAAAAAAAAATATATGTATATATAGATAGATAGTAAAAAACATATTTCAGTTTTAAGACTTAAAATACACGCTTTTATTTTATATAAAATGATGTAATCCGCATCCGCTAGAGAATTCTTCATTTACTATCCAGTCTTAAACAACATCTACAGGATAAATTAACATAAAGATAGGACACTTCCATAGAGCGTAATGGTAATGCGATTGCGATCGTAGCGTCTTTAGTGACGATGGGGAAGAAACTCCCCATCCCTGTAGTATTTTATTATTGAGTATCTACCTCATTGGGATCTTTCTTTTTTTAATGTTGCATGTTTACGTTTTCAATAGAATCTTACACCGATACATGAATATAGAATAGATATCCTATTTTATATATCTAATATCTGTTCTATGTTCATGTACTGATATACGCATTTTTTTTATTTTATTTAACATGATGCGTGAACAATTTAAGTGCAACGAAAAACAAAGTAAACATTTAATCTTGAATGCTATATATCAAAAGCAATGGTGTAATATAAAACTATACGAAATATTGCACTCTACAAGTCCCAGAAAATTTCATAAATATTCCCATTTAATAGGAAAATTTTTATAGCCGATGTTTTATTAATTTATGAAGTTTAACGTATTAAACAATCGTTACAATCTTTTAAAATTTACGCATTTTCCCTTTCTTACTGATAAAGTAAAAATATTGCTTTTAATGTAAATAACGTTCAACTAATTGAATAATATTTATAATATTAACATATAAGAAATAATAATAAAATTACAGATTTTGAAAAATTTCTTTCGACAAATTTTTAGAATTATATAAATCTAAAAGTTAAAAATAAATAGAGGTACCGACATTACACTCAGTAAAATTTTATTCGATATGAATAAATTAACACAATGCCTGAATTTGATTTTTTTTACAATTTAATCTCATAAGCTTACACATTTCCGTTCTTAACAGAATTTTCTAGGGTTTTTCTTTTATATCATTACTCTAATTATCGTTTTGTAAATTAAAAGTAACAACGATACAAGCACGATTAAAAAAAAAAAAAAGCAGCTAAATAAATAAAGCGTAAATACAATATCATCTGCCTCTTCTTCTTTTGGAAAGAATAGATATTCAAAACATAAAGCGTAAACATATTTCTTCAACATATGTAAATTTCGGTCCGTAGTAACGCTAGTACTGTTGTCATTACAGATTTCGCCATAAATGTCCCATCTCGTATGTTAATCTATGAGCTATAGTAAAGTACGCATATGACGTCACTATCGCTGAATAATACACAAATCTCGAAAAAAGAGATGTCATTCAAGAAACTCGACAAAAAAAATCAGCTATCAAATGATTCATATGCCATCATCTGTTTGTAATATTAATATAGATACTTAAAATTAAATTTGGTTTATAATAGCTCGATGTTTCATCAGAAATCATTCATCTATAGTTTTTCAAAATAGTACGTATTTTAATTACATTTTTTAAAAGTTGTTATAGGAAAACGGCAACAAAAAGATATAATTACTATTTTCCAACTATTTTTCCTTTACTTTCAACATAAATGGAGTATTTGAGATGCCAAGATTAAACAAATGCGCTAAAAACTACAAAAGAATTAATATTTTAAAAATAAATTGTGATGCAGTTACAAACAAATTGCGTTTAAAAGTACTTTTTTCCCAATACGGCGGTATAAAAATTGAAAATATGCGATGCTTAAAACAATTGCAGTAGAGTATTTAACCGTACAATGATACATCTGCTTTGTTTTACGTCTGGCTTATACAACGGAAGTTAGTTTTTTGAGACGACACTTTAATAGCTGGGAGAAAGAAATAGCATACCGGGGACTAAAAAGTAATTTTCGAAAATTACTGCACTTTTTAAATGTGTTTAAAATTTAAAATGTGTTCATATTTGAACCAGACCACGTTATATAAAGCACTTCCCTAATCGATTATTTTAACTATTATTATCTGAATAGAACTGGTAAATTTTATGCATTTACAAACAGAAAATGTAACTTTGATAACGTGTCATAAAAGAGCCAGTTTGGAATTGAGGACGAAGAAAAACCGTAAGATATAAAAATTGATATTATACCGATATGACCCTTCCCTACAAAAAGAGGCACATGACACACAGACTCCATCCACCTCATCTACAAGGAAAGCTGGATCCATCCGCGGTGCAAATCACAAATGTCTAGACGCAACTTTAATAAACTATATTACTAAATAAAAGTTATACCATCTTTTTCGGTTTCAGTGTAATTAACAGTTTCAATAGTATGTTCTGATTAATTAAAATATTTATTTTTTAATTTTTGTGCAATTTAATTCAGCATTTGTAATAGAAAAATGTAAGATCTGTTACTACATTCCCACTTAATAAAATAAATAATTTTTGCGCCTCTTAGTACTAATAACATCTGTTACTTCAATCTTAGTTTTAAACATCGTACTATAGATAAGATTTTCTTTCAAATTTTTGAAAATGGTACATATTGTTTACATAAATAATTAATTTATTTTTTTGTATACAGTTATTCAAAATGAAAAAGAAATTCATTAAACGTAATTTATGTTACAACGATTTTACATTTTTTATTCCAAATACAACTTTAACTAGAATAAAAATCATGCGCCATGCATAGAATATGAAATATTTTCTAATACTATCAAAAATATTTTATTAGAATTATTTTTTTCATACAAGGGACAGCGATGCGTTAATAGACATTTTAGAAAATACTTAACAAAGTTAAAAGCCTTATCTCAGTAATTACTGTCTAGACTGAAGTAGTCCCTAAAGACATAAAGGGACTACTTCACTCACAGGAACTGAATTCGCTTACTAATGTTAATCCTATGGGAGAATTTTTTTTAAAGATATATCGTTTGCATGTCAAAATTTTTAAATGATTTTTTTTTTTTTTTTTTTTTTTTTTTTTTTTTTTTTTTTTGCATTGGATAGCCAAGGTCGATTTTCATAATGCCCGTTTTTTACTTTTTCGATTTTGTTCGCAGTCATTTTTTATGAGGATAGGTCGACTTTCGAAACCGGTTCCGAAAGTAAAATTATCTAAATTGGAAAAAAAAAAATACAAACAAAATCGAAAAAAAAAAAAAAAAAAAAAGATTCGGCCTTTGTAGAGATTGGCCTCAGCTATCTAATGAAAAAAAAAATCTTTTACAAATATTGAAAGTCAAACAAGGAAAAAAAAAAAAAAAAAAATCGTCCATATGATTAACATTAGAAAGCGGGTGTGAAGAATTTGCGAGTGTTAACACGCAAAATCTTCAGTAATATAATCCTTGTATTTTATGCATACCACACAGTAAAACTAAAAGTCTAATTAAATAGAACAGCGCTTTTCACAAAAAAAAAAGGTTTTTACCGTTCATTGACGACAATATTTGTGTATACGCTTTTGTGCAGTCCTATGTATGAATTTATTTATATTATATTCAATTCACACAGTAAGACTTAGTTCTGCTAAAAAACAAATAACACTCTTGAAAATGCATTTTCATCAAATCCCGCCCACACAATTTAAATATTTTGAATTGTTGCACTGCATATAATTTGTAGAATTCATTCCACAGAATTTAATAAAAATTAGTTGAGATTGAAAAAGCACATCTTACAATGTTGCTTATGGACTGTTAAAGAAAATTGATATGATATATTCCCTATGCTTTCTGTGGATGACGTTATCTCCCTCCTCAATAATGTATATAAATTTCAAAAAACGCTTCTTAATCAATTACTGTCATTAGTGAATTCAGGAGGTGGCCCGGAGGGGACATACCCCCGGAAGATTTGAGATTTCGTGTTTTGAATGGTCAAAAAGTGCAATCCCCCTCGGAACTCTATAATGTCACCCTCAGAGCCACAGAAATCCCCCCCCCCCCCCCCCCCGAGGAAAGTGTCTGAATTCAACACTGATTATTGTAAACCGAGATTAATACAATGTAATTTATTTCTATATCCCTGTAAATAAACGAAAGAAGCTACACGATACGTATTCTATATTAAGCGCGTGTTATTGTGCCCTTCTGTGATGTATATCAATTTCTTTATGTTTGAAGTAGTGTAACATCATTAAAATACAAAATAAAGAATTTTCTTTCCATAAGACATAATTTAACGGAATATTCTTTTATGTATACCTGCAAACGAACTATAAGTGCTAAATACTTCATTTTCATTAAAGAATCTTTGTAGTAAATAGTAAATCATAATAATGTGTATAAATAGAGTGGCAATCAAAGTTTATTTACGGGCAATCGGAATGACAAACCAAAGTCATAAACTTTTCAACTATGTTAGAAAGTGTTAAAATGCTGTAGTTTAATTTTGTATTGTTTATGCTACTGCAAATTTTATTGAGATTGCAGACATTTTCAAACAATATTGCCGTTATTAAATAAAATCTATATTTTATTTTAAAACAAAGTATTTTAGAAATATAACAAATAAAACGCATATTAAAAACTCCTAAATTAAACTTCTATCAGCTTTTTTTTTACAAAAGGAACTAGTGAAACATATTACTATTTTTTTCTGCACACCTGATATATTTTAATCGGTGGTTTAGAAAAAAAAAATACACAAACATAAAAGAAAAACAGAACTAAAAATAGTCTTTTACGGGGACTTCAGGAGGACAG
This sequence comes from Maratus speciosus, assembly GCA_963932465.1. Lineage (NCBI taxonomy): Eukaryota > Metazoa > Arthropoda > Arachnida > Araneae > Salticidae > Maratus > Maratus speciosus. The sequence goes on from OZ010797.1 coordinate 107,987,831, forward strand.
ACCCTCTCCTGATGAATAATTCTTTGTATCTTTTCTTTTACTGTTCAATTACTTTAAATCCTATGCGAAGAACAAACTTTGTTATTTTTTGAAATTTTCGAGAGGGAAAGAAAATTTAGTTAATTAAATTTGGAAATTTAAAGAGAGGCAATTCTGCTCAACTACCATTTCTGGAACCCATGTTTCCTTTCCATCCCACTGTACAAAAGATATAATTTTATACAAAAACATATTGATATTTGGAAAATATGAAACCCTTATCAAAGATTCATGGTATAGCATAGCATATAATTAAAAATATTATTGATCAAAACTCAAAATATGCTTACGATTCTCTTGCATCGGACTTTTGATCCTCAATTCTGCTCGATAATTTCGTATCTATCATCACGGCATTGTTATACTATCATCGACGACCAACGTTTCGAAGAAATTATAAAACTTTCCAATTTTCGCTGCCTATATCGTTTCATTGTTATTCTTTCCTTCAAAAATTGAAATTTTGATGCAAAATACTTATGGCTAGAATTTAAAAAACAGATACTTCAGAGATATTCGCTGGAATTCAAAATAATCCAATGCTTGTAGTTTATTCCTGTCTAAAGAAGTAATCCCCGAATAGTAAACCAAGAAATAATTGTCCATGTGAATGACACAGGAAGATAGGAGAAAGGGGGATAATGATTTTGTGGGATTCTTGGCACTGCAATATATCAGAAGCTGTCGGTCTACATTGGTGTCCCTTTTGTTGATTTATTCTGCATTCGCATTGCAGACACCATACCAGTCATCTGAGGACCCCTACTAACCAACAGTATGTGACAGATATGACAATTACCCCGAACGTCTTTAAATACCTTATTTACTGACTAATGGAAACATGCTGTTGTTAATTACCATGTGAGAAAAACATGACCAGTCTTTCAAAACTGAAACATCTGGATATTTTTTAAACGGAGACTGCGGTGTATAAAGATCTTTTTCAAAGAGCTTTTGGGGTCTTTATGTTAGGAAAAGGAGGAGGATAATAGTTTTCGATTAGAAAATTCCAAGTAAAACTAATGTATGCATCTGAAGGAACTAATATTAGCGCGGTATTTCAGGTGTTTCACTACTGTTAATTATGGTGAAACGGCAAGTAAATATCCCTTTCTTCCCAATTCCTTTCAGTTTGTTTTCTGAATGCTCAAAGAAAACTCAAATAGTTTTAAAAATCAATTCTTTACTTCATAAAATTCTTAATTTATTAATGTGCTTTTTATTTTAAACATTTAATAAATCAGGAAGATCTGCGTCCCCTCGCGCCCTTAGCGTCCCCCTTGAAAAAAAAAGTAAGGGGACGCTTGAAATAAAATAAAAAAGTGGGGGGACGCCGTCCCCCTGCGTCCCCCCTCGACTACACCACTACTATACATGAGAATTTAATCATTTTTAGATCATTTTATACGTTATAAGTTCCCGGTGTGCAGATTGAATTTATTTTTTTTATTTGACTCATTTTTTGAGGTTTTATTTCTATTTTAAATTCAAATTTTCAGCTTTTCGAGAGATATTTTTTATATATTTTAGAAAATGTTATTAATTTAAACTGTTGCCAATTGTATAAACAGCGAAACAATAATGTTTACTTCAAATTAAAAATTTATTTACACGTGACTATTGTAAACAGAAATAAAAACTTTAAAATTAGAATTAAATGATCACATGTTAAAAGCAGGAAAATTACGTCCTAAGAACCATATTCACACTTGAATTTTAAAAGAGAAACAAAATGTTAAAATAAAAAAATTATTATGCGCTAAAACTTGTAAAGGGGAGAAATTACATTATTTAAAATGGCCAAAAAATATGGTAAAACATTTAAATTAAAAAATATATTTGCGCGAGATATTTTGAGATAATCTTTTCAACTATTATCGTGAATTCGAAGACAGCGCAAATAATATTTCCTTCTAACAACTAAAGTATTTTCACCTGAATATTAATAAGAGAAATAAAACTTTGGTGTAAATTACGTCAGATTTAAAACGATACATTTAAAATGAATTATTTAAAAGAACTATCTTATATCGCTGTTAAAAAATACCGGGAGACAAGGACACTGTTTACTAAATTCATTTTACATTAGCTTATTTTCAAATGTTTAACTAATTTTTTAATTAAATACGTAAACAGCCATTGAATCTCTTAACAGCAGAAGATTTGGTCTTAAAAATCCCCAATCCAAGGAAAACGAATGGAAACCCGTTTACAGAAAAATCACTACTGTTTTTTTTCTTTTTTTTTTTTTAAATTCAATATTTTAAAAGCCGATCAAATTAGCGTACTTTTTGGATTTTGGTGTGCCTGAACGGGGTGGCGAGCGTAGCTCGTAGGGGCAGAGCCCCCTAGTTTCTTATATAATTATGCAGTGCATTAAGGATTTTTTTTTTGCCAATCATCAAAAAGCAGCATTTTTCTACGATAAAAGTTGAATACCCTCTTCAAATAATCAGCATTAAAGGAAAAAAAAAGAGAGAGAGAGAGAGCTTTTCATAATTTCCACCTTTTGTCTCGTCTAGTCACTAAAATAAGTCATATTTAATTAAAAATTACTGTTTATTTTAATTTCAGAAAAACCAATTTTAAACTACAATGGTCGTCGCAACTCACACGCACAAAAAAACAAAACAAAACAAAAAAAACACCAACAGCGCGTCCTGTCGCGCATGTGTCGTGTGTTAATTAGTATTTCATAGGAAAATACCTCCACATCCGCCGATTTCTATTTTCTCCAGAAAGATAGAGAGCTCTAGAATACGGTATAATAATAATAATAAAAGTGTCACACCTGGTATTGCTACAGAAACCACTGGGCATCTATAGAACCGATTTGAAACACCGCCGAAATGGTAATTTGTCTTCTTAGGAACTCCCACGTTTGACTAACAGCATTGAAAACTGAACCCAAATACATCTGCACTTCTCTTTACTTATATTTATCCATTCTTTTATAAAAGGACTTTTACAATTTTAGTGGTTTATCTGTTTATTTTAATTACATATGTATTTTTCAATTTATATATTAGGGGGTGTTTGAAGTTTAAAGAGGTTAAGCAGATCCGTTTTTTTAAAAAAATAACGTTTTTACATATTGGCTTTTTCGGATGCTAAAAATATTATCGAATTTTTAAATAGATATGAAAAATTAACATTTTCTTCTTTCAAAAGCAAAATTTACATAAGTTTCCATTGCAAAATCTTGTGAAGAATTAGTCTTGGCGCACTTGGCGGTCTAACACTTATATTATCATTAAGAAATTATGGAATGCTCCACTTTAGTAGAACTAAGGGCATCAATTTGTGTGTGTATTTGTGGGGAGTGTGCGTGTGGGGGGGGGGGGAGGGGGGGTTTGCTATTACAAAAACACGACACTATTTTTTTTTCAAGTTATTTTTGCAGAGGCACTGAAAAAAATCTGGCCAAGTGACCAAGGGCGCCATGATTACAAAAACACGGTATTAGTTTTTTTTTTAACTTATTTTTACAGAGGCGCTAAAAAAAATCTGTCCAAGGGCGCCATGATTACAAAAACACGATGATAGTTTTTTGAAAGGGATTTTTACAGAGGCGCTGAAAAATATCTGACCAAGGGCGCCATGATTACAAAAACACTATATTAGTTTTTTAAAACTTATTTTTACAGAGGCGCTGAAAAAATCTGACTAAGGGCGCCGTAATTAAAAAAACACGATATTAAGTTTTTGAAATTTATTTTTACAGATGCGCTGAAAAAAATCTCTCTAAGGGCGCCATGATTAAAAAAACACGATAATAGTTTTTCAAAATTATTTTTACAGAGGCGCTGAAAAAATCTGACCAAGGGCGCCATGATTGCAAAAGCATGATATTAGTTTTCTGTAAGTTATTTTTACAGGGCGCTGAAAAAATCTCACCAAGAGCGCATTGATTACGAAAACACGACATTAGTTTTTTGAAAGTTATTTTTACAGAGAGGCGCTGAAAAAAAAAAAAAATCTGCCCAAGGGCGCCATGAGTACAAAAACGCGATAATAGCTTTTTGAAAGGCATTTTTACAGAGGGGCTGAAAAATATCTGACCAATTGAATTGATTACAAAAACACGATATTAGTTTTTTGAAATTTATTTTTACAGAGGCGCTGAAAAAGACCAAGGGCGCCATTATTACGTAAACACGATATTAGTTTTTTTTAACTTATTTTTACAGAGGCGCTAAAAAAATTGACCAAGGGCGCGATGATTACCAAAGCCGCCTCTGACAAAGGGCCAAATAAAATTAAAATGAAAATCCCTTGTCTTAAATTGGCATTTTTTTTTTTTTTTTTTTTTTTTTTTTTTTTTTTTTTTTTTTGTTCTTTTACAAAAAACAGAAATACCAAACTACCGGGCAGCCACCCAAGGCGCTGAATATTTGGCAGAAAATATACTAAATACATCATTAATGCCAATATTAATTTATGTAGAAGTTACTATTCTTCGGGGTACTCAATAAAATCTGGACCAGGGCGCCATGACTATCAAAGTCTCTGTGAATGAATCATTTAAAATGAGAATATGTTTCTTATACAGTGTTTCGTCGTTTATACTTGCACAAAAGGCAGAAATACAAAAATACCTCACAACACCAGGGGCGCTAAATACTTAGACGCAGAAAATATGCAAACGTATTAGACCCATTAGACACTTATTAGAAGCATTCCTAGAATAGAAATTATTTAGGCGTACATCTAAATAAGTGAGTACTTAATATTACTTTTCTTAGAATTTATCATTAGTACAGGCTTTGAAACAAAGTCTGGTCCTGGATACAATGTGTAACAATGGCATATCTGAATGTCGATAACTTATGTTATCTCGAAATTGGTTTATCTAATTGTCTTTGATCGCACATAGTTTGCGTATGCTATACTTTAAAAAATAAAAAGCATTACTTTTTAATTTTCCAAATGAAAATCTTTGAAAATTTTATGTCTTTCAAAATGCGTGCTTAAAAAAAAGATAAAAAAAAAAAAAGAAAAGAAAAGAAAAGAAAAAAGTGACGATGGGCGCACCGGGCATTTGCCTCGTTGCCCGGTGGGCCAGTACGACCCTGTCTCGGGGTTATCAAACTTCATTGTTATTTATAAATAAAACATTACAACTAAATTATTTATTATAAAAGAATTATTACATCACAATAGTTTTTATGCAAGGAAAATAATAATTAATATAATAATAATATTATCGATGTCAGTGATTACATATTGATTGACCGTCATAATAATAAAAAATGATATTATAAAAAGAAGAGCTGAAATAAATTATTTTTTTACGTTTCTGATCGTGTGATTTATATTCAAATAATAATTATTAATGTATATTTTTTGTAAAGTGATTGCAATTAAATATATTTATAAAATTTGTGCTAATATTTTTTTTGTTGAAAAACTGCCAAGAAATAATCATCATCAAATTGGCGTCATTATAATTGTAATTTTATTTAACTTAATAGCAATTAAAAAATTACAAAGGAACTGAGAATGGTCAACTAACAGACTTTAAAAGAAAAAAAAACATTCACATGCGAAAACAAGTACCAGCGAGTATCGAACTGCCTATCTTAAGATCAGTAGACGATGGCCCTTAACCACTCAGCCACTGGGAAGACAAAATTTTTCTCCCCAAAAGTGGTTAAAAAGAAAGCATGTGTATGAATACAGTGTCATGTATTTTCCGTGAAATTTCCATAGAATGGCGAAGAAATATAGTCCGATTTTTCATGCGCATTATAAAACGAACAAGAGTCTTGCTGGAAACAAGTAAATTGTTATTTGGTTCATCTGAAACATATTTATTTGATTTTTAAAAAATCGCCCGTGTCATTTTCGAGAGAAAAAAAAATCGAATTATTTAACGAACGAGAGTTTTCCCAGAAAAAAGAAAAGTGTTATTCACCTCGCCTTAATCACATTTATATTATGTATCAATTTAAAGATGATCGTTAGAACCGTTTTCGAGATTTTCAAATTAGGAACTTCCTCGATATCATACCAACGTTTTCACTTTAAAAATGGCTATTTAGATCTCAAAATATACTGCACGTAGAAATGTAAAAATTTCAGTATACGATTAGACTGCAGATATAAGCCTTTCTAGAAAATTCAGAACAATAAGACCTATATCTGCTAACTTATTAAAAGGCGGCTTTTCGCGTTTTCTTTGTTGTCGAGTTAGCTGTATATATGAGTTCCGCCATCTACGAATTCTATGATACGATACGATACGATTTTAACGATACGATACGATACGATTTTAGGCTTAAGGCTGCGTCACTCGGAATACTACCGTCTTCCATGATATAATCACTGACATCGATAATATTATTATTATATTAATTATTATTTTCCTTGCATAAAAACTATTGTGATGTAATAATTCTTTTATAATAAATAATTTAGTTGTAATGTTTTATTTATAAATAACAATGAAGTTTGAAACCCCCGAGACAATTGTTTTTATTTAACTTTGCAATATTTACAGTTTACATAATAAGCATATCAGAATTCTGGTGTCGCCATCTTTTGACGCAATTGCGTACTACATTTTGTCTCTTATTCGGGGAAAAAAAAAACTAATGCTCTTCGCCGCTTTGAAAGAATCTCTTGTGACTAGAGGTCTATTTCGCAAATATTAAGAAAATTACTGCATACAAAAATATTAAAATGGGTAGTATTATAGAGAAATGTTTGATAAAAACGTTGAAGTAGACAGTTTTTAAATCGAAGAATTATTTTAAGAGATATTTAATGTTAAATCTGGATAAAATTGTCTCATTAAAAAAGTCTCATAGGGAAAAAAATATACATGGGAATTTAATCATTTTCATTCAATTTAATCATTCAATAGAAACTCGAAGTTTGCAGAGTGCATTTATTATTTTTAACTTGCCTAATTTTTTGACGGTTTATTTCAATTTTAAATTAAAATTTTCAGAATTTCCAGAGATATTTTTTACATATTTTAGAAAAGGTTATTTTAAATTGTTGCCAATTGTTAAAACATCGCAAAGAATAATGTATCCTTTAAATTAAAAATTTATTCACACGTGACTATTATAAACAGAAAAAAATCCTTTTAAATTAGAATTAAATGATAACGTGTTAAAAGCAGGAAAATATTAAACATTACGCCATAAAAATTGTTTTTACACATGCTTACTTAAAATGAAAGAAAATTATAAAATAATCAATTATTTTCAAATTAGAATTAAATGATTACGCATTAAAAGCAGGAAAACATTGAAAATTACGTCATAAAAATAATATTTACACGTGAATATTAAAAGAAAAAGAAAATATTTAAATAATAAATTCATTGATATGTGTTAAAAGTCGTAAATGGAGGAAATTACGTCATATTGACCAAAGTGGCCAAATAATAATATTGCAAAACAGTTTAAATTAAAAAATATATTTATATGAGAGATTTATTTCAAATTTCGAGATGATATTTTTAACTATAGTTGCCAATTTTAAGGTAGCGCAAATAATAATATTATCTTTCTAATAATAAAAATATTTTCAGTTGAATGTTACAAAGAGAAAGGAAAGTTTGGTGAAAGATTGGTGATGTCAGATTTAAAACGTTACATTTAAAATCTCTTATTTAAAATCATTTTCTTATAGCGTTGTTAAAAAATACCATAAAGCAAAGACTCTGTTGACTTAGTTCCTTTTATATTTGGTAATTTTCAAATGTTTAACTAATCTTATTTAATCAAGCACGGAAACAGCAACTAACATCAGGTGATTCGGTCTTGAAATCCCTCAGTAAAAGGGAAACCCGTTTACAGTAAGATCGCCATTGATTTTTTAATTATACAGAGCAGCCTCGATTATCCGAGCTAATTGGGACTGTTAGTAAATCGGAATCGGAAATCTCGGTTAATAGAAACTGTGTGTAAAAACTCGCCGTGCTTGCGAATTTAACATCTCTTTAAAAAAAATATATAGAACGTTTTTTAAATAATAAAAATAAATATATGTAAAGTTCTGTTTCACAGCTTAACAAATTTAAAAAGAAAATCAACCACCAGTAGTAAATTTTAAAATGCAAATTGAAAAATTTACGAAAGTTCACACAGCCACTGGAAACAAAGCATTGTTCGCTATTGACTTCTCAGGGTCCAATGTTTCTTTGGAGTTAAGTGCTTTTGGGGACAGAAGGGCCTGTATAGCACGGGCGGAGCTAAAAAATGTGGTTATTTTTAAGGCTCATTCAAAAGGGGGAAAAAATCAGACTTTGTTATCGGCTCGGTTAACAGAAACCTCGATTAATCGAAGCTTGGTTAATCCAGGTTCTACTATAATTCAATCTTCCGTAATCTTTTTAAAGCAGATCAAATTAATGGACTTTAGCACTAAGTCACATAGCGATAACTGCAATGCTTGTTGGCCAACTTTTTTTAAAAAGTTTGCTTCGCCTTATTCAATTAATGAGATATCTCCGATAAAATAAGTCACATTTTCCCGTTCTAAAATACTGGTATCCAAAAATCGTAGCATGTAACTGACACAACAAGTACTCATGGAACTAGACTGTTTTAAGTCTGATTTTTATTATAGGCTATATAAAATTATTAAAAATATATATTATGATAGGAACTAGCGGGCTTCGTCCGCTATTTACGTTACGGATATAAAAATCATGTTTTTTTATTTTAGGGAAAAAGAAATAAAAACCTATTTGACGATAGGTTTATAAAGACACATTTTGTATTTGTTATATTTCCGGGGATGAGGAGGGGGGGGGGGACTATTTTGATTAAATATCGCAATTAGTCCACATGGCAGATATAATTATGATAGACACTAGCGGGCTTCGCCCCTCTATGGCGCCTTATGGGTCCAGCTTCCATAACTCAGAAACTACCTTTCGGACATCAATGCAACAGATTCCAAACGTTATAATTAACTTAATAATCACCCTATATAGCATTAAAGTAAATTTATGAGTACTGCATACTATTTTTTTTATCGTAATTTCTGAAGAGAAAAAATTATTTCGGTTCCATTCTTAGGTACTGGTCTGAACATTTTTGAAAAAGGGGGGAAGGAGGGGACATGAGACTGCTGTTTGTCAAACAACACAACGGGGTCTGGCTTATTCAACTTGGTTTTTGATGACTTCAATTGGAAGGTGGTTTGTTTAAAAGAGTGCGTTCCCTGCCCCATGAAAATTGGAACTATTGGTGCACCATCTATGCAAGGATTTAATAATTATAAATTAACATTTTGGATTTATTAATTTAAGGATAAAGTGTTTTTAAAGGAATATCAAATGAAACCCTCTGTGCGATCTGCGATCTTACCCACTTGTTTTTATATACAAACTGCTATATGGAAAATTGTAATGAAATAGTAAAAATTAAATCTGCATTAAATCCCATAAGTATCTTTTTTTTAATCATTTTATCACTAACCTCAAAAAAGTAATGATATCAATGCAAAAACCCTTGACGGGTTAAAAGTTTCTGACGCAGCACTTTATCTTATGCTCTAAGAATTTTAAATATGGAACTTAAAAATACTGATATCAAATTTTGAGTGACGTTATGCTATTTCTTAAAAAATATATTTGTATTTATTTCATCATTTTATTTTTGTTTTATTTATAATCGCATGTGCAAAAGTTATGTTCAACATGAAAAGCTGCATAAAATTTTATTCGCTGTTGCTTTATCATTTACATCTCTCATAAATTCAAAATATGAGTTTTAAAAGATATGATATAAAATTTAAGTGACGCCTTGATGTGACTTTAAAAGGTTTGTTTTAAAATTCAATTTAAATTATTTTTGACTTGGTTAAAATATTTTTTTAAATCTACACAATACTTTTAATTTTCCAATTCACTGTTAAATATATCACTTTCATTGAATCTATACTATGCATTGAAATGTATTTATTTCAATAAATTGATTTATCTTTTGTGTCACGCTATTCAAAATTGTGAGTAAGATTTATGTAAATGGTTTCTTTGCGTCAAACTATCCTTTTTCATACATTTCATGCAGTTTGGACACAATGACGCAAAGAAACCATTTACATAAATCTTACTCACAATTTTGAATAGCGTGACACAAAAGATAAATCAATTTATTGAAATAAATACATTTCAATGCATAGTATAGATTCAATGAAAGTGATATATTTAACAGTGAATTTTGTCAGTAGAAAAAATTTAAACTAGTCGGCTACCCTAATCCTCAAACTTTCTTTTATCTCACACATGTTAATATATCAGTTTCAACCACGTGACTAACTGACCTCCAATTTTTCACTAACCAACCAAAATCATTCATTTTTTAGACAATCAAAGTGGAGAAAACCTGGAAAAACCGACGGCCAAACAAAGGTTGTCAAGTCGGTTTCTAGGGTGTGACGTCAGTTGAATCATCTATACTTTAAAAATCGCTATCACAGTACCAAAATTAAATGAAATTTTATGCTCATTGTGAGGATTCTAAAGTTATAGGTTCGTCGAATTGTATGCATTTAAAATTTACATATAAGCATAGCATTTTTCAAACAAATCATTGAATTTTGGCATCCAATCTCATAGATGTCTGCCATGAAAATTTCCGAGCAAAAAGCAACATCTAATGGGCAATACACACTCAAGTCTAACAAGGATATATTTATGTGAAAGTGTAGTAGAATATGAAGTTTGATTAAATTCCATGATTAGTTTTTGAAGTATAGCTATCGCGAAATTGCAACATAGGAGAACCAACTGTTATATGATTTACACAAAAACATAAACAACACTAACTTATTCCAAATATATGTTTAACAATATATGACATTTTATGAAATTCCGTGCATTAGTTCTTAAGATATGACTATCGCTAAAATCGTATAAATCTTGAAAAATGCAGCCTAGCAGCGCGACCTGCTGCGCAGTTTACACTCAAACATAATCATCAGCAACAACTTATGTCAACATGTAACTGAATCTGAAGTTTGACGAAAATCCGTGCATTAGTTCTTGAGATAGAGCTATTGAGAAAATCGTGAAAAATGCAGCCTAGCAGCGCAATCTGTTGCGCAACTAATTATCTACCTGTAGGGCGATTTACACCAAAACCTAATAAGCACTAATTTATATCAAGGTCTAACTCAATCTAAAGTTTTATTAAATTCCGTGCATTAGTTCTTAAGAATGAACGCCAACAAAATTTTTGTCACATGCATAGAGAACACAGGCATTTTCTAAAAACAGTCAAAATGTATTCAAGACCTTCTAAAACGTATAAATCAGCCAAAAACTGGAAGTCAAAAATTTTCACGGATCCAACACTTTCTTCTTGTAAAGATAGAAGAAAGTAAAAATCTTATGAGTTTCAACGAATATCAATGCAATTTGAAAACAAATTTAAACCGTATCCCATCTTACATAGTATTATTTTTAAGTATATAAATGATGCCATTTTAAAGAAACAAATTATTGTAGTTTTGGCACTATTATAAATAGTATCATTTTCAAATCTTCCATTATTTAAAAACTAGCTAACTTGCCCGGCGTTGCCCGGGTACGTCAAAAAATAGCACGAATTGCAAAAAAGCTCTGAAAATCACAATAAGATATCGCGAAAAAATTTTAGATCGCCGCGCAAATTTCGAAAAGAGAAATATATATATATATATATATATTGTGTTCGAAGATTGAAAGTTGATTCCTTTCACAAATGTGGAAAAATGGTAGGAAATCGCTAAAATACACTAAAAATCACATACAAAATTCCCGAAAAATTCGAAAATTGCTATACGAAATCCGAATAAACTTTATTGAAATGAGGGCAGAAATTACTTTAGTATTATAGGTCAAAAATGGAATGTCAAAAAATTGTTAATATTAGTTTTTGTTGCATTAAAATATCTCAATTTGTTGATTTTCTGTAAGCAAGTAATCCCTATTGGTTTACTCATTTTGGTCGACTCCCTTTGGTTTACTCATTTTGGTTTACTCATTTTGGCGACTCATTTTGGTCGCCAAATTTGGCGACAGAACTGTGTCCCCCTCTACGGTAACCCCCTTATAGGTATGCAGATGCATTAAATGCTGTTCAATAATTGCATAAAAAATTCGCTAAAAATTCAAAAATTGCGGTACGAATTCCGAATAAACTTTTTTGAAAAGAGAACAAAATTTATTAAATTGGGTTAAAAGAAAGAAACCGTATTCTTTTCACTAATGTGGAAAAATCGCCTCGAAACTTAAAAAAGCGCTAAAAATCGCATAAAAAATTAAATTAAAAAAAATCTAATCAAAAAATAAAAAATCGGGCTTCGAGGTGCAAAACTTCATATATAGACTTTCCTTTTTCCCACATTTTGTAGCTCTACGTGCAGCGGTCTCTTCAGAACACCGTCGACACACTCACGCACAAACTTCTTTCCTTATTATTATAGATTAATAATATTTTACAATACTACATTGTTTTCTTTCCTTACAATTATAATTTTCATATTACGTGCTATTCTTACACAGATGAATACATATACTGTACAATATCCACATATTCGTAAGCTATAGCGATAGATCATTTCGTGCATTTTTTTACAGGGTGATCCCAAATATTTTTTTTCTTTGATTTTTTGTTGGCTCCCTAATTGTCCTTCTGCTCAAATCGCCGTTGATAAATATGAAGTCAAACATATTCTTCATAATCCCGAAGTTCCAGAAAAATCTGACAAGCATACCTTTAAATATTCTAAAATTGAAAGTATCCGGTGATTAATATCCATATAGTGTATATCAACCCTCAAGTGACGCTGCCGTGCTGCATTTTTCACCATTTCCAAAATAGATATGTCTCAAGAACTATTGCATGTAATTTCCTCAAACTTCACATTCTATTAGTTTGCAGGGCTTAATTTGCGGTGGAGACCACCGGAGCCCGGCTCCGTTCTTCTCTGTTTTTAAGAAATATTTAAATATTGGTCCGAGTTCATCGGAGCTCAATGCAATAGCGCTTACGAAAAACCGAGGCCTAAATTACCTTTTCCTTTTCTTCTCATCTCCAAGCTTTTGCATTCTTTTTTACCAAAATATTTATATGTGACGTAAAGTGTCGCACAAATTGGAGATGAACATAAAACGGACTCAATTTTTATATTAATTTTTGGGCTTGGACTGACTCGAGCTCAATCTGTATTACAATAAAAATTTTATTTATCCGTGTACAGAAAAAAAAAAACTTTTCCTCCTTTAAAATTACGTATTATATTCAATTTCAAATAATTTTAAAGCTATTTTGATCAGAATGAAAGGGAAACAGAAATCGCGTTTTTCTATTTAAAATTTATGTCGGTGACATCGCGCTGATACAGAGCCACTCAAGATCCTGATTTTTTTTTAGATATCTAACGTGAAAAGAATATTCTCTGTTTTAGCCAACGAGCATCAGCTTGAGGTTTTGTTTGTTTGAGGTTTTTTTTGTCGTTTATTGCATACGAGTATAAAAATCACTAACGTAATTCTCTATTTATTTTGTATCATGAACTTACCCATGCTAAGGCCCTGCTCTGCACATTTACGAAGTCACTTTCATTTGTAAGTAGTAGATATAATTGCCATCTATTGTTATTTTGATAGAAAACAATCGAGCAGTTTTTTCCCTTTTTCTATAAAAGCATTGATTCTTTCCGATAACGGTGTCAAATTTTTAATTTAATCTGATTTTCAGGGACTCACTACAACAGATTGTCATGTGGAAGGATTCGATTATAGTTTAAGATATGCACCTTTTATAAGATATTGTAAACCAACTCCATTTTTCAGCATATAAATACTACTATTTTCTATAAATTTCATTCATTTTTTCTTAAAAATGCATAGCTGCGAACTATCCCTTTTTTGTATTAACACTATTTCCTTATCATAATCCTTACCATATTTAATCGCAGAATTCTGAAACTAATTAACTTTAAAATTAGACAAAGATTACTATAATTCAGAAGGAGTGATAACTAAAAAGTGGAATAGTTGTCAGCTAAGTATATGCTGATTATATTTAAAATTTTTATTTTTCTAAAGAAAAAAAATGCTTTAAATTTTGCAAATAATGTACAAAATATAAATATGCAGATTGGAGTGATAGGGGGAGGGGGAACGGTACGGTTGTTAGTACCGGCAGTACCGCAGAATATTAGGGCTCCGGTACTTTTTTGTTAGAAATCAAGCCGTGATTAGACCTCGACATAAATAGATGCTGATAAAATTTGGATGTATATCAAGTAACAGGTGATGCTGCTATGCTGCATTTTCACAATTTCCAAAATAGCATATATCTCAAAAGGTAATGCACAGAATTTCACCAAACTTCCTTTTACGTTAGACGTGGACATACAGTAGCCCCCCAAAAAATTATGATTTTTTTTAAAAATATATCGCTTTAACTTTGCAAATACTTCACCGAATTCTATGAAATTTTAACAAAATGTTAGTAAAAGTACCTAAAACAAGATGCAAATCACAGATTTAACACTAAAACTACCGCGAGGTGTCAAATGACCCTTTTTGAACTTTTTTTTGGAATTTCTTAAACTAAAACATTACGAAAGTTTTTTTTTAACCATTTGGAAAAATGGTTATTGTCCTCGTCAGGGTAGGAAATCAAATGCATATCTGAAGGTTTTTATTGGTTTAATCATCATTTTATTCGTTTTCTGATTGGTCTATACAGTAATCTGTATTTCCCTTTACACATACCCCAACAGAGATGGACAACAGAGTGTTACCACTATGACAAAAAAGTAATAAAAACTACAAAAAAAAAATTAATAACTCAGAAATAAATTGAGATACAGCTTTCAAACAAATTGCATTTAAAAGTACATTTTTTTCTCTATACGAAGATATAAAAAGTAATAGTGTGGGATCTTTACAAGTTTATGAATGAAATTTCATTTAAAATGCGTCTTCAGATTTCTTGGAAATCTGACGATGGAAAAGCCTTTTCCCGAACAGCCAATGAAATGCTTGGATAATACGTAAGTTTCAGGTGGATAATACGTACGAATCGCAGGCGATTTCTGTCGCTTGCAGTTTTTACGTGTAATAACACTATTAACGTTTAATTCATGGCGTACGTAATGTATGATCAACTCCGTGCTATTTTTTATGTGTTAAATTTTAGTCTTTGAAAAAATCCTTTTCCAAATGGTCGCTGTAATTTGTTAAATTGCATTTTTTTCACAACTTTTATTAAAATATATGATCACATTATTCCTTACGATGCCTCATCTCCAAACTACTTTTTCTTGCCTAGAAAAAAATATTTTAGGCTTAACTACCAAAAGAGGTCATTTGAGCCCCGAGTAAATTTTATATTAAATCATAAAGGTATAAATGTTTTATTTTGTAACAACAGTAGTAAATTTCGTTTTTTTGCTATTGCATTATTTATTCTACTGTATTACATTATATTTGTTAATGTGTGATGGTATAGTTAGAAATTGACTTTACTTCGAGTAACATTCTAGTTTGAACATTTTAGATTATATCGAGAACGAAATAATCTTAAAAATATGTGGTGAACATAAAACAAATTTGTACAATATTTGTTCTCACAGTATGTCAAAATACCAGTCTGTATGGATTCCAGTATTTGAACTAAAAAATAAACGGCAATCCTAGAGTGCAATGTTAGTTTTAAAGCTACACATATTTAAATATTGAGGGGTTAAAATTTTTTTTTTATTTATATATATATATATTTTTTGGCAAGAAATTTAAATCAGATTTTGTTTTCAAAATTTGTTTCTTTTTACAGATATAAAATTTTTAACGTTTTAGTTTTTTTCAAAAAAGAGCAAAAAATAAATTGCAAAAATATACAGAAAAAATGATTTATGATTTATCCTGGTACCATAAACTATTTAAATGGCATTTTTCAGTAAACAACTGGTTTAAAAACATTTTTGGTGTATTTTTTTAATTTATTTTTTACTAAAATCCGATATTATATCCGATTTTTTTACACCTTTAGACATTAATATACAAACAAGAGTTTATCTATAGAATTTGAATATAATTATTCGATTGTATTTATATGTAGTATTTGAGTATTTAATGGGATTTTTTTATGGAATTTATTGAGACTGTGAGGTATTTTTTATCCGGAACCCAAACAGACTGAAGGGCTGCTTTTAGCGGAATCTATTCAGGCTGGAACCCATTCAGTCTATGACATTTGTTTATTAAATTTTTGAATTTCTTGAAATAATTAATTTTTTTCTTAATTTTTGTTTTTTCTTTAATAAATAAGCAATTTCTAATAATTATTTGAAAAAGTAAGTTTTATTCATACACAAAAGTGTATCAAATGGTATTTTTTTTTGAAAAACATCGTAAAATAGATAACTTTTTATATAGGGGTCATTTGACTCCTTTCGGTAGGAATAGGTATAAAAAAATACCGGTATGTTTAGTATTAAAAAAATTGAAACCGAAAAATTCTTCAACACTAAGATAGTCAGAAGTGCGACAAAAAAGTTTACGTTTTTGTAGTATATCGCGTATTTTTCTGTTACTAACTTTACTCATTTGAACTGAAATAGCTTCCTTTGCGTGTAATATGTCTATTTCAGTTTATTTTAGATGGGAAAAAGAAAAGAGGTCAGCATCGAAGTTAAGCTTATTATTGAGGCTAAGAAAGCCAGTAAACGCAACAAAGACTTAGCTGCTGAATTTCACTTGGCTCCAAACACGATCTCGGCTATTTATAAACGATAGTAGGTCAGCAGTGTTTTTCGTAAGGCTCCTCGGTAGGGAAGACCTCGAAAGACTACTGCACGGGACATCAAAGCGATCATTAGAGCAGCCAAAGAAAATCCCAGATTGACAGCGGTCGATAGTCACAAATATATGATTGTCCATAGAAATTAAATGTTTGTACAGAGATGACAAGGCTTCGATAGTTAAGAATGGACTATTTGGACGTCATCCAAGCAAGCCTTTAGTTAGTGTGAAGAACGGGAGCAGCAGAATGGCCTTTGCCAAAGAGCACCTGTCATGGACTAAGGAAGAAAATGCTTTTTTTTTTTGATGAATCAAAATTCTGCTTACTTGAAAGTAACGGCGTGAAGTATACCAGACGTCCAGTCCACACAAGAAACCATTCAAGATACTAAATCCCTACTGTTAAACATGGCGGTGGCAATGTCATGGTATGCGGTTGTTTTGGACTGTTTGGAGTTAGACCACTTCATCGTATTCGTCGCAATATGGATGCCTATGTATACAAAAATATAATGGAAAATGTTATGCTGCCATTCGTTCCTAAAAAAAAAGCCTAAGAAATGTATTTATCAGCAAGATAACGACCTTAACCCATTTATGCCTAGCGTCCCATTTTTAGGATGTTTCGAATTTTAACAATTTTTTATAATTTTCTTTTTCTTTACAACATGAAAATTGTATGAAATAATTGTCTATAAATGTTTTTATCTATTACCGAGAGATGGCGGCATAAGATTGATATTTATTTGCTTAAATGAAGGCCTTTTTTCGGTATTTATAGGTTTTTCATTCTTCAAGATAACGAAATGTAAAAAGTAAGTTTATTTGTATTTTTTGTATCAAGGATCCAAATAAATAAGTCATAATCTTAGCGTGTAGACTTCTTTGAAATACGTATTTTTTAAAATTGCGAAGTTATATGTTGAAGTCTATTTTTTATGCATGTTTGTAACGAACAAAATATAGGGCGCTAGGCGCAAATGAGTACGTATTTCTATTAGACAGTTAGGGAACAGTTATTTATATAAAGTCTCTTTCAAGATGATTTTGAAATAAATTGTTTTCTAGCCTCAAATACGATTGTTCTTAATTTATTATTAATAATATTTATAAGGTTATTTGTCTCTGCAAAGAAATAAATATATTTTTTAATAGTTCATAAAAATACCAATTATAGTATATAATATACAATTTAAAAGCTTAATTTATATAAATTTAGACAAAACATATAATTATGAATTTTTCCACATATGGATATTCTCATATTTAGTACGTTATCAAATAAATACAAAAATATTTTAGCGTAATATTTTTTAGTATTTTTTCAGTTCACTTTGCAACATTTTAAAGTGATTTTACCCAGAAATTTGAGAAAACAAAAATTCAGGCATAAATCGTTTAAGCATACTTCGAAATTCGTCAAGAAGTCCTCCAAATCCAAAAAAATTAAACGAATGGCGTGGTCACCTTATTTAAATTTAATAGAGCATTTATGTGATAAACTCCAAAGAGGGCTACTCAGGACATTAAAGTTAAAGATGCTAACGAAAAATTCGACGTTTTGAGCCAGCATGGGCTATTATTACTTTCTTCTATCTTCAATATAGAAGAAAGTATTATAATCGAAAATTTTTTGACAGATTTACACGTTTTAGGGGTCACAGGTCCCAAAAAACATGTTTACAGAAAATGTCTGTCTGTCCGTGTGTCTGTCGCCATTGTACTGTCAAAAAGTGTAAGAAGTTATGCATAGAATTAAACGAAAAATTTTTTGTAAAGTTTTTGGCTATGGCAAGCAGGTCCTTAATTAATCTGGAAAAAATCCACCCGAAGAGGGAGCTGTAATAGCGATTTTTTGCGCCATTTTCAATATTGTACCATCGAAAAGTGCATGAAGTTATGCATAGAACTGAACCTAATTTTTTGTTTAAGTTTTTGGTCATAGCAAGAAAGTCCTCGTTGAACTTGGAAAAATTCCGCCGGTAGAGGGCGCTGTAATTGCGATTTTTGTGCAATTTTCAATATTGTACCTTTGAAAAGTGTATGAAGTTATGCATATAATTGAACCAAATTTTCTATGTATGATTTTGGCCATGGCAAGAAGGTCCTCCCTTAATTTAAAAATATCCCGCCGAAAGCGGGCACTATAATAGCGATTTTTGTGTAATTTTCTTCACTTTTCGTAGTTGATGTATTGTCACCGGCGGCTGATGAAGCGACGGGAACTTCCCATCCTGATAAGCCGGTTATTCGCAAACAGCTGATATACAACAGAATAACGGAAAACTATTGATTTTAATAAATATCATGATCGAGATTAACTCGTTTTTACTGCGATTAATTTTAAGATGAAAGTCAAAGTTGATATAGTATTGAACTAATAAAAATGAAATATTGGCATTTGTAATAACATTTTGAAATATTTGTATATGAGATAGAAGAAAGTTTTGGGAATGGCACATCTAACTAGTTCTTCAATCGAAAATCGACAAGCTTATTAAGTCAATGCCTCGAAGATGCAAAGCTGCCATAGATTGTCTTGGATATCCGACCAAATACTGACTGTTATTCGTTAAAATTGTTCTTTATTTGACATTGAAATTTAATTGGAGTGATTTTAAGAAAAAATTATAAACTTTTTTGGTTGCACATCTGACTCTTACTGCTGATTTTTTTCCCCATTTTTTTTTCACAGCTATGATTTGCAGTTAAGTTTTTAAGGAATATTTTGTTTTTCAGGGGAGATTTATTTTTGCCAGCCTTAAACGAAGGACATGCCAAGAGGATCGAAATGCATCCATGGCTCGGTCCGGGGCCACACCGTATACAAAATAAATTACATCTGGCTCAATCCGACCAAACTCAATTTGAACCAAATAATAAAAAAAAATGATATTTTTACTCTACAATTAAAATTTTATGGAAAGAATATTTTATATACTTATTAGGTGGCCAATTTTTAAATAATGAGTTATTTTTAATCTTATTTAATCATATCATGAAAATTAATTGGTGGTGAAAATGAGACTTAATACTATCTTTAAATAAAAGCTTATTTATGGTATAGTAATCGTGAAATACAAATAGTTATTGGACAGTTGTTTAATTTTTTCTATTAAAAAAAATGAAAGTAAGAAGTTATGCTGTATGAGAAAATAGATATAAAAAATTTGGGTACTACTTAGTTATCCCGTTGACCAAAAATCTATCGCCAAAGTATAAGATTAAATGCCAATGATGGTTGATCGTAAATGTCACATTCACTTGACTTTAAGCAAGTTATACGTGTTTACGCCATCAGGTGATTTTTCTTTCGACGTTTTATTTGTATTTTTATTAATGTTATACTAATTTATTAGTTCTTTCGTTATTCTTTCGTAAAATAAAAATTATGTCAATTTGTATAATTTGGCGATTTATATCATTTGGCGAAATTGGTCGACGGGAAAACTAAGTAGTACCAAAATTTGATTTATCGCTGTATACTCTGCGTTTAGATTTTTGAAACTATACAATTTGTTTTTCGAAAATAGTAAATGTTCCTTCCTCCCCACCCCACTTGAAATTGTTATCGCAATATATTAGCAATATCAATATTAACTTGTTGATATATTGCGATATTAAATTTGTGATATTATACAGCCCTAGTCATGTGTTTCAAGGTGAAAAAATTGTGAAGGGTCCCTTAAGAGAGTCACATTCTTCCTAAGCTGCTTACAGATCATGTTTCTATGTCGGCCACTGAACATGAAAAAACATAAAGAAAAAGTATCAGAATGTACCCATTGTAAAATTTGGAATACACTGTTTTATAAATGAAATTTCAATTTTCCAATTTGGAAAAATTGAAAATAACCCCTTCGCAAAAAAAGTTTTTTTTTCTATCAAAAAGGTTTTCAGCTCTTCGAGCATTCTCATCTCTAGACATACTTAAAAAAAAAATACGAATCTTTATCATGAATATGCCTATGGAAATGTTCAATTTCAATGTACAAGATATCTAATAATGTTATGGTCTTTAATAAATACTCCTTTATAAATTAAGTATGCTGGTATTTTTTTAAAGTTATTTTTCTATGAAAATACTCTATTGCATATACTGCAATAAGCTACTGCTTTAGAATGAATATGAAGAAAACACATACTGAAACTAAAATTTATAAAAAATGATTGTTTTCAGTTTTTACAAATACGATCCTTTTATGTATGAGAACAAAAATTTAAATTAAACAATTCAAAATGACTCCAAACTTGAATGAGTAAAATATCATGAACTTAAATGAGATCGTGTAAAAAATTATTTCAAGCACATCACACAGATAAATATTTTTATATCTAGAATGAAAAAGAAATGCTACCTGAAAAGTATTTTTTAGAAAAAAAAAATGTTTTATTGCAAACCTTATAAACAAAATCACTTTTTCTTTTTTTAGAGGGTACATTTTACAATTTAACATGGATTTCTGAGACATTTATTACATACACTATAAACAACTTTTCCCTTGCTACATATATAAATAAAATGTGTAACCAAATACCCTCAGAATATGTTTGAATGTATGCTTAGCTAATAAAGAAATATTTAGCAAAGAACAAATAAATTTAACACAGAGATTTCAGAAAAAGATCAAGATATTGTTTATGTCAGTGGCAGATCCTGCTGTCCAATTTATTAATTTTTGTGGAAATTTTTCAATGCCTTCTTTATTTGTACAATGTTCCTAGAAAACATATTAGGTAAAATTGCAAAATATTACTGGTGAGAAAGTCATGTCCATTATGAATATGCTTTGGCTCATATGTAACTGGCCAAACTAGTTTACCCTAACAACAAAAAAATCTATTATTTAAAACTCCTTTGAAATGTTCACGACCTGGCAACATTGATCTACGACAATTGGCGTGAGAACTGACAGCATTTTCTCTCTTTCGCCAACTTGCCAAGCAGATGCTCAAAGTGAGAGTCTTCCTGAAAAAGCCGCCGAGGTGGTTGCTTGGAACAATAAGAATATGTCAAATTGAACTGGTCTAGGATAAACTAGTCCAGACCAGTGAATAACACTGGTTTATCCTATGTGGGTTAGGCCAAACTAGTTTCGCCTGAAATCGTCTTTGACATATACTAAGGTAAGGTAACATATTTGGTATTATAAAGGTAACATATACAAAGTTTTATTTTATATGAATAAAATGGTGATCCTTTAGGTAAAATCCTGAGAAAGATCCTTATTTGTGTACCTGATAAATGAAAAGTTTTTAAACAGTAATAAAAAAAGAAGCTTTTTTTTCGGAAAATCCCTTACCACAAACTTTTTAAACGAAAGATTCATGATTACTATAAATATTATAATGTTTTCAAAAAATAAATTTCAGGAAAAATCCTTTATTGCATATCTTGAAAATGAGACTTCTCTCCAGTATGAACGTGAACAAGTACATGCCTCTTCAAATCAGATTTTTCTGTGAATCCTTCTTCACATATCTGACAACAGAAAGACCTAGTATGAATAACGACGTGCCTTTTCAAATAAGATTTGCCAGAGAATCTTTTATTGCATTCCTCACAAATGAAAGGTTTCTATTTAGTATGAACGAGGAGGTGCTTTTTCAAACCAGATTTTGTCATAAAACCTTTATTACATAAGTCACAAGTAAAAGGTTTCTCCCCAGTATGAAAGAGGTAGTGGGTATTCAAAGTTGATTTAAGAGATATGCTTTATTGCATATTTCACAATGGAAAGGCTTCTCCCCAGTATGACTGATAAGATGCTTCTTTAAAAAAGATTTTCGAGAAAATGCTTTATTGCATACTTGACAATGGAAAGGCTTCTCCCCAGTATGAAGTAAGTAGTGGGTATTCAAATTTGATTTGTGAGCAAATGCCCTATTGCATATTTCACAATGAAAAGGTTTCTCCCCGGTATGACTAATGCAGTGCTTATTTAAATAAGATTTGCAAGGAAATCCTTTATTACATATTTCACAAATGTAGGATTTTTCTGCATTATGAAAAACTAGGTGACTATTTAAATTAGATTTTAAATGAAATCCTTTATTACATATTTCACAAATGTAAGACTTTTCTGTAGTATGAAAAACTAGGTGCTTATTTAAATGAGATTTGCCAGAAAATACTTTATTACATATTTCACATATGTACGACTTTTCTGTAGTATGTAAAAGTAGGTGCTTATTTAAATGACATTTCCACGCAAATCCTTTACTGCATATCTCACATATGAAAGGTTCTAACTTAGTATGAAGAGTACGGTGTTTATTTAATAAAATTTCCGAACGAAATTTTTTTCTGCATATTTCACATTTAAACCGTTTTTCCATTGTATCAGCAAAAATAAGTTGCAATTTACATAAAATAAACTCACAGAAAATAATGTATTGCAGATATTTCATACAAAGGTTTCTTTCTCCTGTATATATTCCTATGTCTTCATTCAAACATAATTTTTTAGATAATCTTGTAAAGCACAAAACATTCTGCAGATGAAAGACTGTTATAAAAATTAGTTGCTGAACATGTCGTGTGAGATTTAAAAAGCAAATATTCCTTAAAATTAGAATATCTTATCTTCAAACAAGTTATGCTTTTTAAAGATTATTAATTCCAGTAAATTTTCGGGTACTTAAAAAAAAGCAGATATACACAGATATAAAAAGGTCTTCTTAACAAACAGGACTATTTTTTATACAACCAAGCACAAATGAAGAAAGGCTACAAATGTTCAAGAAAACATATGAAGCTCCGACATATCTAGATATTGAAAGAAAAATAAATTTATAAAAAAAAAATTAAAAATAATGAAATATAATGCAATTATTTACACAAGTTAAAATTCTGAAAAAAGACCCACCACTTCTGACAACATGAAATATTGACAAAGTGGGAAAGGGGTTTATATATCGGATTTTTTTTTTGAAAATTTCCTCAATACTAATTCTTAATGTCTATTAACAGAAGTTAATTGCCACACGATAAGATACATTTAGTCTATATTTAAAATACAATGTTCCAAGAAAGTTTAATTTTTTTAATAAATAAAAACAATAGAGAATCCATTGAAATTCTATTATTTTACATATAAAAAGGACTCTATGAACATGCTAGCAAGTTCACATTGTTTTAGAGTGGGGGAAAAAGAAATTATTCAGCTGCAAGCAAACAGAAAAATTAATGAAAAGAAAAAGAACGGAAAGCAAAATCAATTTTTTTCTTATGATAAAAAAAAAAAAAATAATAATATCTCCGTTTTTAAATGACAGTTTTCTTTAAAATGGGGGAGGGGGTTCAGTCTGGTGGAGGTATTTTTGGAATTTTATGTATATCTAAAGCATACTTGCCAACTAAATTTTGCTAAAACTCAGAAGATTTTGGACAAAAAATCAGAAGAAATCAGAAGATTTTGGCGAAAAATCAGAAGAAATCAGAAGATTTTTTAAGTTTTATAACACTTTCAGTAAGGATTAAAAAACAGCTGAATCCTTATAAATAAACAAATTTCAAAGAGAAACTTGAAAAAAATATTCACTAATTTGCAATTGCACAATATATATTATGACAAAAAAGAATAACTTGAATATATTATTATTATTATTATTTTTTTTTAAATATTCATAGATATCCTACCATTCACATTAAAAGATACTTAAAACTTCTGACTCCTAATTTTTTTTTTTTTTTTGAGGGTGATTCTAAGAAAAAAAAAATTTCTGAAAAGTTACAGCAGGGGGGGGGGGGGAGGGGGATCCACTTCCGACACTAGCTATGCGTTTTCTTCCGCGGCCCCTTGACGAAATTCGCGATCTTTAGCCAAAATTTGTATTTTTTTCGCGATCTTTAGCCAAAATTTGTATTTTTTTCGCGATCTTTTGACGAAATTTGTTGTTTTTTTCCCGCGATTTTTTGAGGAAATTTGTTTTTTTTTTTTTTTGCGTTTTTTGACGAAATTTGCCGTTTTGTCGCGATCTTTTGACGAAATTAGCCGTTTTTTCACGATCTTTTGACGAAATTAGCGTTTTCCACGCGATCCTTTGACGAAATTGGCAATTTTTCTGCAAACGATTGACAAAATTATTTTTTTTTCGGCGAAGATGTCGAAATTCGCGATATTTTTTAATTTTCGGAAATGAATGCCTTAAATTTTCGGAAAATTCGGACCAAAATCACCCCTACGCGTTGTTTACGCAATCTTTTGACGGAATTCGCGTCTTTCCCGCGATCGTTCGGCGAAATCTGAGTTTTTTCCGCGATCTTTTCTCGAAACGCGCATTTTTCCACGATCCTTTAATGGAATTCGCATTTTCACGCGATCTTTTCACCGAAATAGTGTTTTTACGCGATCTTTTGACGGCGCTTTTTTTTACCCGATCTTTTGACGAAATTCGCGTTTTTTCGCGATCTTTTCACGGAATTCGTGTTTTTACACGCTCTTTTGGGAGAATTCTCGTTTTTTACGCAATCTTCCGACAAAATTTGCATCTTTCTCGCGAACCTTCGGTGAAATTTCGGGTTTTAACGCGATCCTTTAACGAAACTCGCGTAAAAAGCGTAAGAAAAGATCGAAAATCGGAAGAAAATGACGAAAAGCGGAAGAAAACACATTACGCGCGTAAAATCGGAAAACATGCCGATTTTTCGGAAGAATTCTGAAAAAATCGGAAGAGTTGGCAGCTATGCTAAAGGTAGATGCATAAAATTCTTTATATAACTTGATCTAAACAATAACTAGATGTTTAAACCAGGGTTGGCAAGTTACTTACCAGGGTTGGCACGGTTTAAACCAAGTGGTTTTAACCATGGTTTAAACCACGGTTTAAACCAATTGGTTTTTTTTTTTTTTTTGTCAAAAAACCATTTGGTTTTTTTAGAAAAAATCTAATATAATATTTTCTCTTTTTTGTAATTTAATTGTTTTAAATTATTGATAGAAGTAATTTCTACTTTTAACACTTCATCTCAGCAGTCAACATGAGACATAATGAACCTAGGTCATGTTTCTATGCATGTAGAATGAAAATTAGCATGTGCTGATGAACATATATGTACCCTAAAGATTTTTCTTAAAACATGTGAAATTAGAAAAGATAAAATAGATAAGTAACATTCAATATTTAGCATCAAATATTTTCATTTAAATAATGCAGATTATTTACAGCAGTTAATAACAAAATACAATGATCTTTAAGATTTTGGTTAAGTTGTAAAAGAAAATTTTCTGGATTGTGATTGGGAAGGATTATCCTTAAAGAATTTATAAGAATAACTTAAGATAGCAAATTGAATAACACAGCTTGCAAAAATTGAGTGCTAGTTATAGCATTTCAATAATACCAATCGATCTTTTCTGTTAGTTGCTGAATCTACTGGCCAAAAATGTTGACTTGGACACTTGGAGTTATCACTCAGAAAACAAAATAACCAGAAGTATTTGGATATTAAAAAAAATAATAATAATAAAAACCACAGAATAATATATTATATTCATGAGACTGCATCAAATGTTTATTGATTGATTATTATATTATTAATCAAAGGATTCTTCATACGATTTTCAAGATATCAATGTTTCACTGTGTAGAACAGTTTACTTTGAACATAAGATATAGTTGTTACTAATAATGTTTAAATTAGAAATGATTTCAATTTTCTATATAATTGATTGTAATTATTTAATTTAAATATTTTCAAAAGTTATATTACTTATATAAAATTCAAAAATGTTTATTTTATCAACAGATATGCATCTGTATGCAATAGGAAATTATATTTAAAAAACCCTGGTTTAAACCAAAAAAACCTGGTTTAAACCTAATAAACCGTTTTTTTTGGTTTAAAAAAAAAAAAAACCCGGTTTTTTTCAACCCTGTTACTTACAAAGTATAAAAAAACACAAAGTACAAAAAATCACGATTTAAAAATAAAATTAAAAAAATCGGATTATTTTGATTTAAATAGGATTTTTTTAAATTTAAATTAACTAACAACGTTATTTTAAAATGTGAAGGCTATAGCATGCCATTTCGATAGTTTTATAAATGCAATTAAGATAGAGGCTTGAAAATAGCCTTTAATTTTTTATGTATATATATTTTTATACTTGTGTGTAATGATTACATCACCTACCTTAAGAGCTGTTAACACCATTAAAGTTACAATCCATTGCCTTACTGCACGAACTTACCAAAACAACTCCCATTACTTCATATTATTTTAAATATATATATTATTAGTACAATATATAAAAGGATTATAATTCACCAGTAAACAAATGCAAGACTAAACCTAGAATAATGATTCAGAAAAACACTAATGAATTTTTTTGTTCAACGTAAGATCAAAATAACAATAAAAATGGTAATTTTATAGCTGGCTTGGCTATATTATAAATCTAAGCTATTTTAAACTCTTTAATAATAAAAGTTTCTTATAGTGACATTTTCAGAGAAAAAAATGCGCAAAGTATCAAGGTAACCAATTATTTATTTAGTTTAAATCGGGAAATGAAATCATGAAATTTTTAGCTAAGGCAGATTTAATGCTTAGAGAAAAACTAATTTTCCTGCTTTACCAGACAATGTTGAAATTTCTGTAAAATGGAGCCATATTGGATCATTTTTTATACCTGTCATCTTTGTCTTAAATTTTTCAATTTGTTCTGTATCTGTACTATACCAAGTTTCAGTATGCAAAAGTAAATTCAAGCAATTAACTTTTAATAGTTGATTCAAGTTCTTCGCTTCAAGTTTGCTTAAAAACAGGTTTGTAACTAACACTTGTTGGCCAGTGATCAAAAGAAGGAAATTCTTCCTTGTTATGCATTTACTCTACTCTAGGATACCACCAATACCATTCAATTCCCTTAATTGTCTACAAAGAAAAGCACGTAGAGCAGCTGTTCCCAACCTGGGGTAAGCGTACCCCTAGGGGTACGTGAAAATAATATCGGTAATGGCGGAAATCACAAAAATGGTTAGTAAAGTCTCAAAAATGTTAGAAATGACAATGTAATTTGTATCGCTTTATTATTTAGTTGTGATAATAAGATTACTAATGAAAAACGCATGTTTACGTTATCTAGTTGAGTGGTGGGTGGGGTAAGGGGGCTTGTTTAAGAGAAATAGGGGTACTCCAAAATGAAAAGCCTAAAAAAGGGGTACGAGGAAGAAAAAAGGTTGGGAAGCGCTGACGTAAAGGATTGCTGTTGAAAATAACAGAACCTTCATAGAGTATATTGAGAACATAACCTTTATTTTTTGTTTCTTCTGCTTAAATAACATTTACTCTTTTCAAGATTATTTCGATTTAGAGTATAGTTAAACAATATTAATGAAAAAATGTAATTGTGTGATTTAAATCAATAATTAAATAAAATCAAGTGATTAAATTCATGATTTTAATCAAGCTGATTTAAATCAGCGTACCCTGAAAAAACAGCCGAAAAAACATGGAAAAAACTGGCCAAAAGAAATAAGTTTCTTCCAAGTGGAAGGAATTGTTGTTTTTTAGGAATTTAACACATATGTTGCAACTTTGTAAGATAGAAATAATGTATTTTTCTTTCAGGTAACCTTAAGTAAATTTAATAAGCCCAATAAAAATTTAAGTAACTACAGATGCTAAATTAATAATTACATTAATTTTCTAGCCAAGATCACACATCTGACTAAAACTTTTCTATCATTGGGTATCCGGAAAAAAAAAAGAAATTTTATCCAAAATAAATAAAATTTATTAAAAGTTGTCCATTTCAATTTAACTAGCATATATTTTTATTATTTAAATTTATGTAAGTAGTAGTAAATAGTACGGATTACTTACCTACTGTGGAGTGAAACTCATTTAAATAAAAAACAGTACTTTTAATTTACATCCATTTTATTAAGGGAACTAATATACAATGCTCTCAGCATTGAAAAATGTTAATAAAATCTGTATTTCCCTTACTACAGTGCAACATGGTATAACAAAACAACAGTTTTTTTAGCAGTACAATGCTGCAATCGGTTTCTCAACTTAGAATGGATGGATGAATGCAAAATATGAAAAAAACCTTTCAAGACCTACAGAACTTAAAGCTGAGTTTAAAAGCATTTCGACATACCTGTAGTTCATT
The DNA here is from genome assembly GCA_963932465.1 of Maratus speciosus. NCBI lineage: Eukaryota > Metazoa > Arthropoda > Arachnida > Araneae > Salticidae > Maratus > Maratus speciosus. Next base: position 108,016,766 of record OZ010797.1, read on the forward strand.
TTTAAAACATCAGTCTTTTAAAATCAGCATAGAGATATGCATGCTAGTATAAATAATTACAAAGGATCAGGGTCTATTAAGCCGTGTTTATGGTCCATGAAATTCGATTCTGTTATACTGACTTAATTATTTCACTTTTTAATATTAGAAGGTTTATTCTGTATGATTTAAACAATAGTTTTTGTATTTTCTTCGGATTTATATGACTTACACAAGCTCAAAGTTCGTATTATTCGTAGTTTTGATTAAAAATACGCAGTTTCTCCTAATTTTGTCTCAATTATTTATATGAGCGCAATCGTGCAACACTTTCTTCTTTACATATATTGTAAAACACATCAAAATATACAACATATGTAAAACTAAAAGTGTTGCAAAGCAACTAATAACTATATAATAAGTAAACTCATAGTAAAACTTTAAAAATACAGAGTTAAGTAACTGCATTCCTTCACATCACTAAGATATTTTAGAATGCAGCGGTAGGTTTAGACGTGTTAAAATGGACGCAACTATTGCTAATAAGCATGAACATAGAATTGGAAAAGGACTTCAAACGAAACAGTTTTAATATCAAGTCGCGACTTTTAACGTAAATATGATAATGGCAACAGCCCGCGTAGAATCGTGTACGTACCAGGGCCTCTAGCGGACAACGTTCATTGGCTGGTTCTCAGTTATCAAAGAGATTATTGGTAGAGCATATTGATACAGATGAATCGAGTAGAACCGTGCTACGTGTAACGCCAGCTATTTCACACATTTTTCACGGAACGTTTTTCTCTTCGAAGAGCTATTTCGTTCACACTCCTAATCTATTCTATATTCATACTAATAACCCTTGTGTTGTTTACGTGTGATATTACTGAGAAAAAAATACTACTGTGTTGTACATCTACGATTGACCCTGGAGTTGATAGTAAACAAGTGGCTTTTTTTTTTGTGCGAATGAAAATTATATGAGGATTTTTTAATACTAACACGTTAATATTTTCTGGCGATAGTGATAAATGAACTAAAATGAATCAAAATATATTATGCGGTGGCTGTTAGAAGAGAACAAAGTTAGAAAATGCAAGGCGTGTAATGAATCCTTATGCCTTTCAGTATACTTGATGGATAAATGTTCAGGTTTTGTCAAAATTTCTAAAGTTTGTTTTAAATGCTATACAGAAACGTATAGGCATAAAAAAAATTGCATCAAGAAGTTGTTCCTCTATTAGTTTAGGAAATGCGCAAGATGATCAGAGTTTATCAACCACATTAGGTAATGACATACACTATATGGCCAAAGGTGACCGGTCACTTGCGATTTTAGACGTTTTGTTAAATATCTAGAAAAATGCATGAGGAATTAACCTGAAACTGCAGGTGTGTAAACAGTATAGTATAGGTCATATATTTCCGCGAAGATTTTTTCCCGAAACCCCATAGGGGACCATCAGCAATTTGAAAAAGAATGAATATCTGTTGGATAACCCTGTAAAAATTAATGTAGCAAAAGCGTTCAAACTCGAGATCATTAATAAGTGGCTTATTGTAATATACTGTGTTCATTTTTATGAGGATAGCATGTATACTCGTAGAGAAATTAAGGTTTTTATAACAGCAGTCCCAAATTTCGCCAAGTTTTTTGCTTATAATTTGCAGAGTTCTAAATATAAAAAAAAGTTCTTTTCAGAAAATTTGACAAACAACATTGTACACAATACTCTGCAATCAGAATAAAAAAATTTTAAAAAATTGGATGAAAAATGAGCAGGTTGACTAAAAAATGTTTCACTGCGCATGCACGAATCTAATCAAAATATAATATGGATAATGCATTAGCTAAGTATATACAGCAACTTTTGTGACAGTCTCAAAATCATAGCTTGAAAATTCTGAAAATTATCGTCGATAGAATAAGCTCGAAATTCGTTGTTCCCAAAAGGAAGGAAAAAGATGAGGGGTTGTATCCAAATATAGTAGTACGTGCGATATTGTGTACGCTAGCTTGACACTAATCAACAGATATTTGATATAACCCCTGATTACATTTTAATTACATTCGCGCATGCGCAGTGAAACATTTTTTAGTCAACCTGCTCATTTTTCATCCAATTTTTATTTATTTATTTTATTCTGATTGCAGAGTATTGTGTACAATGTTGCTTGTCATATTTTCTGAAAATAACTTTTTTTATATTAAGAACTCAGCAAATTATAAGCAAAAAATTTGGCGAAATTTGGGACTGTTTTTATAAAAACCTCAATTTCTCTACGATAATAATCTCGAGTTTGAACGCTTTTGCTACATTAGTTTTTACAGGGTTATCCAAAAGATATTCGTTCTTTTTCAATTTGTTGACGGTCCCCTATGGGGTTTCGGGAAAAAATCTTTGCGGAAATATATGACCTATACTATACTGTTTACACACCTGCAGTTTCAGGTTAATTCCTCATGTATTTTTCTAGATATTTAATAAAGCGTCTAAAATCGCAAGTGACCAGTCACCTTTGGCCATATAGTGTAGATGCAGCCTTATCTAGTGAACAATCTTCTACTAATATAAGTGCAACAGACATAACTTTAAGGTTAAAAAGAATAAGAACCACTCACTCAATTTGCATAATATGTCATTCTACAAGAAATCTTCGAAAGATCACGTTAAGGCACAAAGTCATGCATTTGTTAACTCGAATGTTATGATATCATATGGAGCTCGATGCTGTAAGTCTCATTTGACTATAGTGAAATAGTAGGAAAAATGAAAATAGTCTCTGAATCTACAACTATATCTGAAATGGAACTGGAGAACTTATAACAAGAAATACGGAAAAATGCTCTCAGGAAAGACCTTGATTTCAATAATGTTACATCGTTATCTGAATATGATTATTATCAATTAACAGGTGTTACTAGGAATGACTTTGATACTCTTGCTAACTGTAATAAGAGCAAACTTCGTTCTACTTCTACACGTAGTTACAAAACTTTTCTAGCCATACTGTTAGTTAAACCACGCACTGGTCTTTCGCATTCAATCCTATCAGTTCTGTTTAAAGCCTTTGAGCTTTGGAGGTGAATTTCTCCAAAATACTCAAATGTCGCATTGGCACCAGTATTTTGTAAATAAAAGATTCTGCTTATAGTATACACAAAAAATGAATTAATCTATTTTCAAATAAATTTGCTTGAATATTCCGGTGCCAATGTGACATCTGCAGATTAAAATTAAGTGGGGAGAAATTCACACATCAGAGCTCAAAGGGTTAAGATAAACAGGAGAGCCATCGGAAAATGCATTCGTGGAGTTACAAAGGCATTAATGTCGGAATCCGTTCCATTGCACTTGGGCTTAGAACATATAAGTCGTGCAGATTTCATAAATAAGCATACAAGAGAAACCGCTAAAAAACTTTTTCATGAGAACAAAGATGACGTTGCTATTGTAGTGGTCGATGGAATCTACATATATGTAAGAAAAAAATTGGCAATTATCTATTTCAGCGTAGAACACACAGCATGCATAAACACAGATATTTTGTGAAACCAATGATTTCCGTTAGTACAACGGGATACATCTTGGAAGTTTTGGGACTATACTACACTGATGGAAAAAATAATGACGCATCTACACTGAATTCGGCTATGGCTTCTAAATCTTCCAGTTTTAGGAACTGACTTAAATCTAATGTTTTGATCGTCGATCTCGGATTTCGAGACAGTACAGGATTACTTGAAGATTTGGGTCCATTGCAGAAATGTCACATTTTATGCAAAATAGAAATCAGCATAGTACTTGTAAAGAGGCGAATGAATCGAAATTAATAACGTCTGTCAGGTGGGTCATTGAAGCCGTAAACTGTTTAACAAGAAAAAAAAAATCATGCGTCACGCATAGATTATGAAGCACTTTCCAACACATTCAGAACAATGTAACAAAACTGCACTTTTTTAAAAATTAAAATATTACGTCTAATTCAACCCTATGGAAACGCATAACACATTTCAAAACCCAATTTCAGCCGTTCCAGTCCACAATTGGAAAAGTTTCCAATTTTTTTCAGCAGCCTTGTATAGGATATACAGATTTTGTATCTATTAACTACATGCTTGCCAAAATTTAGTTCACTTAAGAGATACATGTACTTCAGTTGAAAATTTACCTTCAGTATTTTCCTCTAATAAGGAGAACGGTACGTGAATACTTTTGTGCAGCCCTGTATTTGAGGTATAGAATTTATATATAACGACTAAGATGCAAAAAATTAAATAAATTGAAAAGCGCATACCGAATTTTAAACCGTACACTCCAGCAATTTTTTCTCAAAGACAATATTGTACTGTAACCGATTTCTTTTGTGTGTCCCTGTAAATGAATAAAAAATGTTATGAATGCCCTGTTCTAACGTAATCGTAGTGGAATTCAGTGATTTATATCAGTTTGAATACATTTGAACTAGCATAATGTCATTAAAATACTCTGCAAACGATTTTCCCCCATATACCACAATGTAATGGAATACTTTTGAGTGCCCCTGTAATTGAACTATTAATCCTACATACTTCCTATACAATACCAAACAAGCTCTGGTGATCCTAAATAACCTTTATCAATTGCATGAAAATCCGAGTATAATTACGGGAGTTAGAGCGTGGACAAACGGCCAGACAAACCGAAGTTATAAACACTTTTCAACTATGTTGGAAAGTGTTAATAAAAAGACGGAAAGCTTTAGACCAAGTTATGCCCAGTTCGAAAATACCACTGACAGTTGATTTTGCGTGCATTATCTGTGCCATTTGTAATGCATTTCGACCACCTAGATTCGAACAAAATAATGATGATGAGAGTGTTTCTGAAAGAATGATCAACCCAATCAATTAAAAACGTTAGTAGAGTCTGAAAACTGGATGAGACACGATGAGTAGTTTGGCAGAAAATGGAAACACAAACATTGTTCGGATTTTCCTAGATTAACGATCAATGAATTGTGTAACTTAGCACTTGGAGAGTGTGAAAAAAAAAGCAAGGAAATCTTATACTGAGGAACACCTCCGTAATTCCGGACTTAAAGAATTATTTGTTCATAAAGAACTTAAGGCTCCGCTGCACTGAAACTCTCCGATCGCGAAATCCCATGTCAGCCTATGGGAAAACTTTGAAGCGCGTTTACTCATTACCTAATATAATTATTAAAATACCGTTTTAACCAACATAAAGTAGACGTCAGATGCCGATGATGTGCGTTTATAAAAATTGTCTATGTAAATTTTAATTATTTTCAAGATGATGATAAAATTTAATCAAATAGGAATTTCGAAGTTTATAGGGAATTTTTATATACTTAAAATTTACGAAGGTAATTTTTAAAAACGCACATCATCGGCATCTGACGTCTACTTTCTGATGGTGAAAATGGTATTTTAATCATTATATTAGGTAATGAGTAAACGCGCTTCAAAGTTTTCCAGTAGGCTAACATGGGATTTCGCGATCGGGGAGTTTCAGTGTAGTGGGCCCTTAATGATATTATCCGTGTTTAGCTGCAATCGAGACATACGTCTTCGAAGATATATGGGGCATTCTCACAATCTTTTGACTTTTGGAAAAAAATCTGGCGAAATTAAACTTGCTAAAATAACATTTTAATCTGATAGAAGAATGCCTTAATAATTCAAAATAGAGAAAAAACGGTCAGCAGCGAAAAATACTTCATTTAACAGAGGTTTAAGTTAAACTTGCGAGTTTAATTTTCCTTACCGTTTTACCCCCATAACCTTTTATTTTCTTCTAAATTTTTACTTATAATGAATTTGCATAGTACCTACAGGACATTGAAATAAGAAATAATAACAATGTAGTACTTTTAATACAGAATTTTTGTATAACATTGTCTTAAAAGGGTGTTAAAGAAGGGACAGTAAGGTAAAAAAAGGGGATGGTATAGGAAAAAAGGGACAAAATGGTAAAAAAAGGGACGGTAAGGAAAATTACCACCTATTTTTAGGAAAATCAAGTTAAGACTAAGTGATAGTCACAATGTTCATGGATTTTTAGAAACAGTTGTTAACATTGGATTAAATTAATTTTTTTTTATTTACCTCGAAAATTGCAGGAATAAACCTTGGGGATGGTAAGACTACCAAAAAGGCACGATCTTGAAATTGATATTTAAATGCTGATTTAAATTCTGCAGTAAATTTCTTGTCAAAGAATTTTAGACATTCTTTCTCTAGCATACTTCTGCATGAGAAAAAACTTGAAAAAAATTCTGTGGTTGCATCTGAAGTGATTTTCTGTATAAGTTTAGCAAGAGGGACGGTAAGGATGAAAAACGCAGGGACAAAGTTCAAAAAATAATATCAACCGTAAAAATGTGTGCAGGTTAATTTTTTGCTACATATTTACATAAAACAATTATCCCAGTTTCGGAAAAAAATAACATCGAATTACTTTTATTGAAACAATTTTATCCAGACAGCTCCAAACTTAAAAATCAGCATCAGGGACACGGGACGGTATAGGAGTTTTCCTGGTATTTGGACCCCCAACATCGTCCAAAACTTATTTATCTCGTTAATATTGTTGTGCAATCATGCAATGGGGGTGTTCCCCACTATATGAAAAAAGAGTGTATTAAATAAAAAATTATTATTCAGGGACATGAAAGTCAAAAGATTGTGAGAATGCCCCATATACCGCATGGATTCAGTACAACTATTATTTGCCGCCGACTAATTCTGGGTATTGTCAGTGTAAAGAAGGAGCCCGTATAGTGGGTTGTTGTGCACATATTGAATCTGTTTTCGGCATTTGGGATACCAAAGGCATGTGGCAGAAGAAAAGCCTCACACTGCTGACTACAAGGATTATGCTCTGGATGCTGCTACTTCCCACTGGTCAGAAAGTGAGCAATCTGTCATAGAAGAGTCTGATTAATTAGTTTTGATCATATTTTATATGTTTTGTTCAACCCATAATGTTTAATTAATATTCTAATACCTTAAAATATTTAATGCCATGTGTACTTTATGTCATGTAATGTCGGACCTCTATTTAACGAACCTCTATTTTGCGAATTTTTCCCTGAAACCTACAACATTTTACGAATTTCTTCGTAAATAACCTCCAAATAGCGAAGTGTATTCTCTATTTAACGAAATTTTCTTCTGATATAACTTTTTTTTCTCCTTATTTCTCAAAATATTTCCGGACACTTCAAACTTATTCTTTCTTTTACACATTTTATAATGCTCAATAACCTTGAAATAGTTTTACCAGGTGCCTAACTCAACGAGAGCAGTAAAATCCCTGTCATTCTTTGCAGATTCCATCCAGGAAATGCAAACTTTCAATATCCCCCTTTCACACTCAAAAGGGCTGTTCCGTAGTAAATAAGTTTCAGTAATTAAATTTCAGGACGCATGTAGTAATACAATGCTTGAAATTACTTGTTATAATAAATACGATTATGTAATTAAAATTCATTAATTTTAATGTAAATATTTTTTTAAAACTGAAAATACAGTGTATTTCCAGACAATATATTTTTAAAATTCTTGTTGTCCTTACAGATTTCTTTTTGATGGGTAAAATGAATAATAATAATAAAAAAAAAAAAAAAAAAAAAAAAAAAAAAAAAAAAAATACTACTTACAAAAAAAAGTGTGATTAGTTAAGTTTTTAATAATGTTTAGTGTTTATGAATTAAAAATCTGTTTTGTGTAAAGTATTTAAAAAGGTTCATTTCAGTTTAACGAATTTTCCACATAACGAACTTTTTTTCGGGATTTAGCGACTTCGTTAAATAGAGGTCCGACTGTATCATGTTGTTTTTAAACTTGTCTATTCTATATTTATAATTTATATGACCTACCCTAACACATACTACATAAATATAAGCATCAAACTCTTTTCGGCCATAAACGCCGCTTATGGACCCTGATCCTTTGTTTATTTAATGTGTTGCACAATAGGGTCTTTAGGGTCTTTGCATTTTTACATTAAAAATAAATAATTGGTAGGTAGTATTTTTTAAAATCGAAATTGCATTAGAAATTAGAAATAATCTCCCTACTTCTAAATATGTAAGAACCACTATTGTCTGTAAATCCCTGCTGAACCTGAAATTTGTTATTAAAAATCAGCTTTTTTTTTTTTTCCAAAAATAACATTTTTAAGTTTTGCACTTTAGATTTCATATAATTATGCTTTGAATTTAATTCTTTTATATATTTAAATTATTTTAATTCAAAATAACTAACACCAGAAAACAGAATTACCTAACTCAGAATTTTACCAAGAAAATAATCTATAGAAATAAAACAACAGAATTATTCGATACAAATGTTATATATCGATAGATGATACTTGACGAAAAAAGTTTTGCAATATGATTATTCATAGATTTCATTTGTTTGAATCTCGGGTTTGTTTGGTCTTTAAATTTTGTTATTCTAAGTTATTCATGGTTTTGTTGTTTGACATTTTAGTTACGGCTTGTTAGGTGCTTTTCCCGTGTTTTGAATTTTATGAAGTATAACTTATCAATATATATATATATATATATATATATATATAATAATTAATAATGTTAATGTTTAACTAGTATTTAATTTTAGCCTAATGAGAACAATATATTAATATCTCATGCATAGTATATTATATTATAAGAGTATAAAGTGCATGTTTTAATTATAAATTTTGTTCTTTGTTCAATCCTTTCCTCCTATATTATGTATATTAAATTTTAAGAACGTTTGTGACACATTAAATGAAATTATTTTCCCAATTTAAATTCCCTTTTTTTTAAATACCTAAGTATCATAATTATGGTTATTTATTTTTATTTTATTATATATTTATTTAATTGATTAGGCAATATTGTAACAGTGATTTAAATACTGATACGTTATAATCAAGTAGATTTATCTATGTGAAACATTAATTAATGAATCATCCATATCACTACTTTACATATTATTATTTAGTAAATCGTTTACTTATTTTTTCTTATATAATGTTATTAATTAAAATATTTTTAATTATCACTTGTACTAGTATATCTCTAGAAAGTATATTCTTTAAAGCTTCAGCCAATAACATAAAATATTTATTTAATTATATATATTAGTTTTTATTCCATAACAATATATTTTACTAATAATAAACACTAAAGATGGCAGCACTTGATTGATTACTTGGACAACAAAGTGGAATTCATTTTAAATGTTTTATAGAGGGAGATTGTCCCATATATTGCTGCAGTTTGTACCTGAATATACTGTGCATTGGTTGTTCCTTGGTCTATCATCATTTAAAAAACTTTTTTTGGCAACATGTGCAAAATCTTACCCTTGTTTTATTGCTGCATCATGGCTGATAAGAAACGGCTGAAAATGGCTGAAAATGCATAAGAAAGGCTCCCAAAGTGGTAATATGTTTTTTCTTTTCCAGTCCATTTACATTAAAATTTATTTTTAACTTAATAGTTTTCCAATATTTTATTTCTGTATTTATTGTGTGTGGTAGTCCTAAATTCGTATTTAGCTTTTTTATGGCTAATACGAAGATGGAACCACACACTTTATTTGTAATATCAAGGCATTTAGGGCCTGATGAATCTGCCTTGGTTCTACAAATTTCCATTATATTTCTTTTATCCTGTTTTTGCTATGTTTTTATAATGAATGTTGAAATTGTTAAGGGGATTAGTCTTCATTATTTATAGTTTCACAATTTTTGTTGGTAATTTGTAATTGTTATTGATGGTATTATATATATATAGGACTGTAACTATTGGATGCAATACATATAAAATATAACCAATAAACTTCTATTAAAAATTCTCAATCAAACATATATACTGTGAACTGATAATACACATTGTATAAAGAATAGCTATCAACTGGTCAATATTATGAAAAATCTTAAATGTGTAAACAATATAACAACATATGATTTCAACGATCTTTTTAATAATATAGATTTATTAGATCTACATAATATTATAAATGCATTATTTAAAAGTATCATCACAAACTGGATTTACCATTTAATATAGATATAGTTTATTTTAAATTTAAATCTTTAACAAATTTCATTATCTATAATATAATTATATTTTGCAAGATAACACATTATATTTACAGAACGACGGTACACCACAAGGTGGATGTACATCCAGTTTATTATCTGACTTATACTTATATCACTAAGAATGTGCTTTTACTAATAGTATAATCTACATTTATATCGTTACATTGATGACATAATTTTAATTGCCACTGATCAAACTAATATTTCTCAATTTCCAGTAGATTATCCTACTAATTTAAAATTAACGGAAAACCTCCTATCTAAGAATACAATAAACTTTTTAGATCTTAAAATTACAATAAAAGAAACCAAAACAATAACTGATCTATATGATAAACGTAAAGAATTTAAATTGAAAGTTAATAACACATTTACTAATTTTAAATCTTGTCTTCATAATTCTGTAAATCGTAATGTAAATCCTTAATCATTTATATAGAATACGGTGTTTATGTTCTTCTCACCTAATTAACAATAATATTAAAAAACTAATTTATGATGCATTAAATCATGGTTTTCCAAAAAAATTCATATATTCTTTAAAATACATAAATGATCTTAAAAAACAAATTAACACATGCATAAAAAAATTACAAAAAAATATATAAAATAAGAAAATAATTACAAAAAATTAAAATTTGTAAAATAATAATAAAAAATTATTATAGGACGGTTGGGTAGGTAGATGTTAGAGTACGGAGGAGGGTGGCGTTGTCTGGATAATATTCAATGGTTAATAAAAAAAAAAAGTGGAACATTTGATTTATAACTACGTTGCTAATACACATGGATGTTGATTCGATACTTTTATATGTATAATGGTGTAGTTATATTTACATATTTATCAATTCATATTAAATTTATTTATATTCATTAATATTTAATAAAGTTAACGATTAACTTGTATTTAAATTTTAGCCTACTCAGGACAATATCATATTAATTTCTAATAGTATACTATCTTAAATGAGAATAAAATGCATAATGGGTGTATTTGTTATACCTAATGCTATGACAGTATGGATTTTAATTTGGTAATTTTTTTTCCTCTATCCTTAATCTTGTTTCATTTTGAACTTAATTGGTGTTCGATGGTTTATTTCTCGGTTTTATGTGTGTGGTAGTCCCAAATTCATATTCTTTAGCTAATTTATGGCTAATATGAAGATGAAACCATACATTTTATTTGTGGAACTTAAGGCATTTGGGACCCGATGATTCTGTCTAAGTTCTACAAATTTCCATCATTCCATTTCTGTTATTCAATTTCTGCTGTTTTTTACTATGTTTTTGGAATCTATGTTAAGTGTGTTGGGGGGAACTGTATTTGTTAATATCATTTTATTCATAATTTCACAGTTTTTGTTGGTGGTCGGTAATGTTTATTTAATGGTTATATATATATATATATAGCAGTAAATTGAATACATGCTCATTCATATTGAAAAATTTATTTATTTGTAAAGTGTAACAATAAAGTAAATGAATAAAGTGTATAAAATGCAATAAATAGATGAGAGATTAAATATACTGTGTAAGTAACCAGTAACTATAATTCATTAATACAAATACATTCTTAGGAATACATTTTTAAAAGAAAATATTTTTTTTTATATTTACGATATCAATGAAAAATAAATAATTTTTTTATGTGTACTGTCATTTTAAATTGTAAAAAAAAAAAAGCTTAATGTTACAATGTGGAGAAGGGCTAAAAATAGTTGCCATTCAGAAATTATTTTTTAAGAATTAAAAATCTTTGTTTACATTCATTTATAAACTAAAAATTTAAATGTGATTTATTTATTTATTTATTTTTTTTGCCCCAGATTAATGCTATTGCATTAAATGCTTCATTTACCTGATGAGTAAATTTTCAAAACAAAGGATTACAGACTGTTATACAAAATGAAAGATAGTACCTTGATTTTTTTTTCAGTTAATTAAAGCTTACGTACAAATTACGTACATACTGGAATTTTTAGTCAATGTAATATATCAATACAATATGCCATTTAAAAAAGCAACAAAAGTCCATGCAATAATTTAGCATCAATTTTAAATATGGTTAGTTATTCTTCAAAGGCAAGATTTTAATCGATTCTTTTCAATAACATTATTTTTATATAAAAATTTATAAAAACATAGGATTTGAGTCCAAGCATTTGTTTTCAATTTTTAAAACATTTGTCTTGATTTTAATCGATAAGAATTATTTTCAATACCGTATTTTATGGAAGAAACGCCACGGCGTTTACGAGTTTAAAAGTTATTTTTTTTCCCAAGTACGGCGTTTACAATTTTTTTTTTAAATACCAACTGATTTTCCTTAATTTAAAAATTCATAAAAATACTTAAAATCGGATTTAAATATTTTAAATAAAACTTCAGATATCTTAAGATATTAAAAATGAGGCATCCTACACTGCTCAGAAAACTTTGATTAAAGTTCGATCAATGTGACGCTGTCGACAAAAGTAGCGTTCCGACGGATGCGGCGTTTACAACGGATGCAGCGATTACGATATTTTTAATTGTATTCCGGCCAATTTGAGGAGAGCGGCGTTTCTTCCATAAAATACGGTAATATTATTTTTATCAAAGTACTCATTAATTGCTATAAGTGATAAACATAAATTTTAAAATGGCAAAATACCTTTATTTATTTACATTTCAACATATTTCATTGCATCGGACGGCAATATTCTCAAGAAAAAAAATATGATATTTATTTATAGTTTATTTTTATGTAAATTTTTTTTTTTTAAACATAGGATGTGAATCTAAGCATTTTTGAAGTCTTTTTATTGTATGTACTCCTTTTTCTTTTATTTTTTTTACACTTTACAAATATATATTTCAGTATGAATGAGTATGTATTCAATTTATTGCATGGGAAAAGACCATTAAACTTAAACAAGGAAAATTAGCTTTGTATTACAGCCCTATATTAGAAATTGATTGAATCATGTATCTTGGCTTCTACTGAGAATTTCTAGAAAATTCCTTCATATTCTGAAAGCCATTTTCTTTCGTTAAATCATTTGGCACCAAGCATGTGCTTTGGCATTGGTAATCTTGAAAGTTGATTTTCCCACACAAATTTCACCAATATTTCGCCAAATATGGCAAAATGTTACCAACTTTGCGACTTTGTTTAGTGCCACTGTTACTACTCAGCAACTTAATTGTTTCAACCTTCGCTCCCATTCAAATGCATTGGCCCGTAGAGACCTCAAAATGATCTACTGATCGAATTTTCTCGAACATGTGAGCTAACCCAATGGTTGTTCATACCCCAAAATGGTAGGATACAAAATTTAGTCAAAATCGTTAGAGTCGTTTTTTAGATAAAATTTATATACACACACAAGATTTGCTCGTATTATAATATAGGATATATATATATATACAGTAAAACCTGTTTAAGAAGTTCCCGCTTAATAAGTTTTCCTGTTTAACAAGTTTATATTCTCGATTCCCTTTATTCTGTTATTCTTACAACGCTAAAATGACTTTCTTAAGAAGTTTAGTTTTAAACTCTTTCCCGCTTAAAAAGTTTTATTTTTCCTTCCATTTTTACTTTCAAAGCGTGTTTATTTTGTCTTTTTGATTATTATTTTATTTTCTGTGCTGGAAATCTCCTTCTTTATATTCTTCGCTATTCAAAAAAAGTCAATGTTTAGGACTGATAGCAGTTGTGGTCATTCTATTTCACCTTAAAACCTGTTTAACATGTTTGATGGAAATGGATTGTGGGTAGAGGATGGGTCCCTCGTCACTGTAACAATAGTGACTGATAAAGAGAAAATGGAATTGCTCCACCCTACCGAGGGGTGGTTCTTTCATTCAATAATTACTTTCTGTTACAACAGATTCTCTCCCACCCTCTTTCATGAGTGTAATGTACCAAAACTGCGTTTGGTTTATTCATTTCACAGTTTTTAAGTCAGTGTAAAATGCATAACATCAAAGCTTTCTCGTTAGAAAATACACAAACAAAAAATTCCGTCCCCCCCCCCAAAATGTCGGGCAGGGCAATTACAAGGAAAGCCTTGTCTATTGAAGACAAAATCAAAATTTTGAAAGAAGTTGATAGTAACGCGAAAACAACAAGAGTTGAAATTGCAAAGAAGTTTAACATACCACTACTCTGAAAGGAATTGTAGCAAAACGAGATCTCATTTTAAACTGTTCTGACTAATCTCGTAAAATTAAAAAGGTGAAAAGAGGAAAATATGAAGTTATGGGAGAAAAGTTATTGATTTGGTTCAAACAAGCTAGATCCGCCAATATTCCTATAAGCAGACCTATTCTTAGAGAGAAGGCTGAGGAATGCCAAAAAAAAATGGAGATTGAATTTACTCCTTCAAATGGATGGATTGATAGGATGAAGAAAAGAGCTGGATTGACTTATACTTCTATACAAGGTGAGAGTAAAAGTGTCGATCCATAAGAAATCGAAGAGTGGAAGAAAGCCTTACCAGATTTGATAACCGGCTATCATCCTAAAGACATTTTCAATATGGATGAGTGTGGACTTTTCTACAATCTTTTATCGGATAAAACATATGCATATAAAGGCAAAAAATGTCACGGAGGTAAAAGAAATAAGGAATGACTTACAATTTTATTGAGTGCCAACATGGATGGTTCTGAGAAGTTGACAATTTTAGTTGTTGGAAAATTGAAGAAACCCAGATACAGAGAGTTTACTGTATTTTTACTTTATTAGCTAATTTTTTAAGTGTGTAAACTAATTTAAATTTCTTAAGAAAACTCAATTTTATAGAAAGTACTCTTTGTATTATTGTACTAAGTTAAAAAAAAACCCTCTTCTGAATATCAATATTTAAACTATTGATTTTTTCAAAAAATATTAATTTTCCCGTTTAAGTTTTTCTCTTCCATTCCCTTGGAAACTTCTTAAGCGGGTTTCACTGTATATATATATATATATATATATATATATATCAAAAACCAAACCAAAAATTCAAAACCACAGAACTGATCCGAAGATAAATAAACTAAACCAAATGACAACAACCAAAATAACTAAAAACAGCTAACTTCAAAAAACAACATACTTTAAAAACAGCAAACTTTAAATATTATTCAATAACTAAAACCAGCAGAAATTAAATCAATGGAGACAGGCGGCATGCGCTTGCGACATGCTCTGCGGGGTTATATATATATATATATATATATATACACACACACAGGAGAATGAATAAAAAAAAGGTGACAAGGGTAATAAAAAAATATTTATTAACAATAGACAGAAAATAGAAAGGGGAATTAAGAAACATACTTGCTGGTGGCTATTCACATAATCATCAAATCTGAGGCATTTATCTGAACACAGGACCAACTTGTTGAACTCGGCTTGGTAGAAATCACTTCCCTGCTTATTGACCCAGTTCTCGGCAGCTGTTTTCACATCACTGTTTGAAGAGAACCTTGTTCAAGATAAGTGTTCGTTAAATTTCTGTGAAAGGAAATAGTCACTGGGTGCCGAATCTGGGGTGTATGGAGGTGACTCGAGATTTCCCACTTGAACTTTTACAACAATTTTTGAGTTGGGTGAGCAGTATAAGGCCTGGCATTGCCATGCAGGAAAATGACACCATCACTAAACATGCCACGGCATTTGCGTCAGATGGCTTTGTGCAACAGTGTCAAAGTGAAACCACTTTTCTAAAGATCTTGTCCTTTGAAATGCTCACACATGCAGGGCCTGGTTAATATTATATTGGGCCTGGAGCACACAGGCCATATCGGGGCCACTTTACTAAAAAAAAATTCACGTATTATAATCTTGACAAACAGCTTTACATGCAGTTTATAATTTGAACCATGGCTTTACGAAAAAATAAAGACACATGTGAAAATGCTTTAAAAAATATAGGAATGTAAAATCTTCTGCACTACAAGGTCGTTAGAGTGAGCAAAACACATAACTTTTAAGGTTGAATGAAACATGTTACCATGTTAGATGTAATATCTGTTCTTCTCGGAATTTCGAAGTTTGCATTACAATTCTTAGTCGTTAGTGAAAAATCCTGAGATAAGTTATTTTAAATGAATGGGAAAAACATCTTTTTCTATGAACTACAAAAGGAAATTTGTATTTTCAGACCGTGTACAAATTGCATTTGGGGTCCCTTAAAAATGTGGGCCTGGAGCACGTGCCTCATGATAAACAGGCTCTGCTCACGTGTCTGCAAACTTACACTATACCTATCCGCACAATCACCATAAGAAAACTAGCACCACACATCTCCACTCTAGAGAAAAATATACCCTCCACAATAGAAACCTTTCAAATGCTGCGGCTTGTAACCGTTTTTTGGATCTATCCTCGTATATTTTAAAATAAATAATATATTACAGTGGATTTTTGCCCGAATCACATGTTTATTTTCTCAAAAATGGAATGCAAAGATTTCTGTGAAAAGACAAGAAAACAAGTGTTATTTACCCAGTCTCACAGTAATAGACTTAACGTAACTACATCTTTCTCCTACGTCATTAGGCATCAAATACCACCACCCAAAGACAGCTGCTTCCCCTTTTTCCTTACTGGTTAGGGTGGAGCTTAGAATTAGGTGAGGGATAAGCCCAACATTATCCGTGCCCCTTCTCCATCAGTTTTTGTTTTTACTTCGTACAGCTGCTATTCACCCACATAAACAGTAATTAAGAGAATATCTTGCAAAAATGTCTTCATAAAGTTCGCTCGCAAAAAAATATTTTTCCGCATTAAGAAGGCAAAATTTTCAGACTAATTTTTAAACATAATAGTACAATAGTTGTACATATGATTATTATTGAAGTGATTTATAATTAAACATTTTTTTCATTTTCTGATAAATTAATTTTATCTTGGGTTATAAGTGACCGTTGTTTCAAAATGGTAGTTTTTGGCTAACATTCCATACACGGGTGCATTTAGCGATTTTTTAACACTAAATTTAACATTTTTGCATTTTTTTTTTTTTTTTTTTGAAACAAAAAGTACATTTAATGTTAATTTTTACCTTTTCTGGCAAACAATCCAACATTACACATCATTTTTCAACCAAGCTAAACATCGTAAGCAAAGAACACTTAAATAACACTAATTCAGAAGCAACTGACATCGTGCTCCAGCAATTTCAGCTATGGAGTAAATGGCTAAATTTCGCAATCTTAAAATCCAGAAATTTGCCAATAACTCAGATTTTAAATTTGTCAATAAATCCAGTTTTAAATTTGTCAATAAATACAGCTTTAAATTTGTCAATAAATCCACTTTTAAATTTGTCAATTAATCCGGTTTTATATTTGTCAATAACTGCAGTTTTACATTTGTCAATAACTAAAGTTTTAAATTTGTGAATAACTCTGGTTTTAATCTTCCAAACCAATAACATTAAAATGACTTTATATGGGCAGGAAAAGATAGATTCAAATTAATCACTGAAACAGCATACAAAATCATAATTTTACAGAGCAATGACGGCAAGTTGAAAAGATCAAATTGAAAATGACGCTATCTTAGTTTTCTAGTAAATTCTTTGTTTACCAACCAAAAACATCTAACACAAAGAAGTTAACAGAACATGCACCAAAAGACTGCTCTCCGTCACAACAGAAAATGTTCACTCTGAGGGTTGCCATTCAAGAGCACATCTATAAAACTGATGGTTGCCAGAAAAACAAAGCTAACTGCCTATGATTGGCACACAAAAAAAAAAATGCCAAATGCATCTGTGTAGAGAAGTTTTCCCCAGTATTTTTAAGTTCCTTCACTGTCGAGTCCAGAAATTCAGTTAAAAATGGCAACTTTGACAGTATTTTCTGAAAAAACTTTTGCCTTTACCCCCTCCCCTAAAAAAAAAGGTTCGATTACGTTGTTTCTGAATAACAGCACCTGTCAATTTTATATGTGTGCAAACAAAATTATAATTCTCTATGAAGTTTGGAACAAAGTCATTTTCTGGATTATTTTATGTCTTCCCTGAGAAAGGCGATATTGCTGATACGCAGGCATCCTGAATCATCAGGAAGTCTATCTGAACCAAGCTCATTGCCAGTATACATTTTGTACATAAATTTTCATTCAGTTATAGCTAGTTAGCTTTATAAATTGCTTTTGATTAAAAATATTTTTCAGTTAATTTAATTTCTCATTTTTTCCTACAGATACTCATGCTGATATCTATCTGTTTTTGAATTGCATTAAATTAAAAAATTTTTTTTTTTTAATGAAACACTGTAAGAAACATGATTCAGAGCATGGATGTAAATTGATGTGGTGAGAGTCGGGACCGGTTTTTTTTTTTTTGGGGGGGGGGGGGGCGGGGGGAGGATAGGATTTGTTGGTACGTACATCTTATTTCTAAGACTTTCGTAACATTGTTCTTATTTGTCAAGAAAAAAATGCAAACAAACTGAAAGTAGCGGGTTTTTGCCCTTCGTCCTCATCCCAGTTTACATATATGACTCAGAGGATGAAGGTACAAAACTTTTAAATGGTTTACACACATTAATTATAATGTAATTCCACTTTAACCACCATATACACATTTTACGCCGAACCACGGGGTAAAATGGGTAAACACCGGGGTAAGATAAGTATAGTCTTTTACACAAAAATTAAAACAAAAATTATGTTTAATTTAGACCCAAGATACATAATGTAAAAAATATTTAACAAAAACATGATTATATTTAATAATGTTTCTGCTAGGAAACATTAAAATTAAAAAAGCTGTTTTTATACCCATTTTACCCCAGGTGACTCTATCCCCCTTTTTTTCCAGAAATTATACTTTTGGAATTGTGCGATCCTGCGTTCTAGTGCAAAATCTGAAAAACAACAAATAATTTTGTGAAGGGTTTTTTAATAGATCTCTGCTAGTAGACATGTATATATATATATATATATATATATATATATATATATAATTACAAATTATGCCAAAATTTGGTCTATTTTTAGATGTATCTAAAGGATAGCTGCCATAACATATTTTATTAATTAAAATAAAAATTAGAAAATAATACTATAAATGGTTATTGCATCATATTTGGTAAATTTTCATGTGTTAATGGTTCAATTGTACAAAAAGTTTATATATACATAAAAATTTTACTTTGCAGTATTCTTTTAAATTATTCTAAATTTCCGGCATATTCATTATTTCCCTATTTCTTAATAATCTCTATTATTTATTTCTAGTTAAATTTCTATAAATTTAAAACGCGTATCTTAATAATTATCTTATTCGAAATTTAATCTAAACTTTTTATCCCTTCATTAATTTTTATCAGCTACCAAAACTGTAATATTCTGAGGGCAGCTACTTTTTATTTTTCGAATGTTTTTAAAAGCCACTTTTCTATGTCTTATTTTATTCCATGAATCAGTTTCCCACGCACTGTCTGGCGTATTCGATCGAAATCTCTCCATGAGCATGTATGGAACTCATTCTCTATTACGCTTCTCTCTTGTCTCCATTGGTTGCGTAACCGAGCGCATTTCATTATGTGGCTCATTCCTGAATTTGTTTGGTTCACCATGGAGATTATATTTCAATCTGTATTCGTACGCGAGCCCTGACAAAACCATCGTGCATTAGATCAGAAGAAGAATTCTGTGCTGTTCGATTATTTTAAAAATTCTTGTTACCAGGCATCTTATCATCAAGTAGAACATCTAAATTTGTGCATTAAGTTCTGTTTAGCATGGAATATAAATTTGTGCTCTAGCCTGAAGGCTCTACGAAAACTCTTTTAATGTGGGAGTTGTTCACATTTTTATGTGTGTTTGAGTAAACATTTTAAAGTGACTTTGGCCTCTGTTTTAATGGGGATACTACCGGATTTCTTAATCTGTTGCTTACCACTTATATGGCTTGACCATCAAAACAGAATTTGACTGCTTCATGAATCACTGGTGTTTCGACTGGACTTAGCCAATCTCACTACTACAAACAAATCGATTTAGTTGATTAAATTGGTCCACAGCAAAGTACTCAGCCTGTCCACAGCTGCCAATTTTCTACCATATTGATGCCTCCAGCAGCAATGTTTCACTAGATTGTACAGATTTTTTGCAACCTAACCACCTTCCCCAAGTATAGTTCTTCAAACGAAAATCGACTAGCTTATTGAGTTATTATCTTGGATATCCGACCAAATACTGACTGTTATTTGTTAAAATTGTTCTTTATTTGGCATTGAAATTTAGTTTGAGTGATTTTAAGAAAAAATTATAAACTTTTTTGGTCGCACTTCTGACTCTTACTGCTGGTTTTTTTTTTTCAAAGCTATGATTTGCAGCTAAGTTTGTAACGAATATTTTGTTTTTCAGGGAGATTTATTTTTACTAGCCTTAAACGAAGGACATGTGCCAAGAGGATCAAAATGCATCAATGGCTCGGCCCGGGGCCATACCGTATACAAAGAAAATTAAATCTGGATCAGTCCACCCAAACTCAATTTAACCAAATAATAATAATAATTAAAAAAAAGATATTAACCTACAATTAAATTCTATTAAAACAATATTTTACATATTTATTAATTTGCCAATTTTTAAATTTCATTTTATTAAATTAGTTTTTTTTTAATCTTATTTAATCATATCATGAAAATTAAATAGTGGTGAAAATGATACGTAAAAAAAAAAAGGATAAACACAATAAAATGGGAATAATAGGAAAAATACTATCTTGAAAGAAAAGCTTATTAATGGTATAGTAATCGTGTAAATGCAAATAGTTATTGGACAGTTGGTTATTTTTTTGAAAATAAAAGTAAGAAATTAAGTTGTATGAGAAAATAGATATAAAAACTTTGATTATTGCTGTATACTCTGTTTTGTGGTTAGATTTTTGCTGCTTGTCTGTCGAAAATGGCAAATGTCCCTCCCTACCCCACTTGCAATTATTATCGCAATATATTAGCAATATCAATATTAACTTGTTGATACATTGCGATATTAAATTTGTGATATTATGCAGCCCTAGTCATGTGTTTTAAGGTGAAAAAATTGTGAAGGGTCCCTTAAAAGACTCACATTCTTCCTAAGCAGCTTACAGATCATATTTACCAATGTTAATGTTTTTATGTCGGACACTGAACATGAAAAAACATAAAGAAAAAGTATCAGATTGTACCCATTATAAAATTTGGAATATACTGTTTTATAAATGAAATTTCAATTTTTTCAATTTGGAAAAATTGAAAATAACCCCTTCGTAAAAAAAAAAAAAAAAAAAAAAAAAAAATCTTTCAAAAAGGTTTTCAGTTCTCCGAGCATTCTCATCTTTAGACATACTTAAAAAAATACGAATCTTTACCATGAATATGCCTATGGAAATGTTCAATTTCAATGTACAAGATATCTAATAATGTTATGGTCTTTAAAAAATACTCCTTTATAAATTAAGTATGCTGGTATTTTTTTAAAGTTATTTTTCTAAGAAAATACTCTACTGCATATACTGCAATAAGCTACTTCTTTAGAATGAATATGAAGAAAACACATACTGAAGCTAACATTTATAAAAAATGCTTGTTTTCAGTTTTTACAAATACGATCCTTTTATGTATGAGAACAAAAATTTAAATTAAACAATTCAAAATGACTTCAAACTTGAATGAGTAAAATATCATGAACTTAAATGAGATCGTGTAAAAAATTATTTCAAGCACATCACACAGATAAATATTTTTATATCTAGAATGAAAAAGAAATGCTACCTGAAAAGTATTTTTTAGAAAAAAATGCTTTACTACACCTTATAAACAAAATCACTTTTTCTTTCTTTAGAGGGTACATTTTACAATATAACGTTGATTTCTGAGACGTTTATTACATACACTATAAACAACTTTTCCCTTGCTACATATATAAATAAAATGTGTAACCAAATACCCTCAGAATATGTTTGAATGTAGACTTAGCAAATAAAAAAATTATTTAGCAAAGAACTAATAAATTTAACATAAAGATTTCAGAAAAAGGTCAAAGTATCATTGTTAATGTCGGTGGCAGTTCCTCCTGTCGAATCTGGTATGTTCACTCTCATTAATTTTTGTGAAAATTTTTCAATGCCATACTTATTAGGAAAATTTTCCTAGAAAACATATTGGGTAAAATGGCTAAATATTACTGGTGGGAAAGTCATGTCCATTATGAATATGCTTTGGCTCATATATGTAACCGGTCAAACTAGTTTATCCTAACAAAAACAACAAACAAAATAAATTATTTAAAACTCCTTTCAAATGTTCACTATCTGACAACATTGATCTACGACAATTGGCATGAGAACTGACAGCATTTTCTCTTCTTCGCCAACTTGCCAAGCAGATGCTCAAAGTGCGAGTCTTCCTGAAAAAGACACCGAGGTTGTTGCTTGGATCACTAAGAGTACGACAAATTGAACTGGCCTAGGATAAACTAGTTCAGACCAGTGAATAGCACAAGTTTATACTATGTGTGTTAGGTCAAACTAGTTTGGCCAATGAAAAATCAGTTTATCCTATGTGCGTTAGGATAAACTAGTTTGGCCTGAAATCGTCTTTGACATATACAAAGGTAAGTAACATATTTGGTATTATAAAGGTAACATATACAAAGTTTTATTTTATATGACTAAAATGGTGATCATTTAGCTAAAATCTTGAGAATAATCCTTATTTGTATACCTGATGAATGAAAACTTTTCAACCAGTACTGTACCAGTAAAAAGATGCTTATTTATTTTTTTTTTGAACAATCCTTTTCTACAAACTTTTCAGACGAAAGATTCAAGATTAGTATAAATATTACTATTTTTTTTTTTTTTAAATAGATTTCAGGGAAAATCCTTTATCGCATATCTTGTAAATGAGACTTCTCTCCAGTATGAACAAGGACATGCCTCTTCAAATAAGATTTTTGTGTAAACCCTTCTTCAAATATCTGACAATAGTGACCTAGTATAGTGAACTAGTGACCCATATCTGACCTAGTATGAATAATGAGGTGTTTTTTCAAATTAGATTTGTCAGAAAATCCTTTATTGCATTTATCACAAACGAAAGGTTTCTCTTTAGTATGAATGAGGAGGTGCTTTTTCAAACCAGACTTTTCAGTAAAACCTTTATTGCACAACTCACAAGTAAAGGGCTTTTCCCCAGTATGAAAGCGGTAGTGGATATTCAAACTTGATTTCCGAGGATATGCTTTATTGCATATTTCACAACGAAAAGGCTTCTCGCCAGTATGAGTGATAAGATGCTTATTTAATTGAGATTTTTGAGAAAATACTTTATTGCATAATTCACAATGAAAAGGCTTCTCCCCAGAATGAAGGAGGAAGTGGCTATTCAAATTTGATTTTAGACCAAATGCCATATTGCATATTTCACAACGGAAAGGCTTCTCCCCAGTATGAACGATAAGGTGCACTTTTAAAAAAGATCTTCGAGAAAACGCTGTATTGCATACTTGACAATGGAAAGGCTTCTCCCCAGTATGAAGGAAGTAATGGTTATTTAAAGTTGATTTTTGAGCAAATGCCCTATTGCATATTTTACAATGAAAAGGTTTTTCCCCGGTATGACTAATGAGGTGCTTCTTTAAATGAGATTTGTCAGAACATCGTTTATTGCATATTTCACAATGGAAAGGCCTCTCCCCGGTATGACTAATGAGGTGCCTATTTAAATGAGATTTGTCAGAAAATCCTTTATTACATATTTCACATCTGTAAGACTTTTCTGTAGTATGGGAAACTAGGTGCTTATTTAAATGGCATTTCCACGTAAATCCTTTACTGCATATCTCACACATGAAAGGTTTTAACTTAGTATGAACAGTACGGTGTTGATTAAAAAAAACTTCCAAAAGAAATTTCTTACTGCATATTTCACATTTAAAGTGTTTTTCCATTGTATCAGCAAAAATAAGTTGCAACTTACTTAAAATAGACTCTCAAAAAATAATTTATTGCAGATATTTCATACTAAGGTTTCTTTCTTCAGTATGCAATTCTATGTCTTCATTCAAACATGATTTTTCTGATAATCTTTTATAGTACGAAACATTCTACAGATGAAAGATTTTTATAAAAATAAGTTGAACATGCCTTGCGAGTTTTTAAAAGCAAATATTCCTTAAATTTATATCTTTTCTTCAAACAAGTTATGTTTTTTAAAGATTAATCCACTCTAAAAATGCCCTCTAAAAGCAAGCAGATATATACAGATATTAAAAATGTCCACTAAAAGCAAGCAGATATATACAGATACTAAAAAGGTCTCCTTAACAAACAGGACTATTTTTATACAACCAAGCGGCTACAAATGTTCAAGAAAGCCTCTGAAGCTCAGACATATCTAGATATTGAAAGAAAATAAATTAAAAAAAATATTGAATAGAATACAATTATTTACACAAGTTAAAATTCCGAAAATAAGCCTCTTCCTTTTTGACAACATGAAATATTGAGAAAAGTAGGAAAGAGGCTTATAAACGGAATTTTTTTTGAAAATTTCTCCAAAACTAATTCTTAATGTCTATAAAGGGAAATTAATTGGCACATGATCCAGTACATTCCGACTATATTTAAAATAAAACAGTCTAAGAAAAGAACAAGAGAGAAACCATTAAAATTCTATTATTTTACATATAAAAAGAACACCATGAACATGCCAGCAAATTCGCATTGTTTTAGTGTGGGAAAAAGAAATTATTGAATTGCAAGCAAATAGAAAAATTAATAAAAAGAAAAACAAAACCTGTTTTTTACCTACGATTAAAAAAAAAAATTGATATCTCCATTTTTAATTGACATATTTTGCTCAAATTTTAAGCAATCTGCAATAATAGTAAATTAGGCAGAGTAATATTTTTAATTAATAAGTTATTAGAAAATGCCAGAAAACTCACTATAGAGCAACTGCAAAGAAAAAGGATTAAACTATGAATTATTAAAAAGCAGAAAATTAAAGGTTAAAATGCACAGATAATAACATGGAAAGCAGCAAACAGCTGTTTAGAATCTACTAGCGAGATTCTTCTTCAGTGCAAGATAGGGCAAGGCACAGCGTGCTAGAAAAAGCAAGGCTGAGCAAAATAACCAGTCATTTTGCTTAGCTTTGCTTTTTCTAGCAGGCTACGCCTTGCTTGCCCTATCTTGCACTGAAGAAGAATCTCGCTAGTAGATTCGAGTTAGTTTTGTCTATTCAACTCTGCGAAGTTGGAAGTTGAACGTTATCAGAATCAGATCATCAGCTTTGGAAGGATAATACGTTTTGTTATGTAGAAAGAAACCGTGCACATATTTCTTTTAATTAAAGTAAAAAGATTTTTGGTAGGAAGGCTGATGAACGGAATTTTTTTTTAATTGTGGGGAAGGGGGGGGGGACGTTTCTTTCTGGTGGAGGTATTTTTGGACTTTTACGTATATCTAAAAGTAGATGGTTAAAATTCTTTATCCTCCTGAGACCTGACATCCATTAAAATGGATGTTTTATAATGTATTTTATTTTGCTCAGGTCTCAAGAGGTTATATAAGTTAATCTAAGAAATTACATGATGTTTAACCGACGGTTGGCAAGTTTCTTCCAAAGGGAAAAAAACATGGAAGAAACTGCGAAGCAGAAATGGGTTTCTTCCAAGTGGAAGAAATTGTTATTGTTTAGGAATTTAATACATACATTGCAACTTTGTAAGATACAGTAATCCCTTAACATTCGCGAGTTTTGATTATTCGCGAAATAATAAATGAGGAACATTTCAACATTCGCGAATACTTAACTTGGTTATTCGCGAAGTTTCTTTTATAAAGAATACTTTTTACAACGTGAGCTCGCTTTGTTCACCAATTCCATAAACTATTTGACACTGGACAACTGCATTGCACTGAATAGCCTCAGTTCTGAGAATTTCAACCTTTGTATTGAAGCAAAATATAGATAAGAAATTCCGAAAAACGCGACTTGATGCTAAAATAAAAAAATCGTAAATTTTCTAAAATTCAAAATTTTTATTGCAATTGAAGTTTTTTCTCAAACAATTTATGGAAAAATTTAAAGCTTCAACAATAACATGTTGAAAAAAATAATAGAAAGCGATCCTTAACGTGTCAAGACTCTTAAATTTAAAAGAGAAATCGAGACCACAACTTTTCCTTATTGGCAATTCAAGCGCTCGAATACGCCATCTGGTGGAGAAAGAAGTAACTTCTCGCTTCAGGATAATGCCGTACAAGCGCATCGAATTACATGTATTTTAAATTTGTTAAGAACGATTATTCTTTTGCACAATTTCACATTTCCTGTAACATTTGTGTTCTGTCTTATATGACAAAGTAAAAATGATGCGAATTTGAATATCTAAAACTTTCAAATGCATTTACAATAAAGAAATTGTTCAATGGCACTTTAGCATTAGTTAAAGGGAAATTAAAGAGACAATTTTCTTGTACCGAAGGTTGCGAGCAGCGCCTCTATGGGCCGTTTTAATTCCCAATACGGAAATGCCTAAACAAAAGATTTGTTCCAAAATTTCGTTTACCAATGCATTTTTTTCGAACATCAACTAGCAACCAAACTTTGTACAATATGTTTATAATTATCGAAATTTATTTCCAGCATTTACTTTTTGATGCTTAATAAATATATTTTTATGTTTCCATTGCTTTTTTCGTTTTAAAAAAATCATAAAACCTAACCTCCTTTTATGCACTGGAAGATAGTCTCAACATTCGCGATTTTGACATTCACGGAGGTTTCCGAGAACCTAACCCTCGCGAATGTTAAGGGATTACTGTACAAAAAATGTATTTTTCTTTTAGGTAACCTTAAGTAAATTTAATTAGACCAACAAAAGTTTAATTAACTATATATGGGACATTATCACAATCTTTTGACTTTTATGTCCCTGAATAATAATTTTTATTTTAATACATTTTTTTATTTCATATACTGGGAAACATCCCATTGCATGATTGCATAACAATATTAACGAGATAAATAAGTTTTGGACGATGTTGGGGGTCCAAATACCAGGAAAACTCCTATCCCGTCCCGTGTCCCTCCTTGATGCTGATTTTTAAGTTTGGAGCGGTCTGTATAAAAATTTTTCAATAAAAGTAATTCGATGTAATTTTTTTCAGAACCTGGGGCAATTGTTTTATATAAATATGTAGCAAAAAATTAACCAGCACACATTTTTACGGTTGATATTATTTTTTGAACTCTGTCCCTGGGTTTTAGATTCCTTACCGTCCCTCTTGCTAAACTTATACAGAAAATCACTTCAGATGCAGCCACAGAATTTTTTCAAGTTTTTTCTCATGCAGAAGTATGCTAGAGAAAGAATGTCTAAAATTCTTTGACAGGAAATTTACTGCAGAATTTAAATCAGCATTTAAATATCAATTTCAAGATCATGGCTTTATTGTTAGTCTTACCGTCCCACAGAGGAATATTTTCTGAAAAATGTGGACAAAATTATTTTATGAGCTGTATCAAGTCGAAATGTTGTAAAACGCTATTTAGAGTCATTATATATAATTTTTTTAAAAAACATATAATTTTTTTTTTTACAAATTTACAAATCTTTGCTTTTTAATAAGTGAACTACTATTTAAATCAGTTTAGAATAAACATTTATGATATTTAATGAAATATTCCGTTTTTTTTTTACATATTTATAACAAGTTCTTTCTGTAACTTACTACTCTAATCTTATTCATCTTCATCTGTTTCGTCTTCATCCTCATCTTCCTCTTCTTTTGGATGTTGTCCGTATGGTGTTCCTGGTTGTTTCGCAAGAAAAGGCTTTCTTTTTTGTTAGGCTTTGGTCTTGAACTACTTATAAAAGGATCAGAATTTAATAAACGTCTGTTCAAAACATTTTTATTACATTACTCTCGAGAAACTTTTTGGGAAAAGCTTTGCCTATATTGGCGGAAATGTTTGTTTCTAGCTTCAGCAGTCTCCTCCGAAAGTTGACCGATAGGCCATATTGCATGTTTAATTACTGTGGCCCCACGTAGTAAAACTTTATGTACTGTTGGTGACATTGGGTGCAACCCATATAATTCTACATAAAACTTTGCAGTTTCTTCAGTGTACTTTTCACATTTCTTAACATCAATTCTACGTCCACTAGACAGTGCCTCTAAACATAAAAGAACAAGAGAATTCTGAAATGTATTTGCAGCACCATCAGAAGTATTCTGAAATATCTGTTTAAATTGCGATTGTTGGGAGCCATCGCTACCCCATTTAGATATTTGATCTAAATCGTGGTTTTCTTCTTCTATATTATTTTGAATCACTTCTTCTAAATATTTACACAGTCTTAAAGAGGTGTGATCAAGAAGATCCTGTAGGTTAACTTCTGCGCTTGTTTCTGTCACATTCATCGACTCCTCACTTATATAGCAATTCTTCTTCGCTTTCTTAATCAGAGAATAACAAGTAAATATTCTTATTTGCACTATGAATAATTTCCCATTGCTTTCTCGTTAGATCAGCTTCTACAAAAAATGATAAGGCTTCTGATGGTGTATGGTTCTTAATAGTGTTTTTTTTTTTTTTTTTTTTTTTTTTTTTGCTGAAGTTATAATTTTTTTGTATTTTGTATCTCTTGTTGACTTAGAGTTATATGTTTTATGAGTGTCGAGGCATCAATATTACCAGCAGCTCGTTGATTTGTACTAGCTGCATATGTTAATTGATCAAGAGGAACATGCTCCCTTAAACCTCTTGTTTTTTGCTTGTCACACAATTCGGCGAAATCTTTTGTTGGTCTACCTTTTTTGATATTGTACAGATAGTATATTCTACAGCTAATTTTATGGAACTGTTAAGCCAACGTTCATTTATCTTAAAAAAGCGTCATTTTGCCCTATTGGCTGCCTCCCATTTTTTTAAAAAAAACCGATTTGAAACGGCTTAACGAACGTATTAATGATACTTGTTTATTACCGGACATTTTGTCATTTTTGTAACTTTACTTTCTTTTAAACATAATTTTTCATCTGTTTTCGTATTAGAACAATCTTGTTTAAGGTCAAACAGCAATTTTCTTGAAAGATCTTTTGCTGTCACTGAAGTTTCTAAAAGAAAAGTGAAGATTTTTCGTTCTCAAAATATCACCATCTTCTGATACCATTTTTTTTATAAAACGGTAAAAAAAAATTGGGGGCAAGCTGGGGCAAGATTTTATTTTATGAATATAATAAGAAATATCTATATTTTGTATTCCAACAAAAAGTTTTGCCCGACAAAGGGCGACACGTATTTATAAATCACTAAAAATTTAAAAGAAATAGTAAAAATTACACTTATTTTTAAAGATAAAACAATGTGTCTATTTTCATAATTATATTCTTTTATAACTAAAACTAAATACAGTAATTTAAGCTACATACCTCCCACTTCTATGTCCATAAAAGGTTTTATTCAGATCTCCACTGTATGCAACAATAATTGCAATTAAATAATGCGCTTCTCACCACAGCGCTGAGAAAAGAGAAATCTGCGATGCACGACAGCTGTGTTCAGACTGATAACGCGGCGGGGAGTGTTACCGAACATTCTTAAGATATTGTTTACCGGAAGCACTGACTAGTAAGCTATACAAACACATAAAGTATTGCGGTTTTTAACGAAGTTTATTTTTCTACGTATGTCCAGCTTTTCTTAGAAATACTCCACTGTGCGTCCTCAAGGTTTATTCCTGCACTTTTCGAGGTAAATTTAAAAAATAATTTAATTTAATCCAATGTTAACAACTGTTTCTAAAAATCAATGAACATTGTGGCTATCACTTAGTCTTAACATGATTTGCCTAAAATAGGTGGTAATTTTCCTTACCGTTCTATCCTTACCGTCCCTTTTTTTCCCATTTCGTCCCCTTTGTTTACCTTACCGTCCCTTCTTTAATACCCCCTTAAGACAATGTTATACAAAAATTCTGTATTAAAAGTACTACATTTTTATTATTTCTTATTGGAATGTCCTGTGGGTACTATGCAAATTCATTATAAGTAAAAATTGAGAAGAAAATGAAAAGTTACAGTGGTAAAATGGTAAGGAAAATTAAACTCGTAAGTTTAACTTAAACCTCAGTTAAATTAAAAAAAATTTCGCTGCTGACCATTTTTTCTTTATTTTGAATCATTAAGGCATTCGTCTATCAGTTTAAAATGTTATTTTAGCAAGTTTAATTTCACCAGATTTTTATTCCCGAAAGTCAAAAGATTGTGAGAATGCCCCATCTGCTAAATTAATAATTAAATCAGTTTTTCAGTCCAGATCACACACCAGGCTAAAACTTTTCTATCATTAGGTATCCGAAAAAAAGAAATTTTATCCAAAATACACAAAATCAATTAAAAGTTATCTACTTCAATTTAACTAGCATATATTTTTATTATTTAACCTTTTATCTACTGACGGTATTTATAAGTATCACTCACTTTAAACTCTCATCCCATAGTGAATATTACTAATATTCTAATGGTACTTTGCAAAAACACTATTTTAATTCCACTTTTTCATAATACATGGCTGCAGTAATTTTAAGTTCGTTATTTTAGCGAGGAAGGAGGCTATCTTTGAAACAGTCGATGTGTTTTGTACCGACATTTTGTACAGATTGTCATGCTTGACTTTCTATTGCTGCAAACATAGTAAAGGACATAAGATAAGTGTTGAATTTTTTATGTGTTTAGTCTCAGAATACAATTTGACTAGTTATTTTAAGTAAGCGGTGTATGTATTTGATTTAACAGTTAAATTACTCAATGGTACTTATAAGTACTGTCAGTATACTGGGTGTTGGAGGTAACTTCTTGTTTACTTTTCGTCTGTGTAGTTATCCGTAATTTTTATCTGCTTTATGACGTTATAATTAAATTGTAGCATAGTAATGTTTTTTCTGGAATTTCTTTTCTGTTTTATTATTATTTTTTTTTTTATAGGAAATCGAAAAAGTTGTGATACCGGCTTATGTTTACTATGCTAGAAATGGCATATGTAAATTTATATATTGCATATGTGGAGATGCGAGAGAACATGTTGTCCTTGGAAAATAGGTGTCGCATAACTAATAACATAGGTAAAAACTAAACTAGAGTAAAGTAGGCATAATTAATGCTAAAGGACTGCTAACTTGAAACCAAAAAAACAGTTTTTCGAATACCATCAAATTTGAATTTTTACTCATTTTTCATGTGTAAAATGAAACTATGTCAATTTAATATTTTAGGTAGCTTTCATTACAAAACGCTACCTATTGCAGCCGTTCGGAGGAAAGCGATTTCAAAAAATTTTGGTATATTTTCATCGATCATGACCCCCAGACCTCGAAACCACCCTCCATTCAAAATTGACATATATATCCATATATCTATATCTGACCTTTGTCACACTGTAACTCTCCTATTTATGAACCAATTTGGATGTAATTCGGTGTGTACATAGTACATACCAATGTCTCGACCGAGTTCGTTGGCCAGCTTCATCCGCCATTTTGTTTCAGAATGGCGGCCATTTAAAATTTTTTAAAAAATTTAAAATTTGAAATGTGGTACCAAAAAACTTAAAATGGAACAATATTTTTTTCTTATGTATTTGATCTTTATACAAAGATTCCGGAGCAGTTTTTGTTTAATCTATATCTTAAAAAATGGCTGAGTTATAACATTTTGAATTTCTAGCGTGGCTGACATTTTGAAACGTCCTGAATTTTGTCATGCGATAAAAGGCGTATTTATGAACAGATTTGGATGTAACTTCGTTTATACATAGTACATGCCAATGTCTCGACCGAGTTCGTTGGCCAGCTTCATCCGCCATCTTGTTTAAAAATGGCGGCCATTTAAATTTTTAAGAAAAATTTAAATTTGAAATGTGGTACCAAAAAATTGAAAAAATATTTTTTCCTTATGTGTTTGACCTTGATAAAAAGATTCGGGAGCAGTTTTTGTTTCGTCTATATCTTAAAAAATGGCTGAGTTATAGCATTTTGAATTTCTAGCGTGACTGACATTTTGAAACGTCCTGATTTTTGTCATGTGATAACGGGCATATTTATGAACCGACTTGGATGTACCTTGGTGTGTGCATAGTACATACAAATATCTCGACTGAGTTCGTTGTCCAGCTTCATCCGCCATCTTGTTTCAAAATGGCGGCTATTTAAAAAATTTTAAATTTAAAATGAGATACCAAAAAATTGGAAAATGAGAAAGATTTTTTTCGTATGTGTTTGACCTTAATACAAAGATTCCGGAACAGTTTTTGCTTCGTCTATATCTAAAAAAAATGGCTGAGTTATAGCATTTTGAATTTCTATTGTGGCTGACATTTTAAAACGACCTGATTTTTGTCACGCGATAACAGGCGTATTTATGAACCGATTTGGATGTAACTTGGTCTGTACATAGTACATACCAATGTCTCGACCGGGTTCGTTGGCCAGCTTCATTCACCATCTTGTTTCAAAAGGGTTGCCATTTAAAAAAAAAATTAAATTTAAAATGAAGTATTAAAAAATTGGAAAATGAAAAAGATTTTTTTATGTGTTTGGCCTTAATACAAAGATTCCGGAGCAGTTTTTGTTTCTGAAAATTTGTTCTTTTGTTTATATCTTAAAATATGGTTGAATTATAGCACTTTGAATTTCTCGCATGGCTAACATTTTGAAACGATCTTGTATTTGTCACGCGATAACACACGTATTCGCCTATTTCGATGTAAGAAGGCATGTGGATAGTATACTTCAATATCTCAACCAAGTTCGCTGGCCAGCTTCATCAGCCATTTTGTTTCAAAATGGCAGCCAAATAAAAAAAAAATATATATATTTAAAGTGAGGTGCAAAAAAATTAGAAATTGAAAAGGGTTTCTTTCTTAAGTATTTGACCTTGATATAAGGATTCAGGAGCATTTTTTGTTTGTCTTTATCATAAAAAATGTCTCAGATATAGCAATTTCAATATCTAATGTGGGTGACATTTTGAAAAATCTGATTTTTTGCCTGCGACAGCACTCGTATATATCAATCGATTCCGATGTGAGTGAGCATGTGCGCAGCAATTGCTAAGGTCTCGACCAAGTTCACTGGTTAGCCTCATCCACCATGTTGTCTTAAAATGGCAGGCACTTTAAAATCGCCGAATTTGGCAGCCAAATATAAGTTACTTTGAATAAAAGCAGCTTGGATAAAGCTGACTAATTTCGCGAAATTCTCATTCATAATGATTTAGTATTGATAAAAATTAGTATTGAATCTCCTATATTCGGATTCCACTAAATTGAGCTTCGTATGTTTGAATAATATAAGTTGTCTTTTTTAAAATAAGGAATATGAAAGCTACCTCTTCCTCCCGGCACTGGCCGGAAGGACTTTTTTATTGTTAACTTGCGAGTGTCTTCTTGTTATTTAGCATTTTTAAGAGTTTAAATTTTATTTGAAATATCATGAAAATTTTCTGTTACGAGAATATTTTAGCCTTAGAGTACTGACTGTACTTTAAAATACAACTTTAATTACTTATAACGAATTAAATTTCTCACGGGTGAGTATTTTTTATTTTATGTATATCCTTTAATTTTCATTGTAGTAACTGAAAAATAAATTTACATGAAAAAAAAAATGCACTAGATCATAATGCAGTAGATAAAGGGTTAAACTTGTGTAACTAGTAGTAAATAGTACGGAAACTCATTTAAATAAAAAACAGTGCTTTTAATTTACATCTATTTTAGTAAGGGAACAAGTATACAATGATTTCCGTATTGGATGATTTCATTAAAATCTGCATTAAAACATATATACTCTATACGGTACGCATATGTGATGTTTGTCCCGAAACAGTAAAAAACAAGAAAGAAAAATCATGCGTTAAGCATAGATTATGAAACACTTTCCAACACTTTCTGAATGCTTTAACAAAACTTCGTTATTTAGGGAAATAAAGTAAATAAGATAACTAAGTAAACATTTAAAAAAATTGATTTCTGCAGTTACCGTCCATAGCCAAATGTGTATGGCAATTCTTTTGAACAGCCCTGTATTTGATCTGTATGTTGACATATATACAGTCGGACCTCTATTTAACGAACCTCTATTTTGCGAACTTTTCCTTGGAACCAAGAACATTTTGCGAATTTCTTCGTAAAATAACCTCCAAATAGCGAAGTGCATTCCCTATTTAACGAACTTTTTCTTGGGATCAATTTTTTTTTCTCCCCAATTCTCAAAATATTTCTGGACATTTCAAACTTATTCTTTCTTTAAACACATTTTATGATGTTCAATGGTCTTGAACAGGTTTTATCAGGCGCTTTCTTTGTCAGCAGTGAGAATTTGGTAAGTACGGAGGACGAAGACGATAATCCCTTAGAGCAACTTAAAAAAATGTGGATACAGTGAGAAAAAAAGAAGAAATTAACCATGATGTGCTGATTGATGATTGTATTTTACTTAATTCTGAAATTGAGACCTCGGAAACACAATCCGAATTGGATATTTTCGACAGTGGGAAAAATAAAAACAATACAGCAATGAATTGCGATGAAGACGAATATGATGATGATGGAAATGATCATGATGCAGGAATTAACAAAACTTCGTATGATGAAATGCTAAAATCATGTGAAACAACCGATGCGGATTATAGTTAGAAGAAAATACGCATGAAGTGGTTTTTGGTGTATTGCAAAGATGCAAGACGTATTATGAGAGAAAGCACTTTTTAAAATAAAGAACTCAGGCAAAATTAACAGAGTTTTTCAGAAATTAAATTTAAGGACGCATATGTTAATGTATGGTTAAAATTATTTGTTATAATAATAATAATAAATGCGATAATGTCATTAAAATTCGTTAATTTTAATGTAAAACTATTTACTCTAAACAGAAAATACAGTCTTTCCCGGACAATGTTTTGTTTTCCTTGCCGATTTCAAAGATTTAAACACATAGAAAAAATGAATTGATGATGGATATTGGTGTGTAAAATAAATAAAACAAATCAATATAATTAATTTAAAAAATGTGATTAATTACTTTTAGTAAAAATATTTAGTGTTTATGAATTTAAAATCTGTTTTATGTAGTTTAAAGTATTTTAAAAGGTGAATCTCTATTTAACCAATTTTCCATATAACGAACTTTTTTCCAGGATTTAGCGACTTCGTTAAATAGAGGTTCGACTGTACTATATAATGGGAAAATTTAGTTTAGCAAGAAAACGTATAACAGGTTGAAATTTCTCATTCAGCAATTTATACTAATACTTGGAATCATACTTGAATACTTTTGTAAAGCCCTGTAGTTTACCTAATACCTTTATCACGCCCCTATTTAGCTAAAATTTATTTCAAACTAAAACTCTTAAAACTATTGAAATCACATTTCCAAAAATTATCATCCATAGACGGCATATATCCAATTGTTTGCGTGACCCAATATATCATTTTATAAATATTCTACAAACATTTCTTAATAAACTAAATGAAGTTCAGCGCAAAAATGTATAACTCATTTAAAAAACACATTTAAGCAATTTGCGCTCATACCAAGTAACCCTTACGAATCCTTTTGTATAGACCTGTATATAAATTATAGCATTTATACACATTATATAGTATGCATAAATATAGGGAAACATAATAGCGCATATCATAATTCAAAATACATTTAAAGCAATCACCGGTAATGTACGGTACTTCTGATACTATATAGTATCTGAAATCTCTTGCGTGTCCCTGTAAATGCTATGCACTTCGTATTATGCATGAAATAACATAGTGAACCTCAGCGACGTATATCAATTTCATTATATATGAAATAGTTTAACATATTTAAAATACGTCGCAAATAATCCCCCGCCTATATGATTATGTAACAGAATTATTTTGTGTTGTCCTGTAAATGAATAATAACTACTAGTTGCACCGCCCGTAATAATATTGTTAAATAAGCTTGAAATTTGTATCGCAGGTCGGTACAGAGGGGTGGGGGTGGGGGTAGAGACGGTGCAAATTACCAGGGCCCAGCTCTTCTTCAGTTGGAACATTGTGTAAAGTCAGTGGTTAAGGTTTTGAATTTTTATTTGTCTCACACTTTAAACTCTTTTATTCAAAATTAATTGGTGAATTCAATTAAAATTTATTTATGATTTTAATATTTTAAATTTTTTATTTAAAATCTGTAGAGGAATAAACAATTAAATTTAAAAAATCAAAAAACCCGACTGCGTAAAAAGCAAACTAATTAATTACTTTTCATCATTGTGAAACTATTTTTTTTTTTCAATTCCTACTATTAGCTCACACTCTCGCAATATAGGGTGTTTATAAAGTCCCGGACCCATTTTGATGTTTAATAACTCAAAATAATAAAGATAGATTAAAATTAATAGCATAAATGGTTAGATAGACTCAAAAAGTTTCATGACCCTTGTCAATGAACTTCCACGTGTGCCCCCTTCGTCGAACGGAGAATATCAAGTCGATAGTCAATTTTACGCCAGGTAGCGGCAAGCATGTCGGCATCCACAGAGGCTATTGCGGTTGTAATTCTGGCTTTTAAGTCATCAATGTTCGACACTCTCCTCCTGTAAACATTGTCCTTTACAAATCCCCAAAGGAAAAAGTCCAGCGGCGTTATATCAGGTGATCTGGGTGGCCAAGGAATTCGACCTCCTCGCCCAATCCATCTTCCTGGAAAATGGACATTCAAAGAAGTACGAACGATGGTACCCCAATGAGGTGGTGCACCACCCAGATCACCTGATATAACGCTGCTGGACCTTTTCCTTTGGGGATTTGTAAAGGACAATGTTTACAGGAGGAGAGTGTCGATCATTGATGACTTAAAAGCCAGAATTACAACCGCAATAGCCACTGCGGATGCCGACATGCTTGCCACTACCTGGCGTGAAATTGACTATCGACTTGATATTCTCCGTGCGACGAAGGGGGCACACGTGGAAGTTCATTGACAAGGGTCGTGAAACTTTTTGGGTCTATCTAACCATTTATGTTATTAATTTTAATCTATCTTTATTATTTTATGAGTTATTAAACATCAAAATGGGTCCAGGACATTATAAACACCCTGTATATCTTATTCAAATTTTCATTCTTTAATAAAATACTTATTATTCATCCAATCAAGATCAAATATTTTTTTTTTAACTTGTAGTAGATGACACTTGATGTTAATCCAGTTTTTTTCAAATATCAATTCATTAATTAAATTAAATTAATTAATTTTCAATAATCGAGCGAGCCCTCTTCTAGATCAAGGTATTTTAAGACCGAGAGAGCCTTCTTCTTGATCAAGGCACTTTAAGCGCCACTCAAGAAGAAAGAAGAATGGGAGAAAAAAAAAACAGTGGCACTTCGGAAGTGCCAATAGAAGTGAAAACTTCAACAATTACGTGTGTGTTTTTTTAATCGTCAGGAAATGTTTTATTGTGCAGGAAATACTTTTAAATGTAGTGTTTTTTTATTCATTATTATACAATAACATGCACCATAGACATACACCATAACGCAAAAATAACACGAATTTTAAAAACAAGAGAGTTTTTCTGCTAAACTTACCCGATATTTGATCGAATAGTTCACCTTTGCCGCCAACTATTGACATAAATAACAACTGTTGAATAAAGATAATTTTATTTTACTAGAGCAAGGTAGTTTTATTTTAACAAGAGTCACGAGACTTGGCTAATTTTTACATGAGATGTTTTTGATGAGATTTCCTTTTTCTAACTCTTGTACGTGTATTTCGGGAACCAATAGCGCACAGGCAAGCAAGCGGCGCGCTTGCCTGTAAATTGTTGTTATTGATTAAGCAATCAATAACAATTAATTGCCCGCCCTCCTCATATCGAACTATGCACAATACATGTACATACTTATATACAGAGGTGTCGGTTACAATAACAGTATCACGAGTTCAATGGTTTTTCCCATCTCAAAAAATGCCAAACGCGCCCAAAGAAGCTTTCACTTCAATAATGAAAGTATCAAGTATTTGTCTTTAACAATAAACACAACAGCGTACTGCAACGAAAATGTAAATTTTGTGTGTGTTCCTGTGTGAACCCCGGGAGAAAAAGTGAGTTTTAGCTTCGTTCTTCTTTTGCGGATTGAGCTGAAGAGGGAAAAGTTCCTGTTATTCACCGCTTGGCGCGCTAGTGTCTATGTGCCAAATTGCTAGCATGTCGGTTACGTAACAGTGTCTCCAAATCAGTGGTTTTTCTCCATCTCACAAAAAAGCTCAACGCGCCTAAAGAAGTTTTCACTTCAAAAAATTCTCTTATTGACCTAAGTAGGAATTGACTTAAAATATTTTTGTTATATTACTTGTTTATATTACTTAATTATTTTTTTCTATTTCCTTGTATTGATGACTTTTAAGTTGTGTTTAATTGTTAGTTCCTATCTATAAACACTGTTTTGATGAGGTCTATAGATGTCTATGATTGTTAGAGTTGCAGTAAAGCTAGAGATCCTAGATACATAACTTCCAGGTTGTATAATATTTTAATGGAGCTTCTGGCTGTAAAATAGTCAATGAAACATAGTCTTCATTTTGAAAGACCTATCCAATGATATGCCACTCAATAGGGTGCGTAATTTTTTTTTTCGTCACTACCGCCATTTTGTATTTTACGACCGCCATTTTGAATTTATAAAAACAAAACCTAGCCTATAACCATCAGGCCGTTAAGACAAATTGATAGAGACCTCATTCATTAAATCCATCCATCCGTTGGGATGTTTCGAGGGTATAAAGAAATCCACATACAGAGATACGCGTGAAACACATAACCCTTCTTTTCAGTCGGGTAAAAAGTAATCACAAATGCATCATAAACTGTAATACTGAAAAAGAAATTATAAAATTGCAA
Source organism: Maratus speciosus (assembly GCA_963932465.1). Classification (NCBI taxonomy): domain Eukaryota; kingdom Metazoa; phylum Arthropoda; class Arachnida; order Araneae; family Salticidae; genus Maratus; species Maratus speciosus. The sequence continues at coordinate 108,055,797 of OZ010797.1, forward strand.
GCAAATACTAAGATACAGATTTTTTAAAAAGATACTATCCAGCAAATTTATTTTCTAATAGAGTAAAGCCTGTTTGTGAGGGAGTTGTGCAATAAACTGAAAAAAAAAAAAACAGGTTTCAGCTCCTCCTCCCTCCCCACCAAAAAAATAAAAATGCAACGACACTTTGTTCAATTTAAAGAGCCTACATAAAACGAAATTTATCACTGGTCGCTGTGTTTCCGTCTAAGCAGGTTTTATTGTATCTTACTTCTGGTGGGGGCCCTGTATTGGAATTATTACCGGAACGGATAGACCCATTGTACGGTCAAGTTTGTATCATTTTATATCTTTAGACAGTTTTTTTTTTGGCGCCATTAGCGAGGGTTTTTATACGTGAAAGAAATATTTTTATTGGTACAGATAAAAAAACCCCTTAAAATTGCAAAAAATACATATATAGCAAAATTTTTTAATTAAATCGATTGGACAATGTAAAATGTAGTTTTATTATTATTATTCGATTAATTTATGTGCAATTTTTTTCTCAAATAATTCAATTGATTTACAATTAAAAACAATTAAAAACCCTTAAAATTGTAAAAAAAAAAAAAAAGTACAAAATTTCTTTTAATTAAATACGTTGAACAATGATATTTATAAAATGTAGTAATTTTTTTTATAACTCGATTCATTTATTTGCAGTTTTTTTTCTTTTAATAATTCAATTGTTTTAACATTAACAATATTTACTGTACGTATTTATTTACTTATTGCCACTTTTATCCCTTTAGATATCCTTAAAAGAAGAATGAAATCCTTAAAATAGCAAAAATATACCAACTCAAATTTCAACTTAGCCCTATCGAGTTTCGAACCAGAGTACGTTCGTACAGAAAACAAAGGCGCTAAACGTCTATGCCACAAATATACTACGAACAACTTAGTAAATGAAGATTCCCTATCGGAGCGTAAATCTTTTCTTTTTTTTTTCGCGTCGGTTTCATTCATATAACAAAATAGATGTTTATGCTCCTCACAGTTATGCTCCGGAACGTTTAAATCAGTAATTTGGATTTCAGAAGCAACGCGTTCGCCCATGCGACGGTTATTACGTCTATTTTGGTGATCACTTATGCTCTGTGATTGACGGCGCTCTCGATCAAATCTATTTCGATTTTCTCTTCTTAATGCGGCTTCTTCTCCACTTTCAAGCATTCGCCGAGATCTTTTACGGGAATTTTTAACGATATTGTGAAGTTCCATAATTGCAGCGAAAGAGGGAAACGTAAAGAAACAGGATTTACCTCTGTCTAAATCCTGCCAAAGGACTTTCACACAATAACCAATCAGACGCGTTTTATTCGGGCGTTGCCATTAAACAATTAACAAATAATCGCGATTTATGTGCCACGTACGATAGCGTAATATATATATATATATATATATATATATATATATAGATAGATAGATACTTTGCACCGCATATTCCACAAAATGCATATTTTAGTGCACTTCATAAATGCATATACATTTTGTTATGATTGGGTGCTTGTAATATCATTAAAAATCATTTGAAACGATTTTTTCCCATTGACTGTAATGTAACAGAATACTTTTGACTATCCCTGTAGATGAACTAAGCATGCTACAAACTTCATTTGAAATCAGGCGCGGATCCACGCCTCCCCCCCCCCTAAAAAAAAAACAACAACATATAAATCCGCTGCTTATTGCAAGGTTCGACAAACAGTCCCCGAAAAAATTAATTTCGTCAAAGGATCGCGCAAAAACCGCTAATTTTGTCTAAGGATCGCAAAGAAACGCGAATTTCGTCAATAAACGCGAAAAAAACTCCCATTTCGTCAAAAAACACGAAAAAAACGCAAACTTTCTCAAAGAATCGCTGAAAAAACGTGAATTTCGCCAAAGAATCACGAAAAAACGCTAATTTTGCGAAAGAATCGTGGAAAAACGCTAATTTCGTCAAGGGATAGCGAAAAAATACGCGAATTTCGCGAAAGAATCGCTGAAAAAACGTGAATTTCGTCAAAGGGCCGCTGAAAAAACGTATAATTAGCGACAGGATGAGACTCCTCCAGGAGCGGATCCACGGGGGGGGGGGGGGGGGTGATCGGTGTGGTTCCCTTCTTATACTATGTTCACACTGGATACCTTAAGATATCTCAAGCCGCCGAATTCTCTGAGAGAGTTCCACAAACTCTCTCAGTGAGTTTCGACTTACTTCGGCTAGATAGAGAAACGACCACTCACTCTCGTTGGCTATGAAGCTTCGCTTTTATTGATTGGCTGTTGCGGCCGTTGTTATTTTAAGCGCATGCGCATAGTTTACTTTTGTTCAGATCGCAGATACAGTGACGCTACTGAGATATCTTAAGGTAAGTTTTTCGATGTGAACAGGCATCCAATTCCGGGAGGGTACCACTTCAAAACTGACGGTCTAAGATATCTTAAGTTTCTAGTGTGAACAGGGTATAAGATATAAATCCAACACTTTTAATGGCAGTTTACGTAGAACAGCAAACGAAAACCGAACACTTTTCGGGTGTCAATGATAAGCCTCACTGACGTTTCGGCAATTAATGAACAAAAAAGGATTATGTCCTGTCAAAAGGTATATGACGCCATAATTTTTGACACTATGTGTTGAGGTGGGGACGATGCCACTTCGTGCACCTTTTGTTGAATCTCTACAACAGAAAATTACACCGTTATGCGGATTCCTTTAAAGTTTTGAAACTTTTTCATTCTTTCAAAGATGCTGCAATTCTAATTTATGTATAACTAGCTGACCCGAACGGCGTTGCCCGGATCCATGGTAATATTTATAAAGTAACCTTTAATTTATATGATTTTATATGTAACTCGATTTTGTTTGAAATACGTACCCACTCACAGTGTGAAAATGGGGGAGAAGCAGTTGCAAATTGTTGAGATGTTATGCAAATTTTATTCTTAAAATTTTGTAAAATTGTATGCCATAGTCATGAACAAATTAAAATTTTAAAACACCCTCTACTGATGAAAAAATTAGTTAATAGGAAAGGAGTGAGTGCTTAGTAATGTACAGGCCAAAAGCTTTAAAACGACCTCTGTCAGAAAACAGCATATAAAGGATACTCATCGTAGGAAACGCTACAGTTGTAAGGACAATTATCGTCCCCCGCCTTCCAAACTCGAAATTCAACTCTCCAACCTTCTTTAAAATTTTAAAGTGTTATCAAATATCTCATTTACTTAAGTTAATTTCAATTGTATTCGTTCTTTGTGTTAATGGCAGTTTACATATGCATAGTCGCCCAAGCATGGAATGTATTTCTTGAACTTTCTATGAAGTAAATCATTTCCGTTCTTGAGCAATTCAGAATCCATTTACGTGAGATTCTTATAAAACTCATAATATATCACAAAATGCACACCATATTAAGCATTTCATGCACTCAAGGATTTTTCATTCAGTTCTTATTTTTTTGTTAATATTCTCTCATCGTAATGAAAACATATGTTATACTTTATTGAATGTTTTCACATTGAAAGGGCAGTGTAAAGTTTAGGCATAATTCAATAAAGCGAAAATTTTGAGTGTTTGTTATTTATAATCTATCTTCCTGTTAATGTTGTTGACTACATCTTTAGACACCCATGAACGGTGAACACATAACATGCGATAAATTGTCACAAATTTTAAAAAAATCACAAATTTTGTCATAGATCGTTGAAAAAAATTGTGGAATAATCATTACAAAAGAACAAAATTCATCAAACGATCTTGGAAAAAAAATCATGAATTTTGTGAAACAATCGAAGAAAAATATTGCAAAATTCATCAAAAGATCGCAGAAGCACATGCTAAATTTTGCCAATCTGTCACTGAGGAATATCGGGAACTTCGACAAATAGTCGCGGGGAAAAAAAATCAAATTCGTCACAGATAATTGGAAAAAAAAATGCAAATTTCGGCAAACCATCTTGGGAAAAAATCGCGCATTTTGTGAAACGATCGCTGAAAAAAGCCCTCGGATTTCAGTAAACAATCAAAGAAAAATATTGCAAATTTCAGCAAAAGATCGCGGAAATGCGTAGCAAATTTTGTAAAAAAAAAATTCAGAAGCATATGCCGAATTTTGCCAATCTGTCGCTGAAAAATATCGGGAACTTTGGCAAATGGTCGCAAAAAAGAAAAAAAAAATAGAATCGTAAATTTTGTCATAGATCGTTGAAAAAAAAAATGGACGCGGAAAAGAAAAACACAAATTTTGTCACTGATCGTTGAAAAAAAAATGCTAATTTCGTGAAGCAATTTGGGGGGGAGGGGGGGATCGTGCCTTTTGTGAAATGATCGCTGAAAAAAAACGCGAATTTCAGTAAACAAAGAAAAAAGTTGCAAATTTCATCAAAAGATCGCAGAAACGCATAGCAAAGTTTGTCTAAAGAGCGCACATTACAAATTTTGCCAATATGTCACTAAGAAATATCGAGAACTTCGACAAATAGTCGCGAAAAAAAAAAAACATCACAAACTTCGTCACAGATCGTTAAAAAAATGCGAATTTGGTCAAACGATCTTGAAACTAACAATCAGTATAAAAAAAAACAAATTTCGGTAAACAATTGAAGAAAAATATTGCAAATTTCATCAAAAAATTGTGGAAATGCACAGCAAAGTTTGTCCAAAGAGTGCAGATGCATACGTCGAATTTTGCCAATCTGTCGCTGAGAAATTTTGGGAACTTCGTCAAATGGGCGCATAAAAAAAAAAATCACAAATTGTGTCACAGATCGTTGAAGGAAAAAAAAATGCGAATTTCGTGAAACGATCTTGTAAAAACAATCACTATAAAAATAAAACACAAATTTCGATAAACAGTCGAGGAAATTGCAAATTTCATCATAGTCGCAAAAAAAAAAAAAAAAAAAAAAAAAATCACAAATTTCGTCAAACGATCTTGGAAAAAAAAAAAAAAAACGTGCATTTTGTGAAACGATTGCTGAAAAAAAACCCCGTGAATTTCAGTAAACAATCTAAGAAAAATATTGCAAATTTCATCAAAAGATCGCAGAAATGCATGGCAAATTTCGTCGAAAAAGTGCAGAAGCATATGTAGAATTTTGCCAAACTGTCTCTGAGAAATATCGTGAACTTCGACAAATGGCCGTGGAAAAGAAAAACACAACTTTTGTCACTGATCATTGAAAAAAAATGCAAATTTCGAGAAACAATTTGGGGGGGGGGGGGGATCGTGCATTTTGTAAAACGATCGCTAAAAAATAACATGAATTTCAGTAAAGAAAGAAAAATATTGCAAATTCCATCAAAAGATCGCAGAAACGCACAGCAGTTTGTCTAAGGAGCGCACATTACGAATTTTGTCAATCTGTCGCTGAGAAATATCGGGAACTTCCACAAATGACCGCGGAAGAGAAAAACAAATTTTGTCACTGATCGTTAAAAAAAAAAAAAAAAAAAAAAAAAAAAAATGCAAATTTCATCAAACGATTTGGGGGGGGGGGGGGAGGGGATCGTGCATTTTGTGAAGCGATCGCTGAAAAAAAAAAAAAAAAACCCGTGAATTTCAGTAAACGAAGAAAAATATTGCAAATTTCATTAAAAGATCGCAGAAACGCATAGCAAAGTTTGTCTAAAGAGTGCACATTACGAATTTTGCCAATATGTCGCTGAGAAATATCGGGAACTTCGACAAATGGCCACGGTAAAGAAAAACAAATTTTGTCATTGATCGTTTAAAAAGAATCACGAAAAAAAACTGCAAATTTCGTGAAACGATCGCTGAAAAAAAACGTGAATTTCAGTAAACAAAGAAAAATATTGTACATTTCATCAAAAGATCGCAGAAACGCATAGCAAAGTTTGTCTAATCTTTGGCTAATGGTCGCAAAAGGGGAAAAAAAATATTTCGTCACAGATCATTGAAAAAGAAAAAAACGCGAATTTCATGAAACGATCTTGTAAAAACAATCACTATAAAAATAAAACACAAATTTCGATAAACAGTCGAGGGAATAAATTGCAAATTTCATCAAAAGATCACAGAAATGTATAGCAAATTTTGACAAAAGAGTGCGGAAGCACACACTGAATTTTGCCAATCTGTCACTGAGAAATATCGGGGACTTTGACAAATGGCGACAGAAAAAAAATCACAATTTCTCTTCATTGAATTACGCCTAAACTTTAAACTGCTATGCCTGGCACCACAGTTGCAGAAAATTCTTCAAGTGCCTGTGACAAATACTTCAATCGCAGAAAATAATCTGCTGTAAAATATTTTACAATTGAAGCATTAATTAATCAAACAATCACTTACCTGCATTTTATTCATTTTTATAAATAATAATTGTAGTTTTGTATTAGGTAATAAAGAGCTAAACATAATTGTAAAGCGAAATAATAAAAGGTTTGATTGAAAAATAATCTGCAAAAGAGAAAAGAAAATCTGTGACGCCTGTCTCCCATCTTGAATTTTCTGCTACTGGGCCTGGCACTATGAAAACATTCAGTAACGTGCAAGATATGTTTTCATTACGATTTCTTATCAGTGGGAAAGTGGAGAGAAAAGATTAACAAAAGGAAAAGAACTGAAAATGGAAAATCCTGAGTGCGTAAAATAGTTATGATGTGCATTTTGTGACATGGAGTTTCATAAGAATCGCACATGAATTAACTCTTAATCGCCCAAGAACGGAAATCATTTACTGAATGTTTTAAAAAAACATTCGATTCTTGGGGCGACTAAAAATGTTCTTAAATGAAATCACGAAAACATACATCTTACACTTTACTATAAAATGTACAGCTCTACAGTTTATCGCAGCATGTTGTAAAATATATGTTTTTATTGTGATTTCTTATTAAAGTAATAATATATGGGGAAAAGTGGCTAAAAAAAGATTAACAAAAGAAAAAACCAAATAACCTCATTCATTTCCCTTGAAGACAAAAATTGTTTTTGTTTCTTCTTTCCATTCGAGGGTGACAAATATGTATATTGTCATGAAACCATTTCAATTTGTAAGCATGAAGTCAATAAAATCACCATTTTTTGACAAATTTGGAGTTTCAGAATAATCGTCCAAGAATGGACATGCAGTCAGATATAAAATGTACTTTGTCATCGCCCAATAATGTCAACAATAATAAATCAAAACATTGAAGATTTGTATATGAAGCAAACTGAGTTCAATAACAATTTTAAAAATGCAGAATCAAAATTAAAACTTATATTTCTGTTTATTTAAAATGAAAAAAAGTTTAAATTCTACATATAGCATTTCGAGTTATACCGATAAATAAGTTTTATCCTGTTATGGTTAAGCATCACAAAAAATTTCAAAATATTAACTCAATAAATAAATTTTTTTTAACATAGGTATGTTCCGGACCTCCTTAAATGAAACGGAGTTCAATAACAAATCTTAAAATCAAAACACATGTCGTAGGCTAATTGAGAAATCCGGCTCTTTGCAAACAGCCTAGGCTCTTTGCAAAGAGCCTGGCTAATTGGAGAATCCATCTCCTTTTTTCCAATTAGCCTGATATTTTTCAGGCTTACTGCAAAGAGCCTAGAAAGCGTTAGGCTAATTGAAAATTGACCACTTATTATCCGATCAGGGTGATATTTTTAGCTCATAGGCTATCAAAGCCTCAGAGCTTATGTGCCCGCCGATTCAGTATGTAAGAGTGCACGTACGTACGTATGTACGTAACGCGATAACTCTTGATAGAAATATCCGATTTGCTTCAATTATTTTTTCTAGGTTCATTCTGATAAGGTGCTTCCCTGATTATTTTTTGGGGTTCATTGGTTAAGGATAAAGGGGGAAAAGGGGGGCTAGTCCCCCCTTAATTTATATAAATGGGTTTTTCATGCAGAAATAATCGATTTGCTCCAAATTTGGTATACCGGTTTATTGAGTTAAGGAGCTTCCCTGATTAGATTTGGAAGCTCATTATTTAAGTATGAAGGGGGGAAAGGGGGGCTACCCCCCTTAATTTAGATAAATCGGTTTTTCATGATGAATTATTCGATTTACTCCAAATTTGGTATACCGGTTTATTAAGTTAAGGAGCTGCCTTGATTAGATTTGGAGGTTCATTAGTTACTTATAAAGGGAGGAAAGGGGGGCTACCCCCCCCCCGTAATTTAGATAAATGGGTTTTTCATGCAGAAAGAAATATGCGATTTGCAATATATTTGGTATACCGGTTAATTATGTTAAGTAGCTTCCCTGATTACATTTGGAAGGTCATTATTATGTATAAAGGGGGGAAAGGGGGGCAATTGCCTCTCCCCTTAATTTAGATAAATGCGTTTTTCATGTAGAATTATTCGATTAGCTCAAATTTGGTATACTGGTTTATTATGTTAAGGTGATGGCTTGATTAGATTTGGAGGTTCATTAGTTAAATATAAAGGGAGGAAAGGGGGGGCTAGCCCACCACCCCTTAATTTAGGTAAATGGGTTTTTAATGCAAAATTATTCGATTTGCTCCAAATTTGGTATACCGGTTTATTATGTTAAGGAGCTTCCCTGATTAGATTTGGAAGTTCATTAGTTAAGTATAAAGGGAGGAAAGGGGGGCTAGACCCCCCCCCCCTTAATTTAGATAAATGGGTTTTTCATGCAGAGTTATTCGATCTGCTCCAAATTTCGTATACCGGTTTATTATATTAAGGATCTGCCTTGATTAGATTTGGAGATTTATTGGTTAAGTATAAAGGAGGGACAGGGGCTAGTGTCCCCTTAATTTAGATAAATGGGTTTTTCATACAAAATTATTCGATTTGCTTCAAATTTGATATGCCAGTTTATTACGATATGGCTTCCTTCATTTGATTTGGAGGTTCATTGGTTAAGTATAAAAGGGGGAAAGGGGGGCAATTGCCCCTCCCCTTAATTTAGATAAATGGGTTTTCATGCAGAATTATCTGATATATTCTAATTTTTTTTCAACCGGATCCGAACTTGAAGGTTCCATTTGAAGTGAATCCGAAAACCGACCACAACCAGGTTTTGGATTGAGTTCAATTAGAACTTTCAGGCTCAGATCGGGTAGCCGGTGGACGGAGATTATTTTGTCTGGCTTGCATCGGGTTATAGTTCTTTTAATATTTTTGTCGGTTAAGATTTGGTTCGGGACGGGTTTCAGATTGACTTCGAATGTAATTTTTAGGTTCTGGTAGCGTTGCGTGTCCATGGAAACTAATTTGTCTTGTTCGGATCCGGTTATGGATCTTTGAAATATTTTTTCGGTTATCAGATTTGGTTCGGGATTTCGGGTATTTTCATATGGAACTCTCATGTTCGGGTCGGTTTGCATGTAGACTGAAATTATTTTGTCTTGCTCGGATCGGGGTACAGTCTGTTGTAATTTATTTTTCGGGTTTGGGTAGAGTTATGCGTTAATAAACCTAATAAAAAGAAAATTGCCCAGATAAACTGATGGCATTGAGCTGACAGGCTATTAACACTAATTGTATATTATACTCTTATTTCAAAGAATAATGCCCCTCGAATAAATGAAGGTATTATTCCCCGTTGCCGCCCTTGCTACTTAACCAAAGAACCTCCAAATCAAATCAGGGAAGCTACTTAACATAATAAACTGGTATACCAAATTTGAAGCAAATCAGATAATTCTGCAAGAAAAAACCATTTCACTAAATTAGGGGGGGGGTATTAGCGCCCCCATTTCTCCTTTTATGCTGAACCAATGAACTTTCATATCTAATCAGAAAAGCTCCTTATTAGAATGAACCTAGAAAAAAAATTAAACTAAATTAGATAGTTCTGCATGAAAACACATTTATCTAAATTAAGGGGAGGGGCAATTGACCCCCTTTCCCCACTTTTATACTTAACCAATGAAGCTCCAAATCAAATGAAGGAAGCCATATCGTAATAAACTGGTATATCAAATTTGAAGCAAATCGAATAATTCTGTATGAAAAACCCATTTATCTAAATTAAGGGGACACTAGCCCCTGTCCCTCCTTTATACTTAACAAATAAATCTCCAAATCTAATCAAGGCAGCTCCTTAACATAATAAACCGGTATACGAAATTTGGAGCAAATCGAATAACTATGCATGAAAAACCCATTTATCTAAATTAAGGGGGGGTGTCTAGCCCCCCTATCCTCCCTTTATACTTAACTAATGAACTCCAAATCTAATGAGGGAAGCTCCTTAACATAATAAACCGGTATACGAAATTTGGAGCAAATCGAATAACTCTGCATGAGAAACCCATTTATCTAAATTACGGGGGGGAGCTAGATCCCCCTCCCCTTTCCTCCCTTTATACTTAACTAATGAACTTCCAAATCTAATCAAGCCATCTCCTTAACATAATAAACCAGTATACCAAATTTGAGCTAATCGAATAATTCTACATGAAAAACGCATTAAGGGGAGAAGTCTAAATTAAGGGGAGAGGCAATTGCCACCCTTTCCCCCCTTTATACATAATAATGATCTTCCAAATGTAATGAGGGAAGCTGCTTAACATAATTAACCGGTATACCAAATTTATAGCAAATCGCATATTTCTGCATGAAAAACCCATTTATCTAAATTACGTGGGGGGGGGATAGCCTCCTTTCCCCCCTTTATATGTAACTAATGAACCTCCAAATCTAATCAAGGCAGCTCCTTAACTTAATAAACCGGTATACCTAATTTGGAGCAAATCGAATAATTCATCATGAAAAACCGATTTATCTAAATTAAGGGGGGTAGCCCTCTTTCCCCCTTTATACTTAAATAACGAGCTTTCAAATCTAATCAGGGAAGCTCCTTAACACAATAAACCGGTATACCAAATTTGAAGAAAATCGAATATTTCTGCATGAAAAACCCATTTATATAAATTAAGGGGGGGGGGGACTAGCACCCCTTTTTCCCCTTTATCCTTAACCAATAAACCCCCAAAAATAATCAGGGAAGTACCTTATCAGAATGATCCTAGAAAAAAAAATTGAAGCAAATCGGATATTTCTATCAAGAGTTATCGCGTTACGTACATACTGAATCGGCGGGCACATAAACTCTGAGGCTTTGATAGCCTGTGAGCTAAAAATATCACCCTGATCGGATAATAAGTGGTCATTTTTCAATTAGCCTACCGCTTTCTAGGCTCTTTGGAATAAGCCTGAAAAATATCAGGCTAATTGGAAAAAGGGAGATGGATTCTCCAATTAGCCCGGCTCTTTGCAAAGAGCCTAGGCTGTTTGCAATGAGCCGGATTTCTCAATTAGCCTACGACACATACATCTTATACTTTACTATAAAATGTACAGTTCTAAAATTTATCGCATGTTATTAGTTAACCGTTTTGGGGAACAAAAAATGTATGCAAAACAATTAACAGGAAGAACGATTGTAAATAACAAAAACTCAACATTTTCGCTTCACTGAATTAGGACTAACCTTTGAGCTGATATGAATGGTGCTATGAAATCATTCAGTAAAGTGAAGTGAAATACATATGTTTCCATTAGGATTTCGGCCAAGAACGGAAATTATTTACTTCATAGAAAGTAAAATTTAACCCTTAAATGCATATGGTATCGTTTTTGATACGATAATTGTTCCCTATTTATTGGATTTTTTATTCATATACTAGCAGACCCGCCCGGCGTTGCCCGGGGTTTGTAAATAATAACCTTAAACAAAACTTAAGTTTGATTGATTTTATACCTTTGGAAATTCTTTTAAATGAACCTAATTTGGGAGGCTCCATTACCTTCCGCGGTGGCTATAATGTAATCTGAAGACGCTAGAACGATGGTAAAGAAAATTGCAAGGAATTCGGATCATTTTTAAAGAAGATGCGCCAAGGCCCCTAAGAAGACGATTTATATTCAAAATTGGTGGTTGTTGACGCCTGAAATATTTTTTTTTTCTTATCGTTCATGTAATAGCTGGAGAACCTAAGATGTTGTTAGAAAAAAAAAAAAGCTAGTGAATCGGGCTATTTTTAAGGGAGTTATAAGAGAGGGCCCAAAAGGGGCCAAATGATAGTTGCGAAAAGGCCCTAACATGAAAACATGTTACAACGTTTTAGTACTTAGCGTTTTAGATCTTCGATTACTTGAGATTAAGCATAGAGTACGAATTAATCATTAGAAAATAATTTAAAAGAAATGTGCAAAAAATTGGGGAATGGCTTAAAAAAAGGGCCCTAGGGCCCCAATAAAAATATGTGATTGTTGGTCTAAGGAGAAGAGTTTAATACTCAACTTTAAAATTACGCTTTGCGAAGGTCAGAAAATTAGGGTATGAAAAACAAATGGCACACAAAAAATTTAAGGGGCCCTGAACCGGGCATTACAGAACCCTAGATGGGGACATGGTCTTAACTGGAATGTAGACACGGGAGTATAACTAAATGGAGAAAGTATCCCAAAAATGAGGATCAGATAAAAAGGAAGCAATTTATTAACAATTCAGTGCGCTAAAAGTTCAAGGGGCCCTGTACCGGGCCCCTTGCAAGGGTGCCAGGGTCTTAACTGAAATGTAGAAATGGGGTAGAAACTGAAAGGAGAATTCACCCCAAAAACGAAGAAGATCGGGTAGAAAAGAGGCATGTTATTAACAATTTAGTGCATTAAAACTTCAAGGGGCCCTGTACTGGGCCCCATGACAGGGTGCCAGAAACTTAACTGAAATGTAGAAATGGACCACAAACTGAAAGGAGAATTCAACCCAAAAACGACGAAGATCGGATAGAAAAGAGGCATGTTATTAACAATTTAGTGCACTAAAACTTTAAGGGGCCCTGTACTGGGCCCCTTGACAGGGTGCCAGGGTCTTAACTGAAATGTAGAAATGGGGCACAAACTGAAAGGAGGATTCACCTTAAAAACGACGAAGATCGGATAGAAAAGAAGCATGTTATTAACAATTTAGTGCACTAAAACTTCAAGGGGCCATGTACTGGGTCCCTTGCAGAGGATCAAGGGACTTAACTGAAATGTAGAAATGCGGCAGAAACTGAAAGAAGAATTCACACCAAAAACGAAGAAGATCGGATAGAAAAGAGGCATGTTATTAACAATTTAGTGCACTGAAACTTCAAGGGGCCCTATACTGGGCCCCTTGCAAGGATGTCAGGGTCTTAAGTGAAATGTAGAAATGGGCCACAAACTGAAAGGAGAATTCAACCCAAAAATGACAAAGATCGGATAGAAAAGAGGCATGTTATTAACAATTTAGTGCACTAAAACTTTAAGGGGCCCTGTACTGGGCCCCTTGACAGGGTGCCAGGGTCTTAACTGAAATGTTGAAATGGGGTAGAAACTGAAAGAAGAATTCACCCCCAAAACGAAGAAGATCAGGTAGAAAAGAGGCATGTTATTTACAATTTAGTGCACTAAAACTTGAAGGGGCCCTGCACCGGCCCCCTTACAAGGGTGCCAGGGTCTTAACTGAAATGTTGAAATGTGTTAGAAACTGAAAGTAGAATTCATCCCCAAAACGAAGAAGATCGGATAGAAAAGAGGCATATTATTAAAAATTCAGTGCACTAAAACTTCAAGGGGCCATGTACTGGGCCCCTTGCAAAGGTGCCAGGGTCTTAACTGAAATGTAGAAATGGGACAGAAACTGAAAGAAGAATTCACCCTTAAAACGAAGAAGATCGAATAGAAAAGAGGCATGTTATTAACAACTTAGTAGACTAAAACTTCAAGGTGCCCTGTACTGGGCCCCTTGCAAAGGTTCCAGGGTCTTAACTGAAATATAGAAATGGGGCAGAAACTGAAAGAAGAATTCACACCAAAAACGAAGAAGATCGGATAGAAAAGATGCATGCTATTAACAATTTAGTGTACTAAAACTTCAAGGGACCCTGTACTGGGCCCCTTGCAAGGGTGCCAGGGTCTTAAGTGAAATGTAGAAATGGGGCAGAAACTAAAAGGATAATTTACCCCAAAAACGAAGAAGATCGGATAGAAAAGAGGCATGTTATTAACGTTGTAGTGCATAACAATTAGTGCGTAACTATTAACAATTTAGTGCGCTAAAACTTCAAGGGGCCCTGTACCGGGCCTTTTGCAAGAGTGCCAGGGTCTTAACTGAAATGTAAAAATGGGTCAGAAACTCAAAAGGAGAATTCACCCCAAAAACGAAGAAGATCGGATAAAAAAGAGGCATGTTATTAACAATTTAGTGCACTGAAACTTCAAGGGGCCCTGTACTGGGCCCCTTGCAAGGGTGCCAGGGTCTTAAGTGAAATGCAGAAATGGGGCAGAAACTAAAAGGATAATTTACCCCAAAAACGAAGATCGGATAGAAAAGAGGCATGTTATTAACGTTTTAGTGCATAAAAATTAAAAGGGGCCCAGGGGCCCCGGCCCTTAAAAAATTAAAAATCTGAGCCTCAGGTGTATTAGGACCTGTCTTGGACTAATCACATCTTTATTTTCAGACTTCTACGTGCGGTAGTTTTCTCTAGCAATCGCACACAGACAGACAAACACACAGAGCGATTTATTCTTTTATTAGTATAGATTCCGTATTTCCACCAGAAAAATAAAAAAGAAAATTTCACTCCATTTAATAACAGCCATTTCGTTATTAAATAAACCGAAATTTACCATTTATATTTTCTGGTATGAATTCCGATTCTAAGAATTATGAAATTTCGGGAACGCATTCTACCCTATGCATTTAAGGGTTAAGAAAGATCCCAGAAAATAAAGTTCAAGAAAGATATTGCATTCTTGGGCGAATACGCGTATGTAAATAATACGCAGAACGAATACAATTGAAAGTGTTACTTACGTGAATTGTATAATTAAAAAAAAAAAAAAAAGTGAAAAAATGAATATAGTATTAAATTAAGAAACGCGCAAAGCAGGGTTGCAAAAAAGCCGGCTAAAATTAAAAAAAGCCACGCCGGTGGCTTTTATTGGTTTTAACCGGCTTTTTTTGGCCAAAATCGGCCTTTTTTGGCCAAAATTGGCTTTTATACAGTGAAGCATTTTAATTATAGACTACACATTTTAAAGTGTTTTTAATTAGTTTTAATGACATTTAACTGATTTAGAATATAATAAGTAACCCAATTTCTCAATAATGAAGCCATAATACTGGGGAAAAGAATTAGATCAGAGCTGCTAGTATTTTGAAGTGAGAATTGGAAATATATCAGCTAAATTTTAAAAGAGTCATACCAACTGCTTTATTTGGCTTACACTGTCCTTTTACCCCAACTCCCCTGCTTTATAAAATTAAAAAGGACAATGATTACTCAGTTACTTAAGGAATTTCAAGAGCTATTAATATACAAATCTTATTTTATTTCTCATTAACATTTAAAATCATACATAATCAGGGTTTGCCCAAGTGGGCCCACTTTTTTTCAAACTTTCTCATGTTTTCACAATTGTAACATTATTTAATCTAAGGTATGAGAATAGGTGAAAACTGGAAAATTGGGTTAATAGCCAGTGGCTGTTAGACAGGGTTTGACCAAGTGGGCCCAGCCCGAGAAAACCTGTCCAGGTTTTTTTCGGGCGAGCCCACTTGAAAAAACCCATTGTGGGTTTTCTCAAATGTTCTTGTGCTTTCACAACTGTATCATTATTTAAACTAAGGTATGAGAATGCAAAGATAAATGCCGATTCAAATATATTTCAAAATAACCAGATTTAAAGGAATTTCTATGCAGAGATAAAATGACCAAAAAAGACATTAGCTGTAAAGGAGGAAGATTTTCATGCTTGTAATCTAAAATGCATCCAAATACTTTACATCTTAATGCATCCAAAAAGATGGCACTGAACCCCATCCTGATTGTTTACATTGTCATAGCTTTTAAGATTAATCATCCATTTATTATCCTGTTTCAATGTTCCATGAAAGTGTTATGTAGGAGTTTTCAACACAAAAAGGGTTCAGATTAGGGCAAAAAAGAGGGAAACAGATAAGTTTCCTCCTGGATTTTGTCAGTTTTTCATTTCTTTACATTCTTTCCTCTACTTCACTACCTCTGCTTCAATCGAACAATGCTTTTCTACATTTGATCTGGTTTGGAGCAAGTTATGTAGTCATTTTGGAGTTGATAAAGCAGCAAAGCTAGTAAGTAATAAGTGTATCGCCATTTGCAATCTAAATTTACAAATATCACTGACACTGACTTCCATGGCAATCTAATTTAACATTTAATAACTATTGCAATATGTAGCAAACTTTGCTAAAATTTTCAAATATGTTATTACAAATCCCATTTCTTAGGAAAAAAAAAAAAAAAATCTCCAACTGATTTCTGATTTGAAGTGAATGAAAGAAAGTATATAAATTTAACATGTTTAACTTAAGATAAGAATTATATAAAGAAATCCAGTTGTGGTTCACTTAATATATCCTTAATGCAGCAAACTAGTTCCATGAGATGCGGATGTACCTCTTAAATTAATTTGATTTATATATACAGTAGAAGATCTTTATAACGCAATTCTATATAATGCAATTTTCCATATAACGCACAACTTCTCAGATGTAAACAATGATTTTTGCAGTTAAAAAGCACCTGTATTTTCACAATGTAAAATATCGCTACTCTCTAGAGGACTAAATTTGATACATTAGTTCAACTTTTTCTTCTAATTTAAGACCTTTTTACTGAAAAAATGCTATTATTAGGATAAACATTTTTGAAAATGTCTAATATAAGGGATGGTTGTGTCAGTTATATTTGGATCATGTTTATAAAGTAGATTTAACAATGTCTGACCTATATTATGCAAAAATTTCTAATTTGGATAACTCTTGGTAACAAGGAATGCAGTATAAAGATATTCTAATATATTTTGATGTGTTTCAGACATATTTGGCCATGTTTACAAGGTGAATTTAATTATGTGATCCATATAACGCAAAATTCTATATAATGCACAACCTTGCGTTTTTAGGTTTGCGTTATAAAGATCTTCTACTGTATATATATATATATATTTTTGTTAATTCATACTTAATTAATGCAAAATTATGCCCAGGTTTCACTGATAAATGGAGAATTTAAATATTATGTAGTATATGAAAATTAAAAGTTTAAAGTGTTTGCCAAAAAAACTCAATAAAGCCCGAAAAAAAAGGGGTTTTTCAGAAAAACCCGGGTTTTAGACAAGTGGGCCCCGTGGGTTGGGTTTTTTCTAACCCTGTACATAATCACAATAAAAACAATATTAGGAACAGAATATGCATGAATATGCACACTTTTAAATAGCAACAAACTTTTCAAAATTTTATTTAGAGAATGTATTTTTGTTTCGATTACTTGCTCGATTTATATTTATACACTTATGTACCAAACTCTCCTTAAACATTATACCCTTACTAATTTCTCTTTTAATATTTATAACACTAATCCTTCGTTCTCTCCATACGGATTCTTAAGAATGTTTCCATCTTGAAGGGCCTCATTTTGTTATTGTTTAATTTTAATGAAATGTAATCTTTAAAATGTGAGGCTATGTAATATGCAGTTTAAAGTCTAATTTATATTCTTTTCAATATATCTATCTATATATCTATTTTATATTAGACATAATGCCTTTACTGTTGCCTATTAGCAGTTAAAGATTTATTCGACCAAATTTAATAAAAAATTATAATTCTTTTAGTAGAAAATATTTATAAGTGTATAAAAAAATAATGAATCCAAATTTAACACAAATTAATTGTAAACCAACCTTTAATAATTAAAGCCGGCTTTTTTCAATAAAAGCCGGCTTTTTTTGTGGCTAAAACCAAAAAAAGCCGGCCGGCTTTTTTTGGCCTGGCTAAAAGCCGGCAACCCTGGCGCAAAGGTGTGTTTTTGTTTTTCTTTAAAATAAAGATGAAGAGAAATAAACAGTAGACTTTGTCGACTTGCAGTCGCTAGCTTTAAGATCGAGGATAACGGAAATCCGGTCGCTTCGCTGGATCTCATATTTAACGCCTGCTCCCATTGGCTGGCTGGCTGGTTCGTTGCAGCGGATTGGCGGACAGATGTAAATAGCCTCTAACCCCATAACGTTTTAATTTTTAAAACTTAAAAAAAAATCTAAATTGAAATTTAAAAATCCGGCGCTGAAGTGCACTTTCTGGTAATAGAATCTACACATGACAAAAATTTCAGAGGTACGTGTTATAATTTCGGCGCTTTCCGCGGTCAGGCAGACAGACATCTCTTATTTTATATATATAGATGGTAATAGAATCTACACATGACAAAAATTTCAGAGGTCTATGTGTTATAATTTCGGCGCTTTCCGCAGACAGGCATCTCTTATTTTATATATATAGATGATGATATTTTTGAGGAGTACTCTATTACTTGAGAAAAGAATGGGATCGTAGCAATTTCCAAAGAAACAAACAAACAAAAAAAAAAGTTCCTTGAAAAACCTCAAGCATCTTAATGTTTCTGAAGAAAGCCACTAATGCGTAAAAAATGTACTGTTATTGACACCTACATTAGTAAATTTCAAGGGGTATTTGATGAAAGAACAAAAAAGGATTACGTCCTAATCCTAGTCAGTTGAAAGCTAAAATGCATATGGTGTGTTGATTTCTTAAAAGCCAACTTAGTAAATTGGTCCTTCCTTTATGTATTTATATAATGGTAGGTGTTTCTTCCTAGGTGTTTTGAACTGAAAATGCCGCCTTACTGTCACTCACAGTTCATTGTTTAGTTTAACATTTTTTGCTTTCTTTCTGTCTCTTGCAAAAGAGCTGGGGAAAGAGACCTGAGCTTCAGTGACAAGTGTAAACTTTTATGGACTAATAATGAGTACATTATGAAGGAATATACACACACTTAGTTGACACAGTTTGACTTTCAAGGATGTTAAGGCCCCTTCAGAAATCTGAAGGGGATCCTCTTTCAGAAATCTGATACAGTAGACTCTCTCGAATCTGCAACCCTAAAATCTGCAATTCTCTAAAATCCACACATAATTTACAGATGTAAACAATGAAACTTTCAGTTCAGATGTAGGGACAAAATTTGACTTTTTTAGATTTATGTCAATTCTATATATATTTTAATCTGTATTTTTTATTAATATTACTGAATTTGTGCTTTTTCATGAAGGAAGAATAAATTTATTTCTGAAAAAAATCAAGATATTGTTGGCATCACTGGTAATCGCAATATTTTTACCAAATGTAATTAAGCATTAATCAAGCTGTTTTGATTATTAAGTCTGGGCAAACCTGAATTAAAACTTCCTTCTTTTATTATTTTGATTTGAATTAGTAGGGTGTAACTTTATGAGGAAAGTTTCATTTTATAATTTAGGGAAAATGCATCTCATCTTTATAATGAATATTTAATTATACATTGATTATTTACTTGACCTTTGCTTTTAATCATTTAAAAAAATTATCTAATTTTTTATTATTTTAGTTTATTGCTTAATTATTTTAATATTTTACTATACTGTAAGCATTCATTATAATTTCGATTGCATTATTAATCACATTCAAATTACTGTTTAAAAAATGTAAACAAAGCAATGACCAGAAATCCACAAAATTCTAAAATCCACACAACCTCTGGTCCCAAGCTGTGCGGATTTGAGGGAGTCTACTGTATTAAAAAATAGATGTGATGGTTATGTTTTTTAGCTTTCGATAATTGGTTCTTACTTTTTAGTGCTGAATCCAACAAGTAATATAAAAATTTTGTTTTTAAAGTCAATTCCTACTTAGGTCATCAAAGAAAAATTTAATATAATCCCTTAAGCTAATACAGTAGACTCCCTCAAATCCGCACAGCTTGGGACCAGAGGTTGTGCGGATATTTGAATTTTGCAGATTTCTGGTCATTGATTTGTTTACATTTTTGAAACATTAATTTGATTGGTATTTAAGCAAGGGAAATTATAATGAATGCTTACAATAAAGTGAAACATTAAAATAAGTGAAATATTAAAATAATTTATTAGTTTAAACGAAAGTAATTATTAAAATAATTATGTAAAATAAAAATTTAGAAAAATATTAAATTATTACCAATGAAATGGATTCAATTCGATTCCAAAAGTCCTATGCTGCCATCTAGTGGTAAAGCGATCGTAAGATCGATACGTCATCATAGATATGCTAATTTATATCAAAATCAAAAGTAATGTAAATTTATTTAGAAATAAATCAGTTGTAATAACCAAAAGAGAATGATTAACAAAAAATTTAGTAAAAAAAAAATTGCAGTAGTCGCTGATTTTGGCGCCATCTTGAATTTTGTTCCTGCAACTTAACTATAAATTTCATTGTTTACATCTGAAAAAATGCGCGGATTTTAGGGTCGCGGATTTAAGAGTCTACTGTATTATCTTATTAAGATTAAAATTTATAAATAAAGCCTATTTTTTTTAGATTAATACTTTTATTACAGCCCATTTTTAAAAATTGATCACATCTACAATCTAAAATTGAAGCATCATACAACATTGAGCTAAGCCTAACTATACCAGTACTTTCTCCCACCTCAGAAAAAAATCATAAAAAATTGAAATAATAAAATAATTCTTACCTTGATGCATGAATCTGTTTTTAAGAAGTTCTTCTACTGAAATGTTTCAAAATATACTAATTTTTTCAAGTGAGAAAGGATCAAGAACAAAGTTTATCAATACCATGTGTTAAGAACAAACTGCACATATATGTAAACAAGAAAATAAACAACAGTAAACTTGTTGCCAGATTTACAAATCTTAATAGAAATATTTGTCACAAACTCCAATTATGTATTAATTGAAAAAAAAGTAAAAATATGTACATTTATTGTGAAAAAAGTGCATTTTTTTAGATTACCACCACTTTCCCCCACCTGACCCTAGGAGTTAAGGGCTGCTAATCTGTACCATCAACCAGGGCTGTTACTTTGGTCCATCCCATAAAAAAAGTTTTTATTCTTTGTATTAAACAAACAATACAAGATAATTTGGAGTTTCTGCCCTTGAAAAATATTTTATAACCTACTATAGGATATTTGAATAGTTTGGGGACAGTTAAAATTTTTTTAGTGGCAACACTGGATGTGTTTATAAACAATTATTTTCGTGTTTAAATTTTAACTCTCCAAACTTTCTATAGTAAAACAATCTGGATAAGAGCTACAAATAAGGCAAGTGTCAAAATATTACCTTTTGTAACCTGTAACCCATGTGTGATCATAGTTTACTTTTAACTTTTTCTTTTGACAGGAAATGTTAACGTTTTCATAAAGCTAACATGAAAACTAGTTTTTCAGGGGTACTTTATGCCAGGCCTTTTTTGGCCCGAAAATAGCCCCAATTACTTAGAAATGCCTTTTATACAACCAAATCTCTTAAAACATGTTTTAAGTAACATTTTTTTCAAATGTTACAGTAGTAAAATGCAGTGGTGTAGTCGTAAAAAAAATAGAGGGTATACCTTCTAAGCAGAGGGTATACGCTCAAGGCAGAGAGTATACCCTAGTGTATATATATTACAGCTTTTTTGAGAAACAGAGGGTATACGGTGTTCCTTCAAAAAATCCAGAGGGTATACGGCTTATATCCCCGTATACCCTCCACTACACCCCTGGTAAAATGTTACGTTAATTGTTTTTGTTCCAGTCGCTAAGGATAACATGACGAAAACTGTTTCTCGTTTCTTTAATATTAACGATTGGTTTATTGTGTTTAAAGGTTAAGAAAAAAACATTTGTTTATCAAGTTTGCAATGTTAGTTTATTAGCAAATGCTATTGTAATAGGGTTTCAATAAAAATGTATTCATTTATATATGAAATGTGTTCATTTTATATGAAACTAAGTGAATGGACCAAAGAAGCCCCCAGCAGGGGCTACTTTGTTCCAGAACTTCAAAAATAGTTAAAAAATAAAAAATTTCATCTTTAAAACCATACAGTTTGCTTCATTGTTACATGTTAATTGTTTACAACTCCATTTCGATGCTGAAAAATCATATACAATATTTTTTAATAATGGAAATGTGAGTGGAACCAGGAAAAAGTGGCCCCAGTTGACAGTACAGTAATGGAGTGTTGTCTTTGTATGAGATTATATTTAGGTTTGCTGTTGGTTTTCTATATAGAGTAGTGTTTATTTTATTACATTTATGAGTTACTTTTATGTCTAAATATTCGATTGAATGATATATTTCTTCTTCCATATTAAATTGGATGTTTTTATCATATGAGTTTACTTTATTGAGAAGGTTTTCTAGGTTAATGTGCTTAGCTGTTATAATGAATATTTCGTCTACATATCTAAGCCATAGGCAGATTTCTGCTTTATGTTCATTTATAATAATTTCTTCAAGATTTCTGAGTTTCCATTCGGCTACTACAATGGAGATTGGAGATCCCATGGGGACACCCTTGTTTTGCTTATATATTTTATTATTAAATTTAAAATATTTTTATTCTTAGAAATTTCAAGAAATCTGCAAAATATAAGTACTATTTTTATTTTTGTTTGTATTTTTTCGTGCTAAAACTGTGCTTTTGAAGTTGATCGCAATTCTGAAGCACTAATGAAATTAATTTTCAAAAGTTGGAAGCCTTAACTTTTTTAGAATTTCTGGTAAATTTATGTTTTTTATATTGTTTAATGAGATATTTCAAGTTTTTTTTTTCTGGAAAAAAATGGTGTTAAACAAGGGGGGGGGGGGGGGGGGGTTGCAAAGTGATATTGTTATATTTGAAAACAGGTCTTATTCATGGTTTCAGTTTGGCGATCACTTTCAACAACATATTTTTGACATGAAAAAAAATCACCAAGTTTACGGCACAGACCACAAATACAATCAATTATTTCAAATGAAGATTGGGTTACCAGGTTACCACTGCTCTATTTCATACAATTTATGAAATGTTTAGAATAAAAAAAACCAGCAGTCTAAAGGGCAAAACTGGGATGTTTCATTAGTGGCTAGTGGCCAGTAGTACAAGTTTTGTACGTGACCACTTTTTTGTGGCCACTTTTTTACTTAAAAGTACTAAACAGTAATCTTTTGTTAAAATTTCTATAAGTACAGTAGACTCCATCAAATCCACACAGTTTGGTACCAGAGGTTGTGCGGATTTTAGAATTTTGTGCATTTTTGGTCATTTTTTTGTTTACATTTTTTAAACAGTAATTTGAATGTAATAATGTAATCAAAATTATAATGAAAACTTGGAATATAGTAAAGTATTAAAATAATTAAGTAAAGTAATAAGCTAAAATAATGTAAAGTAAAATAATTTTAAAAATAATTAAATTATTAAAAGTAAAGGCCAAGTAAATAATAAATAATATATACCGTAAAATTCCGTTAATCTGCCCCCTCAAACATGACGAAAAATCATAAAATAATCAGAGGGGGTGCTTACACAGGATTTTTCCATAATCTTTTCACAAAATTTGTGGGTTTTTTTTTCGGGATATTTGACGAAATTTGCGGGGATTTTCACGCTATTTGACAAAATTTGCATTTTTTTTCACAATCCTTTGACGAAATTCGTGCTTCTTTTGGGATTCAAAGTCAAAAATCATGTTTTTCCTGCGATCCTCAGACGAAGTTCACCTATTTTTCGCGATTCTTTGTTGAAATGTGCGTTTTTTGTGATTCTTTGTTGAAATGTGCGTTTTTTGTAATCCTTTGATGAAATGTACGTTGTTTTCGCAATCTTTTGAAAAAATTCTCGTTTTTTTTTCTGCTATTTTTTGACGAAATTTGTGCTCTTCTGCATCTTTTGACAAAAATTGTGATTTTACCGTGATCTTTTGATGACATTTGCATTTTCCCCCCATTCTTTGATGAAATTTGAGTTTTTTTTTCACAAATGTTTGACAAAATTCACATTTTTCAGTGATTCTTTGACTTAATTTGTGTTTTCAGCGATGCTTTGACTGCATTTTTTTTAGATCTGACATATTCACGCTTTTTCCTGCAATGCAATCTTTCGACAAAATTAGTGGTTTTTTTTCACAATTCTTTGACGAAATTCGCGTTTTTTCAGTGATTGTTTGATGTAATTCGTGTTTTTTAGTGATGCTTTGACTGCATTTTTTCCTGCAATCTTTTGACGAAATTCACATTTTTTCCGCGATCCTTTGACGTAATTCGTGTTTTTTTCATGATCCTTTGACGTAATTCACGTTTTTTCAGCAATCCTTTAACTGTGTTTTTTTTTTAGATCCGACATATTCGCATTTTTTCCTGCAATCTTTCAACAAAATTCACGTTTTTTTTTTCATGATTCTTTGACAAAATTCGCATTTTTTCAGTTATTCTTTGATGTAATTCGTGTTTTTTAGCGATGCTTTGACTGCATTTTTTTTAGATCTGACATTCGTGCTTTTTCCTGCAATCTTTCGACGAAATTAGTGTTTTTTCTGCGATCCTTTGACGTAATTCTCGTTTTTTCATGATCCTTTGATGTAATTCGTTTTTTTTCAGCAATCCTTTGGCTGCGTTTTTTTTTAGATCCGACATAATTTGCGTTTTTTTCCTGCAATCTTTTGACGAAATGTGCATTTTTTTGTGATCCTTTGATGAAATTTGCATTTTTTTCCTGCAATCCTTTGATGAAATTCGTGTTTTTTCCCCACGATCCTTTGACGAAATTGTCTTTTTTTTTGGCGATTCTTTGATGTAATTTGTGTTTTCTAGTGACTTTTTGACGTAATTTTCATTTTTACTGATCTTTAGGGGGCACTTTCAGGAGATTTTTTGAAAATTTCAAATTTGTTTATAAAAGGAGGGGGGGGGGGGGGCATTTGATCAGTGCCCACTTTCTTTAAATTAGTGGCCACTTTTTTACTTAAAAGTACTAAACAGCAATCTTTTGTTAAAATTTCTATAAGTACAGTAGACTCTCTCAAATCCACACAGCTTGGGACCAGAGGTTATACAGATTTCAGAATTTTGTGTATTTTCGGTCATTTCTTTGTTTATATTTTTTAAACAGTAATTTGAATGTAATAATGCAATCGAAATTATAATGAATGCTTGGAATATAGTAAAGTATTAAAATAATTAAATAAAGTAATAAGCTAAAATAGTATAAAGTAAAATAATTTAAAAAATAATTAAATTATTAAAAGTAAAGGTCAAGTAAATAATTAAATAATGCATAATAAAGATGAGACACATTTTTCTTGAAAGTACACTACTAAATCACAAAGAAAGGAAGTTTAATTTCAGGTTCAGTTAAGTCTTAATAACCAAAAAGTTTGATTAATACATAAATATATTTGGTAAAAAGATTGGGTACTTGTTAGTTATCCTGTCGACCAATTTCGCCAAATTATACAAATTGACATAATTTTTATCCGAGTAGCAGAAAATTCTTTAAGTGTCTGCAACAGATATTTCAGGAAGAAAAAATAATCTGCAGGTAAAATATTTTTACAATTGAAGCATTAATTAATCAAACAATCACTTACCTGTAGCGTTTTTATGCATTTCATAAATTTTTATTAATATTAATCTTAAGTTTTTGTACTAAGCAATAAAGAACTAAACATAATATAAAGCAAAATAAAGGTTCGAAGAAAAAGAATCTGCGAAAGAGAAAAGAAAATCTGCAATGCCCATCTCCTGTCTCGGACTTTCTGCTACAGCGATTTTTATTTTAAATAACGAAAGAACAAATAAATTAGTATAACATTAATAAAAATACAAATAAAACGTCGAAATAAAAATCACTTGATGATGTAAACACGTGTTGTCAAGTGAATGTGACATTTACGATCAACCATTATTGGCATTTAATATTATAATTTGGCAACAGTAAATTGGGCGACGGGATAACTAACAAGTACCAAAGATTGTGATTACTAGAATATCAACAATATCTTGATATTTTTTTAAGAAAAAAATGTATACTTTGTTCATGAAAAACCATGAGTTTAGTTATATTTTCGAGAATTACATATCAAAATACCTACAGATTGATATAACACTAAAAAAATCTGTAATTTTTTCCTTGCATGTGAACTAAAAATTTCATTGTTTACATCTGTGATGATGTGCGAATTTTAGGGTTGCGGATTTTGCTAACATAAAAATATTTCAACCACAAAACAGTACAATCCTTGATGGAATGCAAGAAAATTTGGAACAGATGTGATATTCGCCCCATATTGGCGCGATTTTTTTCTGTCGCCAATATCATATAGGCAACAGGTACTTAACTTGCGTCAAAGTGTCGTTATTTTGTTTGATGTGGTAACCCGGATTATGTTGTTTATGCTGTTGATGTTTTCGCCAAATTGGCAACCGAAAAAAAACGCGCCAATATGGGGCGAATATGACATCTGTACCGAAAATTTTACTATCTCCTTGTAGGAAAGTGACAATAAGGTGGCCGGCCGCTGACAAATGCTTTTTTAATAACTACATTTCTTCATTTAGCGGTCCTGTGGCCGGTGGCTAGTGCTAATTTTAGCGTTTACTGGAGTTCTATTCCTTCCCACTGTCCACTGCAATATCACTGTATTATTTTTACAAGAGAAAAATGCACGAAGGGAGGTTGTATCACGGAAAATTTGACTAGGGACCCGTAAAATCTATAGACGGTATTGACCACTAAAACCTTTTCTATACATAAGAATTACGAATTGACATAGTTAGATAGATACGATTTTACGTTATACGTGAACCATTGAAAAGATGAGGAAAACAGACTGCTCACCTTTTCTGAAGATATTTTTACTTTATTTAGACCCATTTCCATTTTTTAGCAAAAAAAAGGAACAAGAAGAATCTCAATAAACAAATAAAGTGTGGTTAGTTGGTTGGATGAAAATATATAAAGACCTACTGCGTTCACTATTTTTTTTATCTCGCAAAACGTGCACTATTCTAAGCGCAGATTCACTTGGTTACAAAAAATATATTTAAAAAACAATTTTATAACTCAAAATTAATTATAATTATTTAAAATGTGTTTCATAAACATCCATAGACGAGTCCATGGAGCTATGAAAAGAAATTGGATCATCTTCACGGTTGATTCCACGAATCATTCAAATTATTGAATTATTTCCACGTCTACTTTGACGCCAGGTGTGAACTTACATTATACATTGATAGAAATATTTATTAAAGTTATGATTACATATTATTAACCCTATCTTTTGAAATGATTCATCGAAGTTACCATCCTTTTTCTGTTAAATTAAGTAAGTGATCTATTTAGTGATTGGGTTCAGTCGTTTCCCTAACCATCTTAGATTTGATTAAACTTGGCATATAGATAGCCATACGTATGCATAAGGAAAAAAAAAATTATAAAAATGCACGCAGTAGTAGTAGGGGAGAGGGGTGTGGAATGGGACAGTAGGTTTTTCGCTTTATGTATCATTCTAAACATTTCATCAGTCACACATTAGATGAAGCAATGGTAGCCCAATCTTCAATTGTAAAAAGTTGTTGATAAACATATGCTTGCGATTGTATAAAGAAAAAGGCACAGATGTCATATACTCCCCATATTGGCATGATTTTTTTTCTGACGCTAATTTGGCGAAAACATCAACAGCATAAACGACAACATCCGGGCTACCATATCAAGCAAAATAACGACACTTTGGCGCCAGTTAAGTGCCCGTTTTGTATATGACATTGACGTCAGAAAAAAAATCGCGCCTATATGGGGCGTATATGACATCTGTGCCAAGCCTAAAAGCAGCTTTGCTCATTATATAGGAAGTTTAACATAAAAGAAGGTAGTGGAGAGGAAGTGGACATGCCACCAAAGGGAGAAGTGGGACAAGTCTAATTCCTTCTTTTTAATAAGATGAATGTAGATTACTCGTATGGCTAATATGTAAATATTTTTAAGAGGGTAATATATTAATTATAGCATTAATAATATATTCATTAACTTCAAAATGTAAGTACTTCAAAAACTTCCATAACTTCAAAATGTTGAACTGATGATTTTTTTGTGTCATCTGTGACTGACAATCCTTAATTTTCCTTCCAGTGATGAAGGTACTGGAATTTGATATTGTGGAATAGACATTATCAATCTACAATCTTTGTTAGACTGTATATGTAGACGACACTAGACTATTTAAGCTTTATCATACTTCGTTTTAAAGCTGTCCCATACCTCCCTATTAGTGGGGAGGTATGGGACATATTTTGAAACTTACAATTTCTTTAATTATAAAATTGTTTCTCCATATGTTTCTATATTATTCAAATACATTAGAAAGTGTTTCATTTTGTATTCTATAAATTGAAATTTTTGTTTTTTGTGTCGAACAAAGTTGATTTTCTTGTTTTTGTAAAAAGTGCCCCATTCCTCCCCACTCTCCCCTATATTATTTTATTCTAGTGATGGGAACAAGTTGCTTTTTCTTTACATACTTTCCAACGTAGTTTAAAAGTGTTTATTATACATTCGGTATGTGTTAAAAAATTTCATAATTCATTGTATTTTATTTATATGAATTCACAGTGGTTCAATTATCACTTAACACAATGTATACTAATGCTAGTAAAATTGATGGCACAATGAGACACCCCATTTGGGGGCTTTTCTGACACATGCCAACAACCCACATATGCCAACTTGAAAGGCGACGTGATTGGATCACTTTCTTGACTGCCGCCAGTAGGGCTGGATTATTTATCAATATATCCACAGATATTGATATTTCTTAACTATTGCAATAACAATATTTAAACTTTGACACTGTTGATATATCCCAATAAAATAAGTGTTTAGCAAACACTGCAATTACGAGCACGAACCCCGAAAAAAATATCTCAAAACTTAATAAAATAGTAGTGTTTTGCACTCACCACTAGAGCCCCGAAAAAAAAAAAAAAAAAATCCATTCCAATGTCTTCAACCTCCTGTCTCATCCAAAACAGAAAATCTACCTCGATAATCTTTCTTTTCGCCAATTATCTACGTTAGAAATTATCCCAATCATTGCAATACTTTCCTTAACTGTAAACCTAGATTTCGTTCGACTGCCTGCGTAAAATGCTGAATAACACTTATTATTCGTTTTTCTCTCCTAACTGTGATCTGGCAACACGTATTGCAATAACTTCAGATATTGATACCCTAAGAATAATCAAATGAGCTCTGGTTATTCGTTGTCGTGTTTGGTACTGAACGTAGCGGGTTATCAGTCTGTGCCTGAGCAGCTGAAATGCTCCGTTCGCCAGCAACCAATCAGAGTCCGCTAATGGGAAAGTTTCGCCTTTTGTTTATGAAAAGCTCAAGGTCAAAGTGGTATCACTGCGATGACTGGTGGCTTTTAAGAAGAACTTTCCAGTCAGTAGGGTCAGGTGGGGTGGAATGGGTAATACTGTTTTGTGTCTGAATTAAAACCATACTATGTACAAAAAATATTTGTAAATCGTGTACAGTAGACTCCCTTAAATCCGCGACCCTAAAATCCACGAACGCCTAAAATCTGCGTATTTTTTCAGATGTAAACAATGAAATTTACAGTTAAGTTGCAGGAACAAAATTCAAGATGACGCCAAAATCAGCGACTACCGCAATATTTTTTTTTACTAAATTTTTTGTTAATAATTCTCTTTTGGTTATTACAGCTGATTTATTACTAAATAAATTTACATTACTTTTAATTTTTATATAAATTAGCATATCTATATGATGACGTATCGATCTTACGATTGCTTTACCACTAAATGGCAGCATAGGACTTTTGGAATCGAATTGAATCGATTTCATTGTTAATAATTTAATATTTTTCTAAATTTTTATTTTACATAATTATTTTAATATTTTACTTATTTTAATGTTTCACTTTATTGTAAGCATTCATTATAATTTCCCTTGCTTAACTACCAATCAAATTAAAGCTTCAAAAATGTAAACAAATCAATGACCAAAAATCCACAAAATTCTAAAATCTGCACAACCTCTGGTCTCAAGAGTTGCGGATTTGAGGGAGTCTACTGTATATAATTTATTAACCATTCAACTTCCATTTTAAGTTTAGAAAAAAAAATATTGTCAACATTTAGTCCATTTAGAATCAATTTTGAAAGGTACACAGTGAATATCAACATCACTTAGTGCTGCATTAACTTTGTCTTTTTTTTATTTTATTGCAGAAATAATTTTTTTACTGCATAGTTTATACATAGCAGTGTTCTTTATTGACTGAAACAAACATGTAAGAAAAATTCTTTATTTTTTAAAAGCAGGGGTGCAGAAAATGTTTCTACTCCCAACATTTCCCTCAATCCACACGAAAATTTCCCCAAAATTTTACGGTATGTTATAGGTAAGTGCTGTATTACCGTAGGTATAGAAAACTTATTTTTCAAATATTTCTCAACTTATGCGCGAGTATATATGGCAGGGGTGATTCTGAGTCAAAAAAAATTTCCTAAAATTCACAGCAAATTTTCTGAAAGGTTACAGCAGAGTGGGGAAAATCCACGCTTAAAGCATTTACTGTCTTCCTCCTTTACAGTTACAATTAAGGATGATACTTTACAGGTATGGTTAAAAAATAGTTGTAATGCTTTTAGAATGCACAGTTAAACAAGTAAAAATCAAGTTTAAAAAATCAAAAAACCCGACTGCATAAAAAGCGAACTAATAATTATTTCTCTTCAATGTTAAACTATTTTTATATTACTTACCTATTTTTTTTTATTTACTTGTATTGATGACTTTTAAGTTGTGTTTAATTGTTAGTTCCTATCTATAAACATGGTTTTGATGAGGCCGATAGGTATCTATGATGGTTAGAGTTGCAGTAAAGCTAGAGTTCCTACCTACACCACTTTCAGGTTGTGTGATATCTAAATGGAGCTTCTGACTAAAATAGTCAATGAAGCATCGTCTTCATTTTCAAAGACCTATCCAATGATATGCCACTCAATAGGGTGCATAAAAAAAAATTTTCCCTGCATTTACCCCATTTTGCATTTTACGGCCATCATTTTGAATTAAAAACAAAATCTAGCCTATAACCATCGGACAGTTAAAACGAATCGACAGAGACCTCATTCATTAAAATCCATCCAGCCGTTGGGATGTTTCAAGGGTATAAAGAAATCAACATACCCAGATATGTGTGAAACACATAACCCTTCTTGGCAGACGGGTCAATAGATAAAATACCAAGGATTAATATTGAAAAATTACTGACCAGGATTTACCACACAAATATGGGCTTAGTTTCGGTTTGTTCATATCAAAGTTTTTAATATAGAAGAAGAAAATTTTATAGTAATCACTTTTGAAACATGTCATATTTGAAATAAAATAATTAAAACTTTAAAAATGACACGGATCTTAGGCTGTTTAACCCGGCTTTTTTGGTTTAAACCGGGATTTTTAACTATATTTTCCTATTACATATACATGCACATTTATTGATAAAAATAAACATTTTCAGATATATAAGTAATACAACTTCATTTAAAAATAATTTAAATTAAATAATTGCAATCAATTATATAAAAATTGAAATCATTTAAAATTGAAACATTTTTAGTAAAAAAAGCTATGTCATATGTTCCATGAATAAAATGCTCTACATAGTGAAACACCGATACCTTGAAAATCTTAATAAACAATCTTTTGATTACTAGTATTATAAATAAATATATGATATAGTTTCATAAATATAATATACTTTCCCATGGCTATTCAAAGTAATTTCTTTGAAATATTTGCAATCTGAGATATCTGATTTTTCTGTTAGAACACTACCCAATTATTATCTTTTATTGAAAGTAAAGCTTTTTATAAAGAATTCCTGAAATGGTTTGAATTTAGCATTAGAGTCTTTACACGTTTCAAGAAGTATTGTGTATTGCCATTTGACACTTCTCCTGAGAAACTGCCAGGAAAAAAAAAAAGAAAAAAAAGAAAGGCGGCAGTTAAATAAACAGAAATACCTATTTACCAGCTTTTTAGACTGCTACTGAAAACATTGATCTTAAAATGGAAAGTAGATTTATAAAAGTTGTCATCCACTAAAACATTTAAACAGCCATCAGACTTAATACACAGGCTTTTTTTCTAAGCTATGTTATACTACATACTACTTTTAAATGTCTAAACTAAAAATTAATACTATATCTTTTTAGGCATTTTTATGAGACTTTTTTCTATTATATGTCTCAAGCTCAAGCAAACATTATCTCGATTTTCCCCCATTTTTTTTTTTTTTTTTGTCAGATCTAAATAGTGGATTCGATTATGCAATAGACGATTTAAATATATCTATATTGCATATTTTAGTTAAAAGTAAACATGTCCTCTTATTCTATTTCATATCTTGAGTTTATTTTTTATTTTTAAGACTGTTCTCAAATCCAAAAGGGCAACTTTATGACATAAGTTTTAATTTATTTTTGTTAGGAAATGCATGAAACTAGCAGATGATGTTGTTCAGAACCTATTTAATGGAACTGTGCTTTTTTTTTTTTTTTTTGGCAAATACAATATATCTTTCAGAAAATATTCTGAAAGTGGGCGTTTTGAACCAAATTTCTGTGCGAAAGAAGAATAACCACTCAAGGGAGGTCATAGTCACATGATCAAAATTGTTTATAACTCAATAGGTAATTTATTTATCAAAAATGGAAAACACAGTTCGATTCCAAATCGCTTCCATAGTCAGGCCTCCCGATTTTATATCTTTCCGTTAAAAAATTAATTTGTAAATGTGTCAAAGCGTTTTTCACTTGTTGAGTAGAGCAGTTGAGAACACCCTTAAAAGATAATCTCCCCAATCAAGAACATTTTCTTTTACAACTTGACTGAAATCTTAAAGGTCATTTTATGTTATTAATTGTAAATAATCTGCATTTTTTCAAAGGAAAATATTTTATTAAACATATTGAATATTTTTAATCTATTTTATCTTTGCTAAATTCACATGTTTTAATTTTTTTCTTTAGAGCTTCAGATATGTTCATCAACACATGCAATTAGCATTCTACATGCTTACAAATATAACCTAGACTCACTATGTTTCACAGTGACTGCTGGGATAAGACTGTTAAAAGTAGAAATTATTTATATCCAATAATTTGAAACACAAATTACAAAACATGAGAAAATATTATAATTAGATTTTTTTTTGAAAAAACCAGTTGGTTAACCAATTGATTTAAACCTGTGTCAATCCTGCTGGTAACAGAATAAAATCATAATGCAAAACCCCAATCCCAATATAGAAATGCAAGAAAAACAAAGGCTTACTAAACCCAATAGCCATGATACAGCAGAGAAAACTCTCAGTCATCATTCATTAGCATACAGAACAAAGAGTAGCAATGGAGAGAGTTACTTATGATTATGTCATCATTGAGGCATAATCTAATCCTTACTAAATCTTAACTAATCATGCAATCTAAATAGTAGAAGTGTAATTTTCAGGGACCCGGAGCTGGAGCCCGGAGCCGGAACGCTCCGGAGCTGTGCTTTCCCTGGAGCCGGAGCCGGAGCTCTAAATTTTCTCCTGCTCCAGGTCTCCTTTAGTTTTTAATATTCTTTTAAATTAATTTTTTTTCAGTCTTTTAAATTTCCATGCTTAACATATTTTTATTACATCATTATTCAGTATTTTAATTATATCATTTTTTAGGGGTTTTTTAAAATTAGATATAGAAAACTTCTCAAAACATGTTATCACTACTTTACTTCTACTTTCTACTTGAGCTAGGTGATAACACTATTTGAAAAATATGGCCGCCTGTGGCCTACATGTGTAGTTGTACAATTTTCGTTGTTTGAAAAGTGTAGAAGAAATTTAAGATTCTTGTGTTTAAAATTCTACCAAACTTTCTATTTTAAAAGCAAAAGCTAAAAGATGTCATATTTTCTGAACAAGCATTTCAAGTTTGATGAGAAGAAAAATATATTTTGTCAGATCTTTAATAATGGTAAAGGAAGAAAGAATTTGTGAGCAAAAATTAAATGTGTAAATTAAAATCTGCAACTCAGAAGTGTGAAGTCGGAGCCGAGCCGGAGCCGGAGCCATGGTATTTTATCTTGGAGCGGAGCTGGAGCATCAAAAATTTTTCGGCTCCGGGTCACTGGTAATTTTAGCTCAAATCTGCCATTTTGGCTATTTTTTTTTAAATAAAATGATTTTAAAAAAAGAAGAAAGAAAACTAACTACTTGTTTTTTTTTTCTTCTCAGCTAATTTCAGAAAAATTAGTCTGCCATGTGGATTTAAAGATTATGAGAAAAGTTTGATTAAAAATGTTTATCACTTTACAAATTTATTAATTCATCATTTTTCTAAAGCTTTGCTTGTAGCTTCTGCATAAGTAGGATTTTGCATTTTTCAATAGTGTGTAAAATAAATGAAAAGAATAGGGAAAAAGTGAAAAAAAAAAAACAAACATTTGGTTTAAACCAAACAACCCTGTGAAAAAATCAAGGTAAATGTTGTTTTGCAGAAATTTGAGTAGCAGTTTCGAATTTATTATTACAAAATATAAAAAATTTCAGCTAAAAGAAAAATTAAGGCATTGCAAAGCAAAGGGTTCAAAGTACTTTGCAGATTTTTTAAAAGTTTCATAAATTGTTATTTTGATAACAAAAATGAAAATTAACATGAATTACCTCAGAAACTCAGTGACTAGGAATTACTCCGGGTGATTCTCTACATACAAATAAAAAAAAAACAGGTTAATTAAAAAAAAAGTAAGATTAAAGAATTTAAATTGTTCGCTGAGGAAGGGACAGAGGGCAGAACTTTGGCAAAGAGGAGAGGATAAAAAAAAGATAAAACAACAAACACAACATTTTTTTTTTTTAAAAAGAGTTAAATTTTGTACGTGAGAGGGGAAGGGGGGGGGGACAAAGAAAAATAAAATCGTAAAAATAAAATCACATTTAGAAAAGTCCGAAATTTTTTCATATCTGAAAAACAGAAGATTTATTTGAGTCGCACGCGATATAAAACAATAAGAAAGAAGAAATAATAAAATGAAGACCTCATTTATCCATAAAAAATAATATAATTCTCATTAAAACAAAATGTATACTCGAGGCAATCATTAAACAATAGCACGTGCAGGAGGGATAGAAAAAATTAAGAAACAGTGCAGGGGGAATATATAAATTAACAAAAGTTATGTTTAAAAAAATTCAATCTTACCTGAAAATAAACAGAACATGGAAATATTGAAAATAAATAAAATTTAGTAAAAAAATGAAAAAACAGCGCGCTTAAAAGCACGTTTATAGAAGCGATAACGATAAGCACTGACTACAGCCAACCACTACAGCAACTTTGACTTAGCTAGCCAAGCTGAAAATATCGCCAAGTTACCAAGTTAGTGACCTACGTCATTGATGACGTAGGTCACTAACTTCCAGGTAAACCTGTATGTCTGTTTTCTGCAAAACTCGACGCCAGGTGTGAACTTACATTATACATTGATAGAAATATTTATTAAAGTTATGATTACATATTATTAACCCTATCTTTTGAAATGATTCATCGAAGTTACCATCCTTTTTCTGTTAAATTAAGTAAGTGATCTATTTAGTGATTGGGTTCAGTCGTTTCCCTAACCATCTTAGATTTGATTAAACTTGGCATATAGATAGCCATACGTATGCATAAGGAAAAAAAAAAATTATAAAAATGCACGCAGTAGTAGTAGGGGAGAGGGGTGTGGAATGGGACAGTAGGTTTTTCGCTTTATGTGTCATTCTAAACATTTCATCAGTCACACATTAGATGAAGCAATGGTAGCCCAATCTTCAATTGTAAAAAGTTGTTGATAAACATATGCTTGCGATTGTATAAAGAAAAAGGCACAGATGTCATATACTCCCCATATTGGCATGATTTTTTTTCTGACGCTAATTTGGCGAAAACATCAACAGCATAAACGACAACATCCGGGCTACCATATCAAGCAAAATAACGACACTTTGGCGCCAGTTAAGTGCCCGTTTTGTATATGACATTGACGTCAGAAAAAAAATCGCGCCTATATGGGGCGTATATGACATCTGTGCCAAGCCTAAAAGCAGCTTTGCTCATTATATAGGAAGTTTAACATAAAAGAAGGTAGTGGAGAGGAAGTGGACATGCCACCAAAGGGAGAAGTGGGACAAGTCTAATTCCTTCTTTTTAATAAGATGAATGTAGATTACTCGTATGGCTAATATGTAAATATTTTTAAGAGGGTAATATATTAATTATAGCATTAATAATATATTCATTAACTTCAAAATGTAAGTACTTCAAAAACTTCCATAACTTCAAAATGTTGAACTGATGATTTTTTTGTGTCATCTGTGACTGACAATCCTTAATTTTCCTTCCAGTGATGAAGGTACTGGAATTTGATATTGTGGAATAGACATTATCAATCTACAATCTTTGTTAGACTGTATATGTAGACGACACTAGACTATTTAAGCTTTATCATACTTCGTTTTAAAGCTGTCCCATACCTCCCTATTAGTGGGGAGGTATGGGACATATTTTGAAACTTACAATTTCTTTAATTATAAAATTGTTTCTCCATATGTTTCTATATTATTCAAATACATTAGAAAGTGTTTCATTTTGTATTCTATAAATTGAAATTTTTGTTTTTTGTGTCGAACAAAGTTGATTTTCTTGTTTTTGTAAAAAGTGCCCCATTCCTCCCCACTCTCCCCTATATTATTTTATTCTAGTGATGGGAACAAGTTGCTTTTTCTTTACATACTTTCCAACGTAGTTTAAAAGTGTTTATTATACATTCGGTATGTGTTAAAAAATTTCATAATTCATTGTATTTTATTTATATGAATTCACAGTGGTTCAATTATCACTTAACACAATGTATACTAATGCTAGTAAAATTGATGGCACAATGAGACACCCCATTTGGGGGCTTTTCTGACACATGCCAACAACCCACATATGCCAACTTGAAAGGCGACGTGATTGGATCACTTTCTTGACTGCCGCCAGTAGGGCTGGATTATTTATCAATATATCCACAGATATTGATATTTCTTAACTATTGCAATAACAATATTTAAACTTTGACACTGTTGATATATCCCAATAAAATAAGTGTTTAGCAAACACTGCAATTACGAGCACGAACCCCGAAAAAAATATCTCAAAACTTAATAAAATAGTAGTGTTTTGCACTCACCACTAGAGCCCCGAAAAAAAAAAAAAAAATCCATTCCAATGTCTTCAACCTCCTGTCTCATCCAAAACAGAAAATCTACCTCGATAATCTTTCTTTTCGCCAATTATCTACGTTAGAAATTATCCCAATCATTGCAATACTTTCCTTAACTGTAAACCTAGATTTCGTTCGACTGCCTGCGTAAAATGCTGAATAACACTTATTATTCGTTTTTCTCTCCTAACTGTGATCGGGCAACACGTATTGCAATAACTTCAGATATTGATACCCTAAGAATAATCAAATGAGCTCTGGTTATTCGTTGTCGTGTTTGGTACTGAACGTAGCGGGTTATCAGTCTGTGCCTGAGCAGCTGAAATGCTCCGTTCGCCAGCAACCAATCAGAGTCCGCTAATGGGAAAGTTTCGCCTTTTGTTTATGAAAAGCTCAAGGTCAAAGTGGTATCACTGCGATGACTGGTGGCTTTTAAGAAGAACTTTCCAGTCAGTAGGGTCAGGTGGGGTGGAATGGGTAATACTGTTTTGTGTCTGAATTAAAACCATACTATTATAGGTGAAAACTGGGAAATTGAGTTAGTAGCCAGTGGCCGGTAGACTCAGTTTCATTAGTGGCCACTTTTTAAAGTTAGTGGCCACTATAATGTTTCAAACTTTCTTGGCATCTAGATAAAACTATTATCGTTGTATATATACATATTTTCTATAAATCAGAGTTTTATACCAGCCAACTATTCATGATAAGAATAGGGACACAGTTGAAATTCAAGAAAATTATTTTAAAACTACAAAATTGTTATCATATTATTTTGTTAGAACATATTTTTGGATTATTTGTAAATGTTCATAAACACAATTATCAATCAGATTACTGTTACTTTCTTTACATAAAAAGTTAGTAATTAAATCTAAATTCCAACAACTAGGTGTATTACAAAAAAAAAAAAAAAAAAAAAATCAAACAAAACACAATAAAATGCTATTTCGATTTTAGTTAATAATTAAATGTGTTATTAACATACCATATACATTACATACAGTTGAAATCTAAGCTGGTGAGTGTATTCCGCAGGATTAAACAGTATCTCTTTCAGAAAAATAATCTAACTGATCAAACACATTGAAGATATTGTAATGTCCTAACCCTTTAGGGTCCATTTTTTTTTTCAATTTTGAGAACAAAATTACTTTTATTTTAATAATCTTAATCGTAGCTATCCAAATAGATTTACTGATATGATAATAGGTTAAGAGTTTTTGGAGACGTTTGGAAAATCTCATATTACAAGAGGTTTTAACAGATATTACAACTTTATAATGTTTTTTGTGTTTTACCACACAATTCGTTCAGAAAAGTAACCTATATTTTAAATTTAAAGAGTGAATATATGTATAAAATAAATTACTAAAATGTCCAAACATAAATGAACTCATAAGAAAAGCATAGCCATATACTATCATTACTATGTGTAGATAGTAACAAAAGTCATTTTTAAGACAAAATAATACTTGATGAAAAGATATGCACTATTAGTAGTAAACCAGACCCGAAAGGGTTAAAATCCACTTGCATTTGCATCCAGTGAAAAAAAAAAGGAATAAATTATTTGAAATACATGTGGAATCAAAGCTGATGAATATATTTTGCATAAAACTATATTTCTTGAAAAAATAATCCAACTGAAGAGCGAGCATGGCGAAAAACTGAAATATTGAAAATACAGCTAAATCGCTGCAATCTGCTTGCATCCAGTAGGATAAAGAATTAATCAGTTTGCTAATTAGATGTAATCAAAGTAGAGATGCATATTTCCATGAAAAAAGTTGTATTTCAGTTGGTGATCGATAACAGATTTTTTTATCGCCACTTCGCGAGTGGCGACTATAGTGGCGATCGATGGCCGATATTTTAATCGCCACTTTTACAACTTTAATCGCCACGTGGCGAGTGGCGACCGCTAATTTACACCTATACATACTATGTACAAAAAATATTTGTAAATCGTGTACAGTAGACTCCCTTAAATCCGCGACCCTAAAATCCACGAACGCCTAAAATCTGCGTATTTTTTCAGATGTAAACAATGAAATTTACAGTTAAGTTGCAGGAACAAAATTCAAGATGACGCCAAAATCAGCGACTACCGCAATATTTTTTTTTACTAAATTTTTTGTTAATAATTCTCTTTTGGTTATTACAGCTGATTTATTACTAAATAAATTTACATTACTTTTAATTTTTATATAAATTAGCATATCTATATGATGACGTATCGATCTTACGATTGCTTTACCACTAAATGGCAGCATAGGACTTTTGGAA
The DNA here is from genome assembly GCA_963932465.1 of Maratus speciosus. Lineage (NCBI taxonomy): Eukaryota > Metazoa > Arthropoda > Arachnida > Araneae > Salticidae > Maratus > Maratus speciosus. Next base: position 108,095,259 of record OZ010797.1, read on the forward strand.
TCGAATTGAATCGATTTCATTGTTAATAATTTAATATTTTTCTAAATTTTTATTTTACATAATTATTTTAATAATTACTTACGTTTAAACTAATAAATTATTTTAATATTTTACTTATTTTAATGTTTCACTTTATTGTAAGCATTCATTATAATTTCCCTTGCTTAACTACCAATCAAATTAAAGCTTCAAAAATGTAAACAAATCAATGACCAAAAATCCACAAAATTCTAAAATCTGCACAACCTCTGGTCTCAAGAGTTGCGGATTTGAGGGAGTCTACTGTATATAATTTATTAACCATTCAACTTCCATTTTAAGTTTAGAAAAAAAAATATTGTCAACATTTAGTCCATTTAGAATCAATTTTGAAAGGTACACGGTGAATATCAACATCACTTAGTGCTGCATTAACTTTGTCTTTTTTTTATTTTATTGCAGAAATAATTTTTTTACTGCATAGTTTATACATAGCAGTGTTCTTTATTGACTGAAACAAACATGTAAGAAAAATTCTTTATTTTTTAAAAGCAGGGGTGCAGAAAATGTTTCTACTCCCAACATTTCCCTCAATCCACACGAAAATTTCCCCAAAATTTTACGGTATGTTATAGGTAAGTGCTGTATTACCGTAGGTATAGAAAACTTATTTTTCAAATATTTCTCAACTTATGCGCGAGTATATATGGCAGGGGTGATTCTGAGTCAAAAAAAATTTCCTAAAATTCACAGCAAATTTTCTGAAAGGTTACAGCAGAGTGGGGGAAATCCACTCCCAACACTACATATTTTTCATGGATCTTTTGACGCAATTCGCGATCTTTTAACGAAATTTGCGGTTATTTCGTGATCCTTCGACGAAATTTGTGGTTATTTCTCCTTCCTTTTGACGAAATTCGCAGTTACTTTGCCATCATTTGATGAAATTCGCGGTTGTTTTGCGATCGTTTGGCGAAATTTGCAGTTTTTTGCGATCTTTTAACGAAAATTGCGATTCTTTCATGATCTTTTGACAGAATTTGCGATTCTTTCATGATCTTTTAACAAAATTTGCAGTTTTTTGTGATCTTTTAATGAAAATTGCGATTCTTTTGTGATCTTTTGAGGAAATTTGCAATTCTTTCGTGATCTTTTGACAAAATTTGCAGATTTTTTGCGATCTTTTAACGAAATTTGCGGTTATTTCACCCCTTTTGACGAAATGCACAGTTGTTTCACGATCTTTTGAGTAAATTTACATTCATTTCGCGATCTTTTGACGAAATTTGCGGGTTTTTTCGGTTTTCTTTGACGAAATAGAAGGTTATTCGCCCTGTTTTGACAAAAATCGCGGTTATTTCGCCATGTTTTGACGAAAATCGCGGTTGTTTTGTGATCTTTTGACGAAATTCGAGGTTGTTTTGTGATCTTTGGACGAAATTCGAGGTTGTTTTGTGATCTTTTGACGAAATTTGCGATTGTTTCGCGATCTTTTGGCGAAATGTGCATTTATTTTGCGATCTTTTGACAAAATTTGCGTTCATTTCACGATCTTTTGAGGAAACCTGCGGTTATTTCGCGATCTTTTGAAGAAACCTGCGGTTCTTTCGCAATCTTTTGACGAAATTTGCGGTTCTTTCGCGATCTTGTGACGAAATTCGTGTTTTTTCCATAATTCTTCGCGAAAATTCGCGGTATTTTTATGTCTGAATTTTCAGATGACCGATTTTATTTATTTATTTTTTTTTTTTTAACCGAATGTCTTAAACTTTCAGAAAATTCGGAACATAATCACCCCTGATATACGGTACATATTATTCTGAGATCGATTTTGTGAAGGTCGCCATACGGATATTTTTATTTGTACTGAAATTGTTCTATCTCAGGGAATTATGAAATTCGTTGTTAAAATCGAAATGAATTGTATATGTTTCTGAAAAATTTCCCCCGATCCTAGATCGCCGGATCAGACATATTCTGCACCCCTGTTAAAAAGTTATAATTAAAAATATAAAGTGAGGCGAAATGGGTATATGAATAGGCTTAGAGAAATAATACTTAGGTAAAAAAATCTAAAAAATTTTTTAATGCCCAAGTGATTGAAACATCAGATCCTCTTACTTATATTGTAAAATTCTTGCATAAATCATCAGTAGGAAACTTCTATACCTTTCCTAAGAAAGATGACAAGGTAGAAATCGACAGTAAACAACTTTCAGAAAGCTTAGCCAACCAACACTTAATAATCATGGACATTATATATTTAATGAGAAAAAAAATATTGTCAACATTTAGTCCATTTAGAATCAGTTTTGAAAGGTACATGGTGAATATCAACATCACTGAGTGCTGCATTAACTTTGTCTTTTTTTTTTTTTTTTTTTTTTTTTTTTTATTGCAGAAATAATTTTTTTACTGCATAGTTTATACATAGCAGTGTTCTTTATTGACTGAAACAAACATGTAAGAAAAATTCTTTATTTTTTAAAAGTTATAATTAAAAATGTAAAGTGAGGTGAAATGGGTATGACTAGGCTTAGGGAAATAATACTTAGGTAAAAAAATCTAAAAAATATTTTAATGCCCAAGTGGTTGAAACATCAGATCCTCTTACTTATATTGTAAAATTCCTGCATAAATCATCAGTAGGAAACTTCTATACCTTTCCTAAGAAAGATGACAAGTTGACAAGATAGAAATCGACAGTAAACAACTTTCAGAAAGCTTAGCCAACCAACACTTAATAATCAGGGACATTATGTATTTAATGAGAAAGAAATTGGCCAATATAATTGTCAATAAATAATTTGATGTAATAAAATATATAACACACTGAAATTTGGGTTATTGGTTGCTTAGAATGCCTTTTAAACTTGGTTACCCATTCCACCCCACCCTATGGAGAGGAATGGGTATAGAAACAACCATCAGAAAAACTTTTTTTTAACATTAATAAATAATCTTTTGAAAAATAATTACGATGAAAATGTGATGTCTATAAATGCAATGTAAACACTGAATCATTACTTTTTATAAATTCCTTTCCAATTAGGAATGATTCCACAATCATTTGAAAAACTTGTATTTTTTATACCCATTCTATCCCACCTGACCCTAATTCTTATTTATATTGTACTTCATTCTTTCTTCTTTGTGGTTTGTTATACATTCGTGACAGCGAAGTTTTCTGGAGTAAATTTAATATATCCGTCTTGATATTTTTCAGCTATGAATGAATATTTATCAGAAAAACAAAATTTAAGTTAGTATAAAACTATTCCGAAATGTGATTTTAGTATTTATATTTTTTAAAAAAGGTTTCAATGTTGTTTTCTTGTAGTAAATAGGTAGGAAGATATATAACTACAGTGATTTTTTTTCTATTAAGAATGAATTGATTCCTTGGAGAAAGATTAAAAAGCAACATTTCTGTTGCATCTATCATCCACTGAAACTTATTTAATAACAAGTATATTAGCATGACATGTGGCATTAAATTAATTTTAGTTTTTCTCGAGCTTTCTTTTTTTCCCTATGCTAATTAAAATGTGAGCGTCAACATCCTAAATTTGAGAATATTTTAGTTCAGTTTTTATTTTATAATTTTCTCAGTTATTCGCAATGTAATTAAATAGTTAAAATGTTACTGATAAATAATGCATTGAGTAGGAAGAATAGGAAACATACTATTTTTGAAGGAAAATACTTTGAAACAAATGGTATAAGTGTAAACAGAAATCAAACATTGGTTTCTTTTCTAAAATATTTTTTGTATAAATATATATACTTATTTTAATGATGCTTTGTGAACATATAGGGTATGAGACATTGATTCATTGCTCTCTACATCTGTTTTTAATTAAATTGCTGCTATTATACCATTTATGTTTCGAAATAAAAAATATTTCTATTTTTGCACAATTTGAGGTAGTTATCGTGATATATCACCAATATCAATATTAACTCGTTGATATATTGCGATATTAAATTTCTGATATTGCCCAGCTCTAGCTGCCAGACTGTTTTACTGACATACTTAAAGATTTTGTTATGTTTTTAAACATTTTACAGATATCATGATGTATAATTTTAATATTTAAGAAATATATTTTACGAGTTATAATAAAAATGTATCAACATCTCTGCATTAAACTAATTTAAAGAGAAAAAATTGTATGCATATGTTTAGATAATAACAAATATTTTCATTAAATTTACAGAAAAAAAGAATAAAATCAAAAAGTAATTTTTATGTAACATGTCTATGTTATATGTTTCTGTAAATTCTGACTTATTGGAATTTGAAAAGTATAAACTCTACTCTTTATACATTTATCCAAAGCTGTCTCACTATCACTATTGAGATCATTCATAGTGAAATGGACACAGGGGTCAATGCAGGTTTTTATTCTTGGAGCCCATTTTGTGAAAAGTAAAAGTTATTTTTGTGAAAAACATTTTGTACTAATTAAAGTTGAAATCCAGTTACTCAAATTCGAACCAAGGATTTATAAACAAAAACTTCTTTAAATCCCCTTGTTAAGTTTGTTTTTCGTGACCTGGTTTTATTTATAAATTACACATTTTAAAATAGTTTTTATGAAAAAGAATGTTATGAAAGGGACCTATTCTATTAAAAGGAATTTTGTGAAGGGACCTGTTTTATTAAGTTCATTTTTGTGAAGGGGCCTATTTTATTAAATAGATTTTTGTGAAAGGGCCCTAAATAGGCCTAAAATTTTGCCTGATCGATCCCTGGGACAATATTTATCTCTTGGGTTCGAGGCTATAAAAATTCAATAACATTCATAACCACACGATTGAAAAGCCATTGTGTTTTAAAAAAAATTATATGCTTATATTTTATTTTTATATTGAGTTTTAGACCTTTTCTAGTACAGATATAGGCTATGCTATAACTGAATTAATTTATCTATTTAAATGCAATTGCATGCATATATTTCATTTTATTTATAAAATAAAAAGTTTAATTAATGCATATATATAGATCTTAATTAATATGTATATAAGTATTTATCAAAAATAAATCTGCAGTATTTTACGCATGCATTTACCTGTATTTATCATGTATCAAATGACACAATAAGGTAAACAAATGCGATAGCTGATATTTTCACGCTGTGTGATTCACACTGTGACATCACATGAATACAGTGAAATCTGCACACTTAGGGACTGAGGGTTTTGTGGATTATAGAACATTCCTTTATTTACATTTTATTTTTTAAAGTCTGGCTATAAATTAGGAAAACTGTACAAAAATTAGAATTACAATAGAAAAGAAAAACAATGCAACATTGATTTAATATATTTAATAACTAAGATTACAGAAAATTTAAATTAAAAAAAAAATCTTATATACAATACAAATTTTAGTGATTATTCATTATTTTAAACATTGACACAACACAATGGTAGTTTGTTTTGGATTTTTGTCAATACTTTTTTTCTGTAGTTTGAACACTCGTTACTTCTTGCTCCAAGATAAAATTTTGTTACTGAAGGATATATTTATATTCAGTTAATATTTAAATATATTTATTCATTGTAAAATTGATAACTGAAAAAAATATATACCAAATTTAGCTTTGAGTTTAACTGTTAATGACAATTTTCATTGTTTACATTTCAAAGTGTAGTGTGGATAATAGACATTTGCGGATTTTACTTCGGAAGATTTTACAGAGTTGACTGTATTGTCCATTTTGCTTTTAGTAAAGTTATTTTGCACTTTTGACCATGATTTTTTATTTGCTTCTCATAAAAATACTGCATGTTGTAATTAGGGATGCACCGAATGTGGATTTTTGCCGGATACCGAATATCTGGCACAAAATTTTACGTAAATTCCATATCCAGCCGAATACTTTCTCATTTTTAATTTCAGTTATAATCAGGGTTGGCACGGTTTAAACCAATTGGTTTTTTAGTACAAATCTAATATAACATTTTCCTTTTTTGTAATTTAAATGATATTAAATTATTGATTGATGTAATTTCTACTTTTAACACTTCATCTGAGCAGTGAACATGAGACATAATGGGCCTAGGTCATGTTTCTATGCACATAGAATAAAAATTAGCATGTGCTGCTAATGAACATGTCTGGTACCCTAAAGATTTATTTTAAAAGATGTAAAATTAGAAAAGATAAAATAGATAAATAATATTCAATATTTAGCATAAAATATTTTCATTTAAAACATGCAGATTATTTATAGCAGTTAATAACAAAATACACTGATTTTTAAGATTTTGGTGAAGTTGTAAAAGAAAATTATCTGGATTGGAGAAGATTATCTTTAAAGAATTTAAAAGACTAACTTAAGATATGAAGTTGAATAACACAGCTTGCAAAAATTGAGTGCTAGTTATAGCATTTCAATAATACCAATCAATCTTTTCTGTTAGTTGCTGAATTTAATGGCCAAAAATGTTGACTTGTACACTTGGAATTATAACTCAGAAAACAAAATAACCAGAAGTATTTGGATTAAAAAAATATATAAACAACCACAGAATAATATATTAATGAAACTGCATCAAATATTTATTGATTATTATATTATTAATCAAAAAATTCTTCATACGACTTTCAAGGCATCAGTATTTCACTGTATAGAGCAGTTTACTTTGAACATAAGGCATAATTGTTACTAATAATGTTTAAATTAGAAATGATTTCAATTTCTACATAATTGACTGCAACTGTTGAATTTGAATATTTGCAAATGAAGTTACATTATTTATATAATATCCAACAATGTTCTTTTTTATCAACAGATCTTAATTACTGCGATGTAAACATGGTACTAAGTTCTATTTTATAATAAACTTTCATCTCTTGTTTATATTTCTTAATTTTACAGGGAAAAAAATATGAAAATGCATTATAATAATAGTATAAACCAACTATTTTTGAGTTTCGTAAATTTTGTCATAAAAAGTTTCTACTGTACGTTGCATTTTACTGGCTGGTGAAATAAATTCTTGGCTGGTAAGATTTTCTAGAAATTCCCCACCCCTGGATATTTTTAAAAAATCCAGTTTAAACCAAATAAACCGTTTTTTTACAAAAACACCCGGTTTTTTGCCAAACCTGGTTATTTTTATTTTATACTTGCTTTATGGAGAAAAACTTTAAATTATTATCATTTTATGTCATTCAAATATTAATAATAGATTTACATTCATTTATTAAGTTTAAGTTACTTAAAAGCAAATGCTTTGTGTAGTAATTTAATATTTAAAATTTAATGATGTTTTGTCTTTAGACTATTCTATTGTACATAGTATTTTAGGTAGTTTTCATTACAAAAAGCTACCTATTGCAGCCATTTGAAGGAAAACGATTCTGAAAAATTTTGGTATATTTTCACCGATCATGACTCCCAGACCCCAAAACTACCCTCCGTTCAAATGTGATATATATATATATATATAACCATTAAATAAATTATCGTCATTATTAATTTTTTGTCAACTTTTTAGTGATATGTATTATGGAAATGCTCGCCAAAATATGCCAAAGTGCTGTGAAACTACAACAATGAAACATTTTAAACACTTAAAGTAGAAAATAAGTTATAAATAGAAAATGGAGATGGAGAGTGTAATATTAAAAAAATAAACTTTTATCAATTAATAGTTAAATATTAATTTACTATTATAAATTGAGAAATCAACTATTTTTACTTTTATTTTTTAATATAAATAGAATTAAACAGTAATTAAAATAGATAATTTGTTATTTTTAACAGTTTGATGTATTTTTCGTAATATTTCAAACATTTTTATGCAATTAATAATTTTTCTAGAACTTAATAAAAGCATTTATCAATCTTCATTAGCATGATTTTTTTTTCTATAAATAACTCTTGTACATTTTAGCTAAAACAGGATCTCATTATTACCACTGTTTGGTAGTACTTTTAATGTTTACGTACTTTTTGATTTATTTTTTAGTGTACTTTTTTATTTATTTATTTTTTACTATAAAACATATTTCAGTGCAAAAAAATTAAGCATTTGTAATTTATGTATGTCAAATTGATTTACCGTATATACTCGTGTATAAGTCGACCCCCTAACTTTCGAATGCAAATTCTGTAAAAAATCAAAAACCCGCATATAAGTCAACCCCTAACTTTTTACTTCAATTTTGCACAAAATCAAACCAAAGATTTCACTTGCTAATGTGAAAAAGTAGTAAGCAAACAAAAATAACTCATTGAAATTTTTTTTAATGATAAATTATTATTATTTGTATATTTTATGCAATATGTTATTATTCATACACATTAAAAGCCAGAATTTTGCAGTAGTCGAAGTTTTTTTTTCTTTTTTAATTGAGTCACGTATAAGTCGACCCCCCCCCCCCCCCCCCCCAATTTGCTTGCCGAAAATTGTCAGAAAATCCTCGACCTATACGCAAGTATATACGGTACTGTAAAAGATCAAACTGGTAAGGGGTCATTCCATGGTCACGTGTGGGGCAGCTTTTCTACATATTTATGCTTTTTTTAACAACGTTATTATATCCTCAAATTAAAACAATCATGCTAATATGAAAATCTTAGAGTTTATTGTTATTTTTAATGTATAGTTTATGTTTTAACAACTTATAAGTCAATAGATATAGGTATTTACGTAAGTGTCGCACGCAGGACATTTTGTCAGTGGAATGGCCCTGAAATGGACAGATTACTTAAGGCCTAGGATTTAAAAATGTGGAGATTTTTATTATCTATTATTTTTATTATTTATTTATTATTAAAAACGGGCAACTTACTAAGGTCTAAGGGTTTAAAATATGGAAATTTTTAAACTTATTAAAGGGCCATTCCATATCACGTGTGGAACAGCTTTTTTACATACTACTGCTGTTTTAACAATGCTATTCAGCGTTCGAAATCCTTGTCCACTTTGGTCCACTTTTCTGAGACCACCAAAAATTCAATCGGACCACTAATTTGAAAATTTTAATGGTCCACAGGACCAGTAACTTTCCCCCTCTCTGACAAGTAAACGTAAACTTTCCCGTCCTTGAGAAAACTGCAACCAAACACAAATCGCATAATTTTATTTTATTTAAAAAAATTAATTTTAAAAAATTGAATTAACCCTCCGACTGTCTTGGAAAAGGGCAAAATTGTAATGTTGTTTTCTCTGCATTTGGTTTTAAATGCTAAAAAAAAAGATTCTTTGAACATTTTATAAAAAAAACTTAATAACGAATATGAATGCAATCCTTGGAAGTATTAATCTTTTTTCAATGTATTAAAAATACATTAAATCAATAGAATTATATTACTTTAAATATTGCTTGTATTGCAGTGAAACCTGGAGCTTAGTGAACGTATTAACACGGGCTTGTCAGTGAGGGGGTTAAACCTTAGTCAGTTGAAATAGATTATCTGAAATGAAATGTTTAATTGAAAATTTTATAGTTTTTCTTTATGTGCTGTTTAATTTTTAGCAAATTATAATTTTACATTTTATTATGATGAAAATTTTGGATAACTGCAAAGGAAGTTTGATTTATATTCTAGGAAGGGGGGGGGGGCACTCAAAGGGTTAAAGGGACTTAATGGAATTTTATGTAGCAGGCCAGTGATGATTACTGCAGACCAGTAAATTCTTATGCTTACTGGTCCTTGGGGCCAGTGCCTTTTTTATATCAATTCTACCGCTGCTATTGTATCTTCAAATTAAAACAACTATTCTAATATAAAAATATAGTTTTTTTTGTTAATTTTAATGTATAGTTTATATTTTAACAACTTATAAGTTGAAAAATATAGGTATATATGTAAGTGTCATGTGCAGGACATTTTGTCCGTTTTTCATGGAATGGCCCTATCAAAATATAAAGAATATTCTTCACTTTTACTATCTAATGATACTTTAATCTATTCTTAATATTCAAAGATAATGATAATGAGCCTTATGATGTGTAAATATCATAATATAGTAGACTTCCTCAAATCCACGACCCTAAAATCAGCAAATGCCCGAAATCTGCACAACATCGCAGATGTAAACAATGAAACTTTCATTTCAGATGTAGGGGCAAAATTTCAGAATTTTTTTTAATTTTATACCATTCCTTTTGTATTTTAATATGTAATTCTCTATAAAATGACTGAATTAATGCTTTTCACGAAGGAAGCACAATTTATTTCTGAAAAAAATAAAATAAAATAAAAAATAAAGATATTGCTAATATCTTTGGTAATCGCAATCTTTTTACCAAATCTTTTTATGTATTAATCGAGACTTTTTGGTTATTAAGACTGGCTAAACCTGAAGTAAAACTTCCTTACTTTATGATTGTGATGTGAATAATTAGGACAACATTATGAGGCACGTTTCATTCAATATTTCAAGGAAAATGTATCTTACCTTTATTATGCAGATTTAATTATACGTTATTATTTACTTGACCTTTAATTTTAATAATTTAATCATTTTTAAAGTTTTCTTAATTCTTATCATTTTAGTTTATTACTTTACTTAGTTATTTTAATATTGCAAGGATTCTTTATAATTTTGATTGCATTATTACATTCAAATTACTGTTTAAAAAGTGTAAACAAAGCAATGACCAGAAATCTGCAAAATTCTAAAATCTGCACAACCTTTGGTCCCAAGCTGTGCGGATTTGAAGGAGTCTACTATTTTCAAAAATATTATAAATATTTGATACTTAAACATATATCTGATACTTTCAAAATAGTCAACTTATTGCCGATAATAAATACAGTAGACTCTCTCAAATCCGCTCACCAGATGTTGTGCAGATTTTAAAATTTTGCAGATTTCTGGTCATTGTTTTGTTTACATTTTTTAAACAGAAATTTGAATGTAATAATGCCCTCGAAATTATAATAAATGCTTACAATAGAGTCAAATATTAAAAGTAAAGTGAAAAATAAATAAATAATAATGCATATGCATAATAATGATGAGATAAATTTTACTTGAATTATTCAAGGACATTCATTTTATAAATGTACACTATTAATTTATATAAATTTCTTAAAATAACGAAGTTCTATTTCATGTTTAGCCAGGCTTAATAATAAAAAGGTTTGATTAATACATAAATGTATTTGGAAAAAGATCGCCACTGATAACAGCACTATCTTGAATTTTCTCAGAAATAAATGTATACTTCCTTCATTAGAAAGGATGAGTTCAATCATATTAACTGAATTACATATTAAAATGTGTACAAAATGATATAAAAAGTTAAAAAAATTGTAAATTTTTCACCTACATCTAATTTTAAGTTTCACCATTTACATCTGTAACTATGTGTGAATTTTAAGTTGCAGATTTGAGGGAGTCTACTGTATTTTCAAACAAAAAGAAAGTATAAATTAGAAACCGAAACATATTGCACTTAACATGAAAACTTAATAAAGCTATATTCTAAATGTATTTTTATCAGTTAATAATTTAATATTAGTTAATTTACAATTATATGTTGTGAAATAAATTTAGAAACCCTAAATAGATACTTTGAGTGATGTTTCATTTTTTCTTGTTGCCCTATTTTATAAAAGAAAGAATTACAAAACATAAACCGGGTGTCCTAAAAAGGACTGACTGATTTTGAAATTCAATAACTTGCAAACGGTGACAGATATTTAGAAAATTCTTGCAGGAGGGTTATGCATAAGGTCAAAAGTTTCTTTTACACTGATTTTCGATTTTAGTTCGAATTACAAACAATAGATGGCGCTGTAAGCAATAGGCGCTAAATTCAGATTCGATTTTTGGTACTTTGAGACCAACTCAATACATTTTAATCTCCTTTTTTCGCATGGAAAAAGAGAAAGGCCAAAAAATTGAGCCTGTATTTAGCGCCTATTGCTTATACAGCACCATCTATTGTTTGTAATTCGAACTCAAATCGAAAATCACTGTAAAAAAAAAACTTTTGACCTTATGCATAAGCCTCCTGCAAGAATTTTTTAAATATCTGTCACCATTTGCAATTTATTGAATTTTAAAATCAGTCAGTCCTTTTTAGGAGACCCGGTATTTATATATATACAGTAGACTCCCTTAAATCTGCGACCCTAAAATCCGTGAACGCCTAAAATCCGCGTATTTTTTTCAGATGTAAACAATGAAATTTACAGTTAAGTTGCAGGAACAAAATTCAAGATGGCGTCAAAATCAGCGACTACCGCAATGTTTTTTTTTTACTAAATTTTTTGTTTATCATTCTCTTTTGGTTATTACAGTTGATTTATTACTAAATAAATTTAAATTACTTTTGATTTTGATATAAATTAGCATACCTATATGATGACATATCGATCTTACGATCGCTTTACCGATAGATGGCAGCATAGGACTTTGAAATCGAATTGAGTCGATTTCGTCGGTAGTAATTTAATATTTTTCTAATTATTTTAATAATTACTTACGTTTAAACTAATAAATTATTTTAATATTTGACTTATTTTAATGTTTCACTTTATTGTAAGCATTCATTATAATTTCCCTTGCTTAACTACCAATCAAATTAATGTTTGAAAAATGTAAACAAATCAATGACCAGAAATCCACAAAATTCTAAAATCCGCACAACCTCTGGTCCCAAGCTGTGCGGATTTGAGGGAGTCTACTGTATAAATAAATTAACTTGCTTGCGCTTTGCAGGGTTGGCAGGTTTTTGACGGTTTAAACTGTGGTTTAAACCGTCATGTCAAAAACCCCTTGTCAAAAACCTCGTCAAAAACCTCAAATACTACAGTGATCTGTAAAATTTCACATTAAATGTCACACATTAGATGTAATATTTAAAATTCACTATTACTGTAATTAGTATATAGTATTAGTAATAATTACAGGGTTGGCAGGTTTTTGACATGTGTCAGTTTATGTCGGGTTTAAACCATAGTTTAAACCTTCATGTCAAAAACCTCAAATACTAAATTGATCTGTAAAAATTCAAATTAAATGTCACACATGACAACATTACATGTAATATTTTAAATTCACTCTTACTGTATATTAGTAATTAGTACATAGTAAAGTATTATTGTTAAGTACAACTTTTTAACAGGATAAAATTTTTAAATTTTTTTTGTAAAATTGTGTTTTTCTAAAAAGTAGACATTAAGCTCCCCTGAGCTGTACATTTTTTCTCTTACTTAAAATCATTTTAATTTCTCTTACTTTTGAGAGCTTAAAGCATTAGCTAGCTTTTTTTATGGGAAAAAAAAAACTTAGAAAAGTGCAGATTTTTTTGTATATATAACAAGGTAATATGCATCGATGTTATTCTAGTCTAGGCAATAACCATTCCATTCATAATTGAAATTGGATTATTAATTTTAAACATTTACAAAATAAGAGAAGAAATTTAAAAAAAAAAAAGCTTAAAGTCAAAATCTTTTTAAAACATGATTTCTTTCAATATATAAAAATGTTTTCGATTTTAAAACTGAACAAAATTGGCCAATCATCTAAAAGGAAATTCCTTTAAGCCCATATTGAAAAAGTGCATAATAGAAGGGATCAAATCATGAAACCATACCATTGTTTGGCTTATACTTTGCATTAGGGATGTAACGAATAGTGATTTGGCCGAATACCGAATATTCGGCCAAGTTTTAGGCCAAATACCGAATATTCGGCGGCCGAATACTGACTTTAATATAAATGACTTTTATTTTAATTGTTTAATTTTTTTTTCAATTTTAAAATAAAAAATTAAGGACTAATTGGAATTAATTTTTTGTTTGAGTTTTCAAAAATCATAACAGCTGATTGTATTTTTTGTAATACTTTAAATGGCTTAAGAAATATTTTAAAGATAACATATGACTTTTAAAAATGTAAATAATAATTTAATTCATAATTTTTTATTTAATCCATAGATAGTTCTAGTAATTTATATATATATACTATCTAAAATAGAACTCATTACCTCTGTAAAAATGAAACTTTTTTTATTTTAGTAAAATCCTTTCACCCCCTAAAAATAAGAACTTGCATGTGTCCTCTGTCTTTTTATATCCTTTTTCATGCAACTTAAACTTAGTAAATTTACATTCTGTATGTCAAAAAAAAAAAAAAAAGGGTTATTTTCTTAAAAAATAATTATTCATTCCATTAAAATATTATACAGTAGAAGATCTTTATAACGCAAAGCTCAAAATGCAAGGTTGTGCGTTATATAGAATTTTGCGTTATATGGATCACATAATTAAATTCACCTTGTAAACATGGCCAAATATGTCTGAAATATATCAAAATACATTAGGATATCTTTATACTGCATTCCTTGTTAAAAGAGTTATACAAATTAGAAATTTTTGCATAATATAGGTCAGATATTGTTAAATTTATTTTATAAACATGATCCAAATATAACTGACACAACCATCCCTTATATTAGACATTTTCAAAAATGTTTATTGTAATAATAGCATTTTTTTTTTTCAGTAAAAAGGTCTTAAATTAGAAGATAAAGTTGAACTAATCTATCAAATTTAGTCCTCTAGAGAGTAGCAATATTTTACAATGTGAAAATGCAGCCGCTTTTTAACTGCAAAAATCATTGTTTATATCTGAGAAGTTGTGCGTTATATGGAGAATTGCGTTATAAAGATCTTCTACTGTATATTCTTTTCTGCTACCAAGATATACTTTTCTCTTTTCTTTCTCTCAAAATTAACAAGCCCCTCATAATACTTCCTCCACCCCATATTTCAGAATGAGATCTTTTTCTTATAATAATTAATGTATTTAGATATAATTTTTGAATATTGTTTGTTGAAAATATTTAAAATCATATTTTGTTGATTTTCTGGAACATATTTAACCAAATATCTTAAAATATTCGGCCAAATATGCCACTATTCGACTACAGGTATTCGGTCAAATGTCCCACTATTCGGCCACAGGTATTCGGCCGAATATCTGTTCAATATTCGGCCGGCCGAATACCGAATAGTGGCCGAATATTCGTTACATACCTACTTTGCATCCCAACCATCAGGAGCAAGGGTTGACTGCTGTATCAGTTGATTCAGCTCGCACTTGAGCTACAGAGAAAATTTATGGATCCTTACCCATACTGATTGTGTATGAAGCTAAAGAATCCCCTTTCCCGTCTTCTTATTTCAGTGCTATAGAGAGGACTCCATTGCTTGGTGGAAAGGTATCATTAAATGCAACAGCTTTTTGAGTCTGCTTCAAAACTTGCTCATCTAGCAATGCTTTTGCTATCAAGTCCTACTAGCTCAGCATCAATTAAGAGACAAACTATTTTCTAACACTTCATACACTCTAAACTCAAAAATCTTTTGGGTGTAAATAGATGTGTGAAACACATGGTGTGCTGTAGCATGCTGCAGGGTAAAATTGCTTCGGATTATTTAATTGCACAAAATTATTTTCTTCTGTTTGAAAAGTCCAAAAAAAAAAAATATTTTATTGCAAATAATATTTTTTAAATTATTAAATTTCAATAAAAGATCACATAAATCATTGACTTATTTAATGTTTACCTATTGTTAAAATGTTTTAGTGTGTTACATGTATTTGGCAGTTTTCGACGGTTTAAACCAGTTTATGACAGTTTAAACCAGTTTTTGACGCTTGTCATGTCAAAAACCACTTTTTGACGTCAAAAACCCAACCCTGGCGCTTTGTATTGAGTGAAAAAAAAAAAAAACAGTGAATTTTTCATAATCAGTGCCCAAGCCAAATTAATTAATGTTATTTAACTGAAATTTTTCAAAAATTGCTATAAAAAAATTAGACATTCTTATATCAGGGTTGTCGTGGGTAGCTGCTTGGGTACTCACCCGCCCAGGCTGTGTTTGGGTATTTTACAACCCTGTATTATATGAACAGTGACAGCTTATAACACAATGTTAAAAAAACAAACAAAAAAAAACAATTTTTACTTATTTAAAGAAAATAAGAATTTTTTTTTTTTTTACTTATTTATTTATTTTCTCAATAGATGGAAATATCCTGAAGCTTTCTTGGACGAAACAAGCATTTTGAAAAGGAAAATTATATTTTGTGATGCTTCAAGTGAAAATAGAAGATTTGTTTCATAACCTATGACTTTTGTAGTTTTTTCCAGCCCCTGTAAGAAAAAGGTGAAAAGTCCTATCTGAGACGAACGAAAGACTTTCCTAGGATCTGTGTATATTTTTTTACTTTTTTTCTCTTCTTAATTGCATCAAAATTGTATGAAAATATTAATTTCCAAAAAAATTCTATTACAAAAAGATTCATTTTAATAATCTATTTATAGAAAGGAATGTCAAATTATGGCTGTTCTACTTACTGATGCAAAAACAAAATGTTTAATTTTTGGGATATGCAAATGATTTTCTCACAAAACTCATTTTAATGACTAACCACATGGAAAAGTTCATATTTATGATGCCTGTGGTAAACTATTTTTTGTACAATCTCTCTTAAATACTTACAGCACCTCATATATATAATTTTAAAATCTTTCATATGTGACTTATAATGAAAATTTTCTAAGAAATCTCTTTGAATAAATAACTTGCATCTTTACATCAGAGATTTTTTTTAAGGGGTCGATCGGCTGCAGTTGTATACTGAATATATATTTTTAAAGAAATATCATTGGAATTATCACTTGCATGCTTATGTCAGTAAGATGTCTTTCATTTGTGATGTGTGCAATAAAGATTTTTTTTAAAGCATGATTTAAGAAAGCATTATGATGTTCATACTAAAGAGAAGCCATTCAGTTTGTGTGGTGTGCAATGAAAGGTTCTCTGAACTAATTAATAATCTATCTGTTAGAAAGGAATATCAAAGTATGGCTTTTCCACTTATTGATGCAAAAACAAATTTTTCATTTTTGGGATACGCAGTAAATTATTTTCTTACAAAACTCATTTGAATGAGTACTGTTGCGTAACCATGTGGAAAAGTTCATATTTATGATCACTGTGGTAAACTATTTTCTGTACAATCTCTTTTAAATAGTTTTGTGGCATCTCATATATATATATAAAATTTAAAAATATGTCATAAATGAGATAGAATGAGAGATTTTTTAAGAAATCTCTTTTAATAATAACTTGCATCTTTATACTAGAGATTTTCCCAATAGGTCTTATGATTAGCTGCAACTGTATGCTCAAGAGAATTTTTAAAGAATTATCATTGGTATTATCACTTGCATCTTTATACCAATAAGATGTCTAACATTTGTCAGGTGTGCAATAAAGGATTTTTAAAAAAATGTGATTTAAATAAGCATTATCATGTTCATACTGGAGAGAAGCCATACAGTTGTGAGGTGTGCAATAAAAGATTTTCTCAGATATCTAATTTAAATAGCCACCTTCGTCTTCATACTGGGGAAAAACCTTTCATTTGTTCGGAATGTGGTAAAGGATTTTCTCAAAATGCTTCTTTACAAATCCATATTCGTACTCACACTGGAGAAAGGCCTTTCATTTGCCAAGAATGTGGTAAAAGTTTTCAACAAGGATCTCATTTAAGAAAACACCTAATTATACATACTGATTCAAAGCCTTTCATATGTGAGGTATGCAATAAAGAATTTGCTTACGAGGCTTCTTTGAAGAACCATCTAATTATTCATACAAATGAAAAAACTTTCATATGTGAGGTATGCAATAAAGGATTTAAGGAAAAATATTCTTTAAAGAGGCATGTCCTTTCCCATACTGAGAGAAAGTCATACTGTAGCTTCATTTGTGGGATATGCAATAAAATTTTTTCTAATAGATCTTCTTTGCAAAGGCACCATGTCCTCCATACTGGACAGAAGCTTTTCACATGTAGTATATGCAGTAAAGAATTTTATCGAAAATCAGATTTAGAAGGGCACACCAGAACTCATACTGGAGAGAAGCCTTATTGTTGTGAGATATGCAACACACGACTTACTACAAAATTTATCTTAGATAGGCACCTCTATAAAAAGCATGGGATATATAAAAAGCATAAGATATATAAAAAGCAAAACCATATTAGTGTGAATAGTCCAAACCAAAATGTTTTGCAAATTAAAGAATCTGATCCAAATATGATCCAAAATGTTATGAAAATTCATGAATCTGATCCAAATCTGAACCAAAATCTTACGAAAATTGATGAATCTGATCCAAATGTGAATCAACATGTTATGAAAATTGATGAGTCTGATCCAAATATGAACCAACATGTTATGAAAATTGATGAGTCTGATCCAAATATGAACCAAAATCCTACGAAAATTGATGAGTCTGATCCAAATATGAACCAAAATCCTACGAAAATTGATGAATCTGATCCAAATATGAATCAAAATGTTATGAAAATTCATGAATCTGATCCAAATATGATCCAAAATGTTATGAAAATTCATGAATCTGATCCAAATATGAACCAAAATCTTACGAAAATTGATGAATCTGATCCAAATATGAATCAAAATGTTATGAAAGTTGATGAATCAGATCCAAATATGAACCAAAATCTTATGAAAATTGATGAATCTGATCCAAATCTGATCCAAAATGTTATGAAAATTCATGAATCTGATCCAAATATGAACCAAAATCTTAGGAAAATTGATGAATCTGATCCAAATATGAATCAAAATGTTATGAAAGTTGATGAATCAGATCCAAATATGAACCAAAATGTTATGAAAATTGATGAATCTGATCCAAATATGATCCAAAATGTTATGAAAATTCATGAATCTGATCGAAATATGAACCAAAATGTTATGAAAATTGAGAAATCTGATCCAAATATGAATTGAAATGCATTTGAAAAAAAGAATGAAATTAGTTGTAAAACAGAAGAAAATGAAAAATTTAAAAACTAAGGGTATTTTTTTTCATGCATATTATTATACTATTTTAAAAAATCAAGAATAGAAAAAACATTTACACATATTGATATTTTTAAATGATATACGCTTAATGGTTTCTTTAGAATGATTTTTTTTTTAAAGATTTGTTTGGTAAAGTGATGTGGATCTGGATAACAGGGTTGGGTTAATTTTGCCGAACCCCAAAAAACCCAAGTGGTTATTTTCAAAATTTTTCTTTAAAACTGCTTTTACCTAATTATTAATTAACATATTTATTTAAATCAAACATAATATATTTAAAACTGCTTTTACCTAATTATTAATTAACATATTTATTCAAATCAAACATAATATATATTTTATATCATGGATGTAGAGTTTTCAAAAATACTGATGGGGTCCAAATTTCTCTGCATAATAAAAACTTAAAAAATTCTTATGAAGAAGTAAGTCTCATTAAAAACACATTGGAAAAAAAATAATATGAAATGGTGAGATACGAGGTAACAAACTGAATAGGTATTCTTCATGTTTGGTAAATTTCCAAGTTAAAAGTGACCAGGAAAATAGGAAATTGACCTGACAAGTTTACAAAAGAGTAAATTTGTGCGAGTTGGTCAGAAAGAAAAGTGGAAAAGTTTCATTGGTGGAAGTAGTCCACTAGTTTTGTCAGTCTGTAAGTTTTCCTCTTAAATTGTATATTTTTCAGTTTTTTTTTTTATTTTGTACGGTTAAACCATTCCCATATGACTTTTTTTCTACACATTGTTTGTTTTAATGGTGTAACAATTAACAATTATAAATAAAATTATTATTATTAATTAAAATATTATTATAATTAAATGATAAATAATTAACAATTTTCGTGTATTTTTTTCACTGTACATTTACAATTTGCTTCAAAAGTTTCAACTTTTGATTCAAAAACCTCGATGACGATGTTGAAGAGGCCATTTTTATGCCACAGTTACACAGTATTTCATTGATATGATGACAGGAACTAAACTGATATTTATTTTATTGTCTCATTATCTAAACTTGACATTATTGTAAGCTAAAAGCATCTTTTCATTAAAAGATTTTTAATTTGATATATTTATCTTAATGTATGTATTTTGTTGGTAATGTATATATTTCTTCTTTTCACGGTCTTTCAATTTCTTCTTCATTATCATCTTCATTGTTTGCTGTAGTTTCTTCACTATATTTTATTACACTTTGCAATATGTCATCATCAGTTAGATATTCAGTTGCCTTATGTGGTCCAGTTGTGTTAAGTGGAATAAACTTCATTATATAGAATATATTTTTTTCGTAATATGGAGATTAATTTGCATGTTAATGGTGTTCAAAGTCAAGGTTCAGAAGAAAAATTGGTTAAGTAGAAAATTTTGTTAAATAGGGACTTTGTTAAATGGAAGTTCCACTGTATGTTCATACCAAAATAAATCGTATAAGAAAAGAATTTTTTTTCATTGGTTGCTGTTTCATGTTCGTAATTGTTTATTTGCTGTGAAATCTCACTCTCTTAAGACTCAGTACTCTATAACAAAGTACCAAAAATTTTACTAACCTGATCTTAACAACCAACAGTGACAATTGAAGAGCTGAGTGGAAGAACATGTTATGCTACATTTTCTTTAAAATTATTTTATTTTTTGGACGAAGGTGTTATCATGTATTTTATCACATGGTAAAGCTAAAATACCAAAGTTCTATTTAGCCTTGAAGATTTAAGACATTATTCATTAATATTTTAATATTTAATAATGCAAATAATATTAATATCTTTTAATATTTAAAAATTAAATATGAATAAGTTTTTTTGATAGAGTTTTGTACCACACCTCTTAATATTTTAAACTCATTGTATCAAACAGAAAATAAATCATTAAAATTGACAACAAAAACTTTCACATCAAATTTCTCCAAATGTAATTTTTGTTACTTAACATGTTCTTCCACTTAGCTCTTCAATTCACTAGCAGTGTTCTGCTGTACACTTTTAGCGATATTTGCAAAAAAGCCTTTTCCAGCAATTTTTATTACTTAAAAAAAAAAAAAAAAAAGAATCTGAAATCTTTCTGTCATGTGTAGAATGTGCAAGAAAAGATCTCATTTTACTGTTTCTGTACCTTGTTATCTTATTTTACTGTAATGTACTTTTACTTAAACAAAATAAAAAAAACTTTTACTGTGATAAAAGCAATCTAAAACCTCTCCTAAGCTTGATGCACAGTGGCGAAGCGTCCAGTCATTGGTAGATTCGGCGATGACCATAGGAAAATAAAGGCAACATAAAACATTTAAATTTTTTGCAAGCACATTTTAAAATGTTTTTTTTTCTTCTTTTTTTTTAAGGTTTTGTGTGTAACATGAAGCAATAATAGTGTATTTTATTGCTGCCATCTATCAGTTTTAAAAGGAGAAGGCTAAAACATAAAGGCGAAATAGTATCTCTCATCTACGGCTAAACTGGGTGCGCCCAAATTTGCGAATCTGTTTACAGCATCCCCACGCACCTTCCCAGCACCCCGCAACCAATCAAACGACACCCTTTTCCAAGACATATCGGGTCTAGTCATCGCTGATTTGAGCAAATTCACTTGGAAAGGAACATTTCTTTATGTAATGCTTTTTTCCATTTTGAACATTATTCCAATGGGCATAGCATTATTGTAACAGATTCGATTTTATTAAATAGTACAAAATACTCTATTCTATTGAATCTTGTATTCTACTAATCCTGTGCTCATCTTAAAATTATTTGACTAATTTAAATTATTTCTATTATTTCATTACACTTAAATAAAAGATTTTTTATTAATTGGAAAAGAAATCATTGCTTTAAAATATTTTTTTTACATTTTTTACATAGTGTTAGGATATTATAAATCATAGGTTATATAGTTCTGATAACAGCATATTTCCGACTCATAAGTTAAAAAAAAAAGAGTAGTTTGAAACAAAGACGCATATTTATTTAATTTTGTTTACTTTTTGGTGTAATGCACAAATGATGAAAAATAATTATGGAAATATCCGAAGATTGTCAGATTGTTTTACTTTTTGTGGAAGTGGTATTTAATTATTTAAAAACGTCATAACTATTTTAAAACCATGAAATAAATATTTTTTGCATACGATTTATTCTAAAAGTTATATGCTTCAAAGTAAAATTATGCATTAAGATGAGTTAAAGTACTTTATCTATTGCAATTTTGACAGGTATCTTAATATTTAAAAAATATCAAGCTAATACTTTAATGCAAATGTTTTTGACAATATTTTGTTTCATTAGAAAAATGTGTAACCTATTTGATTGGTTCAACGACATTTTAAAATTAAAGTAACAACATTTTATTTTTTGAAGAACTAAATTATTTAGCTATTGGGTACAATTCAAATTCATATATATATATATATATATTTAAAGTCATTATGATATATATATGAATTATTATTACAGCTATGCTATTTCTGAAATAAAAGCAAGCTGTTTGTATCCTTTAAATTTGAGAATATGTCTTTAATTGTGAAGAATGGATGGCCTTGCACATCCCTTAAAAAATTTGCTGACAGCAATTGACGTAGTTAAAAAATTAGTTTTCTGTTAGATATTTTACAAAATTAAATTATATTATTTAATTTTATTAAATTTTAAAATAATCGGCTATTAGAAACTTAGTAAAATTCTCTCTGTAAATTACTTTGAAGAGGAGGAGGGGGGGGGGGGGGGGGCAAAACCCATGTTTGCCCCAAGTGCAAAAAAAGCTAGTTTCGGCCCTGATTTAAAACACTTATAACATTATAAAGAAAGCCATAAAATTAGTGAGACTAAAAAAGTTAAAAATTTCTAAACTTTAAAATTATGACAACTTTTAAAAAGTTCTGTTATAAAATTTCACCCTATTATTATAGGGAGAGGAGAGGGGAGGGGCACTGCAAGGTTGTGAACTAGTGATGACCATCACAAAATGTCACGCCTCGCCACTGTTGTTCCATATACAGTAGAGTGCCGATTAACTGGATTATCTAGTTGACTTGACTATTAATTGATCGATCAAGGACTGTGCATTTTTTCCCTGCCTTCTCCAAAAATTTTGAAGAGAAACTTCTAAAGATGCGGTATGGTAAATTCGGCTCCTGAAATAGTAAAATCACCAACAAATGCAAAGAAAGCAATGCTTAAAATAAACTGTTTCTAAAACCTAAGAAGTTTCACTTCTAACGCGTGCGAGCCCCATGCATATTTTTTCCCCCATGAAAATACCTCTTTATCTTCAGATTCTCTGAAGGGGGTCAAAAAATTGATTCTTTTGTCCATTCGTGTCCTTGGAAAGAGGGACACACACCACCTCCCCACCCCCGCCTCTCCACTCGCGTTTGTACGTGCAGTGTATGTACAGTCGAACCTCGTTATCTCGACACTCTAATGACCAGAAAAAAGTGTCGTCATAAGCAAAGTGTCGCGGTAACCGGAGTTGAAGAAAAGTGTTTCTAATAAGCTGTATTTTTAATTAATGACAATTTTAAACTCATAACTGTTCTTGCAGTTTTAAGCAATAAAACATTATTATTAAACAAAATAAATGCAAAAACAAAGTTGAAAATAATAACAATCAGATTTATGATGACATTTATTTTATTGTTACAGGAAATATTGATAAATTAAGGTTTGCTTGTCCCTGGATGTACTTTCTACAAATCTTTTTTCAATATTATACAATGAATCGTAATCAGTATTCGTTGTTTCAGATATGGATGTTAGATAATTTCTGGTCGTTTAGATGCAATGCAGTGTTTCGGTTTTAGTCGGATGAAAAACACCATGTAACTACAAGAAAGCACCGCCTGACCAGAACAAAAAGAAACGCAAGTAGACTGAAACGCCTATCTGGAGCTTAAGTGGGTCATTCATAGTGCGTGGGTTTATTTATTCAGATAAAGGATTGAAATAAAATTTCTCATTTATCTCAATGTGTATTTTACAAAGTGTCTACAGAATCTGGAAATCAGGGAATCATGGAAAAATCAGGGAGGTTTATCAATCTGGAAAAATCAGGGAAAAGTCAAGGAACTTTGTAAAAAATACTCAAAAATCAGGGAAATTGGTCTATATTTCAAAATATTTGCATTTTTACCTTGCCAACGAGACTAATTTGTCTATTTTATATACCATATTTTTTCACATGCTGAGTAGTCTTTCCCAATATTTTTACAAAGATGCACGCACATGGTATGAGTTTTTGATATTTAAACAAGGGTCTGTCCAGACTTTTCTCACAGGGTCCTGTTTTTGTGAAATTGTGAAGTTTTTCTTATTTTTGTGAAAATTCTAGTCATAATTTTGTGAATTTTAAATTATCGATGTCTTCATGTCCTATCCTTCATGTATAAAAAGCTAAATAATATGCTCTTTGGTGAGTTCAACTGCTTACTTCCAGGCCAGATTTTATTTTTAAATGACTAAATTTGTGAAAAAATTCTGTGAAAGGTCTATTTAAGAGACAAATAATTTTGTGAAGTGTCCTGTTTTGGGATAAAATGTTTTGTGGAGGGTCCTTTTTTGGGATAAATAATTTTGTGAAGGGTCCTGTTTTAAGATAAATTATTTTGTGAAGGGTCCTGTTTTGGGATAAATAATTTTGTGAAGGGTCCTGTTTTAAGATAAATTATTTTGTGAAGGGTCCTTTAAAGGACCTAAAATTTTCCTAAACATATCCCTGATTTAACGCAAATTAAGGTGATCCGATGGCCTCATTTTCTGTAGATAGGGCTTATATTGAAGGCAATTTACCCCTTTTTTAAAAATTTTAAAGGATACATTAGCATAATCTGACCAGGTGGCCAGCTTAATCCAGTTAGCTATCCCGTCAGATGTAGATAAGTCTAAGAATTGGATATTTTTCAGAAAATGATGAGATTTTCTGGTCACCCTATATCTATTGGCCACCTACTTATATGAAGTTGGACTAAATTTTGAGTTCTGATTTATAAAACTTGTCAACCAGTACTTAATGAATATTAGGCAATTTTTATGTTTTCTCTTGTTTTTGTGCCCAAATGAGATATTAGTAAGCTGGTTGTGTGTTATACGAGGAATCAGAATATGCGAAAAAAAATACCTTATGTGTATTGTTAATAATGGAAATCAGGGAAGTCTGATAAAGATAGTCAGGGAAATCATGGAAAAATCGGGGAACTTTTTTTTATAATTTCTGTAGACACCTTGTTTTAGACACTTTTGTGAAAAGTTTGGCTAAGACATTTCTTACTGCTTAATTTCCGTGCTTATCAAATGGGTTGTGAAAAATGGTCAATTTTCCTAAACTGTTGGGTTACCTGGAGTTGAAAATTATTCAATAACATAAAATCCAGAGTTTATTTACATTACAATCATATACAGAAAATTGGGACTTTGAAAAACTGACTGGATAAATGGAGTGACATGAAAACAGGGTGTATCTTCTAAACACGCCATTTGTAATATGCTAAAATGTGCACTACTAAGTGCCAGTTTTAAACCTGGAAAACTTGTGAAGGCAAGATACCTAGAAACACTACCATAGTCATTTTTAAAAGTTGTCCAATTATCCTTATTTTTCTTTAACTGGATCGGCCTCGGTCCCGACCGTTCCAGATAATCGGTGCTCTACTGTATATATATATATTTTCTCAAACAAAGTAATAGATGTACTCAAAATAGTTATAAAGTATTATTTCTGTCAAATACAAAAAAATATATATATTTCTGGGCATTGTTAGAATGGATTCTTTAAATAAATGAATAAGCTTTAACATGTTTCAATTGACGGCTTTATTTGTGATGTATCGTCTTGTAGATAAATTCTGATTAAACATTAACAAAATTTCACTGCAAAAGAAAGCATTTTGTTTGTAGTGTGCCATTAGACATTTATTCAAAAGGCTCATTTAAACATACATTTGCATGAACAATTTTCCCCTTGTGAAAAAGTTTGTTAAAAATTTTCTTAATAACTAATTTATTTTTAGAAAACCCTTCACAGTTGCAAAGAAAATATATAATCTGATTTTTTAAAGTGTTATTGTAAATCTTATTTTTATACTTATACAGGGTGATTCATAAAAGATGGGCAGAACTTTAAGGGGTTATAGTACACTTAAAGACAAATAATATTAAATAGGAGACTAAGGGTCCCAGACGTATTCCCAAGGAGATAGGGGGCATTAAAGTTTAGGGTCCGAAATTTCAAATGATTATAAAACATGGAAAAATTGGTCGATTCGTTTGCGGTTTTTGCAAAAAATTTTCTTTATGCCAGTATTTTCTTGAAATAAAATTTTAAAGTTCAATTTCAAAAAATGCCGATAGGGGGCGCTTTAGACTTTGGAGTAACAAACAACTATTTTTTAACGTTATTTTTTGTATTTCTTTAAATGATTTCGAAAGCTTAGACTTAAACTTAAATTTTGATCTAAAAATCTGAGTCCTAACGAGTAGTTAAGTAGCGTAAACTGAAATTTGAAATTTGAAACCCTTCTCCCTCCAGAACAAAAATCAGTTATTCCCGATCTTTGTGTCGTAGATTAGGCTCTAACTACTGCCGCGTTTTGCTAAAATTATTCTTTATGTCAGTATTTTCTTGAAAATAAATTTTAAAGAAAATTTTCAAAAAATTCCGATAGAGGGCGCTTTAGACTTTGGAGTAACGAACAACTATTTTATACCGTTATTTTTTGTGTCTCATTAAAGGCTTTCTAAAGCTTAGACTTAAACTTAAATTTTCAGCTCAAAATCTGAATCGCTGAGCGTGGTTCAGTAGCGAGGGGAGGGGGTTCAAATTTCAACTTCTGAACATAGTTCAGTTTGCACTACTTAACCATGCCCAATGATTCTGTGCTGTGATACGAGGCAAAAATACAACTTTCGTCAAGGACTGCATAGCCGGAATTCACTCATAAAGGCACTGGCACAGTTGGAAACGTCGCTCATGCAAACGTTAAAGCTCCATTCCTGACGCTAGTCACAGGGTGAAGAAGGAAACAGAAAGTATGCAAATGTCAAATGGGGAAGAAGAAGAACACGTATGCAAAATTTCGACACGATTCAGGCATAAACCACTGAACGGTGAGTCAAGTGTAAGTCGCTGTAGTAATGAATCGGAAGATGGTGCCCTTCACGAATAAGGAAAAGGCTGAGATGCATTTAATTTACGGAGCGGCAGATGTAAATGGTGCAGAGGCACAACGAATGTACGGAGAGCGATTTCCCAACAGGCGGTTGCCTAACCGCAAAACTTTCGAGCGCTTGCACAGACAGTTGTGTGAGACGGGATCATTTCTCGCTTCCCGGTCGAATGCAGGTCGTGCAAAAAAGGACGAATCAGTAGTTGTTGCAGAAGCCATTCTGGATGTAGTAGCGGCGCAGCCAAGTACAAGTACACGAACAGTGGCTAGGCAGGTGGATACCTCACAGTCCATGACTTGGAGGGTACTGAAGGATGAACATTTGCTCCCGTTTCATGTGCAACGAGTCCAGAAACTGTCTCCAGGGGATTATCCAAATCGTATTGAATTCGCCCGCTGGTTTCTGCAGCAGAACGCGCTAAATCCACATTTTGGACGAACTGTGCTTGTCACCGATGAATGTACCTTCACACGTGAAGGTACATTTAACACACACAATGCACATGTATGGGCGGATGTCAATCCACATGCTACGTATCCACATGCTCATCAGAGACGCTTTTCCATCAATGTTTGGGCAGGAATCCTAGGAGACCACCTAATCGGACCGTACCTTCTTCCTGAACGCCTCAACGGTAAATCATACCTCACATTTCTGCAACATGTGCTGCCAGACCTGTTAAACGTTGTTCCTCCACGCATCCGGCGGGTCATGTGGTTCCAGCACGATGGAGCGCCAGTCCATTACGTACGAGACGTCCGCAACTATCTGGACATCACATTTCCGAACAGATGGATTGGTCGAGGTGGTCCTGTTGCTTGGCCTGCTCGCTCGCCAGATCTTTCACCCCTCGATTTCTTTTTTGGGGGACGATTGAAGGCTCTTATGTATGAGACACCCATTGAATCCCCCGAGGAACTGGTCGCCAGACTTTCCGCCGCTGTAGGGGAAGTGCTCGAAAAGCCTGATGTTTTCGCGAATGTTCGCCGTTCCATTCTTCGCCGTTGTTCTGCGTGCATAACCTCTGGTGGTCACAATTTTGAACATTTATTGTAATTACATGTTAATAAATATGCTTTGGTAACATAATCCTAATTTGTGTCTTTTTACCTCGTATCACAGCACACAATGTGTGGACATGGTAAACTGAACTGTGCTCAGGAGTAGAAATTTCAAACCCCTCTCCCCAGAAACTTAACCACGTCTAACGATTCAGATTTTAGGCTGAAAATTTAAGTCTAAGCTTTAGAAAGCATTTAATGAGACACCAAAAATAACGGTATAAAATAGTTGTTCGTTACTCCAAAGTCTAAAGCGCCCTCTATCGGAATTTTTTGAAAATTTTCTTTAAAATTTATTTTCAAGAAAATACTGACATAAAGAATAATTTTAGCAAAACGCGGCAGTAGTTAGAGCCTAATCTACGACACAAAGATCGGGAATAACTGATTTTTGTTCTGGGGGGAGAAGGGTTTCAAATTTCAAATTTCAGTTTACGCTACTTAACTACTCGTTAGGACTCAGATTTTTAGATCAAAATTTAAGTTTAAGTCTAAGCTTTCGAAATCATTTAAAGAAATACAAAAAATAACGTTAAAAAATAGTTGTTTGTTACTCCAAAGTCTAAAGCGCCCCCTATCGGCATTTTTTGAAATTGAACTTTAAAATTTTATTTCAAGAAAATACTGGCATAAAGAAAATTTTTTGCAAAAACCGCAAACGAATCGACCAATTTTTCCATGTTTTATAATCATTTGAAATTTCGGACCCTAAACTTTAATGCCCCCTATCTCCTTGGGAATACGTCTGGGACCCTTAGTCTCCTATTTAATATTATTTGTCTTTAAGTGTACTATAACCCCTTAAAGTTCTGCCCATCTTTTATGAATCACCCTGTATAAAATGTTTTGCTTCTAATAGGGAAGACTAAAGCTGATTGCATAGGTGCAAATGATTATAGATTTTGAGCACCACTGTTTCTGAATAGTTTTCTTATTTAGTTGCAGAATTTCTGTCATTAAATAAGGTGAATATGACTGTTTGGAAATACTGATATTTAAAATCTGCAATCCTTGGTACTTTTGTTTGGTAGTAAAAAAAATTGTTTCTTCCTTCATAGCCCTCCTCTTCCCTCATTTTTAACATGTGTTAGGTAAAAAAATCTGTCATTACACCTGTTTTGATAATGTAGTTCATGATCTGAATGTCAGCCTTTGTGCTGATATAGTTCATATGAAGAAAAAATGAGTTTGTGACAACCATTATCATTCTCTCATAAAAGCTATTTGTGATGATTTTTATATATTTGTGTAATAACTGACATTTGCGTAGAATAATAAAAGCTGTTTGTAATGATTTTTGTATTTTTGTATAGTATGTTTCCATAATAACTGACATTAGTAGAATAACATAGTATGTAGCATGTCTATCAATTTTAATCTCAATTTATTTTTGTGTGTGTATTTTATTACTAAATAATGCCTTGAAAATGTCTTGATGTTGTATGCCAAAGTATGAGCTAAGGGTACCCATCTGAAGGGATTTTATGAATTTTTTGATGCCATAAAACATTTTTTTCTTTCTGCTAATAAGAAAGCAATTTTATTTTTCTTATTTTACCCCTTCTGTTGAAAAACATGACAAGATACTTGTGTTAGCTGCTGTGTGCTGTCGCATTCTCATGACAATATTAAAAAATATGCATTAACATCTGCAGCAATAAGCGCCTCTCAGAAAGATTCATTTGAAAGAATGTATGAAATGTTGCAAAAGGTATTCTGATGTATTGTATTTTATGTGCACAACTTGAAGTCTATTGGAGATATTTATTGTGAAATACACTGCTGGCCATTAAAATTGCAACACCATGAAAGAAAGAAAATACAAAAAAGATATTTATTGTACGTAAACAGTATGGCGTGAAAACAAAATGATTAAATTTGTAAGCAGTTTGGGGGTTTACGGGTGTGCAAAATTAGTAGAAACAGCTGACCCCTCTGGCAGCTAAAACAGCCCTTATCTGATTAGGCATGGGGTCAAACTGGTCTTAAATGACAGAAACGGGCAACTCATTCCATGCTGCTTCAAGTTTATGCCACACTTCATTAACCATATTAGCTGTACAGGGGTGGCGAACCTGTCTCTCAGCAATCCATGACCAGATGGGTGACAGATCTGGAGATCGTGCAAGCCAGGGAGGCAGTCGAATACCCTGTGTATCGAAGATGGTCATAACACGATGTGCAACATGTGGACTTGCGTTATCTTGTTGCAAGATGGCATTTGGTGGGCCTCGAAGACAGGGCACAACCACTGGATGTAAGATGTCAGAAATGTACCAATCTGCGTTCAAATTACTGTCAATCTGAACTAGAGATGTGCTTGTCGTGTACCCAATGGCTGCCTAAACCATCACACTAGGTGTAGGGCCCCTATGCCAATATCGAATGCAAGCAGGTGATGAGCGTTCTCCTCGGAGCCTCCAGACACTTATACGGCCATCAGAATACTGTACGCAGAACCTGAACTCATCTGTAAAGATGACATTGTGCCACTCCTTTATCCAGCTTTGTCGTTTGGCACACCAGAGTTGCCGTCTCTCTCTATGTTGCATTGTCAAGGGAAGCCAAAGTAATGGTCGCCATGCAACAGTCCACACTGCTGCAAACGTCATAGCACTGTACAAGCGGATACTGGGCATGCTGCAAACACGCCCATTTCCTGACTAATGGTCTGTGATGTGTTTGTACGGTTTTACAGGGCCGACCTCACAGTATGTCTGTCCCGTCGGGCGTTAGTCATGGGAGGGCATTGAGATCCTGCATGTCATTCAGTGTGACCCTCAGCAACCCATTGATTCCATATTCACATGACAGCAGTTGGATTTTGATCAGTGCAACCGGCGATATCACGGAACGATAAACGACACTCTTGATAGGCAACAATCTTGTTGCTATCGATTTCGGACACTTGCTGGTCGGCATTTCTTCTTATTATTCGAGGCATAACACGATATTCTGAGAAAACGTCGAGCTTACAAAGTGCTTTCCGAATGAGAAATCCACTACGCAATTTCTCTGTTATACAGTGCTTCAGATGTTGGTTCTCCCACCTATGTCGTCTAAATGCGCTGAGATACACAAATCATTTGCATATTTTAACCTATTCTTCCTTTCATGTGATTTTGACATTTGTTGGATCATTCCTTCCTGGTGTTGCAATTTTAATGGGCAGCAGTGTATTAACATAGTGTTTTATGGAGTATTAAAATGTTCTTTTGTTAAAAATATGTCAAAAAATTCATTATTCTGGGAAATATATTGTAATATAAATTCAGAATATCTGAGAACATTCATTAAATTTGCCAAATTTTGGTTAAACTTTTCATGCAACCTGAGTGGAGACTAAAAATTGTCTGCTGGCATTACTTGCAACTACGCATACTGGCATTCTGGCGATATAGTGGAAAAGAATAACGGATCAAAATACTGTCAGCTCTGGAGTGTGATGTCACATGCTTAAAGGTCCATTCAACACAAGTACATCATTACAACGTTTCAAATTTAAATATCTATTTTGTTAGAATATAATGTTAAATAAATAACTATGATATTTACATCAATATTCATAATAAATTAAGTTTTAGTTAGCCATAGTCAAGTGTTTTTTGTTGTTATTTTTGTGACAATATTCAAAAATATACATTGACGTCAGTAGCAGTAAATGCCTGTTGGCAAGATTCATTTGCAAAAGTGTATGCAACATTACTGAACTTATTTGGGTGTAATTCAATACAAGTACATGAATACAAAGTTGTAAATCTAAATGTAATTTTTTTACAATCTGATTTGAAATGAATAACTTCAGTACTTATGTCTATATTCATACTGGATGAGTTTCAGTTGCTATTCATAATCAAGTATTTTTTAAATATAAACATTCAAATCATTTTCATGCAAATACACGTGGTCGGGTTAAAGCCTAGGCCGTGGTCTGCAAATTTGGTATGCAATTTTTGTAAAACTGATACTATAAACTGCAAGTTGATTTTATGTCATCTCTCGTGGATTCGCATGTATTTACATTACTTTACTGATGAGTAGCTTTAAACAAGTTCGAAATGTTTAATATTTTTTAAAGAGTTTTATGTGATTTTAAACTGTTCAATTAAATTGTCTGTATATTGAGGTAGGATGAATAAACACGAACATATTTCAGGCATTTTTTTTTTATTAAAAAGATATTTTTTTATTAAGAAAATTATTAATAGTATTTAAGAAATTCCTATTCAAAATATTTATGAATTATGATCTACATTAATTCTTACATAAACAGAACAATCAACATCAAAAACATGGGTATGTAAGATTATACAGTTCATTCCAATCCTTACTTTTCAAGATATAGCGAAATTTTACTTTTTGTTGGTTTAAAAAGAGTAGCATGTTATCGTTTAACCGCTTAGACTTGATATGGTGTTCAAATAACATAGGTTCTTTGAACCCCCATTCCAAAACAGAGGTCTACTAATAAGCAGAGGTTGTACTAACTTAAGAGTGTAGCTCTAAAAAATGCTTGCAGCTGAATCGAAATTCAGCAGACAGCTAATGATAATGTCATGAAGCTCCAATGGCTCAGTTATCTGGAGACTAAAGGGCTAAATATATAGGCAGATCTGCACGGGCTGGGCT
This sequence comes from Maratus speciosus, assembly GCA_963932465.1. Taxonomy (NCBI): domain Eukaryota; kingdom Metazoa; phylum Arthropoda; class Arachnida; order Araneae; family Salticidae; genus Maratus; species Maratus speciosus. Next base: position 108,127,981 of record OZ010797.1, read on the forward strand.
CAGGTCTGTTTTCATTTGCAGCACTCGGGTCGGGCCATATTTTTTTCTGAAGGTTCGGGCCGGGCCAGGTTCGGACCTTACTTTTTTCTGGAAAAATTGGGCCGGGCCGGGCCTAACTTATTTTTTCTGTATAGAGCCGGGACTGGTTTCTTTTCTTGTCTTCACGGCCCAAAATTTTTAGTCCTAGTTTTGAGCCAGCCCGTATGAAAATCATTGTCTCGGTGTGACCTGTCTGTTCAAAGGTCAGTAAAATTAAGCCTGGCTGAAAGATTTTTGCAAAATATGCATACATTTTTTAATCATCATTATTCTACAATTAAACATTAGCATTTATTCTTTTTAAAGAATAGTAAATTTCTATGCTACCGTATTTTTGGGAATACCCGCCGCACCCACCATAAGCACCGCACCAATGAAAATCTGTTTAAAAAAAAGTTTATCGACGTAAGCGCCGCACCCGAGGAGCTGATATTTGTACAATCTAAATTCCGGAATTGTTTCTACCGTGGCTTTTTCGGACTTTAGAGGTCTTGAAATATCGTATATAGAGACATTTAGAGTTCTGCACGGGCCGAAATTTCCGGGCCCGCCCTGAAAATTCTAGGTCGGGACTGCCCGACTCGTAGAAAATAAATCGTTCCGACACTGCCAGATTTGCAGAAAAAATTCGGAACGGACCAGCCCGATACAAAAATTAAAAGTTCGGTCCAGCCCGTACAAAAGAAATATTGGCCCGACCCACTAAAAAATTTAAAAGTTCGGCCTGGCCCGAGACTGGCTCAGAAAAAAGTTAAAATCTCGGCTCAGCCCGAGTGAATTTCTACAAAACATTGATGAAGTGCCGCAGGCTGTGATATTTATTTTTTTAATGAATCTCTATTTCTTGTATGTAAATGTTTCAGTTATCATTACTATTATTAATCCAAATTCTATGTATTGAAGTGTTTTAAAAATCTGAAAAATGTTATACAGTAAAATCTGCTAAGACGGAATTGTATAAAAAAGAGATATAGACAAGATCCTCAACACGTTGTTCAGTTTAAAACAGGATTCCGTCATAGGCAGGTTCTTTTCACTCGTTTTACTATATTTTAATAAGCGTATGAAATCTACTACTCTTTAAAAATAATAAATTTTTAATGTTTAATTGTAGAATAATGGCGATTTAAAAATATATGCATTTTTTGCAAACATTTTTGGTCCAGGCCTAATTTTACTGACCTTTGAACGGACCATGCCACAACGAGACAATGATTTTCATACCGGCTTTGTCAAAACTAGGACTGAAAATTTTGGATCGTGAAGACTAGGAATGAAACCAGTCCCGGCTCTGTACAGAAAAAATAAGTTAGGTCCGGCCCAGCCCGATCTTTCAGGAAAAAAGTAAGGCCTTATCCCGGCATGGACAGAACCTTCAGAAAAGAGTATGGCCCAGCCCGTGCAGATCTCACACTGCCGAAACCACTTTAGGATAACTAGAAACTCTCCTTTTTTCTTTCTTTCTTTTTTTTTTTTTTGTTTAACAGTTCACCTATTGATAATTCTTTCATTGATTCTGTTTGTGCCAGATTTTATTTTTTATTTGCTACATACGCATCTTTTCTTGTTCATTTTTAAAAATAATTTTGTAAGTTTTAAAAATATTTCTTGCTCAGAATTTAGACTTTCCTTTTCATCATAAGTTATGATATATATCTTCATAATAATTATCATCATATAATAAGTTTAAGGAAAGAAAAGAAAATTCACGAACCCACTTTGCATTAAAAAAATCTCTTTATCTCGTTACCTCTTTTTTTCTACTGCATTCAAAGTTCTTTTCAAAGAAGCAAAACTGAAACTATTACACGTCAAGGTCATAGGGCAATGTGTCGGAGAACGTTCGGTCCGAGGAGATGGAGTGAATTTGAAATCAAGTGTGTTTATCTTTTTAGTTGAGTCAAGAGATAACAAAATTACATGTTAGTTTTTTAGTTATAAATGCATACTTGAGTGATTTTATTAGGTGCTTCTTTAAAAATAAAGATTATAAACATGAAAAAAAAAAGATAAAACAAGTATTTTTGTTGAGAACTCTTCGTACGAAACAATTTTTAACCATATCAGCGTAAAAACCATTGTTTTGAAGAAATTCAGTCGGGTCGGACCGAGATTTTAAATGTTTTCCGGGCCAGGCCAAACTTTTAGCTTTTAAGCCGGACCATTAATTAATTAATTTATTTTTTGTATGGACCGGGCCGATTTTTTCCCCCTATGGTTCGGCTACTTCACTCAAGGGTAAACGCCCGTTCGCTAATGTTAATCCTATGGAAGAATTTTTTTTTTAAATACATGATTCGCATTTCAATATGCTTAAATGCTTTTTTTTTTTTTGCGTCGAATAGCTGAGGTCGATCTCTAAAAAGACCCTTTTTCGATTTTGTTTACAGATGTTTTTCGTAGTATACTTTGATTTTAGGAATCAGTTTCGAAAGTGAAAGTATTCTAGTAAAAAAAAAAAAAAACCTTTAATCACAATCGAAAAAGTAAAAATGACTCTTTGTAGAGACCGATCTCAGCTATCCAATGCAAAAAAGATCATTAAAAGATAATGGAATGCGAACGACATATTTTTAAAAAAAAATTCTTTCTTAGGATTTACATTAACGAGCCGGTGTTTTTGCGTGAGCAAAATAGTCCAATATTCATATCGCGGAAGTTGGCCCACTTAATTTGTTATATTGGTCAGGACCGTTTATTTTGTTTATCGCCCGATCCGGCTCATTAAAAAAATTGTACCAATTCTGCTGACTCGGCCGGTTTCAAAGTTTGAATTCATTTTGTCTGGTCGATTCGGGTACGGCCTCTATTTTAGGGGCCGAGTTTATAAGAGTCTGGTACTGAAAAAAAAGAAAAATCTTGCTCTCCAGTGTTTTTACTATGTATTAGGAGACCCATTCCACAAAAGTTCTATGCCGGGATTTGATATTTCTCCAGTTAGAGACCAGTAATTTCACAGAGTGAGCACTCTGTGAGCAGTTTTGCTTTGCAAGTGGTGATGTCATTAAATTTTAACGACAAGGATTTAAGTTAGCAAAGTTTAAGTAATACACAATGAAAGCAAAAGCTAAATGTCCCATTTGGGTTTTAAATAGTTATGAAAAAGATAAGAGATGTATGGTGGCGAAATGAAAACAAATTAAGTTTAAAAACAAACTAAACGTTTATTAAATAAAATATAAAACAATATGATTAAATATATTTCCAACAGTAAACAAATCTTTAAATTCTATTAAGTACATTCTGTTATCAAATTATACATATCTAGAAAAACATATTTAACAATAAAAGGAAAACTGACCTCGTGACACATAATGAAATAATCGCTTGAGTGACTGTCCATGTTTAGATATATCCATGAACTGCCGACAAACTAAATTATCACGATTCATATATATATATATATATCGATGCTGAATAACACCAAGAAAACATTTCTTTAACGATGAAATTGCATTGCTGAAGAATATCACAAAACACTTAAAGTTGATGTATTAAACCATCCATAAATGAATTCACTCCGAGCTTCACTTTAACGATCGCCATTCGTGACTCACAGCTTGCCATTTACTTGTTGACGAGAAAAACAGAGTCCGTACATTAAAACCGGAGTCGAAGTTGAAAACTATCGAACTCCCATTAGTAACCTCATAAATGGCTGACACAAGTTAAAGCAAGAGCAAGTAAAGTAATCATTCATTAAAAACCAACAGAACTTCTAAATGAACGTCCTCAGCCATCGAAACTCCAGAGAGATAAAACACTGTTAAAAAGAGGAGGCGAAGAGAAAAGAAAAATGGATCTGTATTTATATCAGCCGGGCGTTCAAATAAGATCTCATTACGCAATTCAAGGAGCAGCAGCAGCAGACGAAACCATGACGAAAGATCGCACAGCCGATGTGCCGTAGACTCAAACGGACGACGCCATCTGGCGGCGGATGTGGAACTAATATCGTGGCGGTCATTCGAATGAGATGCGTGCTCTTGAATGCATGAAAGCTGACAGCTGGAAAATGGATTGAAAAACGAAAGTACGCCCGGGAAAGAAAGTAAATAAACTAAAGGACTTTACGAACAGAAGTGGATAAAAGGTAAGTAAAGAAATGATTGACTTTATATTATTAATAAAATATATTTAAAGAATGTTAAGATATTCAAATAAAGAAATATATGAAATGTAGAGGAGATCTCTGGTCAGTGTCAAGATAGGAACAAGGTGTTTTACACTTGTCAAGTGGAAGGAAAGGGTGTTTATTAGAAGAAAAGCTCGCGACAGCTGTACATTCCAGTATCCGGAGGGTAAAGTAATTATTGACGGATGAGCGGAGAATGTAATCATTTTTAACTTGAGAACCGGTGAGGCAAATGTTATTCATCCCGCTGATTGTTTAAAAATAAACAAAACAAATAACATTTCTCGGACATCTGCGGTTGAGGGACATTTTCTAAAATTTTGGTACCAATTCGAGAGCATGAAACTATTGATCAAAGGGGGGGAAATGGTGTCATAAAATAGCAGTTTGACAAAAAAAAAAAAGCCATAAGACATTGCTGTAAAAGAAAAAAAAAATCATTGTATCCGCCGCCCTGGCGTAAGAGCCGCACTTAGAATATTTTATACTTTCAAACTCGTATGCGCCGCGGCTCATACGCCCGAAAATACGGTAATTAAAATATAGTAAAACATGTGAAAAGGAACCTGTCTATGACGGAATCCTGTTTTAAACTGAAAAACGTGTTGATACATACAAAATTAATATAATAATACGCAAGAAAAGAATATATAATACATTTACATTTGCTAAGAAGGGAACTTGTCTATAACGCATTTTTTTTTTTTTTTTTCTATGTAATTGAGTCTTACAAGATTTTACTGTATAGCATTTTTCAGATTTTTAACAATTCAATGCATGGAATATGGATTAATAATATTAATGATAACTGAAACATTTACATAGAAGAAATAGCGATTCATTAAAAAAATAAATATCGCAGCCTGCGGCACTTATATAAAAATGAAGTTTAGAAATATGAAAAAAAAGTTAAGATAAATATTTTTGGTCAGAACTCTTCATAAGAGTCAAATTTTTAACCAAATCTATATAAAAATCAATGTTTTGTAGCAATTCACTCGGGCCGGGCCAGGCCAGGCCAGGCTCGGGCCAAGATTTTAACTTTTTTCCGGGCTGATCTTTTAGCTGTTATACCAGGCCGGGCCAATAATTTCTTTTCTACGAGCTGGGCTCGGGCTGAACTTTTAACTTTTCTACCGTGCTGGGCCAATATTTTTTTTTTCAGGCTGGACCGGGCCGAAATTTTTTTTCTAAGAGTCGGGCCGCGGCCGGGCCTGGAAATTTCGGCCCGTGCAGACCTCTAGTATAGCTATTACCTCTATATAAAAACAACCAGTGTAGGTTTGGTCATTCTTTACAGTCATAAAAAGTAAAATGTCTCTTCAAAGGACAACCCCTGTTAAAAGACCAGCAGTTTTCCTAATGTCATTCCTGTCTGGCATTAAAAATCCCTTATGCAGGATTTAAACATTTCTCTGCAAATGAAATCATTTTGCCGATTGTTTGCCATTAAACTTTTATTCAAAAGGGTCATTTAAACATGCACTTGTATAAACAATTTTCCCCTTGTGAAAAAGTTTATCAAAAATTTTCTTAACGACTCTTAATTTTTTTTTTTTTTTTAAAGAAAATCCTTCACAATTCTAAGAAATATATATAATCTTATTTTAAAAAGTATTATTATAAATCTTATTTTTATAGTTATATAAAATGTTTTACTTTTAATAGGGGAGACTAGAGCTGCTTGGATAGTTGCCAATGATTACAGATTTTGAACACCACTCTATCTGAATAGTAATTTTTTCCTTATTTAGTTGCAGAATTTCTGTCATTAAATAAGGTGAATATGACTGTTTGGAAATACTGATATTTAAAATCTGCAATCCTTGGTACTTCTGTTTGGTAGTAACAAAACTTGTTTTTTCCTTCATAGCTCTCCTCTTCCCTCATTTTTGACATGTGTTAGGTAAAAAAATCTGTCATTACACCTGTTTTGATAATGTAGTTCATGATGTGGATGTCAGAATTTGTGCTGACATAGTTTATATGAAGAAAAAATGAGTTTTGTGACAACCATTACCATTTTCTCATAAAAGCTATTTGTGGTGATTTTTATATGTTTGTCCATGTAATATATTTGTGTAAAATAACAAAAGCTGTTTGTGATGATTTTTATATTTTCGTATAGTATATTTGCATAATAACTGACATTAGTACAATAACATAGTATATAGCATGTCTTATCAATTTTTAATCTCAATTTATTTTTGTATGTGCATTTTATTACTAAATAATGTCTTGAAAATATGTCTTGATGTTATATGTCAAAGTATGAGCTAAGGGTACCCCATTTGAAGGGATCTCATGAATTTTTTGATGACATGTAAACATTTTTTTCTCTGTCTGTTAATAATAATAATAAAAAAATTGTCTGAATTTACCTTTGCTGTTAAAAAACATGACAATATATTTGTGTTAGCTGCTGTGTGCTCTCATATTCTCATGACAATACTATTAACATCTGCAGCAATAAATGCTACTCAGCAAAATTCAATTGAAAGAATGTATGAAATGTTGCAAAACATATTCCGGTGTATGGTATTTTATGTGTACAACTTGAGGTCGAGGTTAAAAATCATCTATTGAAGGTAATTACTGTTAAATATTAACATGGTGTTTTATGGAGTATTATTAACCCATTTACGGCCAAAGGTGCGTAAACACACCATTTCAATAAATATTTTTTTATTAACACTGTGACGAATATTTTTCACTAATTTTATTTTTCCTGCTATTTTTAAAGGTTCTGGAGATATCTATAAAATATCAGTAATTCAATTGGAGTAAAGACTTTCTGTTGAGAAATTTTCAAAATACGCTAGTTTTTTAAAATTGAAACGGTTTATTGACAAATTCAGCTTTTTGAAAATGTATAATTATTCCACTTGAGATTAATCATATGTTTTTATAATGGATTAAAGTTGCAAGTTCTGTAAATAAAATAATAAAACAAATGTCATAAAAAAATTATTAATTTTAAGTTTAATGGTGCATTAGCGCATTGGCCAAATGCATGAAAATTCCGAATGCATTTTATTTCTCAAATAAAATATTATTTTCCATGTACGAAACTTTTTTTTTTTGTCTTAATGAATGCAATTTAAGCATATTTCAATGAAAATAATACCACATTTTATAAAATTTCTATGCTTGGCCTAAAATGGGTTGTTAATGTTCTTTTGTTAAAAGTACGGCAAAAAAATTCATGATTTGGGCAAGTATATTGTAATATAAATTCAGAATGTTATTTGGAGTCTGAAAGCATTCGTTAAATTTGCTAAATATTGGTTAAACTTTTCATGCAATCTGAATAGAGACTAAAAATTGTCTACTGGCATAATTTACAGCTACGCATTCTGACATTCTGGCTATTCAGTGGATAGAATAACGGATCAAAATACTGCCAGCTCTGGAGTGTGACATCACGTTCAGAAGGTCCATTCAACACAAGTACATCTTTACAAAGTTTTAAATTTAAATATCTATTCTGTTGGAATATAATGTTAAATAAATAACTACGATATTTATGTCAATATTCATAATAAATTAAGTTTTAGTTAGTCATTGTCAAGTGTTTTTTATTGTTGATATTTTTTGGACAATATTCAAAAATATACATTGAAATCAGTAGCAGTAAATGCCTTTTGGCAAGATTCATTTGCAAAAGTGTGTGGAACATTACTAAACTTATTTGGATGAAATTCAATACAAGTTCAAAGGTGTAAATTTTTTAGAATCTGATTTTAAATGAATAACTTCAGTACTTATATCTATATTCATACTGGATGAGTTTTTGTTGCTATTCATAATCAAGTATTTTTTTTTATATATATATAAACATTCAAATCATTTTCATGCAAATACACAGGGCCTGGTTAAAGCATAGGCCGTGGTCTGCAAATTTAGTATGCAATTTTTGTAAAACTGAAACTAAAAACTGCAATTTGATTTTCTGTCATCTCTTGTAGATCTGCATTTATTTACATTAATGATGAGTAGCTTTAAACAAGTTCGAAATGTTTAATATTACTTTTTAAAGAGTTTTATGTGATTTTAAACTGTTCAATTAAATTGTCTGCATATTGAGATAGAATGAATAAATCCAAGCATATTTCAGGCATTTTTTTATTAAAAAAATATTTTTTAATTAAGAAAATTATTAATAGTATTTAACAAATTCCTATTCAAAATATTTATGAATTATGATCTACATTAATTCTTAAATAAACAGAACAAGCAATATCTAAAACATAGGTATGTAAGATTATACAGTTCATTCCAATCCTTACTTTTCAAGAATGTATATATATCTTAGAAGAATAGGGAAATTTTACTTTTTGTCGGTTTAAAAAGAGTAGCATGTTATCGTTTAACCGCCTAGACTTAAAGATATGATGTTCAAATAACCTAGGTTCTTTGAACCCCCATTCCAAAACAGAGGTCTGCTAACGAGCAGAGGTTATACTAACTTAAGAGTGTAGCTCTAAAAAATGCTTGCAGCTGAATCGAATATCAGCAGACAGCTAATGATAATGTCATGACGCTCCAATGGCTCAGTTATATGGTGGCTAAAGTACTAAACCTATAGGCAGATACCCCTTGTATTCACGTAAATCATGTATAGCTATTTCCTCTATATAAAAACAATCCCTGCAGGTTGGGTCATTCTTTACAGTCATAAAAAATAAAATGTCTCTTCAAATGGCAAGCCCTGTTAAAAAACCAGCGGCTTTCCTGATGCTATTTCTGTCTGCCTTAAAAGTTCCTTATACCTTAACACTAGGACATCTTCGGTTAATTTCTTTTGTATGCAGTTGTCCTTTGATGTTACGCCAATTGCTCAAAATGGAAAATTTCATGAATTGGAACACTATTTCAAAATTATTTTCGACTAAAATTTTTTTTAAGTATAAATATTTATTTCTAACCATACAGAAACAATTTAAAAAATGCATTCAATATTCCAAATAATAAAAAAAAAGTTACAGAGAACACAATAAGATCTCTCTCTCTCTCTATATATATATACTATATAACAAAATTTAAATTTTTTCGCCAAGTTTAAAAGTATTTTATATAAATTTCCCTTTTTAGTAATATTCTGTAGATTATACTAGTTTATTAAGTCAAAACCCTAGGCTATTAACCCTCTTCTAGTACATGATTTTTTTATTTTTCCTTTAAAAAAATATATTTGATTTCTTAATGGGCATACATTAAAGGAAAAATACTGAAAATATTATCATTCTTATATTTTCCTGTATTTTTGATTTTTTTAAATGGTTGCCAAATCGCAACACTATGCATTAAGCGTACTCTGCGATATTTCTCTGGTCTTTTTTCTATTAATTGTCAGGTGGCATCTTGCAGTATGGAATTCTGTCTCTTGTTATTATTCCAAGGCACAAAATTACTTTTGATTTTAAAAGTATCATTAGGTTCATTGATGTTTAATAATTATCAAAATACACTTCATGATTTACAGGTTCAACAACTGGATGAGTTAGTCTAGAATTGACTCAAACGCTAACCTCCAAGTTATGCTCACTTGGCAAACTGGTTGTATTTTTCTTTCGCAATCAATATCAAAATTGTACGCAAATCTTGATACTCCTGCGAAAAGTAATTTAAAACCATATTTAAGCGATAAAAATAGCAAATATTTTTAATATTTAAGCGAGTTTTCTTTTTTTTTGGGGGGGGGGGGGGGGAGGGATATGCTACTTCATGTGGTGACGAGCCTTTTTCGCACTTATTTGCTCATAAACACAGATATATTCTTCCATGGGAATGGATAAGAATTTCCATCCAAGGTACCGACTATTGGTCTTGAATAACTTATCTTCCAGACAATGTATTATCGTTCAGATGGGAAAATTGATGTATTCTTTCAAATGTATTCAAGATCGTGCGACTATCTGGTGGTACACCAATGCAAGGATTCGCAAACAATTTTATGATTTTAAAGTTTGTCACACTACTCAAGATACAAATTCTTAGATACTTTTTTATATCTGTTCAGCATATATTGAGTGGCTTTTGAATATGTTTTAGAACACTATACAGGCTTGTTTGTTCAGAGATATGCTCAAAAAGTACTGGGAGGAAAAATACAAAAAATATTTATATGGTGTTTTTAATGATAAAACACTTTCAGGCAGAGAAACATATCCAATAATCTTTATCGAAAAAGGATCTGGCTGTATGGTTTGAAGCTTTCACTACGTTTACCTGACTGTTTTTATATTGATATAGCTAACGCTATATCAATATAAAAATCCTAACGCTTGTATCAACATTCTAGTCAATTTCATCAGCTGTTTTATCTGCTTGTAAATCACAATCAGTATCATCATAAGCAGTGTTGATTTCAGGGGGTGGCCCGGGGAGGGGACATTCTCCCCTGGAGGAATGAGATGCCCCCCCCCCTCCCGGAGAAAAGTGTCTAAATTCAACACTGATCATAAATACCAGAATCGTTTTTGAACAGAAGGTTTGGATCAAAAAGTGGATCGTCATCGCTGTCACTGTAAAAAATGCCACTTTCACTTGACAATACAATCCACATTTTTTCTGTTAATAATTTTTTTTAGTGTCTTTGCCTTAAAATATATTTTGAAGATGATGAAGCTTTATCAGAACAAATTTTTTGATGAAAAAAGCAAGATGAAACAATCAACAAATTCATTGAAGAGAATACTAAAAATGTAAATAAAAGTGGAATGCAATTCATGGTATTGCCAAATGGCAACAAACGTACATTCGCATGGATACAATATTTGTTCCAAAAAACTTTACTGAAAATTATTTAAAATAACTTTTCAAAGCATATTCTTTAAAAAAAAAAATTTTCAAATAAAATTTTGCATTTTAAATATTTTTTATTTGTGTTAGAAATCCATCTATGGCTAAGAAAATGGAAGGCTTCAAAAGTTCCTTTTTATTTGTAACTGATAAACAACTATTATCACCTATGGCATTTTTAATGAACTAAACCTAAGTGTAGGGTCAAAATGAATACGTAAAGCATAAAGTTATCAAGAGGCAACGGTAAATAAGCGATAAGGAGAGAAAATTTAATTTGTTGCCACTTGGCAACAGTATGCACTAAAGGGTTAATCTCCATAAGATCTTAATCCATATAATAATATTTATTCCAAATTGCGTAAATCTAAAAAAAATGGCTCTAACTATTTATATTGCTTTAATAAAACCTTTTTTTAAATTTAAATTCCTATTAAAATTCGCTATTAAATCCCGGTATATCATATTCCCCTCAATTCTTTATTTAATTGTTAAAATATTGTAACTCATAAATTATCCCGTCTAAAAAAGCTATTTCTTTTAAATTCGTTCTTTTATTAAAAAATATCCAGGTGCCAATTAGAATATTTCAATGATTTAAAACTTATGCAGAAATAAATTCATTTTTCTTTTTATTAAAAATCGTTTGTCGGGGGGGAAAGCTATTTTTCGAAGTCATCTCGACATCAGAGACTAAAATTTTACATCGCGTCTGGGTGCAGGACTGTGGAATATTCTGGAACAATCTTTGGAGGTAGGAAACTCGTTTACCTCTAGATTAATACGACCAGAAGTGCAAATAGTTCGTCAAAGCAGTGAATATGATTTTTGAAAAGGAATCAGATGACTTATTTTGTATCGTTGAGCAAGGTAGTATAAATACTGATTGCGGCAGCCAAATAGTAAAAAAAGTGGTAGAAGATGAAGAAATGTGGTAGAAAAGTGGAGAACAGAGTGTATCTACATATGTAAAAAGATGTAGAGTACCGAAAGAGTAAATGTGGGAGATCAGCATTGAGATGAAGGCATAAGACTTTGAAAGTGAGCGTGAAGTTCTTTTTTTCTTCATAATTCTCACTTACCACCGGACAGTAAATAACATGTTTCACATCAAATGAATGGAGCATTTCCCTACAAAATTGTTCTTGAAAATGTTAAATAAATTTGGAATTTAGCTCAGTTGACTGTTTCTCCATTATTTATTCTACCTATGTTAGTCTTTTTTAACAAGCCGGCCAACACGCCTGTGTGCATAAAAATGGAAACACAGGAAAATATGATTTTCGCCAACCTCTATTGTCGTTATGTCACATGTATATAACTGTAACAATATTTGTTTTAATAATTGCACAAACCATAATCATATTTACCATAATTTCACAAACGGGAACAATATTTGTCATAATATAAACCGGATCATTGTCGTTTTCTCCGGTACATTTCGAGCCCTGGTTATGCCAGTCTAAATATAGCTGTTTTCAAAATATGTCAAAGGCAGTAGTCCTAATAAGATTACTTGAGATCTCAATAACTGGACCAACAAAAGAGGTAGCAAATTCTTTTCTTGATAATTCATCAACCATCTCAATATACCTCCAACATCCAAAAGCCGTTGCATCTTGTAAAATATTTGGTATCGTTGAAGAATGATCCTGTTAAGAATGAAGTAAAGAATGATCCTGCTAAGAATGAAGTAAAGAATGATCCTGTGGCCAACTGCAAGTTTTCAAAGTACACAATAACATTCCCTAACTACAGTCAAACTCGGTTAATACGAGAAGCAAATGATTTATTGTAAAAGACTTCGTATCAACTATTACTCAAAAACCCATGATGATAATGAAAATGTAAACACACACTCATAATTCAAATAATGACGACAAATTGCTCTAGCACAGGGATGGCAAAACTATAGTACGTGTGCCATAAGTGGCACGGCACGCTGCAGATTATTTTTGGCACGGCATAGATTCAGGTTCTAAATCAAAATATAGTAGAACTTCACAAAATTCATTAATTAATCTAAATGTTGTCTCTGTTTATCTGAATTCGATTAGTTCGGTTGGTCGTCATTGTCATAGAGATTGAAAAAACTAAAATATAACTTAATGTATCCTAACCTAGCTCAATATTGGCTTACAAAATTTTAAGAATAAGAATGAATTAAGAGATTATCGCAAAAGAAAGGTTAAAAGGCATTATAAGCAACCATCCCTATGGTAAAATTATAACAATTTGGAATTCAATTCCAGACACTAAAAGCTAATCTGGCACTTTCCATTTTGAAAAAAAAAATTGGAATTTCTTTTCGGAAATAAATAATATGAAAAATTCAAGTCAAAACATCTTGACAAATGAGTCCAATTCAACTTGCATTCTCTTTAAAATAATTAAGTACGAAGCTGATATAAATTATTTGGCATCTAAGATGAGACAACAGAAGTAATATTTCTAAAATAAATTTCTAAAATATAACATTAAATATTACCTATATTTTTTTAATGCTAAAAACAAACTTTTAAGTAATTTTGATTCATTATTATTTGATCCATTAAATTTTTTTATTGTTCTCACGTCATGATCATGTAAAATATATTTTTGGAAAAATTTGGCACGTGGATGTGAAAAGGTTCGCCGTCCCTGCAACCTAATTAATTGCCACTACTCATGGAATCGCCATTCCTTTTCCAGACTGCCTAGAATGATACTAGAGCCAATCGCAGAAGATACCACCAGAAAAATGTAAAAGCGGTATTCGATAAGTTTAGTTCCAGAAGTAGTTAAAACTCGATTCGCATATTAAAACGTAATTGATCTGCCAAGTCATATCTTGGTGGAAAACACCTGAAAACTCGATTTTAGCTGTTGACTCGTAGGTTTATCATTGTGTTTTTCCATAGCAAGAAAACACAACGGTAAACCTACGAGTCAAACGCTAAAATCAGGTTTCCAAGTGTTTTTCACCAAGATATGACTTAGCAGACCAATTACATTTTAATATGCGAATCGAGTTTTAACTAATTCTGGAATTTCAGTCTCCAAGTCGATGTGGTGATTGTATGTGCTGCTGTCACCCGGTCTAAAAGAGAGAGGAATAATAAAGGAAAGTAACATATCTGTATTTCATTAAACTAAATGGTCTTCACATACAGTTATGTAAGCAGGAATGTTTAGCAGTACTCTGAATTGCATCTTCTAAACGAATTCGACTTATTTGCGCTCAAAAATCAGAAGAAAAAATCGCCTCAAAAACTGATGAAAGTGGTAAACACCATAATCGTTTCAATAAAATACCCTTGGATCTAATGCAATTTGTTCATGATCATATCAATGCATTCCTAAAATATGTAAGCCACTATAGCAGGAAGAAAAATCCAACAGAGTATATTTAAATTATGACGCAACTATTTCTGGACGGTATGAAGATTTTTTACTTTGACTGATGCAAAGGGAAAAACATTAAAACAGTTAAGGAAGATAAATTAAGAAGAATATTTTGCAACAAGTACAATATAGGTTTTAAGTTACAAAAGAGTGACGTGTCATACATGCGACTTCTTGAATAATTTTTATTCAAACAGAAATTAATAATAAAAATGAGGGAGAAGTGAAAAAGTTTAAAGTGATATTAAAGCAGGGGTCTATCCAGACTTTTCGCAAAAGGTCCTGTTTTTGTGAAATTGTGAACAACTTTTTATATTTGTGAAATATCTAGTCATAATTTTGTGAATTTGAAATAATCATTATATTCAGGTTCTTGTTTATACATTTGTAAGAAGATATATGCATGTAAAATACATATATTTTCATTAGATATGTAAAAGTAATAGGTCAGATTTTACTTTCAAATGATTAAATTTGTAAAACATTCAGTTTGGAGTTGGGAAAGCTTTGTGAAATGTCTATTTTTAAGGGTGTATTCGAAAAAATATTTTTCCACCCTCAACAGCTCGAAATTTTCTGAGACATTTTCAGACTCATTTTTAAAAGTAAAAGCATGAAACTTGCTGAGGTGATTTTTGAAGAGATGTATAAGAGGCCGTGTGATTTCATTTTTCGCTGTATTAATTAGAATTTGAGTTTTAAACAATTATTTTCTCAGTATGACTATTTTTTTAATTCCCCGATCTCCCTCTTCGGAAAATTCGGTTCAAAACGCCAACTTTGGCAGCATTTTTTGCAACATTTTCTGCATTTATCAAAAAATCGACAAGCACGGTACATTATGTATTTTCTAAATATGAGACTTCGCCAGTTTGATGCGTTTGAGAGCAAAAATGAATTTAAAAATAAATCAGAAAATAAGCAGTTTGGATTGGAATACACTCTGTGAAGGGTCCTGTTTGAAGACAAATAATTTTGTGAAGGGTTCTGTTTGAAGATGAAAAGTTTTGTGAAGAGTCCTGTTTTGAGGTGAAAATTTTTGTAAAAGGTCCTTTAAAGGACCCAATTTCTGTCTAAACAGATTCCTGATTAAAGCATAACTCGTAATAAGCTGTGTCCTATTTGCTGCTAAAAATGC
This sequence comes from Maratus speciosus, assembly GCA_963932465.1. NCBI lineage: Eukaryota > Metazoa > Arthropoda > Arachnida > Araneae > Salticidae > Maratus > Maratus speciosus. The sequence goes on from OZ010797.1 coordinate 108,143,481, forward strand.
ATACGTTAATTTGAAAGAAGTTATAAGCCACATTTTTTATAAACATTCGTTAATAAATTTATTACAAAAAATACTTTCATTTTTTAATAACAATATGATGTACAGTAACCTGCTACACTAGTTTGGTTTGGTTTAGTGCCCCACCGTAGTGGAGAGATTGCTTTGGGGCCTATAGCAACTATGGCTTTTCCCATCGAATGATCCTTATTATATACAGAAACAACAACAAGTCACAACAATTTTTATTTCTTGTTCCATTACATATTTATATAGCTACAAAGCGACATTCACAAATACATCCATGTCTTACCCGAGGATTCGGACCCGGGCCCTCGCCGCGGCAGCAGATGTCGCTACCGACCACGCCACTGGGCGACCCTGCTACACTATTATATTGTGAAATCATCCATCAAACAATCAAAACCTGATTTTCAGGATTTCATAAAAAAATTTAAAGCTGATTTTCTTACCTCTCAAATATGACTTTATACTTTGTTCTCCCGAAAGCTTTAAATACTTGCTTAACATTGGCAATAAAATAGTGTAATATAGTAAATACTCCAATGTTGGGTGCGATATTTGCTGTCAATATTGCTTTCCTACTAGCATAGCTACGTAAAACATTTTTGTGTGTAGCTAAGATCTGCTAATAGCTTTCGGATTTTCCTTTTAAAAAAGAAGAAATACATATGAAACTAATTTTATTATTTAAAGAAAAAAACACACTCTAAACCAACAAATAAGATTTGTTTATTGTCAATATAAAAAATAAGAATATATCGGTGGACAATCAAAAGAATTAACATTCAAATTTACAAGCTTGGAATTGCAGAAGTGACCTAATATACTAATAAATTCCTCATTCAGAAGACACTTCTTTAGGGCTTAAAAAAATCTGCTCTTTATATAAATGCAATTTTCTATAGTTATTTTTTTAAGAAATTGAGAATTTATATTTGAAGACGAATGAGCATTAAAATTTTACCTTGTGCATATTTTAAAGTGTTTTTCTTTTTATTTTCGCAATGAGAAAGTCTAAATTTAGTATACACACTTTTCTGTAGGTATAAAAAAAGAATTATACTTTCTTAAAACGAATCTGCCTATGAAATATTAAATTTCGATGTAGAAGATATCTAGTAATGTTATGCTCTTTAATAAATACTTATTTTTCTAAATTAAGTATGCTGGTATCTTTTTAAGGTATTTTTCAAAGAAAATCCTTTATTGCATATACTGCAACGAGATGCTTCTTTAGTATGAATATAAAGAAAACATATACCGAAACTAAAATTTATAGAAAATGCTTGAATTCAGTTTTTATAAACACAATCTTTTTATGTATGAGAACAAAGATAAAAATGTATTCTTCACTCTTCAATGAGTAAAATAGTGTGAACTTAAATCAGATCTTGTAAAAAAAATTTCCATGCACATCACCTAAATAAATTGTTTTATATCCAGTATAAAAATGTTATGCAAAATCATTTTAAAAGTGATATTTTTTGAAAAAAATGCTTTATTGCAAATCTTATAAACAATTGGGTATTTATTTGGCGGGGGAGGGGTAGATTCTACAAATTTAAGTCGATTTCTGAGACATTTATTACATACACTATGAACAAGTTTTCTCTTGATACATGTATAAATAAAATTTGTAACCAAACAAAGCTCATTAGAATATGCTTGACAGCAGATTTAGAAAGTTAAATATTATATTTTGCAAAGAACAAATATGAAATTTGATTTCAGAAAATACCAAGATATCATTGCTTATATCTGTGTCGGATCCTGCTATCTAATCCAGGCATGCTTATTCTCACAATTTTTTTCAAAAATTTTCATTGCCTGATTTAATCGTAAAATCTTCCTGGAAAACTTATTAGAAAAAAATACTAGAGGGAAAGAGAATGCCCGTTTTGAATAGAAGAATATGCCGCTGGCCTACATACCAAGTTTTTTTTATATGACTAAAATGGTGCACATTTATTCAAAACCTTTCAGAAAATTCTTTGTTGTATAACTAACTAGTAATTAATAAAAAGGTGCTTATTCATATTTTATAAAAATTATAAACTTTACCACCAACTTCTCAACTGAAAGATTCATGATTAGTATGAATAAGATAATGTTTTTTAAAGTACATTTGCGAGAAAATCCTTCATTGCATATTTCACAAATGAAAGGCTTTTCTCCAGTATGAGTAAGAAGGTGGGTCATTAAACCAGATTTTTGCGTAAATCCTCTATTGCAGGTCTCACAAATGAAATATTTCTCTCCAGTATGAACAAGGGGGTGCTTCTTCAAAACAGATATTTGCATACATCACAATGAAAAAGTTTCTCCCCAGTATGAATAATGAGGTGGTTATTAAAATAAGATTTTTTAGAAAAACCATTTTTACATGCTCCACAAGTAAAAGGCTTCTCCTTAGAATGAAGTATGTAGTGGACATTCAAAGTTGATTTTTGAGAAAATGCTTTATTGCATATTTCACAATGGAAAGACTTCTCAGTATGAAAGAAGTAGTGGGCATTCAAAGTCGATTTGTGAGGAAAACCTTTATTGCATATATCACAATGGAAAGGCTTCTCTCCTGAGTATGCATAACGAGGTGCTTATCTAAACAAGATTTTCTAGGAAAGCCTTTATTGCATATATCACAAACGTAAGATTTTTCTGTAGTATGAAAAAGTAGGTGTTTATTTAAATGACATTTCCACGCAAACCGTTTATCACATATCTCGCATACGAAAGGGTCTTAACTTAATATGAATAGCACGGTGTTTATTTAAAAAAGCTTCCAAAACAAATTTCTTTCTGCATATTTCACATTTAAAAGGTTTTTGCATTTTGTCAGTAAAAATAAATTGCAGTTACTTAAAAAGATTTTATAGAAAATAATTTATTGCAGATATTTCACAATATGGTTTATTTCTTCAGTATGCAATTCTATGTCTTTATTCAAATATGATTTTTGAGAAAATCTTTAATAGCACTGAACATACTACAGACGAAAGATCTTGCTGCTTTTTAAGACCACATATTCCTTAAAATTAATAGAAATAATAGATTTGAATTTCTTCAAACAAATGTTTTTTAAAGTTTATTAATTCCACAGAATTTTGATGCACTTAAAAAGTATAAAAAAGCAGGCATACACAGACACTAAAAAAATCTTTTTCACCCAATACATTACTTCCTTTATATAAAAACTTAAATTATTATAGTAATTTCAAAATAATAATAATAAAATACATTTTACTAGAATACAATATATTGCTGAAACAATAATATATTATATAAATATATACATTTCAAAAGGTAATATTTTTTATTATGCCAGAAGTGGCTAATAATAATGAAGGTGATAGCTTAGCTAGAGATTTCATTACATATAAAAAAAACCCTAAATTTAAGAAACGGTTTTTATTCAAAGCTCAAAAAGAAAAATTTTAAATAGTATATTGATCCAAATACATAAATGAAAACAATAACATAGTGAGCTTCATTTTCAAATATTCAGTAAATTAGAAATAGAAATCAAATGTAACAATGCAGCTGAAATATATATATAGGTCAAATTTCACATTTGTGTCGAATCTTATAAAAGAAAATAATTTTTTTTAACTTACTTGCATATCAACTGAGAGGGCATTCGGTGCCGTCTATAAATGAGGCGTTAATTCGTCAATATGAAGCTAGGTAGCTTTTTTAAATAGTCTGTATTTTTCCACAAATTGTAATACTCTTTCATCAAATAAATTTGACTTGTCTTTGGGAGTTCTTGTTATCTGTTGAAGATTTTCCGTCGTCGTTTCTCTTACAAATAATAATATATCCGCCATCTTTTCACCAACTTACCGTTGCAATTGTGTTTTGCGGAAGGTCTGAAGCTTCTGCAAATTTTGCCAGAGTTACCAGACGAGGCGTTACGTTTGCATGCATTTTTCGGTTGCAGACAGCTTTGCAACCGGAAGTGTTTCGTTTGCATGTAACTGTATATTGTGAAATCATCAATCAAACAATCAAAACCTGATTTTCAGGATTTCATAAAAAAAATTAAAGCTGATTTTCTTACCTCTCAAATATGACTTTATACTTTATTCTCCCGAAAGCTTTAAATACTTGCTTAACATTGGCAATAAAATAGTGTAATATAGTAAATACTCCAATGTTGGGTGCGATATTTGCTGTCAATATTGCTTTCCTACTAGCATAGCTACGTAAAACATTTTTGTGTGTAGCTAAGATCTGCTAATAGCTTTCGGATTTTCCTTTTAAAAAAGAAGAAATACACATGAAACTAATTTTATTATTTAAAGAAAAAAACACACTCTAAACCAACAAATAAGATTTGTTTATTGTCAATATAAAAAAGAAGAATATATCGGTGGACAATCAAAAGAATTAACATTCAAATTTACAAGCTTGGAATTGCAGAAGTGACCTAATATCCTAATAAATTGCTCATTCAGAAGACACTTCTTTAGGGCTTAAAAAAATCTGGTCTTTATATAAATGCAATTTTCTATAGTTATTTTTTTAAGAAATTGAGAATTTATATTTGAAGACGAATGAGCATTAAAATTTTACCTTGTGCATATTTTAAAGTGTTTTTTTTTTTTTTTTTCGCAATGAGAAAGTCTAAATTTAGAATACACACTTTTCTGTAGGTATAAAAAAAGAATTATACTTTCTTAAAACGAATCTGCCTATGAAATATTAAATTTCGATGTAGAAGATATCTAGTAATGTTATGCTCTTTAATAAATACTTATTTTTCTAAATTAAGTATGCTGGTATCCTTTTAAGGTATTTTTCAAAGAAAATCCTTTATTGCATATACTGCAACGAGATGCTTCTTTAGTATGAATATAAAGAAAACATATACCGAAACTATAATTTATAGAAAATGCTTGAATTCAGTTTTTATAAACACAATCTTTTTATGTATGAGAACAAAGATAAAAATGTATTCTTGACTCTTCAATGAGTAAAATAGTGTGAACTTAAATCAGAGCTTGTAAAAAAAATTTCCATGCACATCACTTAAATAAATTGTTTTATATCCAGTATAAAAAATCTTATACAAAATCATTTTTAAAGTGATATTTTTTGAAAAAAATGCTTTATTGCAAATCTTATAAACAATTGGGTATTTATTTGGCGGGGGAGGGGTAGATTCTACAAATTTAAGTCGATTACTGAGACATTTATTACATACACTATGAACAAGTTTTCTCTTGATACATGTATAAATAAAATTTGTAACCAAACAAAGCTCATTAGAATATGCTTGACAGCAGATTTAGAAAGTTAAATATTATATTTTGAAAAGAACAAATATGAAATTTGATGTCAGAAAATACCAAGATATCATTGCTTATATCAGTGTCGAATCCTGCTATCTAATCCGGGCATGCTTATTCTCACAATTTTTTTCAAAAATTTTCATTGCCTGATTTAATCGTAAAATCTTCCTGGAAAACTTATTAGAAAAAAATACTAGATTGAAAGAGAATGCCCGTTTTGAATAGAAGAATATGCCGCTGGCCTACATACCAAGTTTTCTTTTATATGACTAAAATGGTGCACATTTATTCAAAACCTTTAAGAAAATTCTTTGTTGTATAACTAACTAGTAATTAATAAAAAGGTGCTTATTCATATTTTATAAAAATTATAAACTTTACCATCAACTTCTCAACTGAAAGATTCATGATTAGTATGAATAAGATAATGTTTTTTAAAGTACATTTGCGAGAAAATCCTTCATTGCATATTTCACAAATGAAAGGCTTTTCTCAAGTATGAGTAAGAAGGTGAGTCATTAAACCAGATTTTTGCGCAAATCCTCTATTGCAGATCTCACAAATGAAATATTTCTCTCCAGTATGAATAAGGGGGTGCTTCTTCAAAACAGATATTTGCATACATCACAATGAAAAAGTTTCTCCCCAGTATGAATAATGAGGTGATTATTAAAATAAGATTTTTTAGAAAAACCATTTTTAAACACGCCACAAGTAAAAGGCTTCTCCTTAGAATGAAGTATGTAGTGGACATTCAAAGTTGATTTTTGAGAAAATGCTTTATTGCATATTTCACAATGGAAAGACTTCTCAGTATGAAAGAAGTAGTGGGCATTCAAAGTCGATTTGTGAGGAAAACCTTTATTGCATATATCACAATGGAAAGGATTCTCCCGAGTTTGCATAACGAGGTGCTTATCTAAACAAGATTTTCTAGGAAAACCTTTATTGCATATATCACAAACGTAAGATTTTTCTGTAGTATGAAAAAGTAGGTGTTTATTTAAATGACATTTCCACGCAAACCGTTTATCACATACCTCGCATATGAAAGGGTCTTAACTTAATATGAATAGCACGGTGTTTATTTAAAAAAGCTTCCAAATCAAATCTCTTTCTGCATATTTCACATTTAAAAGGTTTTTCCATATTGTCAGTAAAAATAAATTGGAGTTACTTAAAAAGATTTTATAGAAAATAATTTATTGCAGATATTTCACAATATGGTTTATTTCTTCAGTATGCAATTCCATGTCTTTATTCAAATATGATTTTTGAGAAAATCTTTAATAGCACTGAACATACTACAGACGAAAGATCTTGCTGCTTTTTAAGACCACATATTCCTTAAAATTAATAGAAATAATAGATTTGAATTTCTTCAAACAAATGTTTTTTAAAGTTTATTAATTCCACAGAATTTTGATGCACTTAAAAAGTATAAAAAAGCAGGCATACACGGACACTAAAAAATCTTTTTCACCCAATACATTACTTCCTTTATATAAAAACTTAAATTATTATAGTAATTTCAAAATAATAATAATAAAATACTTGTACTAGAATACAATATATTGCTGAAACAATAATATATTATATAAATATATACATTTCAAAAGGTAATATTTTTTATTATGCCAGAAGTGGTTAATAATAATGAAGGTGATAACTTAGCTAGAGATTTCATTACATATAAAAAAACCCTAAATTTAAGAAACGGTTTTCATTCAAAGCTCAAAAAGAAAAATTTGAAATAGTATATTGATCCAAATACATAAATGAAAACAATAACATAGTGAGCTTCATTTTCAAATATTCAGTAAATTAGAAATAGAAATCAAATGTAACAATGCAGCTGAAATATATATATAGGTTAAATTTCACATTTGTGTCGAATCTTATAAATGAAAATAATTTTTTTAACTTACTTGCATATCAACTGAGAGGGCATTAGGTGCCGTCTATAAATGAGGCGTTAATTCGTCAATATGAAGCTAGGTAGCTTTTTTAAATAGTCTGTATTTTTCCACAAATTGTAATACTCTTTCATCAAATAAATTTGACTTGTCTTTGGGAGTTCTTGTTATCTGTTGAAGATTTTCCGTCGTCGTTTCTCTTACAAATAATAATACATCCGCCATCTTTTCACCAACTTACCGTTGCAATTGTGTTTTGCGGAAGGTCTGAAGCTTCTGCAAATTTTGCCAGAGTTACCAGACGAGGCGTTACGTTTGCATGCATTTTTCGGTTGCAGACAGCTTTGCAACCGGAAGTGTTTCGTTTGCATGTAACTGTATATTGTGAAATCATCAATCAAACAATCAAAACCTGATTTTCAGGATTTCATAAAAAAAATTAAAGCTGATTTTCTTACCTCTCAAATATGACTTTATACTTTATTCTCCCGAAAGCTTTAAATACTTGCTTAACATTGGCAATAAAATAGTGTAATATAGTAAATACTCCAATGTTGGGTGCGATATTTGCTGTCAATATTGCTTTCCTACTAGCATAGCTACGTAAAACATTTTTGTGTGTAGCTAAGATCTGCTAATAGCTTTCGGATTTTCCTTTTAAAAAAGAAGAAATACACATGAAACTAATTTTATTATTTAAAGAAAAAAACACACTCTAAACCAACAAATAAGATTTGTTTATTGTCAATATAAAAAAGAAGAATATATCGGTGGACAATCAAAAGAATTAACATTCAAATTTACAAGCTTGGAATTGCAGAAGTGACCTAATATCCTAATAAATTGCTCATTCAGAAGACACTTCTTTAGGGCTTAAAAAAATCTGGTCTTTATATAAATGCAATTTTCTATAGTTATTTTTTTAAGAAATTGAGAATTTATATTTGAAGACGAATGAGCATTAAAATTTTACCTTGTGCATATTTTAAAGTGTTTTTTTTTTTTTTTTCGCAATGAGAAAGTCTAAATTTAGAATACACACTTTTCTGTAGGTATAAAAAAAGAATTATACTTTCTTAAAACGAATCTGCCTATGAAATATTAAATTTCGATGTAGAAGATATCTAGTAATGTTATGCTCTTTAATAAATACTTATTTTTCTAAATTAAGTATGCTGGTATCCTTTTAAGGTATTTTTCAAAGAAAATCCTTTATTGCATATACTGCAACGAGATGCTTCTTTAGTATGAATATAAAGAAAACATATACCGAAACTATAATTTATAGAAAATGCTTGAATTCAGTTTTTATAAACACAATCTTTTTATGTATGAGAACAAAGATAAAAATGTATTCTTGACTCTTCAATGAGTAAAATAGTGTGAACTTAAATCAGAGCTTGTAAAAAAAATTTCCATGCACATCACTTAAATAAATTGTTTTATATCCAGTATAAAAAATCTTATACAAAATCATTTTTAAAGTGATATTTTTTGAAAAAAATGCTTTATTGCAAATCTTATAAACAATTGGGTATTTATTTGGCGGGGGAGGGGTAGATTCTACAAATTTAAGTCGATTACTGAGACATTTATTACATACACTATGAACAAGTTTTCTCTTGATACATGTATAAATAAAATTTGTAACCAAACAAAGCTCATTAGAATATGCTTGACAGCAGATTTAGAAAGTTAAATATTATATTTTGAAAAGAACAAATATGAAATTTGATGTCAGAAAATACCAAGATATCATTGCTTATATCAGTGTCGAATCCTGCTATCTAATCCGGGCATGCTTATTCTCACAATTTTTTTCAAAAATTTTCATTGCCTGATTTAATCGTAAAATCTTCCTGGAAAACTTATTAGAAAAAAATACTAGATTGAAAGAGAATGCCCGTTTTGAATAGAAGAATATGCCGCTGGCCTACATACCAAGTTTTCTTTTATATGACTAAAATGGTGCACATTTATTCAAAACCTTTAAGAAAATTCTTTGTTGTATAACTAACTAGTAATTAATAAAAAGGTGCTTATTCATATTTTATAAAAATTATAAACTTTACCATCAACTTCTCAACTGAAAGATTCATGATTAGTATGAATAAGATAATGTTTTTTAAAGTACATTTGCGAGAAAATCCTTCATTGCATATTTCACAAATGAAAGGCTTTTCTCAAGTATGAGTAAGAAGGTGAGTCATTAAACCAGATTTTTGCGCAAATCCTCTATTGCAGATCTCACAAATGAAATATTTCTCTCCAGTATGAATAAGGGGGTGCTTCTTCAAAACAGATATTTGCATACATCACAATGAAAAAGTTTCTCCCCAGTATGAATAATGAGGTGATTATTAAAATAAGATTTTTTAGAAAAACCATTTTTAAACACGCCACAAGTAAAAGGCTTCTCCTTAGAATGAAGTATGTAGTGGACATTCAAAGTTGATTTTTGAGAAAATGCTTTATTGCATATTTCACAATGGAAAGACTTCTCAGTATGAAAGAAGTAGTGGGCATTCAAAGTCGATTTGTGAGGAAAACCTTTATTGCATATATCACAATGGAAAGGATTCTCCCGAGTTTGCATAACGAGGTGCTTATCTAAACAAGATTTTCTAGGAAAACCTTTATTGCATATATCACAAACGTAAGATTTTTCTGTAGTATGAAAAAGTAGGTGTTTATTTAAATGACATTTCCACGCAAACCGTTTATCACATACCTCGCATATGAAAGGGTCTTAACTTAATATGAATAGCACGGTGTTTATTTAAAAAAGCTTCCAAATCAAATCTCTTTCTGCATATTTCACATTTAAAAGGTTTTTCCATATTGTCAGTAAAAATAAATTGGAGTTACTTAAAAAGATTTTATAGAAAATAATTTATTGCAGATATTTCACAATATGGTTTATTTCTTCAGTATGCAATTCCATGTCTTTATTCAAATATGATTTTTGAGAAAATCTTTAATAGCACTGAACATACTACAGACGAAAGATCTTGCTGCTTTTTAAGACCACATATTCCTTAAAATTAATAGAAATAATAGATTTGAATTTCTTCAAACAAATGTTTTTTAAAGTTTATTAATTCCACAGAATTTTGATGCACTTAAAAAGTATAAAAAAGCAGGCATACACGGACACTAAAAAATCTTTTTCACCCAATACATTACTTCCTTTATATAAAAACTTAAATTATTATAGTAATTTCAAAATAATAATAATAAAATACTTGTACTAGAATACAATATATTGCTGAAACAATAATATATTATATAAATATATACATTTCAAAAGGTAATATTTTTTATTATGCCAGAAGTGGTTAATAATAATGAAGGTGATAACTTAGCTAGAGATTTCATTACATATAAAAAAACCCTAAATTTAAGAAACGGTTTTCATTCAAAGCTCAAAAAGAAAAATTTGAAATAGTATATTGATCCAAATACATAAATGAAAACAATAACATAGTGAGCTTCATTTTCAAATATTCAGTAAATTAGAAATAGAAATCAAATGTAACAATGCAGCTGAAATATATATATAGGTTAAATTTCACATTTGTGTCGAATCTTATAAATGAAAATAATTTTTTTAACTTACTTGCATATCAACTGAGAGGGCATTAGGTGCCGTCTATAAATGAGGCGTTAATTCGTCAATATGAAGCTAGGTAGCTTTTTTAAATAGTCTGTATTTTTCCACAAATTGTAATACTCTTTCATCAAATAAATTTGACTTGTCTTTGGGAGTTCTTGTTATCTGTTGAAGATTTTCCGTCGTCGTTTCTCTTACAAATAATAATACATCCGCCATCTTTTCACCAACTTACCGTTGCAATTGTGTTTTGCGGAAGGTCTGAAGCTTCTGCAAATTTTGCCAGAGTTACCAGACGAGGCGTTACGTTTGCATGCATTTTTCGGTTGCAGACAGCTTTGCAACCGGAAGTGTTTCGTTTGCATGTAACTGTATATTGTGAAATCATCCATCAAACAATCAAAACCTGATTTTCAGGATTTCATAAAAAAATTTAAAGCTGATTTTCTTACCTCTCAAATATGACTTTATACTTTGTTCTCCCGAAAGCTTTAAATACTTGCTTAACATTGGCAATAAAATAGTGTAATATAGTAAATACTCCTATGTTTGGTGCGATATTTGCTGTCAATATTGCTTTCCTACTAGCATAGCTACGTAAAACATTTTTGTGTGTAGCTAAGATCTGCTAATAGCTTTCGGATTTTCCTCTTTAAAAAGAAGAAATACACATGAAACTAATTTTATTATTTAAAGAAAAAAACACACTCTAAACCAACAAATAAGATTTGTTTATTGTCAATATAAAAAAGAAGAATATATCGGTGGACAATCAAAAGAATTAACATTCAAATTTACAAGCTTGGAATTGCAGAAGTGACCTAATATCCTAATAAATTGCTCATTCAGAAGACACTTCTTTAGGGCTTAAAAAAATCTGCTCTTTATATAAACGCAATTTTCTATAGTTATTTTTTTAAGAAATTGAGAATTTATATTTGAAGACGAATGATCATTAAAATTTTACCTTGTGCATATTTAAAAGTGTTTTTTTTTTATTTTCGCAATGAGAAAGTCTAAATTTAGAATACACACTTTTCTGTAGGTATAAAAAAAGAATTATACTTTCTTAAAACGAATCTGCCTATGAAATATTAAATTTCGATGTAGAAGATATCTAGTAATGTTATGCTCTTTAATAAATACTTGTTTTACTAAATTAAGTATGCTGGTATCTTTTTAAGGTATTTTTCAAAGAAAATCCTTTATTGCATATACTGCAACGAGATGCTTCTTTAGTATGAATATAAAGAAAACATATACCGAAACTAAAATTTATAGAAAATGCTTGAATTCAGTTTTTATAAACACAATCTTTTTATGTATGAGAACAAAGATAAAAATGTATTCTTGACTCTTCAATGAGTAAAATAGTGTGAACTTAAATCAGATCTTGTAAAAAAAATTTCCATGCACATCACCTAAATAAATTGTTTTATATCCAGTATAAAAAATGTTATACAAAATCATTTTTAAACTGATATTTTTTGAAAAAAATGCTTTATTGCAAATCTTATAAACAATTGGGTATTTATTTGGCCGGGGAGGGGTAGATTCTACAAATTTAAGTCGATTTCTGAGACATTTATTACATACACTATGAACAAGTTTTCTCTTGATACATGTATAAATAAAATTTGTAACCAAACAAAGCTCATTAGAATATGCTTGACAGCAGATTTAGAAAGTTAAATATTATATTTTGAAAAGAACAAATATGAAATTTGATGTCAGAAAATACCAAGATATCATTGCTTATATCAGTGTCGGATCCTGCTATCTAATCCGGGCATGCTTATTCTCACAAATTTTTTCAAAAATTTTCATTGCCTGATTTAATCGTAAAATCTTCCTGGAAAATTTATTAGAAAAAAATACTAGATTGAAAGAGAATGCCCGTTTTGAATAGAAGAATATGCCGCTGGCCTACATACCAAGTTTTCTTTTATATGACTAAAATGGTGCACATTTATTCAAAACCTTTAAGAAAATTCTTTGTTGTATAACTAACTAGTAATTAATAAAAAGGTGCTTATTCATATTTTATAAAAATTATAAACTTTACCATCAACTTCTCAACTGAAAGATTCATGATTAGTATGAATAAGATAATGTTTTTTAAAGTACATTTGCGAGAAAATCCTTCATTGCATATTTCACAAATGAAAGGCTTTTCTCAAGTATGAGTAAGAAGGTGAGTCATTAAACCAGATTTTTGCGCAAATCCTCTCTTGCAGATCTCACAAATGAAATATTTCTCTCCAGTATGAATAAGGGGGTGCTTCTTCAAAACAGATATTTGCATACATCACAATGAAAAAGTTTCTCCCCAGTATGAATAATGAGGTGATTATTAAAATAAGATTTTTTAGAAAAACCATTTTTAAACACGCCACAAGTAAAAGGCTTCTCCTTAGAATGAAGTATGTAGTGGACATTCAAAGTTGATTTTTGAGAAAATGCTTTATTGCATATTTCACAATGGAAAGACTTCTCAGTATGAAAGAAGTAGTGGGCATTCAAAGTCGATTTGTGAGGAAAACCTTTATTGCATATATCACAATGGAAAGGATTCTCCCGAGTATGCATAACGAGTTGCTTATCTAAACAAGATTTTCTAGGAAAACCTTTATTGCATATATCACAAACGTAAGATTTTTCTGTAGTATGAAAAAGTAGGTGTTTATTTAAATGACATTTCCACGCAAACCGTTTATCACATACCTCGCATATGAAAGGGTCTTAACTTAATATGAATAGCACGGTGTTTATTTAAAAAAGCTTCCAAATCAAACTTCTTTCTGCATATTTCACATTTAAAAGGTTTTTCCATATTGTCAGTAAAAATAAATTGCAGTTACTTAAAAAGATTTTATAGAAAATAATTTATTGCAGATATTTCACAATATGGTTTATTTCTTCAGTATGCAATTCCATGTCTTTATTCAAATATGCTTTTTGAGAAAATCTTTAATAGCACTGAACATACTACAGACGAAAGATCTTGCTGCTTTTTAAGACCACATATTCCTTAAAATTAATAGAAATAATAGATTTGAATTTCTTCAAACAAATGTTTTTTAAAGTTTATTAATTCCACAGAATTTTGATGCACTTAAAAAGTATAAAAAAGCAGGCATACACGGACACTAAAAAATCTTTTTCACCCAATACATTACTTCCTTTATATAAAAACTTAAATTATTATAGTAATTTCAAAATAATAATAATAAAATACTTGTACTAGAATACAATATATTGCTGAAACAATAATATATTATATAAATATATACATTTCAAAAGGTAATATTTTTTATTTGCCAGAAGTGGCTAATAATAATGAAGGTGATAGCTTAGCTAGAGATTTCATTACATATAAAAAAACCCTAAATTTAAGAAACGGTTTTTATTCAAAGCTCAAAAAGAAAAATTTGAAATAGTATATTGATCCAAATACATAAATGAAAACAATAACATAGTGAGCTTCATTTTCAAATATTCAGTAAATTAGAAATAGAAATCAAATGTAACAATGCAGCTGAAATATATATATAGGTCACATTTCACATTTGTGTCGAATCTTATAAAAGAAAATAATTTTTTTAACTTACTTGCATATCAACGGAGAGGGCATTCGGTGCCGTCTATAAATGAGGCGTTAATTCGTCAATATGAAGCTAGGTAGCTTTTTTAAATAGTCTGTATTTTTCCACAAATTGTAATACTCTTTCATCAAATAAATTTGACTTGTCTTTGGGAGTTCTTGTTATCTGTTGAAGATTTTCTGTCGTCGTTTCTCTTACAAATAATAATACATCTGCCATCTTTTCACCAACTTACCATTGCAATTGTGTTTTGCGGGAGGTCTGAAGCTTCTGCAAATTTTGCCAGAGTTACCAGACGAGTTGCAGACGATGCGTTACGTTTGCATGCATTTTTCGGTTGCAGACAGCTTTGCAACCGGAAGTGTTTCGTTTGCATGTAACTGTATATTGTGAAATCTTCCATCAAACAATCAAAACCTGATTTTCAGGATTTCATAAAAAAATTTAAAGCTGATTTTCTTACCTCTCATATATGACTTTATACTTTGTTCTCCCGAAAGCTTTAAATACTTGCTTAACACTGGCAATAAAATAGTGTAAAATAGTAAATATTCCAACGTTGGGTGCGATATTTGCTGTCAATATTGCTTTCCTACTAGCATAGCTACGT
The DNA here is from genome assembly GCA_963932465.1 of Maratus speciosus. Taxonomy (NCBI): domain Eukaryota; kingdom Metazoa; phylum Arthropoda; class Arachnida; order Araneae; family Salticidae; genus Maratus; species Maratus speciosus. Next base: position 108,158,540 of record OZ010797.1, read on the forward strand.
AAAACATTTTTGTGTGTAGCTAAAATCTGCTAATAGCTTTCGGAATTTCCTTATAAAAAAGAAGAATTAAACATGAAACTAATTTTATTGTTTAAAGAAAAAAACACACTCTAAACCAACAAATAAGATTTGTTTATTGTCAATATAAAAAAGAAGAATATATCGGTGGACAATCAAAAGAATTAACATTCAAATTTACAAGCTTGGAATTGCATAAGTGACCTAATATCCTAATAAATTGTTTATTCAGAGGACACTTCTTTAGGGCTTAAAAAAATCTGCTCTTTATATAAATGCAATTTTCTATAGTTATTTTTTTAAGAAATTGAGAATTTATATTTGAAGACGAATGAGCATTAAAATTTTACCTTGTGCATATTTTAAAGTGTTTTTTTTTTTTTGTTTTCGCAATGAGAAAGTCTAAATTTAGAATACACACTTTTCTGTAGGTATAAAAAAAGAATTATACTTTCTTAAAACGAATCTGCCTATGAAATACTAAATTTCGATGTAGAAGATATCTAGTAATGTTATGCTCTTTAATAAATACTTATATTTCTAAATTAAGTATGCTGGTATCTTTTTAAGGTATTTTTCAAAGAAAATCCTTTATTGCATATACTGCAACGAGATGCTTCTTTAGTATGAATATAAAGAAAACATATACCGAAACTAAAATTTATAGAAAATGCTTGAATTCAGTTTTTATAAACACAATCTTTTTATGTATGAGAACAAAGATAAAAATGTATTCTTCACTCTTCAATGAGTAAAATAGTATGAACTTAAATCAGATCTTGTAAAAAAAATTTCCATGCACATCACCTAAATAAATTGTTTTATATCCAGTAAAAAAAATGTTATGCAAAATCATTTTTAAAGTGATATTTTTTGAAAAAAAAATGCTTTATTGCAAATCTTATAAACAATTGGGTATTTATTTGGCGGGGGAGGGGTAGATTCTACGAATTTAAGTCGATTTCTGAGACATTTATTACATACACTATGAACAAGTTTTCTCTTGATACATGTATAAATAAAATTTGTAACCAAACAAAGCTCATTAGAAAATGCTTGACCACAGATTTAGAAAGTTAAATATTATATCTTGCAAAGAACAAATATGAAATTTGATTTCAGAAAATACCAAGATATCATTGCTTATATCAGTGTCGGATCCTGCTATCTAATCCGGGCATGCTTATTCTCACAAATTTTTTCAAAAAATTTCATTGCCTGATTTAATCGTAAAATCTTCCTGGAAAACTTATTAGAAAAAAATACTAGAGGTTAAGAGAATGCCCGTTTTGAATAGAAGAATATGCCGCTGGCCTACATACCAAGTTTTTTTTTTATATGACTAAAATGGTGCACATTTATTCAAAACCTTTAAGAAAATTCTTTGTTGTATAACGAACTAGTAATTAATAAAAAGGTGCTTATTCATATTTTATAAAAATTATAAACTTTACCATCAACTTCTCAACTGAAAGATTCATGATTAGTATGAATAAGATAATGTTTTTTTAAAGTACATTTGCGAGAAAATCCTTCATTGCATATTTCACAAATGAAAGGCTTTTCTCCAATATGAGTAAGAAGGTGGGTCATTAAACCAGATTTTTGTGCAAATCCTCTATTGCAGGTCTCACAAATGAAATATTTCTCTCCAGTATGAACAAGGGGGTGCTTCTTCAAAACAGATATTTGCATACATCACAATGAAAAAGTTTCTCCCCAGTATGAATAATGAGGTGGTTATTAAAATAAGATTTTTTAGAAAAACCATTTTTACACACTCCACAAGTAAAAGGCTTCTCCTTAGAATGAAGTATGTAGTGGACATTCAAAGTTGATTTTTGAGAAAATGCTTTATTGCATATTTCATAATGGAAAGACTTCTCAGTTTGAAAGAAGTAGTGGGCATTCAAAGTCGATTTGTGAGGAAAACCTTTATTGTATATATCACAATGGAAAGGCTTCTCCCGAGTATGCATAACGAGGTGCTTATCTAAACAAGATTTTCTAGGAAAACCTTTATTGCATATATCACAAACGTAAGATTTTTCTGTAGTATGAAAAAGTAGGTGTTTATTTAAATGACATTTCCACGCAAACCGTTTATCACATATCTCGCATATGAAAGGGTCTTACCTTAATAGGAATAGCACGGTGTTTATTTAAAAAAGCTTCCAAAACAAATTTCTTTCTGCATATTTCACATTTAAAAGGTTTTTCCATTTTGTCAGTAAAAATAAATTGCAGTTACTTAAAAAGATTTTATAGAAAATAATTTATTGCAGATATTTCACAATATGGTTTATTTCTTCAGTATGCAATTCTATGTCTTTATTCAAATATGATTTTTGAGAAAATCTTTAATAGCACGGAACATACTACAGACGAAAGATCTTGCTGCTTTTTAAGACCACATATTCCTTAAAATTAATAGAAATAATAGATTTGAATTTCTTCCGACAAATGTTTTTTAAAGTTTATTAATTCCACAGAATTTTGATGCACTTAAAAAGGATAAAAAAGCAGGCATACACAGACACTAAAAAAATCTTTTTCACCCAATACATTACTTCCTTTATATAAAAACTTAAATTAGTATAGTAATTTCAAAATAATAATAATAAAATGCTTGTACTAGAATACAATATATTGCTGAAACAATAATATATTATATAAATATATACATTTCAAAAGGTAATATTTTTTATTATGCCAGAAGTGGCTAATAATAATGAAGGTGATAGCTTAGCCAGAGCTTTCATTACATAGAAAAAATACCCTAAATTTAAGAAACGGTTTTTATTCAAAGCTCAAAAAGAAAAATTTGAAATAGTATATTGATCCAAATACATAAATGAAAACAATAACATAGTGAGCTCCATTTTCAAATATTCAGTAAATTAGAAATAGAAATCAAATGTAACAATGCAGCTGAAATATATATATAGGTCAAATTTCACATTTGTGTCGAATCTTATAAAAGAAAATAATTTTTTTAACTTACTTGCATATCAACTGAGAGGGCATTCGGTGCCGTCTATAAATGAGGCGTTAATTCGTCAATATGAAGCTAGGTAGCTTTTTTAAATAGTCTGTATTTTTCCACAAATTGTAATACACTTTCATCAAATAAATTTGACTTGTCTTTGGGAGTTCTTGTTATCTGTTGAAGATTTTCCGTCGTCGTTTCTCTTACAAATAATAATACATCCGCCATCTTTTCACCAACTTACCATTGCAATTGTGTTTTGCGGAAGGTCTGAAGCTTCTGCAAATTTTGCCGAGTTACCAGACGAGTTGCAGACGATGCGTTACGTTTGCATGCATTTTTCGGTTGCAGACAGCTTTGCAACCGGAAGTGTTTCGTTTGCATGTAACTGTATATTGTGAAATCATCCATCAAACAATCAAAACCTGATTTTCAGGATTTCATAAAAAAATTTAAAGCTGATTTTCTTACCTCTCAAATATGACTTTATACTTAGTACTCCCGAAAGCTTTAAATACTTGCTTAACATTGGCAATAAAATAGTGTAATATAGTAAATACTCCAATGTTGGGTGCGATATTTGCTGTCAATATTGCTTTCCTACTAGCATAGCTACGTAAAACATTTTTGTGTGTAGCTAAGATCTGCTAATAGCTTTCGGATTTTCCTTTTAAAAAAGAAGAAATACACATGAAACTAATTTTATTATTTAAAGAAAAAAACACACTCTAAACCAACAAATAAGATTTGTTTATTGTCAATATAAAAAAGAAGAATATATCGGTGGACAATCAAAAGAATTAACATTCAAATTTACAAGCTTGGAATTGCAGAAGTGACCTAATATCCTAATAAATTGCTCATTCAGAAGACACTTCTTTAGGGCTTAAAAAAATCTGCTCTTTATATAAATGCAATTTTCTATAGTTATTTTTTTTAAGAAATTGAGAATTTATATTTGAAGACGAATGAGCATTAAAATTTTACCTTGTGCATATTTTAAAGTGTTTTTTTTTTTTTTTTTTTTTCGCAATGAGAAAGTCTAAATTTAGAATACACACTTTTCTGTAGGTATAAAAAAAGAATTATACTTTCTTAAAACGAATCTGCCTATGAAATATTAAATTTCGATGTAGAAGATATCTAGTAATGTTATGCTCTTTAATAAATACTTATTTTTCTAAATTAAGTATGCTGGTATCTTTTTAAGGTATTTTTCAAAGAAAATCCTTTATTGCATATACTGCAACGAGATGCTTCTTTAGTTTAAATATAAAGAAAACATATACCGAAACTAAAATTTATAGAAAATGCTTGAATTCAGTTTTTATAAACACAATCTTTTTATGTATGAGAACAAAGATAAAAATGTATTCTTCACTCTTCAATGAGTAAAATAGTGTGAACTTAAATCAGATCTTGTAAAAAAAATTTCCATGCACATCACCTAAATAAATTGTTTTATATCCAGTATAAAAAATGTTATGCAAAATCATTTTTAAAGTGATATTTTTTGAAAAAAATGCTTTATTGCAAATCTTATAAACAATTGGGTATTTATTTGGCGGGGGAGGGGTAGATTCTACAAATTTAAGTCGATTTCTGAGACATTTATTACATACACTATGAACAAGTTTTCTCTTGATACATGTATAAATAAAATTTGTAACCAAACAAAGCTCATTAGAATATGCTTGACAGCAGATTTAGAAAGTTAAATATTATATTTTGCAAAGAACAAATATGAAATTTGATTTCAGAAAATACCAAGATATCATTGCTTATATCAGTGTCGGATCCTGCTATCTAATCCGGGCATGCTTATTCTCACAAATTTTTTCAAAAATTTTCATTGCCTGTTTTAATCGTAAAATCTTCCTGGAAAACTTATTAGAAAAAAATACTAGAGGGAAAGAGAATGCCCGTTTTGAATAGAAGAATATGCCGCTGGCCTACATACCAAGTTTTCTTTTATATGACTAAAATGGTGCACATTTATTCAAAACCTTTAAGAAAATTCTTTGTTGTATAACTAACTAGTAATTAATAAAAAGGTGCTTATTCATATTTTATAAAAATTATAAACTTTACCATCAACTTCTCAACTGAAAGATTCATGATTAGTATGAATAAGATAATGTTTTTTTAAAGTACATTTGCGAGAAAATCCTTCATTGCATATTTCACAAATGAAAGGCTTTTCTCCAGTATGAGTAAGAAGGTGGGTCATTAAACCAGATTTTTGCGCAAATCCTCTATTGCAGATCTCACAAATGAAATATTTCTCTCCAGTATGAACAAGGGGGTGCTTCTTCAAAACAGATATTTGCATACATCACAATTAAAAAGTTTCTCCCCAGTATGAATAATGAGGTGGTTATTAAAATAAGATTTTTTAGAAAAACCCTTTTTACACACTCCACAAGTAAAAGGCTTCTCCTTAGAATGAAGTATGTAGTGGACATTCAAAGTTGATTTTTGAGAAAAGGCTTTATTGCATATTTCACAATGGAAAGACTTCTCAGTATGAAAGAAGTAGTGGGCATTCAAAGTCGATTTGTGAGGAAAACCTTTATTGCATATATCACAATGGAAAGGCTTCTCCCGAGTATGCATAACGAGGTGCTTATCTAAACAAGATTTTCTAGGAAAACCTTTATTGCATATATCACAAACGTAAGATTTTTCTGTAGTATGATAAAGTAGGTGTTTATTTAAATGACATTTCCACGCAAACCGTTTATCACATATCTCGCATATGAAAGGGTCTTAACTTAATATGAATAGCACGGTGTTTATTTAAAAAAGCTTCCAAAACAAATTTCTTTCTTCATATTTCACATTTAAAAGGTTTTTCCATTTTGTCAGTAAAAATAAATTGCAGTTACTTAAAATATTTTATAGAAAATAATTTATTGCAGATATTTCACAATATGGTTTATTTCTTCAGTATGCAATTCTATGTCTTTATTCAAATATGATTTTTGAGAAAATCTTTAATAGCACTGAACATACTACAGACGAAAGATCTTGCTGCTTTTTAAGACCACATATTCTTTAAAATTAATAGAAATAATAGATTTGAATTTCTTCAAACAAATGTTTTTTAAAGTTTATTAATTCCACAGAATTTTGATGCACTTAAAAAGTATAAAAAAGCAGGCATACACAGACACTAAAAAAATCTTTTTCACAAACAAGACTACTTTTCATACAGCCATGCAACTAGAATTGTCCAAAAAATTCCTGTGAAGCTTCGACATATCTAGATATTGAAAGAAAAATAAATTAATTAATAAAAATTAAAAATAACCTATTACAATTGTGTAAACAATGTAAAATACCGAAAACATCTGAAATAAATCTTCCCCCACCTTCTTTGACAACATGAAATATTGGTAAAAGCTTATAAATGGATTTTTTTGTGAAAATTTCTCCAACTTTTAACATTAATGTCTATTAACAGAAGTTAATTTGTACATGATAAGTTATATTCAGTAAATATTTCAAATCAAATTTTCTAGGAAAGTTTTAGAATAAAGAAAAACAACAGAGAATCTTCAAATTCTGTTATTATATATATATATATAAAGGACTTCGTGAATGTGTCAGCAAGTTCGCGCCGTTTGAGTATAGGAAAAAGAAAACATATTGAGCTGCAAGCAAAAAGAAAAAATAATTAAAAGAAAAAGAATGAAAAACAAAACCCTTTTTCTTACTATTAAAAAAATTGATATCTCCGTTGCTAATTTAATACATCAACAAATATTTTACTCAGCATTGTACTTGAACTTTCATTACGTTACTTCAGCTTTCTACGGAATTATTGGGAAATTGACAAATCTCTTTTCAGCTATAAAGACCTTAATTCATAAAATAATAAATAAGTAGTGTTGCTTTAAAAAATATACTCACTGTTACTTATTTTAAACGATTTTTTCAATACTGTAATGGAAGGGTATTTTGCAACATGCTTTTTGACAATGTTACATTCTTTTGAATAATTCAGTTAATTTATTCATGCCAATGAAAGGCCATTTACTTAAACTTACTAATTTAAATACTTAGCTAAACATTGTGATCAGTTATATAAACAAAAATTTTCTTTTAGTATAAATTAAACAGCTGTAATTTTTTTTTTAAATCTTGGTAATAGCAGGTTTCGCACACGCATCCTAGATTGGAAAAAGCCGTGACACGCTTTGTTGTGATGTCACAAAACATCACACGAAGTAGGGAAAACAAAACAAAAAAAATTCTAACAACTCGCATGTTTCGATTTCGTTGACTCGTGGAATCACGAGGGTGTATCAACAAGTTTTTGCCCTCACATAGAAATAATTGAGTGAAATTTATGAAATTGCTACATTGTATTAGTCCTTTTCTATATAGTCACCGTGCACTGTAACACATTTCTGCAAACGGTATTTCAAAGAACGGGGTGAGGACGTATTCCAGGAGGCGCGATAGTAGACTCAAAGGGGGTCATTTTTCTAACTTTTGCCGACCCCCACATGTGACATATTGTTGGAAAGGCCTGTGACAACAATAATCATGCAAATTCATGCTCTGCACCTTCCGAGCCCCTCCCTCCAATTAGCATGAATGATGTCCGCAAAATCTAGAAAAGTACACCCCGGAGGGCAAATTTGGGGGTCGGGAGGTGCATAGCATGAATAAGTGGTCACAGGCCTTTCCAACAATATGTCACATGTGGGGGTCGGCATATGTTAGAAAAATGACCCCCTTTGTGTCTACTATCGCGCCTCCTGGAATACGTCCTCCCCCTCTCTTTGAAATACCGTTTACAGTAATGTATTACAGTGCACGGTGACTATATAGAAAAGGACTAATACAATGTAGCAATTTCATAAATTTCACAATTATTTTTATGTGAGGGCAAAAACTTATATATGTCCTCGTATTAATTATTAGTAAGTAATAATTCATAATTCCACGAGCCAACGAAATCGAAACATGCAAGTTGTTCGAATATTTGTATTTATTTTTCCTGATTTGTGTGACGTTTCGTGTCATCACAACAAAGCGTGTAAAGGCTTTCTCCCTTATCTAGAGGGCATCGTTTTCGCCCACTACGCTGGTCGGTTGGATTTTGAACCGAACCTTGAATCAAACGAAATACATCGATGAATTTGACGTTGTGTTATAAAAAGCAATATGAACCTTTACTTAGAATGTCCTTCGGCATTGCTGAAAGAGATAAGAACGTCATTGTGCTATTTAAATTTCTAATGAGTCAGACAAAATTTGGGCTATTAAGGAACATCTCTTTTAGTTGATCATTTATAGTAGGATTAGGTAAAGAACGATATGACAATATGCAATATACTTAAACCGTCCCTGAAAAAGTATCTAACTAACAATGCAAGTCTAATCAAAACCCGTGCAGTAGAACTTTTTAAAAAGGTTCATATTTCTTAATCTGGTTCACCTATTTATAAAACTTTCCCCTATAGTTCTATAACTAAGCAACGAGGAACGATATGCAACATACTAAAACCATCCTTGGAAAACTATCTAAACAAATCAAATCTCATAAAAATTAATCCAGTAGAACTTTTTAAAAAAGATAATCTTTCATAATCTGTTCACAAGATAAATATAGAACAATATTTTGTAAAGAGTACAACATAGGTTTTAAGTTACCAAAGAGTTTGTCAGTTTTCATTTCACATGTCATACATGCGACTCCTTGAATAATTTTGATTCAAACAGAAACTAATAATAAAAATGAGGGAGGAGTGAAAAAGTTTAAAGTGATATTAAAGCATAACTTGTAATAAGCGGCATCGTTTTTGCAGCCAAAAACTGTATACATTAATTTGAAATAAGAAAGTTTTAAGCTCCCTTTTTTTAAATAAACATTCATTAATAAATTTATTACAAAAAAATTTTCATTTTTTATAACGATATAATGTACAATTATCTGCTACACTATTATTCTACGAAATCATCCACCAAACCAATAGCTGATTTCAGGATTTCACCACAATCTTTAAAGCTGATTTTCTCGAAACCTTTCAAATGTGGTTTATGTACCTTGCTCCCCCGAACGCTTCAAATATAGGCTTTACATGTTAAGATTCATTCTATGTTAAAGGAAAATATTCTTGTAAGTTTGTATTTTTTGTGGCAACAGTTGTTAGCCAGTTCAGTTTGTTGTCATCTTGCCTGTCGATGCGGCAGCATGTAGCTTAACCCTTTGTAACTCAACAACCCCGATTTGAAAAATTCTTACACAGATATTAAAATGCATCATTTTAAGCATGGAAAAAATAATAAAAAATAATCAGAACTGAAAAATAAAATTTTATTTGGAAAAATGGGTTTGTTGCATATCTGCAACATCTTGCCAGATGGCACAAAAACTGAAATATTTAAAATTTTAATTTGCACGAAATTTTTTGAAACAATTGTTAGTTTTGTTGTAGCAAAGTCCTACACCACATTTCTCACAAACAGTTTGATTAAAGTTTTTACAATCGGGGTATTTACAACATATTCTTTTTTCTGCCCACTATGGTCAGTGCCCAATTTCATCTAGGCGCACTTGTTTTGGTGGAATATGTTGAGTAGGCGCTCTATGCTTTTTCTGTTGAATTCTTTTTTCTACTACGAGACCTCAGGGGCGCCATTTGAGGAGGGCTGGGGGGGGCATGCCCCCGCCCCCCCCCAAGGAATTTGATATTTTAGAAAATTTATCCGTCATCGCATGTCAGACTCAAAAGAATTTAAAAAAATTACTCAAAACCTAAAATAGCTTGTCAAATTTTATTACAATAAAAACACGTATAAGTAAACACTTTAGGTACATAAACTAACAATTATAAAAAAAAATTCTAATTTGCCAATTTATCTACATTTTCCAAGTCTAATTTGCAAATTTCGCAATTTTTTTCTGCGGTCAATTGACGAATTGATTTTGCGTCGCTCTGCAAAAAAAAAAAAAAAATAAAAAAATAAGCAAATAAATAAATAAAATAGCATGGTCTTCCCTTGAAAAATAAACAAGAGAGAAAAATCAGGCGTCAAGCATAGATTATGAAACACTTTCCAACACATCAAGAATGCTTTAGCAAAACTTAGCCTTTCAATAAGGTAAATAATATATCTAATTAAACATTTTGGAAAACACAAGGACTTTTTCCTAGAAATCCGCACAAACTTTGCAATTATGTAAAATAGCAAAGGAAACCGAATCAGGTGAAACTTGCACGTGAAGTGTTGTGCTATGGTATATAAGAGCATGGCCATTAGCCAAGAGATCATTAAATAATGTGTGTTTTCCGAGAATAGAGCCACAAGAGGAGTGTCTATGTATTATTGTGTACAAGTTTTACGAAAGCAATATTCATCAAGGAGCAAATCCATCGTGAACTATTTATTTTCCGAAACTATCACCAAACGAACTACATACGGTGTTTTAGAATGTTACTAGGAGGGACTCTCGGCCAAAAAAGAACTGGAATCGGGTAGGAAAGCAAAAAAAAAAAAAAAAAAATCTCCAAGCCAGAGTTAGAGCAGTTGAAAGGACTGTTTGATGAAAACGACCGCGTATTAATCCATTCCATGCCTTCGAAATACAGTGTTTCACCTAACCACCAACAAAAGACAATCACTAAGAATCTGAACATCAAATATTACAAGAAATGGTCATAACAGAAAGAACAGAAAAACAAATGGTTGTCGTGAAAACGAAGTGTGGTCACTTGTTCAGAAAATTCTCTGATAGAATATTCATCTTCGATGAAGGTGACGGCTCATATTTTAAGCTCAAGCACTCCACGGTTAACTATAACGGTGGCTATTATACATCTGACGTCTCCACGACCCAAGATATCATTAAATTTTCTACTAAAGCGGAATTCCAAGACAAGATCCTCGTATGGATTGCAATGGGTCCGAAAGGTTTGAGTCGTCCGTTCATCCGAAAGTCTGGGTTCGCTGTCAATGGGCAACGACATTTGAACAAGGGCATTCACCGTCTTCTTATCCCCTACATCTGTAGCAACTACAATGACGGTGATTACGGTATCTAGCTAGACTTGGATAGCAGTCATCTCTGCAAAATCGTTCTCAGCCATTTCCGCCAGCAAAACATCACTTTCATAAAGAAGTCTGACAACCTGGTTAGCGTTCCCCAAATTTGACCAATTGAGCGGTCCTGAAAGTATCTGAAGTCAAAAGTGTATGCCAAAGGCTAGAAAGCAGGTTTGTTTCAAAATTATGAACTTAAATTTTGTACAATGTCTAGCAAGTACCACCAAAAAGTAAAATCAATAATGTCAAACGAAACGGTTTAATTGAAATCCGATAACAGTTTTTCAGAGGAATGTGGTTATTGAAGTCACTTTACAGTGCCCATTTGAGTTCTTTATCTCGTTTTTTAATAACTTTCAAGTCAAGAAAAGTTTGTGCAGATTTCTAGGAAACACTCCTTATACCACATTTAAAAACCATATTTCAATAATTACCGCACATAACCATAAAAGTAATCCAGTTCTTTTGTGAAGCTCTGTATATGGTCTATAAATTTGTACATATGCTACACAGTGTGCTTAAATTATGTTTAGTAAGAAAATGCATAACACAGTAAAAAATTCCCCTTCAGCAGTTTCTGCCGATAGGGGGAAACGTACTTAAATTCTTTTGTACAGCCCTGTATATGACATACAGATTTTAATACACGCCACATATTAATGCTGAAATTTAATTCAAGCAATGCTTAAGCTACTTAAATTACGTTTCCATGAGTTAATATCCATAGGCGATTATATATCCAGTTCTTTGCATAGTCCTGTATATGATTTTATTTATATGCAGCAAACTTACCTTAGTATATTATACTAAATGTAGTTGAGCTTGAAAGACAACTTGAAGCTGCATAACTCAAATTAAAAATAATATCTTTAAGCCATTCCTGCTCTTTCTCAATAATGCTTACGAATTTGTCTGTGTGTCTTACGAATTTAAAAATTGCTCTGTATATGTTCTATAGAATTTATGCACACCATGTACTATTCAAAAATTTAGTTAAACTAAAAAAACCATACCATAAGTGAAAACGGACTTGCAGCAATCATTCCTAATAGCCAAACTTCGCATACAGATTTGTTCACGAAATCTTTTATGTGTCCCTGTAAATGAATGATAAATGCAATCCCCATCCTATTTTACTGCAAGCATTTTGTTGTTAGCTTCAGTAATGTATATCAGTTTCATCATGTTTGAAATAGTGCAACATAATTGAAATACGCTGCGAACAGTTTTTACCCGTAGACCATCATATAATCGAACTCTTTTGCATAACCTTGTAAATGAGTGATGAATGCTTCGCACTCCATATTCTACAGAAAGTATATGTATTCGCACTAGAGATGAGACGGACTCAACCCGGACCTGACACGGGTTTGATTTTTATACCAGCCTTCGGGCTCGGGTCCATTCTTTCTCAAATTGGCAATTTTATTTATTCTCGTACTCGTATAGAAACAAAAAAATAACTTTTTTACCCCTTAAAAATTAATTATCCCATTGCAAGTCTTTTTAATGCTATTTTGATCAGGAGGAAAGAGAAATAGATTTTTTTTCTTTTTTAGTATTTGTCGAACATTATTTTGAAAGAAAACTTGTGATATTTGATGATTTATGTCAGTAGTTTAACGTGAGTAACGACTTGTTGATGTTGGCGGCAATCAGAATATGGCGCCATTAGGATACTGTTTAATTGGGATGTTTATTTATTATTACTTTTTTAAGAGATCTAACGCGAAATAAATATTTTCTTTTACGTCAACCAGCATTAGCCTAAGACTTGCAAATTTTTAGTTTCCTATTGTCTGCGATTGTAATCGCTCTTTATATGAAAATAATGTTGGTGATTTTATTCATGCTTCTTCTTGAAGTCTGCTCATTCTGTGGCTCTGTTCTTCATATTCATACAATCACTTTCATACGTAAGTAGATAAAATTGGTATGTGTTGTTATTCCCGATTGAAAGCAATCAAGCAGCGTTTCCTCTTTTTCTATAAAAGCATCGGATCTTTTCGGTAACAGTGTCAAATTTATAATTTAAACTGATTTTCAAAGCCATGATAAATACGAAAGATGTATACCTTTTATAGGAAACAGAAAACGCTGTTCGATTCTTCATCATATAAATCATAATTTCTGCAAATTTCATTAATTTATACATAAAATACTCTTCGTTATTGTGTCCATCAGAGATACCTACTTGTTGCGGGAGAAAAATTTAAAAATCTTTTTAGGGAAGTATATTTCTATTTGACACTAAACGTCTCTTTCGATAAGATTTAATGTAAATTTCATAAAATTAATTATGTGCTAGAGATTAACAGTTGTTAAAAAATGAAATCTATTACATTTAGAACAGCTTTTAAATATGCATTTTTGTTAAACCTTTTTTTTTTCCCGTGCATACTTTCGGTATTGGAATCGGGCTCTGATGGCACAAACTTATTCGGATTTAAAATTGTTGGCCCGAACTCATTTCTAATTAGCACATCTCAGAAATTTTTATCACTTTCATTATGTTTGTAACAGAGTAACATTATTAAAATACGTTACAAATATTCTTTCTTCATAGACTATAATATAACGGAATACTTGTGAGTTCTCATGGACACGAACTGTAAGTGCTAAACATAACATTACATGTAGTAGTCATCTTTTAGTACACCCCAATAATGTATATAAATGTTATGTTTAAATATACTGTAATACAACAATATTAAAATATACCGCAAATTATTTTACCCGATAGACCATAATCTAACGGAATACTTTTGAGTCCTCCTGTAAATGAACTATGAATGATACACACTTCATTTTGAATACCGAACAGTCCATTCAGGGGCGGATTTATGAAGTGAGGGGCCCTCTCACTGGAACTTTTTGGGCCCTTCAATCTTGAAAAATTGGATATATTTAAAATCTATACTAATAAAAGAAAATTTAGCTATCTATGTGTGTATTCACAATGGCTAGCGAAATCTACCGCACGTAGAAAGTCTGAAATTTTTGTGAAGGTAGTCCAAGATCTCTCCTGATACATCTGAGACTCAGAATTCAAAAATATTTACTTATAAGCTAAGCTGAGTTATTCATTAACAATCGCAACGCTCTCTCATTAAAAACTTATCTCGGTCAACGAGAGGGAAAAAGTAAGTCTTATTTATGCATCATGAGAAAATGAACATCGAAAAAAAGGAATTGTGGGGAGGGGGGTGTATTTTGTCATATTAACTTACATCGACCAAACTGCTTACTGAAATTCAAAACGGAAGACATATCTAAAAGATCGTACTCTTACGTCTCAAATCCCGTAATCCATTTTTTTTTTAAATATCGCAGTTAACCCTTTGAAAAAGAAAATTCAAAGAGGGTCGTTTTTCCAAAGAAAAAAAAAACTTTTTCCTCCTTATGGCAACGCCCCTCTAGGGTGCAATTTTAGAGGTAACGACAAACCAAAAATATGTTCTTAAGTATAAAATCTTCTTCTAATCGATGTTGCAATCGATTTTTAAAAATATGAATTTTAAAACGCTTTCAAATAACCGACGAACTCGGGTCACTTCGCGCCTCACGGAGACGATATTTTTTGTACGCTAAAAGTAACTAAACATCCGTATGTATTTTCACACAGTCTTTTTAGAGAATCTCAATAGACTAGATTTAGATCAGCTACAAAAATTATGAAACGTTCGGACGGGTAGAAATATTTTTTACAAAATAAAATGGTGTGAAAATTTCTGCGAAATCTGTAGAAACTTTAGTGTTCCGTCGCAATTTCCTCCCTCTAGGGCGCAATTTTAGAGATACCGACGAAGCAAAAATATGTTCTTAAAGCTGAAAAACCTTTTTTCTAATCGGTAATGTAATCGGTAAAAAAAAAAATGTGTGAAAAGTTCGATGAAATCAGAAAAAACTTGAGTGTTTCGTTGCGGTTTCGCTCGCTTTTCTTAAGCAAAGACTCCAAAAATCAAATTACGCAGAAAATAAAATACCAAATAGCATGCATTTTTAATTCAATATTTTTTTCATTTAAAAATATAAATTCAGACAAAATGGAGTTAAAGATATAATTAACTAATCTAATTTCACCGCCAAAGGTTCCACCAATTTAATTAACTAATCTGCATACAGGTTGAATTTTATGAGAGGGAAAAAGTATGAATACTTACGATGCAATAATAAAACTTGTGCAATAATAAAATATTGATTACTAGTTGACCCGCCCGGCTTTACCCGGGCCCGTTATAATAACCTTAAACAAAATTCGAGTTTGTATGGTTTTATATCTTCGGAAAATCGGTGCTTCAATGTCTTCGGTATTATAGAGTGTTCCAAATGAACGAAGTTTTTCTGGGGTCCCAATGCTTTCGGCAGCGTCGAGTTTGTTCCCAACAAACCTCTTTCGTCTTTCCAGTGGCGTAGCCAGGGCAGGGGTCCAAATGCCCTGGATACCCATAGGCGTAGCGTGACCAGAAATTTTGGGGGGGCAACAAGGTCGTGCTAGGTAAAAACGGCGCCCCGAGCGAGTTTTCAATTTTGCGCCCCTCCCCCCCCCCCAAAAAAAAAAAAATCTTTCTTTTTGTGATAGGTGTAATAAAATTGATAAAGTGCAGAAACAAAAATAAATTCTATCGAATAAATATTTCGCGTTTATTTTGGAACTTTAAAAGTTTTAATTTTAATTTAGGAATTCAGAACAACTAAATAGCATAAAAGAAAATTGCACTTATTTCTTAGAGAATTCATGGTGTTTAGCGACAGGGGAAAAAACCGATCAAGAGAGACAAAGAAATTGCAGCGTAAATTTAATGCCTGGGGCGACCGTTTCTTTAGCCCGCTCTTTGCACGTCCCTGGGGGGCACACTAGAGGTCTGCACAGACCCCAATTCCAAGGCCCAGGCTCAGCCCGGCGAGAAAATTAAAAGTTCCACCCGGGCCCGGCTCATTTATATTTTCACAGTTTACGACCAGGGCCGGCTCATACAAAAATCAGTGAAAACAAGCCCGGTCCGTGAAAAAAATCAAATAAATCAGTCCCGGTTCGGCTCGACACAATTTCTCTACAAAATTCCGATTTTCCTTAATATAAAATTGCAGGGCCGCCACTTGCTACTAAAAGCGACTATTTTCAGCATCCGGTGGCTATGACGACTATTTTAGGCCGAAAACCATTAAAAAGCGGCTATTTCAAGAAAAAAGGCGTCTTTTCCGGATTTCAGTGACTATTTTTACTGAAAATATTTGATCTTTTTCTTCAAAGCACCTATAAAGTCATCTTCCCAATCACACTTTTTCAACGGTTGTTTGAAGAGATTCGCGATTTTTTCCGCGACGAATTCCAAAATTCTCGATTTCGCCCCCTCCCCTTCCAATCTATTGACGAAAATACTTACTTTTTTTCCGAGATCTTTTTATACAATCGTTGAAGGAGATTTTGCGATCTTTTCCGTGATCCTTTGCCAAATGTCGCAAATTTTTCTACGTCAGATTGACGAAATCGATTTTTTTCCGCCACCACTTGTCCAAATTCGCGATATACATTTTCCGCGACCGATTGATGGTAGTTACTATTTGTTTTAGAGATCTTTTGACGAAATTCCCGATTCTTTTCCAGATCGTTTGTCAAAATTCGTGATTTACTTTTCATGATCGAGTTATAAAATTCGTGATTTTTTGCGCGATCATTTGGTTAAATTCTCAATTTACTTTTACCAAATTTGCGTTTTTTGCCCGCGACCATTTGACGCAATTTGCGATTTTTTTGTGATCGTTAGACGAAATTCGCAATTTTTTGTCCATTCTTTTGACGAAATTTGCGATGATTTATCCGCGACCGAATGACGAAGATTGCCATTTGTTTCCGTAACATTTGGTAAAATTCAAGATATTTTTTACAGTTGTTTGAGGAGATTCGCGATTTTTTCCGTGACGAATTGCAAAATTCGCGATTTTTTCCCCCATCGATTAATGATAATAGTTATTTCTTTTCGCTATGTTTTGCTACGATCGTTGAAGGATATTTCGCAATTTTTCCTATGACCTATTGCAAATTTCTCAATTTTTTGGGAGCGATCGTATCACGGAACTCATAATTTTTTTCCGTGGATCCTTTACCAAATTTCGCGTTTTTGTTTTCGGCGATCGTTTCACGAAATTCATGATTTTTTTTTATCGCGATACTTTGTCAAAATTCGCGAATTTTTCTGCGACAAACTGGGGAAATTTTTTCTCCGCCACCACTTTCGAAATTCGGGATATGTATTTTTTCCGCGACCGACTGATAGTATTTGCTGTTTGTTTCAGATATCATTTGACGAAATTTGCGATTCTTTTCCGCGATAGTTTATCGAAATTCATGATTTTCCTTTTAAAACCGACTTACGAAATTCTTGATTATTTGTTTGAATTCTCGATTTTTTACTCGATTATTTGACCAAATTCGCGTCGTTTCAGGGGTGATTCTGTTCTGAATTTTCCGAAAATTTGAAAAAAATCGGTCATCAATAATAAAATTCGGGCATAAAAAAATATCGCGAATTTCGGCAAATGGTCGCCGAAAAAATCAATTTCGACAATCGTTCACAGAAAAAAGTCGCCAATTTCTTCAAAGGAACGCAGAAAAAACGAATTTCGCCAAAGAATCGCAGGAAAAAAAAGCACAAATTTCTTCAACGGATCACGAAAAAACGCAAACTTCGTCTGGGAATTGCGAAAAACACACACATTTCACCAAGGGATCGCAAAAAATGCAATATTTATCAAAAGATCGCGGAAAAGCGCGAATTTCGTCAACAGATCGCGATAAAGAAACACAAATTCCGTCAAAGGATCGCGGAAAAACGCGAATTTCGCTAAAGGACAGACAAAAAACGCATAATTGGAGCCGGGAGATTTCCGCCCTTTCCCTCCTCTGCTGTAACCTTGCAGAAAATTTGCTGTGAATTTCAGATTTTTTTTTATTACTCAGAATCACCCCTGTCGTCTTTTTGATAGCGACCATTTGACGAAATTTGCAATTTTTTCTCTTGGTCGTTAGACAAAATTTAGCGATCTTTTCGACGACGAATTACCAAAATTAGCATTTTTTTCCGCCGATCGTTTTATGGAATTCACAATTTTCTTTACACGATCCTTTGTCAAATTTCGTGAATTTGTCTATGACCGATTGACGAAAATGATATTCGGTATTTGTTTCAGAGATTTTTTGACGAAATTACTGATATTTTTCCACGACTTTTTGTCGAAATTCGTCTTTTCTTTTGTCGACTGACTGAGGAAATTCAAGGGCAAGGAGGCAAAAAGAAGTGAAAATAGAGGGATAAAGGCAGGGGCAACTGTATTAGCCATGGCACCCTGTGGGAGATTTTTTATTGTACCACTGCAGATGCTATACTAATTTTCCTTTCTCTTAAAGGGTTTTACTAAAGCATTTTACTTTGTGCACTCCTTCCAGGGCCGAAACTAGCTATATTTTCACCAGAGGCAAACATGGATTTTGGCGCCCCCCTCCTTCCTCCACAAAGTAAATTTACGAAGAGAAATTTACGAAAGTTTCTATTAGTGGACTTATTTTAAAATTTAAAATGTGTAACAGTAAAATACGTAATAATATTGAAATATATAACCAGCTTTGTCAAATATTTATTCATTAAGGGTGTATTCCGATCCAAATTGCTTATTTTCTGATTCATTTTAAAATTCATTTTTGCTCTCAAACGCATCAAACTGGGAAATTCTCTTATTTAGAAACTATATAATGTGCCGTGCTTCTTGATTTTTTGATAAATGCAGAAAATACTGTAAAAAACACTGTCAAAGTTGACGTTTTGAACCGAGTTTTCCGAAGCGGGCGATCTGGGAATGAAAAAAATGGTCATACTGAGAAAATAATTGTTTAAAAATCAAATTCTAATTAATTGAGCTGAAAATGAAATCACACGGCATATTAAACATGTCTTCAGAAATCCCCCCAGCAAGTTTCATGTTTTTACTTTTAAAAATGAGTCTGAAAATGTCTCAGAAAATTTCGAGCTGTTGAGGGTGGAAAAATATTTTTTCGAATACACCCTTAAAACCTGTGAAAGAAATCGAAAGGAAACGGAAATAATTCCGCTTTATACAGGTTTCCGTCTCAGAAGATATAATTGTTGGTATTATTTCTGTTGGAACCATGCAGTTTTTTTTCATTTAAGACAATATTCTATTATAGACATATTTCATTTTTCTAGATTTTACTGTTGTTGTAGCATTACAAATTATTACAATTGAGGTACTTTAATGTCATTGTGATATGAGTCACATTGTTTCAGGAACTAAAAAACCAGGATTTACTTTACGCATAAAAATGAATTCCAGATTGTAAAATATCTTCCTGTACTATCTACACCAATTTTGTGGAATTATCACTTATATCACTCTTCTTATTTATAGATTGATATGTCTACATACTTTCCTCAACTTTAATTTTCAAAGCTAATTTTCAAATTTATATATGACTCAAAACAACAACAACAAAATTATTAAATTTTTACTTTTATTTTGTGAATTTTTGACCGCTTGGTTTTTATTGTCTCAGTCAGTCACCTGACCTCACCCCATCTAAGGCCAGATATGGTGATATGCATGTAGAAAAGTAATTATAAGAAAAAGAATGGAGTTATTCATTTGCTGTCTTGTATATTGTAGGAGAGTCTTTTTATCTATTCGACAATTTTAATGCACTTTACTCAGCTTTTCTTTTTGTTTTTTCATCTAAAAAAAATTTTTTTACACAAATTTCCCGCGCACATATATATGTTGTATAAAACGGTAAACCAAATTTTCATCTGGCGCCCCCTTCGCGTGGCGCCCAGGGCACGGATAAGGGGCATCCCTTATCCGCACCGTTCGCATGGCGCCCAGGGCACATGCCCCCTCTCCACCCCTTATTTTCGGCCCTGACTCCTTCTCCCGTTAGTTTTTATTGTCCCGGGCAGCCTGAGTGGGGCTTGTTGAGCTAAAGCCAATTGGTAGGCCTCCCCACCTAGCCGAACTTGTCCCGGGCAGCCACCCGATCCCGCCCATATCAAGACAGGAAAAATGAAAGCTCAACACTACTCAGGGAGAGAGAGAGAAAAAAAATCGAACAGTCTTCATGGAATCTTTTCATCAGAAAAGTCAGAGTCAAGCAAACTCTTCATTTGGCGCCCCCTTCGCCTTTCGGTACACTTAGAATTGGGGAATGAATAATGCCTGAGAGAAAAGATCTTTTTTCCAATTCATTTACAGTCTTCTATCATAAATGAATCTTTTTCATATATTTGTAAATTTCAATGCATTTGGTTCAGTTTTACTTTTGGATTTTCCAGCTGTAAGACATTTTTATGCAAATTCAATATAAATACGTATATATTTTTGTATGTAAAGACAAAAAAATCTTCATTTGGCGCCCCCTACGCTTTCTGTTTTGGCGCCCGGGGTGTAGAAGGTTGGGGGGGCACACGCCCCCCCCGTGCCCCCCCGACGCTACGCCTATGTGATTTTGTAAAGTTATTTTCGCCTTATCTAATCGGAGAATTTTCTGCTATTAATCAAGACGAACAAAACTTAAAAATATTACTGGTATGCAGAGCATTTGGACCCCCATCCTGACTACGCCACTGCCTCTTTCTGAAGGAACCTGTGACTTGGGTTGCCGCTGTCTGAGGAAGCGTATACCCGAAATGCTCCGCACGCGCCGAAGATAATCGAAAATCAAGCTGAATGACCCAAACCCCGTAGTCATCAGGCCCATAGAACCCAAGATTAGAATGCTTCCCTAGCGGTAGAAAATGGAACTAAAATCTGTATAACAATCCTAAGCTAAATTGAATGAACTAATTTTCGATGAAATCGAGCCATAGAAACCGAGAAAAGAGTGCGCAGTTAACATTCGAAAATGGTGGTAACAAAAGTCCAAGATAAACTTTCATAATGCAGAAAGTAGCTTAATTACACTGGTCATCAAAATTAAAGGATAATAAGAAAAAATATGCTCACTAAGTTAATGTTGCAACCAATGCCCAATGCTGCAATTATATATGTTAATTAAATACTATTGAACTCAAAACTGCACTTCCGCGCATACGTTAACGTCGGAAATGTGCAAATTAGATGATTGACAATGTGGTGCGTAATGTACGTATGTTGGAATTCTGGTCTGTAATGTTGTTTAAAGTGAATGTTGTGTCTGAGTGTGATCAGTATTCATTAGTTATGGCTTAAAGACATCATTTAAGTTAAGGTCATAAGTGGCGATTAATGAGTAGAATCGAGGAAGGTGAAACACAAATGGAAGTCGCCCAAGATTTGAATATCTCTCAAAGTGTCATATCAAGAGCTTCGAGCCGCTTTTTAAGCACTGGATCCGTTGGTAGACAGTCTGGTAAAGAGAGACCAAAAGCAACAGCTGCATCCGAAGACAGTTTTCTGACATTGTGGCTCAAAGAAACCGCGAAGCCACTACAAGAGATTTGGTTTGAGACATTCAGGCTGCCACAGGAACTTGAATTTGCCGTTCTACTGCTGCACGAAAGCTTAAGAAGGGTGGACTGCATGTGAAAAAACCAATAGTTTGTGTCCCACTCAATCCAGCTTCTGAGGAGGCCCGTTTAAACTTTTGCCCTCGTCATATTCAATGGAGCCGAGAAGACTGGGCTCAAGTATTATTTACTGACGAGTCCAGATGTAGTCTGAACACTGATTCTAGACGTGTTTGATCTGGAGAGAGAAAGGAACATGCAACTTGCCTTCTCTTGTCCATGAAATATCCCGTTCGAGCCCAGTCTTCTTGGCTCCATTGAACATGAGCACGGCAAGAGTTTAAACGGGCGCCTTTGGAAGCTGGAGTGAGTGGGACACAATCTATTGGTTTTCTTGCATACAGTTCATCCTTATTAAGCCTTCATGCAGTAATAGAACGGCTAATTCGCGTTCCTGTGGCAGCCTGAAGGTCTGAAACCAAATCTCTTGTAGTCGCTTCGCGGGTTCTTCGAGCCGACAATAACAGGAAACGGTCTTCGGATGCAGTTGTTGCTTTTCGCTTTCCTTGACCAGGCTGTCTATCAACGGATCCAATGTTTAAAAAGTAGCTAGAATCTCTCGATAGGACACTTTGAGGGATATTCAAATCTTGGGCGACCGCTGCTTGTGTTTGACCTCCCTTGATTCTACCAATTGTTCGCCACTTTTGATCTTCACTTAAATGAGCCCTTTGAGCCATAATTAATGAAATCTGATCACTCTCAGACACCGCATTCACTTTAAACAACACTACAGACCAGAATTCCAACATACGTCCATTGCGCACCACATTGTGAATCAACTAATTTGCATATTTCCGACGGTAACATATGTGCGGATGTGCAGTTTTGTATCCAATAGTATTTCTTTGACATAAATAATTGCAGCATTGGGCATTGGTTGCAACATTAACTTAGTGAGCATAATTTTTCTCATTATCCTTTAATTTTGATGACCAGTGTATAATCTCAGTTGAATGAACCAATTGCCATTGAAATCGGGCCGATAAAACCCGAGGAAAGAATGCGCTGCCAAGCGGTGGAATGTGCCCCCCTCCATCTATAAATTTATCAAATTCCCTTTAACATTAACCTAATATTTAATTTACGGATGAAATACCCCCCCACCTCTCTAAAGTTAACCACTTATTTTTAACAGTAGCGTTATTTTTAATTTACGACTGTAGTGAGTAAACATAAATTGATGCCGAGGATTAGGAACAAGAATTACAATAATTCTGAACAAAAATTACAATAGAAAAGAAAAACATAATGCAACATTAGTTTAATATATTTAATAATTAATTTAAATAAAAATTAAATTATGTACAAGTTTTATCGATTATTCATTATTTTAAAAATTGACACAACACAATGGTAGTTTTGATTTGTTGTCAATATTTTTTTTTTTTTTGTAGTCTATGAATACTCATTAGTTCATACTCCAAGATAAAATTTTGTTACTCAAGGAAATTTAAATATTTATATCAATTTATATTTAAATATTTGTTTATTGGAAAACTGATAAACATGAAAAGAATATACCAAATTTAACTTTATGGGTTTAACTGTTAATTATAATTACATTGTTTACATTCTAACATACAATGCGGATAATAGACGTCTGTGGATTATACATTAGTGGATTTCACAGAGTTGGCTGTAATCATTTTCTAAATCAACAGAGATGAGAAAAGTTTAATAAATAAAATTTTTAAATCTATGGAGGGGCAGAACTGCACCCCCCTCTTCCTTTGCCAATGACGTGATAGTTGGTAAGCATAAAATTTGGCAACACAATGTCGATTTTTCACGAATCAGGTGGAAGGTTCCTGTCGAATTAGAATTTTAACAAAACTTATTCTACCTCACGAAAGATAAAACATTAAAAAGCTTCAAAACTAAAATGAAAAATTATGAAATAAAAATATATTTGCATAAAAATACTGCACAATCAATATACAATAAAAAAATATACAACAATAAAATACAACAATAAAATACAACAATCAATAATATACAATAATCAATATACAACTATAAAAATACTGTGCTAGGATAAATCAATTGAAATTTATTCAAGTTGAAAGAAAACATACAAAAATAATGTTATTGATTACCTCAGTAATTGGCATCGTACAAGTTGATGATTAATCGCTGATACACCTTTACAGATAAGAGGGAGTAGTCAAGTATCTGTCGTGGTCTGTTGTCATATCTAATGTCAGGGCAATGCGCACACCATCCAATCACGACAACAGCAATGGTGTTGTCAACCACACTCATTATCAGCAGTATTTGAAAGAATATTGCCTATGTGTACGATTCAAAACAACAAATCATAGGCGTAACCAGCCTTTTGAACGGGGGAGTGCCCAGACTTCTTAACCTGAACATGTTGGATACAAGCAATATCTTATATGGTAAAACCTGCTAAAACGAAACCTCATAAAACCGGTCGAATTTCCGCTTTAGACAGGTTTTCATCTTAGAAGGTATAGTTGTGTGATATTTCTTTTAAAAAGGGTTCAAACCAGGGATGTAGTGGAGGGTATACGGGGGTATACGCCGTATACCCTCTGGATTTTTTAAAGGAACACCGTATACCCTCTGTTTCTCAAGAAAGCTATAGTATATATACACTAGGGTATACCCTCTGCTTAGAACGTATACCCTCTGTTGTTTTTACGACTACACCACTGGTTCAAACGCGATTTTTGTTTCTGTGAGGAGGGATGAGAAGGGGTTCAAAACTAAATCTAATGGTAAAAAAAAAAAAAAAAGATATGTAAATCTCCTTGCAGATCAGTGACATAAGACAGTGAGTAAGAGTGGTGTGTAAGTGTGAAATCTTTTGGCACACTAACTTCTTATAAAAATTAAAAAAGGCCTTTATCATGCTGGAAACTTCTTTAGGCACAGGGGAACACTGCATAAGTTCTAAAATTATTTCAATCAAATTGACCGGGAGCCGGCAGCACAGACACATGGTTCGTACGGGTACCGTTATTTCTCCAGGAAAACTATCAGTATCTTCTTATAGAAAAGGAAATCTAGGTTAAACGCGCAAAATTTCGCCTTCTTTTAAAAAGAGAATTTCTATAAGATAATACTGGTGCTGAAAAATTTTCTGGTCTGCAAAATTCAAGGAGGCATACGAACCATGAGACAACCATCTCATCGAGTTCGAGGCTAAAATTCCAGAATTAGCTAAAACTCGACTCCCATATTAAAACGCAATCGGTCTTCCAAGTCCTATCTTGGTGGAAAACATCTAAAAACCGATTTTACCGGTTGACTCATAGGTTAACCGTTGTGTTTTCCTGCTCCCAGTCCGCCATGTTTTCATATCTTTGGGTGCAGAAAACGCAATGGTAATTCTACGAGTCGACCGCTGAAATCGGATTTTTAGGTGTTTTCTACCAAGATATGACTTGGCAGACCGAATGCGTTTTAATATGGAAATCGAGTTTTAGCTAATTCTAGAATTTCAGCCTCCAACTCGATGAGGTGGTTGTCTGTGCTGCCGACTCCCGGTCTAAAACCGCCGCGGCGAGCGGCCCATATTCGTCCGCATCCCTTTATTCTTCCACTTATTCCGACTTTTTTGCGGAAGCAAGTTTCATAGGTCCCCAGCCACGTCCCGACTAAGAGACTCTCTAGGAAAAGCGAAATTGAAAAAAAAAAAAAAAAAAAAAAAAATCAAAAATTGAAACCGGACAAATTTAAAAAGGAAATTACACAAATTAAAGACACCGAAAACCGGGAAGGAAGGGCTAGGGGCAATGAAGCTACCGAATGACTCCTAGATGAAATTTTGCGGGATCATAAATCTCAGATAATGCATGCGGTACACCAAAACATACGTACGAAAGTTTTTCAGAATGTGACTCCATGACTTCTTAGGGATCACCGGAGGAACCCAAGAAATTATGGAGGAAAGTCTATATAAATAATTATTTTATTATTATAAATAATTATAATATTCATTAATACCATAATTTCCTGCCTATAATCCGCGCATCAAACAATCATGTTTCGATCCAGAAATTTTATTTCATTATTGAAGTTAAATATTTATCGCGATTTAACAAGTTACATTTTATGAAACAAGATTTCTGGGTCCGAACATAATTGTTTGATCGGCGAATTATAGGCCGGAAATTACGGTAATTCATGTTTTTACCTCA
Organism: Maratus speciosus; assembly: GCA_963932465.1. NCBI lineage: Eukaryota > Metazoa > Arthropoda > Arachnida > Araneae > Salticidae > Maratus > Maratus speciosus. The sequence continues at coordinate 108,184,330 of OZ010797.1, forward strand.
GAATGTGTCGAATATATTAAGTAAAGCAAGTCATGATAATATATACACTAAATTTTATCAAGATGATAAAAGTTATACTATCATGATGTGACTGTAATAATAAAGATAGGAGCTTGTCTGTCTCTCTGTGCGTGTACGCGAGCGCGCTAAACTCTGTAAAAGCAATGCAGCCCGCACAGGCGTAAGATTTGACAGGACCTGTAGGCCTGAAGTCATGCATATCGAAGACAATTTCTGGATTTTTTCAATTAATGTTTTATGCGAATTTTTTCGCATTTAGCGGCATTTTTTTTCCAACTTAGTAAAAAAGAATCAGATTTCAATATTTTATCCAGTATAAACTTTGTCTTATTTTCAATAAAGTGTTTTCGAGATTCTTACAGCGATTTTTTAATTTTTAACAATTTTTTAATGTTATTTTTAGAGGGGTTTTTTCCTCATTTCGTAGTGATTTTTTTTTTATATTCTTAAAAGGAATACGGTTTAAATCTTTTACTCAATTAGTTAATTTCGTTCCCTGTGGTTTTTTAATATTTTCCGAATTTTTAATGCAATTTTTAGCGGTGGTTTTCGTGCTTTGAGGCGATTTTTTGACTTTTTTTGAAACAGAAAAAACTCTCCGGTAATTTTTGCAATTGCCGTGATTAAATTCGAATTGGAAGAATGTCAAATCAGTTCTTATAAGGAAGCTGAAAATTTAATTTGGCTCGAAATAAAAAACGTAATAATTCAAGATTAGCTTCTTTCGAGACAGAATAGGTCGTAGCTTGTTCGGGAAGGCAGTCCCCACTTCAATCCTAGAATTGTTTAATTCTACGTTTGTTAAAAAAAAAAGCCCAACCAACGAAACGCCATTAGTAATGAAGTTTTCTTTGAGGGACAGGTTTAGAAATAACGTGCGAGATCGCGCGATTTGCGCACAGAAAAGGAAAGTCCCGCATAATAAAAAATACTGTGCAGTATTTCCCCCCTCCAAATTCTTTCACAGAGCTGTGATTCTTCAGAGACTATTTTATTTTGTTTTATTTATTTATTTATTTATTAAGTCCGCGATTTTTATTTCTTTTTTGGAATTTTTCAAAGTCAATTCGTGAAGCGCTCTCGGGAAAATTTGAGAATTTCTTCAAACGATTATGGAAAAATATCGGAAATTTCGATAAAAGAGAGCAGAAAATAATCGCGAATTTCGTCAAAAGATTGCGCAAAAAATTACGAATTTCGATAAATGATTGACGAAAAATTTTTCCAAATTTCATCAAAATGTCGCGGAAAAGAGTAGGGAATTTTGTTAATTGGTACGGAAAGATATCGAGAATTTTCCCGAACGGTCGCGCAAAACAATCGCGAATTTCGACAAATTACTCCTGAAAAAAAATCAGTTTCGTCAATCGGCCGCAACAGAAAATAAATTTCATCAAAGTATCGCGGTAAAAACGAGAATTTCGTCAAAGGATCGCAGAATGAAAAAGCGAATTCCGTCAAAAGATCGTAGAAAGAAAATGCTAATTTCATCGAAGGATCGTGCTAAAGAAATGCCAATTTCGTCAAAATATCGCTGTAAAAAATGCCAATTTCGTAAAAAGTTCGCGGTAAAAAACACGAATTTTGTCAAAAGTTAGCGGTGAAAAGTGCGGATAAAAAATCGCGTAGAAAGACGTGAATTTCGTCAAACGATTTTGGAAAAAATTGTAAATATCATAAGATGATCACAGAATAAAATCGCGAATTTGGTCAAAATTTACTGCACTGGGATAAAAGATTGAAACCGGTTCACTTTCCTACTTTCAAAAGGATGCCGCGAAACGAGAAGAACCTTTAAAAATCGTAAAAAAATTTTCAGAGGAAAAAAATTACTATATTGACTTGAAAGACTGCAACCATATTCCCTTTAAGAATGTTAAAAAATGATCGCGAAACACGAAATCCAACCAACCAACCAACCTCCAGATTAATTTGAATTTTCTGTGCTATTACTTTTCATTTTCAAAGGAGGCAGGGTCTGTGCACTCCCTCCTCTTTCCCTCGGCTAATCGCATATTTGAATCACCGTTTCAAATTTTTCACATTTTGTTCACTCCCTTTCAAATTTTTTTGCTTCTTTCTAGATTTTAAACTACGAAAGCAAAGAGACAAATAGTTTCTATCCTCGTCAAGAACTTGTCTTAATTTCTCATGAAATTGCAGGAACATGAAAGAACGGCGTTAAAAAAAAAATCTCCCCCAAACAAAGGATGTCAAAGTGAGATTATAAAGCTAGCTTTTTGACTAATTATGACTAATACAGATTCTTGTAAATGTTCTAGTTTTAAAAAAGATAAACAAGATAATTTTCTTGAAAAAAGAAAGAAGGAAAAAAATAACGTATGTTTCTTTTTTATTACATTTCAAAACTTAGGCTGTAAGTTTTCTGAACTAAACTAATTTGCTCAACTAATTGATCTCTGCTTTCACTTCTTCTTTTTTCTTTTGTAAATTTCAATTTTTTTTTTAAGTAATTGTGCTCGAGTCTGCGCAAGCGGGGGGGGGGGGGAGTGCCCGGGCACCCAGGGCACCCCCCCTGGTTACGCCTATGCAAATACACAGAAAGCAATACCCATTCAACGAATAAAAATCTCCAGTTGAAAAACTGCCTCTGAAAAGAAAATACGTAATATTTTATAAAAGTTTATACGTATAAATATCAACATCAAAATAATAACTTATCATTTTTCTCTAAAGTAAAAATTTCATAAAGGACTATTTTTGATAACTCAAAAAATGTTAAGATATTAATGCATGAATCAAAAATACTTTCCTTCTGTATCGTAAAAATAGTTTTAAAATCACACTTAAAAACTGCCAAAATGAAGTGGCCTCTTTATTTATTTTTTTTTTTATTATTATTACATTTGAAGGTGAATTGTATTATTGCTGTCACAAATCTCGAAAATAATCAGGTTAATTGTAACCAAGCTCATACTTTGGGGGGGAGGTAATAAAAATTACACAGCAGAACCTTGTATCAATTTACAAAATTATAGCTAAAAAACTAAATTGTTTTTGTTATTCCCTCTTTTTTTTTTGGGGGGGGGAGGGGTGGGGGTCTTGAAAAGAGACTAAATTGCTTCTTAATATTTATCAGAATAAAACCCTCTCTAAAATGCAGTAGAATATTTTCATATCTGAATAAAATACACTTTTTCAAGGAATTATTTGACTCAACTGTCAATAAACTTGTTCAGTTATTGTTTACCTAAATTAAAATGGGTGAGCATACATATAGTCAGTCACTATTTCTTTATTCCATAATTTTATAGGAATTTTATTCATCAATGTTAGGGATAACAATACATATTAAGATTTTTTTTTCTTTTAACGTTAATAATCCAAAGTAATATTCAATAAAGTTTAATCACTTATTGAAAAAAATATATGTACAGAAGAATAACAGTAATACTTATAAATTTGTAAATGTTTATTCTTTATAGTCTGAAAAAACTTTAAAATAGAGAATCCCAACAGAAATAATACACGCTGATGCTGCAATGTGTTTGAATTTTATGTTAGGTAACTGAAACTATGTTTGAAAATAATAATAAGTACATTAAAAAGATCGGGAAAACATCTATAATAACTCTAAACTGAGGACATTGTAATCATTATACAACTTGTGATGAAATTATCAAAAAGCAAATAAAAATGTATAATTACTTACTTTAAACCATATGTATGTATATCGACGATCAACAAGCAAAATCAATAACACATAACTCTTGTTTACATTTCTGACGCTACGTACCCTCTTTTCGACCAATCAGAACGCTTGTTACAAACTCGTTGGGTTAACACTCGGGTCGGCTAATCCGAGGTTGGTGAATACGAAATTTTTTAACCCAGAGTTAACGCGGGGTTAAGTCTGAACCGGGAGTTTCGTGATCCGAGGTTTAAACCAGTTTTGGTGAATACGGGCGTCAGCGTAACTTCGACCTCTAAACGGAACATTTTCACGATAGAATCTTTCGGGTTGGACTTCATTACGAAAACATGAGTGGCCGTCGTACTCCCAGGATCTTAATCCGTATGACTTTCTTATGTGGACATCTGAAAGACAGTATATCGCACACAGCCCAAAGCATTAGACGACTTGAGAGAAGCAATTGAAAAACAGATGAAGGAATTTGGAAGAGATCTTTTGCAAAAAAACATGGCGAACTTCCATTCCAGACTTCAAAATGTTATTTGTTCGAACGGCAGACATTTCGAAAACCTGTTGTATTGACAGTTCTCAACAAACACTGATTCACTTGATTTTCACTTGGTTTTTTTCTCCTTTCTTGTGTTTCTCTTTGCAAGCTTCACATCTTACTTACAAGCAAGTTTTACAAGCTTCACTTCTTTACTTACACTATCACGCTGTATTCGGGGACCCCACATATGTTACCATTCAAAATACTCATATTGACGTGCTCTATCCGAATCTGTACATATTAGATGCTGTGTACCTTGCGGGACACCCTGTATATGGAATGGTTCTCAGTCGTCAAAACAATTTTGTTCTTAAGCCCACTGCATATATTTAACATTTTCCTTTCGCATTATTGAGAAATGAGAAAGACCAAAAATCGGGCCCGATTTAGCATCTATTGCAAGCAGCGCCATCTACCACCACTACTACTACAGTGTCTAGAAGTTACTTCTAGACACTGTACTACTACTTTAAACTCAAACCGAGAATCGCAGTAAAAAAATTCCTGACATCTTACATAATACTCCTGCAAGAATTTAATTTTATAGCTGTCACCATTTGCAATTTATGGAATTTTAAAATCAGTTAGTCCATTTTAGGACTCCGGGCAGATGCATATATACAGACACAGAAACGTACTTTTAAAGACATATATATATATTTTTTAAGTTAGTCGGCAAAATCATCATATACGCCCCCCTAATGAATTCTGCTTAAATACGCCCCTGGATCTCCCCTTTGAGTGTGTTTCCCAGCAGAGCTGTTTGCACTGTTTCGGTTAGTTACGGTTTCCAAAGCCTTCCCATCTTTTCCTCTACGATCGATTCGCGCGGACAGGGGACAGCGGTGAGCACAGTGTTACTCTTCATTTTTGATAATTATCGCTGCTGGCGATCACGCAAAAGCGCGCCAAGTAAACCCCGTGTTGCCTTTCGCCCCTTTATGCGGCTTCTACCGCTTAGCTGTTTGCACTGCTTCCCTGAAGGTCGGGGATTTACATTGCGTCTAGGAGAGTTTCTCTTCTTCACGCTTCAATTTCTTTGCTTTGTTCTGATAGCGTTAATCAAAAACCGCTTTGGCGTCTTTGCACTCACTCACTCTGCGAGTCCGTTACATTATAGGAATACAGGTTTACCCGGTAGGTTAGTTACCTCGAGAAGTTGCCATAATCTATATGGCAACTGGGCTGCAGCAGTAAGGTAGTAGGGTTGATAGATACTGTTAGGAATCGCTATTTTGGCGCAAACGTATTTTGTTTATGTAAAATTAATAAATTCGTTTTGTTCCAAATCGACTGTTTTATTCGAATTCGACCAGATAAAACCAAGATATGTTTTTATTTACATTTCCATATTGCGTTTGTTATTAAATCTCATTTCACATTTATTAAATGAATTTAAAACTGATATCGCTTAGAAGAAAAATCAATATTTGATCACATACATATATATTAATTATACTTAATTTATGTATTATGTATATATTTTTAGCTATTTTAATTATTTATGATAAAGGTTTCTCCATTCTCATATTAGAATGTGACACAATTTAAAAGCAGTAAAAACTCGTATCAAATGATAATATATATATTTTTTCTTTAATTTAAAAAGTTGCTTTTTTATGGAACTGCTTGTATAAAATAGAAATTGTAGTCGGGAAATGTGGGGGCATAGTGAAGTACTTAAAGACAATTGCAATTTTCCGAAATTTTATATGAAATTTTACACTACACAATTTATAATAATTGACTTTTTTTTTTTTCGAATTTTTATTCTTGAGTTTCTATGATGTATTATTAAAGATGTAACATAATAGTAAAAAATTATCACTTTACCCCCCCCCCCCCCAATATAGGGCAAAGTGAAATATAAACAAGTTCGCATTTTTACATGATTTTTTGCAGTTCTGTGATAATTATGCTGATCCACATAAGAAACAAATCTGTCCATGTCTGAGTTCTTCCATTTTACACACCTTTCCTGTATCTCTGTATAGTATAAAAGACTTATATCATCAGTTATAGGCCACACATAAACATCTTTTTTTTGTCTGTGTGGTCGCATGAACTTAACTAAACAAAAAAAAATATGATGCATTTTGTGAGGTAACTAAATCATTTTACTAACAAACTGCTTCTTAGTTACATGGACCTTAATCTGAGTGTGACTCAAGAGAAAATCCCCCATTCTTTATTTCACTCAGTTCCACCTTTTCTGGAACAAGCTTTGGCAAGAATATGCACATGACTGGCTCTAGTTCATTCAATGAGTTCTAAATTGCTAGTATGTGTCTTATGCACATCAATTATAAGTAAAACTGGTAGTTATTTCGTTGGCTTACTATGTTCCACTAAATGATTAATCATTTTTTTTTTTCAGAGAAGCACAGTGAGAAAAATTATTTTTAAGAACAAATATTGTCTTCATATCCTGATAATATTTTAATAAATTGTCCAAATAAATGCTTTAAATATAACTCATTCTGCTTTATATGTGTTTAAGTTAGACATATCAATTTATGTATGGGAGACTAGGGTGGGATGGGACACCTGCAATAATTCTTAAAATAAGCTTTATTTTTAATTTATGACTCTTCCACTAGATGGAATAATCATTGCATTATACTTGTTGCTATAAATCTTTTTAGTTGCAGGCAACCTATGAGTTTGTGACTTAAAAAGACTATGTTACAATATTAAAAGCAAGTAACTACCCAGGTTTTTAATGTAAATTTTCAATCTCATTCTTTGTTGCTAACTTAATTGTTTTTAATATTTTGTAAATTCAACAATATGCCATTTGTAAATAAACAGTTAAGTAAAATCTAAAAGCTGAAAATTGATGCAAGAGATGTCTGATTCCAATTCTGGGTCTGAAACCTATAATAATGTTATAGAGAAAGAAGCAGGTGATACATCTAGCGCAGTGGTTCCCAACCTTTTTTTGGCCGCACCCCACCTAAGCATCTGTAAAATCATGATGTCCCCCCTTCACTTCTCTATCATATAAATCTTAATTTTATATCAAAAATAAACTTCTGTTTTCCTGGAAGAATTTGAAAATAGCATTAACACTGATAAGTGATTTCATGTTCTTTAATTTATCGAAATCATATTTTTTATTGCAAGTATGTTTTTATCATAACTCTATTATTCAATGAGTTCATGGATCTTCTTCTTTACATCTTCCAAAGTTTTATTTATTTTTTCATCTTACCTCAAATTTAAAAGTGATAAATAGTCTACATTTTAATCTTCGTAAAATTTCTTGAAATCTCTCTCAAATTTTGTATTACATCTGATAGAATTGGTACATTTTATAATGGATTTTAGTACTTCATTAAGAAAAAGTGATATTTGTTTATCACCAAGACTGTCTGGATAACATAATTCACAAGTAACATTTCAGGATTCGCGCTTTTATGCCATTTTAAGTAACTATTTTTCTTTCTCCTCATAACATGCTTTTTTGATAGCGGGCTTTCTTTTTTCCATTATTATTATTTGGACACCATGTTTTCTCCGATTTTAAATTTTAAAATGGATATGTCATGAATCATGTTTATATATTGTGTATGTGGTTTGCAGAAGAACCATAAGAAGCTTACTTTCTAATTTCATAAAAGTAGTAGCTCATTTAGCTAATTCAAAACATTTTTTAGGTTGGTTGATTTTTGACTTCCAATTATCAACACGAGGGATATAGACCCTAAAGGGGGGAGGAGTGCCCTTCGTGGGGTCTTTCTAAGGGTACCTAACCCGTATTTACACTTGGAAATCCAAGGTCCGAAGAAAACCACGAAAACTCCGAACGATTAGGCCGACGGGTGCAATTGGGATCGAACCCAGCACCTCCCGTCTACCAGCTTCGAGAGCAGAACCTCTCGGCCACTGGTGGGGCTATTTTTTAGGTTAAACATGTCCAAATAGTCAATTTTAGATATATCCTACAAAATTTCATATGTGGAAGTTCCTTCACGGAGTATATTGTACTATGAATAGATGTAACAGTTAAAAAAATCATAATATAAAAAGAGGTGTGTTTTACTAAAATAATATTACAACCACAAAAATTTAAGTGTCCTTTTTAATAGATAAAAGTGTGTAAAAAAAATATATGTAATATATATTTGTATGTATATATAACATATATATATATAATATATGTAAAAAAAATCTCATAACTATTCCGGTGTCAGTGTATTTTGAAGTTTCAAAAATTAATTTTTATACAGTTATTTTAAAATTTTTTCATCTATTATTTCTATTTTTAGACTAGGGCCTCTCATTAGGAAAAAAAAATGACAGAAATTTTGTTAATAAGAAATTTGAAATTGCCCCCCTGAAAAGTCATATTGCCCCCTGTGGGGCGTACGCCCCATGTTGTGAACCACTGATCTAGCGGTTCTGAATTTATTGTCCCAGATGATCATGCAGTTTCATCATCTAGCTCAAGTGAAAGTGAAAATGTAATAGCTCATGCAATTTCCAGTTATGATGTATCTAAGAACGCCAAAGCAGGATGTAGTGGAGGCTCAAAAAAAAAAAAAAAAAAAAAAAAAAAAAAAAAAAGTGAGAAAAAACAATTAAACAACTAATTGTGAAGAAATTGCCAGAGATGGAACCAGGGATTAATTTGCGCCGGAGCCCAGCTCTGTTTAAAAATTTTATTTATTCAAATATAGAAAAAAAAAATTCCTCCTTCAAAATTACGTATTCTATTCTATTTCAAATCATGTTAATGCTATTTTGATCAGAATGAAAATGAAGGGAAAACAGAAATCCTATTTTTCTATTCTAATAATATTTGCAAATTTATGTCAGCGCGCATTGATACAACGCCACTCAAGAGACTGAACAATGAATTTGCTTTCAGTTCGATTTTCTTTTGTGACAGTAGGATAATTTTATTTTTATTTTTTTTAATTTACTATCTAATTTGAAAAGAATATATTCTGTTATTAGGTAGCAATATTTTGTTTGTTCGAGGTTTTTTTGTCTTCTATTGCGCACGAGAATAAAAATCACGTTAGTGATTTTTCTATTTATTTTGTATCATGAACGCTGCCCTTGCTAAAGCTCTGCTCTGCACATTTACGAAATCCTTTTCATTTCTAAGTAGAAATAATTGCCATATTCTGATAGAAAGCAACTGAGCAGTGTTTCCCCTTTTTCTATAAAAGCATCAAATCTTTCCGATAATAGTGTCAAATATCTAATTTAATCTAATTTTCAGGGGCTCATCACAAAAGATTGTTATGCGGAAGTAATCGACTACAATTTAAGATATGCACCTTTTATAGGAAATTGAAAAACATTGTTAGATTCTTCAGAATATAAATATTAATTTCTGTAAATTTCTTTCATTTTTTCATAAAAATGTATAGCTGCGAATTATTCCTTTTTAGGTAGATTTCGTAAGAAATACTACCGATTACATTCTCTCCTATGTTGGAATTTCTGAAAATTTTTTGCAGATACATGACCCCAAGAACCCAAAACCACCCACAGTTCAAATCTTTATCTGTGTATCTATATCACTTTTTTATGGACACGATAACTTCCACAATTCTGCATAAATATCTTCCTAACTGATATATAAAATCAATGGGCAGAAAATCTTGGTCAAGTTCGTTAATGGGCAAAATTGGACCAAAGGGGTGGAAATAGGGAGGGGGTTTTGTGAAAAGGTAAAAAAAAAAACCCATAGCTTCTTAGTTATAATACATATCAAATCAGTTTAAAGTTATTATTACTTCTAGGGAAAGGATTTTTATGTAAAAAAAAAATATGTTAAAATTTTTATGTTAAAAAAAATATGTATCACAAATTTTTGATAAAATTAAAAATGGGTTCAAGGGGCGAAAAAAACAGGATTTTATTTAGAAAAAAAATCATAACTTCATCAATTCTTAAGATATCAAATTCACTTTAACTTATTATAAATCTTCTTAATACTATCTACAACTTTTATGTTGACAAGTTTTTGATAGGGCCAATTTTTACAGCAAAAAAAAAAAAATAAAATAAAATAAATAAATAAATAAGAAAAAAATGGGGGAGTTGAAGAAGAAAAAGTATCTGCTAAAAAGATTGTGATGACTAATTATATCAGCTATCATTACATCATTAATTGGATCATTTCTTACCACTATTTTAAAATAGTAATTTCAGCTAATATCTTAAATTCTTGGTTAAGACCGACACCGCCTGACGAATGCATCTACGGATAGTTTGTTTAAAGGTTTTGCTTTCAGATACACCTTTGTTAAAAATAGAGTGTGCTACCTGTTGGTGGAATGTTGAACTAACAGACTGCGATTTCATTTTAAGTAGGCAATCTAAACAAGAAACTGTTTGAAACTTTAAGATAGTTTATAACACGTAAGAAAAGTTTTTAAAAGAATGGCACGTGAGATTTCAGATAAGGGGGGGGGGGGGGGAGGATGCTAGAATTTTTTTTTTTTTTAAACCATAGCGTTTCTTACCGTTTAGGTGCGGTTTTTTTTATGGAGTCCTGAGATAAATGCTACTTATTAAATATAAAAATGTCAAAAGTTTAGCTACCACTATTTTAGAATAGTAATTTCAGCAAATATCTTAAACTCTTGCTTAAGACCGCAAGCCCCTCGAGTAACATGTCTACTGATAAGTTGTTTAACAGAGTTTAGTTCAGGTACAGTTTTGTTAAGAATACAGTGGTGGTGGAATGTGGAACTAACAGAACACGATTTTGTTAAAATTAGGAAATCAAACAAGACGATCTGTTTTAAACTTTAAGATAGTTTATAAAACATGATAAAAAATAATAGCGCATCATATTTCGGGGTGGGGGGAGGGGGAGGAGGGTGAAAGAAATTAGGAATTATAACAAGGCGATCTGTTTGAAACTTTAAAATAGATCATAACACATAACAAAAATTTAAAAAATGAGGCCGCATCAAAAATAGGGGGAGGGGAAGCGTATTTTGCCCACCCGGGGAGTGCACTTTTTGAAATGTTAATGATACACGTCATGTGACATATCGTTAGAAAGGGCTGTGACCACTTATTCATGTTATGCACCACTGGTGTCCCCCCCCCCATTTTCCTTACCGGGGAGCACTTTCCTAAATTTTGCCGATACCACTCATGTGATATATCGTTGAAAAAGCCTGTTACCACTGAATCATGTTATGGACCTCCGGTGTCCATTCCCCCCCAGGGGGCTACATTTCTAAATTTAGCCGACGCCCCTCATGTGATATATCGTACGAAAAGCCTGTGACCGCTTAATCATAATATGCAACTCCAGTGTCCATACCCCCCACTTTTCTGCCCAAGGGGAGCATTTTTCTAAATTTTGTAGACACCCCTCATGTGATATATCCTTGGAAAGCCCTGGGATGTGGATTATAAGATTTTTGCAGTGCGTGCGCGCGCAGCACGCCTGCTATACTGTGCCGTAGGCAGCGGTGACTCGGTTCGAGATTTACGTATACATTACAGATTCGTTTTAAAGGAGGGGCCGCGCAGTGCGTGCGCAGCACCCCTGCTATACGGTGCCGTAGTCAGCAGGGACACGGTTCGAGGTTCGTTCGCTTCGAGATTTTACAAAAAAGGAGGGGCCCACTAGCGGGCGAAGCCAGCTAGTCTATACTATTAATGTTGGTAAACGTCTGTCTGTGTGTGTTGTTAGTTGGGACTACATTTTTCTCGGAGGGCGCACAGAGATGTAAGAGGCGAGAGAAAAATTCGGGGAACCTGGTTTTTCATGTCGCGAAAGAATAGTGCGGTAATTACAGCACTGAGAAACAGAATCAAAATCTGTAAATACTTGCTTGGAAATTCCCAAGCTAATGTTTGTTTACATGTTTTACTTGTTTAAGCATGTATGCATAAGCTTAGCGTGACCAGAAACTTTGGATGGGGGGGGGGGGGGGGGGCACCAGGGCCGTGCGAAGTAAAAACTGTGTCCGGAATAAATTTTCAATTTTGCACAACTCCCCCCCCCACCCCCCCACCCCACCCCAAAAAAATATATATATATTTGTGTTCTTATTCAGAAATTATGCAATCGAAAGGCTATTTCCATTTTTTGTTAAAGTCGAAACATCTTTCAGAAAATACTGTCAAAGTTGGTGTTTTGAATCGAATTTCAAGACGCAATAGCACTGATAAAGGGGAAAAACCTGCCGTCACGTGATAAAAATCGCTTATAACTAGAGAAGTAATTTATTTATAAAAAAAATGGAAAACGCTATTCGATTCAAAATCGCTTCAATAGTCAAGCCTGTAAATTTAATGTCTTTACAGTTAAAAATGAGTCAGAGTATTTCATCTTGATATAAGAATATTATAAGAAACATTTCTTCCTAAAATTATCAGGGATTACAATGAGGTTAATATTAGTTACTTTTAATAAAAAAAATTTAATCTAATAATGCTTCCTTTTTTAAATCTCTATGATAATGGATACATTAATCCATCTTACAAAAATAAAATTGTTTTATCATCAGTATATTAGACTTGTTTTTAATAACAAGGAGATTTTTTTTTTTTTTTTTTTTTTTTTTTTTTATTGAAGTTTACAACGATTTGAAAGCAAATATCACATTAGAAACCCTTTTCTTAAAACATAATCATGGTACAGTAGATTCCCGATTATCCGACATCTATGTATATTTATCGAGTCTATGAAATAGAATAAAGTTACAATCAAACTGAAATATTGCATTTCGTCTTATGATTTTGTTTAGAATAAGGTTTTTTTTCTAAAAAATTCAGACCTTTTTTTTTTTATAAAATAACATCAAAGTTGGTCTTGTGATTTCCGAATTCGAAGGCTGACAATTATAAGACGGATCCATTTAGTAATCCGCTTTAACCCTTACTGGCGCGCAGTAATGCTGTTTTTAAACTGGTGAAATAATGGACTGACACCGGAATTTATAAATGAATTTATTAGAAAATACGAGCTTGCTTATTTTTACGTATATTACAATAGGAAAATTTTAATTAAATATTCTTGGTGCCGTTTGTCAATTTTGGAATTAAAATTATGTGTCCTTTTTTAAGGACACCGCCCTCGAAAAGGTTAAATCAAGCTGCTTCGAATTAGGAAAAGAGAGAACGCTACTCGAAATGGAAATGAGTTTATGAATGCCCATCCCACCCCCTCTACAAATATTATACTGTTAAAAAAGAAAAAAAAAAGAGGGTTACTATTTTATCTTGCATATATTTCACCCCTTAGTCTTTAGTGTCATTGGCCGGCCCTCACGCCCTTTGAGGCTGGATCTGGATATTAAAAAAAGTAACTTTAGTAAAAGGCCATAGGCGGAATTTTTCAGTTGGTGCCTACTTAGAAATGGTAAAAGGACGAGAAAAATAATTTGGGAGACTAAAGGCAGGGACAATTGCGGCTTTTACTAGCCATGGCGCGCTGGGTGAGTTTTTATTTTTATTTTTTTTATCACGGGCAGTCGCCCAAGCTCTACTCCTCTAAGAATGGATTTGGTTGGTTGCAAAAAAAAATTGCACCAAAAGTAATGCAAAAAAGAATTGTACCAAACGGGGGGGGGGGGGGGGGCACATGCGCTACCTCCTCCCCGACGCTACGCCTATGCATGTATGGTAAGTTCTGTATTGTGAGTTGCGATATTTTGGACAAAAACTTATGGAGACATAGAATAAGAGAATGGAGACATAGGCACAGAGCTCGTGATGGGCTCTGTGCCTATGTCTCCATTCTCTTATAAAAGCACTGTAAACAAGATCAAGATGATTGTGAAAAATTGATCGAGATCTAGAACAAGTGATGGGTTACAGCTTCCTATCTTTTCGTTGACTGCGTTTCCTGCGTCAACGGAAGACGATGTTAATCAGTTTTTGGAATCGGAAAATGAAAAGGAATCATCCATTCAGACCTGAACAATGGTGCACCATACAATGGCGGCTCGTGAATTCTTTCGAGAAATTAAAATCGGTTCCTATAATAAATGAACTTTCAGATTACATTCTCGCAATAAAATAACCGTAAATATAGAAGCGAAAGTGAAACTACGAGCTGTCGTGCTGTTAACTACTGCAGGAGTTTATTTGTGTTAAAAGTACACACGGCCGGAAAATATAAAGTAAAGCAAAAGTGCAGCAACTCAAGGGAAATGCTGACGCAATAAACTTTCGGCCAGAATCCGGAGGGGAAATTACGAGTAGACTTTTGCAGGAGAAAAATTGGTTTGGCGCGCTTCCCCTGCCCATCATCATGGGTACAAGACCTTCAGTCTCAGGACTGATTTCAGTCTTGTAGAGATTTTTGATTGATACTAAATTCTACTTTATATACTTAAATAATAGCAATTTTACCATCAAGAACTTTTAATCACTTTCTTTTACTGCAGGAGATCAATTTTTAGCCAAAATGCAACGCATAGAAAACTTCTAACCCACTTTCATTTGGTTATTTTAATAGTACTCAGAAAACTTTTCAGTCTTGTCTTGGATGGACTTCTTGCACCTATACCCACCATCACGTAACGGTGGGCAGAGATGTATGCCTTAAAAAAAGGTGACCAGTTCTGAGTCTACTTATATGAGAAGTCTGTGCATGGCCCTATATAAGAATGGCGATATTTGATGTTCAGACTATTGCAAACCTAGGCATTTTTTTTTTCACAATCAGAATCAATGAGATTGCAGTGCCCTAAGATAGATCGTAAGTGCGCCTATCCTACGAACGAGCGTAAGATTTAAACTAACGAAGTACCATAATCCTATCCCAAATATGATACCGCATATGTCACTTCTCTCATACCTAATCTCTTTAAGATAAGTCCTTGTTAGTACGAAGTTCGTCCCCTCCCGGTTGTCCGTAATCGACCCCTTGAGTGGGGGAGAGAACCTGGAGGCCGGAAGAGCTTTCAACTTGACGGAGGCGCCGGATCGCGACCAACGATACACAAGGCCAGTTCATGACTTTTAAAACGTCACACGAAGTGGATCATCTTTACACGGTGATTGGTAAGTCATGAACTGGTCTTGTTTTGCCGTTGGTCGTGGCTGGATATGTACGAATCCCAGCCTCCTAGATAGCGGCCGGCGAATAGTGAAGCATTGTGTACTCTGTAGAGCAAGACTCAGAAACTCTCTAGTGTCGACACGGTGCGCAGGAACGCAATGCAGGATCTCTTGCCCAGGTAGCACAAGGATATTGACCCTATTCTCCCTTTGGGTTCGAGGCTGTGATTTAACGCAACTAATGGACTATATTCCAATCTGGGTTCGAGGCTGAAAAAAGTCACGTGGTACCGGTAATTTGCCCAAAGAACTTCTAACTGATAAGAAAGGAAGCTATTACTGCTTTCCCCATGAACTGTTACACTGGCTGGTGGGTCGGTCAGCTCCGTGGACTTCCGGGATCACTACGTAGCATCTACGGTTTCCTGATAGGGGGCACACTGCACGGGGGAGAAGCATCTGAGTGCTCGGAAACTGCGCACCGGGGAACCTCGGGTTTACAGTCTCAGGCCGGTCTCCTTTTGAATGGGCGGACAACCTGAGGCTAGGGTCAAACTCAGAACCGTTCCACTCATGAAGCTGGGAGTTTTGTTGTTCGTGATGATCAGACATTCAATGGTGCATGGTGCTCAGGTCATGTAGCATGCGAGGGGAAGCGCATGTTCCTTGATGACAGTGGTTATTCCTAGCGGCTTCACGTGGTTTTGTCCATGGGACACAAATGCTAGCGGGTGCACGCGGACCATCTCGCCCAGTGTTGAATTCAGATACTTTTCTCCGGAAGGGATTTCTGCAGCTCCGGGGGGGGCACTATAGAGTTCCGGGGGAGGGGAATTGCAATTTTTGACCATTGAAAACGCAAAATCTCAAATCTTCCGGGGGATATCTCATTGCTCCGGGGGGGCATTCCCCCCGGAGCAATGAGATTCCCCCCCCCTGAAATCAACGCTGATCTCGCCTTACCTGCGTAGTTACGGCTCTTTAAGCATATGTCGTTGGACGAAGGCTCAACGCTTCGCGGCTATTCGCTTTGCCGGGAAAGATTGTTTTACCCTCAGTTCATTTTGTTTGCGCATGTTCGCCGAAATTTTTGTCTAAACGCTGACATTCTAGAACTATTCACGCGCCGACCAAACGCTGACATTCTACAAACCTACATTCTAGAACTAGGCGGTACTGATCTGAATAGGATACCTTTTTTCTGAGAGTGGTAACATACAAGATATAAAGTGGCGGAGAGGTTCTGTTCTCGAAGCTGGTAGACGGGAGGGGTTGGGTTCGAACCCAATCACGCCCGTCGGCCTAATCGTTCGGAGTTTTCCGTCTTTTTCTTCGAACCTTGGATTGCCTTGCGTTAATACGGATTAGGTTCCCTTAGAAAGACCACCACGGAAGGCACTCTCCTCCCTTTGGACCCATATCCCTCGTGTTCATAATTGACCGTCATAAACACAACCAACCAACTACAAGATACAAAATTTGATTAGCGAACCTCGAAGTATTATGGCGATCCTGCCTTTATCGCCAAGCTAATGTTTCATAACTTACCTCACTAGATCTATCACAAACTCGCTGCTTAGACAAAAATTTTTGCCCAAAATGAAACTATGTGTACAAAAAATTGCACTTGACCATACATATATGGTATTCGCCTTTAATCGGGAGGTGGTGGGTTCGCAACAGGGGTAATTTTGAGTAGAAATTTTTTTTCTGAAATTCACATTAAACTTTCTGGAAGGTTTCAGCAGAGGGGCGAAGGAGGCGGATTACCCTCCCGACACTAAGTATGCGTTTTTCCCGCAGCCCTTTGATGAAATTCGCATTTTCCACGATCCTTTAACGAAATTCGCGTTTTTTCGCGATCTTCCGGCGAAATTTGAGGTTTTTTCGCGATCTTTTGACGAAATTTGTGTTCTTTTAGCGATCTTTTTGGCGAAATTTGCATTTATTCACGAGGTTTTGACGAAATTTACATTTTTCGCGATCTTTCGACGAAATTTTCATTTTTTTCGCGATCCTTTGACGAAATTCGTGTTCTTCCCGCGATCCTTTGACGAAATTGACGCTTTTTTCTTGAGAATATTGACGAAACTGATTTTTTTTGGTGACCATTTGCCGAAATTCGCGATCTTTTTATGTCCGAATATTCGGACTGATGACTGATTTTTTTAATTTTTGGAACCGAATGCCTTAAAATTTCAGAAAATTCGGAACAGAATCATCCCTGGTTTGCAACCAGACGCACAAGTCGGCTTAATAGTTCGGAGCTTTTCGTGGTCTTCTTCAGGCCTTGCATATCCTTGCGCAAATACAGTTTAGGTTCCTTCAGAAGGACTCCCCGTTTGGGCCTATATCCCTCGGTTATCATAAATGACACACACACATGCATGTTAATTCTACAAAATACGCCATCACAATGCTTAAATTAAATGACAATTTATGCTCATCAGGATTCTACAGGTATAGGTTTGTCAAATTGTGTGCATTTAAAAGAGAAATATAAGTACTGCATTTTTCAAACAAATAATTTATTTCGACACCTACCCTCTTATATGTCCGCCACCAAAACTCACAACTCAACAAAGCATAAAAGTGAAGCACGTTCGGCAGTATACACACAACCCTAATAAGGATCTATTTATGTCTAAAATCGAATAAATCCTGAAAAATGCAGCATAGCCGCACCACCTGTTGCACGATTTACACCAAAATCTCACTTACAACAACTTATGCCAACGTGTAATGCCAACTTATGCCAGTCTGTGGTTCTTTATTCCAGAACCTTGTGAATTCATCAATCTTTATTTAAAAGACAATAAAAAGCACAAAAATAGAAATACAAACTACATCACATGAAAAGTGATGGGGTTAAAAATACAAAAACATATAGAGGAAATCATAACTAAAAAAAAAATCCCTGCCGGCCCGGCCTACAGGCAGAGGTAGATTTCGAAGTTAAGTATACTAATTTCACCAACAAAAACTAAATCATTATTAGATATAAATCCACTTTAACAGTTTTATCTGTCTCTTTTGACGAGTTTTTATTTCCTTTTTATAAAATAGCTGGTTTTATCAGAATCATGTTAAGGCGACATTAAAAAAATATTTTTTCCATACTCAACAACTTGAAATTTTCTGGCACATTTTCAGATTAATTTTTAATAAAAAAAAAAAAAAATATGAAACATGCTGACGTAATTTTTGGAAAGATTTATAAGCGACCTGTGTTTTTATTTTTCTTTCAATTAATTAAAACTTGATTAATAAACAATTATTTTCTCAGTAGGGCAATATTTTTCGTTTCCGACACAATCGCTTCGGGAAATTCTGTTCAAAACGTCCACTTTGACATCATTTTTTGAAATATATTCTGCCTCTATCAAAAAATCGATCATTACTGTACATTATATAGTTTCTGAATAAGAGAATCTAGCAATTGGATGCGTTTGAGAGCAAAACTGAATTTAAAAATGAGTAAGAAAATAGACAGTTTGGATTTGAATGCACCCTTAATAAGATGACTTTTTTCTTTAACCGCTATGTATTTTTAGTTTGTTTTTGCTTTAAGAATTGGCCCTATCAAAAACTTGTCTACATAAATGTTGAAGACAATATTCAAAAGATATATGATAAATTCATGAAGATTTTATATCTTGTGAATTGACGGAGTTATGAAAATTTTTCTTCTTCAACACCCCTTTTTTGTTTTCGTGTTTTTTTTTTTTCCCGGCACGATTTGGTCCTATCAAAAACTTGTGAATATAAAAGTTGTAGATAATATTAAGGAGATGTATAATAAAATTATTGGATTTGATATCTTGAGAATTGACGAAGTAAGGAATTTTTTTCTCCCAAAAACCCTATTTTTTGCGCCCCTTGTGCCTATTTTAAATTTTATCTGTGATGCATGAATTTTTGGCGCTATTTTTAGAAGTAATAAAAACTTTAAACTGATTTGATATGTACAAAAATTAAGAAGCTATGGGTTTTTTTCGGTTTTCACAAAACCCCTCCCTATTTCCATCCCCTTTGTCCGCTTTTGCCCATTAACGAACTTGACCGAGATTTTATGTCCCTTGATTTTATGTATCAGTTTGGAAGACATTTGTGCAGAATTGCGGAAGTTATCGTGTCCAGAAGAAAGTGATAACACAATTGCTTCCGGAAATTCCGTTCAAAATGCCCACTTTGACATAATTTTTTGAAATATATTCTGCCTCTATCAAAAAATCTATCATTGCGGTACATTATATAGTTTCTGAATAAGCGAATCTACCAATTAAATGCGTTTGAGAGCAAAAATGAATTTAAAAATGAGTCAGAAAATACGCAGTTTGGATTTGAATACGCCCTTACTTAGATGGGTTTTTTCTTCAACCGCTATGTATTTTTAATTTGTTTTTTCTGTAAGAATTGGTCCTATCCAAAACTTGTCTATATAGATGTTGTAGACAATATTAAGAAAATATATGATAAATTCATGGGGAATTTATATCTTTTGAATTGACGGAGTTATGGATTTTTTACTTCTTCAAACCCCCTTTTTGTTTTCGTTTTTAATTTTTTTTTTTGCGGTACGAAATGGTCCTATCAAAAACTTGTGAATATAAAAGTTGTAGATAATATTAAGGAGATTTATAATAAAATTAATTGGAATTGATATCTTGAGAATTGACGAAGTTATGATTTTTTTTCTTCCAAAACCCCTATTTTTTGCGCCCCTTGAGCCCATTTTTAACTTTATCAAAAATCTGTGACACATAAAATTTTGGCCCTATTTTTAGAAGTAATAAAAACTTTAAACTGATTTGATATGTACAAAAATGAAGAAGTTATAGGGGGTTTTCGGTTTTCACAAAACCCCTCCCTATTTCCATCCCCTTGGTCCGATTTTGCCCATTAACGAACTTGACCGAGATTTTATGCCCTTTGATTTTATGTATAATTTTGGAAGAGATTGGTGCAGAATTACGAAAGTTATCGTGTCCAGAAGAAAGTGATATATATATAGAGATAGATAGATAGATATATATATAAATAAAGTTTTTTACTGGGGGTGGTTTTGGGTTCTAGGAGTCATGATCGGTGTAGATCTGCAAAAATTTTTCAGAAATTCCAACATAGGAACGATCCCAATAGGTAGTATTTCATACGAAATCTACCTAATTGTCTTCTACAGGGGATTCAGGGAAAATTCTTAGTTCCTTATTGTCTTAGCGTTAATAATATTAAATCACTCAACAAAAATTTTTTCCTTTTTTTCAAAATCATGAGAAACAAGTGGGTAAGTGTGGTCACAGATCGCACAGAGGGTTTCGTTTAATATTCATTTCAAAACACTTTATCCTTTTGAAAATTCTGTTAGTTCCACATTTCTCAACCAGGGTCGCACTCTATTCTAAACAAATCTCTATCCGAACGAAACTCCGTTTTACATATTATCCGTATATATATTAGTCGAAGGGATTGGACCCATAGCACCTGAGATAAGTAGGCGCCCCTGAGATAAGTAGGCGCCCCTGGCGGTAAAAAGTGGAACTCAAATATGTAAGGCTATGGTGCATAATATGAAAGAATGGTCAAAGGGGTGTCGGCAAAAGTTGGAAAAGTGCTCCCCGCGTGAAAAGGGCGGAGGTTAGAAAAATTGCTTAAAATATACGTTAGAGCCCGGAGGAGTAAATAATATAAGACTTTTTGAAATTTTTATGATTTGTCGTGTGGTCTGAGGTATTCAGCTATACGTACGCAAAAATTCATGTATCCAACTTAATTAGGGGCTCTCTTAGAAAGAATTGCTTAAAATACATATGTGGTAGCTCAAAGGGTTAAACGTAAGACTTTTTCAAGATTTTATAATTTGTCACCTGGCCTCAGGTGTTCTGCTATAATAAGCATGCAAAATTTCAAATCTCCAATTTAATAAGGGGCTCAGTTAGGAAGAATTGCTTAAAACACGCATGTGGGAGCCAAAAGGGTTAAATGTACGACTTTTTTAAATTTTTATGATTTGTCGCATGATGGTGTTCAGCTAGTATGCAAAATTTCACGCCTCCAACCTAAATAGAGTGCCACTTAGAAAGAATTGTTTAAAATACACATGTAGGAACCCAAAAGCTTAAATGTACGACTTTTTCAAAATTTTATGATTTGTCGTTTGATGTGAGGTGCTCAGCTATAAGTATGCAAAATTTCACGCCTCCAACCTAATTAGGAGCTCACTTAGAAAGAATTGTTTAAAATACACATGTGGGAGCCCAAAAGGTTAAATGTACGACTTTTTCAAAATTTTATGGTTTGTCATTTGATGTGAGGTGTTCAGCTATAATTATGCAAAATTTCACACCTCCAAGCTAAATAGAGGCTCACTTAAAAAGAATTGTTTAAAATACACTTGTGGGAGCCCAAAGGGTTAAATGTACGACTTTTTGAAAATTTATGATTTGTCATTTGATGTGAGGTATTCAACTATAAGTATGCAAAATTTCACTCCTCCAACCTAATTAGGGTTCACTTAGAAAGAATTGTTTAAAATACACATGTGGGAGCCCAAATTGTTAAATGTACGACTTTTTCAAAATTTTATAGTTTGTCGTTTGATGTGAGGTGTTCAGCTATAAGTTTGTAAAATTTCACGCCTCCAACCTAATTAGAGGCTCACATAAAAAGAATTGTTTGAAATACACATGGGGGAGCCCAAAGGGTTAAATGTACGACTTTTTCAAAATTTTATGATTTGTCGTTTGATGTGAGGTATTCAGCTATAAGTATGCAAAATTTCATGCCTCCAATGTAATTAGAGATTCACATAGAAAGAATTGTTTAAAATACACATGTGGGAGCCCAAAGGGTTAAATGTACGACTTTTTCAAAATTTTATGATTTGTCGTATGATGTGTGGTGTTTATCTATAAGTATGCAAAATTTCAAATCTCCAACATGTGTAGTTTCTGACAACGGGCTCTGTGACGGACAGAGGAGCGAGACGAATAGGGTTTCGTCAGATGAACGAAACCCTAAAAAAGAAAACTTGGTTAATTAAATTTGATAATCGAAGGCGGGGTAATTGTCCTCCCTTGCAGGCACCCATGACCAGTCTATACTCCATATAATTTCAATAGACTTCTGAAGGACACCTCTATCCTCTCTACTTCATCCTTTCACTGTCATGGGAAACTACAGAAAATGTTAAACAATGTGGGCCTGGAGGTTTATATTAAGCGTGCTTATAAAAAGTGTGTGTCCATGTGGCCTAAGTCAGTCTGCGGTTCTTTATTCCAGAACCTTATGAATTCAACAAACTTTATTTAAAAAACAATAAAAAGTACAAAAATAGAAATACAAACTACATCACATAAAAAGTGATGGGGTTTAAAATACAAAAACATATAGAGGAAATCAAAACTAAAAATTGTCTTTGTGTTAATAATTTTAAATCACTAAACAAAAAATTTTTCCTTTCTTTCAAAAATCATGAGAAAAAAAGAAAACCTGGTTAATTAAATTTGATAATCCAAGGCGGGGTAATTGCCCTGCTTGCAGGCACCCATGACCCATCTATCTTCATACTTAGTGAGTTCCGGACTGATAAACACTCAACATTTATTGCATGTTTGTAAAATAAAAATAATGATGTTCTTATAATTTAGCCTACTTGTTTGACATGTTCATGAACATGTCTAAACAAATTTTTTGCATATCTGCTTCCTAGCACACATTTATTTAGCCCTAACTCAATTTCTATTAAGTTGTACAGAGAGATTCATTTTATCAAACATTAGGGGTATGCTTTTTCCTAATTTTTATTAACTTTATAATGAGTCATTGGCATGTGGTAGCAGCAAAGAACAAAAGACAAATTTAATGCAATATTTAAAAAAAAAAATTATGTACTTTGAATTGTAGTTACAAAAATAATGTGAAAATATAAAAAGTGAAAATACACATTTTTATGTATTGATTAGGTACATTTATGACTCTTTTTTTAATAAAAAATACATCCTCTCTAACAGCTTAATTATTTTAAAGTTTTCTTTCTGTTGTAATATTCACATGTAACTATATTTTTCCGCTGAAAGATGTTTGGAAATATTATTTATGTTTTTTTAATAATTGGCAATAATAAGTGGCAAAAGGATTTTTTCAAAATATGAAATAAATCTATTGAAATAGTAAATTTTGAATAAAAAAATAGATAAATAATAATAAAAAAAAAAGATTGCATCTGCACTTGCACACTACAAAATAGGCAAGTATATGCCAGCGTAAGATGGTTAGACTGTTATGCTTAGTTTTTGATCCTATAAAACTTTAACCAAACAATTTTAATTTTAAATAGCACTTAAAATAATTCTTCGATTTAAAAACTGTCGTCTAGTTCAGCTTGTTTCTTAACATTTCTCTATAAAATTACCAGTTTTCATATTTTGAAAAGTCAAAAGGTCACAGTAAAAACAATTACGATGACAGTTACTTTTTTTAGAATTGAGAGTGAATCAAAGTTAGCTCTTCCATCCAACAATACATGAATCTACTTACCCATACATATGAAATACAGTAGAAGACTCCCTCAAATCTGCACAGTTTGGGACCGGAGGTTGTGCGGATTTTAGAATTTTGCAGATTTCTGGTGCTTTGTTTACCTTTTTTTTAAAACAGTTATTTGAATGTAATAATGCAATAAAAATTATAATTAATGCCTGTAACATAGTCAAATATTAAAATAATTAAGTAAAGTAATTAACTAAAATGATAAATAGTAAGATAATTTAAAAAATGATTAAATTATTAAAAGTAAAGGTCAAGTAAGTAAGTAATAATACACAGTTAAATATGCATAATAAAGATGAAACACATTTTTCTTGATGAACTTTCAACAATAAACTTTCCTATAAATTAGATACCATATTAATTCATATCAAAATCATAAAGTAAGGAAGTTTTATTTAAGTTTAGCCAGTATTAATAATCAAAGAAGCTTGATTAATACGTAAATATATTTGGTAAAAAGATTGTAATACCAGTGATATCAGCAAAATCTTAATTTTTTTTAAAAGTAAATTTATACTTCCTTCGGGAAAAACTATCAGTTCAGTCATATTATCGAGAATTACATATTAAAATACACACAGAATGATATAAAAGTAAAAAAATTCTGCAATTTTGTTGTTACATCTGAACTGAAAGTTTCATTGTTTACATCTGTGATGATATGCGGATTTCAGGGAGTCTACTGTACAAGATTTACCAAACCATATTCTAACACAACCCAATTTTTCAATTTGATCTCCCAGTAGCAAAATTTCTGCCAATTAACAGTGGTGAACCAAGCTTACTATCATAAGACATCAAAATAATACATAAAATTTGATCAAAATTACATTATCAAAGAAAATCTAGAGACATAAAACAGGGGTCTGTCCAGACTTTTCTCACAGGGTCCTGTTTTTGTGAAATTGTGAAGTTTTTCTTATTTTTGTGAAAATTCTAGTAATAATTTTTTAAATCTTAAGTTATCGATGTCTTCATGTTCTATCCTTCCTGTATAAAAAGCTAAGTAATATGCTCTTTGGTGAGTTCAACTGCTTACTTACAGGCCAGATTTTATTTTTAAATGACTAAATTTGTGAAAAGTTCAATTTGAAAGTGAAAAAATTCTGTGAAAGGTCTATTTAAGAGACAAATAATTTTGTGAAGGGTCCTGTTTTGGGATAAAATGTTTTGTGAAGGGTCTTGTTTGGGGATTAATAATTTTGCGAACGGTCCAAAACAATGTATAAAAACAAGAGAAGGGTATCTTCATGTGTAAAAAAAAAAAGATGAATGAGTGTGCTATTTTGTAAAAACATTTTTTCCCCCTTAATGACACGCTGAAAACAAATTTCCCAGATTTGAAATACACGCATTATTCATGTTCATTAAGAATCATTTTTTTTTTTTTTTTTTTTTTTTAGTGCATCTTATTTTGTTGAAACATTTTGGGTATTGTTTTTTTTATCTTTGTTTTCAAAGGTAATAAAATGCCCAGTCATGACATAATCAGCTGAAGACGAGGCATTATATTGATATATTAATGGTAAAAAAAAATTGTAACATCAGAGTTTTCTCTAGGCAGCTTCAGGGGGTGCTGCATCCTTCCTGCCCTTTGATTTACAAAATAGTACCCTCCTTGCCCCTCATCGAAAAAATTAGTCTTATTCGTTTTTGTTTAAAAAAATTTGTTTGCAAAATAAATACTTCCTCATTGTTGTCTTGAAAAGAGTCCCCTGAATTTTAAATATTAAAAGTGGCTTTGAAAATCCAAAAAATGCCTAAAAAAGTACACTTTGGAATCTAAAAAGGGCCCTTAAGCAGCATTAGAATTAAAAAAAAAAAAAAAAAAAAGGCACTAGTCCCAAGGACCAGTGATGATGAGAACTTACTGGTCGGCAGGCATCATCACTGCACTGCGACATAAAATTCTATCAAGTCATTTCAGCCCTTTGAGTGAGGCCCCCCCCCCCCACACACACACAGAGTCCTAGAATATAAACCAAACTTACTTTGTAGTTATCCAAATTTTTCCTCATAATAAAAAATAATGTTATAATTTACTAAAAATTAAATAAACAACAGTACATAAATTAAAACTATAAAATTATTAATTAGATATTTTATTTCCAATTATTTATTTTAACTGACTGTAAAGTTTAGTGCAAATATTTTTTTGAATATTTATTTATTTAATTTTATGTTTTTAAATAAATAAAATGCCCTTAAGTATAAAACACTGCCCTTTTTTAAACTTGGGGGGGGGGGGGGGGGGGAGTCTGGTAACTTGTATTATAACAAGGAAATCTCTGAAAATAAGCTCGTTTCACCAGAATTCTGTATTATATATCCTTTAGGCATAAATATTTTAATTATTGTAAATATTATTTATAAACAGGACAAAACAAATATAGACTTAATGAAATATTCAATGAAATTCTAGGGCGGGGGCTTTTGCACGAAACATTTTTCACTTTGAACTTTTTTAATAGAGAAAAGCAATATAAAAAATGACAACAGCCAATTACTTAATAAACAAAATCATTAAATAAAATTATACCTTTTTTAAGTAATGCTGAAGTAGAATGTTGTTTAGAATAAAGTTGCCATTCCTAACTCTAGATTTTTTTTCATTTCCTCAGTCAACACCTATAGGAGAAAGTATTGTCAATGATATGATGTGAAACATCAAACCATACAGCAAAGACAATATTCATTCAATTAATATACTTGCAGTTGCTATAATACTGATGATGGAGGAAGAGGAAAACAGGAACTGTCACTGAAAAGAAAAAGTTTGAAAGAACACAAATTTAATAAAAAATTAAAAATACAGTCCATGCTTATTTTAAAAGTGATGCTGCGATAATGCAAATTTTTTTCTTATATCTAAAAAACTGCTTTAAAAAAGTTGCACAAACTTTGCGCATTACTACTAGATAACCACGGTAGTATAATTAATTTTTTTAAAGAAGCAAAAACAGCATTTATAAATGCTGCATTTTCTGTCACGTTTGCTATTTTTTTCTGTTACACAACAATCACTTTGATCGATGTTAAGTTTGGAAAAGTCATTTTTTTCAACACCGTTTCATATACTACTACCATAAACAATAAATATTTTAAAACTTACTTTATTGAAGTTTCTATAATATCTAAGCTAAGCAAAAACAGAAGAATGAGATGAGAAGCAACACAAACAAAACAGCAACAAAGCTACACATTGCTGAGCTGGAGAAATGAAAAATCGCAACACCAAGATATAAGGTGTTCAAAGGGGTTACTTGTATTGTAGAAAAAGCAGGGGTGGAGAATTTCTAGAAAATCTTACCAGCCAGTAAAATGCAACGTACAGTTTATAAAATTACACAACTCAAAAATAGTTGGTTACTATTACTACAATGCATTTTCATATATATTTTTTTTCCTATAAAATTAAGAAATATAAACAAGAGATGAAAGTTTAATATAAAGTAGAACTTCATACCATGTTTACATTGCAATGATTAGGAAAGTTGAAAAATATAGCTAGCTATACTAAAAAAAACGTTTTTGGCATACCTCTATAGTTTGCAGTTTCAAAGACAACCTGAAAAGTCACTCGCCCTGTTAGAAAATTCACTCGCCAGTGGCGAGTAAAATGATGCATTTTCCCACACCTGAGAAAAAGCGATTATGCCAAGCCAAGCTATACTGCCAAGATGCCAGAGGTAACTGTCAGGCGCAGCAACAAACTGCGCATGACGGTTAAATAGAATGATCATTAAGGCAGCCGTATCTTACGGTGAAATAGACACTCCGTATCTTGTATGTTTTTCTCTTTATACATTTGTGTTTTCCACTCGTTAACAACATGCACAAGACAATACATAATGAATAAATGAAATATGGGTGGGGAATACTAACACTTACTTATGCTTGCATGTACAACCTGTCAGTTTTTAAGCCTGTAGCCTTGGAAACCATCTACCAGCATATACAGTTCAGAAAAAGAATATAACATATATTGTATGAAAATTTAATGCTATAGTTTCAAACATATGAGGAATTCTTTTCCGTTTTTTAAAACTCGCAAGATTCCAATAAACATTAAATACAGTAAAAAGATTAAAAAGTGCAACAGCACATCTAGTGAAAAATAAAGTATTTATAAGGGCTTTTAGAAATGACAAAATAAAAATAAGGATTTACAAGCACTTTACGAAAGAGTGGGAATTTTGCTCATACAAATATAAATTTTTAAACTTGTATTATAGTTTCACATTACTGTTTTATATTTAACAAATGATGTTATACCACAAAGAAAATTTAAGAGCACAAAGCTTTACACACCATTATACTCCTCTCCCCTTATGTCTCTGATATTGATGTGTCCTAATTTTCGCATCAATCTTAAAAAGAACAAAAATGACATTAAAAGTAGCTGATTTCATTGACAATACAAATTTTAAGATTTTTAGTAACATGTAACAAAATATCTGGATAAAATTGTCACTCATCCACGAAAAATAATATAATTTACAATAAAATCTAAAAGATATATAAAGATTAGTCACATTATTAGTAAAAATCAGCAATTAATTATACGTAGACTGGAAAAAATTCTAGTACCTAACACTTAATAAACAGATTAAAAACATTAGCAACAGACGAAAGAAAGAAAATCTAAATTAAAATTTCCTTAGTAATCCATGTAAGAAATTAATAATAGTAATAAAATAAGCTAAACATTAAATTAAAAAAATATATTGAAGAAAATTGGCAAACAGCACCACGTGCAGGGTGATTAAAGAAATTAACAAAACATACATTATAAATGCAAGGAAAACAATGATATAATTATGTTAATAAGCATTCTTACCTGAAATTAAAGAGGACGTGGAAATATTGATTAAGTTTTATAAGAAACTCAGACAATCAGTCATCAACGAGTCCGCTCCCCTCGTGTTTACCTGGTAGGTTAGTTACCTTGTTTGCGCCACTCCCTAGCCAAGCTGAAAATATCGCCAAGTTACCGAGTTAGTGACCTACGTCATAATGACGTAGGTCACTAACTTCCAGGTAAACCTGTATGCCTGTTTTCTGTAAAACTCCTCACTCTGCTTTTTGAAGCTAGAGCTGGACTGTGCGTTTGGGTGTCCGTTATCTTTAGCTACACGTGGTCAGGTTGTTTTTTTTAGTTTTATTTGCTTATTATTTGTATTCGTAATGGCTCCTGTTGCTAGTCGTCCTTCAGTTTGTGAAGTTGTTCACAAGTATCAGGCAATTTTGAAGGAAAAGGGAGGATATTTTGCCGTATCCTATAAGCGTCCAATATTAGGAAAGGAAGAACGGTATAGCAAACCGGTATTTTGTGACAGAGTTAATTAAAGATAAAGATTTATTCTTCAATTTTCTGAGAGAAGTGGGTCTGATTAAACCTAGTGTTTGTTGTCCCGAATGTGGTGTCGATATGAAGATTCTAGTGGTGTACCGAGTAGTACTTTGGCCGAGTACCGAGTACTCGGCCACTGACTACTCGGCCGAGTACCGAATACCGAGTAGTTGTGTAATAAGGGAAAAAAACGCTGATGTGCACATAATGTGAGCTTAGGTGTTCATATGTATGTACATATATAAATATACCACTGTACATTGTACATATATATAGGGTGAACTACCCAGTAATTGACCATTTAGTGAAAGTTCCTTAGCATTTTTTTTTTCTCTGCTAAATTTAAGGAGATATTTCTTGAAACTTTTTTTTTAAAGCAACAATCACTTATAAGGATCAATAATAAATAAACATTTTTTGTCTACATTTTTGCAATTTTATTTTATTTAATATAATAGTTGTCAAGTGAGATTTTGCCAGTAATTGACCACTTAATGTTAGAAAATGACCATCACTGTGTCAGTAATTGACCACTCTGAAGTTGAACTGATAAACCTTCTTAAAATTAATCATATGAAAAAATGGGGAAGTTTGCCAAGTTTTATGCTACAGAAACTGAATGTCTAGCCTCCTGGACAGCCAGAAAAAAATTGGGGAAATTTCAGATTTCTAAAAAAAAAAAAAAAAAAAAAAAACTCTGACGAATTTAAAATTTCTGAGAAATTCTTTTAAAAAATAATTTTTGGATCAAGAATTAGTAAATTTTGTTTAATTGTTTACATTCATTAAGCAATGCGAATTATAGAAAATTGTGGATTATGGGTGTGCGGATTATAGATCCCTGACTGTATAATAATCTTAATAAAACATCCATTTCAGCATTAAATTTTAAATATATTAAGCCTTATTAGATTAAACATTAAGATATAGGGGAGTGTGGGATACAGTGAATCACCCCTTATATTTTATTTATTTTAAAAATTTTAAAGCTTTTTTTTTTAGGCTAATTGATTACAGTACTAGACTGATTTCTTTTAGCCTGCAGAACACATAGTTAGCTCAAAATGAACCATTTTATCCTGACTGGTTGTTTTGATCTTCTAAAAGTTAAATTTTTCATCTTCAGACTTTTCTTTATTTAGTAATTAAAGGTTATAGATAAATAAGATAAAACAGCTTTTTTGTAAGGTTAAGAAACTTGTTTTTATTTAATTTTAAAGTTAATATGCTTAAAAAGAAGCTTTAAATAAAATTTTTATGAGAATGTAATAGGGCATTTCCATGAAAAAATGGACATGAGGGTTGAAATTTCAAACTTCTTTTATTATTACAAGTAATATATCAAATTAAAAGTAAAAATATGTCACATATGAAATTACAGAGAACTAAGCTGTAAAAAGTATTCTTTCATAGTTTATCTGGGATCAAAGTTAGAAAATTTTCAAAAAATTTCTTGTGTGTAAAATAAGGTATTTTCATTCCACCAGATGCAATATTTAAAACAGCAGCATTTTCACTGTTTGTGCATATATTACTATTTGTGATCTTTGTTTACCTTTCAAAATAACGTAAAAGACCCAATTTTTAATGCAAATATATTTATATAGGCTCTTTGTCACATCCGTCACAAAAAAGATGTTCAAATTATTATACAAAATTCATTTTTTCTCTAAAATACATGAAACTTTCTGAAAGTCTAATTATTGCGAGTCTGAATAAATATGAAATATTAAAAATTTATTAATTTTTATTTTGTGTGGAATTTTAGTGTGACGGGTGTGACAAAATCCTTGTGACGGCTATGACAACATTTTAAATTATTTAGAAATATATTTAAATGTTTCTTAAATGAAGTGTAAGGTTGAATCATTGTTTCTAAACATATTAAGACAAATGTGGCTTAAAAAAAGTTAAATCATAAAATATATATATATTTGAATTATTTTAGAAAACTAAGTTGGTAGCAATTTACTTTAACTTTTGATAGATTTCCAAGAAAATGAAAATTTATTATTAATATTCTTTACATAACTGTAACACAATCCAGTTATTTTGAAGAAGCCAAAAATAATGTGGGAGACACTGAAGCAATAATACAAGTGGGCTTTGCCGAGAACTATAGTGATGTCTCTCAAAATGAGATCCAGAGTGCTCATTGGGCTCATCCTCAAATAACCAGTTTTACATGCTTTGCATCATTGAAAGGTAATGTGATTCGCTCTTTTGTAGTAATCAATATAATAATGAAGTACAGCATGTTAAATACGTATGCTGTATGGGCATTTTTAAATGCCTACTACATATCTGAAAACGGAGCCCCCTCCCCCCTCAACTCAAACAGGCAAAAAAGTTTTCTGATGGCTGCGCAGCCATGTTTAAAAGCAAATAAAACATTTCAAACTTGTGCTTCTTTATCAAAATTTTTAAGCTAACATGCAAATGGAACTTTTTGGCCACTTATGGTAAAGGAGCGGTTGACGAAATTAGGGGGTTGATAAAGTCAAGAGTGTGGGTTTTGCTTAAGTCCAGAAAAGCAATAGTTAATTCTGCTTTGGATTTTTTTAAATGTGCACAGGAGACTGGTGCAATAAGACATTGTATGTGTCAGCAGAGAAAATACTGGTAACTAAACAAATGCTGACAGAAGGATGGGAAGGCATCAAGTCTTATCACCACTTTAAGGTAAGTGCTGATAGTACCAACTTTTTGATTGGAAAAATTATGGAATCAATACTAAGGGAGGTAAGTCACTGCTAATTGTGAATCTCCCCCCAGAAGGATTTTGAAAGCACCATATTTAAATATCTGTGACTATGTTGTAGTTTCCCTGGCCAGTAACAAAAGGCGCAATAGCTTGTACCTTGTACTACAGTAATGTCTTGAATATCAACTTCCGTAACGAAGAAATAAAGCTTGAAATACATGCAAGCCAGTGGATTTGGCCAGAGAAAGATGACATCTCAATTGAAAACAATTTTGGTATTGTAAAAAAAGTAGCTACCCTATCACTTATAACAAGTAGGGGGGCACTACAAATTTTAAACTAACTGCATAAAGATGTTAGTTTTATTAAATTTTGTTTGTATATTAGCTATTATCAAGTTTTCTGTCAATACCGATCACTGTTTTTTTGTAAATAACTCTAAAATTGTATACTTTGCATGATGTCACAGCAGGAAAATATTTTCTTATACATTAAAATAATTAAAATTTATTATGAAAATTATGCATTTAGTTTAATCTGAATCTTTCTTATTAGAAAAAATTGTTTTAACAATGAAACTTTTAAATATTCACATGAATTTTAACAAATGTGTATGCAAGTGAAAAGTCATGTCCGGAGAGAGTCACACACGTCACAAGATTAAAAATTTTTTTAAAAGAAAATTGAAAGCTATGAAGTTTCATGTTTGCTCAATTATTCAAGCAAATGCATGGAAAAACCTATTTCAAATACTTTTCAGGGATTTATCTTATACTATAATGTGAGCAAAAATTGTGTGTGTATGTATGTATGTGTGTGTGTGTATGTAAATTTTATCTTAAAAACGGCTCTAACGATTTTGACGAAATTTTGTATTTTACCATTTTCGGGCATGATAATCCCATTGGGCTAGGTCATGTGTTCAAGAAAATTCGATTAGTGGGTCATTTTGGGTCGTAATGGGTCAAGATCAAGCTAATTATATCTAAAAAACGGCTCAATCGATTTTGACCAAGATTCACATCCAACCGTTTTTCGACACGAAGAAACTTTTGGGCTAGGTCACATGTTCGAGAAACTTCGATTAGTGGGTCACTATGGGTCAAGCCAATTTTATCTAAAAAACGGCTCT
The DNA here is from genome assembly GCA_963932465.1 of Maratus speciosus. NCBI lineage: Eukaryota > Metazoa > Arthropoda > Arachnida > Araneae > Salticidae > Maratus > Maratus speciosus. The sequence goes on from OZ010797.1 coordinate 108,217,290, forward strand.
AACGATTTTTACTAAACTCTATATTCTACAGTTTTGGATTACGAGAAAACTATTGGGCTAAGTCACATGTTCGTGAAAATTCGATTAGTGGGTCATTTTTGGATCACTGTGGGTCAAGCTAAGTTTATCTATATAACTTCTTTAACGATTTTGACGAAATTTTGCACCCTACTGTTTTCAGGCATGAAAAGACCATTGGGATGGGTCTGCTGTTCGAGAAAATTCTATTAGTGGGTCATAATGGGTCAGGGTCAAGTTGAATATATCTAGAGAACGGCTCAATCGATTTTGATTAAATTTTGTATCTAACCATTTTCGGGCACTAAAAGACCATTGGGATGGGTCTCGTGTTCGAGAAAATTCCATTAGTGGGTCATAATGGGTCAGGGTTAAATTAATTATATCTAGAGAACGGCTCAATCGATTTTGACGAAATTTTGTATTTTACCATTTTCGGGCATGATAAGACCATTGGGCTAGGTCACGTGTTCGAGAAAATTTGATTAGTGGGTCGTAATGGGTCAAGGTCAAGCTAATTATATCTAAAAAAAACAGCTCAATCGATTTTGATCAAATTTCACATCCAACTGTTTTTCGACACAAAGAAACTATTGGGCTAGGTCACATGTTCGAGAAACTTTGATTAGTGGGTCATTTTCGAGTCACTATGGGTCAAGCCAATTTTATCTAAAAAACGGCTCTAACGATTTTAACTAAACTCTATATTCTACAGTTTTGAATTATGAGAAAAATATTGGGCTAAGTCACATGTTCGAGAAAATTCGATTAGTGGGTCATTTTTGGGTCACCATGGGTCAAGCTAAGTTTATCTAGATAACTTCTTTAACGATTTTGACGAAATTTTGCACCCGGGCACCATTGTTTTCGGGCACGAAAAGACCATTGGGATGGGTCTTGTGTTCGAGAAAATTCTATTAGTGGGTCATAATGGGTCAGGGTCAAGTTAAATATATCTAGAGAATGGCTTAATCGATTTTGATTAAATTTTGTATCTAACCATTTTCGTGCACTAAAAGACCATTGGGATGGGTCTCGTGTTTGAGTAAATTCGATTAGTGGATCCTTTTGGGTCATAATTGGTCAGGGTCAAGCTAATTATATCTAAAGAACGGCTCAATCAATTTTAACTAAATTTTGTATCTAACCATTTTTGGGCACGAAAAGACCATTGGGATGGGTCACGTGTTCGTGAAAGTTCGATCTGTGGGTCAAGCTATTTTTATCTAAAAAACGGCTCTAACGATTTTCACTAAACTCTATATTCTACAGTTTTGGATTATGAGAAGACTATTGAACTGAGTCACATGTTTGAGGAAATTCGATTAGTGGGTCATTTTTGGGTCACAGTGGGTCAAGCTATGTTTATCTAGATAACGATTTTGACGAAATTTTGCACCCTACTGTTTTCGGGCACGAAAAGACAATTTGGATTCGTCTCGTGTTCGAGAAAATTTGATTAGTGGGTCATAATGGGTCAGGGTCAAGCTAATTATATCTAGAGAACGGCTCAATCGATTTTGACTAAATTTTGTATCTAACCATTTTTGGGCATCGAAAAAACCATTGGGATGGGTAACGTGTTTAAGAAAATTCGATTAGTGGGTCATTTTTGGGTCACCGTGGGTCCAGCTAAGTTTATCTAGATAACGGCATTACGATTTGATGAAATTCTGTAATCTATTGATTTCGGGCACGAAAAGACCATTGGGATGTGTCACGTGTTCGAGAAAATTTGATTAGTGGGTCATTATGGGTCAGGGTCCAGCTAATTATATCTAAAAAACGGCTCAAGACATTTTGACAAAATTTTTTAATGTACGGCCGTTTCTGGTCATGAGAGGACCATTGGGCTAAGTCACATGTTCGAGAAAATTCAATTAGTGCGTCATTTTGGGTCACAATGAGCCAGGGTCAAGCTAATTGAATCTAAAAACATGCTCAAAACATTTTGACCAAATTTTATATTATGTATACCATTTCTGAGCATGAGAAGAAAATTGGGCTAAGTCACATGTTCGAGAAAATTCGATTAGTGGATCATTTTGGGTCACAATGGGTCAGGGTCCAGCTAATTGTATCTAAAAAACGGCTTAAACAATTTTGACTAAATTTTGTATTCTATCATTTTCGGGACCGAGAAGACCATTGGGCTATAGGTCACATGTTCAAGAAAATTCGATTAGGGGGTCATTTTGGATCACAATGGATCAGGGTCAAGCTAATTGTATTTAAAAAGTGCTTCAAAACATTTTGACATAATTTTGTATAATACTGATTCCGGGCATGATAAAATCATTGGGCTGGGTCACATGCTCAAGAAAATTCTATTAATGGGTCATTTTGGTGATAATGGGTTGGGGTCAAGCTAACGGCATCTCAAAAAGGTTCAAACAATTTTGGCAATTTTTTTTTGTTATACCGTTTCGCAGTACAAAAAGACCATTGAAATAGCTCACATCTGTCGATAAATTTCGGTTAGTGGTTTTTTGAATCAACGTGGATCAAGCTTATTTTACCTAGAAAACGACTAACGATTTCCACTAAATTTTGTATTCCATCGTTTTCAGGCTCGAGAAGAGCATTGTGATAGGTCGCATGTTCGAAAAAATTCGATTAGTGCGTCATTTTGGGTCACTATGTCTCAAGCTCAAGCTAATTGTATCTAAAACAGCAAGAATGATTTAGTGGGAATAATATATCGAGATAAACAGTAGGTGAACCAGTGTACCCCACTTCTGGAGCACGCTAGTCCACTTTATGAACATAAGCAATTTTTTTTTATGTATTTGAAACTATGTTCTGAAAAAATTCTGAGGCATGTAAAAATGTTTAAGGAATGTTCAAGAATATTTTCAGGCAGATTGAACTTTCCATTAAATTGAAAAAAAAATTAAATTGCAAAAGTGGTCCACTGTGCCCCAGTCTCTCCTATACACTTCAGTTTTTCATGATTTAATATTTGCATTTAAAATTGTTGATTTCCAATCGGGTTACAGAATTGTAATGTTATCATTAAAAACGTCTTTTTTGATAGCTTAGAAAAGTACATAATGAGAAAGTAAAACATGATATCATCACATAATTCTGTTTTGTTTTAAGTGTATATTTTAATATAACTTCAGTGGTGGCTTCATGACTGGACTTTGCTAAAAAGGTTTTGAAGAAAATTAACTTTAAGAAGCTTTGAGTTGTTTTTTTTTTTACAGTCCACTCTGCAATATCAATATTTTATTAAAGCATTTAAATGTATGTTTTGCTATTTTTTTTTTCATAGTTATTTTTTGATAGTGTGTTACAATAGTAAATGTGTCAGTAATGGGCACCCTTAGGGAATTTTTTTAAATTATATTTTAATTAATAGTTATAATTATTATGTTCTAGTTTTTTATTGTTATATTATTCTATGAACAATATTTAACCAATCTCACTGTCACATTTCTGATTGTGGATAAAAATTTAGTTCCAACAGAAATAAATGAAAATTCCAGTGATAAAACACCCACTATTCAAGTAATGGACACCCAACAAAGAGTCATAGATAATTGTTTTTTAAACCAAGATTTAATGAAACAATATGAATACAGTAGACTCCCTCAAATCCACACAGCTTGGGACCAGAGGTTGTGTGGATTACAGAATTTTGTGGATTTCTGGTCATTGTTTTGTTTACATTTTGTAAACAGCAATTTGGATGTAATAATGCAATCAAAATTATAATGAAGGCTTGTAATATAGTAAAGTAATAAACTAAAATGATAAAAATAAGATAATTTTTTAAATGATTAAATTATTAAAAGGTCAAGTAAATAATTATTAATGTATAATTAAATATGCATTACAAAGATGAGATACATTTTCTTCGGATTATTCAATGAAACTTTCCTCTAAAAGGTACCCTATGAATTCACATCAAAATCATTAAGAAAATTTTATTTCAGGTTTAGCCAGTCTTAATAATAAAAAAAAAAAGCTTGATTAATACATAAATATATTTGGTGAAAAGATTGTGATTACCAGTGATATCAGCAATATCCTGATATTTTTCACAAATAAATTTATACTTCCTTCATGAAAAACCACGAGTTCAGTCATATTAACTAGAATTAGGTGTTAAAATATATACAGAATGATATAAAACTAAAAAATTCTGTAATTTTCCCCCTACATCTGAACTAAAAGTTTCGCTGTTTACATCTGTGATGATGCGTGGATTTTAGGGGGGGGGGGGGTCTACTGTATACATTTAATGAAACAAAATAGTCATTTTCAAATAAATTTTGAAATCAGTAATTAATCAAATATTTGAGTAATTTATTATTGTCATTATCACAAAATCAACATTTTAATTATTTTATAGGCAGTAATGGAAACCCTTAAGAATTTCCTGAAAAATATAAATAAGAAGATGTAATTTAAAGTAAGAGAAGGCATTCTACAGAAATTCTGGAAGAAAATGTTTTTAGTCGAAGGAAATCTCAGAACTGAGGAAAATCCTGCAGAAGAATAATTTGCGATAAAATCAGCTAGTCTATTTTGGATGATCACCTGTAGTTGATTAGTTTACACAAAAAATAGAAGTTAATCAATTCAGAGAAAGTCCTTACTGGACATTTAGCTGAAGTCAAGATGTATTTTTAATTTAAAGAATTTGAAGGTTGCATGAAGACTAAATAGTAAGTAGTTAAACTGTATATAATTTTCAAAGTTTCTATTATTTTCCCAGTTTTTGCATGCATTTTTTTAGCTGTGGAATTTCCTTTTAAAGAATATTTTTTTCATTTTGAAAATTTAAATTATACAAATTTGTTTATGTAAATGTAAGTCAAAAAATGAGAATATCCTGTATAAAAAAAACTTCCTTGAAAATTAAAATTTAATTTAGTGCAACTGACTGATAATTATTAATAACAAATATAGTTCTATAAAATTTTTCCCTAAAGAATAATATTAGGTTATTGAGGTTGAAATTCGTAGTTAATAATATTGCCAACTTTAACAGTTTGTTTAATTTATTATTTGACATTGGCTTAATATTTTACTGCTCTGTAAAACTACGGCATCACAAACTTGGCAAACCATTAATAGTGTATTTGGCTCTAGTGTTCCTATGCAGCAGACAGTATCAAATTGGGTCATCAAATTTTGTACAGGTAACTTTGACCTCACAAATGAGCAATGCAGTTGCCCAGAATCAAGGGTCAATAAGGATGAACTAAAGGTCAGTCTTGAGTCTGACCTACCTCAGAGTGCCTATGAATTATCGTTGAAGTTTGGGTAAAATAATTTCTTATACAGTAAACATCCTCTAATCCTGCATGTTTGGGGCTTGAAGCTTGCAGGATGAATGTCTGGAAAAATGTGCAGAAGTTAAAATTAAACAAAAAGTAACAGTAAAGCATGATTTTATTCTTTAAACAGGCTATTATAGAATAAATAAATACTCAATAATGTAAAGTACAACATATGTACATGACTATAAAATGAAAACGTGCCCTGTCAGGTCTACTCATAGAAGCCATCTTAAACAAATCTTGAATATCAGTTTGTTTTGTAGTAGTCTTTTCATTTTTTTAAGAAGTCATTTCGTATGATGTGGAGCTTCATAATTTCCGCATTGTTGAACAAACTGTGCACTCAGAAAACTTGATAAATGTATTCAAGGCATCAGCTGCCTGATTCCAACTGTTGCTGTTTGTCTTGTCTGCAGGGTTGGCAGGTTTTTGACACATGTCAGTTTTTGACAGTTTAAACTGCGGTTTAAACCGTCATGTCAAAAACCCATTGTCAAAAACCTCAAATACTTACAGTGGTCTGTAAAATTTCACATTAAATGCCACACATTAGATGTAATATTTAAAATTCCCTATTACTGTAATTGTATAATTAGTATATAGTATTAGTAATAATTACAGGGTTGGCAGGTTTTTGACATGTGTCAGTTTATGTCAGGTTTAAACCATGGTTTAAACCGTCATGTCAGAAACCTCAAATACTAAATTGATCTGTAAAAATTCAAATTAAATGTCACACATGACAACATTACATGTAATATTTTAAATTCACTCTTACTGTATATCAGTAATTAGTACATAGTAAAGTATTATTTGTTAAGTACAACTTTTTAACAGAGTAAAATTTTATTTAGTTTTTTTTTTTTTTTTTTTTTTTTTTTTGTAAAATTGTGTTTTTCTAAAAAGTAGACATTAAGCTCACCTGAGCTGTACATTTTTTCTCTTACTTAAAATCGTTTTAATTTCGCTTACTTTTGAGAGCTTAAAGCATTAGCTAGCTTTTTTTATGGGAAAAAAAAAAAACTTAGAAAAGTGTAGATTTTTTTTTGTATATATAACAAGATAATGTGCATCAATGTTATTCTAGTCTAGGCAGTAACCATTCCATTCAAAATTGAAATTGGATTATTAATTTTAAACATTTACAAAATGAGAGAAGTAATTAAAAAAAAAAAGCTTAAAGTCAAAATCTTTTTAAAACATGCTTTCTTTCAATATATAAAAATGTTTTCGATTTTAAAACTGAACAAAATTGGCTGGTCATCTAAAAGAAAATTCCTTTAAGCCCATATTGAAGAAGTGCATAATAGAAGGGGTCAAATCATGAAACCATACCATTGTTTGGCTTCTACTTTGCATCCCAACCATTAGGGGCAAGGGTTGACTGCTGTATCAGTTTATTCAGCTCGCGCACGAGCTACAGAGAGAGTTTATGGATACTTACCCATACTGATTGTGTATGAAGCTAAAGAATCTTCTTTCCAGTCGTCTTATTTCAGTGCTATAGGGAGGACTCCATTGTTTGGTGGAAAGGTATCACTAAATGCAACAGCTTTTTGAGCCTGCTTCAAAACTTGCTCATCTAGCAATGGTTTTGCTATCAAGTCCTACTAGCTCAGCATCAATTAAGAGACAGGCTATTTTCTAATGCTTCATACACTCTAAACTCAAAAATCTTTTGGGTGTAAATAAATGTGCTAAACAAGTGGTGTGCTGCAGCATGCTGCGGGGTAAAATTGATCCGGATTATGTAATTGTACAAAATTATTTTCTACTGGTTGAAAAATCAAAAAAAAAAAAAAAATATTTTATTGCAAATAATATATTTTTTAAATTATTAAATTTCAATAAAAGATCACATAAATCATTGACTTATTTAATGTTTATCTATTGTTAAAATGTTTTAGCGTGTTACATGTATTTGGCAGTTTTCGACGGTTTAAACCAGTTTATGACAGTTTAAACCAGTTTTTGACGCTTGTCATGTCAAAAACCAGTTTTTGATGTCAAAAACCCAACCCTGCTTGTCTGTATCATCTTCATCAGAATCAATGTCTTCGGGGGCTATTGGGTTGATAACACTCTGAATGATGACCTTATCTGTCAAAATTTCTTGTATCGGCTTATCAAAATCTGCTTCAACCCATTGTTTTATTATATCTTCTTAATCCAGTTGTGAAATGGGGTTCTCTAAAGGCAAACAACTTAAATCATCTAGTTCATCGTCAACTGTATCTCTTTCAGTAACTGCAGTATTATCATTAAGTTTCATCAGATTATTATAAACATCAGAAGTGATTAAACAAGGAGTACTATTTTTTTCTGAAAATCGTGCCAAATTATCCAGCCTGCCGGACCTTAGGATTAGGATAGTAAGGATAAGAAAAGGTTTACTGTATTTGAAAGCTATCAACTAACTTTGCCTTTTTTTCTACAAATTTCATCCTTGACGACCTGATACAATATTCATAATAAAATTCATCTGTTTAGTGTTGACTCTAGAAAAAAAAAAAAGCCGCTGGGCAGGAATTTTTCAAAAAGGTAACACTATTCTATAAAAAGGGTAATTTTTTTTTTTAAAGGTTACATTATTTCAAAAAGAGAACACTATTCTAAAAAAAACGCAAATTTTTTTTCAAAAAGGGCACACTTGTACCTTGTTCACAAAAAATATTTTGAACTTGTTTGTTTAGAGTCTCTAAAATTTGTGATATTTTCCCGAGATCAATTGAATTGCCACAGGGTTCATAGGAAGTGTTAAAAAGGGCAGCAGGGTGCATCGGAAGGGTTTAAAAGGGCCGTCGGGCACTGCGCCCTGCTAAAGTGGCTTAGAGTCAACACTATCTGTTACATAAGTAGTAACTCATAATCCCCATTGTTAGATCTCTGGTTTCCTATGCATACGTACTTCATGATGCACATAAAGTGGAAATGGGACATGACAGGTTACTTCAAAGTCATAATTATGCATTTTAAACTCTCATATTTTATTTATTTGTGATCTTTATCTTATTCATTCATCCTTTTTTATTAATTTATATTTCAGATAATTATTGTGTAATAATTATGTAATTTTTTTATTTATTTAATCTAATTCTTTTATGTTGTATATATTTATCTCATGTCTTAATACTATGTATGTATTGCTTTATTCTTCTCTTTTTTTCCTCTCTTAAGAATCAGTTTTGTCTCTCTCTTTTGAATAAATTTCATGACAATTTTCCAAATTAGTTTATCATTTTAATTAGATACTTTACTGCCATTTGCTTTAAAAAAGAAAACAGATCAAGTTTTTAGTTTGTTTAAATTCTTTCGTGATTTGGTAGATACTATTTAATTACAAAATGTTTTAATATATTAAACATTCCTTAATAACATGATGAATTGGCACTGGAATCTAAATTAGAAATGTATTGAATTTGGTTTATCTAAAAAACATCTAGCATTATATATGAGGGTTTCACAACCATAGTAGACAAAGTCCATTTTGAAAAAAAAAAAAAAAAAAAAAGGAGATAGTCCATTAAAGAAGGTGCATAAAATCTGTTTTATCTACTTCCACAGAGAACCAAGTTTGTTTTTATGTACTTTCTCATATATGGCATCAGTTTACAGCCTTGGTTCACTTGTGGGAGTGAATAAAACTGACTTTATCCATCTTCTAAATGGATTATATCATATTTTTTTTTCAAAATGGACTTGGTCTACTATGATTGTGAGCTCCTCATATATTTCCTAAAAATAAATATATACCTTTAACTGGTACATTTTATTGTTTATTTATATGGCTTTACTTTTATTATTATTTTTTTAAGTATCATTTCTGCTCTTTTTTTTTTCTCTTGTTTATATTATGAAATCAAACTCATGTCATTTTCCCACTTTAATTATACTTTGACAAATATAATTAAATTTAAAAGACTCCCTTTCTCTTTATTTATAAATGTATATGCATTTATGAAAAAGCAAATGCATAAATACATTATTAAATGTCTAAAATTACGTTTAACACACACACACAAAAAAAAATGTTTGGTTCATTATAAAAAAAAAAAAAAACTTATGTTCATTTACTGCTTATTCATATGTTTTCATTGTTAAATTTTCCATCCTGTGTTTTACTATAAAAGATAATCTTATTTATACTTTGCAGATGCTGCCAGCTATAATATTTTTTCTATAAAAGAAAAAAAAAAAAAAAAAAAAAAGAAAGATTTCAAATACAGTAGACTCCCTCAAATCCTCAAACCAGGGTTGTATCGGTTTTAACCATCTTTGTCAAAATCAATTTTGATTATTTTAACCACTGACATTCACTATTCAATTTATTTACTACTAATCAAATATTTTTTATTAGTAAATGTTAAAAACTAAGTTAACATTTGTTAAAAATGTCATAATATAAGTAACACAACTACACCAGCAAATACCAAATTAAAAAAGTCATAACATAAATAACATAACACCAAAATACAACACAAATGTTGTAATTATTTTTTTACACAAACTTTTTTATGTAATTTATGTTGAATTTCAAAAATGATTACAAATAACAAGTTTTGCGGTTGTCTCTAAACTTAGATGGTTTCATAATTTATTTTGGATTATTCCAAATTTAGAAAACAATCTTTCAGTTGATGATGAGCTAGCACAACAGTTCATTAGATGTAATGTGAATTCAACAAATTTTATTAAATCGAGACTATATCATTTTAGAATAAGTTTCAAGATCTTTCTCTTTTAGCAATCTTAACCATTCGCCGCATGCATCAGATACAGTAGCATCTTCTTTTTGAAGTTTATCTAAAGCAAGGGAAATAGGCTTAAGTTGATTTTGTAAATGTTTTACTTCTTTGTATATGCCTGCATTTTTAATGATTTTAACAATGTTATCATCTTCATGCTTATCTGCAATTTTTCATGTAGAAATATGTTTTTAATAAAAGTTGTCAAACATTCAATCTGACTGTTCCATCGTGTTTCCCCTGGAAGTTGGGGTTTAACAGATGCTTCATATTCAGATAGGTAACCTGAAGGTCGGTGGTTGTTTTGGAAGTATTTCTGGACTTCAATAACATGCTTCATTATTGAACTAACTTTGTGTTTGTAATATCTTGTCTTACAAAATTCAAGTAATGTGTAGCACATCCATGAGAAATAAACAGTTTGTCTCTATATGCATTTTGAAAATCTTTTCTCATGTGTTTCATCGTGTTTTCATGGTCACTTACAAAAGTTCTTACTTTACAAGCAAACTTGTTTTCTACCTCTTCCTTAGCATCAGCTGTAGTTTTAAACAATATTGGACAGTTTTTTTTTTTTTTTTTTTTTTTTAGATGCCCCTGTATCAACAGTTGAAAGGAAGAATGATTTTTTTCACTGTTGATACGCAATTAACAATGATAGGAGAATTATGGATCTAGCTTTCTTATTGTATTGCATAAACATATTTTACTAATGAGCCTCATTAACTTGGCAGTGTATTATTTTTTTAACTGCCTGTTACTTTTATTACTTATTAAGTTACTTTTAATAGCAAAGAAAAAATAATTTTTAAAATTAAGACCATTTTTAACAGTTTTGACCATTTCTGATCACTTTTGACCAATTTTGGCCAGTTAAAATTACAACCCTGCCGCAAACGCCTAAAATTCACACATCATTTCAGATGTAAACAATGTTTCAGTTCAGATGTAAGGAAAAATTACAGAATTTTTTAATTTTATATTATTCTGTAGTATTTTAATATATCTCATTCTGGATAATATGACTGAACTCATGGTTTTTCAAGGAGGAAGAAGTATAAATTTATTTCTGAAAAAAAAAATCAAGATATTGCAGATATCAATGATAATCACAATCTTTTTACAAAAATTATTTATGTATAAATCAAAATTTTTTTGGTTATTAAGACTGGCTAAACCTGAAATAAAACTTCCTTATTTTATGATTTTGTAGCTTTAAGAGAAAATTTTCATTGAATAATTCAAGAAAAATATATTTCATCTTTATTATGCATATTTAATTATGCATTATTATTTACTTGACCTTTACTTTTAATAATTTGATCATTTTAGTTTATGACTTAAATATTTTACTCTATTGTAAGAATTCATTATAATTTTGATTGCATTATTACATTCAAATTACTGTTTAAAAAATATAAACAAAGCAATGACCAGAAATCCGCAAAATTCTAAAATCTGCACAACCTCTGGTCCCAGACTGTATGGATTTGAGGGAGTCTACTGTATTACCTAGTTAAGCTGTCATAATATAATCATTGGGTTTCTGATTCCCAATCTGCTGCCAAAAAAAGCCACATAAGCCTTTTTCTTTCTGCTAGAAGATGGCTTTGGTTCCAATCTCTTCTATAAAAGTCTCTCATTAAAGTGGAATTTAATTTTATCAAATTTTTCGTGATTCTAAATATTATGAAAGAAGTTCACATGAACAGATGACAGCCTCAAGCTCTGTACTTCTTTTTTTAAATGAGTAATTCAGGACAGTGTATTAAGGAATTTATTGTAATTGACTTTAGATCTGTGTACATAATCTTTAAAAATGAATTTTTTAGTAACACTATGTACCTACAGTCGTAGAAAAAAAAGTAAACACCCCTTACTAACTCTGTAACTAATCATAATAAAAGGAAGTTACTGGTACCAAATGATTGGGAATGAAGTCTACTTTTAAATGATGTGTATAAAATTTGCTTATGGGGCCATCTACAAATTAAAACCAGACCAAATTTTCTTTTTTTTTTCAGTGGCAACACCCAATTTTGACAATATATTTTAAATCTTCGCCTAGAAACGCTACAATGCCTAGAAACGAAATTTCAAGCCATTCGGGTGATAAGTTTTTGAATTATAAACATTGAGAATTTAGAGGTTCTAATATTAAATTATATTTTTATTAATATCTCCTGAAATTATAATCCTAATGTGATAATTTTTTCTGTAGTTATAAAACTAAAAAAAACCAAACTTAAATACATTCAATTTGTAATTAAAAAAAATTGTAATATGAATTATGAAATTAATATTCGAAAAAAATATGAATTGCCACCTACAATTATTTTGATAGATTCATATTTATTGCGTCCTGCTTTATGTGAATTCTCAATTTCAAATTTTTCTTCCAAATAGTTATCGAACTATGATTAAAAAACGTCAAAATGATGGTTTAAGAGGCCATCTATGATGTGCAGAAAAGCATAATTTGAAAATATACATTTTACTCATTGTAATTGAAACATTTGGGCTGGCAATAGTCGAAACATATTAAGGAGTTAAATGGTCCTATGGGCAAGAAATAATACTTTAATAGAAGTGACATAGTCCATGGATGTAAGACTTGCGTGAATTGTGCCAGACTGTGCCAAATTCGGTTTCCTGTGCCAAGCTGCTACAAAACAGCTATTTTTTTCCATTTTGCGCCAAAACGTACTTGGTGCCAAAATGAAATTTAGCATGATTTCATCAATCCAAGAAACAACAACAAAAAAAATTTCTAGGCCGCTAATTTTGTCAAAAAAGCAAAAAACCGCTGTCAAAATATTTCTAAACACACGCGATGTTTGTCAAATGGTCGCGAAAAAAACGTGAATACAATTAATTCAAATTCAAAGAATAGAAAGTAATTTCAAAGGATCGCTAATTTCGTCAAAACGCGGACAAAAGATCACGAAAAACATGCAAATTTTGTCGAAAGATCGCGAAAAACATGACTTTCGTCAAAAGATCGTGAAAAACGTTAATTTTGTTAAAAAATGACGAGAAAAAACGAAAATTTCATCAAAAAGTCGAAAAACCCCACAAATTTCACCAAAAGATCACGAATTTCGTCAAAAGGTCGTGAAACACACGCGAATTTCTTCAAAAGATTGGGGAATAAACATGAATTTTGTCAAAAGATAGCTAACTTCTCCAAAAAACAAACAAAACACGGTCAATAGATTGTGAAAAAAAACTCCAATTTCGTTAAAAGATCGCGAAAAAATCCACAACTTTCATTAAAAAGTCGCAAAAAACACGTGAATTTCGTCAAAAGATCGCGAAAAACACGAATTTTGTCAAAGGATCGCGAAAAAAAATTGAATTTTGTCAAACAACTTCTTCGATGACTTCTTCAAATTTTTTAAAAAACCAACAAGATGGGGGTCAAAAGATTGTGAAAAAACGTGAATTTCAAGATCGTGAAAAAGCCGCAAATTTCATTAAAAGATTTCGAAAAACATGCTAATTTCGTCAAAAGATTGCGAAAAACACACTGATTTCAACAAAGGATCACGAAAAATACGTGAATTTTGTCAAAAGATCGTGAAAGATACGCGAATTTTGTCAAAAGATCACGAAAAAGACACGAATTTTGTCAAAAGATTGTGAAAATATGCGAATTTCGTCAAAAGATCACGAGAAATACGCAAATTTCATCAAAAGGTCGTGAGAAATACGCAAATTTCATCAAAAAATCGCGAAAAACATGCGAATTTTGTCAAAGGATAGCGAAAAAAAACGGGAATTTTGTCAAAAGATCACCAATTACTTCAAAAAACGAACAAAATGGGATCAAAAGATAGTGAAAAAACGCGAATTCCGCTAAAAGATCCCAAAAAAACTGCTAATTTCACCAAAAGGTCGCAAAAAACCGCTAATTTTCTTAAAAGATTTCAAAAAACACGCTAATTTCGTCAAAAGATAGCAAAAAGCACATTGATTTGAACAAAGGATCACGAAAAATACTCGAATTTTGTCAAAAGATCTCGAAAAATAAGCGAATTTCATCAAAAGATCGCGAAAAATACGCGAATTTCGTCAAAAGAGAGCAAGAAATACGCAAATTTCTTATTTATCAGCATTAGAATTTCAATCAGCTCCAAAAACAGCTTTTATTGCTAAATTAATTTTTGTTGCAATGTTATGTTACAAAAATGGGTTTTACTGCTACAAAATCTAATTTTTGCTGCTACAAAAAGAGATTTTACTGCTACAAAATTCGATTTTTGCTGCTACAAAATGACTTTAGTCCACTTTCATCCCTGATAGTCATACTGTAGCATATGAACAATTGAGTATTGAACTTCAATTTGGATACAGCCCCTAAAATATGCTCATTTAAAAATAATTAATTTCTCTGAAACTAATTCTACAAATTTCATGAAAATTTGTTTTTAGGCTAATTGAAGGGTGTAGAATTTTTTTATGTTGTCAAACTTGGATATTGCTATTGAAAAAAAAAAACAAAAGTTTGGGTTCGTTTTGATATGTAGATGGCTCCCTAAGCAAATTTTGTATACATCATTTAAAAGTAGACATTATTTCCAATCGGTTGGTATCAGTAACTGTCTTCTACAAAATTTTGTTGCAAAGTTAGTAGGGGGTGTTTATTTTTTCCCACGACTGTACTTCATACATGATAGTTGAAATATAAAGATTGTTTTTTTCTTTAGGGCAAAATCAAATATTGTTGTGTGCCTCTTTGCACTTCTATAGAGGATAAGAAAAAATTAGCTTTCATACATTCCCTTCAAATGTAGAATTGCAAGCTGTATGGACAAGGGCTATCTCAAGAGAAGGTGATAAACGTGGTAGCTTGTGGCAATCTTCTGACCACTCAGTTGTATGCCATAAGCATTTTGCTGCAAGTGATTTTAGTGTAAGCACCAAAAACAAAAGACTTCTTCCAAATATTACCCATCTATTTTCCCAAGCTGTCCAATGCATAAATTGCTAGAATATTCACAAAAAAGAAGAAAACCACCTACTCTAAGAAATGAGAAACCATCTGTAAAGAAAAGGTGTCTGGCGATACAAAATTCTAAAATGTGTGTCCAAAACGCATGCAGATCTCTTTGACCAAAATGATGACATTCAATTGCATGTACAAATGTACACACCAGTCTCGCGTGCAAACGATGTCTGAAGTGCAAAATCAAAAGCAATCGTGTCCAAATTACATAAAAGATTAAGAGCGCTAAGAAAAGTAAATTCACTGCTGTATAGTAAGATCAAAGCGTTAAATAATGAAATTTCTCATTTAAAATCTAGCAAAAAGAAAGAAAGTTTTGAAGAAAAGCAGCTTAAAAAATTCATGTTTCAGAAAGAAGAAATCAAATTGCCAGCAGTTATGTTATTTTGACCAAATAACAAATTTTGGTTAAAAAAAAAAAAAAAGTTAACAGCAGCTATATATTTTATGGCAGAAACAATCTCCCAATGGCTATCTCAATTTGTACGGGATATAGATATATTTGCTGTTACTCATTGAAACATGCTGAAAAAGTATCTGCGATATTCAACTGGTGAAAGTGGGATAACTTCCTTAATCCATTTAAAGCTTCATCGCAAATTCAAAAATCTTAATCATCCTGAAGAAAAAAATGGCTTCCCTTGTCATAGATGAAATGGCTATAAAAGCTAAATTAATTTATGATAAAAAATTAGATTTATATCTGAGCAATGCAAATACAGACATCCATGATTTAGGTATTAGAGACAGACTAGCTAATAATCTTTTGAGTTTTCTTTTCAAAGGATTATCAAGCAATTATGGTATTCCAGTTGCTTATTTTTTTACAAATCAGTTAACTGGCAATGAACTGTATAAATTAAGCAAGCATGTCATCGAAAATGTTGAAAAAGTTGGATTTAATGTTTTGAGAATTTCAACAGGCAATTCCAAGGTTAATATTTCCTTTTTCAACTATTTGTCAGAAGGCTGTGCAAAGCTGGTGCCATACCCATGAGATTTATCCAGATCACCTTTTTTTTATTCTGATCCATGCCATATTAGAAATGTTATATCCCAATTTTTAGAAATAAATTTTAATTTCAATGGAAAAGTGATCAATTCATTTCCTCTGAAAACTCTGTTTAGCCTACAAACGGATGACGACGTGAAGCCTGTTTGTTTCCTAACTAGCAAGCACCTATTTTCAAACAATTTGGAAAAAATGAATGTCAAGAGAGCCTTTCAAATCTTTTCGAAGAGTGTGACTGCAAGTTTGAAAACCTCATTAAAGTTCAATCCACATACTGTTAAGGATCATGATAATGGGATAGCTACTGTACATTTTATGAAAATGTTTAGATGCTGGTTTGAAATTCTTAATGTTTCAAGCAGAATTCTTGGCTATCATAGTCACAATGATGCCTTGCTTGCTTTTTTGTCAGTCAGATGAACAATTGGACTCGTTACAGTATGAGATTCTTCCTTTTATTGAATCAGTTCATGCAGCTGCTACAAATAAAACAGTAGTGAAACTTTTCATGCATTGAAAATTACAATACTGCCCTCTATTTATTGTATAAAATATTTATTACAGAATGGTTTTCACTATGTTTCAACAGATAAATTGTCAAGTGATGACATAGAAAGTTTCTTCAGCAATCTGAGGCAAATGGCAGGAGCGAATGATGCCATAGACTGTTGTTTGCGCCTCCAATGCAATTGAAACGATCCTAAAAATTGGCATAGTATATGCATGAGTGTATGGAAACACAGAATGTACCAATAAGGAGAATCTCATACAAATACCTTCCAGATGATGTAATGCAAATTTTGAGACAAAATATTACAGGTAAGATTCTTCAAAATGTGTCATATGTGTTCAATGTGTCATGGTTTCAAATGTGTTCTGATGCATTTTTTAATAAATATTATTATTGCATATACTTTATTGTTAAATATGATTTTTGGGTACTTTTCGGTTAGCCGGGCGCCAGTGTTATATTTACATTCATATATACATATATATGTACACACACACATAAATATATACATACATATGTATATGTATGTAAATATAACACTGGCGCCCGGCTAACCGAAAAGTACCGATTTTTGTCCTTTAAAATAGTCCATGAGATCAAATTTTTTTTTTTTACTATTCTTATCTTTTAAAATCAAAACTAGAAAATGAATGATTAATTAATATCAATGTTAAAATTAGAATAAGATTAAAATGAGTTAAATTTACCTCCCATGATGCATAAAGTTCATTCTATTTTTCACAGTATAACTCAATATGACAAAAACGCTATTTTGCTGGGATGTCTTTTTGTGCTTTTTTTTTTTCAATTTTTACCAAAATTTGTCATTTGAGAAGAAAAGGGAACATTCATTCTAGGTGTATGTCTCAAAAATATTTATTTTTATAATTTCAGGAACATCTGTAACTATGTGAAGAGCAACACTGACTGTCATTGCAGGATTTCTCATTCAAGTAGCCAGCGAGAGAAATGCATGTGTTCATTGCATATTACGGTCTTCTCCAAGGAGACCTGCTTTGCACTTACAATTAATTGCATTTAAAGATGATGGTGGAGTCAAATATCCAAGTGACTATTTTCTGGATGTCATAGACTTAGCTGAAAACTTCATATGTGTTGTGATGAAACATTTTAAAAATCTTGATATTAGAGAAGCTCTTGAAAATATATTACTTCCTTTTTTCTTAGAAAAATTTAAATGTTCTTGTAATAATTCTAATCTGATTAAAATAATGACAAATTTATTAATTTAATGCTAGATAAGATAGGAAAGCACATAACTGCTACTAAAGCATCAAAAGGCATAAATTTTCCATATAAGCCCTTAAATAAAAAAATATTAAAATTTTGTAACTGTATAATATTTTGTTTAGCTTCATATTTAACATGTTTTTTTGCAGATATTTTAGAAATTGTTTATTTTTGTGGGATGATAAGTAATGGTATTACTTGCTTTTTATACTGCTTGACTTTTTTTAAATCTATTTAAGTATATTTTAAGTATTTATTTTCTGTATTAAATAGTAATACATTTTATTAATGTGAGAACACCATCTATATATTGCAGTACTGTATAGATTATTTTGCATTCTTCTCATCTTGTATATATAATCACAAAAGCCATTGTATGGGAGAAAATCAAAATAAAAGAATGCAGGAGCTGTAAAACATTAGGTATGATTAAATTGTATTGTATTAAATAGTATAATATTGTATTTATAGTATTGAATATTCACAAAAATATATTGTTTCTTTGTAATTATATTGTATAGATTCTTACCTTGTAAATTTGGAAGAGTATTGTGTAGTACAGTATATTGTGTAGTGCAATATTATGTTGTATGGTATAACAATGTGTAGTGTTATATATATATAACAAAGTGTAGTGTTGTATTAGTGTTCTATTTAGAGTATTGAGTATTTGGAAAAGTATATTGTCTTGAAATTATATCTGTTGCTTATTAAATTGTAATACAAGACTGCAGGCACTGTAAAGTTATTTCTGTGATTATCAAATTTATAAAAAGTTTATGCTGAATATGCAATATGTATATAAGAGAATATTGTACATTATATCATTATTTTCTCCACATTCTCAAAAGTATATTGTATAGATACTTATCTTGTATATTTACAAAAGTGCATAGTGTTGTGTTGTATAGTGCAATATTGTATTATATTATATAGTACGATATTGTATTGTATAGTGTTTATAGTATTGAATATTTGCAAAAGTATATTGTATCTCTGTAATTATATTGTATAGATATTTACCTTGGAAACATATTGTATAGTACAGTATATTGCATAGCACAATATTGTGTTGTATGGTATAGCAAAATGTAATGTAGAAAATACTACTGGTAAATATATTCCAAGATGAAATAAACACAGACTATGATATATATCAGTCCCTAAACACAGGTCAAGATGATCATGAAATTAATGAATGTTCAGATATTAACAATACTTATCCAGATGAAGAATTGAATAAGGATCTCACTGCCTACACCAATCTGAAGAGCAAGAAACCAAACCCTATAATGGAACATCCATTTACAATAGACAGGGCAACAGAAGTGCTAGAATCATTAAAATTCCTCGGCATTTAAATGATTGCATCCTGTATAATGCCAAGGAAGTATGTGTCACAAATTAAAAACAAAAAGACAGGGACCCTATTACTGTGGAGGAAGTCCTAGCATCGCCTGAGGCAAACATGTTGCAGAGCAACTTAAATGAAGAAGTTGAAAATCTAGAATGCAATGTGCCCAAAACTGGGAATTAGTCACAAAACCAGTCAATCTATTGCAAAACAGAATTTTGATCTGGCTGCTTATAACTTGAGTTCTGCTGAATGGTTATTGTTGGGACTTGCTTTGTTAGTTAGATAATTTTTTAGGGAAGGTTTTACTGTATCGAATATTTTCTGTGTAGCTTAGTTATAGAATTGTGGGGGAAAGTTCTATAATCAGGTGAACCAATTATGAAAAATTAGCATTTTTAAAAGTTGTACTAGATGAATTTTGATGGAACTTTCATTGTTAATTAGATAATTTTCAGTTATGATTTTAATATTGCATATCATTATGTCATTCTTTACAAAATCTTACTGTAAATGATCGTCTAAAAGAGTTGGTCCTGAACAGCCCAAATGTTTTCATATACAATAGAAAATATAATAGCACAATGGTGTTCATATCCTTTTCAGCAACATAGAAGTACATTACAAGGCCAATATTGCTTTAAAACACAAGGTCGAATTTCCTGATATATTTTGTTTGATTTATGGTTGATGGTTCATTTTGATAAATTGACTTGAGTAACAGGCAACGATAATTGCCTCCAGATGGATATTTCACAAAAAGAGTTTGAAAAAGAAGAAAGGGTTAAACAGAAAGTGATGTAGAGTTCAAAACCAGACTGGTAGAAAAAAAGCTATATACAAGTCTTCAGTGTTCCAAGAAACATTCGTTCTAGTGATCAAACTAAAATCTATTTGCCTATTACTAGCTATAGCCAAGGCCATTGCTAACACTTTTTAGGGGGGAGGGAAGAGGACCTTAAATTGGCAAGTCAAATTTCAGTATTTGCCAACTAGTTTTATAATTTTGCCAAGTTACCTTCATTCAAAAATGTAATATAGTTCTTATTTGTAAAAAAATTAACAGTATTCCCAATTAGATTTGTAACTTTTGCCAAGTCTATCAGACAGTGTTAATTTAAGGGGGTGGCCTGGTGGGGACATTCCCTTCCCCCCCCCCCCCCCCCGGAACTCTACAATGTCCCCACCACACAAATCCCTACCGGAAAAAAGTGTCTGAATTCAACGCTGCTACGTTTTTTGGGGAAGCCTCCCCCCCCCCCCCCCCCCCTGTTCGTCTCACCAGATGGACATCACTGCAGCATACTTGAATGGAATACTGTGAGATGACATGTACATAACTCAACCTGAAAATGGTTTAGAAGAGGGCAATGAACCTTGCGTATGCCATTTAAAAAGAGTTTTTATGGTCTCCGGCAATCTGGTTGTGTATGGAACACTTGTTTATACAAATTTTGATGCAATATGGTCTTAGGCAAATACAGATTCCTACATTTTCTACACTATTCAAAAAGGTATCATGGTTGGTATCCATGCAGATGAACTTCTCATCCTTGAAAAACTTGAACAAATCTGCTACTTCAAAAATTATATCAAAAGTGCATTTGTAGCTAAGGATCTTGAACCAGCCAACCACACATTGTCCATGAAAATAGCAGAGGAAGCAGATGGATCCAATTTAAGTTCCAGAATGCAAATTTAAGATGAACTGCAATTGTGTTTAATTATTTGTTTACTTGTTGATGGCATTAGTCATTAAGAGCTTGTTTTGGGAGCTGAAAGCTCCTAATTAGTAGATGATGTGAAATTTTTCTATACCTCACCCATTATAGGGTTAGATCAAACCATAGTAAAAAATGAATATACAACATTTTCAGAAAGTGCAAACTAACTGTAAAGAGAAATGGACACACACCCTTAACATTTCAAAGAGAAAAGTTGCAACTCTCAAATGAGATTAATATAATCCAGGAGATAGTTTGACAAATCATTTAAAAGCTTCTTACTAGGGAACATCCACAACTGTCAGCTCTGGATTTTAACGATGCTGATATCGTTCAAAAGCTCTTGATGCACGATGATGAAGAAATGTATAGGAATTGTACACCTGAATCCAATAGTTTACAAGATATGGGTCATTTTTTGTTTTGGATGCAAAATAAAGGGCAAAAAAACAGCATGAGATTACTTCAAAAGCTATCAAAGGCAGAAATTTTGTCTTATAATAAATCATGATAATGTTTTTCTATGTAAAAGTTTGTTTCCAACACAAGGTACAAACGGCAAAGAACATTATTGTTTGACAGTAAAACCACTGTCTTGATCTACTCTTGGAACTTCACACCTAGGTCCCCTTGCCATCTTTTAATCCCATAGAATCAAGCGAGGAGTAAAACCCTGTTCGCACAGGATACTTAAGATATCTTAGGCTGCCATTTTTGAAATGGTGCCTTCTTCGAATGGGATACCTGATCACATCGTAAAACTCATCTAAGGTAACTCGATGAACGTGACTGTGTGTGAAATCTGAACAAATGTAAAGTATGCATATGTGCTTAAAATAAAAATGTCCAGTAAAAGCGAAAATTTATAGCCAATGAGAGTGAGTGGTAGTGCCTTTATCTAGCTGAAGAAAGTTGAAACTCACTGAAAGAGGTTGTGGAACTCAGAGAGTTCAGCAGTCTGAGATATCTTAAGTATCCTGTGTGAACAGGTTATTAGATCCTGTTTGTAATCATGCTATACTTGCAATTTGCATTCATTGCCCTCTTATTCATAAAACAGTTTTCAAATGTTTCTTCTTTCTCTTTTCTTTTTGCTATTTTCTACTGCAAATATTTCATGAGCTATTGGATTTGGGAGTATAGTTTCTATAAATTTCTTGACCTTCGTGACAAGAGCTTTTGAACGATCCCACTTTCGTGAAAATCCTGAACTGACAGATGGAGATGTTCCCTAGATAGATTCCAGCCTTACAAAAAAGATAAAAAAAAAAAAACAGTGTCAGAAACAAACAAACAAAAAGACAATCTTTTGAAAATGGATAGCACTATACTCAAGTATGCTGCTCACGATCAACATTAAAAAGATTCAGTTAGTCCCATTTTGGTTATGGTTTGGGTTGAGGTATATGAATTTCTTCAACTAACAATACAAATTGCACCATTTAAATATCTGGGAGAATATTTTTTTCTCTGGTCCCAAGAGTACTTGTGAAACGGAAAATGGATACTCCAGCAAGATTATACTTAAGCACACAAAGGAAAATTTTCACAGGAGTGGTGCATTATATCTGCCAGATGTAAGAGCCAATGAATAGTCGAAGTAATCTTTAAAGTTCAAACAGATTTATTATTCTGATTTATCCTTAGAGAAGTGTTATAGGCCTCATGGACATAAGCCATTCCTGAAAAATTTTTTTAGAGAAATTGACAAATGTATTGGGAGATGAATTACAGCACATTGCTGAAAATTTTTCTGAAAAATTTCTTTTCTACATTAACCCTTTATCTACTGACGGTACTTATGAGTACCATTAAAATAACTTGTTATAAAATTCATTTAATACATCGATTAGTTGTAATACAGTTTAGAAAGAGTTATAGATACATTAGTTTATCTTGTTCCAAAAGCATTATGGGTTACACAAAACAAAAATATTTTTAAAAGGATGATTTCTTTTGCCTTTGCATCTCTTCAGCTTTCTTGGCATTGGAGGGGAGGGGGGAGATTTTTCAATTCGTAAATATTTCTATTGTAAGAACATTATACTTGTACATTTTCTAATTCTACAAGTTGCTAAGAATTGTATTTAAAATAAAAGATTTGAGTGGGGTTATAAATACTGTATAAAATCCCTATACATTTAAATTTAATGAATCCTTCTAAAATTTATTAAATGACTATGTAAATCTTCTAATGTAGTTTAAACAATTCACGAAAAATGCTTTAGAAGATAATATTTTCATAATTCAGTAGATAAAGGGTTAAAGCAAAAGGCCATCATTTTAGAAATCTCTAGCTTTTCTGTGTATCATGGATATATACTTTATCTATTAGTAATCTGATTTTTATTTTTGTGGTTATTAAAAGGAGTTGTGAGCGTCTCTAAAGGTTATTTTTTGACACTTTGTAAATTCAGTGCTATATTTATTTTCTGTGTATATATTTGTCGTTTTGTGGCATAAATATGTGAGAATTAAACTCATTTAAAAATTTACTTTGTCATTTTTGTCTTTCAACATAATACTGTTGTATTTTTGTTTTTAATAAATGTGGAAAATTAAAAGAAAAGCACTGTTCACAGTTTATCATGGCTTAATTTCTTATGAACTAAAACTTTATGAACATTATACAGAAATAGTTAAATATGGTTAAGGCTAGAGATGCAACGAATATTCGGCCTGTCTGCCAAATATTTGGCTTCGGCCGAATATCAAATCCATTATTCGGCCTTGGCCGAATAATACTGTAATAAATGTTTTTATATTTACACAGTATAACTTTTTAATTTGACAATTTATATTCATCATATATAATGAAAATTTTATTTGAAATTAACTAACACTTTTTTTTCCCATTAACTTTCATACTTCGAATGGGTTTTATCTACCCATTTTTATATAAAAGGCTAATTTAGGAATCATCTTAAAAAATTTTTATGCTGTATCAGTAAGTACAAAAAGTATCTGTAATAAGCTAACATAATCTGTTAAATTTAAAATTAATCTATTCAAAATTGTTTTAATACAGCTGTACAAGCTAATTTTTTTTTTTTTTTTTTATCATAATGGGAAGTTTAACATTTAACCCATGTTACATAAAAAAATATTTCTTTCAGTAATATTTTGATTTATACCTATAAAGAACATAAATATATGATTGATTAGATATAGATGTCTTATATGTATAAGATATTTAAGTCGTATATGTTGCTGTTGCAATACTTAAAGGCTTTTAGTAAAATACGCTTAAAAGTTAAATATAATTTAAGTGATTTTTTAAAGTCTGTTACTATTTCTTATTAAATAATGAAAGAAATGTAAATACTAAATTCTTTTAATTAGTATGCATTTACGTTTTAGATATTTTTTTCAAGAATAGCATTGTAATGCCTTAAACAGTTAATGTTTTCAATAAATGTAGATTGCGATGCAGAAATAATAATTCAGCATTCTCAGGTGATAGTCTATTTCTTTCTTTCTTTTTTTTTTTTTTTTTTCGTAAATGTTACCTGTTTCTGAAAATAATCTCTCACTATATACGGTATTTCCTGGTGCAGAAAGGTACTTTTGGGCTAATTGTGAAAGGTTTGGAAAGTCTTCCGAATTTTTCGCCCACCACTCCAAAGGACACTGTTGTTTTTCTAG
Source organism: Maratus speciosus (assembly GCA_963932465.1). Lineage (NCBI taxonomy): Eukaryota > Metazoa > Arthropoda > Arachnida > Araneae > Salticidae > Maratus > Maratus speciosus. The sequence goes on from OZ010797.1 coordinate 108,241,852, forward strand.
TAGTGGCTGGGAAAGAAAATTACTAATTTCTTTTACTTCTTCACATTGAGGGGCACTTTCTATAGAGGTTTCACTGCTGACAGCAAAGAAAAAAAAAATAATAATAAAGATAAATAAAAATGTTTTTGTTAATTGTGAGCTTTATAAAGTCTACAATGATTTCTTTCCACCATTTTAGAGGATATTCCTTTCACCCTTTCTATCAGTGGTTTTTCTTAAGATATTAAGATTTCTTATTTTTTATTTCATCTGAAAGCTGAAACTTATGTTTCCTAGTACTTTTAAAATTTTGTCATTATTTTAAAATGCAACAACACACATAATATCTATTAAAATGTAACTAGACAGTACTCGATGAGGAACTTTTGCTAAGAATTTTTTGGGGGGTTTGAATTATATTATTGAGGCAATTTTTAGGGCGAACATAGCCGAATATTTTTTCAGAGTAAAATAATGCTTTAAAAAATTAAAAATTTGTATATAAATAATTTTTTAAAAGAAAACAATACATTTTAATTGTGAAATATACAAGAATTGTGCATATAGGGCATACTATATTTTGTTTTTAGGCAAAAATAAGTTCATTATTCGGCGGCCGAATAGGCCGAATATTCGGCTGTAACTTGGCCGAATATTCGGTTATTCGGCCAAACCACTATTCGTTGCATCACTAGTTAAGGCTGCTAGTCACCCAGATTCCGAATTCCCCTCGCTAATGACTAAGTCTATGGACGTTGGATGCATTCATATATTTAAAATATCTCCTCGGAAAATTAATATTTTTAACTCATTTTTTCTGTGTACTCTTATAAAAGAATGTGTCTCTTTTTTTCTTAGTTCTCAAAATATTTCTAAAATCTATGCTTAATTTAATATTTTATGTGTTAAAAGTTGACAAACTGTGAGTAAGATTTTAACACTTGATATAAAATTAAGAATGTATTTTATAAACATTTTGAGAAGTAAGAAAAATAAAGACATCCTTTTAAAAGAGAACACAGAAAAAAAAAGTTAAATATATTAATTTCCCGAGGAGATATTTTAAATATATGAATGCATCAAATGCCTATAGTCTTAGTATTATTGAGGGGAATTCAGAAGTTAGGCGATAATGAGTGGAGAATAATGCCAATTAATTTCATCAAGTTTTAAAAAAAAAATACACCAATTTAATTTAATCGGTGAACCAGATCGAATATCAAGAACCCTTTAAAAAATTCAGTTTCCTTAGTGGATAATCTAGTACTGAAGAAAACTGAAAGTCATTAGCTTTAAATATTGCACTTCATAGTTTAAGGACGATTGTGATTAACAAATCTTCAATGGTTTTCATTGCATTTCATTACATAAATAATCAAGCTCTTAAATTACCCTTCCCCATCCCAAAATAACCCCCTAAATTTCCAGCTTACAAAGTTTAAAATCTTTAAAACTTTTTTTTATTTTTCTTAAACCTTTTCTGCTCTATTTATTATGTTATATATTTATTTTTTACTGTAATAATAATAAAAAAAATAATCAACTTAATATTCTCAACTATCTAAAACTTTTGTCCTTTTGATTCTTAACTGAAATCCTATATTGATCAGCACAACTTTGATATGTATGATTTGACTGATTTAACACAATCAGAGGAAGATTTAAAACTTTTATTGAATAAATATACACTCTTAATTTACTTACATTTGAAAAATAATGCAATTTTAATTCTACTAACATTTTTTGCAATAAGAATGGTAAAAATCTATGCTAATAAAAATCAGTTCATTGTTAAACTGTAAACTTTCTTTGTTTTCTGATTCCATATCAGTAAGATTGGAAAATCTAGTATTAGTAGATGGCTTTTTTTTTTTGAAAAATATCCGTGCTGTTTCTGAATTTTCTTCCTAATATTCATTGTTGTATTTTCTTTTGACTTAATTTCATTTTTCTCCTTTTCAACGTTACTCCTACAAATCTCCAAAGCTTTATTCAAATATTTATGCATGCTTTCATTCTCTTGCGGCAAAAATTTACATTAATCAAGATAGGACAGAATGCTTTCTAATTTTGTCCTGACTGAAGAATTCATATGATAATTAGATTCAGAAACTTTAGGAAGAACGCCTAGTGTTTTCTTTAGTAAATTATGATCCTCAAATGGCTCTGCTATTACCATTTCAGTACCATTATGATTGTCTTCTGTTTTTTTAAAGTATACCTGGGCAATTCCATGTATATGGTTGCTTATATTATCTCTGATCCTGTTGTTTATGTGTGTTAACCTTCAAAAGAATGTATACATATTTTGCACAGGGAACATTTCTCATAACAAGTTCCTTTACAGTGCTTTTCTTGTTATTTTACTGTATAGGAAAGTTTCTTAGATGCAATTTTGATCTTCAATTGATTTTCTGCAACAGAATGAACCATCTCTGGTTTAATTTCAATGCTGAGATTGTGGCTGTTCATAATTTCACTCATCTTATCAGCTGAAATCCTTTTCTTTATAATTTTAATAACGCAAGAAGAAAGTGAGTCTCGTACTAGATTTAAAAGATTGTCGATAGCTATATCTAATCTAATCTTCAAACTTGCCTTCTGTCTAAGTATTGACATTTTATCTTTTAAAGTGCTTCTAAGTACATGTTTGTATTTATACCTAATCCTTTACTAAAGCAATAAGACCATTTTTCTGGTCTTGTTGCATAATACCTTAAGATGTATTTACCAAAATCAACAGTATCCTCATCATTCAAAAAACTACTTACAAAGTTTTCAAGTAACTTTGGAAAGTTTTCTTCATTTAATTCATTTCTGATTAATTTTTAGTAGTACTAAGTACTTCTTTTCTCTTTTCAGTATTTTTTATTTTCCAGTTTCTAATAACATGCGAAGTGCATAATAATACATTATGACCACACACATCACTTTTGACCAAGCATTATAGGGTGCTGGAACATCAGTGTTGAATTCAGAGGGTGGGAGGCATTTTCCCCCAGAAGATTTGAGATTTTGTGTTTTCAATGGTCACAAAATTCAATTTACACCCCCCCCCCCCCCCCTGAACTCTATAATGGCCTTCCTGGAGAAAAGTGCCTGAATTCAACTCTGTGAGCATCATCGCTCATAAAATTGGTACAATTAATTATTCCTACTATTTTCTTCACAGCACTAAAGAAAACAGCAAATAGTTGCTCACAGCTTCTATTTGAAAAGAAAAATGCTACAGGGCGACCACTTTTAAACTTGTCTGTAACCGATACTGAATATCAGTTAAAATCACAGTTATTTAATTCCTGGGTTCCATCCAAACAAATTTTATCTCCACCATATTTTTTCAACATTTCTTTTTGAAAAGTTGTAATTATTACAATAACAAAATCTTCATCTTTTCATGAAGAATAACTATCTTTTTCTCCCTGCTGTTTAACCCTTTCAGGGGCAGAAAAATTCTGTTCGTAGAAGAAGGAAATAATTGATTGACACCAGAATTTACAAACGGATTTTTTAGAAAATAAAAACCTATTTATCTACCCTTTCAATATAAAAGGAAAATTTTAATAAAATATTCTTGGTGTGGATTATCTGTTTCTGAATTAAAAATAGGTGGCCACCATTGCCCTTGAAAGCGTTAAAATATATAACACAGTTATCTGTTTCTTTTTTAATTTATTTTACCTATAATTTTATGATTAATGCATCATTGTAGTATCTTAAAACTGCATTATTGATATTAAAATCTTTGTTTCAATAAGTATTTTTCTCCCACTATTAATCTTAATCCCATTTTTAATGTCATCCAAGACCAAGATCCTGTTGCCACTGACACTTTCTTCAAGTTTACCTAAAAATAAAAATGATAAATATGAAAAATATCCATCATATAAAATACAAACATAATCAATTACATGTACAAGAGAAAACAGAAAATCATCATACACCACTAATAAATTGTATATGTGCATACACACACACACACACACATATATATATTAGTGTTCACTCTAGAAAAAAAAGGGCAGGGTGCTAGCCACAAAAAGGGCACAGTTGAAGCTGAAAGAGGGCACTTTTTTCAGCAAAAAAGGGCATTGTTTCTTCAGAAAACGTAGGACCGAAACTAGCCTTTTTTTGCACCCGGGGCAAACAGATTTTGGCGCGCACCCCCCTCCCCCCCTCCTCTGCAAAGGATATTTACAAAGAGAATTTTATTAATTTTCTAATAGCCGGCTTATTTTAAAATTTAAAATATGTAATACTGAACTACTTTAATCTACTTTACTTTGTCAAATATTGATTCATTAAAATCTTGAAAACGGAATCGAAAAAAATTCTGCTTTATACGGCATCCTTATGCCATATCCTTTGATTCTTCTGTGCTTTGGCATAGCCCAGATAGGACAATTTTAACAATACAGTGCTAAACATGGAGTGAGAAAAATCAACAAACAAAATCTTCATTTGGCACGCCTTCGTTCTGGTGCCCAGGACGCATGCCCTCCTCCCCCAGTTTTGACCCTGAGAAAATGTAGATCTTTGAAACTGATATAAGAATTATACATTACTACAATCTCATCATTGTTTATGCGTACATTTAGTAACAGATTACATGGGTTTTTTTTTTTTTTCTTAAATTGATATTTCAAAGACCTAGGTAAGTAATTTTGTTTCAAATAAAAAACTAACTAATTTTTAGTCCCATAAACTAGCAGTTTTTAAGGGTAAAGCAGAAATTTTAAGGGGTAGTAAAATTTAGATGGGTGACTAATTAATTATTATTACAATAAATCACCAACTATAATTTAAAGATCATAAGCTTGAGCTGTGGAGGTGGGGGCAAAGAGACAAAAGCAAACATTTTCATGTTTTTCTTTTTGTTGTTGGGGGGGGGGGGGGGGGGGAGGAGGGAGGTTGATTATATAATGAATTATTTACCGTTAGTAAAATTTTAGCAATTAGGACAGAAAAAATATTATAAAATAAAAGCCTTTAAATTTGATGTGTTTGATAAGAAAGAGAAGCAGAATTTAGATGATTGGGTATTTATTGCCACAATGAAGTGACAAACAGAGTTGCAAGTAAAAAAAAAATTAGTTTTAAAGATTTAAACCTTCGGAGAAGGAAGGAGGTGGGGGGGGGGGGGGGTGAAGAAGAGGTAGATTAGATTAGATGATCGATTATTTATACTTTACATTTATTACAATACTTTATATTTATACTTTATTTATAATTTTTTTTTACTTTATTATAAAATAACAAACAAAACAGAAAAAGTAATAAAGTAAATAATTTTAAATATTTAACTGAACTGTGGGGCTGATTAACCCTTTATATACCAATGGTACTTTATAGTACCATTAAAATAACTTGTTGTAAAATTAATTTAATAAATCGATTAGTAGTAATACCGTTTAGAATGAGTTATAGATACTTTACTTTATCTTGTTCCAAAAGCATTATTGGTTGCATGAAAGAAAAACATTTTTTAATGGCTGATTTCTTTTTCTTTTGCATCTTTCCAGCTTTTTTGACATTTAAAGATTGGGGGTTAAAAGTTTCAATTCAGATATATTTCTATTGTAAGAACATTATATTTGTACATTTTTTTATTCTAACAAAATAGTAAAAAAAAATAAATTTGACGAGTTATATAAATATTGCACAATATTCCTATAAATTCAAATTTAATTAACTTTAATTGGCAAAATCCTTCTAAAATTTATTAAATGATTGTGTAAATTTTCTAATGTAGTTCCAAAAATTCACGAAAAATGCTTTAGAAGATGAAATTTTTGCCAATTCATAATTTGGGACATAAAGGGTTAAGGGGAGGAAATGAAATTTCAGAAGGGGGGGGGGAGTAGTAGATGCATTATAATATATATATATATACAGTCGTCCCCATTTAAACGAATATTGACGGTTCCAGAAATAATATTCGATTAAGCGAGATATTTGATTAAACAGGGAATCATAACTGCAATATTTAATGCGTAATAAAAAGGCAAAATAATCATCTACGGTATATTTAATTAACAGCATAATAAATCGTTAACAGAATAACATAAAATAAAAACAAATGCTAATATAACGTAAATATGTATTAATTTAATGTCAGTACATACATTTATATGGTTTACATCACACTTAATGCAGCTTGTTTGAATTTGGTTAAAACTTTGCTACTTCTAATTTACGTTACTTATACTGCTTTTAAAAAATCGTTGAAAGTGGTTTGTTTAAGTGGAATTAAAGGAATAAATATCGAGTTAATTTTTCGAATGAGTGCAAAATATTACAACTAGCATCTCGAGTGACGGCGCATTGCCATTAAAGCCTGGTTAATGGCAAGAAGTGATGGTGGGGAGATCAAGGTCTGAAATCATTTGACCTGTCCATTATACACCTGCTGGCCGAAATCATTGCAGGAAGAACTGAAAATTTGTTTTAAGCCTAAAGTTGCCGAAAATGACAAAAGGTGGAAGGAAGTTCCAGCTGAAACGTGCTTTCCGCGCCTATTTTCAAACATCGCTCACACAGTTGTTATTGGATTAAGCGGGGACGTTCGTAAAAGGTACTTGGTTTAAGCGGGGAAAAATAACATAGAACCAATGGAATAAATTCGGTTCCGGAGGATTTTATTCAAATAAGCGGGTTATTCGACTATCCGTTACCCGATTAAGTGGGGAGGGCTGTATATCTATATGAAATCTGCTAAAATGTGGAAGGTTGCGTTAGAAATAGATTAGAAATAATGGAAAAGTACAAGAGAGGATTTTTGGTATAAAAATATGAACTAGAAATTACCAAAAATTTTTTGAATACAGCTTATCAAAAATATGAAATCATTACCATTCCTAAATGTATTTTTATCTGTTTAACTGGCTGACTCATCCGACTTTGCCTGAACCCGTATAAAAATCGCGAAAAATTTAAAATTAGCTGCACAAATTCCAAATAAACTTTATTGAAAAGAGAGCAAAATTTACTATATTGGGCTAAAAATGTAAAACTTTTTTACTAGTGTGGGAAAATCGCCGTGAAACTTAAAAAAAATCACAGATGACAAAATTTAGTACGGTGGGCTGAAACACTATAACTGGAATTCTTTCACAAATGTAAAAAAATCAGTGTTTTAACATGAAAAATGGCTAAAAATTCAGAAATCACGAAGATATAATGTACTATATTACGCTAAATATTTAAACCAAATACTTTTTATAAATGTAAAAAAAAGGGGGTGGGGGAAGCCGCGGAATGCAAAATAATACCAAAAATCGCAGTGAAAATAACAATAAAAATCGCAGGGGACAAAAGTTAGTATATTAGGCATTTTGAAATCTAATTCTTTTTACGAGTGTCAAAAACATTGCAGTTGAACGCGAAAAAAAACCCAGTAAAATCACACTTAAAATTACTAAAAAATCAAAAATTGCACAGGGCGAAATTTACTGTATTAAGTTAAAAGGTTAAAACAAAATTCCTTTAACGAAAGTGAAAAAAATAAAAAACGATGCAAATCGCTATAAATTCAGAAGAGGACAGACAGAATTTGCCATATTTAGTAAAAGTTTGAAATTGAATTCCTTTTACAAATGTCTAGAAATCGCCACGGGTCATGAAAAAAATCTGAAAATCTCAGAAATCACATTAAAAATAGCTAAAAATTGAAAAATCGTAGAGAAAAATATTTACTATATTGTGCTAAAAGTTTGAAACCATAATAAACCTTTGAGACTGTTAAAAAAAAAAAAAATCGCTGCAGAACGTAAAAAAATGCTGAAAATCACGTTAAAAATCTTTCATTCCAATTCAACATTGCCAAGAATTCAAATTGTGTAATACAAAATTTATTATATTAGGCTGAAAGTTTGAAGTCGAATTCCTTTTACCAATGTCAAAGAAAAAAAAAAAATAATAATAATAATAATAATAAAATAAAATAAATAAATAAATCATCGTAGATCACGGGAAAATGTTAATCACCGCATTAAAAAATTCACATAATAAAAAAGACATTAACATGAACTGTAAAATCTGCATGCTTCTGAATTTTCATTAAATTATATCATTGAGATTTTAAACTACCTCTGCCATTAAAACAAAATATAATAATAAAAATATTGGTCACTATTTAGTAGAAAGAAAAATAACTTATCTTTGTTTTTAAGCAGTATTTGGTCTTGAATTTTTTGCTGACATCATTCTTTTCCCATCCTGTATTCTATAGCTGCCACTAGTAAAAGGCATTTTATTTTAACTATTATCAGAGAAACGAGCATGGAATTTGTTTCTTCAGAGTTCAGCCAGTGATTTCTTGATTACCCCAAGATGGCCAACCCCTCCCCTGAAGTGTCATTCGTTTTTAAAATGCCTATTGTTGTACAAGATGCAGTATACTGTACAAAGGGGGGGAAAAACAGATGGTGACAACTACCCCCACCCTGCCTCCACTGAAATACTTCTCCATCCCAATAGATACAAGTAATTAGATAGGAACTTTTCAGGGGGGCATTCTCTATTCAGCAATACGGGGAGACATTTTCTCTGAAGCTCTTCTGTTGGATAAGAACCGACTGGCACAGATTTCTCATCAGAACCAACGGATTAGAAAAAAGAAACAAACATGATGGAGAAAAAAAATGCTGTAAAATAGACCAGTCAGTTATATCACAGAAATTCATTACCAGGACTTGATTTTCGCCTTCGCCAGAAATTTCGTAGCCTTCCTGATAGATTTATGTAAAAATTATTTTGTTAGGATTTTTTTCTTTCTTTTTTTTTCAAATTGGAAATTTTAATGAACATTAAAATTATTTATAATGCTTAAGCTTAACTCTTCGTCGGTCGCAACAGGCCTGACAGGTACAGGACAATTACTTTCGTTCTTCTCTCCACCAATACAACACGCAGGATTGATTACTTTGAGTGTAATAAACGAGTTTTTTTTTTCCATTAAAATTTGAAATATTATCCCTTAGTACATCCTAATGAAGGTCACTGATCACTTTAAGAGCGTTAGAATTTCGTCAAATAATAGCTAATGACGATTTTCTAACAGGTGCCTGTGAGGCGCATTGCACTCGTACTCGATAAATCCCACGATAAGCGACCGACAGAGGGTTCATTATCCTTTAAACTTCGTACAAAGTTACAAAAAAAAAATACTTAGATTAGATTCATTCAACGCATAAATTTTGCTCTCGTACAAATGTTGGCAAATTGCAAAAACATGCTTAGATTCATACATTCATAAATTTAGATCTATCTTATTATTTCCGAATAATAATCTTCGCCCTATAGCTGGCTCACCATTCCTCTTGCCGAAATATTTTCTTTGAAAACTATTGTTACAATTTATTCAGGACTGTTCAAATCCCGTTTTTATTACACAAATTAAGTTTATTTTTAGCTTATTAATTTTGTTCATATTTGAAATCATATCAAATAAGTTAATAATTGGAATCTTGAAAGATTAAAAAAGTATAAGAAACAGCACATTCAAAAAATGGCACAATGTATTCTTAAAATATCATAGTTTATTCAGAAAAGAAATAGCGCACTCAGAAAAAGACATTTGAAAAATGCCTTATTGGGGCTGATACATAAAAGTATTTTAGTACCACAATAACATCCGAATTTGGAATCTTTGCTCTGAGTATTTGAAGAACATTGCTTAACCCTTTCCGGCACATAGTAATTCTGTTTGTAAAATGATAAATTAACACATGAATTTATAACAGAATTTATTAGAAAATAAAAACTTGCGACTTTCCCTGTAATTTATAAAAGGAAAATTTTAATTAAATATTATTGGTGCCAGTACTCTTAAAAATAGGTGTTCTTTTTTGTGGACATCGCCCGCTAAAGAGTTAAGGGGGAGGAGATACATGACTGGGAAGAGATGGTTCGAGCCTGTTTTCATTCACGACACTCGAGCTTGGTCTTCACTCTTTTCGGGCCGGGCCTGATCTTCACTCTCTTCGGGCCGGGCCTAGTCACTACTCTTTCCAGATAGAGCTGGGCTCGGGTCTAACCTATTTTTTCTGAGCCGGGACTGTCTTCATTCTTCTTATGTTGCACAGCCGAAATTTAAATGTTTTTCCAAAAAATTTACATATTTTTAAATCTCCATTATTCAACAATTAAACTTTAAACTTTATTCTTTTTAAAGAATAGTATATTTCTAGGCAATAAAATTAAAATACAATAAAACCTGTGAAAAACGAACCTGCCTATGACGGAATCCTTTCTTAAACGGAAAAATGTGTTGATCCATGCAAAATGAATATAATAATATGTGAGAAAAGAATATACTACATTTACACCTGCTAATAAGGGAACTTGTCTATAACGCATTTATATTTTTTTCCTTATGCAATTCTGTCTTAGGAGATTTTACTCTATAGCATTTTTCAGATTTTTAATTCTCCAATACATGGAATATGGATTAACGGTATTAATGATCACTGAAACATTTATATACAAATAGATTCATTAAATATATATATATATATATATATCACAGCCTAAGGCTCTTCTTTAAGAATAAAGATTATAATAAAACAAATATTTTTGATCAGAACTCTTACTAATCAATTTTTAACCACATCGAGGTAAAAATCCATGTTCTGTAGAAATTCAGTCAGGCCGATCTCGTACTGAGATCCGTCTGCCTAATCATTCAGAGTTTTCTGTTTTTTTCTTCAAACCTTGGATTTCCTTGCATAAATACGGGTTAGGTTCCCTTAAAAAGACCCCCCCAAGGAGGGCATGCCCCCTCGGGCCCATGTAAACTCGTGTGGAAACAACAGTCAGTGCCGTCAGAAACAACACCAACACCTCGGTCTGAGGTTTTAACTATTTTCCGTGCCGGGTCTGTTCTCGTACTGAACTTTTAGCTTTTATACCGGGAAGGGCCAATAATTTTTTTGTATGGGTATGGCCGAACTTTTAACTTTTATACTGGCTATTCATTATTTATTATTTTTTTTTTTGTGCGGGCCGAATTTTTTTTATGGGTTGGGCCCACCCCGGGCCTGGAAATTTTGGCTTGTGCAGACATCTAATCCGGCGTCACCAAGCATATATGTTAATAAATGCATAAATTGAAAATAAAGAGAAGTTGCTAATTAATTACAATAAAACTGCTGACATATCAACAAAATGCAAAGTTGAATGTGTTAATTGTGCCACTTTGGCTCTACGTTGTTAATCAAAATAAGGCATGTCTTCTTCCTTATATAAACAATCTAACAGCTGTATTTCCTACTGCATATGTCAATTTTGTATTGCGTTCATAAGTAATGTAAAATACTTAATTCGCTAATGTGGTTTCATGTTTGTATAATATGTGCATCTGTAAATTAAAACTGAAAGAATAAAGTTTTTTTTTTTCTTTCTAAATGTTGGGACTATGATGGAAGCAGGTTTTCTTTTCCGTTGATATGATATTTATATATTGGTACCATACACAGTCTTCTTAGTTTAAAAAAGGAGATGTAGCTTTTATGAAATACAGTAAAACCTCTGAATAACGGACATCTTGGGAGCAAAGAATTTGTCCACTATTCAGAAATGTCTGTTTTTCAGAGGTTAAAAACATACAAAAATGTAGGTGTTGGGGATTGAAAAACTGTCCGCCAAACAGAGGTACCCGCTATTCGGGAGTGTCCATTATGGAGGTTTCACTGTATTAGGCATGACAAGACTGACGGACTTACGGCGAGGGTGGTAAGAAGTAAAAAAGCTCTTGCTCACATTTCTCCTTTCAATCGTTTGTTTTTTCTTTGGGCAAGCTGTGTTGGGGAGGGGGGGATCACAGGGTGTAGTTCGTCTAACCCAGTTTCGTAAAAAGAAATCGTGAATATTGTTTCCGGTATAAAACTAAACATCTGAACAAATAGACACCTAGATGCATTATACTTGATAAGAAAATCCATTTGAAATCAAATGAAAATTTCTTATTCTGGGTTTTTAATTCAATTGTTAAAAGGTTAAAACTTTACTTATAGAGTTGCACAACAAAGATAATTAAAAGATTATAGTTTGTTTGGCATGTTCGCAAAGTTCTTCAAAATCATATACTAAGCTAAAATCATATGAAAGGTGCGATAGGTGTAAAGTATGCAAGACTCGTACTTATAGAGGCCCCCAAGAAGACTAAAATACCTTTAAATAGAAAAGGACTTCTGAAAAATGTTTGATCTGGGTTAGTAGTACCTAGCCATACTTACTCTTGTCTACCCCACCCTCGACGAGACTTTTTTTTAAATAATTCCTACCTTTAATGTTATTATTTTATTATAGGGCCGGAAATTGTTTCTTGCATCAGGAGCCCTTTAAGGTGTTCTCAAATCCAAAAGGGCAACTTTCTGACACAAGTTTTAATTTATTTTTGTTCGAAAATGCAAGAAACTAGCTGGTGATGTTGTTCAGAAACTATGTAATTGAGCTGTTTTTTCCATTTTTTTGCAATCGCAATAGATCTTTCAGAAAATAATCTCAAAGTGAGCGTTTTGAACCAAATTTCCACGCGAAGGAAGAAAGAGACTCAAGAGCAGGCGAAAAACGTGTTTGTCACATGGCCAAAATTCCTTATAACTCCATAGTTATTGATTGAGCAAAAAATGGAAAAAACAGCTTAATTCCAAATCGTCTCCATGGCCAGGCTTTCCAATTTTATACCTTTCTGTTAAAAAATGAATTTGTAAATGTGTCGCAACTTTTTGCGCTTGTTGAGCAGAGCAGTTAAGAACAGCCTTAAGGAGAAAGCCAGATATCATCATACATTAATTAGTATTTCAATGTTTTTTGTGGCCAGAGACGGATTTATTTGTTTGTTTATTTCAGATACGATTCTAGACAAACAAAAGTTTGGAGTTTTTAATTGTCAATGTTTTCGTCTGTTCATCAATCTCTTCCTCGGGAGCAGATGCCTTTAGTCACTTTGTTTTTTTTTTTTAACTTTTTTCATAACTCTCGTTTAATGGCGGGTGGTGGCGCCGAAATTCATCTGACAAATAAATTTTCAAAATCCAAGTGAGATGGGAGAGCAATTAGATTAAATAGTTTATTAAATAAAACTGAAATAGTATGTAAATTCTATTCATCATCAGAAGTTAATAATTGTTCCATAATAGTAATTCTCCGTATTTAACAGAGCCAATACAAAAAAAAATGTTCTCTGCTTCGTTGCAGAGTCAGGACTTCCATTATACACTCTGTATTAAACAGAGCCATGATTTAACAATTGGCATCTCTGATTACAGAGTCAGGACATGTTACATGTTCTCTGCTTGGTTACAGAGTCAAGACTGACCATTTTAAAAATGATACATATTATATAAAATAAACATCAAAATAAAAATTACAATATGCAGTTATAAATCTTCTAAATAGCTATAATATTCATTTAAATTACATCCAAGTAATTATAAAACTAATAAATCACCATCATTTCAAAATTATTATAAAGTAAATAAATCTATATTACATGACCTTGAAATCATAATGTTACTCACAAATATTGATTCAGGGTTATAAACAATTTAGATAAACAGATTAGATTTTTTCTGTCAAAAGAAATCAGTTTTATAATTATGTTTCAGAATATGAAAGATAAACAGAGTTAAATTATAAACAAATAAATTTGAGGGCATTTACGCCGAAACATCCTCCGCCTCCATGAACGAAGTTCATCAAACAATTATAACTTACCAAATTTCCACTATCACATACTAAATAATCAAATATTAAATACAAAATTAAAATATTACCTTAAATGTCAAGTATAACTAAAATGAAATGCAATTAAATCCTACTACTTCTAAAAAAAAAAACAGTTTCTGGAACAACTAAAAATAGAAAAAGACATTAATATACAAAATAGTTCAGAAAGTTACAAAAATTAGACATAGAAAATAATAATAATAATAAAGTTAGTTAAAATAAAGTAAAATTCTATTATATTAAATGTCCATCGGTAGAGGAGACAATTTTGTGATAGGGCGTTTCAGTTCACCAGTAGAAGTCTTTAATTTGACAACACGAACAATATTATCATCACCAGGAAATAGTTCAATTATTCTGCCCAATTTCCACCTTAATGGGGGCTGGTTTTCTTCCTTTATCAACACCAAGTCATTGATTTTTAAGTTCGGGTTGCTTCTAAACCACTTTGTACGTTGCTGCAATTGTGAGAGATAGTCTGACGACCACCTTTTCCAAAAACTTTGGAAAATCTTTTGTAGCAATTTCCAACGTTCCAAAGGAGTTACATAGGTAGAGGAGATATCAGGCTCAGGTAAGGAGGTCAAGGGTTCTCCTATAATAAAATGTCCTGGCGTCAGAGCCGTAAAGTCATTTGGATCAGAAGACTCAGCGACAAGTGGTCTTGAATTTAAGCATGACTCAATTTGTGCAATTAAGGTCAAAAATTCTTCATAAGTTAAAATCTGATCACCAATTGTTCTCTTCAAATGATTTTTCATTTGTTTTATCCCCGCTTCCCAAAGGCCTCCAAAGTGAGGGGCGGAAGGTGGGTTGAATTTCCATACTATCATTTCGTCAGTAAGATACTTGTGCAATTTTTCATCAGAAGCAATTTGAGACATCATTCTCTTTATTTCGCGGTCTGCCCCTACAAAATTTGTACCTCTGTCGGAAAATATTTCTAGAGGTTTTCCACGTCGAGCCACGAATCTTTTCAATGAGGCTAGAAAGGTTTCAGTTGTAAGATCAGTGACTAATTCAAGATGGATAGCTTTTGTTACGAAACAAACATACAGACAAACATAATGTTTAAAGGGTTTCACACCACGTCCCTTACGAGGTTTGATCAAAAAGGGGCCGGCTAAGTCGACTCCTACTCTTGAAAATACTCGAGCTTGTGTCACGCGTGCTGATGGCAGATTTCCCATCAACTGAGATGAAAGGTGTGATGAATTTCAGAAACATTTCATACATTTCCTTATTTCTCTTTTCACAGCTTCTTTAGCATTAATTATCCAAAATTTTTGTCGAATTGCTGAAATTGTCAATTGAGTTCCGCTATGAAGATGTTTCTCATGAAAATACTTTATTATCAAGTCTGTAACATAATGCCTTTTAGGGAGAATGATTTGATGTTTTTTATATTCAGACAAGTTTGCATTTTTTAGCCTACCTCCAACACGGAGAATATCATTTTCATCAAGAAATGGATGTAAAGGAAGGAGTTTGCTTTTAGAATTTAGGATCTTTCTGGATTTTAGAATTTTCAGTTCGTCTCCGAATTCATGGTTTTGAATTAATTTCACAATAGCATTTGTTGCCCTTTCAAGTTCTGGAACAGTCAAAAAACCATAGACTCGTTCAGATGGGCATGTACTATTTTTGATGAATCTGAGGCACCAAGCCGTAATTCGTTTTAATTTAGTCCAGGATGAAAATTTAAATAAAAGCTCAAATTCTGGAATATTTTGGGATATGGAGCAAACAAGCGTTTTACGTTGTTCTTGCAAGACCTCTTCATCAGGTAGATTAGGTTGAGTTTCAGGGGGAAATACTGGTAACGATTCTTCCTTCAGCCAGCTAGGACCATGTAACCATACCTCGTTATTAATCAATTCAGATGCAGAGCAACCACGAGAGAGAACATCTGCAGGATTTTCCTTTCCTTTACAAAATTTCCATTGTACAGGAGCAACAAGTTCCTGAATTTCGCGTACGCGGTTTGCCACAAAGGGCTTCCAGTTGTTAGCACTTCCTTTAATCCAGTGCAAGGTAATTTGGGAGTCACTTAGACAAAATATATTTTCATTCACAATTTTAAATATTTCCTTTAAATAATTCGCTAATCTTGCAGCCGTAAGTGCTCCAAGAAGTTCGAGGCATGGCAATGTAATTTTCTTGAGAGGCGCTACTCTCGACTTTGCTATTACAAATGAAGTTTCACAAGAAGAATCACGTAGATAAGCCACTGACCCATACCCCTTTAAACTAGCATCAGAAAATATGAAAAGTTGAGCGGTTTCAGGATTTAATTTTGGGATAGTTACAAAATATTTTCTAAGAATTTCAAAATTTACCAAGTCCTTTATTTCATTATGCCATTTTCTGAATTTTCCACTTAAAGAATCTGGTAATGTAGAATTCCAGTCAATTCCATGTTCCCAGAGTTCTTGCATTAAAAATTTAATTCTTATCACGAAAGGGGAAATGAGTCCAATAGGATCATAAATTTTTGCCACAGTTTGTAAAACAACACGTTTGGTAATAGTTTTATGGTCAAATTCTACCAAAAGTGGTTGTATGTCTATTTTCAAGGTGTCACTTTCTGTTATCCATATAATTCCCAATACCTTCGAAAGATTTTGTTCAAGAGTGTCTTCCTCAAAGTTTATTCCATGTTCCTTCCATAAAAATTTTAAATCGGAAGAATTGGTTTTAAATTTTCTGAGTTTCATATTGGCCTCACTCAATATCTTCTCTGCACCGTTTGATAAAACAAAAGCTTCGTTTACTGAATCAGCTCCATGAAACAGGTCATCAACGTATAAGGAAGTATCCAGCATATTAACTATTTTTCCAAACAAATCTTTATACCCCTCAATGTGATGTTTGATGGTTGCAGAAAGGAAAAAGGGTGAAGTTGTTACACCAAAAGTTACACGGGTCATGCGAAAAACCTTCAAAATGGGATTGTTACTAGTGATATTGTCAAACCACAGGAACCTCAAAAAATTTCTATCTTCTTCTTGTATCTGGATTTGCAAGAATGCTTTTTCTATATCTGCCGAGAAAGCAATTTTGTGGAGACAGAATTTTAAAATAATGTCCAATATGTTAGGATTTAGATTGGGCCCAGGAAATAAGCACTCGTTTAACGATTTTGCCCCCTTATCTTTGGATGACGCATCAAAAACAATTCTTACTTTAGTTGTCGATTTATCTTCCCTTATTACTGGTCTGTGAGACATGTAATACGTGTTTATTTCATCTTTATTAAACTCACATTCTTCAATTATACCCAAACCACATTGTTCATTTAATATTTTCTCATATTCCTTAAGTAACCATTCATTTTTGCACAATTTTGATTTTAATCCCCAAAGTCTATGTTTAGCTACATCAAAATTGGATTCCAATTCATTTTTATTTACTTTCCACAAAAGTTTAGTTTCATATCTTCCATTTACAAAATTTAAATTATCATTAAATAAATCAAGAGCATCTAAATCCTTTTGTGAAAATAATTCATTTTTACTATCACAAATACCCAAAGACTCTAGTTTCCAAAACTTTTGCAAATCAAAATTTTCTATTTCATTAACAGATACAAGATGAGCATTAACTGTTTTGTTACCTTTAGAGTTTATTTTTCCCACTATTGTGTACCCAAAAAGTGTATTAGCTACATATAAATGGTCATTAATTTCTTCAACGACACCTCTCTGAACATTCCAGAAATAATCAGCTCCAAGTAAAATTTGTACTTCGGATTCTTCGGGCGTAGGGTCGGCTAACCTCCATTTTTTACTTTCAATGTATTTTATAACTAGAGGGTCAGAATTGGGAACCTTCAATGTTGTTGCACTTATCAAATCGGTAGCTAACACCTCAACATCTATAAAACGATGATAATTCATTTTACTTCGCAATTTAATTTTAAAAACATCATATTCTTCTTCGCGACCTTGATCCATGCCAAAAGCGAATACAGTTAAATGTTCTTTTCTTAAAACAGGCAAATTTAATTCACGAGCTAATGCTTTTGTTGTGAAGCTTTTTTCGCTTGCAGAATCAAGTAATAATCGAACTACCTTTGATTTAGAATTACCTTGAGCAGTTACACAACATGTTTGCAATAAAACAGCATGCTTAGAATTTCTAAAATTACAATGAGAATTAGATACAACTGTTTGATTTTGATTTTCATTAATTTCTGGTTTCAAACTTTTCTTAAAGCAAAATAATTTGTTATGTTCAGTGTTTTTACAATTTAGACATGGCTTTAATTTTATGCGGCATTGCGAAGATAAATGCGATTTCAAAAAGCATTTGTAACATCTACCCTCCTTACGTAACATTAATCTTTTCTTATCATCAGCTAAATTTTTACACTCGGAAGATAAATGATCATTACCTTTGCAAAATACACAAAAAATTTTAATATTGGCATTTAAGGTATTAGCATGTTGATATTTATTTGATGTTTTCTTTTCACGAAATTCAGTTTTATTTTTATGTACAAAAGAAGAGGATGCATCATTTTTAGAACTTGTCATTGACAAAGCCTTTTCTCTACATTCTATTTCACATTTCAGAAAGGCAATTAGATCGGTTACATCTGACTCTTTGCTAGTATCACGTTTTCTATGATATTCAATCACTAATTCATGGGGCAATAGCTTTAGCAAAATAGGATTTAGCAATTGTCCATAAGAACTGGATGTTACCCCCAAATTTCTTAAACTTCTAATATTAACTTCGCACATGTCATGCAATCTTCTTAATGCATTTAAATTTGAACAATTTTTAACTGGTTCCATATTTAATAAATTAGTCATGTGTTTATTAATAATAACATCAACCTTACCAAAACGGTCGTTTAATAAATCAATACAAGTATCATAATTTTGTTCTGTCAAAGGAAACCCTTCTACCACATTATAGGCCCGATTACATAACAAGGATTTTAGATAAGCGAATTTTTCTATCTTAGATAGTGATTTATTCTGGTGTATCGATGTTTCAAAACAGTTAAAAAATTCGACCCATTGTTCGATTTCACCAGAAAATTTTGGAACATTTAATTTATGCTATTTCATGGCAGAACTCGTTTCTGTTCCACTAGCAGAACCATTCAATGAATTTACACGACTAGTTGCTATCATAGAAACATTATCCTTTTTACATTTTCTTAATCTATTTTTAATTTTAAATTTAGCACTGATCAATTGGTCAGTGTACTTTTCACTATTAGCAATGTCCTTTTCATATTCTTTTAAGTCGGATATTTGAGCTTCAATATCACGATTCAAACTTTGGAAAGCCGTTTCTTTTAAGAGGAATATTTCTTGAAGCTCTAATAATTCATCGGGTTTCGTATTATCAATGTCATCATTTAATAATGTTTCTAATTTTGTAATTAATTTCGTGAAACTCGTTCGTTCAACAGAACGTTTTGCTTTCAGCTTTTCAAGATTTTCCATTTTAAATAAAGAATAATTCTTATTTTAAAACATAAACCATTCATAGAAAATGAAAAAAATATTTTCTTACCTGTTAATTCCAGGTAATGTAGAAGGCATGTCGTAATCCAAATGGCACAATAATAATTCCACACTTATCACAGGTTGAAAGATAAATCACACACTAATCACATGTTGAAAGATAAATCACAAATCTCTTTCACAATAGCTCACTATTCTTTCCAAAAAATGTTTCGCGGGTTACGAGGCACCAAAAATAATGGTGGCGCCAAAATTCATCTGACAAATAAATTTTCAAAATCCAAGTGAGATGGGAGAGCAATTAGATTAAATAGTTTATTAAATAAAACTGAAATAGTATGTAAATTCTATTCATCATTAGAAGTTAATAATTGTTCCATAATAGTAATTCTCCGTATTTAACAGAGCTAATACAAAAAAAAAATGTTCTCTGCTTCGTTGCAGAGTCAGGACTTCCATTATACACTCTGTATTAAACAGAGCCATGATTTAACAATTGGCATCTCTGATTACAGAGTCAGGACATGTTACATGTTCTCTGCTTGGTTACAGAGTCAAGACTGACCATTTTAAAAATGATACATATTATATAAAATAAACATCAAAATAAAAATTACAATATGCAGTTATAAATCTTCTAAATAGCTATAATATTCATTTAAATAACATCCAAGTAATTATAAAACTAATAAATCACCATCATTTCAAAATCATTATAAAGTAAATAAATCTATATTACATGACCTTGAAATCATAATGTTACTCATAAATATTGATTCAGGGTTATAAACAATTTAGATAAACAGATTAGATTTTTTCTGTCAAAAGAAATCAGTTTTATAATTATGTTTCACAATATGAAAGGTAAACAGAGTTAAATTATAAACAAATAAATTTGAGGGCATTTACGCTGAAACAGCGGGTGTTGTCTTTTTGAATTGGTGCTGCTGGTCTGGATGAGTTGTACGCTACTTCTGTTCTAGTACGCATGCGGGTTTTTTTTCCCCCATGTTTAGGGTGCGTTTAATTTGTGCTTTTCAAGGGTGTCTTTTCTCTCCCGTTTTGTGTTTTCGGCTCGTGGTTTTATGTGTCTGCTGTCTCCCTGTATTTCCTTTTTCGATCTGTTTTTCATACTGCTTCGTCATATAGGATCTATGTGATCATTTGAGCACCTACCTGAAAGCTCTAACAATAATAAACCCCTCAAGTTTGCTTTCTTTTCTTTCCTTTTTTAAAAAAACATCAAACATTTTAAACAAAGTGTTAAAAGCCAAATTAGATTACTGTCACTTTTTTTTTTTTTTGTTACACTTCAAGCGAATAAAAGAATATGCTGGGTCGAAACTAGGGGATGGGGGTGCAGAAGGGGCATGTGCCCTGAGCACCAGAATGTAAGAAGAAGGGGAGGAAGGGCTCCAAATGAAGCTTTTGTTTTTCGTTTGATACAAAAATGTACATATATATGAAATACAAAGAAACTCACATGCTAATGTCAAATCTATGAGAGCGTTCTTTTCAAATTTGTGAAAGTGAAAGTAACTATATAAAAAGAAAGCTGCAACCAAAATCGAAAAAGTAAACACTATCCCGGTTAGAATTCAATCTTAGCTATTCTAAGCAAGAAAAAAATCATTTGATACTATTAATATGCAAGTGCGAAATTTTAAAAAGAATGCTCCCAGAGATTTAACATTAGCGTTCCAATTTCTTCGCGTAACTAGCGTAGGCTCTTAATACTGAAGATAATGTTAATCCTATGGGAGCATTGTTTACATATTTCTTGCTAGCATTTTAATATTTTAATTATTGTTAAATGATTTTTATTTAATTTTTAAGGATTTATTTATTTGCATAGGTTACCTGCGGTCGATAACTTTTATTGTGCGTGAGGAAGGTGGTTGGGTGGGTGGGGGGGGGCACCATAATCCATGTTTGCCGCGGGTGCAAAATAGGCTAGTTTCGGCCCTGAGAATACGGAAAGAAGAGGATGGTATTATAGGAGATTTACCCCTGGAGGTCGGAATTAAAATGTCGTCTCGCCACCTTCCTATTTGAAATAACTTTTTCTTCTCCCGTTTGTTGCATGCACTTTATTCTGTCCCAGTCCCAGACCAGTACGACAGGCACCTAATCTGGTGGGGAACTAAAGTTACTGATAAAAAGTATATAAAAAAAGACTTTTCTTTTCTGTAGCATCCAGAGTCAAATCTCAGAGATACCATCTCAATGTCTGGATAAGGAACTTGGGAAATAGCTAAGA
Organism: Maratus speciosus; assembly: GCA_963932465.1. Lineage (NCBI taxonomy): Eukaryota > Metazoa > Arthropoda > Arachnida > Araneae > Salticidae > Maratus > Maratus speciosus. The sequence goes on from OZ010797.1 coordinate 108,263,308, forward strand.
ACAATGCCAATTGTCCAGTTCTTAACTTCCCATAGAATATCTCATTTCCTTTCTGTTCTGGGCAAACTCTGAATGACCACCCAAGGAATGGTTGGCTCCTACTGAATATATGGAAGAATGGAGGGGAGAAAGTATACTACGTAATTAATTTTGCTTGAAGCTATGTTATACTGATGGGAAAAAACAGGATGCGTTCGATTCTCGTGCGGCGAAGATTTTCATGCGCGATCACTGGGAGAATTTGGGGCACATTTGATTATTTTTATAATAGAAGGGCGCATTGTACCAATTTTTAAATGGCCGTGGCGCGTTTTGCCGATTTTAATAAAGGCAGGGCGCTGCGCCCTTCAAAAATGGCCTAGCGGGAACACTATATATATATTGAAAAAAAAAAATGCTACTTTAAATTTTATCATATAAATTCTAAGCAGCATCAAAAGTCTTAGTAAGACAATGAAAAAGAATGGATATACCAATTTACATAAATTGTTTTATTCATTTTTTGCATATTAATTTTTCAAATGATACTATATAAAGTTAAATAACCTATTTTCAGTAAGTGGAATTAATATAATTTTGTATATTTAGTGATAGAAGTACCATTTAATTCTCTTATTGATTATATTTTTGAGGTTAATATTTTCATGTTAACCAGGGCTGGATCCAGCTCTCCATTAAAGGGGGGGGGGGTATCTTTTTTTTTTAAGAGTGTGTGTGTATGGGGGGAGACATTTATACATCAATTTTATCCACAATTCTAAATTGGCTGTTTTATGACACATTAACAAAGTCATTTTCATTTATTAAATGCATTAAATTTGCAGATATATATTTGTATCTGTACGAAATTACCACGTTCATTTAGATGCCAAGAAATTTAACAGTTTTTCATTTTTTATAAAGGGAAAGCATGTTTCAAAAACTGTTGTTATAGTTGGCATTTTAAGCTGATTTTCTGTGCTCAATAGCTACAAAAAGATGATGATCAGTTAGCAATTACTTATAACTGAAGACGTATGACATATATAAGAAAATAAAAAACTTATTTCTTGACACTTAAAAAGAAATGTCTGCAAATTTGGTACTACATTTTCATTTAAATGCCTCAGTGAGTATCACCAGTGCTATAGTTGGGAAAAAATATTTGTGAGAACTCACCTTTTCAAAGAGTAGATGTTGATGCTACTGGATTTTTGCTAAGCCAAAAGCCAATTTGAAACATTTAGCTAAGAGCAGACTTTTTTTAATTAACAGTTATAATTTTAATATTCTAGTTTTTATAGTACAGTAGACTCCCTTAAATCCGCAACCCTAAAATCCGCGAACGCCTAAAATCTGCATATTTTTTCAGATGTAAACAATGAAATTTACAGTTAAGGTGCAGGGACAAAAATCAAGATGGCGCCGAAATCAGCGACTACCTCAATGTTTTTTTTTACTAAATTTTTTGTTAATCATTCTCTTTTGGCTATTACAGCTGATTTATTATTAAATAAATTTACATTACGTTTGATTTTGATATAAATTAGCATATCTATAGCAAAAATTCCAGAGTTCGAAATGGAAAAATCCACGAACGGGAATGCTATTTTAAAATTATTGTTCGTGGTAATTTTTTTTTTTTTATTATAGACAAATTTATTTCTAAACATACAAAGCAGTATAAGAAAAGCATTCAAGACTCTAAATAACAATGAAAAAAGTTACAGTGAGCGCAATAAGCTATACATACTGATAATAGCATTAATACTGTTATCCTTGCTACCACTAGATGGCAGCATAGGACTTTTGGAATTGAATTGAATCGATTTCATTCGTAATAATTTAATATTTTTCTAAATTTTTATTTTACATAATTATTTTAATAATTATTTACTTTTAAACTAATAAATTATTTTAATATTTTACTTATTTTAATGTTTCACTTTATTGTAAGCATTCATTATAATTTCCCTTTCTTAACTATCAATCAAATTAATGTTTGAAAAATGTAAACAAATCAATGACCAGAAATCCGCAAAATTCTGAAATCTGCACAACCCCTGGTCCCAAGCTGTGCGGATTTGAGGGAGTCTACTGTATTGTACTTGTATAGAATTCATCTAAAAGCTATATTTTATCAATCTCATAGTGACATTTTCCATTATAAATCAAAATTTAATTGAAATAACAGAAATAAATCCACACATTACTGACTTATCCTAGAAGTTTCCATAAAGAATGATAATGAGAGGTGTTTTCTGATCTACAACAAGCTGTCTCGTCTGTTAATCTTCTTCCTCATAGCAACTAAGATTTCACATATTGTCCAGGTAGGGTTGCCAGATTGTACGTTTTTCACGCAAGTTGTACATTTTTTAGCCTTATTTAGGCCAATCGTACAGTGTACATTTAAATTTGTCCCGTATGATGACTTCTTCCATTTTTCTACGAAAGCTTATTTTTGATGTTTTAAAGACTTTTTTCTTTTTCAGTTTGCTTCAAAATTTCCCTTTTTGCAGAAAAAAGCTATACACATGCGAATCAAATGTTTACATTTGATAAGCCGATTTTAATTGGCTTATTTCCGATCAGGATGACAGAAATCTTGTGAGAGCTGTTGGGTTTTTTAAATATCAGCTAAGTGACCAAGTAAGAAAAAAAGAAGAACAGTTTATTTACAATAGAAGAAAACATTTAAGTAAAATATTTTCCGGACTTCAAATATTTTCCGGAATGTTTGGGCCAGGCCTAATTTGACTGATCTTTGAATGGATCTGGCCAAGCTGAGACAATTTTTTTCATATAGACTGAATCAAAACTAGGACTGAAAAGCTTGGCCCGTGAAGACTAGGAATGAAACCAATCCCGACTCTGTACAGAAAAAATAAGTTAGGCCCGTTCCGGCCCGAGCCTTTAGAAATAAAGTATGGTCCGGGCCTGGCCCGAACCTTCAGAAATAAAGTACGGCCCGGCCCGAGAAGAGTGGAGCCCGAGCCCGGCCCGAGTGCCGTGAGTGAAAATCGGCCCGAGCCCGGCCCGTGCAGATCTCTACACTGGACTATACGAGAATTACTCATTGTTTTCAACATTCCAAAGTACTACTAATAAACCTCCTCCCTATTTATTTAGTTGCTCTATTTAAATGATAATTGTAACAAAATAATTGAAAAAAAAAATAATTACAAGTTAAAAAATATAAATATTTTTTTTCATTGAATCTTATATCTAAACCGTTGAATGTCTTGGGAATACAGATAATTCTGTAATAATTGCTGTTTTTAAATCATCTTCTGCTTTTTAAATAACGTTCTGTTTAAATTCTTCAGTGTTAAATAACAGGCTTTCTCTTAGACATTATTATAACTTTCAACGTGATATACAATCAAATACGTTTTGTTTTTTAATATGAATTACAAGGAGATAATTGTATTTTATTATCCTATCCATAGAGGGCAGCAGTAAAGCCATGAATCTACGATACGATAATGATTCATTTGATTCATGTGTGATGGATTCCCATTGATTGCATCTTAATATCAATCATGGTAATCAGTAAAACTGTCGTAATTTTGGGAGGAGCTATTTCATAAATGATTGAGATTGCAATTTTTGAAAGGGATGAGTTGAGAAACGTTTTGTTCTTCATAGAAACATGTTGCCAAAAGGCTAAAAAAAATAAAATCGTAATCGGAAGCCACTCCCACTGGCACGTATACGTCACATGCGAACCAATCACAAGCAACTCCACAAACGGTCGATAGCAGACAATCGTTTGATAACTGTTTGTATGCCCTGAACTTCTGCTTGAAAAAAATTTCAGAGGATGATCCGCACCGGTAGATAATCCGCACTTAAAATTTTTGAGGTTTTTTAACAGATAATCTGCGGATTATAGGCCGGAAATTACGGTAGTTTTCACAGTCTGGAGAAGAGAATTTAGTTCTTTAGGCTCCTTTCCAGGTTAGATTCATTTTGCTTGGAAAAAAATGTTTGTACTCGTACGCGATATATATACATTTTTTTTACAGTAACAAACCAAATATTTCTGGGAACGGCGTTCCCACCCAACTACAGCACTGAGTATCACTAATATTTCTGTTGTTGAGCAGAATTTTTTTTTCTTTTTACATTATATCAGAAATGTATTGTTGTTTTGAAACTTTCTTTGTTCAAAGGGGGGAGGGTCACAACCCCGGTGATCCCTTGGATCCGCCATTGATGTTAACAAACTTACAATTTAAAATTTATATACACAAGAAAAACTATGTATATTTCTTATTCAGATGGGATACACTGACCAATAAAATAAGTACAGTAAACTCTGTCTAAGGCGGAATCGATCAGGACCAAGAAAATTTTCCGCAGTAGACAATATTCCGCTTTAGACAAATTTTACTCTATGTCTATGGATTCATAGGGGCTTGAAAATCTTTCCGAGTTAGACAGATTTCCGCCTCACACAGAGTTTGCTGTATAAAGAAAAAAGTACCAGAATGAATCTATTGTTAAATTTTAAATACTTGAATTTATATATCAATTTTCGTTTCTTTTCCATAGAAAATAAATCACTTCAGAAAAAAAAATTGTTTTGTTTCAAATATTTCAATTATCTATTAATTGATTAAATTTTTTTATCAGTCATTCCTACCATTATTCTTGAAGTTACCTAAAATCATGATATTGATAAGGAAATAGAAAATTTAGATACTATCAGAAATAGCTTCTCTCTCAGACTGAGGTTATCTTAAATGTTCCACATCCATTTCATGATTTTCATGTTTTGTGGAAAATGTACAATTACTTTTCCACTGGTGATTTTTACTGTCATTCTGGAAGGACAAATTGTTCCAATTTTGCAGATCCTTGAGATGTTAAAGAAAACCAGTGTAATTCTTGGTTAAAAATCAACAACATCTAATTATTATAAAAACTATTAAAGGTATTGTTCCCAATTTTGCTTGGAATAAGCACCCTCTGATGGCTATATAATAAAATGCTTACTTAAATATAATGCATTTATAATTGAAATAATTATAATCTTTAAGTGATCAGGAATTATTGTGGAATTGGGGTATTTCTTGGTCACTTCTGGTATAATTATCTGTCAGCATCCTTTTTCATGTAAATAAAGTAGAAAAGTTAATTTTTTTAAGACTGAGTATTAAAATAAGTAGAATCAATCTTGTAAAAGTCTTGTTCATCTCATAATTGTGGAAAAATAGCACATAGACTTTGTTTTAGGTATAAATACAAATTTATCTGATGTGCAAAAGACTCTTTTATATTTTTACAAAACATTAATTATCCACAGAATTTTTGTACAATTTATAAGCAGTATTTATAACTTCTTCATCCACTGTGAAAGGATTAATTAATACCTTGCAAATTTATTAGACCTACGGAAGTTTCTGGCTCCTTTTTCAAGAAATTTTATACAAACTTCAATATGGATCTTTATCATGATACACAGCATAATAAATATGTTCCTCTATTGCATTACGTATATTTCTAAGCACCATTTCGCAATGAGGTAGTATTTCTACTTAATTGTTCAGTCATATAGTGTGTCTTATCCTCAGAGCATTTACAGTTTTCCTCCTTCACAGTTACAATTAAGGATGCTACTTTACACTTATGGTTAAAAAAAGGTTGTAAAACAATAGTTTTAGGATGCACAGTTATAATAGATAAAATACCAAGTATAAATATTGTAAAATTACATTGTTAAGCACTGATCAGGAATTAACTCAGGGACCAGAAATTACTCCAGAAATATGGGTTTAGTTTGGCTTGCTCATATAAAATTTTTAATATAGTAGAGAAAAATTTTATAATCACTTTTAAAAACTGTGATATGTCATAGTTGAAATAAAATAATAATTAAAACTTTAAGAATGACACAGATCTTTGTAAAATGAGTAAAAATCAAGGTCGATGTTGTTTTGTAGAAATTTGAGTAGCAGTTTTGAACCTATATATATTTTTCAATTTATGAAATTTCTTCTAAATGAATAATTAAGGTATACATTGCAAAGCAAAGGGTTCAAAGTATTTTTCATATTTTTTACAGTTTGATAAATTGTTTTTTTGATAATGAGAATGGTCAAGAATTACCCCAGAAACTTAGTGACCAGAAATTACCCAGGGTGACTATTCTTTTATGCCCTCTTTTGGTTTATAAACACCACTTCTATTGGAGCAATAAGGAAATATTTTATCTCCATTTTTTTCCAGTTTCATCCCCCCTTTGTCTAGCATACATAGAGCTGGTTTCTCTTTCTTGTTCTTTTCAAATCAAAAATGCTGCATGAATTAAAATAATTTCATTATTAAATTTTCAATAGTCAGTAACGGTAAAGAAAGGAAATATAATACAATAATCATTAAAATAAACAATATTTATAGTAAAACATTTTATATTTACTTACCACTGAAATCAGGGACGTAGCTACAGGGGGGGGGTGGGGGGGTGCGACACCCCCCCACTCCGGTAAACTCATATACATTCGGTAATTTCCCTTTCGTTCAAAAACTGCATCATTTGGCTCTGATTTTTTTCTTTTTTTTTAAGAATTTTTAAAAACGTATTACAAAATTTATTGCAAAACAGAAAACAATGTCAAAACACATTTAAAATTATTAAATATTTTCTAATTAGAAACTTCCTTTCTCTTTGCATTGTGTAATATTTTTTTTCGCTCGGAGTCGACTGCAATTTCACTTTTTAGCTGTTCCATGGGTGTAAGAAGGGGAGGGAGGGGGGGCGGGTCCATGGTACAGTATCCCTTAGAAGATTAAATATACCTTCTTCCTATTTCTATGCCGTATCCCTGTAGAGAATATCTTCGCTTCATTTAACAAAGGAATCTGGAGAAAAAGGGCTTGAGGGTAAATGCGTACACTCCTTGACCAATGCAAATGAAATTAGAAGGCCAGACTTCTTGTTCGTTAAAATTCGTTTTGCTGGACTGTGAAAGCTATGGTGGGGGGGGGGGGGATATTTTTTAGGGGGACAGGATGTCGCCAGATTTTACTGTTGTATTGTCTGTTTTTCAAAGCAAAAAAATAAGAGAGAACCGTGAATTTTTTCTTATCAAAGAAAATTAAAACGGTGTAATAAAATTACATCAGCTACTAAGGATGTACCGAATAGTGATTTTGACCGAATACCGAATATTCGGCCTAAAGGCGAACCGGATGCCGAATATTCGGCTAGCTGAGTAGTAACTATTCGGCCAAATACCAAATAATCGGCTGGTTCAAGTATTTTAAAATTTTATTAATTAAAAAAGTTTCATATTTCATGGCTTCTTCTGGTGAATTAAACCAAGTGAATATATTTTTCTTAAATTCTAAAACAAACAACTTAGCAAAAATAACTTTTCTACCGAATATTCGGCTAGCCGAATTAACTGTTAGACCGAATACCGAATATTCGGCCAGCCGAGTAGTAACTATTCGGGCAAATACCAAGTACTCGGCTGGTCGAATACTTTCATATTTCAAAGATTAAAAGCATTAAAATGTTAAATTTAAAAATAATTTTACATAAGATTTAATGCAGAAACTTATATATTGATAAACAAGAATTTTTTACAAGTAAACTTTATACATGAAAAAAATCTGCTTTGAGGTATTTAAGAAGAGAATTTTAAAAGTTTATTAATTAAAAAAGTTTGATATTTCATAGCTTCTTCTGAAGAATTAAACCAAGTGAATAATTTTTTTTTTTTTTTTTTTTTTTAATTCTAAAACAAACAACTCAGCAAAAATAACTTTTCTACTGTCTTTGATTTAGTTTGAAATTCTTTCTAAATCTTTGATTTAGTTATGATTATTGAAAGTTTTTAAATGCATCTTAGATCAGTGTTTCGAATGGGCAATTATTTTCAAAGATTGTAAACATACACATTGTTCCTAAAAAAAATTGTAACAAACTTTCAACAGAGATAATGTGGTCAAGACAAAAAATTTTGAACAAGAAACAACACCTCACTCCATTTATTCCATAAAAATTACAATATATTCAGTCAAAAATTCTGGGTGTGCAACTACAAGCCGAAACTGAATTTTCGTTCACAGCTTTATCAGTAAATGGAGATATTTTAGCAAGATTTGTTTCATATTAATTTAGTTTGTATTAAATGTGATAATATCATTGAAAATGGCTGGATTTTGGTCAGTGACACAGTATAAATACTATAAATTGCATTCTGAATAAAGAAATGTCTACCTCATAGTTGTTTAAATATGAAAAGTGGCAATTTCCAGCACTTCTCATCATGGTATTATATTTCACAGAAATCAAAGCAAGTTTGTTAAAAATATAGCTATGATATCTTCGTTAGGGTTAACAAATGAAAATCCAAGTTTGACCTCGAATGAGATGAGATACACTTTATTTATAACTGATTAAGTGGATTGCGATTATGGTTTTCTGAGCAAAAAATGTCTTTCTTGATGTGTATTATCAATCCAAAAAATTTTTCTGTTTTAATTAGAAGCGCCCTTTTTTATAAAAAAGCAAGAAACAGATTATTTATCAGAAAAGGTTCAGGAACTTGCATTTTTACATTGTTAATTCCTATGAAAATCCCCATTAATGGTTAATTTTCTTAAGTAATACTTTACAAAAAGCAAATAACGTAAAAATATTCTCTTTTACTTAAATATGATTTTGTTTCTAATTATTATGAATATCTTTATAAGTTGACAGTTAAAAGTAGAAATTGTGTAAGATTTTAAAAAATGTTTTAAAAGTTTTTTTTAAAGTATTCAGTATGGCCGAACATCTTGATATTCGGTCTCACCGAATATTCGGTAACATGGGCAAAAAGCAGTCTTCGCAAAAACCCGGGTTTTTTTTTTTTTTAACCCAACCGACATGGGTTTTTTCAAAAGTGTAATTTATGCATAATTACATTATTGTACACTATATTATTTATATATTATATACACTAAACATAAAAAAATATACACTGTTCCTTTATATACAATATAATTGTAATGCTTTTTTACAAGTTATAAATTGTATAAATTATATGAATTTAAATTAATTAAATGTCAGTGTTTCGCACAAATTAGTTTTAAATATAATAGATGATATAAAATTGTTAATTTGCTTTAAAATCAAATAATGAACACAATATTAAAATTTAAAATATATAAGTAGGAAGGAAAAAAGGGGTAAACTAGTCGGATGTGCCAATCCCAAAACTTTCTTCTATCAAATACATATTAATAATTCAAAATTCGCTATCAGAATGCAAAAATTAAATGGCAATATAGTATGCCCATTATGAGGATTGTAAAATATAGGTTCGTTGAATTGGATGCATTTAACAAGGAGATAGAAGTATCACCTGTTGTGCAATTTACAACAAAACCTGATCAGTAACAGTTACGTCAACGTCTAACTAAATCTGAAGTTTGATGAAAATCCATGCATTATTTCTTGAGATAAAGCTATTGCAAAAAGTAAGATAAATGCAGCACAACAGCGCCACTGTTGTGCTGGAGGCCTAACCGAATCTGAATTTTTATTCAATTCCGTTCATTAGTTCTTGAGATAAGTTATTGCTGGAATCGCGAAAAATGCAGCATGGCAGAACTACCTGTTGGGTGATATGCACCAAAACTTAATAAGCAAAGTAAACTTGTAACAGAATCTGAAGTTTTACGAAAATCTGTGCATTAGTTCTTGAGATAAAGCTTTGCAAAAATTGAGATAAATGCAGCATAGCAACGTCACCTGTTGGGCAATATATACTAAAAACTAATCAGCACCAGTTTACATCAATTTCTAACTCAGTCTAAAGTTTTGTAAAATTCTGTGCATTAGTTCTTGAGATAGAGCACCCATAAAATGCTTTTCACATACAGACACATTTTCTAAAAACCATCAAATTGTCTTCAGGGCCTTTTTAAAACGTATAAATCCATCATAAACTGGAAGTAAAAATTTTTCACGAATCAAATACTTCTTGTAAAGATAGAAGAAAGTAAAAATAAATATTTTTTATTTCCTTGAATATAGATGATTTGAATTTTTTATAATAAAGACATACTTATGATATACCTTTACCTATAATTATGTGCTATGTATGTTGGCTACTAGGTTCTATGTTAGTAAAGTATTTCAATGGGCTGAAATACATTTTTATTTTACTTCGCATGGGCTTTTATATATATATATTTTTCAAAATTAATTGAAATGACTTAAATTCATTAAATGTATGTGTTGTTTAAATTTTTAAATATTTCTGAAAATTGAAAAAACACGCATTATGGGTTTTTTAGAGGGCTTTTTCAAGTGGGCCCATTCTGAAAAAACCCACCGGGTTTTTTCGAGCTGGGCCCAACTTAGCGAATACAAAAGGCCGAATATAGAATAGATACCGAATATTCGGTGCATCTCTATTAGCTACTATATATGATAGTATTTTATATCTTCGAAAAATTAAAAGTTTCTTGAAAAAATTATTTAAAAAAAATGCGCGAAAAAAATCCTTTAGGGTGTTTTCAAATCAAAAGAGGTACTTTCTGAGACATTTCTGAATTCATTTTTGTTCGAAAATTGGTAGGTGTTGTTATTCAGAAACTATGTAGTCGAAAGACGTTTTCCATTTTTTGGTAAACTCAAAAGATTTTTCAGAAAATACTGTCAAAGTTGGCGTTTTTAACCGAATTCCAGACACTGCAGCTAGAGAAAGGCAAAATACTTGTCGTCATGTGACCACAATCGCTTATAACGCGATAAGTAATTTTATCAAAAAATGAAACTAGTTTCCATTGTATTCCGCTTCAACAGTCAGGCCTGCCAATATGCTTAAAATGAGACACAAAATGTGTCAGAAAATTTTGCGTTTTTCAGTAGGAAGCTCGAGAACCGCTTTAAAGAAAAATAATAAGAAGATAGAGAACTATAAAATATTGGATTTTTTCATTGTAACCAAATATAAACCGATGATATGTTTTAAGATCTAGATCTGTTCTTGTCACAGGGTAGTGGAGGGCATAAGGAGATATACGCCGTATACCCTCTCTGGATTTTTTAAAAGAAGCCCCGCATACCCTCTGCGTCTCAAATAAAGCATTAGCGTATACTGTATCCATGAATGTTCATGATTTTAGCGTATACCCTTTGTTTTTTTACGACTGCAACACTGGTTCTTGTCATTCAGTTCGAAAAGATATTTTTTATTTATGTTTTGAACTTGTGTTTTAAAATCATTAGTTGTATTGATATATAAAGACAAGTGCATTGATGATAAGCATTAATCTATCTTCTAATTGGCGTTTTTAGATATACATTTACTTTCTGCTGCAAAAACTGAAAGCAATTTTTTTTTGTTGTTGTTTTCTGAAATGAAGGGATCTCAAAGTTAATTAAAAAAATTCTTTGACTTGAATCAGGCTAATTCATGTAACAGAATCAATGCTACAGCTCACAAAAAAATGCAAGCAAAGTAATTTTGCAGAAAATAAAATAATTTTCCACACTGTCTACCCTCTCTCCCCTTCCCCTTCTCCATCAAAAAAAAAAATCTTTTTGTGTTCAACACTCTTTTTTTTTATTATTGCAAATTAAAATAACAATATTTAATTTTTTTATACTTATGCTCAATTGCTCAACATGATATTTGACTATTTCAATTCTGATAACTTTCCATGTTACGAGTTCCAGCTTAAAAATTCAACAGAAAAGATATCCTACAAATAAAGTGCAGCTTTGATTAGCCACATTTTGTGGTTTTTAAAAACTATTTAAAGCTGTTCTGAAATCGTAATTTGCATCTTTTTTCACACATTCGTGAAGAAATTTTCATTTTTAAATGCACGAAATTTGCAGATATTCTTTCTTCTTCGTAAACCAACAGTGTTTCTCTTTTTTCCTATAAAGGTAACTGGTCTTTCAGAAAATGGTGCTAAATTTGACGTTTGGAACAGATTTTTTTAGAACGTGACAATCGGCAAAGGATCATTTTGAGGCAGCAATTGATTATAACTTAATATGTAATACATTTATCAGAAAATTTAAAAGTGCTATTTGATTTCAAAGCACTTCATGCCTCATGCCTGCTGATTACATGCTTCTGGATGTAAAAAAATGTCTACTTAAATGAGTCAGTAATAAATAATTTTGGCAAAACATAAAATGTTTTCTGTACCGAGCCGGGACTGGTTTTATTTTTCCAAGTCTTCATGGGCCAGAATTTTCAGTCCCGGTTCTCACCCAACCCGTATGAAAATCATTGTCTCAGCGTGGCCTGGTAGCAAACTACAGCTAAATTAAAATATAGTAATACGCGTGAAAAAGAACCTGCCTATGACGGAATCATGTTTTAAACTGAAAAATGTGTTGATCCATGCAAAATTAATATAATATGTGAGAAAAGAATATATAACACATTTACACCTATTAATAACATATTAAATTTAAAAATAAAAAAACCCGACTACGTAAAAAGCAAACTAATTAATTATTTCTCATGAATGTGAAACTATTTTTTATATTACTTAACTATTTTTTTTATATACTTGTATTGATGACTTTTAAGTTGTATTTAACTGTTAGTTCCTATCTATAAAAACTGTTTTGATGAGGCCTATAGATGTCTATGAAGGTTAGAGTTGCAGTAAAACTAGAGATCCTAACTTCCAGCTTGGGTAATATTTAAACGGGGCTTTTGACTGTAAAATAGTCAATGAAACATCGTTTTCATTTTGAAAGACCTATCCAATGATATGTCACTCAATAGGGTGCATAAAAAAAATTTCGTCTGTACCGCCATTTTGTATTTTACGGCCTCCATTTTAAATTATAAAAACAAAACCTAGCCTATAACCATCGGACGGTTAAGTCAAATCAATAGAGACCTCATTCATTAAAATCCATCCAGCCGTTGGGATGTTTCGAGGGTATAAAGAAATCCACATACCCAGATACGCGTGAAACACATAACCCTTCTTCGCAGTCGGGTGAAAATGGAACTTGTCTATAATGCATTTTTTTTTTTTTTACTTTAACTGTGCGATTCCGTCTTAGAAGATTTTACTGTATAGCATTTTTTAGATTTTTAAGTCTCCAATACATGGAATATGGATTAACAAAATTAATGATAATCGAAACATTGGCATACAACAAATAGAGATTTATTAAAAAAATAAATAAATATCGCAGCCTACGGCATTTCTACAAAACTAAAGATTACAAAAAAAGAAAAAGAAAGAAAAAGAAAAAAGCTAAGATTAAGTATTTTTGATCAGAAAATTCCTCGTACAGACAAATTTTTAACCAAATCGACGTAAAAATCAATGTTTTGTAAAAATTCACTCGGGCCGTGCCAGGCTCGGGCCGAGATTTTCATTTTTTTCCGGGCCAGGATGGTCTCAGGCTGAACTTTTAGCTGCTATAACGCCGGACCAGGTCAATAATTTTTTTCGACAGGCCTGGCCGAGTTCAGGCCTACCTTTTATAATGGGCCGTGTCGAATTTTTTCCTATGGGTCGGCCTGGCTCGGGCCTGAAAATTTCTACGCGTACAAACTTCTAACTTAAAATTTAAAAAGTATTGCATATTTCAAACTTTGAGTTATAAATAAAAGAAAAAAAGAATTACTTTTTAAATATTTTCTATTGAATTAATTTTTATTGTAATAATAAATAATCAATCTAAATCTGTCTTTTTACACCTCATCCCAAATTACTGCTTTTACCTTTGTTTCCTCTCCCCTCACTGGGGTATCGAGCACGAAAAGCTTAAACCTTAAGTGATGAGGTGATTTTTTTTTTAATAACGTGGTGAGGTGGTGTGTATACAACCCCAAAATTTGATTTCTTGTCTTGTGCACTCCACAAAATGTAGCGAATTAAAATAAGAAAATCTGCTGTGAATTTTGCATAATTTACTTGAATAAAAACAACTGAAAAAGTAATGTAAGTGTACATACATATACATATAAATACATGTATCTAAATACCACAAAAAAATTTCTTCATAATTGAAATTTCTCCGGGGTGAAAACACCTCACCTGATCAGTTAAGGGTTAAAGTCTTTAAAATTACTTTTTTTCCTCTGCCTTATTCGTAATTGTGCAATACGATAAATAAATCAGCAGTTATCTACTTCACTCTCTCCATTCATAATTTCTACTACCTTCGCTCGCCCCCCCCCCCCCCCCCAGTTTGTAAAATTTTAAATGGTTGAAATTATTTAGTTTTTTGTTAAAATTTTTCGGTCTGTTTATTTATACACTGCTGAAATAATAAATAAATGTCTAATCCCCCCCCCCCCCCGCCCAAAAGAAAATAATGCGAAAAAATACAAAATACAAATAAATACAAAATAAAAAAAATACAAAATTTACTAGTAACATTCGGTAAATTCGATCTCCACACCCCCCCAAACGAAATGCTCTAGCTACGCCACTGACTGAAATCAATGAATTCTTTCAAAATTTCTCCTGCTTTTGGAGCATGTACATTTTTCAGACTACAAAGTCGCGAAAAGGGTTTTTCACAAATGCGCATTTAAAATCACTTTTAACAGTGTTTTCCTCCCTTTCTCTACCCAGCTGTGGTACTGGAGCTATTTTTAAACACGTAGAAAAATATATAAAATGGAAATAACAACGAAACTATAACAATAAAAACAATATTAAAGTCAGAATATTTCTTCAAAATGTTTATCTTATTTTCTGATAGATGGCGCCAAAAAATATTAACAAAGCGCAATCGGTAGTTTAAAAGCTGCATTAATCGATAATCGATGATGAATAATCGGCTGTCCACCCACTCCTTATGGATGCGCTATTTTCCAACCAACCAACGTATGCACATTATGTTTTAATCCGTTTTTGGATGTTTGTTTACATATTTAAAAAATATATATGCTAATTGTGATGCAAGTTTCGAGGTAATTAATAATCACCTGCTTCAATTCACAAAATTATTCAGTAAAGTTATTCAACTTTTATTTTTCTTACTTTAAATGTTTTGAGTTTCTTTGCCTCCTGTAACTATTTTTTTTTTTTTAATTGCTTTAAGCAAGTTGTATTCATGTGCGTTGTATATGATTATTTTTGACTGAACGTTAATTACTTTATTTAAATATTGGGGATAACTTCGATATGCTCGTGTTGGCACCAAAAGTAAAATAACACCAACATGCTCGTAACATCTAGAGAAAATATTGTTTGATCTGTTTTATGTTTACCGTAACAAAAAACATGCTGAAAATAAAAGGAATATGATTAAGATGCGTATGGAAACTTTGTAGAAATATAAGATTAAGTGAATAAAGGAAAATTTATGAGAAATTGGAATAGCTTTATTGTAGAATATGGTTATTTTTTTTTTTACGCAGATTTAAATCAGCTTGATTTTAATCACTTGATTTTTTTTTTAAAGTCATTAATTAAAACCACACAATTACATTTTTTCATTAATAATGTTTAACTATACTCTAAATCAAAATAATCTTGAAAATAGTACATGTTATTTAAACAAAACAAACAAAAAATAATGTTGTATGTTCTCAGTACACTCTAATAATGTTCTTTCATTTTCAACTGCAATCTTCTGCTTGCTTTTCTTTGTAGACGACACTTACTGAATAGTTAAGGGAATTTATTGAATGGGGAGGTATCCCAGAGTAAATGTATAACAAAGAAGAATTTCCTTCTGTTGACCACTGACAAATACGTTTTAGTTAGAAATCTGTTTTTAAGCACACTTGAAGCAAAGGATTTAAGAACCAACTATTAAAAGCTCTTTGTTTGAATTTACTTTTGCACACTGAACTGTAAATAGCAATACTTGGTATAACAGGGCAAATTGAAAATTTTAAGACAAAGATGGCAGGTAAGAAAAATGATATATGGCTCGATTTTACAGATATTGCAACAGTTTCTGGTAAAGCAAGAAAATTAGTTCTTCTCTAAGCATTAAATCTGCCTTAGATAAAAATTTTATGATTACATTTCTCAATTTAAAGGAAATAAATAATTGGTTACCTTGATATTTTGCCCTTTTTTTTTTCTCTGAAAATGTCAGCAAAAGGAATTTTTAGTATAAAAGAGCTTAGATTTATAATATGGCCAGCTATAAAATTAATATTTTTATTGTTATTTTGATCTTAGTTACATTGAACAGAGGATTCAGTAGTATTTTTCTGGATCCTTATTCTAGGTTGAGTCTTGCATTTGTTTACTGGTGAATTATAATCCTTTTATACATTGTTCTAATAATATATATTTAAAATAATATGCAATAATGGGCATGGACCGATTACAAATTTGGTGGCACAAGACACAAATGTTTTTTGGGGCCCCCTGCACCAATACTTACAGGGTGCTTGAATAAACGAAAAAAAATATTTAAAATGGCATTTAGTATGATAAACACTACTGACTTTAATAATCACTTTAAATATCATTAAAAAATGAAATTTGATAATCATTAATTTACTTTTAAGTAATTATTTCATAATTGTGAAAATTTAATGAGCAGACGATTTATAATAAATTGTGTGGTTCTGATTACCTTTTCCTATGCAAGTCCATATATTTAGAATGATAAAGTACGCAACAACTAATAATAAATTTTCCGCAGTACCAAGTTACAGTATTATTTAAAATATTAGGGGCTCTGCCACCTATGAGCTATGCTCACCACCTCCCAAATAATCTGACGAGAACAGGAACAGGATTAAATAAGAATTAAAAATACAATATGTTTTTTAAGTGATAAAGATAAAATATTCACTATAATAAAGTAAGTAAATATAGATGCTTCAGACAAAATATATACGATTTTATAAAAATACAATACGAACATAACAGATTACAGAATGAAATGTAAAAACTACATTAGATTTTGAGCAATACAGTATGGAACCATTTATCCAGAAACCAGTTAACCGGAAAACCAGTTATCCGGAATGATATTTCTGATAGACTGATTTCAGAATCTTTGCAGAAAAAGGTGTCATATACTGCCAGTTTGACATAGGCTGTGTTTGAAACAATTGTATAATTTGATGAAAACATCTAGTAATTGAAAAGAAAACATATTTAGTTGTATTTTAGATATTTTAACTTTTATGCAGAAGAAACAGAAGAATTTTTGTTCCTAAGGGATTCCCATGAATTACCTTCTTTTAAACTCTTATTAACTTTTGATCTTTCTTGCATTGATTTTTAATCCAAGTAATCTAATAATTTAAAGTCAGAAATAATGCCACAACCACACATATTCCACAAAACTTATCAAATGCATGCTGCTTTAATGCACAACCAGTTAACCGGAAAAACCAGTTATCTGGAATACATCTGATCCCAAGCATTCTGGATAAATGGTTCTGTACTGTAATTGAAAAACTTTTAGCAGCATTTGGGGGAGCCATGCCCCAAATCCCCTGCCGTAAGTTAGTCACTGAATGGGGGGGGGGGGGGTTGGTAAGTTGATGCAGTACGGCAATGGATGGTACTTTTAATGGTGGTAACAGCTCTTAAGGTATGTGATGTAATCATTACATACAGTATAAGAATTTATCCTTCATAAAAAATTAAATGCTATTTTCAGGCCTCTATTTTAATTGCATTAAAAAAACTATTGAAAATTGCATGTTATAGCCTTCAAAATTTAAAATAATGTTGTTAGTTAATTTGAATAAAATAAATCCTATTTAAATCAAAATAATCAGATTTATTTTTTTGTGATTTTTTTCATACCCTGTTTTTTTTAATTACAACTCCCCCTGTCTTTAAAGTTAAGATCGACAGTAATTTGTTATTGTTAGAAATATGAAAAGTATGCGTAATACACATAACAGTATCCAACAAACATGCAATTAAACATTACTGACGAGGAGAGGGTCCGAGTTTGGGTCACCGAATATGATGAACATTTGTGTATCGATGCAGTATAGTTAGTATATATGTCTGCCATAAGACGCAACACCTAGGGTGTCTCGAGAAAATAAGTCACAAAGTTTACGCTACAATTACAGTTTATTATCAGATAAATTTCCTTCTTTGGCAAGCGGCTTTGTAGCATGGTCGTCAGCATACCGTATTTGAGATTTTTTTATTTGTCAGTTCAAATCCCTCTTGGACTTAATTTTCGGAACAAAAATTTCCATCAATTATTTTTTCAAAAATAATTGATGAAAAATTTTTTTTTAAATATTGAAAATTACGAAAAATATAAATTAAAGGTATGTTTTGTAGCATATAAATGCATTTTTAACTATGAAATTTTGTATGCTTAAATATTTAATGAAAAGGGGGAAAAAATTTATATGTCTATAACACCAGAAATTTTTTGTTGTTATTTTAATTATTTACAATTATTTCGAAGAATAATCTACACAGAAAATAAAATAAAAATGTGTGATATTAATATGTGAATAAATATATTATTTTTATTTTGTTTCATTGTGCAAATATTTCAAACATTTAATGATTTTGTAAAAATATTGTCTTAAATTTTAAAATGGATTTTTTTTTTTTTTTTTCGTATTCTTGATCTATTTTCAACAATATTCAATATATTTTTAGAACTTAATTTTATTTTTAAGCACATAGACAGTTATTTTAACTATAAGCATGAGAATACAAGAGAAATACAAGATTTAAAAAATTCAAAAGTTAAAAAGCTATTTGTTAAAAAAGAGATATATTTATACATGATTACGATAATCGAAAGATTAAAAATAAACCACCTTGTTATAATTTTATATATACTGTATTTTAATTCATTATGGGAAGAATAACAGCTTATTTATGTAAATAACAGTAAATAAATTTTAAAATTAGTGTAATTTTATGGTCTATAAAAATTCGAATTGACTTTTTTTTAGTTTTTATTATTATTATTTATTTATTTTATTTTTACTTTTCATTAAATATATAAACATGAAAAGATTGACAGTTAAAATTGTATTTATATAATTAAACTGCATTATATAAACATGTTAAACAGGGAGGAAAATTGAATTACTAAAAAAAATTGATGTAGACAGTTGTTCTAATTAAAAATCAAGAATCCCTGACTATAAAAAATTACATTTTTAATAAACCATGAAATATTTAAAGTATTTGCATAAGTAAACAAAATGAAAATAATATATTTGTTCGCATATTTTATTTCTCTGTTAAAATTATTAGATATTCATTAAAATAACTGTAAATAACAACAAAAAAGCACTTGTCTATAAACATATAAATATGCCTACTTTATTATTATTATTATTTTTATTTATTTTTTTTTTTACTTTTCATTATATATTTAAACATGCAAAATTTCGTAGTTAAAAAAGTATTTATTCGCTCCAAAACATATATTTTTTCATAAATTTTAATTATTATACATATTTTTTCAATTGCGGTTCGAAAATAATTGATGGAAATTTTTGTTCCGTAAAAAAAAATAGGTCAAGCAGGATTCAAACTGACAAAGAAAAATCTCAAATCTGGTATGCTGACAGCCATACTACTGAGCCGCTTGCCAAAGAAGAAAATTTATCCGATTATACACTGTAGTGTAAAATTTGTGAATTATTTTCTCGAGACCCCCTTGGTGTTGCGCCTTATGACTGTCATATATTTATATACTAACTATACTGTATCGATACACAAACATTCACCGTTTTCGGTGACCCAAATCTTGGATGTTCTCCTTGTGAGATAAATTTAGGCATCAATTTTTGGCACCTCCTGTAGTGAAAAAAAAAAAAAAAAAAAAAATCGAAGAAATTTTGTTTGTTGTGGTAATTTAGGATGTAGGTAGTAAAATTTCAAATTTTTTAGTGGTTATTTTGGGAAAGATGTTTGTCATGATGTGGTATTTGAAAATTTACATTTAAATAATAAGAAAATTTCAGAAATTTACTAAGCAATGTAAATAGGGGAAGACTGGGTACAATGAATCAAAATTTACTAATTTTTTTTTCCTATCCAAACTTTTGCATGCACAGAAATATAATTAATGCATATTTTTAATCTTGTATTTTCCCCATCTAAATAAATTTTTATTAGGTTCTAAACAATATCTTTATGCTTGAAAAATAACAAAAAATAAATGTCTTACAGTGTTTCATTGTACCCCGTATGCCGAGGTACAATGAAACACATACTGGGGTACAATGAAACACTCCAAATGACGGGCTGCAATTTTCACCCAGTACAGTTTATTTTATTAAAAATGAGATAAATACAAAAACAAAACTTGATTAATAAGGAACTTGATAAAAATATTATAGTCTAAGATGAAAAATAAGAAAATTCTATTAGTTTAAGAAATACCTTTCATTTTATATTAAGTTGTCTCAAGTCAGTTTCAAAAATTAGCATTTCTGCTTATATTTCAGTTGCTCCTGAAGGAATATGCGGTGGTAGTTTCAACACGAGTTTTTTTTTTTAAATGTAAGTTTCTAAAAAAAAAGGGAAAAAAAATAAAACTGGGTTGGAGTCTTTTTATATCAAGAACTTCACATTTGACTTCATTTAAATGTATGATTTCTCCAACGGTATATATTTCCTTATGTTTCCATTTATAAGGATACTGCTTGTGCCATACGTGTTGTGTGTGGATATCTCATTCTTAGTACCTCGATGACCAGCTGGACCTGGAGAAAAAAAATCTGGATCATCATCAGAGTCTGTAGCAGGCAGAGTTTGTTTTCAAAACAATCCCTTCTTAGCTTTTTTTTCTCTTTCTATTTTTTAATTGCTTAACAAGAGTATTTTTTACTGACCTGGTTAGAACAAAACTCTTTTTTTTTCTGTTTTCCTACTCTTACTTCTAATATATTACATTTACTACTTTTATTACTATAATAAAACATGTTTCATTGTACCCCGTCTGCAAGTGTTTCATTGTACCCCGCACTGAGGTTACTAAGTAAAAATTTATTTTCAAACTTCTAATATTTATTTTTTTTAGTTTGGTTTTGGAGGTATGAGGACAACAACCCAAAGATAATAATGCATAGAAAAAATAATTATTACATATAACAACAAGGAAAAAGAAACAAAATTACTTTTACTAAAGAAAGTTACTTTCAATGGTGTAAAAGCAATAATCTTCTATTGCTACTGTTATAGAAGTGTGAATGTATCAAAATCACATCAGTAATTGGAACATATAGTTGTATAACATATATATAAACTGCAACTCTCTATGCCAAATTTGATTGATTTTACAAGTAATGTTTCATTGTACCCCTTGTTTCATTGTACCCCGTCTTCCCCTACTATTTTTGTGTATATTTTATTTTAGTAAATTTAATGGATTGGATTCATTGAAATATTTTCCTAAACATCCAGTAAATATGCAAACATTTCTTTCTTTCAAAATTTGCAAATATGGGAACTTTAAATTCAACTATGTTCAAAACAATGCATAAATATTTTCCCTTTTTTTCTTAATGGTGTATGCAGATTTCATAAATTGTATGCATTTTTTTTCAACTTCGGATTCAAGAAAAGGTAAGAGTGATTTTTAATTCTTGCTTTATTTCCAACCATTTTAACACGTTAAGTGCCACGTCAGTGACTGACGCTGAACTTTCCGTTTAAAACGCGTCATTCACCAATGACTGACGTCTAAAATATGATATAAAACTAAAAAAATGTATATTGTTTTAAGTAATTTCTGAAAATTTATTTAAAATTTACCTACCTTTTATTTATTGCAGGATTATACTTTCTTAAAAATTACTTAAAACATTGTAAATTTTTCAGCGCCAGTCACCGTGGCACTCAACGTGTTAAAACACCATCGCTTTGCTGCCAACATGGTTCTTGTTTGATACCAACCTTGGCAATATACGGGGCATTCTCACAATCTTTTGATTTTTAAGTCCCTGAATAATAATTTTTATTTTAGTACATATTCTTGTGTTTTTTTTTATTCATATACTAGGGAGTACATCTTCTTGTTTTTTTTTTTCTTTCTTACACTGGGGAGTACATATTCTTGTTTTTTTTTTAATTTCATATACTGGGGAATATCCTATTGCATGATTGCATAACAATATTAATAAGATAAATAAGTTTTGGACGATGTTGGGTGTCCAAATACCAGGAAATCTCCTATACCGTCCCATGTCCCTGATACTGATTTTTAAATTTGGAGCTTACTGTATAAAATTGTTTCAATAAAAGTAATTCAATGTAATTTTTTTCCGAAACTGGGACAGTTGTTTTATGTTAATATGTAGCAAAAAATTAACCTGCACACATTTTTACGGTTGATATTATTTTTTGAACTCTGTCGCTGGGTTTTAGATTCCTTACCGTCCCTCTTCTAAAATTATACAGAAAATCACTTCAGATGCAGCGACAGAAATTTTTTAAAGTTTTTGCTCATGCAGAAGTATGCTAGAGAAAGAATATCTAAAATTCTTTGACAGGAAATTTACTGAAGAATTTAAATCAGCATTTAAATATCAATTTCAAGCATCATGGCTTTATTGGTAGTCTTACTGTCCCCAAGGTTTATTCCTGCACTTTTCGAGGTAAATCAATTTTTTTTTTTTTAATTAAATCCAATGTAAATAACTGTTTCTAAAAATCAATGAACATTGTGGCTATCACTTAGTCTTAACATGATTTGCCTAAAAATAGTGGTAATTTTCTTTACCGTCCCATTCTTACCATCCCTTTTTTTTCCTTTCATCCCTTTTGTAGAAAGAGGAGAAACAGAGCAGAACCTGAGATGGCTTCGCCTAAGAAGGTGATCCAAAAATACTGAGAACGACTTGGGCTACGGCCCTGTATAAGATTTATTGCTAATTAATAGTGTTATGTATCATTGTTCATGTTTGTGCTAGTATGTGTCTACAGTGATGTTCTATATGTCAAATAAATGTATGATGTTTTCGAATTGGCCGATCACTGAGAGAAAGGCCCACATGTGACCATCCAGTCCTTTTACAAATATAACCTGATTTTCTACGCTTTCGTTATAAAAGTAAAATTTTATTAAAATATTTTTGGTGCCATTTATCAATTTTGAAATTAAAATGAGGTGGTACTGAACTAAACTAAAACAAGGAAAGATTCTTTATGATGAATCTGTAAATATCTTATCTAAATCAGACAGTTTATCTTTCAATAGCTGTTCTAAGTAAATATTATTCCTCATAGTTATTGGTTCTACATTTAAAAATTCACCCTCAAACGTAAAGTTTGAAGAATATATATGTATATTATGTATATTCTGCTAAAAAAGTCACTGCCAGAGCAAAAGTTCTTTAGGACAGAGCGATACAATCAATAGCAGTTGAAAACTTCATCTTCACTTGTTTTGACTGAAAATATCAAAAATATCATAAATGATAATTTGAAAATAAATATAAAGTACATGAAAATATCAAAAATAATGATATTTGGAAAATAAATATTGGATATACAGGGTGTTTCAGCACAGCGGTTACATAGTTTCAGGAGAGATAAAGTGCACATAGATGATGGGAAATCACATAGTAATGCATGGTCAGAAATGCTTTCCTGCCGTGGTTAGGGGTTGTGACGACACAAAACATAAAAAAGGAAGGACGCGAACAGGGTGAGAAAACATGTTTTTTAATATTAGTACAGCAAAAAAACTAAGAAATAAAAACAAAAAGAGAGACAGCGATGGGCATGAAAGAAGATGTTTATAATTACGACCCTGGGCTGTGATGCAGGCCTCACATCTTCAGTGCATGGAAGATCTATTAGTCCAAGAGCCGGCAGCACAAAATCCTATGTTATGAAGCACAAGAAAAAAACCTTTATTTTACGGAAGAGTAGAAGTAGGAGAATCTAATGATCCATGTCTGCCGGAAGTGAAGTAGTGCATAAGCCAAAAATTAACACCACTAGTCATGGGCGTACCCAAGGGGGTGCTGATGGGGCTACACCCCCCCCCCCCCCCCGCTGCTTTTTCGTCTTTCTTTTTTGGAAAAAAATTTAATTTTTTTCAATCATACAGCGGACTAGCCATTTTCATAAGTCCCATATTAGTCCACATTGACAACAAAGAAGAGAAAGGGGGCAGACGGGGTTACAGACCCCTCCCTTCTCCCGAAATAGTCGAAAAATGAAATGAAAAAGTAATTTTTTCTTACTTTTTTAAGGTAAATCTGTAATTTTTTCTTCTGTCATATAGCAAAATAGACTCTCGTTAACACCATATCAGTCCACATTGACATCACAGCATACCCAAAGATGGGGAGGGGGCTGATGGAATTTCATCCCCCCCTCTGGAAATGGTCGAAAATGAAATGATAAAATAGTGCTGAATTTTTTCTGCCTGTTTAAGATAAATTTGCATTTTTTTCCCTATCGTTCAACAGACTATGCACTTCCTTCGCATAGTTCCATAGTAGTTCATATTGACACCAAAGAAGAGAAAGGGGGCTAACGGGGTTACAGCCCTCCCCTCCCAAAACCAGAAATAGTCGAAAAATTAAATGGAAAAGTGTTTTTTCCTTACTTTTTCTAGATAAATCTGTAATTTTTTCTTCTGTCATACAGCAAAATAGCCATTCTCGTTAACTCCATATTAGTCCACATTGGTATCACAGCACACCCAAAGATGGGGAGGGAGCTGTTGGAATTACACCCCTCCTCCTCTCGAAATAGTAGAAAATGAAATGAAAAAATAGTGCTGAATTTTTTTTCTGTCTATTTGAGATAAATTTGCATTTTCTCCACTATCATTCAACAGGCTAGCCGTTCCCATCGCTGTAGTTCGATATTAGTGTACAGTGACACCACGTTATACCCCAAAAGGTAGAAGGAGGCCAATGGGGTTACAGCCCTCTCCCCAAAAAGTCGAACGTGAAATGAAAAAGTGCTGATATTTTTCTTTTTGTTTGAGATAAGTTTGTATTTTCCCCCTATCATTCAACAGACTGGCCGCTCTCTTCTCTTTAGTTCCATACTTGTGCACAGTGGGCCCACATTATACCCAAAGAGGTGAAGGGGCTAATGGGGTGCCCCCTTCCTTAATAGTCAAAAATGAAATGAAAAAAAGGCTGATTTTTTTCTTCTTGTTTCAGATAAATTTGTAATTTTTCTTCTGCCATACAGCGAAATAGCCATTTTCGTTAAATCCATATTAGTCCACATTGACATCACAGCATACTGAAAGAAGGGGAGGCGGCTGATGAGCTTACAGCCACCTCCTCCCGAAATAGTCGAAAAAAATATTGCTTTTTTTCTTTCTGTTTGAGATATATTTACATTTTTTCTCCTATTATTCAACAGACTAGCTACACTCTTCTGTTTAGTTCCATATTAGTGCACAGTGACACAACATTATACCCAAAGAAGTAGAAAGGGGGTGATGGGCTTACAGACCTCTCCCAAAATAGTTGAAAATGAAATGAAAAAAGTGGTAATTTTTTTTTTCTTTTTGTTTGAGATAAATTTGTACTGCAATTGTTTTCTGCAATACAACGAACTAGACTTTCTGGCTAGTGTCATATCAGCGCACAGTTACACCACTGTGTACCCAATGAGGGGAAGGAGGCTGATGGGTTTATAGGGCCTCCTTTTGAAGTAATCAAAAATGAAAAAAAAAACTCTTTTTTTCTTTCTTTCTTTTGAGGTAAATTTAGATACTTTTTGTGCGACACAGCTATTCTGGTAAGTCCCATATACTAGTGCACAGTGATGCCCCAGTATACACCCAAAGAAGTCGATGGCGACGGGGGTTATGAGGTTACAGCTCCATTCCACCTCCGAAGAGATCGCAGTGAAATGAAAAAAGGGCTGATATTCCTTCTTTTTCAGATAAATTTGTTTTTTCTGGCATGCCACGAAATTGTTTTTTGTACTAATCCAAAATCCTCCTCAGTCCTGCGACCAAATTTACTTGAAATCACAAAATCAATTTTCAAATGACTGAAAAATAGCTCCATGTCTGTTTTACGTGATAAATGAAAACGTATATGGTCAGTTCAAGGGACCTACAAGTAAATTCGACAAATTTAAAAGTAGTTTAATTTAAGGAGATTTTTAATTCCTCTCATATTCGGCGGGCACCAAGATTGTCAATGCGGAAGTATGTTAATGCACAGTAACACTACAGCTAATCACAAGTCGATTTCGGGTAAATCGGAAAACCGGAGGTGCGGAAGAGTGACTGTAAAAGTAGCTTATTAACTTTCATTTCTTTGTCGCATCTCCATGGCAAAAATTTGTGTTTTTTCCACAGTTTTATGACAAAATTTGCGTTTCCTCAGCAATCCTTTGAAAAAATTCGCTTTTTCTGCGGCTTTTTGCTGAAATTCGCGGGTATTTTGCACACTCCTTCGTCGAAATTTGCGTTTTTTCCACGGGTATGTGACGAAATTTGCGTTTTTTTTCGTGATGATGTCGAAATTTGTGTTTTTTCCGCGTTTTTCGTCGGGTTTTTGATGAAATTCAAGTTTTTTTCGCGGATTTTTGCCGAAATTCACATTTTTTTTACGAAATCCTTCATCGAAATTTGTTTTTTTCTGTGGCTATTTTGACGAAATTCGCGGTTTTTTTCTCGTCATTTTTATCAAATTCGCTTTTTTCTGCGGCTCTTTGACGAAATTCGCGTTTTCTTTGACGAAAGTAGCGTTTTTTTGCGGCTGTTTGACGAAATTCACTTTTTTTCCGCCGTCTTTTAATCAAATTCACATTTTTCTGTGGCCCTTCTTTGTGACCCTGCTTTTTCTTTTTAGCGATCCTTTGGCGAAATTCGCATTTTTTCCGTTTCCCTTTGACGGAATGCGTGTTTTTTTAGCGATTCTTTGTCGAAATTTGCGCCTTTTCTGCGGCCATTTGACGAAATTCGCGTTTTTTCCGAGGTCATTTGCCGAAATACGAGTTTTTTTTTTACGCAATCCTTCGTCGAAATTTGCGTTTTTCTCTAGTCTTTTTGATAAAATTCACGTTTTTTTGCGATCCTTTACTAAATTAGCATATTTTTTCACTTCCCTTTGACGGAATGCGTATTTTAAGCGATCTTTTTTTCGAAATTCTCGTTTTTTCCGCGACCTTTTGATGAAATTCGCGTTTTTTCGGCGGACCTTTGACAACATTTACGTTTTTTTTTTCGAGATCCTTTGTCGAAATTGTCTTTTTCCGCAGCTTTTTGACAAAATTCACGTTTTCTGTGGCCCTTCTTTGTTACCCTGCTTTTTCTTCTTTTTGCGATCCTTTAACAAATTCGCGTTTTTTCTACTTCCCTTTGACGGAATGCGTGATTTTTTAGCGATCATTTGTCGAAATTTGTGTTTTTTCTGGGGCCCTTTGATGAAATTAGCGTTTTTTCTGTGGTCATTTGCTGAAATTAGCGTTTTTTTATGCAATCCTTCGTCGAAATTTGCGTTTTGTCCGAGGCTTTTCGACGAAATTTGCACTTTTTTCTCGTCTGTTTGATGAAATTTGCGTTTTTCTCTGTCCCTTTGACGAAATTCGCGCTCTTTCAGCTTTCTTTTGAAGGAATGCGTGTTATTTTAGCGATTCTTTGTCCAAATTTGCATTTTTTCTGCAGCCCTCTGACGAAATTTGCGTTTTTTCGGAGGTCATTTGCCGAAATTCGCGTTTTTTTTACGCAATTCTTCGTCGAAAATTACGGATTTTTTATGAAATTTGCATTTTTCCCACGACTTTTTGATGAAATTCGCGTTTTTTCTGCGGCTCTTTGACGAAATTCGAGGTTTTCTGTGGTCATTTGCCAAAATTCCCTTTTTTTTAGGCAATCCTTCGTCGAAATTCACGTTTTTTTAGGCAATCCTTAGTCGAAATTTACGTTTTTTACCGCGGCTTTTTGACGAAATTTGCCTTTTTTTCTCGTCTTTTTTATGAAATTTGCGTTTTCCTGCGGCCTTTTGACGAAATTCACGTTTTTTCTGGGCCCCTTTGACTAAATTCGCGTTTTTTTTCTCTTCCCTTTGACGGAATGCGTATTTTTAGCGATCCTTTGTCGAAATTTGCGCTTTTTCTGCGGCCCTTTGACAAAATCCGCGTTTTTTTCTGTGGTCATTTGACGAAATTCGTGCTTTTTCGGTGGCCATTTGACGAAATTCGCGCTTTTCCCCGCAGCTTTTTGACAAAATTAGCGTTTATTTATAGTCTTTTTGATGAAATTTGCGCTTTTCTGCGCCCTTTTGACGAAATTTACGTTTTTCCTTGTCCCTTTGACGAAATAAGCTTTTTTGCGATCCTTTATGAAATTAGCTTTTTTTCGCAGCCCTTTGATGGAATGCGTGTTTTTAGCGATATTTTTTCGAAATTTGCATTTTCCCCGGAAACTTTTGATGAAATTCGCGTTTTTTCTGCGGCCTCATGACGAAATTCGGGTTTTTTCTGTGCTCATTTGACGAAATTAGTGTTTCTTCCGCGAGCATTTGACGTAATTCGCGTTTTCTCCCTGATCATTTGACGAAATTTGACTTTTTTTTGCAATCCTTTGACAAACTTCGCCTTTTATCCGTGGCCCTATGACAAAATTTTGTTTTTTTCCTTTTCGGATCCTTTAAAAAAATTGGAGATTTTTTTTCTGCGAACGATTCATGAAATCTTTTTTTCAGCGACCATGCCAAAAATCGCGATATCTTTTAAGTCCGAATTTTCGGAAAATTGGGAACAAAGTCACCCCTGCACCCCCCGCCCCCCTTCCCCCCCACCCTGGCCACGGCCTTATTGGCAAAAAGGATTTCTGCTTATAACACAATTCAACGCGTTTCGTAAGATTTAGACCATTATGGAAATTTAAGTCAGCCCCCCCCCCCCCCCGAAATAAAATCCTGGGTACGCTACTGCCACTAGTGGTTGACTCGTAGGTTTATCATTGTGTTTTCCTGCTCCCAGTCCTCCATGTTTTCATATCTTTGATTGTAGGACAAACACAATGATAAACCTACGAGTCAACCTCTAATGGTATTAATTTTTGGCTTATGCACCACGTCACTTCCGGCAGACATGGATCATTAGATTCCCCTACTTCTACTCTTCCATAAAATAAAGGTTTTTTTCTTGTGCTTGATAACATATGTTTTCGTGTTGTCGGCTCTTGGACTATAATGTTCTCGAAAACACAGGACTTCCCCAGCAGCAGCCACGATGCATGCAACAAGTTCCTTAGCACTGTCCAATATTGCCCCAGTATTTTTGCAGTACTATGAATAATAAACATGTTTTCTCACCCTGTTTGTGTCCTTCCTTTCTTGTGTTTTGTGACGTCACTACTGCACCAAGAAAGCGTTTTCGACCATGCATTGCTATTGCTATGTGATTTCCCATCGTCTAGGTGTCCTCTATCTCTCCTGAAACTTTGTAACCGCTGTGCTGAAACACCCTGTATATATATATATATATATATATATATATATATATATATATATATATTCACACGCAGTAGACCCGTGATATTATGACCATCGATTTAACGATCATTCGATGAGGTCCCGACTTTTTCCAAACACTTGCAATGTTTTTCTTCATTCATTTTACCGACCCACAAATAATCCAAATCTTGATTTAGTAACCTTCCCAAAAACATGGAAAAACTGCGCATTGTATTCAACTTTTCCAGGAAGTCTAAAGAAAATCGTCTAACCAAACATTTCCTTCTTCAAAATCTTTCAAATTTTGGTTAGCTCTGAGAGAAAACACATTTATTATTCTTAGTACAGCAAAGAACTAACAAATAAGAACAAAAAGAGAGACAACAATCGTCATTCAAAGATGGTGTTCGAAATTACGACCACAGGATTATACCATTGCATTACGGTCAGAAGGAAAAAAACGTTTCAAATGATTTTTAATGATCTTACATGCTTTCAGACATAATAAAATTGGTGTGCATTTATGAAATGCCCTAAAATATGCATCCTGTAGAATGTGCGGTGCAAAGAGTAGTTATTATTCATTTACAGGGCCACACAAAAGAATTCCATTATATAATGTTATAGGGTTGGGGGGAATTGCTTGTAGCATATTTCATTATGTTAAACTATTTCATGTATAATGAAATTGATATACGTTACTGAGGTTTATTATAGCTTATTTCATGTATAACACAAAGTGCAGGGACACGCAAAAGATTTCAGATACTGTATTGTATCCGAAGTAGTGTACATTAGCGATGATTGCTGGAATCTTTATTGATTTTTAATTATGATATGTGCTTTTATGTTTCCCTATATTTATGCATATGATATGGTGTGTAGAAATGCTATAATTCATATACAGGGTTATACAAAAGAATTCGTAAGGGTTACTGGATATGAGCGCCAATTACTTAAAGATGGTTTTTAAATGAGTTATGCATTTTTTACGCTGAACTGCATTTAGTTTATTAAGAAATGTTTGTAGAATATAGAAAAAAGAATATACAAGGTCACGCAAAGAATTGGATACATGCCTATGGATGATAATTTCTGGAAATGTGATTTCAGTAGTTTTAAGAGTGTTTTGATTAGAATTAAACTTTAGCTAAATAGTGGCGTGTAATAAAGGTACTAGGTAAACTACAGGGCTGTACAAAAGTATTCAAGTATGTTTCCATCTATTAGTATAAATTGCTGAAAGAGAAATTTCAACCTGTTATGCGTTTTCTTGCTAAACTAATTTTTACCATTATACAGTATATAATATATCAACCTACAGATTAACTACAGGACTGTTTAAAAGAATTGTAATACATATTTGGCTATGGACGGTAACTGTTGAAATCAGTTTTTTAAATGTTTACTTAGTTATCTTAATTACTTTATTTTTGTAAATAACGAAGTTTTGTTAAGCTCTTAGGGAGTGTTGGAAAGTGTTTCATAATCTATGCCGTACGCATGATTTTTCTTTCTTGTTTAGTTATTAAGTCTGGCTAAACATGAAATAAAACTTTGATGCACTTATTAGTCTAACTCTATAAGGTGGTTAATCAACGAAAAATTCAAGAAAATGTATCTCATCATTTACATTATTAAATATTTACTTGACCCTTACTTTAATTTTTTTTTTTAACTTAGCTTATTTCTAATGTTTTTACTTAATTATTTTACTTTATTGTAAGCATTCATTATAATTCTGAGTGCATTGTTATATACAAATAACTCTTTTAAAAATGTAAACAAAACTATGACCAGAATTCCGCACAACCTCTGGTTCCAAGCTATGCGGATTTGAGGGAGTGTATTGTATTTGTCGATCTAAGCATGCGGTTTGCGGTATTTAATTCTAAATATTCTAAATTTTTAAGGGGACAGTTCACCTTCAACCAGTCATAAATGCTAGAAAATTAATTCAATTTCCATACCTTTTCACAAACTAAGTAATAAAGCAAATTCAATGAAATTTTTTGGATTGTTAAGTATAGTATTACTTGTTACAGCAAACAAAAATAATTGATGAAAAATATTTAAATTAGGAAAACTTAATGAAGTAACCTTCTGTTTTTTTTGTTTTCGTAATTACTATATATCACTGAGCGCATGATATCTCGTGTTCATTTTAATTTATTAACTTTAAATAGATTTTAATTTAAAGATAACACTTCGCTTGCCATAAATAACTAAAATCTTTCAATTATCTTCATTTCAGGGCTCCCAAATGGTCCGCCAACTGAATACCAATATTTTTTTAGAAAAATTTTCTTTTTAGATTTTTAGATCTTTTTAGATAGAAAAAACATTAGGTTACTTAATTAAGTTTTCCTAATTAATTTAAATATTTTTTATCTATCTGTTTTGTTTATTGTAACAAGTATTACTATACTTTACAATACAAAAAATGTCACTGAATTTGCTTTGTTAGTTAGTTTGTGAAAAGGTATGGAAATTGAACCAGTTTTCTAGCATTTTTGACTGGTTGAAGGCGAACTGTACCCTTAAGCCAATAAAAAAAAAATTGCATTTTTGAGAATCTTCTGTTCCCTTAAGCCTGAAAAATCCAATTTAAACTACTACTACAACAACAACATGGTATTTTGTTTTTAACCAGTTTTTTGCTAACATTCAGGACATGGAATTATAATTTTTTTGGCCTTTTTCTTATTTAATTAAAATATTTAAAAAGTGTTTAGTAAATTCTTCAACTGTGATAAGATACTCTTTCATTTTCTTTTATTTCAGGTGTAGATGTTTCTAGAATCGATTGTGAAGAAGAAAAAAAAAGTGTTTTAAAAGAAGATATTTGCGCACAAAGGATATTTAAAGACTATAGATTTTTTAAATTAAAAATTCCCCACATATACAAAATACAGACTATCTATAGATAAATATTATTATATTATAATATGTTGGGAAAATATTAATTTTCTATAATGCATTTATTTAAAAAAGAAATCAGTACATAAAACTGTTTTCACCTTTATGTCTTGGAAAAAATGCTGTACCAAACATGCTGTAAAGGATACATTTTAGTGATTTTTTTTTTTTTAAATTAAATAACAAACACCTTTTTTTGGAAAGTCATATTTTGACGGTTATATATACTTAAAAAATGATATAGAACGAGCATTGGAATATTTTGTTGGTGATGTAATTTAAATAGTCAAATCAGCAACCTTTGCATTCTATTAGGTTTACAATCAGTGATTTTTGCATAAGGAATATTTAAATATCTATTAACGAATGTTTGCAGCTATTAATGGTTATAATAAATAGAAACGTTTTCTAAAAAAGATACATAATACAGAAAATGAACCCATGAAAAATCTGCACTTCTGGAAATTATACAATAAAGAATAGTCCTACCCCCTGTTTTGTACATATTTTTAGAAGAACTTTCATGTATAAATGTATATGTATGTAACATTTTAAATTTGTTTTTCTTAGTATCTTTAGCAAAGTATAATTTTTTGATGCATGAATTGAAACACTTTCTTGGGGATTTATTTTTCATGTATGTTTTCATACTCATGTCGAGGATAAAGCTTTTAATTCTGCGGTAAGAAGTTTAGAATAATTTAATTAACCTTATTTGTATGTATAGCTGCATATTCATATTAAGATTGTCTCTGTAATCTTATTTACATTTTCCTGTTCCCCTTCCTACCATGGAGAAACCATTCATTTGCAAAGTATGCAATAAAGGATTTTCATCAAAATATACTTTAAAATCTCATATGAGTACACAGAAAGAAAGAAAACATTACATTTGTGAGCTATGCAGTAAGGGATATTCATCAAAATATACTTTAAAATCTCATATGATTATACATACAGAAAGAAAACCTTATATTTGTGAAATATGCAATAAAAGCTTTTCTGATAAGAGTACTTTAAAGAGGCACTACCTTTTTCATACCAAGGAGAAACCTTTTACTTGTGAGCTATGCAGTAAAGGATTTTCTCGGAAAGATCATTTAAGTGATCACTTACGTATTCATACCAAGGAAAAGCCTTTCATTTGCGAGACATGCAATAAAGAATTTTCTCAGAGAAGTCACTTAACTGTCCACTGTCGTAGTCATACCAAAGAGAGGCCTTTCATTTGTGTGATATGCAGTAAAACATTTTCTCAAAAAACTGAATTAAATGTGCACTCACGCTTTCATACTGGAGAGAAACTTTTCAAGTGTGAATTGTGTAATAAAGGATTTTCTAAAAAGTCTCATTTAGACGAGCACCGTTTTACTCATACTGTAGAGAAACTTTTCACTTGTGGGGTGTGCAATAAAGCATTTTCTACACAACGTTATTTAACTAGGCATTTTCGCATTCATACTAAAGAGTGACTTCGTGAAATTAGACGCTTCATTACTAGATCTAATGAGGATTTATGGATGCCACAGTTTTTAAAAGATTTTTTTGCATTTTTTAAAGTCAGAATTCTTCAACAAAGTAACGCAAAAATTTCTTTTCAAAAATAATCGTATTCATAACTCCCCCTCTTCGATATTGCCTTGGGACACGTTACTTGTATAATGTGGAACTTAAAATAAATTAAACACTTTCACATACATATCAGCGTAGTTCACAGACTCCCGTTTTTTTAATAGATTTTTTTTGCTCTATGTAACTGCAAAATTCTGTGATTGCATAAAGTGTACTTCTGTAAAAAAAAAGTAGTGCAACTTAAAAATTAGTTGATCTTGCAACTGAGTATCTTTAAAAGGCCTTTTACTTGTTAGATGTACAGGAAAAACATATGCAACTCTTTCAAATATATTATTAGTATTATTTTTTTTGTGATTCAAAATATATATATATACAGTAAACTTCCGATTATCCGCCACTCTATCAACCGCCACCCTCACCAGAAACGAACAACGAAAATTCAGATGCACAACATAGATCCGAGTGAAACACTGCTATTTTAAGTAAAATGCTTGTATGACTTCAGGTACAGCAGCTAGAAAATATTTCTGCGTATGAAATCACAGACTTGCTTAGGTAATTGTGAGAAGAATAGAAATGTTTATGAAGAACTAACAGATGACAAAGTTATTCAAAATGTTTTGAATCCAGAGAAACCTGAAGCTGATGAATCGGGGAATGATCATTATGGTGGTTCAAAAAAATTTTCTTCAAGGTAAAGACCAAGACACCCTCTACTTTTTTTACATTTATCCATAGTATCACTCTCCTAAAATTGTAGCTGTTTATGCCAACAGGAAGATGGTGCTCAATGACCCTCCATTTTGACACTTTGGTAATTTTACACAATTTTATAGTTTTAGATTGATGATAATATGTGCTTAAAATACATAATTTTCAAACAAAAGCTGATTATTTTAAGCTTTCACAATTCCTAATAAATAATAAAAAGTTTAGTTGAATTATTTTGCAACAGTTTTTCTATCTAATGCATCTGGCAACATTGCAATACTTCTGACACAAGAAGCCGCCATTTTGTATGCAAGAGCCCTTTTATATTGCCCATGCTGATGCTTTGATTCTAATAAAAATAATAGAAGGTTGTGATTTCCTTATAGATCAACAGGATAGACACAAAATGTATTTGGGTAATGAAAATAAAGAATTTATTTAAAAAAGCAAGAGAGAATTCTTAACAGAAAAAAAAAACAGGAAGAACGACAAAAAGAAAAAGTCATAGATGTTGAAACTTCATCAACAGCTGTTTATGTTTATTCGATGGCTGATTCAGAAAACTCAGAGTCCCCTTCCCAATCAGATGTTGATGATGATGATATTTTTCCGAATATAAAGAAAAACCTTATTTACAATCCTGAAAAGAAACAAGATGTGTCTAAATACAACTGTTCACATATCATGTTAGATGTTAGTGGTGCTTTAGATTGTAACAAGACATCTGATTGTGAAGATTTGCATTTGATTGTTCCAATAGTATCAGCTCTGCGGTATGATCTTTGTGCACTTCTTCTTTCAAGAAGCACCGTACAATGATTAAGAAAAAAAAGCTAGAAAATAATATGTTGAGTCAGAAATTTTTTGATTTCAAACCAGATTGTCCTCTAGTCTTCCATTGGAACGGCAAACTTTTACCTGGATGTCTTGGACTAGGAAAGGTTTTTTCACTTGCCAGTGCTGTTTCGGGAGCTGGTATTGAAAAGCTCCTTGGAAGTTCAGTGGTGGTGAAACAGCCGAAAATATAGTGAATTCTATTTTTAACCTATTGCATGAGTTGTGTGTAGAGAAAAAGATTCAAGGTTTATGTTTTGACACTACGAGTGTAAACACTGGTTATGTAAAAAGAATATGCATTTGTTTTGGGGAAAAAAATTGGCCGTCAACTATTGTGGTTAGCCTGCCAACATCATGTGATGGAATTAATCTTGGCAAAGGCTTTTAGCTTGTGCCTTGGACCATCCAGTTTCACAGAAATGCCACTCTTCAACAGATTTAAAAATGTTTGGCAAGGAATTGAACAAACAAATTTTCGGGTACAAAATTGGAAAAAGAAAATGCACTAGATTTTAAAGATTCAACCATTGCCTGTCTTTTATCTGTAGATAAATCTGTGGTCATTAGAGATGATTGAGTTGACACTTACTATTTTGGGAAATCCACCATAGAAAAATCATTGGTGAACACCAGGTGCTATTCATCATGATTGGTGTATGGCTAAATTCCTGTGTGGTTTCAAAATCTTCAAAATTCGAGATTATCCAGAAGTTTTCCATCTAACTAAGAGGGAAGAAATGCAACTCCAATGATTTGTGCATTTCAGTGCTCTTCTCTACAGCAAAGCATGGATAGAATCTCCACTTGCAGCTGAAGCTCCTGTAGTTGACTTGCAATTATGGAAAGACCTGAGAAAATATGAGACTATTGATTCTGAGATTGGACTAGGAGCAAGGAAAGTCCTAGAAACTCACATGTGGTACCTTTCAGACGAATTGGTTTATCTTGCCCTATTTTCAGACACAGTACCAACAAAAGAGAAAGCAAAAATTATTGCAGGAATGAACAATCCAAAATGTAAGAGGGCAATCAAATTTATTGAAAGATGATGCAGATTGCCTTGGAGATTTTGCAACAAAAAGAGCTGTTGAGCTCTTTTCTTGTTTGAATATTGATGACTTTTCTATAACTTTCGCATTAAGAATGGAAGAACAATATTAATTATAAAAATGGTAGAAACTATATAAAAGGACCAAGAGTGGTCAACGATACTGCTAAGAGAGGTGTTCAGCTGATTCAAGAATTCAACAAACTTTTAACAAATGATGAGGATGATGTGCAGTTTCTTTTGCAAGATGTTGAAGCAAATAGGACCTTCCCTACCGACGACAACAAAAAAATCAGTTGTTAATATTGTTTTTAAAAAATATATATAAAAATCTGACAATGTTAACTATTTTGTTAACCTTTACTAATATTGTAAATATATAAATAAAAGATATTTAAATAATTTGGTTTTTACCTCAAATTTTAGAAAATTGAATTATAAATGCCTAAATATCTCCAAAAGTCAAAAGTTGATAGTCATTGAGCATAGTCTTTTATTTGGAGTAGGACATTGAAACTTTGCCAGAATAATAGTATGGGCTGATGTAAAAAAAATGAGGGGGTGTCCTGGTCTGTACGAGAAAGTTTATTTTTTTCCATAGGTTTGTGAACCACCCTAATGATCATCCTGAGTTAGTCATGCAAATTGTGCTCTCTAAAAATGCATTAATTGATTTGAGATGTAAGGGGAAGCAGATGCAACCCCAAGTATTTTTTTACGTAAAATTTGTAATATTGGTGCACTAAAAGCACAACAAAAAGCAAACAATAAAGTATAATGGATTTCTTTTAATGAAAACATATTACTTACTCAGTGAAATTTTGAATCTTTCTTATAAATAGATTTCTTATTATCATTTATTCTTTTTTAAATGAAAGTACACAACAAATAAAAAAGTATTTTAATTATACAGGGTGAGTCTAAAATCAAAACTTTAAGGGAAGGTAGGGGACATCACAAGGATTCAGATTTGCATGGCAACCAATTGTCGGAAACGCTTTCTTGGTGCGGTATTGATGACACAAAACACAAGAAAGACAGGACACGAATAAGAGGAGAAAAATTTTTATTACAGCAAAAAACTAAGAAAAAAGAACATTAAAGAGACAATGATAATCATCAAGGTATTCGTGGTATTCGAAATTACGACCCCGGGCCGTGATGCATGGAAGCGCATCTCCGGCGCATGGAAGATTTAATGTTCTCGAAAATACCAGGAGTGTCCCGGGCTTCCCCAGCAGCTGCCAGGATGCGTGCAACAAGTTCCCCAGTACTTTCCAGCATTGGGGGGGGGGGAATGAAAATTATAAAAGGGCGCCAAAGTCAGGTCCTCCCCCCCCCCAATAAAATTTTCAAGCTACGCCCCTGAAAACTGAATTACTAAAAAAAATTACGATGTAGACAGTTATTCTAATTAAAAATCAAGAATCCCAGACTATAAAAAATTACATTTTTAATAAACCATGAAATATTTAATGTATTTGCATAAGTAAACAAAATGAAAATAATATACTTGTTCGCGTATTTTATTTCTCTGTTAAAATTATTAGATATTCATTAAAATAACTGTAAATAACAACAAAAAAGCGCTTGTCTATAAACATATAAATATGCCTACTTTACTATTATTATTATTATTTTACTTTTCATTATATATTTAAACATGCAAAATTTCGTAGTTAAAAAGTATTTATTCGCTCCAAAACATACATTTTTTCATAAATTTTAATTATTATACATATTTTTTCAATTGCGGTTCGAAAATAATTGATGGAAATTTTTGTTCTGAAAAAAAAAAAAAAAAAAAAAGGTCAAGCGGGATTCAAACTGACAAAGAAAAATCTCAAATCTGGTATGCTGACAGCCATACTACTGAGCATAGGCGTAACCAGGGGGGAGGGGGTGCCCCGCTTGTGCAGACTCAAACAGAATTATTTAAAAAAATCGAAATCTACAGAAGAAAAAAGAAGAAGAAGTGAAAGCAGAGTTCAATTAGTTTAGCAAATTAGTTTAGTTCAGAAAACTAACAGCCTAAGTTTTGAAATATGATAAAAAAAGAAACATATGTTCTTTTATTTATTTATGTTAACCCGGGAGAACTCGCTAGTGAGAATGCCCAATTGCTTTTCTTTTACTTTACATTAATATAATATCAACTTTTTTTGGTTGGCTTAGTACTTTTATTCACAAAATAGGTAAAATAATTGATAAACATTTTGAAATTTTAATTAAAATGAAAAATGATTTAAATAAGAGTCTTAAAAAAGTACGACTGTGAGAGAAAATCTCATGCAGCGAGTTCTCCCGGGCTAAGACAACTATGATGTTTATCTTTTTTAAAACTAGAATATTTATAAGAATCTGTATTAGTCAGAGTAAGTCAAAAAGGTGGCTTTATAATCCCACTTTGACGTCTTTTGTTTGTGGGAGCTTTTTCTCTAACGCCGTTCTTTCTATTGCATGTTTTTGCAGTTTCATGAGAAATTAACGCAAATTCTTGACGAGGATAGAAACTATTTGTCTCTTTGTTTTCGTAGTTTAAAGTCTAGAAAGAAGCGAGAAAAAAAAGTTGAAAGGGAATTCAGATGTGAAACGATAATTCTAAAATGCGATTAGCCTGGGGAGGGGGGAGGGGTATACTATACAGACCCTGCTTCCTTTGAAAATTAAAAATAATAGCACAGAAAAATCAAATTAATCTGGATGTTGGTTGGTTGGCTGAATTTCGTGTTTCGCGACCATTTTCTGACATTCGTAAAAGGAATATGGTTGCAGTCTTTCAAGTCAATATAGTAATTTTTTTCCTCTGGTAATTTTTATACTTTTTTTTCGAGTTTCTTCTCGTTTCGAGGCGTTTTTTTGAAAGTAGGAAAAGGAACCCGGTTTCAATCTTTTAGCCCAGTGCAGTAAATTTTGACCTAATTCGCAATTTTATTCTGCGATCATTTCATGATATTTACAATTTTCCCCCCAAAATCGTTTGATGAAACTCACGTATTTTTACGTGATTGTTTGTCAAAATCCGCACTTTTCACCGCTAACCTTTGACAAAACTCATGTTTTTTACCGCGATCCTTTAATGAAATTCGCATTTTTTACTGCGATATTTTGACGAAATTGGTATTTCTTTAGCACGATCCTTCAATGAAATTCGCATTTTTCTTCCACGATCATTTGACAAAATTCCCTTTTTCTTTCCGTAATCTTTTGATGAAATTCGCGCTTTCATTCTGCGATCCTTTGACGAAATTCTCGTTTTTACCGCGATCCTTTGAAAAAAATTATTTTCTATTGCGACCGATTGACGAAACTGATTTTTTTACAGGGAGATCATTTGTCGAAATTCGCGATGTAGTTTTGCGCAATCGATCGGGAAAATTCTTGATATCTTTTCGTACCAATTAACAAAATTCTCCATTTTTTTCATGACATTTTGACGAAATTTAAAAAAATTTTCGTCAATGGTTTATCGAAATTCGTACTTCTTTGCGCAATCTTTGACGAAATTGGGGATTACTTTCTGCACTCTTTTATAGAAATTCTCGATATTTTTCCAAGATCGGTTGAAGAAATTTTCAAAATTTTCCGGGACCGATTCACGAATTGATTCTGAGAAATTCCATAAAAGAAATAAAAATCGCGGACTTCAAAAAAAAGAAATTTAAAATACTCACTTAAGAGTAACAGGTCTGTTAAAGAATTTGAAGGGGGAAAATACTGCACAGCATTTTTTATTATGCGGCATTTTCCTTTTCTGTGCACAAATCGCGCGATTCCGCACGTTATTTCAAACCCTGTCCCCCAAAGAAGACTTCATTACTAGTGGAGTTTCATTGGTTGTTTTTCTTTTTTAAACGAACTTAGAACTAAACAAATCTAGGATTGGGGGGGGGGGGGGAGGTACTGCATTCGTCAACGTACTCCCGAGCAAACTAAGACCTCTTCTGTCTCGAAACAAACGAATCTTGAATTATTGTGTTTTTTACTTCGAGCAAAATTAAATTTTCAGCTTTCTTATCAGAATTGATTTGACATTGTTCCAATTCGAATTTAATAACGGCAATTGGGAAAATTACCGGAGAGTTTTTTTAGTTTCAAAAAAAGTAAAAAAATCGCCTCAAAGCACGAAAACCTCCGCTAAAAATCACATTAAAAATTCGGAAAAAATTAAAAAACCACAGGGAACGAAATTAACTAATTGTGTAAAAGATTTAAACCGTATTCATTTTAGGAATGTCCAAGAGAAAAAAAATCACCGCGAAATGCAAAAAAAACCTCTAAAAATAGCATTACAAAATTATTAAAAATTGAAAAATCACACTGAGTCAGACAAGCACCTAACTTTATTATTACAGTCACATTATGATAGTATAATATAATTTTTATCATCTTGATAGAATTTAGTGTATATTATCATGACCAGCTTTACCTAAAACATTCTGAGATAAAAACATGAATTACCGTAATTTCCGGCCTATAATCCGCGGATCAAACAATTATGTTCGGACCCAAAAATCTCGTTTCAGAAAACGTAACGTGTTAAATCGCGATAAATATATTTAACTTCCATAATGAAAGAAAATTTTTGGGTCGGAACATGATTGTTTGATCCGGCCGAAAATTACGATATTAATGAATATTATAATTATTTATAATATTATAATAATTATTTATATAGACTTTCCTACAAAATTTCTTGGGTCCATCCGATGATCCCTAAGAAGTGATGGAGTCACATCCGGAAAAACTTTCGTGGGTATGTACTGGTGTCATTATTTATCATCCGGCAAAATTCCATTTATAAGACTTTGACTGATATAATTTTAGATCTCATGCAGTGTTCTCCTGTACCTATAGAAGTTTCCAGCATGATTAAAGGCCTTTTTTAATCTTTATTAGAAGTTAGGATGCCAAAAAGGTTTTACACTTGTGACCACATTTAGTCACTGTCTTATGTCACTGCTGCAAGGACATTCACACATCTTTTTTTTTACCATTAGATTTAGTTTTGATGTTTTAAACCCCTTCTCATCCCTCCTCACGCAAACAAAAATCGCGTTTGAGCCCTTTATAAAAGAAATACCACACAATTATACCTTCTAAGCTGAAAACCTGTCTAAAACAGAAATTCAACCGGTTTCATGGGTTTCGTTTTAGCATGTTTTGCTATATAAGATATTGTTTGTATCCAACATATTCAGGTTAAAAAGTCTGGGCACCTCCCCGTTCAAAAGGCTGGTTACGCCTATGCTGAGCCGCTTGCCAAAGAAGGAAATTTATCCGATTATACACTAGTGTAAAATTTGTGAATTATTTTCTCGAGACCCCCTTGGGGTTGCGCCTTATGACTGTCATATACACTGCTCAAAACAATTAAAGGATATTGCAGTTTTAGGTGGATTTTGTATCTGGTAAACTGTTTAGCTGATTGATACATGGTCGACAGACAAAGTAGGTTATATGAGAATAAATTACACATGTTTGGCAGAAAAAAATGCATTTTATTGCGCATTTGTGTACTAAAGGAAAAAAACACAATTTGTGCATATGAGAAAAAAAGAATAAGAAAAGGTGTTTTCTTCAAAGAAAATCATTTTCAGTAGGGGGTATGGTTTCCACGGGCGGCCAGCAACGTTGAACACCTTTGAGGCATGGACTCAATGAGGCTATTAATGACGAGTTGGGGTATTCTGCCCCACTCTTCCAGAAGAGCTCTTTCCAGTTCTTGGAGAGTTTGTGGGGGTTGTTGGCGGCCAGAAACTCGTCTTCCTAGAGCGTCCCAAACGTGCTCGATTGGATTCATGTCTGGAGAAGACGCTGGCCATTCCATTCGAACGATTCCTTCCTCGAAAAGGAAATCCTCCACCAGGTTTGCACGATGTGGCCTGCAGTTATCGTCCATTAAAATGAAGTTATCTCCGATTGCTGCAGCGTAAGGGACTACAATAGGTCTGAGGATCCCATCCCTATATCGGCGACCAGTCAGAGCTCCATCTCGAATGATGTAGAGGTCAGTGCGCCCGTCAATGGAGATGCCACCATACACCAACACTCCTCCACCGCCAAATCTGACACTTTCGTGCACGAACGCAGGATTATTCCTACTGCCACGGTCCCTCCAGATGAAAATACGCCTATTATCCGGATGCACAGAAAAACGGGACTCGTCAGAAAACAGAATATTGCTCCATTCATTTCTCCTCCTGTTGACATGCTCGGTTGCCCTCTCCCTGCGGTCGCGACGATGCCTTGATGTTAATCTATCACATACCATCGGTCGGCGAGCATACAGACTTACAGCATGGAGCCGGTTTCGGACAGTCTGTGTTGAAATCGTGGTGCCTGTAGCCGAGCGAAGGTGTTGTTGGAGAAGAGTAGCGTTCATGGTTCGGTGTCTCCGAGCTGTTAACGCTAAATACTGATCTTCATTGGGCGTTGTTGCCCGTCTACGACCTTGCCCTGGTCTTCGGCCTGCACATCCACTCTCCAAAAAACGGTTCCAGATCCTGGAAATGACATTTTGTGACACTCCAATGGCTTGCGCTACTTCGGCTTGAGTTTGGCCCCCTTCTAACCTACCAACAATTCTCAAAGCTTCTGAATCTGTCAAATGACTTCGCTGAGACATCGTACTCATCGAAACAAAGCAATCACTGAATGCCGATCATCCTTGTCTTCATTCTCTTTTATCCAGTTGAAAGTCAAATTTCATTCGCTGCCGCTGAAGCGACGTTTTTGACATCGAACTCAAAATTTGCATACTCCACAGTTTGAAAACCAGAAAAATTTGCATTTGTGATTCTCTTCTTCTATTTTCGGCAAAAAAAAATTTCGTTTATATCTTTATTTTATATAAAACTTCAAATATCCTTTAATTGTTTTGAGCAGTGTATTTATATACTAACTATACTGTATCGATACACAAACATTCGCCGTTTTCGGTGACCCAAATCTTGGATGTTCTCCTTGTGAAATAATTTTAGCCATCAATTTTTGGCATCTCCTGTAGTGGAAAAAAAAAAAAAAAAAATCGAAGAAATTTTGTTTGTTGTGGTAATTTAGGATGTAGGTAGTAAAATTTCAAATTTTTTAGTGGTTATTTTGGGAAAGATGTTTGTCGTGATGTGGTATTTGAAAATTTACATTTGAATAATAAGAAAATTACAGAAATTTACTAAGCAATGTAAATACTATTTTTGTGTATATTTTATTTTAGTAAATTTAATGGATTGGATTCATTGAAATATTTTCCTAAACATCCAGTAAATATGCAAACATTTCTTTCTTTCAAAATTTGCAAATATAGGAACTTTAAATTCAACTATGTTCAAAACAATGCATAAATATTTTTCCTTTTTTTCTTAATGGTGTATGCAGATTTCATAAATTGTATGCATTTTGTTTCAACTTCGTATTCAAGAAAAGGTAAGAGTGATTTTTAATTCTTGCTTTATTTCCAACCATTTTAACACGTTAAGTGCCATGTCAGTCACCGGTGACTGACGCTGAACTTTCCGTTTAAAACGCGTCATTCACCAATGACTGACGTCTAAAATATGATATAAAACTAAAAAAAATGTATATTGTTTTAAGTAATTACTGAAAATTTATTTAAAATTTACCTACCTTTTATTTATTACAGGATTATACTTTCTTAAAAATTACTTAAAACGTTGTAAATTTTTCAGTCTCAGTCACCGTGGCACTCAACGTGTTAAAACACTATCACTTTGCTGCCAACATGGCTCTTGTTTGATACCAACCTTGGCAATATACGGGGCATTCTCACAATCTTTTGATTTTTAAGTCCCTGAATAATAATTTTTATTTTAGTACATATTCTTGTGGGTTTTTTTTAATTCATATACTAGCGAGTACATCTTCTTGTTTTGGTTTTTTTTATTTCATACACTGGGAAGTACATATTCTTGTGTTTTTTTTTAATTTCATATACTGGGGAATATCCCATTGCATGATTGCACAACAATATTAACGAGATAAATAAGTTTTGGACGATGTTGGGTGTCCAAATACCAGGAAATCTCCTATACCGTCCCGTGTCCCTGTTACTGATTTTTTAAATTTGGAATTGACTGTATAAAATTGTTTCAATAAAAGTAATTCGATGTAATTTTTTTCCGAAACTGGGACAGTTGTTTTATATTAATATGTAGCAAAAAATTAACCTGCACACAT
Source organism: Maratus speciosus (assembly GCA_963932465.1). NCBI lineage: Eukaryota > Metazoa > Arthropoda > Arachnida > Araneae > Salticidae > Maratus > Maratus speciosus. The sequence goes on from OZ010797.1 coordinate 108,307,900, forward strand.
TTTTACGGTTGATATTATTTTTTGAACTCTGTCGCTGGGTTTTAGATTCCTTACCGCAGGGGTGCAGAATATGTCCGATCCGGCGATCTACGATCGGGGGAAATTTTGCAGAAACATATACAATTAATTTCGATTTTAACAACAAATTCCATAATTCCCTGAGATAGAAAAATTTCACTACAAATAAAAAGATCCGTATGGTGACCTTCACAAAATCGATCTTGGAATAATATGTACCGTATATCAGGGGTGATTCTGTTCCGAATTTTCCGAAAAATTAAGGCATTCGGTTCTGAAAATTTAAAAAAAATCGTTCATTAATCTGCAATTTCGGACATAAAAATACCGCGAATTTGTCCAAGAATTACGGGAAAAACGCCATTTTGTCACAAGATCGCAAAATAACCGCAATTTCGTCAAAAGATCGCGAAATGAACGCATATTTCTTCAAAAGATCGCGAAATGAACGCATATTTCGTCAAAAGATCGCGAAATAAACGCAAATTTCGTCAAAAGATCGCGAAAAAACCGCATATTTTGTCAAAAGAACCGCAAATTTTGACAAAAGAACGGCAAATTGCGACAAAAGATCGCGAAACAACCGCGTATTTCCACAAAAGATCGCGAAACAACCGCGAATTTCGTCAAAAGATCGCGAATTTTGTCTAAAGGGGCGAAATAACCACGATTTACATCAAAGGAACGCGAAAAAACTCTCAAATTTCGTCAAATGATCGCGAAACAACCGCAAATTTCGTCAAAAGATCGCGAAACAACCGCGAATTTCGTCTAAAGGGGCGAAATAACCACGACTTTCATCAAAGGAATGCGAAGAAATCTCTCAAATTTCGTCAAAAGATCGCGAATCAACCGCGAATTGTGTTTAAAGGGGCGAAATAACCACGATTTACATCAAAGGAACGCGAAAAAAACTCAAATTTCGTCAAATGATCGCGAAACAACCGCAAATTTCGTCAAAAGATCGCGAAACAACCGCGAATTTCGTCTAAAGGGGCGAAATAACCACGACTTTCATCAAAGGAATGCGAAGAAATCTCTCAAATTTCGTCAAAAGATCGCAAAACAACCGCGTATTTCATCGAAAGGGGCGAAATAACCGCGAATTTCCTCAAAAGGAAGGCAAAATAAACGCACATTTCGTCAAAAGATCGCGAAATAAACGCATATTTTGACAAAAGATCGGTAAGGAACCGCAAATTTTGACAAAAGATCACGAAACAACCGGCAAATTTTGACGAAAGATCGCGAAACAACTGCACATTTCGTCAAAAGAACGTGAATTTCGTCAAAAGAACGCGAATTTCGTCTAAAGGGGCGAAATAACTGCGATTTTCATCAAAGGAACGCAAAAAACCTCTGAAATTTCGTCAAATGATCGCGAAACAACCGCAAATTTTGTCAAAAGATCGCGAAATAAACGCATATTTTGACAAAAGATCGGTAAGGAACCGCAAATTTTGACAAAAGATCGCGAAACAACCGGCAAATTTTGACGAAAGATCGCGAAACAACTGCACATTTCGTCAAAAGAACGTGAATTTCGTCAAAAGAACGCGAATTTCGTCTAAAGGGGCGAAATAACTGCGATTTTCATCAAAGGAACGCAAAAAACCTCTGAAATTTCGTCAAATGATCGCGAAACAACCGCAAATTTTGTCAAAAGATCGCGAAACAAACGCGTATTTCATCAAAAGGGGTGAAATAACCGCGAATTTCGTCAAAAGGAAGGCGAAATAAACGCACATTTCGTCAAAAGATTGCGAAAAAACCCCGCAAATTTTGACAAAAGATCGCAAATTTCGTCAAAAGAGGGCGAAATAAGCGCGAATTTCGTCAAAAGGAAGGCAAAATAACCGTAAAAGTCAAAAGGTCGCTACAAACGCAAATTACGTCAAAAGATCGCGAAAAACGCGAATTTCGTCAAAGGGCCACGAAAAAACGCGAATTTCGTCAAAGGGCCGCGAAAAAAACCATAGTGCTGAGAGTGGATTACCCCGCCCTTCCCCTACTCTGCTGTAACCTTTCAGAAAATTTGCTGTGAATTTCAGAATTTTTTTTTTCACTCAGAATCACCCCTGCTATATATACTCGCGCATAAGTGGAGAAATATTGGAAAAATAAACTTTCTGTACCTACGATAATACAGCATTTACCTATCACACACTGTAAAATTTTGGGGAAATTTTCATGAGGATTGGGGGAAATGTTGGGAGTCGAAACATTTTCTGCACCCCTGCCTTACCGTCCCTCTTTTAAAATTATACAGAAAATCACTTCAGTTGCAGCGACAGAATTTTTTTCAAGTTTTTGCTCATGCAGAAGTATGCTAGAGAAAGAATATCTAAAATTCTTTGACAGGAAATTTACTGAAAAATTTAAATCAACATTTAAATATCAATTTCAATTATCATGGCTTTATTAGTAGTCTTACTGTCCCCAAGGTTTATTCCTGCTCTTTTCGAGGTAAATCAATTTTTTTTTTTTATTTATTTAATGCAATGTAAATAACTGTTTCTAAAAATCAATGAACACTGTGGCTATCACTTAGTCTTAACATGATTTGCCTAATAATAGTGGGGTAATTTTCTTTACCGTCCCATTCTTACCATCCCTTTTTTTCCTTCCATCCCTTTTGTAGAAAGAGGAGAAACAGAGCAGAACCTGAGATGGCTTCGCCTAAGAAGGTGATCCAAAAATACTGAGAACGACTTGGGCTACGTCCCAGTATAAGATTTATTGCTAATTAATAGTGTTATGTATCATTGTTCATGTTTGTGCTAGTATGTGTCTACAGTGATGTTCTATATGTCAAATAAATGTATGATGTTCTAGAATTGGCCGATCACTGAAAGAAAAGCCCACACGCGACTATCCGGTTTTTTTACAAATATTAACCTGATTTTTCTACGCTTTCGTTATAAAAGTAAAATTTTATTAAAATATTTCTGGTGCCATTTATCAATTTTGAAATTAAAATTAGGTGGCACTGAACTAAACTAAAACAAGGAAAGATTCTTTATGATGAATCTGTAAATATCTTATCTAAATCAGACAGTTTATCTTTCAATAGCTGTTCTAAGTAAATATTATTCCTCATAGTTATTGGTTCTACATTTAAAAATTCACCCTCAAACGTAAATTTTGAAGAATATATATGTATATTATATATATTTTGCTAAAAAAGTCACTGCCAGAGTAAAAGTTCTTTAGGACAGAGCGATACAATCAATAGCAGTTGAAAACTTCACCTTCACTTGTTTTGACTGAAAATATCAAAAATATCATAAATGATAATTTGAAAATAAATATAAAGTACATGAAAATATAAAAAATCATGATATTTGGAAAATAAATATTGGATATACAGGGTGTTTCAGCACAGCGGTTGCATAGTTTCAGGAGAGATAAAGTGCATCTAGATGATGGGAAATCACATTGCAATGCATGGTCAGAAATGCTTTCCTGCTGTGGTTAGTGGTTGTGACGACACAAAACATAAAAAAGGAAGGACGCGAACAGGGTGAGAAAACATGTTTTTTATTATTAGTACAGCAAAAAAACTAAGAAATAAGAACAAAAGAGAGACAGCTATCGTCATCAAAGAAGATGTTTATAATTACGACCCCGAACTGTGATGCAGGCCTCACATCTTCAGTGCATGGAAGATTTATTAGTCCAAGAGCCGGCAGCATAAAAACCTATGTTATGTTTATATATTATGGTTATATATTATGGTTATATATTTATGGTTATATATTATGAAACCTATGTTTTCCTGCTCCCAGTCCTCCATGTTTTCATATCTTTGATTGTAGGACAAACACAATGATAAACCTACGAGTCAACCTCTAATGGTATTAATTTTTGGCTTATGCACCACGTCACTTCTGGCAGACATGGATCATTAGATTCCCCTACTTCTACTCTTCCATAAAATAAAGGTTTTTTTCTTGTGCTTGATAACATAGGTTTTCGTGCTGCCGGCTCTTGGACTATAATGTTCTCAAAAACACCGGACGTGTCCCCGCACTTCCCCAGCAGCACAGCAGCCACGATACGTGCAACAGATTCCTTAGCACTGTCCAATATTGCCCCAGTAATTTTTCAGTACTATGAATAATAAACATGTTTTCTCACCCTGTTTGTGTCCTTCCTTTCTTATGTTTTGTGACGTCACTACAGCACCAAGAAAGCGTTTTCGACCATGCATTGCTATTGCTATGTGATTTCCCATCGTCTAGGTGTACTCTATCTCTCCTGAAACTTTGTAATCGCTGTGCTGAAACACCCTGTATACATATTTTTTTCTGTAATGTTTGCGTTATAAGGAGCTAAATTTTGTCATTTTAGGCTTAATGCCGACAAACTTGGATGAAATAACGCATCTTCTATGAATGAACTCACAAGCTCCTCTGATGATTCTGTGAGTCATTCATAGTTTGTTATTTTACATACTGGTTTCATATGTTCATTTCTAAATCATCTTTAGAACTTTATCAATGTCTTCATATATTTGTGATTTCAAATTTATTATATATACACTGCTCAAAACAATTAAAGGATATTGCAGTTTTAGGTGGATTTTGTATCTGGTAAACTGTTTAGCTGATTGATACATGGTCGACAGACATAGTAGGTTATATGAGAATAAATTACACATGTTTGGCAGAAAAAAATGCATTTTATTGCGCATTTGTGTACTAAAGGAAAAAAACACAATTTGTGCATATGAGAAAAAAAGAATAAGAAAAGGTGTTTTCTTCAAAGAAAATCATTTTCAGTAGGGGGTATGGTTTCCACGAGCGGCCAGCAACGTTGAACACCTTTGAGGCATGGACTCAATGAGGCTATTAATGACGAGTTGGGGTATTCTGCCCCACTCTTCCAGAAGAGCTCTTTCCAGTTCTTGGAGAGTTTGTGGGGGTTGTTGGCGGCCAGAAACTCGTCTTCCTAGAGCGTCCCAAACGTGCTCGATTGGATTGATGCCTGGAGAACACGCTGGCCATTCCATTCGAACGATTCCTTCCTCGAAAAGGAAATCCTCCACCAGGTTTGCACGATGTGGCCTGCAGTTATCGTCCATTAAAATGAAGTTATCTCCGATTGCTGCAGCGTAAGGGACTACAATAGGTCTGAGGATCCCATCCCTATATCGGCGACCAGTCAGAGCTCAATCTCGAATGATGTAGAGGTCAGTGCGCCCGTCAATGGAGATGCCACCATACACCAACACTCCTCTACCGCCAAATCTGACACTTTCGTGCACGAACGCAGGATTATTCCTACTGCCACGGTCCCTCCAGATGAAAATACGCCTATTATCCGGATGCACAGAAAAACGGGACTCGTCAGAAAACAGAATATTGCTCCATTCATTTCTCCTCCAGTTGACATGCTCGGTTGCCCACTCCCTGCGGTCGCGACGATGCCTTGATGTTAATCTAACACATACCATCGGTCGGCGAGCATACAGACCTACAGCATGGAGCCGGTTTCGGACAGTCTGAGTTGAAATCGTGGTGCCTGTAGCCGAGCGAAGGTGTTGTTGGAGAAGAGAAGCGTTCATGGTTCGGTGTCTCCGAGCTGTTAACGCTAAATACCGATCTTCATTGGGCGTTGTTGCCAGTCTACGACCTTGCCCTGGTCTTCGGCCTGCACATCCACTCTCCAAAAAATGGTTCCAGATCCTGGAAATGACACTTTGTGACACTCCAATGGCTTGCGCTACTTCGGCTTGAGTTTGGCCCCCTTCTAACCTACCAACAATTCTCAAAGCTTCTGAATCTGTCAAATGACTTCACTGAGACATCGTAATCATCGAAACAAAGCAATCACTGAATGCCGATCATCCTTGTCTTCATTCTCTTTTATCCAGTTGAAAGTCAAATTTCATTCGCTGCCGCTGAAGCGACGTTTTTGACGTCGAACTCAAAATTTGCATATTCCACAGTTTGAAAACCAGAAAAATTTGCATTTGTGATTCTCTTCTTCTATTTTCGGCAAAAAAAATTTCGTTTATATCTTTATTTTATATAAAACTTCAAATATCCTTTAATTGTTTTGAGCAGTGTATATATATATATATTCACACGCAGTAGACCCGTGATATTATGACCATCGATTTAACGATCATTCGATGAGGTCCCGACCTTTTCCAAACACTTGCATTGTTTTTCTTCATTCATTTTACCGAACCACAAATAATTCAGCAACCTTCCCAAAAACATGGAAAAACTGGGCATTGTATTCAACTTTTCCAGGAAGTCTAAAGAAAATCGTCTAACCAAACATTTCCTTCTTCAAAACCTTTCAAATGTTGGTTAGCTCTATGAGAAAACATACATTTATTATTAGTACAGCAAAGAACTAACAAATAAGAACAAAAAGACAGACAACAATCGTCATTCAAAGATGGTGTTCAAAATTACGACCACAGGATTATTCCGTTGGATTACGGTCAATGGGAAAAAATCGTTTCAAATGATTTTTAATGATCTTACATGCTTTCAGACATAATAAAATTGGTGTGCATTTATGAAATGCCCTAAAATATGCATTCTGTAGAATGTGCTGTGCAAAGAGTAGTTATTATTCATTTACAGGGCCACACAAAAGAATTCCGTTATATAATGTTATAGGGTTGGAGGGAATTGCTTGTGGCATATTTCATTATGTTAAACTATTTCATGTATATTGAAATTGATATACGACACTGGGGTTTACTATAGCTTATTTCATGTGTAACACAAAGTGCATAGCATTTACAGGGACACGCAAAAGATTTCAGATACTATATTGTATCCGAAGTACTGTACATTAGCGATGATTGCTGGAATCTTTATTGATTTTTAATTATGATATCTGCTTTTATGTTTCCCTATATTTATGCATATGATATGGTGTGTATAAATGCTATATTTCATATGTACAGGGTTATACAAAAGAATTCGTAAGAGTTACTGGGTATGAGCGCAAATTACTTAAAGGTGGTTTTTAAATGAGTTATGCATTTTTTACGCTGAACTGCATTTAGTTTATTAAGAAATGTTTGTAGAATATAGAAAAAAGAATATACAGTAGGGTGGTCCTTAAAAAATTAAATTTAAAATTTTCTATGGGGCACCCTCCTATTTTGTTCTATGTATAAAATAAAGACCTCCACAAAAATTTCAAAATTTTAAAACATTTTTTAGGGGTTGCTACCAAGGTTTGAATTTTTAAAAAAATTAAAAATTGACATATTTTGTAATCTAATAATATATTATTAATACAAATCCATAGTCATTGCCAAATGGAATCATGGTATGATATTAGGCTGTAAAGACTGACTTTTGTTTCAAGTTTCAATATATTTACACAACCTATTATCCGAACACAGTCAGGAGTATTTCATGTCTACACTCTATTTCACCTGAACTTGGCCCCATTGTGAAAGGTAGAGAATCTAACATTCCGCCTTGAAAAACAGTTCTCTGTTATTTTAAGATATCTAAAATGCGTAGGAATTTATAAGATAATGTTTATAAATTATAGATTTTGATTTTTTTATATTCGTAAAATATCATACTAAATGGCCATATTTGTATCAAAGAGTATCGTATCGAAGAGTATCCTATCATTCGTATCAGAGCACCAAAACTTAAAAAAAAGTTTTCGGAAAGCTTTCCTTTGACTGTTCACTGGGATTGCAAAATTTTAGAAGACATTTCAGGATCTGAAACTGTAGACAGATTAACCATTATTGTTTCACGTAAAGGTACTGACCATTTAAATAGCTGTTCCACAATTTCAATCAGGAACAAGTGAGGCAATAGCTCCTGCTGTTAATGAAACATTGGAGTTGTGGAGATTATAAGCAAGTAAAATGTATGACTTTTGATATAACCTTTGTTGATATCTGTTTATCAGGAGCAGCTTGAGCTGTTCTGGATTAGAATATGAACAAAGAAATGGTTTGGCTTGCAATCATCACATCCTTTAAATTATGCTTGAGGAAGTTATTAAGTCTCTCGGAAGTTCAAGCGGACCGGACATACCATTATACCAACGATTTAAAATTTCGTGGATGTCTATCGATTATGGCATATTTCAGACTCTCATAATTGACAATTTAATCAATGAAAAAAATAACACATAATGCGTCCGAAATTACAGAATTTGCTCAAAATCATCTTAGAGATTTTCAACCAATGGACGATTACAAGAAACCGATAGACCTCGCCATCATTTTCTTAGGAGCAGTACCCGAAAGAGGTGTTTACATTAGAGCTCCAGGTGGGGATTGACTTGGGCTCCATGAATGGTGAAGGTGATGTATTTGCTCAAGATTTATTTATTTAGAGATCAGTTTAAACTCTCTAAGTAGAAAAAATCTGGAGTTCGTCAAGTTTTCTTGTTTGTTGTGAAAATCTACATTCACACTGGTATCAGGCCCAATGATTTATTGCTCCCGAAGAACTTGAAAAAAGACGAAAATGTAAATGAAATAATTTCTTTGTGTGCTTTGAAGAAATTCCTAGGACATTTCTGTACTTCACAGAACTAGTTGCTTATGCATTTTTCGATGACAATGTCTTTTTTGAAAATAAAAGAAAAATGGTGCATGCTTTGAAAAATGAAGAAAATTATGAACCTCTGAAACGTACACGGGCTGATCCTGATGTCATTCTCCAAAATAGCTTGCAAGATTTTCTAACAAACAGCACTCTGGTTTTTTTTTTAAATTATGGATTTACCTTTAGACTTTTTTGAAACAGATGCAGCTAATAGGAATAAAAATGAATCCTACAAGACATGTAAGGCACTAGCGACTTCAGTCAAACTTGTTAATGATGTAGCCGAAAGTTATATAGCACTCATGGAGGAATACAATAAACTTCATTCAAAAGATAAAGAACAAAAACAGTATTTCAAGGATATGATGATGGCAATCCAAATCATTTCTTTGTTCATATTTTGCTCCAGAAGAACACAAGCTTTTCTTGATAATCTGGTATTAACAAAGGCTATATCAAAAATCATACATTTTACTTGCTCGGTACTCCCCACGATTCCAATATTACGTTACCAGCAGAATCTATTGCCTCTTGAACTATCCTGATTGAAGTTTTGGAACAACAAGCGACTGGTCAATACCTTTACCTGAAACAATAATGGGTAATCTGTCTACAGTTTCAGATCCTGAAATGTCTTCTAAAATTTTGCAATCCCAGTGAACAGTCAAAAGAACGTTTGCCGAAAACTCTTTTTTTAAGTTTTGGCCTCTGCTTGCTCGTCTTCAGATACGAATATGTCCATTAAATACGACATTTTACGAATATCAAAAAGTCAAATTCTATAATTTATAAACATTATCTTATAAATTTTTATGCATTTTAGCTATTTAAGATTAAACAATAACGGAGAACTATTTTTCAAGGCGGTATGTTAGATTCTCTACCTTTCACAATGGGGCCAAGTTCAGGTGAAATAGAGTGTAGACATGAAATACCCCTGACTGTGTTCGGACAATAGGTTGTGTAAATATATTGAAACTTGAAATAAAAGACAGTCTTTACAGCCTAATATCATACCATGATTCCATTTGGCAATGACTATGGATTTGTATTAATAATATATTATTAGATTACAAAATATGTCAATTTTTAATTTTTTTGAAAAATTCAAACCTTGGTAGCGACCCCTAAACAATGTTTTAAAATTTTGAAATTTTTGTGGAGGTCTTTATTTTATACATAGAACAAAGTAGGAAGGTGCCCCATAGAAATTTTAAAAGTTCATTTTTTAAGGACCACCCTAATATACAGGGTCACGCAAAGAATTGGATACATGCCTATGGATGATAATTTCTGGAAATGTGATTTCAGTAGTTTTAAGAGTGTTTTGGTTATAATTAAGCTTTAGCTAAATAGTGGCGTGTAATAAAGGTACTAGGTAAACTACAGGGCTGTACAAAAGTATTCAAGTATGTTTCCATCTATTAGTATAAATTGCTGAAAGAGAAATTTCAATCTTTTATGCGTTTTCTTGCTAAACCAATTTTTACCATTATACAGTATATAATATATCAACCTACAGATCAACTACAGGACTGTTCAAAAGAATTGTAATACATATTTGGCTATGGACGGTAACTGTTGAAATCAGTTTTTTAAATATTTACTTAGTTATCTTAATTACTTTATTTTTGTAAATAACGAAGTTTTGATAAGCTCTTAGGGAGTGTTAGAAAATATTTCATAATCTATGCCGTACGCATGATTTTTCTTTCTTGTTTAGTTATTAAGTCTGGCTAAACATGAAATAAAACTTCACTATTTTAAAACTTTGATGTAATTATTAGTCTTATTTTATAAGGTGGTTAATCAACGAAAAATTCATGAAAATGTATCTCATCATTTACATTATTAAATATTTACTGACCCTTACTTTAAAAATTATTATTATATTTTTTTAATTTAGCTTATTTCTAATTTTTTACTTAATTATTTTACTTTATTGTAAGCATTCATTATAATTCTGAATGCATTGTTACATACAAATAACTCTTTTAAAAATGTAAACAAAACTATGACCAGAAATCCGCACAACCTCTGGTTCCAAGCTACGCGGATTTGAGGGAGTGTATTGTATTTGTTGATCTAAGCATGCGGTTTGCGGTATTTAATTCTAGATTTTTAAGGGGACAGTTCACCTTCAACCGGTCAAAAATGCTAGAAAATTAATTCAATTTCCATACCTTTTCACAAACTAACTAATAAAGGAAATTCAATGAAATTTTTTGGATTGTTAAGTATAGTATTACTTGTTACAGCAAACAAAAATAATTGATGAAAAATGTTTAAATTAGGAAAACTTAATGAAGTAACCTTCTGGGGTTTTTTTGTTTTCGTAATTACTATATATCACTGAGCGCATGATATCACGTGTTCATTTTAATTTATTAACTTTAAATAGATTTTAATTTAAAGATAACAGTTCGCTTGCCATAAATAACTAAAATCTTTCAATTATCTTCATTTCAGGGCTCCCAAATGGTCCGCCAACTGAATACCAATATTTTTTTTTTTTAATTTTCTTTTTAGATTTTTCTTACAAACCGCCCCGAAATCACCTTTGAAATTTAATTCTAGCGCACACCTACCATAAAATTATCTGTTAAAATTTATTGGTATTCAGTTGGCGGACCATTTGGGAGCCCTGTCATTTATATTGTAATTTTTAATAAAAATTAAAAAAAGAAAATCTGTAAAATTTCTCGCGTATTTTTTTAAATGCATTTTTTATTATTTATAATAACTCTAAAATTTTAGTTCATTTTATGCAGAAGTATATTAATACACTCTGAAAATTTGAATCAATTATATTTAACAGCTTTTGAGAAATCATACACGGTGTTATGTAGTAATTACGAAAACAAAAAAAAACAGTAGGTTACTTAATTAAGTTTTCCCAATTAATTTAAATATTTTTCATCTATCTGTTTTGTTTATTGTAACAAGTAATACTATACTTGACAATACAAAAAATGTCACTGAATTTGCTTTATTAGTTAGTTTGTGAAAAGGTATGGAAATTGAATCAGTTTTCTAGCATTTTTGACTGGTTGAAGGCGAACTGTACCCTTAAGCCAATAAAAAAAATTGCATTTTTGAGAATTTTCTGTCCCCTTAAGCCTGAAAAATCCAATTTAAACTACTACTACAACAACAACAATATGGTATTTTGTTTTTAACCAGTTTTTTGCTAACATTCAGTACATGGAATTATAATTTTTTTGGCCTTTTTCTTATTTAATTAAAATATTTAAAAAGTGTTTAGTAAGTTCTTCAACTGTGATAAGATACTCTTTCATTTTCTTTTATTTCAGGTGTGGATGTTTCTAGAATCGATTGTGAAGAAGAAGAAAAAAGTGTTTTAAAAGAAGATATTTGCGCACAAAGGATATTTAAAGACTAAAAATTTTTTTAATTAAAAATTCCCCACATATACAAAATACAGACTATCTATAGATAAATATTATTATATTATAATATGTTGGGAAAATATTAATTTTCTATAATGCATTTATTTAAAAAAGAAATCAGTACATAAAACTGTTTTCACCTTTATGTCTTGGAAAAAAATTACCAAACATGCTGTAAAGGATACATTTTAGTGATTTTTTTTTTTTAAATAACAAACACCTTTTTTAGGAAAGTCACATTTTGACGGTAATATATACTTAAAAATGATATAGTTATAGAACGATCATTGGAATATTTTGTTGGTGATGAAATATATACTTAAAAAATGATATAGTTATAGAACGAGCATTGGGATATTTTGTTGGTGATGTAATTTAAATAGTGAAATCAGCAATCTTTGCATTCTATTAGGTTTACAATCAGTGATTTTTGCATAAGGAATATTTAAATATATATTAACGAATGTTTGCAGCTATTAATGGTTAAAATAAACAAAACCTTTTTCTGAAATAGATGCATAATAAAGAAAATGAACGCATGAAAAATCTGCACTTCTGGAAATTATACAATAAAGAATAGTCCTACCCCCTGTTTTGTACATATTTTTAGAAGAACTTTCATGTGATAAATATGGTTTATATGTATGTAACATTTTAAATTTGTTCTCCTTAGTATCTTTAGCAAAGTATAATTTTTTGATGCATAAATTGAAACACTTTCTTGGGGATTTATTTTTCATGTATGTTTTCATACTCATGTCGAGGATAAAGCTTTTAATTCTGCGGTAAGAAGTTTAGAATAATTTTATTAACCTTATTTGTATGTATATCTGCATATTCATATTAAGATTGTCTCTGTAATCTTATTTACATTTTGCTGTTCCCGTTCCTACCATGGAGAAACCATTCATTTGCAAAGCATGCAATAAAGGATTTTCATCAAAATATACATTAAAATCGCATATGATTATACACACAGAAAGAAAACCTTACATTTGTGAAATATGCAATAAAAGCTTTTCTGATAAGAGTACTTTAAAGAAGCACTACCTTTTTCATACCAAGGAGAAACCTTTTACTTGTGAGCTATGCAGTAAAGGATTTTCTCGGAAAGATCATTTAAGTGATCACTTACGTATTCATACCAAGGAAAAGCCTTTCATTTGCGAGACATGCAATAAAGAATTTTCTCAGAGAAACCACTTAACTGTTCACTGTCGTAGTCATACCAAAGAGAGGCCTTTCATTTGTGTGATATGCAGTAAAACATTTTCTCAAAAAACTGAATTAAATGTGCACTCACGCTTCCATACTGGAGAGAAACTTTTCAAGTGTGAGTTGTGTAATAAAGGATTTTCCAAAAAGTCTCATTTAAACGAGCACCATTTTACTCATACTGTAGAGAAACTTTTCACTTGTGAGGTGTGCAATAAAGCATTTTCTACACGTTATTTAACTAGGCATTTTCACATTCATACTAAAGAGTGACTTCATGAAATTAGACGCTTTATTGCCAGATCTAATAAGAAGTTATGGATCCCACGGTTTTTAAAAGATTTTTTTTTGCATTTTTTAAAGTCAGAATTCGTCAACAAAATAACGCAAATTTTTTTTTTCAAAAATAGTCGTATTCATAACTCCTCCTCCTGGAGAGAAACTTTTCAAGTGTGAGTTGTGTAATAAAGGATTTTCTAAAAAGTCTCATTTAAACGAGCACCATTTTACTCATACTGTAGAGAAACTTTTCACTTGTGAGGTGTGCAATAAAGCATTTTCTACACAACGTTATTTAACTAGACATTTTCACATTCATACTGAAGAGTGACTTCGTGAAATTAGACGCTTCATTACCAGATCCAATAAGGAGTTATGGATACCACGTTTTTTAAAAGATTTTTTTTTGCCTTTTTTAAAGTCAGAATTCTTCAGCAAAATAACGCAAAAATTTCTTTTCAAAAATAGTCGTATTCATAACAACTATTGCTGGATATTGCCTTGGGTAATATGGAATTTAAAATAAAGTAAACGCTTTCGCATACATATCAGCGTAGTTCACAGACTCCCGTTTTTTAATAGAATTTTTTGCTTTATGTAACCGCAAAATTCTTTGATTGCATAAAGCGAATACTTTTATAAAAAATAGTGCAATTTAAAAATTAGTTGCTCTTGCAACTGAGTCTCTTCAAAAGGCCTTTTACTTATTAGATGTATAAAACATATGTAACTCATTCAAATATATTATTATTGTTTTTTTGTCTTCCACAAAATATATATACAGTAAACTTCCGATTATCCGCCACTCTATCAACCGCCACCCTCACCAGAAACGAACAACGAAAATTCAGATGTACAACATAGATCCGAGTGAAACGCTACTATTTTAAGTAAAATGCTTGTATGACTTCAGATACAGCAACTAGAAAATATTTTTGCGTATGAAATCACAGACTTGCTTATGTAATTGTGTCAAGAATAGGAATGTTTATGAAGAACTAACGGATGACAAAGTTATTCAAAATTGTTTTGAACCCAGAGAAACCTGAAGCGGATGAATATGATGAATCGGGGAATGATCATCCACGAGTCATTCATGAAGACTATGCCCTCTCTAAATGCATTAATTGATTTGAGATGTAAGTAGAAGCAGGTGCAACACAAGTACTTTTTTTACGTAAAATTCGTAATATTGCTGCACTGAAAGCACAAGCAAAAGGCAAACAATAAAGTATAATGGATTACTTTTAATGAAAACATATTATTTATTCAGTGAATTTGTGAATTTATCCTATAAATAGATTTTTTTTTATCATTTATTATTTTTATAAATGAAAGTGCACAACAAATAAAAAAAATATTTTAATTATATTAACTTATAGAAATGTAATTTTAGTAACGGTCTTTTGCTGTCTTTCGATTATCCGTCACGCCGTCGGTCCTGTGAGCGACGGATAATCGGAAGTTTACTGTATTACTTACTGCACTTAGAAATTTTTTGTATGTTTTAATATAAAATGTTTAATTCATTATAGTTAATTACGCTAAGAAAATTGTACAAGGCACGCAAACAATTTTGTAATGAAACATAAAACATTTATTTCTTGCTTACCAATTTTTCTTATCTTTTTAGTATCATTCGTTATATGTATTTTCCCCAGATTTTCATACTTTTTCTTATCTTCTAACTGAAGGATACAACGAAGGACTGTTACAGTTGCATTTACAT
The DNA here is from genome assembly GCA_963932465.1 of Maratus speciosus. Classification (NCBI taxonomy): domain Eukaryota; kingdom Metazoa; phylum Arthropoda; class Arachnida; order Araneae; family Salticidae; genus Maratus; species Maratus speciosus. The sequence goes on from OZ010797.1 coordinate 108,323,109, forward strand.
GCAAAAAGTCTTTTATTCTGTTTCTTATGTACAATCGTGGAAAAAAAAAGTAAAACTGCTACTAACTTTGCAACAAATTATAGTAGAAGGAAGTTACTGGTACCAAATGACTGGAAATAAAGTCTACTTTTAAGTGATGTGTATAAAATTTGCTTAAAAGGCCATCTGAAAATAAAAAACATCCCGAACTTCGTTTTTTTTCAGTGGCAACACCCAGTTTTGACACTATATTTTAAATCTTTACATTACAAGTAACATATCAATGCCCCCCCCCCCCAAAAAAAAAAAAGGAAAAAAATAGCTTTCTTGTAAATAAAATGTAATTTTAGTTTAAATACACTTCTTTGGTGACCATCTTCGTGACCCTATAATGCGCACGATCCATTGCAGCATTATATTTTCTCTAATCAATTTAATGGACCTTATGTACGCCACCTGAAGTCTAGGTTAAAATTCGTTAACCGAAATCCATTTTTAAAGCTTTTTTTTTTCACTATCACATTCCTTGTGTGCAAAATCCATTTTGAAAGCTTTTTCTTTTTCGTTTCTTTCTTTTTTTTAACTATCATATTTCTGTGTGCAAGCGGTCCTTTCCGAACTACGAGAACATATAAATATTTTCGATCCCCTTTCTTAGAGCTCCTTTGAATTTAAATTGAGCTCCCGTAAGCTGCAGAGTGGAACGAAGAAAACGAACAAATTAGCAATTCTGAAGCTTTAGAATGTTTTGCTAAAGTTTAGGCTTAAGTTTGTAAAGCATGGCTGGAGCAGCAGAAAGACTGTGATACTGGTGAACTAATACTATTAAAAAACTCCGTGATAGAGCTTCAAAGCAAAGGCAATCGAAAGTGCGACAAACAAAACATTTTCTCAAACTCATTGTGATATATGTAAAAGGTACTTAATTTCAAAATAAAAATTGAGGTCATTTATTCTTGTTTCTTTTTTGCTATTGTTTTATTTTTATTAAGCACTTGTTACCAAAATAAGAAATATTGTATATATTTCTCCTTTATCTTAAAATTGAAGCATTCTCGATTTTCCGAAAGAGGGTCGGTCCCAATTACTTCGGATAATCGAGGCTCTACTGTATTTAGATATTTTTAATGTAATTGTTTAAATGAACAATACCGTTTGCTATTCTGTGTTCTATGGCTTGCTAACATATAGTAATCTAAAATATACTGTAAAAATTTCCCATAAATATGTACGCAGTATTCATTAACCCCTTAACCTACGATTTACGTCTCAACAGCTCCACGGTTTGGCAAATCCATAGCTACCACTAAAATTTAATAGAGATTTTCGCCTTGTTTAATCATGAAATTTCGACGATTAAATTAAACTATATTTACTGTGAAATTTTAGTGGTAAAAAGAATTTACATTTGGCTCGATCATCGTACGCAGGCTATGCCGGTCATTGTAGGTTAAGGGGTTAAAAGAATCTTAATTGTATGTTAAGAAATAATCTAATTATTTTGTAGAATTTGAATCATATCGGCCCTTATTTCATTACTTTGAATGGCCAGAGCCCGGCCCGAAAATTTCCGGCCATACAGATCTCAGGAAATGAGATTTTGCACAATACATTAGTTTTGCGACTATTCTTTAACAGTTATCTTCATTCATTTTAAACTACAGTAAACTCCCGATTATCCGCGTTTCGGATTATCCACGAGTCTAAATTTCTTTTTTTATCTTTGAGAAGAAACTTATTTCTGCGATGTAGGATGAGTTTTCGATCCTTTTTACTAAATATGATTTCCATTTGAAAACGTGGAACAATCACGTGCACAAAGCAGGTGCAGCTAATCTTGAGGGTGTCGCAAGGCCACACACCTGTTGATAAACAATGTACGGGTACTGAAAGTCACCCCCGCTCCCCTGTTATGATTTTGTTTCTCCCGTTTTTCATAAAGCACACCAGTTTGCTTGTTTTAGCTGAGCTGTGAACACGTGTCTTACAGAAGTTCGCGTTTGTATTTAAATTTTAAAGTTTTGCATTTTCAATACGTATTTCAAAAATGTCACAAAAAAGAAAAAGAGTTGTGTTAACGATTCAAAATAAATTAGAACTGATTAAAAAAATTGAAAATGGTGCTACAAGAAAACAAATAAGCTTGCAATAATGGAATTGGAGAATGCACAGTTAGGGACATTTTAAAACAGAAAGATAAATTGCTGCAATTCTCTGCCTCATCAGACAACTTTTCATCGATGAAAAAAAGAAAAAGTATGAAAAGCAGCACTTTTGAAGAACTGGATGCAGCACTTTTACGTTGGGTAAGACAAGTGAGAAGTGAGGGAACGCCTGTTTCAGGGCCTATTGTTGCTGCAAAAGCAAAACAATTTTTTGAAATGCTGGGATTAGAGGGATCATTTGATGCATCGTCAAGATGGCTGACAAGATTCAAACAACGCCACGGGATAAGAGAAATAGGTCTTTGCGGCGAGAAATTAAGTTGCGACGAACAAGCTGCAGAAAATTTCAAAGAAGATTTTGTACAATTTCTTCAATCAGAAGGAATTTCTTTCGAACAAGTATACAACGCCGATGAGTCAGGACTGTTCTGGAAATGTTTGCCTACACGAACTCTGGCATTTCAAAGCGAAAATCAAGCTCCAGGACATAAGTGCAGTAAAGAGCGTCTAACAATAATGACTTGCAGTAATGCTACAGGATCCCATAAACTAAAGTTAGTAGTGATTGGAAAATCAAAAAAACCGAGACCTTTTAAAGGAACAAGAGCTGAGAACCTCCCAGTACATTATTTCAACACAAAGAAAGCTTGGATGTATAAAACAGTATTTATAAAATGGTTTGAAGAAATGTTTATTCCCGAAGTTAGGAAACAGCTGGCGTCTCAAAATTTACTCCAGAAAGCTGTGTTGCTAATTGACAACGCCCCATCTCACCCTGGAGAACTACAATTGAAATCAGAAGATGGAAATATTTTTGCAAAATGTTTGCCTCCCAATGTTACAGCTCTTATCCAGCCTATGGACCAGGGCGTAATCGCTTCAATTAAGAAAAAATACAGAACGAAATTAATGAAAAAAAGAATTGAAGAGGGAGATGATCTTAAAAGCTTTTTCAAAGGTTACACGATTCTCGATAGCTTTTATGATGTAAACAGTGCTTGGGAGTCGGTACAGAAATCCACATTAATAAAATCCTGGCGGAAGATTTTGCCAAGTATAGAAAAATCTCTAGTAGAATCAGAAAAGGAAGAGAAGAAGTTTCCGTTCATAATTTAGCGAATTTAGCAAAATCTGTTGCTGGTGGAGAAAATGTCGACGAAGATAATATCATTGAGTGGATTAATTGTGATGCTGACGATCCAGGGGATCTATTCTGGTGTCGTAGGAATGCTGAAACCGGTCGGGAAGAGCCGCCTTGGCGATTATTTGCTATTCTGGTGTAGTAGAGTCGAAATTTCGCCGGTCGGAGTGGGTTGCTTTTTTTCCGACTGCTACCTTGTGGTCGAGATCGCAGTGGGTAGGGTTCGGAAAGAATTTTTGCTCTGTTTGGAGGGTTTGGGCACTTGTTTAATATTAAAAAATAGAAAGAGGGCATAGTTTTTCAATTACCAGTGGTCGTAAATATCATGATTTCTTCAAACATATCCAACATATCAAAAATATCCAATGCTTTTTATATTTATCAGATATTTTCAAAATAGTCAACTTATTGATAATTATAAATATTTTCAGACTTAATATAAATAAGAAATTAAAATATATTGCAGTTAGCATGATAACTTAATAAAATATTATTCTAAATGTGTGTTTTTTTCTTTTTTGCTTCTCTTAAGTAACAAAATAGTAGATCAGCTAATTGAAAACAGACCCAATTTGTTAAAAAAAAAAAAAAAAAAAAGCTGTAAGATTTAGTATTAAGAAAATTTTGTTGTATAAAACACAATTTGAAATACAAAATAATTTGTTTTAATTAAAAAAAATAATGAACATAATTGTAATTTTGTTGCTTTTTCAATCTCATAATGTGTTGTGCATTTTAAATTAAGGTAAACCAAAATTAGAAAAGATCATTTTAAATGAAGATGTAAATAACTTATCTAAATTAGATGGTTTATCTTTCAATGAGTGTCGTAAGAAATATTGTCTGACGTAATTATTGTCATCTAAAAATTCAGCTTCAAACGTAAAGTTTCTTTTTAGAGAAAGGGTGGGGTGGGGGTGGGGGTGGGGGGGGGGGGCAAAAGTCACTATCAGAGCAAAAGTTCTATATCTACAGAACGACACCGTTAATAACAGTCGAAAAATTCATTTACACTTGTTTTCACTGAAAATATAAAATTTTGAAATAAAATATAAAATATCGAAAGTATCAAACGTCTTGACATTTTGAAAGAAATATCAGATATATATCATGGTATATCTCAAGGATAAGCTATTCGATTTCTAAATATACCCATATAAATATATATACTCACTGATATATATATATATATATATATATATATCACCGAGCCCTGTTAATTACAAAATACTATTTTCTTATTTAAAGCTCTTTTACAGATTCTTTAAAAGTTCTTTGACTCGGAAATCTGTGTATTCTTTTTTTCTTGCAAAAAATGTCAACTAATTTACTTACAAATTTAATTCAGACCGAAAAAAATACTTTCATTTTACATGGAAAGGTTTAAAGTTTAAACATGGAAAAATTTCTGAAATAAAAGCTTTTATTTCGGCCTTTTAAACAAACCAAAAGTTTCGGCAAAAAGCCAAGACAGTTCACATTTTTTTCTGTATAATATTAAAGCTGTTCTCAAATTAAAACTCCCTATTTTCTGACACATTCCTGGAATAATTTTTATTCGAAAACACAGAAAATTGGTTGATGTTGTTATTCAGAAACTGCAAACTCGAATAGCATATACCATTTTTCGATAAAGGTAAAGGATTCTTCAGAAAATGCGGTCAAAGTAGGCATTTTGAACCGAAATTATGAAAGTGACTCCCGATAAAGGTCGTCAAAAGATAACATTTGCTTATAACTCAAGATAATACGTTTATATACTTCAAAAATAAAAATACATAAAGGCGCTTTTCAACTCCTAATCACTTCAATTGTCATATCTGCTAATTTCATGCTTTTATGTTTTAAAATTAGTCTGTGTATGTACAGGGCCTGGTGAAACAAAAGAGGAGAGGATGAAGGCCTGGTATTCATTCAATGCCCCTTCCTATGCTGTCACAAAAATTAAACGTGTTCTATGTCTTAAAATAGAGATATGGATATATAAATACATATTTAGATAAATATATTACTTGTGTTTAATCTTTCCCTACTCCAATAGCAAAAAATATGCAGTATAATTTGTACAAGATCGAATTAGATTTTAAATATTATCTCTGTAAAATTCGTTCACCAAGTTTGGCACCCCCTAAAATCAAAGAGGTTCAGTGCCACGGCCCAGTTGGAAGGGTTTTTTAATCAGCCCTTGTGTTTGTGTTCCAAAATTTTGCGTTGTTGAGCGGAGAAAACATATTTTAGATCCGTTTCACAATAATAATAATAATAATAATAATAATTTAAAAAACATTTTATTATTTGTTTTTACATTTAATGATTTAATTGATTCTAATTATATTTTTCACAAAGAATCAAGATTTTCAGTGAATTGATAAAGATACAACAATAATTTTTCATTAGCATATTTAGTTTTTTTTTTCTTTCTTTTTTTTTTTTTTAAATAAGTAATTAAACTCATTGATGATCTCTGTAAGTATTTAAAATATTAATAAATAAAATTAAGGGAAAATAAAATTTGAGAGACTTTCCTTAGAATATTTTTACTGTCACGAAAATAATTAAATCGTGGTGAATTTATAAATTAATTTAAAAAGGAAGGTAGGAGACATTTAAGTACAAAGCTAAATTAATATACTTATTATATATGCATATATTCTTTAAGTTTATTGCAGATTTGAGATTAAGAACAATTATAAGCAAACCTAGATTTTTTTTTTAATAAAGGTGAAACTAAAGTATATTTAAATATTCGGCCTAATTTATATATGTGTTTTCAGTACTGGTGTGATAAATATAATTAATTTAAAATAAAAGTGGTCTAAAGATGCAAATAAATAAAAAGCTATATAATGTTTATTATTTTTTTAAAATCCATTATATATTAGGCTTCAAATATATATGTAGAGCTTGGTAGAACCTACAACACCCCCCCCCCCCTTTATTTTTCAAAAATATTTTGAAGTCTGAAAAAAAATCTGTCTATTTCACCATAACATTTACTAATCATTTTCTGATATTAAAATAGAACAAAGTTTCTTTCAAAAAATTGATTCAATAATAATAACAAATAGTATTTTATGCATAATTAAAATACAAATGGACATTTTTTCTTAGGTCAGGAAATTTTAAACAGGTTACAGGCACGATCACGCTGATGTAAAACAATGGCATTCATTCCTTCAACTCGTTTTTCTTTTATATAGATAACCCAAACATTCTTTTCCTTTCACGTAAATAACAATAACACTTGACAAAGCAAGACAGCTGTTTCCCTCTCCCAAACATATAAAAACACGTGAGCGCTTTCATCTGATTGGCTACAACTGTGTCCGATCGCACGCAGGGGACATTCTGCGTTTCATCCTCCACTGTCGTATAACGAGGGGAGACCAGAATAGCTCTTCGCCCAGTGGTCGCTATGAGACGGCGATCCCGATCCCGATTCCCGGTATTTACTCGATTACACCAGAATAGACGCCCAGGCTTCGAACATGCAACTGATGACCAAATTATTGAAGAAGCGTTAGGTATGAATTTGGAAGAGAGTGACGAAGATGATAAGGTAAAAAAAAAAATGAGCCACGACGCAGCTTTAGCTCACGTTGAAGGACTTATCCAATATCTAGAGGAAGAGGATGACGCGTCACTTTGTGATGAAATAGTACTTAAAAAACTTCAATCGCAAATAAAGAAGAAGTGTTTCAGTACAAAAAAACAGACACTTTTGACGGATTTTCTAAAGAAATAAACCTACAAGTTTGTAAGTAATGAATAATTTTATTATTCCTGAAGTAATAAGTATCTTTATGTTACCCATTGTGCGTAGAAACTGTAAAATGTATGCTTGTGTTACTTATTATGTGTATAAATTGTTCAAGTACATATTTGTGTTGATTTGTTCCCTTTTTTCAAAATTTTGTGGATTATCCGCGATAGTCGCGCCACCCAATTCCGCGGATAATCGAGAGTTTACTATATATTGTTGTTCATACTTCATATTTGACGCTAACCTTGTCCGTTGACTTGCGTACTGAAAATAAGCTATTTTACATATATCTTTCACAATCGGGAAAACCATAATGATTGTATTATTTTAATATTTTTTCCCGACATGTTGTGAAATAATTACTAGACAACTGTTAAAATAAACAGAAAGAATACATTAGTTACTTATGATAGCAAAACTTAAAATTGAAAAGTTAAAATGCTTTTCTGTTTTTCGAATAGATTCCCAAAATACCATCAAAAATACATATAGCAGATACATTAGAATGTTTTACATACACATTGTCAAAATTTTAAGCTAATCGGAGTAATTTAAAACCCCAATTAGGAAATTTTAACTTCTATAATTTAGCATTTAAATCATTTATTCAACTGCGTCATTTTCTTTTCACTGAATAAATAGTAAAATATTAAAATTATGACGCAAAAGAAAAGTTCGACATTTTTTGACTGAATGAACTAAATATATGCAAAAACTACAGCTAATTTTAACGTAACCACATAATTAGACTAATCGGATGCTTTTTGCGGCAGTTATCGCGAGACATACAAACTTTCTGAGTCGTAAGGGCTCTGTGATATATATCAGTGGATATATATCTTGATATAGTATCATGATATGTATCCTACATTTATTTTCAAAATACCATAATTTGTGATATTTTATATTTATTTTTAAAGTATTTTGAATGATATTTTCAATCAAAATAAGAGTAAGAAAATTTTAAAATTGTTATTCATTGTGTTATTCTGCTGATAAAGAACTTTTGCTCTGGCAGTGACTTTTTTAGCGGAATACATACATACATAGATACATACATATATATATATATATATAAGGATAAAAATAAATAAATAAAAATAAACCCCCCTTTAAAAATATACTCTTTTTATAGTTCAAAATTGAAATTAAAATATAAAATTTAAAATCAGAAAACTCAACTTGTTTTCTCACTTCTTAAACCCAATAATTAAAACTATTTTGCTCATAAAAATCTTTGACACTAATTGATATTTATGAAACAGTAGATTTCGAAAACAAATTACCCTTTGTGACATAATACATTTATTGCCATATCACAGAATATAGTACTACATGAGCTTAAAATCTTTATAAAAGTAATAAATCTTTATTATGAGTCAAGAATGTAATCAAAGTGGATATTTCTTATCAGAATAAAGAAGTGCATCATTATATTTTGTAGTATAAACAGAGTTTATGCTAGATTATTTAGGATTCAAATTAGAAACAGTAAATGATTTTCCTAATCCAGAATTACATTTAAATCGTAAAGTTTAATTAAGTTTCCCCAGAATGCCAGTTATTACTTTCAGTTCGTGAAATCAAAGTAAGTAATTATATTTAGAATATAAATTTAAATTTGTGCCAAAATAAGAAAATGATGATTACATTTTAGGATGCAAATCACAATTAACTTTTGTTGGATTGACAGTTAGTAGTAGGATTAGCTCATAAATAACATTATCAGATTTGACTCCTGACTCTTGTGCCATAAAAAAAAGATAATGAACCAATCAAGAGAGAACCCCCCCCCCCACTTTGATACTTCCGCCTCTCTGGGAGAAGTTTGAAGTATCTGAACAAAAACGGGCTGCACAGGAAAAAATACAGATTATGACCTGATAATCTGTTCACTGTGAAGTACGAGTTAAATAGCTTTTGCTCTGAGTCTCCTATAAGCTCTTGAGCCTGACTTCGTATAAGAGACCATGTAAGATTACAAAAATAAAGTCAGGTCCATCACGAAATTGCCTTGTTTCTGGATGTCACGACCACACCATTAAGTCCAAGCCGTTATATTACATATACGTAGGGGTGCACAACCTTTTTAAGAGAAGAGTCACTTACAAAAATGTCTCGATTGTCGAGGGCCACTTCAGCAACACGGAGATAATTCTATTTCGGGGAGGTGATCTCTGGCCAATAATCAGATAAAAAATATGGTTTCAGAGGAGGGGGGAGTTTTAGCCCTCTAGGTTCCCCTATACCCAGTCCACATATCCAATTCAGTTGGCAAGGCTATATCAACAGTTTACGTTTGTATATATAACAGAAATATAGCAAGGATTATTTAGAAGGAGTGATAATATTCCTTGACTTTATTCGGTGGAGTAAATTTTTTTTTTATTAAAAGGGCTAAAAAGCAAAGGCATGAAAGTGGTTAATGCCAAAAAAAAGTGAGCTTTACGAACGATGGGAGGGGGGGGGGGGAGAGCCGATCAACGAAATTTGCGATTCTTCTGCGCCTCATCAACAAAATTTGCAATTCTTCCGCACCAGATCGACGAAATTCGTGATTCTTAAGTTACTGACGAAATTTGCAACTTTTCTCCTTGGCAAATTGACGAAATTCGCGATTTTTTCTCGCGACTGGCGAAACTCACGATTTTCCCGCAGCCTATCAATAAAATTTGCAATTTTTTCGCGCATCATCAACAAAATTCACGATTTTTTTTCGTGCCCGATCAACGAAATTTGCGCTTTTTCCGCGCCTGATCGACAAAATTCGCGATTTTTCCGTGCCCGACCAACGAAATTCGCGTTTTTCCGAGCTCGATCAACAAAACTCATGATTTTTCCGTGCGCGCCTCATCGACAAAATTCGCTATTTTTCTGCACCCAATCAATGAAATTCGCGATTCATAACTGACTGGCAAAATTTTCAATTTTTCCCTCGGCAAATTGACAAAATTCGCGATTTTTTACTGCAACTTATGGACAAAAATTGCAATTTTTTTCCAGATATAAATTGACGAAATTCGCGGGCCACACGTTAACCCACCGCGGACCAGTTTTGTCCCACGGGCCACAGGTTGTGCATCAGTAACGTATAGTATATTATATTTACAAGCTTTACCTTTGAGGCGGAAATTTTAAATGTGAAACCAATAATTATGAAAGATAATATTTAATTAGATCCTTACCTAAATTGAAAGAAAGGAAAGAGAAAAAGACATTTAGAATATGGTTTTATGCTAAGTGCAATATGTTAGTTTCTAATTTATATTGAGTCTGAAAATATTAATAATCATATCGATAAGTTGACTATTTTGAAAAAATCGTGTATATATATATACAGTAGACTACCTTAAATCAGCGACCCTAAAATCCGCGTATTTTTTCGGATGTAAACAATGAAATTTACAGTTAAATTGCAGGAACAAAATTCAAGATGGCGCCGAAATCAGCGACTACCGCAGTGATTTTTTTACTAAATTTTTTGTTAATCATTCTCTTTTGGCTATTACAGCTGATTTATTACTAAATAAATTTACATTACTTTTGATTTTGATATAAATTAGCATATCTATATCAAAAATTCCAGGGTTCGAAATAGAAAAATCCACGAACCAGAACGCTATTTTAAAATTATTGTTCGCGAAATTTTTTTTTTAATTATAGACAAATTTATTTCTAAACATACAAAGCAGTATAAGAAAAGCATTTAAGACTCTAAATAACTATGAAAAAAGTTATAGTGAGCGCATTAAGCTATATATACTGATAATAGCATTAACACTGTTCTCCTTGCTATCACTAGATGGCAGCATAGGACTTTCGTAATCGAATTGAATCTATTTCATTCCTAATAATTTAATATTTTTCAAAATTTTTATTTTACATAATTATTTTAATAATGACTTACTTGTAAACTAATAAATTATTTTAATATTGTAATTATTTTAATGTTTCAATTTATTGTAAGCATTCATTATAATTTCCCTAGCTTAACTACCAATCAAATTAATGTTTCAAAAATGTAAACAAATCAATGACCAGAAATCCGCACAACCTCTGGTCCCAAGCTGTGCGGATTTGAGGGAGCCTACTGTATATGAATGAAAAGTTAAAAATAAATAAACCCCTTTTTTAAATAAAAAATAAAATTGTAACGTCTTAGCAGGTGGTTATAATTAAAAGGAATTATAATTAAAAGTGGTTGGTAGATTAAATAACTGACTTGGGACCTCATTTTTTGCATTAACACTTAGTATATTTGGGAAATTAACGGTACAGAACATTCGCGAGTCCGTCTGAGGCTCTGAGAAACCATCGTTTTGTTTAATCACGTGAAAGTACGAGAAAACGCTCAAATCTCTAAAATACTGATCTGTTGAGAGGAGCATATGAGTTTTGTTTAAGAATTTAAGATTATTTTCCAGCAGAGGGCCTTATTGTTACAGTAAGCGTTTTCTTCAATCCTTATTAGTTAACTCAGTGGCGTAGCTAAAGGGGTGACACACAATCTTTATGTGCAAAAACATATGCATAATCTTATAAGATTTTGGAAAAGAATTCTGACGTAAACTAAAATTTCTAGCACACCATGCAGGAGTTAATTTTCTTTTCTTGGAGAATCTGAAATTGTACACAGAGTAAAGTTTCTAACTTTGATATGCACTAGTGAACAAAAACCTACCTATCCAATGAGGGGTAGAAAACAAACTTTAAAAGAAAGAGTTTTATTCTACATATAGGCACAGCATAAAATTTTAATTTAAATTAAAATAAAAATTATAAGTTAAAATCATAGTTATTTAATCCATCGGTTCTCTACAAATAAATTTTATCTCCACGATATTTTTTCCACGTTTGTTTTTAAAAAGTTGTCATTATTACAATAACAATATCTTCATTTTTTAACAAAGAACATCTATCTTCTTCTCCCTGCTCTTTAACGCATATAACACAGTTATCTGCTTCTTTCCCCATTTCTTTTACCCATAATTTTATGTTTACTGCATCATTACGGTGTCTTAAAACTGCACAATTGATAAAGGAAAAGGTCCAAATACCGGCTACCACTTTTGTTTTCAATCTAGATCATACAATTTTCAAAATTAATAAAATAAAAAGTGACAGCAGGGTACCTTGGCATGTTGTACACCTGTTTAAAGATAAAAAATCAGTTTCAAAGGCGTTTTCTGTTTATAAAAAGCAAAATTCCGAAAGTCTTCAAATTTTGAGTTTTTAAAATGGGGTCTAAATACCGGCTACCTAAGTTTTTTTTTTCCAAAAGATCACACAAATAGAGTTAATGACAATTATTAAGCAATAAGAATATTATTTTAATAAATTTCATTGATTAATAACATTTCTTATGCACAGAAAAAATACGCAATTTTTAATAAACAATTTTATAAAATTCTTTACGACTATCTCTCACAGTCTTCCCATTATGTTTCTAGTTTTGTTTTTTAACGTGTAAAACAAAACAAAAAAAAAAATCTTTCTGATTGAAATGAGAATTATTTTATCCGAAAAAATCACAAACATAATATCACTCTCTGCGTCGGTGCAGTCCCTATCAGCCCACACATCGCATTCTTAACACTGAACCAGAATCCCCTCCCCCATTCTTGTCCACAGAGAAAGCACCCATGCAGAAGACACAAATTGCATCATCTTCCTCTGTTGGATATTTTCCTTTTTCACTTTTTTAACTCTTTCGCTGCGTAATTGTTTTATCAAAATAGCTTCAAAAATTGCGTACTTAACCCCTTCGCGACGAGTGTTTTTATTCTTTTGTCACCGGTTTTTCAAAACAAAAGTTTTTGTCTAATTTAATCGGGAAAATGCTCCGATTAAATATGGCAAAATTTACAGTAAAAAAATAACTGGTGGGAATAATCAAGGAGGGTTAATTAGACGGAAAAAATGCATCCCCGAGGATATATCGGGCTGCGCAAATTTTGCTACTTTTACGTTGCCCCAGGAAATGTCGGGTTGTGCAGCGAGAGGGTTAAAATTCAATTTCTGTCTCTTTCGCCTGGTTTACTCCGTCATTTTTTTTCTTTCTCTTCCCATTTATTACAGGCAATTTTGGAGTGTCCAAAATCGCTTTTTGGGGAAGTGATTCGGTAACCAGTGTCGGTCCTGAAGAATTACGGCCACGGTTGTTTTTTTCATATTGCGAAATGGGACTGGAACTATTTCTGTAACATTTAAATTAATTTACTAATTATGGAACTATTTAAATTATTTTCCTCCCCTTCAAGCAGAGCAACCGAGAGAGCTCGAAATACCGGCTAGCCGGTATTTAGACCACTCTTGGTAGCCGGTATTCGGACCATTGCTATGTTTAAGTTAAAACCGCTAATACTCATTTATATAATAAAATACCAATAATGTGCGCGTGACAGTTGAGAGCTAAATAAGTCTAGAAAATAACTTAATCAACAATTGAAGCCAATATTCGATCAGTATATTTTTAAAAAATGAGAAACACACATCTGGAAAACTTTTGATGTACCAGATTTCGTCGATTGGACACTTTTGCATTTACTATTTGTAAATGAGACAGACTTCAGCGACGTACTTTTCGTAACTTTCTTCTATCAATTAAAGTTACAAACTCTGCCTATCACCGCTAGGCTGCGCTGCGCTCAGTTCTCAGAACACCTAGTAGCTGGTATTCGGACCTTCTCCTCTACTAAAAGCTCTTTCAATATTTTGAATATCTTTTTTTTTCAATAATCATTTTTCTCCCACTATAAATCTTAATCCCATTTCTAATGTCGTCCAAGATCCTATTGCCACTGACACTTTCTTTAAGTTTACCTAAAAAATAAAAATTATAGATATGAAAAATATCCACATAAAATACAAACATAATCAATTGCATGTATAAGTGAAAACAGAAAACCATATACTACCACCATTTAATTTTATATGTGCACATACACACACGCACATATAGGGGAGACTGGGCACAGTGGACCACTTTTGCAGTTTACATTTTTTTTCTCTTTAACGGAAAGTCCAATCTGCCTGAAAATATACTTGAATATTTCTTAAACATTTTTGCGTGCCTCAGAATTTTTTCAGAACATTGTTTTCAATATATTATTTTTAAAAAAATTACTTTTTATACATCCGTAAAGTGGATCAGTGTGCCCCAGAGTCCGCTATTAAGTATTATTTAAAATGCAATATAAATTTATTTTTTGTTAATCTAATTCCTCGTTATTTCCCCTTTACGTCCAAAATAACGTAATAATGCAGATTTGCAAGTAACATTTTGAAACAAAAGACATACAAAACAAAACAGAAAAAATATCAAAAAAATTATTACATTTTAAAAATAATAACAGATTAATTTTTAACAGATTTATACAGGAACAATTGCAAATAAAGTGAAGTTATTAAGTAAAAAAAAATCTGCGCAAATTAAAATTTACAAAATTCCAAAATACTTACAAAACTTCCAAAAGTCTAAAATTTTTCTGAGATATTTTTGTGTCTTGGGAGGGGGGCACATTATGATAACACTGATATGAACAGATTAATAACCATAAAGTTTTGATTCCAAATTTGTTTTACGTTACATCTAAAATGAGTAATAAAATTTCAGAACCTGGTAGAAATTCTACAGTCAATAAGCTACTTTTATATTTTTCAAAAGCAGTAAATGCAAACCAAAATATTTCTTACTATGCTAAATAATTTGACATTTTTCTTTGTTTAGTTTATTTTACAGTTAAACAAATACTTTAAAACAATATTTCTTTACAGAGAATAAGCAATTATTAAATATTTTGAAAATTCTACATTACGGCAGCAGAGTGGACCGTGGACAACTGTACCCCATCAGTGGGTGGTCCACTCTGTCCCATATTGAAGTTCAATACATTCTGATAAAAATATTATTTAAAACTTTCTTTTACGCACATTAAGTTTAAAATGAAATACAGACAAGTACCTTACCTTTGCAAAAAAGCTTTTTTATGTTATTTATCTATCTATAACCTTTAATTACTAAATAACGAAAAATATGATGATGAAATTTTTAATTATAGACGCTCAAAACAACCAGTCAGTATAAAATGATTCATTCTGTGCTAAACATGTGCTCTGAAGGCTATAAATAATTAATCCAGTGTTGTAATCAATGAACCTAAAAAAAAAAAACTTTAAAAATAATAAAATATTAGGGGGTAGTTCACTATACCCTGCTCTCCTCTATATAACTTTTTAGATCTAAAAATTAAACTCAAAGAAAACAAAACAATAACTGATCTTTATGGCAAACGGAAAGATTTTCAATTCAAAGTTAACACTTTTACTCATTTTAAATCCTGTCTTCATATTTCAGTTTACCGTAAAATTACGGTAAACTGAAATATACATAATGGGTGATCGGTTAACAACTTAATCCGTTCCAAATCAGTGCTCGCTAACCGAATTGTTCGTTAACCGATCATAGGTTTTGTATTGTTTTGTATGGAATTACAATTAATTCGTTAAAGCGGAATAATGTATAAAAGATAATATAAATATTCTCTTTATAATAGGTTTAATATACGTCCTTATTTAATATGGACACATCATATTTTGATAATTTTGTCCGTATAAAAAAAATGTTGCGTATTAAAAAAAAAAATGATACGCACTTTGTAAAAACGTTTAGGATTACATTAATCGACTACTGCAGTAAATCATATCAATTTGTCACTTTGATCTTTCAAAAACTCCTTGATTCTCTAAAAGATCATGTTTACTGTCAGGCCCTATAAAGTGCCAGTGGAGCCTGTTAATAATTTATGAACTAAATTTCAATTAAAATAATAAATTTGCATTTAAAAATATGTCTTTAATAAATAGAGGAAAAGGTCCAAATACCGGCTACCACTTTTGTTTTCAATCTAGATCATACAATTTTCAAAATTAATAAAATAAAAAGTGACAGCAGGGTACCTTGACACGTTTTACACCTGTTTAGAGAAAAAAAAATCAGTTTAAAAGGCGTTTTCTGTTTATAAAAAGCAAAATTCCGAAAGTCTTCAAATTTTGAGTTTTTAAAATGGGGTCTAAATACCGGCTACCTAAGTTTTTTTTTCCAAAAGATCACACAAATAGAGCTAATGACAATTATTAAGCAATAAGAATATTATTTTAATAAATTGTATTAATAACATTTCTTATGCACATAAAAAATACGCAATTTTTAATAAATAAGTATTTTTGTCAAATTTCTAAAATTCTTTACGACTATCTCTCACAGTCTTCTTCCCATTATGTTTCTAATTTTGATTTTTAACGTGTAAAAAAAAAAAAAAAAAAAAAAAAAAAAAAAAAAAAAAAAAAAGCTTGCTGATTGAAATGAGAATTATTTTATCTCAAAAAATCAAAAATATAATATCACTCCCTGCGTCGGTACAGTCCCTATCAGCCCACATATCGCATTCTTAACATTGAACCCAGAATCCCCTCCCCCATTCTTGTCCACAGAGAAAGCACCTATGCAGAAGGCACCAATTTATCATCTTCCTCTGTTGGATAGTTTCCTTTTTCACTTTTTTAACCCTCTCGCTGCGTAATTGTTTTATCAAAATAGCTTCAAAAATTGCGTATTTAACCCCTTCGCGACGAGCGTCTTTTAAGAATTTTTATTCTTTTGTCACCGGTTTTTCAAATGAAAATTTTTGTCTAATTTAACAGGGAAAATGGTCCGATTAAATAAAGCAAAATTTACAATAAAAAACTAACTGGTGGGAATAATCAAGGAGGGTTAATTAGACGAAAAAAATGCATCCTGGAAGAAATCTCGGGTTGCGCAAATTTTGCTACATTTACGTTGCCCGAAGAAATCTCTGGTTGCGCAACGAGAGGGTTAAAATCAAATTTCTGCCTCTTTCGCCTGGTATACTCCGTCATTTTTTTTTCTTTCTCTTCACATTTATTGCAGGCAATTTTGTAGTGTCGAACAGCACTTTTTTGAAAGTGATCCAGTAACCAGTGTCGGTCCTGAAGAATTACCGCCATGGTTGCTTTTTTCATATTGCGAAATGGGACTGGAAATATTTCTGAACCATTTAAATTAATTTATTAATTATGGAACTATTTAAATTAATTTATTTTCCTCCCCTTCAAGCAGAGCAACCGAGAGAGGTCCAAATACCGGCTAGCTGGCATTTAGACCACTCTAGGTAGCCGGTATTTGGATCACTGCTATGTTTAAGTTAAAACCGGTATTACTCATTCATATAATAAAATACCAATAATGTGCGCGTGGCAGTTGAGAGCTAAATATGTCTAGAAAATAACTTAATCAACAATTCAAGCCACTATACGACCAGTATATTTAAAAAAAATGAGAAACACATAACTGAAAAACTTTTGATGTACCAGATTACGTGGATTCGACACTTTTGAATTTACTATTTGTAAATGACACAGACTTCAGCAATGTACTTTTCGTAACTTTCTACTCTCAATTAAAGTTACAAACTCTGCCTATCACCGCTGGGTTGTGATGCGCTCAGTTCTCAGAACACCTAGTAGCCGATATTTGGACATTTTCCTCTATATTAAATTTAAAAAATCAAAAAAACCCGACTCCGTAAAAAGCGAACTAATTAATTATTTCTCATCAATACGAAACTATTTTTTATATTACTTACCTTTTTTTTTTTTATTTACTTGTATTGATGACTTTTAAGTTGTGTTTAATTATTAGTTCCTATCTACAAACACTGTTTGGATGAGGCCTATAGATGTCTATTATGAAGGTTAGAGTTACAGTAAAGGTAGAGATCCGAAGTACACAACTTCCAGGTTGTGTAATATTTAAACGGAGCTTCATTTTGAAAGACCCATCCAATGATATGCCACTCAATAGGGTACGTAAAAACAATTTTTCGTCTCTACCGCCATTTTGTATATTACGGACGCCATTTTGAATTTATAAAGACAAAACCTATCCTATAACCATCGGAAGGTTAAGACAAATCGATAGAGACCTCCTTCATAAAAATCCATCCAGCCGTTGGGATGTTTTGGGGTATAAAGAAATCCACATACACAGATACGCGTGAAACACATAACCCTTCTTTTCAGTCGGGTAAAAAGGGATACAAAACATAAAAATTGATGTTTCTGGTCTGTTCATTCTAATGTGCAGGGCCGAAACTAGCCTTTCTTGCGCCCGGAGCAAACATGAATTTTGGCGCCCACCTTCCTTTCTGCCTCAAAGTATATTTACAAAGAGAATTTTACTAATTTTCTAATGGCCGACTTATTTTAAAATATGTAATACTGAACTACGTAAATTGAATGTGACGTTTGTTGCAATTATAGTTCGTTCGCATAAAAGAATTCGCATGTATTACCGGTTATTTACAGTGTTTGCTTGTACAGTAGAGTTCCGATTATCCGAGTCCCGCTTAATCGAGTTTCCGCTATACTCGAGTTATTTTCTTCTGATGGACTGATAGCTTTCATTATTATGAAACAGCCATTATAAATGAAGTGTTAGGTGAAGATGAAAGAGCAGTCGTAAAAAGTTTGAACTCTGATTTTCTGGTCAGAATGGGAACAAAAAATGGCCATAATTTTTTTTGAAAAAAAAAATTATGGCACATTTTGTTGAAGAAAATGATCGATTCCAAAGGCATAATCTTTCACTTGGCGCCCCTTGGCTCTGGCACCCGGGCACATGCCCCCTCTCCCCCCCCCTTAGTTTCGGCCCTGCTAATGTGGGAGCCATATAATGTAGGTCCCGAACACCTGGTAACTCATGAATTAATTAGGCCAACTGTTAAAATATTCTCTAAGTCGACAATAAACGCAATTAAATATAGCTCGGCAAATATAAAACACAGCATTGCTTCTTCCTGGCTTTGTTTTGTGAGGTGTTCGATATCCGAACATAAAAATCGCTCGCTCGTTAACCGATCTGTTCGTAAAACAAACAGTTCGTTAACCGATCACCCACTGTACTTCTTAATCATATATATGTAATAATAAAAAAAATTTGCCCTTTTACCTTAGTTAATTTATAGCAAATTCTTATAATGTCTACCTTTCTTACCTGTCTTTTAATAATATCTTAAATATCCTTTATATTTTAATCAGTGTTGCAGTCTAAAAAAAAAACCCGAGGGTATACGCAAGAATCATGAACTTTATAGATAGAGTATACGCTATAGCTTTGTATGAGAAACAGAGGATATAGGGAAATAAAAATACGGAAATTCTTTAAAAAATCCAGAAGGTATATGGCGTATACCTCCGAATACCCTCCACTACACCCCTGATCATATGCCTTTAATTTAGCACATTCTTTTATTTCTTATTCTAAAAACCTTAATCTATTAATAACTATACTTCTTATAAAAACCCCACTAAATTATTTTATTCTTTCATATTTTGAGACATTAAATTCTTCCCTTTTCTCTTGAAGTTTTATTAACACCAGTGGCGTAACCAATGGGAGGGGGGGGGGGTCCGGACTCCCCCGAAAGTAGACCTGGTTTACTGAATCATGGATAAAAATACAACAGTAAAAACTGCTAAGACAGAATCACAAAGGATCTATAAAAATTCCGCTTTAGAGAGGTATTCGTCTTAGAAGGTATAATTCAAAGGTATGTCTGTTTTCGGGACTATGAACTTTTCCGTTTTAGTCAGGTTTCCGTTATAAAACACTTTCCTTTTTCACCGTATCCCTTAAAACCGCTAAAACGTACTCACTTCCCAAACTTTTTTCTTTCACGTACCCTTTTCTTAGGTTTTTCATTTCGGAGTACCCCCATTTCTCATAAACACGCCCCCCCCCCCCCTCCACTCAAGAAGATAACGTAAACATGCTTTTTTTCATTAGTAATCTTCTTATCACAACTATATAATAAATCGGTGCAAATTACATTGATATTCCTAACAGTTTTGTGACTTCCGCCATTACCGTTATTATTTTCACATACCCCCAGCAGACCCGCCACATACCCCCAGGGGAACGCTACCTCAGGTTGGAAACCGCTGCTATAACACCACCTCTGAAGAGCATAAATCTATTACAGGAAAATCTGTGAAGATGACCTATCTCAAAGGAAAACAATTCAAGGTTCGACGAAAACAACATTATATATTTGTGCTTGCTAACGTTTGAAACCTATCTGAAATGAAACTTGTTCCAATTGTGAATCCTTCTAGGCGGGTTTTCTGAAAACACGGAATCCTCTTATAAACAAAAACATTTTAATGTCCCGAGACGGAAGGATAACTATGCAAGTATACCTGCTATTCCGTTTACACAAATTTACTGTAACTAGATTAAACGTAAAACTTCTTTATCTTAGACTTCGATGGGGTTCTGTTGTCGACACTTATGGGAAAGAACGAGTTTATACGAACGCTATAACGGTACATTGGTTGAGTTTCGTGACCCTTATCTTTGTTAACTTTATAACGGACAATATTAACAATTACTTTAAATCTGCTGCCTGCAATTAATAAAAGTAACTTTATTTTTGGACTGGTTATTTGTTACCACTTTCAAAATACACTGGCGAGAAAAATTAAAGGAACAACCATAAAAAGGTGCTTTATGTTAATTCTGTTAAGGGAACTTCCAGAAAGGTAACTCAATGTCAACGTTCTCACGTAGTCCAATGGGATTAACATTCGCTACAGAAATATATGCAAATTTTTCAGCCTCAGCCCGTTCTTTTGGTTCACGTGTGAAAAGGGGCGCACGTGGGTAATTTGAAATCTAATTTTAAGGATTGTACGTGTAATTTGGTAAAACCTTCGCTTCTAGTAGGTGGAATATGTCGTCCAGAAGACATTTGACCGATTTTGAGAAATTGCGTGCGATAGGGAGAATGGAAGCAGGAGAGACACTCTTAGGGGTCTGTAAAGACTTAAAAATAGCCAAAAGCATCATGTCAAGAATCTGGAAACGGTTTAAAGACACTGGTATAATGTCCACAGACAACCAGGTCAAGGTAGAAAACGCACCACAATAGGCTCTCAGGACTGTAATTTGCCAACGATTGCTAAAAAAAATAGGCAATTGACGTCAGTTCAGATTGCAGCAACGAGAACTCGACTATCCTGGTTTACTGTGAGTGACAGTCTGCATGCAAGGAAACCCATGATTTGTGTTCCACTAACTCCGGTAGCAAAATGCACCCGGTTAATGTGGTGCACAGATCATCGTCATTGGAGTACAACGGACTGGTGCCGAGTTCTCTTTACCGATGAATCCCGATTTTGTTCGGAGAGTTACTACAGACGTGTTACCATATGGAGGGGAAAAAATCACATCAATAAGGCTGCAAACATCCGTGAAAGGCATCGATACAAAGGTCGTGGGATCATGGTATGGACGGACATCATTTTGAATGGCCGCAGTGACCGACACATTTTTACCAGTGCAACTGTGAATGCTGAAATATACAAAGATGAGGTTCTTGATCCTCCTGTCAAGTTGTTTAAAGGTGCAATCGGAAGATTCGGAATTTTATGATTATCAATGGTCTAGAAGGGAGCTACCCCCTTCCACAGAACTTCTAAGTGTCCCTTCCAGAGCTGCATAAATCCGACCCGTCCGAAGCTTACTGCTGAACTTGGAGAATGTTCTAAAACTGCTTCGAACCATCTAAAATAAACTGGCTGAGAAGTACAAAAACAGAAACCATCATGAACCATTTTTTACATATTCTAATACTTCTAAAAAGTGCTAATCCATCACAAATAAACTTATTACAAAAATTTAACTTCCTTAAAGACGACCAGATATCAGAAGCAACTATTAGATCGAATATGATATCAAAAGTGGCGAGACATGAAACATGGAAACCCAAAAGAATTATGGCTGAATAAGACAATTGTAACAAAACTGCTTTTTCCAGCATGAACTATATTTGATGTGTGTACTTCTTACATTATTAGTTTCTGTAGCTGAAAATGCAAGATCTTTCTTAAAGTTAAAACCTTCCCACATAGCAAGCTAAAGTTTGCAAAAAATTTGCAACAGTCTTGCTCTGAAAACCTGCAAAGTTGCAGTAAGCTCAGCATGACAAGACAAAGTCCATAACAAAACTGCAGCAAGATAACGCAAACGCCGAAGTCACCACACTTTGAACTTGCAGCTAACTTGTCGTGCAAGTTAAATTCATACTATATCAAATTTATTGCAAACTAACGGCAAACAACTAATCAAAAATACTGCAAACTTACTGCAAAGTAGTAATCTTTCCATGTCACACTATAAGTTTAACCCTTTCGAAGGGGTCCATAGACTTGATCAAGTCTATTGATTCGAAAGCGCCGTCAGAAGGTGCATGCATCGGTTTTATCACCATAAGCAAGTTTAGGTAATATTTGTACTTTTCATTTCGAGCATTTTTTGGTATTTAATAAGTATAGCGTTTAGAAAAAGCGGTGCCTACCGAATAAAATTTCTGCGTATGTGCTGATTGTCTATTCTCTCAACAGAGGGATTTTTTGCTTTCGTCAATTTCGTGAATTAAAGACAGTCTTGCATTAGTTTCACAACAAACTACTCATGCAAGTGGGTGATGGTATACCTTGCGGGAGATTTGCTGCGAATTTCTCAATTCATATTGTCACGGCAAGATAATATCAGAAAAAATGAAACTTGCTGCTAATGTCATGCTATCTGGGTTATCTCAAAAACTCCCATGGGGAGCGCTGCGGATCGCATGAACGGCTCATGTGATTGACACTTATGTGAAATCATTATCCAATATCTATTACAGCACAAGTTCTTAATTCAATGGCAAGAAACAAAACATGGAAATTGCTGTTTTAAACTTAACCACTTGATCCTAACTTTATTGTAGGCAAATGTTACGGCAAATGACACAACACAATGGTTGTTTCAGTTTTGGTTTGTTGTCAATCATAGCACAAAATTAGCACTCGCCAGGCGTCGAGTAACACTTAAAACGTGGCAATTAACTTTATTGTCCTCACTCGCCAAACTCAATGGGCACCACTCGCCAAACGCGATGGCTGAAAGATCGATGCCAGGGAGGAAAGGGGTGAAATTCGTTTGGAATTTACGGCGTCCAAATCAGCGATTCTCCCGAACGTAAGAAAATAAAGTAGCAGGGGGGATTCTGTCTCGAATTTTACGAAAATTTAAGGCATTCGGTTTCCAAAAAAAAAGGGTCATCAGTCCGAAAATTCGGACATAAAAATATCGCTAATTTCGATATGGTCGCCGAAAAAAATCAATTTTGTCAATCGTTCGTAGAAAAAAAATCACCAATTTCGTCAAAGAATCGCGAAAAAACGTGAATTTCGCCCAAGGGCCACGTAAAAAACCCGAATTACGTCAAAACATCGCGAAAAAAACGCAAA
Organism: Maratus speciosus; assembly: GCA_963932465.1. Lineage (NCBI taxonomy): Eukaryota > Metazoa > Arthropoda > Arachnida > Araneae > Salticidae > Maratus > Maratus speciosus. The sequence continues at coordinate 108,346,531 of OZ010797.1, forward strand.
TTTCCTGAAAAGATCGCGGAGAAAACGCAACTTTCGTGACAAGATCGTGGAAAAACGCAAATTTAGTCAAAAAATCACGGAAAAAACACAAATTTCGTGAAAAGATCGCGGAAAAAATGCACATTTCGACAAAGAATCGCGAAAAAGAATCACAAAATTCTTCAAAGTATCGCGGAAAAACGCAAATTCGTGAAAAGATCGCGGATAAAACGCAAAATTCGTGAAAAGATCGTTGATAAAACGCAAAATTCGTGAAAAGATCGCTGAAAAAAAGCAAAATTCGTGAAAAGATCGCGGAAAAAACGCAAATTTCGTGAAAAGATCGCGGAGAAAGCGCAAATTTCGTGACAAAATCGCGGAAAAAACGCAAATTTCGTCAAACGATCGCGGAAAAACACAAATTTCGAGAAAAGATCGCGGAAAAAACGCAAATTTCATAAAAAGATCACGGGGGGAAAAACGCAAATTTCGTGAAAAGATCGCGGAAAAAGCGAAAATTTCGTGAAAAGATCGCGGAAAAAACGTAAATTTCGTGAAAAGATCGCGGAAAAACGTAAATTTCGTGAAAAGATCGCGGGAAAAACGTAAATTTCGTGAAAAGATCGTGGAAAAAACGCAAATTTCGTCAAAAAATGAAACTATTGTTAAAGAATGGCAAAAAAGAACCCCACAAATTTCGTTAAAAGATTACAAAAAAACTCAAATTTTGTGAAAAGATCGCGGAAAAACGTAGATTGCGTCAGAAGATCGCAAAAACGCAGATTTCGTCAAACGATCGTGAAAAAACGCAGATTTTGCAAAAAGTCACGAAAAAATGTGAATTGCGTCAAAAGATTGCGAAAAAAACGCGAAATTTGTTAAATGGTTGCAGAAAAATGCATATTAGTTAGTGCCGAGGGGGGTGGGGGGTCCCCTCTGCTGTAACCTTTCTGAAAATTTCCTGTGAATTTATTTCATTGCAATTAATAGTAAAAATAAAATTTTTCAGTTGAGTGTAATGATATCGAATGGTAAGTAATACATATTAGTAAATTACAATGTTGATAGTTAGAAAAAACACAATTTTGTATGGAGCGTACATAACTTTGTTACTGGCCAGTGGTTAATAAAAACTGGCAAGTGAAAAAAATCAGTGTACTGGCCAGTGGGTAAAAATGTTAATTTTGACCTATATTGTCAATATTTTTTTTTTTTTTTTTGTAGTCTGTGAACACTCATTAGTTCATACTGCAAGATAAAATTTTGTTACGCAAGGAAATTTAAATATTTATATCCAATTTATATTTAAATATTTGTTTATTGGAAAACTGATAAATGAGAAAAATATACCAAATTTAACTTTATGGGTTTAACTGTTAATTATAATTACATTGTTTACATTCCAACGTGCAATGCGGATAATAGACGTCTGTGGATTATACATTAGCAGATTTCACAGAGTTGACTGTAATCATTTTTTAAATCAACAGAGATGAGAAAAGTTTAATAAATAAAATTTTTAAATCCATGGAGGGGCAGAACTTCACCCCCCCCCTTCCTTCGCCAATGACATGATATTTGGTGAGCATACAATTTAGCAACACAAAATCAATTTTTCATGAATCAGGTGAAAGGTTCCTGTCGAATTAGAATTTTAACAAAACTTCTTCTGCCTCATGAAAGAAAGCTTAAAAAAAATATGAAAAATTCTGAAATAAAAATATATTTGCATAAAAATACTGCACAATCATACTATAGGATAAATAAATTAAAATTTATTCAAGTTGAAAGAAAATATACAAAAATAATGTTATCGATTACCTCAGTAATTGGCATCATACAAGTTCATGATTGATGGTTGATACACCTTTACAGTAAGAGGGAGTAGTCTAGTATCTGTCGTGGTCTGTTGTCATATCTAATGTCAGGGCAATGCGCACAGCGCACACCATCCAATAGCGAGAACACAATGACGTTGTCAACCACACTCATTATCAGCAGTATTTGAAAGAATATTGTCTATGTGTACGACTCAAAACAACAAATACACAGAAAGCAACATCCATTCAACGAATAAAAATCTCCAGTTGAAAAACTGCCTCTGAAAAAGAAAATATGCAATATTTTATAAAAGTTTATACATATAAAGTCTACTCTCGATATCTCGAAAACCTTGATATATCGAAAAATTATTTATCCCCTTCATATTACATATTCATCTAATGTTAATTTTAATTCTTATCTCGAAAAGTTTTTAGTCAAAACCTTGTTATGTCAAATATTTTTCAAAGTAAAAAATGATTTTTTCCGGAAAAATCGCCGTCCATTTGTGTCGAAGAAAATAGAGGTGTTTCCAAGAATCTCTCATAGCTTATCTCTCTAAGGGGTCAGGGTATGAGGGACGATTCCGATATTTCCATCAGGTCACTTGAACGGCAAAGGGATAAAACAAGTGTTTCCTTGTCATATGAATGGCATTTTTGTATGTAATGCTCAGAAAAAGTGAAAAACGATGACTTTACCACTATTTTTCAAACAGAACAATTGGTTGAAGAATAATTTCAAGAGAGAAAAGTAACCAGGCCTCGATACTGGACTTTAAGAAATTCTAGTAATGTAAATTCATTTATGTATTTACCAATTATAACCCAGGAGGAGGGTTCTCCTTTGAGCATCAAAATGTCACTCCCGGAAGCTTTGTAATTTTGTGCTTATTAAAGTTGTAGAAGTGCAATTCTCACCTGCTCCACACTGTCTACCACACCGGGAGCATCAGTAAACCAACTCAGAAAAAAGTGCCTAAATTCAACACTGCAGTTATGCCTGCTAAGATGGAAACTTGTCAAAAAAAATTTTTTTTCGATCCCTTGCAATTCCATTTTTAAAGGTTTTACTGTAAATGAATTTCTTGAAATACTGTATTATTAGTTTATTATTAATAAAACATAAAAATGCAAGTCTCCCGATTTTTCTGCAGAGGTGGGGGAAGGGGGGTATCCACAGACAACCAGTTAGTGACACTGTAGCAATCCTCAACAACATCTCACATTTTTGTAGAAATCCATATTTATAAAAATTAAATAATGGATAGACAGCAAGATGAAAGAATATCACTTTCAGACTGCATTGGGAAGAGCTTATAAACTTATATTGAATATGTAAAATGTATTTTTAAAAGATTGTAAAAGACTAAAAAAAATGAAGTAATTTAGCCTCTCTTGGAAAACATTTGCCCGACCTGGGAGGCATCGTCTAGCTATGGGCCTGCTATACAGTGTCTATTGTCTGGACTATAAAACTAATTTCTCTTTCTTGTTGGGTTCTTTTCAAATCAAAAATTCTGAAAGAATCAAAATAATTTAATTTCAAATTTTCAATAGTCAATAAGGGTAAAGAAAGCAAATACAGTAGACTCCCTCAAATCCGCAGAGCTTGGAACCAAAGTTTATGTGGATTTTAGAATTTCGCAGGTTTCTGGTCATTGCTTTGTTTACATTTTTTAAACAGTAATTTGAATGTAATAATCGAATCAAAATTGTAATGAATGCTTGCAATATAGTAAAATATTTAAATAAGTAAGTAAAGTAATAAACTAAAATGATTAAGATAATTAAAAAAAATAATTAAATTATTAAGAGTAGTCAAGTAAATAATTAAATATGCATAACATGATAGGATACGTTTTCCTTGAATTATTTAATAAAACTTTCCTCATAAAGGTAGGGGAGAGTGGGTTGGAATGGGACAGTAGATTTTTCTCTTTACATAGTATCATTCTAAACATTTGATGAATCACACACTAGATGAAGCAGTGGTAGTCCAATCTTCTGTTGAAAAAAGTTGCTGATCTGCATAAGCTTACAATTGTATAAAGAAAAAGATTATTTAAAGAATAAAAAGTAAATTTGCTTCATATACAGTCAAGGATCCATAATCCGCAATTTTCTATAATTCGCCTTGCTTAATGAATGTAAACAATCAAACAAATTTACAAATTCTTGATCCAAAAATGATTTTTTAAAAGAAATATCTGAAAATTTTAAATATAAAAGTGAATACAATCAATTTTTTAATACAAGAATTTGAAAAAATGCATTTTTTGAGATAGCATATTAAATTAATTATTATACAGTAGAAGATCTTTATAACGCAAACCTAAAAACGCAAGGTTGTGCGTTATATAGAATTTTGCGTTATATGGATCACATCATTAAATTCACCTTGTAAACATGGCCAAATATGTCTGAAACATATCAAAATACATTAGAATATCTTTATACTGCATTCCTTGTTACCAAGAGTTATCCAAATTATAAATTTTTGCATAATATAGGTCAGGCATTGTTAAATTTACTTTATAAACATGATCCAAATATAACTGACACAACCATCCCTTATATTAGACATTTTCAAAAATGTTTATTGTAATAATAGCATTTTTTTTTTCAGTAAAAGGGTCTTAAATTAGAAGATAAAGTTGAACTAATGTATCGAATTTAGTCCTCAAGAGAGTAGCAATATTTTACAATGTGAAAATGCAGGTGCTTTTTAACTGCAAAAATCATTGTTTACATCTGAGAAGTTGTGCGTTATATGGAGAATTGCGTTATAAAGATCTACTGTATTTCATATTTTTCTTTTCGTGTTATACTGAATATGCGATTAAAATAGTGTCCAGAAATAAGAAAATGACATATAATCCATAATACTCCATAATCCACAATATTCCATAATCTGCACAACCTTTGGTCCCACCTTGTGCAGATTAAAGAACTTTGCCTGTACTTCAGTGTTAGAATTTAAAAAAAAAGTCACTAGTCCCAAGGACCAGTAACCATGAGAATTTACTGGTCTGCAGGCATCATCACTGACCCGTGACATAAAATTCTATCAACTCATTTCAGCCCTTTGAGTGCACCCCCCCCCCCCCCCCCACACACACACACAAATTATTTATTTCAACTGACTAAGGTTTAGCGCAAATATTTTTTTAATTATTTATTTGTCTAATTTTATAATTTTAAATAAAATAAAATTGTATGATTTGTGTCCGGATGCGGGTTTCTTAGGGCCAGGAAAATTTGTTTGCCTGTCCGAGAGGGGAAAAAAAGTTACGGGTCCTGCGGACCACTAAATTTTTCAAATTAATGGTCCAATTGAATTTTTGGTGGTCTCGGACCAGCGGACCACCAAGGATTTCGAATGCTGTACTTCATATGCTTGCTGTATATTAATGATTTGTTTATGTGTAGATGTAATAGGTCCCCTATTTGTAGAACAGTTTGCTGTATATTATCCATAATTTAAACTAAGCTTAAAAGCAACACTATTGTTTATACAAATAGTTTAACATAAAAGAAGATAGTAGGGAGGAGTGGCACATGCCAGCAAAGGGAGGAATGGGACATGTGCAGTTCTTCATTTGAATAAGATAAATGTAAATTACTAATAGTATGCAAATATTTTATTAAAAGGATTAAATTTAAAGAGAAATAACTGAAAGATTGAACAGAAAATATTTTAAAACCTAAGCCAGAGACATAAAGTAAACAAGGAAAGAAAAAAAGATGCTTTTTAGTTTTCAGAAGCTTCCAGTGATGAAGATACTGAAATTTGATATTATGACACAATCACCTTTTTGCATAAACATTGAAGATAAAAAATTTGTAATGAAGGAAATCAATTGGTCTAATGATGCTATTGACATCAGTGTATATGATTTTGTTCTTGTTAAATATTATGCCAAGAAAGCAGACATAAATTATATGGGAATAACTGAAACTGTAAAGGATAATTCTGATTTTAATGTACAATTCATAAGAAAAAAATGAAAACTGGATGTTTCATTTACATTGACAACTTGACTTATGTTAAAAAGACACACGTTCTGTTAAAATTGTCAGCTCCACAAACGATTGGTCAGGCAATCTGGTTACTATTTGCATTTCAAATAGATTTGTCAACCTACAATCTTTGTTAGACTGTATATGTAGCCAACACTACTGTATTTGTGCTGTACGTGTACATACTTTGTTTTATAGCTGTCCCATACCTCACTACTAGCAAGCAGGGCATTCGGGGTCGGGGCATGGGCCCCTGATTTTTAGGGGGCCTCCAAATGCTGCTGAAGGTTTTTCAATTATTTTTCCAAAATCTGATGTAGTTTTAATGTCTAATGGAATTTTACATTTCATTTTACATTCTCTTGTGTCTGTATTGTATTTTTATAACATAATATATTTTGTCTGAAACATCCATATTTAATTATAGTGAATAGTTTCTTTTACATTTATCACTTTAAAAATATATTGTATTTTTAATTCTTATTTAATCCTGTCCCTGTTGTCGTCAAAGTATTTGGGGGTTGGCGAGTGTAGCTCGTAGGCGCCCGAGTCCCTTAGTATTTTAAATAATTGTAGCTTGGTATTTCGGAAAATTTATTATTAGTTGTCAGGGGTGGACTGGCATAGTTTGGCCCACCCCGCTAGATTTATGCATTGGCCCACCAATCGACAACCCCATTGTTAAAATGTTTGAATACTGACTATTAACACGAATCTTTGCTCTAACTCTATGACGACGACTAATTCCAATTCAGGACATATTAGTATCTTTTTAACCGTTTATTTTCAATTGGTAGTAATGTCTAGGGCTGGACGATATCAAAAATTTAATATCGCAATATATCAACGAGTTAATATCAGTATCGGTGATATATCGTGATAACTACTTTAAAGTGTGAGAGAATATAAAAATCTCTTATTGCTAAAGACAAATGGTATAGTACGAATAATTTTATTGCAAATAGTTGTAGAAAGCAAAGAATTAATGTTTTATACCTATTTGCTCACGCAATATTCTTTAAATATATACATATATATATATATATATATATATATATATATATATATATATATATATATATATATATATATATATATGATACAAATAAATACTTTAGAAAAAGGAACCAATATTCGTTATCTATTTGCACTTGTATCATTGATTACATAGTGGTTTTCTTTAGCTTGTTCTCGATTCTTTTTGTTTTATGTATTATTTATGAATAACTTTTTAACTATTTAATTTTATCACGTAAACGGAGAATATTATTTAAAAAAAACTTTACTAGATAAACTAAAATGTTCTCAATTTTAGGACGTTGATGATTTTAAAATGATTAAAATAAGTGAAAAGCAAAAACTGAAACAGATTTAATGTCATAATTGCATGTACTCGTAATTAAATAGTCTTCAGTGAATGACAGATGCAGCAGAAATTTTATTTTTTAATCTTTTTCTAAGAGTATCAATACATTCTTAATAGTTAAAATATTAAGAACATTTCTCTGTCTTTATACCTTCATATTTGTTTATCTATGGATGAATAAAACATTAAATTTTTTAAAATATACATATTCAAATCCCATTTGGAAATAGACCTATGCTAAGTAAAGTTCACTTTTTTATAAATATTTTGTAAATAACATCTAGACCAATAACAACATATTTTTCCAGAAAGAAACTAACAAAAAAGAAAAACATACCATAAAATTCTACTTGATTACGCAAAATAATCGGTTTGATATTTAAATCTGTTTTTTATTTCAAAAGTGCCACTGAATTTAAAAGCAAAAAAAAAAAAAAAAAAAAAAAAAGAAATGTTGCAAATGAAAAAAAATAGAAATAAAATAAAGTTATTGGCTAACAAAAACAAATACATAAACAAAACAATCGATATTCTGCATTAGATTTCAAGAAGTTCGAAATCAGAGAGTGTTGGTTAGTTCAAAGAGATCATTGCATTATAAATTTATGAAAATACTCATAACATTTATTTTAAAAGATTAATAAACAAAAAAATTTAAAACATTAATAATCATATAATTATTTACAAATGAATATACATCTTATAGATACCCACGCCTTGTCCGGAGGGCTTTTTAAAAAGCCGTGATGACAGAAAACTCCACCTCCCCCCTCATTTTAACGCGAGAACACATTAGTATTAAAATTCTATTCTTTTAACCCTTACCCGGGCAAAGCAATTCTGTGGCTGAAATGTTGAAAATATAGACTGCCAACAGAATCTAGAAACAAAGTGATTTGAAAATAAGAAGAGCCGTTTTATCATGTGCATTATAAAAGTAAAATATTTTAATAAAAATATTCTGGTTCGAATCTATCAATTTTTAATACAAATGAAGTGGGAAGCATATTCCCACTACCCGAGTAAGGGTTAAATAGTATAAAAAGGACCGTGAAAGTGTCATCAAGTTTGTGGTGCTTGTGGTGGTCAAGTTTCAAGTGCAGACCGATTTCTTTCAAATTTTCAGCTAGTTGAAATAATAGTAAATTAGGCTGTGTAAGAAATTTTTATTAAAATTTAATTATTTATTAGAAAGTTACAACGCCTTCCGAAACTTCGAATGAAAAGCAGGAAAGCATCTGCAGTTTGTTTTCGTTTATTCACCTCGCTCCGAGAAATCGGAAGTCATATGTTTACACAATCAGATCATTATGTTTTTCAATGCAGAAAGAAACCATAGATAGAGCTTTTATTTGTTTATTTTTTCTTTTCAACTCAAATATCTACTTTAGTTTTATTATTTTTAAGTACTATCTTTTTTCAGCATTGTAAACGTGTTTCTGATGTAAATAATTTTCGGGGAAAGAGAGTGTTTAATGTGGATAGATTTTTTTTTTATCTTACGTTAAAAAAATTCGCTATTAAAACATCTGCTTTAATATTATGGTTTTTTAGTATTGAAAACGCATTCTTGACGTAAATCACGCACTGTTTTTTTGTATTTTGGGAGAGGAGGTGGGGAGAAGGGCGGCGGTAGATATATATGTTTTTTTTTAATTAAAATGAAACGAAATTCGGAATCGCCAAGGTCCAATGGTTGCTGGATTTCGAATTTTGTACTGTATATTTATGTATAAAAATTCAAGTACAGGATTTTTCAGATTATTTGTGCGTCTGTGCCGGCCATAGAATATGGTATATCAATTTTAGTGATCTTGATCTGATCACTTAAACAATTATAACTCTAGTGTTGACTCTAAGCCGCTTTAGCAGGACGCACCGGCTAGCGGCCCTATTTCTACTTACGGCTATTTATTTCTATTTTACGCCCGGCGGCCCTTTTTATTTCTATTTTGCGCCCAGCGGCCCTTTTTATTTCTATTTTGCACCCGGCGGCTCTTCCGAAATTCTTCCGATGCGCCCGGCTGCCTTTTTAACACTTCCTATACGCCCCGTGGCAATTCAGCTGATCTCGGGAAAATATCGCAAATTCTAGGGACTTTAAACAAACCAGCTCAAAATATTTTTTGTAAACAAGGTACAAGTGTGTCCTTTTATTAGAATAGTATTATTCCCTTTTTGAAAAAAAGTATCCTTTTTTAGAATATTGTCCCCTTTTTGAAAAATTCCCCCCGGCGGCCCTTTTTTTCTAGAGTCAACACTAAGCACGTAAACCTATAAAATTTTTAATGTAAATTAAAATGAAAGGAAAATGTGGTCAAAGAAAATCAAAACTTTTAAACAATGAAAAAAGAAAATAGATTTTTAAATTATTACTCTGTAGTTTTTTAAGCAAAAATAAAACTTCAAAATTTCTATTAAAAATGTATTATATAACTATTATTTTTACCAAAAAAGAGAGAGAGAGAAAAGTAAAGTAAGGGAAACTATCAATTCGACGTATACTGGAAAAAAGTTCAAACCCGACCCAGTCTTCAAATTAAATTCTTGCATCGTCTCAGGTTACCCGATTTTACCCGAACCCGACCCGACACGCGGTTCGTGTAGACCAACCATTTTAAAAGAAAGTCAGGAATATATTTTATGAAAAAACTATATATTTGAACATTAATGAGTGTATATGTATTCAATTTTGTACTAAAAAGATAAATTTGATATTACAGAATAATTCTTTTTATATTGTATTAAAATATGAATTTATTTTCTTCCACTTCGAGTTTGTGATGAAATGTGCCGGGTGTCGGTCGGGTTGACTTTAAGCAGAGTTTTCGGATTTGGCTCTGGTAAGACGCGACCCGTGCCGCACTACACCCCGAGTGAGCAGAAAAAAAGGCCGACCCAGCCTGCATGTCCAGAGCAAAAAGCAAACACGGCTTCAGTCTAATGACACGAAGTTAATCCAAGCGTTCCAGTCCGGTTTGCAGACACCCAGTATAATGGCATTTAATAATATTACATTTACAGACTTTAAAAATAAGGCCCGGATGTAGTAATATTTTTTATTTTTATTGTTCTTTTTTATCTTTTTGCTCATTTATGTCATTTTTAAAACACGATTTTTTTGTCTTATTTAAAATTAGATAAATTATATAATAATAATAATAAAAAAAATCAGAAATATATTTTCATTGAAAAATTACAACTGGAATTCTTTTAACTAATTTCCACGCCCGTGTGAATATTATCAATAAAATCAATCAGTAAAGTAAATGATATAAATAAAGAAAAATCAGTGAAATAAAGTAAATCAATTCTTACCTTGAATTTAGTCCATCATATTGTAGAGGATGATTATATCTAAGATGGCTCCATAAATTAGAAGTAGCTTTTGCAAATACCGGTCGAACGCATATACTGCATACTGCAATTTTTTCATTTATTACTTCACCATTTTCATTACCTGGGCATCCAAAATATTGCCACACGTTACTCTTAGCCTATTTTTTTTTTTTTAAATCACTTGATTATAATTCGGACAATTTACCCGACACCGTACGTTCATCTTACTATAAAATATAAAATCACTGCCGATAACTCGCTCGAGAAGACCATACGAACGAGCATCGAATGAAGCTTATAGACAATAGCAATTATTGACTCAACAATGAACAGATATTCTAGCTCATGTCATTGGCCAGGACGTATCAAAGACTTGATATGTTCTAATATGTCTAGACCAATAGTAGCAGAGAAATTAAATCAACGACGATTAAAACATTATTCAGTAACGAAAGAAGGACATATGTATGTTGATATATTAGAATATGAATTATTCTGGGTCTGGGATATCAACGAAAGACAGATTATCACGGGAGGGTAGTTTAGAATAAAGCGGGGCTGCGAATAAATGCATCTATCGGATGAGAGAAAGGATTGAAGAAGTCATTGGCCAGGACGTATAAAAGACTTGATATGTTCTAATATGTCTAAACCAATAGTAGCAGCGAAATTAAAACAACGACGATTAAACCATTATTCAGTAACGAACGGACATATGTATGTTGATATATTTGAATATGAATTAGTCTGGGTCTGGGATATGAACGAAAGACAGATTATCACGGGAGGGAATTTAGAATAAAGCGGGGCTGCGAATAAATGCATCTATCGGATGAGAGAAAGCATTGAAGAAGTTATGGGTTACGCAATATTCGGCGCTTTTTCTTCTTGCGGTTCGAAGTCGTGGTGCGGGAAAAAAATGTTATTGGGATATATAAGTAGAGCCAGAGATTAGATATCGCTATTGGGATATATCGTTAGAGTCAGAGCTTATATATTGTTATTGCGATAGTTAAAAAATATCAATATTTGACCGATATATTGATAATTAATCCAGCCCTAGTAATGTCATCGTGAAAAAAACTCATGCGGGAGTGGAGGTTAACTTGCTTAATTTTTATTTATTTGTTGAATATGTAATGTAAACTTCAAACAATTAAAAAGTATACACGTAATAAATAAAAACATTTGAAATTTCTTATGGAAATTCTATACTGATGCTTTTTTCTTTGTATTAAAAAAATTGTTTGATCCCATGGCGTGTCAACTGCGCTGTACACATTGACAACATCTAGGAACATCCGTGCCTCACCCGGAATTTGGACCCAAGGCCCCTTTGCACGGAAAACTAACATCACATGCTAACCACTATGGACGATAAAAAAACCTTAGACTTGCCTGTACACTACATTGTAAATTTTGTATTGGAATTTGTTAATATTGACCAGAAAGAGTGTACTTTTAAGATTGACACACATAGATTAATTGTTATTTGAAATATCGTTATATTCATTTGTACGTTTTACTTTGTTATTTGAAATTGTCAACATATATACACTATATAGCCATTTATCACCGGACACTTTCAATTTTAGCTATTTTGTCGAATATTTAAAAATATACATGTCGGATTCTTTTGGAACTTCAGGATTATAAAGAATATGTTTGGCCTCATATTTATTAACGTCGATTTGATGAGGAAGATAATTAGAGGGTCAACAAAAAATCAAAGAAAAATTATAATATTTGGGATCACCCTGTACATTAAAATGCACGAAATGATCTATCGCTGCAGAATACAAATTTGTGGATACTGTATAACAGATTTACTGATTTTTGTAAGAAATGCACGTATATTCACAGAGATATAGCGATATAGTGCAATTGGAATATAAATATAGTGAAACTTCCATTTAACAAAGTCTCATCTTGCACTTAAAGACGTTGTTATGGAGAAAATTCATTAAACAGAAATCAACTCAAATTCATGAAATTTATGTAATAAAATACACATGCATAAAATGAAAAATACACCTAAAATGGAAATATTGTAAGAATATATTTTAGTTCGGGCAGTAAATTTTTATGTAAGGTAGACATATGAAAAAAAAATTAATTAGAATAATGTCTAAAAAAAATAATAAACAGAGGTAAACAAAAACTGAAGCGTAACGTACCCTTTCTCTTTTTTTTTAGTATTCCAAATTCTTAATTTTAAAAAAGTCTGTAATATTACTTTGTACAGGTTTCTTTTAACAAATACACTGTTCATATAAAAGTTTTTGCACTTATGTACGTATCCAAATACACTGGTGTCCAAAATTAAGGACCAGTCACAAAATGCTAATTTTTAAGTAAGCGAATACTCAAAAGGAAATAATATAATTCAAATAATTACTATCTCTACAGCACAGTTAGTCCATATAGTATCTCATTCATGTCACACATGGTCACAAGTGTCAGAGTCACTACGGTGAAACAAAAAATAGGAAATTCCACACGTCTCATTATGAGTTTCAAATGATCACTATATATGACTCCACTGAGATGTCAATGTGACTGCTGCTTTGTGACGAGTCACCAGGTGACTTTACAATGTAGTTTCATTGTGACTATCATGTGACTGTCATTTTTTAGGCTCACTTTCAAAGTCGTTGAACGTTGCATTATGATAAGTCACCAAATAATATCACATTATAGTCACATGGTGACTTTTACAAAAGAACACAATGGTGACTTTACAGTAGTCTCTCTGTCACCTGAAAGTCATGTGACTTTAATGTGATATTATTTGGTAACTTATCACAATGCAGCGTTCACGGTGACTTTGAAATTGAGTCTGCAGATGACAGTCACAATGTAACTACATTGTAAAGTCACATGGTGACTCGTCAGAAAGCAGCAGTCTCAGTGGAGTTCATATGATCATTTGAGAGTCATAATGAGATGTATGGAATTTCCTATTTTTTTACTTCACCGTAGTGACTGTGAGACTTGTGACCATGTGTGACATGAATGAGATGTTATATGGATTAGCTGTGCTGTAGAGATAGTAATTATTCGAATTATATTATTTCCTTTTGAGTATTCGCATACTTGAAAATTAGCATTTTGTGATTGGTCCTTAATTTTGGACACCAGTGTGTCATCTGTAACATTTTCGTGCAACTGGAATTTCCTTCTTTTTGTATCGACGGTTTTTTAGTATTACTTCATTTGGATGGAAATGATTAAATAAATAAATAATTTCATTTACACACAATCTGTTGAAATAAAGTCATTCATTCATCACAACAACAAACTCTCCGTTTAAATGTTATACATGCACGAAAGTGGAATAAACTTCGTTATGTAGAATATATTTTTCGTAATACGGAGATTAATTTGCGTGTTACTGGTGCTCAAAATCAACGTCCAGCAGAAAATTTCGTTAAGAAAAATAAAATATTTTATGAGCAGTTGTATGAAATAATTTTATCTGTCCATACGGGAACGGTAACAAAGGGTTTTTTATATAATTTAATAGTCAACTGTATGGAGTAGCTCATAAAAAAATCCAGTCAAAATTTTGAAAGATATCGTCGATAGAGTGAGCTGATGTTTAGTTGTTCTCTAAAAGCAGCTGAATGATAAGGGATTTTCCCCAAATTGTCATTTTTTATTAACTGACGTTCAGAAAAAGTATTTAATGAATATAAATGAGTAGAATTGGAATAAATGCTTTGATTTTCACACTTCTTTTTATCATGGAATACACTCGTTCTGGTAGTTATCCAAGAAGAACTAAAACATAAAAAAAAATTTAATTAAAATTAAAATTGACAATTTATGGAAAATCGCTTATCATTTAGCTGATTTTAGAGAGCAACTAAAAATCAGCACAATCTATCGCCGATATCCTTCTGAATAATCACAACATTTGACTGAATTTTTTTTATGAGTTGCTCCATAAAGTTGACTATTAAATTATCAAAAAAATATTGTTATCGTTCGCGCATGTGCAGATGAAAATTACTTTATACAACTGTTCATATTTCTTAAAATATTTATATTCCAATTGCACTAAATTGTTTATACTGCACTTTTCTATTTTTTTTTAAACTGCCATTAAATTTGGTTGAAAATCCTGCATGATATAAACTGAAAAGATGCAAGATTTTTTTTAACTTAAAAAAAATCGCTATATCTCCATGAATATACTTGAATATACTCTTACACAATCATGAATATTTACTCATGAATATATTCTTACACAAATAAAAAAAAAAAAAAAAATGTTGTAGAGTATCCTCAAATTTGTATTCTGCAGCGGTAGATCATTTCGTGCATTTTAATTTACAGGGTGATCCCAAATATTTTAAGATTTTTTACTTGCCCCCTAATTATCCTCATTATCTAATCGACGTTGATAAATATGAAGTCAAATATATTCTTTATAATCCTGAAGTTCTAGAAGAATCCGATGTGTATATTTTTAAATATTCCCCAAAATCTCTAAAATTGAAAATGTCCGGTGATTAATGGCTCAGTAACTAGTACACTGATAGTTTGCCCTTTGAACATTGATTGATGTTTGTTTAAAATATCAATTTAGTACCTGGAAATTGAATAATTTGTTTTATAACCCTCAATATTAACCAATTACAAGGTAAGATAGCTGGGCAATTCTTTTGAACTTCAGGCAACTCCATCTATCATCTTATCATAATCGTAGCCAAAAGATCGTTTAACATTAAATAGGATAAAATCATCTAACAGTTCTTGTCCTGGAGATAAACACAAGCGATTCTTTATAATTTTAAGTGTTGAGAACACTCATTCACAAGACATTTGAGTGTATGATAAAGTCAGGATGTACTTATAAGCTATGTACAAAGTTGGATAAATATGACCATATCAAACATGGTTGGATATATATGACCAGGCATTCAACTAGCACAATAATTCTAATGCACAAGCTAAGCATTTTTTGCATTTCTTACAATTACATTACATTTCTCGTATTAACTTTATGGTGATTCCCACTTCTTTGCTGTAAGCGGCTGAGAACTCGCTACGTCGAGATTGATGCTGCAGTAGCGAGTAATTATAATCAGTATAGTGCGGGAAAAATTGCGGCAACTCTTTTCTGACACAGTCTTTCTTGACTTTCGCTAAGTCAAACAGAGTACTAAGAGCTTCTTCAACAAGTTCATATAACAATTTAACCTGACTGAAGCGACGAGAATCGGACCACAGGCAATGTCTTTCCTGAGCAAGTCAATTCCAGTAAATCATATATTCAACTGCTGAATAGCTGTAAACATTTACCCTAAATACTTCTGATGGTGGCTCAACAATATTTCTTGTCTCATCATGAGAGTATTCGCCACATCGATGTTTCGCTATAGATATTCTCATTTTCCGATAGAAAACTTTCAATTTCAATAGAGTACTCCTTTTCTATACTTTACATCTGATGATGTTCCGCAAATTCAGAAGCATTTTTAAAAACCATATCAAAATTATTTCTTTTGTGTAGCAGATTGGATTTCAGAATTTGGATTTTGTTAGCATCAGTTAAGTATCCCTGGCCGCTTATCAGCAGATACTTCCATGTGGGCGTAGACATATATACTGAAACTTGCACTAATTATCAATCAGTTATCTTGCCCAAAAAGATACATGTGACGGGAAGTTGTCAATTTTGGTGATAGCTTGTAGACACTTAAACAATATTAAATACTTATATCGATCTTTAAAAGGTTTTAAAGACTTGTCATACATGCTATTAACCTCTCGATCCTTCTCCGCCATCTAATAGCAAATACTTTTTGTAATTGGCGAAGAAGTTTATTTCCACCTACAGACTCCTTATTCACTGAAGTTCATACTTTCATTCGCTTATATGACTCTGAGCTAAACACTATTGTAGCTATCATTAAGTCCAAGAAGCTCGTTGTCAATTTGCAACATTCTGTTGCATCTATCAGGACCAAATTTCGTTCATGTGTATATCAATGCACATGCTGCATATTCGGATTGTCCTTTTTCAGTTGTGCCTGCAGACCTCCCACTCATATTTGCTGCACCATCAAATGAAATGCTAACAATTTGTGAAGAAGGGAGTTTAAACTTTTTAAGTTCTTCTTTTAATATAAGATAGAGGGCTTCCCCCGTTGTTTTGGGGAAATCAACCAATTTTAAAAGCCTAACCTTCACTTTATCTTGCTGCACATAACGAACTTGCCAACTGCTCAATGACCGATATATCTTGTGTGAAATCTACTTCAATACTAAATGAACCTGACTGTTTTAGTTTCTCAGCAATGTTTACTTGGATCTAAATGCCGAGATGATGAATTAACTTATTAATAAATGACACAGACAGGTTTGTAATCAACGCACCTCTTTCATGCCGTTTAGGATTTTCATTTTGTTCTTTTTTCTGCTCTATTCTAGCCTCCTTCATATTTTCTGAAGATCTTTTTTGACTTTTCTGGATGACCTGTGCTACATGATAGTGCAAAATTTGATCATACAGTGCATCTCATAAGTATATGGACAAGCGATTTTTTGAAATAGCAGCTCAAAATATGAAGCCATAATCACAAAAAAAATAATAAGCATATGGAATCATAATACAGTCAAGGATCCATAATCCGCACACCCATAATCTGCAATTTTCTATAATTCGCACTGCTTAATGAATGTAAACAATTAAACAAATTTACAAATTCTTGATCCAAAAATGATTTTTTAAAAGAAATATCTGAAAATTTTAAATATAAAAGTGAATATAATCAATTTTTTAATACAAGAATTTGAAAAATGCATTTTTTGAGATAGCATATTAAATTTATTATATTTCACATTTTTCTTTTCATGTTACACTGAATATGGAATTAAAATAGTGTCCAGAAAAATTAATTATTATATTTCATATTTTTCTTTTCATGTTACACTGAATATGGAATTAAAATAGTGTCCAGAAATAAGAAAATGTCATATAATCCATAATACTCCATAATCCGCAATATTCCATAATCTGCACAACCTTTGGTCCCAACTTGTGCGGATTAAAGAACTTTGCCTGTATATGTTTGTTACAATAACGAAATACTGTATAGGTTTCACAGAATTTTTGTAAAAAAATAAAATTCAAAATAAGCTGTCCCAAAAATATATGGACAAATGAAGAGAATTGCATTTATTTCCACCGTATCAAAAAAATTAGCATTTTCTGAGTTCTGTGCATATGAAGTACGCACTGCTAAATATAAAATCACTGCTCATTCTTCATTTATCGAACAGTGGGAAAATGCCTCGCAACGTTCAATTCTCTGTTGCTGATACATCTACAATTTGGCGTTTAAAGACTCAAATGTTAAAATTTCTGATATTGCTAAACAAATAAAGAGTAACAGATCTGGAATTTATGAAATTTTATCAAAAAGTGACAATGCGATTGCAAAACAACGTTCAGATCGACCAAAAAAAAGCAACTCTGCGACAAGACAGAGAGATTTTTCAAGTAGTTTCAGCACAAAAGAAGTTCATTTGTGAAATTTCGAAGAATTTAGCGTTTCCTATAACGAGATCTACTGTTCACCGTTGCATACACGCAAGTAAAATTCATAAATATCGCAGAATGTGCGTGGAATCTATGCTGAAAGTGCACCATAGAAATGCACGCGTTCTTTGGACTAAAAGCACACACCTTGGGAAGATGAGTTATTAAGTGTTTTTTCAGTAATGAAAACAAAACCAATTTGGATGGCCCTGATGGCTAGGCATACCATCGGCATGATCTGTGACGAGAATCTCGCGAGTTCTTTAGTTGACAAGAAGGAGGGGATTCTCTCATGGTGTGAGGCGCGATTTGTTTCAATGGAACAACGTATATTGCTTCTCTTCATGGTCAGCAGTTCTTTGAGGATTATTAAAATGTCCTTAAAAGCAATCTACTTCCATTTGGAAATATTTTTGAAAGGGATAACTGAAAATTACAAGAGGAGAATGCATCAATCCACATCCGTCATTCAACAACAGCTTGGTTTACGCAGAATCAAGTGACTGTTATAGACTGGCCAGCTATCAGCTCAGACCTCAATCCAACTGATAACCTTTGTGGGGTACTTGCATGAGACGTACATGCTCATGGTCGTCAGTTTTCTACTATTCAGGAATTAAAGCAAAACGTAGAGCATAATTGGTTCTCTTTACAGCCACACATTCTCCAAATACTAATTTAGAAGCTTACTTGATATGGTTTTCAAGATAATTCAAAGGAATGGATCCAAAATTTGAATTTAAATGCAAAAAACTCGAAAAGTCCAAATATTTTTGAGACAGCATATTTTGATTTTTATTTTTTTTTTACAAAAATTCTGTAAAACCTATACTGTATTTCTTTGTTGCCATAAACTTGTATTAGAATTCCATATGCTTATTATTTTTTTCGTGATCATGACTTCATTTTTTGAATTGTTACTTCAAAAAAACGCCTGTCCATATACTTTTGAAACGCACTATATTTACACAATAGCATTACCAATTCTAAAAAAATGCCGTGGTTAACGTCTCTGTTATTCAAGTCTGCAGATACCTCTTGTTTTTCTCTTAAGCTAATCCTTGCCTTCCAAAATCCTTGATCTGTAGATCATCCCTAGTTATGTAAGCTAATCCTTGCCTATCTTTTGTTAATTCACAAATGTCCGCAGGCAGACCCATCACACCAAACAACTTCCCACCCTTCACTGACTGTATCTGCTCTTTACTTTATTCCCCCATCTCTCCTCAGATTGCTGATGGGAGAGGAAAATGAGAAATTAGGACGTACCCGAACAAACAACAACAAAAAAACACTCTTCACGGAAAAAAGGGAAAGGCATAGCTGCCAACTCTTCCGATTCTTCAGACCACAAAAATTTAATAGAAATTTTTGCCTTATTTGATCGGCAGATTACGACGATTTAAAAAGGTAAAATTTACTATAAAATTTTTGTGGTCTGAAAAAGCGTAAGATGTTGGCAGCTATGGAAAGGGAAAAGTGAGTTTTATAATTTTTTTTTAAAGTTTTATCGAAAAGAAAAAAAAACTCAAATAATTATTTTGGCCCACTACACCCGTTTGGCCATCGCGGAGTGGGCCAGTCCGCCCCTGTTAGTTGTTACATACTTTATCATTCTAAATATATAAACTTGCATAGGAAAAGATAACCAGTACTGCACAATTTATTATAAAATGTCTGCTCATTTAAATTTCATAATTGTGAAATAATTATTTAAAAGTAAATTAATGATTATCATATTTATTTTAATGGATATTTTAAAGTAATTATTAAAGTCAATAGTGGTTATCTTAGTAAGTACCTTTTTAATTTTATTTTTTACTCAATTCCCCCGTAAGCATCTGTGCCTCCAAATTTGTACATCGGTCCCTACTAACAGGCAAGTATGGGACACATTTTGAAACTTTGGGTCACCCGGAGTAATACCTGGTCAAAAAGCATCAACATCTAATTATTATAAAAACTATTAAAGGTATTGTTCCCAATTTTTTTGTGCGATAAGCCCCCTCTCATGGCTATATTATAAAATGCTTACTTAAATATATATGCACTTATAATTAAAATAATTATTATTTTTAAACGATGGTCACTTCCGGGGTAATTATCGGCCAGCATCTTTTTTCATGTAAATAAAGTAGTACAGTTAAATTTTTTTATGACTGAGTAATAAAATAAGTAGGATCAATCTTCTAAAAGTTTTGTTCATCTCATAATTGTGGAATAATAAAGCATAGACTTTGTTTTGGGCATAAATACAAAGCTATTTGATGCGCAAAAGACTTTTGTACCTTTTACAAAACATTAATTAGCCAAAGAATTTTTATGCATTTTTACAACATTTATACGCAGTATTTATTGCTTCATTAGTATCCACTGTGAATGGATTTATTAATAACTTGCAAATTTATTGGTCCATAAAAAATATAATAATGTCTGTTATCAATTTTATTTTATTTAGGCCAACTGAAGTTTTTGGCTCCCTTTTCAAGAAATTTTCAATACAGACCTTTAATACTACAATACACAGCATAATAATTCGGTTCCTCTATTGCATTATGTATATTTTTATGCACCATTTTGGCATTTTGCAATGAGATAGTATTTCTACTTAAATTGTTCAGTCACAGAGTGTGTCTTATTCTCTGAGCACTTACTGTTTTCTTCTTTTAAAAGTGTTTAATATAGTAGAGGAAAATTTTATAATCTTTTTTAAAGACTGTGATATGTCATTAGTTGCAATAAAATAATTAAAACTTCAAGAATGACAATGATCTGTTGTAAAATGTGTGAAAATAAAGATCGATGTTTTGCAGGAATTTGAGTAGCAGTTTTGAATATAATTTTTTTTAAATATTTAATTTCAACTAAATGAATAATTAAGGCATATATTTCAAAGCAAAAAATTCAAAGTATCTTTGAGAATTTTTACAGTTTCATAAATTGTCATTTTTATAACAAAAGCGAAAATGATCAAGAATTACCTCAGAAACTTACTGACCAGGAATCACCATGGGTGACTATTTTATTAAGAACTACAATTAACTAAAATGTGGTGGACAGTGTGGTTGCAGTTAATTCTCAAAGGATTTGCGACAATTAAAATCACTAAATATGACAATAAAAGGGAATTAAATGATGATAAAAACATTGACCAGAAATTACCCCTGTGACCAAGATTTACCCCAGATACATGGTGCAGTACTAAACCAACTTTTGTAAATTATTTAAAATAGTATAAAAAATTTCAAAACTATTTTTTAATAGCTATAGTTTGTAATTGAACCAAAAAGAAAAATATTTAAAATTTGAGATATCACACAGATCTTTGTAAAAATGTATCATAATTAAGGCCAATATTATTTTACAGAAATTTAACAAGCCATTTCAAAAAGATTTTTTTTTTCAAAATAAATAAACTCATAATTAAGTAATAAATTCCAATGAGGATAGTTCAGAGTACCTCAATGATTTTATTCATTTTGGTGAAGCGTTCTTAAAACATAAAAAGGACTGTGACCAGGAATTACCCCAGAAACTTGCTGACCAGGAATTACCCCGGATGACCCTACAATTTCCTTGATTATAAAATTGTTTTTGCATGTTACGTTTCTTTATTGTTCAGGAACATTAAAAAGTGTTCCACTTTGCATTCTATGAGATGAAGTTTTTGTGTAAAACAAAGTTGATTTTCTTATTTTTGTAAAAAAGTGTCTCATTCTTCCCCACTCTCCCCTAACCTGTTAATTCACATCAATATCATAAAGTAAGGAAGTTTTATTTCAGGTTTAGCCCCTCTTAATCACCAAAAAAGCTTGATTAATATATAAATATATTTCGCAAAAAGGTTGTGATTATCAGTGATATTAGCAATATCTTGATTTTTTACAAAAATAAATTTACAATTCCTTCATGAAAAACCTCGAGTTCAGTCATATTATCACGAATTACATATTAAAATACATACAGAATGTTATAAAACTAAAAGATTCTGTTATTTTCCCCAACATCTTAACTGAAAGTTTCATTGTTTACAACTGGGATGATGTGCGGATTTGAGGGAATCTACTGTAAAATAAAATAATCATTAAAATAAACAATATTCACAGTAAAACATTTTGTAATTACTTGTTTGTTTGTTTATGCCCCTATCGGGCCCGGTGAGCAGCTTTCTATTTCTGTATAGCTGTCTTAATCCACTACCGAAATACACTACAAAAGTCAGATACGCCAGAAACTAAACAGACCGGCACAACGCAGTACCACCACTGACAAGATTAACTCCTATACAGCAGCATCGATCCAACTCCGACAGTGACGATAAATCTCATTCAATAACTGTGAGAACAAACCCAACTCTTCATCTCCCTTTCTACCCATAGCCGCAAAGATCTCTTCGTACGACATACTCTTCGACATCGATAGCTTTCCAAAAATCTTATCCCGAATCCTACAAAATTTCTTACATCTCAAAACCAAGTGTTCCTCAGTTTGCTCCTCGCCACCACACAAATCACACTTTGCATCTCCACTACCCAGAAACTTCTTATGACGAACTAGAGTAAGAACAGTTTTTGTCAGAAACCGAGCAAAAATTACACCACTCTCCCTCCTTAGACACTGATGCGGATGCCCTATGCTAGCGTAATCCCAACCACGACCTGAATGATCAATCCTATACTGGTTCCAATCCCAAACAGACTCCCTCTGTTTGTTATTCCTCACAACCTTCATCCAGTCCTCAGGAGAAAACCATGGAATACTAATATTGCTATACGGGCCTTTCCTGGCCAGCTCATCTGCACACTCGTTGATTTCAATTCCTTTATGTCCAGGCACCCAGATAAACTCCATCTGAAACTGATCAATCCTCTTCCTGTTGATCTCATCCCTTAGCATGGTGATAACCGCCACAGACTTTCGATTAATCTTCTCAAGGGCCATCAAGACACTTTTGGCATCCGTGAAAAACATATATTTCCCACCCTCCACCATATAATATTTAATGGCAACCAATAATGCAATCGCTTCTGCAGTAAAAATCGAATTGACATTGGGAATTTTCAACGCCATCCGATTACCCGTATGTTGGTTGACCATTCCAATCGCAGTCTTGTTCTCCTCTTTTGAAGCATCTGTTGCAATGATGATCGCCTTGTCTCTATGCATCTGATAAAACCAGCCAAACGAATTCCTAATAACCTCCTCAGGGAAATCTTTATTTTGGAAAGGCCAGGCATTTACATGAATTTTACAGTTTTCATTCACCTTGGTCCCCCACTTGTACGTGATCATTTCGTTAACATTCGTGTTATGCCGACTCAGGATATTCTGTTCCCTGTAAAGCAAATCCTCTGACAACACATCAGTATATTCTTTATGTTTAAGTTCAGAAATACTCCTCTTTACAGCCAAGAATTCTCTTCTTGTGTGGCTACTCCAGACCCCACTCTCTTGTAACAGCACCGGGATTGGACACCATCTTGGCATGCCACTCGCCCATCTAAGGCCCACATTATGAATCACTTGAAGTTGGCGGCTTTCAGTTTTGTTTGAGTGCGCAAGAATCCTCGGGTTACCATCTAGAAGAGAACCCATCATACTATTTGTGATTTTTAAAAGATATTTGGTCTCAGTACCCCAACTCCTGCCAGCAATAACTTTAAGCATGTTCATCCTCTTACTAGATTTCTCTTTCAGCATGGCGATATGGTTCTTAAGATTCCCCTGACTGTTTAAAAACATCCCTAAAACTCTTAACTTCTCTGAAAAGTCAACCTCCTGACCTTTAATCTTAAACTTCTCCACATCCTCATTCCACCGCCCTATCTTCATAATTTGGCACTTATTTGGATTCACCTCAAGATTCCACGCACGCAACCAATTGATAGTCCTAATCAGATTCTCCTGTAAAATGTCCCTTAACCATTCCACATTATCATGGAACCCATACAGAAAAATATCGTCGGCATAGATCACACAATGAATACAAGAGTCAAAAATCTCAAAGATATCCGCAAGGTAAATGGCAAAAAGAAAAGGAGAAAGAGGGCTGCCCTGTAATAAGCCCCTCAGATACATGAATGGCACCGAGAACAAGCCCCTCCACTTAACCCGAATCCTCAGCTCCTGCATGAGATTCCGGATCAGAATACACAGATTCGCACCTAGCCCCAATTTTTTTAGTTTAAGAAGTAGACCGTCCCACCATACATTATCATAAGCACCTTTGATGTCCAGAGCCACTAAAAATCCCCTCTGTTTGGCTTGACGTCCTCTCCGAATATCCCTGTAAATTCTGTACGCAGCCGCTTCACAGTCCCTGAATGGAATAAACCCATAGTGGTTCCTATGAAATATTTTGTTGTTCATGCTCCAATTGAGCAGAATATCTAATATCATCTTTTCAAATATTTTTTTACTGGTCACAGTCAAGGCAATTGGCCTATACCCCCTTATATCGTTTCTTTTCTTTCCTGGTTTTCTAATAGGCAGCATGATGACCTCTTTCCAGATTTCAGGGATTTTTTTTGTCTCAAGAATCCTATTATACATCTCCAGCACCTGAGATAACACCTTGGTTTTTAGGTTTTTAAAAAAATTCATTTTGATCCCGTCTATACCAGGTGAAGTAGATTTACTTTTCCTGATTATCCTCTACATATGGTCCATCGTAAGTCTTGTGTCCAGCTCATCATCTCCCGAGAAGTCAATAGGTATGTCATGAAGGATAGGAGAATTTTGGAAAATAGTCGCAAACAAATTTGCTTGGGAAACCGCATCAGGAGGACAGTTTTGAAAATTGAAGTCCATATTCGCCTCCTCCTCCTTCAAACTATTAATCCCCCGGATAATCTTGTAGATGTGAGGGCCCCTTCCAGCGCCCCTGGTAACAGAATCCCAAAACTTCTCATTGTCTTTCTTAATCTGCTTCTTCAGTTTAGCGTTATAGAACTTGTATTTGCACCATAAGTCCAACTGACCTAAACGGACTGCCTTCCTGTGGTAAAATCTTTTAAGAGCCAACAGTCTAAGGGTGACAATCCCCCACCCAGGCAGAAGATTACCCCCACTCACTGGGAACCTCTCCGTGCACTGAAGCAACGCCTGAGCGATATCCTTTGACCACCTGTCCATCCCCTCCGCATAAACCTCATCGTCCAAACCATCTACAGCCGAGCAAACTCTATGCCAATTGACCTGGGACCAGTACATTTTCTTACCACCCCCACCACTGGACCTTTCGAGGATTCTGATTGGGTAGTGGTCCGAACCCAACGGATCCGACAGAACATCCACCTGGAAGCCCCGAGCTAAACTGTCCGACACAATTGTCAAATCCAATAATGATCCCATACCTCCACCCCTACATCTCGTAACCACATCTAAATTCATTAAAATGGCATCCGTATGTATAATCCAATTCATCAAGTTCATCATTTTATGAGCTTTAGGGTTATTTTCCCAATTGAGGAAATTAATGTTGAAGTCCCCAACAATAATATAATCATGGCCGATCAGATCTTTAATGCTTTCGAACCACCTAATATCAGCAAACCCCTTCGGTGCATAGACGTTGATGATTACGATCCACCTTTTTTTGTACCATATTTTGATCCCAAGTGCCTCGTGATCCCGGCCAATCCTAGGAAGCTGAAGCCTTTCCAGAGGTAATCGCTTCAACACCGCTAGCAGCAAACCACCTCCCCCCCTCGATAAACTACTAGGCCTATCAGCTCGAAATAAATTCCTATTCCTGAAGGATAAATTAAAATTGTTGCTAAGAAGCGTTTCCTGAAACGCCCAAACAATACAGTTGCGAAACATCCCAGTACGCAGCCAGGGTAAATTAGACCTGAGACCTCTAATATTCCACTGACAAAGAAAAGTGTCCATGAACAATAACAAAAAAAAAAAACTCACAAAGAACACAGAACCGCTAAGAAACACAAAAATTATCAACACTTAGCCCAAAAACCAGCATACCAGTAAATCCAGATACCGATCCACCAGCTGACAATGAACCGAGCACTAGTACCACAGAACAGTCCATGACCCTTATCCATTTACTGTATCAACCAACATTTTATCAATCTCTGGAGCTAGATATTCCTGTAACAGCAATCTTTCACCTTCCTGGGCTTCATTTGATAATTTTAATTTTTTCTCTCTTAACTGAGAATAGAACTCCCCCATGATATCTCTTTTTCCAATTTTATTTTTTACTGTCGTTTCTTTTTCATTTCCTTCCACCCCGTTTTCGATTTCATTTACTGATTTTTGTTGTAAGCTCACCATAACTTCGCACATATTCATTACTATGTCCATTATTTTGTTAAACTTCTCTTCCATAAGTACAGCTAACTTGTGATAATTACCTTCATCGTTCACTTTTTCGATGTTTATTTTTGTTTTAGCTGCGTAACTTTTAGCTGTTTTCAAATTGAACTGTCGTCTAGCTTCAGCCAGCGTGATATGGTTTTCACTTTTAAATTTTTGAATTTCCACCTCTCGTTTTTTAATTTCACATTCCTCGTCGTCTGCTTCATGATTTTGCTCACAATTTGCGCATTTGACTTCGGCTTCTTTGCATATCAACTCAGGGTGGTTTTTCCCACATCTTTTGCATCTTTTGTCGTTTGTGCATTTATTCGTTCCATGGTTGAAGCTTTGGCAAATATTGCATTTTCTTGGCCTGTCTACAAATAAACTTATTTTCTGTCGCATATAAAACATTTTGATGTATTCTGGTAGGACATGTCCATATATGGTTATAAGCACTGTTCCCGTGGGAACTGTGCGACCTTCATATCTCTTTGTAAATCTTCTAATATTTTGGATCGTAACTTGATTCTCTTCTTCAATCTGTTCTTGGATTTCTTTTAATGTTATATCGGTATCAATTCTGAAGATTAAAAATCTAGAGGTTATATTTACATTCATTAGTATATGCTTCACTTTATTGTTAAATATTTTTTCTCTGTTTACAATCTCATTGGCACATTCATAATTTTTCGTTGTGATTAGCATCTTGTTGTTCCTGGTGTATCTAGCCGTATCAATTTCCTTGTAATGTTCAAAGCTTTGTTTTATTTCTTTCTTTAGCTGGATCGGGTTTAACTTGTGGAGTCCGCCCTCCTCACCTTCCGTAATGATGACATAGTCTTTTAAATTCGGTATCATGTTAATTTGCTGCTTGGCTGTCCTCCCATCGTTCAAATTATATTTCTTGTATTCTTCTCTGTTGAAACCTATGCTTTCTTTTATCTTTACCTCCGTTCCCGACATTATACCAAACCGTGCCTAATGACCAGTCCAAAGTGCTCAGACTGTCAACACACACTTAAATTTAACTACACACAAATTCAATAATACGCGAAAACACTAACACTATTGTATTACGATAAACAAAAAACTTACTCTCACCACACTATAAGCACAACCCTCTACGCGCACGTGGGCTTAAAGCTCTTATAATTACTTACCACTGAAATCAATGAATTCTTAAAATCACATTTTCCCCTTCCATTTCACTAATAATAATTCAGTTGTGGTACGAGAACTTTTTCAAAACGCCAAGAAAAAATATTAAATATGAAAGCAACAACGAATCTATAAAACATACTAAAACCAGAATATTTCTTCAAAATGTTTCCTGATAGATGGCGCCAAAATAATCTTAAGTAACAAAACGTAGTAATCAATGCTTGGAAAGCTGCATTAATCGATAAAATATACAATCGATGCTCAATAACCGTCTGTCTTGATCCGCTGGTCATAAGCGCTATATTCCCAACCAACCAACAATGCACTTTTGTTTTTCATGTTTGTTTACATAATTAAAAATATATATGCTGATTGTGATATAAGTTTCGAGGTAATTTATTATAAACTCCTTCAATTTACAAAATTATTCAGTGAATTCACTGAAATTTTATTTAACTTACATTAAATGTTTTGAGTTTTTTTTTGCCTCTTGTAACTATTTTTTTTTTTTTTTTTTTGTATCGCATTTAGCTAGTTGTATGTATGTGCATTGTGCATGATTATTTTTGTCTGAACGTTAATTACTTTATTTAAATATTGGGAACAACTTTCATCAAAGTAACACAAAGATGACATTTAGGGAAAATTTTGTTGGAGCTGTGTTATGTTTACCGTAAGAAAACATGCTGAAAATAAAAGAAATATTAATAAGATGGCATACGAAAACAATGTAAGAATAAGTGAATAAAGGAAAATTTATGAAAAATAGGTTGGTATAGCTTTAGTATAGAATATAGTTAGTTTTTTTTAGTGCAACTCTCCCTGATTTTAGTTAAGATCGGCACTAATTTGTTATTGTGGGAAAATATGAAAAATACGCGTAATACACATAGTAGTATCAAATAAACATGCAATTAAACATTACTGAGATGATTCTATGATAACTTTACTATACAGATTTATATATTTATAGAGAGAAGTTATTATTATAGTATAATTATTGTACACAAAATAACTAAACAAAAAAATTATGATGTGATAAAACACAAAATCCAAAGAGTTTTAAGTTTCATATCGACCTACAGAGAATCTTTGGCTAATTACTGTTATAAACATCGATTTTTGGCATCTCCTGTAGTAAAAAAAAAAAAAAAAAAAATGTTGTAGTAATTTACTATGTAGGAAGTAAAATTTCTAATTTTTTAGTAGCTATTTTGGGAAATATTTTTATGTCATGATGTGGTATTTGAAAATTTACATTTGAATAATAAGAAAATTACAAAAATTTACTAAGCAATGTAAATACTATTCTTGTGTATATTTTATTTTAGTAAATTTAATAGATTTGATTAATTGAAATATTTTTCTATACATTCAGTAAATATGCAAATATTTCTTTCTTTCAAAATTTCAAATATGGGAACTTTTTTAATTCAACAATGTTCAAAACAATGCATAAATATTTTTCCTTTTTTTCTTAATGGCTTATGCAGATTTCATAATTTGTATGCATTTTGTTTCAACTTCGGATTCATGGTTTGTACGCTTTGGAAAAAATAGAAAAAGTGCTGGAAAAAAAAGTATTCATTTTCAAGGAATGAAAAGTGCTGGAAATAAAAGCATTCATTTTCAAGGAATGAAAACTCCTGGAAAAAATCGCGAACTTCGACAAAAGGTTGCCGAAAAATATCAATTTCAACAATCGTTTGCATGAAAAAATTGGTAATTTTGCCAAAGGATTGTTTAAAAAATGTGAATTTTGTCAAAAAACGCGAATTGCATTAAAAGATCGCGAAAATACGCGTGTTTTCATCAGGGCCGGCCCAAGGCATGTGCGAAGTGTGCCACCGCACGGGGCGCCAACCAGATGAAAGGGCGCCTACAAGAACACCGATAAAAACTATTTTATATTCTGCGTTTTTTTTTCTTTTACATTTTCTATAGCTAGGCTGGGGCCGGTTCGAGAAAGGATTCTTCGTTGCGTTAAAAAATATATTCAAGGGCGCTGAAATTTTCTCATGCAGACATCGGCTTCTTTTCTTTATAAGAATGGAACTGCCTTCAAGCTAATATTGCTCAAATTGCTTCGTTGAACTGAGATAAGAAACAGAATCACGAACCCCAGGAACCACATGATTCAAATCCACTTTCCTTGCGGGATGCTAATTAATCTCGACTTTGAACCTTTGACAAGTTTATATGGTGAACTATATCACTTCCGGCTATTTAAGCGCATTATTGTAGAATCATCTTATTCCACAGGGAATCTGAAACTGGCCACCAGATGACCTGAAAAAAGAAAGCATTAAGAGCTTGAAGGTGCAGAAATTTTAAAATGAAAAACAGACGTCTTTGAAAAAGTTTTTTTTCTAGCAGTGTCTTCTGGATATGAGCTTATCTTCTGCTAATAGTCAATAGGATTAAGTGTCAGAAATTTTGAAGAAAATTAAAAACCAAAAAAGGGCATAAAACCAAAGATATGTATGGAAATAATTCCTATTAAGATGACTGTAATATCGAGACAATACGATTCGGTCGTTCACTAATTATTTTATTAAACTGCTGTAAATGGAATATTTAACCTTTAACGGATGTCACGCGGTCTCCCAGACCCCGCGACTCCCAGCTGTAAACACTTTTACAGCTTTTTACTTTTCTGTACTGAAGTTAAATAATATGAATAAAATACTTTTTTCATGCAATCTAATTCACATGCTCCTAAGAGAAGTACAACGATATTGTTACGACAAAATTTAAGTAAATTCAACCATTTGAGTTATTTTTTTTATTCATTTTATTCGAGGCGTCTGAGAGACCGGATCACATCAGTTGTGTGACAAATTTTAGTCACATCAGTTAAATGTTAATAGGTAGAAGTGAATCAAGCTAAAGATTTTTCAAGTAACTTCATTCATTTATTTATTTCGTTTAAATGAGTAATTTTCATGCGGATATGAAACATAGTAGAATATTTAAAGTTACAATGCATGCTCGTAGTATTTGAAAGCTGTCAGTTCTTGAAATTACGAAGGACGTTGTGCCCTAATCTGAGAACGGCGGAACTAGAGTCCAACTAACCCTATATACTGCGCCCGGGTAACTGGGGTAAAAATTCAGATGGGACCCCTTTAACACGTTTTTAACAAGAATTTCTGTTAATCAAGGAGGGGTTTTGCCTGTAAGGCCGAAAAAGGGGGATTTCTTTAGCAATTTTTTTGCAATAGGAATGAAGATTTTAGCGCCGGGTCTTTTTAGAGTTATTTGTTATAATTTGAAGAACATTTAAAAAATTTTAAATGAAAAATTGATAATGTGGCTCCAGTGGCGTGGGTGGATGTCCTAGTATGCGCGCCGTGCACTTTCAATTGGGCGGGATCAGGTAAATCGCCCGAGTCGCTTGCAATCAATTTCCTTTAAGGATTATGAAAGAAGATAATATTGCCTGGAGCTTCAACCACTTTGAGATTTAAAAAAAAAAAAAAAAAAAAAAAAAAAAAAAAAATTGAAAATCAACAAAATGTTAGCGCTTTGAAAAAAAGATCTATTTCTGACCCCCTTTTCGCACTTTGGCATGGTTTATTTCTTATATATTTATTTTTTATAAAAGTGGCTGAAAGTGGTCCAAGTTCCAATAAATTATCGCCATTAATAATAAAAAAAAAATAGCAAGATCGGTTATAGTTTTTCGTTCTGGTTCCGCCCACTTTGAAAAAAGTCATTTTGAGTAAAATGCGTTTATAATGCTCGAAAACATTGTAAGCCTACGGATGCGTTGCGCTAAAGCACTCAATAACTACGAAAGGTCTTTGGCCAAATTGCTGTACACGGATAATCTACAGACTGTAGAAAATAGAAAAATCTAAAAGAAGGAAATCGATTTTTTTTCAACCGAAAATAAGAAAATTCCCTTAAAAAAAAACGATTTTGGTGTTTGGGTTGGCAGGGCATTTTAGAGTGGAGAGCCTGGGCAGCTGCCTTGTTCGCCCTTGCAATAATCAAACTTTGATCGGAAAAAAATGTTTTTATGCGCATATCGTGGCCGGCGCAGCCCCCCCCCCCTTACCTGGGAAAATTTTCGTGGAATAGTACAATTAATGAACTGCATTCTAAACCTTTAGTTTATTTTTCTTTTAGTGTTTAATTATTCCAATATTTATCATCTTAAGCGCGGGGAAGGGGGGGGGGGAGAGGTCGGTGTGCCCTTGACGAAAAGAAGATTAAACTATTTCCATTCTTACTAAAGGCACACATTTGTTCCAAAATCTCTCGCCTTCAGGGATTTCGTTCAGCCAGTGCCCATATTTTGAATTTATGTACTGCCCCAGTTTTCCGAGACATACGATTTGAAAGGAACACTGAGCTGAAAGCCAGTAAAAAATAACGTCATAAAAATATATAATTGCGTTATAATGATGCACTTTTTCATTCATCAATAGAGATTATTTATTATTGGAATATAGTCTTTGGCCCATTACAAAATAAATATTTCGCATTACTGGAATTTAAATAAATGAAATTTTATTAATTTAAAAATAAAAATTGCTGGAAATTTGACTGTTTTTTTGTTCTTTAAAGAGACTTTTCTGGAATCAGATTATGTATTTGATACTGAGTTAAATTTTGTCTAAACCGACAGGGAATTCTATTCAATATTGCAGAAATTCTTCATTATTTTGCGATACTTTGCATCTTAAGTACTGGAAGAACGAAATCTACTTAGGGGTAAGGTTTCTTTGGGATAATATTGTGCTAAGCCTTTTTATAATATATACAGACTTATGCCCAAGCACAATTTTTCTCTTAGTAATTTATTATTTAAAATCAAGCGAAAAAAGTACATTTTACGAACTTTTTTAAAAATCATCCAAGATAATGAGTTTTTTTTTCTTCTAAACAGTGGGGCAAAGGCCCTTCCTCCCCCCCCCCCTCACACCGGTGCCTATGACAAGCACTTTATTATTTGCTGATCTAATAAACAGAAGTCGGGTAGACTTACTTGATTTCTCATTAACATGAGCTAAGTGCTCTAACAAGAATAAATCAACAAAAGCTTAACAATACAGAATTGTGAAACTGGACCCTATTAAATAATAATAATAATAATAATTTATCTCCATATAAATTTTATTTAGTAATCGTCATGAGAAAATCTTTCATTCAATACATTTATCGTTAAAGAACTTTTTTTTTTTCTCTTTAGCGTCCGCTATATTGAATTTTTTTCATGATCATTTGATTTCCTACACCAATACTCTATGATTTAACTGGATTCATACAATTATAATTACACTTTGTTTATAAAATTTCAGTGCGGCGCTAAGACTTAAATTCGCAATACTTAAACATACATAGGGGACTTTCTTTGGAATGGTTTGTTTAGTTCAGGCGTGGGCGCCAGTAGAACGAAATCCAGGAAAGGGTAAACTTTTTGGGGGACATTTTTTGTTAAACAGATTCCTTATTATTATAAATACAACTCTTGTTCTCAATCATAGTTTTCTCTTAATGTTTAAATATTTCAAGTCACTTAAAAAAAAAAAAAAAAAAAAAAAAAAAAATACTACTTTTATCTTTTTTGGTTAAAATTATCACATATAAAGAAAATTTAGTTTTAAAAGAAGAGAAGCAGAACCATTCCAAAAATGAAAAGAAAGAATAAGAATATTTATATTTCCGGGATTCGCTGAATAGAAAACTGGGTTTTCCCATTTTTCAACAGTTTCCACCATGAAAAGTGAGCCCTTTACGAAAACAGATACATTAAATATGAAATGTATTCGTACTTTTTATGTACTAAATAACGAGACACCATTACAGTCTTCATCTTACATAGTTGCTACTTACTAGTAGTTCCACTTCTTTAATTACCCGACTGAAAAGAAGGGTTATGTGTTTCACGCATATCTGTGTATGTAGATTTCTTTAAACCCTCGAAACATCCCTACGGCTGGATGGATTTTAATGAATGAGGCCTCTATCAATTCGTCTTAACGGCCCGATGGTTATAGGCTAGGTTTTGTTTCTATAAATTCAAAATGGCGGTAGAGACGAAATAAAAATTACGCACCCTATTGAGTGACATATCATTGGATAGGTCTTTCAAAAGTAAGACTATGTTTCATTGACTATTTTACAGTCAGAAGCTCCGTTAAAATATTATACAACCTGGAAGTTGTGTAGGTAGGATCTCTAGCTTTACTGCAACTCTAACCATCATAGGCATCTATAGACCTCATCAAAACAGTGTTTATAGATAGGAACTAACAATTAAACACAACTTAAAAGTCATCAATACAAGTAAATAAAAAAGATAGGTAAGTAAGGGGCCGTTCAAGTATTACGTAAGCATATTTTTAGTCATTTTGTACCCCTCCCTCCCCCTTGTAAGAAAAAATAAGCAAATACTAGACCCCCCCCCCCTTTGCTTACGTAAGATTTTATGACATTCTAACATCAACTCTATTTGCCATAAAAAATTACAGTTAGCGATAAATTGCAGTATTAATACAGCAAATTTACATAAACAGACACATAGGGGTTGTGGTATTGAAGGAAACAGAAATCGCACTGAACAACAACAACAAAAAAAAAAAAAACTTTAAGGAATACAACCGGCCCTAACTTATTTAGGCACATAACTAAAAATTTTAACAAGGATCATAGGAATATTATGTGTTTGGCGTTCACATTTCTAGTCTAGTGTCCAAGATCTTTGAATCCGTGTTTCTGGATTGTCTATTTTTAAGTTTTCATTGTAGTGGTGGGCTGGAATGATCCTCGTTTCCAGTCCTTGTTTACTCCATATCTTTTTTCTCAAGTTGTTCAACATCCCCAGAACGCTCATCTAAGTCATGCTCTTTTGCTTTTTGTTGTTAAACTATAGTTGCTTCGTTATCTAATGCTTACATAAGAATTTTCGTGACCCCCCTCTCCCCCTTGTCAGCAAAAATAAGCAGACACTGGATGCCCCCTCCCCCACTTACTGCTTACATAATACTTGAACGACCCCTAATATAAAAAAGTAATATAAAAAAATATTTTATACAAAAAAAATATTTTAAGTCAATTCCTACTTAGGTCAATAAGATAATTTTTTTCCCTCCCATTCTTCTTTCCTCTTGAGTGGTGCTTAAAAGGCCTTGATCAAGAAGAGGGCTCTCTCGGTCTTAAAATAACATGATCAAGAAGAAGGCTCTCTCGATTATTGAAAATTAATTAATTTAATTTAATTAATGAATTAATATTTGAAAAAACTGGATTAACATCAAGTGTCATCCACTACAAGTTTAAAAAAAATTATTTGAGATTGATTGGAGGAATAATAAGTCTTTTATTAAAGATTGAAAATTTGAACAAGATATATATAGCGAGAGTGTGAGCTAATAGTAGGAATTGAAAAAAAAAAAAAATAGTTTCATATTAATGTGAAATAATTAATTAGTTCGATTTTTACGCGGTCGGGTTTTTTGATTTTTTAAATTTAATTGTTTGTTGTCGAAGTATTCCAAACAGTATTCTTCTAACAAAGATTTTTTTAAAATTAAATAACTTATTATTGTTTTTTTTTGTCCCATACCATGCGTTGTGTTTTACTTTTGGATCGTAACATGTTACACATTAAGAGTGGTAATTACTGTAAAATTGAAATTTCCTTTATGAGACTTAATTTTACAATTTACCAAACTCAAAGATGGGATTAAAATTAGAAATTTTATCAGGTTTTGATGTACTTTAAATTAATATCTTAAATAATTAATAATAGTTCGTATAAAAATTACTAATATTGAAAAAAAAATTAAGAACACAAGTAATTTTTCTTATATGTGTGTGTGTGTGGGGGGGGGGGGGGGCGCCCCGATGGGTGCTCGCACGGGCCCCAAAATGTCCTTGGGCCGGCCCTGGTTTTCATCAAAGAATCACACAAAAAAATTCAAATTTCGACAAAAGATCGTGAAAAAAACACAGATTTCGGCAAAAGATCGCAAAAAATTGAGAATATCTTCAAAAGATTGCGTAGGGGTGATTCTGTTCTGAATTTTCTGAAAATTTAAGGCATTCATTTCCGAAAATTTTAAAAAATCAGCGACCAATTCGCGAATGCGACCATAAAAAGTCGCGAATAAATGGTCGCCGAAATAAAACAAATTTTGCCAATCGTTTTCAGAAAAATCGCCAATTTCGCCGAAAAAACGCAAATTTCGTCAAAGAATCGCAAAAAAACCCGTAAATTTCATCGAAAGATCGCAAGAAAACGGCAAATTTCGTCGAAAGATCACGAGAAAACGGCAAATGTCGTCAAAAGATCATGAGAAAATGACAAATTTCGATGAAAGATCGCGAAAAAAGGGGAATTTCGTCGAAAGATCTCGCGAAAACTGTGAATTTTGTCGAAAGATCGCAAAAAAAATTACAAATTTCGTCGAAAGATCGCAAAAAAATTGCAAATTTCATTGAAAGATTCCGAGAAAACTG
The DNA here is from genome assembly GCA_963932465.1 of Maratus speciosus. Classification (NCBI taxonomy): domain Eukaryota; kingdom Metazoa; phylum Arthropoda; class Arachnida; order Araneae; family Salticidae; genus Maratus; species Maratus speciosus. The sequence continues at coordinate 108,382,565 of OZ010797.1, forward strand.
CAAATTTCGTCGAAAAATCGCAAAAAATGGCAAATTTCGTCGAAAGATCGCGAAAAGAGGCAAATTTCGTTGAAAGATTACGAAAAAAATTGCAAATTTCGTCAAAGGGCCGCAGAAAAAATGCATATTTAGTGCTGGGTGTGGATTTACCCCTCCCTCCTTCCCCCCATTTGCTGTAACTTTTCAGAAAATTTGAGGTGAATTTCAGATTTTTTTTTTTTTTTATTACTCAGAATCATCCCAGGATCGCGGGAAAAAATGCAAATTTCTTCAAAGGATCATGGAAAAACGCGAATTTCTTCAAAGGATTGCAAAAAAATGAAATTTCGTTAAAGAATCGTGGAAATAATGCAAATTTCTTCAAAAGATCGCTAAAGAAAATGCAAAATTCGTCACAGGATCCCCGAAAAAGCGCAAATTTCGTCAGAGGATCGCGGAAAAAACGCGAATTGCATTAAAAGATCGCAGAAAAAACTCTAATTTCTTCAAAGGATCGCGGAAAAAACTCGAATTTACTCAAAGGATCACGAAAAAAGGAAAATTTCATTGTAAGATTACGAAAAAAGACTAAATTTGACAAAGGGCCTCAAAAAAACAACAACAACAAAAAAAATAGCCAGTGCCGGGAAGGGTTTACCCCTTCCCCTATCTGCTATAATCTTTCAGAAAATTTGCTGTGAATTTTAGAATTTTTTTTTTTTCTTAACTCAGAATCACCTTTGAAAATTTCGTCAATTATATGTTGAAAAAAATCATAAATTTCTTCAATCGGAAAAAAAATTGCAAATTTTAACAATCCTCCAGGAGAAAATACCACAAAATTCGTCTGTTGGTCATCAATAAAAAATGCAAATTTCATTAATTTGTCGGAAAAATCGTGAAATTTGTCAGTTTGATGCCGATTTCATATATTGCCCCCCCCCCCCCCCCGCAAAAAAAAAGTCGGTCATTCATAAAAATTGCGAATGTTGTCAATCAGTTAAAACTTCACCAAATTATATTAATTCCAAATTTTTCACTATATAACTGATAAAAAAAAAAAAAATTCCCTTTTTATAAATCTATTTTAAAAAAAAATCTTTTGTATTTAAAACGTAAAAGTAAATTATCTAACCTTTATTTCAATTATTTTTGTATGGATAAGCGCAAATGCTGTAAGGTTTGAAAATTCAGAGAATATTTATTAAAAAGTATAACTTGTAAAAATTTGTCCACAACTTCAGAAATGCTAATATTTGACTCCTGATGAGTGTTCAGAATTCCTAAAATTTAACTGGTTTACTCCTGTCTTCTACTCTTGTAGTGATACCATACCTTTTATTTTATTTTATTTATTTATTTATTTATTTTTTGCACTTAAAGAAAAAAAAAATCAAGCTCTGTTTTCTTAACTTTTTATTATATGTGAAATTTCTTCCCATGGTACCTTACTAAGTTAAAATACATTATTCTTTAAAAATTCTCTAATAATGTCTGGAAAATGCCTGTTATAAAAATTAAAAGATTTGATAAGATTTCTTTGAAATAGATAATCAAATAGGGTGGCTATTTTCCTTATGTGTTATTCTATGCCATTTTTATGCATGTATCTAAACAGTCCTTGAATAGTGCTGGAATAGTGCTTGAAAAGTGCTTGAATTTTATTTGTTCTCGAGTGTATGAACCATGGGATTCAAGAAAAGATAAGAGTGGTTTTTAATTCTTGCTTTATTTCTAACCATCCCGGTAGCAGAAAGTTCGAGACGGGAGACGGATGTCGCAGATTTTCTTTTCTCTTTTGCAGATTCTTTTTCATCAAACCTTCATTTTGCTTCATATAATGTTTAAGCTCTTTATTACTTAATACAAAAAGTTAATATTATTATTAATGAAAATTTATAAAATGCCTAAAAACGCTACAGGTAAGTGATTGTTTAATTAATTAACGCTTCAATTGTAAAAATATTTTACCTGCAGATTATTTTGTTTCTGTCGCAGACATTAGGAGAATTTTCTGCTACTGGGCTAACCATTTTTAAAACATTATCACATTGCTGCCAACATGGCTCTTGTTTGATGCCAACCTTGGCAACATACCTGATTGCAGAATTTTAAACAAAATAATAATCCGAATGTGATACATATTGTTTAAGAAAAATTATAAATTTTATTAAGCACAAAATACAGTAGAAGTTCACAAACGAAATATTAAATTAATAGTATTTCATTACACAGTTAGCATAAACTTTATGGGTACTTTTATGTTAGCTAGATCGCAGGGTTCATAAATGTCATCATATTTTCGAAAATATAAAAATATCCGATATTTTGATGTAGGGGAGATGGGGGCACATGTGAACAATTTTTACATTTTTCACTATTTCTCAGAATTGTTATGAGCTATTGAGCCAAAAATTGATTTATATGAATATTCAGAATTTGTTTGTTCTTTTGGTGAAACTTTTGGATGCATCTATCAAGAATTTCTAACTTATATTATCATTCGAAAAATTGTTTAAATTTGTTCACATGTGCCCCGGTGGAGGGGTAGTTGTGAACATAGCTGGGGCACATGTGAACACATGCATAAATAAGACAAAAATATTTTTTTGTGAATAAAAACTGTGATAAAAACTAATTAGATGCCATATTTCTAGTTGTGTGAATAAATCAATAAATATTTCAACAAGAAATTATTCATAAAATTGTACACTAATATGTCTACTTCTTTTGAGTCACTTTTAATTGTTATCTGACTTCCAGTTAATTAAAACTGTGAAGTAATCCTAAAAACATTGAATATATACCTCAATGACAAGGCTAATTAAATTTTAAACTAAAAAAAAAAAAAAAAAAATGCATTCACAGACTTAAAAAATACACTTGTGAACTGTTCACATTTGCCCCCTTATGTTCTGTTCACAAGTGCTCCATCTACCAACTTCAACCTAACGTATAAAAAAAAAGATATTTTTAATTGAAATAAGGAAACAAAACCTTTTGTAGACTTACCTAATTAATGCCACTATAGAATACAATGCTGATATTCTTCTTTAAAAAATGCCTTGAATGAATTTTTACTTCAATAACTTAGAAGACTTTTTTACTTCACACCTTCTAAAACAAACAAATTACACCTACCAGAAATCAAAATGGCCTATTGTTCTGAAAATTCAGCCAAAAGATGGTACCAGTACTACCATCAATTGGTAATTTTTTGAATTTTTTTATTTCAAATTAACTGAGTGAAATATGTACTGTTCACATGTGCCCCCCTCTCCCCTACAGTACACTCCCTCTAATCCACACAGCTCGGGACCAGTGGTTTTGTGGATTATAGAATTTTGCAGATTATAGTTTATTTCTTTGTTTACATTCTAATATTTGTAATTTATCAACAAATGTAGTAATCATACTGCAAATAAATAACACAGAAAGGAAAGAAAATGCTTTTTTTATATATAAAAAGCTATATTCAATATTAGGAATACATTTAAATGATATAATAACACAAAATTAATGGAAAACATTTCTATTTATTTTTAAATCTATCAAACATCACAGTGATAGGTGTTTGCTTTATAGTTTTTAATTTATGCTATACAGTTTATTCTTGAAGCCTTTTAAGAGTCAGGATTTCTTGATCAGTAACAAAAGTTTGATTTTCTAAAAAACTAAGATATTTATCTTCAAGAGCTAAAACCCCTCTTTGAAAGAAATTTTATCTTTTTATATAGCCAGTGAATGTGTTCAGAATATAACAGTCTAATAGTTTTTTATAGGATACATAAAACATTCCAGTCTAATGAATGCAGAAATGCATTAAGAATTTCTTAATGAATTCATCAGGGCAGCCAAATTTTATTATGGTCAAAGTGTATATTATCTTGCTGTAAAAAAGGAGATTTTAACTGTTTGTTTACATCTGAAATATAGTGTGAATTAGAAGGAGTGGACTGTATATCCGATAGTTTTGAGAAATGTCCGATATTTTCAAAATAGTCAGCTTATTGATGATTATAAATATTTTCAGACTCAATATAAATTAGAAATTGCAACATAATGCACTTAACATGAAATCTAATGGAAGAATAGATTCTAATTGTGTTTCTTTTTTAATTTTTTATGTAAGAAAATTCAAGAACAACTAATTGAAAACTGACACAGTTTGCATTTTACACTCACGAAAACTAATAATAGGATTTTGTATGAAGTTTTAAGAAAGTTTTTTTTTTTTTTTATACAACAAAATTTCAAATATGAAATAATTTGTTTTTATTGAAACATTTGAACATAAATGTAAGCTTGTCTGCTTTTTCCTTCCCTAACCTGTTGTACAGTTTAATCCTTTCAGGGGCGGAAACATTCTGTTCATAAAATTATGAAATAATTGACTGACACCAGAATTAGGAACAAATTTTTCATAATATAAAGCTTTTCTACGCTTTCATTATACAGTAGACTCCCTTAAATCTGTGACCCTAAAATCTGCGAATGCCTAAAGTCCGTGTATTTTTTCAGATGTAAACAATGAAATCTACAGTTAAGTTGCAGGAACAAAATTCAAGATGGCACCGAAATCAGCGACTACCGCAATGTTTTTTTTACTAAATTTTTTGTTAATCATTCTCTTTTGGCTATTACAGCTGATTTATTACTAAATAAATTTACATTACTTTTGATTTTGATATAAATTAGCATATCTATATCAAAAATTTCAGGGTTCAAAATGGAAAAATCCACGAACTGGAATGCTATTTTTAAAGTATTGTTCGTGAAATTTTTTTTAAAAATTATAGACAGATTTATTTCTAAACATACAAAGCAGTATAAGAAAAGCATTCAAGACTCTAAATAACAATGAAAAAAGTTACTAAAGTTAAGAGTGCTAAGAACGAATAATAATGTATCAATCTTACGATCGCTTTACCACTAGATGGCAGCATAGGACTTTTGGAATTTAATTGAATCGATTTCATCGGTAATAATTTAATATTTTTCTAAATTTTTATTTTATATAATTATTTTAATATTTTACTTATTTTAATATTTTACTTATTTTAATGTTTCACTTTATTGTAAGCATTCATTATAATTTCACTTGCTTAACTACCAATCAAATTAATGTTTCAAAAATGTAAACAAATCAATGACCAGAAATCCGCAAAATTCTAAAATACGCACAACCTCTTGTCCCAAGCTGTGCAGATTTGAGGGAGTCTACTGTAAAAGCAAAATTTTATTAAAATTAGGTGGTCACGCTGTGTGACCAGTACCCTTGAAAGTGTTAAACTGAACTAAACTAAAACCAGAAAAGATTCTTTTTGATGAAACTGTAAATAACTTATCAAAATCAGACAGTTTATCATTCAATACCTGTTCTAAATAAATATTATTCCTCATAATTATTGGTTCTACATTTAAAATTTTACCCTCAAACGCGAAGTTTTGAGAATGTATATATACACAGTAGACTTCCTCAAATCCGCAAACATCTGAAATTCGCACATCATCACAGATGTAAATAATGAAATTTTCAGTTCAGATGCATGGGCAAAATTACAGAATTTGTTTAGTTTTATATCATTCTGTGTGTATTTTAATATGTAATTCTCGATAATATGACTGAACTCATGGTTTTTCATGAAGTAGGACAGAGTGGCTCACCTTGAGACAATTTTTTTTCTTTCTTTTTTAAATTTTTTTTATATTTATCAATTGTCAAAATTTTACCTGATAGTCATTCTTTTAACCTTTGCCTACATTATTAACCCTCTGAGTTGTTTCGACATATTTTTCCGTTTCCCAAAAACAACTTAAATCTGTTGTAGAAAAAAAATATTTTAAACAAAATTGTATTTTAAAATGTATAATATCAAATAAAGGGGCATGAAGTGCATTTTAGAAACAAACAGGGAAAGAAAAAATAACATTAAGATTATTTTTATAAGCATTTTTATGAAAATGCAGGAAAGCCCTCAAGATGTATGGAGGGTTAATAAGCTTTTGATATTGTTTCCGTCATAGAAAAGTTTAAAAAAAAAGCATTTATTATACTTGTGCTAGAGATAGATGTGAAAAGTTCAATAATTACAATGTACATGGAATTTTTTGTTCAAGAAAAGAAATGTATTTAAACTGATAAAGATAACTATTGTAAATTTTCTAAATTTTAGGGATGCAACAAATATTCAGTTGATATTCAGTATTGGTATTCCTTTCCAGCTTTTCTTTCATGCTCCCAATTTGAAGGAATGTTTTTGCTAAATCGTATTTATAAGCACGGGTACATGCATCATTAATTGTTAGTCCATAGTGAAAATTTCGAAATTTGTAAAATGTAGTCTACCAACTTTCCTTCCTCATCATCGGTGAATAATTTTTGACTTTGTATCTTTGATATATGTACTTAAAGTTAAAATTTGGCTGATCACTTTAAAAAAAAAATATACTAACATGACGATTCAGAATAGTCTTACTAACATTGTAGACTGCATCAGCTTTCCTAAAAGACATTTCAACTGAGAAAATTTTTGCAGTACCTTTCTGAATATTGTCAGCACAAATATCTGCATTTTTTTTTAATATTCTAAATTTCTAATCCTTGCCATTGTTAAGCCTAATGGGTTCCTAAAAGAAGAAATAATAACTACTAATAAATACATGTTATTTAGATTAAATAAAAAATGTTTTAAATACAATATCTTTTTGTTAAAATATTTCGACTAAAAGTTAGCTAGGCATATTTTGTGTCCCAAGGTGCCCCACCTTCCACCTGTCCAAGGTGCACCATATAGACCCACTATGAAATTTTAGAATGTCGTGCTCTTGGACTTAGCACTAGAACTATAGAGTTAGCTTTAAATTTCATTATATTACCTTTTATTTCAAAATATTTTCAATCAAATCCCACGTTGCAACTTATCAAACTTTTACGTGAAAGTTACTAGACGTGTTTGCCAAATAAAAATCTTAATAAATTCTTGCCTGCTTCATCCATGGAACCAAAAAATGTCTGAAAGTTAGATTGTGCTGTCATCTATCTACATCTGCAAGAGCTAAGCAGAGTTTCCCCCAGACAGTTTCAGGTGGGTGCTGCACCCTGCCTGCCCTTAGGTTTACAAAATAGCATCCCTCTTGCCCCTCATTAAAAAAATTAGCTCCCTTGTTGCCCCCACCTGAAAAAAGTGCCTTTACTCCTTTTGTTTATTAAAAAAATTACTTGCATAGTAAAAATTGACTCATTGCTGTCTTTAAAATAGTGTTCTGTCTATTAAATATTAAAAAGTAGTTTTAAAAATAAAAAAAAATGCCCTTAAAAATTTCAAGAAATGCCCTTAAGAATCCCAAACATCCCCTTCTCAATCCAAAAATGCCCTTTTCCCACAAGCAGCACCCTGCCCTCTTTTAAACCTGGGGAAAACTCTGAGCTAAGAGTTAATTTAAAATCTAGGACAAAAAATAAAGTTGTCCCGAGGTGTACCAAGTTCTAAGGTAAGCCACTCAGAGTGGCCCACTCTCCCCTATAAATTTAGTACTGAAAAAAAAAATCAAGATATAGCTGATATCACTGGTAATTGCAATCTTTTTTAGGAATTATATTTATGTATTACAGTAGAAGATCTTTATAACGCAATTCTATATAACGCAATTCTCCATATAACGCACAACTTCTCAGATGTAAACAATGATTTTTGCAGTTAAAAAGCACTTGCACTTTCACATTGTAAAAATATTGCTACTCTCTAGAGGACTAAATTTGATACATCAATTCAACTTTATCTCCTGATTTAAAAACTTTTTAATAAAAAAAATGCTATTATTGCAATAAACATTTTTGAAAATGTCTAATATAAGGGAGGGTTTGGTCAGTTATATTTGAATTATGTTTACAAAGTAAATTTAACAATGTCTGAAATATATTATGTAAAAATTTATAATGTGGATAACTCTTGGTAACAAGGAATGCAGTATAAAGATATTCTAATGTATTTTGATATGTTTCAGACATATTTGGCCATATTTACAAGATAAATTTAATGATGTGATCCATATAATGCAAAATTCTATATTAACACACAACCTTGCGTTTTTAGGTTTGCGTTATAAAGATCTTCTACTGTATTGTATATTTATGTACCTAAAATCATAATACAGTAGACTCCCTGAAATCTGCAAGCACCTAAAATCCAAACACCATCGCAAATGTAAACAATGAAACTTTCAGTTCAGATGTAGGGGCAAAATTACAGAATTTTTTAGTTTTATATCATTCTGTATGTATTTTAATATGTAATTCTCAATAGTATGACTGAACCTGTTGTTTTTCGTGAAAGAAGTATTAAAAAAAATTAAGATATTGCTGATATCACTGGTAATTTCAGTCTTTTTACTAAATATATTTATGTATTATTGTATATTTATGTACCTAAAATCATAATACAGTAGACTCCCTGAAATCTGCAAACACCTAAAATCCAAACACCATCGCAAATGTAAACAATGAAACTTTCAGTTCAGATGTAGGGGCAAAATTACAGAATTTTTTAGTTTTATATCATTCTGTATGTATTTTAATATGTAATTCTCAATAGTATGACTGAACCTGTTGTTTTTCGTGAAAGAAGTATTAAAAAAAATTAAGATATTGCTGATATCGCTGGTAATTGCAGTCTTTTTACTAAATATATTTATATATTATTGTATATTTATGTACCTAAAATCATAATACAGTAGACTCCCTGAAATCTGCAAACACCTAAAATCCAAACACCATCGCAAATGTAAACAATGAAACTTTCAGTTCAGATGTAGGGGCAAAATTACAGAATTTTTTAGTTTTATATCATTCTGTATGTATTTTAATATGTAATTCTCAATAGTATGACTGAACCTATTGTTTTTCGTGAAAGAAGTATTAAAAAAAAATAAGATATTGCTGATATCACTGCTAATTGCAGTCTTTTTACGAAATATATTTATGTATTATTGTATATTTATGTACCTAAAATCATAATACAGTAGACTCCCTGAAATCTGCAAACACCTAAAATCCAAACACCATCGCAAATGTAAACAATGAAACTTTCAGTTCAGATGTAGGGGCAAAATTACAGAATTTTTTAGTTTTATATCATTCTGTATGTATTTTAATATGTAATTCTCATTAGTATGACTGAACCTGTTGTTTTTCATGAAAGAAGTATTAAAAAAAATTAAGATATTGCTGATATCACTGGTAATTGCAGTCTTTTTACTAAATATATTTATGTACCTAAAATCATAATACAGTAGACTCCCTGAAATCTGCAAACACCTAAAATCCAAACACCATCGCAAATGTAAACAATGAAACTTTCAGTTCAGATGTAGGGGCAAAATTACAGAATTTTTTAGTTTTATATCATTCTGTATGTATTTTAATATGTAATTCTCAATAGTATGACTGAACCTGTTGTTTTTCGTGAAAGAAGTATTAAAAAAAATTAAGATATTGCTGATATCACTGCTAATTGCAGTCTTTTTACTAAATATATTTATGTATTATTGTATATTTATGTACCTAAAATCATAATACAGTAGACTCCCTGAAATCTGCAAACACCTAAAATCCAAACACCATCGCAAATGTAAACAATGAAACTTTCAGTTCAGATGTAGTGGTAAAATTACAGAATTTTTTAGTTTTATATCATTCCGTACGTATTTTAATATGTAATTCTCAATAGTATGACTGAACCTGTTGTTTTTCGTGAAAGAAGTATAAAAAAAATCAAGATATTGCTGATATCACTGGTAATCACAAATCTCTTTACCAAATATATTTATGTATTAATAAAGCTTTTTTGTTTATTAAGATTAGCTAAACCTGAAATAAAACTTCCTTACTTTACGATTTTGATGTGAATGAATAGAATTCCTTTATGAGGAAAGTTACATTCAAAAATTCAAGGAATATGTATTGCATCTTTATTATGCATATTTAATTAGTATACATTATTAATTATTTACTTGACCATATTTTTAATACTTTTTAGGGTTCCGTACTTAAAAAGTAAAAACGGAACCATTATAAGATCACTTCTGTGTCTGTCTGTCTGTTACAGCCCTTTTACTCGTAAACTATGGAACATAGAAAATTCAAATTGGGGGAAGTAATAAAGACTATTGACCCACATATTTTCAGATTATTAAACATTCATAAATATATTTAATAAAAATGCAGAGGTGCTAATTAAGCTGATTGAAAAAAAAAATCTTTTATTTGTATATGGTGTAAAAGCTTTTGTAAGGCTGCACTCAAAAATACATTCCTTGTAATTTTAGGTATTATATTTTCAAAGATATCGCCGAAGATAGCGCAAAAATATGTCCCCTCCCATCTAATTCCAAATCTACTCAAACTAAAATTATGAAAAAATTTGAGGTAGTAGACGTTAATAAACCTTGCCGAAAAATTATAGCGATTACCCTAGGTCACATAGTTTTTGAGAAAATCGCATTTTTCTGTTACACACAAATTTCGATTTATGGGCATCCTGCAAAAGTGTTGAGCAGTACTGGAGGTACCTATCGCAGCAGAAGTATAAAAGCAATGATTTTCGAAAAAAATCGTCAGTAATTAGCCGAGATATTAACCCTTAAAGATACGGACAGTTTGGACATACATAATAATGTCAGGGACGGCGTGCTCTATGTCTATTTAACAACTTTTAATGATATGTATGTGTAATGTAATGTCCAGTAGCAGTATAAGCTGTAAAGGTCAAATTGTTAAAAACAGACTAATTTAAGAGTCTCAGGACTCTTAAAATTGGAAAAAAGGAAAAAAAAAAAAGACATTTTATGTCTTAAAATGTATAAGACTTTAAAACACAATTTTATTTTTATAGGGATGAAATATATAAGTATGTTCTTTCATTTCATGTATTTAAAAAATTGCAAGATGCAGAATTAGTATTTATAGGGGGCTCAAAACTGTTAGACATTTGTCGAGTAGAAAATTGGCATACCAGCTTACGCGCAGGGTTAGAAAATAAATATTTGAACTAAAATGAAAATTTTGGTGCCTACTTATACTTCAGATTGTAACTCTGAACTTAAATAAATTTGTATAAGCATTTTTATATTTTTAATGCAAAGTTGTATTTGGCTAATACGAAATTTTGAAAATTTCAACAGTATAATGACCTAAAAAAATATTTTTTTTGAACAATAAAAAGGAAATATTAGGTTCAAATTATACAAACTAACATAAAATATATGTTTTGAAAAATTCATGAAAAAATATTCAGAAGTTTTTGAGGATCCTGCGCATTATGCCCAAAAATGTCATTTGGAGAAAAATGACTTCAAAATTTCGGAAACGCCGCTTCAGCTATTGAGCGGGTATAATTCTAACAATTCTTCTGTTATAATGGGAATTTCAAGGAAACAATTATATCAAAATGTTCAGAAAATATAGAAGTTTAACATCTAAAAAAATTAAAATTTCTAATGTTTTGAACTTTAAGAGTCCTGAGACCACTTAATTTGAATGAATCACATAAATAATAAGAGATTCGCGACTAGTTTGTATTGAGTGGATCTCTCAATACACTTCAAGTGACTTTAAAAGTTAATTAAAATCCTATATGGAAAAACGCGGCACAGACCAAGGCGGCATTGCAAGTTTGTGATCTCCTTTCGAGGTGCGTTTAGCACAATGCCAAATTTAAACTTTGAACAAAAGTTTTGTTTTAGCTACACTGTAGAAAGAAATGTTATTACTACGCTGAATTTAGTTTTATGAAATGCCAAATAAAGTTTAAATATGCACTGCTTTTATTGTCAGTACCGAATTAAGTTCATTAAGGATAATATTAAAATATGAGTTATACAGAATAGCTATATTTGATATTATTTAGGTTCCATATCTCTTTGAACTTTCATGGTATATCCATTTACACTTTTCTAGTATACAGTAGAGATGCAACGGATATCCGGCAAATATCCGATATCCGACATATCCGACTGATTTTTCAATATCCGAAATACCGTCGGATATCCGAATCACAATCACCGGATATCCGACTTCTCTGCCGGATATCCGGCAATACGTAGCAAAGTAAATATATAAGGATAAGAGAAATCGTTTGACCCAAACAATGCCGAACAACTTTTGTTTATAATGCAAAATATGAAAGTAAGTCCACTATTCATGAGTAAAAGGTAATTCTCAAAAGTTTAAAGAATTACCAGCTTTCCTAACATTGGTATTAGAACTCTTTATAATAAATTTAAGAATTTATGTTTACATCTTTTAGAAAAATGTACCTTTACTTTCAGAATGTGAAACAAAATCTGAAATTGTTTACTAATGTATGACTTTATTAATTTTCTTTCTCTCTTTTAAGTTTAACAATTAAACAGGCCTATTTTTACTTTCTTCTATCTTCAATAGAAGAAAGTATTGTAACTGAGATTTTTTCGATTTCTGGTTTTCGGTGGGCTTAGTGGTTTTAGGGATCAGAGATCCCAAAACATGTTTATACAAATTGTCTGTCTGTCTGTCATCATACCATCAAAAAGTGTATGAAGTTGTGCATAGAATCGAACCAAATTTTTTGTGAATGTTTTTGGCTATAGTCAGCTGGCCCTCCTTCAATACTGGAACATTCCACTGGAAAGGGGCGCTGTAATCGTGATTTTTGTGCCATTTTCATTATTGCGCCATCAAAAAGTGTATGAAGTTATGCATAGAATTGAAACAATTTTTTTGTGTATGTTTTTGGCTGTGGCCAGCAGGTCCTTCTTCAATATGGAAGCATTCTGCTGGAAGGAAGTTCTGTAATTGCGATTTTTGTGCCATTTTCATTATTGTACTATCGAAAAGTGTATGTTAAATATGTAATCATAAGTTGTCCATATAATTGAACAAAATTTTTTGTATATGTTTTTGGCTATGTCCAGCAGGTTCTCCTTTAAATTGGAAATATTCTGCCAGAAGGGTGCGCTGTAATAGGGATTTTTGTGCCATTTTCATTCTTGTACCATCGAAAAGTGTATGAAGTTATGTATAGAATTGAACCAATTTTTGGGGGTATGTTTTTGGCTATGGCCAACTGGTCTTCCTTCAATTTGAAATTATTCTGCTGGAAGGGGGCTCTATGATAGTGATTTTTACGTTATTTCCATTATTTTATCATCGAAAAGTGTATGAAGCTAAGCATAGAATTGAACCAATTATTTGTGTATATTTTTGGCTAAGGCCGGCAACTTTTTCTTGAATTTGGAAATATTCTGCCAGAAGGTGGCACTGTGACAGCATTTTTTGTAAAATTTTCTCAATTTTTCGCAGTTTTTTGTACTGTATACTGGTGGCTCGTGAAGCCATGGGAACTTCGCACCCTGCTAAGCTGGCTATTCACAATCAGCTGATGTACAGCAGAATAACGAAAAAGATTATTCATTTTAATGAATATCATGATCGAGATTAACTTATTCTTATTTTGATTAATTGACGAATAGAAATTTTAGATCAAAATCAAAGTTGGTATAATATTGAACTAATAATATTGAAGTATTAACATTTGAAACTACTTTTTGAAATATTAAGATGTATGATATAGAAAAAAGTTTTGGGACTGGCACATCCAATTAGTTATTTTTGTAACTTCATTATAAATAAAATAATTAAAATTAAAAGTAATTTTCCTTTTACTTATAAATATCACAGTAATTTAACTTAAAGTAAAACTAAATGTGACTCAAAGCAAAACAGTATTAAATAATTAAAACAGAAAAAAGACATCAACTAAACCTATATTTGGAGAAAATAACTCTTTAATCATGAGTAATATTAGTAGATATTTTATGTTTAAATTATAAAAAGAACGTATGTATTTCCTTGTGAAAATACTCTACATTTATAAGCCTATTAATTGGTTAAAATTTTTTACACAAATTATCAGCATTTCATTGTACAAATTAATTATTAGCAATTATCAATACGAGTTGGAACCCATCGAAATTCGACGAATTAAAATGTCTAGAATGGGACTGTTAGATCGAATTTATAATAAACCTACAAAAATAATTACAATAAAAAATCATTTTGCATTGGTTGTCAAACTCTTAAAACAAATAATGTTTTTAATCTAAAATTACTAAAGTATTATTTCCACAAACTTCAAGTGCTTCAATTATTGAAAAATTAAACTGTATTAGAGTACGTAATCAAGATCAGTAATTATGTTGAAGTTATCGATTGAGGCTCTTATGTTTGTTTTTATAGGATGAAAAATCAGTAAAAAGGTCAAAGGACCCTCTGTCACTTCAAAAAATTCCCCCCCATAAAATCTAAACTGTACGTTATTTTCACATTCTCAAAATTTACATACGTACCACTCAAATCACAATTTATAAGTATTTTAACGCACAATACATTATTAATGAATGTATTTCCAAACGTAACGTCACATTTGTCCGATACAACTTTTCATGTGAACATTCGCACAAATTTTAAGTTCTAATCTCAGTATCAACAAAAACTTACCATTCAGAAATTTGCCTTTAGTTGCCATAGTATTGGCCATTTAGTATCGGTAAATATTTAGTTTTATCAAAGAAAAGGATCGTTTTGTTTTAAATATGACATCATTTTCACTCACTGAATCATTTTGCCTAGCGTCTCAAACTCAGTATCAGCGTAATGTAAAAATATTGAAATCTTCTTCAATCTTTTGATTTATGAAGAAGAATGAGGTTTTTTTTCTTTTTTTTTTTTAATGGCTGACGTCATTTTCTGTTCAAAAATAAGAAAAAAGTTACTTTTATTTGTAATAAGAAAATGGCATCAATAAGGATATAATCAATAAAAATAAATAAGCCATGACTAATTTTCCTTTACTTTTAATAGAAATGAAGTTCTTCAGTTGCCACAATTACAAAATTGGTACTAAAAACTATAAAAAAATTAATATCTCAAAAATAAATTGAGATAGAACTTTCAAACAAATTGCATTTAAAAGTACATTTTTTTCTTTATACGATGGTGTAAAAATTTAAAATGTGCTATGTTTAGAAGTTTAAAAATTTGCAGTAGACAAAATTGCAAAACCAAAATTTTATTTTAAATTTCAGGGTGTTGCCATTCGCAAAATGACGTATGCGTTACGCACAGATATGTTTGTCCTTTATAATATAGATAGATAGTCAATGCCATATCCAAACCCAGTAGCAATTATCAGCATTTGCATTTCATTGTACAAATAAACATAATATTTTAATGTTTAAATTACATTTTTTATACAACATTATTAATATACATTACACGGCTTGAATGGCAGATACATGTCTTGAATTTCGGGATGGGATGGCAGGATTCGTGCCTAAAGAATATTGGGGGCAGGAAGCTCCTGTTTCCCGAAAATGTTTCTTTGTAAAACGACGATGAAGTGTCGGGACCGACTGACAAATTTCATGATATTTACCACTATCGATTTGCAGTTTTCACAGTTTCTTCTTACAACAAATTGACAAAATTAGTGTTTGTTTTTCTGCATCTGACCAAAAAATTTGCAATTTTTCTCCTCGACCAACTGACGAATTTCTTGGGGTTTTTTTTTTGGATACCGATTGGTGAATTTCATAAAAAATGTTTTCGCAATCAATTGACAAATTTAGAAATTTTATTCTGTGACCGATTTGCAAATTTCCCTGTGTGTTCTTGTAACATACTGATGAAAGTAACGATTGTTTTTCTGCATCTGATTGAAAAATTTTGCATTTTTTCTCTGCGACCGGCTGAGGAATTTCATGGTATTTGCTCGTGACGGACTGGCAAATTTCACGATACTTTTCCATGATCGATTGATGAATTTCTTGATATTTTCCCACTTTCGTTTTCCCATGAACTTCAGTTTTTTTCTCACAACCAATCGACAAATTATTTTATTTATTTTCACCATGATTGACGAAATCAGCAATGTTTTTTCTATGACCGTTTTACGTATTTAGCGATGTTTTACCTGTCTGCCCAAAATAGGAAATAACTAAAGGGCAGCAACGGCCACTGGAGACTAAGGTCTATCAAATTGGCCAATAGTCAGCACTAAACAAAATGAGATTACACTTGTGGTGCACATGAAAAAAAAAAACTTTGATGAACTTCAAAAAAACATATTTAGAAACAACAAACTAGTTGTTTCTCGCAATTAACAGAAATTAGGACATGACTTTTTGAAATCAACCTTTTCTCGTGTAAGAGAAGAAACCAATTGACTATTCCCCTTTCAAACTTTGGATATGGATTTAAAATTCCAATGCATAGAACGTAGTTCAATTAACGAAAATACCAGGGATTACAGTTTTGAATATAATTCCATTAAGGATATAATAAAACAAATTTGTTCAGAAGTGACATACCATCACCGATATGCATTATTCATGTAAGTTAAAAATTAATGCACATCAGATTTTGCAAAGTTTTCTAAAACTTTTTAAGAGAGCATAACCATGTGTTTCCGATAATTTCTAAAGTTATAAAAGTCGCTCTGTGTTGTTTGTCAAAAGTGTAACTTGTAAAAGAGGCTAAAGTACGCAAAATGGAATAAAATCTAAATTAAGAAATTCATTTAGCAACCCGATTGTTAATTGCCCATAACATTAAGTGAAAGTTGAAAAATAGACATGATATATATAAAACTTTATTCTGTTCCTTTGTTTTAATAAAATAAAAATTTTGAATAATTATCTTGAGTTGTTAATTTAAATTGTTTCAATGGTATTTTGTCATGTCTGTATAAATGTAATTCTTGTAGCACATAAAAAATAACTGGGTTTAAAGATTTTTTTTTCTTTCTAACAGTTCAACTCCCCTGCATTTATAAATTTTGGGTATGAAACTCCCCTCCTGGGAAAACTCGAATTACAAGCCCTGATATTCAAAGAGATATAGTTTTTGTAAATTATATTTCAATACATTTAAAATGTTTTAATGATGTGTGAAACATGTTTGTAATTTATTGTTCTGAGATGACATTATATAGAGAAATAATTCACTATATAACTAAAAACATATCTAGTGCCGGATATCCGAATCCGGCAGGCGAAGGAGCTTCGGGTATCCGGTATCCGATATCCGGCAAAATCAATATCCGGTGCATCCCTAGTATACAGTTATACCCACTCAACCCTACGTTGTATAGTTTTTTACAAATTCTTGGTATTCTTTTAGCAACAGTTTTTTTTTTTTAAATTAAGACAATACAAATTCATATATTTATTCTACAGAACCCTCTGTGCACGAGTAATGCTCACACTTGACTGTTTATTTACCATACTTTGTTACTTTTAATATATTTTTTTTATTATCTTACTTTTTATTATTTTAGTTTATTTACTTACTTCTTTTAATATTTTATTATATTGCAAGCATTCATTATAATTTTGATTGTATTATTACGTTCAAATTACTGTTTAAAAAATGTAAAAACAAAGCAATGACCAGAAATCTCCAAAATTCTAAAATCCGCACAACCTCTGGTACCAAGTTGTGCGGATTTGAGGGAGTCTGCTCTGTTATATATATTTGGCTAAAAAAGTCACTGCCAGAGCAAAAGTTCTTTATCTACAGAGCGACACAATCAATAATAATTAATCATTTCTACTTGTTTTGGCTGAGAATATCAAAAATATCATACATGATCAGGGATCTGTTTAGGAAGAAATCGGGTCCTTTAAAGGACCCTTCACAAAATTTTTCAAATCAAAACAGAACACTTCACAAAACTTTTCACCTTAAAAAAAGGACCCTTCACAAAATTCTTTGCCTTAAAAATAGGAATTTTACAAAACTTTTCAGCTGAAAACTAAACCTTTCACAAATATAATCATTTAAAAGTGAAATCTGGCCTGTCACTTTTACATATACAAAGAAAATATATGTATTTTACATACATATATCTTCTTAAAAACTTAAAAAAGAACCTGAATAAAACGATCGTTTTTAATTCACAAAATTAGGACTAGATTTTTCACAAATGTAAAAAAGCTGTTCACAATTTTACAAAAACAGGACCCTGAGAGATAAGTTTGGACAGACCCCTGATGATATTTTGAAAAGTATATAAAGTATATGAAAATATCAAAAATCATGATATTTTGAAAATAAATATCAGATATACAGTATAGCACAAAATTAGCACTCGCCACTCGACAGGCGTCGAGTAACATTTAAAACGTGGCGATTAACTTTATTGTCCTCACTCGCCAAACTCAATGGGCACCACTCGCCAGACGCGATGCTTGAAAGATCGATGCCAGGAAGGAAAGGAGTGAAATTCGTTCGGAATTTACGGCGTCCAAATCGGCGATTCTTCCGAATATTAGAAAAGAAAGTAGCAGGGGGGATTCTGTCTCGAATTTTCCGAAAATTTAAGGCATTCGGTTCCGAAAAAAAAAAGGTCATCAGTCCGAAAATTGCGACATAAAAATATCGCTAATTTCGATATGGTCGCCGAAAAAAATCAATTTCGTCAATCGTTCGTAGAAAAAATTCACAAATTCCGTCAAAGAATCGCGAAAAAACGTGAATTTCGCCCAAGGACCACGGAAAAAACTCAAATTTCGTGAAAAGATCGCGGAGAAAACTCAATTTTCGTGACAAGATCGTAACGCAAATTTCGTGAAAAGATCACGGAGAAAACGCAAAATTCGTGAAAAGATCGCGGAGTAAACGCAACTTTTGTGACAAAATCTCGGAAAAAAGCGCAAATTTCGTCAAAAGATCGCGGAGAAACACAAATTTCCAGAAAAGATCGCGGATAGAACGCAAAATTCGTGAAAAGATCGCGGGAAAAACGCAAAATTCGTGAAAAGATCGCGGAGTAAACGCAACTTTTGTGACAAAATCTCGGAAAAAAACGTATATTTCATCAAAAGATCGCGGAAAAAACGCAAATTTCGACAAAGAATCGCGAATAAGAATCACAAAATTCTTCAAAGTATCGCGGAAAAACGCAAAATTCGTAAGAAGATCGCGGAAAACGCAAATTTCGTGAAAAGATCGCGGATAGAATGCAAAATTCGTGAAAAGATCGCGGATAAACTGCAAAATTCGTGAAGAGATCGCGGATAAACTGCAAAATTCCTGTAAAGGTCGCGGAAAAAACGCAAAATTCGTGAAAAAAACGAAAAATTCGTGAAAAGATCGCGGAAAAAACTCAAAATTCGTGAAAAGATCGCGAAAAAACTCAAATTTCGTGTAAAGATCCCGGAAAAACGCAAATTTCGTGAAAAAATCACAGATAAAACGCAAAATTCGTGTAAAGATCGCGGAGTAAACGCAACCTTCGTGACAAAATCGCGGTAGAAACGCAAATTTCGACAAAGAATCTCGGATAAGAATCACAAAATTCTTCAAAGTATCACGGTAAAACGCAAATTTCGTGAAAAAATCGCCGATAAAACGCAAAATTCGTAAAAAGATCGCGGATAAAATGCAAAATTCGTGAAAAGGTCGCGGAAAAAACGTAAATTTCGTGAAAAGGTCGCGGAAAAACGCAAATTTGGTGAAAAGATCGCAGAAAAACGCAAATTTCATGAAAAGATCGCGGATAAAACGCAAAATTCGTGAAAAGATCGCGGAAAATTTGTGAAAAGATCGCGGAAAAAACGCAAAATTCGTGAAAAGATCGCAGAAAAAACGCAAAATTCGTGAAAAGATCGCGGAAAAACGCAGATTTCGTCAAAAGATCGCGGAAAAAACACAAATTTCGAGAAAAGATCGCGGAGAAAACGCAAATTTCGTGAAAAATTCGCGGAAAAAACGCAACTTTCGTCAAAAGATCGTGAAAAAACGCAAATTTCACGAAAAGATTGCGGAAAAAACACAAATTTCGTCCAAAGATCGCCTAAAAAGCAAATTTCGTCAAAAAATCTTGAAAAAAAATGCAAATATTTTCAAAGAATGGCGAAAAAAGCCACAAATTTCGTTAAAAGATTACAAAAAAACGCAGTTTTGTAAAAACATGCGGGAAAAACGCAGATTTTGCAAAAGGTCACGAAAAAACGCGAATTTCGTCAAAAGATCGCGAAAAAAATCGCGAAATTCGTTAAATGGTCGCAGAAAAATGCATATTAGTTAGTGTGCCAGGGGGGGGGGTCCCCTCTGCTGTAACCTTTCTGAAAATTTTCTGTGAATTTATTTCATTGCAATTAATAGTAAAAATAAAATTTTTCAGTTGAGTGTAATCATTTAGAATGGTATTAGTAAATTACAATGTTGATAGTTATAGAAAAAACACAATTTTGTATGGAGCGTACATAACTGTGTTACTGACCAGTGGTTAAAAAAAACTGGCCAGTGAAAAAAAATCAGTGTACTGGCAGGTGTCCAGTGAGTAAAAATGTTAATTTTGACCAATAATATACAGGATGTTTCAGCACAGCAGTTACAAAGTTTCAGGAGCGATAGTGTGCACCTAGATGATGGGAAATCACATAGCAGTGCATGGTCAGAAACGTTTTCCTGCTCCGGTAGCGGTAGAGACGACACAAAACATAAGAAAGGAAAGATACAAACAGCGTGGGAAAACATGTTTTTTATTCTTAGTACAGCAAAAAAACTAAGAAATAAGAACAAAAAGAGAGACAGCAATGCTCATCAAAGAAGGTGTTTGGAATTATGGCCCCGGGCCGTGATGCAAGCCTCGCATCTTCTGTGCATGGATGATCTAATGTTCTAAAAAATACTGGGCATGTCCTGGACTTCCTCAGCAGCTGCCACGATGTGTGCAACAAGTTCCTCAGCACTGTCCAGCATTTTTGAGGTACTAAGAATAATAAACATGTTTTCTCACATTGTTCGTGTCCTTCCTTTCTTGTATTTTGTGTCTTCACTACCGTGCCAGGAAAGTGTTTCCGACCATACATTGCTATATTATTTCCCATCGTCTAGGTGTACTCTGTCTTACCTGAAACTTTGTAACCACTGTGCTGAAACACCCTGTATATCATTATTTATATCAAGATATATCCATTGGCATATGTCACCAAACCTTAGCTGTGCATTAGAAAATTTGCATGATTTTGCTGCAACACTGAATCATAGCACTTAGCTAAAAAATAAAAAAGTGCATAAAAGCGTGAACACCTTAATAATGAAGACATAGTATGATGTGTGGAGGGCTGGGTAATTTTACCTCCCAACGCAATCCACCCCTCTTCTGTGGTCACAAATGGATAAATAGCATAATAAAGAGATTTTCCGTATAACTAGACTTAGGATACTTTTTGTGTAGCAAGACGCAACTATGACAAACCTTTTAGTGAAATAAAACGCAAAAAATGTATTTTTGCGAGATGTGTCACTTTTCTTGCGGGTGAGCGATATTGCAATAACGCCAGATATCAGGGCTGCCACAGGCAACTGTTTTTATATTCTGCTCGCACCACTATTAAAAAAAAAATACATTTTGCAGTATATTTCTCTTGCAAATGATGTAAAAGATTTTTGTTTTTAAAAAGTGGTGTGAAATAGAATTAAAAAATAATTGCCTGTGGCAGACCTCAGATATTGGTATATCATGAATAATCACATGAGCTCTGGGGATCTATTCTGGTGTGGTAGGTATACTGAAACCGGTCGGGAAGAGCCGCCTTGGCGATTATTTGCTATTCTGGTGTAGTAGAGTCGAAATTTCGCCGGTCGGAGTGGGTTGCTTTTTTACCGACTGCTTCCAGGTGGTCGAGATCGCAGTGGGTAGGGTTCGGAAAGAATTTTTGCTCTGTTTGGAGGGTTTGGGGCGCTTGTTTAATATTAAAAAATAGAAAGAGGGCATAGTTTTTCAATTACCAGGGGTAGTAAATATCATGATTTCTTCAAAAATATAAAAAATATCCAATGTTTTTTTATATTTATCAGATATTTTCAAAATAGTCAACTTATTGATAATTATAACCATTTTCAGACTTAATATAAACAAGAAATTAAAATATATTGCAGTTAGCATGAAAACTTAATAAAATATTATTCTAAATGTGTGTTTTTTTCTTTTTTGCTTCTCTTAAGTAACAAAATAGTAGATCAACTAATTGAAAACAGACCCAATTTGCTTTAAAAAAAAAATAAAAAGCTGTAAGATTTAGTATTAAGAAAATTTTGTTGTATAAAACACAATTTGAAATACAAAATAATTTGTTTTAATTAAAAAAAATGAACATAATTGTAATTTTGTTGCTTTTTCAATCTCATAATGTGTTGTGCATTTTAAATTGAGGTAAACCAAAATTAGAAAAGATCATTTTAAATGAAGATGTAAATAACTTATCTAAATTAGATAGTTTATCTTTCAATGGGTGTCGTAAGAAATATTGTCTGACGCAATTATTGTCATCTAAAAATTCAGCTTCAAACGCAAAGTTTCTTTTTAGAGAGGGGGTGGGGAGAAAAAGTCCCTATCAGAGCAAAAGTTCTATATCTACAGAACGACACCGTTAATAACAGTCGAAAAATTCATTTACACTTGTTTTCACAGAAAATATCAAATTTTGAAATAAAATATAAAATATCGAACGTATCAAACGTCTTGACATTTTGAAAGAAATATCGGATATATATCATGGTATATCTCAAGGATAAGCTATTCGATTTCTAAATATACCCATATAAATATATATACTCACTGATATATATATATATACATCACCGAGCCCTGTTAATTACAAAATACTATTTTCTTACTTAAAGCTCTTTTACAGATTCTTTAAAAGTTCTTTGACTCCGAAATCTGTGTATTCTTTTTTTCTTGCAAAAAATGTCAACTAATTTACTTACAAATTTAATTCAGACCGAAAAAAAATACTTTCATTTTACATGGAAAGGTTTAAAGTTTAAACATGGAAAAATTTCTGAAATAAAAGCTTTTATTTCGGCCTTTTAAACAAACCAAAAGTTTCGGCAAAAAGACAAGACAGTTCACATTTTTTTCTGTATAATATTAAAGCTGTTCTCAAATTAAAACTCCCTATTTTCTGACACATTCCTGAAATAATTTTTATTCGAAAACGCAGAAAATTGCTCGATGTTGTTATTCAGGAACTGCGAACTCGAATAGCATATACCATTTTTCGATAAAGGCAAAGGATTCTTCAGAAAATGCGGGCAAAGTAGACATTTTGAACCGAAATTACGAAAGTGACTCCCGATAAAGGCCGTCAAAAGACAACAATTGCTTATAGCTCAAGATAATACATTTATATACTTCAAAAATAAAAATAAATAAAGGCGCTTTTCAATTCCTAATCACTTCAATTGTCATATCTGCTAATTTCATGCTTTTATGTTTTAAAATGAGTCTGTGAATGTACAGGGACTGGTGAAACAAAAGAGGAGAGGACGAAGGCCTGGTATTTATTCAATGCCCCTTCCTATGCTGTCACAAAAAATTAAACGTGCTCTATGTCTTAAAATACAGATATGAATATATAAATACATATTTAGATAAATATATTACTTGTGTTTAATCTCTCCCGACTCCAATAGCACAAAATATGCAGTATAATTTGTACAAGATCGAATTAGATTTTAAATATTATCTCTGTAAAATTTGTTCACCAAGTTCGGCACCCCCTAAAATCAAAGAGGTTCAGTGCCACGGCCCAGTTGGAAGGGTTTTTTTAATCAGCCCCTGTGTTTGTGTTCGAAAATTTTGTGTTGTTGAGCGGAGAAAACAATATATTTTAGATCCGTTTCACAATAATAATAATTTAAAAAACATTTTATTATTTGTTTTTACATTTAATGATTTAATTGATTCTAATTATATTTTTCACAAAGAACCAAGATTTTCAGTGAATTGATAAAGATACAACAATAATGTTTCATTAGCATATTTAGTTTTTCTTTCTTTCTTTTTTTTTTTTTTTAAATAAGTAATAAAACTCATTGATGATCTCTGTAAGTATTTAAAATATTAATAAATAAAATTAAGGGAAAATAAAATTTGAGAAACTTTCCTTAGAATATTTTTACTGTCACGAAAATAATTAAATCGTGGTGAATTTATAAATTAATGTAAAAAGGAAAGTGGGAGACATTTAAGTACAAAGCTAAATTAATATACTTATTATATATGCATATATTCTTTAAGTTTATTGTAGATTTGAGATTAAGAACAATTATAAGCAAACCTAGATTTTTTTAAAATAAAGGTAAAACTAAAGTAAAATATTCGGCCTAATTTATATACATTTTTTTTCAGTGCTGGTGTGATAAATATAATTAATTTAAAATAAAAGTGGTCTAAAGATACAAATAAATAAAAAGTTATTTAATGTTTATTTATTTATTTTTTTAATCCATTATATATTCGGCTTCAAATATATATGTAGAGCTTGGTAGAACCTACAACACCCAACCCCCCCCCCCCCTTTATTTTTCAAAAATATTTTGAAGTCTTAAAAAAAATCTGTCTATTTCACCATAACATTTACTAATCATTTTCTGATATTAAAATAGAACAAAGTTTCTTTCAAAAAATTGATTCAATAATAATAACAAATAGTATTTTATGCATAATTAAAAATACAAATGGACATTTTTTCTTAGGCCAGGAAATTTTAAACAGGTTACAGGCACGCACACGCTGATGTAAAACAATGGCATTCATTCCTTCAACTCTTTTTTTTAAATATAGATTTCCCAAACATTCTTTTCCTTTCAAGTAAATAACAATAGCATTGGACAAAGCAAGACAGCTGTTTCCCTCTCCCAAACAAATAAAAACACGTGAGCGCTTTCATCTGATTGGTTACAACTGTGTCCGATCGCACGCAGGGGATATTCTGCGTTTCATTCTCCACTATGGGATAACGAGGGGAGACCAGAATAGCTCATCGCCCGGTGGTCGCTATGAGACGGCGATCCCGATCCCGATTCGCGGTATTTACTCGATTACACCAGAATAGACGCCCTGGTTATTGTAAATTCAAGTTGATACCGATAATAGCTGGTTATCGCTCAACAGCTGGGATGCTCGGCTTGTGAGCAACCAATCAGAGTCCTCTAATGGTAAACCTTGCTTTTTTGTTTCTCGTCAAGTTGGGGGAAAAGTCAAGGACAAAGCACTCGTTCAATGTGATGATTCATTGCTTTTCAAAAGAGCTTCGCAGACTGCAACGTCTACTATGCTACTGAATACAATGTTTATTCATATTGTGTATTGATATTCTTTCTTCTGTGTCGTTTGTTGTATTTTCATTAGAACGAAGTTTTCTTGCATGAATTTAACATATCCTGTCTTGATATTTTAGCTTAAAAGGAATATTTATCAAAAAATAAATTTAAATTAGCATAAAACTATTCCGAAATGTGATTTGAATATTTATATTTTTAAAAAAAGGTTTTGATGTTGTTTACTTGTACTAATATGTAAGAAGATACAAATACAGTGAATTTTTTTTGTTAAGAATGCATTGATTCCTTAGAGAAAGATTGAAAAACAACATTCCTTTTGCATCTGTCATCCATTGAAATCTATTTAATTACAATTATATAGCATGACATGTGGCATTAAATTAATTTTAGTTTTTCCCTCTGCTTTTACTTATTTTAGTTACATTAAAATCGTCAGTGTCCTAAATTTAAGAATGTTTTATTTTAACTTGTTTTTTATAATATTCTCAGTTATAGGCGAAGTAATTAAATAACTAAAATGTTATTGATAAATGATGCATAAAGTAGGAAGAAAAGGAAATATACTATTTTTAAAGAAAAATACCATGCAAAAAATGGTATAAGTACAAACAGATATCAAACACTGGTTCCTTTTCTAAAATATTTCTATTTTGCATAAATATATGTGCAGTGAAACCTGACTATAACGATATTCTAGTGACCGAAAAAAACATCGCTATACACAATTTATCGTTATAGACAGATTTTAATGTGCCAGTATTATAACACGAAGATTAATAAATAAACTGTACATAACTTACAATATTAAGAGTTTTTTGTTGTAAACAGGATACATATTTAACTATTTGATAGATTTACATGTTTTTAACAGAAAAGAAATCTGATATTCTTGTTTTAGTTTTTGCTAAGAACGCAGCCTGCATACACATAGTAATCCATCCATTGAGTTCAAATATGTTTGGGGAACGTTCGGTAATGTTGAAACGAACGTAATTTTGAAGAGTGTCAATTAACTGAATATCCTCAGGGGAACATTTTCTTCATTTTCTGTTGTTCAGAACCTGCACCCTTTTCTTGAAGCAAACATCAACCTTACCGCTATCACGTGTTGGTGGGAGGATAGCACGCCAAACTGTTTTTTTTTCTCCCTTCAAACTGTCATTGAATTTCCCACCTCCTGCTCCCACCAAGACCTTTATGAAACAGAAAGTTGCCAAGAAAGGGATCACCACCATAAAAACGACACCTTTTTGGCGAAAAAAAGCTAAATCATGTTTTTTTTTTCAAGTTTCTCCCGGTCGAACAATAGAGATCCGTCGCACGGTGGGTGATTTTCGATTCTAGCTGGCCAAAATTATTTTTGGTGTCAATATCGCCATCGCCATGAAATTGTAAAATGTTATTGATATTCACTATTGAATGTTAGAAATTGCAAAATGTGGCGTGAAGCAGTCATAATTTCGTTACAGGGACATTCAAAACTATTTCATTACATTACGGCTTATGGGGGGGGGGGGGATCGTTTCCGGTGGTTTTAATGATGTTTCATAATTTCAAACATTTTGAAATTTATATACTTATCTATGAAGTGCACTACAAAATGATTGCTATAGAATATGGTATGTATAGCATTTATGGATCATTTACAGGGACATTAAAAAGAATTATGCTACATTACGGTCTATGGAGAAAAGTTGTTTGTGGTGTATTTTGTTCATGTTACACTATTTCAAAAGTATTTAAATTGATATATATCTCCAATATATAGGTGAAAATTGGCAGTCGCCACTCGCCAAGTGGCGATTAAAAAATCTTATCAATCGCCAACTGAAATACAACTTTTTTCAGGGAAATATGTATCTCTACTTTGATTACATCTAATTAGCAAACTGGTTAATTCTTTTTCCTACCGGATGCAAGGAGATTTTAACAATTTAGCTGTATTTTCAATATTTCAATTTTTTTGCTGTGTGCTCGCTCTTCAATTGGATTATTTTTTTGAAGAAATACAGTTTTATTCTGCAAAATATATTCATTAGTTTTAATTCCAGATGCATTTAAAATAATTTATTCCTTTTTATTCGCTGGATGCAAATGCAAGTGGAATTTAACGCTTTCTGGTCTGGTGTACTATTAATAGTACATGTCTTTTCATCGAGTATTATTTTGTCTTAACAATTACTTTTGTTACTATCTACATACTGTAATGATATTATATGGCTATGCCTTTCTTATTATGATTTCATTTATGTTTGGGCATTTAACAACAATAATAAAAGTTCCTTAATTCTCTTTGCACCGTTGGCGATTCCTTTATTTTATACATATATTTCACTCTTTAAATTAAAAATATAGGTTACTTTTCTGAACGAATCATGTGTGATAAAACACAAAAAGCATTAGAAAGTTGTAATATCTGTTAAACCCTGTTGTAATGAGATATTTTCCAAACATCTCCAAAAACTCTTCCTTAACCTATTTTCACAAAATAAATACATTTGTTAGAATTCAGACAATGAGATAAACTTCAGTAAATCTATTTGGATAGCTACGATTAACATTATTAAAATAAAAGTAATTTTGTTCTCAAAATTGAAAAAAAAAATCGGACCTGAAAGGTTTAAGGACATTGCAAAATCTTCAATATAGATCAGTTAGATTATTATTCTTCAGGAGATACTATTTAATTCTACGAAATACACTCACCAGCTTAAATTTCAACTGTGTGTAATGTGCCAAGTAATATATTTTAAATCATTTTTTTCCTGAGATATCTACATACTACTGGCAATTTTTGTCCAAATTTGGTCTTAAATTT
Source organism: Maratus speciosus (assembly GCA_963932465.1). Classification (NCBI taxonomy): domain Eukaryota; kingdom Metazoa; phylum Arthropoda; class Arachnida; order Araneae; family Salticidae; genus Maratus; species Maratus speciosus. The sequence goes on from OZ010797.1 coordinate 108,410,542, forward strand.
AAACATTTCGCTCTTGCAAAACTTCATGTGCTCTTCATTGTAATTTTTCTCTATAAACAAAATATTTTCAGCCAAATTCACATTTTCGTTAAATTTTAAATCCTGTTGCCGTTGCATAATAATGCAAAAGTTTATTTATGTGACTAACTTAAATTATGTTGTCTTTGATAAAAAGAAAATGGTACTTGAACTAAAATTTCAAAAAAAAAAATTATTTAGACTTACCATAATTTGCGGCGTATAATCCGCAGCCGTAATTTTTCGCCCTTATAAAAAAATTTCAGCAGATAATCCGCGGATTATACGCCGGAATATACGAGGGTTACTCATTGTTTCAAACATTCCAAAGTACTACTAATAAACCACTTCCCTATTTATTTAGTTGCGCTATTTAAATGATAATTGTATTAAAATAATTGAAAATAAAATAATAAAATAATTACAAGTTAATAAAATACAAACATTTTTTTTCCATTGAATCTTATATCTAAAACGTAGAATGTCTTGTGCTTGATTTGCTATAGATTTATGTTAATAATCGATAACTATATCGATTTGACTATAGATTTATGCTAATAATACCTATATTGATTTGACTATAGATTTATGCTTATAATGCCCATAACGATTTGACTATAGATTTATGCTAATTGCGATACCTATATCGATTTGGTCCTACATTTATGCAATTTCGATACCTATATCGATTTGGACTATACATTGACTATACATTTATGCTAATAATGCCTATATCGATTTGATTATAGATTTATGCTAATAATGCCTATATCGATTTGACTATAGATTTATGCTAATAATGCCTGTATCGATAACTATATCGATTTGACTATAGATTTATGCTAATAATGCCTATATCGATTTGACTATAGATTTATGCTAATTGCGATACCTAGACCGATTTGACTATATATTTATGCTAATAATCGGTACCTATATCGATTTGACTATCGATTTATGCTAATTGCGATACCTAAATCGATTTGGGCCTACATTTATGCTAATTCCGATACCGAGTGAGCGTCATGTCGCCATTATTGTTAGCGTGATGTTGCGATGGCTATTTAATAAATGTAAATAAATAGTCATTACATAATTCTTAAGCTTCGTATTATTTAATGGTCGTATGCTAGCTTCGACAGTAGAATGTGATTTTCATCGAACTTTTTGCGAGTTAATCTGTTCTTTTTAGAATTGTGTTTGTCGTAAGAGTACGATGTCGGCGATGGAGGAAAGTACAGATAATAGTTGTAAACCATTGACTGTCATTTTTGGTGATGAATTTAAGCAACTCAACGAATGGATTGAGTGCTGCTATGATGATTTCTCTGAAGGGGATGTTGGAATCTCCGTGCTAAGTACCCTAAAGGATCTTGCCACTCTGATTTCTGGAATGTGCTGACCTGACCAGACAAAATTTCTTCAGCGCCATAGATGGTATGTGGAATTTATTTTTAACATATGCCGATAAGAGGGAACCCAATCAATTAGTTTTAATTAAGGATAATTTATTTGGTCTTTATACTTATCTTAAGAGTGTTGAGGCTTCTTACCCGGCTATGCAAGCTCCGGCTGCCGGTGCTAAGAGACCTCTTGATTCTGATGAGGGTTTTAAGACCCCATGAAAAACGGCTAAGGTAATTACACCCAAAATTACTAATCCGATTGCCTTAAGCAATCAGTTTGAGAAACTCAGCAATGCTGAGAACAATATCACTGACCGAACGACTGAGGTTCCACCTGCAGTCCCTAAAGAACCTAGGACTGAGCCATTTTATGTGAATACACAAAATTGGAAAAAAGTTTCAGATGATATAGACAATTTAGCACATTGCAAAGTCTACAAAAAAGTGCAAGATAACTTGATAAAATTCTTTCCTAGTACTGTAGAAATCTACAGAAAAATCCAAAATTATTTGTCTGAACAAAAAATTGAATTTTTTGGCATGAAATTGAAAAATGAACGGCCTAGGAAGGTGCTTATTAAGGGTATACCCATAGATTTCGACATTGTAGATATTAAGGGTGAACTAAGTGACCTGGGGTATAGTGTTCATAAAGTATCACAACTCAAAAATTTCCGGACCAAGCTTCCCATGCCCATTTACCTGGTCGACGTTTTCGTTAATGACCAATTCAAGCACATTTTCGAAATGAGGAACCTGATGGGTTTCTTCATCAAGGTCGAAGCTTACAAATTTAAGGGGGCAAAGCTGTGTTATAACTGTCAAAAGTATAACCACTCAAGTGAGTGCTGTTTTTTGAAGCCAGTATGTCTTAAATGCTCAGGAGAGCATAATGTTAAGCAATGCCAGGTGACGGACAGAGCAGGGATTAAGTGTGCTAATTGTGGGGAAAATCATACGGCAAATTTTGGTGGGTGTATGAAAAACCCCAGGAATATGCGAAATGGTCGTGTTTCCACCTTTCGTAACCATCATCAGGGTTTCAAAGCGAAACCTGTTGTTAAAAATTTATCTTTCTCTAATGCTGTTGCTAATGTCTCTGATAGTGTTAACCCTCAATCTGCCACTACTGGACAAGCTCTTCCTACTGTAAATAAGCCAGGTGTTTCTAATGTTAATGTACCTATATTTAAAAGTGTAAATAATACTAATACTAATACTAAATCTTATTCTCGTGCTATGTCTTCATCAAATAATGTTAATAATGCTATTAATTCATCGATTGATCAGTCTAATCTTCTGAATTTTATTATGACTAATCCTGAAAATTTTGATATTATTTTTGATAAATTGACCAAATTCTGTACTCTTTTGGAAAGACTTCAAAAAATTGTTCCGAACAAAAATGTCTCTGAAATTCTTACAATATTTAATGCTGATAGCCTAACGGGTATGAAAAGCTCTGACAAAAACAAATAATTATGGGGGTTTTCAAAATTCTTTTTTGGAATGCTAATGGCCTCAGATCGAAGCTCGATGAGCTCAGGGATTTTGTTATTGACAACCCTGTGGATCTCATTCTTGTACAGGAGGTTCGTTGTACTTCTTTTAGGAACCTCAACATTCAAAATTTTAAATCTTACTTCACTCCACGTACAGATGGTACTGGAATTTCGCCGTATGGCGGGACTGCTATTTTCGTGAGTAGAAGGGTCACTCACGCTCAAATTCCCTCCTTGTCTCTCAATCTTCTTGAGAATACAAACGTTAAAATTTATTTAGATAATCAAAATTCTTTTGTTGTCTCCTCCATTTATCTCCGGGTTTCGAACCATTTGGATTTACCCTCAGACCTTAGTAAGTTATTCAGGCTGGATGATAATGTTATCCTTGCAGGTGATTTTAATGCCCATCATCTCAGTTGGTGTCCCAATAGCAACAAGGATTCTTTAGGGAAACCCTTCATAATTTCTGTACAAATAATGGTATAGAAATTGCTGCACCTACTTCCCCCACTCGTTTTGGCGCTTTGGGAAATGGTACTACGATTGATCTGGCACTGCTAAACAATATCCACTACCCTTTTGTCATTACCCCTATTTCGGCGCTCACATCGGATCACCTCCCGATTCAAATTAGCATTGATTGCAATCCTTCCTACCTACTATTATTTCTCCTTATGTTTATGATTGGCAATCCTTTACCAATGCAATCAATGATGCTCCCACCCCTTTTGGCGAATTAAATTCTGTCGAGAATATTGACATGGCTGTCACCAATTTAACCAAATTAATCCAAAATTCTCTGGAGGCATCTAAATGTCACCAGGCCACGCAAAATTTTCAATCTCTTCCTTTTGAAATTAAATCTAAAATCAGACAGCGTAATCGCCTTCGGCGATTGTGGCAAGCCAGCAGGGGCCCCAGCATTCGTTCTGATCGTAACCGTCTTAATGCTATCATTAAGAGGGAAATTAAAAGTTTTAAATCTAATAAATGGACTGATTTTATTACTTCCCTGACTCCTACGGATAACTCCCTGTGGAATTATCTGAAGAGAGTTAGGAAACCTTTCACCCCATCCCCCCTCTTCATACGGATGCTGGTAGTAAATGCCTCGACAAAGAAAAAGTAGAGGTGATTGCAGATCAGTATGAACGACAATTTCAACCTCATAGTGACGTATTTAATGCGGACACTATTGATCGTGTTGAGCATACTGTTAGCAGGTTTTTGGACGATGTGCCTGTTAGATCGATCGAACTGACCACTACTGATGAGGTCATTTCAGTGATAAAAAATCTCCCCAATAGAAAGGCCCCTGTGCTTGATGGGATCACCAATTCGGCTCTCAAAAATCTCCCACTTAAGTATGCTGATCATCTAGCCACTCTTATCAATGCTATGTTTAAGTTTCATCATTTTCCCACTACTTGGAAGAAAGCTGTTATTGTTCCAATTAAGAAACTCGGAAAGGACCCTTCTCTAGCTAAGAGTTACAGATCCGTGAGTTTGCTTCCTGTTCTGAGTAAGGTTACCGAACATATTTTTCTTACACGCCTTCAAAATTTTATTCCTGACATTCCAGAACAATTTGGCTTTAGGCCTGAACACTCCACCGCACACCAGCTGCTTCGGGTGGTGGAATTCATCCATGATGGACTGGACAGCTCGGAGTATGTTGGCTCACTCTTCATTGATGTTGCGAAGGCTTTTGATACTGTTTGGATTATTGGTCTCATATATAAACTTATTAAACTTAAAGTTCCTACTGCATATATTTTGTTTATTCTCAAGTACCTTCGTAGCAGAACATTCTGCGTCCGCTACGCCAACATATTTTCAACACTTCGCCCGATTAATGCGGGTGTGCCACAAGGCTCTAAATTGGGTCCCTGGCTCTACAAGATCTTTATTTCTGACATCCCCGCCTCTCCTCATACTTTGTTGGCTATATATGCGGACGACACTACAGTGTTGGCTCGTGACAGGGACTGCCTTATTATGCACGACCATCTTCAACAACACGTTAACACACTTGAAAAATTTTTCACTAATTGGCGCATCAAAATTAATTCCAGTAAGTCACAGGCAGTCATCTTCACCCGTAAGCGCACACCTCCTCCACAACTCTATCTCGATGGTTCCTATCTCAGTTTCAGACGGGAAGTCAAATATCTGGGTGTTTTCTTAGATAGTACTCTCACTTGGCGCAAGCACATCGACTATAGCGTCCAAAAGTTTTATAAAGCCAAAAATGATCTTGTCCATCTCCTGTACAGTAATGAGATGAGTATGGGAAACAAGTTGCTGCTCTATAACTCAGTGTTACGTCCCATTCTTCTCTATTGTGCGCAGATCTGGGGTTCTGCAGCGAATACCAACCTTCAGAAAATTCAAATTGTTCAGAATAAGACCCTTAGGGGTATTTGTCGTGCACCTTGGTATCGGCGTAATACTGTTATACATCACGATCTTAGCACTCTTCCTATTCGATCTACAATTAAAAAGCAAGCTGTTAAGCTCTTTGACAAAATTCCTAACATCCAAAATCCAGAACTGCATAATATTTCTGCTTACGACGAACGTGCGCGTTGGCGTAGGCCAAGAGCAACGATTCATCTGGCCGAAAACATCGACCCGGGATAATTTCTCAGTTTCTCCCTGATTTGATAGGGCTCACCTTCCTGAATGTTCATTACGGTCAGTGTTCACTTTGTATTTTTTTTTTTTGTAAATATTTTATTTTTATTTTCTTTTTGCTCATTCTTATATATTTATTTCTTATCTTTATCTTTTGTTGTATTTTTTTTATGTATTTATAATGTATGGTGCCTTAAAAAGGCCTTTTTGGTTTATCATCTGGGGACCCCCTCTTTCCCGCGTTTCTGGCGTTCTGGTTTAGTCAGACATCGGCTATGTTTTTATATTTTTCCACATGTCCATTTCTCTATTAGAGGTAAGGTGCTTAGCTCCAAGAACTCTGCAAAAGACTCTCTTCCAAGTCCAAGTCCAATTCCGATACCTATATCGATTTTTCTATAGATTTATAGTAATAATCGATACCTATATAGAAATCATCTTCCGCTTTTTTAATAACGTTCAGTTTCAATTCTGCAGTGTTAAATAACCCTTTTTCTCTTAGGCATAACTTTCAACGTCATAATAATATACTTTTCATATATGATTGAGATTGAAATTTTTGAAAGAGATGAGTTGAGAAACGCTTTGTTCATCATAGAAACATGTTGCCAAAAGGCTAAAAAAATAACATAAAAATCGGAAGCCACTCCCACTTGCACGTTTACGTCATACGTGAACCAATCATGAGCAACTCCGCAAACGGTCGATAGCAGACAATCGTGCGGTAGAAACGACGGTGATGTCTGACGTGACTTCTGCTTAAAAAAAATTGCAGCAGATAATCCGCACTTAAAAATTGTGAGCTTTTTTAACTGATAATCCGTGGATTATATGTCGGAAATTACGGTAATCAGCTAAACACAATTGTAAAATCTTGGGGGGGGGGGGGCACCTAAGGGCAGATAAATTAAATTGGAACGAAAAGTTAATAATCTAAACTATTTAATATCAAAAATTGAGCTTAATCGTGCTTTATCATATAACTTTTTCTATATTAAAACTGAAACATTGTAAAAAAAAATTACAGAGTTTTTTGTGACATTAAATATGAAATAACAGCTGATATGTGCAAACTTTATGCACATAAATCCGATAAAATAGAGTCCATATGTTGCTTGGAAGCGTCCATAATCGAACAGTATATTTTATTCTTCTTAAGTAACAGATTAAAGAACTATATTCAAATTCATTGATTCATTCTTAACTAAGAAGCACCAACTTTGCGCTAGTCTATGGACCATACAATTATATTTATATCAAAACCAAAAGCAGGGTTCAACGCTCTAACTATTGAGCTATAACAGGCAAACAATAAATTACACTAGGATAAACTTTTAAAAATCGACATTTGGCTTGTAAATCACCCACCGTGCGTCGTCTAACATATTCCTGGTCTAAGGTGATAACGCTAGCATAGCTGAAGGAAATCCCACACCCACAACAGTTATAGTTTACTTACTTTTTGTTCAAAAAGAGGAGGATATAACGTCAAAGGTGTTATGGGAAATAGCCATTTGTTCTTCTCTCTGTGTTCAGTGTCCAGCAACTCCTCCCTGAGTTCAAGCACAAGGATATTGCATTGCAAATCTTATCAATAACATTGCATCTCTGAGCTATGTATCAGGTTGCCAAATTAATAAGACAGCCGTAAACACACCATGATGGTCTTTCTATTCTATATAACCTTATTCAGAGAATTTATGAGTTTGATTGGGGGGGGGGGGGGTATTTCAACAGGGCAGTTAAAAGGGATTAGGAAATAAAAAGTTAACGTTTCAAAAAGCGCACAATTATTGTTATATAAAGGTTTCATTTTAACTCATTTATTATTATAGACAAGTTCCATATACATTAAATTAATAAGATTTCTGCTGGGATCAAATGAAATATCGTTATATACTGGTTTTTCATTATAGACAATATCGTTATTCAGGGGAGAGGGGGGGCACATGTGAACAATTTTTACATTTTTGACTATTTCTCAAAATTGTTATGAGCTATTGAACGTAAAACTGATTTATATGAATATGTTATAAAATTGGTAAGATGCTCTATAAACTTTTTCAATTAGTATACCCTCCCCTTAGTTGCTAACTTAATTTCTATATCTGCCCCAAGTAGCACTTCTCAAACATCATAATTTCCTTGCTACTTCAAATCCCAATTAAATTCAGAAGTATCTCGCAACACATGGCCCAATTATCAAGTATTTATAACTTTTAAATCTCGGGAGAGCATGAACATGTAAGTTCCACTAAATTGAAAGCCAATTATCCAAAATTACTCAGGAGCATCTAATATAAAACAGTCTAAGGCAATAAATTGTCATAAAGTAATCTTCAAGTGTTGATCTTCTCTTAGAACTAAAAATTCACACAGATTGTTACGAGCCGCGATAGGAAATAGACTTAGGCTCGGGGGCTGCGGAATTGACACCGGCGGGTGCGCCTTGGATGACTGCAATCCAGCTAAGATGCCTCTACGAAAATAAAAGAATGTCTGAACAACGGTGTGTTTTCTTTAAGTATTAATACCACCAGTCACGACTCCAAAATCGAGTGTTATAACATGGATATTTAGAATGTATTTGTTCTTTTGGTGAAATTTTTGATTGCATTTATCAAGAATTTCTAACTTATACCATCATTTTAAAAATTGTCTAAATTTGTTCACATGTGCCCCGGTGGGGGGGGGTAGTTGTGAACATACCTGGGTCACATGTGAACACATACATAAATAAGACAAAAATAATTTTTTGCTAATAAAAACTGGGATAAAAACTAATTAGATGCCCTCTTTCTAGTTGTGTGAATAAATCAATAAATGTTTCAACATAGATACAAGAAATTATTCGTAAAATTGTACACTAATATACCTACTCCTTTTGAGTCACTTTTAATTGTTATCTAACCTCCAGTAAATTAAAACTGTGATCAGTCCTATAAAAACATTGAATTTATAGCTCAATGTTTGACAACGGTAATTAAATCTTAAACTTAAAAAAAAAAATGCACTCACAGACTTAAAAAATGCACTTGTGAACTGTTCACATCTGCCCCCATATGTTCTGTTCATAAGTGCCCCATCTACCAACTTCAACCTAACTTATATAAAAAAAAAAAGATATTTTTAATTGAAATAAGGAAACAAAACCTTTTGTAGACTTACCTAATTAAAGCCACTATAGAATGCAATGCTGATATTCTACTTAAAGAAAATGTTTTGAATGAATTTATACTTCAATAACTTAGAAGACTTTTTTACTTCACACATTCTAAAACAAACAAATCACAACTACCAGAAATCTAAATGGCTTATTGTCCTGAAAATTCAGCCAAAGGTGGTACCAGTACTACCATCTATTGGTATTTTTTTTTTAATTTTTTTATTTGAAATTAAATGAGTGAAATATGTACTGTTCACATGTGGCCCCCTCCCCCCTACCTGTTTCACTGTACATATTTTAATGATGCTGTGTGAGCATAAAATACTATACCATTTTTTTTTTCGAAATTAGCAATATTTTTATTCTTACAAAGTTTAAAGTAGTTATCGCGATATATCATCAATATCAATTATACGGAGGTACAATAGGTAAAAAAATACTGGACACAGAGGTAATTTATGGAAGATTGTAATTAGTGGGCGGTTTGTTGCCACTGAGTTTGTTACTCATCTGGCGTATTAGTCTCGCCAACAGGGTTATATAATGAAAGGGTTTCTAGTTGACATCAATGCGGGGGAGGGGTTCCGTCACCAAAGGCGAAGTTACAAAGGTAGTTACAGATACGGAACATACCTCCCGGCGTTGAAATATTGTGTTTATTTCATTATATATCAAATACAATACAAATAATAAACAAAACGCAACACATAATAGAAATTATAAGCAAGAAATATAATCACAATTGATACACAATTAAGAATAACAGGATATAGAATATTACATAATTTGCCGATGTTCTTAGGCTATCCTTTATAGACAATATACTTATTTTAGAAATCGTTCTTCTGAAAATACCTTTTGCGGTGCGCAATTCTACTACTGTTGACATGTCCGTCAGCACCTGGGATTACCTTAGTACTGCAGCCTAGAGACCGAGTGCAAAGTGTGAGTTGGGAGTTCTTTAACAAGACTAACATGCCTGGCAGAATACTTGGTTTTTTAAACAGTCATTTACTTCTTTCTTGTAAATGACTGAGATAATTATTTTGTCAACATTTCCAAATTGATTGGACCATTTTTTTTAGTTTTTTGCCACTTGCTAAGCAAGTTCCTTTACCTCAATCAAGTTAGGGTCGGTAATTGAATTAAGAGGCCTTCCTATGAGAAAATGACCAGGAGTCAACACCTGAAGATCGTCGACATCTGTTGACAGAGTGGTTGCGAATTTAAGATAGCTTCAATCTGTATAACTACAGTTAAAAACTCTTCTAACGTGAGATGAGTTAAGTCCACGTCTGTTTTTAACCTTTTCAAGGGCGGTGGTCACACGGTCTGGCCAACTAATTTTAATTCCAAATTGACAAATGGCACCAAGAATATTTTAATAAAATTTTGCTTTTGTAATGAAAGTGCAAAATAGCGTGTTTTTATTTTCTAAGAATTTCGTTTGAAAATTCCGGTATCAATCAATTATTTCCTCATTTTACGACCAGAATTCTTCTGCCCCTGAAAGGGTAAAATGGTATTTGAAGGCCTTAACTTCTGCCTCCCAAAGTTCAGTGCTCTAGGAGGCGAAAATTTCCAATTGATGCCTTCTGAGGCTAAAAGGTTCGAAATCTCATCACTGTTTACAAGTTTGCGTAAATGCTTCAGTTCTGCTGAAGCCTCGACAAAATTCGTAGCGTTATCGCTAAAAATTACAGAGCGTTTTCCACGATGATCGAAGAACCTCTTTAAAGTTGCTATTATAGCCTGGGATGTTAAGTCGGAGACAAAATCCAAGTGTACAACTTTAGTGGCCATACATACGAATGTAGCAACATAGACTTTTTCGAAAGTATACCCTTTCTCTGACCATTATATTTTATTTCGAAGGGCCCACATAGATCTAATCCTACATTTGAAAATGGAGAACTGGGCATTATTCTTTCAGGAGGGAGATCCTCCATCATTTGGTTAGCCAGTAGGTATACGCTTAAATTTAAAGCAATTTACACATTCATATACAAACTTAGGAGCAGTATTTCTGCCGCTAAGTGGTCAATGTTTTAGACTCAAAGTGTTCAAAAGAGCCTGGGCTCCGACATGAAAATCTCGAAAATGATGATGATTAAAAATAGATTTGGTCAACTGACTACTTGCTGGTAAAACTATGGGATATTTTTGGTCATAATTCAAATTAGATTTAGCGAGTCTGCCACCTACTATACCTTAGAGTTACAAAAAACCTGCAGATTTTGAGGGACGGGTAAAAACCCTTGAATTTTTTAGAATAAACTTTGAGTTTTGGGGAATATTGGAAATTTTGAAGGTAAACAAAACAAGTTTTTTTTTTTTTTTTTTAAGAAATTTTAGGTATTGTTCTGAAAAGTTTAAGATAGATTTTTCATTATCAATTAACAAAATTTATGATTTTTCTCTCTAAGTTTTTAAAATTTATCTCTTTTTACTCATGTCTTTAAACTCATTAGCTTTACAACAATGGCGGCTGTAAGTGACGATTTGAGTATTTCTTTAAAAATTAAAATTGTTGAATTTTTTTAGCTGGTATATCTATTATTGAGGCATTACTCTATATTCATTTCATTGCAAGTTGCATTGCACTTTTGCTTTGATTTATTTTTAGTTTTGTTCATTTTATTTTTTGTTTACATTGAATAATTCGGAGAACAGGGTTGATATTTACACTCGTGTCAGGTAACATAATCTGTTATCTGCATCTCTCACTTTTTACTTATCGACGATTAAAATATCAAATTACTTATGCTATTTTATTTTTTTTTATTAACTACATAATTTCTCTTAAAATGCATTAGCAATTAATATTTCTGCAGTGTAAGCATGTATTTCATTAGTTTTCATGTAAACTGTGTTTTTTTTTTTATTTATGTTTTTCGTTATTTTTACATTTGTAAAAAGAATTTGTTTACATTGATAAAAAAATTAAGTCCATACTTAAAACTTTCCGAAAACTCTTGAGAATTTTTAAAATTTCCATAATTGTTGCATGAAAATTTTTGCTTTCTCAATCACTGGATCTAGGTGACCAAGAGGGTCATAAATGGGGGCAATTTGCGAAAGCACATCTCTTTTTGTGAAATTACTATTTGCTCTAATGTTGACTTTATACAGAAATGTATCACTGGAACTGTTCCACAACATCCCTAACGTTTTAACAGTTATTTTTTAAGAATTTCTATCAAGGGGAAATATTTGAAGATCAGTAGATTGAGCCTTATTGGTACACCATTTGGGCAGGCTCATTCCCCTTCTTTCAAGGAGATGCGTTAATTCAGACTGAATTAAATTCCTCTAAATTACTTGATCCAGAAAGACAGTCATCCATACAGAAATATTGTAAAACAATTTTAGAAGCTAAAGGAAAGACTTGTTCAGATACGGAACATCAATAATATTAACTTGTTGACACATTGCAATATTAAATTTCTGATATCGTCCAGCCCTACTGGTAATCGCATTTTTTTTGCCAAATATTTTTATGTATTAATCAAGCTTCTTTGGTTAGGACTGGCTAAACCTGAAATAAAACTTCCTTACTTTATGATTTTGATGTGAATAAGTAGGGTACCTTTATGGGGAAAGTTTCAATGAATAATTCAAGGAAAATGTATCTGATCTTTATTATACATATTTAATTATACATTATTATTTACTTGACCTTTACTTTTAATAATTTAATCATTTTTAAAATTATCTTGCTTTTTATCATTTTAGTTTATTACTTTACTTAATTATTTTAATATTTTACTATATTGCAAGCATTAATTGTAATTCTGATTGTATTATTACACTCAAGTTACTGTTTAAAAAATGTAAATAAAGCAATGACCAGAAATCTGCAAAATTCTCAAATCCGATTAACCTCTGGTCCCAAGCTGTTCAGATTTGCGGGAGGTCTACTGGTAAACTCTCTCAAATCCGCAAACGCCTAAAATCCACACATTTTTGCAGATGTAAACAATGAAACTTACAGTTAAGATGTAGGTGAAAATTACAGATTTTATTTTTATATAAATCCATACACATTTTAATGTGTAATTATGTTTTGACTGATTTCATGCTTTCCCATGAAGAAAGTATAAATTAAAAACAAGTAATATAAAAATTTTGTTTTTAAAGTCAATTCCTACTTAGGCCATCAAGGAAAAAATTAATATAATCCCTTAAGCTAATATTAGTTTTTGTTGCATTAAAATATCTCAATTTGTTGATTTTCTATAAGCAAGTAGATTTACAATGGAACTCTATGGGAATTTGGCGAAATATTAGAGATATCGCCAAGTTGGCGTCACTTTTGGCCGCCAAATTTGGCGATATATCGTCAAGTTGGCGATAAACTTGGCGGTATTTGGCGACAGAACAGGGTTCCCCTATGGTAACCCCTTATTGAAAATATTTTCATTGATCTTCAATAACCAATGGCCGCCATTTTGTTTTCCATGTAAAACTAAAATTAATTAATTAAAATTTAATTAATGAATTAATATTTGAAAAAACTGTATTAACATCAATTGTCATCCAGTACAAGTTAAAAAAAATTTATTTCAACTTTATAGGATGAATAATGAGTATTTTATTAATGATTGAAAATTTGAACAAGATAAATATATAAATAAATAAATATAGGGAAAGTGTGAACTAATAGTAGGAATTGAATAAATAAATAAATAAAGGTAGCACTGATATCAGTGGCAATCGCGATCTTCTTGCCAAATACATTTTTAGGTAGTTTTCGTATGAAATGCTACCTCCCCTATGTTGGAATTTCTGAAAAATTTTTGCAGATCTACACTGATCATGACCCCTAGAACCCAAAACCCCAAAACCACCCTCAGTAAAAAAACTTTATATGTATCTCTCTCTCTCTCTCTCTCTCTCTCTCTCTATATATATATATATATATATATATATATATATATATATATATATATCACTTTCTTCTGGACACGATAACTTCCACAATTTTGCACAAATCTCTTCGAAACTGATACATAAAACCAAGGGTCATAAAATATCGGTCAAGTTCGTTAATGGGCAAAATCGGACCAAGGGGATGGAGATAGGGAGGGGTTTTGTGGAAACCGAAAAAAACCCCATAACTTCTTAATTTTTGTACATATCAAATCAGTTTAAAGTTTTTATTACTTCTAAAAATAGGGCCAAAAATTTATGTACCGCAGATTTTTTGATCAAATTAAAAATCGGCTCAAAGGGCGCAAAAAATAAGGTTTTTGGGAGAAAAAAACCCATAACTTCGTCAATTCTCAAGATATCAGATCCAATTAATTTTATTATAAATCTCCTTAATATTATCTACAACTTTTATATTCACAAATTTTTGATAGGACCAATTCGTACCGCAAAAAAAAAAAAAAAAAAAAAAAAAAAAAAAAAAAAAAAAAAAAAAATTAAAAACGAAAACAAAAAGGGGGGTTGAAGAAGAAAAAAATTCGTAACTCCGTCAATTCCCAAGATATAAAATCCCCATGAATTTCTCATATATCTTCTTAATATTGTCTACAACATTTATATAGACAAGTTTTTGATAGGACCAATTCTTACAGCAAAAACAAATTAAAAATACATAGCAGTTGAAGAAAAAAATCATCTTAAGGGTGTATTCAAATCCAAACTGCTTATTTTGTTACTCATTTTTTAATTCATTTTTGCTCTGAGGCGCATCCAATTCGTAGATTCTCTTATTCAGAAACTATATAATGTACCGTGATGATCGATTTTTTGATAGAGGCAGAATATATTTCATAAAATTATGTCAAAGTGGGCATTTTGAACAGAATTTCCCGAAGCGATTGTGTTAGAAACGAAAAATATTGTCCTACTGAGAAAATAATTGTTTATAAATCAAGTTTTAATTAATTGAACGAAAAATAAAAACACAGGTCGCCTTTAAATCTCTTCAAAAATTGCGTCAGCAAATTTCATATTTTTTCTATTTAAAATGAATCTGAAAATGTGCCAGAAAAGGCCGAGTTGTTGACCATGGAAAAGTATTTTTTTAATACCACCTTTACATGATTCTGATAAAGTCAGCTAGTATATAAAAATTAAATAAAAACTCGTCAAAAGCGACCAGATAAAATTGTTAAAGTGGGTTTATCTCTAATCATGATTTAGTTTTTGTTGGTGAAATTAGTATACTTAACTTTGAAATCTACCTCCGCCTGTAGGCCGGGCCGGCAGGAATTTTTTTATGTATTAATAAAGCTTTTTTTAGTTATTAAGCCTGGATAAACATGAAATAAAACTTTCATGTAAATATTAGTCTAACTTCATAAGGTGCATATCAACGAAAAATTCAAGAAAAATGTATCTCGTCATTAGTTATAGTACATTGTTAATTATTTACTTGAACTTTACCTTTAAAAATTTACTTTTTTTTAATTTTGCTTATTTTTAATTTTTTACTTAATTATTTTATTATTTTACTTTATTGTAAACATTCATTATAATTATGAGTGCATTATTATACACAAATTACTCTTTTAAAAATGTAAACAAAACTATGACCAGAAATCCGCAAAATTCTAAAATCCGCACTCTCTGATTCCAAGCTATGCGGATTTGAGGGATTTTATTGTATTTCTGGATCTATAAGCATGATAAAAGCATGCTGTTTGCGGTATTTAACTCTAAAAACTCTATTTTTTTTTTTTTTTTTTTTTTTTTTTTAAGGATACAGTTGACCTTCAACCGGTCAAAAATGCTAGAAAAATAATTCAATTTCCATACCTTTTCACAAACTAACGAATAAAGCAATTTCAACGAAATTTTTTGAATTTTTAAGTTAGCATTACTTGTTACAACAAACAAAACAGGTTGATCAAAAATATTTAAATTAATAAGAAAAATTAAGTAACCTACTGTTTTTTTTTTTTTTCGTAATTACTATACAGGGTGTCCGGTGTCAACGGTGTCCAATGGCTAATTCCTAAACCGTTCGTCATAGACATATAGTTCCAATTACAAAAATGTTTTAAATCACGTAAAGAAATATTTTAAAAGCGATTTGGGTCAATAAAAACATTTCTTAAAAAATTACGAAATTTAAATTTTTATACGGTCTCCCGGTCCTATAAGTTATATTTAGTGAAATTTTCCTTTTACACTGACAAGTAATACAAAAAAAGTCCCGTTATTCTACGATTAAAATTGACCGAGTAATAGCTGTTTAAAGTTGGAGCATATTTTTTGCTGCAAATTGGGGGTCATTCACAAATTTAGTCGAAATATAATTTCGTCAGATATAAAAAATATCTGGGAGTAAAATTAACAATTCAATATAAATTTGAAATCTTTAATCATTCTGGCATATTAATGGAAAATATACAATTTGTAATAAACATTTAAGAAGAAAGAAAAAACAGAATTTTTCTTAAATAAAATGATTCTAAATTAACAGCCTCAATTCTTTACAAAATGATACGTGTTTTAAAATATTATTAGATTGCACAAGCCTGCAAAAGTTGGGTTATGTCATGTTTTTTAGCTAATGATAATTGATTCTTGTATACTCTGTACCGCTGAATCCGAAATTGACCTTCATTTTTAGGGTTTCGTTCATCTCACGAAACCCTATTCGTCTCGCTCCTTTGTCTGCCTGTCTGTCTGTCTGTCCGTCACAGAGCCCGTTCTCAGAAACTATACATGTTAGAGACTTGAAATTTTGGGTACTTATAGCTGAACACCTCACATCAAACAACAAATCATAAAATTTTGAAAAAGTTGGTAATTAACCAAATTACGAGCTAATTAACTTCTAAAATTAACCAATCCACCTTTTTAACGCACATTCAAACTGACTTTATCGAAATCATCGGTGTTTCTCCTAAGGGTTGCCAGTAAAATCAACCGAATGCACGGTTACCACGGAGGAAATTAAGCCGAAAAATGAAGTGGAGATTTTAAAGCGAAATCGTATATCAGAAAATATTGGTCCGAGAAATTTGTAAATGGAATAGACAGACGCAGAAAAAAATCTACTTTCATTTGGTATAAAGTTCACATTTCTGCGATGTGTATAAGTTAAAATATCCACTAAAAATCGATCGATAAAAATTTAATTTCTTTAATTGGAAAGACAAGGAAATAAAAAGATTTCAATTCGGCGGGAAAGCAGGTAGACATGACGACGCTGCGGTTTTCCATAATAGCATATTTTAATACGAAATTTTAACTTTTTAAATATTAAATTTTTTGATTAAATTTTTTGGCATCCCGATGTCAAATTTCTCTCTGATTTCATTGATACCCATATCTAAGTCCTATCTTAATTACAAGCTGAAATATTAATTATTATTTAATTAATCGGTTTATTGCTATCAAATGCGTCGATTAAAATGAAGACACGTATTTAACCACGAATTAACTTAAATTAGGAAATTTAATAATTTGCCTGGGCTTTTTGAACAGCGATATGAGATAAGTATAACTCATTCATCATCAGAAAGTTTACTTCATACCACTATTTTCTAATAGTAATTTCAGGAAATATTTTGAATTATTGGTTAAGACCGCCACTCAGTCTGTTTGAAACTTTAAGATAGTTTATAACACATAGAAAAAAGTGTGAAAAAGAATGGAGTGTGATATTTCGAGGAGGGGGGGGGGGAGCTAGAATTATTTTTAAAATCTTAGCGTTTGTTACCGCAGCAAATATTTTAAATTCTTGTTTAAGACCGCCACCATCCCGACCCATCTATCTATGGAAAGATTGCGTAAAGGAGTTTCGTTCAGATATACTTTTGTTAAGAATAGAGTGCATTCCCTGGTGGTGGAATGTGGAACTAACATAACGCGATTTTGTTAAAATTAGGAAATCTAACAAGTCGATCTGTTTGAAACTTTAAGATATTTTATAACACATAAGATAAAGTGTAAGAAAGAATGACACGCGAAATTCCGGGGAGGGGGGGACGCTAGATTTCTATTTAAAAAATTAGCGTTTCTGACCGCTTTAGGTGACTTTTTGCGGGAGTCCTGAGATATATGCTACTTATTTAATATAAAATTGTCTAAAGTCTAGTTACCACTATTTCCTAATAGTAATTTCAGCAAATATCTTAATTTCTTATTAAGACCGCCACCACCTCGAGTAACATATCTACTTATAGGTTGTTTAACGGAGTTTCCTTCCGATACAGTTTTGTTAAGAATAGAGTGCGCTCCCTGGTGGTGGAATGTGGAACTAACATTTTTGTTAAAATTAGGAAATATAACAAGGCGATCTGTTTGAAATTTTACGATAGTTTATAACACATTAGAGAAAGTTTATAAAAAATGGCGCGCGAAATTTCGGGAAGGTGGGGAGAGGGGGAGGGGCAAAATATTTCTTTTTTGTTTCATACCGTTTCAGGTGCGTTTTTTTGATGGAGTCCTCAGATACATGCTACTTATACTTATTAAATATAAATATGTCAAAAGTTAAATTACCACTATTTCCGAATAGTAATTTCAACAATTATCTTAAATTCTTGCTGAAGACCGCCACCCCCTCGAGTAACATATCTACTAATGGGTTGTGTAAAGGAGTTTCGTTCAGGTACGCTTTTGTTAAGAATACGGTGCGCTTCCTGGTGGTGGAATGTGGAATTAACAGACCGCGATTTCATTTAAAGTAGGAAATCTAACAATTCAATCTGTTTTAAACTTTAAGATACTTTATAACACACGATAATAAATTATAAAGAAGAAGGGCGCGTCGCATTTCGAGGAGGGGGGTGTTGAGGGAGGTGCGCGAACAAAATTAGGAAATATAACTGGACGATCTGTTTGAAACTTTAATATGGCTTATAAAACATAACATAAATTTTTAAAATCAGGCCGCGTCAAAAATCATGGTGACCATCTGCCCACTCCCCCCCAAGAGGGGCACTTTTATAAATTTGGCAGATACCCGTCATGTGATATATCGTAGCATTTTTTTTGGGGGGGGGGCGAACAAAATTAGGAAATATAACAAGGCGAATATATTTGAAACTTTAACATAGTTTAGGATGTGTTTGCCAAAATTTAGAAGGTATTCCATGGCGATAAATGTACTGGACGTTTTGAAAGAAAGTGTTTTGAAAGGAATATTAAACGAAACCCTTTGTGCGATGTATGATCACACTTACCCACTTGTTAACTATCATATCAGGATTTTTCGCACATTGCAAATTTCAAAGTTAAGGAGTTCAATGTTAAAATTGAATTTCCTCCCCCATCTCATCGGACCACTCAGCTGTTTAGCTGTAAGAATCCCAGGATAAGCAAAAATATCGAATAAATTTTTTAATAAAATAAAATAAAATAATATAAAAAATGTTTTACATATGTTTTATAGTATGAGATTTTAGCTATATTTTAACTTACACATTTGCGATTTGCAAAAAAAACTCTAACGGGATGGTTAAAAATGAAGGTCATTTTCAGATTCAGTGCTAAAAAGTGCGTAAAAATCAATTATCAAAAGTTAAAAAACACAACCATCTCCGCTACTTTATAGTATTCGATTTTTGTTATTCTTTAAATTTGAAAATTTATGATTTGCGAAATATCCTGACATGACGGTTAAAAAGTAAGGTAATTTTCGGATTCAGTGCTAAAAAATACATACATGTGAAAAACCCAACAATCGCAGTCTTCACTGTTAAAAATTTTGCAACATTCTGGCAGGTCATTCGACCATTTTTTGAAAAAACGGTTTCATAACCATAATTTAACTATATTCTGACCATAAAATGGCCAATAATATGGCCAGAAGAGTGTTAAATTACGGTTGTGTAACCGTTTTCGGAAAAAACGGTCAAATGACCTGCCAGAATGCTGCAAATTTTTAACAGTGTTGTATTATCTAATCTAAAACTTTTTCTTAAACTCCTTGGCAGAAATTTATCCAAAATGTTTTGTGTTATCCTGTAAAATAAGTAGGGGAAGACGGGGTACAATGAAACACGGGGTACAATGAAACATTACTTGTAAAATCAGTCAAATTTGTCATAGAGAGTTGCAGTTTATGTATATGTTATACAACTATATGTTCCAATTACTGATGTGATTTGGATACATTCAGACTTCTACAACAGTAGCAATAGAAGATTATTGCTTTTACGCCATTGAAAGTAACTTTCTTTACTAAAAGTAATTTTGTTTATTTTTCCTTGTTGTTATATGTAATAATTATTTTTTCTATACATTGTTTTCTTTGGGTTGTTGTCTTCATACCTCCAAAACCAAACTAAAAAAAATAAATATTAGAAGTTTGAAAATAAATTTTTATTTAGTAATCTCAGTGCGGGGTACAATGAAACACTTGCAGACGGGGTACAATGAAACATGTTTTATTATAGTAATAAAAGTAGTAAATAGAATATATTAGAAGTAAGAGTAGGAAAACAGAAAAAAAAAAGAGTTTTGTTCTAACGAGGTCAGTAAAAAATGCTCTTGTTAAGCAATTAAAAAACAGAAAGAGAAAAAAAGCTGAGAAGGGATTGTTTTGTAAACGAACTCTGCCTGCTACAGACTCTGATGATGATCCAGATTTTTTTCCAGGCCCAGCTGGTCATCGAGGTACTAAGAATGAGATATTCACACACAACATGTATGGCACAAGCAGTATCCATATAAATGAAAACATAAGGAAATATATACTGTTGGAGAAATCATACATTTAAATGAAGTCAAATGTGAAATACTTGATATAAAGACTCCAACCTAGGTTTTTTTTTTTTTTTTTTTTTAGAAACTTACATTTAAAAAAAAAACTCATTCTGTTGAAACTACCACCCCATATTCCTTCAGGATCAACTGAAATATAAACAGAAATGCTAACTTTTGAAACTGACTTGCACCAATTTAATGTAAAATGAAAGGTATTTCTTAAACTAATAGAATTTTCTTATTTTTCATCTTAGACTATACTATTTTTATCAATTTCCTTATTAATCAAGTTTTGTTTTTGTATTTATCTCATTTTTCATAAAATAAACTATACTGGTTGAAAATTGCTTCTATCATTTGGAGTGTTTCATTGTACCCCGGCATACGGGGTACAATGAAACACTGTAAGACATTTATTTTTTGTTATTTTTCAAGCATAAAGATATTGTTTAGAACCTAATAAAAATTTGTTTAGATGGGGAAAATACAAGATTAAAAATATGCATTAATTATATTTTTGTGCATGCAAAATTGTGGATAGGAAAAAAAAATTAGTAAATTTTGTTTCATTGTACCCCGTCTTCCCCTATAAATGGTAACCACCGAAAATCTTAATAATATTAGATTGTTATAGGATTTGCGCCAGTATGTAAAATGCAATCTCGATCGGATATTTAAAAGTGGGTTAAAGTTAGAGTACAAATTTTGAACTGGAAAAACATACATATGATTGTTGAAGTAACATAAAAACGTATAAAAAAACATAATTTTTGTTAAAAGAAATCATAAGAGAAACAGTCTCAAATCCTGACAAAATAAAACCTATGTTATTTTAGCCAATTTGAGACTTAATCATAATACTTGTAGGATTTTTTTTCAAAGCGCAGATACACATGAAGTAAGACCTTCCAATACTTTAAACACTTGGCATATGATCCCTCAAAGCCAAGCCGAACTCATTTGTTTTCAGAGTAGAAAAGTGGCATTAAGTCATGCATTTTTAAAGTTTCATAACTCGCTCAATTTTAGCGTTATATGAATGGGACTTTTTTTGTCTTACTTGTCAGTGTAATAGGAAAAAATTACTAAATATAACTTATAGGACCGGGGGACCGTATAAAAATTTAAATTTCGTAATTTTTTAAGAAATGTTTTTATTGACCGAAATCGCTTTTAAAATGTTTCTTTACCTGATTTAAAACATTTTTGTAATTGGAACTATATGTCTATGACTAACGGTTTAGGAATTAGCCATTGGACACCGTTGAGACCGGACACCCTGTATATCACTGAGTGCATGATATCTCGTGTTCATTTTAATTTGCTAACTTTAAATAGATTTTAATTTAACGATAACACTTCGCTTAACATAATGAACTAAAATCTTTTAATTATCTTCATTTATAATATTTGTAATTTATAATAAAATTAAAAAAAAGAAAATCTGTAAAATTTCTAGATTATTTTTTTTATAAAATTTTTATTATTTAAAATAATTCTAAGATTTTAGTTCATTTTATGCAGAAATATAATATTAATGCACTCAGAAAATTTGAATAAACTATTTGTAACAGTTTTTGAGAAATCATGCGCGCAGTGATATATAGTAATTACGAAAACAAGCAAAAAATAGGTACCTTATTAAATTTTCCTAATTAATTTAAACATTTTCCATCTATCTGTTTTGTTTATTGTAACAAGTAATACTATACTTAACAATCCAAAATATTTCATTGAATTTGCTTTATTAGTTAGTTTGTGAAAAGGTGTGGAAATTGAATTACTTTTCTAGCATTTTTGACCTGTTGAAGGCGAACTGTACCCGTAAGCCAATAAAAAAATTGCATTTTTTGAGAATTTTCTGTTCCGGACCCATTAGGCCGGAAAAATCCAATTTAAACTACAACAACAATATGGTGTTTTTTTAACCAGCTTTTTGCTAATATTCAGGACATGGAACTATAAAATTGTTTGCTTTTTTTGCCTTTTTTAATTTAATTAAAAATTTTAAAAATTGTTTAGTAAATGTTTCAACTGTGATAAGATATTCATTTATTTTCTCTTATTTCAGGTATAGATGTTTCTAGAATCGATTGTGAAGAAGAAGAAAACAGTGTTTTAAAAGAAGATATTTGTGCACAAAGGATATCTAAAGACTATAGATTTTTTTATTAAAAGTATTCTCCAAATAGACAAAATACAGACTATTTATAGATAAATATTATTACATTATAATATGTTGGGAAAATATTAATTTTCTATAGTGTATTTATTTAAAAAAGAAATCAGTACATGAAACTGTTTTCACCTTTGTCTTAGAAAACATTTATCAAACTTTCTCTAAAGGTTACAATTTACTGATTTCTTTTATATATATAATAAACACCTTTTTCTGGAAAGTCACATTTCGAAAATAATAAATAGGGAAGTTGCAATCAGCTGATGACCCTTTCATCCGCCAATCACAACTGGCTGGTTGACCTCCAGCCGCGCCCACAATCATCTCAACTGCCTTACAATGGTTGTTTAACCTCCATTAGTCACTTTGTGACGTCATGTATGCCGTGTGAAACTGCCCTATACATAAAAAATGATATAGTAAATTGCGAACATTGGAATAGTTTGTTGATGTAATTTAAATAGTCAAATCTGCAACCTTTGCATTCTATTAGGTTTACAATCATACAATTTGCATAAGGAATATTTAAATATCTATTAACGAATGTTTGCAGCTATTAATGGTTATAATAAATAGAAACTTTTTCGGAAATAGATACATAATAAAGAAAATGAACGGATGAAAAATCTACACTTCTGGAAATTATACAATAAAGAGTAGTCCTACTACTGTGACATAATTATTGTTTTGTACATATTTTTAGAAAAACTTAAATATGATAAATGTGGTTTATATGCAAGTAACATTTTTAATTTGTTTTCCTTAGTATCTTTAGCAAAGTATATATTTTTTTTATGCTGAATTGAAACACTTTCTTGGGGGTTTATTTTTCTTGTATGTTTTCGTATTCATGTCGAGGATAAAGCTTTTAATTCTGTGGTAAGAAGTTCAGAATAATTTCATTAACCTTATTTGTATATACATCTGCATATTTATATTAAGATTGTCTCTGTAATCTTATTTAAATTTTGCTGTTCCCATTCTTACCATGGAGAAACCATTCATTTGCAAAGTATGCAGTAAAGGATTTTCCTCAAAATATAATTTAAAATCTCACATGATTATTCATACCGAAAGAAAACCTCACATTTGTGAGATATGCAATAAAGGATATTCATCAAAATATAATCTAAAATCTCACATGATTATTCATACTGAAATAAAATCTTATATTTGTGAAATATGCAATATAGCATTTTCATCAAAATATAATTTAAATTCTCACATGACTATTCATACCGATTTAAAACCTTATATTTGTGAGATTTGCAATAAAGGATTTTCATCAAAACATCATTTAAAATCTCACATGATTATTCATATCGAATGTAATGCTTTCATTTGTGATATATGTAATACAGAATGTTCATCAAAATCTAATTTAAAATCTCATAAAATTATTCATACCGAAAGTAAACCTTACATTTGTGAGATATGCAATAAAGTATATTCATCAAAATATAAATTAAAATCTCATATGATTATACATACAGAAAGGAAACCTTACATTTGTGAAATATGCAAAAAAGGCTTTTCTGATAGGAGTACTTTAAAGAAGCACTACCTTTTTCATACCAAGGAGAAACCTTTTACTTGTGAGCTATGCAGTAAAGGATTTTCTCGGAAAGATCATTTAAGTGTTCACTTACGTATTCATACCGAGGAAAAGCCTTTCATTTGCGAGACATGCAATAAAGAATTTTCTCAGAGAAGTCACTTGACTGTTCACTGTCGTAGTCATACCAAAGAGAGGCCTTTCATTTGCGAAACATGCAATAAAGAATTTTCCCAGAGAAGTCAATTAACTGTTCACTGTCGTAGTCATACCAAAGAGAGGCCTTTCATTTGCGAAACATGCAATAAAGAATTTTCTCAGAAAAGTCAATTAACTGTTCACTGTCGTAGTCATACCAAAGAGAGGCCTTTCATTTGTTTGATATGCGGTAAAACATTTTCTAAAAAAACTGCATTAAATGTGCACTCACGTTTCCATACTGGAGAGAAACTTTTGAAGTGTGAGTTGTGTAATAAAGGATTTTCTAATAAGTCTCATTTAAACGAGCACCGTCGTACTCATACTGGAGAGAAACCTTTCACATGTGAGGTGTGCAATAAAGCATTTTCTACACGATCTTGTTTAAAATATCATTTTCATACTCATACTGGAGAGAAACCTTTCACATGCGAGGTGTGCAATAAAGCATTTCCTACACGACGTTATTTAACTAAGCATTTTCACACACAAAGCCATACAGGTGAGAAACCTTTCACATGTGAGGTGTGCAATAAAGCATTTTATACACGACGTTATTTAATCAAGCATTTTCACATTCATACTCTTACTGGAGAGAAACCTTTCACATGTGAGGTGTGCAATAAAGCATTTGCAACACGACGTTATTTAATTGATCATTTTCGCATTCATACTCGTACTGTAGAGAAACCTTTCACATGTGAAGTGTGCAATAAAGCATATTCTACACGACGTTATTTTAACAAGCATTTTCACATTCATACTAAAGAGTGACTTTCGTGAAACTAGGTGCTTCATTGCCAGATCCAGAGGGGGAGTTATTGAAACTATGGTTTTTAAAAAGATATTTTTGCCTTGTTTAATCTCAGAATTCTGCAAAAAATATGCCAAAAATTTCTTTTCAAAAATATTTGTATTCACAATTCCTCCTTTGCATATGGCCCTGGGAGACGTGACTTGTACAATATGGAACTTAAAATAAAGTAAACACTTTCACATACATATCGGCGTAGTTCACAGACTCCCTATTTTTTAATAGAATTTTATGTAACCGTAAAATTCTGTGATTGTATAAAGCGAATATTTCTATAAAAATTAGTGCAACTTAAAAATTAGTTGATTTAGCAACTGTAGTATCTGCAAAAGGCCTTTTACTTGTTAGATGTACAGGAAAAAACTTTCTCAAAAGATCTTATTCAAATAGTGACTTTATATTCACATAAACAAGAAATACATTTGTGATAAATACAAAAAAGATTTCTTTAAATCTGGCATTCAATGTATGCTCAAATTTGAACATTTATCTTGGGAAATGTTACATAACTGACCATCAAAATTCAAAATGAAGATTTTCGTTCTAACAAAAGGTGAAACCATTTTTTATGTAGACACAATAAGCCAACAATATAAAATTCATTCAAATACAGTGAAACCTCTCTATAAGGGCCGCCTGCCGTTCCATTGAAAATTGGCCCTTATGAGGCGTGGCTCTTGAATAGGGGATGATCAAATTTTTCATTTCTCTTTTTTTTTATCTCGCGATTTTTAAAATCTGCATATTCTTTCAGTAAGTTCTCTGTGTTTTTAATAATATTGTTTATTTGATTCTTGCTGCAATTAAACTGTGTATCCATTTTTCTTGCAGATGTTCCTTGATCATGCAAATTAAGAACTTTGATTTTGTCATTCAAATCCAAAAGTTCTCTTTGGCTTGATTTAGGTGTCATAATTTTAAATTTACATAAGCCTGAGCATAAAATTTCTAGCGTAAAAATTGTGCTTCAATATGCATTCACAGCTTTAGTAAATGAGGAATCAGTTTTTCTAGATAACCTGTTATCTTTTGTGAGCCTTAATAAAGAGTCAAGTTTCCCTTCCAACCCAACCTCTACAGGTTGAAAGGTCACACAAAGTGTGAGGAACACCTGTTTGTCTCACTTGTGGAAAAGTTTGTCGTCCTTCATTGTGTTACTAAATCCTTCCCATCTCCCCCTGCCTTCTTTGTTTCAAGTACAGTTGTTTGCTGAACTCTTATCTTTTGGTTCAAGAATTCAATACACCTGTTTAGGATTTAAGGCACATGTGAAAAAAATTATCTTTATGAGGGGTAGGTGCGGCCCCTAATAGGAGTAAATTTAACATTATGTCTATGGGAAAATTTTTCGTTCCTAAAAATATTGGCCCTTAATAGAGGTGGCCCTTGAATAGGGGTGGTCTTTAATAAAAGTTACATTGTACATTATTATTATTGTGTTTTTTTTTTTTTTTTTGTCTTCCCATGTATATATATATATATATATATACAGTAAACTTCCGATTATCCGTCGCTCTAGCAACCGCCACCCTCATCAGAAGCGAACAACGAAAAATTCAGATGCACAACATAAACCCGAGTGAAACGCTGCTATTTTAAGTAAAATGCTTGTCTGACGTCAGGAACAACACCTAAAAAATATTTCTGCGTATAAAATCACAGACTTGCTTATGTAATTGTGACAGGAATAGAGATGTTTATGAAGAGTTAACGGATGGCAAAGTTATTCAAAATTCTTTTGAATCCATAGAAACTTAAAGCGTATGAATATGATGAATCGGAGAATGGTCATCCACGAGTCACTCATGAAGACTATGCTCTCTCTAAATGCATTAATTGATTTGAAATGCAAGTGGAAGCAGATGCAAACTAGAGTACTTTTATTACATAAAATTCGTAATCTTGCTGCACTAAAAAAAGCAAACAATAAAGTATAATGAAAATTTGTCTCATAAATAGATTTATTATTATCAGTTATGCTTTTTATAAACGAAAGTACACAACAAATAAAAAAAATCTTTCAATTTTTCTTAATTATAAATTAACATATATAAATGTAATTTTAGAACGGCCTTTTACTGTCTTTCGGTTATCGGTCACGCCACCGGTCCTGTGAGCAGAGGCGTCGCGTTGTAGGGGGGGGGGGGGGGGGTGTCTCCCCCTCCAATATATGTGAACTTGGAAAATTTGAGCTTAGAGTTGGGAAATTAAAGATTTTTTAAATACGTTTTTTTAAATAAAAAGAAGTAATATAAAAATTTTGTTTTTAAAGTCAATTCCTACTTAGGTCATCAAAGAAAAATTTAATATAATCCCATAAGCTAATATTAGTTTTTGTTGTATTAAAGTATCTCAATTTGTTGATTTTCTATAAGCAAGTAGGTTTACAATGGAACTCTATGGGAATTTGGCGAAATATTAGAAATATCGCCAAGTTGGCGTCACTTTTGGCGACTTATTTTGGCCGCCAAATTTGGCGATATATCGCCAAGTTGGCGACAAACTTGGCGGTATTTGGCGACAGAACAGGGTCCGCCCTATGGTAACCCCTTATTGAAAATACTTTCATTGACCTTCAATAACCAATGGCCGCCATTTTGTTTCAAATGCAAAACTAAAATTAATTAATTAAAATTCAATTAATTAATTAATATTTGAAAAAACTGTATTAACATCAATTGTCATCCAGTACAAGTTCAAAAAAATTTATTTCAACTTGATAGGATGAATAATGAGTATTTTATTAACGATTAAAAATTTGAACAAGATATATAAATAAATAAATATACAGAGAGTGTGAACTAACAGTAGGAATTGAATAAGAAAAAGATTTTTTTATTGTTTTGCTGACTACCTTTCTGAGTTCTGTAACAGCAAACTAGTTAAATTACCAAGTACAAAAAGCAGCCAAACTCAGTTTGTCATTGTGTTTTTCTGTGCTACGAAAATATCATACAGTACATAGCTGCCAACTCTTTCGATTTTTTCAGAATTCTTCCGAAAAATCGGCATGTTTTCCGATTTTATGCGCGTAATGCATTTTCTTCCGCTTTTCGTCATTTTCTTCAGATTTTCGGCCTTTTTTTACGCTTTTTACGCGAGTATGGTCAAAGGATCGCGGAGAAACGCCGAAATTTCGCCGAATGTTCGCGGGAAATACGCAAATATCGTCGGAAGATCGCGTAAAAAACGAGAATTCCCTCAAAAAGAGCGCGTTAAAACATGAATTCCGTGAAAGGATCGCGAAAAAATACGAATTTCGTCAAGTGCCGTTAAAAGATCGCGTAAAAACACTATTTCCGTAAAAAAAAAAAACGCGTAAGAACGAGAATTCCGTTAAAGAATCGCGGAAAAAACGCGTGTTTCGTCAGGAGATCGCGGAAAAAACCCAAATTTCACCGAAGGATCGCCGGAAAAAAACCCAAATTTCGCCGAACGATCGCGGGAAAGACGCGAATTTCGTGAAAAGATTGCGTAAACAACGCGTAGGGGTGATTCTGGTCCGAATTTTCCGAAAATGTAAGGCATTCATTTCTGAAAATTGAAAAAAAATTTCACCAATTCGAAAATTCGGATATAAAAAATATCGCGAATTTCGACAAATGTTCGCCGAAAAAAAATAAATTTTGTCTATCGTTTGCAGAAAAATCGCCAATTTCGTCAAAAAATCACTTAAAAAACGCAAATTTCGTCAAAAAATCTCGAAAAAAACAGCAAATTTCCTCAAAAGATCGTGAAAAAACGGCACATTTCGTCAGAAGATCGAGAAAAAATGGCACATTTCGTCAAAAGATCGCGAAAAACCCCACAAAATTTGTCAAAATATCGCGAAAAACCACAAATTTCGTCAAAAGATCGCGAAAACCCCCACAAATTTTACCAAAAGATCGCGAATTTCGTCAAAGGGCCGCGGAAAAAACGCATAGCTAGTGTCGGTAGTGGATTCCCCCCCGCCCCCCCCTATAACTTTTCAGAAAATTTGCTGTGAATTTCAGAATTTTTTTTTACCCATCACCATCAAAAAAAAAAAAAAAAAAAAAAAAGTTAGGAGGCAGAAGTTTTAAGTGTCGTTTAATGTGAATGTTCAAAAAAAAAAAAAAAAAAAAAAAAAAAGTAATTTTTAATATATTCAAGTTTTTTTTTTTTTTTTTTTTTTTTTTTTTTTTTTTTTATCATAATATATATATGGTGTAATTGCAAATTAGTGAATATTTTATTTGAGTTTCTCTTTCAAATTTGTTTATTTATAAGGATTCAGTTGTTTTCTAGTCCTTACTGAAAGTGTTATAAAACTTAAAAAATCTTCTTATTTCTTCTGATTTTTTGTCCAAAATCTTCTGAGTTTTACCGAAATTTAGTTGGCAAGTATGCATACATCTACGAGACCTGAATTTGCCCATAACAGGTTCTCTAATCTATTTCCTTCAAAAAATTTTCCTTTCTCAAAATATCATGAGGCTATTTTCATATGAAGTACGATTATGACTTGTGCACAATAGAAGAAAAAATTTTCCTTTCTCAAAATATCATGAGGCTATTTTCATATGAAGTACGATTATGACTTGTGCACAATAGAAGAAAAAAACCTTCATTAAATGAACCAATAATTATAATTTTTATGTTTTTAGTTTCATGTTTTGTTTCTCCGGAAAGAATTTTTTTTTTTTTTTTTTATCTATATGTATCATTATCATTAAACACACATTGCACATATCATTTTAGTTGAAAACTAAAGAAATTTGTTTCAAGCTGAGAAATTTTTTAATTATGAGTTGGGAAATTTTGTATTCCCCCACCCCCCGAAAAAATATTTGTAGCTACGCCCCTGCCTATGAATTACGGATAATCGAAAGTTTACTGTATTTCTTACTGTACTTAGAAAATGTGTAATACGTTTTAATATAAAAAAAATATTTAATTCATTATAGTTAATTGCGCTAAGAAAATTGTACTATGCACGCAAACACTTTTGTAATGAAACATAAAACATTTATTTCTTGCTTACCAATTGTTCTTTTTTTTTTTTTTAGTATAATTGGTTTTATTATATTTTCCCCAGATTTTCATACTTTTTCTTACTTTTGTATCTACCTTTTAAAAAAAGTTCTTTATTCTGTTTCTTATGTAGTCGTGGGGAAAAAAGGAAACACCCCCTACTAACTCTGCAACAAGTTATAGTAGATGAAAGTTACTGGTACCAAACGGCTGGAAATAAAGTCTACTCTTAAATGATGTATATAAAATTTGCTTAAGGTGCCATTTACAAATAAAAAGCAGACCAAACTTTGTTTTTTTTTTTTTTAGTGACAACACCCAATTTTGACACTATATTTTAAATCTTTATATTAAAAGTAACATACCACCCCCCGCCCTCCCAAAAAAAAGAGGGAAAAAAATCTTTCTTGTAAATAAAGTATTGTAATTTTAGTTTAAATATACTTGTAACCAGTTTTAATGTGCACTATGCATTGCAACATTATATTTTCTCAGGTGAATTTAATTATTGTAATCCTTCATCAAATCGGCTCAAACCAATAGCAACAAGGATACTTTTGCATCATAGAATGCATTACGTTCGGTTTGTATTGCAACTTACTTATACAGACCTTCACGAAAACTATTTTATTTAATTCACTTAGTCACTTATGCTCCAAAATATTTCCTCGCGATGCATTTGCAACACATTCACTTATCTGTAGACAATTAAACCCCTTGCGTTATTTGTCGTACTCCGATTAGATATCTGTACCGGCCCGGAATGGCAAAATAAAGATAAATTTCCAAACAGGACGGGCGGACGGCAAGGGCGGATCTGGAGAGTCCTCAAGGGCGGGGCGATTTTAGAAATTTGGAGACTCCAATCTGATGCGCGGGTGGGGGGAATTTTTTTTTCACTGCAGGGCGTGTTACTTCTACTTTTTGCTGTGTGTCGGGTTTGGGTCCGGCTGACTTCTATTTTTTTATACTGGTCGGGTTAATTTATACTTTTTTGCTTTGGGTCCGGTTGACTTGTACTTTTTGCTGCGGATCGGGTTAACTTCTTTTTTGCTATGGGCCGGTTTTGGGTCCGGTTGACTACAAATTTAAACTTATTTCGTAATCTGCTGTATTCAGTTCTGCCTTTAGAGGTCTGTACGGGCCCGGAACGGCAAAATAAAGGCAAATTTTCAAACGGGCTGTGCCGACGAATAAAGAATTTTTTTAACGGTCCGGGCCGATAAAAAAAATTGCGAACCTACAGGCCCGATATAAAAATGATCAATCTAAGCCGATAAAATATGAATAATTTTCAATGGACGAGAATTAAGTATAGTTGTGGAATGAAAAAGCACGCAAGCTTACATTTATGTTCACATTTTTCAATAACAAAACAAATTATTTCGTATTTAAAATGTTGTTGTAAAAAACATGTATTGTATAACCATTATAAACCAATACAAATTATCCACAACGGATGTCAATGTATAAATAATAAAGGAATTTAATAAAATTAAAAATGATATATAAACCATTATAAAATTCTTATAAACATATCCTTATAACACGAGAAACATGGAATTGAAAATACAGTAAACATTGAAAAAATGGAAATATTTGTGGAACCAAGACAGAATCATCAGGCCCTAATTACCTTGATTTCCACAAATAGCATATACGGTTTCATCATAGTATTAGCCATAGCTAAAAAAATAAAAAAATAGGGCTACCGTACACAATAAATCCAGAAATAAGATAAAATATGAAATATGTATATATATATATATATATATATATATGAATTGAAAAAAGAAAAGCGAATTACAATTGAAGATCCAATCTTGGTTTAAATGATAAAGCAAAAAAATTAAAAAAAAAAAAAAAAAAAAAAAAAAAAAAAAAACAGGTTAAGAAACGATTTGCACATGTTGCCAGAAATTTTTGAATAAATATGAGTAGGACCAAGGAATAATAAGAGTATAAATAGGTATAAATATAAAAAAACAGCATTTCTATTGGAGAAGATATGGTTCTGCCATCTATAGTACACTTAAACATGAATTCCAATGTATTAATACATGAATCAATAAAGTGCTGCCCTCTGTCGTTAAATGATACATTTAAAATGATTACACAAGAATTTATTATTAGGAATATACATTGGTTGGAATAAATTCTAATAAATAATTAAAATTAATTAAATTGTATATTCACCGATGCTGGGTTCATTTGCGTCTCATGTTACGCCGCTAGATTGTGTGCTCATGAAGACTTTTCCATCTAATAGCTGCGGTAGCAGTCTTACCGACTATGTGAGTGAGAGATATCAAGTTGGGCATCGTCCCTGTGGCTTAGCGGTAGAGCGTTGGAGCGCTATTCCAGGGGTCCGGGTTCGATTCCAGGCTTGGACATTTTTTATTCTGTTGGTTTGCGCTTAGTTAGTAAAGTGATAATTCCGTCTTTAATATAAATAGATTAATTAATATTAATAACTAATATTGGATTAAGCTTTAAAGCAGAAACTGTATAGGGATATGATAAATGATAATTAAAAATATGTAAAATACATAAAATGTACATACATAGGTGCCAACCTCAAACTAATCTTCCGTAATACTTGCGTTAATTTGACCTTGGTTTGATACGTTTCGAACCAGAAATTTGTTGAAGAAATGAAATTAAATATTTTCCACGTAGAAACCTGGAATTAAATAAATAAGCATTCATGAAATAAATTTTCTGGTTCGGAATGTGGTTAACCTGGGTCAAATTAATCCAGACATTACGGAAGATTAGTGGAAGGTTGGTAGCTATGTACATAGCAATAAATAAGAATAAATAAGTAAAAGAATTAATAACTAGCAGTGAATTAAGCATAAAACAGTAATTGTATTAAGTTAATATAATTGATGAATTAAAAATATGTATATATATATATATATATACATAACAAAATATAAAATGAAATAAGTAAAATGATGATATGGATGATTTATGAATTAATGTTTCATATAAATAAATGTACAATACCATATATACTCGCGTATAAATCGACCCCCTAACTTTCGAATGCAAATTCTGTAAAAAATCAAAAACCCGCGTATAAGTCGACCCCCTAACTTTTTACTTCAATTTTGCACAAAATCAAACCAAAGATTTCACTTGCCAATGCGAAAAGGTAGTAAGTAAACAAAAACAAATCATTGAATTTTTTTAAATGATAAATTATTATTATTTGTATATTTTATATATATATTTTTTTTTTATTCATACACATAAAAAGCATAATTTTGCAGTATTCGAAATTTATGTTTTTGCTTTTTTAACTGACTCGCGTAGAAGTCGACGCCCCCCCCCCCCTCCCCAATTTGCTTACCGAAAATTGTCAGAAATTCCTCGACTTATACGCGAGTATATACGGTATCATAGCATTATTAATATATTTAAATCTCTGTCACAGTAGTACATAATCACTTAAATAAAAGTAAAATTTTAAAATCGTCTGAATTCGCATAGAAAAGCATTTTGGCATAAAAGAAATGCTCTGTATTTTTCGAACTAATGAATTAAATACAGTATGACCTCAAAAATTCGGCATTCAGAAATCCGGAAACTTCAAAGTCATTTTTCCCCCTTCCTTTTTTTTTTTTTTATTTTACACTTCAAACTTACAGGAGAAGGAAAAATAACAATTGTTTACAAATTAAAAACTTCAAGTTCGAAAGTAAAAGTGCGAAAAATAAATAATTGGCTAAGAAGAATGCATCTTTTCTTCATATGTCAGATCCGATTAGTTCCTTGAATATCAGAAAGTCCAAGAAAACTCCCAGCTGGGAATATATGGCCGCAATAGAACCGCCAATAACGCTAGTAGCAGCTCAGGGGACGAGATCGGGGAACCTTCAGAAGAAAAGGTATCACTGGAAAAAATGGATATATTTGACAGGAAAATTAATATCCCTTTCAGAGAAACAATATTGTAATTCCCAAATTCTTTACTTGTATAAAATACAAGAAAAAACTTGTTAAAGAACGGCCAAAAAAAATTAAAGTAAGTAACATTAACGGTTACACGAGAAGGAAATGACTTTACTGTTTATTAGATTTTTTAAAAATTGCTAGCTGACCCGCCCGGAGTTGCCCGGGCAGAAACTGTGCCGGGACTGTCATTGAAAAATATAACACTGGAGTGGACTTCATAAAAAAAACACTGAATAATATTTATTTGGCACAGATGTCATATACACACCACGCCAATATAACTATATATTCACAGTTATGCTCCGGAACGTTTAAATCAGTAATTTGGATTTCAGAAGCAACGCGTTCACCCATTCGACGGTCATTAAGCCTATTTTGGCGATCGCTTATGCTCTGTGTTTGACGCCGTTCTCAATCCAATTATCCTATTTCGAAGCAATCGCCGAGATCTTTTACGGGCATTTCAAACGATATTGTGAAGTTCCATAACTGCAGCGAAAGAGAGAACATAAATAAATAAACGCGAAACGTAAACGAACCGGATTTACCTCCGCCTAAATCCTGCCAAATGTCTTTTACACAATAACCAATGAGATGCGTTGCCATTAAACGATAACAAATAACTGCGATTTCTGTGCCACGTACGTTAGCGTAACATGTATATAGATTATTTGTAACATAAAAATGGGTGGGCGTAGTTGAGCTCAAACCAGTTGGTAGGCCTCCTCACCTGGCTGAATCTGTAACATAGAAAATATCAATTAAAGTAAGATTTTTTTAATATACTTTTCTCTCACTCTTTCTCTCTCTTTTTTTTAACCATTTGGAAAAATGGTTATTGTCCTCGTCAGGGTAGGAAATCAAAAGCATATCTGAAGCTTTTTATTGGTTTAATTCGCATTTTATTCGTTTTCTGATTTGTCTATATAGCACACTGCAAATAGAGGCGTCTTAAATTCTGACATATATGTGTCTGAAAAAGGAATTCAGACACTTAAGAGTCTGAATATGAAATTTCAGACGTCATAGATGTCTGAATTTAAGACACATAAGTGTCTTACTAAGATCATGTTATAAATGGACTGAAAATAATGTCTGAATAATGACGAAACGTCTGAAATTAAGACATTTAGAAATTCAGACACCTAAGTGTCTGAATGTAGTACAATTATATCATATGTGTGATGACTGTATACACAATTATATTGCAATATATATGCCATCATAATCATAAAAGATTTTCAAATGGATGACAGATGTTTAAAATACTTTTCCTTCCAATAAATTTAGTATTAATTTATAAAACAGCAATCTGATTAAACTACAGATCGTCTATCAAAACTGTAATAGTCCGCTTATTAAAGTTTAATAGAGTTATTTTTGGTGCAAAAAGTAATTAACGATTTGATTTTCACAAAATATAAAGTCTTCCAAAAATTACTTGTACTAATGGGAGTATGTAGAGGAGGGTTGGGGAGGGGGGTTCAAAGAAGGACTGCTCTGCTAAATAGTAAGAAATACAAGTGCTGACAGGGGAAAAATGCATGGAGAGGAAAGATTAAATAGCTATGCCTGGAGTCCACAGCCTAGTCTGCTTAACTAAAACACAGAATCTAAACATGAAATAAGCTATACTAAGAACATTTTTTCGGAATGCCTCGTGCAAGAGGATTTTTGCATAAAATAATTTCAAAAATCTAATCATTAAGAAATAGAAACTCATTTTTTAATATATATAATATATGTGCACACATATGTATAATAACATTTTTCAAAATGCAGAATTGATTTTTTTCCCTTTTAGGATGCTTTTCTTTTCTGAACTCCTCCCTTCCCTCTACATTTAAAAATCAATGTATAACTATCTAAATAATGACTATCTAAATATCAAAATAATGAATGCGATATCTAAGTATTAATTAAAAACATTAACTATTAAAGAATATATAGAAAATTTGGAGCAATATGCTAAGAGTTCGTCAAGAAAATAATTAATTGAAGAGATAAATTAATAAATATATTAGCAGATTAATATTTATGTCGATTTAAAAATAATTTCGAAATATATAAACATCTAAAGTAAAAAAAATAAAAAATCTACGTAGGATTCAAACAGGAGGGCTACTCTGACGAAAAATTCTTAGTTCCTTTTTTTCTAAGCGTTTTATGTTATCTAGTCATTTAGAAGAATAAATTTATTTTTCTTTTACATAAAGAAAATTTAACTAATTAAATTTCAAAATATAGGGAAGGGCCCCTCTCTTCTGCCGGTGATTATGCTTCATCAAAATAAAATATATTAATTGCAAGTGTTACGAAATTTTTTTTATGTAAGTTACGTTTTCTATGTTTTCCCTCTGTCAGAAAGTATAAAAACTGTAATAATAATAATAATATTCAGATAATTGATCAGTTTAACGCATTTCGGAAAATACCAAATAAAGAAAATAAAATGTTTCTCATTTATGCTTCTACAATATGTTTTATTCTCCGCTGATAAAAAGTTTTAACGCTGAGCATAAAACACGATCTCATTATGTATTGTAAACAACCACAGCGTAGACTGACTCAGAACATTTGAAATTGAAAGACTCTTACTTCATCTTTTTTTTCCCCCTTTGTCTGTGAGACATTTTACGTCCGTTGGTGCATTCGAATTTAGAGGTTCTTTGAACAATTTTCTGGGCGAATTCGACGCAGTTTATTTAGGTGAAAATTCATTAAATATATTATTGTGATTATTTCAGCTCCATGTGCATTCGTATTTCTTATCTATGTGTAATACAATTGTTTATTCTGCATTAGTGTTCTTGTGAAATACATGTGTATGGAATCTAAATTCAACTTCTGAAATTCGATGAATTATATTTAAATGGTGAATGAATTTCATCACGGTGAAATAAGGATTATATTGCTATTATGAAGTTTTTACGCAATATTCGTCTAAAAATTTACGGAAATAATTTTAGGTCAAGAATAATGTGCACATTTATTTTGGATACTTTTTAAGGATGTATGAAAGGTATGTATTTCCTAGCGCGTCTATTTGCAACAATATACTTTTCAGATTTAGATTCAACTTGAACAGCATACTTATGTAATGTTGTTTTTTAATAATTTAAAATACTTTTCTAAGACTAACGTGTATTTATCATATTTGTACCATTTTATATCCAATAAATATTTTTTAGTGTTACGAAATTTGTGTATTGTTTTGTGATTTGCCGCTAAATTTATATTATTTTCAAGATAAATTGTTTAATAATTCTTTAAACTCCCAGTGTATAAATGAAAGTTTTTTTTTATACTAAGAATCTGATTATTGCTTTAATAAATAAGCAAAAGAAAGTATAGTATTTATTCAGTACATAAGTTTTCATTGTTAATATATTCACACCAAAATATGTCAATAATTTTCATTATATCTTTTGAAAAAGACAGTTCCAGTATTATATATTATATATTTTTTTTGTGTGTAAGCTAATTGATTATGTAAAAATATCAGTAATATTATGTAAATAATTGGTTCATTTAAAATATCTATAAAAATAAAAGATAAAACGTAAAATATGTCAAAACTTTTGTTTAAGAAGAAATACTTTGCTTAGATTTAAAAGAACTTAAAAAAAAATAATAAAATAACAAAAATTGGTGGGGTCAATCCATTTCAAGTGGTCCAGCACTGGTTGCTCGACCATTTTTAAAAAATCTGAAATTTTTTGTACAACAACCCTAACATGATGGAAGTTCAAAATGACTATTATTTTAATTTTATTAATTTTTGTTTGTGCATGGCGGCCATCTTTGTTTCATCGTAAGTGCGGATTAAAGCAACTTGTACAGAATACATTTGGCTAAAAATATGGTAATGAAGTAGTTTCGGAACTAACTGCTTATTGGTAAAATTTAAGCATAAAGTTTCCGTTTTTTTCCAAAATTTGTCCGTTTACGAGAGGAAATTTTTCTAGCAAGCAAAACTGTCAACACGACATAATTTTTTTTACAAATAGGCCGAAAATACTTGTACTCACACGCCGAGTTCCAGATCTGGGACTTGCTTTCTCTTCGCTAAAAAAATCCCAATTTTTTCAAAAATGACAAAAATCGCACTTTTTAGGCTTTGATATCTCTGGTGGGGCACGAGATAAAAATCTGAATTTTTTTTTTTATAAGAGTATTGTATGGTAGTGTTATGCACAAGAAATTTCAGGATGGAGATTTGACTACAAGCTGAGATATGGCAAGGGCAACATGTCAAAACAATACTGCCAAACTATTGTTTTGTTGTAGTTACAGCTAAGTATTTATCTCAGCGTATCATTTAAATTTATTTTTTAGATTATCTTTAAACAATAGTAACAGAAAATAAAGCCTTTTGCAATTAATTAAAAAAATAATTATGCCTAAGGCCTACATTTTGTATGGTTTCAGTAATTTTTGTTGTAATTTTTAGTAACTAAAAGACACCTCAGCACTTTTACAGATATATATATATATACAAGACCTGAGGCAAAAACAGAATAGGGAAAGAGAAAAGCTGTTAATGTTGGCATACTTGTTGAGACATGATCAAACGTGTCAAAACACATTCCTGCTTGTTGGTTTAAAAACCACAATTTTAATGCTGCTTGCCAGTCCCTGAAACTTGTTCCTACCATAAATATGTTCCTGTAAATGAAACATTATGCGATGTTACCATGCATCAGCCTCAAGTAATTTTCAGAAAGTAAAGATACCCAAAACCTTTTCAAAATTTATACTGCAGAAAAATCACATTTTTGCATAAGAATTAAGCTAGGAATTATTAATGAATTGAGATATGCACATAGTGATTTCAAAGTATATTTTTATGAGCCAGAAGGGCCAAGATCTTCAATCAAGTTATCAAAAGATAACAAGACTTGGTTCCTACAAATAAAATTTTGAGAAAGATCAAAATTGTGGTTTTTGAACCAACAAGCAAGAATGTATTTTGACACGCTTGATTATGTCTCAATAAGTATGACAACATTAACAGCTTTTCTTTTTCCCTATGTTTTTTTTGTATCAGGTCTTGTATAAAAATATTTTTTTTTTCTTTATGTAAAAGTGCTGAGGTTTCTTTTAGTTACTAAAATTACTTACAACAAAAATTACTGAAACCATACAAAATGTATGGCCTTAGG
Organism: Maratus speciosus; assembly: GCA_963932465.1. Classification (NCBI taxonomy): domain Eukaryota; kingdom Metazoa; phylum Arthropoda; class Arachnida; order Araneae; family Salticidae; genus Maratus; species Maratus speciosus. The sequence continues at coordinate 108,449,822 of OZ010797.1, forward strand.
CATAATTATTTTTTAAATTAATTGCTAAACTTTGCAAAGGGTTTTATTTTCTGTTACTATTATTTAAAGATAATCAAAAACATAAATTTAAATGACACTCTGAGATAAATACTTAGCTGTGACTACAACAAAACAATAGTTTGGCAGTATTGTTTTGACATATTACCCTTGCCATATCTCAGCTTGTAGTCAAATCTCCATCCTGAAATTTCTTGTGCATAACACTACCATACAATACTCTAATAGAAAAAAAATTTAGATTTTTATCTCGTGCCCCACCACAGATATCAAAGCCTGAAAAGTGCGATTTTTGTGATTTTTGAAAAATTTGGGATTTTTTTTTTTGCGAAGAGAAAGCAAGTCCTAGATCTGGAACTCGGCGTGTGAGTACAAGTACTTTCGGCCTATTTGTAAAAAAAATTATGTCATGTTGACAGTTTTCCTTGCTAGAAAAATTTCCTCTCGTAAACGGACAAATTTTGGGAAAAAGCTGAAACTTTATGCCTAAATTTCACCAATAAGCATTTAGTTTCTGGAACTACTCTATTACCAAATTTTAGCCCAATGTATTCTGTACAAATTGCTGTAATCCGCAGTTGAATTGGATAAATAAACGATGAATTATTTACAATTCCGTAAACCCTTTTTGTGAGAAAATTGCTGCAGACGATGAAACAAAGATGGCCGCCATGCACAAACAAAAATTAATAAAATTAAAATAATAGTCATTTTGAACTTCCATCATGTTAGGGTTGTTGTACAAAAAATTTCAGATTTTTTAAAAATGGTCAAGCAACGAATAAATGATTTTCTGGACCACTTGAAATGGATTGACTCGGTGTGTTAATGAACTTAGCGTTTTGATGAACATGTTGAATTCCTTGTAACATTTTCTATCGTAGTTATAACTACATTTTATTTTCAACTTATTTTTAGTTTAATTGTTTGTTCGCTATGAAGGATATGCAATTCACTCAATGTTTAATATTGGATAAAAATTGGAAAATTATCAATTACTACTGTGATTTATTTTTTATATTTTATAATTAGAGATGCATAATTTTCAAGGAAAATCTTTTTAGCCAAAAATCTGTTTTTTGGCAAAATTGATTTGTGCTTTGAAATCCAAGTTGTCAAAACTTTTTTATGTCAACTTAAGTATATATATATATATATATATTTATACGTTTTGCATAATATTATTTGGTTTCAAAGCAATTTTTAATTGCATTGCACATACGTATATTTTCTAAACTATATAAATGACAGTTAAAAGGAAAAAAAATTACTGCAATTTTGTGATTATTATATATAAAATCAGTTTTCGAAATTTTCATTTTTTAATAGCACATTGTATGAAAGATAAATTATTTACAGCTATAATTTCATTTCCTCAAAAAATAATAATAATAATAATAATAATAATAATAAAATCACTACTTATTTTGATTTTTTTTTTCCAAATTTTAAATTTTGGATTTGCAAAACATGAGAAATTGAAAACTAAGCTTATTTTATTTTTAAGGCTGTTCTCAAATCCAAAAGGGCAACTTTATGACATAAGTTTTGATTTATTTTTGTTGGGAAATGCCTGAAACTAGCAGGTGTTGTTGTTCAGAAACTATGTCATCAAACTGTTTTTTTCATTTTTTTTTTTTTTTTTTTTTTTTTTTTTTTTTTTTTTTTTGCAAACTCAATAGGTCTTTCAGAAAAAAGTGTCCAAGTGGGCATTTTGAACCGAATTTCCGCGTGAAAGAAGAATAACCACTCAAGGAAGGGTGAAAAACGTCTTTGTCACGTGATCCAAATCGCTTATAACTCTATAGGTATTTTATTTATCAAAAAATGGAAAACACGGTGCAATTCCAAATCGCTTCCATAGTTAATTCTATAGTTCCAATTTTATATCTTTCCGTTAAAAAGTGAATTTGTAAATGTGTCAAAACGTTTTGTGCTTGTTGAACAGAGCAGTTGAGAACAGCCTCAAGTAAAAAGGTTTTTACAAGTTTAAAATGGAAATTTGAAGAAAGTTAGAATTTTGTATATTTCCATGCATAACTACAGTTCCACATAAAATTACGGTTTTCCCCAAAGTTCATTTAGAGGCGGTCCATAAATGATGTCACACTTTTTTTTCAATATTTCTGACCCCCCCCCTCCCACCCTTTGTCACAAAGTGTCACACTTTACCATACCCCCCTCCCCCCTTGTCACACTATATTACATAAACAGAAACTTGTAGTTCAGAAACCTTCAGAAGGGCAGTTCAGAAGGCCTACGTTATAGATTATATTTCAAATTTTATTTTTAAATTTTAACTATGTGTTTTAATTGCATTTGTTAGCATAACTATAAAAATGATTCGTACACTTATTTTGTATGAAAAAAGAATATGGTTCACATCAAAACATAATTATTGTAACATGCAGTAGTAATAAAATATTATAAGAAAGAGCAATTGAAAACAATAGTATTTTGGAATTTGAAATGGAATTTAATATATTTGGCTGTAAATCTTATCTTTACTTTATCAATAAAAAATACTTTAATTTCAAAATAACTTCAAAATTTAATCTGCTGATTTTTAATGCTTTTATTTTAACCAAAATGTGTGATGTCATATTTCTTCTTACCCCCTCCAACCCAATTGTCACAAACTGTCACAATTTCACGAACTCGCCCCCCCCCCTTCAAACGTGACATTATTTGTGGATGGCCCCTTATATAAAAAAGGCAAAATATATATATATTTAGGCAAAATAGGTTTTGAAACTAGAAGTGACTTTTCCTATATGTTATTATATATATGTGTGTGTGTATGTGTGTGCGTGTGAACATGAAAACAAATCATAGAATCATTAGAATTAAGCTATTGTGAAATTCTGAATATTTTATAATTAAATTTTCAACTTTTCTTATGGTAAATAAATCCCTCTTAAAAAATTGAATTTACTCTTTAATTGAAAAGTTTCATACTCATTTGTTTTTAATATTGGGATCTCATATACTGAAAATTTTGTGGAATCTAGTGTTAGATTTTATATAACACAGAAGTAAAAATGCAAAAATTGCTTAAATTAATTCAAAGGGAATATCTCATTTAAATGGGAAACAATTGCACTACAAAGCAGGGATGGAATTCTTTCTGAAGGAGTGAATCATTTTTTATAAATGGGAATAATTTGTTACCATAAAGCAGAGCTGATTACAGCATGGGCAAACTAGGCTGTTTCTATGGGCTTTTAGCTTTACGGGCCCCTAAATTTGGTATGAAATTTCCATAAAGCTGATATTTTAAATTTGTTTTGATCTTATACTTATTTTTATAAATATTTTGTAATTTTAGAACATGATTAGGCTAAAGAAAATTATATATTTATCCAAATATGTATCTGACGGCATCGAATAGCTTAATTTTTTTTTGTAACAATATATGAGGGCAGTGGGTAGCGAATGAATACTATGTCTTTGGGCAATAATTAATTTGAAGTTCTCACTAAAAGTAATAAATATTTTTGATGCCGTAGGGCATATATGATACCACATAAATACATATTTAGGTGAATATATATATGCTATATATTTATATGGTATGATAATATATGGTATATATTATCCTATTCTAAAACTACAAAATACTGATTACAATCCTCATAGTCAAAACTGATTTTAAATACAAGCTTTATGAAAATTTCATACCCAATTTGGGTTATCCTAAAATCAGGGGGCAGAGAAGCATCCCATTTTTCACAAGCTGCAATCAGCTCTGCTTTATGGTAACAAATTATTCCCATTTATAAAAAATGATTCAATGTGGTCAAACATGGCTTAGAAAGTAAAGTGGTCAAAGATGGCTTCATACTGGCCAAAAAAAAAAAAAAAAAAAAAAAAGGCTCAAAGATGGCCGCAATTCAGACATTTGAGATGTCTGAAAATTTTAAGACATTTTAAAACGTCTTAAAATTGAACACTCTTGTTTCAGACACTTAAGTGTCTGAAAATTTTAAGACATTTTAAAACGTCTTAAAATTGAACACTCTTGTTTCAGACACTTAAGTGTCTGAAAATTTTAAGACATTTTAAAACGTTTGAAAATTGAACACTGCGTTTCAGACAGTTAAATGTCTGAATTTCAGACATTTCAGTTTAGAGTGCAATCTGTATTTCCCTTTACTTTCAACAGAGATGGATACCTTCTGTTGCCACTATGACAAAAAAAGTAATAAAAACTACAAAAAAATTAATAACTCAGAAACAAATTGAGATACAAGTTCAAACAAATTGCATTTAAAAGTACATTTTTTTCTCTATACGATGGTGTAAAAATAGTGTGGGATGTTTAGAAGTTTAAGAATGAAATTTCATTTAAAATGGGTCGTCAGATTTCTTGGAAATCTGATGAAAAGGCCTTTTCCCGAACAGCCAATGAAATGCTTGGATAATACGTAAGTTTCAGGTGGATAATACGTAAGTTTCAGGAAATCTGGCGAGTCGCAGGCGATTTTTGTCGCTTGCAATTTTTTACGTGTAATAACACTATTAATGTTTAAGACTGTTCTTAACTCCTCTGCTCAACAAGCGCAAAACGTTTTGACACATTTACAAATTCATTTTTTAGCGGAAAGATATAAAATTGGAAAGCCTGGCCATGGAAGCGATTTGGAATTGAACTGTTTTTTCCATTTTTTGATCAATAAATTACCTATTGAGTTATAAAAATTTTTGGTCATGTGACAAACCCGATTTTCACCTTTCACGGACTGGTTTTTCGGCTTTCTTCGGGAACTTCGGTTCAAAACGTCAACTTTGACACGATTTTCTGAAAGATCTATTAGGTTTGCGCAAAAACGGAAAAAAATAGCTGGATTACATAGTTTCTGTACAACAACACCAGCCAGTTTCATGCATTTTCGAACAAAAATAAAACTTATGTCAGGAAGTTGCCCTTTTTGATTTGAGAACAGCCTTAATTCATGGCGTACGTAATGTATAATCAACTCCATGCGATTTTGTGTGTCTTAAATTTTAGTCTTTGAAAAAATCATTTTCCAAATGGTCGTTGTACTTTGTTAAAATGCATTTTTTTTTTTTTTTTTTTTTTTTTTTTTTTGTCACATAAATGTCACTTGGTTATGAAGTAAGTTATGAATAAAAGTGCTATTAGAAATATCGTAAAACTTTTGATATTCCTTCACATATTTCCGGAATTTTCAAAAATCCGGCTTAGTCTCCGTCCCGATGATGCCGGATTTTTGAAGTTATACTGTATAAGCAAAAACTATTCAGCTAATTTCGGGTACCTCGTCAACACAACTAGCTACTTTAATTGGACTAATCGGATGCTATTTGCGACAGTTAGTAGCGCCAACTTTTGAAAAATAATAGGTAGGCTCAAATTTTTTTTTAGTACAATAACTCATACAATTTTTTTCTTAGTGCGTGTGTGTGTGGAGACAAAGGCGGGAGAGAGGCGTATGACTAATGATGATAATTGTAAGTTAAATTTATGTGTTTGTTAAGCAAAATATAATTTTATTAAATTATATTCTCATAAGTTCTTCCTTATAAATACATTAATATTTATTATTATTATTATAACTAACATAAAAATTGCTAACTATTACAAGTGCAAAAAACTAAATGGCAAGAAAATATATACAGTTTAGTCACCTAATTGCTTTATCAATTCCAGACATTAAAACAGATGGCAAAATAGGCAAGAAATTTGTTTTTGAGAGAAATTTAATTATACATTCGCTGAAAGGGTTTTTAGTGCGCCTGTAAGTCTAATGGATGTCCTTACTATTTTTCAAACAAAATTATTTTGAGAACGTCAGTAAAACCAAATTTCATTTCAGCGATTAAATAAATAAATAAATACTATATTAAACTCTGTGGCTATACAATCTATGAAGAATCGGGGCCGACTGTGCCCATCCCTGTTTTCTTGACCTTGGGCCCCGGGGTGCTATACAACATACGCCCCGGCCAGGTGGTCGTGGTCAGCCTAACGCGAGACCCTCGGTGTTTAGTTCCCAAGCAAGCTTGGTACTCATTTTAACGACCCCGAAGGAATGAACGCGGAGTGAATCTTTCCCAGTTGGGAGTCGAACTCTCGACCAGCAGCGCGACAGTCAGAGGCTCTGCCCACTACGCCACTGGGCTTCAAATAAATAAATAACGAATGAAATCAAATGAAATTGGATGAGTGGAGAGATCAACTTATTGGGTGGGCTCGCGCTCCACGTCCTCCCCCCCATATAAGTTGGTGCCATTGAATAATACTACAATGACAAGTTACAAATGCAATACAAGTTATAGGGGTGTACGTCATATGGATGCTTTACTGTATTTACTATTACTGTTACTACTGTATCTGTTTACTTAACTCTCCAATACACTCTTAATATGTCAATTGAATTGAGTTCTGTTAAGAGTTATAATCATATTGATTTGTCTAACTTTTTAATCTAGAAAAGTACAGAAAACAACTCTAAATGAAAACAATACATAAATCTGTAAATAAAAGCAATTCAGAATAATAAGAAACTCGACATTAAAACTTGAAGTCTTCTAAAACGGAATATTTTTCCGGTCACTTGAGGTTCCGTCTTAGTAGGTTTCACTGTATTAAATAAACACGAATATTTTAGACAGTAAAATTTGTGAAAGTGCTGCACTGTTAAAAATTTGCAGCATTCTGTCCAGTCATTTGACCGTTTTTTGAAAAAACGGTTTCATATTATGAAAAAAAATGAAACCGTTTTTTCAAAAAACGGTCAAATGACTGTGACAAGTGAAATATTTCCACTGGTGATAGACCTTGTATTTTAAAGAAAACGTGCATTTTCATTTATAAAGATTAAACATTTTTCTAATGAAATATTTTTCAAAAAACTTTCATTCCACCCACGCTGAAACAATGCCTATAAATTAAAAAAAAAGAAAAGAAAAAATAGGACTTTACTAAATTAAGCCCCATTCTGGCAGGCTCCAGACTGGCCCGAAGGGCAACCGACCTGCGGGTCGGTGTGCCCTAAATCAGGTAAAGCTGCGCCCTCCCCCAGGTAGAGCAACAAGACAAATTTTACAAAATTTGCAACAAGCATTAGATATGAAAAGTCTTAAATTATTTAATAATTTTTAAAAAAATCCTTTTTTATGCATTTTTTTTATTATTAATCTTTTTTTTTCTCTTTGCAAAGCGAAGAAATGAATTTTTTTTGTTTCAGAGGACTTTTAAATCGTTTAAAACCTAATGTATATTCTGTAATTCTTTCTGTTACGTATGGCGACATGATCTGCCCCAAGAATTTTCAACCTGTCTGGCACAAAAGAGCGTCACCTATATTTCAAAATATATACAAGTATTTTTTTTTTTTAAGTTTTTTGTAAAATCATTTATTAAGTATTTGTTTTAAATGTGTAGGCTTCATGTATTCGTACAATGCTGTGATTGTAATTTCCCCTATATAAATATTTATTACATGGATTTTTGGGCTTGTGCACAAAAATATTTATAAAGAGTATTTTCTTAAAAATTACATTTTAATATGAAAACGAGACTGTTTCAATATTGTCTATAAATGTGACACTCAGGACAATTGTCAGCTATTTTTTATATACGTTGAAACAGGACTGTTCAACTCGGCGCCCTTTGAATGTTCTTTTTTGCGCCCCTTCGATTATACCTTGTTGCTAGAGTATTTTTAAATACAATACATCCTGCATAAGATAGAAATTTGTCTTACATAGAGCTTTAAAAAGAATTTACTATATAAAATCTATTTTAAAGATACTTATACTTTGCTTTAAAATCAAATTAATAACATTTACACGTTTCTCATATTACTAGCACCATTAATAAAATTTTATCCTCCCGCGGCAAAAAAAAGTTAAAAATAGGTTTAAGTAATCAAAACATTCTTCACAAATTTCGCATTTACATTTCAATATTTTAAAATGATTTTTTTTAATCGCATAGAATAAATGGACGATATCTAAACGGTTATTTTATACTATTTCGATTTTCTTTTATATATAAGGATACTTTCAAATCCAGTTCCGAAATTGAAAGAATCCCCAGAAAGAAAAACTGAATGGTAATGGATATTATAGATTTTTACTAGAAAGGTGATAAAATAATGAGTTTCTAAAATGTTGCATCCAAAGTGTGCGTTATTTGACAGTTATCGAGGTCGACCCTACATGCAGTGGCGGCTCTTCAAGGGTTCACAATTACTTTCCTACAAGAATAATGGTATATAAAATTTTTGGTAGTAAAGTTATTCTGAACCCCTTGTCGTGCCGCCACTGTCTGCGTGGTGAAACGTTGTTGTATAGATATAAGATGAGCGTGAGCAATAAAAATAGTTTAATTGAGATATAAGAGAAAATCATCAGTTATCGTTCGTCACAGAATCGTTGGTTGAAAAATAGTTTAGATACCAAGCCATTCGGCCGATTTCTTTGAAAATTAATATCTAACAAAAATGCACACATACATATTCAATTATTGTAAAAAAAAATGTGAGAACGGATTCAGAGTATTTGAAAATGTAAAAATATACCATTGTTTCAATTATTTTAATGGATTTTTATTGTGATTACAATGTTTTCCTATTTCCTTCCTTACATTGTATGTATATAGAAAATAAAAATTGCAATCTTGAGTAAAATGTAGGCGTTTCAATCAAGGTTCTCGCTGCTGATCGCCACCGCGCCTCCAGAATGTTTCATTTGGCAAGAAAAGTAAAGATTGAAATCGCCAAATTGCAAGAGAGTTTTTTTCCTGTCGGCGACAATCTAAATGATGTTATTGTACGATTAAACCTTTTCTGTGTAACTCAGAATTTCCGTTTTGATATTTTTAATTGTTTCAAGACGAATCTATTATTACTGTTATTTGAATTTGGCTAGTTTTTCTTTAGCTGTTAGCCAAATTGCTCAGATAGTCAAAAGCCAGTGAGAACCCCGGTGTTAACTATTATCGTTGTCAGTTGGCTAATTTTCTAAACCATTAGCTGTAGAGATATAGTTCCAATAGTAAGAATGTTTCAAAGTTGTTCTTCATCTTCTTAAAAGTAATTTATGTCAAAATAGTTATTTTTTAAAGTTACGAGGTTTACATTTTTATTCGTTCCCGGGGTTCTACACATTACATTTAGAAAAATCTTCTCCGTACTTTAACAGAAGCAAATAAAAATTCCTTTTTTGTGCGACCAAAACTTGCCGAATTATGATACTTTGAATTTTGTGGAATTTTACTATTTTCTGGCACTAAAAACAGAAGAACATGTTTCATGCATATGTAAAAAGTAAAAAAAAAAAAATTTAATTTAAAAAATATTGACTTTAGTGTGTTTTTTATTAGTATTCATCAATGCTTCAAAACACTTGAAAAGAAAAACATATACTAAGGGCGGCAGATTATATTGGTGATAAGAGGGCGCAACGTTTTAAATAGTCCATTGGCGCATTTAAAACGAAAATCCCGCTCAATTCGCAGAAAATATTGGTAGGTATTCTGTACTTAAAGATTTATAATTCATTTCATTATTTATTTTTAATTATTTGTATTTAATAAGTTGTTAAAATACTTTGACTTTCAAATAAAAGTAAGGTTTTAAATCAAATTAAGAATAGTATATAAATTTTAAACTTCAAAATAAAATTCCGCAGAACTTTTTCGAGTGGCAAGAGGGCGCACAAACTTTACTTGCTCCAGGGCGCTGAATATGTAGCTACGCCACTGGAGAGAGGGAGAGAAAAGTGATGGGGAAGGAGATATGGAAGAAATTATAGAATGACCTCAAATTTCTAGTATTAACACATATACTAAATTTTTTACGAACCTTCGTGATATCAAAAATTTTGCATGAAATTATAATGATGATGAGTTGTGCAGCAAAACAACTCATACTATTATTTCTTTGGAGAAAGATATTTGCAGAAAAAAAAGGATCTGCAATTTGTTTTAATGTATTAAAACAATAAGGATTAATTAAAATGACTGTGTATTTCTATTTAAATTCTATTATGCTCAGCTATTACTCGAGACAACTAGTTTATCACAACTGGTGTTGTCCAGTGTCCCAATTTGCGCGGGTCGTCCCTATTTTTAAGGCTTTTACGACCTGCGGAACCAGTGCGTGGGACGAATACAATCCCGATTTTACATGATGTAATGCTTTTAGTATCATGCTATTCGTTAGTCTGAATTCAGAGCCTACACTAGTCACACGAAGAAATTCGAACGTTAAGGAGACTCTTCACTCACTTGAAAACATCCGCTCCGTAATATTACACCTACGGGCAGGTTGTTTTCGAATTTCTTTAAATTTGAATATTTTTAAAAGATTTTTTTTTTTTTTTTTTTTTTTGCATAGGATAGCTGAGCTTGATCTCTAATCTGGCTATTTTTTTACTTTTTTGATTTCGATGTCAGATTTTTCTAATAAAGGCACTTTCACTTTCAGAGCCGGTTTCGAAAGTAAAAGTACCCTTATTAAAAAAAATCTGTAACCAAACTCGAAAAAGTATAAAATGACCATATTAGAGATCGGCCCCAGCTATCCTATGCAAAAAAAAAAAAAAAAAAAATCGTTTAAAAATATTCAAATTTAAACGAGAAATTTGAAAACAACCGACCCATAGGTTTAACTTTACGGAGCTTGTGTTTTCACGTGAGTGAAGATCCCCTTAATGTTAAACCTATGGGAGAAACCTTTACAAGTTTCTTGCTTGTATTTAAATATTATTATTATTATTATTATTATTATTATTATTATTATTATTATTATTATTATTATTATTATTTTGCATAGGATACCTGGAGGTCGATGCCTGATGTTATGCGTTTGTACTTTTTTTAATTTTTGTTGCGATTTTTTTACAAGAGGATATTTTTACTTTTAGAACAGGTTTGAAACCAGTTCTGAAACAAAGTCACCTTATTTAAAAAAGACGAATTAAGAAAAGTACAAACACACAGCATTAGATATCGGTTTCAGGTATCCTATGCGAAAAAAGCCATTTAAAATATTACGATAAAAGCGAGAGATCAGTAAGATTTCTCCCATACGTTTAACGTTACTGTTCTCAATTTTTCGCGTGACTAGTGTAGGCACGTAAATATACCTGTGTTCAGTAAACCTATCAAACACTAATAGCTGAGCATAATGATCTATTTTAAAGAAGAAACGCTTGTTTGTAGGTGGTAATCTTTAGAACTATGAAACTAATTTAAACACGACTGAAATTGTACGTCAAACGTGGCAAATGAGGTGCGTTCGTATTATAACTAGTTTTATAAATATTCAAATCTTGGCGCAATAGCTGTTGCACTCTTATGTGAAAATGCATTAATACAAAGCTTATTACGATTGTATACATTCAATTCAGTAATAACGGAAATAATAGGACTCTATCTTAAATAAGACGTAATCACCATAGCAACCTAGAATCATTACCTATCATGTGACATCACTGAATTAATTACGTATGATAGGATTTAAGAGAATGAAGAAACTATTTTTTTATGGAACACATTTTTTTTTATTCGTCAAATTAAATAATTATAATTTTTCACATGAAAATCATAAAACAGAAAAATTATGACGTAACATTCACTTTTGTTTTTAATTCATAAAACTATTTATTTTATTTCCATTTTTCACGTGGAAATCTTGTAGTAGAAAAGTTATGATGTAATATTTCCTTTTCTTAAAATCGTCAAACCTTTTATTTCATTTTTTTCACGTGGAAATCTTGCAATAGAAAAGTAATTGTTGTGGTAAGAATTTTATTGTGGATTTTTAATTGTTGGCAACAGTTATAACGAAAAATATTTCACTTTGATTGGAAATTGCTGTTAAATGTGTGGTTCTTTTATTAATTAAAAATCTAATATATAAAAATGAAAATTTGTGTGTCTGTAATGCTATACAAATCCACAGTTTGGAAGCCAGAATTGAGAAATGTTACGTACATGTGTATTAAAACACGGCCGAAGCAACTAAAGTAATTCGGAATTAAAATAACTTATAGTTATTTTTTGTCGAAAATCAACTATATATAACTTATAATAATTTATCTACAGTAATTAATTTTCAGTTAAAATATTTCCACGTGAAAATTGAAATTTGAAATAATTTTTTTACGAATTAAAAAGAAGATGAATATGGCGTCATACAGGAAATAAAATTTATATTTTCAAACATTTGTTAGTAATACAAGAAAAATTAATACGAGTAAATACAGAAAGCAGGTGACTATGACATCAAAAAAATTGCAACATATTTCACCGACACTGATTTTTAAGCATGAATATCAATTACATACAAATGGGCCCATTCGATTAAAAAGGTATTAACTTTGTGATTTACTTATAGTCAGGCAGCCGGCAGCACTGATCTCATCGAGTTCACGGATGAAATTCTAGGATTAATTAAATCTCGATTCGCATATTTTAACGCAATCGGTCTGCCAAGTTATATCTTAGTGGAAAACACCTGAAAACTCGATTTTAGCGGTTGACTCGTAGGTTTAATGTTGTATTTTCCTGCACCAAAATGTATGAAAACATGGAGAACTGGGAACAGGAAAACACAATGGTAAACCTACGAGTCAGCCGCTACAATCGGGTTTTCAGGTATTTTCCACCAAGATTGGACTTGGCAGACCGATTGTGTTTTAATATGCGAATCGATATTTAACTAATCCTAGAATTTCATCCATGAACTCGATGAGGTGATTGTCTGTGCTGCCAGCTCCCGGCCTATTATGCTTTCCTTTTATTTATTTGTTGATGAAGTTTTAATTTCGTTAATAGTCCAAGAGCCGACAGCACAAAAACCTATGTTATCAAGCACAAGAAAAGAACCTTTATTTTATGCGAGAGTAGAAGTAGGGGAATCTAGTGATCCATGTCTGCCGGAAGTGAAGGGGTGGATAAGCCAAAAACTAATACCACCAGTGGTTGACTCGTAGGTTTATCATTGTGTTTTCCTGCTCCCAGTCCTCCATGTTTTCATACCTTTGTTTGTAGGGCAAACACAATGATAAACCTAAGAGTCAACCACTGATGGTATTAATTTTTAGCTTATGCACCACTTCACTTCCGGCAGACATGGATCATTAGATTCCCTTACTTCTAGTCTTCCATAAAATAAAGATTTTTTTCTTGTGCTTGATAACATAGGTTTTTGTACTGTCGGCTCTTGGACTATAAGGAATACTAGCTGGAAAGAAATACTGAATTATTTATATTGTTTTAAGACTGCGCAAAAATTGAAATCGTCGGATGCTTAGAAGTTAATAAATTTGCAAATTACCGAAAGTTATTTTACAGGTTTAATCATTAATATGACATCAGCATTACACACGGGCATGTAAAATATATACATATTGATGATATATGAGTATATATATGAAGTAATTATATAATTTGGTGAATTAATTACGTATGATAGGATTTAATAGAATGAAGAAACTTATCAATCTTTTTAAGTCTTGATTCGATTTTAATAAAATTTGAAATGACTCGACAAAATTCTGCAACGATTTATATATTAAATTTCAAACCATTCGGTTGAATAGTTTTTGAGCTGTTATATGCGGACAGACTCTTTTCCAACATAGGTATATATTTAATATCAGCACCACTAACCCTCCCAAGGGCCTCAGAAGCAAAAAATGTTCTAAAATTGCATTTTTTGTGATACTGGTGTGATTAAAAATTTGGCGTAATTACTTTTAAAATTTAAATGCTAGCTAAGAATGGTTTCTAAAAAATTCGAAATTTAAAAGCGTTAAATGAGTAGAAAACACATTCTAAATTACGATTTTTTCCATAATTGTTAGGGGCGGAAACTTGAAATTTAACGATTACAATTTTTAAGACGTAAATACAATAGAACCTCGATTATCCGAAGTAATTAGGACCGGTCATCTTTCGGGAAATCGAAACTTTCGGATAATCGACAATGCCTCAATTTTAAGATTAAGGAGAAATATATGCGCTATTTCTTATTATGGTAACAAGTGTTTAATAAAAATAAAGCAATAGCAAAATAGAAACAAGAATAAATTACCTGCATTTTAATTTTGAAATTAAGTACCTTTTACATATATCATAAGGGTTTGAAGAAAATGTTTTGTTTGTCGTAGTTTCGATTGTCTTTGTTTGAAGCTGTGTCACGGAGTTTTCACAGTTTTTCTGCTGCTCCAGCCATGCCAAACCTTTTGCAAAACATTCAAAAGCTTCAGAATTGCTAATTTGTCCGTTTTCTTCGTTCCACTCTGCAGCTTACGGGAGCTCAAGTTAAATTCAAAGGAACCTTAAGAAAGGGGATCGAAAATATTTATATGTACTCGTAGTTTGGAAAATAACGCTTGCACACAAGTAATATGATAGTTAAAATAAATAAATAAATAAGTAAATAAAAAGCTTTCAAAAGGGATTTTGCACACAAGGAATGTGATATAAAAAAAAGAAAAAAAAAGAAAGCTTTAAAAATGGATTTCAGTTAACCGAGAGCTTCGATTAAAAGAGTTTCGGATAAAAGAGTTTCTACTGTATTCTGAACGAACAGTTTAAAAGAAAAAAAATAGAAATTTAAAAGAATGCAGAGGCAAAAAAAAAAAAAAAAAAAAAAAAAAAAAAAATCTAAAATTGCGATTTCTGCGATATTGTTGGGGCTAGAAACTTGGCATGGTGTTTACTTCTATGTAAACACCCGCTAAGAATGGTTAAAAAAAAATTCAAACTTTAAAAGTGAAAACAAACAGAGAATGTTCTAGAAACATTCTAAATTAAGATTCATTTAAAATTGTACGAACTAGAAAATTAAAATTAAATATACACCTGTTATGAATTTTAAGATATAAATGCTCAAACAGTACAGTTTCTAAAAACAAACCCAGAAATTTAAATGTTGAAATGAGGGAAAAATGTTCTGAAATCGCGATTACTAATGATCGACCGAAACAGGTTTTTAAAGCCGAAACCAAAATCGAGCTTCGGCTATCTTCCGAAAACGAAAACGTCCAAAAAATTTTTAAAGTAATTAAATTGTATGTATTAAAGTAATTAATACATACATCCTTCTATATATAAAAAAAAGTTTTGATTTGGAAATGGACTAATGAACATCTGCGTAGATATTCCGGGTAGATCCACATCATATTTGAATGTTTAAGCATGGCCTTCCATCGTTAATATTAAAAAAAACTGTTGCATACAAAAATATGAAAATCGGTGGTATTATAGAGAAATGTTTGATAAACACGCTGATGCAGACAGTTTTCAAGTCGAAGAAATATTTTAAGA
The DNA here is from genome assembly GCA_963932465.1 of Maratus speciosus. Lineage (NCBI taxonomy): Eukaryota > Metazoa > Arthropoda > Arachnida > Araneae > Salticidae > Maratus > Maratus speciosus. Next base: position 108,465,153 of record OZ010797.1, read on the forward strand.
GATATTTAATGCTAAAGTCGGGCAAAATCGTTCCATTAAAAAAGTTTTATTGGAGCAAAAACTATACATGAGAATTTAGTCATTTTTAGATCATTTTATACGTTATAAGTTCCCGATGTGCAGATTGCATTTACTTTTCTTGTTTGACTTATTTTTTGAGGTTTTATTTCAATTTTAATTTCAAATTTTCAGCATTTCGAGAGATATTTTTTACAAATTTTAGAAAATGTTATTAATTTAAACTGTTGCCAAGTTGTATAAACAGCGCAAACAATAATGTTTACTTCAAATTAAAAATTTATTTTACACGTGACTATTATAAACAGAAAATATAAAAAGCAGGAACTCATTGAAAATTACGTCATAAAAACTATAATTACACGCGAATTTTAAAAGAGACAGAATATTGTAAGATAATAAATTCATCATGCGTTAGAAGTCTTAAATAGGAGAATTTACGTCACATTTACGTCACATTACACTTATTATATAAAATGAACAAAAAATAATATTGCAAAACAGTTTAAATTTAAAAATTGCTCAAGACATTTATTTGATATTGTAAGATGATCATAATATTTAATTTCTAACAAAGTATTTTTACGTGAATATTAAAAAGGAAAAGAAAAGTTTGGTGAAAATTACGTCAGATTATAATTCTCAGATTCAAATTATAATTCAGCCTTCCGAAATCTTTTAAAAGCCGATCAAATTATCGTGCTGTTAGAGTCTGCGGTGTCTGAACGGGGGTTGACGAGCGTAGCTCGTAGGGGGCAGAGCCCCCTAGTAAATACACATAATTATAAATAATTATACGCATCTATATTTATTAAATATACTTATTCGGTCGAGTTTCGGTCCGGCCGAATTTTCAGCCGCATTTTCGCCGAAAACGAAACCGAATTTTCGGTCGATCTCTAATGATTACTTTGAAACCACTGAACCGATTTTTATTATTCTTTCAGGATAATACAGTCGAACCTCTATTTAACGAAGTCGCTAAATCCCGGAGAAAAGTTCGTTATATGGAAAATTCGTTAAATAGAGATTCACCTTTTAAAATACTTTAAACTACATAAAACAGATTTTAAATTCATAAACACTAAATATTTTTACTAAAAGTAATTCATCACATTTTTTTAAAATAAATTATATCGATTTGTTTTATTCATTTTACCCACCAATATCCATCATCAATTCATTTTTTCTATGTGTTTAAATCTTTGAAATCTGCAAAGAAAACAAAACATTATTCGGGAATACACTGTATTTTCTGTTTAAAGTAAATAGTTATGCATTAAAATTAACGAATTTTAATGACATTAACGTATTTATTATTATTATAACAAATAATGTTTACCATACATTAACATATGCGTCCTTAAATTTAATTTCTGAAAAACTCTGTTAATTTTGCCTGAGTTTTTTATTTAAAAATGTGTTTTCTCTCATAATACATATCGCATCTTTGCAATGCACCAAAAACCCTTTATGCGTATTTTCTTCTAACTATAATCCGCGTCGGATTGTTTCACATGATTTTAGCATTTCATCATACGAAGTTTTGTTAATTCCTGCATAATGATCATTTCCATCATCATCATATTCGTCTTCATCGCAATTCATTGCTGTATTGTTTTTATTTTTCACACTGTCGAAAATATCCAATTCGGGTAGTGTTTCCGAGGTCTCAGTTTCAGAATTAAGTGAAATACAATCAGCAATTAGCACATCATGGTTAATTTCTTCTTTTTTTCTCATCTGTATCCACATTTTTTTAAGTTACTCTAAGGGATTAACGTCTTCGTCCTCCGTACTTACCGAATTCTCACTGCTGACAAAGAAGGCGCCTTGTAAAACTAGTTCAAGACCATTGAACATCATAAAATGTGTTTAAAGAAAGAATGATTTTGAAATGTCCAGAAATATTTTGAGAAATGGGAAGAAAAAAAAATTAGATTACAAGAAAAAGTTCGTTAAATAGAGAATGCACTTCGCTATTTGGAGGTTATTTTACGAAGAAATTCGCAAAATGTTCTTCGTTCCAAGGAAAAGTTCGCAAAATAGAGAAATTCGCAAAATAGAGGTTCGTTACATAGAGGTCCGACTGTACTCGTGACAGTCTCTACTCCAAACGGGACTATTTTCAGCTCTATGCAAATGCTCTCCAAGATCACAAAAGTACCATAATGTACATAGGTACACAAACGCAACTTGGTGACATTTCAAGAAGCATGCATGCAAAGCCGCGGGTTTTGCTAGTCTTTCACAAAGACGTTAAAAAATAGTATTTTACAATAATCTATGAGCCTGTTTTCGCCCAATTTAAACGTAATTATTTTTAACCTGTTAAAAATAAGTTTGAAAACCAACCAGTGGCGTAGCTAACGGGGGCGGGAGGGGGTCACCCTCTAGGGGGTGACCCAATCTTTCTTATAAGATTTTGGAAAAAAATTCTGAAATAAAATAAAATTTCTAGCGCACCACGCCACAGAATTAATTTTCTTTACTTAGAGAAGCTGAATTTTTATACAAATGGGGTGTCTAAATAAGATATGCATCGGGGAACAAAAATCTACCTATCCAATGAGTGGGTAGCAACAACAAACTTTAAAAGAAACAATTTTCTTCTACATATAGACACCGCATTGACTTTTACGGACTATGGAAAGAGTGATGGGTCGCCCTCGCCGCTGTGGTTTCTTATGTGAGAGGACAAAAGTTAATAAGGAATGGTATGGTCATTTTCCTGAGCTATTGTTGCCTTGGGTTCTTTTGCACTTTTTTCGAAAGAGATTGCACCCATAGACAATATAATCTATCCTATAAGACAATATAATCTATACTTTAGCAAGTGATTTCACCCTTGAATTCCAAGACAGCACAAACTTTAAGATTGTAAACTAGTAGACCTCACGCTCATGATCACTGTAATATTCAACCATTAGGAGAAGACGGCTGTGACGTATGAGTCACGAGTTATCAAAAAAGTTTATTTCAGCAATTTAGCGAACAAGAATGGAAAGATAATTTTTTGACAAAGCCCTTTTATTTAGGATTACCGTATTTTGGCTAGTTTTCGCATTTTGATGTAGAATGAAAAAAAAAAATTATGCGTTATGTTTACAAGATTTCGATTGAGGGTAAATATATATACGTATTTTAAACGATGTTAGCGATAACATTTATCTTAAAAATATTTTTATTTCTCTGTTATTAAGAAAGAAATTGCTTTTAGAAAGGGAAGTAAGTCTCAGCATAAACGAATGTCGTCTAAATATTCTGAGACGCCTAACGATTTTATAATAGACACATTAATTAAAAATGAAATATAAAGTAAAGCACCTTTCATATGTTAAATTTTCTTGCGTTTTTACTTTCTTGTACCTTTTCAAGAAGAAAATGTTGGATTCGTGAAAAATTTCGACATCTGGTTTTTGGATGGATTTATGCGTTTAAGAGAACACGATTTAACTGTTTTTAGAAAATGTCTGTCAGTCTGCATGTGACATAAATTTTGTGGGCATTCTATTTCAAGAACTAATGCACGAAATTTAATAAAACTTTAGATTAACTTATACCTTGATATAAATTGGTGCTGATTAGTTTTTGATGCAAATAGTCCAACAGGTGGTGCTACTATGCTGCATTTATCACGATTTCCGCACCAGCTGTACTTCAAAAGCAAATGCACGGAAGTTAATGAAATTTCCTATTCCGTTACACTTTTACATAAATAGATCCTTATCAGTCTTGGATGTATACTGTCCAACAAGTGGCGCTTTTACGTTGTTTGGGTTGTGAATTTTGGTTGCAGATATCTAAGAGGGTGGGTGCCGAATTGCAATAATTAGTTTAAAAGATGCTATCTCCTTTTCAAATGCACACAATTCAACGAAACTATACCTTTAGAATTCGCATGAAGGGCCTAGGTCAGGGTTGGCGAACCTTTTTATAGTCGCGTGCCAATTTTTTTTTTTTTTTTTTCAAAATATATTTTACATGACCTTGACGTGCCAACTACAAAACAAATTTAGTGGATTGAAAAATAATGAATCAAAACTATTTGAAAATTAGTTATTAAGATTTTTTATAATATGGGTAACATACATGCAAGTATTACACTGTAATAATTTTAGAAACACTTAGAAATTAATTAAAAAACTAATGTGGTTAATTGTGTTGTATCTTGGATGGAAAATAATTAATGTCATTTTAACGTTCAGTTAATTTTAACAGAATGCAAACTAAAATGGATTTATCTGACAACTGCTGTCTATTTGATTTTTTATGTTATTCATTTGAGAAAAAAAAATGACTCACAGGTATAAATAGTAGGAAAAATTATTAAAATGAAAAAAAATGCAGTTTATATTTAAATTGGTCTCAAATTAATTTTCAAGTTGCCATAATTTACCATCGGTATTTTTATTAATACATATAATAATCTTTCCATTTTGTGGTATTCAAATATTTTCTTTGTTTGATAAATTTTCGAACCATATTGAATAATATTAGATGTAAATTTCCAACTGGGCGAAAAATGTCCGGACCAGGAACCTCCTGGCTGAAGCCGCCAATGCTCTGCCATCTGAGCTATCCCGGACGATTCTGGTCGAACTTTTTCACCCAGCTAACCTTGATGATTATAGCATCTGGTCTGAAACCTGGTTCAGCTCAACAGAATAAATCTCAGGTAATGGAACTCCAGAAATCGCTGGATACGAAATTACACTAGATTAATTTTAACACAATTATTCTAATTGGTAAACAAATCATATTAGATGTAAATTTCCAACTGGGCGAAAAATGTCCGGACCAGGAACCTCCTGGCTGAAGCCGCCAATGCTCTGCCATCTGAGCTATCCCGGACGATTCTGGTCGAACTTTTTCACCCAGCTAACCTTGATGATTATAGCATCTGGTCTGAAACCTGGTTCAGCTCAACAGAATAAATCTCAGGTAATGGAACTCCAGAAATCGCTGGATACGAAATTACACTAGATTAATTTTAACACAATTATTCTAATTGGTAAACAAATCATATTAGATGTAAATTTCCAACTGGGCGAAAAATGTCCGGCGAAAAATGCGAGCGAAAAATGGCACGCGTGCCATAGGTTCGCCAATCCTGCCCTAGGTTGTCATAAAATTTTGGCGCTGTGATATCGAATTTTGTAGTATTAACAGATATGAGACAAAAGAAAGTCTTAGAATTGGCAAATTCGACTAGTTTATTTTATTTAAACGCATATTTAAACAAACGCATTTTATTTAAATCTTAAATCGCGTTTTATTCTATTATATTCTAATGTTAAAATATTTACTTATACGATAGAAATAAATTCTTAATTTCATTTATACGTTTTATCGAAGGGTACTTCTGAATAGCCTGGTTAAAGTATAGAGCATAAAAAAATAATAAAATATTTCTTCTCCTATTATAATAATAATTATTATTATTATTGAAAATATTATTGCTCTGTTAATATAAAGTTCTTAAAATTTGTAATAACGTAGAATTGTACTTGAAAAAATATTACAGATTGGTGGGGAGGGTGACACCATGGTGGATGGAGGTGACACCATTTACATCCGCCCCGGGTGTCACCCATCCACTGAAACCAACGTATTTCTTTATTAGCATTCTACCAGGAACTTTCTCTAGGCGTTGAAATAACCAATGCAGGCACGGCTGTGGTGGCGGGCGAGAAGGGGATGCTGGAGATTTGTTTGGATACATGATCTTATTTAAAAATCGGCCGAAAATTCGTTTTCGTTTTCGACCCAAAGTCTGAGTTTCGCCGAAAATTCGTTTTCGACGAAAATGCTGCCAAGACCGAAATAATTCTGCCCGGTCCTAAAGTGTTCCTAAAGTCTCGTTTCTTCCTTCGGAAATTTTGAACATTATTCATTGATTTGAGCTGTATCGGCTCAAACGAGACCCCTTTATTTATTGCTATGAACTTTACTATTTATAATTATCAGCCATGACTCACTCAAGACGTGAGTGCAAATTATAAAGCAAGAAATGCATATTTAACAAAACTTTGAAGACTCTTTTCACGTGCTCTTTAAAATCTGCAGACAGCTGCGTGCGGGGCAAAGTTTCAATTTGACCCCCCCCCCCCCCCCCAAACTTTCCCAACGTTTCTTTGTGACAGGCGTCTACAGACAAAGCTATCGTTCATAAAGTTCTGAAATTTTGTGAAAGACATAATAAAGGGAATTTGTTTAAGCTAAAAAAATGTAAATAAAAGTCGCTCAAAATTTCGTCACCAGAGGGCATTTTTTAATAAATTACACATTTAGCATTACGATAGTTTAGAAATTTTATTTATTAACTTAACCTTACTCTAAACCAGTGGTTCCCAACCTTCTATTGACCACGCCCCACCAAAGCATCCGTAAAGTCACTATGTCCTCCCCATCCTAATATGTAAATTATCTTTCATTTTTTTAAAAATGAACTCTATTCGCACGGTGGAAGTGTAATAGAGCCTTAATAAAATCTATTCATTTTATATTTTTTAACTTATAAAACAGGTGAATCTTCTACCACAAATGTGTTTTTAACATAATTTTATAAATGCAATGATATTATACATCTTTGCCTACATGCCAAAACGGGTTATGTTGTACTTTTCTAATTTAACTCAATGTTAAAGAAAAGTGTTATAGGGTCTGCATTTTTATCTTCCTAAGTAACTTAAATAAACACTTACATTTAACGTTAAAACTGATAAATTCATGCATTTTATAATGCATTCTTGTAATTATTAAGAGTTGGCAGTAAAGCTTTGGACACTGTCTTTTCTTTATATGGATAACACAATACACAAGAAGTATTTTAATATTCTCATTTTTATCAAATTAAGTAGCCATTGTTTCGCATAACACATTCTCTCTGTTTTCCCTTTCCCAATATCGATAATTGTACTAGCGAATAGAAGTAGAAAACGCATTTAACAAATAATGGAAAACGTTACGAAAAATTTTAAAATACACCACCAGAAAAATTATAGTGAGTTTTAATAATTTAAAAGATATCAAAATTATTATCAAATATTATCCTCATAATTATTCCGGTGTTAAGTCTGTTTTAAAATTTTGATACAGAACATTTTAAAAATTCAATAAAAAACTGATTTATTAAATGTTGCTTGCATTCCATTTATTTTTAGCCTACAACACTACTTATCCCAAAAAAGACAAATGAAACTTCTAGTAAATGAGTAAGTAAGAAATTTGGAATTGTCCCCCCCAGAAGGTCAAATTGCTCCCCGGTGGGGCGTACGCCCCATGTTGGGAACCATTGCTCTAAACACTGCATTTCACGGCATTTTCCTAGCTTTTCCCTGAACATACTGCGGCCATCTGTGGAACATGCTATCTTACGATTCCAGATGGGTATCTGAAAATGGTGAAAGTCATGCAGAACATGTTTGGTTATAACAAAGTTTGTTAAACAATCGTAAATGTATGCTAAATGTGTAATTCGTTAAGAAACGGCCTCCTATTTTTTTTTCTCTCAAAAACAGGGTTCGTAAATATCATGATATGTTCGAAAATATCAAAAATATCCGATATTTTCGATATATATCCGATATTTTTGATATATATCCGATATTTTCAAAGTAGTCAACTTTCCTGATAATAAATATTTTGAAGCATAATATACATTAGAAACAAACATATTGCACTTAACATGAAAACTTAATATACTAAAAGCACTTTTTTTTTCCTTTTAACTTAGAACAAAATTGAAGATCAACTAATTGAGAACCGAAACAATTTGCTTTATGCACTTACATTTAAAAAAAAAAAAGTTATAGGATTTCAGTATCAACTATAAAATCAGAAATTTATAAAACGAAATTTTAAATACATAATATTCTTTTAACAGAAAATTTTTAACATTTTTTATTCCCTAACATGCTATACAGTTTAAACTGAACTAAATCAATACCAGAACAGATTCTTTTCTAATGAAGCTGTATATATATAAAACCGAGTATATAAATTAGACAGTTTTATTATTCAGTGTATGTTCTGAATTAATAATGTCCCTCATAATCCACAGTTAAAAGTAAAAAATTCAAACATAAAGCTTAGAAAAGATATTTGTTTTCTTCTTCAGCTAAAAAAGTCACTATCAGAGACAAAAATTCTTTATTTACAGAACAACACAGTCAACAACAGTTAGAAATTTCATTTGTACTTGTTTTGACTGAAAATATCCAAAATATCTTGCAAGTGATATTTTGAAAATAAATATCAAACATAGAAAAATATTGAAAATAGCACATATCTTGATATTTTGAAAATAAATATCGAAGTAATATGAAAATATCGAAAATATCAAAAATCTTGATATTTTCAAAATAAATATCGGATATATATCATGATATATATCAAGATATATATCGATTGATATATATCAACGAACCCTGCCCAAAAATATTCCCATACTTTTGTTACGTCCTCCAAAAAATTTCACAACAATCTGAACAATAGTTTCGCCTGTAGAGAACTTTAAAATAGGGTCGATTAATCATGAACATCCTGTAAATAAAATTTCTAAACTATTTTAATGCTAAATGTGTAGTTTTTTTAAAAAACGCCCTTTGGTGGCGAAATTTTAAACTATTTTTATTTATATATTTTTTAGCTCAAACAAATTCCGATACCTTTATTATGCCTTTCCCAAAATTCCACAACTTTATGAACAATAGTTTTGTCTATAGACAACTTTAAAGTAGGATCGTTTAATTATGGACAACCTGTATTTCAAGAAAGAAACCCCATGCTATTTTGAGTAAAAGCCGCTATCAGATTCACCAACTTTTCGAGCAATTTTTGAGCCAACTCTTGATTTCCTCCAACTTTTCGCGAAATGTTGTCTCGACAACCAGTGTGATAGCAAACAGCAATATCCCCAAATTTTTATCCGCATCTCAAAAAAGTCTGTCCTAGCCGCAACTTTTCCTCCCACCTTTCAACATTTCAGCGAGTCAGAGATAAGCGATTGATACGAAAATGCGATAAATATTGACGGCTGGTACTAGTAGTACTGGTTTTCTCGGGTTTTCCTCCAACTTTAGCGAAGACAATTGTAACCTTTTTCTCCCTTTCAACTGGAAAAAGTTGGGGTTAAAATCGGCTGTAAAGTTGGTTGCTCGAAAAGTCGGTGAATCTGATAGCGGCTTATGTTTTTATCACAAGCACAGACTCAGAAAAGAGAAGGTTAACAAAAGAGATCAAGACAAAGATCCGAAACAAGTTTTGAAAAGAAAGAAGTCCTTATTCATAAATTTTGGTCGTGGTGGTGGTGTGGGTGTGGGTGTGTGTGGGTGTGTGTGTGTGGGGGGGGGGTAAAGGACAGTGTCATAACTTTGAAAAGAAAAATGTACGTACTTCCACCTGGGGGGGGGGGGGATTCCCAATACGTAAATATACATTTTTTTTTTCCTAACCATTTGGGAAAATGGTTATTGTCCTCATCAGGGTAGGAAATCAAAAGCATATCTGAAGCGTTTTATTGGTTTAATCCGCATTTTATTCGTTTTCTGATTGGTCTATACACTAACCTTTACTTTCAACAGAGATGGATACTTCTGTTGCCAATATGACAAAAAAGTAATAAAAACTACAAAAAAATAATAATAATAACTCAGAAACAAATTAAAATACAGCTTTCAAACAAATTGCATTTAAAAGTACATTTTTTTCTCTATACGACAGTGTAAAAAGTAATATTGTGGGATAGTTAGAAGTTTAAGAATTAAATTTCATTTAAAATGGGTCGTCAGATTTCCAAGAAATCTGACGATGGAAAAGCCCTTTCCCGAACAGCCAATGAAATGCTTGGATAATACGTACGAGTCGCAGGCGATTTTTGTCTCTTGCAATTTTTACGTGTAATAACACTATTAATGTTTAATTCGTGGCGTACGTAATGTAGGATCAACTCCGTGCGATTTTTTATGTCTTAAATTTTAGTCTTTGAAAAAATCATTTTCCAAATGGTCGTTGTAATTTGTTAAATTGCTTTTTTTTTTTTTTTTTTTTTACAAAAAAGAAGAAAAAAAGAGGTTTGAAGTATAAATTTGGAGCCCCCCTCAATTTCTGTGCCCGGGGCGATTGCCCCTTTCTTCCCCAATTCGCACGGTATTGGCTGCAGACTTGACAGCAATAGAAATTTTTTAGTTTGAAGCCACAGAAGTGTTTCGAATACTCTTTGAAAAAGTTCTAGTACAACAAATGAGAATTTACAAAAATCCTTATAAAAGATAAACCGAGGCATGTATACCTAAAATACTTTTTAATTAGATGAAATTCGTATAATTAGAAAATCATTATGTGTCGTTGATGAATTAATTACATATTATTTTACATGAAAATAAAGTTTTGGTCAGAGCCACACAGAGCCAACTTTCGCTATACATATAATTATACATATAATTAATTAATAATTGTGCATGTTAATGTATGTATTAAATACTTTTAAAGACAGTTTTGACAGTTTTAGTTTTCGGCCGAAAATAGGAAGGTTACCGAAATTCGGTTTCGTTTTCGGTCTTCAAAACTTGTTTCGGTCGATCCTTAATCGTATTTAATGTAAATTCAACTGCCATCGCGGCTCTTTATTTTATGGGATATTTAAAAAAAAAAAAAAAAAACACTTTATACATCTCTTTATTTATATCATCGAAATCGGTTTTTCCACTTTCTGGCATTTTGAAAATGCCAGATGCACATGCAGATTCTAATGCGCGCCTTTTTCCCCCGATTAAATCTATTATAAGGCTAAGCGGGCCTATGATTGGACGAAAATTGCGGAAGTAGCAGCCTTTTTCTCAGAAAAGCATAAATCCGCGTGATGATCTTTAAATATTACGTCCGTCAAGAAGTTCCTGAGACCCATGATTTTGCTATAAAGATCTCCCTGAACGGACTGACCTATGGTGACTGAGGATTGAGGCAATACAATATATATTTCCTGATACCAAGGATTTTGCTGTAAAAAGCTCGGTGAATATTTTCAACTGATTTGCTGAGACTAGCTGGAGACTGAGGTAAAATAATATCAGAAATTTCATTTTGTGTAATTTTATAATTTATTCATTTTGTGACTGTTAGGATATATATACTGAGGCGGCATGTTTATGGACCAAAACGTTTAAGGTCAGAGGCGTCGCGTTGGGGGGTTATGGGGGGGGGGGAGAGCTTACCCCTCCAATATATAATAACTTGGGAAATTTGAGCTTCGAGTTGGGAATTCTAGATTTTTGAAACACTTTTTCTTTTTTTTTAAGTAATAGTAAAAAAAAAAATAAATAAATAAACAAATAAATAAAAAGAATTTTTTATTATTTTGCCGACTACCTCTCTGAGTTCTGTAACAGCAAACTAGTTAAATTACCAAAAGAAATACAAACAGCAGCCAGACTTAATTTGTCATTGTGTTTCTCTGTGCTACGAAAATATCATACATCTACCAGACCTGAATATCTCTACTGTTGTACATTAACAGTTCTCTAATCAATTTTCTCCAAAACATTGTTCCTTTCTCAAAAATCTCAAAATATCATAAGGTTATTTTCATATGAAGTACGATTATGACTCGTACACAATAGAAGACAAAATCTGTCATTAAATGAACCAATAATTATAATTTTTATGTTTTTAGTTTCTGTATTTTTTTTGGAAAGAAATTTTTTTACGTAAAAGTATCATTATCATTAAACAGACATTGCACATATAATTTCAGTTGGAAAATAGTGCAATTTGTTTCAAGTTGGGAAATTTTTGAATTCTCCACCCCCCTCCCCCCGAAAAAATTTTGTAACGCACAAAATTGAGTACATATTTCTATTAGCCATTTAGGGGACAGTTATTTATGTAAAGTACTTTTCAAAATGATTATGAAAAAAAAAATTGTTTTTAAGCCGCAAATATGATTCTTCTTAATTTATTATTGCTAATACGTCTCTGTAAAGAAATAAATATATATTTTTAGTAATTCATAAAAAATACTTACTATAGTATATAATATACAATTTAAAAGCTTGTTTATTAGGATGGGCGAAGCGAATCCTCTACTAGGCTACTCAAATTACATTTTGTCGTACACTTTACAAAAAAACTATTCACTATTTTGACTTGAAATTAAACGTAAAAATAAACTATGATCTGTAGATTTGCACAATATTATTTTTTTCTTTTTACAAAATAACGTTAAAAAGTTTATTATTTTAATTAATTTATTTTCCCGTTTTCCCATTACGGACGCCTTTTTGCACATAAAAAAAAATGAAACACGTATATTTTCAGAAGAAAAATAAATCATGGAGTTACGATTTCTTTTATGAAACTTTTAAAATACCTTTTTTTACGAAAATTATAGCATATTTTTAATGAATTAAAATTTGTGAAAGTTCAATTATTTACATTCAATGATAAAAGTACTTTTCAGTGCTAAGAATTCAAATACACAATTTAGTCTTATTATGGTAAATCATTTACGCAGACAATATTTACGCATTTTAAAAGAATTATATTATGATTTTTTTTTCATTGTAAAGTGGCAACAAAAGAATTGTAAACAAATAAAATTAATCGTTAAATTCGTTATATAAATATTTTGTAAAATTTTGCTTCGAAAATATATTTATTTATACCAGTCTTACATCATAAAAAAAATTCGGAGGAAATTCTTAGTTATTTGCCTGAATTTACATTTCTAAAGTTAAAATGCACCAAAACATAAAATAACGTTTTTGCTTAATACTGATGCAAGAATCCTTCTATATATAAAAAAAAGTTTTGATTTGGAAATGGACCAATGAAAATCTGCGTAGATATTCCGGGTAGATCCACATCCAATTTGAATGCTTAAGCATGGCCTTTCATCGTTAATATTAAAAAAACTGTTGCCTACAAAAATATGAAAATCGGTGGTATTATAGAGAAATGTTCGATAAACACGCTGATGCAGACAGTTTTCAAATCGAAGAATTATTTTAAGAGATATTTAATGCTAAAGTTGGACAAAATCGTTCCATTAAAAAAGTTTTATTGGAGCAAAAAACTATACATGAGAATTTAATCATTTTTAGATCATTTTATACGTTATAAGTTCCCGGTGTGCAGATTGTATTTATTTTTCTTATTTAACTAATTTTTTGAGGTTTTGTTTCACTTTTAAATTCAAATTTTCAGCATTTCGAGAGATATTTTTACAAATTTTAGAAAATGTTATTAATTTAAACTGTTGCCAGTTGTATAAACGGCGCAAATAATAATGTTTGCTTCAAATTAAAAATTTATTTTGCACGTGACTATTATAAATAGAAAATATAAAAAGCAGGAACTCATTGAAAATTACGTCATAAAAATTATAATTACACGTGAATTTTAAAAGAGACAGAATATTGTAAAATAATAAATTCATAAACATGCGTTAGAAGTCTTAAATAGGAGAATTTACGTCACATTTACGTCACATTACACTTATTATATAAAATGAACAAAAAATAATATTGCAAAACAGTTTAAATTTAAAAATTGCTCGAGACATTTATTTGATATTTTAAGATGATCATAATATTTCATTTCTAACAAAAGTATTTTTATGTGAATATTAAAAAGAAAAAGAAAAATTTGGTGAAAATTACGTCAGATTATAATTCTCAGATTCAAATTATAATTCAATCTTAAATCTTTTTAAAGCCGATTAAATTATCTTGCTGCTAGAGTCTGCGGTGTCTGAACGGGGGTTGACGAGCGTAGCTCGTAGGGGGCAGAGCCCCCTAGTAATATAAAATATATTGTTGCTTTCAAATATTTATCTTATTAAATAATGCTTCGCGAATCCAAACAAAGCATGGCTTTTGGTGGTATATAAATTTAGGCAAAACATATAATTATGCATACTATATTATTACAAATATTATACATATTCCCATATTTAGTACGTTTACATTTTATCTATAAATACAAAAAGTTTGTAGCGAAATTTTTATTAGTATTTTTCCAGTTCATTTTGTAACACTTTAAAGTGATTTTACCACCAAATTTGAGAAAACAAAAATCCAGGCACAAATGGGTTAAGATCTTCTGCTGAAGTTTTCCTTTCTGTTCAATTTAGTTTTGTTTAAAAATTACTCATTTTAAAACTTAACAATAAAAATCTATATACTAAATACAAAAATAATAAAGAGTACTTTTTATGGAATGAATTTTGTGAAAAGAATTTGTGAAGTGTGTTGTTTTATAAAAAGGAATTTTGTGAAAGGGGGGTCTGTTTTGTTAAATGCCTTCTAGTGAAGTGATCCTAAATAGGCCACGAATTTTGCCTGGATCAATTCCTGACATGTCTAAAAGAAAAAAACAACTTTAATTAATTTTCGTCATGCATAATATAGATTTTTAAAATAAAATCGGGTTTAGAAACTTCTATCTCATAGGGAATTGTTTTTGTTTGTACACACTCGGGTGAATGGGTATTTTTCCGGATTCTTCGGACCTGAGTTGTAATAGTTCTGCATATTTCTACGCATATTAATTCCAAGATTTACTTAGATAAATGAACTTTAAAATATTCATGTGGATCTTGTCCTTACATATTTATTTGTAATACAGGTTTTCTTAGGAAATCTGAAATATTTATTGAGTCCTGTTCTTTGGAAACTTTCTATTCAAATGTACTGTTGAGTGATACCCAGTGTTTAACTTAGGGCAGGACATTCGGGGCACGGGCTCCCCAAACGCTGCTAAAATTTTTTCAATTATTGTCCAAAATCTAACGTAGTTTTAGCATGTGATGGAATGTTACATTTCATTCTATTGTGATCCTATTGTATTTTTATAAAATCGTATATAGTAGACTCCCTCAAATCCGCACAGCTTGGGACCAGATGTTGTGAGGATTTCTGGTCATTGCTTTGTTTACATTTTTTAAACAACAATTTGGATCTAATAATGCAATCAAAATTATGACGAATGCTTTCAATAATAGTAAAGTATTAAAGTAATAAACTAAAATGATAAAAAGTAAGATAATTGAAAAAATGATTAAATTATTAAAAGTAATGGTCAAATAAATAATTAATAACGTATAATTAAATATGCATAATGAATATGAGATACATTTCCCTTGAATTATTCAATGAAACTTTCCTGATAAAGGTACCCTATTAATTCACATCAATATTACACATTAAGGAAGTTTTATTTCAGTTTTAGCCAGTCTTAATAACCAAAGAATGTTGATTAATACATAAATATATTTGATAAAAAAATTGGGAACCAGTGATATCAGCAATATCTTGATTTTTTTTCAGAAATTAAGTGGAGACAGTCAATTTCCTTCATAAAAAATCATGAGTCCAGTCATATTATCGAGAATTAGATATTAAAATACATACGGAATGATATAAAACTAAAATATTTTGCAATTTTGCCCCTACATCTCAATTGAAATTTTCATTGTTTACATCTGCTATGATATGCGGATTTTAGGGTTGCGGATTTAAGGGAATCTACTGTATTTTGTTTGAAACATTCATTTTTAATTACTTTATTATAACAACATGTATAATAATCACTTATAAACAGATTAAGTTATGTGATGAAACATTCGTCACTCTAAATAAAGATATTTTATCACTTTTTATAGCATTATTTAACTTAATACTTTATTATAATGAAGTTTTTTTTTTTTTTAATCTTTATCATTTAAAAAATATATTGTATTTTTAATCCTTATTTAACCTTGCTCCTGTTCTCGTCAGATTATTCGGGGGTTGATGATCGTAGCTCGTAAGTGGCGAAGCCCCCATTTTTTAAATTATTTTTTTATAATTAGTGCTTAGTACTGCGGAAAATGGATTGTTAGTTGTTACATACTTTATCATTCCAGCTATATGGAACTGCATAGAAAAAATAATCAGCACCATACAATTTATTATAATACATCTATTCATTTAAATTTCATAATTATGAAATAATTATTTAAAAGAATGTTTATCATATTTAATTTTTTAATGAATATTTTAAATTAATTATTAGTTAATAGTGGTTATCCTTAAGTACAGTTTTTAATAAAGGGTAGAATGAACACTCTTCCAGTAATGGACACCCTTGAATGTTTTTGATTTATATAAAAATAACCAATGAAAATTTAGCTTTATTATTTTTTTCATAACTCCTCCTTGCATCTTTTATAATCTTATATTATTATTGACACTCTTAATCAAACCAATCAGGAAGCAGAAAATAACATTTCGAAGTTCCACTGTGTTTCAGTGAAAATCTTGATGAACATGTTAAGAGCTCCATTTAATAAATTTCTATATTCTTTATTTTCTTGAAAAATTGCATGTTTTTGTTTTGGTAGTAATAGAAACATTGAATTGTATATACTAATAGCCATTTATAAAATTTCATTTATTTTAAGAGGGGTGTTATTTTATTTCATTAAGAGGGGTGTCCATTACTGGGATGCTTAATTGGTCGTTTTCCAGTAATGAACACTCCATATCCAATATCTTGCATATTTTATAATCTGGCAATCAAACCAGTCAGAAAGCAGAAATATTGTTTAAGGGCACAGTCAAAGAGGGGCTCATAAGGGTTAATCCCTTCCCATTTTCTGTCTTAAATGTTTGCTTATTCATCTCTGACCAAAAAGAAGTAAAATAAAATTAAATTAAAAAATTAAATTAAATAAAAATAAAAAATATTCTAATATTAATTAAAGTTGTAGTAATCCTGAAACTAGTAAATCTGCAGATCTGTGGCCAGTTTTATCAGATCAGTGACCATTAGTTCTACAGTTTTATTTTGAAATTATTTTATTTAGTATTTAAAATATCCAACTCACTGTATCATTTCTTTCATATTTGTAATATTAATTATTGCAAGTAATATATGAAGTAGTCTCTGGAAATTTAATTGTAAAAAATAGTGAGATGGAACTATACACTAATACTCCGAAACTTTTTAACTATTACCTTTTAAATCCCCCACTGTCTCAATAATTTGATAGCTGTAACTAGCTGATATTTAGTATTTTAAACTATGCATCTAAAATAATTAAAATATCGATCTTCTGATAATTACAGTAGTTCATGCAAAAAGTGAATGATTATCACAAATATTTTATTAATTACAGGTATCCTAATTGTTAAATTTATTTGAAAATAACTGTTTTGTTTCATTAGTATGCTTTCATTAAATTCTGGTTCTAAATACAGTAGACTCCCTCAAATCCACCACCCAAAAATCCGCAAATGCCTAAAATCCACACATCATCACAGATGTAAACAATGAAATTTTCAGTTAAGATGTAAGGGCAAAATTACAGAATTTTTTAGTTTTATGTCATTTTGTATGTATTTTAATATGTAATTCTTGATAATATGACTGAACTCGTGTTTTTCCATGAAGGAAGTATAAATTTATTTCTGAAAAAATCAAGATATTGCTGATATCACTGGTAATCACAATCTTTTTACACAATATATTTATGTATTAATCAAGCTTTTTTGGTTATTTAGACAACCTGAAATAAAACTTCCTTACTTTACATTTAAGAGGAAAGTTTCACTGAATAATTCAAGAAAAATATATCTTATCTTTTTTATGCGTATTTAATTATACATCATGAATTATTCCCATGTCCTCTTTTAAAAATTTAATAATTTTTAAAATTATCTTACTTTTTATTATTTTTGTTTATTGCTTTACTTAATTATTATATTTAACTATATTGCAAGCATTCATTATAATTTTGATTGCATTATTCCATTCAAATTACTATTTAAAAAATGTAAACAAAGCAATGACCAGAAATCCGCATAATTCTAAAATCCGCACAACCTCTGGTCCCAAGGTGTGCGGATTTGAGGGAGTCTACTGTACAGTCATAAAAACAATTAAATTTATTACATTTATTGGGTGTCTATTACTGGAACAGAGTGTGTCCATTACTGGCATTTTAGATGCTTTGATATATTTCTGTTATTTAAAATTAAATTTCGATTCATATTGGGAAATGAGACTATAGAAAGGTTAAATAGTGTTGATAGATTAAAATAATATGGGAAAAACTAGAACATAATAATTATAACTATTAATTAAAAAACAATTTTTAAAGAAATTCCTTAAGGGTGTCTATTACTGACACATCTACCCTGTGTATATTTTTTTTTACTCAAGCCCACTGTAAGCATCGGTGTAAGAAGACCCCCCCCCCCCAAAAAAAAAAACATCTGTGCCCAGGGCCACGAAATTGGAAAATTGGCCCCTGGTGCTAAGTGTTGAATTCAGACGATTTTCTCCGGGAGGGATTCTACGGCTCCGGGTCTCATATTTTAGTGATCCAGAGGGAAATTGCACTTTTATCCATTAAAATGCATACAGAGGCGTCGCGATGGGGGGTTATGGGGGGAGCCTCCTTCCCAATATGTGTAGACTTGGAAAATTTGAGCTTAAAGTCGGGAAATTATAGATTTTTGAAAAACGTTTTCTTTTTTTTTTTAACCCTCTGTCTACCAGAAGGGTCCAATGGACCCGACATGTACATTCAAAATATTTATTCAAACCAGAAATTTCTTCAAAACAAACTAAATGTATAAATCAGACAATAATAAGTTAAATAAACAAATTAAATAGTTTTAAGTAAAAATTCTGGTGTAGAATGTTTTTATAAAACTTGAGTAAAATTTCCGGTAGTTCTAGGGTTAACTAGGGGGCTCTGCCCCCTACGAGCTATGCTCGTCAACCCCGTTCAGACACCGCAGACTCGAACAGCACGCTAATTTGATCGCCTTTAAAAAGACTTCGGAAGATTGAATTATAATTTGAATCTGACAATTATAATCTGACGTAATTTTCACCAAACTTTTCTTTCTCTTTTTAATATTCACGTCAAAATACTTTTGTTAGAAATGAAATATTATGATCATCTTAAAATGTCAAGTAAATGTCTCGCGCAATTTTTAAATTAAAACTGTTTTGCAATATTATTTTTTGTTCATTTTACGTAATAAGTGTAACATGACGTAAATTCTCCTATTTAGGACTTCTAACGCATGTTACTGAATTTATTATTTTACAATATTCTTTCTCATTTAAAATTCACGTGTAACTATAGTTTTTATGACGTAATTTTCAATGAGTTCCTGCTTTTTATGTTTTTTGTTTATAATAGTCACGTGTAAAATAAATTTTTAATTTGAAGCAAACATTACTGTTTGCGCTGTTTAAACAGTTGGCAACAGTTTAAATTAATACAATTTTCTAAAATTTGTAAAAAATATCTCTCGAAATGCTGAAAATTTGAATTTAAAATAGAAATAAAACCTCGAAAAATTATTCAAATTAAAAAACTAACTGCAATCTGCACACCGGGAAATTCTGACGCATAAAATGATCTAAAAATGATTAAATTCCTATGTACAGTTTTTGCTCCTATAAAACTTTTTTAATGGAACGATTTTGTCGAAATTTGGCATTAAATATCTCTTAAAATACCGATTTTCATATTTTTGTATGCAACAGTTTTTTTAATATTATCGAAGAAAGACCTCCGGTCACAAAAAATTCAAAACCGGCGGCGGTGACAGCAGTAGTTACTTTTTTTTAGAATTTTAAAATAAACTAGGGGGCTCTGCCCCCTAGGAGCTACGCTTGTCAACCCCCGTTCAGACACCGCAGACTCTAAAAGTACGCTAATTTGATCGGCTTTAAAAAGATTTCAGAAGATTGAATTATAATTTAAAAAACAGTGGCGATCTCCCTATAAACGGATTTCTATTCATTTCTCTTTGATTGGGGAATTCTAAGGCCAAATCCGCTGCGGTGCTACTTGATGAAGCCGCCGACCAATTTCGCCAAATTATATAAATTGCCAAAGCACTCGCCAATTATACAAACTGACATAATTTTTATTTTAAATAACGAAAGAACAAATAAATTAGTGTAACATTAATAAAAATACAAATAAAACGTCGAAATAAAAATAACTTGATGACGTAGACACGTGTAACTTGCTTAAAGTCAAGTTAATGTGACATTTACGATCAACCATTATTGGCATTTAATCTTATAGTTTGGCGAATGATAGATTTTTGGTCGACGGGATAACTAAGTAGTACCAAAAATACATATGTCAATCGCTGTTTTCGTCTTTGACGTAGACACGTGTAACAACATTTCAAAATAAGCTAATGTAAAAGGAATTAAGTAAACAGAGTCTTTGTCTCCCGGTATTTTTTAACAAAGCGAAAAGAAAGTTCTTTTAAATAAGACTTTTTAAATTAATCGTTTTTAATCTGACGTAATTTTGACCAAACTGTTCTTTTTCTTTTTAATATTCACATGAAAATACTTGTGTTAGAAATGAAATATTATTTGCGCTTTCCTAACAAAAATAGTTGAAAAGTATCCGCTGAAAATATCAAATAAATGTCTAGCGCAATTTCTGAATTTAAACCTTTTTGCAATATTATTTTGTATTCATTTTATGTAATAACTGTAATGTGACGTAAATATGAAGTAATTTCTCCTATTTAAGACTTCTAACGCATGTTAATAAATTTATTATTTTACAAATTCCTTTCTCTCTTAAAATTCACGTGTAATTATAGTTTTTATGACGTAATTTTTAATAAGTTCTTGCTTTTTGTACATAATTATTTAATTCTAATTCCAAATGTTATTTTCTGTTTATAATAGTCACGTGTAAATAAATTTTTAATTTATTTACAAGTATAAATATTTTTTTTTTTTTTTTTGAAGCAAACATCATTGTTTCCACTGTTTATACAGTTGGCAACAGTTTAAATTAATATCACTTTCTAAAATCTGTAAAAAATATCTCTAGAAATGCTGAAAATTTGAATTTAAAATAGAAATAAAACCTCAAAAAATTAGTCAAATTAAAAAAAGAAAAACAGTCTGCACACCGGGAACTTCAAACGTATAAAATGATCAAAAAATGATTAAATTCCTATGAATAGTTTTTGCTCCTATAAAACTTCTTTAGTGGAACGATTTTGTCCAACTTTAGCATTAAATATCTCTTAAAATAATCCCTCGATTTGAAAACTGTCTGCATCAGCGTGTTTATCAAACATTTCTGTATCATACTACCGATTTTCATATTTTTGTATGCATTATTTTTCTTAATATTAACGAAGAAAGACCTCCTGTCACAAAAAATTCAAAACCGGCGGCGGCGGCGGTGACAGCGGTAGTTACTTTTTCTTAGAATAGAGAGAAAGTAAAAAAAAAAAAAAAAAAGAGAGAGAATTTTTTTATTGTTTTGCTGACTACCTTTCAAGAGTTCTGTAATAGTAAACTAGTTAAACTTTCAAAAGAAATACAAAAAGCAGTCAGACTCAATTTCTCATTGCGTTTCTCTATGCTACGAAAATATCACATATCTACCAGACCTGGATTTCTCTACTGTTGTCCATCAACAGTGTATCTAATACATTTCCTTCAAAACTGTGCTCCTTTCTCAAAAATCTAAAAATATGAGGCTATTTTCATATGAAGTACGATTATGACTCGTACACAACTGAAGACGAAAACTTTCATTGTATGAGCCAATAATTATAATTTTTTAGGGTACCGTACTTAAAAAGTAAAAACGGAACCATTATAAGAAAGATCACTCCTGTGTCTGTCCGTCTGTCTGTCTGTCTGTCTGTCTTTCACAGCCATTTTACTCGTAAACTATGGAACGTGGAAAGTTCAAATTCGGGGAAGTAATAAAGACCAATGACCCACATATTTTCAAATTAATAAACGTTCATAAATATATTTAGTAAAAAAGTAGAGGGGCTAATTATGCTACTTGAAAAAAAAATCTTTTCTTTGTATATCATGGGGGGGTATCCCGTGAAAGCTTTTGTAACGCTGAACTCAAAAATACATTCCTTTTAATTTTAGGTATTATATTTTCAAAGATATTGTTGAAAATGTAGCGCAAAAATATGTCCCAACCCCCATCTAATTCCGAATCTACTGAAACTAAAATTATGAAAAAATTAGAGGTAGTAGACGTTAATACCGGGTGTCCCAAAAAGGACTGACTGATTTTAAAATTCAATAACTTCCAAACGGTGACAGATATTAAAAAAATTCTTGCAGGAGGGTTATGCATAAAGTCAAAAGTTTTTTTACAGTGATTTTCGATTTTAGTTCGAATTACAAATAATAGATGGCGCTGTAAGCAATAGTCGCTAAATACAGGCTCGATTTTTGGTCCTTTCTGTTGTTCCATGCAGAAAAAGGAGATGGAAATGTGTTATCCGGGCCACGAAGTACCAAAAATCGAGCCTGAATTCAGCCTCTATTGATCGCAGCGCCATCTATTGTTTGTAATTCGAACTAAAATCGAAAATCACTGTAATAAAACTTTTGACTTTATGCATAACCCTTCTGCAAGAATTTTTTTAATATCTGTCACCGTTTGGAAGTTATTGAATTTTAAAATCAGTCAGTCCTTTTTGGGACACCCGGTATAAACCTTGCCGGAAAATTATGGCGACTACCCTAGGTCACATAGTTTTTGAGTAATTAGCATTTTTCTGTTATACACAAATTTCGATTCACGTGCATTCAGAAAAATTGTTGAGCATCGCTGAATATACCTATCGTTGTAGAAGAATAAAAGCATTGTTGATAATGATTTTCGAAAAAAATCATCGGTAATTAGCCGAGATATTAACCCTTAAAGGTACGGTCGGTTTGGACATACACAAGGACAGAGGCGGCGTACTCTATGCCTAGTTAACAACTTTTAATGATATATATGTGTAGTGTAATGTCTAGTAACAGTATAAAAGCAATAAACGTCAAATTGTTAAAAACATACTAATTTAAGAGATCTCGGGACTCTAAAAAGTGGAAAAAATGAAAAAAAGACCATTTTCAACATTTAATGTCTTAAAATGTATATGATTTTAAAACACAATTTTAATTCCTATGAAAGATATGAGTATGTTCTTTCGTTTCATGTATTTAAAAAATTGCAAGATACAGAATTAGTATTTATAGGGGGCCGAAACTGTTGGACATTTGTCGAACAAAAAATTGGCATAACAGTTTACGTGCAGGATTACAAAATAAATATTGCAACTAGAATGAAAATTTTGGTGCTTACTTATACTTCAGATTGTAATAATTTCCCTGAACTTAAATAAATTTGTATTTAAAGCATTTTTATATTTTTAATGCAATGTTGCATTTAGCTAATAGAAAATTTTGAAAATTTCAGCAGTAAAATCACATAAAAAATATTTTTTTGAACAATAAAAAGGAATTTTTAGGCTCAGTTTATACAGACTAACATGAAATATATGTTTTGAAAATTTCATGAAAAAATATTCAGAAGTTTTTGAGGTATCCTGCCCGTTATGCCCAAAAAACGCCATTTGGAAAATAATGACTTTAAAGTTTCGGAAACGCCGCTTCAGCTATTGAGCGGGTATAATTCTAAAAGCCAAAACTTCTGTTCTAATGAGAATTTCAAGGAAACAATTATATCAAAATGTTCAGAAAAGATAGGAGTTTATTAACATCTAAAAAAATTAAAATTTCTTAAATTTTGTAGCTTTAAGAATCCTGCGACCACTTAATCCTTTCCGGCACGGTTGGTTGGTTGTATTTATGTCGGCCAATTATCAGCACGAGGGATATAAGCCCTAAGGGGGGGAGTGCCTTCCGTGGAGGTCTTTCTAAGGGAACCTAACCCGTATTAACGCTTGGAGAACCAAGGTTCGAAGAAAACCACGAAAACTCCGAACGATTAGGCCGACGGGCGCGATTGGGATCGAACCCAGCACCTCCCGTCTACCAGCTTCGAGAGCAGAACCTCTCGGCCACTGGTGGGGCCCTTTCCGGCACGGAGTAATTCTATTTATAAACTTATGAAATAATGAACTGACACCAGAATTTATAAACGAATTTATTAGAAAATGCGAACTTGCTTATTTTCACGTACATGATAAAAGGAAAATTTTTATTAAATATTCTTGGTGCGGTTTGTCTGTTTTGGAATTAAAATTAGGTGTCCGTTTTTTAAGGGCATCGCCCTCGAAAGATTTAATTAGAATGAATCGCATAAATACTGTGGGATTCGCAATAGTTTGCATTGATTGTATCTCTCAATACGCCTCGAGTGACTTTAAAAGTTAATTAAACACCTATCTGGAAAAACGCGGCACTGACAAAGGCGGCGTTGTAACTTTGAGACCTCAGTTCGAAGCGCGCTTAGCACAATGCCAAATTTAAACTTTGAACAAAGGTTTTGTTTTAGCTACACTGTAGAAATAAAGGTTATTACTACGCTGAATTTAGTTTCATGAAATGCCAAATGAAGTTTAACTATGCACTGTTTTTATTGTCAGTACCGAATTAAGTTCATCATAAACAGATTAGGATAATATTAAAATAAGAGTTATACGAATTTGATATTATTTAGCTTCCATATCTCTTTGAACTCTCATGGTATACCCGATTACACTTTTCTAATATATGCAGTTATACCCAACCCTACGTTGTATAGTTTTTTACAAAGTCTTAGTATTCTTTTAGCAACTTTTTTTTTTCTTTTTCTTTTCTTTTTTTCTATAATACAATTACAAATTCATATTTTTATTCTACGGAACCCTCTGTGAGCGACTAATGCTCGCACTTGACCGTTTATTATGTTTTTAGTTTTAGCATTTTTCTTTGGAAATATTTTTTTTTCGTATAAGTATCATTATCATTAAACACACATTTTTTTAGTTTTACAGTATACACATTGTACACATTGTACACATTTTTATCATTTTAGTTGGAAAATGGAGCAATTTGTTTCACGTTGGAAAATTTTTGAATTATTAGTTGGGAAATTTTTGAATTATTAGTTGGGAAAATTTTGAACTCTCCCATCCCCGAAAAGTTTTTTTTAGGTACGCCCCTGAATGCATAAAATCTCGAACCTTTCGGATGGGACGGGACATTTCAATGTTCCGGGCGGCAATGTTCCCCGGTCCAACGCCTGAATTCAACACTGCTGGCCGTAGTTGTTATGCATTTCTGTCTGTTTCTACGGGTATTAATTCCAAGATAGTACATAAATGAACTTAAAAATATTCATATGATCTTGTCTTTACGCATTTATTTTTAATCCAGGCTTTCTCGAGAAATCTAGAATATTTATGGATTCCTGTTCTTCAGAAAATTTCCCTTCAAATATATCGTTAAGTGATATCTTGAATTATAATAATTGTTCGGCGTATGTTTGTTTCTACGCATATTAATTCAAAAAATTTCTTAAATGAACTTTAAAATATTCACATGGATCTTATCTTTAATCGAGAATATTTATGGATTCCTGTTCTTTAGCAAATTTCCATTCAAATATTCAAATATATCGTTAAGTGATACCTTGAGTTTTATTAGTTGTTCTGCATATCTGTTTGTTTCTACGCGTATAAATTCCAAAATTTTCTTAAATAAATGAACTTTAAAATATTCATATGGATCTTGTCTTTTGTATTTATTTTTAATCCAGGTTTTCTTGGGAAATCTAGAATATTTATGGATTCCTTTTCTGTAGCGAATTTTCATTCAAATATTCAAATATATCGTTAAGTGATTCCTCGAATTTTAATAATTGCTCTGCATATATGTGTTTCTACGCGTATTAATTCCAAAATTTTCTTAAATGAACTTTAAAATATTCATATGGATATTGTCTTTGCGTATTTATTTTTAATCCAGATTTTCTTGGGAAATCTAGAATATTTATGGATTATTGTTTTTTAGCAAATTTCCATTCAAATATTCAAATATATTGTTAAGTGATACCTTGAGTTTTAATAATTGCTCTACATATATGTTTGTTTCTACGCGTATTAATTCCAAAAATTTTTTTTAAGAACTTTAAAATATTTATATGCATCTTGTCTTTACGTATTTATTTTTAATGCGGACTCTCTAGGGAAATCTAGAATATTTATAGATTCCTGTTCTTTACAGTGCCATCGCTAAGACTTTTTATTGGTGGAGGAGACAACCTTAAATTGCCAAGTCAAATTTCAGTATTTGCCAACTCGTTTTATAATTTTGCCAACTTACCACAGTTAGAAAATGTAATATAGTTCTTATTTGTTACAAGTTTAATAATATCCCCAATTAGTTTTGTAATTTTTGCCCAGTCTATCAAAAATAGAAAATATATTATAGTTTTTATTAAAATTTTAACAAAATTTGCCGACTAAGTTTGTATATTTGCCAAGTGTAATAACATTCATGAATGTTTGAGAGGGGAGGCTCCCCCTCCCCCCCCCCCCTTAGCGAGGCCCCTGGTTCTTTAGCAACTTTCCGTTCACATATATCGTTAAAGGATACCTTGAGTTTTAGTAATTTTTCTGCATATATGTTTCTACGCGAATTAATTCCAAAATTTTCTTAAATGAACTTTAATATATTCATATGGACCTCGTCCTTGGATATTTATTTATTGTATACTTTAAATATTCTGTAACTCGCGGCAGTGGCGTACCCAGGATTTTATTTCGAGGGGAGGGGGTGACTTAAATTTCCATAATGTTCTATATCTTACGAAAAACATTGAATTGTGTTGTAAACAGAAATCATTTTTGACAATAAGGCCATAGCCAAGGGGGGGGGGGGGGGGGTATGGAAGGGTAATTCTGTTCCGAATTTTCCGAAAAGTTAAGACATGATCTTCCGAAAATTTAAAAAAATCGGTCATCAGTAATAAAATTCGGACAAAAATACATCGCGATTTTTGACAAATGGTCGGCGAAAAAAGTCAATTTTGGCAATCGTTCGCAGAAAAAGATCTCCAATTTCGTTAAAGGGTCGCAGAAAAAAACCGAATTTTGTCGAAGGGCCGCGGATAAATTGCGAATTTTGTCAAAATGGCCGTGAAAAAACGTGAATTTTGTTCTAGGAACGCGAAAAAAAGTCAAATTTTATCAAATGATCGCGGAGAAAACGCAAATTTCGTCAAATGAATTCGGAGGAAAAGCGAATTTTGCCTAATGACCGCTCAAAAACCGCGAAATTCGTCAAAGGGCTACGGAAAAAAATACGAATTGCGACAAATGATCGTGAAAAAAAATACGTATTTCGTCATAGGGCCGAGGAAAAAAAGTTAATTTCGTCAAATGATCGCAAAAAAACGTGAATTTCGTCAAGGGAAGCAAAAAGAAGCGAATTTCGTCAAAGGCCATGGAAAAACGCGAAATTTGTCAAAAAAGGCAAATTTCGAAAAAGATCGCGAGAAAAACGCCCATTTCATCAAAAAGCCGTAAAAAAAATGCAAATTTCGACAAAGGATCGAGGAAAAAACGCGAATTTCGGCAAATGATCACGAAAAAACACGTATTCCGCCAAACGACAGTGGAGAAAAACCGAAATTTGAGAAAGGATCCAGAAAAAAAACCCAAATTTCGTCAAAAAGATTCGAAAAAAAAACGCCAAATTCTTCAGTAAACCGCAGAAAAAAACGTGAATTTCGCCAAAGGGCCACGGAAAAAACGCGAATTTTGTGAAAAAGACGCGGAAGAAAAGCGAATTTTGAGAAAGAGTCGCGAATAAATGGGAATTTCATCAAAAAGCCGGGGAATATCGAGAATTCCGACAAATGATCGCGAAAAAAACACATATTTCGTCAAAGGACCGATGTGAAAAATAAAATTTCGTCAAAGGATCACGAAAAAAAACGCGAATTTCGTCAGAAAGCCTCGAAAAAAATGCGAATTTTGTGAAAGAACGCAGAAAAAATGGGGCCATGGAAAATACGCGAATTCCAACAAAGGATCGCGAAACCACGCGAATTTCGACAAATGATCGTGAAAAAACACGTATTCCGTCAAAGGACAGCGGGAAAAGCGAATTTCGACAAAGGATAGCGAAGAAAACACATATTCCGCCAAAGGGCCGCGGAGAACAACCGAATTTCGTCAAAGGATCACGAAAAAAATTCGAGTTTCGTCAGAAAGCCGTGGAAAAAACTCGAATTTAGACAAAAGGCCGCTTAAAACCGCTAATTACGTCAAAGGGTCGCGAAAACAAACGCGAATTTCGTCAAAAAGCCGCAGAAAAAACGCAAATTTACAGAAAGGATCTCCAAAAAATGCGAATGCGAAAGACCGCAGAAAAAATGCGAATTTCGTCAAAAAGCCGCGAAAAAAGCTCAAATATCGACAAATGATCGCGGAAAAACGCACATATTCCGCCAAAGAGCCGCGGCGAAAACCTAATTTCGTCAAAGCATATCAGAAAAATGCTAATTTCTTCAAAAGACTGCCGATTTCGTCAATGAGACGTGGGAAAATACAGCGAATTTCGTCAAAGGATCGCAGGAATCTGCGAATTTTGAAATACAAATTTATCTCAAACAGAAAAAAGCACTATTTTTTCATTTCATTTTTGACTATTTTAGGAGGGGGCTGTAACCCCATTACCCTCTTCCACTTCTTTCGGTATAATGTGGTGTCACTGTGCACTAATATGGAACTAAAGAGAAGAGAGTGGCTAATCCGCTGAATGATAGGTGGAGAAATACAAATTTATCTCGAGAGCGGCTAGTCTGTTGAATGATAGGGGAGAAATACAAATTTATCTCAAACAGAAAAAAGCACTATTTTTTATTTCATTTTCGACTAATTTGGAAGGGGGCTGTAACCCCTCTACCCCCTCCGACTTCCTTGCATATAATGTGGCGTCACTGTGCACTGATATGGAACTAAAGAAAAGAGAGCAGCTAGTCTATTGAAGGATGTGGGGAGAAATACAAATTTATCTGAAACAGAAAAAAGCACTATTTTTTCATATTATTTTCAACTATTTTGGAGAGCCCCCTCCCCGTCTTTCCCCTTCTATGATACCAATGTGGACTAACATGGGACTAATAAGAATGGCTATTTTGCTGTATGACGGAAGAAAAGAATTACAGATTTATGTAAAAAGTAAGGATAGCAGAAAACAAAATTACAAATTTACCTCAAACTTAAAGAAAAAAATCAGCATTTTTTTCATTTAATTTTCAACTGTCCTGGTAGGGGACTGTAACCCCATTAGCCCTTTAACCTCTTTGGTTATAATGTGGTGTCACTGTGCACTAATATGGAACTAAAGAGAAGAGAGTGGCTAGTCTCTGTAATGATAGGGGGGGGGGGAATACAAATATATCTCAAACAAAAAGAGAAAAAAAACACTTTTTTCATTTCAGTTTCGACTATTTTGGGAGGGGTCTGCAACCCAATTAGCCCCCTTCCGCCTTTTTGGGTTTAACGTGGTGTCACTGTGTACTAATATGGAACTAAAGCGAAGGGAGCGGCTAGTCTGCTGAATGATAGGGGGAAAGATGCAAATTTATCTCAAACAGAAAGAAAAAAAATCAGCACTATTTTTTCACTTCATTTTCGACTATATCGAGATGAGGGCGTTATAATTCCATCAGCCCCCTTCCCATCTTTGGGTATGCTGTGATGTCAATGTGGACTAATATGGGGTTAGCGAGAATGGCTACTTTGCTGTATGACAGAAGAAAAATTACAGATTTATCTAAAAAGTAAAGAAAAAAACACTTTTTTAATTTAATTTTCGAATATTTCGGGATGAGGGGGGATGCTGTAACCCCATCAGCCCCTTTTCTCTTTTTTGGTGTGAATGTGACCTAATATGGGACTAATGAGAATGGTTAGTACGCTGTATAAAGGAAAACAAAATTTAAAAAATTCCAAAAAAGAAAAAGAAAAATCAGCCCTTTTTTCATATCATTTTCGAAAAATTTGGGGGGCGGGGGCTGTAGCCAGTGGTGGGATTCAGCCGGTTCGCACCGGTTCGGTAGAACCGGTTGTTAATTTGCGTTGAGTTCGGCGAACCGGTTGTTAAAATGATGCTTCAAATGCAAAAATCGCATTTATATTAATTTGCTTTCTTTAAATGTTTATCTGCACAACATTGTTTTCTAGGCATAACTCTGTGGTAAGTCCTGATTAATTTCATTTAATAAATAATATTTCATTTGGAACAATAATATTTTTTTTCTTCATCAATCCTGTAAGAGAAAATTCAACTTAAAAAATCAAAATT
Source organism: Maratus speciosus (assembly GCA_963932465.1). Taxonomy (NCBI): domain Eukaryota; kingdom Metazoa; phylum Arthropoda; class Arachnida; order Araneae; family Salticidae; genus Maratus; species Maratus speciosus. Next base: position 108,495,294 of record OZ010797.1, read on the forward strand.
TTGAAGAATTTTGGTAACTAAATTGACAGCCCTACGCTAATCCTAGTTATATAGTAAGGTTATTAAAATAAGCTAACTACTTATCTACACTAATAAAAAAAAGTTTTGCTCTGTCTGTGTGTATGTGATGGCTAGCAACATCTACGGCACGTACGAGACTGAAAAGTTTTGTGAGGTTAGCTCAAAATGTCTCCTGATGTACCTGAGACACAGAATTTTAAAATTCTAATAATTAGTTGAGTTATTAATTAAAAATCGCATCTCACTCTCATTAAAAACTCAACTCGGTCTTCGCGAGAAAGAAAAAACTCTGGCGCAGGCACAGAAGCCTTATTTACGCATCAGTTGAAAATGAAGAACGAAAAGAAGAAATTTCGGGGGTATTTTGTCATTATTTATTAACTTACATCGGCCAAACGGCTTAGTAAAATTAAAAATGAAAGACATATTCTGAAAGATCTACGTCTCAAATGCCGCAATCAATTAAAAATATATCGCAGTTAAGCGCTTGAAAAACAATTTTCAAAATTTTCATGGAATCTTTTTCCGAAATTTTTTTTTTCCCTTATTGCAATTAAATGTCATAGTTTATAGTATTATTTATTACTTTTCTTTACTCCTTTTAGGCCCCGGTACGGTATGCTATGTCTTTCTCATAGCTTATTTTGTGTGTCTCCAAAAATAACGTTACCTTACAGAAGCCAGCCGTAAAACAAAGCACTACGATTCAATACTCTATAGCAATTGTTTAAACTTCTAAGCATCGCACATTTTCAATTTGTATACCATCGTATTGGAAAAAAAAAGTTCTTTTAAATGCAATTTGTTTGAAAACTGTATCTCCATTTATTTTTGAAATATTAATTTTTTTGTAGTTTTTAGCACCATTTGTTTAATTTTGGCAACTCAAGTACTCCATTTATATAGAAAGTAAAGGGAAAATAGTTGAAAAATAGCAATTATATCTTTTTGTTGCCATTTTAATTTTAAGTATTTGTAGACGCTTTCAGTGTGACGTCAGTCATGACGTTTTGGTTGGAAACTGACTCCAAACAAACGGTTGCTATGCGTCATTTCTATGATCGTCAATGTGGAATTCTTAAGCGGATGCGAATGACGTCATTTTACATAAAATAAAAGTGTGTGCTTTAAGTCTTAAAATTGAAATAGGTTTTGTACTATTTAAATATACATTTTTTTTTTTTTTTTCATCGGGGGCGACACTAAATTCTGAAAAAGCAGAATTCCTGTTTTCTAGTTTTTTGTTTTACGTAAGTTAGTCACATGACCAAATTTAGGTATTTCACTACTAACAAATCACTGTTTGATGCCATACATAAATGTTGACGCAAGTTCTGAGTAAAGATGGGAACGATCGATTAGGTTATATATATATATATATATATATATATATATATCTTTTCAATCTTTGAAACAAATACTATATGATTCCAACTAAAATATTGTTAATTATTTTTTGGAATTAATATTACAGTATCGGACTTATGATCTTGCATCCCTAAAAACGGAATTGCCCAAAAACCGAAATTTTTCAGAATCTAAAACAAATTCTTAGAAAAAAAAAAAATAATAATAATAATAATTTTGTAAGTTTTTAAAATATTTCTTACTAAGTTTTACATTCCTTCTATTTATGAGCTCTATCGCAAGAACGAAAAAGAAATATTCCATAAATTCTGAAAACAACATCAAGACATTTTCTTCTCATTATCTATTTACTATCACGTCCAAAGGTTAATCCGAATAAATAAAACGGAGAGAAAACATTATCAGTCGATACGCACTTCACCTGCTTCAGTGTATTATGGCATTATATAAGTAATGTAGCTATCCAATCCAATCCGGCATCGGCAGAGAGGCATGAAGCAGTGATTGCTAAATCAACCAAGATATAAAAAAGTATGTTCAGTGCTTATCTTTTTTTTTTTTTTCTTTGTCAAGAGATATCATAATTCTGCGTTGTTTGTTCTTTTAATATCTGTGCTTTTGTGATCTTCGGTATTTTTATATTTTAATAATGTCTAAACCAGCCATACTCAACTTTTTTTCTCGCGGGCCGCAAACATAAGTTTCCGATTTTAGGTGGGCCGCAAAACACGTATAAAAGAGTTAAAATAGCATAACAATGATAATATTATCAGTAGGGTTAAGGGGACCGGGAAAGCCCTATCTCCGCCACGTTAAATTCACCAATTTCATGTACCTTTTTCTCAGAAATGATGAAAAATAGAGATCTAGATTTTTTAGAGTAGTTAGAATAACATGATTTACGTATTTTAACGGACCATTTTCTTTCTAAGTGAAACTGAAAATTAATTATTAATTATTTATTGAAAGGCATTTTTAAATTAGCATTTTTGGTAAGATTTCACTGCCTAAAATAAATAATTCTCAACAAATCATTAAATCTCTGTGTTCAAGTACACAAAATAACATAAGTACCGTGAATTCTCGATAAGTCGAATATTCGTACAAGTCGAAGTTAACACGAAGTCCCGCCCCCTTTAATCAACGTTAAACTTTCTCGTTTTGTCGAAGTCTACATTTTTTAAGTCGATTTTATTTTCAGAAAGAGAAATAACAGCAACTGGACTAATTTCTTAATTTTTCAGCCACAGCTCAAAAATACTGACACTTTCTGTTAGATAAAACTTTTCTGCGCTCCTTCGCGGCGTTTGAAGGATGGTATTTTTAGTTCCCACCTTGGACAGTGAGAAGAGTCTGCGAGTTTTCAATTTCGGTGGCAATCGTTCCCCCTCGCCCATTCATTTCTCCTTTACGTATTCCCTTTTCTCAACTCTCAGGTGGCTTAGTGTATTCTAATTTGCCAAATTTCTCACGCTTTTATGGAAGGATTTTTTTTTAATCTTTCGATTCCATTATTGAGCTTTCATTCGTGTTCTTTGTTTTAAATAATATTGAGTCTTGTCATTTTAGTTTTTATTGCTTTCACACCGTGATACCTTTTTAGTTGGGTCTTTTAAAATGTCGAAGTGGATATTAGAAATTCTTACTTTAGAACAAAAAGTAAAGTTGATAAAAGATATTGGAAACAATTCTAATTTAATGAAAAAGATCTAGCCCTGGAATATGGTATCCCTCCCAACACTCTATCTACCATACTGAAAGATAAAGAATGCATTTTAAAAAGTCGTAAATCAAGTGTCCACCCAAAGTGCAAAAGGATGAATACGTGTGCCTTCCCAGATATCGAAACAGACCTCGTAAAATGGTTTACATCTTACAGTACACAGAAGAATGCAATTCCTTTAAGTGGTACGATGTTACATGAGAATCCTTTGGATTTCACAAAACTATTGAATGTGGAAGAATTCCAAGCACGGGATGCTGGAAAAATTTAAAGCCAGACACAACATTGTGTTCCGGGCATTAAACACTGAAGCAAAACATGTGTCTGATACGCTGTGTGATGAATGGAAGACAGTTTCAACATCCAAACTTCTTGCGGGCTATAGTGCGGACGATGTTTACGATATGGATGAAATGGGAGATTTTTACAAATGTTTTCCTAACAAGGCAATGATGTTTAAGGGGAAGTCATGTTCCGCTGGAAAGTTAAGTAAAGAACGTTTAAATGTGCTTGTCGGAACAAATTCTTCTGGAACAGATGAATTATCTTTACTGGTCATCGCTAAATACAAAAATCCTCTCAGTTTCAAACATAAAAAGTCACTTCCGGTAGAGTAGAGATCCAATAACAAGGCTTGGATGACACTGATATTGTTCGAGGAGTACATCAGAAATTTGGATGTAGTGTTTCATGCAAGAAAGCGTAAAATGTTGATCTTCGTTGATCCATGTACAGCTCACGATCAACTTTTGAACTTGAAATCTATCAAGTTAGAATTTCTCCCTTCTAACACAACTTCTAAACTACAGCCAGCAGACCAGAGAATAATTAAATGTTTAAAACATCCCTACATAAAAGGGTGGAAGGCAATCGAGGAAGACGAAAATGAAATAAATCAAAAGTTTGATGTGTTAGAAGCAATTAGACTGATTTCAAGTCCCTGGAACAACGACGATAAACAAATCACTATCAAAAATTGCTTCAGTAGATGTGGCTTCTTTGCAAGCAATGCGCACTCATGTATTGTGAATGAAAATCTACACGATCAAGTTATTTCTGAAGATGACGATAATGTGTTTTTGAATATTGACGAAAATGTCGCAGTTTGCGGAGAAATTAGTGCTTCAGATATAGTTGAAGCAATGAAAGAGGTGAAGAACCAGAACGATCCTGAGTCTCAAGATGATGAGGAAGTAAATTGCGTTTCACCTCCAAACAATCAAGAAGCACATGCGGCAATGACGACACCACAGCAATATCTCGAAAGTAGAGATGGTGTGGAAGATTCTCTTTCCTTTGTTTACATACTTTCTGGCATGTGAAAGACAGAAAAGCTTCTTCAAACAGTCATACTTAACACGTTTTTTCAGAAAACGAGTTTGTAAGTACCTTATATGTAGCATTAAATTATATATCTCTTTAGCGCTCATTTTGCAGACTCCGTTATTACGGTATAATTGCAATTCTTATGTATGTGATTGAATTATTTTTCATACATTTTCTGTATGTATTTAAGGATTTTTGATAAGTCGAACTTACGATAACTAGAATATTTTTGCCGGTCCCTTCGAATTCGACTTACCGAGAATTCACTGTATTAAAAAAAATCTGAGTTCTTAAGTTTAATAGATATTGAAAAAAAGGAACATAAGCATGAAAAATCGAAGTTTTGAGAAAAAGATAATTAAAGATGTAAATGGCCATTAAGCTGTGAAGTACTCTTAAAAAGAATGAATAATTTCAACACTTATGTTTTTATATATAAACATGTGTGACACATCGTTGGAAAGATAAAAGTTTAAACTATTTAATGATATACAAAAGTTAAAATCGAGTTTTTGGTTGAATTTTGCTTTCCCGGTCCCCTTAAACGTTTCTCGCGGAAGAAATATTACCAAAAATTTTAACACCACTCTTTCCAAAATAATAAACTTCGTAGTACATCTACTGCAAATGCTGTAGAAATATTCCGAAAGTTTGCAGGTTAGCAATAGTGCTGTAATTTTTTTTCGGTGCCAATTTTTTCGGCGACAAAAGTTTAATTCTAAAAAGCGGTATTAGCTTTATAATAAGTATAAATCGTAAGAATGTAACAATGTTGAGTTTCCAAGTTCTAAATTTAAAAAAAGAGATTTTGTGTAATAAATCAATCTTTTGTTCAATGAAAAAAATAATAATTGTAGAAATACATAGTGCAAACTAAATTTGGAATGACGTTTGATTATGCTGGAATGATATTTGGAATGATGTTTGATGTTGAAGATTCAGAAATGTATACATCGCTGTAGGACAAACAGGACTGCATGCAAAAAGAAGTTTTGACTAAGGCAACGGCTTTTAACAGTATTTTAAATTAATTATAAATAATAAGGAAGATTTTATCTTCCGATGAAAATATTTAACACAACGATCAAGATCTTAAATACTTTTTTATGTGTATCTCAATTAATTGTATAAATATGGGTTATGATTATGTGCCTCGGGCCACACATAACATGTCGCCGGGTCACATCCGGCCCGCAGGTTGAGTGTGGCTGGGTTTAAACGAACTGGTGAAAACAACAAATTAAATGAGACCGAACATTCTGCGTAAAATGATCGCACTCGACTTTCCGAATACTGATGTACGTGCGCAGAATAAAAACTAATCGGATGTACCAATCCCAAAACTTTCTTTTATCTCATACAGGTTAATACTTCAAAATTCGTTATCACAATGCTGAAATTAGATGGCAATCTATGATCATCATGAGTACTCTAAAAAGATGAAATTCCGTGCATTAGTTCTTGAGATATGACTATCGCTGAAATCGTGTAAATCCAGCAAAATGCAGCATAGCCTATTACGTGATTTACAACAGAACCTAATTAGCATCATCTTGTGTTAACGCCTAACTGAATCGAAGTTAGATGAAAATTGGTGCATTAGTTCTTGAGGTAGAGCTATTGCGGAAGTCATGACAAATGCAGCATAGCAGCGCCATCTGTTGAGCTATTTACACCAAAACATAATCAGCAGCAATATTAATCAAGGTATACTTGAATCTGAAGTTTGATGAAAATTCGTGGATTAGTTCTTGAGATAGAGCTATTGAGAAAATCGTGCAAAATGCAGCCCAGCAGCTCCACCTATTGAGCGACTTACACCAACAGGTAATCAGAATCATTTCATATCAAGGACTAACTGAATCTGAAGTTTGATGAAAATGTGTGCATTAGTTCTTGAGATAGAGCTATTGCGGAAATCGTATAAATCTTGCAAAATGCAGCATAGCAGCCCCATCTGTTGGGTGATTTACACCAAAGCATAAACAGCACCAATTTATATCAAGGACTAACTGAATCTGAAATTTTATGAAAATCCGTGCATTAGTTCTTGAGATAGAGCTATTGCGGAAATCGGGAAAAATGCAGCATAGCAGCGCCACCTGTAGGGAAATTTACACCAAAAACTAATCAGCACCAATTTACATCAGGGACTACCTGAATATAAATTTTTATTAAAGTCCGTACATTAGTTCTTGAGATAGAGCGCCACAAAATCTGTGTCACATACAGACAGACTCACAGACTACAGACAGACATTTTGTAATAACATGTTTTTTTGGTATCTCTGACTCCTGAAACGTGTACATCCGTCGAAAACCGGGAGTCGAAAATTTTCACGAATCCAATTCTTTCTTCTTGTAAAGAGTAAAGATAGAAGAAAGTAATAAAAATGGAGGGTGGGGGTATGTAAATTTCTGAGACAGTGAAGTCGTCAAGATTCGAACGTTGGACCTGTCATTTTCAAATTGGAGAAATTACCTTTGCGCTATTAATGCTTGATGACATCGTCACAATGATATTTATCCCTTATACTCTGCTAGGTTTCCTTGGTGATTTTCCCTATGGAATCGGTCGTAAAAGGGTTTAAAAATAATTAAATACCTAACCCAGGGGTAATACTGGTCCTAGGTGATATTTCAGGACATACATTTCCTAATATTTCAGGACACATTTACCAGGCATACTACTTTTTTTCCACGACCGTTTGTCGAAGTTCGAGATTTTTTTCTGTGATCGATCGTTTGCCAAAACTCAAGGTCCCCCCTCCCCCCCCCCCCCCGTGATCGTTTGTCGAAATTCGAGATTTTTTTCCGCAAACGTTTACCGAAATTTGCGACTTTTCACAATCATTTGCCGAAATTCTTGTTTTTTTCCCGCGATTGTTTGCCGAAATTCGCGTATTTCAGCGAATGATTGATGACATTCACGATTTTTTTATAAATTGGTTGAAGACTATTACGATTTTTTTCAACGACCGATTAACAAAATTTGCAATTTTCCTTCCTGTCCAACTGACAAATTCCTGATTTTTTTTTTTTTTTTTTTTTTTTTTTTTTTTTTTGTGTGTGTGATCACTTGACAAAATGTGTGTGTTTTTCATCATCTAATGACAAAACGTTTCACTATTTTCTGACTCTAAAGCACCTCTTAATTCCAAAGTACCAATTTTGTGCAATTCCACAAAAAAACAAATATATATACATTCACGGAAAAATCATGACTGTTTGTGCTATAGTACAAAACTCGGGAAATTTCGGGACATGTTACCACATTTCAGGACATTTTTTCATTTTTCAGGAATTTAAGGAATATCAGGACAAGTACTACCCCTGACCTAACTCGTCGGTTGATTTTAAAGAAAATCTTGAAACAGTGGTCTATAACACACACGCCCAATGGGGCGTCAATCGGAAGTACCGCTTGGATGTTATCGTGTTCACAAAAGCACACGTTTTGAAAATTATTGATGGGTTCAACTCGATATACAACTCACACAAATACGTGTATGCAGGACCGGCGCAAACGTCCGGCAACTGGGGTGGGACGACAGCCTAGGGGTACGTGCCAGTTAAAGTCCTCTCTCCGCACAAATCGTGTCTTTTCCACAGAATCATTTGTCTAAGTCAATTTCCTAAATACTGAACATAAGTTATATTATCTCTACTTTAAACTGATTCATCTATTATACAAAATATACAATGTTAACTTTTTAGCGTTGAAACTTCCCTGCCTTTCTACTACTCCAATTTAAAATATTAGAATAGAATAATGAAAATCAAAGCACGATATCATTCGAGATTTACATTTATTTCGGTAGAAATGAAGTTTAAACAAAGTTTATCGTCCCCGCTGACCAATCACAAACTTTTACAAATATTCTAATATTTTGAAATGCCTCTGAAAATATTTTAATTTTTTGAATAAATTCATTATTCTTTAATAAAATTTCTATGAATTATTTAGGCGGAACACTGTATAATTTTTTAGTTCGTTCCCGTTGTTTATTTTTTTCAGATATCATGCATTTTATATAACAATGCAATATCTTTTTTTTTTTTTTTTTTTTTTTTTGTTATTCTAATATTTTGAATTGGAGTAGTACAATAATTTGTTTTCTAATTTTAGATAACTGTTATAAATATTTAAAATTTCAAATTTAAATGTGCAGAAATAAGACCACGGTGGGCTCATAGATATTTGACACTTGGTTATGCGACGAATTTGGTTAATCCATACCGTCCCTACCCTAAACTTACGTTAATTTAAACATGGATTTTATTAAATACTAGCAGGCTATGCCCGCTGCGCTGGTCAATATTTCCAAATGAACCTTGGATTAAACTAAATGGTGAATTTGAACTTGTATTTTAAACAATGTGGATCTTCAGCTTGACCTTGCACATTATTGAAAACGATGCGAACGCCATTGCGATATAATGTTATCTTAAGCGTTGGACAAAATTTAGCAATTAAGAAGTAATTGTTTTAGTTGATTATAAACAGCGCACTTATGGTCGGGTAATGAGACCGTTATGACAACAGGAATTAATACCTCTGTAACTAATCAACATATAATGAAATCGTATATACTAACACTATTCCTAAAAGTCATGCAACAGGGCCTCTTGTAACAAAATATGATCTGTAGATTTTTTTAAAAAGGCTAAACTTTCATAATCAGGTTCACTTAATTTTTGAACTTTTACTATTGCTCTATAACTAAGTACCCTTGAACAATATGTATACACTAAAACCTTTCCAAAATTATTACCTAACTAATTGTGGTATATCCTACGAAAGTATTATAAACAATCGGAATGAAATACAAATTTCCGTTGTAAATATATAGTAGATGATGATGATGCGATTTTGTGTAATAGAATTCATAGTAAAGTTTTCGCTTCAAACAAAAACGATGCTTTCAACATTAAAGCTAATACACCAATATGTGAAGTATCCGATTACGAAAGGTTAACTTGAATTCTCATGAGCAACTACTCAAAGAAAAGTGAATATGTGGCTTTTGTGATACTTTTATGTCAGCCGGGCGCAGGTAATAAATCAATAAAGATTGTTTTCATAGCATATTCTTATTTTATTATTTTCATTTAAAACACAAACCTTTCACTCATTTAATTTAAAATGCATGCCTTATACTAATTTCATTTAAAAAACTGAAAAGATAAACAATAACAGGAAATAATGCCATAATTAAAAGCAAAAAAATATTTTTAATTTACATACGCAAAATGTAACTACTGCTACTGGGAATTTTAAAAATGCTATCAGCGAGATGTGCGCACGGTTGTTATAAATGTACCCATTTTTTCTTCTTATCGAGGAGCAATTTATAAATCGCACAATATTATTCCAATTCCAATTTCTTTCATTGAGGAACCTATGACCGGAAAAAATGGAAAAAAGACTCTTGTAGATTCTTCGGATGACGGCATCTGACGCCATAAACCGAGTTTATATATATGAAAATAATTTTTAAGTCGTTACAAACATTGCTTTCATACTTAAATATTTTCATTGGTACTACTTGTTATCCCGTCGACCCATTTCGCCAAATTATATAAATCGCCAAACCATTCGCCAAATTATATAAATTGACATAATCTTTATTTTAAATAACGAAATAACAAATAAATTAGTATAACATTAATAAAAATACAAATAAAACGTCGAAATTAAAATCACTTGATGACGTAAACACGTGTAGTTTGTTTAAATTCAAGTGAATTTGATATTTACGATCAACCATTATTGACATTTAATCTTATAGTTTGACGATAGATTTTTGGTCGACGGAATATCTAAGTAGTACATTTTCCATTTTTGTTTTATAACGCTAAATTCTCAGTAATTTTTTTCCTTTTATTTTACATAAAATCACTATTTTTTTAAAAAAATTAAGATGCTTGAATTTTTATTTCAAACTCATAGAGCCGTTTTTATTTTTTAGCCAAAAGGGTTGATTTGAATTTTTTCCGTTGCTAAAGTAACGGATGTAATGATAGATATTTTGAGGTTTAGATGCCAAAGACACCGCCAAATTAGAAATATATGAAATGTGTCATGAACTGTTGGACTTATAAAAATTTATTTGGTAGCATTCGATTCAGCATACAAAACTACATTAAAATATGCGATCCTTTGACGCATAATTTTGATATTCGATTTTTTTCCCCTCCCCGTGCAAAAACCATTAGGGGTGACACTTTAGAAAATTCTTTCTTAGCAGAAGTTTATGTCATAAGAAGTATTTTTACCACGATTTTCAAGATTTTAGGTTCAGTAGTTTGCCCTGTGCGTTAATTAGTCCCCTACTCCAGACTTTATTTTACATACTATATTAGATATGCGATTTTGCGGTGAATCGATGATCGAAAATTAGTCCAATATCATTTGAAATATTACATAACAGAGGAGAAAGTACGAAGAAAGACGAAGAAGAAATGACGAATTACAAAAGACTTGTAATTTTTTTTTTCAAAATGTTGAATTTTTCCATAGTAATAACGTATTAAAACATAAATTTCCTTAAAAATTATCTTTATTTCCTAGATTTCGAATCTGTGAATTTTCCTATAAATGAAATTGGCGATATGACTTGAGAAAATAGATAATATTTGCTTAAATAAAATGGGTAATATTCGTTGATCTGAGTTCGAGTTTATAAATATCACGTGCTTTCGGAATTACGGCGAAAAACATTTTAAAAAGTATGAAATTATTTTACAATATGTATGTGTGGCAGAAATTCACACTGAAATTTAAGTATTCGATTCCATTTTTAAAATATTAACTGATATCTATATAAGTTACAATTGAATATGAAAATGTACTCAAAAAATGATCTCTTTCACCTAAAGAAAACACCATTTGTGAGAACATCCTCAAGCTAATGTCACGCTTATGCATTTTTGTCTTAAAATCACATTGTTTGGCGACAAAAGAAAAATAAAAAATTTTAAAGAAACAAATAGTAATTACACATGTGACTCACAATTACATCTGCTTGTTTCTTCTATAAGTCACATGATGGGACAATTAGATATAAAAAAAAAAAAGAAAAGAACAGAACAGAAAGAAAATGTCGTTAAAATTTCATCTAATCAAATTTTCAGATTCGTTTTCATATCTAACGCAAGCGATAAAGAGCCAAATATTGCGTATCAAATGTAATATTTCTTATTAAATTAATTTTTAAGCATTACAAATATTTCTTTCAGGTTTTGATTAAATGTTTCCGTTTTTTAATATTATCACTCATTGAAACGGATTTTCTTTTTCTTTTTTTCTTTTTTTTCATTTAAATAAAATTAGTAACAGTTTTTCTTTTATTTTTCGAGGTTTAATAGCCGTTTCAATTTTTTTTTTATCAACGATGAATTTCGCCAAGAAATAAAATGGTAACCTTATCGCCCAAAATAACAGAATTTTCCGTCATAATTCTAAAACTAATATAGGTAGAATAATGTGTTATAGCTTAAAACCTTCCCTGAAACAATACCTATCTAACGGTATAAGTTCCGTAAAAATCCATGCAGTAGAACTCGAAATCTAGGCGTTCGGAACGAAATTTCCGTTTGGATTTTATATATATAATAGATAATAGATTTTATATATGTATATAATAGAATAGATAATAGATTATGTGTTATGAACTATCTCAAAGTTTAAAACAGATCGCATTGTTAGATTTCCCAATTTTAACAATATCGCGTTATGTTAGTTCCACATTCCACCACCAGGGAGCGCACTCTATTCTTAACGAAAGCGTATCCGAACGAAACTCCTTCGTGCAACCTTTCCGTAGATACATGAATCGGGAGGGTGGCGGTCTTAACGAATATTGTAAGATAATTGCTGAAATTACTACGAAAAATATGTTAAAGGGGCCCTACGCGGGCCCCTAATAGAGTTAGAGGAAATCGGAAGACGGCAAAATAATCGCGGGGAAAAGTTTGCTTGGGTGCTTCGGAGCTACTTTTGGCGCGAGATCTAAGCTCTACGACCAATAGGAGCCCAGATATTTAAGGAAATATGAAGTTACAAAGTTCAATATAAAAGAATTTTCCGTAATAATTCTATAACTAATCTAGGTAGAATGATGTGTTATAGCTTAAAACCTTCCCTGGAACGATACCTATCTAACGGTATAAGTTCCGTCAAAATCCATGCGGTAGAACTCGAAATCTCGGCGTTCGGAACGAAATTTCCGTTTGGATTATATATATATAATAGATGAGCCTTTGATGATAATAAGCAGAATTATGCACATTAAAGAATTTCCGTGGTGTGTTTTCGTACATTTCAGTTAAAAAAAAAATAATGTATAACAAACTATATTCTTTTGAAATATCACAACAAATGCTAGCGAGAATTGTTTTAAATGTTTTGTATAAATAAATCTTAGTCTAGAGCTTCACTATTGCAGTCACAAACATTAGGATCCCGTAAAGTGCTTTGACCACGTCCCCGCGCGCTGTTGCGCCATCCAAGGCCATCTTGGTATTATTAACCCTTAAATGCCGGGTGTTGCCTTTCGGCAACATACCCAATTTAGGCTTCTAAAATACTATTAGAATAATATTTAAGCTATAATGCCGAATGTTGTCAATAAAGTACATTCTGAAAATATTATTAAATAGATTTTCAACATGTAGATGGCAACACTTGTGCTGTTTAAGAATAAAGATATATTTATTTTTTCAAATGTTCCTACATGTTCTTTTTGGAAGCTTGCCAAATACCCTATTTTGTTCTGCCGTAAGCAAGTAAAATTTATTTCTTATGATAGTTCTGAAAATTCTTGTGTGTTTAATATTATAGAATTTTATCAGAGAAAATTGTTTTTTCAATTAAAGGCCATTATTGCCGATTAGTAACAAACTGTTTTTTAGCCGTAAACCATACTTAAAACAAAATACGATTTTTAAAAGTATTTTTCCCATGATTTATTTAAAAAATGAAAGCCGAAAAACATTATTAAAAGGATTTTTTAAAAGTCAGGCATTTTTAAAAGTCAGGGTTAAGATAGCCCTGCGCCATCCCTGTGTGTATGTGAGTTAAGGGGGACCGGGGGTCAAAATTTTCTTTTCTTTATTGGCATATTTTAATGTTTTTTTTTTTCTGCAATGAATCTTTTCATAAAGATTACTTTTCAGATAAAAAGTTTTTGAAATTTTATTTTAAAATTTTAACATTATTTAATTTGTGATATAACTCATGAACCTCTTGCCCGACTTGATTACTGTTTTCACTATTGTATGTAGAAAAGGTTTCGCGTTCATTTGTCTTCAGGATTTATAAAACAATTATTTACAAAAGTTATAATAAATTAAAAAGTTTAAAAAAGAGGATTTTTGGAGAGCGATTTTTACTTTGAAGATCATATTTAAAAAAAATTACATGAAATTAAAAATCCTGAAGACAATTTATTGAAAACATAACTTCAAAACTTAAAATTTCATACATATGTACTGCAAGAAAGTTTAGGTATATCCTTTTAAACCTAACAAAATCTATTCTGAGATAAATGAGCTGCCAACATCTTACGCTTTTTTGTACAACAAAAAATTTATAGTAATTTTTTCCTTTTTAAATCGCCGTAATCATCCGATTAAATAAGGCAAATTTTTCTATTAAATTTTTGTGGTACAAAAAAAGCGGAAGAGTTGGCAGCTATGCGGGCAGGATAAAACTGTTTGTACAAAACAAAAATTGTCATATGAGACATTCTCACAAAATTTTAACTTTCAGGAATAAAAATTCGGCGAAATTAAACTTGTTAAAATAACATTTTAATCTGATAGACGAATGCCTTAATGATTCAAAATAAAGAAAAAATGGTCAGAAGGGAAGATTTTTTTTCATTTAACTGAGGTTTAAGTTAAACTTGCAAGTTTAATTTTCCTTACCATTTTACCTCTTTAACTTTTTATTTTCTTCTTAATTTTTACTGGTAAAGAATTTGCATAGTACGCATAAAACATCCAAATAAGAAATAACAACAATGTAGTATTTTAAGTACAAAATTTTGGTATGACATTGTCTTAAAGGGGTGTTAAAGAAGGGGCGGTAAGGAAAAAAAAGGGACGGTAAGGGAAAAAGGGGATGGTAAGAAAAAAAAGGGATGGTAAAGAAAAAAAAGGGACGGTAAGGGAAAAAGGGGATGGTAAAAAAAAAAAAAAAAAAGGATGGTAAGGAAAATTACCCCCTATTTTTAGGCAAATCATGTTAAGACTAAGTGATAGCCACAATGTTCATTGATTTTTAGAAACAGTTATTTACATTGGATTAAATAAAAAAAAAAAAAAAAATTACCTCGAACAGTGCAGGAATAAACATTGGGGACGGTATGACTACCAATAAAGCTCCGATGCTTGAAATTGATATTTAAATGCTGATTTAAATTCTGCAGTGAATTTCCTTTCAAAGAATTTTAGACATTCTTTCTCTAGCATACTTCTGCATGAGAAAAAAGTTGAAAAAAAAAATCTGTCGCTGCATCTGAAGTGATTTTGTGTATAATTTTAGCAAGAGGGACGGTAAAGAATCTAAAATCCAGGGACAGAGTTACAAAAATAATAACAACTGTAAAAATGTGTGCAGGTTAATTTTTTTATACATATTTATATAAAACAATAGTCCCAGTTTCGGAAAAAAATGACATCGAATTACTTTTATTGAAACAATTTTATACAGACAGCTCCAAACTTAAAAATCAGCATCAGGGACACGGGACGGTATAAGAATTTCATGTATATTTGGACCCCCAACATCGGCTAAAACTTATTTATCTCGTTAATATTGTTATACAGTCATGCATTTTCCAGTATAAGAAATTAAAAAACATAAGAATGTGTACTAAAATAAAAATTATTATTCAGGGACTTAAAAATCAAAATTATGTGAGAATGTCACATAATGAGACACATAATGCACATTATATTTTGATTGCATTCGCGCATGCGTAGTGAAACATTTTTTTAGAAAATCTGCTCTTTTTACATCCAATTTTTATTATTTTTTAATTCTAATTGCAGGGTATTATGTATAATGTTGTTTGTCATATTTTCTGAAAAGAACTTTTTTTTTATATTAAGAACTCTGCAAATTATAAGCAAAAAACTTGGCAAAATTTGGGACTGTTTTTATGAAAACCTGAATTTCTCTTCGAGTATACACGCTATCCTCATAAAAATAAAACCAAATTATTACAATAAGCCACTTATTAATAATCTAGAGTTTGAACGCTTTTGCTACATTAGTTTTTACAGGGTTATCCAAAAGATATTCGTCCTTTTTCAATTTGTTGACGGTCCCCTATGGGGTTTCGGGAAAAAAATCTTCGCGGAAATATATGACGTATATTATACTGTTTACACACCTGCAGTTTCAGGCTAATTCCTCACGTATTCTTCTAGATATTTAACAAAACGTCTAAAATCGCAAGTGACCGGTCACCTTTGGCGATATAGTGTATCTTCGAAGCCCCTAGGTTTGACTTTTTTATAGACCCCCGTCCCCTCTTTCAAAGCGATATATTTATGCTTTCTGGCGCTAAAAAAAGAAAGCATTTTTAGTGTAGGTAAATATTAAATTTTGTTAAAATTCAAAGTGTCATAATTTGGTAAATTTTGGTCGTAATCATATTTATCGTAAAAACGTGATCTTCAAAAGTGAACCTTTTTAATAAATATTTAAAAGGAAATTTTAAAAGTGAAGATTTGACATATATGATTTTCTATAAAATTATTGATCGGTACTGAATAATACACCGAAAAAATGTCAAACTATAAATATGAAGCTTAAGCAATTGAAAAAATTTATAAGCTTGCTTAACGGGAATGGGATTTTTCAAATGTCATTCCTAGACATAGGACATTTTTTCAAATTATAAATTGTTATACGCAGGCACGATACAAAAAATAAAATTCCGTATTTTAATATGTATTCATCTTCTTGTAAAACAAATCTATATCTAAAAGCTCTAGATGTTTTATACACTTTTTGCAATTGGAAGTATGTTTCTATCATCAACGATTTAAGGGAAAATACATCTAATTTGAATACCCAGTATAATAATTCTGACAAGCTTTTTTTTAATCTTTTGCATACATTTTTTTTTTTCAGAATGGATTTGCAGTAAATAAATTTACAAACTAATCCATTTTCACATAGACATTATATGGAGTGTCTAATCCCAAAAGAACTTTCTTAGTTTAACAAGGGATTTTAGTATATTGAAAAGTCAGAATTAGGTGATTGCCCAAAACACTAAAAACTAAGGTGTGAAAAAGAGGCAAAATGCTTGATTAAAACTAAATAACTTATTTAAAAATATTATTTGTAGAGGTGCTAACAAAATCTGATCGTAGCTACAAAAGCCGCCTCTGTGTAAATCCATCGCAAACTGAAAGCCGAAAAACATCCATTACTTTCTTATTATGAACAAGGAAGAAATTAAGAGGGGAACAGCGTTTAGAATACCATTTAAATGTCAATAATCTACAAGATTCAGTAAATGAGTGAAACAAAGAATACTGCATATCATTTCTCTTTTGAATAAAATATCAGCTTGTTATGAAGTAAAAACCCTCATAAAATCTTATCGTCTGGGCCCCTAGGCTGCAGCCTACTGAGATTGGGTAATACGCCTCTGATGTGCACCCGCCCGTAACCGTCGACCCACTGGAACCGGTGCAAAGAGTCGGCACAGATACACTACAGCAAAAGTCTCCTTTTAATTTGAAACCCCTTCTATGTTAGTCTGAAAATATTTAGAATTATCGGCAAGTTGACAAGTTTGAAAATATTGGATTTAGATAAAAATACTGGATATACTATATCAAAATACCAAATATTTTTATATTTTCCAAAATATCATAATAGTTACGAATAAAATTAAAAAATATCTGAAATATGTCGAGTTCAGATGCATTATCTAGATTTTAGAAGACTATGAACTGTTATTCCACAGGATGTCTTAAATACTACCGTAAGACGGGATGGAGTTAATTTGTGACTTATTTTGAGGGGGGGGGGGGGTTCACACTACCAGGTACGTTTAACCCCTTGCCTGTGACGCCCGAACTCAGTTCAGGCAACGCAAATCCGCCAATTTTGGAATGCCCGGCCTGAGTCCGGGTAAGAGAAAAATCCGTGCTTCAATTCCGTGAAGCCAGAACTCAGTTCGTCCAAAACATAATACGTAATTTATCATTTTCCCAATAGAAGGCAATACTTTCCCGCGAAAAGTTCGTCAGTTTCGCGTCATTTGTCGGATTTTTGTAATTTTGCAGCTCTTCCCAAATTTCATTCAAACCATTCAGAGAAAGAAAAATTCCATTTTGCCACGTTTTTCTCAAATATATTCCACAGGCAAGGGGTTAATAAGTAACATAAAACTGACTATTGCTAAATATTCATACATCCTTTTCCTATATAACTACTACACCACCTAAATCTTTAATAACAACTGAGAAATTTAGGATTAAAGACATCACAAAGTTACCCCTCGGATGGGGTGGGGTTGCAGTTCTTTTGTCTGCAAATTAATTTTTCCATCCATTCCAATTTCATTCAGAGAAAGAAAAATTCCATTTTGCCACGTTTTTCTCAAATATATTCCACAGACAAGGGGTTAATAAGTAACATAAAACTGACTATTGCTAAATATTCATACATCCTTTTCCTATATAACTACTGCACCACCTAAATCTTTAATAACAACTGAGAAATTTAGGATTAAAGAGATCACAAAGTTACCCCTCGGATGGGGTGGGGTTGCAGTTCTTTTGTTTGCAGATTAATTTTTCCATCCATTCCAATTTCATTCAAACCATTCAGAGGAAGAAAAATTCCATTTTGCCACGTTTTTCTCAAATATATTCCACAGACAAGGGGTTAATAAGTAACATAAAACTGACTATTGCTAAATATTCATACATCCTTTTCCTATATAACTACTGCACCACCTAAATCTTTAATAACAACTGAGAAATTTAGGATTAAAGACATCACAAAGTTACCCCTCGGATGGGGTGGGATTGCTTTGTGACAAGTGTGTTTTTGCCTTGAAATGCAAGAGAAAAAAAAAATCATGAATGATTTCGACTCTGAAAAGTATGCTGTAAACAACTTAAACTGCGAAAAGGATATTTATATGTCACGGAATTGTCTCCCCACTGATCTCCGCCTTCACTGCGAAGAATCGAATAGCGTTTTTCAGTTTTCCAGTAAATACATCACATGTTTAATTATAATAACACTTTCATAATAATTCATACACATATTTTCCCTTAAAATATAGAAAATCCTCTTTAATTCGATAGTTCGAATTTTACAATTAAAAAATAGCATGTTGGAACTTTCCTGGAAATCATTCAAAACAAAAGAACTGCCCAATATAATGACAGTTAACTAATGCAAAAAATAAGGATTACAAGGCAATCGATGAAATTATGTTAAATGAGGAAACATTCAACAAGAAATACAATTCTGCTTCACATTTCAGTAAATGCCATTGTACAAAATGTACGAAAGAAAAAAAAAAAGTAAATTCATTATTTTTGTTTTCCAATCGAGCCAAAAATGGATAAAGCTCCGAAAATGGTTTTACAAAACTCCTAATCCCTTATCACTCCCTGATTTTTCCAAACGCCCGTGTCCTTGAATAAGAATAAAAGATTCCAGCAAAAACTCAGTCCTCCATGTTTTCATATCTTTGGGTGCAGGAAAACATAACGATAAACCTACCGATCCGCCACTAAAATCGGGTCTGCAGGTGGTTTCGACCAAGATATGACTTGTCAGATCAGTTGCATTTGAATATGCTAATCGATTTCAGTCTAAACCTGGAATTTTAGCGACCAACTCGTTGAGGTGGTAGTCTGCAGTCGCCTCCCGGGTTATTCTACCCGGCAGGACATTCAACTTTTTGAGTTTCTTAGTGACCCGGCTTTTTGTTATTTCTTCAACTCTTCCAAGAAAACTTCTCCCACGTGTTCCGTAATCGATCCCAAGCTTTCTTCGAGGGCTGCTTTTGAAAACCGTTCCAAAATTCTGTTTCCAATTAATAGATAGATTCCGGTTGCCCGAAATGCCGAGTTCAGATGGTTCTTGGCGTCCGGCTGTAAGGTAGTCAAGAACTCTCTTAAAAGACACAGAAATTCGTACTTTTGTACGTTTGTGCATCTGCTACCATAGTGGTGGTTGTTTCCATATTGACAACACTGTTATTAAGTGGGATCATATGGGAAAGAAAAATGATGAGTCGAGTTTGGAGGGAATGCGAGAAACTTAATGTTATTTTTCTCACAAATACGTATTACTTCTAGACCTATTATATAACAGCTTAAATTGTCCCCGATGATTGCATTTTCAGAATAGGAAACATAAGGGGTACAAACCAATCATAAAAAATTTAGAGATCGAACCAGCCTGATTTTGTTCGATTGTACCCCTCTGTCTGGCCCGTTCTAGGTATAAATGTAACATTTTTTTTCAGATTTTGAGTTGACGTAAATTAGTGCCACTCCATCCCATCCCCAGCGCTTTCGCACACCATGATTGACGTATAAGCCTCCGACGAGTTTCGAATTTGTTCAGGATATTTTGCTCCTCTTCGAGTGATCACTTTATTATTTGCAGTGTCGTCCACCAGATTCGTCTCGCCTTAATTCCATTGGTTCTCGGGCGGGATCTTTC
Organism: Maratus speciosus; assembly: GCA_963932465.1. Taxonomy (NCBI): domain Eukaryota; kingdom Metazoa; phylum Arthropoda; class Arachnida; order Araneae; family Salticidae; genus Maratus; species Maratus speciosus. Next base: position 108,515,458 of record OZ010797.1, read on the forward strand.
TAAGTTCGCAAAGTACATGTTAATTACTTCTTGATCTGTCTCAATCCTGCCGTAGCTGATCTTTTTTTTTTTTAATTCGTTGGGAGAGAATTGTTTTGTGGCGCTTCATAAAAGATACAGCCCAATCTTTTCCAGGAAAATTTCCCTTTTGTAACACAAGTGCCATCATTTCCGTTCTGTCAAGGTAAGCCTTCACTACACAACATAGATCTAATGTAGTTAATAGAAAACCACACTAAGGCATACGATTGCATGAGCAACGAACTTATTTTCATCCTCCACTGTGAATACAGGTTGTCTTGGGATTTGCACTGGCATGCTCGTCAAACCCCGTGCCTCATTTATCTTCAACCATACTTCTTTTTCTATTGATAAAGTATAGATTGCATCTAAAAGAAGAACATATGGCGCATTTATTAGAAAAATACTACCATTACTAAAGTCAAATGTACCGTACAGTGAAAACCAGCACAATTTTTTTTTAACTCACAAACCTTTGAGATTCTTCCCTCAGAGAAAATTGCTTCGTCAGGATCATTTATACTGCTTCTTTTAAAGAACTATCCGTGTAATTCCGGTAGCGGCGAGAACCCAATTTATTTTTATATGTTTTCATAATGTTCACGTCTATGTTGACACTGAAAATGATATCCTTAATTTTTAAATGGAAACCTGGTGGGATTACTTTTCGTCTGCGTCGTTGTATCACAAAGCAGTTCCATCAAGTGTCTATACTTTCATTATGCTGTTATATCTCACAGAAATTTCACTTGACAAAAATTATATAACTCCACAGTCTAAATAACACAATAACAACAAAGAATATTTACCTCTTTTAGGGGTTCTCATACTCTTTAGCCTTCAGCACACAAAATATTCGGATTTCGAGACAACATCACAGGAGTTTTGGTTTCAACGGTTCACCAGCCAGAGAGAACAAGCGAAGTGCTGAAGCTTCGGGCAGTGGTCATTAAGTGACGCGGCAATAGCATCTAAGATAAATAGTGTGGAAATCGCCTGCCCCAGTAATACTTAAAATAGTGCTTGATATCGAATCCCTTAAATGCTCAAATTCTGCGAAAAAAAGCGACATCTGCAGGGTATTTTCTGTTAGTCTTGTAGATGATGTAATAATAAGGAAAAGGCAGCTGACGTTGCTGTGAATCGAATTATTGTGGATCGGCAAGAAACACTTGTCCGTTTTTTGGCTCCTACTATACACATGAGATCGGGAAATTTGGTTGGTCTACGTTTAACAGGAATATATGATTGGCCTACGTCACCTAGACGACTCCTGCAATGATCGCAGACAAAAATGTAGTGGTAGATTGGTTGACGGAAGTGCTTGTTTGTAAACGTGCCCTTTCCTTATATAATATTATATTCAATATAATCAATCAATATATTCAATTTAATGCAAACATATGTTTGCATTAAAATTTGAAAATGTCTCACAGATGTCGCTGCGATCAACTCTTCGGATTTCACTATCGCTGCACATTTAATAGTTTCAAATTTTTAGCACTGTATAGATAACAGATTTCCACAGTATTTATTCTAGACGTTGTAACGTGACACAACGTACTAGGAGATGACGTTGCTCTTTTGATTTGCGGACAGGGCGGGAGCTTCGAAATACGAAAACTAGATCGTGTGTCAGTGTCACAAAGTAACCTTCTTACGGTATGTGGTAATTTATTAATGGTTCTGTTCCATAGCAATAAAGTGTCTTCAAGGAAAATGTTGGTGGCGAAATTATTCGCGTGATATGGAATGCCGGGAAATAATTGCTGCCGCACATATTTGTATGCCATGGCAGTCGATGTGTTAAGAGAGAATACCTAATTCAAAAGAAAATACTACTAAAGTTTCCAAAGTATTGTGCGCACCATCTACGTAAATTCATGACGTTTTATTACAAAATACAATCGAACTCATTTAATACGAGCAGGCCCAGTACCGATTAATCTCTGAAGTCGGGCCCCCTTTATTCGAGTTTTCTACATTCCACATACATGGAAATTCACCAATACCATAAATATTAACCCAAAGAGTGGCTCAGTTGAGTTCACATACATTTCATTAAAGAGCTTTTTTTTTTAATGTTCCCCTATATATACACACAAAAATTAGATCTAATGAAGAAAATATGCAAAAGTGGAAAATATTCAAACTTTCCATAATATTAGCATAAAAATGTAAATTGGGTAAAAAGGTTGAATTCAGCATGTACGTACAACAACAGCAACAACAAAAAATCAATACTTCTTTCAATTTTGGCATAGTTTAAATTATTATTTTATGTTGCGCCTAACAAGCCAAATTCAATATGTAAAATAAACATACATCTAAAATAATGGACAAAGCGAAAAATTGTGATCATTTGGTGGAAACTGATCTTATTACATAAAAAATTAATTTGTTATGAAAGGTATTTTTTAAACACTTTTTTAAATGCACACATGACACACACATATATATATTTAAATGAGTTAATAATTTGAAAAGAAATTAGATAGAATTTCGGAATGGAATTAATTCAATATAAAATTAGCGTCTAATTGTTTTCTCAATTTCGGACCCTTCAAAATTTTCTAAGGGAAGCATGTGTCAATAATAAATGAGCTGACTCGACATGATCCAGATTAAATAATTATATTAATATATAAAGGTAAGAAATCACATTTTGTAGTAAACAGTACACACGCTAACAAGCGAGAAGCGGTAATGAACACAACTTAATTTTGCCAATTCAAATCACATAACTTCTTCTCAAAAAGCTGTTGCCACTTCATAAATTTAACACAGTTCAACATACAGTTAAGTTATACATATAATAATAACATTTAAAATATTAGGATTAACATAATTTAACACGCCCCCTTGCTAATTATACTATTTTAAATGATTAGAGCCTACAATTTAACTAATTAGGAATTATAAGTGAGGGCATAATAATACACAATACTTCTTCGATACACAATATAGTGCATAAATTAACACCTTACTTGTTACACTGGTAAAAGAAATGAAAGAAAAAAAATATGCAGGAGGAGAGGGTCCAATATTTACAGTTCATCACTATGTCCTTATGTAATACAGTTCATACCAATGTCCTTATATAATACAGTTCATATCAATGTATTTATGTATTACAGTTCATACCATAAGTGAACTTGTACAATATCTTCTTAGACACTGGTTTTGTCAACAAATCTGCATAGTTATTTTGGGACGACACATACTCAAACTGTATCACTTTGTTGACCACCAAATCTCTTAGAAAGAAATATTTAATTTCTATGTGCTTACTTCTTTCTGATGTAACAGAATTTTTTGCAATAAAAATAGCACCTTAATTATCAACATGGACCTTTTGAGGAGTATTCACAAACTCCGCACAAATCTCTGTGAGCAAGTTCTTGATCCATATCACTTCTTTCGCCACATGACACATTGCAACATACTCTGCCTCTGTGGATGACAAGACAGTGACAGTTTGCTTCTTGCTTGACCAGGAAATGGGTGCACTAGAGAGAAAAATTGCATATCTGCTAAAAGATTTCCTATCAGTTTTATCGCTGGCCCAGTCGGCGTCTGAAAAGATTTGTAAACCTTGGCTATTCTTCTTGAATCTAAGTTTCTTGTGCATGGATCCTTTACGGTATCTCAGCATATGCTTGATTCCCCTCCAATGTTCTTCGCTTGGCTTCTCATTAAATTGACTCATATATGTAACTGCATATGCCAAGTCAGGACGGGTGCCACATACCAAGTGCAGGAAACTTCCAACTGCTTGTTTGTACGGTATTCTACTGCTTTCTTCTTTAATTTTCTCCCACTGATAGTCATCGACATGCTTGTATTTGATGTTCGGATCTAAAAGTGTTGCTGCGGGTTTCGCTTCTGACATTTTAACTGTGTCAAGGATTTCAGTAATGTAAGAAATCTGATCTAGAGTGATGGAACCATCAATATCTTTGCCTATCTTCATTGATAAGATTTGGCTGGCTGGTCCAAGATCTTTTGCAATGAGTTTTCTTTTGATGTTTTGCTTAAAGTCTTCTATATTTTTCAAGCTTCCAATAATAAGCAGATCATTTACATACACACCAATGATAAGATCCCTTTTGGCATTGTAATATATGCAGGGGTCTGCATCAGATCTTTTGAGGTCACATTCAGTCAAGAATTTATCTAAACATGAATTCCATACTCTGCCAGATTGTCTGAGGCCATAGAGACTTCTCTTTAAATGGCATACTAGATTTTCTTAGCCCTTCACCACACAACCTACTGGTTGGGCCATGTAGATGGCTTCCTCCAATGTTCCATTAAGGTACGCAGCTGTCACATCCATTTGGTGGACTTCAAAATCTTTTTCTGCAGCTATGGCAAGTAACAGGCGAATGGATTTAGGCTTGATGACAGGTGAGAAAGTGTCTTGGAAATCTACACCGGATATTTGAAGGTAGCCCTTTGCCACTAATCTGTCCTTAAACTTTACTCGTTTTCCAGTGTCATCCTTCTTCTTGCGGAACAGCCATCTGGAAGATATTATCTTCCCACCAGGTGGTCTGGTGCTAAGCTTCCATGTTTGGGCTTGGGTGAGGTTTGCAATTTCTTCATTCATGGGGCTTTTTGCACATGTCTGCTTCAGAAGATTGCATGACTTCCTTTACTGTTACTGGGTCTCTCTCATCATGCTGGTGTATCTCTTGGGCGTTATAGAGATAGAAATCTTCAAGATGTTTGGGAGGCTTGACAGGTCTTGCGCCTTCACGTCTCTTGTCTCTAAAAGTGGGATTATCTGTCTTCACTTCGGCTTCAGTGTCATGTTTGTCGGGCACTTCTATCATCTCTATAGATGATCTTGGAATGTTTTCAAGTTGTTGGTAAGAACATTCTTCAGGACTTGGATTCTCTAATTTTTTATCTGAGTCAGGCAATTTATTTATATAATCTGTGTCAAGATTTGGTTGTTTTTGAATTATATCTTCTACTTCTGCTTCAGGTGTGTACAAGTGGTGATCTTCAAAATTTTCAATACTGAGTATGACTTCTTCTGTGACATTAGGAGAATTGTCAGTCTTCAATGGAAAAATGTTTTCTTCAAAGATAACATCTCTGCTTACAAAGAACTGTTTTTTCTTAAAGTCATAGAGTTTGTAACCCTTGATGCCATCTGGGTATCCCACAAAAATACATTCCACAGCTTTTGGGGCAAGTTTGCCTTTTCTCGAGTATGAACGCACATGGCTCCAAGCTCTGCATCCGAAGACCTTGAGGTGATCTGTTTTGCTTTCTGAGCCTGTCGATAATCTCCCAGGGATATTTCCATTGATCGCAGCAGAGGGCGTTTGTTGTGAAGATAGGCTTCAATAGCTGCTGCTACTGCCCAAAATTTGTGATCTGCTCCAGATTCAATAAGTAAACTTCTTGTGGTGTTTATCAGGGTTTGATTTAATCTTTCTGACAAACCATTCTGTTGTGGCGTCTCAGGTACAGTAAGTTGTCTTTGAATGCCGTGTGTAGCAAGGTACTTGTCAAATCTTTCATTTCGGAGCTCTCCACCATTGTCGCTTCTGAGGAATTTTATTTTTTTGTTATGAAGATTCTCAACCATGCAGCGATAATCTTTGAATTTTTCAAATACTTCATCCTTGGCCTTCATGGGATAAATTTTGGTATAGTGATAAAATTCGTCAGTAAATGTTATAAAATAACTTGATCCTCCAAAGGATGTGGGAGAAATTTTTCCAGCAACATCAGAGTGTACAATTTCTAGGAGATCTTTTGCTTTTGTACTGGCAGCCTTTGGAAACATCTTTCGCTTCATTTTCCCCTGAAGGCAGACAGAGCAAGGTGCGTTTGCTGCCAATTCGTTGTTTTTGTCAACAGACATTAAATCTTTGATTGTATTATAATGCGGGTGACCAAGCCTGCGATGCATCAGTTCAATACTTTCTGTTTTTGTTGAAGAAGCAATTTCTACCTGTTCTTCAATAATGTAGAGTCTTCCTTTCTTCTTAGCTGATAGGAGTGTTTTGCCATTGTTGTCAATCACTATGGCCTTGCCATCTGCGAATTCTACCTTCAAGCCTTTTTCTTCGATTCTTCCAATAGACATCAATTTTCCTCCTAGTATTGGAACATATAGGGCATTTTGAATTGTAATGTTTCTTTCTTCACCTTCTTCATCTACCTTGAATGATATATTACCTATTCCGCTGACATTTATTCTTTCTGAATTTGCGACTTCAACTTCAGATGAATATTGTCTAAACCTTGAAAATTTTCTACGATCTGAGGTCATGTGTTCAGTGGCTCTACTGTCTAGGATACAAAGGTTTTTCCTTTTTGACTCATCTTCATCTGCTAAAAGTGCAATACTGGTCTTGGAGTCAACTGCTAATTTGGCACTGTTTTGATTTTGTTGCCTAGCCTCTTCGCAATTCTTGATATGTGCCCCCATTGGCCACAGGAAAAACATTGTGTGTTTTTTCTTCTATTAAATTCTGCTTCTTCATTAGGTTTTCTTGGCATATATTTCTTTATTGGTTTTCCTGCAGCAGGTCTTCTCTGGTTTGATGCAAAGCTTCTAGTGTGGAGGGCTTGCTCTTCATGGCTTGAATTGGGTAAATTTTAATTTCTTGCTATCCTTTTTTCTTCAACTAGCAATCTGGACTTCACCAATATAGTTGTCAGGCTTGCTTCATCTTTTTCAAAGTTCAGAATCAGCGATTCATAGGCCTTGGGTAGCCCTAACAGCATCACTAGAGCGACTTCTCTGTCTGTGAATGCATAACCTCCATTGGATAACTTCCTGTGTAAATCCATCAGTCTTGCTAGGTAAGCTTGCACAGATTCATTGGGCTTCAGTATGATGTTGAAGAATTCTCTCATGCAGGGTTCCCAGCAAAACAAGACTGGCAAATTCCCTGACTTTCCATGACCAAATCTAAAAAAAATTCCATGACTTTCCCTGACCAAACGGGCATGTAACGAAATTTGCTACTTATTTTTGCAGTCCTTTGTCAAAATTAGCAATTTTTTTTCCCCGAGGCTATTTCATGAATTTCGCGTCATTTTTCAATTTTTCGATGAATTTTGTGTCATTTTTCAGTTTTTCGATGAATTTTGTTTCATTTTCATTTTTTCGATGAATTTTGCGTCTTTTTCATTTTTTTCTCCAAGACCTTTCCATAACTTTTTAGAAAATATTTGTAAATTCCCTGACTTTTCCTATATATTTGGATATTTCCATGACTTTCCCTGACTACTTTGAAATTCCATGATTTTCCCTGACTTTCCATGACGCTGGGAACCCTGTCATGAGTTGTAACACGTGTAATAAACCGAACTTGGTATGCACTTCTTTGAGACAGTTCCAGACTTCTCTGGCTCTATTTCAATCTCCAATGTCATCCAGGAAAGTGTCTTCAACAATAAGAAATAAGAGAGTAAGCGCTTCGTCATTTTTCTTTCGCTCTGCTTCACTTATGTCGGTTCCATATACCGGTTCTACTGCTTCCCAGCATCGCTTCTGCACTAAGATGGCTCGGGAACGAATACACCATGTGTGGTAATTATCGCCGCTTAATTTCGGCATTTTATAATCTTCTGAGGCCATTTTATACCTTTTATACGTTAAAATTTGAATAAAAGTCCACCAGAAAATAATCTTCGTCTAGCGGTAAGGAAATTTACTCACTTCGTTTTTCAACGTGGTTAGGCTTAAGACCGGCTGCGGCATCGCGCTACAACTTCAAATAAATATTTCATTCTGGATCGCAGTCAGCTTTTTTAAACAGAGCATCGTGACTGATAACGTGTCAATAATAAATAAGCTGACTTGACATGATCCAGATTAAATAATTATATTAATATATAAAGGTAAGAAATCACATTTTGTAGCAAACAGTACACACGCTAACAAGCGAGAAGCGGCAATGACCACAACTTAACGTTGCCAATTCAAGTCACATAACTTCTTCTCAAAAGGCTGCTGCCACTTCATAAATTTAACACAGTATACAAGTTAAACATACAGTTAAGTTATACATATAATAATAACATTTAAAATATTAGGATTAACATAATTTAACAGCATGTGCCTCTCGTGCCTATTCGGTAATCAGGGCCTGAGCACGACTGAAACGAGGAGGAAATTAAAATGAGCCATTTGCACATTAAGAATGGTTTATCATTTAAAGTATGTTAAGATTTTCGCGCTTCTTACAAGCTGCAAAAGGAAGATCACGATTAATACGGGCAAAGCATCTGTTCATTTCAATGTGATGTTTCGGTAAAAAGTTGGAGAGAATAAAGAAAAATATTTTCTTATGCAACACTGTTATCTCCCAGAGGTATAAGTTTTACATCACAACTGTGACAAAATCAAAAACATTATCTGTTTTACACTGAAAAAAATGGGTACTCAAAATTGAGTAAAAAGTATTTAATTTTAAATACTTCACATACTCAAAATAGCTCCGATCCAAATGTACTCAAAATTGAGAAACACATGTACTCATTTTTGATTCCATGGTTTTGTTCAAATATGAATCGTTATGTACTGCCCCCCTGAACCAACAAATGGAAGTAAAAATGTACTGACATTTATTTCCAATTCAAAATTATTAACAAGAAAAGTTTAATTGATTATTTATTAAGAAAAATAGCAAAATTATTAGCAAGATGCCTAAATCGAATATTTTTATGACAAGAGCATTATTTACAAGCACTTAATTATTTTAAAATACTGTGCATAATTTAATATTTACATTAATAAACATCTTTTATGCCGCCATAAATGAAATAAACCATTATAGGGTAAAAAAATTATCGTTTTGTTTGGGTTTGATAACACGCAATGTTTCAAAATTGAGAAAGCATAGGTTCATTTCGGAACCCAAAATACTCAATTCGATATGAGTACATCTACTCATTTTGAGTACGTCATTTTTTTCAGTGTACCAGACAGAATTTCATCCTTTAGGGAGACACTCCCCTCCCCCAAGAAAATGAAAAGTAATGTACACCAATATATTGGGGTCTTGAGAAAGTAGAGAAAGATAAGGACGTTTCAAATATCGAAAATCTGTAAGAGTTACAACTGAACCACGGAAAGGAAAAAACATAGAAAGGAACTTATATTCATTTATTTCCTTAAATCCGAACCCAAGGCTATGTTAACGAGCTTATTTACGAGCTAGAAAAGGAGGATCACGGTAAACCCTTTGAAGGGCAAAGCACTTCCATTGCAAAAATGTTGAAATGAATGAATGACTACGGAATTCACAAACAAATTTATTTGGAAATAAGAAAAAGCTATATTTCACAAACATAACATACCAAAAGTTTTTTTTTTAATTCTGGTGCCATTGTGTCATTTGAGAGTTAAAATTAAGTGGTTTATCCACGACTTTACCCACGAATGGCAACAGCTACACTTTTGCGGATAGATACCATCCGAAAAAGACTGTTTATTGGGCGAAGGGAAGCAGTGTTAAAATGTTCTTCATGCCTATTGGTGTTATTCTTCTGTCTACCTGCGGCTGACGTTACACGGCTAAAGTCCATACGAGCAAAATATCTGTTCATTTCAAGGTGATTTTTAAAAAAAAGAAGGGTAGAATTAAGAAAGAAATACCTTTCTTATGGAACACTCTTTTCTCTCAGTGGTAATATCTCAACATTACAACTGTCTGTCCAAATCTAGTATTAGATTTAAGAGACAGGATTTTAATCTTCAAGTTGACTTCCTACCCAAGAAAACACAAAGCAATGTACTGAGGTCTTGAAAAAAGTGAAATATATTGACGTTTCAAATACTGCTCCCCTTTGTAAGATCTACAATTGAGACATGGAAAGACAGGAGCATAAAAGAAAAAAATTAATTTTTTTTTCTAAATATGGACTTTGGCAAATGTTAACTAGCCTTTTAACATTTCTTAATGCTTTGTTGAAATGAAAAGGATATGCGAAATCAACAGCTCGAAAATTGCAGCTACTGTTGCAATGTTAGCAGAGTTTCTCCAAGGAACTTTGTGATATTAAGTTAATTTTAGTATTGCGGTAATTAGAGCAATGAATAAATATAATTAGTTTATTTATGTTTGCATTTTTAAGATTTTTATCATCCACCCGGATATAACCAGTAACTGTTAATACGAGGATCTTTTGTTTCTCGTATTCACAGAATTCGACTGTATGTACAGTCATGAGGAAAAAAGTAAACAATCCCTGCTTACTCTGTAACAAATTATCGTAAGTTACAAGTACCAAACGATCGGGAGTAAAGTCTACTTTAAAGTGATGTATATAAAATTTGCTTAGGGGGGGGGGGCATCTACATACCAAAACGAACTCAAACTTTGTTTTTTCAATAGCAATACCCAAGTTTGACACCATAAATAAATTCTACACCCTTCAATTATCCTAAAAACAAATTTTCATGAAATTCGTACATTTAGTTTCAGAGAAATTAATTATTTTAAAATGAGTATATTTTAGGGGCTGTATCCAGATTTCAGTTTGGTACTCGATTGCTGAAATACTACAGAATGACTATGTCCCTTCTATTAAAGCATTATTTTTTGTCAATAGCACCATTTCACTCGCTTATGTTTCGACTATTGCCAGCCCAATTGTTTCAATAAAATGAGTAAGATATATTTTTTCAAATTATGCTTTTCAGCACATCATAGACGGTCCCTTAAACCATCATTTTGATATTTTTTAATCATAATTCGAAAACTGCTTGAAAGAAAAATTTGAAATTGAGAATTCGCATCAAGCAGGACATAATAAGTATAAATCTATATATATATATATATATAAATCTAGGTTGCAATTCCTATTTTCTTCGAATATTAATTTCATAATTCATAATATAAAATTTTTAAAATTGCAAATTCAATGTATTTATGTTTGGGTTTTTTAGAATTATAACCACACAAAATTATCACATTAGGATTATAATTTCAGGAGATGTTAATAAAAATATGAAAATTTAATTTAACATTAGAAGTTCTAAATTTTAAATGTTTATCATCCAAATAACATAAAATTTCGTTTCTAGGCATACTTTGAACCGAAGATTTAAAATATATTGTCGAAATTGGGTGTTGCCATTAAAAAAACAAAGTTTAGTCTAGTTTTGATTTGTAGATGCCCCCCTAAGCAAATTTTATATACATCATTTAAAAGTAGACTTTCTTTCCAATCGATTGGTACCAGTAACTTTCTTCTACTATAGAATTCCAGAGTTAGTAGGGGATGTTTATTTTTTTCCCACGACTGTCTATCTACATCATAAAGGACAAACGTATCTGTGCGTAACGTATACGTCATTCGGCGAATGGCAGCACTTTAAAATTTGAAATGAAATTTCGGTTTTGCAATTTTCGCTACTGCAAATTTTAAACTTCATCCCACATTTTAAATGTTTACACCGTCGTATGCAGAGAAAAGGTACTTTTAAATGCAATTTGTTTGAAAGCTGATGTATCCCAATTTATTTTTGAGATATTAATTTTTTTTATAGTTTTTAATACCAATTTTCTGATCTTGGCAACTGAAGTACTTCATTTCTATTATAAGTGGTTTAGTTATCTTTATTGATTATATTCTTACTGATGCCATTTTCTCATTACAATTAAAAATATCTTTTTTAAAAATTTGAACAGAAAATGACGTTACGCTTTAAAAAAGACGCAATTTCCTTGATGATGGTTTTATATTTCACTATTTTTTCATTTCGCTGATATTGAGTTTGAGACAGTATGCAAAATATTTCAGTGACTGAAAATGACGTCATATTTAAAAGAAAATGATAATTTATTTGATAAAACGAGATATTTCCCCTTGAATACGTCTAAAAGTTATAAATTTCTGGAATTTTTACTCGCAGGTACAGAGATTATACCAAGACCTCAAATCACGAGTGGGAATTTTAACATGGAAAGTCGTAATAGTTGACAAACGTGACTTCAAGCTTGCAAATATATTTATTAATAACCTATTGCGCGTTGAAATATTTTTAAATGGTTAATATGGATACGAAACGTGGAAAATGACTTGATTCGGTTTAGATTTAAAGGGGGGGGGGAAATTCTATGATTATGTCAAGGTGAAATCATTTTTGCTGATTTTTCATTCCGTAATCAAGCATCAATTGATAACTTAATCAAAATTACTTACCTTGATTATATGTTACCGATCACATATATGAATAAAGTTTAATTTTTCAATAATTTTAACAGGTGAAGTTTATGAAAAAAGTATTTTGTTAATCTAAGGTTAAAATATGTCTTTGGAGTTTTAAGCTAACAAGTGTAAGATGGATTTTTTATTGTAATTATTGTTGTCAATGTATTATAAATTTGATGCAACAGTTCCTTTGTAAACATTTTCTTTCGTCCAAATTCGACGGGTTCCACCTCGTATCTATAAAAGTTTAAATATATACATATTTTTTTAAACACTCATTAATAAAGCATTAAATATTTATTTTTAAAATCACGTCTAATTTCACGACTGAATTTGCCGCGGGCCCCGATTAGAGTATATTTATGTGTGGTAGAAAGCACGAACTGGTGAATTTATTAAGGGGGATTTGCCTTTATAAGGCCGTAAAAAAGGTGTTTTTTAGAATTTTTTTTTCTGGGATTTTTTTTCTGAGATTTTAGCCCAGGGTTTTTTACATGTTACAGTGGAGTGAAACCTCTCTGAAAGACCATTTTTTTCATGGAACGGAATTTATTCCCATAGGCTAAATACTAATTTTACCTCCATTCAGAGACCATCCCAATTGAACTCCCTCCATGAGCGACCCATTTCTTTGTAGAAAATGAAACAAATTCCGTTTTTTTCCGGTCGCCTATAGCACAAAATTAGCCCCCGCCACTCGCCGAGTAACACTTGAAACGTGGCGATTAACTTTATTGTCCTCACTCCCCAAACGCAAAGGTTTAAAGATCGGTGCCAGGGAGTAAAGGGGTGAAACTCGTTCGGAATTTACGACGTCCAGATCGGCGATTCTCCCGAAAGTAAGAAAAGAGAGTAGCAAGTGTAATTCTGTCCCGATTTTTCCGAAAATTTAAGGCGTTTGGTTCCGAAAATTAAAAAGAAAATCGGTCATCTGTCCGAAAATTCGGACATAAAAATATGGGTAATTTCGTTATGGTCGCCGAAAAAAATCAATTTCGTCAATCGTTGCCAGGAAGAAGTCACTAAACCCGTCAAAGAATCACGAAAAATGTGAATTTCGCTCAAGGACCACGTAAAAACGCGAATTTCGTAAAAAAAGCTCCTCAAATTTCGTGAAAAGACCACGAAAAAAACGCAAATTTCGTGGAAAGATCGTAAAAAAAACGCAACTTTCGTGACAAGATCGCGGAAAAAACGCAACTTTCGTGACAAGATCGAGGAAAAAACACAAATTTCATCAAAAGATCACGGAAAAACGCAAATTTCGTCAAAAGATCACGGAAAAAACGCAAATTTCGTCAAAAAATCTCGAAAAAAATGCAAATTTTTTTCAAAGAAAGACGAAAAACCCACAAATTTCGTTAAAAGACTAAAAAAAAAAACCCCGCAACTTTCGTGATGAGATCGCGGAAAAAACGCAACTTTCGTGACAAGATCGCGGAAAAACACAAAATTGGCGAAACGATCCCTGAATAAACACAAATTTCATCAAAAGATCGCGGAAAAAACGCAAATTTCGTCTAAAGATTGCGGAAAACCGCAAATTTCGTCAAAAAATCACCTAAAACGCAAATTTCGTCCAAAAAATCGCCTAGAAACGCAAATTTCTTCAAAAAATCTCGAAAAAAAATACAATTTTTTTCAAAGAATGGACCCTTCCCACCCCCTCAAATTTCGTGAAAAGATCGCGGAAAAACGCAAATTTCGTCAAAAAATCTCGAAAAAAATGCAAATTTTTTCAAAGAATGACGAAAACTCCCACAAACTTCGTTAAAAGACTACGAAAAAAACGCAACTTTCGTGACAAGATCGCGGAAAAAAACGCAACTTTCATGACAAGATCGCGGAAAAAAAGCAAAATTCGCGAAAAGATCCCGAAAAAAAACACAAATTTCATCAAAAGATCGCGGAAAAAGTAAATTTCGTCAAAAGATCGCGAAATAACGCAAATTTCGTCAAAAGATCGCCTAAAAACGAAAATTTCGTCAAAAAATCTCGAAAAAAATACAAATTTTTTCAAAGAATGGCGAAAACCCCCACAAATTTCGTCAAAAGATTACGAAAAAACGCAAATTTCGTGAAAAGATTGAGGAAAAAACGCAAATTTCGTGAAAAGATTGAGGAAAACACGCAAATTTCGTGAAAAGATCGAGGAAAAACGCAGATTTCGTCAAAAGATAGCGAAAAAACACAGATTTTGTTAAAAGATCGCGAAAAAACCGCAGATTTTGGCAATGAATTTCGGCAAAAGATCGCGGGATAAAACGCGAAATTCGTTAAATGGTCACAGACAAATGCATAGTTAGTGCCGGGGAAGGGGAATCCCCCCTCTGAACCTTTCTGAAAAATTGCTGTGAATTTATTTCATTGCAATTAATAGTAAAAATAAAATATTTAAGATTTTATTAAAATAATTCTTAAAATATATTTCAATTTTCTTGTCTCTTTTATACATTGCATTAAGCATGTCTAATTTTCTTCAAATATGTGTTTGACTTTTATTTTGAAAGCAGTAATTTCTTGGTTATATTTTTCTGTTAGATGTTAATGCCAGTTTTTTTTTCCAGTTGCGTGTAATCATATCGAATGGAAAGTAAAAGATAATTACTAAATTACAATGTTGATAGAAAAAAAAACAATTTTGTATGGAACGTACATAACTTTGTTACTGGCCAGTGGTTAAAAAAAACTGGCCTGTGAAAAAATCAGTGTACTGGCCAGTGGCCAGTGGGTAAAAATGTTAATTTTGACCTATAGCTTGAAGAAGGTTTTATTAGAAAATAATTCCAGAGAGCACATTATTCATCAAACTTCTAAGCTAAGTTTAGATTTTTCTTTTAGTCCGGTAACTTTTAAGTGTTTAAACCCTTTTGTGCCTTGTTAGGCAGCGAATTTAACTCTGATGATAAATTAAGAATGACAATCAATAAACTCTCCTGCCGTATTCTGTCAGGAAACTCTCAAAGAAATATATAAATTAATGAAATCGTCATTATTTGTTTCCGTCCAAAAAAATAGCATTTATTTATTGAACTTCGAAAGGTCTTGGAAATTTCATTTTTTAAACTCTGAAGTAATTAACTTATGTAATTAACTTTTGTTTTGTTACTTAAATTTTTATATTTTTCCTAATGTGAAAAATAAATTTAGTAACATTAATTGTTACCTTTTTTCAACAAATAAAATCTAGATTTAAACATGACCTCTATTAAGAGACCACCTCTCGGAGCGACCAATTTTTATTGGAACGGAGCGTGGTCGCTTTAGGGAGGGTTTACTGTATTTATTATCATTTGAAGAACTTTTTAATAGAAAATTAATGATGTGGCTCTAGTTGAAAAAAATTTGAATTTTTATTTTTTTTATCTTTATATTCAAATATATAAAATTCGATGCACAGTTTTATTTATATATATAAACCAAACTTTTATATAAAAACAAATATTGGGGATTTTCATTGACATGGAACGCGCAGGGGGCATTTCGAAGATTTCTAAGACGACGCATAAAATTCCATTTTTTTCTCAAAAATAAAAATTAAATTTTTTTGTGATAAATGCATGCTATAATGCATATAATGTACCCTTGAGTAATATTTAAAGTGAAATTTACAAAAAATAAAAAATGGATTTTTAAGGTTCCTCTTCCCCTTAATTATTCATGAGTAGATAATACTGTCTAAAGCTTCAAGCACTTTGAGGTAAAAAAATTCAAAATCAACAAAGTGGCACCCATCTAAGAAAAAGGTTATCTTTCTGATCTCTTTTTTTTTCTTTTTTCCACTTAGGTGTGCCTTAAAATACTTACTTTTTATAAAAATGGCTGAACGTGCTCCAAACTCCAATAAATTATATTACCTTTAATTAAAAAAAAAATTAGCAAGTTCGGTTTAATAGTTTTTGAGCTCTGATCCCGCCCAGTTTTTTAAAAAAAAGTCATTTTGCGTAAAACGCGTTTATAGTGCTCCAAAACACTAAGCCTACGGACGCGTTGCGAAAAAGCAATAAAGAACTTCAAATTAGGCCAAATTATTTGACAGGGATAATCTACAGACTATAGGGAATAAAAAAATGTAAAAATGAGAAAAATCGATTTTTTCAACTGACAAAAAAAAAAAAAAAAAAAAAAAAAAAAAAACGCAAATCTCTTTTAACAAATCTAAATTTTACCAAAATTTATTTTTAAGAAATGGCAACAAGAAATAAAAAAGAGCATTTATTATATTATTGTAACTGTTACATTAGTGTAACAAATGTTTATTGTTGAGATGCGTGGTAATAGATTATTTTCATTTCTTAATTTCTTTTTACGATATGGCAACAGGAAAAAAGTATTATTTAAACTATGTATTTTTACTATAGGCCTTGTATCCGGACTTTGACTTTAAATTACTCACGCCACAGATCGAATTTCAAATAATGGAACACATTATTATCTTGGTCTCACTAAGATTAATGTTTTTGATAAATAGCAGTGTAATCGATCAAGGCATTGCCAAGAAATCGTGTTAATTTCATTGTTAGATTGAAGTGGGTACATAGAAAGTTTCGCTCGTCTTCGGCTTGCTGCATTTCAAAATAGATCAGTTAACTTTAGAGGTTTATGATGTAAATTTTGGAAAAATTATTCACATTTGAAATGCCTTTACGCTAAAAACTACAAACTCATTATTTTAGCTTCATTTTGAAATTCTAGCAGCGTTTCTTTTTCACCTAACCATATACGAGCTTCCATCGGTTGAAACTTGGTGGTGGAAGAAGCAGTATTGTCCATGTCAATTCTGTATAACATTTGTTTTTCAGTTTTATAAAACTTATCTTTAACCCTTTCGCGTCTGGTGTACTATTAATAGTACATGTCTTTTCATCGAGTATTACTTTAACTTAACAATTACTTTTGTTAATATCTACATATCGTAATGAAAGTGTATGTCTATGCATTTCTTATTATGACTTCATTAACGTTTTTCATTTAGTAATAATAATAATAAAAGTTTGCTTAATTCTCTTTGCCCTGTTGGCGATTCCTTTATTTTAAACATATACGAGGGTCGATCCAGAAGTAAGGTTCCCAAAGAGCTCCAGCTCCACGAAGAGGTGCGAGGCGAAATATGGCAACTGCACTGTGCGCGACTGTTCCCGCACTCGCGATTCCCCCGGCCGCGCTTCGCTGCGCCGCTCATTCTTGGCTCAGCAGTCGTCTGAGATGGAGGTTCCCATTGTTGATACCGCCAAGTGTGAGATTCGTCCCGTAATTAGCTTTTTGCACGCCAAAGGGACTCCACCCGTGGATATTCCTCGTCAGTTGACAGAGGTGTATGGCGAGAAGTGTATGTCCGTTCAACACGTCCGAAAGTCGTGCAGGAAGTTTAGTGCCGGTCAGAGGGAAGTCCACGATGAAGTACGGAGTGGAAGACCGTCAGTTTCAGAGGCGGTTATCAAACCTCGCACCTAGTGATTATCACTTGTTCCCCAAGTTAAAGGTACACTTGGGTAGCCAACGCTTCCGGAGAGGCGATGGCGTCAAAGAAGAGGTGAAACGCTTCCTCAACGGGTTGGTGGCGGAGTTCTAAGACATTGGGATACAGATTTTGGAGCACCGTCTACAAAAATTCGTAGAAAAAGATGGCGATTGTGTAGAGAAATAGAGCAAACTTTCTTCTTTCCAACGATGTAAATTTCTATGAGAAGAAACAATGTTGTATATTTGTAAATTTGATGGGAACCTTATTTCTGGATCGACCCTCGTATTTCACTCTTTAAATTTAAAATACAGGTTACTTTTCTGAACGAATCATGTGCAATAAAAAGCAAAGAATATTAGAAATTTGTAATATGTGTTAAATACGATCTGTAAGAGGATATTTTCCAAATAGAGAAATAGAGCAAACTTTCTTCTTTCCAACGATGTAAATTTCTATGAGAAGAAACAATGTTGTCTATTTGTAAATTTGATGGGAACCTTATTTCTGGATCGACCCTCGTATTTCACTCTTTAAATTTAAAATACAGGTTACTTTTCTGAACGAATCATGTGCAATAAAACGCAAAGAATATTAGAAATTTGTAATATGTGTTAAATACGATCTGTAAGAGGATATTTTCCAAATAGAGAAATAGAGCAAACTTTCTTCTTTCCAACGATGTAAATTTCTATGAGAAGAAACAATGCTGTCTATTTGTAAATTCGATGGGAACCTTATTTCTGGATCGACCCTCGTATTTCACTCTTTAAATTTAAAATACAGGTTACTTTTCTGAACGAATCATGTGCAATAAAACGCAAAGAATATTAGAAATTTGTAATATGTGTTAAATACGATCTGTACGAGGATATTTTCCAAATAGAGAAATAGAGCAAACTTTCTTCTTTCCAACGATGTAAATTTCTATGAGAAGAAACAATGTTGTCTATTTGTAAATTTGATGGGAACCTTATTTCTGGATCGACCCTCATATTTCACTCTTTAAATTTAAAATACAGGTTACTTTTCTGAACGAATCATGTGCAATAAAACGCAAAGAATATTAGAAATTTGTAATATGCGTTAAATACGATCTGTAAGAGGATATTTTCCAAACGTCTCCAAAAACTCTTCCTTAGCCCATTGTCATATGAATATAAATTGAATAATACACAAAATAACTACATTCGTTAGATTTTAGACAATGAGATATTCTTTAAACTTCAGTAAATCTATTTTGATAGCTACGATTAACATTATTAACATAAATGTGATTTTGTTCTCAAAATTGAAAAAAAAAAATCGGACACGAAAGGGTTAAATTGTGGGTAGTGACTAGAGCGAATGAAACAATTTGCTATGGAAACCTATGGGGGATGACGTTTCAGTTAAAAGATTTCGGCTAATAAAAGCGATTCTAAAATAAGCCATCGTCGTTCAATGAGGTATCACTAAACTCGTATATAGGAAAAATAAAATGCAAATGTATAATACAATGTTTTATTAACAAGAAACTTCGCTTAACTGCAAATAAGGCTATGAAAAGTGGATACAAAATCTTTTAACATACACAACACAAAATATTATCTTCTTATACTGAATAAAAAAGCATTTACAGAAATATAAACATAAAGAAAATATTAGAAATATTTCTGTTAACATTAATACACAAATTCACACTTTTCTTGGGAAAAAAGGTGTTGCTGAGAACCTTATAAATGAATTTCCTTTAGTTATGATTTTGGAGATGATTAATTAAATGAGACTTCTGAGAAAATCCTCTATTGCATACAGTACAGTTAAAAGGTTTATCCTTTATGTGAATATTCCGATGCAGCGTTAAATTAGATTTCTGAGAAAATCCTTTATTACATATATCACAAGAATAAGGCTTTTCTTTTGTATGTATATGAAGATGGTAATTGAAATGAGATTTCGTAGAAAATCCTTTGTTGCATATATCACAAGTATAAAGTTTTTCCTTCATATGAATGGTCAGATGCTCATTTAAATGAGATTTTCGAGAAAACCCTTTATTGCATGTGCCACAAATAAATGGCTTATCCTTAGTATGGGTTTGATGGTGCTCGGTTAAATGAGCTTTCCGAGAAAATGCTTTATTGCATATATCACAATTAAAGCGCTTTTCTTTTGTGTGAATACGAAGATGGGAAGTTAAATTTGACTTTTCACAAAATCCTCTATTGCACACCTCACAAATGAAAGGTTTTTCATTAGTATGGCTGCGTCGGTGTGCATATAACTGAGTTTTATGGGAATATACTTTATTACACACTTCACACTTGAAAGGCCTTTCCTTAGTGTGAATAATAGAGTGACAAGTTAGTTGGCCTTTCAGAGAAAATCCTTTACGACACACCTCACACGTGAAAGGCTTTTCTTTGGTATGAACAAAACGATGAGTCATTAATGCCGGTTTGTGGGAAAACTTTTTATTGCACAAATCACACATAAAAGGTTTCTCTCCAGAGTGAACACGACGGTGCTGATGTAAATATCTTTTTCGCAAAAATCCTTTATTGCATATCGCACAAGTAAAGGGTTTACTAGTAGGGATATAAGAGTGTGTATTTCTTTCAAAGCTGTCCATCATTATTTGAATTCTTTACTAGCAAAAAAGGTCTCACTTTAAGAGAGTAAGAGCTTAAAAAATATTGTCATTAATATTCCATTAACTTCACTTTCTAGGTTTCCTTTTTACTTACAGTATAGTATATAAAAAGTGATTGTTTAATTTATACTTTATAATTTACATGAAAATACATATATAGCTACAAACTTAGTCAAGAAAATGTGCTGCTTACGATTATTCCCACAGGTGAATTTTTTTTACAGGATTCTAGGAATTTAAAAAAATGACATGGTCTTGTCTTCTTTCATATTCTGCCAATACAAAATTATTTCCTTAGAATAAACTCCATAAATGTCACCATACCTGAAAAAAAATAAAGCAACATGAACACATCATTTAACTATTTATGAAATGCTAAATGTTTATTTGCCAGTAATCTATTACAATCACAGAAGTCCAAAATTAAATATGTGATAATATTTTGCGAAAATCGGTCTTCTTAACTGCAGTGAAATCGCATTAGTGCGAATTTCCAACGGAGGCCAGTTTTTGTCCGCCCTATCTATGAAGTCTGCATTAAATGTTGTAGATATTTGAACGTAGTAAAGCAATTCTTTTCGTTGAATAAAGTGAACTTTGCTTAAGTCAGAAATCAAATTGGTTACCAAATAAACGAACAACGTTTTCTTTAATTTAGTCATTTCAGTTAACAAGCAAATTAATGATAATTTTTAATATAAAAGAATAAATTACTGAAGGCGAAAAGAAATTGCCATACTTAGTATCCCTGAACTCATGAGCAAAACTATAAGGGTTGATAGAAGACACTGTATGTAATTATCATTTATAGTACAGGAATGCATGGGCGCAAGTGAGGCATTGAGGCACAAACGCAAAAAAGCATATTAACCCTTTCGAGGCGGCATCCTTTACACAAATTTTATTTGGTTGACACCGCTTTTTTTTTTAAAATAGTTTCCTTTACTTGTAAAATACCAAACAATACTCTAATTAACAAGTAATAAATAAAAAAAATTAAGACAATTCCTACTTAGGTCAATAAATGAAATTTTTTTCTCCGATATAAAACTAAAATTAATTAATTAAATTTAATTAATGAATTAATATTTAAAAAACTGTATTAACATCAAGTGTCATCCACTACAAGTTTAAAAAATGTATTTGAACTTGAGTGGATGAATAATAAGCATTTTATTAACGATTGAAAATTTGAATAAAATTAATTGATTAAATTTAATTCATGAATTAATATAAAAAAAACTGTATTAAAATCAAGTTTCATCCACTACAAGTTTTAAAAAATGTATTTGAACTTGAGTGGATGAATAATAAGTATTTTATTAACGATTGAAAATTTGAATAAAAGACATTTTTTTCTCCCATATAAAACTAAAATTAATTAATTAAATTTAATTAATGAATTAATATTTGAAAAAAACTGTATTAACGTCAAGTGTCATCTACTACAAGTTTTAAAAAATGTATTTAAACTTGAGTGGATGAATAGTAAGTATTTTATTAACAATTGAAAATTTGAACAAGATATATAAATATAGGGAGAGTGTGAACTAATAGTAGGAATTGAATGAAACAAGACAAATATTACATTTATTTATTAATGGTGCCAAAAGCAAATTCCACATGCACCTTTTGACGATGCATATATGTATCAGGCATCGCCCGTCCCGAAAGGGTTAAAGAATTGTTTACTGACAGCATCATTGGCAAGTGCTATGTTTACAATAAGTGTTCAAAATTGCATCAACCAACAGTAATACATGCCTGGCAGCGTCAATGGCGCGAGTAGTATACGTACTACTTCAGCCTACACAAGGGAAGGGGCGTGTCCACCTGTCAATCAAAAGGGGGCGTGTCCGATCACGTACTCTTGGACGAGGGGTGAATTTTTTCTACTGTTGGAGGAAGGGTGGTTTTTCAGGAGGGGGAAGGAAGTGGGGGGTGTCACGTGATTATTTTCTGCTCTTGGACGAGGGGTGGTTTTTCGGGAGGGGGGAGGAAGTGGGGGGTTGTCACGTCATTTTTTTCTACTCTTGGACGAGGGGTGGTTTTTCGAGAGGGGGGAGGAAGTGGGGGGTGTCACGTGATTTTTTTCTGCTCTTGGACGAGGGGTGGTTTTTCGGGAGGGGGGAGGAAGTGGGGGATTGTCACGCCATTTTTTTCTACTCTTGGACGAGGGGTGGTTTTTCGGGAGGGGGAGGAAGTGGGGGTTGTCACGTGATTTTTTTCTACGCTTGGACGAGGGGTGGTTTTTCGGGAGGGGGGGAGGAAGTGGGGGTGTCACGTGATTTTTTTTCTGCTGTTGGAGGAAGGGGTGTTTTTCCGGGGAGGGGGAGGAAGTGGGGTTATCACATGACTTTAGCGTATTATAACGGAAGTAAAATGTTGAGTGGTTTTTTGCCTGACGTTGAGTTGTTGGTCCAATTAAAATAATCAGGAGTATAATTAATTAAAATGTAATTAATATTCATTAAAAGAGTTTTCTTTGTAACAATAGTGATCACGCTGCTTATGAGTCACTCATTCATATCTGAGCAGTCTCGTTCATGTTACAACTCGAGCGCTGACCCACGTGTCAATGACGTCATGCACACACATCAGAACACAACTCGTTCATGTTACAACTTGAATGCTGACCCACGTGTCAATGACGTCATGCACACATGTCAGAACAGAAGAAATACCTTTGTCTTTGTGAAGCTGAGTTGTTTTTTCTATTGAAATCTCACTTAACTGTAACCAAATGTAAAGTTGAGTTGTTTAAATGACCCTTAACTGTAACCGATAACGAAAAAAGATTGCTATACAGCGAATGGCAACAGTTGCATTCGTCAGTTGCTTCGATTTTTTCGTGAGTATTGCGTCGTTTGTGATTTTTGTTTAAGCGTATTTGCCGATTTTAACAAAAAGTTTTAAAATGAAACGGCTTAGTTCGCAGATTTGTAATTTGGAATCTAGAACGCGAAAGAAAGCGGCTAAGGACTTAGCAATTAAAAATGAAAATAATGGTGCTACAAAGATTTTAGCCCAAAATGTTTGTGTTAATTCGTCGGGGGATGCTGCCTACACCCTTGAGTCATTGCCTAAGGATATGATACATCTTGGAGGAGAAAATTTTTTGAAAGTATCTGGTTTTATTGGACATACACGTGTGCACATAAGAAGACATGTTCGTGATGATGATGGTTTTTATCACCCTACGAAAGATGGAATTTCACTATCGGCTGCAGTGTGGCTTTCATTTTGTGGCGAGGTGAACAATATCTTAAAATCACAGAACATCCGACAAAGTCTTTGTGATTGATAGAGACTTATGTGTATCCAAACAAATGAAAGATGGAATTGAACTGTTTGTTTTCCAAAGACTTTTTCAACGTAAAAATTTAAGTATGCAGTTTGTGCCAGACCATGTTGTGCTAAAAGGATCAGAGTTTGGAAAACTTGCTGAGAACAAGAACTTTATTACAGAATGTGTGAAAGACGAAATAATAACATACACTTTGTTTTACAATATAACGAAAGAACTGAAAAATCCAAGCCTGGATTTTAAACCTGATGAGAACTGTGATGGATTCTTACAACTCATCGAATCTTTGGGTAAGTGCCTGTGTATTTTTCTCACCCTAAAAATTGCTGAACTTATGAACTGTTCTGGATGTAATTCGCATTATCAAGCAGATTTTATGCACGAATGTATGTTGAAAAGCAGGGGTGAAAAATTTAGTGACTACTTTGAACGTGTACTTTTTCAAATTAATATGAATGATGTAGCAAAAGACTTTGTACAAAGAAACTTAAATGTCGATTTTAATTTTGTACTTGGACAGCAAGAATTTTTTGATGCTGTAGATACAAAAGGACTGTTTAAAAGTATTGAAAAGATGTATGTTTCAGAAGAAGAAACTGAGTATAAAGAATTAATGATTTCGTGTTGTAATTAATTTTGTGTACTGTAGAACTTTATACTGTGCAACTGAATAAATTTGTATATTTTATTATATTTGATGTGTATTTTTTTCTTGTGTCTTGTTTATTTTTTAAAAATAAAGAGAGAGAGAGTATATACATGTCTATACTCTCTGTCTCTTTCTTTTTTATTAAAATATTTTTTTGGAAAAATATATATCTAAAAGTTATGTTAATACTTTAAAAAAAAGTATATATTAAAGGATTTTTTATAATGTTTGTCATTTGAAGATAAACTTTGATGCGGTAAACATCGTATTATTGACAGCTGAAAATATTAATGAATGTTAACATTCGTTTAGATCATAATCATTGTTGCAATGGAAGTTTTGACTCAGACGTATCAGGATCCAGAGCTTCCAGCCAGTTACAGTGGTATCAATGCTTTGCAACGTGTTTTAAAAGGTCGCGTCAAAACACAACAGATAAAAGAATGGTTACAAACGAAAGATTCTTATACTTTGCACAAGCCTTTGCGACACAAATTCCCGAGAAATCGTGTTATAGTCGGAGGGTTAAACGAGCAGTTTCAATCTGATTTAGTAGACATGCAGTCCCTCTCTTCTTTGAACGATGGGTATAAGTATTTACTGACCTGTATTGATATTTTGTCGAAATATGCATGGGTAATACCGTTAAAAGATAAAAAAGCTCCAGGTATTAAACGAGCTTTCGAAAAAATATTCTCGGAACGTAAGCCGCAAAATCTACAGTGCAATGATGGGAAGGAGTACACGAATAAGCTTGTACAGGATTTCTTAAAACAGCATAATGTTCATTTTTTCACAACAAATAACACCACAAAAGCTTCAATAGTGGAACGCTTTAATCGTAGACTTAAAACGAAAATGTGGAAATATTTTACTGAAAAGAATACAAAGAGATATATTGATGTAATCGATAAATTAACCCACAGTTACAACCACACGTGGCATCGTAGTATTAAAATGGAGCCAGCTTCAGTAAACTTTGATAACCAAAGCCAAGTTTGGAAAACATTGTACGCAAATGACAAAATCCCTGCAATCAAACATGAATTGAGTGTCGGTGATACCGTTCGCATAAGTAAAGAGAAACTACGTTTTGAGAAAGAAAACGAACAAAATTGGACAAGAGAAATTTTTACTATTCATAAAATCATAAATCGAGCGCCTGTTGTCTATAAATTAAAAGATTTAGCAGGAGAAATCATAAAAGGGACATTTTACAAGCAAGAACTGCAAAAGGTTTCGGATTCAGGTTTTTATCCCGTGGAGAAAGTTTTGAATAAACGAAAACGTAATGGAAAAGTTCAATATTTTGTGAAATTTCAAGGATATCCTGAAAAATTCAACGCATGGGTTAAAGATATTAGAATGATATAAATAGAACAGTCATCTCACAATTCATTTCATGAGAAGATGTCGTTCTACATCACACTCATTAGCGACAGCTCTATGAGCTTTTTTCGAAATAATAAAACATCGCAATTTACAACCCAACTGTCCACACCTATAAATTTAAACGGTGAATGGGAAATGGTTTTGGTCGATTTCATTTATCCTCATACTTGGTATAACGTTAGAAATGATAATAATTTGTTTAATTTTGACTTAGGGGGTGGAAAATTAGAAGGTTCCTTCTGGATGTTATGAAACGGTCCCGGATCTCATTAAAAGTATGACAATACCATCGCATAAAAATAAGATTGAATTTCATTTTCACCCTGTTACGAAATGAGTTTCAATCAAGACAGATAAAAAATCGAAAGTAGTTCTTTATGAAGGTCTAGCAGAACTTTTAGGGTTTGAACCCGGAGAATATACAGGATTGCAACAAAGTCCTTTTGTGGCCGATCCAAAGTCATCGTTCCCTGTTATGTTTGTGTATTGTGATCTCGTGGAGCCTCAAATCGTCGGTGATGTACAAGCTCCTCTATTAAAAATTGTGTCTGTCGAAGGAAGTGATGGTGAAATTATTAATGCTCATTATCCGAGACCATTCTACGTACCAGTTATCCGTCAACATTTCCAAACGGTGCAAATTGATATTAGACTACATTCTGGAGATTTAGTGCCTTTTGAAAGAGGTAAAGTTTTTGTAACGTTGCATTTTCGTTTACGTCAAATCATATAAAAGAACCTTCCGTTTAAAATAAATCTCATTTTCCTTTTAGATTGCGATAAAGAAGGATCAATAAAATGTTGGTACCTTACACGTGTTGTACACAAAAGCTCGAAGATTATTATGCAGGACAAACAGGAAATGGTTTGCCTTACTATCGGGGAACAGTTTTGCAGAGAGGATACGGTATAGGTGGATTTTTTGCTAAATTGTTTCGTAGTGCGATGCCATTTTTGATAAGTGGTGCCAAAACAATTGGAAAAGAAGCATTACGAACAGGTACTATGGTTGCGAATGATGTGTTATCAGGTGAAAAATTTAAATCGTCTCTCAAAACACGATCAAAAGAAACCGGGAAAAAATTAGCTAGAAAAGCAGTAGAAAAAGCAGATGAAATGATTGGCCATGGAAAGCTTAAAAGGAAGCGCAAACCTGCGAAACGCATCATTTCATCGAAAGTACGGAAAGTGCAACGACGTGATATTTTTGACTGCTAATATACACATTATACCATGGCTTTTCTTTTAAAGGACTCTCCCGAATGTGCTAATTAGAATTAGAATTATTTCATCTTCCTCCTACTCAAACAGTTATTGAAAGAGGCCAATGGATTGAATTTCATCCGCTTTCCAATGTTTCTGATGGAGGTCCTGTGGAATTTAATGTTTCTGGAAGCGGAGAAGACAGGGTTGTAAAAAACCCGGGTTTTTTGTTAAAAACCCAGCCCGGGCGGGTTTTATTAAAAAAACCGGGTTAAATGGGTAATTTTCCCCGGGTAAATTGGCTACTAAATTTTGGTACTTTGCAAAATTTATCCGTTGAAATTTTGAAAATTCTCAGAGGAATTACTCAGGGAAAATTTAATTTTTTGCTTAGGAAAGCGCAAGAAATTTGATTGCCGAAACAAGTGGCAATCCTGATCTCAAATACAATCTTTGTAAACAAACACTTCATAGTCTAATAGATGGGAATGACTTCATAGTCTTAATAAGGATCTCAATATTTTTCTCTCTTCTTAAAATACATATATATTATATGATCCCTTTAATTTAAATAACAAATTTTAAATTGCAAAGCTATCAATTGTGTTATTTAATAATAAAATATAAATATAACTTTAAAAAAAACTTGCTCCTTTGAAATTATCATAAGATTAGCAAATGTTGATAAAAAATATCTTACAACAAAAATGTTTCTTATGTATATACAGGGTGTCCACTCTCAACGGCGTCCAATGGCTAATTCCTAAACCGTTAGCCATACACATATAGTTTAAATATTACAAAAATGTTTTCATTTGAGGCAAAGAAATATTTTAAAAGCGATTTGGGTCAATAAAAACATTTCTTAAATTATGAAATTTAAGTGTTTATACAGCCCAAGGTGCTATAAGTTATATTTAGTAAAACTTTCCTATTACACTGACAAGACAGACAAAAAAAGTCCCGTTCATATAACACTAAAATTGACTGAGTTACGAAACTTTAAAAATGCATGACTTATACCACTTTTCTGCATCTGAACACAAATGAGTTTGGCCATGCTTTGAGGGGTCATATCCTAAGTACTTAAAAGTATTCAAAGAACTTTTCATGTGTATCAGCCCTTTGAAAAAAATAGTAAAGTGTTATGATTGAGTTAACTTTTATTAAGTTTCAGATTGTCTAAAATTATTGTATTTTAACATATGTTTTATTTTGTAAGGATTTGAGACTATTTCTTTTCATGATTTCTTTTAACAAATATTATGTTATTTTATTTAACTTCAACGATCGTATGTACGTTTTCCCAGTTCAAAATTTGTACTCGAAATTTAACTCACTTTCAAGTTTCAAATATCCGATCAAGACTAAATTTTACATGTATACTTGTGTAAATCTGATGACAATCTAATATTATGATTTTCGGTGGTTACCATTCATACTTATTTTACAGGATAACACAAAAAATTTCGGATAGATTACTGCCAAGAAGTTTAAGAAAAAGTTTTAGATTAGTTAACACAAGATTGCGATGGTTATGTTTTTTAACTTTTATGTATTTTTTAGCACTGAATCTGGGAATTACCTTAATTTTTAACCATCATCTCAGGATGTTTTGCAAATCATAAATTGTCAAAGTTAAAAAATAACAAAAATCAAATACTATAAAATAGAGGAGACGGCTGAGTTTTTTAACTTTTGATAATTGGTTTTTATGTACTTTTTAGCACTGAATCTGAAAATGACCTTCATTTTTAACCATCACGTTATAATTTTTTTGCAAATCGTAAATGTCAAAGTTAAAATATAGCAAACATCTGATACTATAAAACAGATGTAAAACTTTTATTTTATTTTATTTTCCTTAAGTGATAGTTAAAAATGAAGGTCATTTTCGGATTCAGCAGTAAAAAGTACATTAAAATAATCTAATAAATATAATAAGTTTAGTAAATATAATACTCTTGAAGCTAACTGAAAAGCTTAAATTTACGTTTTAAATTAAAAGCTAAAACATTTTAAAGTTATAGGGTTCCCAATCTAAAAGTGCAAGTAAATTAGTACAAATATATTTTCTAAGATTCAAAGAAGTGAATAAAAAAAACAAAATAACCATGAACAAAATACATCATTTGTTCCTTTCCAGAAATACTCTTAAAAAAACCCGGGCTTTTTAAGTGGGTTTTTTATAAAAAACCCAGCCCGGGCGGGCAGCTGGGCGGGTACCCGGGCAGCTACCCACTACAACCCTGGGAGAAGATTACCTTGATTTATCCCAAACTCAGTTATATGTCAAAATGAAAATTTTAAAAAAGGATGGCAAACCCATTGCGGATAAATGTAAAGTGGGGCCTGTCAATCTATTTTTGCATTCCATGTTTTCCCAAGTTGATATTAGCCTGAACGATAGACTTGTTTCTTCAAGTAATAATACCTATCCTTATACAGCCATGATAGAGAAGTTACTGAATCACGGCTATGATGCAAAAATTTCTCAACTTTTCTCAGAATTATTTTTTAAAGATATTGCTGGTCGTATGAATGTTGTGGATCCGGCAGATGCAAACCCCAATGAAGGATTTTGTAAACGTGCCGAAATGACTAAACTCAGTACTTCAGTTGATATGATTGGTCGATTGCACCTGGATATGTTTCACCAAGAAAGACTCCTCCTTAACATGGTAGATGTGAAAATTAAACTGATTCGTAGTAAACCAGAGTTTTGTTTGTTGGCGGGTGAAGGGGAATTTAAAATTTCCATGGAACACGCTTCCTTATTTGTTCGTAAAGTATGAGTAAGTCCTGGCGTTGTCTTGGGACATGTTAAAAGCTTAGAAAAAACAACAGCCAAATACCCTATTAACAGAGTGCTTTGTAAAACATATTCCATTCCTGCAGGCAATATGAGTTTTGTTCAAGATAATATTTTTTCAGGCCAGATGCCCAATCGCATCGTAGTCGCCTGTGTGGATAATGACGCATTTAACGGCGTCTATACAAAGTCCCAAAGTCCCTTTTTGAGTTCAAGCATTACAATATTAATTTCATAGGCGTCTATGTGGACGGCCAGCCCGTTCCTCACAATCCACTACAACCTGACTTTGAAAACAATTTATTTATTCGAGCTTATCAGACTTTATTTACGAATGCAGAAAACAAAGGTTTGTACCTTTCAAGATCAGAATTTTCTCAGGGGTATTCATTATTCTGTTTTGATCTGTCACCTGATTTATGTGATGGCTCACATCTTAATCTCATTCGTCATAGCAATTTAAGATTAGAAATTAAGTTCGGAACAACGTTGGCGCAAACAGTTTCTTTGCTAGTGTATGCTGAATTCGAAAATTTAATCGAAATCAACAAATCTCGCAATATTCTGTATGATTTTGGAAACTAATGAATTCATCACAAATTCATAGAATTTTATCTCGTGATCCTGTTTCTGCGAGATATTTTGCTGGCGTTTTTCCTTCCGACAAAATACCTGAAATTCGAAAGTTTCCCTGTGTATTAGTGCTGAATACTGATAAACATGATGAAAAAGGATCCCAATGGCTGGCGGTTTACATTCAAGACAAAAAACTCTTGAATTTTTTGATTCTTACGGACTTCCTCCCGAAACCTATGGAGAAGACATAACAAGATTTGTTAAGAAGTATCACCGAATTCGCTGGAACAAGGCAATGCTTCAAAGTTTAACATCCAATGTCTGTGGACAATATTGTATTTTCTTTCTTGTAAAACGATGTCAAGGACTTTGTATGAATTCTATTACAAATGTATTATCCAGAAAGAAGAATGATTTTCGAATGTATCAATTTGTCAAAAAAAGATATGGTGTAAACATGATTTTTAAAAAATAAAAAAAAATATTCCTCTTATTTTATGTTTATTTATTTATTTATTTGTTTTAATTCATTATGGATAGTGGATTACATAAAAAAGATTCATTTGTTTTTTAGAAAAAAATGCATGCAAGAGTTTTTTTTTCCCCCGAGGAAGATCATAAAAGTTATCGTGTTATTTATATTAAAAAACAATTCGCCGAAATAGTCAAGAAACTATAAAAATTGAAGTTTTCACTCATTCTTGTCATTTTTAAGCATGGAATTACTCAAGTTAGTACATCCTTCCACTGTCCTTATCAGCGGGCCGACAGGTTCGGGTAAAAGCTTTTTTGTTAAAAAAATAATTGATTACAAATATTTTCATCCTATGCCCGCAAGTATAATATACTGTTATGGAAGCTATCAACCCCTTTTCAATTCAATGAAAGGTGTACAATTTGAAGAAGGTTTGCCCTCTAATCTTAACTCTCTAAAAGATGCTTTAATTATCATTGATGATTTGATGTCAGAATTATCTTCTGATGCGCGATTGAGCAAACTTTTCACAAAAGGTAGCCATCACCGAAATCTTTCCGTTATTTTTATAACTCAAAACTTGTTTCATCACGGTAAAGAAATGCGAAATATTAATTTAAATTCCCATTACATGATCCTAGAGATAAAAGCCAAATAATGCATTTAGCCAGACAAATGTTTCCTGGTAAAGCCAAGGCTTTTCAAGAAGTATTTAACGATGCTACTGAATTACCTTTCAGTTACTTATTCATTGATTTAAGACCTGATTCTTTCGAAAGTTTGCGCATGCGTACAAAAATATTTCCTGATGAAAAACATTACGTGTATGAACTTCGGTAAGCCATTTGTCCATAGAACGTCATCCGGCAAACATGTCTTCTGTTGTTATAGAGTTTGAAGGTTTTCAACTGAGTTCGAGCGATTTTGTTATCAAAGAACTCGCTTTTTATGCGGTTGATTCTGGATACCACTGTCGTTGGAGTTTTCTTCCCCCGCAGCCTTGGGAGCAATTAACCGTCAAACAAAGAAAAACGTTTGTGTGGCTCACTCGTTTCTATCATAGAATGCGTTGGGACAGCGGAGAATTGGTTTATTCAATGTTGGAGATTACATTACTTTCATTGTTTTCTTCGTATTCTACTATATACACCAAAGGATTAGAAAAAGCAAAGTTTTTAGAACAAATGTCTGGACGAAAGATTTTGAATCTGAATGATTTTAACTGCCCCAAGATTAATTTATTAAATATTTCAGAGGTAAACTGCCCAAGTCACAAATCCTGTTTTAAACATTGTGCTTTAACAAAAGCTTTTTCTTACGGAATGTATATAAAGGAAAGATTAAGCTGATCGATCATCATTTGAACTCAGGATGTCGACCGTGGAACATCTGAAATTGTTAAATAAGACAAGGCAAAAAGCAGCTTTTCTTAAAAAGTGTCCAAATAGTATTATAAAAGGTGTCTGTGAATGCGCCTTAAATCTTTTAAAGGGTAACATACCTGTTTCTAAACGTCAGAAAAATAGATTAATAGCTTATAAACGGACATTGCGTCGCTTGGGTGATAAGAAAGTACCTTTGTTTAAGAAAGGACGACTACTCGTTCAAAAAGGAGAAGGGTTTTTATCTATACTCATTCTGCTGCAGTGTCAGTGCTTAGTACACTAATCAATGGAGTTCGCTCGTAAATTCAGGCTTGTTCCAGCTGACAGAGATCTAGAGTTTGCCGATGAGCATTTAAGTGATTTAGATAGACAGATTCAGACTATTTTGAAAAGAAAATTAGAGGATGATGAAAAAGCGAAACTTTATACGCAGATTTTGCAAAAGTTTGTATCATTCCCAGACTTGAATGAGGTAAAACTCCCTGAAATCATTTCTGAGAAACCCTTTGAAAAGTCTCCTGATATAGAAAATGAAATTTTAAGTTCTGTCCCCGTTAAATAAAAGAAAACTGCTGTTAAAATTATGGAATTTTTAAAACGAAATAAAATTTCCTGTACAGAAAACAAAGAATTGAAAATAGATGATTTTGTAATTATCGGATCAGATGCTGTTCAACTAATCAGTTTTTTGCTGAGAGATAGAAGTAAAAAACCTATTGCTTTTGATCAGTTTCATGAACTTTTAAAAACTATCAGCTTTCCTCAAGAATTGATAAAAAAAAAACAAATATTTGAAGAATGAACAGAAAATTATTTATGCAAGACCTGAACCCCGTCATAGAAGACGAAATCTATCATCTTATCGCGTCACTTTACCAATATCACCAATACCTTGGTTAAAATTAGATTAAAAAATGTAGAAAGCTATGTTTGCAACTTCACTGTATTTTATGTAACAAATAAATTTTTTATATTTGAAAAAAAATGTATTTTTCTGTGGCTCTGTTTGTGTGTCATTCTTTTCTTTTTTTTTTAACAAGGAAAATAAAATAAAATGAAATGAAATAAAACATGATTATTTTTACATTAATAGGTAATCACATTACTTGAATATTTTTTTCTGAAAAAAAAATATTTACTTTTCTTGTAAAAAAATTTAACAAACTTTTTTCCCTTTTTTCTCGAAAATATAATTATCTTCTACTTTTCCTTAACACCATTTTTTTTCGTTTCTTTAAAAAATTATATATCTTATATATATATATATATATATCCACATAAACATTAATTGTGTCTGAATAAGAAATACTATTAAAAATCTAAAAGAAAGATTCAATTTAATAAGTGAAATAAATTTTTATTTTTTTCATTATTTGCATACATACATACACATATACATCTTGCATAGGGAATATTTAATACCCATAAGGTAGTGTTGACAGGTCATCCTGTATAACGCGCTTGTCGTATACTATCCTATATCCTTTTGTTTCGAATTTATTTATTACCTTTCTTGTTGCAGCATCTCGGGTAATCCT
Source organism: Maratus speciosus (assembly GCA_963932465.1). NCBI lineage: Eukaryota > Metazoa > Arthropoda > Arachnida > Araneae > Salticidae > Maratus > Maratus speciosus. The sequence continues at coordinate 108,549,107 of OZ010797.1, forward strand.
CCTCGGGTTTGAAACTTCAATTTTTGTATTATCCATACTTTGAATCAGGTGTTGCATAGATTCGAGGTTTAGCTGCTTGGCATTCTTGAAGTTCAAACTAAAACCTCGAATCTTGCACACGGTACTCCCGCTTGTTGTTTTATATGCATAATTTTTGGGGCCACCTAGAACAAAGATAAAAATCATGTTTTTAATAAATAGAATATATTAATTACTAAATTTTAAATACGATTTTTCTAACAACATTTTAAACGTTATTATTATTATTATTATTATTATTATTATTATTATTATTATTATTACCTGATACAAAGGTCTGAATTATGTCTCCATCCAGTTCGTCCGTGAAATCTCCAAGGAAGTTACCCAATTCAGGATCGTTTTTTCCATCGGTCTTGTAAATGACACTATCTGTATCAAAATACAATACGTCTTTTCCAAGTTCTTGTAATACTCCATAAAGTTTTAATCTTGCATAGCAGGCGGTAAAGGATGCGATGAAAATATTCGTCACTGTATCGCCAGTGGCAAAGTCATCTTTTTGTCGCCATGTGATAGCAGCAATCTCGGATGAAGGAAATGTAATGTCTTTTATCTATGGAAAGATGAAATATTTTTAAAACCTTCTCATAAATTTAAATACACATATGCACGCACACATATATATGTATATTTGTTGGATATAGAATTGAAAAAAAAAAACTCACTTCTTTAGTTTTATCCATCAAAAACTTGTTAAATTCGGCAACCGAAGAAACAAAGGATAATTTGTCCTTATTACATCTCATACCAAACCTTAAATAAATGAATAAATAAATAAAATAAATAAATAAATAAATAAATAAAATAAATAAATAAATAAAATTAGAAAGCATCTTTGCACAAAGTATGTACATGTAATTGCGTGTAAGAAATTACCTCCCCCAAAAACTGTTTAGAGACAGTTTTGCAACACTGCGCCTTCCTGGATTAAGGATTATGTTTTCTGGATTTAAATGTACTCCTTCCTTTGCAACATATTTTTCAACGTATGTTTTTTTAGCTAGATCAGTGGTGCATTCGGTTGGCCATCCTGGTGCTTCTTGTTTTATTTTTAAAAATACATCTATGTACGGTTGAAATAGTTTTGATGATGAAGAGTTGAAGTCATATACTTCATAAATCTGAAGAAAAAAAATTACGTTTTTTACTATCAATAGCAAATAATTATTTAAGTACTCGCTTCATCTATAAAAATACCTTACCTTCAAAATTTTGTATCCCATTTCTTTTGCTTTCTTCACCTCTTCTGTTATCCATGTACCCGTGAACGCTCTTTGATTATCCGTATGCGTACAGCTCTCTTGAGAAAGCATTTCTACGCAACTTTTGCATAAAGGAAACATTAGTTTACCGTTGCTTCGATAGGAGAGTACGGCTTGGAATAAACCTCTTGGGGGTAAAACACGACATTTTATTACACCAAAATAGTCTTCTAAATCACTAAAGTCTTTAGTAATAATCGTCGGGTGTCCAACAGGATATCTAAAAAATAAGGAGATGAACAAATATTTTAATATGTCTACACCAGTAAAATATTTTTTTTCATTAAAAAAAAAGGTACATTACCTGCAGTATTTATTTACCCAAGGATACAGACTTGTAAAGCCAATGTATTTTGCTTCACCTTGAAAAAATAATTGCACGGCATTGGTACGCCCTCCGAAAAACGAATCTCTGGGATCCAAACGATTGCAGATAGCATGATTATCCAAGAAGGCTGTCAGATCCGCATTTTCTCTTTTCAATTTTCGAAACTCGTGTTCCCATATTTCTACTAAATTGAAGCCTTTCCGTCTGATTTCCTCTGAACTTTCCATTGTTCTTTGGAACAGGTCACCCATTTTGCAGCCTTTTACAGGGTTTCGGACATCTGCATCATAACAATATTCACATCCATGATAAAAACACCCCTAAAAAAAATACGTTATTTTTTGAAATGAAAAAAATAAACAATACATATTTTAACTTTCAAAACAAATATTTTAGATATGCGAACTTACATGAAACTGATAAATAGTGTTTGTTTGTGAACAATATCCATCAACAGATTTACTTCCTATTTTCTTCTCTCCTCTTCCATTTAGAGCATGTTCAATATGGATACTTTCGGATTCTGCCACAAAATCTAACCAACGAATGCTATCCATGCTGTAGCTTGTATTGTTGACATAACCATTAGTTGGAATCGTGGATATGGTTTCCGGTTGAATATGTATGGACCTAAAATAAGCCATGCAGGAAGCCGCGATTGTGACATAGCTGAAAATATAAAGATTTAAACAGTAAAGATTAAAACATCAATTAATGATTTTATTACCTAAAGGGAGGGTAAAAGACTTACCAGAAAGGATCTACATTCGTGATGTCCATAAATTGTTGCCTAAATTGATTGCAGCAACGTCTTAAAATGTCAACATCAGATCTAAAAAAAAGATTGTATATATTAAACATACATTAAAATATTATAACAAAAAAAAGTCTCTTTTTCTGTAAAAGAAGTATAAAGACAAAGTACTCTTAGATAAATTCTTACCTGCAATAATCTAACATTTCTTGTTTGAAATCGAATGGTTCTGTTACTCTGACTCTATACCATTGGTAAAATCTTGTCCTTTCAGTTGTGTTCATAAAATCTGGACAATAAAAATCTTCAGCTGGTACAGCTCCAATGAAATTTTGATTTTCAGGGCGATTGAAAAGGTGTGGAAAGAAGCCTTTTTTCAGTTCTTCAATCCCAAACGTTTTCGGGAGTTTGGATAAGGGCATGGGTAGGAAATTGAAGGAATCTATAATTTGTATGTTGAAAGGTTTTGAAAATATTGACATGAGCTTGGAACCATTTGGAATAACATCCGGTGTCTGGCCTTGTCCTAACAACCATTGTAATATAAATTGCCCATCAAAGCCTTTCATATTATGGGCTATCGCTGTGAAGCCTACGTGCTGTTTAGAAAATAAGAAACGACAGAAAGTATCCAGAGCAGCGTAACCCTCAAAAACACGCTCGGAACCATCGAAGTAATGCACCACAGCAAAATTTACAATATGTTCGTCCGATGATTGATCAGTCTCAAAGTCAAAATACAAAATCTTATCGTTTGGGACTTTAGCCTTTATCTTCTGCATGAAACATAAATGGTTATTAGGGACACATTTCTTGCAACTGGGGCAAAAAACTTGACCACAGCGGTGGTTCTCCTTAGGGCATAATCTTCTCAAAATTACTTTGCAGCAGTTACGGCATTGATAAATCTGAAAAAAAAGGAAAACGAAGCATGTAATTAAACCTATTACATAAATTTATCTATTAAAATAATAATAATAACAACTAACCTCATTACAAATCCCGCGTTGTTTGTGGATATCATAGCATAATGCTGACCGGCATTTCCTATCGCAGTCTGTGCATCTCTGTTCCACTCCTGCTGTGCAATCAGCCATTCTGCAAATATGGCACAAAACATCGCATCGATGGTCTGCTACCATGTTGAATGGTTTCTCGCAATGCTGGCAATAGTTTCTACTTCCATAAAATCCTCTAGGTGATCGGATAACGTCAAAGTGGTTTCCATTTAACCAAATATAAACTTTTTTACTTCGGTGAGATCCTTTGTAAATAATCTGGAAAAAAATGTTAATTTTTTTTTTTTTAAGTTGACGTATACTACATCAATAGCAAATAATAGTAAAAAAATGAAACACACCTTATTCAGGGCTGATGTACTAATCACGACAACTTGAACTTTTAAATGCCTTTCGAATTTTTTAATTTCGCTTAGTCCACATGGTCCTACAGGAATATTCGTAGCCTCGTGAAGAGCCAGTGCTTGCCTAAATAATAATGTGTTCTTTGGTTTTCATAATGCTTCAATTTCTGGGTCACGATTAACGAATGCTAAGGCAAGCAGTATTGCTTTAGCGCAGCAAACCCCATATTCATCTTCTGAAATGGATACAATGGATCTCTTTTTTAAACCACCTACATCCGCAATATTAATTTTTCTTCTAGCTCCACCTCTGGGACGACGAATCACAACCACGTCTACCGAAAATCCTTCATCTAAAGCAATATCTTCTTTCGATTGGATTACTTTAATAATTTGTGACATTATGTTTTCCACAGTAAGAGAGCCAATTTCTAATTTTCCTGTGGATATAGGTTTGTCAAGTCTGTTGTGGAAAACGCAAATTCTAATGTAATCTTTTGCATCCATACCTGCCGTAGCTGAATCTATAATTTTCTGGAAAATAGCTTTCACTAATCCTATTATATGTCCTAATGAAACACCCCAAAAATGATCAGGCAGTTTATCTTGATGAACTATGGCATTGTATATAATTTCAACTGCATCAAACTTTTCAATTAACCTCCTTCTTTTTTCAACTAAAGAAATGGCAGACTCAATCTGAAACAATTAAAAAAAAAAAGTAATAAGTATTTTCTTAAAAGTATGTATTTAACATTTTCTATTTTATACAGATTATACTCACATTTAACGAGTCAAACTGATCTGGTGCTGGTAAAAAATCGGGAGCATTTGATGGTCCTGCTCCTTCATTAATCTAAAAATAACACCAAAATATAAAAACATATTCCACGTCAGAAAAACAGATAGAATATATCACAATTAAATACAGAAACTAAGCCCAAATCCACGTTGAAAACAAGAGCTACTTGTTTGATCTGAACCTTTTAACATTTGAGTCTGTATGAAAAAAAAAAAAAAAAAAAAAAAATCAATAATTTTTAAATAAAACAATAAATGTAAAAATTAAATTAAAAAAAAATATATATTTTTTTAAGCTTACACTTATTGGAGAAGGAAGGGGATAGTCTTCAAACAACTGAGAAAGGCCACTGCGACCTTCCTCAAAATCTTCATCAAAAAAATTGTTAGGTATATCTTCATTCTAATAAAAACATTTATATAAATAAATTAATACAGAGAAAATAACACCAAAATATAAAAACATACTCCGCGTCAGAAAAACAGATAGAATATATCACAATTAAATACAGAAACTAACCCCCAAATCCACATTGAAAATAAGAACTACTTGCTTGATCCGAACCTTTTAACATTTGAGTCTGTATGAAAAAAAAAAAATCAATAATTTTTAAATAAAACAATAAATGTAAAAATTAAATTCTAATTTAAAATATTTTTTAAGCTTACACTTATTGGAGAAGGAAGGGATAGTCTTCAAACAATTGAGAAAGGTCACTGCGACCTTCCTCAAAATCTTCATCAAAAAAATTGTTAGGTATATCTTCATTCTAATAAAAGCATTTATATAAATAAATTAATACAGATAAGTAATCGGCAATAACACACACATATATATATAACATTTTTAAAAAAAAGATAAACAGTTTGCTTAAATCAAGATTTACATCTAAAGTATCGTCACAGAAATTACTTGGAACGACAAAATCTTCTCCCTTAATTAATAAATAAAATAATTTTTAAACTAATACATCAAAAAATAAAATAAATAAATAAATAAAGGGGAGAGAAACTTACTTTAATTAATTTATTTTTCTCTGAACCTTCTTCATCATCAGAGGGACGCTTCATTTTAAAATCCTCTTGCACAAAATAAACTTTATAAAAATCGGCACACACAACTCAATGAAATCGTAGAAAAAAACGTGCAAAGTCAACGCACGAGAAAAATCGAAGCAACTGACGAATGCAACTGTTGCCATTTGCTGTATAGCAAATTTTTTTCGTTATCGGTTACAGTTAAGGGTAATTTAAACAACTCAACTTTACATTTGGTTACAGTTAAACGAGATTTCAATAGAAAAAACAACTCAGCTTCACAAAGACAAAGGTATTTCTTCTGTTCTGACATGCGTGCATGACGTCATTGACACGTGGGTCAGCGTTCAAGTTGTAACATGAACGAGTTGTGTTCTGATGTGTGTGCATGACGTCATTGACACGTGGGCCAGCGCTCGAGTTGTAACATGAACGAGACTGCTCAGATATGAATGAGTGACTCATAAGCAGCGTGATCACTATTGTTACAAAGAAAACTCACTCAACATTTTACTTCCGTTATAATACGCTAAAGTCATGTGATAACCCTCACTTCCTCCCCCTCCCCGGAAAAACACCCCTTCCTCCAACAGCAGAAAAAAAATCATGTGACACCACCCCACTTCCTTCCCCCCTCCCGAAAAACCACCCCTCGTCCAAGAGTAGAAAAAATCACGTGACAACCCCCACTTCCTCCCCCTCCCGAAAAACCCCCCTCGTCCAAGAGTAGAAAAAAATCACGTGACAACCCCCCACTTCCTCCCCCCTCCCGAAAAACCACTCCTCGTCCAAGAGCAGAAAAAAAAATCACGTGACACCACCCACTTCCTCCCCCCTCCCGAAAAACCACCCCTCGTCCAAGAGCAGAAAAAAAATCACGTGACACCCCCCACTAACTCCCCCTCCCGAAAAACCACCCCTCGTCCAAGAGTAGAAAAAATGACGTGACAACCCCCCACTTCCTCCCCCCTCCCGAAAAACCACCCCTCGTCCAAGAGTAGAAAAAAAATCACGTGACACCCCCCACTTCCTCCCCCCTCCCGAAAAACCACCCTTCCTCCAACAGTAGAAAAAATTCACCCCTCGTCCAAGAGTACGTGATCGGACACGCCCCTTCTATTGTGTAGACTGAAGTGGTACGTATACTACTGGCGCAATTGGCGTACAGATTCAAAGATGCCAGGTATTTCGCGCACATGTGCAGCAACAATGGTTATTCAAGCGACAAGATCGTCAACAGAATCAACTGGAGTCGCACAAACAAGATCTTCAGATGTTCCCGTAAAGAGTAACCGAGTTCCGATTAATCGGGAGATCGGAGTGGCCAAGGGATTGGTCCAGCACCCAAAGGCAGTCAGTTATTGTATTTTTCTAGAATAAGTTTTACCAGAACTATATTTCAAGAAGTTACGATCGGCATTCATAAGCGACTGTGATTTCAGCACTGTCGTGCGCAATTATCTGGATGCAACTTTTAGGGCGATCGATCGATGCGAGCGATGTCCGCCTCGGGAACTCGGCTTTCGCTTTAGAGTTTTAGTGCAATCCCGAGGGAGACTGGGGATGCGCATTCATGTGAAGCTCCCTTGCTGCTACACGTGTGGGTGAAACACCATCTTTGAATCTGTACGCCAATCGCTCCATCGACACTGAGAGGCATGTACAGTACACTTCCAATTATCCACCGTTCCATCAACCGCCACCTCCACTTTCTATTTTTTTTCAGAAACGAACAACAAAAACTCACACGTTTGAGGCGACGCTATTCTGCAAGAAGCAGATGCAACCCAAGTACTTTTTTACGTAAAATTCATAATCTTGCTGCAGTAAAAGCACAAGCAAAACGCATAACGGATTATTTTGGATGAAAACAGGTACTTTATACTTACTCTAAAATTTTAAATCTGCCTCATAAATTTATTTTTATCAATTCCTACTATTAGTTCACACTCTCCCTATATTTATATATCTTGTTCAAATTTTCAATCGTTAATAAAATACTTATTATTCATCCTATCAAGTTGAACTAAATGTTTTAAAACTTGTACTGGATGACAATTGATGTTAATAAAGTTTTTTCAAATATTAATTCATTAATTAAATTGTAATTAATTAATTTTAGTTTTATAGGGGAGACAAAATGGCGGCCATTGGTTATTGAACAGCAGTTAATGCATCTTCATATCTATAAGGGGGTTACCATAGAAAGACCCTGTTCTGTCGCCAAATACCGCCAAGTTTGTCGCCAACTTGGCGATGTATCGCCAAATTTGGCGACCAAAATGAGTTGCCAAAAGTGACGCCAACTTGGCGATAGCTCTAATATTTCGCCAAATTCCCATAGACTTCCATTGTAAACCTACTTGCTTATAGAAAATCAACAAATTGAGATATTTTAATGCAACAAAAGCTAATATTAGCTTAAGGGATTATATTAAATTTTTCTTTGATGACCTAAGTAGAAAGTGACTTTAAAAACAAAATTTTTATATTACTTGTTTATTATTAATTGTCCTTTTTATTCGCGAAATACACAGCGAATAAAGAAAAGGCGTTTGCATATTGTTATTTATAAACCAACAAATAAAAATGTGATTTTAATAATGGTCTTGTACTGTCTTTCGATTATCCGCCACTCCGTCGGTCCCGTGAGGGAGTTTACTGTATTACTCTTTATTAACGCAATGTTGAACAATTATTGTAAACATAGCACTTGTTAATGACGCTATCAATAAACATCTCTTTCCTGTGTTTGTGGCAACACACATTCATATACACTGTAAACTTCTGTAAAAAGCCCAGTCAAATATTGTGAAAACTCAGAAAGATATAGTGAGTTGATTGAAAAGTTCTGGAAAAACCCTTATAAGAAAGCTATTTTTAGAAAGCAACTCACTATATCGCCCCTATTTTTGTAAATTTTCGGGATATTTGACTGGACTTTTTATATAAGTTGCCCTAAATAGCTGACTACCAAATTATGAAATAAAATTTTTGGAATTTCCCACGCATGCGCAGTTAAAAATTATTTCATAAAAGTGCCCATATCTCATCAAATATTCAATATATTCATGTTTTAATTGCAGTATACTGTTGCTACTGTTCTTTGTCAGGTTTTCGGAAAGTTGTGTTAAATTTGGTTGAAAACTCTGTATGCTATAAACAAAAAACTTTTGAATTTTTCACAGACACAATAATATCTTCACGAATATGAGTGCTATGCTTACACAAATGCACACAAACGTTGAACAGGACCCAAATAGTCATTTAGCATCGTGATAAACCATTTCCAGCATTTTTTGTTACATAGGTGATCGCAAATGTTATTTTATTATTAAATTTATTATTAGTCCCCTAACTGTTCCCCCGACTAAATCTTCACAGAGAAATATGAATTCAAACATGTTCTTTACTTCCCAGAAGTTCAAGAACAATTCGCCAAAAATATTGGTAGATATTCGACAAACCGTGTACAAACGAAAGCATCCAGTCCCTGTACCTTAACTTTTGGAGGCCAGTGTACAATAAATAATTATTACAGTGTCCCCTCTTATCAACTTTCACAGTTTGGACCATGAGTTCATGGGACGCCCAGAATAATTTAACTGTAATTAATCTCTCACTTTTCTTTGACTTATTTGTACAAATGATTTCTTTACCCTATCATTTACCAATTTTGCCAAAACGCGAAAATTTGATCTGTTCTATCACATTTTGATTAGTAATATCAGCAAACAGTCACTAAAAATTTTTAAATCTCTTTGGTGGTAGAAAGTTTTTTTTCTTTTCCTTGTTGTCACTGATAATTTCTTCATATCTCAATAATTAAAATTTCATTTGAAAAAAATAGCGTAAGAAAGCAGTTTTGATTCTGCTCGGTCAGTTTGTGAAATAACTGTCCGCAATATACGATAAATAGTACGGTTTAAGCGATATCTTGAACATTAATTGCAAGTAGGTAGCGATGGGGAAGATGAAATTATCTTCATTAACCAGAGATACTTCTTAATCCAAGGTGAAATAACGAGAATCCATTGTAAAATAAGAACTTGACTGTATATAATATATATTTTTTTTGGGGGGTGGGGGGGGAGGGGGACCCACATTTACTTGTGTTTTTTTGCATTTCCACCTATTTCTTACATAGTGGTATTAGAAGTGCATAAAAGACACGAGCTCTTTTAAATGTATTTATTAATATTAAATTTTCTTAGGTAAAAGCTTTGAATAATAATAAAAAAAACCCTAGGGCCTCACACTTAAGGCTCCTGTCTCTGCCGGAAAAGGTACTCACGAGCTAATGCTAATCCTATGGAGAGGGATCTTTCTAATAGGGCGATTCCATGCGGAGAGTCACACACGTAACACAGGCTTTAATTTGCATTTATTCAATTATTTATTATATTTTAATGTTAATTCTGATTTTAGGTGGTATGGTAAATAAGTTATTAACATATTTTTTAGTTTAAATGCGTATAAGTAAAACTCACAGAAGTATATCATTTAATTTCATACTCAAAATGTGCTTTTTTCTGAAGTAGAAAAAAAGCACATTTTGAGTAATGAAATTAAATGATATACTTCTGTGACTTTTATTGCCACACATTTAAATTAAAAAACATGCTAATAACTAATTTACCATACCACTTAAAATCAGAATTAACATTAAAATTTAATAAATAATTGAATAAATGCAAATTAAAGCCTGCGTTACGTGTGTGACATTCTCCACGGAATTGCCCAATACCTCGATTGCATTTCAACATTTATAAATAATTTTTTTTGCATTGAATAGCTGAGATCCATCTCTACATCGCACCTTTTTTACTTTTTCCATTTTGGTTGCAGATATTTTTTAGAATGACACTTTCATTTTCAGAACCGGTTTTGAAAGTGAAAGTAACTTTATAAAAAATATCTGCGACCAAAATTGAAAAAGTAAAAAAGGTGCGATGTAGAGACGGACCTCGGCTATCCAATGCAAGAAAAAGTTATTTAAAAATGTCGAAATGCAAACGAGATATTAGAAAAATCCCTCCCTATAGGATTAGCATTAGCTCGTGAGTGTCTTTCGCCGGTAGGGACAGGAGCCTTAAGAGAGACAAATAGAGATGAAACGTGCAGCTTCTGCGAGAAGTCAAGATTAAGAGGCTATTGCAACCGTAAAAGCAGTTACGATTCGGTCCAAACACTCACTGATTTGAAACACCTGTTCAAAAAAAGCTCTAAAGCTCCCCGACGAAAGAATCCAGCCCTCGTCCCCCATGTTTGGTCAACAATTGTGGGACATTTAACAAGTAGCCACCGCACTTAGGACCCGATTAACTTCTGAAGGTACGGGAAGGACAATATAATTTTGGGGGCCCCTTTCATTCGGTAAAAGCTTTCTAAATTCTACATAGAAATATCAGTGCTACAAACGTTTTATTCCAGGAAGAGGCTAAGCCGCACTTATTTTATTAAACAGCTTCTTTATGTTTTCTGTATATACGAGATAAATATATTACTAATTAGTCCTTATACTCACCGTAGTTTTTAACCAGAGCATCATAAGGTCATATTATGGGTTAACATGACATCACATTCAGATTTTCAAGTTAAATATTTTTCTAAAATAGTGCTAGTTTTCTCTTGCATTAGGGAAACTTTCCCATCCAAAGAAATTAAAAACACAATGTAAAAAATTAATAATGCAAATTTAAAAAATTGATAATGCAAATTACAGGCACCATTTTACAGTCATTTTGGGGAACACTTCTAAATTTTTGAGTGGAAGCTCGTGCTTCACGTGCCTTCTGGATAATCAGGCCCTGACCACGTTTTGGTTCAACACTTCACACTAGTACAATTTGGGATTTTGTAATTTCAATTGCGTATAACTTTGCTAGCAATATAGTGATAATGAAATATAGCACTTAAATCCCACATGAAGTTTACTAAAGAATCGAACTGAGATATTTATTTTTTATCGAAAATTTCACTCTGTTCAGGAAAAATGCAATATAATGAATGCATGTATTAAAAAATAAAGTTGACGTTTGAAATTTAAGATAATTTTAAAGAATACAGCATACATATTTATGCGAAAATTTTACTGTATATTTCAAACTATATCTCCGCAATCCATAGAACACAGAATAGCAAAATTAATGACCACTTATACTCTTAGATAATTACATCCAAATATAGACTCATTAAAAAAATTTAATATAGTTTAGAATAAAAGAAAAAAAATTCTTAAAAACATAACTTTTGAAGCTGTATATAAAAAAAATATATAGATTTTTAAAAACATTTCTCTGTACTTTATTTAAGTATATTTCCAAAGATTCCGTTAACAAGAGTAGATTATTACAATTGTCACTTACTTTTACAAGATAAAAAAATAAGTAAGAAAAAGCCTGACCAACATATGCTGGGGACAATTAAGTCCCGACTCGACCTGAATATGTAGAAAAAAATGTAAGCCTGGGGCCGCCGTGAGTCTGATGAAAAAAATTAAGCCAGAGCTTAAACACAATGTAACTATCCGATTCGGATTTCTACGCTGGAGAGGTTACATTTCTGCATTGATGGTGGCAAATTAGCATCGGTTCATGCAATACATTTGTAATTTATTCTCGGCCAAGCAAGATACAATGTAAATTGTTCATATTTTTTCATCTTTGTTCCTTTTAAATTTGTTATATCGGGCCAGTCGGTTCGCTTACTATAATTTTTTTATTATCGGTTCAGCTGGCCTGTTTAACTCTTTTATCAGCAGGTACTAGACCGTTTATCTATTTTTTTTATAGCGACCGCCTGTTAAACATTTGTCTATTCTGTCGGTCGGACCGTATGCCTTTATTTCCGGGCCCATGCAGACCTTTGGTATGAATCCTGGCTAATCAAAAACTGTCTTTCCCAGCCCTTCGTCCTCCTGTGTATAACAAAAGCAAGGCCTAGTGCAAGAACTTATGCGAGAACCTTTCATTCTAAACTAATCGATCCCCCACTCCTTTTTCTAATAACGAAATCGTATTTTTAAAAAATTGAAAACAATCTTGCATGACATGTATGTGTGTGGAAAGGAACAAGGATTCTTTTATAGTAAAATGAGAAACTTGATTAAACTATGAAGTATGCAACATTATATAAAAAAAATGCTTTTGCAGGAATGTTGTTGCTTTACAATTAATCATTGAAAGAATAGGTGGCATTTATCCTAATTCATCAACGGCACCGGCTCCTCACCAGCTTATCTTGAAACTTTAAAACAACAAGTAAGTCAATGTAAGAACTGCAGGAGCTCAGTAGCTTATCTTGACTGTCTTCAGTACAGTGGCATGAAATAATTCGATTTCATTCCTATAGAGAAAACTCCACTTGTAACAACAGCATTTAAATAGGGTATAATTTATGCTGAGAAAAGAGCATAATCAACTTTCTTTTTCATATGAAAATTCAGTAAAAATAAGACAATATACCCCGTACAACACGCACAAATCTTATGAAAAATAAAGAGAATATTCTTTAACTCCTTTAAAGGCAGTGGTATATATTTTATATCATCTACTTTTAATTAAGATTTGTATCAGAATTTTTGAATAAAATTTTACTTTTATAACTTTGGTGCAAACATAAAAACTGTAAAATCGGGGAGCAGAGCCATCCCTAAGGATGGATCACTTATATCAGGTCTACTGGAAAGTTCTGTCCGACATTGTTATTTCAAGTTTCAACATGCATGCACGTGTTGAGGCATATATGGTTGTCTATCTTTATCATTGCATTTATACTCATGTACTCTTTTAAATTAACTGAAACAAAAGTGTTTTATGTCATTATTAAGTGAGACGCAATTGTGTAAACATGGCTACTGATAAATGTCATTTACAACATCTTATTTTGTATGAATTACAAGAAAGAAATGCTACAGAAGCATGTCAGAATTTAGTGAAAGCTTTTGGTGGAGATACAATATCGGATAGAACGTGCGGGAGGTGGCTCAAAAAATTTGAAGCAGGTGATTTTGAACTTAATGATAAACCACGCTCTGGGTGACCATCTTTGATCGACGATAATACTGTCAAAACCAACTTAGATAGCAAGATTCTTTTTTGACAACGTCGCAGATTGCAGAAAAGCTGAACCCGGCTCAGCAAATCATTTTGGACAACATTCGAAAGTATAAAAAAATGTATAGTTTTTCTTTCACTTCCCAAACGGAAAGAATTTTCCGGTAGACATAATAGTTTCATGAAGCAATTTTTCTTTTTAAAAATTCGACAAATCTATTTTAAAGATCTGTGTAACTTTTTATTAAGCTGTTTTATGATTTTATTTCATTTCTCATTTAAATCTCATTAAAAAGGAAATAAAAAACAAATTTTCTTTCCACATAGTTTTATTTTAGATACGTATAATCTTTCTATATATTGTGCATTCTCTTTTCGATTGATTCTCTACTTAATCATGTCTTCTTTCTTTTATCCAAATGCTTCTCTTTAGTTTTATTAATTGGCACAAATTTTGATTCAGGATTATGTATACCTCACATGTCACCAATGAAGGACAATCTGTATACATTTATCAGTACTTCCTTGTAATAGAAGACTTTACAATTAAGATAAACCAAGGATGCAGCTATGATTTTGGTAAGGTCATTGTCAAACTTATACATACGTACATCAAATATACACCATGTATTAAAATAATAGAATTTTGTACAAATCACAATAAAATCAAAACAATACACAGAACGCGTTTCGAGTTGGAAAATATAACAGCCCATCATCAGCCACTGTAAACACATGCCCGTAAGAATACAAGGTCACAAATGAACAGAAAGGGGAAAGAGAAGAGCTTACAAAGAGTGCAAGAGATGGTGCTAGTTGTAGGGTAAACACCAATCACAGAGGAGCACATGCAGAATTGGAAAGTACTGACACAATGATAGAAAAAAACCCGAAGAATTAGAGATTTCTTGATTAGATATATACCTCTGGTGCTCGCTTAATCTGAACTTTAATGCCCTCTTAGTTTGACCAATATACCCTAAATTGCAAGAACAAGGAATGAAATAAACCAGTTCTCAGTAGGGATAGGATCTTTGAGAGAACAAAATTTCATTTTATTAATAGGTTTAAAGATAACTTTGAAATTGAAACGAGAAAGGATTTCAGAAACTTCCAAACAGAGAGAATAAAATGTCAGAAAGATAGAGTTAAAATTAGAAGAATTATTTGAGTCAGAAAGAAGGCGTTTAGGATTATTAAATTTATTCACAGCCTTATTAATCAATGAAGGATTATAACCACGTACCACGAACGAGAAAGGGTAAGAGATTTGAGATATTTAATTTCATTATTCAGAGCAGAAGAGTCAGAACAAATGCGTAACGCCCTAGAAACAAAAGTATAAAAGGACGCCATTTTTTGTTGAGGAGGAGAGATACATCGAAAGGTTTTCTATAAACAGAAGTAGAGAATCGATCTTGGTGTTTTGAAACCAAGACATCGAGAAAAGGAAGAGAATTGTTCTCTTCGACTTTGAGAGCGAATTGAATACAAGGATCAACATAATTAACAAGTGAAAGGAGATTAGAAAGATCCAGGTGAGAGGGAATTAAAATAAAAGTATCATCAACATACCTAAACCAGAAAAGAAATTTATATAACCTGAAGAATTTTTCTTCATCAAAATGCTTATAAATATCACATAAAAGAGGAGAAAGTAGATTACCCATGGTGAAACCATCTGTTTGAGAATACAAGGAATTATTAAACTGGAAGGCGATTTGCCTGGCACAATTACTAGTTGCAGGATTTCATAAATCTCAATGGAAGAGTAATGAAATTCACGTAACCTTCTTTCCAGACAATTGCCCCTTGAACAGGCACGTTAGTGAAAAGAGATATATGAGTATAACATTTAAGAAAACCATTTTATAATTGCAAGGAGAAAGGCGTTTAATTTTATCAACAAAGTCATTCACGGTGTGAAAGTTAGTGGAAGATAAAGAAGTGAGTAACTTAGAAAGGAACATGGCAAATTTATAAGAAGCAGTACTACCAATAGTGGAAACGATAGGGCGAAAGGAAAGAGTAAGCATACTTGTATAACACCAAAAACTTTCTGCGCACGCAAATATTGGGTCAAAAATTTTCTGCAAATTAATTTAATGTTTAATAAAATAATGTGTTATATTATTTTGATGATATTAATTAAAAACAGTAGTTTTAAAGTAATTACCATTTAAATTAAAAATTAATTGATATTAATTAAAGAATAATTATTTTAGTTAAAAAAATAATAAAGCTAAAAAGCCATGATAAGAAAAGGTGAATTCTTATCAATTATTTTGTCAATTCATTTAGAAACAGCCCAATCCTTAATATTGTAACCTCTTCGTACAAAATGCCAGTCACTCTGTTCACAGAAATAATACGGCACTGCTTCTGATACAACTGAATCACATTTTATAGGGAGAGGTCTATTCATAGATATCATTAAAGAGACTGATGCAGGGATGAAAGTGCACACTAAAGCCATTTTTGAGCACCTTGAGTAGCAGCAAAAATCTGATTTTGTAGCAGTAAAATCTGATTTTGTAGCAGTAAAATCCATTTTTGTAGCACCAAAAATGTAATTTTGTAGCAATAAAATTAAAATTTTGTTTTGGAGCAGACTGAAATTCTAATGTTCATAAACTGTTAAAAATTAAAATGATTGCTATCTTGAAAATATTTTCACATTTGAAAGAATAATTACTCAGATAAAATTTCTCCACACATTTTGCTTACTCTGGGCATTCTAAACGATAATTAGGTACAGATTGCAATAATGAAAAATTAGCAGCAAGAACAAAAAAAATCCCGTTTATTTGACTTTAAAAAATATTATTTTAGAGCAGAAATTTTAACTAATCACAGAAAAGCCTATGAATACAACATACAGGACTCCCACTCAACTTTTGTAGTAAAAAATGATAAGAGGGGACCATTTTTTTTTCAAAAAAAAAAAGGGACCAAAAAAGACCATATATTTCGCATAAAAAAGAACCTTTAGGGACCTAAATTCAGCAAATCACAAAATAAAATAAACGAAATCTCCGCAACCATTTCACGATCCTTTGACTAAATTCAAGTGACTTCACGATCTCTTACCAAATTTTGAGTTTTTTTTTGCGATCTTTTACCGAAATTCAGAGTGCCTTTCACAATCTTTTGAAGAAATTAGCTTATTTTTCGCGATCTTTTGACTAAGTTCACTTATTTTTCGCGATCTTTTGACGAAATTTACAGGGTTTTTTCATCTTTAGTAGACAAAGTAAGAGTTCTACGGCCGTAAGTAGGATTAAGGATTAATCCTGCGTGATGAATATCATACTAGAGTATGATGTAGGAAAGAGTGACTCCTGCATGTTGTGATGGCGTCTTAGAGTAGGAGGGTAAAATTTTTGGGGGGTCTTAATTTTTGAGGGGGCTTATGCTTGATTATCATACTACAGTACGGTGTAGGAAAGAGTGAATCCTGCGTGTTGAGATGGTGACTCCTGCGTGTTGAGGTGGTATGTTAGAGTAGAAGGGTCTCCCCTCCCCCCCATGAAAAATTAATTTTTTTTTTCTTTTGAAAGAGAAAATTTTTACGTGTTGTAACATATTTAATTTTTCGTTTGTTTTGAACTTTGTCCAAATTAGTAGGTTAGTTTTGATGAGATTAATCTGGAATGGTATTCTTATTGAAAGGTTTTTATGAACAACTCTGTTTTTGGAAAAACTTTAGTGAATCTTCGAAAAAAGGAGAAATGTTATGCTTTGTATTAATGAAAAAACAGTAAAAAAATTAGTAGTCTCATCTAGTTTTAAGTCATTTCATGAAGATCTGTTTGCAGTGAGAAGGATTAAACACAGTTTAATTTTATATCGTCCTGTATACGTGGGGTTTCTCATATTAGTACTGTTTTCCTTACGGGTTTCGAACCCCATAAACTTTCCATTATTCGAATTTCTTCAAAGATAATCTAGATGGAAACTTGAAAAATTTCATTTAGAACTTAAGATTGCTAATTATTATCCTCATGCTGCAAATTCATACATCTCGTTACCTAATCACTGGTTTCGAACCTTCAATCTTCCCATTATTAGATTATTTCTTTAACCATTGGGCTGGGTGGGCCCCAATGTTTTTTCAATTGAATTTGCTTTCTTTCAGTTTTGTATGGACTTCTTTTAAAAATGAGCAGCTGAAAGATTTTACGTTAGAAGAAATTTTAACAGTGTTGCCATTGAATTTAGAAAAAATGAGAAATAAACATTTTTTATATATTTTAAATAAACTGTACTTCGACAAATTAATTAAATTTCGGATGAATAGGTTTTGCCAACATTTATTCATTTTAGTATTTATTTCATCATTGTGGGAAACTATTAACAGTGTGTTGCTACTGTATTGTGTACTAAATGAAATTAAAGACTGTTGCCATTGAATTTAGAGAAATAAACATTCAATTTTTGTATATTTTGTACTTCGAGAAATTAATTCAATTTCTTAGATTTAATAATGCCTACTTCAACTTCGGGAAAGTATTGTAATTTTAACGAAAAGATAATTTATAAACTGGATTTTAGGAAAATAATGAAATTTTAGCGTAATGATATTTTTTAAATCAGGATTTTCTTGAACAGTTAATGAATTTTTTATTATCACTCACCCAGAATGTTTCTTTTTTACTTATAGTGTAACAAAATTTAAGGGTTTTAGTTAAAATATATTCGCCTTTGGATGGATTCGAACCATCAACCTATTCATTAACGGTGAATTGCGCTTACCAATTGCGCCACAAAGGCATTAAAAGGATACGCAATTAAACCAAAATAGGTTTACTCATCAGCTTTTGAAAACTACCCAGTTCTTCAATTTTCAAAGATTTGCGGTCATATATATTTGTGTGTTTGTTGTTTCGATCATAAATAAACATGATATACTGTTTCTAATCTTGATGTAATGATAAACCGTATTTCCGCACTATGTGAGAAACAAGTTAATGGTTCTTTATTCCATTGTATTAGGAAAACAAATTTTCTTAATGGATCACTATTTTAATTAACTAACAATTAAGAAATGAACCAGATTTTTTTGTAACACTCGCATTTCAAGGATTCACAATAAAGTTAATCATTTAATGATAAAAACAGGTTAATTCAAAAATAAATGAATTTATAAAATGATTCATTTTGTACACTTGCTTATTTTTATTAAATGAACACAACACTTTATGCATTAAATAGTTATCACGTGATCTTCTTTTTTTCTGATGCGCCACCTACATTCATTTAAATGTAGTTGGATTTCTTTTCATGTCATTATTCTGTTTTATACTGTTTTGATTACACGTGCTGTATTTTTGTCGTCGCAAACTTAAAAGAGTTTTTAAATGAATATGGATGTTATTAATGATACACAATCGTCTATTGTCGATAATTCGGATAAAAAAAGTGAACATGAGATAAAAGATGTGCCCATTTCGATTAGTAAAAGTATTCCTGCTTCATCAGAACACTTTAAATTGCCTTATAATTGTGGAAAATGTAAAGAAGAATTTTACGAGAAACACGAGTTTTTAAAACATATGAACACATATTTAGAAAAAAAAAACTTTTTATGTGCGACGTATGTAGAATGTTGTTTTTTCGAAAGAGTTATTTAATGGAACATATGATAATTCATCACATGACATCTACCATGTACCAATGTGAAACATGTGGTAAATCTTTTTCAAGAAAGAGTGTGTTAATCAGACACACAAAGTTTCATTTAGAAAAAAAGTCTTTGAGTTGTGACAAGTGTAAGAAAACATTTGTTCAACAATGTGATTTACGTAAGCGTTTGCTAATTCACATTAAAGCTGGAAAATTTCATAAATGTGAACAATGTGAAGAAACGTTTTCGAGAAAGATGGACTTAAGGAATCATCTTAAAATTCATATCATTTCGAAGATTTGAAAATTTAGTCGGTCTCGATTTTTTAATTAATGTGATCGTTTCTAACAGAAACCGTCATTGATTTGATCTTATGTTAATAATCGTTTGAAATCATCTCAATCAGTTTACAGTTGACTTTTGATCGGACTACACCACATACTGTTTGCTATTTAAAATGGCTTGTGAATTAAATATGATGAAAATATCTCCCATAGAAATGAATTGCATAACAAAGTATCAACGTTTAGAATCATCTTTGAATACTGATATGAAGGAATTAAATCTCCCAAGTTTAGAATTTTGTAATTCAAACGAGAACGGTTCAACATTACTTCCAAACAAGGATTTACATGCTGCAGAACCCATGTTCGATATGAATTCGACGACCCCAATATTCACTCAAAATGATAACGACACATCTTCTACTAAGAGTTTTGTGGACACTATTTTTAATAACCTAGATTTTAAAAATTTGGAATCCTTCATTTCCCCAAGTGCCTCAATTTCATCATCACAAGAACCGACAAAAATGATGTTTTGAATACAGTACAAGGTCCACTCATGAAAGACATTCCCAAAAACAAACCTCGCAATTGTAATGTGGTTGAAATCAAGTTGAGTGATTGTGTTTATTTAATTTTAAAACATCAGATCAAATAATTTTATGTGTATATCGGGGAGTTTAAACGCAATGTGATTACTAATGAAGAAATGATGACGAAAAATAAACTTTTGATGGACATTAATACGTAGTATGAATTTCAATTAAAACTTTTTGCTTTTATTTTGAAATATAAATCCTCATCATTTATTGCTAATAATACTGTGTTGGTAATGAATCTCAATAATAGCACTATGCGAATTAAAAACTTGTAGAATTTTTCACATTTTGACTTAAACGATTGCCAGTTAGAAAATTTGAAAAATAAAGTTCATCATTTTAACAAGAAGCTTTTGCAACACATGTATGCAAATTATCTACCACGCATAATTAAGCAAAAATGTACACTAGGTGATGTAACCACCGAAAATGAATCTGCTTTATTTTCAAAACTCATCATTTGTATTGAGAATAATGTATTGGCTATTTTAAACCAAATTTATGAGTGCGTAGGATGTATTTTGAACACGAAAGTATGAGTCTTGATACATGTTTCACATTTAATAATCGCGAAAAGTTTAATCAGCTAGGGGACATGGTATTAATGTTAGTGAATTTAGACTATGTTGCTTCTATGTTTTTAAACGGAGCTGCATGTATTAGTAAAAACTTTTTTTGTAACATCAACGTAGAAACTATCCGAAATGTATTGTTTAAATAATAAATTTTGTTGTTGTTTGTTAAATGTATATGTTTATTCATTTAGTCTATCTTTTAATTTTGACAATCTGTATTGGAAAAAAGAAATTAACAATTACCTAAACAAAATATGTGTGTACAAGATTTTAATTTTGAATTTAAAATGAATTCCAAGTTATTAATTTTTTAATAATGAAAATAAAAGTTTTCTACTTTTGCAATTTAATAAAATTATTTTCAAAACATTTACAAGTTAAAAATATTTTTTGAAATAAATTTGAAATCTAGTTGAAATATATTTTTCGAGTTTCACAATTTTAGAAAAAAAGTTTTCACTTCAAGTTAAAAATAGATTTTGAAATAAATTTTTTTCAATTCAAGTTAAAATTAAATTTTAAATTTTACAATTTCAGAAATAAAAAAGTTTTTAATTAATTTTTTTTTTTAAATTAAACTATTCATTGTAATTTTTTGTATTCATGCTTTTATTTTTGCATACTACATATAGATATGTAGTATATACTATGTTTTATAACAATTATTTTATTAGTTCAAAATTATTTACAAGTTAGAAAAATATACTTTGTTTTCATAGTATATTCTATATTTTATGTAAGAACAAATATTTTATTAGTTCAATTATATTTACAAGTTAGAAAAAAAATTACTAGTTTTCAATTTTAAATAAGTTTTCTAAAAATTACAAAAATATTTTATCAGTTTTAAAAAATTATAAAAAAAAGTTTAAAGTTTTTATTTATTTTTTTTTTTTACGTTTTACAATTTAAGAAATAAAATTATAAAATTTTTCATTATTTAAAATTTTTTTGTTTGTTCAATTCATTGTATAAATTTTTAAACATGCTTGCATACTACATATATATATGTAGTATGTTCACAATGTAATATATTGTACACTATGTATCATAGTATATACTATATTTCATATAAGAACAAAGATTTTTCTAGTTCAAAATTATTTACAAGTATAGAAAGATACTTTATTAGTTTTTCAATTAAAAAGTATTTTATAAGTTTTACAAAAAATCAATTAAGTTTTCTAAAAAATATTTTATAAGTTTTACAAAAAAAAAATAAATAAATAAATAAAATAATCAATTAAGTTTTCTAAAAATATTTTAAAAGTTTTACAATAAAAATCAACTAAGTTATCTAAAATATATTACAATTTAAAAAAGAATATATATATATATATGTTATTAGTTATCTGTTTACATGTTGGAAAATGTGAGTTATTGATGTTAACATAGCATGTATTTATATATCTCATCATATATATCACATAGTATGTATCAAATAATGTGTATGTATAACAAAGTAGATAGTTATATATCACATAATGCGTGACATATATGACTAATTGTATACTATGGCCGACTTAAGAATAATCGTCTTTTTAGTCTAAAATTAATTATAAGTTATAAAATTATTATTTAACGAAACTTTTGTTTCCCCTTAACTACCTTATTTCTTCAAACTCTAATTTTTACATATACATTTTTAATACAAATTCATTTATATTCAAGTAATAGAATAATATCTACTTACAAATAGCATTGACTTAAAACAGAGCTTGGCATGGCTCGATCCTAGAGATGAAATGCTCACTGCAGATAACAAACCGGCTGTTTATATCATCAAGTGACTTCCTTTAACATCTGATAAACCGATAGCATGTTTGCCATTTCCAACCCAGTCTTCAAATATGTTGCTTCGTTAAGCTTTACTGTCTATATTCCTTCATACTATAAAAGAACTATATATTTTCTTTCTACGTTTGATATTGGAACGATCTAAACTCATTTTAAAACCTACCTTTTTCTATCTGCAATCTTTTATTACCAAATAAAATCATCAACTTTTAGTATGTTTAGTTGAAATATCTTTTATTTTTAATTAGATGATGTAATCGAAATTCTTATTATGAAGTTTTATTTAACTGTTTATTATTTTCTAGAAATAATTTTCTTATGAAAGCGAAATAGAATATTTCATCATTTATATAATCTATGGTTGATTATATATTATGTTATCTAACATAATTTGTAATTGAATAGAGCATACTTAGTATATAAAATTATATACATACTTAGTATATATATATATATATATATATATATATATATATCTAGTATATATAATTATATATACCTCCAGTATACATAATTAGAAATTATGTAAGATAACATAATATATAATCAACCATAAATTATATAAATATATATAGTTCTTTTATAATATGAAGGAATATAGACAGTAAAACTTAACGAAGCAACACATTTGAAGACTGGGTTGAAAATGGAAAACATGCTATCGGTTTATCAGATGTTAAAGGAAGTCACGTGATGATATAAACATCCGGTTTGTTATCTGCAGTGCGCATTTCATCTCTAGGAGCGAACCATGCCAAGTTCTGTTTTAAGTCAATGCTATTTGTAAGTAGAGATCTATTACTTGAATATAAATGAATTTGTATTAAAAATGTATATGTAAAAATTAGAGTTTGAAGAAATAAGGTAGTTAAGGGGAAACAAAAGTTTCGTTAAAAAATAATTTTATAACTTATAATTAATTTTAGACTAAAAAAATGATTATTCTTAAGTCGGCCATAGTATACAATTAGTCATATATGACACACATTATGTGATACATAACTATCTACTTTGTTATGCATACACATTATGCGATATATACTATGTGATATATATTATGAGATATATAACTACATGCTATGTTAACATCAATAACTCACATTTTCCAACATGTAAACAACAGATAACTAATAACATATATATATATATATATATATATATATATATATTCTTTTTTAAATTGTAATATATTTTAGATAACTTAGTTGATTTTTATTGTAAAACTTTTAAAATATTTTTAGAAAACTTAATTGATTTTTTGTAAAACTTATAAAATATTTTTAGAAAACTTAATAGTTTTTTTGTAAAACTTAAAATATTTTTTAATTGAAAAACTAATAAAGTATTTTTCTATACTTGTAAATAATTTTGAACTAGAAAAATCTTTGTTCTTATATGAAACACAGTATATACTATGATACATAGTATACAATATATTACATTGTGAACATACTACATATTTATATGTAGTATGTAAGCATGTTTAAAAATTTATACAATGAATTGAACAAACAAAAAAAATTTAACTAAGGAAAAATTTTATAATTTTATTTCTTAAATTGTAAAACGTAAAAAAAAAAATAAAAACTTTAAACTTTTTTTTTTATAATTTTTTAAAACTGATAAAATATTTTTGTAATTTTTAGAAAACTTATTAAAAATTGAAAACTAGTCATTTTTTTTCTAACTTGTAAATATAATTGAACTAATAAAATATTTGTTCTTACATAAAACATAGTATATACTATGAAAACAAAGTATATTTTTCTAACTTGTAAATAATTTTGAACTAATAAAATAATTGTTTTTACATAAAACATAGTATATACTACATATCTATATGTAGTATGCAAACATAAAAGCATGAATAAAAAAAATTTACAATGAATAGTTTAATTTAAAAAAAATTAATTAATTAAAAACTTTTTTATTTCTGAAATTGTAAAATTTAAAATTTAATTTTAACTTTAATTGAAAAAAAATTATTTCAAAATCTATTTTTAACTTGAAGTGAAAACTTTTTTTTCTAAAATTGTGAAACTCGAAAAATATATTTCAACTAGATTTGAAATTTATTTCAAAAAATATTTTTAACTTCTAAATGTTTTAAAAATAATTTTATTAAATTGCAAAAGTAGAAAACTTTTATTTTCATTATTAAAAAATGAATAACTTGGAATTCATTTTAAATTCAAAAATAAAAACTTGTACACATATATTTTGATTAGGTAATTGTTAATTTCTTTTTTCCAATACAGATTGTCAAAATTAAAAGATAGACTAAATGAATAAGCATATACATTTAACAAACAACAACAAAATTTATTATTTAAACAATATATTTCGGATAGTTTCTACGTTGATGTTACAAAAAAAGTTTTTACTAATACATCCAGCTCCGTTTAAAAACATAGAAACATTATAGCTTAAATTCACTAACATTAATACCATGTCCCCCAGCTGATTAAACTTTTCGCGATTATTAAATGTGAAACATGTATGAAGACTCATACTTTCGTGTTCAAAAATACATCCTACGCACTCATAAATTTGGTTTAAAATAGTCAATACATTATTCTCAATACAAATAGTTAGTTTTGAAAATAAAGCAGATTCATTTTCGGTGGTTACGTCACCTAGTGTACATTTTTGCTTAATTAAACGTGGTAGATAACTTGCATACATGTGTTGCAAAAGCTTCTTGTTAAAATGATGAACTTTATCGTACAAATTTTCTAACTGGCAATCGTTTAAGTCAAAATGTGAAAAATTCTACAACTTTTTAATTCGCATAGTGCTATTATTGAGATTCATTACCAACAAAGTATTATTAGCAATAAATGATGAGGATTTATATTTCAAATTAAAAGCAAAAAGTTTTAATTGAAATTCATACTACGTATTAATGTCCATCAAAAGTCTATTTTTCGTCATCATTTCTTCATTAGTAATCACATTGCGGTTAAACTCCCCGATATACACATAAAATTGTTTGATGTGATGTTTTAAAATTAAATAAACACAATCACTCAACTTGATTTCAACCACATTAAAATTGCGAGGTTTGATTTTGGGAATGTCTTTCATAAGAGGACCTTGTACTGTATTCAAAACAGCATTTTTGTCGGTTCTTGTGATGATGAAATTGAGGCACTTGGGGAAATGAAGGATTCCAAATTTTTAAAATCTAGGTTATTAAAAATAGTGTCCAAAAAACTCATAGTAGAAGATGTGTCGTCATCATTTTGAGTGAATATTGGGGTCGTCGAATCCATATCGAACATGGGTTCTGCAGCATGTAAATCCTTGTTTGGGAGTAATGTTGAACAATTCTCGTTTGAATTACAAAATTCTAAACTTGGGATATTTAATTCCTTCATATCAGTATCCAAAGATGATGCTAAACGTTGATACTTTGTTATGCAATTCATTTCTGTGGGATATCTTTTCATCATATTTAATTCACAAGCCATTTTAAATAGCAAACAGTGTGTGGTGTAGTCCGATCAAAAGTCAAAAGTAAATTGATTGAGATAATTTCAAACGATTATTAACATAAGATCAAACCAACGGTTTCAGTTAGAAACGATCACATTAATTAAAAAATCGAGACCGACTAAATTTTCAAATTGTCGGCTGAGTCGAAAAGTATGACTATTGCTAGTATGAATATGTCATCATGTTAGATATTTTTCAAACTTGAGAATGGCAACACACGATGAGTGAATCACAAGTTCAGTACAAATAATAATTTTATTCACATGAAATTAATTAAAATATATAGTGGAAGTTATTATTATACTTATATGAAATGGGTTAAAATAATGAGTGGATAAATATAGTCAAATGATAATTATACTCAAATTATATTAATTAGTTTCAAATGAAATTGATTAAAATAAAATAGTGAATAATTATATTTATATGAATGCAAATCAGTGACGGTTTCAGTTAAAAATCGGTATAAAGTAAATTTTTCAAATTGATGATTAAATCGAAAAGCATCATTAATGCTAGCATGAATATTTCATCATGATAGTTATTTTTCAAACTTGTGAATGGCAACACATGGAAAATGAAACGCAAGTTCATTATATATTTTCTCATGAAATTGATTAAAATAAATAGTGTGTAGATAATTAAACTTATATGAAATGGAATAAAATAAATAGCAAATAATTACAATTTGTTAATTAAACTTTAAAAAATATGTAATAAAGATAACAATAATTTAAATAACTTCATTTTCTAATCCCTCTAAACAAAAGTAACAGAAGTTGATTGTTTAAAATAGTTTTTATTATGATGTAGTCATACTCATATGAAATTGAATAAAATAATGAGTGGATAAATACTTCATTTAATATATCCCATCAAAAATGATGATAGTTGATTAAATTAAATAGTAGATAATTAAATTCATTTACAATTATTAGTAATGCTACTCATTAATATTACTAAAACTTTATTATTATAACTTTACTATTTTAACTTTATTAAAATATAGGGGAAAGTGGGGATACTTGAGCCACCCCTATTTTATCTACAGTAGGTTCATTTTTCTTTCTAAAATTACCAAGGTGATAATATATTTATAGTTCTGCACATGTAAAATAAAAATCACATATCTTGGAACCATTTTGAAAGTATAGTGATTAATAGTTGCTTTTTCCCTATCTGAAGATTTAGGTGAGTGTTTTTTATATTTTTTGTAATCAAAGTTCTGTTTTAAGCTGCAACAATATAGATAGATTTAATAAGTATAATATCGGTTGTATTTTGAATCTAAAATAATTCAAATAGCTGCATGCATTACTTAGTAAAAGTCTGATAAACAAAAATGGTAGTAGTGGGGATACATGAGCCATGCTCAACCATCCCTACTAGGAAATTAGACATATGGGTGAAACAAAAAAATAAGTCTTTATGTTCACAGATAGATTTTTATTTTATTTTTTCTGGGTAAAATGAGGAAGAACTTTTTTTTATAATCAATAAGGACTTAATTTGAAAACATATGTTTTAAAATGTATCTTTTGTTAATGAAAATATCCTTTTGTTTTCATTTTGACTAACAAAATAGTCTGTCTAGATAAATGTAGGCATAGTTTTCAATTTAACTTTTTGACTAATATTAAAATCACTTTATTAAACTGATTTTACTGGTCATAATCTCTAATATTTTAACTAGTTAGGCCCAAAATATTTATTTTCTTAATGTAATATTTTAAGATTAAATATTGTATATTGAAATTGTAACCCTGTTATGGTAACTTTTTTTAAAACTTAACCACCAACTGAGGATGTTGCTATCATCGATGAAACCCGCGTTGAAATGATCCTTCGACCACCAATTATCACTACAAAAAATCATCGTGTTACTAGTTTTATTTTCACAACTGGTTTTGAAGGACTTAGTGTATCTTATTTTATCACTATGTAAAACATTCATAAAATAATAAAAAGAAAAATATTATTTTTGTAGGTATTTTTTAGTATTGGCTCAAGTATCCCTTCACGATGGCTGAAGTATCCCCCTCATGGGGATATTTGAGCCACAATGTAAAAGAAAAACTAAAAATTTATTAAACAAAGAAAAATAGTTCAAAATTAATTGAAAATGGTTTTCAATTGAAGAAAAAATATCAAATTTTCAACTACAATATTTTATTTTGTTCTAAGAAAGTATAAAAATTTTTAAAAAATTGAAATTAAAAAAGGGGCTCAAGTATCCCTATCTTCCCCTACTTCAATTTTGCATTGGTTTCAGATTAATAGAGTGAGTTAAATGAAGAAAACTTAAAATAAAATGTTTTCCCAAAATATTATTAGAGTTTCATTCACTAAAGAAGAAAAAAATAATAATAATAAAAAAAATTCATGTTCATTTATAGTGGAAGCAATAAAATACTAAGACATCTTGTTAAAATGAAAACATAAAAGTTTTTTTCAATTGAGAAAAATTTTATTTTTCGTTAGTTACAAAAATGTTTGCATATGTATAATGATCACATATGTCTATTTTAAATCATTGAAAATTCGATATTTGAAGAAGGTATTTCATTTTGCAAAGTTCTTAAGTGTTAATTCTTCTAATTGCTTAATCAATCCATTACGCTGTTCCAATTTAAGTTGGATGGGTGAAAGATGACTTTTTCTGTATTCAGCTAAGTCGAATTTATCATGAAAAACTTGATCACAATCATCACATTTGAATTGTTTGCAAAGCTCACTTTTTTTCGAAATTATATGGATTTTAAGAGATTCCTTAAGTCCATCTTTCTCGAAAACGTTTCTTCATATTGTCACATTTATGAAATTTTCTAGCTTTAATGTGAATTAGCAAATGCTTTCGTAAATCACATTGTTGAACAAATGTTTTCTTACACTTGTCACAACTCAAAGGCTTTTTTTTCTAAATGAAACTTTGTGTGTCTGATTAACACACTCTTTCTTGAAAAAGATTTACCACATGTTTCACATTGGTACATGGTAGATGTCATGCGAGGAATTATCATATGTTCCATTAAAGAACTCTTTCGAAAAAACAACATTCCACATACGTAGCACATAAAAAGTTTTTTTTCTAAATGAGTGTTCATATGTTTTAAAAACTCGTGTTTCTCGTAAAATTCTGCTTTACATTTTCCATAAATATAAGGCAATTTAAACTGTTCTGATGAAGCAGGAATACTTTTACTAATCGAAACGGGCACATCTTTTATCTCCTGTTCACTTATTTTATCCGAATTATCGACAATAGACGATTGTGTATCATTAATAACATCCATATTCATTTAAAAACTCTTTTAAGTTTGCGACGACAAAAAATACAGCACGTGTAATCAAAACAGCATAAAACAGAATAATGACATGAAATCCAACTACATTTAAATCAATGTAGGTGGCGCATCAAAAAAAAGAAGATCACGTGATAACTATTTAATACATAAAGTGTTGTGTTCATTTAATAAAAATAAGCAAGTGTACAAAATGAATCATTTTATAAATTAATTTCTTTTTGAATTAACCTGTTTTTATCATTAAATGATTAACTTTATTGTGAATCCTACTGAAATGCGAGTGTTACAAAAAATCTGGTTTATTTCTTAATTGTTAGTTAATTAAAATAGTGATCCATTAAGAAAATTTGTTTTCCTAATACAATGGAATAAAGAACCATTAACTTGTTTTTCACATAGTGCGGAAATACGGTTCATCATTACATCAAGATTAGAAACAGTACATCCTGTTTATTTAAGATCGAAACAACAAACACACAAATATATAATGACCACAAATCTTTGAAAATTAAAGAACTGGGTAGTTTTTAAAAGCTGAGGAATAAACCTGTTTTGGTTTAATTGCGTATCCTTTTAATGCCTTTGTGGCGTAATTGGTAAGCGCAATTCACCGTTAATGAATAGCTTGATGGTTCGAATCCATCCAAACGCGAATATATTTTAACTAAAATACACAAATTTTGTTACACTATAAGTGAAAAAGAAACATTCTGGTTGAGTGTGATAATAAAAAATTCATTAACTGTTCAAGAAAATCCTGATTTAAAAAATATCATTACGCTAAAATTTCATTACTTTCCTAAAATCCAGTTTATAAATTATATTTTCTTTAAAATATACTTTCCCGAAGTTAGGCATTATTAAATCTAAAAAATTGAATTAATTTCTCGAAGTACAAAATATACAAAAATTGAATGTTTATTTCTCTAAATTCAATGGCAACAGTCTTTAATTTCATTTAGTACACAATACAGTAGCAACACACTGTTAATAGTTTCATACAATGATGAAATAAATACTAAAATGAATAAATGTTAGCAAAACCTATTCATCCGAAATTTAAATAATTTGTCGAAGTAGATGTTATTTAAAATATATAAAAAATGTTTATTTCTAATTTTTTCTAAATTCAATGGCAACACTGTTAAAATTTCTTCTAACGTAAAATCTTTCTGCTGCTCATTTTTAAAAGAGGCCGATACAAAACTGAAAGAAAGCAAATTCAATTGAAAAAACATTGGACCCTCCCAGCCCAATGGTTAAAGAAATAATCTGATAATGGGAAGATTGAAGGTTCGAAACCAGTGATTAGGTAAAGAGATGTATGAACTTGCAGCAAGAGGATAATAATTAGCAATCTTAAGTTCTAAGTGAAAATTTTCAAGTGTCCATCTAGATTCTCTTTGAAGAAATTCGAATAATGGAAAGTTTATGGGGTTCGAAACCCGTATGGAAAACAGTACTAATATGAGAAACCCCACGTATACAGGACGATACAAATTAAACTGTGTTTAATCCTTCTCACTGCAAACAGATTTTCATGAAATGACTTAAAACTAGATGAGACTACTAATTTTTTACTGTTTTTTTCATTAACTCAAAGCATAACATTTCTCCTTTTTTCGAAGATTCATTAAAGTTTTTCCAAAAACAGAGTTGTTCATAAAAACCTTTCAATAAGAATACAAATTATATTTAAAAAAAGTACCGTCATTTAATAATACAATTCCAGATTAATCTCATCAAAACTATCCTACTAATTTTGACAAATTTCAAAACAATCGAAAAATTAAATGTGTTACAACACGTAAAAATTTTCTCTTTCAAAAGAAAAAAAAATTAATTTTTCATGAGGGGAGGGGGGGGAAGGGGGACCCTTTTACTCTAACATACCATCTCAACACGCAGGAGTCACCACCTCAGCACGCAGGATTCACTCTTTCCTACACCGTACTCTAATATGATATTCAACAATAAGACCCCTCAAAAATTTTACCCCTTCTACTCAAACATGACATGAAAAACACGCAGGAGTCACCACCTCAACACGCAGGAGTCACTATCTCAATACGCAGGATTCACTCTTTCCTACACTGTACTCTAGTATGATAATGAAGCATAAGCCCCCTCAAAAATTAAGCCCACCCCCAAAAATTTTAGCCTCCTACTCTAAGACGCCATCACAACACGCAGGACTCACTCTTTCCTACATCATACTCTAGTATGATATTCAGCACGCAGGATTAATCCTTAATCCTACTCACGGCCGTAGAACTCTCATTCTTTGTCTACTATCTTTCGACCGCATTTTGTTCATTTTTTCACGAAACTAGCAATCCTTTGAGAAAATTCACGTTTTTTCCGCAATCTTTTGACGAAATTCGTGTATTTTTCGCGATTTTCGACGAAATTTGCGTGTTCTTCCCGGTATTTTGACGAAAATTGCTGTTTGTTTCGCGATCTTTTGACGAAATTGGCGTTTTTCCGCGATCTTTTGACGAAATCCGTGCTTTTCTCGCGTCCCTTTGACGAAAATCAGGTTTCATTCGCGATCCTTTGACGAAATTAATTTTTTTTCGCTATTCTTTTACGAAATTTGTGTTTTCTTCGCGATCCTGTGACAAATTTCGGACTTTTCGCTATGCTTTTACGAAATTCGTTTATTTTTCAGCGCTCGTTTGACGAAATTTGCGTTTTTTCTGCGATTCTTTTACAAAATTATTATTTTTTTTTCAGGATCCTTTGAAGAAATTCGCGTTTTTTTCCGCTATGCTTTGACGAAAGTGGTGATTTTTTTCTGCCAACGGCTGACGAAATTGTTTTTTTACGCGACTATTTGTTGAAATTCGCAATATTTTAAAGTGATACTTTTTTATGCCTGAATTTTTGGGCTGATGGCCGATTTTTTTTAATTTTCGGAAAATCCGGAACAGAATCACCCGTGGCAAACAATAAATAAATCGCACATAAAATTGGGAAATATTTTTAATATTTCGGTATTAAAAAAAATAATAATAAAAAAGTGAACTAAAAAATTGAAAAGAAAATTTTAAATAATAAAAAAGTAAACAAAAAAATTAAGAAAAAAGCAATTTAACAAATTACAATGACCATTTCGAAAATTATTTTTTCAAAGACTAAAATTTAAGACATAAAAAATCGCACGGAGTTGATCATACATTACGTACGCCATGAAGTAAACATTAATAGTGTTATTACACGTAAAAATTTCAAGCGACAAAAATCGCCTGCGACTCGTATTTGGTGTCAAATATTTATATGTATTCATTCCTGTCCTATTTATCTTTTTTTTTTTTTTTTTTTTTTTTTTTTAAATTGGCTTATTCCATTTTTCTTTTGCACGTGAAAATCTTACAAATTAAAATTAGCTTTTTGGCAGAAATAGTTATTCATTTTCTTTCATTTTCATTAGTTATTATTCACCTGAAACTTACGTATTATACAAGCATTTCATTGGCTGTTCGGGAAAAGGATTTTCCATCGTCAGATTTCCAAGAAATCTGATGACCCATTTTAAATGAAATTTCATTCTTAAACTTCTAAACATCCCACACTATTTTTACACCGTCGTATAGAGAAAAAAATGTACTTTTAAATGCAATTTGTTTGAACTTGTATCTCAATTTGTTTCTGAGTTATTAATTTTTTTTGTAGTTTTTATTACTTTTTTTGTCATAGTGGCAACAGAAGGTATCCATCTGTGTTGAAAGTAATGGGAAATACAGATTACTGTATAGACCAATCAGAAAACGAATAAAATGCGGATTAAACTTATAAAAACCTTCAGATATGCTTTTGATTTCCTACCCTGACGAGAACAATAACCATTTTTCCAAATGGTTAAAAAAAAGTTACAAGAACAAATTTTACTTTTTTTTTTCCAAAAAATTTTTCCGCAAAGTTCCGAATTTTGCGGAAAATTTTCCGCGCACGGCGTGCGTCTATATTATACAACTCTGAGAGTAAGTTTATGGACCTTAGGAAGAGCCTGAAACGAACAGAATTAGCAACAGAAGGGATGACCAAACCTTTGATGTTACCATTAACAAAGACAGACTTTTTAACGATATGCTTAGTATCAGATAGATTCTGTTGATCCTTGTATTCAATTTACTCTCGGAGTCAAAGAGAACAATTCTCTTCTTTTCCTTGATGTCTTGTTTTCAAAGTCTCCAGATTGGTTCTCTACTTCTGTTTATAGAAAACCTTTCGTTGTATCTCTGACTCCTTATGCTCTTTCAAACCATCCTCCTCAACAAAAAAATGATGTCCTTTTACAATCTTGTTTTTAGAGCGTTACGCATTTGTTCTGCCTCTTCTGCTCTGAATAATGAAATTAAATATCTCTAATCTCTTGCCCTTTCTGGTGGTTACAATTCCTCTTTGACTGATAAAGCTCTGAATAAATTTAATAATCCTAAACGTCTCCTTTCCGACTCAAATAATCCTCCTAATCTTAATTCTATCGTTCTGACGTTTTACTCTCCTCTCTGTTTCAAAATTTCTAAAATCCTTTCTCGTTTCAATTTCTTAAGTATCTAAGTTATCTTCAAACCTATTAATAAAATGAAATTTTGTTCTCTCAAAGAACCCTTTCCTACTGAGAACCCGGTGTGGCGTTTATTTTATTCCTTGTTCTTGCAATTTAGGTTATATTGGTCAAACTAAGAGGACATTGAAGTTCAGATTAAGCGAGCACCAGAGGTACATATCTAATCAAGAAATCTCTAAATCTTCGATTGCCTCTCCCTGTTGGACTTCACGTCACTGGTATGAATTTCTCCATGGCCAGAATTATTTCTTTTCCTGTCTCTTCCACTCACTTGGATTTTCACAATGCTTATTTTATTTTTAAAAGTTCTAATAAACTTTCGTTTTATCTCGTTTTCTTTTTGTTAATTTTTTCTATCATTGTGGCAATACTTTCCAATTCTGCATGTGCTCCTCTGTGATTGGTGTTCACCTTACAGCTAGCGCACCACCTGTTGCACTCTTTGTAAGCTCTCCCTTTTCCCCTTTCTGTTCATTTGTGACCCTGTCCCCTTACGGACACGTGTTTACAGAGGCTGATGACGGACTGTTACATTTTCAGCTCAAAACGCCTCCTGTGTACTGTTTTAATTTTATGGTGATTTACACAAAGTTTTATTATTTTAATTGTGAATTATCGCCAATTTTTCTGTGCTGTTTAATGACCGAAAACTCAATTTCGTTTTCGGCTCAAAATCTGAGTTTCGCCGAAAATTCTTTTTCAGCGAAAATGCTGCTGAAAATTCGGCCGGATTAAAACTCTGTATTCCAAAAATATCACTTCTTCCTTAGGAAATTTTCAAAATGGCACACTGATTTGAGCTGTATCGGCTCATTTGAGACACTCTTTACTGATTGCTATAAACTTCGCTGTTTATAATTATCATTCATGACTGACACTAGACGTGAGTGCAAATTATAAAGCAAGCAATGCGGACAGAACTAAACATTGAAGACGCTTTTCATGTTCTCATTAAAAGCTGCAAACTTAACAGTTAATAGAAAATTTAGTTTGAAGCCGCAGAAGTGTTTCGAATACTCTGAGAAAGTTCTAGTATAACAGATGATCATTTACAAAAAATCATTATAAAAGATAAATCGAGGTATGTATACCTAATACACGTTTGAATTAGTTGAAATTCGTATAATTAGAAAATCATTCTTTATCGTTCATGAATTATTTACTTTTTATTTTGTATGAAAATAAAAAGTTTTCGTCAGTGGCACAGAGAGCGAACTTGAGCATCCTGTATAATTAATTAATACGAGTAATTATGTATATTTGATAAACACAGTAAATTAATAATTATGTATATTTATGTATATATCAATTACTTAAAATAATTTTTGGACATTTTTGGCCAAAAATAGGATGATTGCTGAAATTCTGTTTCATTTTCGGTTTTAAAAACCAGTTTTGGTCAATCCTTAGTAGGGATGCAACGGATGTCAGTTTGGCCGGATACCGGGTACTCGGCTTCAATTTAAGCCAGATATCCGGCTGCAGTATGTTTACTTTTTTATCCCTTGTTCCCAAATCAGATTAAACATTTTTTTGAAGTAATTACTTTTAGTTAAACAATTAAAAACTTATTATTTTATTTTCTTATTGTTGGGATTTGAATCCCAATAAAAAGGCTTGAGTAAGTGATAAATTGTAAATTGGGACCTACCCTTCTTCAGGATACTTATCCATTTCGGTGTAAATCCACACTTTGTTTTGATCCCATATATATTAGTTATCTTAATTTTAATCAACCACTCTTTATAACCTCCTTCGACAAAAAAGATTGTTGAATACTTGTTATATCAAATGAATAAGCAGTGGTAACACTTTAAGCTATTTAATTCACATTGTTTAAATTGTAAAAAAGAGAGAGCATTTTACATGCCTCTTCTCTGGATAAACTACATGTTGAGAATGAATAAGATGTTTACATTATAAGATAATAAATCAGTAATAATAATTGTAATAATATCATAATAATAATAAATCAGTTTAATGTAGTCTATGAGTCTTAATGCAGTCACTCAACAAGTCATTATCTTTATCAAAGGATTTTCAAGGTTAAATACATTTGAAGAGATTTATGGCTGAGTTGAAACGACGTATTATTTATGAAACTGAAGAAATTATCTTTAGCACAGTTATTCAGCTTGATTTATGTCCATCAACTCCTCCTTAATTTCTGAAGTTTCATTGTCACACAAATTTAAGTTCCTTCTATGTGTTTGAAAAACAGGTTTGGGAACTGGTTTCGTAAACAGGTCTGCTATCATCAATTTGGTTGGGCAGTACTTTAGGTTGATAGTCCCTTCTTGCTTTAGTTGTTTTATCAGGTGGAACCTAATTTCAATATGTTTAGTCTTACTTGAGTGCTTTTCTAATTCTATCATCTTGATCGTGGACTGGTTGTCTTCATATAGGTCTATAGGTAAGGTTTGCTTTAGGTTTAATTCTTTCAGTAGATTGACTAGCCACTTTATTTCAATTGCTGCATTTGCTGCCGACACATACTCGGCCTCTGCCGATGATAATGCAATGCAGGATTGTTTCTTGGTCGACCATTGTATGGGATTTTCCCCTAACAGATATAGGTTCCCACTCGTTGATTTTCGTGAATCTACATCTCCTACCCAATCTGCATCTGCATAAACGTCAAGTATCGGTTTCTTTTCTCTGCTTAGAACTAGACTATAATTTTTTGTAGTCTTTAAATATCTTATCACTCTTTTTACTGCATTCCAGTCTTTCATTCTTGGTGATTCATTTCTTCTGCTAAGGATGTTTACTGCTGCACAGATGTCAGGTCTGCTTATAGTTGCTACATATAGAAGTGCTCATATGCTTGTCTGTAATATGTGTTGTTTGGTAAAATGTTATCCTCATCATTAAAGCATGAGTAATTTGTTTCCATGGGTGTACTACACGGTTTTGCGTCTTGCAAATTAAACTTATTGATTAATTCCTCTATTTTCTGAGTTTGATTTATCATGTAGCTTTTATTTACTTTTTTAATGTTCATGGATAGGTAGTTACTGATGTCACCTAAATCTTTTAGCTCGTATTCTTTATTTAAGCTCGCGATTACTTCCTCTATTATTTCGTCTTTTCTGTCAATTAAAATGTCGTCTACGTATGTTATTATGTATGTTGTGTTATCGCCCCTTTTTCGCATAAAAAGGCATGAGTCAATTTTGCTCTGACTGAAATTCATCTTTTTTAGTATTTCTGTAATTTTATTATGCCACGCTCTCGCGGCTTGTTTAAGTCCGTATATGGCTTTGTTTAGCCTACATACTTTATTTTCTTCATTTGGTTCAGCGAAACCTTCTGGTTGTGACATGTATATCTCCTCCTCAAGCTCTCCATGTAAGAACGCGGTGTTAATATCAATATGTTTTACATTTAAATTTTGATGCAATGCTGCTATTAATAATGCTCTTATTGTTGTATATGACACAACTGGTGCATAAGTTTCATCATAATCCTCCCCGAATTTTTGTGAATATCCTTTTGCAACTAAACGTGCTTTATATTTTTGGATTTTTCCTGTGTTGTCGCGTTTTAGTTTGTAGGTCCATTTGCAACCTATTATTCTTCTATTTGGTGGAGGTTCTACAATTAACCAAGTTTTATTTTTCATAAGGGAGTTCATTTCGCTTTTCATCGCATCTATCCAATTTTGTTTATCCTTAAAATTTTCCAAGTTTTCGATTTCCTCATAATTCTTTGGTTCAGTAGCGTTTTCGTTCTTAACCATGTATATTAACCTATCAGGAGGTACACCATTATTCATTCTTTCTGATCGTCTAGGTTCTGCTACTAGTTGATTGGACGTGGATGGTGTCTCATTGCTATTTGAAATTTCTATTTCTACAAAGTTTTCATTAACCCGATTTTCATCTTGTTTTGGTTTGTTTTCTACTTTCTCGTTTCTATATTTAAATTTGTTTTCGAGAAATTTAACGGTTCTCGCGATCTTTATTTCATTTCCTCCTACATATATTCGGTATCCTTTGAATTCATTATCATATCCGACGAAAATTCCCTCTATAGCTTTATCGTCTAATTTTTGTCTTCTGGCTTTACTGATATATGCGAAGGCTTTGCAGCCAAATACCCTAACGTAACTTAAGTTTGGCTGTCTGTTTGTCCATAACTCGTATGGTGTTTTTTCATTTCCTTTTGTCGGTAGTCTGTTTTGCAAATGATTTGCTGTGCAAATTGCTTCCCCCCAGAACTTTAATGGTAAATTTGATTCACTTAACATTGTCCTTGCCATTTCAACTAACGATCTATTTTCCTCTCTGCCACACCGTTCTGGCTTGCGCAATATGGGACTGTGTGTTGATGTTTTATCCCATTAGCCCTGAGGTAATTTTCTATTTCATCTGATGTGAATTCCCCTCCATTATCTGTTCTAATCGCTTTTGGATTTTCTCCAAATTTGTTGCTAATTAACGCGATGAATTCTTTAAGTTTTTCGTAAACTTCACTTTTTGTAGACAATAGGTATATGATCGTAAATCGTGAGAAGTCAAAAAGTATGATTTCCCCCCTATTGTCAGTGTTTGAAAAGATCCGCACACGTCGGAGTGAATGAGCTGGAGTCTTTTAGTTGCTCTATACTCTGCAATTTTTGGATAGGGTTCATCAGTTAATTTTGCCTTAATGCATGGTTCGCAATCTATGTTATGCTTACAGTTGTTTATTTGGATTCCTCTAGCTAATTCCTTTTGCGTAATTTATTTAATTGATGTTAGATTTCTATGTCCTAACCTACAATGCCATAATTCTAGGCAATTTTTGTTGTTGCAGCTTTGTGCTACGTTTGCATAGTTTTCGAATGCTAACTGAACTTCGTATAGGTTATTTACTTTTCGCGCTTCTAAACATATTTCTCCATGAAGTTTGAACATATATCTGTCATTTCTGAATATAATTTCACATCCATTTTGTGTCGCTTTGCTAACCGATAGTAAATTTGTTTCGATTTCAGGTACTAGTAATACATCTTTAAGTGTTATTTCATGAACTTTGTTGTCTGATGTTCGCGTGTTTATATTTACGTCGCCTGAGCCGTAACTGATAAGTTTTTTTTCCGTTCGCGATGGTTACATTTGTTTTTTCGCGTGATTTTATTTCTGTAAACATTGATTCTGAACATACAATATGGCTTGAGCTGCCACTGTGTACTATAAATGTTTTGTTTTCCATTCCTTGCGTTACAAAGGCGTAATTTTTATTTTCGCTCGCCCTCCATGTATTGTTTTAATTTTCAGAGTGACTGTATCTACGGTTTGATTCCAGTGTTTGTTCACTTCTAAAATTGTTTTCACTCTTTTGAAAAACTAGTGATGTAGAGTAATGTTTTTTGTTTGGTCTAATGTGTTGATTTTGTGGTGTATTTTGTGTTTTGGCTTTGTTATGCCAACATTCTGGGTATAATGTCATCCGACAATTGGAGCAGTATTTATTACTTGTTTTGTTGTTGTAACTTTTCTGTCCTTTAAATGCTCTGGCAGGATTTTCTGTTCTCTCATCCTTATCATATCGTCGGTTATATTCGTCAATAAGTTTAGACTTAATAAATGACGGTGTAAGTTGATTTTCTTCTCTCGATTCAAGGGCAGTGATGAGAGTATCATAAGATTGGGGTAGGGAGCATAATAACTGCGCAGAAATGTGGTTATCATTTATAACTTCTCCTATGGCCGCTAATTTGTCTACTAATTCCATTATTTTTGTAATATGATTAACAACGTTGCCACCTTCCGCTAATTTAATCCCGTAAAGTTTTCTTAAGAGATAAAGTTTGCTAGACAAATTATGTCGCTTCATGGATTTCACGCAAAGCTTGCCAAGTTTGTAAATTTTTAACATGTGTAATCTGATTATCATCAATTGTTAGATTAATTAGAGCACGGGCTTTCTTATCACTTTTGGACCAAGCATCCGTAATTGGATTAGGCGGTTCTTCCGTAATTACGTGAAATAAGTCTTCTTTAGTTAACATCATTTCTGCCTTAAATTTCCATACCAAATAGTTCGTAGCTGTGAGTTTTTCAATTGTTAAATTATCTTTAGAAGCTGCCATTTTCTTAACTTTTGATTACTTATGTGTTACCGTAAAGAGTTCTTCCAACTTCTCTTTTTGAAAGTTTAAAAGTTTATTTATCAAATATCTGATATTTCAGATTTCAGTGGAGGCTATTTAATTTATGTTTTATTTTTATTCAGTGATCAGTAATCATAATCTTGTTGGGATTTGAATCCCAATAAAAAGGCGTGAGTAAGTGATAAATTGTAAATTGAGACTTACCCTTCTTCAGGATACTTATCCATTTCGGTGTAAATCCACACTTTGTTTTGATCCCATATATATTAGTTATCTTAATTTTAATCAACCACTCTTTATAACCTTCTTTGACAAAAAAGATTGTTGAATACTTGTTATACCAAATGAATAAGCAGCGGTAACATTTTAAGCTATTTAACCCTAGATCTACCGGGAATTTTATTCAAGTTTTAATAAAACGTTCTACACCAGAATTTTTATTTAAAACTATTTAACTTATTTATTTACCTTATTTTTGTCTGGTTTATATACTTAGTTTATTTTAAAGAAATTTCTGGTTTGAATGAATATTTTGTATGTACCTGTCGGGTCCAATGGACCCGTCTGGTAGACGGAGGGTTAATTCACATTGTTTAAATTGTAAAAAAGAGAGAGCATTTTACATGCCTCTTCTCTGGATAAACTACATGTTGAGAATGAATAAGATGCTTACATTATAAGATAATAAATCAGTAATAATAATATCATAATAATAATAAATCAGTTTAATGTAGTCTATGAGTCTTAATGCAGTCACTCAACAAGTCATTATCTTTATCAAAGGATTTTCAAGGTTAAATGCATTTGAAGAGATTTATGGCTGAGTTGAAACGACGTATTATTTATGTAACTGAAGAAATTATCTTTAGCACAGTTATTT
Source organism: Maratus speciosus (assembly GCA_963932465.1). Taxonomy (NCBI): domain Eukaryota; kingdom Metazoa; phylum Arthropoda; class Arachnida; order Araneae; family Salticidae; genus Maratus; species Maratus speciosus. Next base: position 108,589,989 of record OZ010797.1, read on the forward strand.
AGCTTGATTTATGTCCATCACTTATTTTATAGAAAACATAAATATTAAATTTTTAATAATGATAATTAAATTTATTATAATTATTTAATTAGTACTATTTTGATTAAATAGTAATAAATAACAATAATAATAGTAAAATAACAAAAAAAATGTAAATCATGTAGGGTAGATGTAACAGTAATAGATACCCTTCAATGTTTTTGGTTTATAAACAAAAATAATCAATAAATATTTAGCTTTTATTATTTTTTTCATAACTCCTCCTTACACATTTTATAATCTGTGTTATTGTTCACACTTTTAATCAAACCAATCAAGCAGAAGATAAGGAATATCAGAATCAAGCACAAGCAGAAGATAATGTTTAGAATTTCACTGTTATTCAGGGGAAATCTTAATGAACATGCTAAGAGACATTTAATAAATTTATATACAGTAGACTCCCTCAAATCCGCACATCATCATAGATGTAAACAGTGAAACTTTCGGTTGAGAGGCAAGGGCAAGATTACAGAATTTTTCAGTGTTATATTATTCTGTAGGTATTTTAATATGTAATTCTAGTTAATATTGAGTGAACTCATGGTTTTTCATGAAGGAAGCATAAATTTATTTCTGGAAAAAAAAATATTGCTGATATCACTGGTGTGGTAGTCGCAATCTCTTTACCAAATATATTTATATATTAATCAAGCTTTTTTGGATAAGACTGGCAAAACCTGAAATAAAATTTCCTTACTTTATGATTTTGATGTACTGAATAATTTAAGAAAAATGTATCTCATCTTTATTATGCATATTTAATTATACATTATTAATTATTTACTTGACCTTTACTTTTAATAATTTAATCACTTTTAAAATTATCTTACTTTTTATTATTTTAGTTTATTACTTTACCTAATTATATTAATATTTTAAGCATTTCTCATAATTTAGATTGCATTATTACACTCAAATTACTGTTTAAAAAATGTAAACAAAGCAATGACCAGAAATCCGCACAACCTCTGGTCCCAAGCTGTGTGGATTTGAGGGAATCTACTGTATTTATTATTTTCTTGCAAAATTTGCATGTGTTTGTTTTGATAGTAATTAGTAATAGAAAACATTGAATGATACACTGATTTGGTTACTTACAAAATTTCATTTATTTTTAAGGTTTTATGAGCCGCGTTCATTACTGGAATGCTTAATTAGTCGATTTCCAGTAATGGACACCCTCATGTAGACATTGTTAAAAATGCAATTTCAGTAACATTCATAGTGCATAAAATCTTTTGACTTAACTGAATACTTATTAATCAAATTTACTTTTTAAATTGCATTTAAGGCTGTTCTTAACTGCTCTGCTCAACAAGCGCAAAACGTTTTGACACATTTACAAATTCATTTTTTAACGGAAAGGTATACAATTGGAAAGCCTGGCCATGGAAGCCATTTGATATTAAACTGTTAATTCTATTTTTTGATCCATCAATTACCTATTGAGTTATAAGCCATTTCGATCACGCGACAAAAACGTTTTCCCCCACTCTTGAATGCTCTTTCTTCCTTCATGTGGAAATTCAATTCAAAATGTCCAAATTTGACTCATTTCTAAAAGATTTATCGCGTTTGCAAAAAAATGGAAAAAAAAACAGCTCAATAACATAGTTTCTGAACAACACCAGCTAGTTTCATGCATTTTCGAACAAAAATAAATTAAAACTTCTGTCAGAAAGTTGCCCTTTCGGATTTAAGAACACCCTTAACAGAATGTAATAACAACAATTTTTTTTTATAATAGCTGCTTTCTGTGAAGGGGCCCTAAATAGGCTGCAAATTTTGCCTGGATCGACCCTTGATAGCTGTTAAAAAATGCTATCGAAGCAAAAGACATTTGAAATATTCTTAAAAATTAAATTTAGTTTAAAAATAATAATAAAATACATTTTTTAAATAATATTATTAGTTATTCATTTATTAAAACCATGTTTTTCAACATTGGGAACATTTATTTCAAGCTGGATGTTCGGCCGGATAATTATAATATCCGGCAACTGCCAAATATGCGGCATGTTCGCCGGATATCCGTTGCATCACTAATCCTTAGTTTCAACTATACACCATGTATGTTATACAGTAGAAGATCTTTATAACACAAACCTAAAAATGCAAGGTTGTGCGTTATATAGACTATTGCGTTATATGGATCACATTTAACACATCTTTAAAATTACCTTATAAATATACCCAAATATGTCTGAAACATGTCAAAATACATTATACTGCATTCCTTGTCACCAGAAATTATCCAGATTATAAATTTTTGCCTTATATAGATCATTCCACACATTGTTAAATATACCTTTTCCCAAATCATTCATTTTAATCTCATTTAAAAAAATGTTTTGTCTATTAATAGCAATTTTTTTTCATTAAAAAGTTCTAAATTAAAGGGATAAAGTTGAATTAATGTATGAAATTTACTTTTCTAGAGAGTAGCAATCTTTTACAATGTAGGAATTCAGGCGCTTTTTAACTGCAAAATTCATTGTTTACATCTGAGAAGTTGTGCGTAATATGGAGAATTGCATTATAAAGATCTTCTACTGTATATACATAATATGTTATCTGTCAAATATACGCCATGTACGTATGCTATACGTGATATATGACAATAATTTGATCACGAAGGTATAAAATGTCATATATGATCATGATATAAAATTCAGCGATGCGTCTTGGTTGCTTGCCAATTTACTTTCTCTATAATAAGGAAATCTATAAGTATATAAAAACTTGTGTGGAATTCTAAATCACAAAAAATCAACGTTTAAACACACAATAAATACATTAGGTAATGTGAATAAAACCAGACGTATACGTTTCGTGAGTTCCAGAACTCACATCATCAGTGTATAAAATCTATGTATAAAAACAATATCGCCCCTCCCCCACCCAACTACATGCACAATGAAAACCCAAATGTCAGTAAACACAGCATTGCAAGTAGTGATGGGCGATTCTCGAGATTTTACCAATCGAGAAAAATCGTCATCGTAAAAAAATACAATCGATACAGTTATCGATTACTTCCCGGAATCTACAATCGAGACAATCGAGATGTTTTTACAATCGATTATTGATTATTATTTTACAGGCTTATAGAGTAATTTTTAAGTTTTTAGTAAATACGTGGCAACTAAAGATAGATGGAGTAAAGCAACATACCAAGAAATCGATGTAAATTTAACACTGAGATGCTCTGAAAAAAGATCTTCCTTTGAAGCTAAATGAAAGGCTGTGAAAAAACAGAAGCAGTAATGTAGTTTGCTGCTATCGTTTTCATTAACTCTTTCATTCAACTTCAATTGATGGAGGGGCACCTGATATGAAGCCTTTAGAAAGCTGTATTCTAACATTTGTTAATAATCTTAATACAACTTGTTATGTAATACATCTTATCAGTTTTTAAGCCTTCTGAAAGAAATGTTAATCCCTAAACCTACCCCCTTTTCTGTACTAATGGTTTATGACAATTAACAAATTGTTAGAAATGCGTTTAAGAAATTAACTTTAATGTTAACATCTCCGCTATAGTATTTATCTTTCGAATATTATGTGCATTCTATATTTTAATACAGGCCAATAAACTCTAAATGATTAATATCTTTAAGATATGTTCCGTATAAATTTCTTTGATAAAGTGTGCATACTGGTGTTTCGATAAAACACTGCAAAACATTTTAAGTTTGTAATGTTTGAGCATATTAATAATAAGTATCATGGATTTTCATATCAAATTTTATTTTATGTATGGCAATGTGTATTATGTATGCAAGTCTAGTAAACTGAGAGTACTACAGATGAACCAGATGCCAGCAAAATGAGTTGAACACGTTAATCCCAACCCCTCAGAATTTTTCAAAACACTCTTTTCAAACAAGTTTTTCAAATATAAGATCAATATGTTATCAAGAAATATGTTCAATGTTTTAATGGTAAGAACAACGCTATTTTGGAACGCTAAATAACTTAAGAAAATACTTTCAGTTCATTTACTTACTTTTAAAAATTTATTTAAATTATTCAAGGATTGTAATATCTTTTTGCTAATTTTGTTTTGTTATAAGTTCCCTTTTATTTTTAATGAAAGTGCGATGTCTAAATCGCGTAATTATGGCGCATTCGATAGAATTGAATAGCTTTTTCACATTTTCGATAAAGGCAAAAATTTGATACAAGTTAAAGTTCCCCTAAATATCTAATGCTGTAAGATTTCCCGTTGATAAAAAAAAGAGCTTTATCGAAAAAGGGGAAGAAAAACCAGACAAATATACTTGCTAAAAAGGGAACCTGTGTAAACCGGAAACTGCTTACCACTCCCTATCGATGCCAAAATGATTCTTTAAATTTGCATTCCAATTAAAAATAGTTACTTTCTGACACATTAACGAACTTATTTTTATTCTTAAGCGTATTAGCTAGGATCGATTTTTTTCCTTTTTCGCTAAAGGCAAATGTTTCAAATTTTCGTAAATGCGAGCCTAATATTAAGGAATTTCACCATTAATCGAAAACAAAAGAACTTTACCGAAAAACAGAAGGATAACCGGACTCATATACCAGCTAAGTGGCAACCTACCTAAGACGGAAACCGGTTTCCATTCCCTAATGATTCCAAAATATTTTTTTCTGTTTGTACTTGTACTTAAATCCAAAGTAGTTACTTTTTGATTCATTTAAAAACTCAAATTTATTCTCAGGTGCAATGTATCCAAAAATGGAAGGATAACCGCATAAAGATACCAGCTAAGAGGGAAACTGTCTAAAACGGAATTGGTCTTTGGTCCCTAGCGATTAAAACATAACTCTTCGTTGTCTGTACCCAAATCTAAAGTAGCGCCTTTCTAACTCATTTTTATTCTTAGGTGCATTAGCTAGAATCGATTTGCATTTTCACATTTTCGATAAAAGTAAAAGGTTTGATTGAGGAAAAGTTCCTAAATGTTGAATGCGTGTCTAATTCTGTGGAATTTTCTGGTTGGTCAAAAGAAAAAGAGCTTTATCAAAAAATGGGAGGATAACTAGACAAACCAGCTAAGACGGAATCTGTCTAAAACGGAATTGATTTCCAGGTTCTAAATGGGCCCCTAACATGACTGTTGCCCACCTGTACCTAAATCCAAAGTAGTATCTTTGTGAGACATTCACGAACTCATTAGAATCGAACAGCATTTTCCTTTTTTCGGTAAAGGCAAACGATTTAATACAGATCAAAGTTACCCTAAATGTCTAATGCTGTAGAATTTCAAAGTTGATCGAAAACAAAAGAGCTTTATCGGAAAGGGAACCAGACAAATATATTTGCTAAGAGTGAACCTGTCTAACAAGGAATTGGTTCCAATCTCTAGCAATAGCTAATGAAGTTTGATTAAATTCCGTGCATTAGTTTTTGAAATATAGCAGCGTTACCTGTTGGGCTATTTGCACAACAAACAAATCAACACCATTTTACATCTAGGTCTAACTGAATATGAAGTATTATTAAATTTTGCGTATTACTTCTTGAGATAGAGCGTTGTCAAAATTTTTGTCACATAAAAGACAGATATTTTCTAAAAACTGACCAATTTATCATGAATCCAATACTTCCTTCTTGTAAAGATAGATGAACGTAAAAATGGGAAAATGCCCCACACAAATTGAATTAAACCCTTTTCAACTTAAGTATATGTAACAAAATCACACGCCTCCTAATCTGTATCCTTCTTTGAGAAACTATGACTTAAACCAAAAACGCACCAAGTGTCAATCTGACTGTGAAAGCTAAATAAATACCCAAAGAACTTCTAACTCATAAGAAAGGGCTCCATTACTGTTTTTCTAAGCTGGGATTTACATCACATTCATTTCGGTGACTTCCCTCCTTTACGCTAGCCAACCCAGCCTACGTAATCATGACGTAGATGGAATATGCTCATTCATTTCTCTCTCGCTCTCTATCTCTCTCTCGCACCTCAACTAAAGTCTGCTCGATGCAAACCTTTCGTTTATCTCGAGGGATACCTCTCCTCCATGAAAACCTCTCGCTTACCTCGAGATATGTCTTCTCGGTTCTAACTAAGGCCGAGAATGGGAAATCACTTTTCTTCCATTCTCGACATGTTACTCTCGATGATTGTCAAGAAAACTGATTTCTCGTTCTCGGTCAAGAAGGGCCGAGAAGAGATATCGAAGGGAGAGCTGGAAAGAGAGATAGGTATGACGATGAGCAGTGAAATGATGGAGCCTTCCGATAAATATTATGTATTAAATAAAAAAAATTCAAAGACAGAGATTGGTGAGTTTCGGGAGGCGCAAGAATGGACACACGTGGGGGGGGGGGGGGGATTTTCAAATTTTTACCGAACACGTCATGTGATCCATCATCAGAATTTGACAACCCTTTCATATTATGAACCTTTCTCCCATTCACAGTTGAATTTCAGGATGCGGGGGGTGAGGGTGTGCGCGGACAAATCTTTAAAACTGTATCGATATCTAGAATAATTATCATTTAAATGGGTTTTTTGTCGGACCCTTCAGAAAAATAATACTTATTAAATATAAAAATATTAAGAGTTGGGGGAATTCCGGGAGTATTCAAGGGGCGTGAGAGTGGACCCACAGGGGTGCAATGTTCAAACTTTTATGAAACCTCTCATGTGATATATCTTCGGAAATCTTTCTGACTACTCTTTCATATTATGAACATTTCTTCCCCCAAAATTGAATTTTGTGGGTGGGGAGGGGCGAACGAATTTTTAAAACCGTAGCGATTTCTATGATAAATAGCATTTTAGATGTGAATTTTTTTTATGGGGGTCTTCCGGTATTTATTATTTATTAAACACAAAAATTTTGAAAGTGGGGGCTGCATCAATTCCGGGGCGAAAGAGTGGACCCACTGGGGAGAGGTGTCGGGGAAGCAATTTTCAGACATTTTTTGAACCCGTCATGTGACATATCATAGGAAAGCTCTTGGATAACTCTTTCATATTATGAGACTTTCGTCTCCCCCTCCCCAATTTTGCTCTCACTGTGAGGGGGGGGGGGTCGTTTTCAAACTTTTTTGCATTCTCATCATTTTAGATCGTATTTTTTTACGGAGCCACCCGGTATTATTTATAATACATGAAATTTCAAAAAGTTGGGTTGTATTCCGGGGAGTGCGATAGTTGGCCCCTTGGGGTGGGGGTGGGGGAGCACTTTCCTAACTTTTGTCGACACTCTTCATGTGAAACATCATTAGAAAATCCACTTATTCATATTATACACCTACCTGCCCCTTTCCCCACTTTGCCACCGGGGCATTTTTAGGGTTTCGTTCATCTGACAAAACCCTATTCGTCCTGTGTCGGCCTGTCTGTCTGTCACAGAGCCCGTTCTCAGAAACTATACATGTTGGAGACTTGAAATTTTGCATACTTATAGATGAACACCACACACCATACGACAAATCGTAAAATTTTGAAAAAGTCGTACATTTAACCCTTTGGGCTCCCACATGTGTATTTTAAACAGTTCTTTCTATGTAAGCCTCTAATTAGATTAGAGGCGTGAAATTTTGCATATAGCTGAATACCTCACATCAAACGACAAATCATAAAATTTTGAAAAAGTCGTACATTTAACTTTTTGGGCTCCCACATGTGTATTTTAAACAATTCTTTCTAAGTGAGCCCCTATTTAGATTGGAGGCGTGAAATTTTGCATACTTATAGCTCAACATCCCAGATTACGCGTCAAATAATAAATTTTGAAAAAGTTTTATGTTTAACCCTTTCAACTCCAGCTCGTGTATTTTAAGCAATTCTTTCTAACTGAGCCTCCAATTAAATTGGAGATTTTAAATTTTGCATACTTATAGCAGAACACCTGAGGCCAAGCGACAAATCACAAAATCTTGAAAAAGTCTTACGTTTAACCCTTTGAGCTACCACACATGTATTTGAAGCAATTCTTTCTAAGAGAGCCCCTAATTAAGTTGGAGACATGAAATTTTACATACGTATAGTTGAATACCTCAGACCACACGACAAATCATAAAATCTTTAAAAAGTGTTATATAATAATTAACCCCTCCGGGCTCTAACTTGTGTATTTTAAGTAATTTTTCTAACCTCCGCCCTTTTAACCCGGGGAGAAATTTTCCAACTTTTGCCGACACTTGAACCTTCTTTCATATTATGCACCATAGCCTTACATATTTTAGTTCCATTTTTTACTGCCAGGTGCGCCTACTGATCTCGTGTGCTATGGGCCCAATCCCCTCGACTAATATATCTACGGATAGTATATAAAACGGGTTTTCGTTCGGATAGATGTTTGTTTAGAATCGAGTGTGCCCCCTGGTTGCGAAATGTGGAATTAGCAGATTTTTCAAAAAGAAAAAGGGTTTTGAAAGGAATATTAAACGAAACCCTTTGTGCGATCTGTGATCACACTTACCCACTTGTTCTAAATTTTGCTGACACTCCTCATGTTACATATTGGAAAGGCATGTGACCACTTATTCATGTTATGCACCCCCCCACTTTGTCCCCCACGGGGAACTTTTTTAAATTTAGCCAAGACCCCTCATGTGACATATCGTTGGAAAGGTCTGTGACTACTTATTGATATTATGCACCTCCGGTGTCCACCCTGCCCATTTTGCCCCCACGGGTGTACTTTTCTATATTTAGCCTAGACCCCTCATGTGACATATCGTTGAAAAGGTCTGAGACTGCTTATTGATGTTATGCACCTCCGGTAACCGCCCCCCCCCACACACTTTGCCTCCATGGGGATATTTTTCTAAATTTAGCCGAGACCCCTCATGTGACATATTGTTGGAAAAGTCTGTGACCACTTACTCATTTTATGCACCTCCCGCGGTCCTCTCCCCCCAACTTTGTCCCACGGGGGCCATTTTTATAAATTTAGCCGGGAACTTTCATGTGACTTTTCTAAATTTACCAAAGACCCCCTTGTGATATATTGTCGGAAAGGTCTGCGACCACTTACCCACGTTATGCACCTCCCGCGCCCCTCCCCCCACTTTGCCCCCACTGGGAGGGCATTTTTATAAATTCAGATCAAGATCCCTCATGTGCCATGTAACATATAGTTGGAAAGGCCTAATGCCCCATGACGACTTATTCCTATTATGCTGCTGCTGTGCTCCTCCCCTCACCTTGACCCCCTCCCCAGGGATCCGGTTCGAGATTATTTTTTTACAACATTTTATAGTCCGTGCACACCACGCCTGCTATACAGTGCCTTATACAGCGGGAAGCCAGTTCGAGATGTCATATTACAAGATTACGTATAAATTAGAGGCCCCGACTAAAGGAAGGCCCGCTAGCGGGCGAAACCACTTAGTCTTTATTAACGCCGACTCATTCCAGTTTACCTGCAGACGATTCTTGATAAATTTATGAAGTATAAAAGCAGTTGGCAAACTGGAGTCATCGAGAAAATATTTACACAATCGAAAACTATCGAGATGTCCATACAATCGAGAGAATCGAGAAAAACATCTCGTTATCGCCCATCACTAATTGCAAGACTGTCAAGTTTCAGCAGCCCTTTGATTTCATTGGTTGATGGAATTAGATGGTCTTTCGGTGCTGTGTTTACTGACATTTGGGTTTTCGCTGTTCATGTAGTTGGGGGGGGGGGGGATATTGTTTTTATACATAGATTTTATACACTGATGATGTGAGTCCTGAAACTCATGAAACGTATATGTCTGGTTTTATTCACATGACCTAATGTATTTATTGTGTGTTTAAACGTTGATTTTTGGTGATTTAAGTCTATAAGTCCACATTTTTCTCACTAACTTTGGATATTGTAGGGTCTCTAGAAATAAAAAAAAAAGCCTTTGGTACCTTCCTCACTCATTCATTTTTAATTTAATTTTATGTGTTGACAGCCAGATCAAAAAAAAAAAAAAAAAAAAAAAAAAAAGGTCCCTTTGAAAATTCTTTTTTTTTTTTTTTTACCAGATTGTGTACTATACACAATCATCAGGATATACCAAGGAGTAAGAAGTGTTAACTATTTTATGGGAAAAATAACATTCAAAGCAACCTTATTGTGTTCTGATCACAATAGACAGCTTGCAGGGCTAACGAAAAAGACGGGCTACCGCTATTCACCAATTTAGAGCAGTCACGTGACATTCCCGGTCTCAGCTCAGCTAAGCAAATCAATTGACAAAATAGATTATTGTCGCGGCTTTACATTACTATCTCACCAAAACCACTCTGTAATTCAATAAAATTCGTTATTTTATCAAGCAGCGGCAATCATGATTGTCAAATCTTATAAAAATTTCAAAACCCTTGCATAAATTTAAATATATTAAATAGAATCATTTGTAAACAGCTATAATGTTGAAAAAAGTGAAAAAGAATCAACTGGGCTTTTTATGGCCTAGAAATAATTATTTTAAACACGCCGAATTCAAAAACCTACATAAGAATGATTTAATTAACACATAAAATTTCAAAGCTATAATACAATTTTAAGTTAATGAAAAAAAAATGATTGACGAAAGAAATGAGAAAAAAAAAAAGTGAGATTTGTTTTTTCTTTTCAAACAGGATCTTTATTCACTAAATATTAATATATCTGCACGAACGTGGTCACCTAATACATATTTATTTAATCTTTTTGTAAAAAGATTAAAATTTTGAGAAAAAAAATCTTCTAAATTATTTAAAATTTTGAAGGCTTTAGTCTAAAAATAAGTATTTAAAAGTAATTAAATGTGTTTAATATTTACTTCGATACTTACTTTATATTGAGTAGAATAGTTAAAAAAAAAAAAAACTATTTTAACGCACAAAATATCTAAAAATTAATAAATGAAAAAAGTCGCACCATGGTAACGACTGCAATAGGTAGTATTTCTTACGAAATCTACCTAAAAAATTTCCCAGACCGCTGAATTATAATTGTATAATCTTACAAACTTTTGAAACCACTGGCATAATTTTAAGAATATCGAATTAAACAATTTATAAACAGGCATAATGTTGTCAAAAGTAAAAAAATCAACTGAGCTTTTTATACTCTAGATTAAAAATAATAACCCTTTCTGAAATACGAAAAGAAATACCAGTATATCAGTTATGATTAAAATTGGAAATGCCATCATTAGAAAAATGTATATAAAATTAGAAAAAAATTAATATTTCGAAAACTATTTCGAATTTAAAAATTCTAATACCAGTTTTGAAATCTGCGGATCAATATTGATTTTTGGTGTTAATTTCATCGCAAAGTATTCCATATTTTAGGAGAAATCGCCGTGAAACATAATCAGTTGTTTAATCAGTCGATTCATTCTTGCGTTTCATACTTCCGTTTCATAAAATGCGTTTCATTAGGATTTTATATATATAGAGTAGAAATAATTATTGTAAATAAACGGAAATTTAAAACTGACTATTTAAGAATGATTTATTTAACATATAAAAGTTTCAAAGCTTTAACACAAATTTATGTTATTAAAAAAATGCAATTGTCAAAAGCAGATAAAAAGGGAGATTTTTTTTTTCAAATGCGCATTTTATACTTTAAATATCAACATTTCTGTACGAAAACTATACACAATCATCATGTACATATTTAATTTAATATATAATATAAACAGCTTTCGTATAAAAATAAGTACTTAAAAATAATTTAATGTGTTTAAATATTTACTTCTTGGGCATAAGAGTTAAAGACCAAAATAAAACAATTTTAGCACACAAAACATCTAAAAATTAGAATCTTTTCACCAGAAGATTTCCCAAGCAGTAAAAGTATGATTGTAAAATCTCATGAAAAGTTCAATCTCTGGCATCATTTTAAGTATATCAAAACAAAATAATTTGTAAGGAGATATAATGTTGTCAAAAGTGGGGAAACAATCAACTGGACATTATAACGCTATAAATAAACCTTGTAAATACTGCAAAATTAAACACGACTACTTAATGATTTAAACAATTTCAAAGATATAAACATTTTAAATTAATACAAATTTCGAAGATGTAGTACACTTTTAAGTTATATAAAAATAAAAAAAACATGATCGTTGAAAGAAAAGAGAAAATAAGAGTTTTCTTTTTTTCAAACAGGATCTTTATGTACACTAAATATTAATATTTGTGCACGAAAATTATACGTAATCATCAGATACATACAATATAAGTAGAAGGAAAAAGACAGTTCTATGCCACCAGGCGTCATGCGTTGAGGTGGAGGTGGGGGGCGTGGCCAAAGATGAGTGACAGGTGATGGGAGATAAGAAAGTGATAGACAGGTGGGCGGAGTCGAGACAGACAGGCGCCAGCGCGTCATGCTATAGTAGAGGGGTTAAAACAAAGAAGAGAGAATGAAAAGTGTACTGTAAGAGAGGGGTTAGAACAAAGGATAATGTTAATGAATCAATTAAAGTCTAATGAATTAATAAAAGTCTACTGTAAGAAGAGTGTTAATGAAGGAAAGTCTATTGTAAGAGAAAGGTAGAACAAAGGAAAGATAATGATGAGGTGATTAGAAAAGATCGCATGCAATTAAAAAATACTTACCACGGAGCAGCGCAGAGACACGTCCTACCTGTATGACATCCACCGGGCTAATGAACGAAGAAGCGTGCAACAACCGGTTTCATCTAGATAAGGAGCTTGCTTCTGATTGGACGAGAGACGAACCTAGGGGGCAGCACCATCGCTTTCCCCCGAGGGCATGAACACCAGCGCCCTCTCTTGAGAGGATGATTCACTTACCTGCGATGTCGTCATCCTATTTGAATTGACTTAAAGAAGTGAATACATTTTTGAAAATGACGTATTTCATTGAATGTTCCCACATGGGATTCGAACTCACGTCAAAATAGTTTCATGACTTGATAATTGGTTAGACGATTAACCGATCAAGCCATGAAACTATGTTTCATAGTTTAAAAGAAGTTTTCTCTATGAGTTTAATCATTTAACGAACACGTTTTTTAAATTATTTTTTTTCCATTTAGTCATTTGCTAATAAACCTTTTTATTTAATAAGTTAATTTTGTTAATACATTATTTTTTCGAAACAATTTTACTAATCAAAAGAACGCAAATTAGTTAATTTTTTATTTAGTTATAATTTTTAGTCAGTTGTTAATTTTCAAAACATGTTTTTCATTTAGTCATTGTAATAAAGTTTTAAATAAATTAGTTAATTTTCATTTAGTTATTTATTAATTTCCGAACAAGTTTTTTTTTCAGTAAGTTATTTGGTAATAAAACTTTTTAATAAATTAGTTAATTTTTCTTTCAGTCATTTGTTAATTTCCGAAACAAGTTTTTTCTCAAATAAAGCTTTTAATAAACAACTTTACATTTATTTTCATTTAATTATTATTTAAAAGAATATAAATTATTTTTACTAATCAAAGAACGCGAATTAGTTTTTAACAATAATGTTTTTGTTTAATTATTGTCAAGGATGATTGTTAACTGAAATATATGCTGAATGCGAAAACGGTTTTTTTTTTTTTTTTTTTTTTTTTTTTTTGAACTAAGAAAAGAACTTTTTTAAATTAATGAACAACTGTTTTTGGAAAAAGGAGAAATATTGTGCTTTGCAACACTGAAAAAGAGTTGAAAATTAATGACTTCACCTAGTTTAATGCATATTTAACATAAGATGACGACCTAAGTGCTGTGGAAAGGCTTAAAAATAACATACTTTTGAATCGACCGATTTATGTTGGATTTACAATCTTAGAATTGCCTAAACTTCTAATATATAAATTTCACTATGATTTTATTAAAAAGAGTATAAAGATGATGTAAAGCTAATTTTCAACGACACGAACTCATTGTGTTACCATATACACACTAAGAATGTTTTGTATGATATGGAACATCATGCAAGCTTATTCGATTTCTCTGAGTATCCAAAAAATCATATACACAAATTCCATTACGGTTTTGTAAAGAAAACATACCTTTAGAATTACAGGTTTTGAACCCATACACTGCAACACACTCCCTTTCAAGAAAATAGATTGTATCAGTACATCCCGGAATTTTTTTTTTACTGGACAGGTGAAATACTTGATCATTATCAAATCTCGCTCGGAGAGGACACATTATTGCAACCCGTTGTTTCATCATATGAATATGCTTTCTATATTAGTTTTTTAACTACTTATTTTGAGATATATATATTTTATTTATAAGAATGCAAGTTAGTTTTAATCTTTTAACTAAGACATTTTCAGTGACTAAGGAAGTAAAGTTTTGTTTTTTAGAAAAAGTGGTATGAACTTTATATTTTTTTTATTAGTTATTAATGAAAGATAATATATATATATATATATATATATATATTCAAGTTAACAGAAATTTAGATGAAAGCTTTTGAATTTTCTTAAGTGTTTTATCTAAAAGAATGCGAAGTAGTTGTATTCGCTAGTTTTCTCTCATGTCTCCTACGAGACAAGTGGTTGCTATATATATATAGTGAAAGGTTATTCTGTGTGTAACCATACGGTTGCGCATCAACGATGTTTCTTACCGGTATTGTATCAATTAGTATTTTACTGAAAACAACTTATAACTAATCAATGATTGTCAACGCAAAGTTTTATTTTAGAAAAATTGTTTGAACTTTATTTATTTTATTAGTTACTAATGAAGGAATATATTTTCTTAAGAAGATTAAACTTAACCACTAGTTTAGAGAAATAATTTGAAATGAGCGAGCTACTGAACTCTTTTCAAATAGAACGAACAAGTTCTTTTGTTAGTTCAAATCTTATACCAAAAAAGGATAATGATAATTTATTTTAACAAATACCAATGAAGACAATTAGATAAATGTTTTCTAACTAGTAAAAATAACTATTTTTAAAAAATAAAAGTTTTAATCTTTAATTTTAGTAACATATGTTTTAAACAAAATTTCCCAACACTGTAAACAAAAAAAACTTACTTCTTCAAAATGGATAATCCTTATTTAAAGTCCTGATCTTGAAGACACACTAGCAAAAAAAAATTAGAAGATAACAGTCCGCAAATGATTTCCGAATGAATTTTTTACAGTATTGTGTTATCATTTTGTTTTAGATGACATCATTTTAAGACCCTCTGATTTGCTGAAACTAACATTGCTTTGAACGAATGAAAGCTTGGAAAATGACGTATATTTCTTCTGTTTACCTTATATGTAAGTTTGAAATAAGTAACATTCTAGGAAATGCCGATTGCATTCACATTATCGAACCACCAGATCTCCCCCTGCATGCATCTTTCCTTTGCAAGGCAATCTTTTCATATAGGGGATCTTTATCTCCCGGTTGCAGACAGATAACAAGCATGTAACATTTCTTAGGCTAACGAAATATTAGTGCAATTTTTAAGAAAGGTATTTCCTATTATTGACCGAAACGACAGATGTTTTTGATTTAAGAAAGATTGTTAATTTACTGTTTCAAATGAAGATCAGAAAAAAGAAATCCACATTTATTTTCTTTTAAGTTTTTAAAGAGATGTTTTTTTTTTCTTTTGAATTTGCATTTAAAGTTTTTTTTTTTCTGAATCTGAAAATGACTTTTAACTAAAATAGTTTAATGATTGACGAAGTAAAGTTTTATTTTCTAGAAAAGTGGTATAAACTTAATATTTTTTATTTATTACTAACGAAGGAATATATTTTGTCTAGGTAATATAAAATTTAGGTTTAAGCTGTGAATTTTCTTAAGAAGATTAAACTTATCTACTCGTTTTGGAGACAGTATTTGTAATGCGCCAGCTACTGTATTCTTTTCAATTAGAATGAACAAGATCTTACGATAGTTTGAATCTTAAACCAAAAAGATTAATAGTAATTTAGTTTAACAAATACCAATGAAGACAATTATATGAAACATAAACTCAGTTTACAAATAAGTTTTAATGTCAGAACTAATTGGACACTTTGTTTTCCTAATCATAGATGTTAAAAAAACTTTCTTAGGAAAGTTTTTTACTTTGATTCGAACTGAAGATAAAATACTTTACTAATTTAGGATATTTTTTCCATATCTCGTTTCAAAATTATATTTAACTAAAAAAATAATTTATGTTGCATTGTTTTAACAATTTTTTCTAATCAAAGAACGTGCATTAGTTTCAACTGATAATAAAGGGTTTATTACCTATTAGCAAAAAAAAAAAAAAAAAAAAAAAAAAATTAGTAGTCACATTTACATTTAAGTTATTGAAAACATATGATGAACATATCTGCTGTTGAAAGGATGAAAACTAACATACATAGGAATCGACTGATTTATGTTGCACTGGTTGTGATGTATATAATAGATGTGATATACACAATGGATGTGATGTATGCAATAGATGCGATGTATCCAAAGTAGATGTCTTTAAACTAAATTATCAAACATATCAGTGAGGATTGCTACGTGACAAAAATCGCCTTTAACAGTGAATTTGAGTTAGTTTTAATTTAGAAAAAGTAAATGGTTAACTTTAATGACATTTTTTTTAGTTTTGTTGTTAGAAATAATATGTTAAACAAATCACACTGTTTGAAAATATATTTTTTCGAGTTTATTTTCAACAATTGTTTAATAAAATCACATATAAAAATAATGAAAGCGAAAACTTGTAAAACACAAGTTGAATATCGAGAATGACAGAACATGTTTTGAATTAAGTAATGTAGAATGTGCAAACTTTTGAATTCATTCATTCACAGTAACAGAAAGTGTGAACTTTTAAGTTTAATAAAGCAAATAATTAAATTGAAAGATACATTTAAAAAGGATTGTTAAAAGTTTGTTAAAACTTTTTTTGTTTTAAGAAATACTAGACAAACATTACACTTAAAAGACAAAAATTATACATACCTTTTGTTGATTGAAGCAAGCAGACTCATTGAAAAGTAGCATGAAGCTGAAAAGTCGACGGTAATTTTAGTTAATGTTATGCCGTAAAAGGTACGATAAAGTACCGGGAAGTAATTAACCAAATGTCCGGTAAACGGGCGCTGCGAAACATGTGACCTTCATCCACGAAATCCAAGACCCGACTGATGTGTGCGGGGTCTACACCCGTAGATGAAGGTTACTGAAAAGAGATCACGTGACCGCTAACAACCAATCAGAAGCGAGCTTGCAGGTGTGACGTCATCGACTGTGCTGTCTACCCCCATCGCAAACGAGGATGATGACATCGTATGGCAATACCTGCAGACAATCTGGCGCCAGTTGATTGACAGAGGGCGTCGTGGAATGTTAGGAATGCAGACAGAGTGGCGCCTACCTTCTGCTTCATAGTATTTTAGGAAAAAATATATATTACGTTGATGTAAAAGACATTATTTTTTAAACTAACTGTTAATAATTTTGAAATAACATACTTTTATCATACAAGCGAAAAAGAATGTTTCAGAACATGTCTCTAATCATAATTAAACATAACTTTAAGCATAGTTAACCATCTCAGAGTATGATTAAACAAATTCGAACATAACTTTGGGCATGTTTAAACAATCCGAACTATATTTGAACATATCCGAACATGTTCATTCATAACTTTGACAGTTTTTAATCTTTCAGAATTAAAAAAAACACATTTAAAACTATTTTATTTTAAAAATTTTTATAAAGATTTTAATTTATAATTTTCTTTTTAAGGTTTTAACTTTTTTTTGTTAAAACTTTTTTTAACGTTTTAACTTTTTTTTGTTAAAAATTTTTTAAACTTTTTTTGTTTAAACTTTTTTAACTTTTTTTGTTAAAACTTTTTTTAACTTTTTAACTTTTTGTTGTTAAACATTTTTTTTTTTAATTTTGTTAAAACTTTTTTCTACTTTTGTTAAAAAAAATTTTTTACAAACCTTTTTTTTTTTTACTTTTGTTAAAACTTTTTTTTATAAAACTTTTTTATAAAACTTTTTTTTTCTTAAAACTTTTTTTTTACTTTTGTTAAAATTTTTTTTCTTAAAACTTTTTTTACTTTTGTTAAAACTTTTTTGTAAAACTTTTTTACTTTGTTAAAACATTTTGTTTTACTTTTGTTAAAAATTTTTTAAATTTTGTTAAACTTTTTTTTATATTTGTTAAAACTTTGTGAAACTTTCTATAATTTTTAAAACTAATAAATTTTATACATACATATGTGTGTGTGTGTATATATATATATATATATATATATATATATATATATATATATATACATATACATACATACGTATGTTTTATATATATATATATATATATATATATATACATACATCATATATATGTATATATATATATATTTTACACAAGAACCCATACATAAACATTTAACTTTCATATATTTAGAGACACGTAGTCGTGGATGTATGCTTTTACTTAAACATTTATATGGATAGATACTACCCTTAAATTTACATTCATGCAAAAAAACATTATTTTTCTTAAACTGTTAATATTTTTGAAATAACATACTTTTCTCATGCAAGTGAAAAGAATGTTTCAGAGCATGTCTCTGGCCATGGTTAAACATAAATTTAAGCATAGTTAACCATCTCAGAATATGATTAAACATGTTCGAACATAACTTTGGACACGATTAAACATATATCCTGACAATATTTGAACCTATCCAAACATGGTTAAACATGTTTGAACAAACTTTGAGCATATCCGAACATTGTTAAATATATCCCAACTAACTTTGAGCATGATTAAATATACTCGAACTATCTTTGAGCATATCCGAACATGGTTAAACATGTTCGAACATAACTTTGATCATGGTTAAACATATCCTGAAGAAAGTGCGAGCTACCGAACAAAATTCATTAAGAAAGACAAACTCATGAATTTAGTAATCACAAGCCAGTTCCAACTTTTAAAAAGCAACTGATTAACTTAATTTGGAAGAATTGTTATAAGTTTTTTTAAAACACTTTGTTAGAAACTGACGAATGAGTTTAACAAATTTTTGGAAATAATAGAGTATGATAATACTCTTAGAGTATAATATATACTACTTAGAGTATAATAATACATTTGATGTCAGAACATGTTTTGAATGAAATCGTGAATTCATAGTATGCTGAAAATGCGAACTTTGAAATTTATAGTTAGGTTAAATGAAGAAAAGTAAAGCAAATTACTAAATTGAAAGACACATTTTGAAAGGATCGTTATAAGTTTGTTAAAACTGTTGTTGTATTAAACACTATATTAGACAAAAAAATTTACATACCTTTTGGAAAGAAGTTTCCCTAAGCTTTTGATGATTCGAACAAGCAGACTCACTGAAAAGTAGCAAGAAGCTTAAAATTCGACGGCAGTTTTACTCAATCTTATGCCGTAAAAGGTTCGATATGGTACCGCATAGCACTAAGCCAAATGTACGGTAAATGGGAGCTGTGAAACATGTGACCTACCTCCACCAGATCCAAGCCTCGACTGATGTGCGCGGGGTCTAACACCTGCAGATGAAGGTCACTGATTAGAGATCAAGGTCACTGATAACAGATCACGTGACCGCTAACAACCAATCAGAAGCGAGCTTTCAGGTATGACGACATCCTGTGGCAATACCAGTAGACGAAGTGACGCCCCCCGCCTGCAAGAAACGATCATGTCGAAGCATGTACCGTCTTGCTGGAGCCAGTTGATTGACAGGTGGGCGGGGGAATGCAAGGAATGCAGACACAATGGCGCCCTCCTCCACCGTCTACTCCTTTCACATGTCAGGTGATCTTCGCATCCAATCACATACAAGAATTAGATGGTAGAGGACGCTCGTGCTGTGTTCAAGTACGACGTCATCACTTGTTTTGTGCTTTGTCATCAACCATTTCCCCTTCAGTTGATGTCCTGTCCAGATGCTTCACAGTAAGTAACACCATTTAAATTTTAAGTTTTTTGTTAGTAATGTTTTTATGTATAAAAAATAACAAAAAAAGACATTTTGTTTAAAATAACAAGTGTCTTTCATCACTTTTTCGAATATCAAGTTTAACTTTATCGAATAACACACTACTTAAATTAGCACAATTAGAAATATCCACTTAACAAGTTGTTGAACAAGTTTATTGTTCCGACGAATTTAGTCATGTTTAGATCATATTTTTCTGGTTAAAAAATTAGATTTAAAAATCTGAGTAAAAATTTTTCTCCGATAAATCAAAGTAAAAAACTTTCCTAAGAAAGTTTTTTTAACATCTATGATTAGGAAAACAAAGTGTCCAATTAGTTCTGACATTAAAAAATATTTGTAAACTGAGTTTATGTTTCATATAGTTGTCTTCATTGGTATTTGTTAAACTAAATTACTATTAATCTTTTTGGTTTAAGATTCAAACTATCGTAAGATCTTGTTCATTCTAATTGAAAAGAATACAGTAGCTGGGGCATTACAAATACTGTCTCCAAAACGAGTAGATAAGTTTAATCTTCTTAAGAAAATTCACAGCTTAAACCTAAATTTTATATTACCTAGACAAAATATATTCCTTCGTTAGTAATTAATAAAAAATATTAATTTTATACCACTTTTCTAGAAAATAAAACTTTACTTCGTCAATCATTAAAATATTTTAGTTAAAAGTCATTTTCAGATTCAGAAAAAAAAACTTTAAATACAAATTCAAAAGAAAAAAAAAAACAGATCTCTTTAAAAACTTAAAAGAAAAATAAATGTGGATTTCTTTTTTCTGATCTTCATTTGAAACAGTGAATTAACAATCTTTCTTAAATCAAAAACACCTGTCGTTTCGGTCAATAATAGGAAATACCTTTCTTAAAAATTGCACCAATATTTCGTTAGCCTAAGAAATGTTGCATGCTTGTTATCTGTCTGCAACCGGGAGATAAAGATCCCCTATATGAAAAGATTGCCTTGCAAAGGAAACATGCATGCAGGGGGAGATCTGGTGGTTCAATAATGTGAATGCAATCGGCATTTCCTAGAATGTTACTTATTTCAAACTTACATATAATGTAAACAGAAAAAATATACGTCATTTTCCAAGCTTTCATTCGTTCAAAGCAATGTTAGTTTCAGCAAATCAGAGGGTCTTAAAATGATGTCATCTAAAACAAAATGATAACACAATACTGTAAAAAATTCATTCGGAAATCATTTGCGGACTGTTATCTTCTAATTTTTTTTTTTGCTAGTGTGTCTTCAAGATCAGGACTTTAAATAAGGATTATCGATTTTGAAGAAGTAAGTTTTTTTTGTTTACAGTGTTGGGAAATTTTGTTTAAAACATATGTTACTAAAATTAAAGATTAAAACTTTTATTTTTTAAAAATAGTTATTTTTACTAGTTAGAAAACATTTATCTAATTGTCTTCATTGGTATTTGTTAAAATATATTATCATTATCCTTTTTTGGTATAAGATTTGAACTAACAAAAGAACTTGTTCGTTCCATTTGAAAAGAGTTCAGTAGCTCGCTCATTTCAAATTATTTCTCTAAACTAGTGGTTAAGTTTAATCTTCTTAAGAAAATATATTCCTTCATTAGTAACTAATAAAATAAATAAAGTTCAAACCATTTTTCTAAAATAAAACTTTGCGTTGACAATCATTGATTAGTTATAAGTTGTTTTCAGTAAAATACTAATTGATGCAATACCGGTAAGAAACATCGTTGATGCGCAACCGTATGGTTACACACAGAATAACCTTTCACTATATATATATAGCAACCACTTGTCTCGTAGGAGACATGAGAGAAAACTAGCGAATACAACTACTTAGCATTCTTTTAGATAAAACACTTAAGAAAATTCAAAAGCTTTCATCTAAATTTCTGTTAACTTGAATATATATATATATATATTATCTTTCATTAGTAACTAATAAAAAAAAATATAAAGTTCATACCACTTTTTCTAAAAAACAAAACTTTACTTCCTTAGTCACTGAAAATGTCTTAGTTAAAAGATTAAAACTAACTTGCATTCTTATAAATAAAATATATATATCTCAAAATAAGTAGTTAAAAAACTAATATAGAAAGCATATTCATATGATGAAACAACGGGTTGCAATAATGTGTCCTCTCCGAGCGAGATTTGATAATGATCAAGTATTTCACCTGTCCAGTAAAAAAAAAAAAAATTCCGGGATGTACTGATACAATCTATTTTCTTGAAAGGGAGTGTGTTGCAGTGTATGGGTTCAAAACCTGTAATTCTAAAGGTATGTTTTCTTTACAAAACCGTAATGGAATTTGTGTATATGATTCTTTGGATACTCAGAGAAATCGAATAAGCTTGCATGATGTTCCATATCATCCAAAACATTCTTAGTGTGTATATGGTAACACAATGAGTTCGTGTCGTTGAAAATTAGCTTTACATCATCTTTATACTCTTTTTAATAAAATCATAGTGAAATTTATATATTAGAAGTTTAGGCAATTCTAAGATTGTAAATCCAACATAAATCGGTCGATTCAACAATATGTTATTTTTAAGCCTTTCCACAGCACTTAGGTCGTCATCTTATGTTAAATATGCATTAAACTAGGTGAAGTCATTAATTTTCAACACTTTTTCAGTGTTGCAAAGCACAATATTTCTCCTTTTTCCAAAAACAGTTGTTCATTAATTTAAAAAAGTTCTTTTCTTAGTTCAAAAAAAAAAAACCGTTTTCGCATTCAGCATATATTTCAGTTAACAATCATCCTTGACAATAATTAAACAAAAACATTATTGTTAAAAACTAATTCGCGTTCTTTGATTAGTAAAAATAATTTATATTCTTTTAAATAATAATTAAATGAAAATAAATGTAAAGTTGTTTATTAAAAGCTTTATTTGATAAAAAACTTGTTTCGGAAATTAACAAATGACTGAAAGAAAAATTAACTAATTTATTAAAAAGTTTTATTACCAAATAATTTACTGAAAAAAAAACTTGTTCGGAAATTAACTGATTTATTTAAAACTTTATTACAATGACTAAATGAAAAACATGTTTTGAAAATTAACAACTGACTAAAAATTATAACTAAATAAAAAATTAACTAATTTGCGTTCTTTTGATTAGTAAAATTGTTTCGAAAAAATAATGTATTAACAAAATTAACTTATTAAATAAAAAGGTTTATTAGCAAATGACTAAATGGAAAAAAAATAATTTAAAAAACGTGTTCGTTAAATGATTAAACTCATAGAGAAAACTTCTTTTAAACTATGAAACATAGTTTCATGGCTTGATCAGTTAATCGTCTAACCAATTATCAAGTCATGAAACTATTTTGACGTGAGTTCGAATCCCATGTGGGAACATTCAATGAAATACGTCATTTTCAAAAATGTATTCACTTCTTTAAGTCAATTCAAATAGGATGACGACATCGCAGGTAAGTGAATCATCCTCTCAAGAGAGGGCGCTGGTGTTCATGCCCTCGGTGGAAAGCGATGGTGCTGCCCCCTAGGTTCGTCTCTCGTCCAATCAGAAGCAAGCTCCTTATCTAGATGAAACCGGTTGTTGCACGCTTTTTCGTTCATTAGCCCGGTGGATGTCATACAGGTAGGACGTGTCTCTGCGCTGCTCCGTGGTAAGTATTTTTTAATTGCATGCGATCTTTTCTAATCACCTCATCATTATCTTTCCTTTGTTCTACCTTTCTCTTACAATAGACTTTCCTTCATTAACACTCTTCTTACAGTAGACTTTTATTAATTCATTAGACTTTAATTGATTCATTAACATTATCCTTTGTTCTAACCCCTCTCTTACAGTACACTTTTCATTCTCTCTTCTTTGTTTTAACCCCTCTACTATAGCATGACGCGCTGGCGCCTGTCTGTCTCGACTCCGCCCACCTGTCTATCACTTTCTTATCTCCCCTCACCTGTCAATCATTCGACTCCTCCCACATGTCACTCATCTTTGGCCACGCCCTCCACCTCAACGCATGACGCCTGGTGGCATAGAACTGTCTTTTTCCTTCTACTAATATATAAAATTATAATTTAATACATAAAATTTTAGAAACTTTAATACAAAACTAAGTATTTAAAAAAATGTGCTCTATATTTATTTTTCAGCATAATAGTTAAAAACGGAAGTACTATAACAATTTTAGCACACAAGAATATCTAAAAATTAATATTCTCGCATCGAATTTTTGTTTCCCAAGCCGTAGAATCATGATTCGCAGATCTTATAAAAAAATTCAAAACACTGACATAATTTTATGTATATTAAGTAAAATAACTTGTAACTATAGGTATAAGTTATAAAAAGTGAAAAAAAAACTGAGCTAATTGTCAGCTAGAAATAAATCATTGTAAACACACCATAGACTATTTAAGAATGATTTTTTAACACAAAATTTTTATAGCTGTAGAACAATTTTAAGTTATTGGGAAAATTATTCCAGAATCGTATATTATTATCTACTTAAACATTTGCTAGTTCTAGATTACAATTTTACCAAGCTACAAACTACTTTATTGCAAAAATAAAAGTTATCGGCAATGTGCTTGTAAAGTAAAAAAAAAATCACTAGAAGGAAAGCTTTACCAGGAGGATTTATATAATTTAGTGTTAATAAATACTTAATTTGGATTTAATCTTTTGTTACAAAATGTTATTTTTTACAAAATTTAATATTTTAACAGAAGGTTGCAGAAGGTAAAAAATCCTTGTATCGAACCCTGAAGAAAACATAAAAATCTCATCTACAGAAAATCTTCTTGAAAAGAAAAATAAATAAATTGCGAATAAATAAATGAACATAACATTCATTCGATGAACACATAGAAAATATATGAATTATTTAATGAAACCAAAATGCAAAAATACACTCATTGCCATAAAAATTTGCGCACCAAGAAATAATTGTGGGATCGTAACGAAACTTGGCATGAAGGTACATATTAGGCAGATATGCAAATGATTAGAAATGCAGCGTGATTGCGCATTGCGTAATGCCACTAGAGGGCGTTGAACTTTGTCCTCCTTGGAGTATAAAACTGGTAAGCAGAACGTGTCTGAGTGTACCTTTTCTTTTGCAAAGGAAACGCTGAGGTAGACATGCCGTTACGCAGCCATCGAAGACAATATGAGCAGCTGTCAGAGTTTTAGAGGGGAAGAATCATCGGGATGATGGAAGCTGGGTGGTCAGCTCGGCGAGTAGCTCGTCAAGTAGGCCATTCTGATTTTACTGAGAGGAGGTGTTGGGACCAGTTGACTGAAGAGACGTCATTTACACGGCGACCAGGCTCGGGACGCACTCGACAGACCAGTCGTCGAAAAGACCGTCACATCATACGAAACGCACGCGTAGAGCCAACTGCCTCAGTGGCCGCTATCCAGACACAGGCAGAATCTTCACTACGGATCCCTGTGTCTTTCCGAACCATCGCAAGGCGCCTGGCCGAAGGACATCTGGTATCGCGGCGCCCATTACGTGTGCTGCCAATGACACCCACCCACCGACGCCTCCGTTTGGATGGTGTCGCTTACGACAGGATTGGACTGCAACGGAATGGAACCAGGTCGTCTTCAGCGACGACTCTAGATTCAATTTGAGCAGCGATGACAATCGTGTTCGTGTGTGGAGGCCCCGTGGTGAATGCCTCAATCCTGCCTTCGCTTTACAGCGACACACCGCTCTCACAGCTGGTGTGATGGTATGGGGTGCCATTGCTTACGATACACGGTCATCCCTAATATTGATCCGTGGCACAATGACAGCCCAGCGGTACGTCCAGGACATTCTTCAGCCACATGTGTTGCCACTCGTGGCAGGGCTCTCAGGAGCCATTTTTCAGCAAGACAATGCTCGGCCACACACAGCAAGGATGTCACAAGCCTGCCTCCGCCACATTACCAACCTTCCATGGCCTGCTCGATCCCCAGATTTGTCACCAATCGAGCATAACTGGGATCATTTGGGACGGCAGGTTGGCTACCCTACGAATTTGGTTGAACTCGAGGCACGTTTACAGCAACTGTGGAACGAGATGTCTCAGGACATCATGCGGAACTTGTATGCCTCAATGCCCGCTCGTATCGCATCGTGCATTCGCTCTAGAGGGGGTCCAACAGAGTACTAAAATTCCCGTTCATTTGTACTTTTTTCTGCAATAAATGATCCTTTTTCTTTGGTTTTCTACTCACTTACTTATACGACAGTAGTACTTACGCGTGTAAAATTTCGTTTCATTTGGACATATTTTTCTTGGTGCGCAAATTTTTATGGCAATGAGTGTACATCAGGGTAATACCACGAACTTAATGTTCAGAGCAAATAATATTGATGTGATGAATGATTAATGAATTGTTATTTAATGTTATTAATGAATGTTATTAATGATTTGTTCAGTTCCTGTTTATATTAAAAAATGAAAAACATTTAGTATAAATAATGCAGGTAAAGATTAATTCATTTAAAATAAATTATGTTTACCGAAAGAATACAAAACAAACATAATCATATGAATACATCGATCTAAAATAGTAAAATGGATTACTTACATTCGATAGATTAGCATACTGATGTATCCATGCTCTGGTCGTATTATAAATTAACTAAACATAGTTAAGTAATGTCAATTTGACAAAATTAAAATACCTGATTCACAATAAAAAGTGTATTTACAGCACTTAAAAACATAGTAGAATTCCTTTGTTAAAAGCTGCGCGTCGTAATTGGTTAAGACCGTACGTGACTGCCACGTGACTTTCAACTGCGGGAGCCCTCTACGTTAGCCCCGGACGGCTTGCATATGAAGTCACATGTCTGGCATCGCATTATATGGCGCCCAAATATAAGGCAAATGTGGTGCTCTCCTTTTGACTTATTAGATTTATTTGCACTATAATAATAAAAATAAGAAAGATCTAAATTAAACTGAAAGATAACACGTGCTTTTAACGGCAAACGGGGAGTTCTGATGTTTCGTGTGTGCTCCAGATGCAATAGTATCAGTCGTTGCTAATAGCAACGTGACGTCAATGCAAGTCGTCTATAAGATAGTCGATGGAGAACCTTGGAAGAGTTTGCGATTCTACGGGGTTGAATAGGTAAGATCGTGAACTAATAATATTTAAAAACTTCAAAGTAGAGCTTCAAATCAAAAGCGATCGAAACTACGATAAACAAAGCATTTTTTGTTGAAACCCTTGTGATATATGTAAAAGGAACTTAATTTCAAAATTAAAATTAAGGTAATTTATTCTTGTGTCTACTTTGCTATTGCTTTATTTTTTATTAAGTACTTGTTACCATAATAAGAAATATTGCATATTTTTCTCCTTAATCTTAAAATGGAAGCATTCTCGATTATCCAAAAATTTCGATTTTCCGAAAGATGGTCGGTCCCAATTACTTCAGATAATCGAGGTTCTACTGTACTAGGTTTTGGTGCTAACTGAGTTTGTCATTTTAAGAGGAAGTTATGTTTCTTTGGGTTAAAATTTTTTTATGTATTTATTTTTTTATTTTGCATGCCCCTCAAGTGTGTAGATTGTTTCTCTAAAGCGGTTTCGTGATATTTCAATTCCTCACAGTAATTTTTGCTCCCTGAACATTATTCCACTGTAAAATTTTAAACTTATTTTTCTCGAAATTCCGTTTTTCAAACTAGGCGATCATTTTTTTCGAGAAATGTTAGACCACATTTCCTTTATTTTTTTTAATTAAAGGAAAGCTAATCGTTTTTTTTTTTTTTTTTTTTTTTTTTTTTCAGAAGCTTATACCACCAAAAAGTATATTTTTTATTCATTAAATATTTTTAGAGCTTGCAAAAATAAAAAATGAAAGCTCCAAAGAATTGAATGCCCTTTCATAATAGGATAGCCAAACTTGTTTGAGATGATTGTGACTTGGGAAAAACGGTCGCCCAATCAATTAACCAACTAATGCTCTTGTTAGACATTTTCCAAAGGCTCTTTTTAAAAGTGAAAACTGCATCTCGACCTTTTCCTAAAACATTAACTATGTGTCCCGTAATTTTTTTATGTTGCCCTTTTTTTTCCCTTTAGAGAAAAAGCACATGGATGATTCCAAAATTAAGCTCTGTATGATTCACTTGTGTTGTCTCAATTATACCTGTCCTATGCAGGCCAAGAACATGTGCAGCAACCCCACCGTAATAATGATTTCTTTCTGCATAGCCAAAAACATTATTAAATGCAAGCTGATACTGTCCAGCTTCTCTGATCACGCTAAAAACTACACAGTCAGAAACATTTTGTTTGTTTCTTAGAGTAGTTCAAATAATTGACTTTTTTTTTTTTTTTTTGTAGGTCGTGGGGAGGGGTTTAATTTTCTGAAAACTTATTGTATTTTAATAGAAATTTGGTAAGTGGGCTAATTTATTACTATTTGAAACCGCTGAAAATTTGAATCCAATTGGATAATGAACATCAGAGATATCGATTATTTTGTTTAATACAGCAGACTCCCTCATATCCGCACAGTCGTTGCGGATTTTAGACTTTTGAAGATTTCTGGTCATTGCTTTGTTTACATTTTTAAAACAGTAATTTGAATGTAATAATGCAAAACAAAATTATAATGAGTGCTTGCAATATAGTAAAATATTAAAATAATTAAGTAAAGTAAAAACCTAAGATGATAAAAGGTAAGATAATTTTAAGAATTATTAAAAGTAAAGGTCAATTAAATAATAATGTATAATTAAATATGTATAATAAAGATGAGATACATTTCCCTTGAGTTTTTTAATGAAACTTTCCTCATAAAGGTAACCTATTACTGTAAAAGCACTTATTTTCGCGAGCCGTAATTTTCTCGAAAATGACGATATCAGTGAATTCGCGAGCTGAAAATTTCGCGAATGTTATATAAACAGAACCGAAAGTTGAAAAATCCCGAGACTACCTAAATAGAACCCCTTTTGCTTAAATTTCTAGAGGAAAAAGAATCTGTGGACCTGCGACTATCACGACTAAAACCGATTCACGCTTCTTGGCTTGAGCGCGCATTTAATGAGTGTTAAAGCCAAGCATGAGATAATCTTGAATAGCTTCAAAGAATCTAATATAAATATTGTAAGTGAATGAGCTGTATTCTATTAGATGTATTATTGTTTTTATTCAAGAAATAGTTGTAAGTATTGAAGAAATTTTTAACTTATTTCTTATTTAAGTAGCTGTAATCATTAAATTTTGGATAAGTTAAAAATTCCAGCTTTTTTATTATTATTTGAGGCGAAAAAAAAAATCGCGTGGATTAAATTTTCGCGATTACGACGTGTTCGCGAAAATTAAAGCCTCGTGAAAATAAGTGCTTTTACAGTAATCCACATCAAAATCATAAAGTAAGGAAGTTTTATTTCATGTTTAGCCAGTATTAATAACCAAAAAAGCTTGATTAATACATAAATATATTTCAAAAAAACATTGTGACTACCAGTGATATCAGCAATATGATTTTTTCACAAATAAATTTATACTTCCTTCATGGAAAACCACAAGTTCAGTTGTATTATCGAGAATGACATATTAAAATACACACGGAATGATATAAAGCTAAAAAATTCTATAATTTTGCCCATACATCTGAACTGAAAGTTTCATTGTTTACATCTCTGATGAAGTGCGGATTTGAGGGAGTCTACTGTAATAAGTAAGGAAACAAAAAAGTATCGTTTCATTCTTTTTTTTTCTATCTAAAGTTTAAACTGATAAAAATCCAGCAATAAAACAAAAACAAAAGAAAGAAACTTATCCTGGAGGGTTTTTTTTAAATTTCCAGTTAAGTGCAGATGATCCAAACACATTCAAGTTTGGTTTGCTACTTTTCTAATAAATGACAGCACCATACCATCACTTAATCTGGCTTGCAACTTACGTGCACTTTATACTCAATACGCGCATGCTCTGTAACAAGCTAGCTTACAGAAGAAGGAAAGAAAAAGATTTTTGAACAGTAAGTGCCTTTTGTTGCCATCGCCATTAATGATAGCATAAGTGAATCTTTGATTCAATAAAATTATATTAAATTACATTCGATTCACCAATAGTGCGGATTATAGGGCGGTGCGGATTTTCTACTAACTTTTTTCTGGTGAGAAAAAAAATTGCATATGCGGATTATGTGCCGCCGCGGATTATAGGCTGGAAATTACAGTCAATTGAATCTTTTCATAAGTAGTTTGTAGTCACTATTTTTTATAAAAAGCAGTTGTAATTAACTACATTTTTGATAAAGTAGTTGTAAATCGCTACAATAAACAGCACTGTGCGAAGAGAAAACTGCGCCCAGGGCAAAGTTTCAATTTGACGCCCCCCTGTCCCCACTTTTTCTTTGTGACATGTGTCACAAAATTGAAAAGAGCAGAAACAAAAATAAATTATATTGAATTGTATATTTCACGTTTATTTTGGAACTTTATGTTTTTATTTTAATTAAGAAACTCCATACAACTAAATAACATGAGAGAAAATTGCAACTTATATTTTGGCAAAGGGAATCTGGGAAATAGGTGTAGAAAAAACATATCTAAATAGTACAGCATAACAGTTTGTAACCCTTTTGTATTCATAGAAAGAAACCCCATGCTATTTTAAGAGTACATGTTTTTGTCAAAGTACAAAAAGAAAACTACAGACTCAAAAAAGAGAAGGTTAACGAAAGAGATTAACACAAACACCTAAAACAAGTTTTGAAAAGAAAGAAGTCCTTATTCATTAATTTGTCTTTATATTTAGGGTACAAGACAATGCAATAACTTTGAAACGAAAAATGAACGTACTTTCATAGGGAAAAAAATTCCCAATATGTAAATATATAATTTTTGGTACTTTTCGGTTAGACGGCACCAGTGTTATATATATGTTATATATATACATATATATGTACCGTATTTTTCGGCCTATAATCCGCGGCGGCGTATAATCCGCAGCCGCAATTTTTAGTGCTTATAAAAAATTACATCAGATAATCCGCATCGGCCTATAATCCGCGGATAATACGCCAGACTATACGAGGATTACTCACTGTTTTCAACATTCCAAAGTACTACTAAAAAACCACCTCCCTATTTATTTAGTTGCTCTATTTAAATGATAATTGTAATAAAATAATTGAAAAAAAATAATTATAAAATAATTACAAGTTAAAAATACAAATACTTTTTTTTATTGAATCTTATATCTAAAACGTAGACGATTTTCCGCTTTTATAATAATGTTCAGTTTAAATTCTGTAGTGTTAAATAGCACGTTTTCTGTTAGACATTATTTATTATATTGCATTGCAATTTTTGAAAGAGATGAGTTGAGAAACTTTTTGTTCTTCATAAAAACATGTTGGCAAAAGTCTAAAATTTATAACATAAAAATCGGAAGCACGTACACGTCATATGTGAACGAATCACGAGCAACTCCGCGAACGGCCGATAGTAAACAATCATGTTACAGCTGTTTACATTTTTATTTTGACTGCCGATAGAAACAGGATATCTGACATGAACTTCTCTTTAAAAAATGTCAACAGATAATCCGCACCGGTAGATAATCCGCACTTAAAATTTTTGAGTTTTTTTAACAGTAATCCGCGGATTATAGGCCGAAAAATACGGTATATAACATATACATTTATATATATTGTATATAGGGTGTCAACGATTTTAATCAGTTGATTTAAATCAGTGATTAAATCGTCATTTTAATCAACCGATTTAAAAAAAAAATCATTGATTAAAATTAAAAATTTTCTAAATGTTTTTAAAATGTCAAAAAAAAGTATTAAATTCTAAGATGAACATAATTTGAAAGTTTCTACAGCTATTTTGACATGAATAAGCAAAAAAAAAAAGCTTTAAATAATTGTTTCTAAGCTTAAAATAATTCATAAGTACTGTAAAAAATTAAAAACAGTTGGGTTTTAAAAAGCATTGTTTTTACCCAACATAAAACAGTTTCATTTAAAAATTATATTTAAATCTAATATAATTTGCAATGTCAGGCCTTTAGTAATCAATTTATGTATTATTTTATATAAAATAAACATAGCAAGTGCATTCAATTTCTGCATATAAAAGAATAAATAGTCAAGGTGTTAGTTTCTCCTTCTACTTTTGTAATAATAAATTAATAGCAATCTCGAGTCAAAGAAGAATGAAAGAGTGACATCTGCTCAACAGCTAAATTGTAAATGAATGCATAAGAGAAAAGAACTGATTGGTATAAAAATGTTAAGCACAGCAAGAGCTTCTTCAGTATAGGTTGAATAATTGTTCTTTAACTTTGTAACTGATATATGCTAAATACAAAAAAAAATAATTAGGTATTGAAATGGCAGCAAAACTTTCTTTAAAAAAAAAAAAGAACCATTGAAATCTTATAATCCCCACTGAGAGGTAATAATGCTGTTACATAAATATTTTGAGGATTTCAGATATAACTGGCTATCCTTATATTTATTCCGTATGTGTGTATGAATGGGTTTAACGAATTTTCATATTTTTTTTTTTTTGTTAGCATACACATACATGTGTATAAGTTTACATTTTTGAGGATGAACAGTAATTTTTTTAAGTACAAATGCAAAACAAGCTGCAAATAATATTTGTTAGTTTTGTTATTTGTGTTACTAACTAATGAAATGACTTATATGCAGTTTTTATTAAATCTGTAATTAGTTACAGTTTCTTCTGGGCCTCTTTTTAAGGTTGCCGCACCCCGCCCCTTTCTAAATTGACAAAATGCACTATGCCTTAAAAAAAAAAAAAAAAAAAGTTAAATTCACCTGTAGTTTATAGCCAGAGATTTCTTATAGAAAACTTCTCCATTTAACAGTATTTCTAAATTCATGTGCCCAAGATCTTGCAAAAATAATAGAACTTTATTTCTTTAGAGAAAACAGGATATTATTGAAACATGTTGTTATTTAATTGTACTTTTCCATTTGTGATTCATAAAATTATTAAAAATTAAATACACTTTATTTATCATACTAAAAATTATTATTTTTTTTCTTATATCATTACTAAACCCATTCCTAATATTTCCTCATGATATAGTGCCCTTTTTTAGAACTAGCATCCTGCCCCTTTTTCTTTCCAAAATGAATATACATTATTAATTATCATTTTAATAATTAAAGCTTAAAAATGTATAATATGTTCCTAATTAGAGAGTTAATTGTTTAATAATTGCTAATTTCAAGTAGTGTGAACTATTTAATATTAAATGCAGTTAATAATTTTTATAAATATTAAATATCACTACTATTTAATAAAGTTTTACATAATTATTACAATATTAATGTATATAACATTATTGTATGATACTACTAACTAATGAAACTACTAATTTGCCATTTTTATAATTTCTGTAATTAATTACTAATAATTACAATTTTGTTAATTAAACTGTAAAAACATAGATTATGTTACCAATTAGTGTTTTAATTGATTTGGAAACTTAAAACTCTTGGTAGCTTTTCAGTATTTGAACGCTGGGAAAAAAATCATAAAAATCCGATTTAAATAAAAAAAAAATCTGATTTAAATTTTTAAAAAATCATGTTTTTTTACACTCTAATTGTATATATATACACACACACATATATATGTATACATATAGCTTCTATATATGTATAAATATACATATATATGTATATATAGATATACATACATATGCAGGGGTCGATGCAGGTTTTTATTCTTGGGGCCCATTTTGTGAAAAGTAGAAGTTATTTTTGTGAATTTTATTATATTTTCGTGAAAAATAACATTTTGTAACAAAAGTTGAAATCCAGTTACTCAAATTCAAACCAAGAATTTATGAATAAAAACATTCTTTAAATCCCCTTGCTAAAGTTTTTGTTTTTCATGAC
The DNA here is from genome assembly GCA_963932465.1 of Maratus speciosus. Classification (NCBI taxonomy): domain Eukaryota; kingdom Metazoa; phylum Arthropoda; class Arachnida; order Araneae; family Salticidae; genus Maratus; species Maratus speciosus. Next base: position 108,623,844 of record OZ010797.1, read on the forward strand.
CTGGTTTTATTTACAAATAACACATACACATTTTAAAACAGTTTTTATGAAAAAGAATGTTACGTAGAGGGCCTATTTTATTAAAAGGAATTTTGTGAAGGGGCCTGTTTTATTAAATTTAATTTTGTGAAGGGGCCCATTTTATTAAATTTAATTTTGTGAAGGGGTCCATTTTATTAAATTTATTTTTGTGAAAGGGCCCTAAATAGGCCCCAAATTTTGTCTGGATCGACCCCTGATATGTATATATAACATTGGCGACCAGCTAACCAAAAAGTACCTTTTTTTTTTTTTTTTTACAAAAAAAGATGTTTGTAGAACTAATTTAGCACCCACTCAATTTCCGCACCCGGGGGCGAACGCCCCCTTCACATGGCCTTGACAATAAAAAAGTAGTTTTCCCAATCCTTGCCCTAAAGCATACAGCTCATAATGCTTGTGCTCAGTCTGGATACTGTTACTATATAAGGATCTTAAAAGTCTCAATACACCATTACAATGTCCTAATATGAATACAGTCCACCCCCTCTAATCCGTGACTCTATAATCTGCAAACGCCTATAACCCGCACTATATTTCAGATGTAAACAAACAGTTAAAATCTTTTTTTAAGCAAGATAACGTACATTTTGACCACAATAAGTTTACTAATTTGATGAATTTATTAAAAACGTTAAAAATTATTAAATGCATTAAAAAATTTTGGTATACTACTTAGTTATCCCGTTGACCAATTTCGCCAAATTATATAAATCGCTAAACCACTTGCCAAATTATACAAATTGACATAATTTTTATTTTAAATAACGAAAAAACAAATAAATTAATATAACATTAATAAAAATACAAATAAAACGTTGAAATAAAAATTACTTGATGACGTAAACACATGTAACTTGCTCAAGTCAAGTGAATGTGACATTTACGATCAACCATTATTGGCATTTAACCTTATAGTATGCAGACTTGTATAAAACCAAAAACTTTCTGCGCACATGAATGGGTCAAAAACTTTCTGCAAATTAATTTAATGTTTAATAAAATAACGTGTTATATTACTTTGACGGTATGAATTTTAAACAGTAGTTTTAAAATCATTATCATTTAATTTAAAAATTAATATTAATTACGGAATAATTATGTTGGCTAAAAAAATAATAAAGCTAAAAATCCATGATAAGAAGAGGTGAATTCTTATCAGTTATTTTGTCAATGCATTTAGAAACAGCCCAATCCTTAATATTGTGACCTCTTCTTACAAAATGCCAGTCACTCTCTTCTCAGAAATAAAGGACATTGCTTCTGAAATAACTGAATCACATTTTGCAAAGAGAGGTCCATTCATAGGTATTATCATTAAAGAGACCGACGAGTTTTTATTGCGGACCTTTGACGAAATTCTCGTTTTTTTCCGCAATCATTTGGTGAAATTTCCGTTTTTCCGTGATTTTTTTCACGAAATTTGCGGGTTTTTACGGGATTCTTTGGACGAAATTTGCGTTTTTTTTTCGCGATTCTTTGGACAAAATTTGTGTTTTTTCGCGATCCTTTGACAAAATGTGCTTTTTTTTTCTCCTATACTTTGACAAAATTTGCATTTTTTCGCGATCTTTTGACGAAATTCACGCTTTTTTTCGCAACGTTTTGACAAAATTCGCGTTTTTTCGCGATCCTTTGACGAAATTAATTTTTTTCCGCGGTTCTTTGACGAAATTTTCATTTTTTTCGCGATCTTTTGACAAAATTCGAGCCTTTTACATTATGCTTTTACGAAAATAGTTTTATTCCTGGGCTTTTTGGATGAAATTCGCTATTTTTTCACGATCCTTTGACGATATTCGCGTTTTTTCTGTGGCCTTTTGACGAAATTCGTGTTTTTTTTTGCGATCCTTTGACGAAATGCGCGCTTTTACGCAGCCGTTTTACAAAATTTGTGTTTCTTTTGCGATCCTTTAACGAAATTTGTGTTTCTTTTGCGATCCTTTAACGAAATTAGTTTTTTTCCGCGATTCTTTTACGAAATTTGCATTTTTTTCGCGATCCTTTGACAAAATTCGCGCTTTTTACGCTATGCTTATACGAAATTCGTTTTTTCCCCTGCGCTTCCTTGACGTAATTTGTGTTTTTTCTGCGATTCTTTGACAAAATTATTTTTTCCCACGATTCTTTAAAGAATTTCGCATTTTTTCTGCTGTCCTTTGATGAAATTCGTATTTTTTCCGCAATGCTTTGACAAAATTGGTTATTTTTTCTGCGAACGATTGACGGAATTCGTTTATTTTCGGCGACCATTTGTTGAAATCCGCAATATATTTCAGTGATATTTTTTTATGTCTGAATTTCCGGACGGCCGACTTTTTTTTAAATTTTCGGAACCGAATGCATTAAATTTTCGAAAATTCGGAACAGAATCACCCCTGGCAAGCAATAAATAAATCGTACATAAAATTGGGGGACATTTTTAATTTTTCGGTATAAAAAAAAAAAAAAAAGAAAAAAATACAACAACAAAAATTACATTTTTTTTTCTAAGAAATTTTCCGCAAAGTTCCAAATTTTGCGGAAAATTTCTTAGTAGAATTAAGAAAAAAAAATACAAGAACAAAAATTACATTTTTTTTCTAAGAAATTTTCCGCAAAGTTCCGAATTTTGCGGAAAATTTTCCGCGCACGGCGTGCGTCTATATTATACAACTCCGATAGTATGGTGATAGATTTTTGGTTGACAGGATAACCAAGTAATAGTACCAAAATGTTAATATATTTCTGCATTTATTAGAAGGAAATGTTCTGGATATCTTGTAAATAACTATTAGACTGCTAGATTTTGAACACATTTGTTTGCTGTATAAAAGGTAAAAATGTTTTTGAAGAGGATAAATATTTGTTTTAGAAAAACAAACTTATCAAGAAATCCTTATTCTTAAAAGGCTTCAAGATTAAATTACAGGGTATAAATTAAAAGCTATAAAGCAAACCATTGTCACTGGGATATTTTAGATTTAAACAGGCCCGTAGCCAGGATTTCCTTTCGGAGGGGTCTTAATCTTGGAATTTTTTCTGATCTAACGCCAGTAATTTGCATAATTTAAAGCATAAATAAAAAAATAAACAAGGCTTCAAAAATTGTTATTTCATATTTTTTCGATTTTTATTACAATTTATGGTTTTCAAGAGCACTTCCAGTTTCCAGACTGGTTCGGAAACCGGAAGGGTTTTTAGTAAAAACTGCAGCGAAAAAAAAAAAAAAAAAAAGCACAAACTAGCAATGTTTGAGGGAAGCCTCATGTATTCAATGAGAAAAACGTTAAAATTTATTGAAATGCAAACAAATACTAATTTGAATAGTTTTAAAGCACAGAATTAATAGTAGCATGCGAGTGTCTCACATTACGAGTGCAGGGTCTTAAAATTATTAACCGTATTAATTGTTACAGATATATGTAATCATAAAAATTATATTTCACATTCTCTGATTAGAATTAGAATAATTATAAATGCAGTACACTTGGTACAATATAGTTTACTAGTGCTAAAGAAACAATCTTCATGACTTCTTCTCAGCCATGAGCAAAGTTGCCGGCTTTTAGCCAGGCCAAAAAAAGCCGGCCGGCCTTTTTTGGTTTTAGCCACTTAAAAAAATCTGGCTTTTATTAAAAAAAGCCGGTTTTTATTTTTAAATTTGGTTTACAGCTAATTCGTTTTAAATTTAGATCAATTAATTTTTAATACACTTATAAATATTTTCTACTAAAAAAAATTATAAATTTTGTCAAATAAATAAGTCTTTATAAATGTTAGAAGGCAACTTTGAAGGCATTATGTCTGAAAAAAAAGTTATAAATATTGAAAAGGATATAAGTTAATATATAATTATAAGACTCCAAACTGGTGTTTTGAAATTCTATATTACATAGCTCCACATATACTACACATTTTAAAGATTATATTTAATTGAACAATGGCAAAATATAATCACATCCACATCAAAATGGAAACATTCTTATGTGTCCATATGGAGAGATTAAGTTATTCATATGTTAAAAGAGAAATTAGAAAGGATATAATTTTTGAGGAGAGTTTGGTACATAAGTGTATAAAAAATAGAGCATTTAAACAGGTAAAAAAAAAAAAAAATAAATCTCTAAATAAAATTTTGAAAATCTTGTTGCTAAGCATTTTCATGCATATGCTATTTATAATATTTTTAATAGTGAGAAATGGTGTTTTTATTACATGACTATGTATAATTTTGAATGTTTACTAGAAATAAAATAAGATTTGTATATTAATAGCTCTTAAAATTAATTAAGTTATAAAACATGTAACTAAGTAACCATTGTTCTCTTCAATTTTATAAAGCAGTAAAAATGAAAAAAATTGGGGGAGAGGGGAGTGGAGATAAAGGTCAGTGTAAACCAGATAAAGCAGTTGGTATGGACCTTTTAAAATTTAGCTGACATATTTGCAATTCTGACTACAAATCACTAGCAAAACCATCTAAGTTTTATTCCAGTATTAATGTCCTCATTATTCAGAAATTGGGTTACTTATTAAACTCTAGATCAATTAAATGTCATTAAAAACACTTTAAAATGTGTATTTTACAATTACAATGCTTCACTTTATAAAAGCCAATTATGGCCAAAAAAGGCCAATTTTGGCCAAAAAAAGCCGGTTAAAACCAATAAAAGCCAGCGGCCTGGCTTTTTTTAATTTTAGCCGGCATTTTTGCAACCCTGGCCATGAGGCTGAATACGTTATCAGGATCTACTGCAATGCCCCAATGAATTGAAATCATTGCGAGGCTACTCAGTCTTCCTATCGGTCATAACGCTTCAAGGCAAAGATTAAATTTTTTTTTCATTGTCAAAAAAGACCTTTCAGTACTGGCTGTTGATTCCGGGCTGCTGTAGCCAAGTGTTTGATCGCAGTGTAATAGGGGTTGCATTACAGTTACAGTATAAAAATTTCGGCACCTCTGTGTTTGTGTCGAAATTAGCAATTATCTCGCACCATAATTCATATTCAGCTTTCACTTGCGACACTGTCACTTTAACGTCTAAACATTGACAGACATTCTCTAATATTCTTGCTTTTTACGGAGAAGACAATCCTGGAGGTACTTGGAAATCTTTTAGAATGTCTTCATTCAGAATGTATCTGTCATTAAAATTTTTAATAAGACTCTTTACACAGATAATAAAGACCATGACACTGTAATATTCTTCAGCGGATGTAATTTGAGGGTTTGCACATGTTGTCTGCAAAAATGTTAGTCTTAGGATCTTGATTTCAGTTTGGAAGACATCAGTTCCAAGAGAGTTTAGGATGCCAGGAATCAGCATGGGTGTTGGACAATGCAAAGTTTGGCAGGTGGCTTGCACAATGGCCGTATCTTATTTTTAGATACATCTGACGAATCCAAGACTGGATCATGCTAACATAACCAGCGATATTGACCACTCCCTCATACGCCTGTGCAACGCATTTAGACATGTCAAGAAGACGTAGTTCATCACAACGTTGCAATATTACTTGTGTTAAATATTCAGCAGGCAAGTCATTTACTAGGATGAAACCTAAAAAATTTTCCTGAAATAAGGGTATTGTTAATTTTAGCCCACATATCTAACACAAAGTGCTAGCTGTTCTTTGCTTGAAATGTCCATAGTGTCATCAGCAATCAAGTTAACATAGATCGCGCTATTTATTTTCACAATCAGTTCTTCAGTAACTATATACGAGAATATTTGAAGGATTTCATTATGAATGTCTGGGCTGAAGTAAGTAGCATTTCTACGGCTGTTTATAATATGTCATTTCAATTCATCATCTCCAGACTTTGCTCTAAATCTTAAAAGCACTCTAAGCTTAGTCTTTTAGGTAGCTTTCATTACAAAAAGCTACCTATTGCAGCCGTTCGGAGGAAAGCGATTTCAAAAAATTTTGGTATATTTTCATCGATCATGACCCCCAGACCCCGAAACCACCCTCCGTTCAAAATTGATATATATATATATATATATCAACATATATATATATATATCTGACCTTTGTCACACTGTAACTCTCGTATTTATGAACCGATTTGGATGTAATTCGGTGTGTACATAGTACATACCAATGTCTCGACTGAGTTCGTTGGCTAGCTTCATCCGCCATTTTGTTTCAAAATGGCGGTCATTTAAAAATTTTAAAAAAATTTAAAATTTGAAATGTGGTACCAAAAAATTGAAAATGGAAAAATATTTTTTTCTTATGTATTTAACCATTATACAAAGATTCCGGAGCAGTTTTTGTTTCGTCTATATCTTAAAAAATGGCTGAGTTATAGCATTTTGAATTTCTAGCGTGGCTGACATTTTGAAACGTCCTGAAATTTGTCACGCGATAAAAGGCGTATTTATGAACCGATTTGGATGTAACTTCGTTTATACATAGTACATACTAATGTCTCAACCGAGTTTGTTGGCCAGCTTCATCCGCCATCTTGTTTAAAAATGGCGGCCATTTAAATTTTTAAGAAAAATTTTAATTTGGAATGTGGTACCAAAAAATTGAAAAAATATTTTTTTCTTATGTGTTTGACCTTGATAAAAAGATTCGGGAGCAGTTTTTGTTTCGTCTATATCTTAAAAAATGGCTGAGTTATAGTATTTTGAATTTCTAGCGTGGCTGACATTTTGTGAACGTCCTGATATTTGTCACGTGATAACGGGCGTATTTATGAACCGATTTGGATGTACCTTGGTGCGTACATAGTACATACAAATATCTCGACCGAGTTTGTTGTCCAGCTTCATCCGCCATCTTGTTTCAAAATGGCGGCCATTTAAAAAATTTAAAAAAATTTAAAATTTAAAATGAGATACCAAAAATTTGGAAAATGAAAAAGATTTTTTTCGTATGTGTTTTACCTTAGTACAAACATTCCGGAACAGTTTTTGTTTTGTCTATCTAAAAAAATGGCTGAGTTATAGCATTTTGAATTTCTATTGTGGCTGACATTTTAAAACGACCTGATCATTTATCTTAGATAGCCATTATTTCAAATGTTAAATTTTGAAAAATATTACCTGAGCTAAAGTGATTTTTGAAGGTAGGTGTGTTTTTTAAGTGTCCCCTATGTTACCATCAATTTACATTAATAATATATATATATTTTAATGAATTAGGGTTTAAAGTGTACATCTTAGTTAAAAGAAAATATTCCATAAGAGTTTGCATTGTTTCTTTAAAAATATATGGGTAATTTTTTATTACATTTTGTCCCCCGTGTTACTAGTCCACTGTGTTACCATGATGATGGTAACACAAGAGACAATGAAGTAACAAAATGGGTTTAATTTATTTTTTTACCTAATTATGTGGCTAACACTTATATATAAAGTTTTGTATGTTATTGTAACTCGAGAAATATGCATATTTTTATTATTATTAATTGAAGTTAGATTTTTTTAGGAAGGTGGAAAATATCCTTATGCTTCTGCTACTGCAAACAGCCAATTTTATGTTGCAGCTACTCCCTTAGTTGATATTTGAAGTATTTGTTAATGCCAATTATGCAGTAATATAAAATTCAAAACATCTGTCCTAAAAAATTTGGAAATTTATGCAAACTGATCGTGTTAATTGCCTTATAGAAATGACATTGTGCAACTCTTGATTCAAAAGATCATGTATCAGGAAGTGTATCACATTTACGCTTGTTTTAATGCAACCAAAACCATATTTTTACAAGGGAGAAACAAAAAAAAAATATATTTATATATTGTATACCATATTATTTAAAAGGTAGAAAATCCAGAAATTTAAAAATAAACTTCTGTTAAAAACTCAACTACTTTTTTTCTTCAAATCAAAGTTACCGTACTTAAGATTTACTCAGGTATTTTTTGTCCCTTTATCAAAATACCAATAAAATTAAGCCTTCTGTAATGCATACTTTTCTGTCACTGGAAACTTTATTTTAAAATATTTATTGATGCCAGATAGCAATACAGTAGACTCTCTTAAATCCGCGACCCTAAAATCCACGAACGCCTAAAATCCGCGTATTTTTTCAGATGTAAACAATGAAATTTACAGTTAAGTTGCAGGAACAAAATTCAAGATGGCGCCGAAATCCGCGACTACCGCAGTGTTTTTTTTACTAAATTTTTTGTTAATCATTCTCTTTTGGCTATTACAGCTTGTTTATTACTAAATAAATTTACATTCCTTTTGATTTTGATATAAATTAGCATATCTATATCAAAACTTCCAGTGTTCGAAATGGAAAAATCAACGAACCGGAACGCTATTTTAAAATTATTTTTCGCGGAATTTTTTTTTTAAATTATAGACAAATTGATTTCTAAACATACAAAGCAGTATAAGTAAAGCATTCAAGACTCTAAATAACAATGAAAAAAGTTACAGTGAGTGCAATAAGCTATATATACTGATAATAGCATTAACACTGTTCTCCTTGCTATCACTAGATGGCAGCATAGGACTTTTGGAATCGAATTTAATCGATTTCTTTCGTAATAATTCAATATTTTTCTAAATTTTATTAATTACTTACTTTTAAACTAATAAATTATTTTATTATTTTACTTATTTGAATGTTTCACTTTATTGTAAGCATTCATTATAATTTCCCTTGCTAAACTACCAATGAAATTAATGTTTCAAAAATGTAAACAAATCAATGACCAGAAATCCGCACAACCTCTGGTCCCAAGCTGTGCGGATTTGAGGGAGTCTACTGCATCACATTTGTTCATAACAAACTATTGAATGTAAACATGTAATTATTTCATTTACTTTACTTGTTACATCTATATTCATAGATATTTATGAAAATATTTAATCTACATGTTGTATTCAGCGACTTAGTGAAAACGTGTGCCGGTTCATATACAGGGTGCTTATTTTTGAGTACTCCTATTTCTGAATTTTACTCTACTGTTATGGGATTGAAAACCTAAGTTTAAAAAATCAAAACAACAGAATATTCTAGTATTTTGATCTACCTGTTGCTGCATATGAGAAATAAAAATCTAATTAATATATAAAAACACTTTCTAAGATTTTTGCATTCTTAGTGCTGAACATGTGTGCACTTTGTTATTTTGGTGTCCCCTGTGTTACCGTATGTCCCCTATGTTACTGACATGTTTTTTGCAATCTTAACAAAAAGAAAGAACTTTCTTAAGAATCAAAGGGTTAAATATGCAATGACTAATATGTATAAGTAAGTATGACTGAGATTTTATTATATTACTATAATTTTTACGTAAGTATATAAAGTTTTTTGCGAGAATACTAAAAAAGTAACACAGGGGACATAATATGCCCATTTTATGAGAAAATATATAACATAAACAAAAAATTATGGGGTAGTGAGAAAGATCGTTCATATCAAAATGTTAAAATCGTAAAAATAATTTTTTACTTTCATAAGACAATACGGGGAGATTATTTAAAATATGGTAACACAGGAGACACTTTTCATTCAATGTGTCTATGTTTCTAAGTGTAGTAAATAATATATTTTAAAAAGTGTGCTGCTGATATTCAATTTCTATTCTTGAAGATATATACAATCCTCCCAAAGGTTTTTTTACTTCATTTTTAGTGAAAAAAATTTTGAAAAAAAAAAAAAATCTCAAAAGGACCTTTATTTTTGGAATGACCCAGATAGTACATACGAATGTCTCGACCGAGTTCGTTGGCCAGCTTCATTCGCCATCTTGTTTCAAAAGGGTTGCCATTAAAAAAAAAATTTAATTTAAAATTTAAAATGAGGTATTAAAAAATTGGAAAATGAAAAAGACTTTTTTTATGTGTTTGGCCTTGATACAAAGATTCTGGAGGAGTTTTTGTTTCTGAAAATTTGTTCTTTTGCTTATATCTTAAAAAATGGTTGAATTATAGGTAGCACTTTGAATTTCAAGCATGGCTAACACTTTGAAACGATCTTGTATTTGTCACGCGATAACACACGTATTCACCTATTTCGATGTAAGAAGGCATGTGGATAGTATACATCAATATCTCGACCAAGTTCGCTGGCCAGCTTCATCAGCCATCTTGTTTCAAAATGGCGGCCATTAAATTAAAAAATATATATATTTAAAGTGAGGAGCAAAAAAAATAGAAATTGAAAAAGGTTTCTTTCTTAAGTATTTGACCTTGATATAAGGATTCAGAAGCATTTTTTGTTTGTCTTTATCTTAAAAAATAGCTCAGATATAGCAATTTCAATATCTAATGTGGGTGACATTTTGAAAAATCTGATTTTTTGCCTGCGACAGCACTCATATATATCAATCGATTCCGATGTGAGTGAGCATGTGCACAGCAATTACTAAGGTCTCGACCAATTTCACTCGTTAGCCTCATCCACCATGTTGTCTTAAAATGGCAGGCACTTTAAGAAATCGCCGAATTTGGCAGCCAAATATAAGTGACTTTAAATAAAAGCAGCTTGGATAAAGCTGATTAATTTTGCGAAATTCTCATTCATAATGATTTAGTATTGATAAAAATTAGTATTGAATCTCCTATATTCGGTTTCCACTAAATTGAGCTTCGTGTGTTTGAATAATATAAGTTGGCTTTTTTTAAAATAAGGAATATGAAAGCTACTTCTTCCTCCCGGCACTGACCGGAAGGGCTTTTTTTATCGGTTTCTCTAACATTGGAGGACTGCTATCATGATCACCTCTAAATGGCATGTCTTGCTCTGCACAAAATAAGATTGTTAAAATATTAGATGTTGTCCCCTAGAAAACTTTCTAGGGGGGGGGGGGCTGCGAAAAACTGCCAAAAAAATCCCTACATAGTGGTATCCATTCCTAATGTTGATAATTTTTCAAAGGACAAAGAAAATTTCCCAGACAAACAGACTACTCTGTGCACATTTTCTTTCTATTAAAGATTCATACGCAAACAATTTAAAGCAAAGTTGTTCAGTAAAGAGGCTCCGGGAATGTCCGCCCGCCGCCGTTGTGCTTTTGGAGGTTTCTCGATACCCTATCGTTTTTCTTCAAACCATTCTTTTTCAAAATTTCCTTCTACTAGTTTTTTTTTTAAATAAAAAAAACAGTTATAACACCATTTTAAAATATGCTTTCTTTAAAATCATTAATTTTACATGATTTTACATTATAGGCTGCTATTAAAGTTTTTGGTTCCTTTCTCTGCAAACCGTTTTAACATTGACCACTCTAAGTTTTCATTATATGCGTGGCATAATGAAGATAGAGAAAATTTAAGAAAATCATAACATGCAAGCATGTTTTACATTTGATTCCTAAAGTTAACTTATACGCCATACTTGCATTATACTTACTTTTTCTTAATCAAATTAATGATATGGAATTACCGTTATTGAATCTTACCCTGCATAAAAACAGTTAAAATTGCGTTTTAAGAAGAATTTATATTTTTAATGGCAGATATGAATAAAGAACAATATATCTGAATGAAAGAAATAACGAATGATTGCTATAACTGCAACTGAATAAGTTTATATTTTGTACCACTTTGAGTAAAAATGAATGCAGTTTTAATGTAATGGAAGATAAAAACAAGAAAAACATTGTCAATTTTCATTATAATTAGAAATAACTTTGCAAAGTCTGCTTAAACTTTCGGGAGGGGCTTCAGCCCCCTTAGCCGCCTACCTGACTACGTGCCTGGATTTAAAAATAAGTAGGAATGTTTCGATTAATTTTGCATTATTATATCATTTAAATTTATTTCTAATATTGAATATAATTTTTTTATATAAAAAAAGCAAATTTTTTTCTGTTTCTGTGTTTTTTATTTACAGTGTGATTACTATATTTGTAGATAAATTCCAAATATTAGAATGTAAACAAAGAAATGACCTATAATCTGCAAATTCTATAATCCGCAAAACTCTTGGTCCCGACCTGTGAAGATCAGGGGGGAATGTACTGTATAACTACTGAACATTTGAAGGTATTTTAGATGCTGAGGTAATAAATAGATACATATTACAAACAAAAAACATATGAAAATATCACTTCTTGAAAAATGAACATCGGTATCGAAGGAATTTTTGAAATACTTCTTAAAATCAACGTTAAATAAAACAAAAGCTGTAATTAAAAGAAACCCTACACTAGGGGTGCACAACCTTTTTCAGAGAAAGGCCACTTACAAAAATTTCTGCATTGTCGAGGGCCACATCAGTAACACGGAGAGAATTTTATTTCGGGGAGGTGATCTGTGGCCTATAATCAAATAAAAAATATGGTTTCAGAGGGGGGGGGGGGTATCCCTCTAGGTTCCCCTACTCAGTCATAATATACAATTTAGTTAGCAAGGATATATCAACAGTTTACGTTTGTATGTATAACATAGATATAGAAAGGATTATTGAGAAGGAGTTATAATATCCCTTGGCATTATTCGGAGGAGTAAGTTTTGTTTTATTAAAAGTTCTAAAAAACAAACACAGGCATGAAAGTGGCTAGAGCCGAAAAGAAATATGAACTTTATGAACGAAGGGCAGTTGAAGGAGACGATCAACGAAATTTGCAATTTTTTTCTGCACTTGATCAACAAAATTCGCGATTTTTACGTTGCAGATTCACAAAATTTGCTCTATTTCCATACCTAATCGACAACATTCACGATTTTTCTGTGCCCAAGCAACGAAATTTGCTATTTTTAGGAGCTTGGTCGACAAAACTCGCAATTTTTCCTTGCCCGATTGACGAAATTTGCAATTTTTCTGCCTCTGATCGTCAAAATTTGCGATTTTTCTGCCTCTGATCGTCAAAATTTACGATTTTTCTGTGTCCGATAGATGAAATTCGCAATTTTTAACTGACTGAGGAAATATGAATTTTTTCCTGCGGCAAACTGATGAAATTCGAGATTTTTTATTGCGATAAACAGATGAAATGTGCAATTTTTCTGCATCCGATCAATGAAATTTTCAATTTTTCTGCGCAATATCGAGAAAATTTGCGATTTTCCCGTACCTGACTAAAGAAATTTGCAATTTTTCCGCACCTGATCGACAAAATTCGCGATTTTTTTCTTTCCCGACCAACAAAATTCGCGATTTTCCCGTGCCCGATAAACGAAATTTCCACTTCTTAACTGCGACTCTGATGAAATTTGCGATTTTTACCGCGGTGAATTGACGGAAGTTTGAGATAAACAGACGAAACACACTATTTTTCTACAGCCAATCAATGAAATTTGAGATTATTCCACAGTAGATCAACAAAATTTGCAATTTTTTCACGCATCATCAACAAAATTGGCTTTTTTAGTGCCCGATCAACAAAATTTGTGATCTTTCGCACCTGATCGGCGAAGTTAGCAATTTTTGCCGCTTCTCATCTTACAAAATTGGTGATTCTTCCGTGCTTGATCAACAAAATTTTGAGATTTTTCTGCACCTGATCGACAAAATTCGCGATTTTTTGTGTCCGATCAACCAAATTTACGATTTTTCCAAACCTCATTGGCAAAATTCTCCGTTTTTCTGCACCCGATCAACAAAATTCGTGATTCTTAACTGACTAATGAAATTTTCAAGTTTCCCACGGCAAATTGACGAAATTCCCGATTTTTTCCTGTGACCGATGGACAAAAATTGCAACTTTTTATAGTTATAAAATGACGAGATTCGCAGGCCACTCGTTAACCCATCGCGGGCCACAGGTTGTGCATCCCTACCCTACACAATAAGAGACTTTTGTTGAAATCTTCATAATATTTACTGAGTGCATGAATACTTCTGACCACGGACGTAATCTGGTGGGGACGAGAGGGGGCATATACCCCCTAATTTTTCAAGAGCAGGGCAAAACTTAACTTTTGCCCCTCCAGTTTTTTGTATTGTTTTGTGATCAAGGGCCAGTTTTATATTTCAATTTTCTCTTCTTTTTTTTTTTTTAAAGTTAACCATTAATGGGCTACTTTTGGTGTGAATTAGAATGAATCCTGGACAATTCAAACTACCCAGAATTAACATCTTTATGTTCATATCAGTAATTTCCATCTTGTGTCTTCACAAAATTTTAATGCATTAATCAATGTTCAAATAAAAATATTTCTCCTGCTCTGTTTTTGTTTTTCCAGAAACGCAGAACTTATTTTCCCTTTTCCATTATAAAGCTGTTTATATGCACGTGTGGAATAGATCTCTTGATTTATGTCTCTAGACTCTGATCATTGTCATTTTCTAAACTTGTGATAATATGAACAAAAGTCCCTGATCCACCCAGCTATATCATTCTCTATTTCAAGGTACAAGTCACACATTATTAAATCGAGTTGTTCATCGAACTACAATGGGTTTCACTGAGGAAATTAATTGAATACAAAAATATAAAAAAACATTTTCTGTTTATAAAACAAAATCCCATTTAATACGTTTTTTATTTATAGCGCAGAAAAATTGCAAGTACCGTAAAGCAGTTAATTTTAAGGAATAGGAAAATCTGTCATATTCAGTTTTTCAATATTCACTTGTCTTTATGTCATTTCAAAATCACTAAACGTAAAAACATATTTATAAATGTATTTTGGATTTTAACTCAAGTACAATTGGAGAATACTGGAAAAAATGAAACTTCAGAGAAATCGAGACCAGAAACTTGACATTTTTTCTTCATTTTTTTCATCAAAATACTATAAATTTTATAAAAAATTGTATTTAACATTTTGCAAATGAAAACAATATAAAAAACTAAGTATTTTTATTTGGGTCTTAAGCGGAATCCACTTTGAAAATTCTGTAAAATTAAAAACATTTCAATTAAAATAAACAAATTAAAAACAGCTGTTTGATTTAAATGTTTATATTAATAAATTATCTGGATTCATCTTAAACCAGTATGAATGGGATTTAAATCTGATCAAATTATCAACTAAGTTATTTTATGAAGTTCTAAAATCTCAGCAGTGATTAAAATTTCCCATACGAATTATTTTGTTCCAAAACCCTTTCAAATTTCTCAAGTATGTTAACTTCTTTTTTTTTATATATGTAAATGGGTATTCGTATTAAAAACATGAAGTGCTTATCAAAATTTTAATTATCAAACGCCACTACTAAATGCCATAAATAAAGAGGAAACATCAAAGAAATCGCCGAATTTTCAGAAAATACTATTTATAATACAGTATAGACTCCCTCAAATCCGCACAGCTTGAGACCAGAGGTTGTGCAGATTTTAGAATTTTGCAGATTTCTGGTCATTGATTTGTTTACATTTTGAAACATTAATTTGATTGGTAATTAAGCAAGGGAAATTATAATGAATGCTTACAATAAAGTGAAACATTAAAATAAGTAAAATATAAAAATAATTTATTAGTTTAAACGTAAGTAATTATTAAAATAATTGTGTAAAATAAAAATTTAGAAAAATATTAAATTATTACCGACGAAATCGATTCAATTCGATTCCAAAGTCCTATGCTGCCATCTAGTGGCAAAGCGATCTTAAGATCGATACGTAATTATGCTATTATCAGTATACAGTACAGAACCATTTATCCGGAATGCTTGGGGTCAAATGTATTCTGGATAACTGGTTTTTCCGGTTAACTGGTTGTGCATTAAAGCAGCATCCATTTGATACGTTTTGTGGAATATGTGTGGTTGTAGCATTATTTCTCATTTTAAATTATTTTATTACTTGGATTAAAAATCAATGCAAGAAAGATCAAAAGTTAACCAGAGTTTAAAAGAAGGTAATTTATGGGAATCCCTTTGGAACAAAAATTCTTCTGTTTCCTCTGCATAAAAATTAAAACATCTAAAATACAACTAAATGTGATGACAAAAAATACTAGACGTTGTCATCAAATTATACAATTGTTTCAAGCAAAGCCTAGATGTCAAACTGGCAATGCATGACACCTTTTTCTGCCAAGATTCTGAAATCAGTCTATCAGAAATATCATTCCGGATAACTGGTTTTCCGGTTAACTGGTTTCCGGATAAATGGTTCCATACTGTATATAACTTATTGCGCTCTCTTTAACTTTTTTCATTGTTATTTAGAGTCTTGAATGCTTTTCTTATACTGTTTTGTATGTTTAGAAATAAATTTGTCTATAATTAAAAAAAAAGAATTCTGCGAACAATAATTTTAAAATAGCGTCCCGGTTCGTGGATTTTTCCATTTCAAACCCTGGAATTTTTGATATAGATATAATAGATATGCTAATTTATATCAAAATCAAAAGTAATGTAAATTTATTTAGTAATAAATCAGCTGTAATAACCAAAAGAGAATGATTAACAAAAAATTTAGCAAAAAAAAACATTGCGGTAGTCGCTGATTTCGGCGCCATCTTGAATTTTGTTCCTGCAACTTAAATGTAAATTTCATTGTTTACATCTGAAAAATACGTGGATTTTAGGGTCGTGGATTTAAGGTAGTCTACTGTATTAAGTAAAAAGTAAATATTGTTGTACTAATTGATAAGCATGAAAACAATACATATACTACAATACACGTGCACTTTTAGGAGCATTGCTTTTATTAAGGCTGCTCTCAAATTCAAACTGACTTCTTTCGGACACATTTTTAATTTTATTTTTGTTCAGAAACACATCAAATAGGCAGTTGGTCTTATTAAGAAATTACTAGTATATGTATTCCAAGTGCTTTTCCATTTATCAGTAAAGGCAGAGGATTTTTCAGAAAATGCTGACAAAGTGGGCGTTTTGAATTGAATTTCGAGATGTGGCAGCGCAGGAAAGGAAATAACTGCTATCCTGAGAAAATAATCAGTTATAACTCAAGATATAATTTATTTATCACAAAATGAAAAAAAAAAAACGGGTTGATTGCAAACCACTTTAATAATCATGCGCCTGCAAGTATCAAGCCTTTATGTAAAAAATGAGTCAGGAAGAAAACGTGTCAAAAAGTTTCGCGTTGTTGAGCGGAAAAAATATTTTTTTGAGAAGGGCATTAAAATAATCATTGATTTTTAATCATTCAGAAATTGCATGTAACATTTGTAAAAATTAATTTTTATGTAACATGCTTATGTAAAAAGCTGTTTTTTTTGTTCAAAATTTTCTTGTACTTTATTTCAATGTTGTTTTTCAAGAACCATTAGGCAACATTTGATAATATAAGGTTTTAAAATAGTTGTTAACGCTTTCCAACAAAGTTTAAAAGTATTTGTGACTTCTCTTTTCTGTTTGCTCAACTGTCTTTTTTGCCGTTTTTCAGCTCTATGACTCTATAGTAACTATATTTGGAATTCCACTGTATATGCTTTGAGGTTTACTAATGCAAATTACCTACTATAAAATATTACCTACTGAAGATGAAGTATGTAAATTTTCTTTGGGGAGGGGGGGAGGGATCGTTTGCAGCGCATTTTAGTGATGTTATGAAACATCAATATGTGTCACTAAGGGTGGCTACAGTATTTTTTCTAAAGAGTAGACTGATTAGTGATGGGCGATAACGAGATGTTTTTCTCGATTTTCTCGATTGTATGGACATCTCGATACTTTTCGATTGTGTAAATTTTTTCTCGATGACTCCAGTTTGCCAATTGCTTTTATACATCATATATTATATACGTCATACATTTATCAAGAATCGTCTGCGGGTGAACTGGAATGAGTCGGCGTTAATAAAGACTAGGTGACTTCGCCCGCTAGTGGGCCCCTCTTTTAATCGGGGCCCCTAAGTTATACGTAATCTTGTAATATGAAATCACGAACAGGTTACCCGCTATATACGACACCGTATAGCAGGCGTGGTGTGCACGCAGTACAAAATCTTGTAAAAAAAATATAATCTCGAAACGAACGAACCTCGGACCAGATCTCTTGGGGGAGGGGGTCAAAGTGAGCAGAGGGACACAGTAGCTGCATAATATGAATAAGTTGTCACAGGTCTTTAGGCCTTTCGAACCATATGTCACATGAGTGGTCCTTCCCGTGGGGGCAAAGAGGGGGAGGGGTGCGGGAGGTGGATAACATGAGTAAGTAGTCATAGGCCTTTCCAACAATATGTTACATGAGGGGTCTCGGCTAAATTTAGGAAAGTGTCCCCCGTGGGGGAAAAGTGGGGGGGGCGGTCACCGGAAGTGCAGAACATCAATAAGTAGTCACAGACCTTTCCAACAATATCTCACATGTGGGGTCTTGGCTAAATTTGGAAAAGTGTCTCCCGGAGGGGGGGGCAAAGTGGGGGGACAGACACCGGAGGAGCATAACATCAATAAGTAGTCACAGACCTTTCCAACGATATCTCACATGAGGGATCTCTGCTAAATTTGAAAAAGTGTCCCCCGGGGGGGCAAAGTGGGGGGGGGGACTGTCACCGGAGGAGCATAACATCAATAAGTAGTCACAGACCTTTCCAACGATATCCCACACGAGGGGTCTTGGCAAAACTTGAAAAAGTGTTTCCCGGGGGGCAAAGTGGGGGGGACTGTCACCGGAGGTGCATAACATCAATAAGTAGTCACAGACCTTTCCAACAATATCTCGCATGAGAAGTCTTGGCTAAATTTTGAAAAGTGCCTCCCGGGGGGAGGGGGGACGAACCCCCGGGGGGGACAAAGTGGTTGGGATGAACACCATAGGTGCATAACATCAATGAGTAGTCACAGACCTTTCCAACGATATCTCACATGAAGGGTCTTTGCTAAATTTGGAAAAATGTCCCCCGGGGGGGGGGAAATGGGGGGGACTGTCACCGGAGGTACATAACATCAATAAGTAGTCACTGACCTTTCCAACGATATCTCACATGAGGGGCCTTGGCTATATTTGGAAAAGTGTCCCCCGGGGGGCAAAGTGGGGGGACGGCCACCGGAAGTGCATAACATCAATAAGTAGTCACAAACCTTTCCAACGATATGTCACATGAGGGGTCTTGGCTAAATTTAGAAAAGTGTCCTGAAATTTCATATATTATAAATAATATTTATCGGAGGGCTCCATAAAAAAATCCGATCTAAAATGATAAAAACATTAAAACTACCCCCCGCAGTGGGAGCCAAATTGGGGAGGGGAGGAAGAAAGTCTCATAATATGAAAGAGTCATTCGAGAGCTTTCCGATAACATATCACATGACCGGTCCATAAAAAGTTTGAAAATTGCTCCCCCTCCCACCCCCCTTGGGCCCACTCTTTCGCCCCGGAATTTACGCAGTCCCCACTTTAAAATTTTTATGTTCAATAAATAATATTTACCGGAAGACATCTAAAATGATATTTAAATTTATTATAGAAATCGGCTACGGTTTTAAAAAAATTTTCGCCCCCTCCCCACCCCCTGAATTTTACCTTCGGGGGAAGAAAGGTTCATAATATGAAAGAGTTGTCAAAGGGTTTTTCGATAATATATCACAGGAAGAGTTCGGTAAATTTTTTTTAATTGCGCCCCGCCCACTCTCACGTCCTCGGAATTCACCCGACCCACCTTCCTCTTTGAAATCTTTATATTTAATAAATAATATTTATCAGAGGGCTCCGGGTATGTGACAGCTTGGCAGGGCTAAAATAAGAAAAACATTGAAAATTAAAGCTTCATTTCACAGATCATTGTCATGCTTATTTCTCTGTCCAGCTCACCCCTCGATATCTCATCTCGGCCCTTCTTGGCCGAGCGTGAAATGACAATAATCGAGAGTAACATTTCGAGGAAGGACGAAAACTGATTTCTCATTCTCGACAATGTCATATGAAATGTTGAACAGAGACCGAGAGCGAGAAACGAGAATGGCAATGGGAAGTGATGAGTTACAATCGGTGAGATATCTCGAAGCAAGCGAGAGGTTTGGCCTCGAGAGAGTTCTCTCCTCGAGGTAAACGAGGAGAGAAGAGTAGCAGAAAATATATCTCGAAGTGCGAGAGAGAGGGCGAGAGAAAGTGAAGCTTTCAGAAGAGTCAAACTTACCGCGCTTCTGGTGTAAGTCATGATTTCCCAAAGGAGTACATGTTCTTTTCCATTCGCTTTTGTTATTAGCCGATATTGGTTAGGAGGCATAGTGGTTTAAGTTATCAGTTCGGGTTTCAGTTCTTGATATAGAAGTTTTCTAGTGAATTTGGCGGCGCCAGTTTGTCTTTGATTTTCAATGTTTCTCTTATTTTAGCCCTCCTAAGCTGTCCCATATCTCTTAATATTAGAATGTTATTGTTAAAACAAAACTGCACTGCAATTATGTGTTTTCAAGATTTTAAGTGTCGCCTCAGGAAAGAGGATTTTTCAAAATTATTTTACCCCACTCATGTAACATATTAAAATAAGGGTAATCTCATAACCTTTCTAAATCTACCTTCCTTTTGTCAATCCACCGTTAATTTTAGACCCCTGGGCTTAAAATGCTCTAAAGGAATATACTTAGCAGCGGTTTTTTTCGTACTGTGGTACGGTATCTTGCACTCATAGGAAAATTATAAGACTAACATCAAATTGTGTCTAAAATCGAATAAAAAATATGGACATATGTTTCTTAATTTTAACTCCCTTCTTCGCCTCAAGAGGGCGTTTTAAAGTTTTGTTTCTTCAAACCTTTAGTATACTGTTTGTCCAAAAATTATAAAATTCACAAAATAAAGTCTTTTCACTCTCCCCTATCTTCTTGTATCAATTTTATTTTTACTACCACCAGGGGACGCCGCCCAGTGAAACATTTTATTTTTAGCCTCAGGCTATTGGTATTTTTCATCTGTTTTTCATAATGTTTTGTCTCATTGTTTTTCTTCATTGTAGATACTATTCTCCAAGTTCTTGACCCATTCTGACTACTTGGCACTCATTCTGGACCAGCTGTGGCCCATCGGGCCCCTCTTCATTTGTCTGGCTCTAATCACACGCTTCACTTGTTCTTTTACCATTTTTCTTTTCTTCAATTTTTTTCTTATTCAATGGTTTAGTTTTTTTTATCATTCTCAACTTCCCCTAGTCCTCTCTTACATGAAGTTAACATTCATCCTTGGTCTGCCCTGTCAGTTTGGGGCCTAATGCCCCCTTTTTTGGGGGGGGGGGGGGGGCGTTTCTTCTACCTTTTCCAGACCCATCATCTAATACCACGTTGGTAAGGATTGGAAAATTAAAATTATCCAAAATACCAAAAATGAAGTCCATTGATGTTTTATTTTAGTTATAGAATTCCCTATTAGCGGATATATTTGTCTGTTTACTTTTCTATTTTTCGATAACACTCCTTTGTTTTCGATAAACGGAGAAATTCAACAGCATTAGACACACTTTAGACATTTAGGGAACTTTCACTTGTATCAAACCTTCTGCCTTTATCGAAAAGAAGAAAATGCTAATCGATTCTAGCTAATGCGCCTAAAATAAAAAATGAGCAGTAAATGTGTTAGAAACTAGCTACTTTGGATTTTGATACAGACTTGAAGAGTCATGTTGGAATCCCTAGGCACTGGAAAACAATTTCCGTGTTAGACAGGTTCCCTCTTAGCAGTTATATTTGTCTGGTTGCCCTTATGTTTCTCGATAAACAGAGAAATTCCACAGCATTAGACACACTTTAGACATTTAGGGAACTTTAACTTATATCAAACTTTCTGCCTTTATCGAAAAGAAGAAAATGCTAATCGATTCTAGCTAATGCGCCTAAAATAAAAAATGAGCTAGTAAATGTATCAGAAACTAGCTACTTTGGATTTCGATACAGACTTGAAGAATCACGTTGGAATCGCTAGGCACTGGAAAACAATTTCCGTGTTAGGCAGGTTCCCTCTCAGTAGTTATATATGCCTGGTTATCCTTACGTTTTTCGATAAAGCTGTCTTGTTTTCGATAAACGGAGAAATTCCACAGCATTTGATACGCTTTAGACATTTAGGGAACTTTAATTTGTATCAAACCTTCTCCCTTTATCGAAAAGAAGAAAATGCTAATCAATTCTAGCTAATGCGTCTAAAATAAAAAATGAGTTTTTAAATGTGTCATAAAGTAGCTACTTTGGATTTCGATACAGACTTAAAGAGTCATGTTGGAATCGCTAGGTACTGGAAAACAGTTTCCGTGTTAGGCAGGTTCCCTCTTGGCAGGCATCTTTATCTTACTATCCTTACGTTTTTCGAAAGAAACTTTTGTTTTCGATCAATGGAGAAATTCCACAGTATTTGACATTTAGGGGAACTTTAAACTGTATCAAACTTTTTGGAGTTATCTAAACAGTAGAAAGGTTATTTGATTCATCAAATGCGCCATAGTTACCCGATTTGGACATTGCAGTTTCATAAAGAAGAAAGGGGAATTTATTCCAATGCAAAGAAAATCATTTTAAATTACTGAAATTCAAATGAGATATCTTTATAAATTTCTTCCATAAGATTAGCATTAGCGAGCAGGTCTTTTCAATTGACTGAAGTAACCCCTTAAGCCTAAATCAGGAGAAAATAATTACGATAGCAGAATTATTGAGCAAACCCTATTACTACTATGAAAATTTCGGCCAGAATAATAGATAAGTTTTCCAACAATTGTTTTTAGCTCTCTCGTTATAATCGATTGTAAAACATCTCGATTGTAGATTCTAGGAATTAATCGATGGCTATATCGATTGTGATTTTTTAGGATGACGATTTTTCTCGATTGTCGAATTTTCAAGAATCGCCCATCACTAAGACTGATTATGATCTGTAATTGCTGGAAGTGCGGTTTCAGCTGTGGGAGGCATTTTAAAAATTAAATAAATTTAAGTTTATTACGTGGAGAGTATAACTTCTACAGATCATATACAGAGCTGCGTGGAAGAAAGTTTAGGGGCATGAATTCCTAAAGTCTGTTTTCAATTATGTTAGGCATTTTCAGCTGAATTGTATATATTTTATTATTTCAAAAGATACTTGTAGAATATAAATAAATTCATATGGCAGTGCAAAAGAAGCGTCACCTATGGATGGCAATTACTATAAATGCATTTATAATTTAACAGTGCCTTTTCTGGCTTAAATAAATTTCGGTATACAGTACACTTCCTCTAATCCACACAAGTTGGGACCAAGGGTTTTGCAGATTATAGGTAATTTTTTTGTTTACATTGTAATATTTGGAATTTATCAACAAATATAGTAACCACATTGTAAATAAATAACACAGAAATAAAAGAAACTGCTTTTATATATATATATAAACCAGTGACCCGGAGCCGAACAATTTTTGATGCTCCAGCTCCAGCTCCGCTCCTAGAGAAAATACCGTGGCTCCAGCTCCGGCTCCAACTCGGCTCCGACTTCGCGCTTTTAAGTTGCAGATTTTAATTTACACGTTTAATTTTTTGCTCACAAATAATGCAAAGAAAAAATCAAAATGCATTTTTCTTCTCATCAAACTTGAAATGCTTGTTCAGAAAATATGACATCTTTTAGCTTTTGCTTTTAAAATAGAAAGTTTGGTAGAATTTTAAACACAAAAATCTAAAATTTCTTATACACTTTTCGAACAGCCAAAATTGTACGACTACACATGTAAACAACAGGCGGCCATATTTGTTTTCAAATGGTGTTGTCACTTAGTTCAAGTAGAAAGTAGAAGTAAAGTAGTGTTGCCATTTTTTGAGAAGTTTTCCTTCCCTAATAATAATACAGTCGGACCTCTATTTAACGAACATCTATTTTGCGAACTTTTCCTTGGAACCAAGCACATTTTGCGAATTTCTTCGTAAAATAACCTCCAAATAGCGAAGTGCATTCTCTATTTAACGAATTTTTTCTTGTGATCTAAATTTCTTTTTCTCCCCATTTCTTAAAATATTTCTGGACATTTAAACTTATTCTTTCTTTAAACACATTTTATGATGTTCAGTGGCCTTGAACTGATTTTACCAGGCATCTTCTTTGTCAGCAGTGAGAAGAATACGGTAAGTACGGAGGACGAAGACGATAATCCCTTACAGTAACTTAAAAAAATGTGGATACAAATGAAAAAAAAAAAGAAATTCACCATGATGTGCTGATTGATGATTATATTTCACTTAATTCTGAAATTGAGACCTTGGAAACACTATCCGAATTGGATATTTTCGACAGTGTGAAAAATAAAAAAAATACAGCAATGAATTGCGATGAAGACGAATATGATGATGATGGAAATTATCATGATGCAGGAATTAATAAAACTTCGTATGATGAAATGCTAAAATCATTTGAAACAATCCGACGCGGATTATAGTTAGAAGAAAATACGCATGAAGGGGTTTTTGGTGCATTGCAAAGATGCGAGACGTATTAGGAGAGAAAGCACTTTTTAAAAGAAAAATCTCAGACAAAATTAACAGAGTTTTTCAGAAACTAAATTTAAGGACACATATGTTAATGTATGGTTAAAATTATTTGTTATAATAACAATAAATACGATAAGGTCATTAAAATTCGTTAATTTTAATGTAAAACTGATTTACTTTAAACAGAAAACACTGTGTATTCCCAGACAATGTTTAGTTTTTCTTGCAAATTTCAAAGATTTAAACACATAGAAAAAATGAATTGATGATGGATATTGATGGGTAAAATAAATAAAACAAACCGATATAATTTATTTAAAAAAAAAAAATGTGGTTAATTAATTTTAGTAAAAATATTTAGTGTTTATGAATTTAAAATCTGTTTTATGTAGTTTAAAGTATTTTAAAAGGTGAATCTCTATTTAACGAATTTTCCATATAACGAACTTTACTCCGGGATTTAGCGACTTCGTTAAATAGAGGTTCGACTGTGATAATAATAAAAACCTAAAAAATGATATAATTAAAATACTGAATAATGATGTAATTAAAATATTTTAAGCCTAGAAATTTAAAAGACTGAAAAAAAAAAGATTTAAAAGAATATTAAAAACTAAAGGAGCCCTGGAGCTGGGGAAAATTTAGAGCTCTGGCTCCGGCTCCAGCTCCAGGAAAAACACAGCTCCGGAGCGCTCCGGCTCCAGCTCCAGCTCCGGGTCCCTGATATAAACTATACCCAATATTAGAAATACATTTAAATAATATAATAATGCACAATCAATAGAAACATTTCTACTTATTTCTAGATCTCAAACATCGCAGTGATAATGGTTTGCTTTATAGCTTTTAATTTATACTCTGCAATTTAATCTTGAAGCCTTTTACAAGAGTCAGGATTTCTTGATAAATAACAAAAGTTTGTTTTTCTAAAAGATTAAGATAAGACATTTATCCAAAAGAGCTAACCCCTCTTTGAAAGTAATTTTACCTTTTATAAAGCCAACAAATGTGTTCAGAATAAGCAGTCTAATAGTTATTTATAAGATACACAGAATATTTCCTTCTAATACAGAAATGCATTAAAAATTTTTAGTGCATTTAAAATTAATTAAAATTCTTAATAAATTCATATTAGTCAATATTTATTACATTCTAAATGTGAGTTATCTTGCTTAAAAAAAGATTTTAACTCTTTGTTTACATCTGAAATATAGTGCAGATTATAGAGTTGCAGATTAGAGGGAGTGGACTGTATTATGTCATAAAGCGTATAAATACAGGTTTTCAAAAAAAGAAGAAAAAATTGCATTAACGTCTATGGAAAGGTTTCCTGAAAATATACTTTTATCTGTTTTATGCGTTTTTCAACTAAATTTTATTGCATTATTCATGTATTGATACATTGTCATATATAAATAGTAACTCCATAGAAAAACCTTATTAGTTGTTTCATGTGTTTGTCAGCTGATTTCGATTTTAGTTTCACTATGTGGTATGTTCAAAGCTCTGTAGATCATATACAGGGTTGCACAAAATAATGTGCACACATTATACGATCTGGGCAGAAATTTTTTAAAATGGATTTATAGCTATGTTCTGTGTGTTTTAATTGTTTATCTAGATATCTCATTTCATTGTATTATTAACAGTATTCTAAAAATGCAAGAAAATGTTTCATAATCTATAACCCATGAACAGAGACCTGGAGCTGGAGCCCGGAGCTATGTTTTCCCTGGAGCTGGAGCTCTAAATTTTCCCCTGCTCCAGGGCTCCTTTAGTTTTTAATATTCTTTTAAATCTTTTTATTTCCAGGCTTAAAATATTTTAATTACATCATTATTCAGTATTTTAATTATATCATTTTTATTTTATTTTTTTTTTTTTTAATTAGAGATGGAAAACTTTTCAAAACATGGTAACACTACTTTACTTTTACTTTCTACTTGAGCTAAATGACAACACTATTTGAAAACAAATATGGCCGCCTGTTGTTTACATGTGTAATTGTACAATTTTGATTGTTTGAAAAGAGTAGAAGAAATTTAAGATTTTTGTGTTTAAAATTCCACCAAACTTTCTATTTTAAAAGTAAAATCTAAAAGATGTCATATTTTCTGAACAAGCATTTCAAGTTTGATGAGAAGAAAAATGCATTTTGTCAGATCTTTAATGAAGGTAAAGGAAGAAAGAATTTGTGAGCAAAAAATTAAATGTCTAAATTAAAATCTGCAACTCAAAAGCGCGAAGTCGGAGCCGAGCTGGAGCCGGAGCCACAGTATTTTATCTAGGAGCGGAGCTGGAGCATCAAAAATTGTTCGGTTCCGGGTCACTGCCCATGAACATTCTTTCATTCTTGATTTTCTTTAGTTGAAACATTGTGAAGAAATACAGTTCAAAATTTTGAAATTTAAAGACAATATTAATTTTTAAATTCTTAAGCTAAAATTATTCCATGTAAACTAAAAGGCATCACAGCAAAATTTCTGAGTCATTCCAATCAAAAAGCCAGCTAAAGATTTTTAAAAAATAAAATTTTCTCATTTGTTGCCACCTTGAATGAAGGGTTTAAGGGTCCTGTCCCTGTCAGCGAAGACACTTACGAGCTAATGCTAATCCTATGGGGAGGGATTTTTCTAATACCTTGTTTGCATTTCGACATTTTTAAATAATTTTTTTTGCATTGGATAGCCAAGGTCCGTCTCTACAGCGCACCTTGGTTACTTTTTTGATTTTGGTCGCAGATATTTTTAATAAAGTTACTTTCATTTTCAAAACCGGTTCTGAAAATGAAAGTGTCATTCTAAAAAATATCTGCAACCAAAATCGAAAAAGTAACCAAGGTGCGCTGTAGAGACGGACCTCGGCTATCCAATGCAAAAAAAAATTATTTAAAAATGTCGAAATGCAAACGAGATATTAGAAAAATCCCTCCCCATAGGATTAGCATTAGCTCATCAGTGTCTTTGCCGGCAGGGGCAGGACCCTTAAACCTTCATCTTAACCACACCCGTATTACCATTACCACCATTTAATATCTTCGAAAGCCCAAGGCTTTGACAAATTTTTATTAAGTTTGTTTGAACTTTTTTCTAATTGAACATCAGACATAAGAGATATACCACTTCTGCATTCAATATTTTAAAATATTCCTTTAAAAACATGAAACATGTAATTTAGGAATTTCCCCTATATTTCGTATATGGTTGAACATTTAAAGTTTTGTTTAAATATTAAATTTTTTAAGCATTTAATTTCAGTGTCTGCATATCCCCGCAGTGATGGGAAGGAGGGGTGGGGGGTATAATTTTTTACAAAAGTCCTTAGAGAAGTTTTCCCCCACAGTTTTAAGGGCCCAAGTTACGCCTATGCTTCTGACACAAAAGTTATATGTACAAATTATTTTAAATGTTTACATTTTACTTATTACTATTATTTTGCAATAAATTATAGATGAATGAATAATGTAAGCCATGGCAATTGTGTTATTTGTCAGGATGTCACAATTTAGAATAGTAAATATTTAACATTATTCATTGTGTTGGCATACAAATACTTTCAATAGTTATTACATAGAGTATAGTACTTAGAAAATTCAGAATTATTGTACAGTTCAAATACATTAATAAAATAATTATAATTTCTGCTGTAATAAAAATTTGTTTACATCTTCTTTATACATTATGCATTTTTTTCTAGAATAAGACTTTAGTCTTAAAATTTCTAATTTATTTGAAATAGGTAAAAAAATATGTCACAAAAGTTAGCAGATATACTTTTAAGTTTTCAAAATAAATTCTCAAACATTACGCAAAAATGAAATGCATTTTATTATTCGGCATCACATTAAAAGACTTTGAATACTGTCTGTTTCTGTTATTGAGAAAAACCTTTGTTGAAACATAGATCTGTATAATGCAATTTGCTATATAATGCACAACTTCTCAACTATATAAACAATGGACTTTGCAGTTAAGAAGTGTCTGCAATCTACATTGTAAATATATTTTTTAGCTTCTAGAGGATTAAGTTTTAGATATTAGGTTCCATATTTATCTCCTTAATTCAGAGATTTTTAATGGAAAAATTTCTATAAATCAAAAAAAGTCCTTCCAACCTGTACAGGAGAAAAATGTAGTTTCCATATTCCTTGTTTTTAAAAATTCAATTAATTTTCCTCGAACACACCATAAAAAATATAAAATATTCCATATTTCAACAAAATTTATTTCAATGCCATGAATAGATGATTGTCAAAGGTGTTGATATGAAATAATATAATGAATTTCATTTTTACGTCTATACTAGACGATTTTTCTTGAAAACTGAAAAGTGTTGGCCGACGTTTGAGACATAATTTTCTACCCATTTCAAGCAAGTTCTTAATTTTAAAAATAAAATCTTCGAGAAACTTTCCTCAAGTATTCCAGAAAAAATACATAAAATACAGAGACAAAGATGTATACAAATTATTGTAACAGCAGACAACTTTATACGTTCTTTTCGTGCACAAAATTATACGATAAATCTACAATTTCTAGTATCCGCTCACTTTTTACGTATGAATTTTATTAAATAGAAAGCTCACTAACAAAGCGTCTAATGTACTGCGCGCGAATAAACAAAACTAAAGAACATCAAGCTTCAATGTCTAAGTTTTCATGAAAAACAAAAGTAATATTAATAAAACTTACGTTTAATAACAATCCACAGAAAAAGAATAGAAATCAACGAATCTCCTTCTCCTTTTTCTAGCATCCAATCATAAATCTTGTTCATATTTTATCGATTTTTTTTTCGTATAATTCGATATTGATGACATAGCTTGAAATTTTCCAAAAAGGTTGAAATTGATTAAAAAATTCAAGCTTTTTTGACGAATATTTATCTCAATATAAAACATACTATGTAGAATAAATCGGAAGCTATTGTGGCCAAAATATAGCCAGGTAAGAGCTTTGAATAAATCAGGAAAATAAAGACAGACGTGATAGTAAAAGAGTGACGTAATTTAGCCCTATTAATCGATTTTTTAAACTTGGATCATAATCGATTTATTAATGATGTCTGATGTGTATAATATAAATAAGGATCATTCGAGGCGAGGCGACAGCCATTGTAGCTATAGGCCCAAAGAATTCTCCACTACGGTGGAATTCAAATCAAATCAAAATGATATGTAAATAAACTTTTAGCTTTACAAATAATTTGGTAAATAAATTTTTCGGATTGTCTTTTAACAAAATTTCAAAAATATAAGTTTTCTTATTAGTAGCAATATAATTTTCTTCATTTACTTCTCCAATTCAAGACTTTGTGTTTAGCTTTTTATACTTTATTTAGACTTTTACGTAATTGATATTCAAAATTTTATTTTTGCTGTTAAGGTGTTTTACAAATTACAGTTCCTAGTAAATGTAATTGGGGGATTTGTATCCATTTCTATCAGTACAATCCAAGAGTATTTAGTAAATTTGAATGTTATCTCAGAAATTATATGATGATTCTGTTATTTTGAGCATTGTTTCTTTATATTACATATATTATATTCTATGTAGTATTTCTTGAATATTATTTTGTATTAGAGCTACAAATTTATTCTTAAATTCATATACCTTTAACTATTATGTTATATTAAATTATATATGTATATAATAATATAGAGTAGATGTGCCAGTAATGGACACCCATAAGGAATTTCTTTTAAAAATATATTTTTATTAATAGTTATTATATTCCAGTTTTTCAGTATTATATTAATCTATCAACAATATTTAACCATTCTTATAGTCTCATTTCCCAATATGAATCAAAATTTAATTTTAAATAACAGAAATATATTAAAACACCCAAAAACCCAGTAATGGACACCCTCTGTTCCAGTAATGGATACCCCATAAAAAATAATAAATAGAATTGTTTTTATGACTGTATTTAGAACCAGAATTTAATGAATACATACTAATGAAACAAAATAGTTATTTTCAAATAAATTTAACAATTAGGATACCAGTAATTAATAAAATATTTGTGATAATCATTTACTATTTGCATAAATTATTTTCAGTTATTGTAATTATCAGAAGGTAGATGTTTTAATTATTTTAGATGGATAGTTTAAAATGCTAAATATCAGGGTTGTTAAAAGTCAGGATTTTTTTTTTTTAAATCAAAAAAATCCAATTTATTTGATTTAAATCAGATTTTTTTTATTAATATTATTTGTGTAGTACTTTTTTATGTATGTGCATGTATTTGTTTTTTCTGTATAGATTTACACATTTCTGTTAATTCCATTACATTTCCTAGATAAGAATTCAAGCTATTTTAAATAAAAATTAAAAATTGTTGCAAGCAAATTTAAAAGATTCACTTAACTCTTAAACTTTTATTATTCTACTATTAAATTTAAATTGTTATACATATATCTATGCATGTTCTGTGTATAAATTTCTAGTTAAAGTTGTTTATTTTCCATTAATGTATTACTCCAATAATATATATAATATATAAATGCATTATAAATGTAACAAAGAATTTTAAATGTATATGTGTAATTCATTGCTGATTCAGATTCACGAATGTTACCTTTCACATAGACTGCAAGTTCCTTTGTGTTTTACATTCTTGCCATAATCCCCATCACTATGCTATTTGCATATTGCTATTACACCTTTTCCAAAAATAGTATTTTTTCTGTAAAATAAAGTCACATTGGATCTTTTTTTCTGTGAACCATTTTTGTTATGTATCAACAAATCCAAATGCTCTCTGTAACTGTACCTAGTATTAGTAAATGACATTGTTTCAACTTTTGATTCACACTATACACTATACTAATCTAATGATTGACAAAATAGTTACCCGATGAAAAATAATCACATAACTGAAAGCCTAAAACTATCAATTGTCAGTGTTATCTCCCCAGCCGTTGACAATTTCGACAATCAATCATGCTTACTGGACAGTAGGAATAACTGCTTAGCTTAGAAATAACAGGGATTTATTTAGGAAAAATTTGAGTCCTTTAAAGGGCCTTTCACAATTTTTTAAATATTTAGACAGGACTCTTCACATAAGTTTTCATCTTAAAACAGGGTTCTTCACAAAATTCTGTCTACAAAATAGACCTTTCCCTAAATTTTTCTCTCGCCAGACTTAAACTTTCACAAATTAATTATTTTAAAATTAAATTTAACCTGTCACAAAACAGATGAAGCCAACAAAGTACGTATTACATACTCTTTTTTTTTTTTTTTAATACATAAATAAATGATCTTGTTAAAAACATAAACAAGAACCTATATATATAATAATTTTTTCAAATTCACAAAATTGTGATTAGCTTTTTCAATAAAAAAATACTTTACAAAAACAAGACACATAAATCCTGGACAGACCCATGAATAAGGTACAGTAATATTCCTTATATTTTCAGTTGAAGTAAGCAATGAATTCTAGGAAAAGAAAGGAAAAAAGGATTAGTCAGCCATTAAAGTATTTTCCGTTATAGAAGAAAG
Source organism: Maratus speciosus (assembly GCA_963932465.1). Lineage (NCBI taxonomy): Eukaryota > Metazoa > Arthropoda > Arachnida > Araneae > Salticidae > Maratus > Maratus speciosus. The sequence continues at coordinate 108,655,598 of OZ010797.1, forward strand.
AAGAAATTTGAATTCTATAATTCCGTGTTAGACAAATAGTCGAAATATTTATTATGTTATAGTGCAAGTAGTATTGATCATATTGTTTGATCACCAACATGTGGGACACAGTAATTTGGGCTTAGATGCGTTATGTTCCTGTAACCGCTATTTTGAATTGTTTGGTGATTTTTTGTTGCCGTGTTGACAGTGTTTATGGATATGGCAACCTCATTCTGGTAACGCCGTTTTTTTGGGAGATCGTCTTTAGCGGAGGCATATTCATTTGATTTAATATGGCGGGAATAGTGTGTGTATCTAATGTTAGCGATGTCTTTAAGAAATTTCAGGGAATTTTGTTTGAAAAAGGGTTTTTTTTTTTTTAAGTTTCAGGTAATCAGTCTATTTTGGGAAAGGAAGGTGACGGTAGTAGATATTTTATTTTTGAGCTTTTGAGGGATAGGGAATTGTTTTTCAGTTTTTTGAAAGAAGTTGGTTTACTTAAATCGAGTATGGTTTGCAATGAATGTGGTGGCGATATGAAAGTAAGGAAAAGAAGTAATACGTCGGACAGATGCAGCTGGGTTTGTCAAAATAAGAGAGTTATGGAGGATGATAAAAGGAAAGAATGTGATAAAGAGATGTCGTTTCGGTATGGCTCTTGGTTTAACGGTAGTAGTAAGTTGACTATTGAAGAGATATTTTTATTGACCTTTGACATTATTTTTGGGACTAATACATGTAGAATTTGTGAGCAGTATAACTTTGGCACTCATACGATGGCGGATTGGAGGCAGTTTATTAATGAGCAAGTTTTAGAATTTATTGAGATGAAGTCGGAGAAGATAAGAGGTTTCGGAAAGATTGTGGAAGTGGACGAGTCGAAATTTGGGAAAAGAAAATTTAATAAAGGTCATCCTGTTGATGGGCAGTGGGTTTTTGGCAGTGTCGAGAGGGATACAGGTCAGATGTTTTTAGTTGCTGTGCATGGTAGGACGGCTGTGACTTTGAGAAAGTGTATTGAGCAATGGATTGAGAAAGGTACAGATGTGTATAGTGATTATTGGAAGGCGTATGATAGTTTTGGGCATCATGGGTATCATTCGCTGCGGGTTAATCATGGTATCAATTTTGTGGATCTGATTACTAAGGTTCATACTAACACAATTGAAAGTATGTGGCGACATATTAAAAGTACTCTACCGATGTATAATCGTCAAAGTGATTTTGCGTTCTATTTGGCCATGTTTCTTATTGATAAAGCTTGTTATGATCAAAAAGTACCAGTTTTTAATACATTTTTGGAAATTATAAGGGGGATAAAGTGGGAGGAGTATAAAACTGAGATTTCATGAACTTTTTGGAGAGAATTTATCTTTTGGTTAAATTTTTGAAAAAAAAACAAGAAGTGTTTGATTTTTGAAATTGGATATATGTTTTTGTGGAAATTAAAAAAAAAAAAAAAAAGAAGAAGAAGTGTTTGGTTTTAGAAATTCGACATGTTTTGTGGAAATTTTTTTGAAAAAAAAAAGTGTTTGTTTTGAGATATTTGATATACATTTTTAAATTTTTTGAAGAAAAGGACTCTTTTTTTTTTTTTTGAATGAATATATTTTTGTGTTAAATTGTTGAAAATTTTGAAAGACCCTAAATATTTTTGATTATGGCAAGTTACCATTTTTTAAAGTTCTGTGTCAAAGAAGGTATGTGGATAATTTTATGTATATTTTGTTATGTTTTATATACAGTCGAACCTCTATTTAACGAAGTCGTTAAATCCCGGAAAAAAGTTCGTTATATGGAAAATTCGTTAAATAGAGATTCACCTTTTAAAATACTTTAAACTACATAAAACAAATTTTAAATTCATATATATTAAATATTTTTTCTAAAAGTAATTAATCACATTTTTTTTAATAAATTATATCGATTTGTTTTATTTATTTTACCCACCAATATCCATCATCAATTCATTTTTTTCTATGTATTTAAATCTTTGAAATCTGCAAGGAAAACAAAACATTGTTCGGGAATACATTGTATTTTCTGTTTAAAATAAATAGTTTTACATTAAAATTAACGAATTTTAATGACCTTATCGTATTTATTATTATTATACCAAATAATTTTAACCGTATTTTAACATATGCGTTCTTAAATTTAGTTTCTGAAAAACTCTGTTAATTTTGTCTGAGTTTTTAGGTAGATTTCGTATGAAATACTACCTATTGGGATCGTTCCCATGTTGGAATTTCTGAAAAATTTTTGCAGATCTACACCGATCATGACCCCTAGAACCCAAAACCACCCTCAGTAAAAAACTTTATATATCTATGTATCTATCTATCTATATATATCACTTTCTTCTGGACACGATAACTTTCGTAATTCTGCACCAATCTCTTCCAAACTAATACATAAAATCAATGGGCATAAAATCTCGGTCAAGTTCGTTAATGGGCAAAATCGGACCAAGGGGATGGAAATAGGGAGGGGTTTTGCGAAAACCGAAAACCCCCCCATAACTTCTTAATTTTTATACATATCAAATCAGTTTAAAGTTTTTATTACTTCTAAAAATAGGGCCAAAATTTTATGTATCACAGATTTTTGATAAAGTTAAAAATGGGCTCAAGGGGCGCAAAAAATAGGGTTTTCGGGAGAAAAAAATTCATAACTTCGTCAATTCTTAAGATATCAATTCCAATTAATTTTATTATAAATCTCCTTAATATTATCTAAGACTTTTATATTCACAAGTTTTTGATAGGACCAATTCGTACCTCAAAAAAAAATTAAAAACGAAAACGAAAAGGGGGTTTGAAGAATTAAAAAATCCATAACTCCGTCAATTCAAAAGATATAAAATCCCCATGAATTTATCATCTATCTTCTTAATATTGTCTACAACATCTGTATAGACAAGTTTTGGATAGGATCAATTCTTACAGCAAAAAAAAAAAAATTAAAAATACATAGCGGTTGAAGAAAAAAATCATCTAAGTAAGGATGTATTCAAATCCAAACTGCTTATTTTCTGACTCATTTTACAATTCATTTTTGCCCTCAAAGGCTTCCAATTGTTACGTTTTCTTACTCAGAAACAATATAATGTACCGAAATGGTCGATTTTTTGATAGAGGCAGAATATATTTTAAAAAGTTCTGTTAAAGTGGGCATTTTGAACCGAATTTCCCGAAGCGGATTGTGTTGGAAAAATCATTGCATTAAGGATGCACTCAAATCCAAACTGCTTATTTTGTTACTCATTTTTAAATTCATTTTTGCTCTCAAACGCATCCAATTGCTAGATTCTCTTATTCAGAAACTATATAATGTAAAGTAATGATCGATTTTTTGATAGAGGCAGAATATATTTCAAAAAATGATGTCAAAATTGGCATTTTGAACGGAACTTCCCGAAGCAATTGTGTTATCACTTTCTTCTGGACACGATAACTTCCCCAATTCTGCACAAATCTCTTTCAAACTGATACATAAAATCAAGGGACATAAAATCTCGCTCAAGTTCGTTAATGGGCAAAAGGGGATGGAAATAGGGAGGGGTTTTGTGAAAACCGAAAAAACCCCATAACTTCTTAATTTTTGTGCATATCAAATCAGTTTTAAAGTTTTTATTACTTCTAAAAATAGCGCCAAAAATTCATGCATCACAGATTTTTGATAAAATTTAAAATAGGCTCAAGGAGCGCAAAAAATAGGGTTTTTGGGAGAAAAAAAATTCCTTACTTCGTCAATTCTCAAGATATCAAATCCAATAATTTTATTATACATCTCCTTAATATTATCTACAACTTTTATACTCACAAGTTTTTAATAGGACCAATTCGTACCGAAAAAAAAAATTAAAACGAAAACATTAAAGAAGGGTTGAAGAAGAAAAATTTTAATAACTCCATCAATTCACAAGATATAAAATCTCCATGAATTTATCATATATCTTCTTAATATTGTCTTCAATATTTATATAGAGAAGTTTTTGATAGGGCCAATTCTTACAGCAAAAACAAATTAAAAATACATAGCGATTGAAGAAAAAAATCATCTTATTAAGGGTGCATTCAAATCCAAACTGTCTATTTTCTTACTCATTTTTAAATTCATTTTTGCTCTCAAACGCATCCAATTGCTAGATTCTCTTATTCAGAAACTATATAATGTACAGTAATGATCGATTTTTTGATAGAGGTAGAATATATTTCAAAAAAGGATGTCAAAGTGGGCATTTTGAACAGAATTTCCCGAAGCGATTGTTAGAAACGAAAAATATTGCCCTACTGAGAAAATAATTGTTTATTAATCAAGTTTTAATTAATTGAAAGAAAAATAAAAACACAGGTCGCTTATAAATCTTTTCAAAAATCACGTCAGCATGTTTCATATTTTTTTTAATTAAAAATGAATCTGAAATTGTGCCAGAAAATTTCGAGTTGTTGAGTATGGAAAAATATTTTTTTTAATATCGCCTTAACATGATTCTGATAAAACCAGCTATTTTATAAAAAAGAAATAAAAACTCGTCAAAAGCAGACAGATGTTAAAGTGGATTTATATCTAATAATGATTTTGTTTTTGTAGGTGAAATTAGTATACTTAACTTCGAAATCTACCTCTGCCTGTAGGCCGGGCCGGCAGGGATTTTTTTTTCTTTTAAAAGGTGCTTTCTCTCATAATACGTCTCGCATCTTTGCAATACACCAAAAACACCTTCATGCGTATTTCCTTCTAACTATAATCCGCGTCGAATTGTTTCAAATGATTTTAGCATTTCATTATACGAAGTTCTGTTAATTCCTGCATCATGATCATTTCCATCATCATCATATTCGTTTCATCGCAATGTATTGCTATGTATTGTTTTTATTTTTCACACTGTCGAAAATATCCAATTCGGATAGTGTTTCCGAGGTCTCAATTTCAGAATTAAGTGAAATAGAATCATCAATCAGCACATCATGGTTTATTTCTTCTTTTTTTCTCATTTGTATCCACATTTTTTTAAGTTACTCTAAGGGATTATCGTCTTCGTCCTCCGTACTTACCGAATTTTCACTGCTGACAAAGAAGGTGCCTGGTAAAACCAGTTCAAGGCCATTGAACATCATAAAATGTGTTTAAGAAAAGAATAAATTTGAAATGTCCAGAAATATTTTGAGAAATCATGAGAAAAAAAAATTTAGATCACAAGAAAAAGTTTGTTAAATAGAGAATGCACTTCGCTATTTGGAGGTTATTTTACGAAGAAATTTGCAAAATGTTCTCGGTTCCAAGGAAAAGTTCGCAAAATAGAGAAATTCGCAAAATAGAGGTTCGTTAAATAGAGGTCCGACTGTAGTAATGTTTCCTGTTAACTGTTTATTGTATATATTTTATGCATTTTTGTGTTTGCGGAGGAAGGAGTTTGCTGAACTCTCTGATGTTTTTTTCGGTTTACTGTAAAATCTCGTTAAACCGCCCTTCCCGATTAAGCGTCCCCCTCCCACTTTGTAAACAAATTGGAAAATTCAAGAAATCCTGAGAAAGCGCCCTTCCCGCAAAAAAATTTCGGTGCACACGTCACGATCAATTTCAATCATTTCTTTACTTTTCAACTAAGTCTATTATTCTACTTACCTTTGATTTCATTTATTTCTTTCAGTTTATTCAAATCTCCTTTCGGCGTTTGCACTTACCTTTTGTTTTCATATCGTCGTAAACCTCAGAGGATGCCGTAAACGCAGTCAGTATTCGTAGATTCACGTCATCGAACTACGGATAGGTACTTCCATTCTGTACAGCTACGTAACTTCATATTTATACATATCATTAATATTTTTCATAATACCATTAACCTTGTGTATTATTATTACTAAATATATAAAATAATAGTGATAATAACAATATATAGCCTTTTTTTTTTTGTAACTTTCGGAATTTTATATCGTGTTGGTTTTCTTTCCTCTAAGTTATGGTTGATGGCGCCAAAATAAATTGAAATCGGATTTATTGGTATTATTTATTTTATTATTATTGTTATTAAGTATTGAATTGGTGATTTAATTTGATATTTGAAGGTGATATACATAATATTTACTTTATATATCACTATTTAAAATGAATTAATGTAGTGATAAAGTTATTTTTTTTTATTAATTCTATGTCAGTCTGATTTAAATTTCCTATTATAACACATTTCTTCTTAAAAAAAAAAAAAAAAAAAAAAAAAAAAAAAAAAAAAAAAAAAATAGTTTCATTTGCAATATTTCTCATGTTATTATTGTGATTTGTATTATTTATTTAGCCTTTATAGATAAGAAATGATGATTTAAAAAAAAAGGGTTATTTAATCTTGCTAATTCACAACAGATGACGACACCGCATAAAATGTTACTAGTTTTAGAAAGAATTTTAGGACATTTTCAAACGCAATTTCTTAGTGTTTTTTAATTATTTTAAATTATTAAGTTCCTTTTATTTTTCTGTTACCATATTAATGACAAATATTAGTGTTGTTATTTATCTTATGACAGATATTAGTGTTATTATTTATCTAAATGCATTCCAGTTTCAAAGCTTTTGAAATCCAGAATTTTCTACAATTTGAAATTGCCATTAATCGCCATGTTATACTGTTTCTCTATTTTTATACTTTTTTTCAAAATGTTTTTCTATTTTATATACATATTATATTTTTCAAAATGTTTTTCTTTTCTCACTTTATTAACATAATGCGTATTTTGCGATGATCGGCCATGACCATCCCCCACCCCACCACCCATAGATATGATTACTACAGTTTTAATACCGTGTAAGCGCCCCCTCCGATTTTTTTACGATTTTTCGTCGTGTTTGGGGGGGGGGGGGGCGGAATAACGGTATTTTACGGTATGAGCGTGTAGCACTCATACAACGATTACTGATTGCCAGTTTAGCGAGTTTTGTTTTTTATGTATATTTTGCCTTACGAGTTTTGTATATTTTGAGATTGGTACAAAGCGAGAACTGCTGAATTTTGAGATTGCTAGACAGCGAGATCTGCTGAATCCAGTGATGTTTTTTTTTTTTTTTTTTTTCGGTTAATGAGCGTGGAGCGCTCATACAACGATTACTGATTGCCAGTTTAGCGAGTTTTGTTTATTATTTACATTTTATTTTCGCTAAGCCTAACATGCGTATAAATCGGTGCTTGGCGACATTTAGTACTTGGCGGAAAAGGGGTTTTCATGCCAAGAAAAGTTCCAAGATGGCGGCCCCGGGAATTTATGACACCTGTTCCGTAATTTGCAGGTCTAAGCAACTAAGCATAAAATAAACTCATGAATTGTGTATAATCTGCTTCAGAGAAAGTAACTCTGCACTGAAAGTACCATTATATTAAATACATTATTTTAAATAGATTTAACTATAGCTTAATTATTTAACTTTGAAAAATGAACTGATCATTTAAAAAAGAAAACAATTTAAAAATGAGAGAGCATTTAACAATATTTTTTAGCACTAAGGATTGATAATATTTTTAATACAATTGCATTTATTTTTATAAAATAATAGTATTTTGAACTTATAAAAGCTTTATTTAATGTTATTAAAAGGTAATTTTTAATCTGAAATGAATGATGACTTTTCTTACAACATAAATGATAAATTCGATTCTTATTTAACCTGTAAATATCAATGTGAAAAAAAAATTGATTTAAATCAAAGATTTTTTTTAATCATTTGATTTAAATCAGGATTTAAATCAAACAACCCTGCTAAATATCGGGCAATTACAGCTATCAAATTATTAAAACAGTGGGAGACTTAACCCCTTGAAGGGCAAGCAATTGCGTTTGTGAAATGCTGAATTCCCACCGTTCTTCTTTGAAAAATTCTATTCCAAAATAAGTAAAAGCAATTTTATGGCTTTTTTCCACCTAAGTTAGAAAAGTAAAATTTAATAAAATTTTTCTGGTGTAAAACTTCATTAATCATAGGTGGTATATAATATGTACTGGTGCCCCTCAAGGGATTAAAAGGTAATTAAAAAAAAAAAAGTTTTGGAATATTAGTGTTTAGTTTTGTCTCACTATTTTTAACAATTAATCTTCCAGAGACTACTTGATATATCATTTATAATTAATATTATAAATATGAAATAAATGATATTGTGAGTTGAATATTTTAAATACTAAATAAAATAATTTCAAAATAAAACTGCAGAACTGATGTTTGAGGCCACTGATTTGCAGATTTACTAGTTTCATGAATATTACCTATAACTTTCATTAATATTATTTTCTTTTTCTTTTGCCAGAGGTGTATAAGAAAATATTTAAGACATAAAATAGATTATGTAACTTAATTGTTTTTATTTAAACAGAGAGGGATTAAGCCCTATCGGCCCCTTTTTGACTGTGCTCTTAAACAATATTTTCTGCTTCCTGGCTGATTTGATTGCCAGATTATAAAATATGCAATGTATATACATAAAAAAAAAAGAATAAAATATTGAAATTTTATTTATCACATAAAATAACTTAAAAGCAGCTATTTATAAAAGTTTTGGTGTTATTACATTTTGATAAGTATAATTAAAAAATTAAATTTGATTATTTAGATTTACAGTTAAGTCAAAATATTTTATGCACTATAAACATTACTGAAAGTGAAATTGCATTTTTAGCAATGTTTACATGGGGTGTCCGTTACTGGAAAATGACTAATTAACCATCCCAGTAATGGACACCCCCTCTTAAAACCTTAAAAATAAATTAAATTTTGGAAATGGCCGTTAGCATATAAAATTCTAAGTTTTCTATTGTTACTCAAACAAAAACAGTCAAATTTTGCACGAAAATAAATAATATATAGGGGGAACTTGGGATACTTGACCCAAGGCCTTTTTCTCAGAATTGGGAAAGTATTGTAAGGTGGAAGTGGCAACACTTTCTTACTTTCAGTTAGCTGGCCACATGTTGAAAATAATAACTAAATCATTCTGTAACTTTTTAAACTATCAGACAAAATACATTTTCATGCTCCAAAAGTAATTTTTTTATTCTGTAAACTCTGGTGGTATAATTTTTTCTGTTTAAAGGTAAGACTTTTTTAGTTGGTCATTTGTTTTGTACATGTTTTTAGCTACAGTAACATGTATAATAATATTAATCTTCTCTTTAGCAAATGGCTACATTTTAGGGTTATGTAGTTAAATATGCAACTAGGGATACTTGACCCAAGTCACCTAGGGATACTTGACCCAATACTGGGATTAGTACTATTCAAATGCATTTAACATGTTTTATTTATGAATTAGAAATATTAAATATTATAAACATATAAATATAAGTATTATAAGTAAATAATGTAAATATTATAAGTAAATGACTGAGTTCTTGTCAGATATTGTGGGAAACGGAATACAAGAAGATTTGTTGGAAAGCTTCTTGAAATCAATTCTGACAGACTAACTATTCAGTTTGCAAGAAGAATGGATGGTATGCGATTTAAATGGCTTGAAATGAATGATATATCATAAGTTGGTCCTGACGAAATAGAAGCTATTCTTCATCGACCTGAGTTTTTGACACAAATGATAGAACTACGAGTTTTGTTTTTAAATATGACTTTACATTTGGAGTTGAATAAATTGTTATTTCCTTATTCTGGAACTTGTTTAGGCACAGAATGAACTTTCAGACTGCTCATATTTTGAACTTTCTGTAATTAAAATTTATATTGGGTATATTAATGTTAGGCCTATGTACTAAAAATTAAAAGTATTAATTTTATTTGACAAAAATAAAAAATTATCAATCTTAATATGAATTTTGTTCTTATGTAAAAGTGTTTTGTTTATTATTTTTAATCATACTCCTAAATCTGTGACTTGGGTCAAGTATCCCTATACATTGGGATACTTGACCCAAATTGAAAGTTTTGAATATTCATATTTTTCTACCTTTTATAATTAATATTTCGGAATAATAATAAAAAATATTGTGTAATACTTCATTAAGTATATATAGACTACATTTATACACCCATAAGTAACGTAAAAAAATAATTAACAATCGAAAACTAACAATTGGGTCAAGTATCCCTAGTTTCCCCTAAATTAATTAAACGAAGCCAGCTCTTAGCCAATAAATAATACATAAATTAATTAAATGAAGCCAGCTCTTAGCCTCTTCATTAAGTTTTTCACAGAAAAACAGCGAAACTTTGAAACGTTATTTTCTGCTTCCTGATTGGTTTGATTAAAAGTGTCAACAATAACCCAGTTTTATAAAACATGCAAGGGGGAATTATAAAAAAAATAATTACAGCTAAATATTTATTAGTTATTTTTTTATGAGACAAAAACATCAAGAGGTATCCATTACTGGCACATCTACCCTATTTGAAAGATATAGTATATATTGATTAAATCGGAAAACAGGAGTCATGTTTACTTTCAGATACATATGGGGAAATCAAATAGGTGTTAATGTCCTATGCATACGTCACCACTAAGTTAATTGAGAATTATCAATGTTAAATACATATTTTTTTTCTTGGACTCCATTTTGTGAAAAGTAAAAGTTATTTTCATGAAATTTATTATATTTTTGTGAAAAATAACATTTTGTAACGAAAGATGAAATCCAGTTACTCATATTCGAACCAAGCATTTATTAATAACTGCTTTAAAATGCTTCTGCTAAAGTTTTCTTTTCTGGTGAACTTGTTTTGTTTGCAAAATACACAAATCTAACAAAATAAAAATAATTAATGAGGACTAGTTTTTTTTTTTTTTTTTTTTTTTTTTTTTTTTTTTTTTTTATGAAATGGAATTTTTTGAAGGGGACTCTTTTATTGAGAGGAATTTTGTGAACCTGTTTTATTAAAAGTAATTTTGTGAAGGGACCTGTTTTATTAAATGGATTTTTGTGAAGGGACCTGTTTTATTAAATGGATTTTTGTGAAGGGACCTGTTTTATTAAATGGATTTTTGTGAAGGGGCCTGTTTTATTAAATAGATTTTTGTGAAAAGTCCCTAAATTTTGCCTAGATCAACCCCTGATATGGGCTATTGATTTTAAAAATAAGGCAAGTCCATTTTAGGAAAAAATTACATAAATCTAAATCTTATTACAAATTAACATAAAATTTATGATTTTATTCAACTCACAATAAATATCTTTTGATATCATTATATATTTTTTTACTTTTAATTTATTAGGTCAATGCTATTCCAAATGCATTGTTTTTGAAAGTGAGGTAGGTCCCCTTTTAACAGAATTATTTATTTTGTTGCAAGCGCAATCTGAATTTCGCAGTTCTACTACAACTGTGGTGAATTGGCAACATTGATGGAACATTATTTTATTATAATTTATAATTATATGCATACAAGTTAATTATTTTATTATAATTTATAATTATATCCATACAAGTTAATTATTTTTTTATGCATACAAATTATTACCTACTGAATATTTTTTCCACCATTTCCTATAAAATTAAATTTATTTTTTGTTTAATTGTAGCTATAAAATAATGAAATAAAATAAATAAGCAAATAATATATTCGATTTTTAGGGATTTGTTTAATCTGATGAAACCTTATTCATGTCACTCCTCTGTCTGTCCGTCCATCATAGAGTTTGTTCTCGGAAACTGCTTAACTTACTTAAACACTTGAAATGTTGCCAGGGGCGTAGCCACAGATATTTTTTCGGGGGGGAGAATTCGAAAATTTCCCAACTTGAAAAAAATTGCTCCAATTTTCGACTAAAATTATATGCACAACGTGTGTAATAATTGTAATGATACTTTTGCATAAAACATTCCTTTCCAAAGAAAAATTCTGAAACTGAAAACATAAAAAATATAATTATGGGTTTGTTTATAAAAAAATAAATAGGCTTTTTACTTTCTTCTATCTTTACAAGAAGAAAGTATTGGATTCGTGAAAAAATTGGACTTCCAGTTTTAGACTGATTTATACGTTTTAGTAAGTCCTGAACACGATTCGACTGTTTTTAGAAAATATGTCTGTCTATATATGATACAAATTTTGTTGGCGCTCTAACACAAGAACTAATGCACGAAATTTAATAAAACTTTAGAGATTCACTTATACAGTCAAACCTCGTTAACGCGAACACTCAAGGGGAAACTTTTTTTGTTCGTATTAAAAGTAGTTCGTGTTATCGGAACTTAACTACATTACATACAACTGGACGAGGCAATCGGAAACAGTTCGTGTTAACGAGGTTTGACTGTACCTTGATAAAAATTGGTGCTGATTTGTTCTTGGTGTAAATCGTCCAACAGGTGGCACTGCTATGCGGCATTTTTCACGATTTACATGATTTTAGCAATAATTATATCTCAAAAACTATTGCACGGAATTTGATCAAACGTCGTATTCTGTTAAACCTTGACATAATTTGATGCAGATTAGCTTTTTATGTTTATCATATAGCAGTGGTGCTGCTATGCAGCATTTTTCACGATTTTGCGATAGCAGTATCTCAAGAACTAATGCACGGAATTTAGTCAAACTTCATATTCCACATAAGTTGCACTTCCACATAAGTAGATCCTTATTAGGCTTGGGTCTATACCAGGGTTGGCGAACCTTTTTATAGTCGCGTGCCAATTTTTTTTTTTTTTTAATATTTTACATGACCTTGACGTGCCAACTGTAAAACAAATTTAGTGGATTGAAAAATAATGAATCAAAACTACTTGAAAATTACTTATTAAGATTTTTTTCTAATATGGGTAACATACATGTAAGAATTACATTGTAATAATTATAGGAACACTTAAAATTTAGAAATTAATAAAAAAAAATGTGACTAATTGTGTTGTATCTTGGATGAAAAATAATTATTATCATTTTACTGCTCAGTTTATTTTAACAGAATGCAAACTAAAATGGATTTATCTGACAACTGCTCTCTATTTGATTTTTTATATTATTAATTTGAGAAAATAATGACTCACAAGTATAAATAGTAGGAAACATTATTAAAATGAAAAAAAAGGTCCGTTTATGTTTAAATAGTCCTCAAATTTATTTACAAGTTGCCATAATTTACCATCGGTATTTTTATTAATACATATATAATAATCTTTTCTTTTTGGTAGCTTTGAAGTATTTTCTTTGTTTGATAAATTTCGAACCATATTGAATAAGATGAAAATTCTTCAATTTCCAAATAATCGAATTTAGAATCAAATAATGTCGTCTAAGTTCATGTATTTTGTGTAAAATCACTGAATTCTGATTTAGAGATATAATCAACGCCGCGCCGTGCCAAAATTATTCTTTCGCGTGCCAAAAGTGGCACGCGTGCCATTGGTTCGCCGACCCTGGTCTATACTGTCCAAAGCTATCATTTTTGTGCACTTTGAAAGTAAGGAATTTTGGTTGCAGACATCTGGCTGGGTGCCAAAATTCAATGATTTGTTTGAAAAATGCTATGCTTATATCTCCTTTTTAAATGCACACAATTCAACAGATCTATACCTTTAGAGTTTGTTATAATAGGAAAAGAATTGTCATTTAATTTTGGCACTGTGATTGCAAGTTTTGAGGCATTAACATGTATGGAGTAGAAGAAAATTTTGGGATTGGCACATGCGACTAGTTTTCACTTAATATCAATTCTTGTGGTCTTCAAAGAAGCCTACCTGTTAATAACATCGCTTAGTTTAATAAAATTCCCTATTTCACTTTCATATTTTAAAAGCATTAGGCATTAAAAGTCTGTCATTCCTCATTGTAGCTTGCAATATATATATATATATATTATTTTTATTTGACTAAAGATTCTTTTATTAGATGCAACGCCATAAAGATAAGCTGCTGTGAATGTTAAGGTACGAGTATATAGTTTGACGGCGTGACCCAAATAGTCTTTGAATTTCATGGCATGAGTAAAAAGTTTGTTAAGCGAGTTGGGATTTGGTTTATTTCTATTTGACTCTGCAAGTCATGTACATCCAGTTTCTCATATCCAGGTGGAAACATTAACTTTTCCCTTGCAAAATTCTAATTTAAATATGGAATGCATTGCTGCAATATTCTCTTGAGATAGCGAACATTGTCATTTAAGCCCATTACTGAATTCCCGAAATTTTCTTGTATTTCTTATAATTCTTTACTGTAAAACTTATGTGTATTAATGTCCATTGCTGAGCTATTATTTTTATCTATTGCGTTTGGTGAAACCGTTTTCTTACGGTGCTTTCCGAACTCAGCTTCTCCAGTCACATCCTAATATTCATAATTGTTTGTGAGCCTGTCTGTAAGAAAATCTTTATTTCTTCAAAATTTTATTCAAGTGCAACGTGTCAGTGTTACAGTGCATGTCGATTTTTTCTTCAGTTGATGGACTGCTTTCATGGTCATATTTCTGTTCCAAATTAAAATCGTCCATTTTTTACCTTTTTCATCCTCGAATGGATTTTTAGATGCTCCAAAATCTTGCACGAAAACTCTTTTCCTATTATGAAGGGTTTCTTCGTCCTGAGATTTATAGTAACTTTTTAGAACAACTTTAAACACAGAACACTGGACCTTTGGTTTAAAATTTTATAGACACATATAAATGTAAACAAACAGGACTGATATATATTTCCGCATACAAGTAAAAGTAAAATGTGACAAATTTATCTAAACTAACGACTTCTTATATCCGCATTTGCTCACATAATGCTTTTTACTTGATAGCAAAGGGTTAACTAATTTTTGCGGCAAAAAAATCATGAAAATGAGTGATTTATTGTCCAAAAATCGCAAAATTAGTCAAAAAAGTTGTGAAAACTCATCAAATCTTCTTGCCCATAGCTGTGTTTCAAGTAGGCTACTATATTCCTTTCTGTTGTGCTACAAGTGATCTCCAATTTTCAAAAGAAGCTGCAATCCCTTTGGATTAAAATATCTGGATTCTCTTTTGGGAGGAGAAGGGGAGTTAGGGTGAAATTTTTGAGAAAGGAACAAAGTTTTGGAGGAAATAAAGGAACTGGTTAGTCAGTTATTGATGGACAGGAGTAGAGAAATTTAGGTCTGGTAGATGTACAATATTTTTGTAGAACTGAAAAATACAATGATAGATTGAGTGTGGCTGATTTCTTTTTCTATTACTTTTGATAATTTAACTTGTTTACTGTTGCAGTACTCAAAATAATCACCAAAACAATAAAAATTTCGTAATTTTTTTACTATTACTTTAAAAAAAGAAAATGTCTCAAAAATCTAGAATTTCCCAACTCTAAGCTCAAATTTCCCAACTTCACATATATTGGGGGGGAGCCCCCCCCCCATAGCCCCCCATGGCGACGCCCCTGAATGTTGCATACTTGTAGCTAAAGGGCAAAACTGGGAAATTTCACTAGTGGCCTGGCCAGTAGTAGTAGTTTTAGAAGTGGCTATTTTCTTTAAGCCAGTTGCTACTTACTTACTTAAAAGTAGGGGCGAGTGGTAATGAATGGTCCATTAACGAAATATGAAAAAGTGTTTGCATAAAATTAATTTAGATGCCACCAATAAATGGAGTTATTTGTTCTACCAAACTCATCAAATTTTCCATTGTTTGAGAGAAGCCATTTTCCTACTAGAGTAGGGCGGTCAAGAATCTGATTGAAAAGTAAATTTTTTGCCTTTTCAATAAAATAAATAAGCTAAAAAGTATCTATTATTTCATTGCAGATCAGATATGTGTATTAGCAACTCTTTGCATATCTGTAAACTAATTTTAGGATGTATTTAGATGTTATTTGCATTTAATGTATTAAAAAAACCTGAATATATTCCAGAAGTATAGGTGGGGCTGAATGGACCACTATATCATGGTCATGAATGGGCCACCTTTGTCCTGATTATGAAAAATGGTTTTTCTTTCTTTTTTCCTGATTTTCTCTTTAATATGAAACATGATTGGCTGTCGTGGATTTAGATTAAATTACTGTCTCGTTAGAATAGGTTTATAGTAATGTCTAAAAAATAATTTGCGATTTTCACCCTAAGAAAAATTAGTTATTTATTAGAAACATAAGTTAAATTGTATAAATGATTAAGGTGAACTGTCTAGTTGTTGACCACACCTACCAGTATTTTCCCATTTAATATAAAACTACAATAATTGTTTATATTATGCATCTGATGAGTAGAATAAATACCAGAAATTTACATTAAATAGTCAATTAATAGGCAGTTCACCTGAATGAAATTTTATCACTTGAAATTTAATTTTAATTAAATAAAGTTTTTCCTTTAGATGGGCCATGTTTTTAAGCCAAAGATATAAATTTCGTTAAAGCATAATGTTTATTATCTATTAGACATAAATTTTGTTAAATCATAATGTGTATTATCTATTATTTTTATGCTTATTTTATGTTTTTTCTTTCTTATAATCTCATTATTTTGTCATTTTTCTGCTACAATTATGTGATTTAATAATATCACTTTTGATGTTTATAAATTTTGATAAGCATTGTGTATTACTTACTATTTCAGTATGCTTTGATCATATCATGTCTAGTGCCATTCATTTTGTCAAATTTGGTGAATAAAAGATTTAATTCCACGTTTTTCCATTGAATTCATTTAGTGGCCCATTCATTACCTTCAATGGCCCATTCAGCCCCATGGGTGGGAGTGAATGGGCCAAATTTGTATGTTTTTATTTTCTATTATCATTCATTATAGACATTTCCTAATCCAATTTTTATGACTTTTTTACATAACTAAATAAGTAAAGTAACTGAAAAGCCAATTCTAAGCCAAAAAAAAAAAAAATTATTAGAAAAAATTACAAACCAAATATTGGCCCATTCATTACCACTCTCCCCTACTGAATAGTTAAACTTTTTTACAAATTTCTTTTAGTATTAATCTAAAGTGGAATAGCCCAAATAAATATGTTAATATAAACATATTTCAAACAGAAAAAAGTAGAATCCTTAATGGAATGCAAGAAAATTTTATTCTCCCCTTGTAGGAAAGTGGCCATATGGTGGCCGCTGATAAACAGTTTTTCAATACCACTTTTTTCCATTTACTGGCCGGTGGCTAGACCTAATTTTGTCCTTTACATATAGCTGTATACCTCTGATCACAGGACAAATCGTAAAATTTTGAAAAGTCTGTATATTATTTTAATTAAATGTTAAATAATTTAATGATGTCTGACCATTTTTGCGATTTATGGAGATTTTAAAACAGAGCCTTAATTTCTGTCTTGATTGACTTGATAACCCTGTAGTAGCGCATCTGCCTGTTAATCAAAAGATTTGCGTTTCACGTTGGAGTTTAAAATTTTTTCCCTTGAGTAGATTCTGTTACGTAATAGATTCAATTTTAGAGAATTTTTTTTATTCTTTTTTTTTTTTCATTTAAAATGAAAAGAAAAATTAACATAAATTCTAAAGATTTAAGATTAAAAGTTGTAAAATGTTTTACCAATTATTTTTGTAATTCAAGAGAAATTCCGAAATTTTAAATTGTCTACATTTCATTGACTGGTGGATTTGATTAAAAGAACTTTCATATTTTCTTTGCCATTTTAAAGTTGTTTTTTTTTTTTTAGCTAAAATTAAATCTGTTTTTCAAATGTACAAATATGCGCAGTTACAATTGTCTAAAAAACAGTTCTTCAATATCTTTAATTTGATTAAAAAAGCATCTTCCAACTGTAATAACTTTAAAATTAAATTTAAGGGTGCTGCCATCTATGTTCTTATTGAAAAGTTAAGGATAAAATTAAGAACTTGGATTTATTAATTAAAGGATAAAGTGTTTTGAAAGGAATATTCTTCGATCACACTTACCCACTTGTTTGTTATAATAATTATAATCTATTTAAAGAAAATCAACATTTTCAACAAATCATTGTTTTCGAAAGTGAGGCAAGCCAATTAATGCATACTAAAAGCATGATTTTTTTCAACTACCATCAGTAACCATCATTGTATATTGAATTTATATGAACAAGACCACAAAAAAAAAAAAAAAAAAATAAGACTGTTGGGTTTAAAAATATTCATAAAATACAGTTTTAGCACTAGGGTGTAAAAAAAAATCTTTTTTTTTTTTTAATCAAAAAATTGGATTTTTTTTTAATTATTTAAATCAGATTTTTTTTTTTAATTTAAATCGGATTTTTATGATTTTTTTCCCAGTGTTCAAATATTGAATAGTTCCCAAGAGTTTTGGGTTTCCAAAACTATTAAACCGCTAATTGCTAACATAATCTATGTTTTTACTCTTTAACTAATAAAATTATAATTATTACTTAATAATTAGAGAAATTATGAAAACTGCAAATTAGTAGTTTCATTAGTTAGTGTCGTACAATAATGTTGTATACATTAATATTGTAATAACATAGGCGTAACCCCCCCCCCCCGCCCCCTCCGCTTGCGCAGACTCAAGCACAATTATTTAAAACAATCGAAATCTACAAAAGAAAAAAGAAGTAAAACCAGAGTTCAATTAGTTTAGAAAACTAACAACCTAAGTTTAAAACTGTGGTAAAAAAATAAAAAAAGAATTCCACGTTCTGTTTTTTTTTAATTATGTTCTTTATCTTTTTTAAAACTAGAATATTTACAAGAATCTGTATTAGTCATAGTAAGTCAAAAAGGAGGTTTTATAATCCCACTTTGAAGTCTTTTTTTTTTTTTTTTTTTTTTTTTTTTTGTGGGAGATTTTTTTTAGCACCGTTCTTTCTACTGTATGTTTCTGCAATTTCATGAGAAATTAACACAAGTTCTTGATGAGGATAAAAACAATTTGTCTCTGATTTCGCAGTCTAAAGTCTAGAAAGAAACAAAAAAATTTGAAAGGGGATACAGATGTGATTGTAAAATGCGATTGGCCAGGGGAAAGGTGGGGGTGCACAGACCCTGCCACCTTTGAAAATGAGAAATAATAGCGCAGAAAATTAAAATTAATCTGGGGTTGGTTGGCTGGTTGAATTTCGTGTTAAGCGACCATATTTTGACATTCGTAAAAGGAATGTGGTTGCAGTCTTTCAAGTCAATATAGTAATTTTTTTTCCTCTAAAACTTTTTATTCGATTTTTTGAGTTTCTTCTCGTTTCGCGGAGTGCTTTTGAAACTAGGAAAAGGACCGGGTTTCAATCTTTTAGCCCAGTGCAGAAAATTTTGACGAAATTCGCGATTTTATTCTGTGATCATTTCATAATATTTACAATTTCCTCCAAAATCATTTGACGAAATTCACGTCTTTCTACGGGATTTTTTGTCGAAATCCGTACTTTTCACCACTAACCTTTGACAAAATTAGTGTTTTTCACCGCGATCCTTTGACGAAATTCGCATTTTTTACCGTGATATTTTGACGAAATTGGGATTTCTTTAGCGTCCTGCGATGAGATTCGTGTTTTCTTTTCACGATCTTTTGACGAAATTCGCTTTTTCTTTCCGCGATCTTTTCACGAAATTCGTATTTTCTTTCTGCTATCCTTTGACGAAATTCTTGTTTTCACCGGGATCCTTTGGCGAAATTTTTTTTTTTTGGCGAATTATTCACGAAACTGATTTTTTTAAAGGGTTCGTTTGTCAAAATTCGCGATAGTTTTGCGCGATCGATCGGGAAAATTCTCGATATCTTTCCGTACCAATTATCAAAATTCTCTACTCTTTTCCGCGACTTCTTGACGAAATTTGCAATACTTTCTCGTCAATCATTTATCGAAACTCGCGATTTTTTGCACAATCTTTCACGAAATTCGCGATTTCTTTCTGCACTCTTTTATTGAAATTCACGATATTTTTCACGATCTTTTGAAGAAATTCTCAGTTTCTTCCGGGACCAAGTCACGAATTGATTTTGAGAAATTCCACGAAAGAAATAAAAATCGCAGACTTCAAAAAAGATTTTAAATACTCACTGAAGAATCACAGATCTGTGAAAGAATTTTGAGGGCAGAAATACTGCACAGCATTTTTTATTATGCGAGACTTTCCTTTTCTGTGCACAAATCGCGCAATCCCGCACGTTATTTCAAACCCTGCCCCTCAAAGAAAACTTCATTACTAGTAGAGTTTCGCTGGTTGATTTTTTAAAAACTAAAATAGAATTAAAGAAATCTAGGATTTGGGGTGGGGGGGACTGCCTTCCGCAACGTACCCACGATCAAGCTACGACCGCTTCCGTCTCGAAACAAATAATCCTGAATTATCGCGATTTTTTTATTTCGCGCCAAATTAAATTTTTAGCTTTCTTATAAGAACTGATTTGACATTCTTTCAATTCGAATTTAATCACGGCAATTGCAAAAATTACCGGAGAGTTTTTTCTGTTTCAAAAAAGTCAAAAAATCGCCTCAAAGTGCAAAGAGCCCGCTAAAAATCGCATTAAAAATTCGGAAAAGATTAAAAACAGCAGGGAACGAAATTAATTAATTAGGTAAAATATTTAAAACGGATTCCTTTTAGGAACGCGAACAAAACCCCCCTAAAAATAACATTAAAGAATTGTTACAAATTGAAAAATCACTGTAAGAATCTCGAAAAAACTTTATTGAAAATGAGACAAAGTTTACTGGATAAAATATATAAATCGGATTCTTTTTTACTAATTTGAAAAAATTCTTATAAAATTTTTTTAAATAATTCCAGAAATTGTCTTCGATATGCATGACTTCAGGCAAACAGGTACTTTCCTGTCAAATCTTGCGGCTGTGAGTGTTAGGAAAGTTTAACAAGCCCATATTACTAGTCTCAATGCCTCTATTCTTATTCAATAGCTTTTTACTTTGTCAAGATAGTTTACAGTTTTCAGTTATGATGTCTTTATTTGTTAAAGTAACTTTATTTAAATATATAAACATTTCGGAAGTAAACTTACCTTTTATCTCACGTTAATCCATTTATTCTTTAGTTATTTATTCTCCTTTATTAGTTTCCTTGAGTTACAGTTCGTTTATAAAACATCGTACTTTTTGTTTACCGCTCACGGATAATTTACGATGGCCACGCGTCATAGTTCATTTCAGCAGTTCAAATTACGCGGTTGGTTTTTTCTTCGATAGAAGGCAGCAGAGAAAATTATGAATGAATTAGTTGACGTCATTCGCTGTTGGCGAATCATGGATCATTCTAGTGAATGGACGTATTGGCACGTGCCATGCTTGCTTCTGTATATAAGCTGTTTCTCTCGGAGGGAGAGACACAACTTGTTACAGTAAACTCTGTCTAAGGCGGAATCGATCGGGACCAAGAAAATTTTCCGCAGTAGGCAATATTCCGCCTTAAACAAATTTTACTCTATGTCTATGGATTCGTAGGGACTTGAAAATCTTTCCGAGTTAGACAGATTTCCGTCTTACACAGAATCCGCCTTACAGAGAATATACTGTATTAAGCTAAGGATCAAGTTACGATGACAGCTTCGGTTGTTATCGGGATGCTGCTATGACTTCATGGTAATTATTTATTCAAGCGGCTTGTTTTCATCTGGTTTTCTTTTAATCATCATCGCTTTTAAGTTTTCGTTATTTTAATCTTCAAACGTCATGGCTTCTGTTGAAAGGTATAGTTGATCTGATATGTTTATGAAATAATTTTATCGTTTATCTTTTGTCAGCTTATTTATGATTTATTATGAAAGACTATTTTAACTTAAAACTTTTATGTGAATTATGGAAGAAAGTAAAGTGATATGTGCTAATGGAAACCTGCGTATGTTTTTAATGATTTCAAGGACATTTTTAACATTATCTATTTAAGTTCATCATTTGCAGATGTTTTAAAGAATTCATTTTTGACATGCTATATCTTTCTTCTTCATTTACATATTCATTACACCTTCGGATCTGCTTAGCTGCTCACTCTGCTTAAGACTTTTAAATTAGTGTTATAAGTATTAGATGTTGGGGAGTTAGTACTTGTGCTAACCCCTAACAGAAGAGGTTATGGGCAAAGAGCCCAGGTTTGTGGATGTAGATTAAAGAAGAAAAATTGAAAATTAAAGGCATCTGACAAAAATGTTTCAATCTTTTATTTGAGAAGTCTTATATTTGAATGGCCTAACCCCCATGAAATATTTCAGTTATTGAAAAGTTAACAAAGGATGTATATTGATTAAAAGAGGGGGGGGGGGAGGGCGAAGGTTATACATGTCCGATTTCTCATTGAAGATTTATAATTTAAATTTATTTTTAATCGCAATCTATTTTTATATAATTCGAAGCAGAAATGGCGAGTAATACAATAGAAAAATTGAATGCAACGAATTATGCGGGGTGGAGCGTCGACATGAAGTTTGTTTTAATTGATAAGGGACTCTGGGATGTTATCGAATCGGCAAAGGAAGAATTAGCTGTGAGTGCTTCGGTGAATGAGACAGATGCAAGTACGTTTAAACAGCGCTCAAGACAAGCCCTATCAATTATATTTTTGAATATTGAAGGTGAATTTAAAAGAGTTATAGCTGATTGTACGAATGCTGTTCAGGCGTGGAATAAAATTCGTCTACATTTCCACCCCGACTCTAGATCGTTTTTAATGAAGTCTTTTACCGAGCTAATAGAGTGTAGAAAGAAAGAGGGAGAATCGATCAACTTATTTGCGACTAGATTAAGAAGGCTTATGAATATAATTAAGGAACAAGGCACAAATTTTAATGATATTTATTTAAGTTTCCAACTGATCCGTTATTTACCGAGGAAATATGATGGTATTGTACAGAGTATTTTAAGATTAATGAAAAATAAGGGAGCAGTGAGTGATTTTATCGATGGCGTCAGCCAAAACAACTTACCCAGGCAGACAAAAATATATTTAGATGTAAAATGGAAAGGTACTACCTGTATTCTCTGTAAGTAGCTGGATCTATTCCGTGCTTTTTATCTGAAAGAAATAAGCTTTATTGAAGTATATGAACGGAAATCCTGCAATTCCGTTTTGTGCGTGTACTCTTCAGTAAACACGGGATCTTGAAGAATCACAATTTTATTCTGGACTACTATGAGAAAATAGGAGAAGAAACACGGTTAATTAATATATGAGTGACATAGATAAATTTAGACAGTTCAAACTGTCTATAAGACGTTGTTATGTGACATTTTTGAGAAGGAGCTGTCGCTTCCTTCGAAGAACAATAGACGACGTTGAACACCACAAGCGTGTTGTTATTGCATTGAGATTTTAAAGCAGACTGACAAAATCTGGGGTCCCGAAAACTGTTCAAAGGGTTGAGACAGAAAATAGTACATAAGTCAGCAGTTTTCATTGTTAAAATGAAGCTTCAGAGTTCAATTGCATAAGGTCACTGCATGGTGTGGCCATCTGTGAGCGTCGAGATGAAATAAGTTCCGGATTGATGAAAACTTGTGGTGCTTCCATCTGCCGGGAGTTCGTGTTAACAGTTCACTTACACACGGTATCTGTCACTTGTTCACAGGCGTGTATTATGTAGCATACCATTTATTCACAAGCTTTTCGGAGTATAGTGTATAGTGTAGCATATTTTAATCACAAACATTAATTATTGAGTATTGTGTATGTAGTTGCATACGTCATGTTTATAAACGTTTTCTGGAATAAATAAATACTAATTACACAGGTTCTTCACGTAAAACTAGTCCTATTAAGAAAGAATTTTAACATTCCTCCTTTTTACGTGAAGAATCTATCCCATAGTTAGTTGCATTTCTTTTCTTAGAAACTCAAATTGAGTTTTTGGAAGTGGCTTGGTGAGGATATCTGCAAGCATTTGCTTGGTTGGGCAATAAACAATTTTAATTATGCCACTTTCGTATTGGTGTCTTATATGATGATATTTCACCTCAATGTGTTTAGTCTTGGTCTGTGCTTTTTCATTCTTAGTGAGTTTTATGGCGGACAAGTTGTCCTCGTAGATTTATATTGGTTATTGTTGAGGTAATTCGAGATCGCTAAGTAGGTTTAATAACCACTTGATCTCTTGTGTAGCGGTTGACGCCGCAATGTATTCGGCTTCAGTTGATGACAATGCTACGCTGGATTGTTTCCTAGAAAGCCACGTTAGTGGGTTATTCCCTAATTTAAATAGGTTGCCTGTGGTAGACTTCCTGTCTACCCTGTCATTCGCCCAATCGGCGTCACTGTACACTTTGAGGATCGGTGGCTTCGACTTGTCAATAACGAATTTCATTTTTCTAGTAGTCATCAGGTATCTGATCAGTTTTTCTATGGCTTCCCAATCAACTTTTCTTGGCGACTCATTCCTCCTCCCCAAGAGGTTAACTATCGCCGCGATGTCGGGTCTTGTTAGTGTCGCGATGTATAATAATCCGCCTATTGCTTGTCTGTACCTTGTGTTATTTTCCATTAGTTTTCCCTCTGGATCCAAATTAAAATAATTAGTGCACATCGGCGTGTAGGTGGGTTTGCTAAGGGTTAAGTTGAACTTTTCCGCTATTTCTATTATTTTGTGCTCCTGATCGAGTTGTAAATTACCGTTTTCTGTTTTTGTTATATTAATCCCTAAATACTGTGTTACATATCCCAAGTTTTTAATTTCATATTCCCTCGACAATTGAGTATAAATCTCGTGCGTATCTTCTTTATTACCTGCTACGAGAATATCGTCCACGTAGACGATAACATATGCGATTTCCCCGTTTTTGATTCTCTTAAACAGACATTGGTCCGATTCGCATTCTGTGAAATTTAAGTTCCGTAGGGATTGGTTAATCTTTAAATTCCACGCCCTGGCGGCTTGTTTGAGGCCATAAATGGCTTTATTCAATTTACACACCTTTTCTTCCTCCCCTTTCTTTAAATACCCTTCCGGTTGATACATATAGACTTCCTCCTCAAGCGTGCCGTGTAGGAAGGCGGTTTTGACGTCAAGGTGCGTCACGTCTAAATTTTTGTAAACGGCTGCATTTAAAAATGCTCACAATGTGGTATGTGATACGACGGGTGCATAAGTTTCGTCGTAATCACATCCATATTTTTGTGAGTACCCCTTGGCCACTAACCTGGCCTTATACCTTTCTACAGTTCCATCGGCCCCTCTTTTAGCCTTAAAGGTCCACCTTGACCCTATGACGCGCTTTCCCGGTATAGCTTTGATTAATTTCCACGTTTTGTTTTGATGTAGCGAATTCATTTCTTCATTTGTCGCTTCCAACCACTTATTTTTTATTTCCGTGTCCTCAATGTTTTGTAATTCGGTCCACGATTTAGGTTCCTCAATTTTACACAAATTTACAGTTATTCCAAAACGATTCGGAGGTACGCCCCTGTTTTGCCTATGTGACCTTCTCGGTTCGGGATTATTTTCCACCGTGGTTTCAATTTGATCTTCCTTATCATTCGTTAAGTCAATTTTGATGTTTTCCGCCGGTGTTGGAGCGTCTTTTTTGTTTTCTTCAATATCATTAACTTCCTCACATTTAGTACCCTCTTCAATAAATTTTACGGTTCTTGAAATTATTATGTTGTTATTCCCCGTATGAATTCTGTATCCTTTGCTTCGAAAATCATATCCCATCATGACCCCCTCAATTGCCTTTTCGTCAAATTTAGTTCTTTTTGATTTATCTACGTAGGCAAATGCCTTACACCCAAAAGTCTTAATGTTTGATAGGTTGGGCTTCCTATTATTCCACAATTCGTATGGTGAGGCGTGATTTTCATTTGCGTTCGTCGGCAGTCGTTTGGTTAAATATGTGGCTGTCATCACCGCTTCCCCCCAGAAATGCTTAGGCAATTTTGCATCTGACAGCATAGTACGTGCCATTTCAACGATTGTTCTGTTCTTTCTCTCAGAAACCTCGTTTTGAGGGCTACTGTACGGGACACTCAACTGTCTTTCTATGCCGTTTTCGGCTAAGTAGTTTTCGAAACTCTCCCCAAGATATTCTTTGGCGTTATCTGACCTTATAGCTTTTATTACCTTCCCGAATTTATTTTTTGTCAGGGCTACGTACTGCTTTAATTTCTCTACCGCTTCAGATTTATGTGCTAATAGATACGTCATAGTGAACCGACTGTAGTCGTCCGTAAAAGTTATGAAATAACGCTTTCCTCCTGGAGTTTGAGCCTCCATAGGTCCACATAAATCGGAATGTGCAAGTGAACATATTTCTTTGCTTCTATTTTTAGCTGATTTAGGGTAGGGCAAAACCGAAAGTTTCCCCTCAATACACTTAGTGCAATATGTCTCATGCTTGCAGTTGTTTATGACTATTCCCTCAGCTAATTTATGATTTACGAGATATTTAATCGCGTCAAAATTTTTGTGGCCCAGTCTCCGGTGCCATTTGTATATACAGTTATCACTATTACATGAGGTTTGTGTACTTAAGGTGTAACCGTACTCATCTCTGGGATTTATTTCGTAGAGGATGTTGTTCAGTTTAGCAGTTAAGATAGTGGTGTTATCTTTAACAAAAAAACATGTTTCTTTCTCAAAAATTACTTTTATATCATTATCTGTTGCCTTTTTTACTGATAAAAGGTTACTCTTTAATTCCGGACAATACAGCACGTCCTTAAGTGTTACACTATTTTTCAGATCTGTGTTTACCGTTACTTCACCCAAACCTAGAGAATTTAATCTTTTCCCGTTAGCTATTGTGATGTTACCAAAATTCCCTGGTGTAAATGTTGTGAAGTGCTCTTTTGTGGATGTTACATGTCTTGTACAGCCCGAATCAATGATATATGTGTTAGGGTTTCTTGTATGTGCTTCGTTAACTAGTGTGGATTCATTTTCAATATTATGTTCAACTGGGGGAAGAGGAACATTTGAGTCGTTTTTCTCACTAGCTGTATTTATTTTACTGTTAAAGCAAAAATTAGATGAGTGGTCTTTATTTTTGGTTGATCTTTGTAGTTGGCGGTGTTGGATCTGTAAGTACCGCTATTGTTGTAGTTGGTGTTTCTGTTGTATTCGTTTCTATAATTACTCTTTTGCGAATTATATTTTTCTTTGTTTTTTAATTGAAAACACTCATTTCTATAATGACCAGAACGGGAACAGAAACTGCAAAATTTTTTGTTTTTATAGTTTTTGTTTATTGCTTTATATGCCGTATCGACGGGGTGTGAGCTGGCGTTTCTACTCTCAATGTTGTACGCTGTTTGTTTCGTATGAGAACCATTGATTTTGTTTTCTAAGCGATGAGAAAACTCATCAATTAACTTATTTTTAACGAATTCCAATTTGAGATCGTCTTCATCTCGGGATTCAAGGGCAGTAATTAAGGTTGCATATGATGGAGGCAGCGAGCATAGCAAAATAGCAACAATATGTGACTCGCTTATCTCTTCGCCGATTCCTGACAGTTTTTGTCTAATAATTAAAATGTTATTTATATGCTCTATAATATTTCCCCCCTCATGCAATTTCTGGGAATAAAGTTTCCTAAGTAAAAAAAGTTTCGACGATAAGTTTGCCCGCTGGTGTATGGACTTGAGCTTATCCCAAATCTCTTTGGGGGTTTGAAGATTCCTAACATTAACTATTTGACTGTCTTCAATACAAAGGTTTATAATGGCTTTGGCCGTAGTGCTATTTTTCGTGTATGCCGCGCCTGGTGTAGCGGGTGGGGCCTCTAAACAATATTTAAAGAGGTCGTCTTTAATGAGCATGTTCTCTAACCTGAACGACCAATTTAAATAATTGGTATCATTAAGTTTTTCTATGCACGCTAAATCTTTATGGACTGCCATAATGTTATTTATATATGATGTCAATATACAGTTAAAAATTATTTCTGATATCCAATTTGTTAGGATAATATATAAATGTTTCACTTTCATATATGTGCATATTAATATATCATTTATCAATATTCATGAAAAAACTATATGTTTTTGTTTTATCAACATTCATAAAAAAAACTATTTTTTCTTTTTCTTCTGTATATCATAAAATTATATAGAATGCTCTTTTTATATCATTAAATAATATATATATTCATTTTTCATTTTCTGGGTTTTATATTTATATTTCACATCTCACGTCCCTTAATTTATGCCTCAGTCTCTCATGATCTAATGAAAAATAAGGGAGCAGTGAGTGATTTTATCGATGGCGTCAGCCAAAACAACTTACCCAGGCAGACAAAAATATATTTAGATGTAAAATGGAAAGGTCCTACCTGTATTCTCTGTAAGTAGCTGGATCTATTCCGTGCTTTTTATCTGAAAGAAATAAGCTTTATTGAAGTATATGAACGGTAATCCTGCAATTCCGTTTTGTGCGTGTACTCTTCAGAAAACACGGGATCTTGAAGAATCACAATTTTATTCTGGACTACTATGAGAAAATAGGAGAAGAAACACGGTTAATTAATATATGAGTGACATAGATAAATTTAGACAGTTCAAACTGTCTATAAGACGTTGTTATGTGACATTTTTGAGAAGGAGCTGTCGCTTCCTTCGAAGAACAATAGACGACGTTGAACACCACAAGCGTGTTGTTATTGCATTGAGATTTTAAAGCAGACTGACAAAATCTGGGGTCCCGAAAACTGTTCAAAGGGTTGAGACAGAAAATAGTACATAAGTCAGCAGTTTTCATTGTTAAAATGAAGCTTCAGAGTTCAATTGCATAAGGTCACTGCATGGTGTGGCCATCTGTGAGCGTCGAGATGAAATAAGTTCCCGATTGATGAAAACTTGTGGTGCTTCCATCTGCCGGGAGTTCGTGTTAACAGTTCACTTACACACGGTATCTGTCACTTGTTCACAGGCGTGTATTATGTAGCATACCATTTATTCACAAGCTTTTCGGAGTATAGTGTATAGTGTAGCATATTTTAATCACAAACATTAATTATTGAGTATTGTGTATGTAGTTGCATACGTCATGTTTATAAACGTTTTCTGGAATAAATAAATACTAATTACACAGGTTCTTCACGTAAAACTAGTCCTATTAAGAAAGAATTTTAACAAGATGGTCAGAAGATGAGTTTAAATTCGAGAAAATAGTGTTGGAATTGATTTCAGAAGAAACTCGTTTACGGGATCAAGATAACTCCAAATGTACACCATCAGCGAATAGTGTTAAATATAAGCCAAGACCTCGATTTTCTAAAAAGTGCTGGCATTGTGGAATTCAAGGTCATTTAAGAAGTAATGTCGCAAATTTTTGATATCCCGTTGTAACTCTGATCGATCTAGTTATCTCAATTATACAGATTCTTCGCCAAACTCTGTTGGTTCTACAGATTCTTCTTCTGGTGCATTTCGAGGGAGAAGGAAAGGAGCCTATCGACGTGGTTATCGAAATTCATCTACTGATTCTGCAGCAGACAGGAGCATTTCTAGAGATTCAAGAGGTCATTTGAGATCCCCATCGCCCAGATCTTGCCGAAGGGCCCGAGGTTTTAGAGCAACTTCTAGACGGCAACGGCAACCTGAGATACAGTGAAGTGAGGAGGACGATTTTACTGACAGTTCACGTAAGTCGACTTACGTAATTTCTCAGGCTAGCTTATGTAGTTCATCAGATGAAGACAACTGGATTTTTGGTTCAGGTGCCTCTCATCATTTCTGTAGCAATAGAAATCTTTTTGTTAAATTTAATGTTATTTCTGATGAACAAATGAATGTTGCTGTCAAGGGTATATCCTTTCCTATTTAGGGTAGGGGAGAGGTGAGGTTACGCTTTGGACAAAGAGTGTTTACATTCACTGGTGTAATGTACTCGAGCCAACTAAGACGTAACCTGATCTCTGGCCTTCAATTGGATAGGAAAGGTCTTGCATTTCTGGGTGGTGGAGGGGTAATTGACGTCCTGAGGGGAGATGAAATTTTATTTAAGGCACTTTTAAAGAAGGGTTTTTATCAACTATTTCCAAGGACTCCTAAACCTTATAAAAATGTGTCTTTTGAAAGTAATGCTAGAAGTAATGTTAAACGTTTAAGTAAATTGGAATTGTGGCATAGACGTTTTGGGCACATTAGTCCTTCTGTACTGATACATACATGTAAGGAAAATGGGGTCCGAGGTTTAGTGGATTTAAAAGATAACGATTTTCATTGTGAAGTCTGTAAGTTAAATAAATTTCGAAAACCTTCTTTTAAACCCATTGGCAGTATTCGGTCAGAACATCCTTTAGATCTTTTAATGGCTGACGTCTGGGGACCATGTCGTACAGTTGGGAGAAATGGGGAACGGTACTTCTTATCAATTATGCACGATCACTCCCGTAGAGTATCTGTATACCCAATGAGATTGAAATCTGATGTGTTTGACATTGTCAAGTCTCATATTACTCGCGCAGAGAATTTCTTGGGTAGAAAAGTTAAGAATTTCAAGTCAGATAATGGGGGTGAGTTTGTCAATGATAACTTTGAAATTTATTTTGATGAGAAGGGAATACACCATGAATTGTCCAACCCTTTTTCTCCACAACAAAACGGGGTTATTGAGAGATTTATGCAGACGGCTGTCAATGGGGTCCGAACTATTCTTGCTGAAAGTAAATTGAATCCGAAGATCTGGCCAGAGGCCTTAAAATATTTTTGTTATACTTGGAATAGAATTTGTCCTAAATCTTTATCAAAGACACCTTTCGAGTTGTACGGGGGCCGGAAACCATCTGTCAGGCATCTTAAACCTTTTGAGGCAACAGCTTATGTTGGAATTACACATCAAAAACGTAGCTCTAAATTGGATCCAAAGGCTAAGAAGGGCTATCTTGTGGGTTATGCTTTTAATACCAAGAGTTATCGCATATGGGTACCAGAGAATGATCAAATTGTAGAAACCATCAGTGTATCTTTTAGGGAAATTCCAGCGCCTGTTTCTCGTGGCAGTGGAGCAGTGATGGGCCCGGGATCTTGTGACCCTTTTTCCATTGATTCCGGCGATAATCAAGGTGAAGGTGCTGGAGGAGTAGATTCCTGTTTATTCTCGAATCCTCCCGGCACACCACCTGATTCCCGGATTAATAGGGAGGGGGTTGTGGATTCCGAGTCTGACACCGACACTGAGGAAGCAAAGACCCCTATTCCCTCTAAACGAGAAGTTAGGTGGTTACGCAAGCCTGTAATGAGATCCACCAGAGACAGGGTTATTATTTTGAGGAAGGTAAAACTGATAGGTTGAGGTCACCTATGGAAGTTGAGCGGTATTGTAATGCAAATGGTATTAAATATGACCCTAGCATTTTTTATTTTAGTGGTTCCAATAGGTATGCCGGCTTAGTCCCTGTCGATTCTGAATCTGATGATAATAATTCTGATAATCCTGAGTCTTCTTCTATTTCAGCATGACTAGGCAGTGTAATTGTACCTAAAACTTTCAAGCAAGCAGAAAAGTCTCCCGAACGTGCGATGTGGTTTGCTGCAATGCGAAAGGAAATCGGGGTTATGAATGAACGGTCGGTTTGGCATTTGGAGAAATTGCCGGAAAACGTGACCCCTGTGGGCTGTCGGTGGGTATACACGGTCAAGCGGGACGAAAGCGGACGAATCGCTCGTTTTAAGGCCCGTTTGGTGGCCCAGGGCTTCAAACAGATAAAGGGTGAATCTTATGAGGAATCCTTTAGCCCTGTTGTTAACTTTGGAGTGATTCGACTCTTCTTTTCCCTCTTAGTATCGTGTTGCGGATGGTCACATGTCCAGTGTGACGTAACAAGCGCCTACCTGTATGCCCCGCTACGGGAGTCTGTTTTTATGTCACAACCGCCGGTTTCATCATCCCCGGTAAAGAGCATTTGTATTGTAAACTGGATCGCGCGTTATATGGATTACATCAGAGTGGCAGAGAATGGTACTACGAAATTCATAAAGTTTTAATTAATATTGGTTTTAGGAAATTTGAGTCTTGTAATTGTACTTATATTTTTGATTCTGACATAATACTACTGTTATATGTTGATGATTTTGTGGTTTTTGGGAAAGTTAGGAAGAAGATTGACAGGATACTTGAGTTACTGGGAAAGCATTTTGATATTAAACTTTTTGGTAGAACCCGTAAACTTTTGGGAGTTGAGTTTGAGGAAAAGGGGGATTCGTTGAGTATGCATCAATCTAGTTATATTGATGAAGTATGTGAGATATTTAAAAATTTCCGAATTCCCATATCTTCTCTACCCATTAGTGAGGGTGTTATTTTGCCTAAAGTTAACTGTCCTCCTTCTGATTCTGAAAAAGAGTACATGACTCGTTTTCCATATAGAAGTTTATTGGGTTGTTTATCATTCATAGCAAGCAGAACAAGACCTGATATTTCTTATGCTGTTAATATCTGTAGCCAATTTCAGTCCAATCCGGGAATTTCACATTGGGACGGGTTATTGAGGTTGCTTGGTTATCTAAAGTATACACGACATTACCATCTTCGATTACAATGTAATCGGAAGAAACTGGTTGCTTTTTCCTATGCTGATTTTGCGGTGAACCGGGATGACCGAACATCGGTTGGTGGGCAAATAGTCATGGTTGACAGTTCCCCCGTGGACTGGCGTACCTTTAAAGAAAGGTGCGTCAGTTTATCCACAATGGAGTCGGAATTTGTTGCCATGACTGAGGCCTCCAAAAACCTGGTTTGGTTTGACCGGATCCTGCAGGAGTGTCGGGATAAAGCAATCATACGCGATTTGGGTATTAAGTCGAAACTTTATGCAGATAACCAGGCGGCTATTAACTTTGTTAAATCACCTATAGAAAATTATAAATCTCGTCATATTGATGTAAAGCTGTTTTTCATTAGGGACTTAATTTATAATGAAACTTTTGATTTAGACTATATCCCCAGTAAATCGAACCTCAGTGATGTCTTTACCAAGCCTCAAACCAAACACGATTTGCTTAAGTTTGTTAGAACTGTATTTGATATAGGTTTCTAATGTTTAAATGGTTTTTAAGAATTTTTCAAATTGTTTTTAGATTTCTGTTTTAATTTTTTTAAGAAATCATACTGCGTATCATTTTTTTTTTGTAAAAGTTTTTCATAATGTGTAATGTTTGTAATCCTATGTATATGGTGAGATGCGCATAGCCATTGCATGGTTTAGGCAAGCAGTGTTTAAGAAGATTTTAACTAGCGTTTTACGAAGTCTCTTGGCCACATATTTTTTTTACATTATCTTTCTCTTCTGACTGATGAACATTTAATTTCCCATCCAATGGTGGAAATGGCGCCTCTTACCATTCTATTCTTGGGGGTTCGAGCAGCCCACAGTACCGTTTCGGGTGGGTGGTCCCTCGGGAGACAAATGCCAGAGAACCTCTGAGGTAGTTTGTGTGGGGGGGTAACCGTCACTGGAGGATCTACTGCGGGCATTGTATTTTTAATTCTGTAAGTCCTTAGTTATGATCTTTGAGAATGTCACTAGTCCCCGTTTTTCAGTTAGTTGATATGTATATGTAACTTAAACTTTAAAAGGTTTTTCATTTTTGTCTTTTTGCTTAAAATCTAGATGAAAGTTGCTGGTTATATTTTTACTATAATTTATTTAGTTTATGAAATTTAAATATTTGAAAATTAAAGTTAAAGTTGATGTGTGTTGTAAAAGCTTTACATAACATTCCCCCTTCTAAAATTTACATAAATTTAATTTTGTA
Source organism: Maratus speciosus (assembly GCA_963932465.1). Lineage (NCBI taxonomy): Eukaryota > Metazoa > Arthropoda > Arachnida > Araneae > Salticidae > Maratus > Maratus speciosus. Next base: position 108,689,114 of record OZ010797.1, read on the forward strand.
TATTTTGTTTATTTTAATAAACTACTTCAAATGACCATCTTTCAATTTGACAGCTGATTTTACTAAGTTTTAAATATTAAATTCTAAATCTTTATCCTTAATCATTTTAATTTGAAATTAAATTTATTGTATTTTATTATTTTTTCATATTCCTCTGGTTAAGTTTCATAATAATTGCTAAAATAGTTTGCCAGAGGAACGAGCTTATATTTCCTACACTTCTCATTTTAATGACTTTCTATTCACTCCGTGTCTCTAAAAAGCAATCTTTTTAGCTCAGAAAATGTACACTCTGTACACTCAGGAAATTCCATTTGACGTCACAAGAATTCCAAAGACGCCAACATTCCTTCTTTCCCGCCCCTTACAGTGTTGCCATTCCACGGTGATTATTCCGCCACTAAAACATTTTCCATCGATTCATTATCGATATTCCGGCCTTTAGAGTTTTCTGATTGGCTATTCCGCCGAGAGTGTTCTCCCGATTCAGGCAGGCGTTTCAAAAAAGAGGGGCAGTTCGTTATTTTTGTCGGAAGACGTAACATCCATTTGGAGGTGCGGGTTTCATCTTTTTCTCGCCGTGGGGCCAGGGGCCTTACGAGCGTTTCCCGTAGTCGACATGCACTCCTCTTGGACGTCTTTACTATTTTTGTCATTTAGCAATTAACTCAATTTAATCTCCAAGCTACTTTGGTAATCGTATGTGAGCTGTTTCCATTTTTTAATTTTGATACTCTCCGTTGACGAAGCTTCAAACTGCCTAAATATTTTACAGTACTGTGTAAGCCATATCTAATCTTCAATTTTGGTACTCTTCTTTGAAGAATCTTCATGTTACTTAAAAAGTTCATAGTATCTGTGCAAGCTGTCTCCAATCTTCAACTTTAATGCTCTCCTTTGAAGAAAATCAATATAAAAACGATAATATTATCCGTATTTGATTCATTAATACCTCTTCATTATTCCCCGAGAATTCCTATTCACAATCGAATAATGACTTGATGTGATCCAGTCATCAAGCTCGTTATTGAATGATCCGTAAATATAGACAATAGCTTTCAACTGACGATTTTACTCTTTTCTTACATCTCTAACATTATGTTCATCCATCCGTTTGTTAGGATTCTCCGTTTGTTATATCTACCATCGACGCATTCCTTTTATAACTCTGTTATCACTTTAGACACTTCACTTGGAAACCATAGCTTATTATAATAAGATTGAAACATGTCTACATAACTAAATGTTCATCAAAAGCATAATTTTAATAAATAAAATGTTTCATGTCATACATCAGCATGTACTTCTTGATAATTTAAAATAATGCATCAAAATTTTCACAATATATTATGTTATGCCGGATCCGTAATTACAATGTTGAATAATGTTTAATAAATAATGTTTGTGTGTAAACCGTTCCTATTTAGTGTTGTGTGCTATTTCTTGCATCAAATGGGGTGAGTAATAATAATTTTCTTTATTTACGTTAAAAGAATTTTCTTTTCAGATTTAGTTTAACTTAATTACATCACGCACTTACTTTTCACTATACATGACGGCCGTAACATGATTCTGGGAAGTGTGGATTGGATTTATTTTGGTTCAATTTGAATTTTTCAATTGAATGTTTACTCCAATTTATATATCCCAGAGTCACATTACAATGTGGTTTAAAGTTAAAGTAATAGAGTTTAAGAATCTTGGATTTTTCCAGTAAATTAGTTTTCTCCCTTGTGTAGCAATATTGTTTGAAGTTTAAGTATGTTTAAAGATTAGTAAAGAATTTTTAATTAAAGTAATATATATATTGTGTTTATCTTCAAGTTTTTAAATTGAATATATTTTTGTTATGTGTATTTAGACAGTTCTGTTGCAGGTTGATCATCTATGATAATGGACTATTATTGTATTGTTTATATTGTGTCTAATAGTTTTTCTCATTGCAGGCATCTGATATTTTCTATGTGAATGTCTGTGCAAATGTCGGAAGAGAGAAAGGCCATTGTAGTGTGAAATGATGTTAGTTGATGGACAAATGTACAGCTATCAATTGTTTTGTCTTGCTAATCAGATGCCAAGTTGTTGCTTAAGTTTAACATTTTTATTAAATCCTTGAAGCTACTGGGAGAGACTAATGAATTTAATTTAACTCAATTTTTCTTTTTATTGTTAAATAAAAGAGATTGTTTGAATTATTGTGTAAATTTGCATATTTAGCTGTGGTCAAGATGACGGAGTTAGCTGGTATTTAGCGTTTCAAATTGAAAATGTTATTTTGTAAGTTGGTACGTATGTTGATTTTTCACTGTGATATTTTTCAAGTTGTTATAATGTTTGAATTGTGTTTATATTGTTGAAATTTAAAGGTTTGAATTTTAGTAAAGAAGCCATGATTGGTGTTAGGCAAATTTTTTTTTTCTTGTTCTTTTGGTCTTTGAACTTTTAGATGATGGAAAATTTAGAGTTTTGAATTTTGTTTAAGTCTTTAGGCACGTTAGAGTTTTTAACGTAGTTTTGAATTTAAGTTATTGTTACAAGTTTTGGAGGCATGTTCTTTAGCTGCTAATTATTGCCAGGCATCCTTTTGCATTAAGTGTTAGAATTAATATCCTTAGTTTTTCATGTTGTTTGTTTTTAACCGTTTTTATAGAAAGAAGATATTCCATAGCCAGTCAGTCAATTTTTCTCAAGTTTTCAGTTTGGAGACATTGAGTGGGGGGGCTCTTGTTAGGAAAGTTTAACAAGCCCATTTCCCTAGTCTCAATGCCTCTATTCTTATTCAATAGCTTTTTACTTTGTCAAGATATTATAACTGAAAACTGTAAACTATCTTTATTTATTAAAGTAACTTTATTTAAATATATAAACATTTCGGAAGTAAACTTACCTTTTATCTCCCGTTAATCCATTTATTCTTTAGTTATTTATTCTCCTTTATTAGTTTCCTTGAGTTACAGTTCGTTTATAAAACATCGTACTTTTGTTTACCGCTCACGGATAATTTACGATGGCCACGCGTCATAGTTCATTTCAGCAGTTCAAATTACGCGGTTGGTTTTTCCTTCGATAGAGGGCAGCAGAGAAAATTATGAATGAATTAGTTGACGTCATTCGCTTTTGGCGAATCACGGTATCATGGATCATTCTAGTGAATGGACGTATTGGCACGTGCCGTGCTTGCTTCTGTATATAAGCTGTTTCTCTCGGAGGGAGAGACACAACTTGTTATTAAGCTAAGGATCAAGTTACGATGACTGCTTCGGTTGTTATCGGGATGCTGCTATGACTTCATGGTAATTATTTATTCAAGCGGCTTGTTTTCATCTGGTTTACTTTTAATCATCATTGCTTTTAAGTTTTCGTTATTTTAATCTTCAAACGTCATGGCTTCTGTTGAAAGGTGTAGTTGATCTGATATGTTTATGAAATAATTTTATCGTTTATCTTTTGTCAGCTTATTTATGATTTATTATGAAAGACTATTTTAACTTAAAACTTTTATGTGAATTAGGGAAGAAAATAAAATGATATATGCTAGTGGAAACCTGCGTATGTTTTTAATGATTTCAAGGACATTTTTAACATTATCTATTTAGGTTCATCATTTGCAGATGTTTTAAAGAATTCATTTTTGACATGCTATATCTTTCTTCTTCATTTACATATTCATTACACCTTCGAATCTGCGTAGTTGCTCACTCTGCTTAAGACTTTTAAATTAGTGTTATAAGTATTAGATGTTGGGGAGTTAGTACTTGTGCTAACACCTAACAGTGAGGACTGCATTGTTTTTTGAGAGTTCAGCGCACGCGCGTACACTCACACACCCAGAGACAGACAAGCACCTATCTTTATTATTACAGCCGCATCATGATAATATAATTTTTATCATCTTGACAAAATTTAGTGTATACATCATGACCTGCTTTACCTAATACATTGGACACATTCTGAGGTAAAAACATGAATTATTAATGAATAATGTAATTATTTATAATATTATAATAATTATTTATATGCACTTTCCTCCAAAACTTTATTAAATACTAGTGATGTTTAACATTTATTAAAATTATTAATAACTGCATTTAATATTAAATAGTTAACACTACTTCATATTAATAATTATTAAACAATTAACTCTCAAATTAGTAACATGTTATACATTTTAAGCTTTAATTATTAAAATGATAATGATGTAGTATTCATTTTAGAAAGGAAAAGAGGCAGGATGCTAGTTCCAAAAAAAGGGCACTATTTCATGAGGAAATATATTAGTAGGGGAGATTTGGGACAGTTGATCCCTAGGTCTAAAACCAAAGAAAAAATGCAATTAAGTCTCTGAAACTGGAAACATTAATAAAGTGATCCCTTATCAACATATTTAGCAACATACTTTGATTCAGCCATTTTTATTTTTGTTGTAAAAAAGGAATCTCTGTTTTCGTACAATCAAACTTCTTTTTGAGTACATAGTTTGTGTTTCATATTTTTTGCTAAATATAACTAAATTACTTAATTTTATTGATATAATATACTAACGTACCTTACTCCTTAAATGTTGTTATTTAAATTCAACACAATATCTTTATTTTTGATTTAGCAACTTTTTTCCCCAAACATGCACCTTAGGGACACTTGATCCCTGTTGTATGGGGAGACTTGATCTTGGGGATCGAGTTTCCCCAAACCAAAGTTAAGCTAAATTAATGTTAAATTTTATTAACCACCTACTTCTCATTGTGATATTTAGATATTATCTGTTTTAGTTAGAATATGGTTGCTTGATTTTAGATGGTTGATAAAGACAGAAAGTTAATGTGTGGCTGCATATGATAATTAGCAAGCACATGGTGGATGAATGCATATGTGAGGCATACGTCTAACTTTGCAAAATTTTTACAGCACTTCGTAAAGAATGCAAGATATTATAACCAAAACAGTAAAGTTTTAATCATAATGAATAATCATGATGACCATATAAGCATTGCATTGAGAGTTTGAATTATGACAAAGAAAATGGAATAATTTTGTTAACAATATCACCGCACACTTCTCACAAATTGCAGCCTCTGGATCGTACTGCATATGGACCATTTAAAAGATATTTTAATGCAGCTGCTCAAGACTGGATGACTAAACGTCCTGCTCAAAGAACAACAATTTATCAATTTGCTGAACTGATCGGAATTGCCTATCCTAAAGCCATGATGACAAATAACATAATAAATGGATTTAAAATCACTGGAATATCCCTTAAACAGGAATTTCTCAAGATGATTTTTTATCATCTTTCGTCTCAAATCAACCATTAACTCCAACAAGCAGTAAAAAGAATACAGTTAAACCAAACATAGTGACACCAGCAGACATACAAGCTTTCCGTAAAGTTTCATTATCAAAAATGGGAAAATCTAAAGAAATGAAAAAAGGGTCTTCAAAAATTTTGACAAGCACACCAACTAAAAGACAGAATGAAGAAGAAATACAAGATCGTCAACTGAATAAAAAACAAAAGTCAGGAAAAACTCATTTCATCCCAAGAGAAAAAGTAAAAACACTAAAAGTGAAAGACCCAAATCTTCAGAAAATTATAAAAGCAGTTATAGTGTTTATGATTCAACCGACCCAGATCCACTTGATGACAATTCTAATGAAATCATTGAAGATCCAAAATATTTGTCGATTGGTGAAAATGACTTTGTCATTGTGCGATTTCTCGGAAAGAAGAAAATTAGTCATTTCGTAAGAAAAATTTAAAAGAAGATTTTATCATCTGAATGTGAAATCAATTTTCTAAGAAAACCAGGACTTAATTTCAACCAATTTATTTATCCAGAAAAGGTTGACAATAGTGTTGTGGATAATGATGACAATGAGAAAAAACTACCCAAACCAACCATACTTGGTGGAATTCTTCAAACTGCAATAATCTTAACATTTAAATTTGGTTTTTCAAGCTTTGAAAATGTTACATAATAACGTTGATTTATATAAAATCCAAGTCTCTGTGTGTCCCTCACAATTCTGGTTGGACCGCCTCATTGATCGCATCCATGTCAGGGTTAGGCTTCCTATGAAGAAATTGGTACCAGCTTCAACAATGAGTAATTGTTGAAAAGTACTATATTTAGGGTTGCCATAATAGCACCAAATTTTGACCAACATGGTAAAATATTGCCAAACTTGGCGACAAAAATAAGTTGATATATATGAAGCCAACTTGGCAATAGCTGGCTAACTTGGTGAAATTCCCATTGAAAACCCATTAATCTTTCATAATCGAGCTCACCGCTATTTAATCTAAACTCCGTGCATTGAAGGTTTTTTCAAAATCTATGGGTCAAAATTTAAAGAGTAATATATGAAAATGTACGTCTTTACTTCTCCATCCCAATGCTACTAATAAAATAACCGCCACTAGGTGGCACTGTGCTATCTGAGCTTCTAAATGTTTAATTTTAATGTGCTTTATGTAGCCGGATACAAAAATTATATTCTCGGTATTTTTACAGTATATATTGGCCTTAGCGAAATAGAGAACTGCCTTGGCGAAGAAGAAAATTTGGCAACACATTTTCTAGCAACTTTTTTTACATATTAAAATGTGTTATTGTCATCTATCGCTGCGTAACAAGCAAGAAAAACTACTCATATTCTTGCACAGGTGTTGTATATATCTTTATATCTCATTTTCCATCATTTTTGACGGGCTATGTTTCTAGTATTTTAATAATATCCTGTTTTTTCTGAAGAAATAAAGCTAATTATTTTTGCAAGATCTTGGGCACGTGAATTTAGAAATATTGTTGAATGGAGAAGGTTTTTGCAAGAAATCTCTGGCTAATTTTTTTTAAGGCAGGTGCATTTTGCCAATTTCAAAAGGGGCAGGGTGCGGCACCTTTAAAAAAATGGCCTAGAAGAAACAGTAAGTAATTACAAAATTAATAAAAACTGCAAATAAGTAAGTTCATTAGTTTATAGCACAAATAACAAAACTAACAAATATTATTTGCAACTCGTTTTGCTTTTTTACTTAAAAAATTACTGTTAATCACCAAAATTTAAACTTACACGCATGTATGTGTATGCTAATCAAAAAATTATGAAAATGAGTTAAACCAATTCATACACACATACAGAATAAATATAAAGATATATCTGAAATCCTCAAAATATTTATCTAACAGCATTATTACCTCTCAGTGGGGGCTTATTACCTTTCAATGGTTAAATTAAGAAAAGTTTTGCTGCCTTTTCAATCCCTAATTAATTTTTTTATTCACTATATATAAGTAGTTACAAAGAAAAAAAAAATTATTCAACCTATGCCGAAGAAGCTCTTGCTGTGCTTAACATTTTTATACCAATTAGTTCTTTTTCTCTTATGCATTCATTTACAATTTAGCTGTTGAGCAGATGTCACTCTTTCATTCTTCTTTGACTCGAGATTGCTATAAATTTATTATTACAAAAGTAGAACGAGAAACTAAGACATTGACTATTTATTCTTTTACTTGCAGAAATTTGTTAAACTTGCTATGTTTATTTTATATAAAATAATGTATAAATTGATTACCTAAAGTGAATTATGACAGTGCAAATTATAGCAGATTTAAATGTAATTTTTAAATGAAATTGTTTAATGTTGGATAAAAACAATGCTTTTTACAAACTGTTTTTAATTTTTTACAATACTCAGGAATTAAGCTTAGAAACAATTATTTACAGCTTTTTTTGTTTATTCATAAGTCAAAATACCTGTAAAAACTTTCAAATTATGTCCATCTTAGCTTTTAATACTTTTTTTGACATTTTAAACATTTAGAATTTTTTTTTGTTTTAATCAATGTTTTTTTTTTTTAAATCAGTTGATTAAAATCACGATATAATCGCTGATTTAAATCAACTGATTAAAATCGTTGACACCCTATTTAACAAAGATGAATGATTGGATTTAAAAAAATTATATTTTCAAAACTATTACACATATTACAGTAGACTCCCTCAAATCCGCACAGCTTGGGACCAAAGGCCGTGCGGATTTTAGAATTTTGCGGATTTCTGGTCATTGCTTTGTTTACATTTTTTAAATGGTAATTTGAATGTAATAATCTAATCGAAATTATAATGATTGCTTGCAATATATTAAAGTAATTAAGTAAAGTAATAAACTAAAATGATAAGAAGTAATATAATTTTTAAAATGATTAAATTATTAAAAGTAAAGGTCAAGTAAATGATGGATCATGTATAATTAATTATGCATAATAAAGATGAGATACATTTTCCTTGAATTATTCAATGAAATTTTCCTCATAAAGGTTAACTCACAAGTAAGGAAGTTTTATTTCAAGTTTAGCCAGTCTTAATAATCAAAAAAGCTTGTTTAATGCATAAATATATTTGGTAAAAATATTGTGATTACCAGTGATATCAGCAATATCTTGATTTTTTTTTCAGAAATATATTTATACTTCCTTCATGAAAAACCACAAGTCCAGTCATATTACCGAGAATTACATATTAAAATACATACGGAATGATTTAAAATAAAAAAGCTTGTAATTTTGCCCTCATCTAAACTGAAAGTTTCATTGTTTACATCTTTAATGATGTGCGGATTTTAGGGTTGCGGATTTGCGGGAGCCTACTATATAATAAGTGATAATGAAAATAAAAACTTTCCAAGTTTTTTTTGTTACAAATGTCGGATGTGCGAACCTTTCATAACACTACAAACACCTAATGCAGCACTGTAAAATGTACATGGTGCATCAGTACTGCATTATTTATTGAATCATTGAGTGTTGCATTTAGAATCGTTGACTGTGCAAACCTGCCAAATGTGTGGAACAAACTTGGTTACAAATTAGGTGTTTGTTGTATTACAAAATGTTTTCTGACATTGAACATTTGTAATTGAAAAAAAAAAAAACTTGGACGTTCTTCTTTATTTCCATATATCACTTATTATAATATGTGTACTATTAGTTTTGAAAATATAAATTTTTAAAATACGGTCATTCATTTGTGCTAACCCTGTATTTTTACGAATATTTTTAAACCCATTCAATTTAAACCATTCAATTTAAACCATTCAATTTAAACCATTCAATATCTAACAATAACAAAAAGGGACTGGTCTTATTTTCAAAATCAATGGCTCATTTTATTTAAATATACAAATCTAAATGCCCATTCATTACTCATTAGTTTTAGTCATAAAAAGTAAAATTATACTTCCTGGTATATTTAAGAAATTCAAAGACAAAGTATTTGGAAGTTTAGTATATTAAATAACCCATTGTACCTTTTTTTATTATTTAATTAGAGATATATACTTGGCGTAACATACTACTATTTTTGTTATGTCAAAAACAAACAATGCTACATCTGTAACACCATTTATTTTATAAATTTTTGAATATTAAATGTTTTAATTTATGGCAAACATTTAGTCTAATGAATTGCTAAAGCACCAGAAAGATTTCTTTTTTTTAAACAATAATGGCAACTTTTGTTATGGACGTAACATCAAAATTCAATATTTTAAATTTAAAATTATAGAATTTTTATTCGTAAAAAAAAAAAAAAAAAAAAAAAAAAAAAAATGTAGGGTGACACGGGGTAAATATGGGTAAAAAAAACAATAAGATATCAATATTTAGGAAAATATAAAAGATGAAATTTTCAAATTTCGCATGAAGTTGACTTAGTATTGTAGCTTTTGTATAAAACACTCAGTTTACCCAAAATATTTTTATTTATTTTTTAAATATAAAAAAACAAATGAAAATGCCATTTATTTTTATGGGATGTTTACGAAAATCACATTTTTCTGTTACACACAAACTTTACTTTGCAGGTGCTTAGCAAGAGAGCTGAGGGACACTTTGTTGGCAAAAAAGCCGCCTCTGCTCTGCACAGTAAGTTACGCACGCTAATACTTAGATAAATAAATAAATATTATTTTGTTTTTTGGTCATGAAAATATATTTAAATATAATAATAATATAGGTAATCTCTTACCTTTATGTTGTTGCTCAGCAATTCCTCAAACTTCGGCTTCGTACGGGTGTATATCCATATCGCATAGAAACCTATATTGTATAGAAAAGTGGAAAGAAAAGTGTATGTTTAATACTTTGTCTTATTTATAAATGATCCCACTCTTGACATCTTTTCTTTGGTTTAAGAAATTATATTATTAAAACTAACTTTTTATTTTCAGTTAATAATTTACATATTCATTTAAATTATGCTGCCTTTTTTGCAGCAGTAAATTTTACATTACATTATTAACGGGATCTACACAACAACTAACTTAATAATAAGAAAAAAAGTTTTTTGAGTCAGAGTTCTTTGATGACGATGATGTTGACGTCAGACAGCTGCAGCATGCGTGGGTTGATTTATGTACAAATTTCACAAACATATTTTATTTATTAATATCATTATTTATTTGTAATTGTATAACTTGAGTAGGATAATTTAGCTATAATCGGAAAGTTTGTTTATTGCAGAATCATTTATTATTACTTAATGTATTTATTTAAGTGTTCAAATGTTTGTATTCTTGAATGGTTTCCTGTTTTGAAATTAGTTAATGGTATCTGAGATGATTACGAATTGATTTACTGCTACGAAATTAGTTCAAGTATTATAAAGTTTTTATGTCCTTGAAAGTTATTGCTTGTTTAATGTTTCTAAAGTAGTTTACTGTTCATATCTGAGAGGGTTATAAATCCATCACACTTGGGGTACATATTGATGCAGAATCATTTAAGGATAGTTATATGATTTAAAAAAAAAAACATTTGTTGCTTATTAGCCAAGATATTAACCTAGAAAAATGTGTCGTTGCAGTCTGCTTATTTCAAGAATTCTTGGCACAAAGGCGAGTTTAAATTTTGTACATGGTCTCTGTTATAGGTAAGGTGAGTCACACTGATAAATAGCCATCATATGGAACACTTTGTGCACGAATAAAATTTGTACTTGACCGATTTATTTAGGCTTATAGTTTTCTTCAAATTAACTGCTCTACATTATAAAAATATGAATTTAGCACATGTGTTTCACCATGTTCTAACAATTAGGCCTAAAAACTAATATTCAAACAATGACAGTTACCCTACATAGCCTAATATGGTTAAAGTTAAAGGAAAAAGCATGCTTTAAAACATTTTATTCGTAATTAAAAAATAAAATAATTTTGGTTTTTTTTACAATACTTCTTTGTTCTTTTAAGCAACAAGAATCTTATTGGGGTTTATATTTTCTTAATGATTTGGATCTAATTAACTGCTCCACACTATAAAGATATGAATCTAACACTTGTGTTTTACCATGTGCTAATAGTTAATATAAAAAAGAGATGTTTATAAAACTATTTTAACTGGCCTACTTCAAAAGTTACTTTAGGTTTACAATACTGTATATTTATTTTTTAATTTTTTTTTTTTTTTGAAAACACTTAAAATCATAAATTAACAATTGCATTGCATGTCTAAAATTTAAAAAAAAATGCCATAAAAAATGGAAAAAACATGCTGACCCAGAATTGCCCCGGTGACCCATAATTACCGCAGGTATTTGGGACATAATTGGGTACACATCTAGAATCTATTTGAAAACAAATAGGACTAAAATGTGCATGTGTATTTAAAAACCTTGTAGTATTTGTATTTAAAAAAAGCATAAACAAAAAAAAAAAATCCAAGCATTTACTTAATTATGGCGTGGATCTTGGTAAAAAGTGCAATTTTCAGAGGCAATCTTTTTTAAAGTTGATTTTATAGCATGTTACAAAAACATCTCAACTCATATTATGCAGCTAAGTTAAAATAAAAAAAATTATTATACATAATAAAGTAGATTAATGAAAGAACCTGTCCACTATTTTAGAATTTGTCCTAGCAGATATCATAAGGATAAAAACTAGGTGACCCATAATTACCTTCAGGTCACCCTATAATATGGTAGTTGTTGTGAAATTGTCACTTTTCGTGTCACATTAAAGGACTATGCAGATAAAAAAAATGATAAAGTTTATTTGCATTACTTTTTTCATGCTTCACAAAAATCTGTTTTTATCTATAGCTATTTTTAATTAATTCATTTTAATAAGGTTTTCAAATCAATTTGTAGAAAAACTTCAGCAATAATTCCGAACAGATTTTAAAAAATAGAATAAAAAAATACTCAATAATGTAAAAGTAGAACATACCGGGTGTCCCAAAAAGGACTGACTGATTTTAAAATTCAATAACTTCCAAACGGTGACAGATATTAAAAAAATTCTTGCAGGAGGGTTATGCATAAAGTCAAAAGTTTTTTTACAGTGATTTTCGATTTTAGTTCGAATTACAAACAATAGATGGCGCTGCGATCAATAGAGGCTAAATTCAGGCTCGATTTTTGGTACTTCGTGGCCCGGATAATACATTTCCATCTCCTTTTTCTGCATGGAACAACAGAAAGGACCAAAAATCGAGCTTGTATTTAGCGACTATTGCTTACAGCGCCATCTATTGTTTGTAATTCGAACTAAAATCGAAAATCACTGTAATAAAACTTTTGACTTTATGCATAACCCTCCTGCAAGAATTTTTTAAATATCTGTCACCGTTTGGAAGTTATTGAATTTTAAAATCAGTCAGTCCTTTTTGGGACACCCGGTATGTACACGAATATAAGATGAAAGCGTACACTGTAGGCCCACTCGTAGAAGCCATCTTTATTAAAAATCTCGAATATCTGTTTATTTACCAGTCACTATAAAATTATTTTCTAATATGCAAAAAGTATTTAATTAAGATGATAAAAATTTATTTTTCCTTTCGACAGTTTAATTTCGCAAATTATCTACAGAAATGCTTTTTTCTTTTTCCCTCGTCTACGCGGTGATTGAGCTATTTATAGATTTGCGATTTTGAACCGTTTGGAAATTCTGAAGTTCCATTGGATTCCACCAGGAGTGATTAAACAGGAACACTATTTTTTTCTCGAAAGTTGTGCCGGATTACATAATGTTTAGTATACTACTGAGTACTTATAACTTACATTTTTTATAGCACGCATCTTTTTCTTTTCTATTTTTATCCGAATTGGCACCGGTCCCAATTAGTTCGGATTAGCGGGGTTCTACTGTATAAGATTTTTTGAAGAGGAATCAGTTAGATTTACAGTATGGAACCTAACCGGAAAACCAGTTATCCAGAATGATATTTCCAATTGACTTATTTGAGAAAAATGAGCCATACAGTCCCAGTTTGACATGTATATTGCTTTAACCATTACAACATGCATGACATTACTTGATTCCAACAACTAAGATTTGAAATAGAAGCATATTTAGTTATATATTGGGCATTTTGATTTTTATGCATAGAAAAAAAGGGGAGTTTTTGTTTCCAAGGTATTTAAATTGTCTTCTTTTAAACTTTGATTAATATCTGATCTTGTTTGGACCTGATTTTTTCTGAATAGTCTAATAATTAATTTGAGATCAAAACACTGTCATAAACACATATATTCTACAAATCTGATCAAAATCTGATCTTGTTTGGACCTGATTTTTTCTGAATAGTCTAATAATTAATTTGAGATCAAAACACTGTCATAAACACATATATTCTACAAATCTGATCAAATAGATGTTGGTTTAATGCCCAACCAGTTATCTGGAATACATCTGACCCTAACCATTCTGGATAAATGGTTCTGTACTGTATATCGTTTAACAGATAATCAGTGCCTGATTGTTCTCTAAAACTAGGAGAAACAGAATATCATTTTTGGGCCTCTTTTCCCCTAGGAAAAGTTTTCTAAATTCTACGTTGCACAGAAACTTATCAATTCTACCAATATTATTTCCTGGAGTAACTTAGCCAAGTTAGCATACATTTCATTAAACAGCTTTTTTCATATTCCTTTTTATATTCTTTAACTATGGTGTATTTCAAAGCTCGAAATGGAAAAATCCTCGAACCGGAACGCTATTTCAAAATTATTGTCGAATAATTTTCTTTTTCGAAAGTACAGTAATGCCCCGATTATCCGAGTCCCGCTTAACTGAGTTTCCGCTTTAACCGAGTTATTTTCTTCTGATGGACTGATAGCTTCCATTATTATAAAACAGCCATTATAAATGAAAAAAAAATTATGGCCATTTTTTTCCCATTCTGACCAGAAAACCAGAGTTCTAACTTTTTACGGCTGCTCTTTCATCTTCACCTAACACTTCATTTATAATGGTTATTTCATAATAATGGAAGCCATCAGTCCATCAGAAGAAAATGATCCATACCAAAGGTACAAGTTCGATTGAAAAAACTATTTAATGCTTTGAGCAGAAAGAAGAGGCAATTTTCATGACACTAATAGAATCATATAACTGCCAATTTGTACGATTTTGTTACCTTTAAAATTGAATACAAATTTTTGCCATATTTAATCGTTGAAAATTGTTAGATTTCGGCGATTGAATTAGGTAAAATTTAGTGGTAAGTTTTAGAGGTAAGAAAAAAATCTTAGAAATTGGTAGCTATTCAGTAGCGTAACACTGCAGCAAAATTGACATTCAACAAACAAAGAACTGTCAAGGGCTTTTTCAAATAAACAATTTCATTCCCCGTATTTCTTACAAGTAATGGAAATGTACATGAGAGAAATGTTACTAGTACAATAAAAATTAATGAATTAAGTGAGAATTTATATTTCATCTCCTCAGTTGGTGATGATTTGTGTAAATCCGACTTATCCGAGGTGAGCTTTGTCCATATTAATTCGGATAATCGAGACTTTACTGTGTATCAGAGTTATATTTAACCGTAGAAAAACCAATTTAAAAAAATGCATTCAAAATTCTAAATAATTAGGGGGAAAAAACGTTACAGAGAGCATAGTAAGCTACATGTATGAAACTGTAATAATATTTTTTAATAATTCCACGAACCGAACAATATTTCCATACTTTCACGAACCGGAACAATATTTGTCTCAATTTCACGAACCGGAACATCGTTCCGGTTTTTGAGCCCTGATGTATTTATAGTACATGTAGTTTTTGTATGTTCAGTTATGTGGATGGTTTGTGTAGCCTCCACTTCAGGATACATATGATTGGTTAATAGCCCATTGAACAAATAATTTCTTGATGAGGATTTCCTGGTTAGATAAGTTTTCTGAATTAGTGGGGATATTCTCTTCCAAAAAAATTTAGAAAAGCAATGTAATACAACAGCAACAAAAAAGGGGACAATTAAGAGCCTGCTTTTAAGGGCCCTTTAAAATTTTGGAGTGAAATCGCATGCTTCATGGAAAACTAGAAAGGAAAGAAAAAAACTGGAAAGTTGACAACTACGTGTGTGAAATGATCTGTATAATGCAAAAATCTATATGCAACACTCACAACTTCTCATTTTAGAGTGTGCATTATAAAGATCTTCAGTTTTATTACTTTTGTCTATAATTTTTAGAATAAAGTATCTGCAAAAGATAAAGTAGACTTTCCCAAAGTTCAGACTGAGGTTATTCATTTGTTATCAGATGATGAAGTGAGTATTTTTTTTAGCTTAAAGGTGTATTCGAAAAAATATATTTCCACCCTCAGCAGCTTGAAATTTTCTGAGACATTTTCAGACTCATTTTTAAAAGCAAAGTCATGAAACTTGCTGAGGTGATTTTTGAAGAGAATGTTTCGCTCCTCTAATTAGAATTTGATTTTTAAACAATTATTTTCCCAGTATGACCATTTTTTTCATTCTCAGACCTCCCGTTTCGAAAAATTCGGTTCAAAATGCCAACTTTGATAGCATTTTTTTTGCAATATTTTCTGCATTTATCAAAAAATCGACAAGCATGGCACGTTATGTAGTTTCTAAATAAGAGAATTTGCCAGTTTGATGCGTTTGAGAGCAAAAATGAATTTAAAAATAAATCGGAAAATAAGCAGTTTGGATTGGAATACACCCTTAAATTAATTTTAAATGTATTTGAATCCCTTTGTACCACTAAGTCATCGAGTAATCCAATTAATCTTAATAATCTAATTTATTTCCTAATTAGGAAAATTTAAAAAAAATCATATTATTAATTTATTTAATAAAATAATGAAAGGCTTTTATTTAATTATAAATTAATCTTGCTGTAACATGTTTTTCCAAAAAAGCAATTTATCACATCAATGACGTACAAGTGCAGTAAACTTTCTAGTATGACTTAACAAATAAAAATTTTGGGTATTAACAGCCTATTGATCTCATTATGGTTTACTGGTTAGATAAGTTTAGAGAAGCGGTGTAACTATTTTCTTCCATTAGGCAAACTTTCTCCTAAAAAAAAAAATTAGCAACGTAAGCAACAACAAGAAAAATTTGGGAATTAGAGGTACAATTTTACTTTCTGCTATATTCAATAGAAGAAAGTATTGTAATCGAATTTTTTTCGACTTCCGGTTTTCGGCGGATTTAGACGTTTTAGGGGTCAGATAAAAAAATGTTTATACAAAATGTCTGTCTGTCGCCATTGTACCATCGAAAACTGTATGAAGTTATGCATAGAATTGAACCAAGTTTTTTTTATGTTTCTGGCTATGGCTAGCCGGTCCTCCTTGAATTTGGAAATACAGTCAAGTATCTCTATAACGAAACTCCATAGATCGAATTTCTCTATATAACGAATTTTTAGTAGGAACGGCCCCCTTTTCCTATGATCTCATTAAAAACAGTCTCCCTATAGCGAAATATCTATCTCCATGTAACGAATTTTTTCATAAAATGTTCTTATTTATTCAGTTTTAAAAAAGCTTCCAAATCACATGGAATCAATTTTCCATCACTGATTCCTGATTTATCGTTCAGTACTGAGTTTTTTATTTTACTTTTTTACCCTGAATCTCCTTGTTCTTTATGTCCAAAGAAGTCTTCTCCCTCCCCCTCCCACACACCTTCCACCATCTTTCTTAAAGCAGTGTCAATTGGATTGTTACACATATAAGAGCGGGATCAGAAAGGTAATTGAAGTTTAAGGTGAATGAGAACGAAGATCATTTACAAGGTTAAACTAGAAAAATAAACTCTCTTTTAATCAAGCACAACAAGTCGATATTATTGATATTCACTGCGAGAAAGCTCCCTAGATCCACTGGCAGGACACGTGACCTGATGCGCTCCACAAAAAAGCGGGCGGGAAAGAAGGCACAAGTACGCTATTGGTCAAATGGAAAATTCTCCGTCGACAGCTGCAGCCGCGAGAGCAGATCACTGTCACCATGTAGTACACGTTTTCATCTATCCAAACAAAATCTCTCAACCCTTACAGTTAGAGTAGAAGTTTATTGTTTCTGGCTTTCCTTAGTGTGAAAGCTTAAAAAAAACTTAATCTGTTTGAGTGAGTTTTTTTACTGCTTCTGCAAAAAATGTCTCCTAGGAACTGTATAACTCTCTGTGATAAAGTGGAGATTTAGTCCAGGCAATAGAGACCGTATAGGAGTTCTACCTAGCAAAATTCATGGTAATTCTGTAAAAAGGCTTTCTATGTGTTTTTAGGGTTGCTGAATCCGAATTTTTAACTTCCCACCAAAATTTCCCCCGGCAACCCCCCCGAATTTTGGTAAAATTCCCCCCCCCCCTCCCCCCAAAATAGGTTTTTATTAAAAAAATCAATTTTTTTTAATTCTTTTAGGGAACAAGTATCTAGAAATTCAGAAAGTAGACAAAATTTGCAACAAATTAGATATATGACATTATGACGTAGGATAAAGGGGGAGTTGGGGATCTGCCTCGGAACATGCGCCGCGGTGCTGCGTGGACAAAGTTGCGCAATTCCACTTAATCACTCACATCGTTTACATTCGCCCTCCCATCTCCCCTCCGAACTTTCCCTATAAGGTTTACTTTAAGTTTTTTAGGTCGATGAATCCGAATTTGTAACTTTCCGACAAAATTTCCCCCGGCAAACCTCCAAAAAATGGATTTTTTGAAAAAATTTGGTTTTTGAGAACAGCGCGCGGGAAATGTTCTGAGGCAGCCCCCCTCTCCCCGTTTATCCTACGTCATAATGTCATATATCCCATTTGTTGCAAATTTTGTCTACTTTCTGAATTTCTACATACTTTTCCCCTAAAACAATAAAAAATTTCCAGAACTACCATTAATTTTGCCAGGTAAAATGCCCTATTGTCTGGGCTAATTCTGAAAGAAATCAATAAGAGATTGAAAAAAAAGATGTAAAAAAGTTTGGGATTCCGGCAAGCACTCTGTCAACAACCATAAAAAAATAGAGAGTCAATCACCGAGCAGAATTCGGCTCTTGGTTCGGTGAGAAAAAGAAAGAGGACGTACCAATACGAGGACTTAGACGAAGCAATGTTTAAATGGATTAAAGAGATATGAGACCGTAATCTACCACTTTCGGGACCAATGATTTTAGAAAAGGCTCTAGAATATGCTTCATCTCTTGGGCACTCTGACTTCAAAGCCAGCATTGGTGGGCTAGAAAACGTCAAAAAGAGACATGGGCTATTCCAGAAAACTATCAGCGGTAAAAGTGCGGATGCTCCGGTGACAGCATTTGAAAACTGGAGTCTTAAAGTAGCAGAAATTCTGAAAGAATTCGCTCCTTAGAACATTTTCAATGCTGACGAAACAGGTCTCTTTTACAAGTATCCCCCAAACATGACTGTGTCGATTAAAGAAGATAAATGTTTTGGCGGCAAGCAGAGCAAAGGATTATTATTCTGTCGTGTGCTAACATGACAGGGAAAGAAAAATTAAAGATACTAGTCATTGGGAAAAGTAAATCTCCTATGTGTTTTAAAGGCGTGAAGTCTTTAGAAGTGGAGTATGATTTTAATAAAAAGTCCTGGATGACCACTGAAATTTTTGACAAATGGTTAAAAGCACTTAACAATCAAATGAGAAAAAAACGCCGAAAAGTTGATTTGCTTATTGATAATTGTCCAACTCACTCACAAAACTGTGGAGAAAAACTGCAAAATGTTGAAGTCATTTTCTTATCACCTAATTGCGCATCAAAACCGCAGCCCATGGACTTGGGTATAATAAAAAATCTAAAGGTACATTATAAGAAAAGAATTAAAGAACTGATCATATCTACTTAAAAATATTATTCAATCCAAGACATCATTAGTCTTAGAAAGTGTATTTCAGAACTTTAGAAAGCTTGGAGATTTGATGCAACTGAAAAAATAATTTAGAACTGCTTTAAAAAGACAGGCTTTTCTAAAATGGAGAATAAAGCGGATTGTGGGGACGAAGAAGAAGTGGCTTTAGCAGACTTAAAGAGAAATGGAATTTAATTCAGGAACGCGGAAATGTCGGAGAAAATGTTACTCTCTCTGATTTTTTGGAAGTGGATGGCAATCTCACTATTGCACAGTATCCTACGTATAGTAATATTTTAAGCAGCGTTATGAACAATGATGGTGAGAGTGACAATGAACATGAAAACGAAAACGTACAACAAAAGAAAAAACCATCACGCTGTGAAATGATGAGTTCTTTTGATCTTATAAGGAGAGGACTTCAAATGGAAGAAAATGTTCCCGATACAATTTTTCATTCCTTGCTAAAGTGTGAACGTTTTTTCCACAGTGTAAAAATTTTGGAATCTAAAAAGCGAAAAATTACAGATTTCTTTGTCTAAAATTAATGTAAGTTTTCCTTATGTGATTTTTATTATACTTTCAAATAAATGACTCTTTTTTGAAACTGTTTAAATAATTAAAAAATAAAATATTAGGTTAATATTTACAGTGAAACATTTCAAATTCTTAATTAAACTACTCAAAAATAATTTTTGTTCAAAATTTACACATTAAATAGGAATTTTTACTCATTCTCTATACAACGAATTTCTCTATATAACAAATTTTTTACCGGAACAATGGATTTTGTTATATAGAGACTCGACTGTATTCCGCTGGAAGGGTGCACTTTTTTGTGCTATTTTCATTATTATACCATCAAAAAGTGTATGAAGTTATCTAAAGAACTGAACCAAATTTCATATTTATGTTTTTGGCGATAGCAAGCAGGTTCTCCTTGAATTTTGAAATATTCTGCCAGAAGAGGAAGCTGTAATAGCGACATTTGTATAATTTTCTCGATTTTTCGTAATTATATTGTGCATCGGCGGCTCGTGCAGTGACGGGAACTGGGCATCTTGCTAAGCTGGCTATTCACAAACAGCTGATGTACAACAGAATAACGGAAAACTATTGATTTGAATAAATACCGTGATCGAGATTAACTCGATTCTACTCCGATTAATTGACTGCAGCAGAAATTTAAGGTGAAAATCAAAGTTAGTACAGTATTGAAATAACAATATTGCAGTATTAACATCTGTAACTACTTTTTGAAGTATTAAGATATATGAGACAGAAGAAAGTTTTGGGACTGGCACATTCAACTAGTTAAATTTTGAAGTGGAAACACATGCTTTATATGTCTTTTGGTTAATCAGACCATGCCTATCGGTACAGGTCAGTTCGACGCCAACGTTTCGACGCCAACTGTTCGACGCCAACGTTTCGACGCGTGGTCAGTTCGACGCCGTACTTTTCGACGCCGGGGCAGTTCGACGCCATATATTTTTTATGAAACTTAGGAACTTCCGATTTTATTTACGTTTGCACAGCTTATTTAGACTTTCTAACAGCATATATATATATATATATATATATATATATATATATATATATATATATATATATATATATATATATATATATATATATATATATATATATATATATATATATATATATATATATATATATATATATATATATATATATTTTTTTTTTTTTTTTTTTTTTTTTTTTTTTTTTTTTTTACTTTTCTGTGTTAAAAAAAGAAAAGAAAAAATGTTTACAATGTAAAATATCTTTATTTTTATGTTCTTACTAAAAAACACCCATTCTTATTTAAATTAATTGCTAATGAGCTATTTTCTTCAAAACTTTTAAATTCCTTTACAATGTATTTTATTCTATTTTTTGCTATAGGAATATAATTCACAAATATCCACATTTTAAAAGTACTAATTAAATGAAACTCTTTAATAAAGACCTGTTTTGTAATTTTTAATCCTTGAATAGTTGTGTAAATTTTAAAGACTAAAACGCAGTAAAACTGTTAACGTTATTTGTTCAGAATTTGGAAATACCTTTAGTGTAAGTAAAGCAGCTTCCATAACGTATTAACTAGAATTCACATGCAATTCCTTTGTCCTCACCTTGACAAAGGGATAGGGAGCGTCCATAAAGGGGACAATGAGGGCGCACGTAAATGTACAAAGGAACCGTGACATTCCCACTCAGGGGGGAAGAAATGTTGCACAGAAAAGCTAACACCGCTTCCCCTAGAAACCCTTGCCGATATAAGAAGAAACGGGTTGAAACTTCGCATTGACGCCTGTGACTAGCTTATCCTTATCTATTCTTCTTTCTTTGAAACATATTACAGGCTTGTAAATAACTCTAACTCTTTTTTGACAAGTGCAACCCCCCCCCCCCTCCTCCAGTTGGGGGTTATGAAATCGCCTCAGATTTGTCGTTAAGTATTGCCGATTGTCAACGCATGCGCATTTCTTATCTTCTCTAAAGCGCCCGTAATCTATTTGGAAGCCTGTCGATATTTTTAAATTCAATGTTAGCACTTTCAACCGTAGAAATGTCTGAAAGCCGAAAATATATGACTAAGAGAGGTAAAGAAAAGTATGAGCACGATGGATATTTATATTGTTTCGATAAATATATAGAAAATGGAGCAAAAAAATCGTGGCGTTGTGAAGTTGAATTTTCCAAAAACAATAAATGTAAAGGAAGAATTTACACTGATGCAGTTACGAGTGAATTTTTAAAACTTGTTCGCAATCATGCTCATGAAGGAAATGCAGCACGTGTTGAAGTTGTCCGCACTTTAACATCAATAAAGCGAAGGGCAGGTGAAACACAAGAAACTCCCGCAGTAATTCGCATTGAAGAAACGCAAGAGCTGTCTGTTGGAGCATTAGGACAGTTTCCAAGCAGAGAAGCTGTAAGATTAGTTATTAAAAGACGTAGAAAAGACATAAATGCACTCCCGTCGCAACCAATTGACAGAGCTTCCATTGAATTGCCAGAAAATTATAAATATTACGGAGAAAATAAGGAAAATTTTGTTATCGCCGATTCGGGAGTGGGGGATAAAGACCGAATTTTAATTTTCGGAAAAGCCAGTGTCAGCGATTGGATTCACCTCGTAACAAAAATTTACGTTGATGGAACTTTTAGTCTAGCACCACATCATTTTTACCAGGTTTTTGTTATTATGGCCGAACGTGGAGGTTTTGTATTGCCAATCATTTATGCCCTCTTACCCGACAAGGCGGAAGAAACATATACACGAATGCTTGAAATGATTCAAGACAGTTGGCCATTTTTTAAGGCGAAAAAAATTTCTTTAGATTTTGAAATTGCCTTAATTAACACTTTTTCAAGCAAGTTTCCAGACGCCGAAATTCAAGGGTGCTTGTTCCACCTTGTGAAAAATATGAAGCGCAAATTAGCAGAATTCAATTTAATGCAACGATATAATACCGATGCTGATTTTGCTCTCTATGCACGTATGATTCCTGCGTTAAGTTTTGTGCCTATCGAAGAACTTGAAAATGCTTTAGAAGTTTTGAGTGAGAATTTACCTAATCAGTTAACCCCAATTTTAGATTACTTTGAAGATTATTATGTTGGAAGGATTCAGAGAAATAATCGTCGCCGTCGTCCTATTTTTAAACCAGAAATGTGGTCATGTTATGCTAGAACCTTAAATAACGAAGGACGCACCAATAATTTCGCGGAAGCAGCACACAGACGTTTACAGTCCGAATTTGGTGTTTCACACCCCACATTATGGAAATTCATAGATGGTCTCAGACGTGTTCAAAAAACAATTGACCAATGTTATGAGCAATTTGTACGTGGAGATGAACCGCCGCACAAGCGGAATAAGTATCTGCGAGCTGATATGAGAATTAAAGTAATAGTTGAAGATTTTGAAAATCGAGAAATAATGGAATACCTGAAAGGTGTGGCGCATAATTTTGCAATGGATTAGTATAATAACAGTTTTGTGATGTAATCTTATTTATGTGTAATCTTGTTACTCTGTAATTAAATTTGTCTGCAATATAACTTTTTTGTAACCATATGTTTATTTACCATTTCTGTATTTTGCCTTTTTGATGCTGTTTTGTGAAATAAATAAATAAAAAAAAACAACCTCCCTCATGTCCCAGGGCCTTGACGTTGGCGAGGGGGCTTCTCACTAATCTGGGACAAAAAAAAAAAAAATCTAGAACACTTTCACACATATATTTATTTCAAATATGCATGCAAACAATCGATAATTCAATAAATAAAAATCAGTCATATTGCTTATTTATTTGAATCACGCTTCATATACATAACAAAAATATATATATATTATATCAGGCATATTGCATATTTATTCTAAAAATAAATAAAAATACGGAAAAAAATATATGGCGTCGAACTGCCCCGGCGTCGAAAAGTACGGCGTCGAACTGACCACGCGTCGAAACGTTGGCGTCGAATCGTTGGCGTCGAACCGTCGGCGTCGAAACAACCTGCTTCGATGCCTATAACCCCATCGGTTCCTGGGTCCCCGTACGGGGACCTCTGTTCTTTTCCTTATGAAAACTAAAATGTCCGATTTTTTTTTTACATTTTCACATCACTTCTTAATAGCTAAATGTTTTTTGCGTTCAGAGCAAACGAATAAATGGCAGCATCTAAGCTGCACATAAAATAAATGTTATTTTCATCTGAGTTTGCAAAATGCCCTAAAGACAGTATGACCAAGAAAGTGAGAAATTTTCATAAATATTAACTTAAATCTTTTTCAATAGAAATTTTTGTGGATTTGTAGATTATTTACTTGTTTAAAACTCTTAAATTTGTGATTGCGTTAATTTAGGTTAATGGTTATTAAATTGATCTTTTTAAGAGGGTTTATAGTGTAAGATTAATATTTTTGAACCTAAATGACTAAGCGCCTAAAGGATCCATTTCAGAAAAGATATTTTTTCTGTCATAAACGATGTCATTTTGTTCGGAAAAAACCAATGAATAAACATTTGTATTATAATTTAAGCTTCGGAACTGAAGAGGATAATGCAACCAAATGATTTTCATAAAAACAAAAGATTGTTGCTGTCAGGCCGACACAACCATCAAACAATCTGGTGGCTGCCAGAGCCCTGTGCCAATTGTTGTCTTGTTAGGGATCCCTTGTAAAGAATCTCATTAGATTCTTTTTGTGGAGATATGTTTGCTTGTGGACAGAATGCATTAAAGACATTCATTGTAGCTATTTTCCTTTTAAAAGGCAATGTCAATTATTAAAGAAGTTTTCTAATACTTTTAAAATACAGACATTTTAAAGTAACAAAATGTTTTAAAGCTTTTGTATAACAGAATATAACATGTGATGATTGGCAATTTTAATTTGATGACTAGGGTGACTTGGGGTAATTTGGTGCCTCAATTTTCAATTATTATCAGGATCATATTGTATGGTATGAATCTTCAATAAATTGTTACAGGTACTGTGTACTGTGTACACTTGTGTATTGTGCATTAAATATATCCCTGTTATGTAAATAGCACATTTTCAGGAATAAAAAAATATATTTTCTGGAATTTGTCAAAAACTGCAAAATGACACCCTTCAGAAGTTTCAATCTCTCTCTACATGCGTGAAGCCACAGAAAAAGCAAGATGATGTACGCATAAATAAAAAATTGTACTGTCATGTTGAAAGCACACACTAATATGTATTGCCTTTCTTTTTCTTCCTTCTGCATCTTTGAAAAAAATCCAGAAAAAAATAATATTGGTGCTAGCACCAAATTGTCCCACGTAAAAAAAAAAGAGAGTAATTTGGTGCCTTTGCATCATATCTATACTAATAAAAGAAGAGATCGCTCTGTGTGTATGTCTGTCTGCGATGGCTAACGAAATCTACGGCACGTACGATGTTGAAATTGTTTGTGAAGACAGTCGAAGGTCTTTCCTAATGCACCTGGTTCTCAGAATTTTAAAATTTTAATTAATAGTTGAGTAATTAATTAGCAATCGCAACTCACTCTCATCAAGCGGCCCAATTAAAAAAGTATTTCTTTCTTCAAAACCACAAGCTGACTGGAATTGAACCCCGCTGCGAGGCTAGGAAGGTTGACTAGAAATGCATCCCATTTCGAGGTTGGAGGTTTGCCGAAGGAAAAAGGCTATATTTGAATTCGGATTCAACGGGTTCCTACATTTCAAAATATACTAGGAGTTTTTAAAGGACTTTATATATTTTTTAATATTGCTTTTATCGAGTTGAAATTGACACACCTATGAGTATTTTTTAACGACGAATCCAAATATTCTTTGAAATACAACAGCAATTAGCAAATATAAATCAATTAATAATGGACTTTACACATGTGACTTCAAAGTAGGTATATAAAAGGAAAACACCAATAAGCGTGCAAAATTTTTTAACGCTGCTTCCCCTTCGTCCAATAAATAGTCATTTTCGGAGGCTATATACCTACAGAGACGTGGCTTTTGCCATGCCTGGGCAAAGTCCACTTTAATTTTTTGAGTGTTTTTTATCTGGTAGCTGTTTAAAAACGCATATTTTAAATTTATGTATCGTAAAAAAGAGAAAAAACACAAATTTAATCGTGTTAAAAATTGTAATTAAAAAGAAAATGTAGTCAACTAAACAAATAGAAACTAAGTATTTTCTTTTGCTTTTTATTAAATTCGTAAAATATGCGAAATTTCATAATTAAAATTCTCTCTGTGTAAACAAATGAAAGAGTAAAAATATGCTTTATTTATATTTGTATTTTATATGTATTTATTTATATGTATGATCTATAAATCAGTTTTAAAGTGTCGTATACCGAATGCTTTTTATTTTCAAAATATCCTTTTTTCCATCTAATGAAAAAAAAAAAAAAAAAAAAAAAAAAAAAAAAAAAAATTCGGTGGGACCTTAAAATTCTCTCCGTTTCTGCGTTAGTCAGATTTCGGCTTATGGAGCACATATTAATGTTATTTTCTATGGATTCGCCGGGACTTGGAAATCTTTTCGCGGTAGACAGATTTACGGCTTACACAGAGTCTGCCTTAGACAGATTTTACTGTATTCACTAAAAATAAAGAAGTACTGGAGTTGTGCCCCTGTGAAAAGAAAAATGGGGTCGTCAAATTTCGCACTGCGTGAAGCTAAAATATTGATCGGTAAGAATATTTTACAAACAAAATAAAAAAAAGCAGCTAGTAACAGTAACAAGACCACGAGTAAAAAGAGCACAAACTGTTGCGATTCATTCTGGAAATCCGCGTCGCCGTTCGGAAACTATTGAGACAGAAAATCATTGAGAGCACTAGATAGAAGTACGCTCCTACATGTGCGACACGCTACATCACACATATAAGCACATTTATAGGAAAGAACGCAAAGGATTGGAAATGAGAGGAAGAGGAAAAGATAATTTAGGCTTCGGTTTTTTGGAAGCGTTGTTCAGCTGGACTCCGAATCGTAGTACTTATGAACTACTGTAAATTCCGAGCAGTATTTAAAAATTCATTAAAATCACAGAAGTACCGAGGATGAGCTCCGGCGCAAATTAAGCACTGTGTACAATTCCACCAGAATATGTGGCTCTACTGTGATATCGCTCCCGCAAAAAAGTGACAAGAAAAGACGGCAAAAATAAATTTCACAGGAGAAGCAAAAGAAAATTTGCATTGTACTGTTGTGTGAAATTATAAGACTTAGCTCTGCATGCAGCAGTAAAAACGTGTCTGGGACGTTGGATAAAGACGTAGTGGCGTGATGGTGTCTTCAATGGCGTTGACAAAATTAATAAAGAAAAATGTTTTATTAGACAAATAACAAAGGATTAATTCTTGATTAAAGTATGCCTATTTACAACAATTTAAGTATAATTGATGATGGGGTTGTTATATGATTTTCGACAAATGCAGTGATATGTAGTAAGTCTAAACAAGTTGAATAAATAGTCCGTAGATTAATAATGTCTCTGCCTTTTGTCAGTACTGAGTGATAAAGTTCCTTTCTCCTGTGCCTGGAAAAACGCACGGCTTTGACAGCCAGGCGTAGTCTTTTATTCGCTCCTGGGTCCAGAGGAAAAAATCGTTCCCCTCGGTAATCTCCGAGATAATCTTCTAAAACCTGAAAGCCTGCCGTTCTCAACTAGATAAATTACACTGTACAACAGTGGTTTTGTCCTAAAATTAAAATTAGTTGATTCTAGATCAGTTTTTGGCGCTGATTCCGAATATGCTTTCCGTTTATCTCTAGGTGGTCCAGGTTTTGAGAAATTTGCATATTTAAATTTATGCAAATTTAAGCTTTTTTGTGCTATTTTATGCAAATTTTAGATACAATATATGTCACATCTAATTACGTTTTCTAGATAATGACTACTTAACTATTTGCTTCAGATAAATGTGACGATTTGCATATTCTTAACATTTATTTATCAGTTATTAAGCCTAATTTGCATATTTTTCAATGGTGTAATGTTTACATCACTATCAACTTTAAAGTAGTTGCCACAGAATTGACGTAATGTTTTTCTAGACTAGATTTTTATGCTTATTTCAAATCTGCACTCTGTTTTTTTATATCATGTCTAGTTTTTGAGTCAAATGAATTTATACTTTTGTACTGCATTAACACAAGTTTGATATTAGATGCTTTTTAAGGGTGTGTACCTCATTGTCAAGAGGGTGAACAGCGTCAGAGTCCTATCAGGGACATAAACAACAATTTATATAATCGAAAAAAAATAAGTAGTAGAATCTATCTTAACTAGTTGAAGTTTATCATACAAAGTATCATAAAATACTATTTCTGGCTTTTTTGACCAAAAACTAAAATTTCACTTTTTTTCAAAAACTAGACGCGATAGAAGAAAACAGATACAAGATTTGAAATCAGCTCAAAAACCTGGTTTAGAAACATATTAGCGTACTCGTGCGGCAGAAATATTTGAACGTCAAGAAACATTATTAGAAAAATACGCAAATTAGGTACAATATTTCACAGTCGCACGTCAGTATAATCTCAGAAAAAACATGTTTGTGAAGTAAATTAGGTAGTAATCATAACATTAAACAAAAAACCCTGCCTGATATTGCTTTATACCTTAAATTTGCAAATAATTGTATAAAATTTACTAAATTTGCATAAATTGAAATATGCAAATATCTCTCAAACTTGACATGCTGGAGTAAATCAAAAACTAGATTCGGAATCAGCACAAAAAGCCGCATAAAAAACAATTAATTTCTGTTTTAGGACAGAGCAAAAGTTCAAATTTGTTGACCAGTGTTAACCTGAACCTTCTCTGGTGAGAAGTTAAACTTAACTAACTGTTTTTCTCCACAAGGATCTCATTTCTCGATACCTTGATTCAAAACAAAAGAACTTTCTTAGACACTAGGAGCCTTTGGCTAGTCATGTCATTTTTAAGCTTTTATTTAATAGGCTGCTTCAGATCCGCCTTTCCTCGGAGACCTTAGTTTCACTTACAATCTAGTGCATGAGAACTTTTCCCCTACTTTTGTTTTGCGGCATATAAAAGGAATACCAGTCCGGCTTTCTATTCAACTCCTTGTCCGCGAAATCTCACTGGCGATGATGAATTTGGATCGATCGCTTTTATTTGATCTTCCCGGCAGAAAGCAGAACTTAGTAAAAATCGCTGGCCGTTTTCGTAAATACATGGGATTTCCTATCCAGCCAGTTTCTGTATATTTTAAAGGGCTTCTCTGGTAAATCAGTAAATCAGTTCGATTTGTTACACGGGCATAAAAGTATAAAACCCTTAAAACTGAAGACGTAGATGAGGTTTGGAGGATTGAGTAATTTTAACTCCCCGCATAATCCATCCTCTTTTGTGGTCACGAATGGACATATAGCGTAATAAATCGATTTTCTGTATAACTAACTACACTTATGTAACTTCTTCTCTAGCCAGACGCATCTATGACAGACCTTTTAATGGAATAAAACGCAAAACGAATTTTTGAGAGATTTGTCCCTTTTCTTCTGGTTGAGCGATAATACTTCCTGGTGATCTAATATTTTAAATGCAAAATTTTGAACGCAGATATGTGTAAACAATAGCTTCAGTTTTCGGTTAAACTTTGTACTGATGAGGAGCTTGTATAGAACTTGTAACGTCTACTCTAATTGATTTTATTATGTGATAGTAATGTGTTGCTTTTTTAATTTTATTAAATGTCTTTTTAATTTTAAAATTCTGATTCAGACATAACATGTTTAGTTACTTGAAATATGCTCATAACATACATAGCTGCAGATGGTGGACACACTGAGCATACTTACCTGTAATTTCTTATTAAAGTAAATTGTACTTTACTATCGGAACCGGTTTCGAAAGTGGAAGTATACCTATAAAAAGAGCTGCAAACAAAATCGAAAAAATAAAAAACGACCTCCGTAAAGATCAACTTCAGCTATACAATGCAAAAAAAAAAAAAAAGTATTCAAAATATGGAAATGCAAGCGAGATATTTTAGTAAATTTCTCACATAGGGCTAACATTAGTGAGCATGTGTTTTCGCGTGAGTTAAGTAGCTCCTTAAGGCTGCTTATCCCTCAGTTTTCGAATTCCCCTCGGCAATGTTGCCTATGGGAGTTTGATGCATTCTTATATTTAAAATATCTGCTCAGGATATTAATATTTTTTATTTCTGTTTTCCGTGTGTTCTTTTTAAAGGATGTCTCTTTTTTTCTTAGTTGTCAAATTACTTCTAAAATCTACCTTTAATTTAATATTTTATGTTTTAAATCTACCTTTAATTTAATATTTTATGTGTTAAATCTACCTTTAATTTAATATTTTATGTGTTAAAAGCGGACAAACTGGGAGTACAGTATTAACACTTCATATAAAATTAAGCATAGATTTTAAAAATAGATTTTAGAAATGTATTTTGAGACGTAAGAAAAACAAGTAAGAAAAAAATCATGCGTCAAGCAAAGATTATGAAACACTTTCCAACACGTTCAGAACAATGTAACAAAACTGCGCCGTTTAAAAATTAAAATATTACGTCTAATTCAACCCTATGGGAACGCATAATACATTTCAAAACCCAATTTCAGCTGTTCCCATCCACAATCGGAAAATTATGCGAATTTTTTCAGAAGCCCTGTATATGATATATAGATTTGAATCTATTAACTACCTGCATGCCAAAATTTAGTTCACTTAAGAGATACATATAATACTTCAGTTGAAAATTTACCTTCAGCAATTTCCGCTAATAAGGAGAACGGTACGTGAATACTTTTGTGCAGCCCTGTATTTGAGGTATAGAATTTATATATAACGAGTAAGATGCAAAAAATTAATTAAATTTAAAAGCGCATGCCGAATTTTAAACCGTACACTCCAGCAATTATGACTCAAAGACAGTACTGTACTGAAACCGATTTCTTTTGTGTGTCTCTGTAAATGAGTAAAAAATGCTATGAATGTTCTGTTCTAACGTGATCGTAGTGAAATTCAGTGATTTGTATCAGTTTCAATCGATTTCAAATAGCATAATCTCATTAAAATACTCTGCAAACGATTTTTCCCCCTATACCATAATGTAATGGAGTACTTTTGAGTGCCCTTGTAAATGAACGATTAATCCTACATACTTCATATACAATACCAAACATGCTTTGGTGGCCCTAAATAACCTTTATCAATTGCATGAAAATCCGAGTATATTTACGGGAATTAGAGCGTGGACAGACAAACCGAATGCACAAACACTTTTCAACTTTGTTGGAAAGTGTTAAAAAGAGACATCCATTAAGAAAAGTACACGTAAAAAAGAAGTTAAAAATATTAATTATCCGAGGAGATATTTTAAATATAAGAACGCATAATATTACCGAGGGGAATTCGGAAACTGAGTGACGAGCAGCCTTAACGCAGATACAGCAGCTTTCAACGATATGAGAAATATGTGAGTTTAGCTGCGCTTTCAGAGACCAAAAGATTTTAAGAAATAAATGGACAACCTGAAAATAGCACAAATTGTAAATATGTGTGTGCACATATTTATCAATTTGTGCTATTTTCATGTTGTCCATTTATTTCTAAATATATCGGCACAAAATTCAATCCTTCCTTTTTAGCAAGAGATTTCTGTTTTAAATGTGATTCTAGCTAAATGCTGAAGGTTCTTTCAGTCGCAACGGATGTAATAGAGATGTACTTAATATGCGCAAAGCCACTTCAGCTAATATATTAATTAGTATTCATGCAAGCGTCTCCACCATAAAAAAGAAGGCATATTTTCAAACTCTATCTTGTAGATCGTCTTTTTTCTCTGGAATTAACTATATCCGTCTTACCCTAAATGCTTTTCAATTTTATATGATAACCAACTTTATAAATAAAGATTAAACGATAAAAAATTTTGAAGGTGCATTTAATTCTTCAAATGGTAACTTTACAAATTGAGATAAACTGATAACGGATTGATTTTAGAAAGACAAAAAGATAATAAATTTCACGTTTCAAAATATGGATTTTGATACAGGAAATTTATTATTATTTTTTCTTTTTATAATCAACCGGTTATCAAGTTATCTCAATTTTTAACGTTACCAGTAAAGTAATACGATACGATAAGACATTCTAACGGCTGATCCCTCTGAAGCCTATTATTGCAATTATGCCGGGCAATAGCTAGAGCCCGCTTAACACTTAGGAATAGGGGAAGCCCGACATCACACAGGGGGCCCCCTATTACTCTACAAATTGCTATTTTATTTACTAAATCTCTTTTTCGTATGCTTAAATAATTTGAAAAAAAAATATTTTTTTTTTTACAGTGATTGAGTTTCTTTGTTCTAAAGATTAGTTTTGAAAAGTAAAATTGGGTTCCCTTTTTTATTTCATTGGGTAAGCACAGGCTTCACGGGCCTATTTCGTAAACAGGCCCTGGCAATAGCTCATTCCTAACATAACAGCCACAATATTATGATTTTAGAAATATAGCACATTTCGAGTATAACAGTCACAATATTATGATTTTAGAAATATAGCACATTTCGAGTATAACAGTCACAATATTATGATTTTAGATATATAACACTAGTAGAAACACATGTGTTAACATCTCTTGTCCGCTCATATTCAACATAAGTAAGCGAAGCCGTCCGAAAACGTTTCTATTAAAATGAACAAGGTTAATAAAGTGTGCATTATATCTGTTTCTAATCATACACTGTTAAAAATTTGGTACTACGTTGAAACGATTTTTGGTGCTGCAGTAGCTGCCACTATAAGATGGTGAAACATTGTTCCAACATTTGGTACTAAGGATGAAACATAAATTGGTGAAACTTTTAACCGTAAATTGGTGAAATGTCGAACCAAAAATTGAAATGTTGATGAAGCAATGATTTTTGCCCCCTCCCCTCCCCATCCATATGTAAAATATTTTACTTTTTTTTAAGATGTTCTAACTGTTTTAATGTAATTTAAGGTGAAATACTTACGGTCTCTCCAATTAATTTTTGTTGAAGATAATTTTCAAGATCAGAAACCTAGGTTTATTTAGCAAATTTTAATATAGTTTAATTATACGATAACACCATTGTTGTTTTAAATATCTTACACTATAATTTACATATTAAAATACATAAGAAAAGCTACGATGATATTATAGGGCTTTATATATATATATATATATATATACATATACTAGTCTATCTATACTTAGTATTATAAAGAAGTAAAAATTGTTTATTTGTAGGAGGTAAGCTCTGGAACTACCGAACCGATTTCAAAAGTAATGGTATCAAAATGATGATGTTAGTCCAACTTAGAACATAGGCTATATGTTATGTTCGTGCCACTGGCCAAAAGGGGGGGGGGGCAGGAGCAAAAAACGTTCTAAAAATGCGATTTTTGTGTTACTGAAGGGCCTAGAAACATGAAATTTGGAATGGTAGTTACTTATAAGATACTAATGATCTCTAAGGACATTTCTTTAAAAGAATCGAAATTTAAAAGGGGTGAAAATACGCGAAAAGCTCTCTAAAAGATGTTCTAAATGGAGATTTTTACGCAATTTTAGGAAGTACCAAACTGATTTAAAAAATAATGGAGTCAAAATGATGTGATAACTCTTGCTCCAACCTAGGCTACATTTTACGTCGGTCCCATTACCCCTAAAGGGGGTGCAGGAGAAAAAAAAAACGTTGAAATTGCGATTTTTGTGTTACTGAAGGGCCCAGATACATGGAATTTGGCATGATAGTTAGAGATGCAACGAATAGTGATTTGGCCGAATACCGAATATTCGGCCAAGTTTTAGGCCGAATACTGACTTAATTTTTTTTTTTTCAATTTTAAAATCAAAAATTAAATTAAGGACAAATTGAAATTATTTTTTTGTCTGAGTGTTCAAATATTATAACAGCTGAATGCATTTTTTGTAATGTTTTAAATACTTTAATGCCAATAAGATAACATATGAGTTTAAAAAATGTGAATAATAATTTAATTCATAGTTTTTTATTTAATCCATAGATAGTTTTAGTAATTTATAAATATTTTATCTAAAATGGAAACTCATTACTTCTGTAAAAATGAAACTTCTTTTTATTTTAGTAAAATCATTTCACACACACACCCCCCCCCCCCCCAAAAAAAAAAAAGAAAAAAAAAGAAGTTGCATGTGTCCTCTGTCTTTTTATATCCTTTCTCATTCAACTCAAACTTAGTAAATTTACATTTTGTATGTAAAGAAAAAGGTTGTTTTCTTAAAATATAATTATTCATTTTATTAAAATATAATTATTCTTTTCTGCTACCAAGATATATTTTTCTCTTTTCTTTCTCTCAGAAGCAACAAGCCCCTCATAATCAGGGTTCGCAAAAACCCGTTGCTGGGCAACATATAACTATGATATGTTTCCGCACCATGTTGGTTAAATCAAAGTAAAATTGCGTAATTTGTTATTTCTGTTTGTATAAATATTTTTTATAAAATATAATTATGAGTGTAAAATTATAATGTTTATTTATTTAAGTAAAATAGGAGTGTAAGTTCATACAAAAATTATTAAGTTGATTTTAAATATTAAATATATATTTTTAAAAAATTGTTGTATTGTAAAATGAATGTATAATGTTGAATAGATTTCGGATCTCAGACAACAACAATAGCCAGACGCCATGGTGTCGTTTTATGACAAGCCAATGGAAAGTGGTGTATAATTAGATATCGTAAAATAATAAAAACGTTGGAATAAATTTATGGCCTCAATAAAAGTGTTGGGATAAATTTATGGCTTTTCAGACCACCCAAACTTTAAGGCAGATAATAATATTAAAGTATATGTAAGGGGCCATTTGCAGACTGTTAGCTAATAGGCCTATCGAAGTATAATAAAAAATCTTCTCACATCCAATAACAGTGGACTAGACAAAAATAGTTCCACCCACTGCAGGAGCTGGTGTGCAAGAAGAATAAGGTTTGAAAAGAGAGTCTGAAAAAAGATGTAGAGGACGCAGGAGCTCTCCTAAAAGCCCGTGCAATGAATCCTGAAAGCCCCAGTAATGCCCAAGCGAGATGGACACATCGGAGCGAGCCTAATCAAGCCTAATTGAGGATGTCTTCCTGATGTACATATCGGAGTGAGCCTAATCAAGCCTAATTGAGGATGTCTTCCTGATGTACATATCGGAGTGAGCCTAAGCAAGCCAAATTGAGGAAGTCTTCTTGATGTTAAAATAAAGAGGATTATTCTACAGAGGTCCGTAGCTATGCATCCTGCCATCCCGATGTTGCCGCTCTGATACGAAGCGAATTCCGGATGACATATGAATATGATCCAAAGCAACGCGACAACTCTGAATTTGATGAATAAAGGCCACCATCCCGTATATTAAAAAAAGGTACGACTTTAAACTTTTTCCTTTACCACTTACGATCATATGAAAATTCATAAAAATACTTTTCTGATATTTTATGGTAGAGAGTAATCTGAGATCCGACAAAACCAAGAATTAAATAAAATTAAGGTAATTTAAAAATGAAAGAGAATTATTCTTTTAGCAAAAAGAAAAAAATATAATAATTAGAGTACATGAAAATATTGTCTTTTTTTTAAAGATTAAATATACATAAAATAATGAGAAGCAAACAAAAGTATTGCTTTCTATTTTTTGAATTAATATTATGTTTTTCTGTATATAGTTGTGTTCAATGTAAATAAAATATTTAATCAAGTTTTAAAAAGTTTCTGTAATTATTTAATTGATAATGTTTAAGGTGTGTCAATTTATTTTTACAGCTTAAATTTTAGTTTAATTCATAGGTGGAAGGGTTCGTCTAAATAATTCACAACGCAAACTCTTAATTTTATTCGTAATTATTTAAATTTAATAATTACATTTTGACGCGAATTATAATTTAATTTTATTAATGCTTCGCGTTGCTCTTCTACTAGAATTATGTATTTACGATCACTTATATTATTTGAATTTATCTAAGGTATATAAAATTATATACCAATTTTCTATGAGGTTGCTTGGATGATTTGGACCAATCAACAATTTTGGATATAAATTAAATAGAAAATAAACAGGTGTAATTATCTGTCCAGCATCCCCTCCTTCAAAAAAAAAAAACCAACCCACATCGGCTTTTTCTTGTTTTTTCATGAAAAACCCAATTTTCCCTGTGGAAAATCGGGTTTTTTCAAAAGTATGATATATGGGATATTACATTATTTATATATTATACATACTATACAGCAATATATATATATATATTGCTCCCTTATCATGTCTAGGGTTTAATCTAGGGAAAAGGGATTTTTAGCTTTTTGGCTAATTGCAGCCAAATAAAAATAGCCAAGGAAAAAATTTAATATTTATACAAAATTTCTATATACATGAGTATTATTTTTAGTTATGCAATATACAAACAAATACATCCCTCTGTAAGATTGACCCTTCGAGATTTAGCTGTATACCACACAACAAATGCTTTTTACTTTCTTCTATCTTCAATAGAAGAAAGTATTGTAATCGAAATTTTTTTCGACTTCCGGTTTTCGACGGATTTGCATGTTTTAGGGGTCAGAGATTCCAAAAAACATGTTTATAAAAAATGTCTGTCTGTCTGTCTGTCCGTCCGTCCGTCTGTCTGTCGCCATTGTACCATCAAAAAATGTATGAAGTTATGTATAGAATTAAACCAAAATTTTATTATAAGTTTTTGGCTATGGCAAGCAGGTCCTCCCGGAATTTAGAAAAAATTCGCCGGTAGGGGGCGATTTTGAATATTGTACCATCCAAAAGTGTATGGAGTTATGCATAGAATTGAACCAAATTTTTAGTTTAAGTTTTTGGCTATGGCAACCAGGTCCTCCCTGAATTTGGAAAAAATTCGCCGGTAGGGGGCGCTGTAATAGCGATTTTTGTGCGATTTTGAATATTGTACCGTCCAAAAGTGTATGAAGTTATGCATAGAATTAAACCAAATTTTTATTTTAAGTTTTTGGCTATGGCAAGCAGGTCCTCCCTGAATTTGGAAAAAATTCACCGGTAGGGGTCGCTGTAATAGCGATTTTTGTGCGATGTTGAATATTGTACCGTCCAAAAGTGTATGAAGTTATGCATAGAATTAAACCAAATTTTTATTTTAAGTTTTTGGATATGGCAAGCAGGTCCTCCATGAATTTGCAAAAATTTCGCCGTTAGGGGGCGCTGTAATAGCGATTTTTGTGCGATTTTGAATATTGCACCATCGAAAAGTGTATGAAGTTATGCATAGAATTGAACCAAAAAAAAAATTTTAATTTCTTGGCTATGGCAAGGAGGCTACCCTTAATTTGTAAAAAAAATCGCTCGTAGAGGCCGCTGTAATAGCGACTTTTGTACAATTTTTCTGCCATTTTGAATATTGTACCGCCGAAAAGTGTATGAAGTTATGCATAGAATTGAACCAAATTTTATGTGTTTATTTTTGGTCATGTCACGAAGGTCCTCCCTGAATTTGGAAAAATTCTGCCGGAATGGGGCACTATAATTGCGATGTCTGTACCATTTTCATTATTGTATCATCGAAAAGTGTATGAAGTTATCCATATAATTGAACCAAATTTTTTGTGCATGTTTCTGGCTATGGCAAACAAGTCCTCCCTGAACTTGACAAAATTCCGAAAGAAGGGGGCACTATAATTCCGATCTCTGTGCCATTTTCATTATTGTACCATCGAACAGCGTATAAAATTATGCATACAATTGAACCAAAATGTTTGTGCTTGTTTTTGGCTTTGGCCAACAGGTTCTCCTTGAATTTGGAAATATTGCGCGGTAAAGGGGATCCGTGCTAGCGATTTTTGTATATTTTTCTTGATTTTTCGTAGTTCTATTGTGCATCGGCGGCTCATGCAGCGGCGGGAACTCGCTTCCTGCTATGCCGGCTATTCGCAAACAGCTGATAACGACAGAATAAGGAAAAATTAATAATTTTAACAAATATCATGATATAGATTAACTCTTTTTTAGGGTCAGGTGGGGGAAAGTGGTCATAAAAACAGGCTTTTCAAACTTTCAGAGGATATAAACATCAGAATTTCTGTGATGTTTTCTAAAATTTTGGGTGTTATTTTACATTACATTACTCTAGAGTACATCCATATCCATTTCAGAAATATTTTTGGGGAATAACACCTTTTTATAACATATTTTTTCAGGCATGTTTTTATGACCACTTTACCCCAGGGGGTGGGGTAAAGTGAGTAGTGCATGGGGTAAAGTGGTCACATTGAAAAAGTGTAATAAAAAAATAAACTAATGAATAAAAAGTGACATTTTATTATTCACAAACATTTTAAACAACTTTTATAATAACTTATCTGCCATTTTATTTTATTAAAGTGTAAATTTGTAATGTTAAAATTGTTTGTTGTTAAAATTTGGTTCTTCAATGATTTTGATCACACCTGATTCTGGAAAAGTATAATGATTGCCAAATTTGGATTTTTTTTAACATACTTTAAGAAAAATAATCAGGTTTTTTTTCCCAATAAATTGCTTTATTGATTTCTTCATTTCATATATTAGCAACACTCAAGGTCCTATAGATATGGTTTGAGATGTCATCTTTAGCGATTATAAATGGATTCAAAAGAGAATGTTGATTAGGGATATTTTTTTGTTTTTTTCCTCTTGGAAATTTATGCAACTTTTAAGTATCTCATTCCTCTTGTTATTTTTGCAGATATAATGCAAGTGTTTTTTCTGTCAATACTACCCCGATCTTGGACTGGACATATTTCCTTTTCCTTTAAAACTATGTCTAACAATTCTATTCACATCTGAAATGAGTGTAGATAATGTTGCCTATGTAGCTTATTTTAATTTTTTTTACATATTTTGCAGTCGGCTTTCTTGATACTGTTTCTTTAAAATTCCTTTCCAGGCTTTATTTAATGGGGGAAAATACACCTAGATCTAATGGTTGTAGACTATGACTAGTATGAGGTAGCAGGCAGAGTATTATAATGTGATTGTCGATAGCTTTTTTTCACAGCATCATAATTCATTTATGTCCATCACAATCATAAATAAAAGGGCAGGCTTTTGTAAGCTTTCGGTGTACTATCTACTTAATAAAATGTCCATCCAAGATTCAAGTACAGAATCCTGCATCTAGCCAGATTCCATGATTCATACAATGCTCCTACACGAGTACCCTTTATCCATAATTCATATATACTCACTCATAAACTACGAATGGAAGAATGTAATAACCACTAGCTGATATACCAAAAGCAGGGGCGTGCCGAAGGCTGTTTTAGTGGGGGGGTGTGAACTGAATTTTGCCGACTGCAAGATCGGGGGGGGGGGGCTGAGAAAGGCTTTGTGATACACCCCCCCCCCCCTCAGTGACGGAGTCAACTGTTCTACAATACTGTGGATTTATAAAAATCACTAAAAGTCTGAAGTGTTCACCTGCATTCTCCTTAACCACAGTCGAAATTAAATGCTGTTATTCAGTATGTGTAATATTTTTTAAATTATTTTATTATATAAGTAGAGTTGAGAATTCTGTTATTAATTATGATTCTGCTTGCGATTTAATAGGAAATGTGTACGGATGTACCGTACATTAACCAGTTCTCAAAAGTAACAATTTAAGAATGTTGAAGTACTCCGGAATTCATGTTTCTATAAATAAAACCTCATGCTGTTGTGAAATGTAAGTGTATAAATTTAAAAATACATAAAAATGACAAATCTTGCTTGCTAAAAATAAGATATATATTAGTATAAGAGACTAAAAATTATCCTTCTACATTTTTAAATTATCTCCCACCTATCCTTCAGATTATCCCATTTTCCAGCTACACTGTCTAAATCCAACATGTCAGTTATGTCTGTTTCACAGGTTAATAGCATTAGTTCGTCCAGTCGCTCTTCCGACATGGTGATACGCAAGTAATTTTTTACTAACTTTAACCTGCTGAAACTTCTTTCATTACATGCCAATGTTACTGGAATAATTAAGGCCAACTTGTAGGCCAAAAAATGGTTAGGATACAAATGAGCCTTCCCACAAGTTTTTGCGCTGCTGCGCCAATTGTATCCGATTCAGAACTAGCTATTTCTGAGGACATGAGATCAATTTCACATTCCAAGTGAATAATTGACATAGTTTAGAAATGTCCTCGGTAGAGCTATACTTGATCCTTGATGGAAGGAGACAGGCCAGTGGTTTAACTTTCTCAAATACCGACTTAGGAATGTCTCCAAATGCAGTTGTAAGCCAATCTACCACCTTCAAAATTTCTGCTTTAAAATAATTCTGTCGTGTAAATAGAACTGCAGTTTCAGGATTTTCGTCGATCTTCGATGGAGGCCTCCGTCGCCTGTGCCGCAAATTGAACTCATAATCTTGATTTATTCCATGTGTCTCACAGATGTTATCAGCTTCCTTAATGATGTTCATTATTGCCGCCGCGTCATTATTCCGGAGTTTCTGAATGCTTTCGTAAGTTTTCTGCATTATGACGTTCCCTCTAAAATGTTCAGGTCTTCACGTTGCACTTGCTCTGTTGCTAACTTGGTCTTAAACATAATTGTTTTCATTGCAAGTAAAGAAACAATGAAATCGTATGACATCATTTTGCTTCTTGACCCTACCACCTTAGCTCGAGCATCCTTGTCAACCTTCATGTCTTCAGAAATAATTTGCAGAATATGGATGAGGGCATCATAGGACGATAAAATATCTCTGACTGAATCCGCTCACATAGCCTATCTTGTCTTCGACAAAGATTTCAAGGTAAGACTCTTCTGAAGAACTTCAATTTTCTCTCTCAGTATGCCGAATCGCCTTGTACTCAGTGAAAAGAAGCTATAGAGATCCTGAATACTGTCGTAGAAATATTTTATTATATTGCTTTCTTCGCACGCCAGTTCAACACTTTATGCACGAGGCAGGGTATGTATAAGATAGATCTACAAGCTATTTCTGAAAGTTTTAATTGCCAGTCTAAAATGCGGCCGGACATTGATGACGTGGTGTCGTAAGACTGTGCATGAGCTTCGGAAAGCGATATTCCAACTGATTGTAGAAGGGGGTGGGGGGAGAGGGGCTATACAGGAGCCTTTTCAAAAGATAATTTTACATCTGGATGATCTGTTTGAATATGACTATGCAGGCCTCTAATAGAAATGCAAAAATATCTACATATTGTACATTGAATCCGTTTCCCTTTCCGGAGGTCGATGTCTTCATTCGGATGAAATTTTCTTATATGGCGATATAAATTTATTTTTTTCTGTGAAATGTGTGTGTACGCGATCACAGTGTGTGCATAAAATTTTCACTGAATTACCCGCCATCATGCGACAAAAACAAACTTTTGCAAATAGCTCTTCTTCTGTGTCCGTGACTTCATCTTTTAAATGCAGCAACCTGAAATAACTAGCGCCAAATCCAGAGCCAAGAGGTCACCAAATTCTAAGAATCAGTCCATAGCAGAAGGGAACAATTAAAGATGCTACATGGGAAAACTTACAATAGAGATTGCAACAACCACCCCCTCCCCCTTCCTTTCACGAAAGTCTGAAATTCTCAGAAACGCTACTCTCTCTCTATATCTATCACCTCCACTATCTGGCAACCCCTAGCTCCTACACAGAATCATACACAATCTTCCTTGAAAAGTTCTTTCTTTTCCCCTTTAAAGACGGACAACAGAGAATTGAAATGATACTGACGACGGGAGAGGGTACTTTTTGCAGGGTGTGTTCTTAACCTTCTCACCGCCGCGAACTGATATATCCGTTCACTAAGCTGCAGGTTTCACTGCAATGGAAGCATTATTTAAATTAATATAATTATACAGACATAATCCAGTTAAAAAAAATAAGGTTATGATTAATACCTTCAAGGCTTATATACCTATACTTAATAAATAAGTTATATCATGTTGGAAAAAACATCTTTTTTTTATCATTAAAAACATAATTAATGAGAAAACAGCATTACAATTTTGCCCTTTTACTCAGCGGTCAGGGGGTTAACTTTCCGACTATTCTAAATTTTACCAACTATTCCAAATAAGTGGGGGGGTGTTACACCCCCAACACCCCCCCGCTAGGCACGCCCCTGACCAAAAGGAACACTAAGCATTATCTTTCCTTTGGTTTTTGAATTTTATATAATGCATTGCATTCCGTAAA
Source organism: Maratus speciosus (assembly GCA_963932465.1). Lineage (NCBI taxonomy): Eukaryota > Metazoa > Arthropoda > Arachnida > Araneae > Salticidae > Maratus > Maratus speciosus. The sequence goes on from OZ010797.1 coordinate 108,730,991, forward strand.
TTTTTTTAAACTGGACTATTTTGGCTATCCATATCCATTCCAGCCTCATCAACATTAAAAATTCTTTCAGGACTTTCTTGTGGACCATTTTCTTATATAATACAAGTATAAGTATTAGAAAAAGTAGTTAATGTGTTGGTTGTTAAATTAGTTGATGTAACCTTTGCAAACAATTCGATTTTATACTTAGTTAATTCATTCACTATTCAGAACCTATTAAAAATTAAACCTAACCTTTTTTAACCCCCATATTATAAACTATTATTAAATAATAACTAATTTGCAGTTAGTTTTTAATAATTATTAGTATTTAATAAACCGGCATTGTATATAATGAATAATTTAACTCAGATCAAATATCTACAAGTTAAGCCTAACCCTATGACCACTTTACCCCATGTATCTAAAACTATTATGAAATAAAATCTGTGATAAATATAACTTAGCTATAAATGAAAATATGTTCTTGAGATATGTGTAAAGCTTTCTGAACTGCCAATTTAACAAATTTTGAATAAACAAAATGCAGTAGAAAAGTTAATTAAAGAGTTGAAAGAACAAGGTGTAATAAAGACAGACAAAATGAGTGCTCAGTGGCTCAAACATATTACTAAAAATGTTTTTTTGAGTGAGAAACTTTGATCAATACTTAATAAATCTAAAATTAAAAGAAAATTATTCAAATTTCTATATTAGTCAGGATTTTAGCCCTTTTTATGAATTATGACCACTCTACCCCGCCTGACCACTTTACCCCACCTGACCCTAGTCCGTTTAATTGACTTGAGCAGAAATTTAAGATGAAAATCAAAGTTGGTATAGTATTGAACTAATAATATTGAAGTATTAACATGTGTAACTAGGTTTTGAAATATTAAGATGTATAAGATAGAAGAAAGTTTTGGGATTGGCACATCCAACTAGTTTTTAATGAAATTCTTTTCAAAATTCTCCTTTCAAATTAATCATTATTAAGTTACTTAAATTCTTGATTGTCAGTTTGTTTCTCAAGTCAGTTTTTGTTATATTCATGAGACTGAATCCCCCTTCACAGTCTGCTGTAGACAACAAAAGTGATGCTACAAATTCATACAAAGAAGTCACATTGGGAAACATGCCAGTAAGGCCATTTTTCTGAAAAAAAAAATTGCAATAAGCTAGTTTCATTTCTTTACACATTGTAGCCAGAACCCGCATAAATTCAAGTCTGAAAAGTTTACACGACATGCATCTGGCACATTGATGATTCAAAGCTAGTGCACATCATATCCCATACTACAATCTGCGATTTTCGATTTCGCCATATACTGGAGTCGTGTCTGATGCAAATGACGTCACACTGTTTGAAGACGCTTGCATAGAAGAGCATGAGACAAATTTTGAAGTGTTGCCGCAGCGCGGAAGCAGTGTGTGTTTTTTTTTGTTGTTGTTTTGTTTTTGTTTTTCGTTTTTGTGCAACGGCAATAGGTTTATAAAATGTGGAGAAACAAAATGGGAATGATATAGCATATTTCTTTGGCTGTCGCTATTTGGTTAATTCACTAAATGCTTTGGGGGCAAAAAGCACTTCCAGTTAGCTTTTTAGCTATTTGGCTAGCTCTAGATTAAACCCTAATATCATATCATCATATATATTATAAAGCAGTAAGCTCTGAAAGTTCCGCTCGAGTGTTTTCAAAAACTACCCGGTGGATTTTTTCCCAAATTGCATCATTCGATAGGAAATATTCCCGGGGTGGTTTATGAGAAAATTTACAGGGATAGCTATGATTTTTGATAATAAATTTCGTATTTTATTGATATTTTCAACGAAAGGGTTGTCAGTGGTCATTTTGGCGAAAATTATCTTTGATAAATGAATTGAAATGGCTATACCCGTTAGAAAATAATACAAACATCTTGTAAACAAAAGAAGGAAATAATTACTAATATTTAATTTTTTTAAAAAGAAAGAAAAAACCGCTTTAATGAGGGAAAATATTATAAACGAAAATATTTAATTTAAATATCATATATATATTATAAAGCAGTAAGCTCTGAAAGTTCCGCTCGAGTGTTTTCAAAAACTACCCGGTGGATTTTTTCCCAAATTGCATCATTCGATAGGAAATATTCCCGGGGTGGTTTATGAGAAAATTTACAGGGATAGCTATGATTTTTGATAATAAATTTCGTATTTTATTGATATTTTCAACGAAAGGGTTGTCAGTGGTCATTTTGGCGAAAATTATCTTTGATAAATGAATTGAAACGGCTATACCCGTTAGAAAATAATACAAACATCTTGTAAACAAAAGAAGGAAATAATTACTAATATTTAATTTTTTTAAAAAGAAAGAAAAAACCGCTTTAATGAGGGAAAATATTATAAACGAAAATATTTAATTTAAACATCATATATATATTATAAAGCAGTAAGCTCTGAAAGTTCCGCTCGAGTGTTTTCAAAAACTACCCGGTGGATTTTTTCCCAAATTGTATCATTCGATAGGAAATATTCCCGGAGTGGTTTATGAGAAAATATACAGGGATAGCTATGATTTTTGATAATAAATTTCGTATTTTATTGATATTTTCAACGAAAGGGTTGCCAGTGGTCATTTTGGCGAAAATTATCTTTGATAAATGAATTGAAATGGCTATACCCGTTGGAAAATAATACAAACATCTTGCAAACAAAAGAAGGAAATAATTACTAATATTTAATTTTTTTTTTTTTTAAAGAAAGAAAAAACCGCTTTAATGAGGGAAAATATTATAAACGAAAATATTTAATTTAAACATACATGAAAGGAATATTCGTAATGCTTAAATATGAATTCAATAAGAAATATTTCAATTAATGCAATATTTGGCGTCTTATCGCTTCCGCCAGGTTAAGAAAAATGGTTACTACTTCATTATTCCGTAGACCAATTTCGCAAAATTATACAAATTGCCAAATTATTCGCCAAATTATACACATGGAAGAATGTTGCCACTCTGAACTTTTAAGAAAGAAAAATTAATTTAAATTCAAAAAATCACTAAAGAATAGAGTTACTTTAATGATGACGTTCACTTATGGCGTAAAGCGATATACGAAATATAAAATTTGATTTATTTAGGTAATTTCGGACAAAAGAATACTAATAGTTAGCGTATTTACATGAAGAATTATTAAATTAAACCAAAAACAAAGTATATTTTTAGGATATAAGTATTTGTGAATAAGAAGTAAGTATTTTAAATGTAATAATCGCATTTATTAAAGAACACGCAATAAATATCAATGATAACGGAAAATTGCAAGGAACCTGATACTCTTTATTTAGCCAAAAAACGTAGAAGTGTATAACTATAAAATTTATGTAAACATTAAATATAGGCTTAAAAAAAATAAATTTCAAGTTTTGCAGTAATTTTAAATAACGAAAGAACATGTAAATTAGGAAAACAATAATCAATTTACTAATAAAACGTCGAATTAAAAAGACTTGATGACTACCAAACACGTTTAACATATTTAATGTCATCAGAATGTGACATTTACGATCATCCATTATTAGCATTTAACCTCACAGTTTGGCGACAGTTTTTTTGTCGACGGAATAATCAAGGACACAGATGTCATATACACACCACGTTGGCGCGATTTTTTTCTGATGCCAATCTCATATACGCACCGGGACACTTAAGTGGCTCCAAAGTATCGTTATTTTGCTTGATATGATAACCAGGAGGTTGTTGTTTATTTATTAATAAATTATTTATTAACTTTTATTTTCTTTTTAAAAATTATACAAATTGTTTTGTTCTATAGTTATTAATTAAACTTTTTTTTATTGCTATTCTCTTTTTTAAAATACATATGTAATTGATATTCGAAAACAAGGTTTACGCCAAATTGGCGCCAGAAAAAATAGCGCCAACGTGTTGCATATATGACATCGATGCCTAATCAAGTAGTACCGAAAAATGCAACTCAAAAATTTGATTATATAAAATCTCAGTAGTATTTTTTTTTTTTTTAATTAACTAAGAAAGTTGGCACAGATGTCATATTCGCCCCATATTGGCGCGATTTTTTTCGGTTGCCAATTTGGAGAAAACATCAACAGCATAAACAACATAATCCGGGTTACCACATCAAGCAAAATAACGACACTTTGGCGCCAGTTAAGTACCCGTTGCGTATATGACATTGGCGACAGAAAAAAATCGCGCCAATATGGGGCGAATATGACATCTGTACCAGAAAGTTTTGAGTTGATACTATATTTGGCGTTTTTATCTTTTGCGCGCCAGGTTAAAGAAAAAATGCTTCTCAAAAATTTCATTAGATAAAATCTGAATAAATTTCTTTTTCTTTTTTTTTAAATAATTTTATTTTGATTTTTATCTATTCTCCCATTATGTTTCTTACAGGAGAAATTAGCAGAATTATTTTTAAAAATGGCTCTAACTGCGAATTGTATGTTATTTGCTTAATTGGGAGATCGAATTTACTGTTGTCGCCAAACAATGCAATTTTAAGCCACAAAGGCAGAAGCGTGAAATAAGCCAGGCGAAGGTCGCAATCATTTTTTTTTCATGTGTAGGAGAAGATTTTGGAGTAAATTTTTATATTCAAATGTAATTCATACAAAAAGCAGTTAAATTTATAATTATGTAGCAGGTATTTAAATTTTAGTGTACATGTCTGCTAAATACACACATATGCTAGAATAATTTAATTTAAGAGATTTAAAATATTTTTTATCATAATATGGAATACCATTACTATGGAAACATGCCGTTTTGTTTTCTTCAAGCATGTCATTTTTATATCCTTGAACTCAGATTATTAATTATTAATGGGAAATTGCGTATTATGATATTTTTTTAAGATGTCGGACCTATTGCCAATTTAGCCTTTAGGAATATTCACTGCTTTAAAAGTTAGGATATAATAAGATTCTTAAGAAGATTTCTGCAATTATGCGTTATTATTATTGTAAAAAAAAAAAAAAGCCAAAGTTTTGCAATGGAAATTGCTTGCTGAATTTAATTTCAGATATATATTTTTTTTTAATTCGTCGCTTCAGCTAAACTTAGCAACAAATTAAGAGTTATTTTCATAATCTGAGTTATTTACACAATAGACGGTAGATTAATTTACTCTTGACTATAAAGGAATTAGCAAGCCTATTTATTTGTCCGTGTGTTATTATGCTCTTTAGAAAAATGCAAAATAAATCTCCGGTTCAAGTATTCACCAAAATGCTTATTGCCAAAATTTTTGTATAACTAACTTTATTTATCATTGTCAGGTCTATTTAAGACATGAATATTTCGACATTATTTATTGGATCGTATTTTGGCGAGTAATTAAGTTTGTTTTGTCATTAACTCTGGTAAATGTGTAACAATATTGTTGCATCGGTCTTAATGTTTGACGTAGACCATCACAATGGAGTCGATTACAGATAATTAGAAAGATTTTATTTGATGCAAGAGGTTTATTTTTTTGCAAGATTAAGTCATCAAGTTTTATAACGTGTAAACGGTTACATGATTATAAATGCTCTACAAAATGAAAAGGCAGTGAAAATGACGTCATTTTAATTTTATTCAAACAATTCAGCTTTAAAAACACACTTTTTTATATTTCACTTTTCTTTGAAATATGAAAGTTAAACATTCTTTTTTGACGACAAATTGTTCAATACATTTTTTTTACGGTATTTATTCTGCTGGAATCCAAAGAGAGAAAACAGTAATAGTAGATCTGTCACAAGAGGACGTTTATTAAGAAATATAACATAACATTCAGTGAGATTATATTTAAGCTACCAGAATCACATATTGCGCGAACTGAGATCACAGGAGTTCAAGAACTATCAAACGAAAATGAACCACCTGAACATTATTCGTGTTCAATGGTCAATCTTTGCAATCATTCTAAGGATTCTAATTTAGTAATGTCAGATCAGAGACCATTTTAATTCCTGTTGTCATAAGGGTCACATTATCCTACCAAAAGTGAACTGTTAATAATCAACTAAAAGAATTGCTGGTTAATAGCTAAATTTTGTCCAACGCTTAAGATAATATAATATTGCAATGGCGTTCGCATTGTTTTCAGCAATGAGCAAAGTCCAGCTGAAGGTCCAAATTGTTTAAAATACAAGTTCAGATTTATTTCATTTAATCCAAGGTTCATTTGGAAATACTGACCAGCGCTGCGGGCATAGCCTGCTAGTGTATTATAAAGCAGTAAGCTCTAAAAGTTCCGCTCGAGTGTTTTCAAAAACTACCCGGTGGATTTTTTTTCAAATTGTATCATTCGATAGAAAATATTCCCGGGGTGGTTTATGAGAAAATATATAGGGATAGCTATGATTTTTGATAATAAATTTTGTATGTTACTGCTATTTTGAACGAAAAGGTTGCCAGCGATTATCTTTTGGCGAAAGGTTTGTTGATTGAAGAATTAAGATGGCTATATCTGTTAGAAAAAAAAAACACCTCGAGAATAAATGAAAAAAATATTGATATTTAATTTAAAAAACAACAACAAAAAAGTATTAATAGGACATAATATTATAAAACGAAAATATTTAATTTAAACATGGAATAAATATTTGTAATGCTTAAAGTATAAATTATTGTGAAACTTTACAATTGGTACAATATTTGGCGAATTATCGCATGCGTTAGGTTAAAAAATGAATCTGAATATTTGATTTGACAATGTTGAATGGCAATTTTTTTTTTCTTTTTAGCTCTTTTATCGCTTGCGCCAGGTTAATAAAAACGTGTCTAAAAACTTGATGAAATGAAATCTAGGTTACATTCTAGTCTTTTTCTTTCTTTTTTTTGTGAATTTAATTATTATTTTTATATAATTCTCCCATCATATGATTTACAGGAAAAACTAGAAGTATTTGTAAAAATGGCAGTATTAGTGAGTTACATGCTATTTATTTATTACATTCGTCGACAAACAATGTAATTTTAAGCCAAATAAGACAAAAGTGTGAAATAAGCCGAGAGAAGAGCATTTCGGAGAACATTTTTATATTCAAGTGTAAATTATATAAAAAGCAGTTAAAAATTATAATTATGTAGTCAATCATTTAAATTTTAGTGTAAATGTCTTCCATATACACACATATTCTAAAATAATTTACTTTCAAAGATTTAAAATATTTTTCACCATACTATGGAATACCATTACTATGGAAACATGCGTTTTGTTTTCCTCAAGCATGTGATTTTTATATCCTCGAACTCAGATCATTACTTGTTAATTGAATTTTGTGTATTATGTTATTTTTTTAACATGCCGAACATATTGTCGATTTCACTTATAGGAATATTCACTGCTTTAAAAGTTAGGATATAAGAATATTGTTAAGAAGATTTCTACAATTATACGTTATTACTATAAAATAAATAAATAAATAAACATTTTGCAATAAGTATTGCTTGCTAATTTGTCATTTCTTTTTAGCTTTTCTGCATAACTTTCTTTTGCTTAATCATTGTTTAAAAAATGTTTTATTGAACATATTGGACGAATCTTACGGAATCGTGTCACCCGCCAATTAGCATATTGGATGGCGTATCAAAATTCAAAAGATTAGACAGATTTTGCAATTAGCGATTACTAAATGGTGGCAAATGGAATAATGCCCGTGGACTTATCATTTCAGCCTAGATAGGATTAAATTACCTGAAATTTCGATCAGTATTATGCGAATTGTCCTGACGCACACTCTAGCAGCTAAACACAGCAACAAACTAAGAGTTATTCTCATAATCTGGGTTATTTACCCAACAGACAGAAGATTAATTTACTCTTAAATATAAAGAAAATAGCAGGCTTTTTTGTTTGTCCGTGTTATTATGCTCTTTAGAAAAATGCAAAATAAATCTTCGGATCAGGTATTCACCAAAATGCATATTTCTAAAATTTTTGTATAACTAACTTTATTTATCATTGTCAGATCTTAACGCTGGTACACGCGCAACAATATTGTTGCATCAGTTTTAATGTTTGACGTGAACCCTCACAATGACGTCGATTACGGATGATTATAAAGATTTTATTGGATACATGAGGTTTATTTTTCTACAAGATTAAGTCATCGAGTTTTTTCCCGAGTTAACGGTTATATGATTTCAGCTGGTCTACAAAATGAAAAGACAGTGAAAATGACGTAATTTTAGATTTATTCAGGCAATTCATCTTTAAAAACACACATTTTTATGTTTCACTTTTCTATTAAATATGAAAGTTAAACAATCTTCTTTGTCTGCAAATAATTTATTACATTTTTGGCAGTATTTACTCTGCTAGAATCCAAAGAGGGAAAGCAGTAATAGCACAAGAGGATGTTTCTTAAGAAATATAAGTAACATCCAGTGAGAATGTATTTAAGCTACCAGAATCACATATTGCGCGAGCTGACAGGCCAGGAGATCAAGGACAAACAAACGAAAATAAACCACCGGAGCATTATTCAAGTTCAATGGTAAATCTCTGCAATCATTGTAATGCATATTCATTACAATGATTGAAATGGTCATTATTTGGTCATCTAATCTGACAATATTAAATTAGAGATATCTCTAATTTAATATTGTCAGATATGAGAACATTTTAATTCCTATTGTCATAACGGCCTCATTTCCTTACCAAAAGTTCACGGTGAATAATCAACTAAAAGAACTGCTTCTTAATAGCGAAATTTTGCAAAACGCATAAGGTAATATAATATATCAATGGCGTTCGCATCTTTTCAGCAACGCGGAAGGAGATTCAAGCTAAAGGTCCATTTTTAAAAAAAGCTAGTCACATATATTATAAAGCAGTAAGCTCTAAAAGTTCCGCTCGAGTGTTTTCAAAAACTACCCGGTGGATTTTTTTCCAAATTGTATCATTCGATAAGAAATATTCTCGGGTTGGTTTATGAGAAAATATATAGGGATAGCTATGATTTTTGATAATAAATTTCGTATGTTACTGCTATTTTGAACGAAAAGGTTGCCAGTGATTATCTTTTGGCGAAAGGTTTGTTGATTGAAGAATTAAGATGGCTATATCTGTTAGAAAAAAAAAAAAACACCTCGAGAATAAATGAAAAAAATATTGATATTTAATTTAAAAAACAACAACAAAAAAAGTATTAATAGGACATAATATTATAAAACGAAAATATTTTATTTAAACATGGAATAAATATTTGTAATGCTTAAAGTATAAATTATTGTGAAATTTTACAATTGGTACAATATTTGGCGAATTATCGCTTGTGATAGGTTAAAA